>OY754332.1:46041558-48541558 GCA_963573305.1 Pyrrhosoma nymphula
AACATCGCGTCCGGTCAGTTGACCGTATCGATCGCAGTTTCTTTGTCTGCGATATCGCTCGCCATCATTGGCAACTTCGTCTCTGATTGAGGTTTTTTCATTAGCGGCCAATATTTTTACGACGCAGGTCTAGGACCTGCCTCGTGACCTTCAACTTTTCTCGTCCGCGATCCGGGACGCTGCCCATCGGCGGAACCCCTCCTTACCCCGTCCCTCCTCCGCCGACTTCCCCTACCGACGCCTCCGGTCCCGCGACCCCGCTCTTCGCGATGATGTGCGCCTACCCCACCCCACCCTGTGCCGCCCTTGAAATCTAGCGGGAGCTATTTTTAGCTCCTTCATCACGACTATTCTTGCCTTCGTCGTGAACTTCCTTAGACGGAGTAAATAGCGCTCTGAAGTTTCTAAAGCTACTTGTACCTTCGACAGTTGTTTAATCGCATCTGATTATGCACCGAAAGTACATTTACGTGTGCTCTACGTGGTGCATATTTTGTAGCCTGTCTGAGACGGTGGAGTCCGCATGGATTATTTGTCCGTTAGGTCATGCTTATCTCCCGTGAAGTCTTCTTTTTGTAGCTTGATTGATGCCGTGGCTTAATTTTTGCAGTGCCTACATTTTTTTGTTTCGTTTGGTTGATCCAACGTGGCACAGACCCAATTTCTGTCCTGTGGTTAATTTTATTGTTTGGATGACTTTGGACGTTCTCTTTTGTTCGGGGTCCCAACTTTAGCTTCCGAGATAGCGGAATAGCTCATATATTCGACTTTATTGATCATTGTTATGCTGCATTTTGTAATTCCCGAATCCTCCGTCGTAGTAAGGCTCGACGAGTGAAATTATTCGCCTTCAATTTTTGTCCTCCAAGCCCAGCTTTCCAAACGGCCTCGCTCATTTATCCTGGGAGGTGGTCGCAGAAACTCGATCCAGGGGGATCTGTGGGCAGTTATGTTAGCGTGTTTGGAAGTACTGCTCGGTGGATAAGTTGTCTGCCTTCTGGAATTCCGGAAGAATTTCCATGATTTTATCCGAGAGATGTCACGAAAGTAGTCTGAGCGAGATATCACTTCACCTAGAATTTGATCCCTTTTTAAAGAAAAAACTCATCTTTCTCATGATATCAAAATATTAACCCCTTGCCGAACTATTTTTCGAGCAATTTGCCCAAAAATATAAGCTGTTTTACATGGGATAGATTACGGCTGTGCGCTCCAGCGGAGAGTATTAAGAAAGGGAATTTCTGACACCTAGGTTTCGCCAAAAAAACTAACGGTGCGTAGAATTCATTATGACAAAAACACAGTACAAAATTCCACTATTTATTTTTTCCACTGTCACTGTTTGTCTTGTAATTGACGCTTTAGACGTCGAAACCGGTAGACAGCATTATAATAAATAGTGGAATTTTGTACTGTGTTTTTGTCGTAATGAATTCTATCTTCAATTCCCACCAAGTATCGTCACAATCGATTAATTTGACTAACGGTTTATAGTTTGTATGTTTTCTCAACTATTTATAATAATTATTCAATTACGGTAATTTTCACAGAATCGCAAGAAAACACCTGCTGTGAAGGCGTTTTCACCGCACCGCGTGAAATAAATGAGTAAAGTTTGAGACTTATTTAGATATATTTATATAATTACTGAGAATTTTTTGTCATAACTACGAGGGTAGACTTAAAAGTAAGGTCTCCAATTTTTTTTGTCATAGAAAATTACATTTATTTACATTATTGGATACATCGTTGGAAAGGTCATGGCTTCAGCTATTTTTCGATGTAGTCACCCTGGCGCTCGATGATTTTCCTCATCCGCATGATGAACTTTTGAATACCGTCGTCATACCAGGTTCCGTCCGCGTTGCGAAGGCGTTGACCTCGTCTTGCACCTCGTCGTCCGTCGCGATCTTCATCCCTCCTAGGTGTTTCTTCAGGGTGAGGATTATTGCTGGTGGATTTCATGCCCCGGGGAACCACTATCAATAAAGAAAGATACTGCCACACATTAAAAAAGCTTCGGCGCGCCATCAAAACAAAGGGGGTCTCATTTCATCACGACAACGCGCGACCGCATACGGCTAGTCAGACGCAGGAACTGATCTCGAAGTTTGGGTGGAAAGTGATCGGGCATCCTCCGTACAGCCTCAACGTCGTACCAAGTGATTTCCACATGTTCCTCACCCTGAAGAAACACCTAGGAGGGATGAAGATCGCGACGGACGACAAGGTGCAAGAGGAGGTCAACGCCTCCGCAACGCGGACGGAAGCTGGTATGACGACGGTATTCAAATGTTCATCATGCGGATGAGGAAAATCATCGAGCGCCAGGGTGACTACATCGAAAAATAGCTGAAGCCATGACCTTTCCAACGATGTATCCAACAATGTAAATAAATGTAATTTTCTATGACAAAAAAAATTGGAGACCTTACTTTTAAGTCTACCCTCGTATATTTTTGCGCAATTAATAGGTATTACAATATTTACTTCACACTTCTTGCAGACGCTGAAATAAAAAAATCTGAAATTGTCTCCATTATGACCAGGGAAATATCTCGCTCAAATTACTTTAATGTCGAACGTTACTTAATGAACTATGTGAGCAGGAAATCTTTGGCGTTATCGGTTCGATTATGCCGCTGAAATTCGAAATGCTCCTTAGCTCATGGATATCCCGTGTTTAGTTACACATATCAGTTGGTCCCAGAACACGGAAATTAAAATGCGGTTAAATTCAAGATACCGCTATTAACGTGCCCGTCCCGGACGACTCACACGTTAAAGTAAACGCAATTACAGATACGTCGAGCTGTGGCCGTAAAAAAACACGAATGATTGTTTCTCTTCTAGTTTCTCTTCTAGTTTCTCTTTTAGTTTGCAAATATGAATGCGCTTCCTTAATCTGAATATTTGCGCGACTCTTTGGCGCGTGTGTCACGAGGTTTGCCATATGACAGGTTTACAGAGCTGGTGAGTTGCTGTGAATTACATCTTGAGCATTTCGGAGTTTGCAATGGTTTGCTGCCTTAGAAGCCCCGGTCGTCAAACGCAGAGACTACCACGTACGGAGCCGATTCTTAGATAATTGGTTCTTCCACGGAAAAGGTCATTCTGCGCAGCTGCCACCATGTTTCGCTTCCTTTATTCACTAGGGGCGTGTCCTGGAAGTCGTGTTTCATGATATCTTCATTTCTTTGTCGGAAGAATCGACGCGGTTGGGGCTGGGCGATATTTGAATCTCAATATCAATATCCAATATTTTAAAATATTGAAAATAATATTAATAACCTGTATTGGATTATTGAATATTGGAAATAATGAAAAAATGAAATATTGGTACATATATTGGAAAATATTGAACAGAAATATTAACAGGTAAAAATATCTGGCTTACAATCGTTTGCAAATGCTTATGTAAAAGTCTGTTAATAAAACAAGAAAAGCAATGCAAGCTTCTTTTCCCCAGTTATTGCTATGAATAATGGTGGAAAAGGAAGTGCTGCAATGAGTGCTTCGCTCTGTTTTCAATGATTAGGGCGCTCTCCGACCACCCTCCTCGCCGGGTTCCAATATTCAATACTTGAATTTATAACATTGGTAATCCAATATTCAATATTCCAATTGGAAATATTGGGTCTTCAATATACAATATTCCTATTACAAATATTGGTTTTTCCGACCACGAATACAGGATATTGGTATTGGTCGTTCAAAAATTGTGATTTTGGAGTCACAATATTTAAGAATATTGATATTGGAACCAATAAATTGGAAAACGGTCCAGCCCTAGACGCGGTCGTCCATTCCGCCGCCCGCTCGCTAGCCATATTCGCCCGCCATATTCGCCCGCCGAACGCCCCTTTGATTCCCCCCTGCTCTGGACTCGTCCCATCTTCCCTTTGGTGGGGCCGTGTTTATTTTGCCCCAACACTTAAATTGGCCCGCGTTCCATTTCCTCCGAAGGGTGTGAAGTCTCCCCCGACCCGCCGGCAATCCCTTCGTTCTTAAATATAGAACTTTCTAAGTTATTGGTCACGGAGCTGAAGCTGTTTGCGACGCAGTGAAGATTTTTCGCCATGCCGTCGCGACGAATTCGGATCGCGCGAGTTTCAGGGTGACAGGGAGGATTTCATTTCGGTGATTATGCTCTGATAAACTGATTAGAAGCCACAAAATAAGGAAGATACACTACCGAACTTATGGGAAATAAGCGCCTTCGTCCCGTGCACCAATAGTGACGACAACAAAAGCAGAGCTAGACACGGAGACGTTCCGATAGCTTATCCTTTCGCCATTTCCCTCCTCACGTTTCCTTTTCCCTATTCTTTTTGTTTTTCCTGTCAGGTGTCACAACATCCCGTGCCATAAGCCCCTGTGGTGGCGCGAAGGTTAGTTTTTGTAATTCAAATGGTATTTATTCTCGACCTCTTTTTACATATGGTGCAAATGTCACGAGTTTAGGTCAAATAATATTTTTTTAAACTTTTGCCGACGTTTCGGATTTTTATTTATCAATCTTCGGGGCTATAACAAATGATACATGATGTTAAATGTTTGACAATTCTTTTTTGGTTATATAATGGTTAATTTACAGTCATTAAATATAAAAAATACATAGACATAGACATTCAAGATTGTTACCTTTAAAGTCTGGTGCTGTTTTTATTTACAATTTTAATTTGGTCGCTTGGATCCATTTCTTTGTTGAAAAGTTATGTGTCATTTATTAAATTATGATAAATTTTGCTTAGATAAGTAATGCCTGTTCTTTTATTGCAACTTTTTTTATAACGTTAGTTTTTGTTGTTGTGGTTTTGTCGATTAGAATGCATATGTTGATTTGGAAGTCAGTGACCGGCGATTAGTGATTGTGTAGCTCAGCAATTGCCTTCTTTTATGAGATTCAGTCTCTGCAGTGAGTTCGTGAACTCGCAATTTTGGATATTTAAGCAACATTTTCATATTCTCAGATGGATGTGGTACGTGGTACGAATGCGTGTGTAATCTATTTTTAAGATGTGTCGCTCGGGGCCAAATCTCTATTAATATGCGTACAAGTTAGCGACATTTGATGCGGTCGTGATTGCTTGTCATTCAGTCCGCTCCAGAGAGAAAATTATTTTACTTTATATTCTATCTTCTAGTGTTATTTTTGTAAAACGTCCTGCAGTGTCGGAAAGTAGTGAAAATGCAATGTGCGAGTCATTCGTCAAAAACTGGTATATATATTACATGGATTTGAAAATTATTGAGTATTGATCAGTTCTTTGTTCTGTGAAATCGGGCACCTTATCGTTGACGTTCTGTGCATCGCTGCTTTAACGGCGGTAGCTAAGGGTCGGAAGTATTACCAAACTTACTAACCTTGACTACAGTAATTATATATGTTCTTAAATGTGGCGGTAAGGGTCCAAATATCACTCCAAGAAGTTGGTTCAAGTTTAGTGAATATTTGATAATGTTCTTTGGTGTCTTAATGTAATTTTAAATTACCCTTGAATGTCGTTTTTCATACCCAAGTCGAACCTTCTCATAGCTGATTATTCATTATTTTGAACTGATCCAAGAACTGGCTGTTGTTCTTTTCCTTCTATGAGACCCTGCCACCCAATAATGCCCAGAATCTCCATGTTGTCAGTCAACTTAAACCTGCCCAAAATATATCTCGCCGCATTTCTTTGAACTTGGTACATTTTTTAATGTTCCGCCTCATGTGAATCCCATGCAATAGACGAGTACTCCATAATGGGACGAATGGGCGGATGTTGATTCCTAATACTCTTTCGTATGATTAAGGTAATAATACCTAACTGGTCGAGTACCTCAATCTGCATTTTCCTCTAAGTTACTGAGCTTATGTTGAATCTGCTCCTTCGAAAGAAAGCTAAAGTTGGAGGGAAACTACCTCAGTGACATTTGGATTTCACAGAAGTGCCCTTGAATGGTTTGAATTAATTTGTACTTCTATTTAATTATGTTGTTTATTTGTGGCTGTGAAATGGGGCATGTTTTCTTCCCCCTCCCCCGTGCCCCTGGGACGATGAACTGTGCTACAGGGGGAAGGGACGGCGGACAGGGTTTTCCTTCGCGGAAATGAGAAAATGCGCCCACCTCCCCGCCTCTGGCCCACGCTTGGCTTTGGATTCCCGCTGCCGCTCAGGGCTCGTCCTGCCTCCCCCCTTACCTAACCGCCCTGCACCCAAGGCCGTGGCGCGGAATTTGGGTGCTTCCAGCCCTTGGATGTGGGGCCCGGGTTGCGGAGAAACTCAAGTTTATTTATTCTGACGCATGTATTCTTACGGAAGGAAGAAGGTGGAAGACGGGAGTGAGATTCGTAGTCAACATTTGTAAGGCTAAATCGATCTTTAGCCAGGCTCAAGTGATGGGCTGCAGTCACACTAAACGCTGAAGTCTCGGCTATAATTCCCCCCATATTTTTCAACTCTCTTAAGTGAATAATTTTGTTGAAATTCAGCGGGTTATGAGGGTGGAGTGGATAGCTGCAGCATACCAATCTTGGGATGGATGATGATTTGATGCGTAGACTTTGCAGGCTATCTGATACGGTGGAAGCTAATTGAAGGTGATATCTGATTAGTTGTTTCTCTTGACCGGTCGTTCATGTAATGAAGAATGAAGTGCATTTGCCTCCTAGGTGATTTAATATCGCCACCAGTGTCAGTGCTTTATACAGAAGATATTGTTGAGCATGTTTTACACAATCCTGACTTCGACACCCGACACATATCATGAAATTTAATTTAGTGGGAAACTGCAAGCTCTTCATTCGTCCTTAAGGTACAGGTCCACCATAACCAACCTCGAATCTGTATCAGCCAATCGGTGATGTTCGGAGTAAGTGGGTACGAAAGGGAGCAATTAGGCGTTCGCCGGAAATTGAGCAGCTTAGCACAAAAGATTCCATGCTCTTATTTTAAAAAGTATTTTGTTGCACACCGTCCTTTATAATTTGTTATTTTTTTACACATACACTTAATCATTCATTACTGAGTGCTGGAGCTGAGAAGTCGCTTCTAATGGTCGAGCGGCAAAGTAATTTAAAGTTACCGAGGAGGCGTGCCGAGCGATTTCTCGCTAGTCAAAATCGAACCTGATTTTAGGCTTATGACGTCATAGTATTGAACGAATATCCTGTGTTTGGCGATGGTCAAAGAGTAATGTAACAAAACCTAATAGTTTACCCTTAATCTATTTTTGGCCTGTTTTAAAATCAGCGACTGTGAGGCGTGTTTTACGGGGTTATATTTCCCAAGTTGAGGTATTTCCCACTTCCGCCTCTGTGAGTAGATGCCTTTTTTATGACTTCCCGTGTTTTCGTTGTTGTGCGTCGTCAAAGAGTCAGTTGGAAACTGCGGAAATGATCTCTTCTCTCTCCTTGTAACCGTAACTGATAGATACATCGTTTCTCATGTATTTATGTCTGTCAGCTGGCGATACGGGAAGTATTCTCGTAGCTTATAAATAATAATCGGAAGGCAATTAATCTTTCTCAGGAGGCGTCTAATCTCGCCATGCGTTTTCGAACTACTGTAGATGTCTTAATCTGCGGTTATTTACTTCCACCTCTAATATCTCCCTTGCCCATGACCTTGCAGTGGCTTGCAGGGTTGCGTATGTCCATGCCTGCAATGCCCTGCGGCTTCGCAGCTGCCTTGCTTTTCTTATCGTTACGAGTGTAGAGAGGCTGCGTTTTAAGATTTGGCTTTTATATGCTTTGTTTATTGTAATCGTATGTTTTCCATGTTATTTTTATATTAATGACCACTGTTCTCAGATAAATATTTTAGTTTGAGATAAAATCAGGTAGTTGGTACTCTCTGCAGAATGCAAAGCTTAAAAAAAATGTTGGAAATTCACGCTGCAAAATTCATTCGCGTGGACTGGGATTTGAATCCATTCCACTCGATATCCTCGAACCTGGGTTCGTATCGCAGTTCAGGTGAATGATTTATTTTCTCAATGAATTTCAAACATTTGTGTAAAAACTAGCGGGCGACGCCGTCAACGTTTCTGCGCAGCCAGTTCCGCAGTTTTTGAGATTGGTACAAAAAATATTTTTGGTAAAAAAAAGCTATTGGCCGGCTTAGTCAGATTTCCCGAAGATAATCAATAAACTAGTGTATGGCGCCAAATATTGTTTTTCACTAATATATTTAGCCTCCCTAGTGAAGGGAAAGTGTCTTTTCTGGTTGTCCTTATATATACTTCTCCCTACCCCTCCCTCCAATTAGATCTATTACGTCGTTGGATGCTTCGAAGGTTTCTTGAAAGATTTGGCAAGGTCACTTTTGGCCTTTGAATCACTGATCACGTAATATACCTCCTTGGAAAGCGCAGTGGGTGGTACTAGGCCTATTCGGCGCCTATTATATTGGTTCCTAATATTTTTTGGTATGATTACGGTCAGTAATTCGGCAAGTAATCCGGCATCGTAATCCGCATGTTTCGTCCGGCGCACTGAGCGTATGTTGATACTGTGTGATAATTTTAATATTGCATTCTAGTGATTTTTCTAAAGAGTGGAAAATATGCAGTTGGGCATATCCAGTCCTGTATCTTTTCCTTTCATTTCGGTTTCTGTCCCAATAAAAAAAGATTAGAAGGGCGAAAAGGTCTCATACCAATTTAATTGCTGCATCTGAAGGCATGATTCATTGACTCAACTAATAGGAAAAATTAAAGTCAATGTCAATGGTTGCTTGGGTTTCTCGCCTTCCCTATATGTTCTTAGGATGTTTCTGGATTAATCTTCATAATATGTATTAAATTAAAAAAAAATTATAAGTGAGGATGTGTTACAATCAAACACGTGTTGTTTTTTTCTTCCACAGTGGAGAATGGAACTGAATAACAAATTAGGAGTTTAAAAGTGTAACTTATAATTTGACCAGTTATTTGAAGACCATGTGAATAAGGTTGCAGTTCTCAATTCCATCGTCGGAAAACAAAAAAAATCCGTTTGCAGAAATGTCCCGATGCGTTTTCCGTGCCGTGCATTGGTCCTTGTAACCTTTTACATTGGGGCTGGATGCCTTCATGACACCCCCACTCTTTGTCTCAGAGGACGTTCCAGCTTTTCGTAATACCTATTAAGACTCAGCAATCGATTTCGACTAGTCAACTGAGCCATGAAGTCCTGTTTCCGAGTGACATTTTTTGAATGAATAAACTATAGTTGTTGTAAATTCTCGGTAGTTCCGAAATAGTGCCAGAATTTGGGTATCCTTTTATTTGTGATCAGTTAATTGGTATCGAAAGTGCACGAGGTGACCACGGAATTATATGCAACTGGAAATTAATAGCTGATAAATTTATTTCTGGAAAGAGCCGAAATCGTCGCAGAAGGTTCCTCAGCGCATTCATCTTCCCTATAGTTATATATCATTTTAGATGCATGTGTAATGTGTCTGTTTTCTGCGAGCTTATGTTAAATTCGTTAAATATGTCGTGTCAGATCCATGCCTGGAAAGCTGATTAGCTCGTAATTTCTTCCGTATGTTGAATCCAATCTTCGACATCTTACAGTTACGGCATTCTCACCAGTTTTACGGAAGTTTAATTTATTTCCATGTTTTATTTTGCTATAAGCCTTTAGTTTTTACTTGTATTCTCTACTTTTTAGAGTCCAACCGAGTGCTTTGTATGGCTCCAAGCCAATTGTTTTCATCATGGTTGATGTTAATTCTTTGTGCTTTTCCTGAAAAATGTAAACATGTAAACAATTCCCAGAATGTTGACGCTGGATCCCGCGGAGGTCCTCCATCCCACTCTTAAGTGCAAATCATTGTGAGTGAAGTGTATTGTCACTCTCTCACTGCGCCTGTAAAGCTGTTAAATTTACTCTGACATAAGTTAAACCTTCTTTATGTATAACGCCTTTTTTATGCTTTGCGTTGAATGTGCTCTTGCTAAAAAGTATACTTACTTTCTACTAGTTGTTTATTTTATCATACTCACTGAACTCTTCTGGTAATATTTCAGTTGGTTTAAGCTAATTCGCAGTGTCAGCAGCGTTACAACTTGCTGTCATCGATTCGTGTCGCTTGGAATCACTGGTTTTACATTATTTGCCGTGCTTTCACGTATCTGGCCCTATATAATGTAATATATATATATGTGTATGTTATGAAATATATGTGTATATTGATTGGCGAAAGCTTTCCTTTTAACTCTTAATAAAGAAACGGGAGTCGTTCGTTTTAAGAACACCCATACGATGTAATTTTGTGTATTTTTTATATAGTTTGTGGTTTCCGTCGTGATTTTGTGGAATTTACTGATCATTGTGAATGAAATAGTAATGCTTTGTTTTTCCACAAATATTAGATAGTACGACCATGGTTTCGACTTTGCGTCATCTTCTTCCACCCGAAGATGGTCGTACTATGTTCCATGGTTTCAAGCTCAACTATGTGGAAGTTGAATTTCACAAATGAAAAAGTAACTTGGTTTCCTTCCTCATATTTATTTTCCTGGTACGACGTGTTTCGACGCAGCGGTGTCATCATCAGGTACAAAATTTTTAACATTAATTTAAATTTGTACCTGATGATGACAACGCTGTGTCGAAACATGTCGTACCAGGAAAATAAATCTGTGGAAGGAAACCAATTTACTTATCATTTGTGATGGTCGTACTGTATTATTTTTATATATTTTTTGCAGCAGCTACAGTAATCCTTACCGTTTTCGAGTGAAAAGTTGTGTAGAGTAATTTTAATGTGACTTTGCATTCCTGTGGCGAGTGGAGTACAGTTGTGTTCGGGTGCAGTATTGGTAATGAAAAGTTGCAGCGGCTGAAATTCATAATATAGAACTTTTAATCGTGCAATGCGATTTTTAGCGCAGTTTTCATACTTAAATACAGTAAATGGCAAAAAAAATGCCTGGTCTGCGTTAAAATATACTGTATACTTTAGGTCTGATATTCCCATAGGTTGGGAGTGGTATAGAAACCCGACACATAGCTATCTCGAAACATTTGGCCTCTTGAGTTGTATAAAATGCTGTTTTTTGTAAATCTAAACTAGTTGTGCGTGTGTGAGAATGAACGTTCACGGTACCGGAACGAATCCATTACCAAGACAGAACTGCAGTGATGTATGCTTGATTGCATGTTTTCCTAGCGGTTTCCATCCGTGTTCCAAATCATTCCAATCGTATTTCCATCGCTTAACATACCGCACGGTTCTACGATCTTATTTTCTTTTTTACTCTATGGCTAATTCAAACATAAATATCTTGCCGCCGTTCTTTTCTTTTTAGTTTAAAATTCTCCGTTCGGCTCACATTGGAGAGATATTGCGTGATTCAGTGACGTGTAGTGGCGTAGAGTGGTATTCCGAGTCCCTTGCGGTAATTATGGAGCTGTGCGAACGATAGGAAGGGACCCCAAAGCACAGAACATCAAGCGACGGCGCGACATTGTCGCAGAACGAAAGGGCTTCAGGAGGATATTGTAAACATTGGAAAACATATTGGATCGTAGCGTTAAACATACGCAGCGTTAGCATAGAAACAAGAATTGATCATGTCTGAAATGCTTACTTATTCACCCATAAAACTTCTATGATTAATTTATTATTTAAACGCTCGCACTCGCAGAAAGTTATTCGTCTTAGCATCAACCGTTGCAGAAAGACAAAACACATTGTGCTTTGGGGGGTTGGGAGTGATAGTGTATAGATGTTGCCACATTTACCATAAAATAAGATCCTCGGACCAGATTTGAAGTGTGATATTTGGCAACCATGAGCTTCATATTACTCAAACTTCTCGATCGAAAATTTCCGAAAGATTCCTAGCCTGGTGTGATGCTCATTTACTCGTTTGTGAGATGCAGTACTTTCTCTTTTTATTCATCTAACCGCGGCACATTTTAACATCTATGTGTCAGCATTATCGCCTTTCAGGTGAAGCTCTCAGGGCACCGTATAAAGTAGATGATTCTATTTCTAATTTGGGCTCCATGTGTTATGACCCGGGCCCCCACCTATTTGGGAACCCTTGAGCATAAGATTTTACGTGGGTTCTTGCCCTTGGTGTCGGGAAGCGAATAATCACACACAAATATTTAAAGTCTTTTACTCAAAGTTTATTTCCATTAAAAATCCCATAAGAATCAATTCAATGAACAAATAGCAAATAATGAATATGTGCGTCTAGAATAGCAGAAAGTGAAAACATTACCAATGTCTCGGGAAGGAGAGGAGCTGCTGGTGATGGCACGGATGGATAGCGAGGCGCTTCGGCAGCACGGGCCCCATGGCCCGCGCTTCGACTCCCACTGACGGCTACATTGTGACTGTACCGTCAGTGAATGGTTGCAGAGTAACCAATAGCCGATCACTGTCCGATGAGAGACTAGTGAATCACTGTCTGACTGACTGCCTGACGAGTGTCGGGTGTACTCTCCGATAGCGTCTCCACTGTGCCATTATATAGGAAAGGTGACACTAGGATGTTTTCGACAAAATGGCACGGGAGGGAGGGGAAGAAGAAGAGGAAGGTTAGCCGTTCTCGAAAGTGAAAGGTACAGTTCCCGAGGTATAGTTTGACATAGCTGGCTATTCTGAGACGTCACACAACAACACATTTATGCATATATTTGGAAATGGAATACTTCCATTTCCGGATCATTACACATGTTGGTCATTGTTCAAATGTGATTGAGATTCAGGTGCTATAATGTGTCCCGTTAAGCTGATGCAACCATTTTTCCGGATGGGTCCTTGGCCTGTGTAATCGCATAGGCTAAGAAACGAAAGTGCGTCCGATGTCTTTCTAGGGATGAAGTGGAGGTAATTCGATTGAGATTTTTCTCTATATATTAATGAGACCATATGCGTATTCCGTATAAAAAATTTAAGATGTCGTTAGTAGCTTGAAATTAATATAGTAATAATAATGACGCAAAAGCTTCGTTTATGCTGAACGTCTAAGTAATTAACGATTTCAATGTGTGTAGATCTGGGGCTTCAAATTGACGGGTATGTTTCACGCCGTACACTGAAAACTCTTCGACAACGAAGGTTTTTTTGTGGTCTTAAAATTAGTGGAGAAGATATGGAGAAGATAAACTTATAGCCCTTCGCTTGGAAAAACGGCCTTTGGGCAAACACCTCGAAAAGTGCCGTTGGTGGCTAATGTTTTGGTGTCATTAAAAGGCGTTATCTTTTCCATTATAATGCGCCACAATTCATTGGATTTTGTGTGTAGTGGCATTTCGCTCTAATTACCTCAAGTCACGTGTTCGTTTCGTTTACTACGTCACCGTGGGGGAGTGACCCTGCATCACGTCTGTGCCGCGGCTCCTGAAGCACTCTCGCGAGGGGGGCGGTGCAATGGCGATTTCATTACGTAAGCAGGCTCTCGATGGCACTCGCGAGTGCAATTGGGGCCCAGTACGTTTAATTATCCTCTATTGCGCATATCCGATGTGCACAAATACGTCGCGGATTTATGTCCTACTTACTTGTAAGGGGGGACCCGGTTGTTTGACCTCGGGAGGGAGGCTCATCTGGTTCAAAACAGTGAGCAGAGCAAAACACAAGCTATGCCAAGCTGGCCCAACGCCAGTATCCATCTTAAATCGTCTCATATTTGGATCCGAAGGGTTTTTTTTGCGTTTCATTCTGTTGTCCCTTCTTTTTTAAGCGAATGAGTTCGCTCACTCAACGCCATTTTTTATCGCTAATGATGGTGGTTGTTAGCGCGGAATTGGATCTTTCACCTTGTATCGCGTTATTGTTCACTTGGTTTCTAAATTTGTTTCTTTTAAGGTCTGTATCGCCCTCTACCTTCGTATGATCTGCCTGTCTGCTTAGTTTTCTAAACAAAACAGTCGCCTTTGAGAAGTTTCCTCTTGACTAAATATAGTAATCGGTTATACCTACCCCTCGCTCGCGAAAGCTTCAATGACGAATTAGAATAGAATTTTATTTACTTCCATCTACAGAACATTACATTAAAAAATAATTAAACATATCTACGGAAGGTTTTGGTGGGCTCCTAGGTCAAGATCTGAATTGAGCCACCATCAATGTTTAACATGTTTCCTTCACATTCGGTTTGTAGTGATATAATATGCTTCAGTGTCTAATAATAATATATAATAATTAGATTCTTAATATTTAAGCTTCTTTCATTCATCACGCTCCTATGCATGCTGTACATTGTTGACTTGAGGTTATTTGTTTGTGGTCTTTGAATTTTCCTGAACATATTATTCACACAGTGTTAGTCTTAGTCACAGTGCTTCATGTCTAGTTTTAAATGGATCTTCCGCCACTGACATTAAAGGCAAGAGCTATTGTGCTTGTAAGTGCATGGCTGGCGTCGTTGGTTTCTTGCAGTGCCCCGATTTTTTCTTTCACGGAGGTTGTTCGTGGAAGAGGAGGATTTTAGGAGAACTTGAGAAGAGATGGCCAATTTTGTGTGGGAACTCGCAGAAATATACTGGAAACGTTTCCGCCTGAGATGTCATTCGTTTTCTTCGTCTGTCGGGTGAGAATCGGAGGAGTTGTCTGGGGGTTCGGCAAAATGAAGTTGGGGATGTTAGCAATAGCTGCCTCGGTGTGTCGAAATCAAAAAGCGTATCAGTTCTCTCGTACCCCTTGAAGGTGACTTGTTTAAATTGGCATTTGCGCTGTGAAATAGAATGAATGACACGTCTTAGGAACTAATTTTTGAAGGGTTCCAATGTGCTGTTATTTTTGTTACTAAATTTCCAACAGGGGTGTTACGACCCTTAGACATAGACATATATCTACATGTAAGGGTAAGGTAGTGGTGTCTGTATCGTCAGCATTTTGTGATATCTCACTTAGGTCTTTGCACAGCGCAAATTTTTCAAGTCCTTTGTGTGATTTGGAAAATGCGTACTGCGCATTGCCATTAAACAATGCACTTTTACTGTCGATATTATTATGAGTTGAGCGATATCAAGTCTCAATCAAACTTGTTCACTCTGAAAGGCAAATGAAACTTGAATGCTCTGTTCTCTTCCGCTGTCGACTTGAGGAGAAATTCGTCAAGTATCTGGTATCCTGCTGGTTTACTTGGTGCCTTTGTCTGTTTTTTTACAAAAATTATTCGATTTTACTGTACTCGGATTAAAATATGTAAAGCATAATTTTTTTGAGTATATCCAATTATGACGAAATCTGAACCAGTATTCGCAGGTAGCCACGATTTTTGGCGCCTACGGGTGCTCTCGAGGGCAATTATTTCAATTTTAGGAACTTTTCTAGCCTAATTTAACGGACCTACTCACTCAATGGAACCAAAGGTTCTGGAAAGGATATTCTGACAAATGAGGGATTGATTTTAAGTTATGTTGCAGCATCAAGCATGTTGCCAATCGTTCCACTCCACTTGTTGTTAGACAAAGTTTTTCCATCCAATCTGTGATCAAGTGCTGCAAAGGTAGCTCATTAGTATGAAGAGCACAAACCAACCATATGAGTTTACGATTCAGCTTTGCCTCAACCAAATGCATGACTCCTCCTTCCCAACCAGTGTTAACATTCATTTAGTCACCACCAATAGCCTGCAAAATACCATCAATGCTGTTTTTCTTTAAGAAATCCACAAGATGGTTAACAATAACTTCAGCAGGTATCCTTTTCGTTAAGTCTTCTCTGGAGTAAAATGGCAAAGATACATTTCACCTGGCTCACTGCTCACAGTGTAATGCTTATCTTTCACAATACTTGGAAACTGGTGACTAGAGTTATTTGCTTGTAACAGAACTTTTGTGGAATCTTTGCGTCCATCAAAGAAGATACATTCATCTACATCTACATCTACAAAATACCCTGCAAGCCACCTCAGGGGTGTGTGGCAGGGGGTGAGTAATCACCAACATAAATCACACTATATCCTAAAGTTAGTGTAACTACGACTAATTATGCATCAGCACAAATCGCTAATGCTTGTCACGAGGCGAAGCCTCACAAGCATGCAACACTACACTACAGATGTCATCAAAATGGAGAGTGACCTCAATATACATGCATTCTACAACTACACAGATGGACAGGGACTCAAGACCCATGTAGAAAACATGCTAGGCGTGCTGTTAGTATGTACTAGGTAACAGTAAAGGATTCAAGTATTAGGAGTACTACAACTACTAAGAGCTACACTACCTAACGACAAACCTAGATAAAAGTCTCATGGCAGCTATTATGGTCCCTTATCGTTCGTGGGAAAAATGACATCTTAAATCTATCCGTTCTGCAGTCTAGTTCCCTAATTTTACTCTCATGATCTGATCTACCGTAGTATGTCGGATTTCGTAAAATATTATCAACGTCGTCAGAGAATAGACCGGTTTGGAACTTACATAATAGATTTAGTCTAAATTTTAATCGACGGTCTGAAAGCTTTTCCCATCCCAGTTGCTGCAAAAGGTCAGTAACACTAACAAGATTATTATTTATTAATTCAATATTGACTATCCGGCATCGAGCATTAAATTCTTCATCAAGTGATTTCATGACTTTTCTTGTGCCCTTTTTACTGTATTGTCATCAACCACAAGTCTCCTGTCTCCTTCAGTAATTAATCCAGCATCCAAAAATGCAGCTGTTGTCATGGCAGCTGTAGCACGTAGACCGGCACCATACCTAATACTTTGTAATGCAACATTGTGCAATTGTAATGTATTGTAATGACTTGTCCTTGACGTAGAAGGTACATCAGAATCATCACATGGGATCTGCAAAAGATCTTCAGATTCTTCAACCCAAACATCAGTTGGCTCTTCATCTTCGTCGGAGAAAAGAACTTCATTTGATTGGAATGTTAATTCTTCCTTTCTTTTCTGCTTATATTCAGACATTCTTCTTCAATCATCTTCTTTTCTCTTCCGCTTTTTAATTTGTCTTCTGTGCTCAGGTAGATCTGGTAATCCAATTTGATGCTGTCCAACAGATCCAACCTTCTCTCTTTGACTATTAATCAACACTAGTTCTTTGACAGGGATCTTCATATCCTTAGAACAAGAGCAGGAGATGTGCACTTCATGTTTACAGTCAGCACCACGTGGACATGGACCCTCAAATTCTGAACATAGCTTAATCTCACACTTGCAATTGAGGATGTCAAAGAGCTTGTCTAATGTTGCTATGAAAGCCTCTTTCACCTCCAGTTTTCCTCTGCCAAGTGTCATCTTGGCCTTTCCCCAGTTTTCTTCTATCTTGTTCAGGACTGTGACTCTCGAATTCAAAATTGACACCACAAAACAACTGTTTGCTAGCTCCTACTTTTCAAGCAATTTTGGATAAATATCGTTTTCAAAAGTGGCTGCTGGGTAATTAATGATATTCTCTCCATTCTGCTTTGTTAGTAGAAGCCCATATCTTATAGGTAAAATCACGCAGAATTAGGAGTTCAGAAGGCAGCATTTCTCGACCACTTCCAATGAAGTTACTCATGTGAGTGGAATTTGCCGGTTTTGTCTTCCTTTTACTAGCCATGGTTCCGAATTTTCAGATTTTGCAAGTGGAAGAAACTATTCATTCGTGCCTGGAAACAGAAAAACAAGAAAAGAATACTTGCATGATATTAATAAAAATTAAATAAAGAAATTAAAAATTAATAAAAAGACACTAAGCTACAAACGATTATTGCTAGATTTAAAAAAAATTTACTATTACTTACGCTGAGATGAAGAAAGAAATACTAGATGCAGATAAGGCACTGGACTTGTAAGAGTATGCTTGATTTTCTCTGACTTTCATCACAACCTACCTCTAACCGGTAGATTACTCAGATGATGACAAATTTTTACGAGTGATATAAAACTTTTTACAGATGATGTAGTATGTTGTAAGTATATTCTTAACCTAAGAGCAGAAGTAAAGAGAGAAATAAGGATAAGAAGGAACTTCTTGTGAGAAGAAGGTTTGATGCGAATTTTACATGAAACATGAAAATATCACGAATTTGAAGTAGCCATTTACCAAGCAAACTAATGTAAATGCCAGTTCTTATAAATATAATTGTTAATGGCTAACCAAAACAACTTTTTGACCCCCCTCATTTTTGGAAAAGAAATTTGAAAAAAATCGACCCGCCAATCCTTTTTTATCGCATTGGAACGTAGTAGGTATATATGAAGTATATGTTGTACTAACATTTTAATTGATTTAGCATTGTGCAATACTTATGCAGTTTCTGATGCTGGATTTTGACGTTTCAGGAGTTGGATTTAATAGCGCAACTCGCCAAATGAACTATTACGTACAAGTTGTAAATGTCGTCCCAATTTCCCTGTTTATCGCCTGTGGAGTCAAGGTGACTTTTAAAATTTTCTCCAAGTGCGTTAATCGTATAAGGAAACTGAAAATGGAGGTGAAAAAATATCATGCGTTGTGAAGGTAGAATTTTATTGTGTTTCAAGGATTTTTGTGCGAGTCAATTTTTTTACGTTTGTCCCTATAATATGGGTTTATCCCATCGTTATTCCATGTTTAGTAATGTTAAATATAATATCAGAGTATACGTGGAGGAAAAATGTAAACGACAAGTCTTAACGAAAAGAGGGTAGAGGTCCTATGAAGGCAGGCTGATAACGATCGCTTGAGGAGTATTGGATGTTGTTTAAGTATTCAAATGCCCTGAAACATGGTAAAAATCTGTTAACATGTTAACATTGCCTGTCTTTGCTACTGGAATCTTGCTTCTTTAAAACTGTGGGCTATTCCGTATATATTTTAGAACCTACCCTAATGAATTTGATTATACGTAGACCTACTCCTCCGGCAGATACTGTAATCCGGGGACAGGAATATCCGTCAGTAAAGTAAGGTGGATAATATGTTCTTAACTCAGATGGGAGAGTTGTCCTAAGTTGACGCAAAATGTTTGAATGGATACATGAAACACCTCTGATTTTTTTAAAGTTAGTAAATATATTCCTTAAAGCCTTAATAAATGATTTTAATATAAATTGTTAAATAGTCTTGTAATTTTTCATGAATATAAGGCCTTTTTTTACATGTAAGCATCTCATTGTCAGTATGAAGAGGGATTTTTTTATTTTTTATGGAATCTTTGATCCTAAAAATCCAGTATCAAGTGAATCAAATTGCTGCATATACCTATCAGTGATATTATTATGTCACAGGTCGGCTTCGAATGCTATTTTTTATTTCTGAATAAAAAATTTCAAAGGTGTCTTAAATTTAACCCAGTTGAGGATTTAAACAGTTTTCCTTGAGCGCCGAAGTTTCCGGTAGCTGAGGATATGGATGTTAGAATTAGCTCGCGTGTATTGAAGAAATTTATGAAGCGAATGTTGAGGATATTCGCCGCTTAAATTAATTGCAATGGATTGAATACTCACTTTTTCCACGTATGCGTAAACAACGAAAGCTGATGAAGGCATTTTTTGCAGTTGATGAGTCACTGAACTCAGGGTAATGTTCTTTGCGGGGGCGGCGGGATGGCGGGGATTCCCGCCCGAGCCACGCACTAGGTTTCGGGCTCGGGTCCGAAGGACCCGGTGGGCTGGGCCCCGAACTTTGAACAGCCAACAGAACAAACATCTCTGAGTGAAAGTATAATTTTGTCATACTGTATATATATTCCTATGAAATTGTAGTTTAACGCGTTTTTAACGCACACATTTTTTCAGAAGGGAAAGGGGGGAGGGGTACAAAAACCGGGCCCCTCTGGACGTGCAGCGGCCCGGGCCCCTGAGCACCCACGCCGCCCCTGTTTCTATGTGTGTAATAGTAACATAAGTTTTTTTCCTATCCTAGTAATGGTGTATAGCCATCATTGTTTATTATAATTTTGTTTGCCAATATTTTTTTAACTGTGCGGTATTTCCATTTCACTATTGTTACTGGCCTTTATCTTAGTATGAGAGCCTTCGTCAAATACTTCCACACAAATTCCTCGCCTGTGCCAATAATCATCTCAAACAGTTGAGACCATTCGAGAAGCTTTGCCAACTGAATAACCTTGCCAAGTTTAATAATCATTTCGTTATACCCTGCCAGATTTTCCGTGCCCTAAGTGCTTAAGGGTGGAGTGAATAGGTCCATTATTCAGCGGGGTTTTTGGGTACGTTTCATCCTTGAACTCAAGCTTCAGCCGAGTCTGTTGTGACATGATTAACTCAGTTTTTGCCTCAAGCTCTAATCTAATGCCATCAATTATAGTCTCGCTATGTATCCAGATTTAAAGTATTCTCTCTGTTTTAATTTTAGCTGGTGGGGATATTTTGGTGAATGCTATCTCACATCAACTCTAACGTACGTAGTCCTGGCATTTATATTCATGCGAGAACTTTTTTAACGCAAGGCAGTCACATTTAATATTATGAACGCTTGTTTTAGTCCTGGTAAAAATGTATTTAAATCAGTACTTAGCATTTCAATGGGAATCAGGTGCTGTAATGCGTACACTCGTGTTTAGTGTGTATTCGATATTGGGAAAAATAGTAACACTGTCCCCAGCTTATGCGGGATGTTCATCGGATATCGGTTCGCAATTGGGGCAACTGCCTCCCTTCGGTTCGAAATCTCGCTCAAAGCATTCGTAGGACTGTGGCCATGGCAGAATTATATTCCTGCGCGGTTTGGATTGTGCCTTTTAATCGAAGATTGCGTAATTCATGGTGGAAAAAGGCCTGTTCATTGAGATTTTCAGATTTACACTGAAGATAATACAAGTTCGATGACCTCAGCATGTGAACATTTTGTTGAAAGATATTATTATGAATTGACGGACCGTATTCCGTAGCGTGATTGTTGTTTAAAATGTTTTACTAGAATACCCAAGTAAATTGTATTACAAGATATCGATTAACTGACAATGAGTTTTTAGAACATCGTTTAAAACTCGCTGGCAGTTTTCAAATCGTGAAATTCGACCTGTATGAGAGTAGACCTTGAGTGTGTGTCAGATCTACTTTTTCCTTCTGGGTTTCCTCCGTTTATGATGCAATAATCTGGAGTTATCGTTTTACTAATATATTTCTTGGTTTTGATACGCATTCGTCGGGGTTAAGAGGATAGTAATAAAAGGGAATCGCAGCAGTTTGGCCGGGAAGACGTTCTCCCGGCGTACTTAATCAGAATCTTCTCGCAGGTTGCGACCTCAAATTTTATGGCACACATGTTTTTTATTGCTTCTACCCGAAAGGACTCGTACAATGGCCCTTTCGTGAAACTCTTGCTTAACACGCGAACCGTCCTACTGGTTTTTCTTATCGGCCAAAATTTCAGTCTCGGGTCCTTGCGTTCGAACGTGTAAATGCGTGTCTACTTTTTTCTTTTTGCTGTACCTCGGCGTTCTTCGCCGTTCGAGCATCGACGCACCGGCTTTCAGTTTCCGCGTGAGCACGCGTGCATACGATGCGCTCTTTTCTCCTTCAGCCTCGTGCGACCACGTGGTAGGGCGTCCCGTGTGCCACGTGGCGGCGAGCGCATCCTCCCGGCGATCCCTCCGCCCTCAGTGCCATATCTGCGCAGTAAGCAGTTGTTGGTCTTTATCGCGATTCAAAGATCATGTTTTCACTCGTTGCTGTCGCAGCTAACGGTATAATTTGCCTCTCCTCAATGAGTCGTGGCAAATTAGCTTGCGGTGACAACGCGTGACGTAATCGTTTTGCGTCTCGAGTAAGCCGTCTTTCGTCCACTTTCGCCTTTGCGATTATTTTCTGGGTCGCGAACTTTTGTTTGCCGTTTTGTGGAATTAATTTATTGTTTTCAGTCAGAAACGGTGAATGATGCTTCGGTCGTTGACGTAGTTCTATTTTCCCAAGAATGGACAGGCATGTGAATGGCATGATGGCATGTGAAAGACAGGTCATAATTATATGCTGACAATAGATAGGCAAGTGCTAAAGTATAAATTATGTTGCTAGAATTTGATAATTTTTATCGCGACGATGGTAATGAATTGAGTTTATCTGTGTGATTGTCATTTCGAGTCGGTGATATTCATTTCGACGCGTTGTTGATTTCGCGTGGAATTTAAATAGCTTTTTTTGTTGTGACACTAATTCGGAAGCCTTGAAGGATTCTTGTTGTGCCTTTTGTGCGTCTCCTGGTGGCATTTAGGTTCCCTTTTCTGATTTCATTCTGAAGATTGTGCAGACTTCCTAAAATATTTTTTATTATGGCGCTAATTCGGAACCCATGAATGGTTCTGTGCCTTTAGTACGCCTCCTCGTGGCATTGAGGTTCAATTTTATGATTTCATTCTGAAGATTGTGCAGACTCGCTAAAGTATCCTTGCCTGACCACATATAATCTAGTAGCTAATTAAAAAACTAATCCTAGTTAGCCTCAGGTCCATTTTGAATTATCGAAGACCCTTCTTTCCTGAGACATGCTAATTTGAATTTAACTACATGCCTTCAGTGGTAGCTGTATGATGCAAAGAAGGGTATTTTGACCGTGGTCGATGGATAGTAACCGCAAAATGTTTATTCAATTCTCAGCGTCTGCAGTCATATTTTCTTGCTCGCGTTGGCGGAAGCTGTTAAATTCAAAATAGGACGCCTCTTTAATTTTTATCAGTCTCAGGGATGGTGTTTATCAGTCGCTGCACTGGTGGCAAGGAATTCAAACGACAAGCGAGAAAAATTAAGATGCATGTGTCAATCGAGATAAAGGAATTAGCATTAGGCTGAAAGAATGATCGGCATCAACTTCCAAACTTCGGATTCAAAGTAAGGACGGATATTAATTTCCTCGCCACTTCCCAATTACCATCCTCGGAATTTGCTGACAGCGGATCGAAAGCTGTTATTCTGTTTGCGAAGAATTGAGGGACCCGTGTGACTAAGCGTGTCATCGTTGCATCAGAATAGTTATTAAAGTTGTACTTTTATTTATTTAGCTCGCGTAATGGTCGAAGGTGGAAGGTATTAATGTTGCATTATTGCATGGCAATGGAGGAATGATTCTCGAAGTTGTGATGTTATGTGCTCACGCAGGGTAGTGTTGTGAAACTGAGATTTCTCTCACGGATACATGAAGACCAGTACAATGAAGCACAATCGCCATATCTCTTATGAAACTAGAAACACGTGCAGTGGCGGTTGTCATATTTATTACCATTAGGAAGTGAGTTGCCTTGTATTCTAATTTTGTCGTAATTAGTAAACGTCATGAAAGGAATAAAGTGATTACGCTTAGGGTGGTTGGAGCGATTTTTCTTTTTGTACAGTTTTGTGTGAAAATGATAATATAGCTTTTTACCGATTTGGTGTATTAGCATGTCAATGATATTTTAACACGTAGTGTCATAGGTGATATAAGGCACGTGATATATATTTTTTAGTAATTCGATTACATACGCCCATATATTATTCTAAACGCGAAACAATACATTTCATATTATTGTATCATTTCATTGTTTCAACTATTATTATTAGTGTCACGCCGGGTCTAAGATTCGAAGAAACTTATTTAAATATTATTTTCGCCTAAATTTTGAATCCAGCGCTATTACTAAGGTAAAGAATTAAATATTTAATTCTTGTACCATTTCCATCACTGCCTGTATAATAAGTTCCCCCGCATAAACAACTGTACTGAGTGAAATGCGGTCCTGGTATTTTTTTCCGATTGACTCAAAATGTAATATGTGTGTGTATATATATATATATATATATATATATATATATATATATATATATATATATATATATATATATATATAAAACTTCCAGGAAAATCACTCGGGTGATAAATATACAGTATGCCAAAAGGGTGGCCGATAAAAAATATACACACGGAAAAAAGAACACTTACACATAAAAACTTCCGATATTTCGGTGAAGACTAGCTCCACCTTTCTCAAGGTTTAAAGTAGGAACCTAGGTTCCTACTTTAAACCTTGAGAAAGGTGGAGCTAGTCTTCACCGAAATATCGGAAGTTTTTATGTGTAAATGTTCTTTTTTCCGTGTGTATATTTTTTATCGGCCACCCTCTTGGCATACTGTATATATATATATATATATATATATATATATATATATATATATATATATATAATTTCTATAAGTGACTCATTTTCATGGTTTTAATGGTGTTGGCGCATGGAAATTCTAATTTGAAACTTGAAACACCATTGGGGATGATTTCTAGATCCTTGACCTCCTGTCGTAAGTGGCACGAAATGGGAATAACATTCCAACCGTTAATATGTGAATGATCATAAAACGTAATCGCTTTACTCCAATATATATGTATAAAGCACCCGTTTCTGCTATCTGTGCTTCGTAATTTTTGTGTTATAATCTTCACGAGTGTGGTGTAATATTTTTCTCGGTTACTCCTCCACGATTTTGTGCGAGCGTTCTGATTTAAAATCATCTCTCATGAGTCTCTAGTGGTAGACATTTGAGAGATTTGCGTACTGGAAATGTCAGAGTGGTCGCATGAGCTTTGAGTTAATTTATTTGCTTAAGGTGTAAGTCAGCACGTTTATCGCAGTGATTTTGCTATTTTGAGCTGGAAAAGAGTCATCAAGATGCTTTCTCCATTGCTAACTGTTGAGCACCGGTTTGGAATCCTGCGAGTCATTCATGTTTAATTCGACGTCGTTTGCCGGTGTTATTATCTCCTTATACTTTTATTATTTTTGTACGTCAGTAAACATCAGTGAAATTACAGCGTTTACGCTGATAGTTTTAGGCTACTGTTGTTAATTTTTTAGCAGTGCGTTTAACGGTGATATTTCCAAGGTCGTTTTTACTGGTTCATGACTCGCAGAAATATGTAGTTTTGCATGTTAAAATTGTTCGAAAGTTAGTTCGGCAAGGGGTTAATATTTTGATATCATTGGATAGATGAGTTTTCTCTTTAAATTGAGGTCAAATTCATAAAATTATAGGTGAAGTGATATCTCGCTCTATCTGAACACGTCCTGCGCCCCAGGGAGAATGCGAACCTCGGCAGTGGTGAAGATATTCCCGGCGGAATCCCCACTTGAGAATCGGGATGAGCGCACTTCAGCAACGGTACTCGGTCGCATGGCTGACGTAGAACTAAGGTCCGACCTCTACAACTGGAACCCTCGACGCCTTTCGAGGAGCGAACGCCAACGGGTTTCTCTCCTAACCTGCTTTCATGCCTTAAGGTGGCTGGAACGGTAATCGTGAGTCGTTGAAGGCTCATTCTAATAACTTTTCAAGTAAGTCGAAAAAAATATTCTTGTACCACATTTCACTCAAGTATACCTGTTTATACTTTGGAAATCACCATACATGCAGTAATGTATATGATGCAAGAGTTATATTTCAAATTTCGTCTTCATTAAGGCATTGTTTTGACTTGGTTTTTCGGCGCGAAATTCGAAATTAACGAGAAAATCATATCTAAAGATGCTTTTCTTACTCGGCATGATACCTTGATATTTGTTAGCAGCTATTATAATAATATGAAACTTATTATTTCGTATTTAGGAGAAAATCTGTACATAAGTAATCGAATTGTTTCAAAATATATGCCGTGTGCCATAAGAGTACTTGTTAAAATATCATTGAATTGCCAAGAAACCAAATCGGTAGCATGCAGTTTTTTTCACTTTTATCGATAGATATTACTAATAAGGACACGTATGCAAATTTTCACGCAAGTATGTACATAAACAAAAATCGCTCCAGCCACCTTAAGGCCGTTTTACGCGAGGGATATCATTGTTCAGTTTGATGTACAGAAATTGCGAGAACGCGGCCACGGAATCAGGAGCTATTTTGTCATCTCTTGTTCATGCATTCGCGCAGTCATTTAAGCAAGTCTCCGCTTTGCACGGCGTAATTTTCACTACTCTTGCAAACTATGCATCAGATTGTGATTTAAAATGCCTCGATTATATTCAACGGCATCTAGGTTTACTATCTATACCATCGGGTGAAGTCTATCTGGTTCATTTAGTTTTGCACAGGATGGGGTGGGCAGCGTAACCTTAAAAACGTTTGCATGAATAATTACGAGCGAACATTTCATTTCGTTGGGTAAATGCTAAGCAGGCATGTATTCGATATCTTACGAAATGTCTTCTCCAGTGCCTGGCGGTGATGGTCTGAGCCCAGTGTCGTGCTTGGCTCGGAGAGGGGCAATTACCCACCCGATTTAACCGTTTTTGGGACGCTGGACGACTGCAGGAAACGGGGGAGGACGTAATCTCAGATTATGCAGACGTTCTTCTTTTCAGTTTACTTATCCGCAGTCTAGGGTGCGCAGTAAGGTAAGCTGGCTGTGACGCTGTGGGCACTTGCTCCCCGAGACTCCTCGTTCAAGGAGCAGTCCGCATTGCCTAGCCTCGTCGACAATAGCGGAGAACTGACCTCTCGAAAAATCTCGATCGCGGCGTTCATAAAGGGAGATGTATCGAGGCCGTGACTTCACGAGCGCCTATGTTTTCAAGTTTCGACGGTGTAGTAAATAAAAATAAGAAAATAAACGTTTATTGTCGCAGACCAACAGGCATTTTAGGCATTCTGTATACATACGCTTGGAATAATACTTTTGAATGAACATTACTAGAATATAATTAGATAAAATTTCATCTTTAGTGTGCAGGAAAAGTTTGAAAAAAAACAAAATAAACGTTACTTGGTATGCTTACACCAAGTCGCTATACTAGGCAAACAAGAATAATGAACACTAATGATTGGTACAAAAAATTGTGCATAACATAGATATGAACTCGGATTAACATGCCTGTTTGTCTTAAGGTAGAAAATTCTACCTGCTTGGTAGGTGAAAAACATAATGAACGAGAGCTGTTAATAAACGGTATTACAAGAAGAGATACATATAGGACGTAAAATAGTTTCCAAATGGGTACATAGGTAGGTACAAGATACAACTTCTGAACATAGTAACAACCTGTGTTTGAGTGTTTCCAGAAGATTCATAATGTTAAACCAACCTTCCACAAAATAGTTATTCACATTTAAGAAATAACTTTAGTATTTCTTTACTTAAGTTGCTTAGTAACTTTAACGTAATCGTGAATGAAATCAACGTCTCACGGTCGAACTTTTTGACAAAAAATGTTTTAGAACTGGTTCTAGTGTAGTTGTTACATGGAGAATCGGAAGGGATTGTGATTTCATTCCAAGTATTTGATGGTTTGATTGACCACTTAGGGTCAAATGAGATAACTTCTGCCATTACGAGAAGGGTGTGTATTTCATTAAAAATTACCCAACACTGCAAGCTGAGCGGCGTCTGCATTAGGAAATATGTCGTGTCTGTTAACCTTTTATTGAAAAATCATATTATATTTTATGTACAATATTTGTAGCTTAGGCTACGGTTCTGCGGTCTAATTTTTACCAAAAATGTATACAGTCGCTGAACCCGTTTTATTTATTTTTATTTTTTCTATATTTTTAACTTAAACGAGCATCATTGCTCTTTTACTAATTTATCAACGGTTTGATAGATTTTGCACCAAATGGGTTCTGAAATCGTGTTACTGGCATACTTTTAAGAGAATTGCTGGACTCGGTGGCGGCGGGGTAACGTCCTCGTCTGCTTACCTGAAGGTTGCGGGTTCGAGTCCCGCCTGGGGAGGATTTTTCAACACCAAGGGCATGGTTGTGTGTTCTCGTCCGTTGTGAATTATTAATACCCCGATATGAGAGCTGTTTTCGGTGATTGATTAATTGATGACTTAGGATCATATTATATTTTCTCTTTTTTCTGCCTGTCATATGATGTATGTCATAGGACGACCCGTTCGGTCGAATTTTTCCCAAAAGATTTTGACCAAGGGATATCGGCGTAAGGTTTTTCCCGGACTTTTGAATGCATTTATTTCGAGCTCAAAATGTAAACATCCTAGAGAGCATCGAGGATTCTGTGACGTTTAGAATAGCGCGAGAGAAGGCAATAATTTCTCGTCCTGCGAAGGGCCTGTTAATAAGAGGCATGTGATGATGCATCGTTAGATACAAGGACCGGTGCACCTTCAGATTTTGCTTGGTGTAAACATGTAAATTGTTCGAATGCATGAAAATACGTAGATATCCATTACGCCATGTCCTTTCGGGATAGTCAACGTCCCAGAACTTACGTGCTTTAATGACCCACTCATTCCTAAACCTATACGTCCTAATTTTGCTGCTAATGCTTCTCAGAAACCTCATTCCCAATGAAGTTAGCCTACTCTTATGCTTATCCAGACGTACCAGGTTTCGCTGCTATATGATCAAGTCTGTAGCGGAACATCTGTGTACACGGTGATTTTGGCTTCCCTGGCCAACACTCATTCTTTGACGTGCCCCAAATACTACGTACGACACTCTGTCTGGCAATCATAGGCCAAACAATCTTATCATCTATCCTTCCATCTTTCACAAACATGTGGCTAAGATACACAAAATTGTGCACTTGTTCAATTATTTCATCATTTGCCCTCATCTTACAATCATTCTTCCCACTCTCGCCATCAAAAACTACTTTGATATTTGACTAATTTACCCTCAAATAAATCCTCCTTGTTGCTTCACAGAAGTTATTCAGGGGTAATGCTTGTGTGCTCTTAGACGGCAGCACAGCATCATCTGCTTGCAATGGAACTCTCACATTTACGTCTCTAACCATAACGTCGGCGTTATCCCTACCTGCATCTATCATACATTTATCAATAAGAACATAGATCATCCACGGTGACATCACGCATCCTTACTTTACGGCATATTTTATTTCAAACCAGTTACTCAACACTCCAACTCTCACACTTGCCGTACTATCGACATACGTCGCCTACATAACATTTGATAACTGCTCATTCACTCCATAATCTTCCACGGCTTATTTCTATTTACCCTGTTAGATACCTTCTCTAAATCCACAAACGCACGATATGCTTTCTTTCGGAAGTCCTCCCATTTTTCTCGCTCTTGCTGAAGATCGAACAGCTGATCACTACATCCTCTCCCAAACACAAACTCCACTCTGTACACACCAGATTCTGTCCCTGGTAATTATCCTCAAATGTTTTCATTAATGTTTTACAGAACAGTTTTCCCGGAATATTTAAATTAATTGCTCTATAATTTTTACCTTCAGTCTTTTTGCCCCTCACGTTGTACAATGCCGCATTCTTCCAATCCGTTGGAACAACAGAAGTTTTTAAAATATAAATTATAAAATTCACACTAGCAAGTTACTTACCCCCACACTTCAGCATTTTTCTGGTTATCCCATCTACGCTCGCAGCCCTACCATTTTTTCAATATTCTCATATCCATAACCTCATTCTCACTTATTTTTTACTGGCAATCTCGCATGCGAATTCGCAAGGCTCATCCTCGTCACCTGCACCAATTTTGTATAATTATTCAGAATAATCCCTCCAGTAGTCTCTGCCATCGCTTTCAAACTACACTTTCTTATCACGTTTGTTTTTATTGCATTCATTCCCCTGCCCTCATCTTGCTTTACTCTTTCTACCCATTCCCTAAGTAATATTTATTGCCTTCAAAATCACTTTTGCTAGCCTCATCCGCACGAATTCTTTCTTTGCTCTCTTTAATTAACATTGTTTTTGCATACACTCTTTTTCTCTCTGTATTCATCAAATGACTTATTTTTCTCTCCCTCAGATTTGGTTGCTATCACTCTCCTATGCGCCTCTTTCTTTTCACGCACCGGAATCCCTTAACAGCGGCCAATGAGTCTTTTATCTAGGTTTGTCGATAGGTACTGTAGCTCTTACTACTAGTAGTTCTCCCTAATACTTGTATCCTTATCTGCTACCTAGTACTTACAGCATGCCGTATTTGTTTTCGCCATCACTCTTAAATATCCGTCCGTTTGTGTAGTTGCAAAGTACATAAATACTAACGGTCCCTCTAACAATGGTATAAATAATAAATAAATACATTTTATTGGCTCTAGGAGCATATCCTTTGGAGCCTATGTAAGTACATAAACACTCGGACAGAGAAAGTACTACATTAAAATAAATCATAAAACACTCGGTATAATGAACAAAGATAACAAAATCATTAAACACTCGGTATAATAATAATGACCTGAAAAACAAAGATGACAAATTCTTATGTAAATTCATATATCAAATTTCATCAAAGATAAATGAAAACAAACATTTATTATAAAGATTTCCAAAATTACGCAGTAATCTCTATTTTAAACTCTCAACTTCACAATAGTAATTTTCAACGTATATGATTTTTAGTGATTTTCAACAGTACAAAATTATACAATAGCTATACAAAAATCGAAATAAATTTGATGAACACAAAAATCCATAAACAGAAAGTTCCTCATGCTGATACAAAAGTTTCATGAAAATAAAATGAAAAGGAACATTTTTTTAAATTATTAACTGATGTGATATCCTTCAACTCTTGGGGAATCGAATTCCATACATAGCATGAATTGATGTAAAATGAATTGTGATACATAGTAGTTTTGTGACAGGGTACAATTAATTTATTTTTATTTCTGGTATCATATCTATAGTGTAGTTCATGCTTGTGAGGCTTCGCCTCCTGACAAGCATTAGCGATTTATGCAAATGCATCGTTAATCGTAGATCACTAACTTTAGGGTATAGTGTAATGAATGTTGGTGACTACCCACCCCAGCCACACACCCTTGAGGTGGCTTGCAGGGTATTCTGCAGATGTAAACAGGCCCTCATCTTAACAATTGGTGCCTGTTGGCCTGAGCACTCGAGTGTACTTTACGCCGAGGTCCGAACTTCCGGGATCCGGGAAAATTGGGACTGTGGATGAGGGATTTATCTGGTATTGTGGGCAACGGTTTATCTCCGCTCTATCGGTCGAACGTTTTGAGTAGGTGTGATTACTGAATACTAATGAATAATTGTTGTCCTAAGTTTTTGGTTTATCTATTTTGAACCGCAAATATTTTAGGACACATCGTAATAACTCATGAACACACATCAGAGAGAATAAAATTAGAATAAATGATAAAAATTTGGAGAAACTGGAAGACTTGGAGGCGCTTCCAATGAGGTCGTTAAAGATACGTACGTCGTTTACTCTATATAAAAGGAAACCTTTAGTCAGATACTTTAAAAATCATGTGTACAAACTTGTGAACTAGTTGAGTCATCCGAAGTGGAAAACACAGCGGAAACATTTCTTGAAAATATACCCAGGGTTGTTGATTCATCGAGGAATAATGTCAAATCTTTCCACTTGTGGGATGATTCCACTGTTGTGGTCTTCTGAAATGTGGAGGTGGGGTATTGTGGAATCTCTCGATAGTTGAGATCCATTCCTGTGATTATAGTCATTGGTTTTGTCCGTTGTAGCACACATTTCGATTCATTGTTGGGGGTGATTATTTTTTATGAGGTGTACATGAAACCAGCTCGTTTATACGTTCACCTTGTAATATATTTAATTTTAAATTTGATATTTTCAGGCTTGACTTTGTGGAAGTGATAGATATCTATTTTAAATAAAAAACTTGTGCTCTTCCACACTTCATTCAAGTTTCCACGCTTGTTTAATTAAATGTGGAAAAGTACGAAGATTTTTTATTTAAAATGGATATTTAAGTTTAATGATAAATTGCAAGTCTGCTCGTCGAAAATTTATATTTTCCTCTGGAATTTTGCAAACGCTGCAGCTTGATGGAATGTTCCTCTGTTAAATCGCGGGAAAAGGCTTTAATCACAATGAGGAAACATGAAGGATGGAACATGCTGTTTTTTGTGTTGAAAAGGGAGCAGATGTTGATGAATTTTCCGAGTTCAGTTAATGTCGTGATAGAGTGGCATGGTGCTCTGTGATCCTGAAGGCATCGGTGCGTCTATTCACAGTTGAGATAATGCTGAATAAACTAGTGTCGCATTTCCCCTGTGGCAAATGAAGAGGGAGTGGCGGGGTAGGTAGTCACGGTGCGGCCGCCATCAGGGTAGGACGACGCCGGGGACCGAATCGATAAAAGAGCTCGCGTGCGACCCTTGCATCTTCTCCCCGCTCTGTCGACAGCGGCGCGGCCCCCCGTGGTGGCGGCCGCGGTCCCTATTTCCTCCACCAATTGTTTCCTAAAATATCCGCATTCGTCAAAGGTGCTTTATTAATGAATTGGTTCACTTGTGTATCGCTATGATCGACGTCTTTCTCATGGTTAGAGTAATTCTCTGACTCCCTATTTTTTGAGGTCAAGTAATGAAATTTTGAATTGAAATAGTAAGGAATTGACTTCATTTTTAGATTACTTGCGTTACTTTAACATTTTGGGATGAATGTCCGATAACGGAACAGATTTATTTTGGAGGAGTGAATGGTGTCAGCGGAAAGGGTGGAGTGAGAAAGTCATGGGTGAATTGAGTGGAAGAGAGTCACAAGGAAGAATATTCGGTGTCTTCATAACAAGAGCCCTTGTATGAAGGCATGAATATAACTGATGCAATAGATGTATGCAAGGATCGGGCAATGTGGAGGGAAACATCAACATAGAACTAGCCTCCTAGGCCTGACTGCAATAACTAAGCTGACAGTGCTTAGCCTGAAAGAGAATTGCGTAATGGGTATGTAAGCAAGACGTAAAATCTGGAGTAAGTAAGTAAGCAAGACTTCGACGTAAAATCTGGTACTTTCCCGGCGTACTTGATGTAGGAATTCTTCTCGGGTTCTCCACCGGGTCAGTATCTCCATACTGGCCGACGTTTCGATGCCCGCGACTCGTGCGTGGTCATCGGGGCTGTCGAGTGAAGATGCACGAATTGGGCATGGAAAAAGTTGGCCTGTATGGAGAGCCTGACCTATTGACCCGAGAAGAATTCCCACATCAAGTGCTTAAACGTCATTATTTCCAGCATACGCCTCTCCAGTTTGATTGCTAGGACCTGAGGTATCAAATGTATAACTATAACTTTATTTTCACGAGTTACGTGTTTCTCTCCAGTTCTCAAATATTTTTCTCTCGGGTTGTTCCTTTCCTTAAATGTAAATTAATAAGTGGTGTAACCAAATTATAGAATTGATACATCTCTGAATGTAGCTCAAATATATTTTATTCCAAATATTTCTTATTGGGTTTTAAGTGTGTTATTACATCGAAAATGTCCTTTAGGTAACAGAGGAAAAAATATCATAGAATTGTTTGATGTCTTAGGGAAAGCACAAAAGTCACCCAGCTTTGGTAGGCGACCTGATTGGCTCAGTTAAAGGCAGATAGCCTACATAGCTGAAATATATAAATAGCTTAAACATTCTTCATGCTCTATCGCATTTTAAAATTTCATTTTTAATGTTAAATTGTGTGTTATGAAGTGAAAAACAGTGCGAAAATGTACATTTTACTATTATTATTGGTGTAAACATACGGGCCTTTTTCACATTCACACAGACGGTACATGATCACCTTCTCGCAGTGTTTCTCGGTTTAGGCTGTTAAGGCTTAGGAGCATCTGTCTATACACATCACTAATTTACTAAAGCTGTCCTTAATTAAAGCCTGTTTGGAGGGCGTCTAGGTGACCTATGAAATTGAAACTCACGAATACAAGTCATGACTTAAAACCGACCGGAAAAATAGTAGAAACCGCTAAAAACAATTAAAAAGGAGCTGTCTTATTTCTCATTTGTTAAATTTTACTCCCATGAGAAAATTACTGAAGTCGAGGTAGGGGTTTCTTCTTTTTGCGTTTTTAAATTATTTGCACTCAATATTAAGGTTGAAATCTTCACCATTCGAATACGGCCAAAAATCATGTTTTTAATCCTGCATTCGATTTTCCCTATACAATTTGAGCAATATTATAAAACTTTAAATTTCATTGGCAACCGCAGCAGAGGCTTTATCGTGTGTGGCCTTGAGAGCTACGGTCAAATGATCAATTTGAGACAGCAAAATTTAAGCTAATGTAATTTTCTCCCCAACCTCTCCGTGTGTGGCTTATGATTTCTACCTCCTGTGTGTATTTCGCACGTAATTTCGGAAGGATTCTTCTTATCCTGTGCAAAGCAAGGTGATGTTTTCCTTATTCCCGTTGAAGTTTAATCGGGCGCCGTCCCCTAGTCTAGTTTTGAATGAATTTTGAATCCACGGCATTACCTTCACGGAGTCACCCGCAAGTGTACATTCATTCAAGTATTCTACCAGCTGATTGGTAAGCTCTTGGACAGTCCCCATTCTGAATCCCAACCTCCTTTCCCTCCTAAGGATGGCCCGTTATTAACATTCTCCATCCCTCTCCAAACCCACATCCCAAACGCCTCAAGTCTATGCACATACTCCCTTCGCAATGACCAAGTTTCCGACCCATATAGTGCCACGCTCCATATTAAAGTTTTCACCAGCCTCTTCTTTACGTCTCTTCTCAGACCCCCCCTCATCAATTCCCTTCTCTTCGAAAATGCTTGTTTAGCGAGCGCAATTCTGCATCTGATGTCCTTACCACTAAACCCATTCTCCTCCAAAATACTACCCAGATACGTCAACTACTCGGCCTGCTGTATCTTCTGCCCTCCCACACTTATAATCAGCCCCGCCTTCTTACTTCTAGAAAATCTCATTACTTTCGTTTTCTTGTGATTGATCTTCATCCCATACTTTTCGCACTGCACCTCTAATGCATTCACCATTGACTGTAACCCCTTGGCCGACTGACTAACCAATGCTTGACCATCTGCAAATCTCACTGATTTTATCAGCTCCCCTCCTACCTTTATTCCTACCTCCTCCTCCCCCAATGCCTCCCTTACCATTTCTTCTGAATACACGTTAAAAAGCAACGGCGATAATGGACACCCCTGCCACACTCCCCGTCCTATCGTGGCCCATTCCGATTCTCCATTGGCTCCCTAAACTGTGCCGCCTGGTTCATATACAAATTCTGAATCAGACGCCTGTCCCTCCAATCGACCCCTAATTTCTTCAACACTCCCATTAATTTCGTCCATTCCACCCGATCAAACGCCTTCTCGAAATCTACGACACATGCAAAAACATCCTGCCCATACCCTAGGTTTCTTTTTACTAGCGTCCTTATCGCCGCTATAGCGTCCCGTCCCTCTCCTAAACCCGAACTGGCCGTCACCCAGGTATTCATTGTCTTCTTCTCTAGCCTTCTTTTTATAATTCTCAGAACTACTTTGGCCGTGTGGGATATTAAGCTTATTGTCATATAGTCCTCGCACATTTTTGCCTTACTCTTCTTTGGTATAGGAATTAGTACAGTCTTCGCGAAGTCTTCCGGCCACACTCCATCCTCATAAATCCTAAGAATAAGCGCAAAATGTTTTCCTCTTCCGTTCTTCCCCATGCTCTTTAAAAACTCTGCAGGTATGGTATCTATTCCCACCGCCTTATTCCTTTTCATGTCTCGTAGAGATATTACGATTTCGCTGTCTAGGATACTTGGTCCGATGCCATTTCTGTCGATATCGTCTTCCCTTTATATATCTAACCTATTGGGCCTTATTTCGTTACCATACTCTTTCATACTTCAACATACTCCTTCCACCTCTCCTGGATCTCTTTCGGTTCTACCATCACCTTTCTCGTATTGTCTGTTATCGCTGTAACTCCCCTTCCCTTATTATCGCCCGTCAGTTCCTTTACTTTCCTATATAATGCATCTGCTCTTCCCTCTTTTTAGTATTTCTCTAACGAGTCTATCTGTTCTCTCCACCACGCCTCTCTTGCTTTCTTTGTTTCTCTTCAATGTATGTTCTTTAATTCTCGGTATTTTCTCTTGCCTAGCTCTGAGTTCACGCTCTTCCATTTCCTTCTATCCTCCATCTCCCTTATCATCTCCTTCGTAATCCACGATTTTCTAATTTTAGTTGTACTGACTACGCCTAACCGTTGCTTTCGCCGCTTCTACAATTCCGTTTTTCAAACTTCCCCATTCATCTTCCACTGATCTAACTCCATGTTCCTCACCCATTATCTCATCCACCTTCTCTCGATACTACTTCTTCATTGCCCCAGTTAATGCCTCCGTATTCCACTTTCGTACCCTCCTACCCATTCTTATCTTTTTCATTTTTACCCGACATTTGATGACTAATAAGTTGTGGTCTGTGTCTGCAATCAGCTCTTGGATATTGCTCCTGAAGTATGCGAGTTTTTAACACTATTCCTGTATCTGTGACGAACCATTATGTAATCTATCTGGAACCTATCTGTGTCTCGCGGCTTCTTCCAAGTGTGCCTACGTCGAGGAGGATGTATGCACCATGTATTTGTAATTACTAGGTTATTTCTACGGCAAAACTCCTCAGCTTTCTAGCCCCGGTCGTTTCTCCTTCCTAGCCCGTAATCGCCCACCTCCCGCCCATCTCTTCCTTCGCCCACCACCGCGTTCCAATCCCCCATTTCTACTAAGTGCTTACTCCCAGGTATCCTACCAATTATTTCCTCTAGCTGATCGTATACCCTATCTACCTCCTCCTCTTTTTGATTAGAGGTAGGCATATAAACCTGGATTATAACTAAATTCGTTGGATCTGCCTTTAGTTCCACGAGTATAATCCTATCACTCACCTGTTCTGCATACACTACTTTTCTACCTGGTTTCCTATTCATTACGAATGCAACCCCGCGCTGACTTTCATTCCCTCCACTATAAATTACTCTATAGTCGTCGCTCCAGTAATCCCCGTCATCCTTCCATCTTACTTCACCCAGACCCATGATGCCTACACCCACTCTCTCCATCTCTCTCCATGACGCGCTCGCCTTAATTGTCCCACGCCGAGCGAAGTAGTGCTCTTCTCACAACGTCCGCGCCCCCCAACACTTCGGCATTTAACTTTGCGAATACAATTTTCGTTTTAATTCAATGTTGTGGAGGTTTAAACCTCCCTGCTCCATGCAGTTGTTTGCGCGCGACCTTCCTTGTATATCCGTGCCAGAGCATGGAATTTTTGGCGTTTATTTTTTTCGCGTTGGCCTGCGCCGTAATGGGCCCAAAATGAGCTAGATAAAATATTCTGGGAAGTTCTACTTGTGGAAGGAGTCGAACGCGGTCGGTGAGGGGGAGAGAAGGCAGAGTGTACCGCCCCGACCTCCAACGCACGGCCCGACCCACCTCATTCCAATTTCTCTCTATTGTTCCGTCTACCGATTTGTCCCACCAGAACCCAAGAATTTTAAATGGGGGCGATGCTTCCCTCCAGAAAGTATTCTCCATGGCTGTTTTTCCCCCATTTATTATTAGTGCCTTCGATTTCTGTGTGTTTATTATGCGGGCGGGACTCAGTCTCTGCGGGGAGGTCAAAGGAACGTTAAGGTCGAGGAATAGGGTGCAATGATCCGAAAAAGAAACGGGGATGGTGTTGGTGGCGTACGGCAGGGTCTTTAGGTTGCGGGAAACTAGGAGGAGGTCGATTCGCGTGCGGGAGTCGTGGCCAACAGGCGAAATAGGTGAGGGGTCCGCGGAGCTGGCTAAGACAGCGTCAGTTACCCAGGTGGAATCGATTAGATTTTTAAGGACCCGGCTCGGTCGGTTTAAGATTTTGAAGCGATTGGACTCGGAGTCCTCCCGCCTATAAATGGAATTGAAATCACCCGCTATGGTGGCTTTCCCCATGAAGGGAGTCAGGCACGGGACTAAAGTTTCGTTTAGAAACTTTTCTCTCTCAAGTCTATTCTTTTCCCCTGGCAGGGCATAGATGTTAACGAAAGTGATGCCTTGTGTTTGGAGGGAGGTTATCCTCCCCGATGCATGGGGAGGTACCGTATTGACAGCAAGGCAGTTTTTCACTAGGGTGGTGGTCCCGCAGCGTGAGCCACTACGTGAGCCACAGGGACGGTAGTGTGGGTCAGGCCAAGGGACCCCCTCCACCGTCTCTTGGAGCATTATGATGTCCGGATCAAGAGATTTTGTAAATGCCGAAATTAGGTTTAAATTGAGGGCACCAGTTGCCCCCGCTATATTTAACTCAAGAACTCTCTTGTTAATCGGCATTAAGAAAGGTCTAATTTTTTACTTTACCATTTTAGTCGAAGTTTTTGTTTCTCCGTCGCGTGTTGCGTCGCTTCCCGGGGCGTTGCTTTTTCCCAGAAGAGTCAGTGTCCGACTCATTCTCTCGTGCGACGTCTTCCACCAGGTATCGGAATGGGTTGGGGGTGAGGAAGGAGACGGGTGGGGTTTCAGGGGGTGGGTATGGGGAGGGGGGGGATCACCTATCTCTTGGGTAGGGGATATGTGTGAAGGGGAGGAGGGGGAGGTTGGACTTTCAACCGTTGTTTTCTTCTTCATCTGATGCATAAGTGGCCTGGGATGAGTCGTCACACCCACCACCCTCCCCCCCAACCCCCGCTTCGCTCCCCGTCCCCGTCATATCGCCGCCCGTCGCCCCTGACTCGCCGCTCATACGCGCTTTGGGGCCTCCCCCCCCCTGAGCTCCCCTGCGCTCTCCTCCCTCATCGGCCCTCCGGCATCTCCTCGCTCGCCACGCCGGACTCGGCGCACGAGGCGAGAGCGGCGGTGTTGTCGTTGTCTGGGCATGGCTCTGGCGTCTGTAGAATGTCTGGCTCACGGTGGGTGGGGAGGGAGGGCTGGTGGCGTTGTCCCTGTAGGAGTGGGACATGGGTCTCCACCTCTACATGGTCGGGGAGGGAAGTGGCCGGAAGCTGGGACTTAGTCCTCAGGCGATTCGTTGTGTCTTCCTCTCTAGCTTCCCCAATGCTGGAGGGGGAAGGGCTCCGTCTGACGGCCCCCTCCTCCACCCTCATGGCGATGCCAGAGGCCCCAGACGACCCCGGGTCCACCTCCATCGTTTTTAGATCCCTCGCCCACTGCTCCATTGTCTCCTCGTCGTCAACTGCCGCCCCCTCCGCGGGTGTCGTCATGACGTCTGCATAATGCCTGCCCACCTCATTTCGAGGGCAATTTCTGCGCTCGTGGCCCTCCTCATTGCACCGGGCACACGTCCACCTTTGGCCATCGTAAATAATTAGTCCGACGTTTCCCCCTATGGTGACATAAGAGGGAATGTTGTGGTCGACCACCATTCGTACATGCCGCGTAACGGTGCAAGAGGTTGCGAGGGCATTTCCCTCCAATCTAGCGTCCCAACTCCCAATAATTTCCCGAATCGGCCAAGCTCCGTTTCGATGTCTGCTCTTGTTGTTTCAAAGGGAAGGCAAAGCACCCTCACATTGACTGGGCTGCCTGTGTGTGGTCTATGGTGGATGTCATGAACTTCCTGGCCTCCGTGAGTAACGGGAGCCGTTGAGTTTTCGTAGAAAAAATTCTATTTAGGGTATCTTGGCTGGCCATCTTCATGAAGATGTGTCGTCTGTTGTATCCGAATTGGATCGCAATTACTTCTGCATCCGCGAGGCCCAAAGTCTCCCTGACGAAGAGGTGGACCTCCAGCGGTGTCGGAATTCTCTCCTTATCGTCCGTATGGACCAATAACGTGTTCACCCGGAGAACCACCATGGTGAACAAACAAGGGGATAATGAGAAAAAAAAGAAAAAAGTAGGGGGGGGGGACACATATCACTCCACTGAGAGCACAAAGCACTCCACTGAGGGCACTCTCCTATCCTGACACGACCTGTGACAGGCGGAGGCGGCGTCAAAACTAACTAAAGTGAAACTGAAAACCACTCGGTGTGTAACATAATAACAAAAAAAAGGCACCACTTGTGTCGAAGATCTATCACTACGAACATTGTACCCTGATCGTTCTTTTGTTTCATGTCCCGTTTGTTCTTGCCGACGTATCTCTCGCTCGTGTCTTCCTCGCGGGGACTATCTTTTTTCAGGGATGTTACAAGTCAGGGAAATCAGGAAAATGTCAGGAAAATTACAATTTTTGACAGGGAAAGCAAGAAATAGCAGCCGCTCACATAACAATTGAGGAAAACTCTCGGAGTTAACACTCGCTGTCAACCGGGGTGGGCGAGAGACCGTCCGGTCTCGCGCCCGTTCGCCGGTAAGGGAGGCTTCCCTTGCCGGGAGGATTTACGTCAGCTCTTGCACTCGGGAGCGATCAACAAACACGTCCGACCTCCAACAGCTACCGAGGCGTCCATCTCCTCGGGATCCGGATTCGAGTCCGGCTGAAGGTGGATGATTTTTACTCTGTGTAATTTCACAGTTTTTCATGCAATACCATTCACCCATGCACAGAATTATAGGGAAAGTATTGACTGAAATGAGGGTTACGGAGTAGTTTATATGATGTATTTCACATGATACTGTGTAGAATTGTAAAGGAGCGAAGCAAGGGTAACAGCTAGTTTCATGGTACCCTGATCGTTCTTTTGTTTCATGCTCCGTTTGTTCTTGCCGACGTATCCTTCGCTCGTGTCTCCCTCTCGGGGACTATATTTTCTCAGGGATGTTACAAGTCAGGGAAATGTCAGGGAATTTGAAACCCGTCAGGGAAATGCCAGGGAAAATCGTCGAGCTGTCAGGGAAGAATTGGATGAGGGCGAAGGTCGATGAATTGGTCAGTAGCCGACGCACCCCAAGAATACGTTCGTTCGTTGTTGCCGGATTTGATGTTCCATCTTCTGATTTTGTCTTCGTTTCATAAATTTGTCAATAAATTTGATGAGCAAAAATATTGAAAGAAAATGAATTCCCCTAGGCCGTACTCTTTGATGGGCGAAAAACGGGGAGGGAAAGGAGGGATGAATCAGTGACCGTCAAGCACACGGGGATGAGGAAGGAAGGTGAAGGAGCAAAAATATCATTGGTTTGTTTTCTCGACTTTCATTTTCACTTGAAATTTTGGAAAATGTGAGGGAAAAATACAATTTTTTTAAGGGAAATGTCAGGGAATTTCTTTTCCCGAATATTTTAGCAACCCTGTTTCTATTTTCATCCATTCTATCACTTGCCTGGCGATTTCATTGGATCTCGGGGCGTGGACAGCTCTTCTTAAGCCCGTTTCACACCACTCAATTTTACTTGAACAAGAAACGTTGAACATGAAATAATGAACGTCAAACTGCGTCAAAGATGATTCAAGACAGCAGTTCAAGAATGCTTGATCAATAATAATTGAAAGGGCTTTCTCAAGACCAAAGACTTCAAAGACGAGGTTGAAGCGTTTGAGCTGGATGAAAGGCAAGGCAGGAACGAAATAGCAACGTAATGCGACTTTTCCCAAATTTTCTGTCGTGTGTGGTCAAACATTTCTTTATTGTGTGATATAGATTTTTAAAACACATTTTAATGTTTCAGTATAGGTTTAGCAGTGGCTGTTTTAGGCGTTGATATTCAACTTCAGAGACAAATAAATCGTCGTAGGGTGAGGACGAGAAAGTGGATTCGCAGGAGGCAAAATGAATCGTTGATGAAATTGCTGCACAACGAGGTATGAACGGAAGGCCCGGAATATTTTAAAAACTACCTAATAATGAGCGAAATAAATTTAATTGAGTTAATACAACCGAGGATCTCAAAAAAGGTTGTGTGTTGGCACTGCATATCAGCCAAGCACAAACTCGCAGTGACGCTGAGATTTTTGGCGACCGGCGAATCCTTTACGAGCCTTCAATACACAACCAGTATTGCTCGCAACACAATTTCTTTGCTCGTTCCTTAAGTGTACTCATCAATTTATGAAGCCCTTAAGGACGAATTCTTGACGGTGAATAAATAACTAATGTCTACCTTTAATATACTAATCTAATTTATGCGGCCATTTGATATTTCTATCCTCAAAAATCTTTAGCAGGTACATACATACGAATAATACTTGTTCTTGACTGGGTAGATGCAACTCCACGATAAAATTTAGTTTTTGCAGACACTTTGAAGTATTTAGCGATAGCAGCTTGTTTCATTGCTCGTGATTTGCTCAGGTACCAACTTCTGCCACATAATGGGAAGGAATTATTTTATTATAACATAGTAGCATAATATACGAGGTACTTCCGCATGGAACTTACTCCATGTCGGCCATCTTACGCCCTGTTGTCTGAAATACAACCCCATTGGTGAATACGCTTCAAGACCGTTCAAGATTCAAGAAAAATTAGAACCGTTCAAGACGAGAGGAATTTGATGGCGACGAAGCCTTTCAAGAGCTTTCAAGAAAACATGTCCGCTGTCATGACGTCATGTCCATTCGAGAAACCTTGATCAATGATTCTTGAATGGAATTTGACGCAGAATTTGATCGTGTGAAACGGGCTTTAATCTTTTTTTCCGTAAGAGTACACCATGTAGTTTTCACCCCTTCTATTATTCCCGTGGGGTCTTGACGCAAAGCGATTCATAAAAATAATTTTTGGTAGGAAAATCCGAAATTTCAGGAAATTTGGGGGAGGGGTGTAAAACAATGTTGTCAGTGTTTTGCAAAAATTATATCATTCAAACTGAGTTATTCATTATTTCATCAACTGAGGTCAACCTGGAGGTTGTTTCAAAGGGTTAACCCTTTTTTTTAGAGCAAGATAATGGACGAATGAAAATATTCGCTATTTTCCACAGTGAAAACAACTTCTCTTACACCCCCTCCCCAAAACACTCGGTATATGATGAAGGTCTTTTACTCACTTTCCTTCCTGATGATGATGATCGTACATCGAAACCCTGGTCATAATTAAAGTACTCAATAGAACATTTTGAAACCTTATCCATCCACGTTCAAATTCCTCGCAATATCGCCTGAATCTTTTAAATTTTGGGCCAGACTTACGGAAACATTTCTCATCTGGTCTTTTGGCGTAATTTTATATCTTCCTCTGTGGAACCGATTTTTCGTGGGTGAAGGGTGAGGTCCACTAGTGCAAAGCCCTAATTATCCTGAAAGTATCTATTTTTGTGAGGGTTTATGCTTACATTTTCCCTCAAAGCTGTGAGAGGTTTTCCGTAAACGTTATGACATCCAGGGAAAATCAAGGCATGAGCTCCACATGGGGAATGCCCTTAGAAGTCTCGTTGAGGGGATTTGTCGAGCGTGGTGGTGGCGAGTAATTTGGTGGCAAATGAGTTTTTGGAAGCCGTGGAAAGGCAAGAGTTTACACGGCATCTGTTATCTCTCGATGGTCGGCGCCAATGAGTCCACAGAGAGCATTGATTAATGGAGAGTAGGTGACGCATTGACGCTCAAAAGTGAAGCCTGTTTATTTTCGCGAAAATTGGTCAACCTGACGTAGCTATCGTGTACCTTTTTTTTCCATAAATTGCTTGAATAATGCAGGTTTTATTGGAAGTTATTTCCTTTTGCATCGTTACAGATAAATTATTAAGGTACCGCGACGATTTCGCTACACATGTCCTCGATATGAAGTATGGGTGGCAAAATCATACCCTCCATCGCTGTTTTACTCTCAAACTGAACTTGTAATTGCATGGTTTTGAATGTGAGAATGGGTGAAACATGGAGAAAATAGTTTTTGATCGAATACAAAAGAGGTTTTCGCGAAAGACTGCTTATAAGAAGGGAAAAAATAGCGAATCGAATAAAAATAAAATGTTGGCACCTTACCATCTTATTTTGTTTAGTAATTAAGCAAATAAATGCAATGATTAAATTCAAAATACGGTAATTGGATAGAAATGGCGGTACAGTCGACTCCTATGGCTGAAATAAAGTGTTCATTACAAATAATTCGAATAATTTTAAGTTTGGTACCTTAACGTCAATTTTTATTCGTTGAGGCAGGTCATAATTGAAAGCCTAATTTTTAAACGAAGCAATCAAAAGGGTTTGATGGAGTATTTGTTTTGACTTTTAACCCCCTGAACTGTGCAACTGATCCTTTCAATATCCTCAAGTCCTTGCGCATTAATAGCTTCAAAATTCCCCCGTGCTATCGTGCCATATGGTTTCATCTATTCTCTCCTTAAGTCTATGTTAACGACCATAGGCGTGCGCAGACCTTTTTATTAGGTGGTGCCTGGAATTGTTTTGATTATCAAATCTAGCGGTTAAAAATGGTATTAAAGAAATTTGGGACGTGTTTGTAAATATTAATGATGTAAGTCATTGGGGTAATAAAATTAGGGTAATAAAAATAAAAATTTGTTCATGTACCTACGTATGTTTCGCAAAGAAATGTACTGTCTTGAAATTTATGTAAGTATGAAACTAAACACAATATCAATCTTTACCTAATTGCTATGAAGACAAACTTAATAAACTTACTTAAATAACTTGCTTTAGAGCAACATTCTCCTCACCAGGTATGAACGTTAAACTCTTCAATTGAATCCATATAGTTTCTTGCTCTATGAATTAGGCACTCGAGGCGATCTAGTGACATTGTCGTTCTTAGTTTACTACGGACACTTGATAGTTTTGAAAAACGCCTTTCACAACTGGCTCTGATTACGGGTGTTATTGAGAACATTTTCAAGGCACATTGGAACTCACTGAACAATTGTCATCTGTTCTCAAAGAGTAACCACTCCAACCACTTATTTAAAGTGGTTCTAGTAGCGCCTAAAAATAAAAGCGAGGAGTAAACTTATTCAGCTTCGTTGTTGTATAGCCTATGTGAATGATTATTAAATAATGAACTCTTAACTCGCCACCGCAATCGCACTCCTCAGTTTTGTAGTTCTACGCACGCTTGGCTCAATGTACGAAATTCAAAACTTTAATTGCACTTCCAGTCAGCCAGCTACAGTGAATTTTAAACGCTGGTTGTCAATAAGACAAGAGGGAAAATAACACTGAGGAATTTGATTTATTTACCAGTTTATGGTTCATCTAATTCTTTTGAAAATTCATATGCATTCATACTATCATTTTCACACATTTCTAGGTTATTTAATTAATTATTTCTCGCCATTATGTGGTACCACCGTGACCACCCGTACGCACGCTTATGTTAACGACAGTGCTCTGCGCTTTTCAGCGCTCTCCTCGCGGTGCCGAAGTCTGAATCGGGATCCCGAGGCGAGTTGGCGTCACTCGTATCGAGCCTTATCGCTGCCGCACCGTTTCGCCCTCTGACCCTCCCACCCATCCCGCCATGTGACGTCGCGATGCGCCCCTGTCTCATGACATTGCTTGGAATTCTTGTCCTAGCGTGATGTTTAAATTTCGGTACCATTCTCCGATAGCTTGCGTACCGTTCCCAGAACAAAGGGAAACGCCGAGATAAATACATTTCGTGACATGGTGGGATGCAAATATTCGTGGCCTCTTGCAGAGGCAGCTGTCGAGTAGGCTGGTTAAAGCCACATTCGAGAGCCATGACCGCACCTTTTAATGGCTGCGAAACCCGTTCAAGCCGATGTACCGGCACCGCTGGAGATCCGCAACTGACTATGCGTTGTGGTTTAAATTGTCGCTTAGGATCGTATCTCCCTATAAATCGGTTGTCGGACCGATAGATCAGGCTTATCAGTCGGATAAGCCTCAGTTACTCTAGGAGTGGATTTTTTTCTTAATTTCTTGCCATTGAATGCGCAATTGAACACTATAGCAAGAAAGCCCTTTGACTGAGACAATAAGAGGGGATTGCTTCCCACTTCTCGTCAGTCGTCACGCCGCCAATGTCTTCTCTTCTTCTCCACACTCGTAACCGCCCCTGGGAATGTATCGCCCGTTATCCGGTCGGTATCCGATATGCCGGAGCCTAACTGGTTCGAACCCGATATCCACCATTTAGAACCTCATCTTGGTACGCTAATCACCCATAATTGAGGCTTCATTGAAGGCTTCAACTTCTCGGCCTCCCAACTTATATCCTTGATTTACCGTAAATGGGAGCTCGACATTTAGTTCCTATTAATAGTGCGTTGTCGTGTAAATTAGGAAATCTTTAGTAGCGTGGTAATTTTCGGATTTCCTTGGCAAATTAGACGTCTGTAGTTCGATTCGCTGGCCAAGGTACAGCTGTCCTCGGAAATAATTTTCGCTTAAAAAAATGAGACAAAATATATATTTCGTAAAAATGAAATGCGTTCATATGTAGTTCGTTGCTGCAGTAGTAATGCTTCTGATTGCAAAATCTACCCGCAACTCTTTAAGTGGATGCTATTGCCAGTCGCTGACTGCGCCGGGGACATTGAATACGCCGGAGGATTGCCGGTGATTTATTTAGTTGTATTACCTGTGACGTTACAGGAATGAAAGCCCTTCTGCCTTTCCAATCGGGCGTAATCAATGGGCTGCTCTTAAACCCGCGAAATTTCTTGCAACTGGCTTCGAACCCATGCACTCTACGTGGGAAGCCTCGAAATGCATTAACCTTGAAACTTATCCTTCGGTCGATAATGAACAGACAAATTATAATGCTTGGTCTATGCCAGTCTGGATTGTATCTATATTCCGTTTGCTGATACGATCCAACATTTAAGCCAGCCCCACTTAGCCCAGCAAAGTCAGTACTCTTCTGCTAATTGAAAGGCCGCATGTTCGAATGCAGCCGCGGATTTGGTGTTGATATAACGTGTTTTCTGGCTAGGGATAGGAGTGGCACGAAGTGATACCTGCCGTGCGATCAATTAGCGACTAAATGATGCCGATGGGAATATATAGACTCCCAAGGGAATTTTATTTTGCAAGTAACCATAATTATTCTTGTACGAAAGGGCAACTTGTGGAATAATATTATATATTTCAAGTGTTAAGTGGATTGGGAGGCTACAGAATTTTCTTATAGTATACGATGCCATTAATAAGGAATTTTAGGGTAAACCACATGTTTCCCGTCGACTACGTGTACGGTGTACTATTTTTCAAGGTCAAATACAGTATAAATTTACTTAATATAGCTCTTACGGGTTTAAGGTCTTCAAGCTGCTAATGTTTTATCGCGCAGTCCAACCTAAGATCTTAATTCTGAAACAGGCAAAGCATTAATGACCTAGGCGGAATTGGAGGCCGTGACCAACTCGACCTCGGCGACCGAATAAATAAAAATGCGCAAAAATGTCATTTTGGGAATGGTGTAAATCGGTATTGGCCTTCAGTGAATTATTTTTTAATTAATTCTGGCCAGTGATGCAAGCCAAGTACGAAGAATCCGGGGGAATATTGGGTCAATGGCAAATATTAATTTAATTTAATGGCGTGGTGATCTATTTGTTATCTTGCTCCAAAGGTATGGGCCTTGGCGTAAATATCAGTTGCTCCTCCCTTGGCTCTTAAATTTTCTTTCACCCCAACCCGCTTATCGCTAGTGTGCTGGGGTGAGACGAAACGTTGTGGATCGACTCATTTCGGTCGATTTCATTCCCTCCGGCACAGCTGCATTTTGAAAGCCCTCAATTTTCGCATGAGCGCTCACGTAAGTGGTGTTTTCATTGATGAGCTCAGTGAGATAGAGATTGTGGGGTGTTGTTTTATATTAGCCCGTGGATAAGCGTTCTCTTTGTTCCATTAGCGATTGCCGAAACCTACTTTGCACTCTCGGGTCCAGACTTTGAATTTTTCATTTGGAAGAGAGAAACGCTTGCCATATCTATTTTTTGGAACCCAACTCGAATAGCGGCGGGGAACCGCCTTTTTTTGGCGGTGTATTTGATATCCGTATTTCTCCCAGTCCGTAGCTTTGATGTAAATCTCTTGCGCCGATTTGAACTTTTCGTGTGTGGAAATCCTTGAATTTGAACGTAGCAGTCCATCCCTTCATCTAACAGTATTTCTGGACTACATTACGCAACACTATTTCAATGGTTATCGCGTAAAAGTTATCATTGATCTGACGAAACTGCGGTTACCGCTGCATGTATTGTGAAATCCCTAATGAAACGAATGACAGTCACGAAAATTACCCAATTTAGGGGCATTCTTATCACTAGAACTATTCGAGTTCATTTGCGAACATCAAAAATTGTGGCGTAACGTTGTGTTGAGCCCATATTTGATAAACTGGGAGTGAGGCCAGCGACCCGATCTCACAATTTGGTGATCAGGAATGATATTGCTGTCTTCTTTCCGCCGCTATAAATATTTTATTCATACCCCACTCTCGGAGTGTGTGCTATTGGTCAAATTGATTAGTTAGTGTGTTTGCATGAGTTATAACCTCGATTCGATTCTAGGAAGCGGTAACTTTTGTGGTATCCATTCCGACCGCCAGCATAGCATGAGGGGACCTACTGGGCTAGAGTTTTACTTAAGGTGGTTCCACCGTAAAATGACTTAAATGTCATTTCATTTATATTCTGTCTACTAGTAGAAAAAGTTGTCCTCTATCTGGTATGAACAACAAAGTAACACCTTTCCACGCTATTTTATTCTATAATTGAACTTGAAATTACATGGTGTTCAATGGGGGAATGAGAGAAACACGGGGAAAATAGTATTTTTCCATAAGATATAAATGCCATTTTTGCGGAAAACTATTTATGAGATTGAAATAATCCAGAGAAATTGAATAAAAATAAAATATAGGCATCTTACCAACCAATTTATTTAGCTATTGAAAAATTAATGCCATAGTTGAAGTCAAAATGGGGTAATTCGTAGGAAATGGCGCTGCAGTCAGCGCCTAAGGCTGAAAAAAGTGCTAATTGAAAATATATTCATGGAGTAATCTGTATATGTTGTACCTTACAATTGGGTTTCTATAGGTAATGCATTTCATTAGCGAAAGCAGGATTTTTTGGACAAAATATAAAAAATGTGGAATTTAGTATTTGTTTTGACTTACACAGTCGCGGCGGAACCTCCTTAAACCTCTCAAGGAATGGTCATCTCTCTTCCGTCCCATGAGAGCATGTGCAATACAATCGCCATGTACGCTACACCTCGGGTTGCCATAAAGATGGGAAAGAAATTCGGGACGTCACTTCTTAATAAAATGATGTATTATGACATTACAAAGATTTTTTATGTATTTATTATTTGTATATTCGATTAAAAATGAAATGGAGTTAGCGAACTCTAAATTCTGCATAATTCAGTATTTTGAGTGAAATAATCTTCTGAGAAATATGCATAATTTACTTGAACCTGCGCTGTCAATGTCTCCCGTTCTTAAACCAGTCATATTTCTCTGAAAATTACACTTTTTTACAATTTGTATGCGTATAATCATGAAACTGCATGCATTGCATATCTTTCGAACTAAACAGAATCATTTGTGTTGCCCTCATGGATTCAACTGTCAATCTAGTCCAGCCATCCGAGAGAGAGAACAAAAAGGATAGCCGACAGGGTCGCCTGACGTACAAGAAGTGTGTTTTCCATACCATACTTTCCAGTGGTAAAGTGTGCCACTAAAGTGTAACGCCTTCAGCATGGCGAAAGTGGAAATAAGCGGATATGTAATGGCATGTGTTATGTAACAGAATTTCGGACTATCTTATTTTAAAAATCAGGACATTTGACGATTTTTGAAAATTCAGTCCGAACGCTGTTTTAAATGCTAAAATCCAGGACAATCCCCCTTTTCAGGACGCATGACAACCCTAGCTACACTCGACTCTCCAACTCTTCATCGTTCCCGCCTTTGAAGTAATTGTCACTTACTCAGTCCACATTTCGTCATCGCCGAACGTAGAAAACGACAAAATGTAGAAGTTTACAGTCTAGACATTCAAGCGTCATTCAAGAAGCAGGACTCGTCGAAGCTGTGACGTCAAGTCCGCGATACTTACCGAATGTTGACTAGTTTCGATTTCTGCGGGAGAAGGCCGCCGAATTACCCGCCCGTCTCAAATGGCGTGATCGACATGGGCGCCTTTGATAAGCGCAAGGGTGCGGGGAGGTGGAACGATCCGTCTTATTGAGAAACGTCCTGATGCGACTCATCCAGTCTCCTCGTATCTCTCGGAGAATTTCCGATAGACATCGAATAACAGTCTTATCTTGTTTTTTTATTTAAGTTCGTTAAGTGGCAAACATAAATATAGATTTTTGGCATATAGAGACGCCAATCCTCTCAGTACAAATAGGTATATGAAAACTAAAAACTGTAATGTAAATGTCTTTGCGAAAGAGTGAAGCGAGTCATTGATGGGTTTCTAATTGGCTTCGCTTAAAAGCTACGAAGCCTAGAACGCTTCAGTAGTTTATATTTTCTCCGTCTTCGATGGGGATCAAAGGAGACAGCGGATGATAACATTCGACTTAGAAGCTTAATGAGCAACTCACTGAACCCATTGAGAATGCGTGAATCGCATTTAAAGTGGATAAGTTATGTTGTTGACTGGTAGAAATCAGAGGCAGTGCCGGATTACCAATTAGGCAAAGTAGACAGTTGCCTATGGGCCCCTAGGCTTTGAGGGCCCCGGGAATAATTTTTCACCTTCTCTTGCGACTTGTTTATTAACGTGGGCCCCGTTGCTTGTACTGCTTACAGGTCCCCAGGGGGGTTAATCCTGCACTGATCAGAGGTTTTTGGCATGATTATGTTCATTTATATTAACACAAGTGAACCGAGAGTAATTTACAATAAAAACAATCCGTTTTGTAAAGCATAGAGGACCAATTCCGCGCAATAGCCATTGTCCGTTTGGTCGCATTCTGCAAAAAATAACAGGCTTCACTATCGTGTGCCGAGGCGCTATCCGTTTTCCTACTAAATTGAAAACTCTTCGTATTTCACTCTGCGATAGTTTTATTTTGACATCGTTTGTTATACTGTTCGCACGTTAGTGGTAATTAATCTTGTTAACTTGCAGACAGTGACCTCGAGGCATGATCTCATTGCTGATTGCATTTATGTCTCAACCCTATCGATAAGTCGGGTGCAGGAATATATGAATGGGAGATGTGTGAAATAATTGAGCAACCGTGGGTAGGTTACCATACTCCTCATTTGATTAGAATTTGCCTTGCATGGATAAATAAGTGGTGGAATTGAAGTCTTCGCATGTCTTAGTTGTCTGTGCTGTGATACGGAGTTTGATAGAGGCATCCCCGTAATTCTTTCGCTGCAAATGTTTGCGTGTCTTGTCGTTGTTCTTTCCAGTCGTAGAATCAGCCTTAGTTGTCGGCCGATGTTCTTAATGGCCAAGTAAAATTGCGTATAATTCCACTACCATGAATGTACATATGGATCCTAAACTTCCCCCCAGTGGGTGTTGCCAAACATTCCGCATGCACCGAAAAATCAGGACCAAGCAAATTGTAGCGCCGCCACTCCAGAGTAGGTGGTTCTAATAAGGAAAGGCCGTGTTTCAAATGGAGATACCGGAAATAAAGGTACCAGAATTGGCCTCCAAATTAAACCGGCCCTTTTTGACACAGAAGCGGAACCATGCCGCTTGCTGCGCGACCTATCTTTTGCGGAAAGTAAGGTAACACTACTGCCGTACAGTGGTGCCGAAGATTTAGATCCATGTGTATATTCATGGCTGTTACAGTCTTTATTCCCTTACTCAGTTTGATTTTCGTTCACAGCACGAGACAGGGCGAATAAATGTCATTTTCCGCCATTTGTGGAAAGTTGGCGGGAATATTTTATTTTCAGAGTTCATTCACTCACTTGGCGGGAAATAATTCCAAATAGTGCGGCTGGATCATGGATGACATGGAGTGAAAGCTGAACAGCGGTATTACTCGAGTTGGAGTGTACCGTTCATTTATCACACAATGCAACGTGATTCATCGTCGTGGCTTCGTCTGGGAAGTGCTCTGTAGTGTGCCCTTTCATGAGGTTATTTATAAATGTAAGCAGCGGTGCAGCCTCTTGTCTAGCCAAATTCTAAAGATCAAGACGCTAACTTTGTGCCATCCTGGTGATTAACGTGTGAGAAATAAGCAGGTGAACCCTGATCGATATTACGCAATGTACGAAACGTGAAGGAAAAGTTCTGCCCGTAATCACATGCGTGTTATCTCTTTGTGAATTGATCACCTAAAATGTTTCACGTTACCTCACGTTTATTCCGATAAGAGATATCTGAAATTCTGCGTTAGACTGTTTACACACTCTTTACTTATATAATTAAATTAGTTTTTAATGCTATTATTTTGAGACGTTTTGATTGCGTCACTCGGTCGTCGCTGGTAATTAGGAAAACCTATTCTGATTTTAAGTGTTCTGCCGAAGTCATAAGAATAGGAAAGGCTTATGCGAAGTAGATTTAACATCTTATATTTATTTATTGAACATCTAATATCTCCCCCTAATTTAATAGATGTTATCTCACGGACGTCATCCCGTAAAAAAATTATAGTTTGAAAGTTATGCTTCACTTCTTTAATTGGTCGTACGTTATTTTTCATTGGAATGAAATTTTAAGAAACAGTATATAGAACTCAGTTTGTACATCAGAACATCATCTTAGTCGTAGAATTGGACGACTAAAACACTCAAAAATTCATTTATATCCAAATTCACCTGATTCACTCGCTGATAGCTTAGGTAAGAGTAAGGAGTGCCACGATTTTAACACCCATGGCGTCATTGCCCTTTCGCCTTTCTTGCTCACCTCTCCATGCGAATTGAAAGTCATTGCTGTCGCTTTCTTCGGGTTCGGGTTATGCCTCCCCGGCCGCTCCGAATCGCCCGGAAGAAATGTTGTCAGCGGTCCAAGTCATTTGAAAAGAGCTCCAAGATTTCCTACGCGAATTTCACGCGTGGTTCCGAGTGTCAAAACGTAGCCGCATCAATTGCGGCGCGGGAAAGTGTGTGCGCTTGCCGCTCGCAAGCTCCCCCGACGGACTCTCCCTCGCAAATGGGGCCACAAACCGTATTTGCGTCTCTCGAAATACTAGCGCCGCCCGTGTTGACATAATGAGGTCACGCTCCTCGCACCGGCTTATTTTTTTTGGAACGAATCTAAATTAGCACTTGGAGATTAGATTATTTTGATGGTACCTGATGGGGATTCCGTACTCTTGGCTATTTATACCGTTAGTTATTGTGATTTAAGCTGGTGTAATGATCTCCAAACATTTCACACCAACCCTGATCAAAACCCTTTACTAAAGTAAAACCAATATTAATAAAAGGAGGACTAATACCACCAGTTCTAATATAAGGTATAAATCATATTCTTCCTGTAAAGAAAGTAGATAATGTAAAGGAAAACCTAATTAATCTATTATTATAATAAAAGTAAGAAAATATATAACCAATTAATGCTCCAACCGCTATAACAAAGCCAACATTTTTAAACTGAAAGATAAAACAAATATCCATGGATATGGAAAAATAATTCAAGAAAGTAATCTACCTGCTATAAAAACTATACCTAATATACCCTTAAGTATATTTCATCCTAGTATCTTAGAAGACGGTCAGATATAAAATATATATCCGACCGTCTTCTCAGCGGAGAATCAAAGGCTCCCTCGGGTAAGAAATAATCCTACATGCACAAGTTGCCCTGCAAGCCTCCGGGAGGACATGTGACAGGGTAGGCGGGAACACGTGAGAGGGTCACCCGTATCACTCATAAGACACAACACAAAGACTGGCCTTAGTTTACGTGAAGACCTTTGATTGGTTATAACTAGAGCGCATCAAATTACCATTAAAAGTGGTTTATTTGTGTCTTTGGCAGTCGTTTGGTCTGTTTGAATTAATGAATTCCCTTTTGCCGTGAATGCCATGGTATTATCAAATGAAAGTCATTCTAACGGCATTTACGACAATACACGAAATGCGGGTTGCAGCTTATGTAGGATATTATGTATTTCTCACCCGTTTTCACATCATGTTGGAACATGGGTGTTCTAATGGCATTGAGTCTCTGGAGTGTGTGTTTGTACTGAGTGCAGTACAGTTGAAAGCACTTATATGACGGAGATGCTTTGAGGAACATGGTCGCTCTGCAGGAATTGTACCCGTATCTGATATAATAATTAATCTCAACCAACATCTTTTCTGCTATAGTGAGTTGCTGCATTGTAAACAAGTTCACGGCAGCTATTTCAAGCTATGAGGAGTGGTGGAAATTTTGATGAAACTGGGAAAAATCTTGTCTAGTTTTAACTTTCAAATGTGTCTTAATTTAGCATTGTAAATGTGTTCAATCAATGCACCATGGAGTCGGAGTTATATAAAATGTGTACTATTCTGCTGTAATAGCCTTGGTTTTCCTTTGGCATTTCTGCAGCGATCTCCTTCTGGGTCGGTTAGTTGAATCATCATGTATTTTAATTTATAAATGAACATTTTAATGATTTAGTCTTGCTACCTTGTCCAGAAATATTTAATATCCTGTTTTATTTTTTTGAGTTGCCTTATAAGTTTTGTATTCTCGGAGATTTCAATCTCTTGCATTGTCTCATATGATCATCTATATGGCCAAGATCCATAGATGGAAAATTTACCATAAAAAAGTAACTGATTAAAGTTTAAGTTAATAATCTCTGTAAAAAGTAATTAATTTATGTCAAAAGTTACTTTTCTGAAAAAGCAACTGATTAAATTTAAAGTAAGTAACTTTTACGCTAAAAGTTACTCTTTTAGTTCCTTTTAAGAAGCTTGTAAAACTAACTTTTAAAAGCTATTTTTCACATTTGCATTAAAATAAATAAAAACTTCAAGGAAAATTTATTTAACTTTTACTTAAAAAGTAATTAAACTTTGGTAACATTCAAATTTCAAAATTTGTATCGGATATCCGACCCGGTCAACAAATTTTTGCGGTCACTCCACTCAACCCCGCTGATGACGGGATGTCGCCGAGTAAGTTATGTGTAAACTTGCACTCTTTACTGACACATTAAGTTGAATGATCCCGTCCCCCTCGTTACCCGTCATAGGTTTTTTGGCGACCCTCTTTCTCGTGTTCAACTATGTAGTATTGATGACATGGTGTCGCCGAGTACTTGGCATTCGTGGCCTAGCGAACATGGTCTTCTATTGTTTTCTCATCTGGGTGCGTTCCTATGCCGGTCATACCACTCAATCCCGCTTTTGTTTGGATGTATTCATCTGGGCCTATTCATTGCATTCTTGCACAACTACCCACCTATATTGCTTTCTTAGATACAGTTTTATTTCCCCTTTGTCTGTTGGGCAAGCTTTACACCCAAATTCGAACAGGTCAACATTCGCCAAAAATAAATGAAAGATTAACTGAAGTTATTTTTGTATAAGTTAATGTATAATTTTAACAATTTTAAGTCAACTCTTCTAAAAAGTAACAGTTAATTAAATAGTTAAATACATTTTTAACGATTAATTTTAACTAGGTAACCCGTGCGAAAATTTCGCACTTTCACTCTTTCAGGGAATAAGTATGTTAAGGAAACGGTGTAATTGGGTTTTAAATAGAGAAGAAGGTGTATCATAAAGTACTATCTTTATACTTGTTTTCTTGCAAAAATATGCAAAACATATGGATACAATACAGGCAAGAGAGTTTATCGAAACTTTAAAGTCAAATTAATGGGTAAATATTGAAATTTGAGATTGAGTTTCTATTTTTCGTCAGAAGCTGGTGATTCAACGTTTAAAGCTATCCCTCATTTATCACTGTAGGTGCAGTATTAACGGAGCATATACGGAATGACAGAAATAGACCTTTCTGTAATAATATATATGATCATTGATTTTTTAAATCGTTAATCCCGACTATGCCAAGATCAATGCTTGGATGCATTGTAAACTTCTCGATCCTATTGAATAAATGCTCATTTGCAAATCATAACAGATTAAGGTGTGACTTGGTGGAATTTTGTCACAATCACCATGTTGATGAATTAAAGACAACTTTGTTCAATTCCACACCTTTGTTTATTCTACCAATTGATTTGTTTGACTTACTGCACCATTTTCAAGGCCTTGAAGGTAGTAGTTTATTCATCAACATGGTGATCGTGGTAAAATTCCATGAAGTTACACTGAATCTGTCATGTTTGGCCTTGCAAATGATGCTGTAAGCTGTGACAATTGATCGGTAGAATAAAAAAGTATATGGAATACTACACAATTGTCTTTTATCCATCAAAAGTGTGAATGCTTATTGTTCATATTTATTTACCAAGTAATTTGCTACTGTGCCTTCATATGTTTTTGTAATGTGAGACATAAGGGAATTTTGAGACAATTATAGGCTGTTATTCTGAAGGAAATGGCCACTATGCTATACACCAGAATACTAGTCATTTCTTTCAAAGACTTTTTTTCTCAAATGATACCTCTTAGTCACTATGTTCTTCTGGATGCTGAATTTTTGCACATAATTCGCTTTGCTCTCTCTAGCAATAGCAGCAATGGCTTTTGAAATTCTGAATGTTGGCTCGTGCCTGGCAGAGATGCTGTTTTGTTTCTCGGTTCTGTATTGTGTGTTAATGTAATTGAACCCCTGCTTTCCTCACACAAAATGATTTTCAAATTAGTATCACTCATCCTTTTCAAGGAAATTCTATGGAATGTTAATGGAGATTTGTTATCCGTTTCAATAAGTTAAAAAAGTAACTTATGTCCTACCATTTAAATGGAAGAATTACTGGTACTTGTGTCAATCCATGGGTTCAATATGTTGGCATCAATCATGGTAAGGGGAAGTCTCTGTCTCAATTCAAGGAGTATGTTCCTTGGAGATGGAAAATATGTAAAAATGAGCAAAATTCTTTGGTACTTAGCAAAGTGAAGCAAATCAATGAGGTTGGCAAACATTCCATTACATTTCCCTTAGCCGTCTGCTCACAATGTAGACTGGTATTTATCAACTTTGTCTTAGCTTTGAGGTATTTGCATGTCTGTGTTAGAACGTTTGTGTGTCTGTGTCGAAATGGCAGAACCTGCTGTACACGAGTCATTCATCCATGCTTTTCAAAGGTTATCATTGTTCTTTTCCATAGTTCTATAACCTTATGTAGGCTCGAAATACCACCCAGTTCCTTTCACATTGGTGCCATCATCACCATCCCAGTAGACCCCACTAAATTTTCTTAGGCAAGATTGTGATCAACCATGAAATGAACCATCACATCCTTTTGCTTCCTGTTCATTTTATGCTCATGTTATCTGCTCTGTCAAAATATTTTATGATTAGCAAATGAATTACTTAGAAATAATAAAATTAACCATACAAGTACATACCTGTAAAGCAGAATTTAGAATAATTTTTTTGTGGTGAACTGTCATTAGAATTAATTTTATTCCCTCAGCATGGGCATTAACAAAGGTTGCATGAATTTACTTAAGACTGAACTCTCGTTTACAAAAGTAATCTGTCTGTTGATGAATGTAACCAAAAATATCTGATGATAAGTTAAATATTTGGATGATGACTTGAAATGATTGAATACTGTAAAGATATAGCGGCCCACATTAAAGATAAGACATCAATTAAAGAAGAGTCTCTAGTCAAGAGGTTAGGTTCTTGACTGCAGTAGACAATCTACATATGTTATAAATTAAGATTGTTTTATTTTTACATATAATGTGTAGGGTCGAGGGATAATTTTAAAATATTCTTAATATTCTCTTCCATACATTACTTACTGATATTTTTGTATCCTAGAAGTATAAATTCACTAAGATCGAAATTTTGATGTGCTATCATGTTATTAAACTCTTGGTATAATTGAAATACACCTCATTCCATTGCCAAGCTTCTTGTGTATTTACCAACATCATCAGAGCTGCAAAACTAATACAGAAGGATCAATGAACAATAAAATAAGTTTTATATTATGTGCAGATTATATATACTGAGGTTAAACTTGATAAGAAAAATGAAGTTTTTCATTGTAATCACCTGTCTGTTCATGTTATAAAACTTTCGTTCATCTCATAAAGCTGTTTTGAAAAAATTGTTTTGTCCACTGATCCTTATGCTGTAGTAGCCTTGATGACATATGTTAGTATACCTGAAAAGTGGGCAATGAAATAAGCTGTGGTACATTTATTTTTTACCAGCATCTCTTTAATACCCTAGGAAAAAAATCTCTGCAAGTAACCCACAGGAGATCGGTAAAGCACAAGCACGATAAATATATGGTTGGGTTGAAAACTGATATTTGACTGCAGAACATTCAAGTTTTTGCTCAGCATTGAGATGCCGAATATCGCTACACCTCCATTACAAATGTTTTTGCGGCAATAAAAATCACTAACTGCATACCCTGGTATTACTACTGTAATATCTCTCAACCAATGCTTTCACAGGGAAATTATGTCCGGTCTCTTCCCGATGGAGAATGATTTTAAGTTCATGGACTTTGTTACTTAAGACACTTAAAACTTATTTAATACTAAAATTTGAAGTTGTGGGACAATATTTAGTGCTGTTAACTTTGTATGGCTCTCCGAAAAAATATCTATTAATCAACACATTTCTAGGCCAGAAATTGGGATTAATAAGAATGTTTCAAGCCAAAATCTACAGATATGCATGAAGACACGTCACCTTTTGAGACCTTGAGCTGTTCAATGATAACCTCATCCATTGAAATGGAAGGGATTTTGGATCTAATATTTTTTTTCAGGCCATCCTCTGTTGTTTAAGAAGGAATTTCAACACATGCAGGTGGGATTGTCAAGGCACTGCCTTCGGGGAAATATCAGTACATATTCGTGGATGTACTCACTAATGGCAGTTTATGCTGTCGTTTTCTTTTGCTCTTCACATCAGTAAACCCATATTCATCTTCATGAACACTTTTTAAAGTATTGCCATGCATTACAGCATCAAGATCTTGGACCGGTGTAGATACATCAGCTGGTACACGCAAGTCAAGATTTTTTTAGTTCTTTTCTGCCCACGTTGTTGCAGGTGACTCTGTCAGAAATGGGAGCCACTGACACAATACACGGTTTGCTTGGTTCTTGAAACTTTTTTGTCGAGCCAAAATTTATACAATCCTTTGCAGGCTTCTCAGAATTGGAGCTGAAGGTAACTTTCTTTTGAGGCTAGGTCAGCTTTGGAACAGCACACTCGGAAGTCAAGTGTGTCGGAAATTTTTATGCTGTTATTGCATGTGTCAGATGAATTCAGATGTTTTGAGGTATCAATCTCAGTAATAAGGCTCATGCATTCAACAAGCTAAGCTTGAATATCACAAATTCAAATATGTCTTCTTGCCTATGCTGCATAATAGCGAGAATATCATGTGGTGGTAACGTACACGATTTACATTTGAAAAGCAAATTTGTGTGATTACTGACCGAATTTACTATGGGTTATGTAAGGTCTACTCATTTATAGTGAAAACTGAGACTGCAACCAAAATTGCGCTTAATTTATAACTGATCGGACGCTATTATCTCGGAGCAAACATTACATATCAACTCACCTCTTGCCATTTGTGACATCATCTTTTTTTGAAAAGTTATTTCTTTTTAAAAGTATTTTTTCATATATTTTAAAGTATTTCTTGTATATTTTTAGCTACCCGTCAGTTTACGTCCTTCGTAGTGATAGCTATTATGTATACATTTACTTCATACTGGTAGCGAAAATGGCATCCTGTTGATTCCATGCAAAAACTTAACCTCCAGGACTATTTTTGCTATTAAGAGAAAGTGTTAATTTACGAAGCCACAAAATGTGTAGTAGCACAAACCTATGAGATAAACCTTCACATGAACTGTATGTTTGTAACCTTTATGTCAGATGCTGTTATAACTGCATTGAAAGGTTACTTAATGAGTGATTTGTGAGATCAATGGTATTGTTATATCTGCTACACATTGAAGATAACATCATAAATTGTCTCCAACCATTCAGTGAAGAAAAACAAGTGAACATTCAAGTCAACCCTAGAGCTGTGGAGTCTCCATTCTTCATTTGTGTATTTTGCAATGTAGTAATTTCTTTAATGTGCATTTTTTCATCTCGTATTGACATTGCAGTATAAACATTTGCATTTTCATGGATATGAATGTGGATTTTTGAACTTTACCTTGGGTTGCTAAGCTTAAGTTGCACATCAGTGTTTCTCTTGATTACTTTCCTCTAAGGACTTTTTAATAAAATATAGTTTGCTGATGTAATTGAAAAAATACCTGACAAGGGTCTTGTTCAAAGTTTGAGTGATGATTTGTTTCTTGTGTGGAGATTATCTTATATGATGTTCTTTCATTTGCAGTCTTGCGTATTTCTGAGTGCATTGTTTTGCTGCTGACATTCTTGCTGTATTTACCATTATGAATACTTGATAGTTGTATACTTTCAGTTTATGTTCAAATCTTAATGAATTAGATATTTTTTCACTGTACCTATATTATGAAGTGAGAGATTTGTTGTTGATGAAACAGGTGTATCGGTGGGGTGGGGGAATAGGCAGTGACAGGGGAGCAAGTTTGAGGGCTATTGTTTGCATTTCTAGTGTTGTCATTGGCTGACAATGCCTTCAACTCATGTCACCATCATTTGGGCTCAAACTTAGGACTCAACTGTTGAAATAGCCATTGAGCACAGCTTTTATTTTCTTGTCACCCACAGGCACATAGTGGAGAATGAGGGTCCTCAAGCACTCTTCAAAGGCCTTGGACCCAACATCGTTGGCGTTGCTCCCTCTCGTGCCATATACTTCTGTGCATATTCTCAAGCCAAATCCTTCTGTAATTCTTCGCATTTGCCTGGCCTTGTCCCTGACACGCCTGCAGTGCATGTTCTGTCTGCTTCCTTTGCTGGTGAGTATAAAAGTGTATTCCATCCCTTAAGCTGATAAGAAATCAAATCAGACACTTTTGATATAGAACATACATTAGCTAATTACATATTGAGTTGATGCTTGGATGTGATTAGGAGAATGAAATTGACTTCAGTTGTCATCTCTGTTAGTTTTCTGTTGTATATTGTGGTAGAAAAAAATTTCAGCCTGCGTAATTGTTCAGTGCACTCATTAGTACACGTCATCCCTTCTCCTGGAGGACTTGATTTTTCTTTCTAGTTGATGACTATTATCATATTTGCCTGGCTGTTATGCAAAGTGAGCAAGCTCTTTAATGATGAATTACAATAGTTTGTTATTGACTTGAGCGTATTTATGTTTAACCTTCCGGCAGGCGTGCATTTTTCAGTCACACGAGTGGGCGTGTTGTGTACACAGTACACGAAGACGCTTATAAAGAATAAATTAGATTTTTTGTTGTATAGTGGTTAATTTGTTATTGGTTAGCTATATTATTTATTTATTTACTCAACTGTTCACATTTCACGTGCTTATTTTTTATTATTACATATTTTAATTACTGTATAGCTTGCCGAAGAAACTTGTTCCTCGGCGTCTTGTATGCACAAAAGGCAAGTGACAAAGACTCATTTAATTTTTTTTTTGTTAGCGTATATACCACATGCAATATCAAAGTAGAAGTGTTATTTACACATAGTTTACATCTCCCTCTTTTCGCAAAGTTCACGGGAGTAGTTTTTACTTGAGAGTGGAAGTGCTTCAGGTATGCTTCCAATCAGACAGCGGAGTCAAAACCGTCGATTTTGACACTAAATTTCCCTTATGGAGACCCACGACACGACTGGATCGTTTCTGAATATTCTTCTTCGATGCTGTTCTTTATCATACCATGATTATTGAATAGACAAGAGTCTGCATTTATGCCGGCTATATTCAAGAAAACAAAATTTCAGTCAAGTGGTGGGTCACGGGCTATGCACATTTTGCAACTGTGTTTACTGCACCTTTAGTTTCTTTGTAATGTGCTATAATGTTTGGTCTGTTGGTAGCTGCATTGAAGTCATGCGTTTTAGGCATTCTAATGACTGCTTTGAGTCTTGGTATGTATAACACGAGGGTCAAGTTTCTTTAGAATCCAAGCAATGAAATATGTACTTATTACCTTCATTCGGCAGAAATTCGTGTGGGGTTTTATTGCTTGTTTTTCGGCACCTCCCGATCAATGTAATTTTTATCATGAGAAAATATTTAGCCAATTGTACCAATTGTAAGTTGGAAGAGTTCTGTTTTCAGTGTCTAATGGCTGCACGAGATGTTTGACTATAACTGATGGTGGATTTCATACTTAATATTTTCCATTCATTTTCTGCCAGCTATAGATTTCCTTATTGCCCTAGTAAAACGATTTTGCGTCACATTGTGCCACACACTCTGGCCATACCTTGCTGGATTGCTGGGAATGTACTGCACAAAGTTACATCAACGTCTCAATGGATGCATTATTTCTTTGAACGCAATTTAATCGCTCGTCTTGTAATTTTTCTATGCAGCCTCTCAAAAATCAATCTAAAATCGACCATATTTCCACAAATTTGTCTATATTTCTTCTAGCCTTCCTGATTGTAGAATCTTCAAAATTTGAGACATTACAACAGGAATCTCCTATACCTCACCCACTCCTATTCTAGGTGCCATGTAGGTTATGTAGACCTAGGATATTGGTATGATGCGGCTATGTTTGATGCCAACCAGAAATGCACTTAGTCTTCATCTTCAGAGGCTCCTTCTTCCAAATTGCTGTACATATAATGCTAGTGTACTTCTTCTGCTTCGCAATCAGAACCATCTTTGTCGACGGATTCGTCTTCCTTTTCCTCTTTGTCGGAGTCCAACAGAAGCCTCGAGTTGATGGGTCCTTGGCTTCAATTTGGAACACTAATCATTTCAAAATTAGTTTCACAAATGTAAATTGTATTGATGCATAACTACATCATTTTTATGAAATAAAAAGTGACTCATTCTCTGATATAAATGTAAGGAATACAGGTAAATGGACTTACGAAGATATTGATTTCATGATCACAGCAGGTCTCCACAACACGCAGTATTTTGCTTCAGGCGAAAATTACTGTCATATGAAAATATGAATAGATAATCAGTAACTTGCAATATTTGTAGCCAACTATTGTTAACAATAAAAAAGTCAATATCTTATTGAATAACAAAAAAATATATGAACAGACCTAGATTGTTCATTGATTCAACAGGCCTCGCAGTGCACAACGTATGGACGTCACGATGCGTTTTGATTTCTTTTTCCCCAAAAACTGCTTCTAAGAAAATAATTTCTGCACAATACGAAGGCTATTTGTACAAATGAGGAATAGCAAAGGGTCCCAGGTTGGTCCTATTATGGTAAAATGGATTAAAATGCCGAAAACCGACCGCCGTGTGCTCAGTACACGCACGTGCCCGCCGGAAGGTTAAATTGTATTTGGTCAGTGCACTCATTAGTACACGTCATCCCTTCTCCTTGAAGACTTGAGTTTTTTTATTCAAGTTGATGAGTATTGTCATATTTGCTTAGTTGTTGTGCTAAGTGAGCAAGCTCTTTAATAAAGAATTACAATAGTTTGTTATTGACTTGAGCATATTTATGTTTAAATTGTAGAATTTCTGTGTTAAAATATAGGTTCCCATTGAATTTATTCTTCCCACTATCCAGCTCCATCTATGGCTATTTCTGTGTATTTCTTATATCTTTTTTGCTGCATAATTCATTTAATTGTATTAGATAAGCCTGCAGGACTGAGTTTTTTAACTAATTTTAAGGAAATGAGATATTTTAATCAAAAAAGAAAAGGAGTGCGTAGAAACGACGGAAGTGAAACTTCTCCAGTTTGAGATGTGAACAAATCTCATCTAAATTTACGTCAATTGATTTAGAATTTTTCTCGTAGGATTTTTTTTCCAGAGTTTTGACTAATATGAAGGTTATGTTGTAATTTAAACTATCATCTGGATATTGTAGACAATTTTGAAAGAATTTGATAATCAATGCAATGTGTTCGTTCATTGTCCATTCTACCTCACCTTCTCGTATTGTTATCATTCACATATATCTAATATTCGTCGTAAAGGACTCACCTTAAGAAATTCAGTCACAACACTGTCAATAATCAACGTTGAACGCAATAATAAATATACAGGTGTATTAAATACATATGAGATGATTCGTGATAGATGTAATTGGCGTACAGCAACAGTAAACAACTAACACGCCAGCTGAAGCACCCACTCTGCACGAAATTTCACATTTACACATGAGGCGGCGCATCAACCGAGGTATCTGAGAGCGCTTCCCCTCCCAGCGTTTCACTCGTTTCATTCCAATGCGCGCTCCGACTTACGCTACCACAATATGTGGAGTGGGGCAGCCAATGCTACTCATGCCAGTGCTTCCCCCTCTTCCCATTCCCCTCCCAGCGTTTCATTCTTTCCGTTTCCTCTGGGGTGCCTAGTAATCGACTTACTCTACCGGGCCTAAAGAAGTTTCACTTCAATAATAGAAGTGATTTTCAGTTTTCATTATAATTAATTGATGTTACGGGAACTATTGTTAAGTTAGGTGTGACTGTTTGCTATTTTTGGGAGGTTGGGGAATCAGGGTGAGTAATCGATTGAGTGACATCAGGACCTTGAGGTGAAGAAACAAGCACTGGTGGAGCCAATACCCCACCCCCAGTTTGAGCTGGTGTCGTGTGTGTGCACATATCGTAGTTCAGTGAACCAGCAGCTACTTAGCGTATCCTCAGTTTCAAAATTATTTTAGTTGGGAACTGAAACGGGCAGCCCTCTGGTAATTAGGTTCTTTGTAGTGGTGGCATTAAGTGTTGTCTGAGCAAAATGGCTGCAGCCACAACTGTCTCAAATAAATGTTGCAAACAGCAAGTTAGTTTCGTGATTGTGCCACAGCCGCGACATTGCGCTCTGTGCTGTGCAGCGGCAACTGATAGCCGACCGTTTCGTCTCCTATTCTGTTCCAGTTGCACTTCATGTGTGGCTGCATTGCGGTTATAAGCTACAATTTGATGGATTTGGGTCTGTGCAGGCAGTTTTCGGTTCATTTAGCCAACACATGTCAGCCCATCATTGCAGATAGAACTAGAACTGTGAAGCATCTTTCATAAATCCAAATGAAAATGTTACTTTTTTAAGTGAAAGATTTCTTAATGCATAGAATGCAGAACTACCACCAATGTTCTAAAAGTGCTGATCGATTGCCTGCTGTTTGGTGTGCCTATAGCGTGGCCTCTAGCTGTTGTCATCAACAGTATTTCTCGGAACTGTTTCGTTTTGAAACTGTGTTGGTTGTGAAAAATTTGTAATGGAAGTGTTGTGTTCTTTAAGTGCCACCACTATAGCCCACCCACTTGGTGCTCACTTCGTTGTCTCCGAGCCTAAAACAACGGAATAGCTGTTTTACATAACAGGGTGTTTCATGGAACTGTTTAGTTTTGAAACTGTTGAGTTAGTGCCACCAGTAGTTCTTTGAATAGCCTGGGGGTATTGGATTTGAATATTTCCTCAAGTATTTCACTATGTTGATTTCTCTTATGGTTTTATTTATGGTGCAACATGACTTCATTGGATTACCTTGAAATCTACAACTTCACCAAGTATTGAAAGAAAGTTAACACGAACAATATTGAAGGATCAAAAGTTAAAAAGCATCTAAATATAACTGTGCCAGGCCTTGTGGAAGTTAATTATATTCAAGTGTCCTTTCACAAATTTTTTCAGCAGCATGATACATTTCACCACATTGTGATGCATGCCCCCATGATTATGCCACGATGTGGTGACATGTGTTGTGCCCAGGAGTGAAGCTTGGGTTTCAACCTGAGATAGGCTGACAGCGGTCATCTGTGTGTAGCGATTGTTGCATAATTGCTGATAATTTTGCATCGGTTACTTTTGGAGCTAACATGGGCTGTTAAAGGCTCTACATTATTTGTATTACTGGAATTGCGTTTCAGAAGGGACTATTTTACAAGGATGCCGTGACATGTGTAAACTGTTTGGCTAAAAATTACAAAAAAATACTTCAGCAAGCGTGACGGTATCACGTTATACAAAAAATTAACGATAATGAAAACAATCTCTTACCCTGTATAAAATCACCTTCTACTGTAATAATAAAAAATTGATGCCACTTAGCTTGTTTCTACATACATACTCGGCACATGGCTTTGCTTTGCTTGATAAATCTTAGAGCTGGATGACAGCACTATTCAATGTTATTGCTTCAACGTTACAATGCTCTCTCTGGGGCCAGATGAATGGTGAGGTCAGTGTTTCATTCATCGGCTGGCATAGTAACTGTACAGCATTAAGGTGGGTCTATACTTACAAGCCATCTCAATCTAACGGTCACAGCCTGTGGTCTACTGGGGTGGTAGAAGCCCAATGGGAAACTGTGAAGGCGGCGCTGACAAAAATGGAGTGGGGAACGATTATCCTTGGGTGGGGATGGAAAAGGTTTACTCCATTGTCAATGCAAGCTTTAACGTTTAACATTGCTATAGCATTAATACGAAAACAGCATCAATGGTTGTTGATTTTTTGTGTATATGAAAGACGATTCTTAAATTTAAGTGGGCTAAAAATCCTTATTTCGGAATCTAGCCTTTGCAAGGTGCCCCAGAATATTACCAAAACATTTCGTTAAAACCAAAATTTTGCTATTTTTTTAATAAAAAAAACAACCAATTCATGATTAAGTTACTCCACTTAAATCAACAAATGACTCTTCATCTACAGGAGACAAAAATTGCAAGTGTCCAGCTGTCACGGCAAAGCCGTTACTGGGTTAGAGGGAAACGTCTGAAACAAGCTTCTTAGCCCCAGTATAGAGCCACCTTAAGGCTAGCCCAAAGGCACTGTGCCGTGATGCCTAGTCTCTGTATATCTGTAGTGCTGGTTCTCACCCCTCTATGAAGCGTATGCTTGCAGCAGTCATGCATGCGGAATGCTGACTGGGGACAGCCTTGGTGCTGGCATCCCTTGAGGTTTTTTCAGCTTAGCACGATACATTCCTTGCCCACCCAATCCAACTGAACTGAGGTTGCAATAGAGGTTCAGGATTGTGCAGAGCTCCTCAAGTTGTTTTCATATCAATTACCTTATACTCGTGCATATAAATAGAATTGAAATAACCTTTGGCAGGCAAACACTTTGTGTAGTATTTTTTAATGTGAATGCGAATGAACATCTTATGGTTCGTTCTCGGTGTCATGAAAGGTTTTGCCGCGACCAATATTTGTGTACATTCGAGGGCCTCGTGTGTAAAAACTATAAGGATTAAAGAATATCTAAAACTATGACTGGATAGCCCGTTTCATCGACTACCGGAAATGATTTGTCGCGAGCGGAGGAGAGGTTGCGAGGTGACGTCACAGCGCTGCGCGTGGGGGTCTAAATTTGGGCTTGTGTGGGCACGGCGCGCGCTCAGTTCAGTTGTATTTCCGGAACGAGTTTGTCGATTTTAGTGATCAAGGTGACTACGGAGAGCTGAGAACGTAATTTAGATGTTAATAACACAAGAAATATAAAATCAACATTGGAAACAGAAAATATTAGTTAAAATCGACCAATTGTTCATAAGTTAGCTATTTGCACTAATAATTTCGATGAGTGAATGTTATGCACAGCGTAATTTTCCTTCTTTCATTTCAACTTTCTTTCTGACAAACAAAACAAAATAATCTCCCAATAACGAGAGTAACGTATGTAATTTTGCATTCACAAAATAAAGATCCGACGGGAGTGTCAAGAATACTCTCTGTATTTTTTTATTTTATTGTATTGGATAGGCTCAGCCTTAAAGCCTTAATGTATGCTTTGCCTTTGGTTGTGCCTTCATATACATTTGTCTTCTTGTTACATATACACAAATTCAATTACATTTATGAAAGACTCTTTCGAACACATTTGTATAAGAAGTTTGCATAACTGTTAGCCATGTTGATGACATGAGATTCTCACAAATTTTGAGGATATGGTAACTACCCATGGTATAACCTTGTGGACTGTGGTGCTAAGTGCATGCTTTGGACTGCTTCGTAACATTTTATGCCTGGCAGTCTTGAATATCTTGTTCCTTTGGAGCACTCCACAGGGGAGAAGGACACCTTGGTAACTTAACTGGCTTAAGCACTCGGCACAATATTGAGGGATCAGGGTTCAAGTCCTGGTCAAGGCGAATGATTTTTCCTCTATGGACTTATGCACTTATGAGTTTTGATTAAGTACTACTGCTATTTCCCAAAGATTGGGCTGTTGATAGATTTCGGAGCTTTTACTTTGATTGTAAAAGGAGCTACTGTGGTCTACTACATTGTTAATATCTGAAAATATGAGGGATTGAGTAGTGTATCAATGAGAGTTATTTTTTCCTGTCTTTTTTGCAGATGTCTTGATTTCTTTTATTTTCTAAAGTATAAAAGATTTAAAAAACAAAGTGTAAAAGATGACCTCTATCTCTAACATATTGCATTATCTAAAAATGTCTAACTTGATGGAAAAATAAATAGCCCTTCAGTCATCATCATATCTCATGGTTATATTAAAAATCAAATTGAAACACAAAATATTTTCCATAGTGAAGGAGTCCAATATGAGAACTAATTGTACCAATGTTTTTATACAAACCTGAGAAAAAAAGTCAGTGAAAATTTGTGCTAAAATACAGGTTTTTACAGCATTTGAAAGCCTGTTTTTTACCATTTCCTTATATATGCCTCAGACTTTACGCTCTTATTATGGGAATGTTTTCCTGCATAACTTATGACACACAATATAGCTCTGTTCTGTCAATTTTATCTGTTGCCAGAATGGTATGAAAGATGTTTTTCAAAGGAGGTCATGATATTTTATTTCACATGTTTATGATATTTTATAATGCTTGGTGATGTATTAAGATGGCATTCTGTGCCTTGAGTTTCCTATATCTCATAATATATCATATCTTCTCATTATATTTTATTGTCATATTATTGTTATTTTGCAGTCTTACATGAAAAGAAAATGATCTAATATTTTCTCAAATATCTCTCAGGTTTTGTTGCTTGCTCTGCAACAAACCCTATCTGGTTTGTGAAGACAAGACTTCAACTTGACCATGCAGCAGAGGGGAATCGACTTACAGCTATCCAGTGCATATCTCAAATATATAAGCAGGGGGTAAGTACTTTGCCTTGCATTTTATGTATTTCTTATGTATTATGTGTACTACTAGCATGTATTTAGCAGTGCTTACTCAGAACTGCAGCTAATCTTTTAGAATAAGACATCATGTGATATTTACTCTATCTACTATTATACTTCTCAGAAAAGTGGTACACTAAAAATGGTTGTTCATTGGACGAACGTTGATTCCATTTATTGTTCGACAGAGTTAGATCTGCAAACTACCGTATTTACTGGTGTACGCGATGCATTTTTTCCGAAACGCTTGTGAACAAAAGGAGATGAGTGGCTCACTCGAATCTTCCAGATTTTCGTTACAGCCGTGCAACTTTTTTCTCCATAGTTTCCCTTAATTACATCACCATTTTTTCTTCAAAATTTCACATCCGGTCATATCAACATTGGTCCAGAACTCATGGTGCATTTGCAATTTATTCCTAAATTTTGATGTATTCATATATAAGAATGATCGTTTAACAAATACTGAGCATGTAACAATTACATGAAGAAAGACTAGGTCAGAATCACCACTCGTCTAAGTATTTAACGTTTTTAGATTGTACGTAAGACAACTCACAATAGCGCCATTTACCTAGTGCACTAGTATACAACTGTATTCAAATATATTTGTGCATATAGGTATAGTTTGTGTTTTTAAAAGGCATTATTTTGAATTTTCAAAAAGTTAAAAAGAAATATTTTTTATTAAATTAATTTTTAAAACAATTAATACTGCGAAATTCCACAGAGGAAAAGTCATTTGCCTTGGCCAGGATTTGAACCCGGATCCCTCAATTTTTCACTGAGTGCTTTAGAAACAAAATAACAAAATAAAAAAAAATAAAGCCCTCAAAAATCCACAGGGGAGGAGAATGCCTCGGTAGCTTAACTGGTTAGAGCATTTGGTGCAAAGCCAAGGGATCTGGGTTCGAATTCCAGTCAAGGCGAATGATTTTTCCTCTGTGGAATTTTGCACTAATGTGCACTTGTGGGTGACTCCGTAAAAGGTTATACTGTGGCTGCAACGCAAGCCCGTGAAACTTGACGTCGCGAATGAATTGACTGATTTTGGTGGGCGTAACGAGAGAAAAAACAATGAAAACAACCTTAGCTAGTTTGAAATAACTTCAATGACAGTATTTATATAATTACAATTATTACAGTATAACACAAGCCCTTAGTTTAAATACCGTTAACCTTGTCTTTGCATGACAATCACAAGTGGAACCAAGCCGACACGTCCTTTTCTCGGCGCGGTCAGTTGCAAAGAGAGCTGCTATGATCGCGGTACACTTTGTCAGCGCAGGAGGGGAAACAGCTGGCTAGTGGAGGAGAGGAGGGGAAATGCTATCACACGTTGGATTGGTGGGAATGTCCGCAGGTCGACTTGAACGTGGAAAAAGATGTCAGCACCAGCGCGGACCGAATAAAAGGAGTGTTGCTGGAATCGCGATGACCTGAGCGATCGCGCTGACCTGGGCAGATCGTCGCACTTAGCTCATCGCTCTCTGGCACTTTGCGAGACGCGAAGTCTCCGAGGATTTTCGAGTCTCGAGGTTTGAAGGGGGGGGAAATTTTGGCACATGGCTAGTCCCGGTATCCTCGAAATTTGTCAGAATAAATACTTATTTTGATTAGTGATGGGTCGAATCCAAAATTTATCGAATCCGAATCTTTTTTTTTATCGAATCACACATTGAATCTCAAATCCGAATCCTTATTTCAGAAAACTATGAATCCCAGTTACTTTTCAATACCAATTGCATTTATAAAACAAATTCAAATCCATTTATATTTTCCAGTACTTTTTTGAACCAGGAAGTTGTTCCACACTTCGGTTCCCTCAAATTCAATATTTCTTCATTAGCTAAAAACTAAAAACAAATTGGGGCCGCTGTTTAAGTTTTACTTAATTTTTATTAGTTTTCAACAAAGTGCAATGTAATCATAAGTTATAGATTTTTCCTCAAAAAATGCAACATTCTCACTCTTTCGGGATCTAATCTGTTCCTTTTTTTGTCTGATAAATTTCCAGCCGTACTAAATGCTCTTTGTGAAAATACAGTTGCAGTTCTTGCACTACAAGTTTCTTAGCCTCTTGAGAATCTTTCTTGCTTTTAAACATTTGGTGTTTAAAATGAGGGGCCAATATTGTTGCAACAGCATAAAAGCTGTTCTTTTCTAAGTCAGAAAATCTGAGATTCATCTCATTAATGATAACATTTTTCATCCCTTGCAATCCGGATCCTGCATTACCAGGTTCTTCCATAAATTTTAAAATACTATTTATAAAAGGAATCACTTCTGATATTGTGGTGTTAGAGTAACAGTATAGCCTGAAAAAAAAGGCTTCGAAATATGTTGAACATTTTGCAAGTAAGTCCACTCAGTACTGCTAAGTTCGGCTGGTAAATTGATCCCCGCATTAACTAGAAATAGAGCTGGTTTCTGTTCCAGAAGACGAGAGTAACGATCAATTCTTGCATATCAAAGTCAAAAACAAATTCACATAGTTTCTTCAACTGTTACTAATAATTACGAATCTTTAACCTGGGATCTGCATCACTTGCAAAATTTAAATCACAATCTTGATTACTGGAACTGCTTGGTAGAGTATCGAAGGTATAAGATTTTGGATTTTCATCTTCCTGTTTATCTTCTTGCGCTAATTTGCGGGATTATGTTGCTTCATGGGCAGATAATGGATGTTTCTTTAAGTGCTTCTTCAATGCAAGTGGCTTTGGAAACACAACCACGGGACATAGTGCAGCTTCAAACATCACAAATCACAAAATTATCATCAGAATTTTTTTACTGAGAAGTAATACCATACCACGATCGTTCATCAATGTGATTGAGTTGTGATCGCGGTTTATAGTGAGTGCTTTTGATTTGGGGCTATAGGTAGCGATAGACGGCGATCGCCACACCGCAGTGCATTCAATTTAGCTGAATCACCGTCTACCGCTGGCTGCCAGTGGCTCTCTGCTCCGGGGTGAGTCTGCGATCGACGGCACCTGCATTTGATAATCGGCCATCGCCGTACTCAAATGAAAAGCACTGAGTACAATCGCGAATATAGAGATATGTGTAGCCATGAGTACAATTATCGTCTACAAGTTTTTTGTCGCATCGTACAATTTTGCAACGGAATGCTGGCAGATAAAAACTTTGGTTTTCACAATTCAACCAAGTAAAAACTGGGCTATTTTGGTAGTAACTTCAAACATATGTGGTGCCAATCATATTGAAGAGATAAATGCATATATTCAATTGCAATTAATTATTTTCGCCTGCGCATTAATTGGCCATGGGATGTGGGCCTATGTGGGCTAAAAAATTCTACAATCTGGGGTGATCCTTTTTTTTTTTCATTCAGACCTTTCTCATGAGAATGTATTCTTTAATATATGTTGTAGTGAATATCTGCGCAGATTATCACCACTTATGATGATAAAACGACGTCATTCATGAGATTATTACGTTTCGAGATTGTTATCCTATAATGTATGCCACCCGCAAAACAAGGATTCGAATTTATTGAATCTTTTTTTAAAGGATTCAAATTTATTGAATCTTTTTTTAAAGGATTCGATCGAATCCTCGAATCCTGACCACATCACTAATTTTGATGCTAGAAATTATTCGACATAAATGATATTTGGTTCTTCTACTGATTATAAAAAGAAATCTTGCAAAAATCCAGGTGCAATTATAAATAACAGTCATTTGGCAAAGTTCTTCTTTGTTTGGAAAAGCGTGAAACATGGTTCTAGGCATAGGCCAAATTTACAGACACGTAGATGAAACGTACATTTTTTTCTTCTCTCCTAGTTGTGTTTTTTCCTTTCTCAGAGCAAACCTTACACCTTTTTTGGGCCTTCATTTGACCTGCCGGTACAGGTATTTTTTTCAATTTTCAGGTATGAAATGCTTTTCTGAGAGTCAAGTGGTTTGTGCTCAACTCTTAACAAGGGTTCATTCATTTATCTTCTATTGTGACTAGTTCTGAGCATATTTTATGCATAAAATTGGTTTGTCTACACTGGGACTGAGTTTTGGCATATTATACATGATGGTTGCATTATTGACAGCCATGATTATAAAGTGAAATACCAACTTATGCCACCACTTTACTGACCGGTGGTTAACTGCTTCAGTTTTTCATATTGTAATCGATCACAACTGCAGGGTTTGTTTTTTCCCCTTCCTCTTCTATCACTGAAGGTAATCATGCCACCCGTGTATTTATTGGAAAGAAGAAATACGTCACACTTGTCTTTCCAACTCTGGATTAATATATTACTGTTTTTTTTTTAAACATGCTGCTCACATGATAGGCGAACATGCTTATTGACACTGGAACGCTAGCTCTATTTTTCACTTGAGTGTCTACTAAGCCAGTTTTAAAGATTTTCAATTCATGTGCCGGGGCATGGCTGGTGTAAAATCGGTCTGTGTACTAAGTATGATTGTTACCAGCAAGTGTGTCTAAAAGTTACTTCACTATAGCCAATCCAGAATTTTCCTGGCCATGGAAAACATCTGCATTCCAAAAATACCCACTACTCGCTTCTTCTATGGTTTTATGCCATGTTTGTTTTGTTTCGGAGGTATGTACACTTCATAACAAAATCTACCATGAAAGGGACACATTCCTTCATCTTTGGTTATGTTCTCTGCATGTTGATAAGAATTTTGAAATTGTTTTTGGAAAACCTCAAGCAAGGGACATTCTTTAAAAGAGGATCATGACCTTCTACTCCTTTTTCTTCATACAATTTATTATCTGCCAGGAGGTGAAAATTACCTAAGATTGCAAGAAATGTATCCGTTGAAAAAACACCATGCCGTGATGGGATTTGTACTCCAATGATCAGAAATTAAAGGAGGCTTGCTAATGCTCATGTGAATAATGACAGCAAGAAATTTTTCCACATCTGCTTGAGTCACTGTTTTTCAAGACTGAAATCTGCTGTTTGTGGATAGTGAGTTAGTGTTTCTCAATTTTGCAATTTTTTTTCTAGCATATAATTTTGTGTGTTCTGTCATGTGATTTATCAAATCGACATTGAAAAAATGTTTAAAGAAGTCAATCTCACTTGCACAATGTAACGCAATATCTGGTCTCATACCATGGTCACCAGTAAAGACTATGATATTTAGAACTAACATAAGTAAACTCACTCCAAACATCCTCTGGGCCTGCTCCATTGACAATGGACCTTCCTCTAGAAGCTAACCTGGTTGTTGAACCATGCCAACTTCATTCAGAGCTTCAGATTCTAAAACAAATATTGTAATAACCAAGAAAAATAGCAATGTGATAAAATAATAATATGGCCAAAATCCTGGAAAACTGTTGGGCACACATGATAGTAACAGGGCCATATATGAGAAAATGAAATTACCTGAGGAGCTTTCTTCATTAGGATTATAATCAACATCGTGATCCGAGTCATCAAAATCATTCTCGCTTCTTCCACTATCATAGCAATTCAAAACATTTGCAATATCATTTTGCATATTACATTTCAGTGAGGTTTCGCTCCTAGTTCACAGGCAGCATAATTCATGGCTAAAGAAGGCGGCTAACAGCTCTGACAATGTATGCTCTGCATGAAAAAATTTCTATAGACATATGCCACCTAGTCCCATAAAAGGGAAGCAAAAAAGTTTTGCAATGAATCCGAGAAAAACGAGCTGCGTAAATTGGAGGCGGGAGCTGTTAAAATATGTACAATATACCCGTCGTAATATTAGCCCGTCTGCAAATTTCATGGGACTACAGGCTGCGTAATATTATGATGTTTGCACCCAAATTGTTAACTTGAGCACAGAGTTTTTTTATGAAGAATGTGCTTCTAGGTTATAACAAAAAGAGGCAGGCTCAAAGGTAGAAAATTTATTTATAGACTAAAATAATTTATTCCTCTTGAGCCTGCCCAAAAAGTGGGATAAACCGGGACTTACACGAGTAAACACGGTATAATCCATTGGAAATGAGGAGCACTTGGACGAATTGCTTGGTACTACTATTACGACGATCTACTAGGTAAATAAATGTTATTATTATTATTATTAATTGGAGCATCACGCCAAATTCGAGCCGGGCCCAACGTTGCTTAACTTAAGAGGCTGTTCGGGAACTAGTGTTTCTATCGTGGCAGGCCATTGCCCCCCTTTATTTAAACTTGTGTGATTTGAAACATTGAGTACTTAGATTACACTTGCCCTTTCTAAGGTAGCTTAAGTCATGAATGGTGTGTGTTTTCACTTAAAAGGTTCAATGGAGACTATTTAAAGTACCTAATATTTGTATTTCTCCTACCTGAATCTTAAAAAGCAGAGGTAAGTCTTGACCATGGCCCTTTCAAACTGGAAGAAGTTTTGGGTACACTTAGGTGGCGAGAGCCAAAGTAATATTGTCCACTCCCAGGATTTGCAAGTGTCTCAATTGTGTGACATTTTCTCTGTATTTTTGAAGGCTAATGTTTGGTGGTTTCCAAGGAATGGTAATGTTTTTGATTCTTTAGCTCTTGGAAGTCATCATTTCTGATTGTCATGGCTGTGAAAACTTAAATATTTTTCCTTTACAGTTAAGTAATTAACAACAATGAATGTCATCATATAATAAAGGTATTGTATTATTTCTTATTGCAGGGAATTAGAGGATTTTACAAGGGAATCACTGCATCCTATTATGGAATCTCGGAGACGGTGGTCCACTTTGTTGTCTATGAAGCCATCAAAGCTCAACTTATGGAAAGGCGATGTGCTCGACAAAGGGAGCAAGTATGTTAATGTCTTCTTTTTACGCATGAAAATATATATCCTCAATCAACTTGGGCCTTTTCATGTTAAATTTTGCTGGAATCAAATGGGAAAGAAGGCTACAAAAATCCCCTTAACTCTTCTTCCTTTGTGATTCCATTGAAATCGGAAACTTTCTTGGATGCTATAGCTTAAGATGATTCCAATTATCATCATGCATCATGGCATGGGGACACATACATTTTTCTGAAAAAATTGATTTTATATTCTTATACCTAAAGATTTTGATGGATAAAAACTTTTTCACTTGCAAAAAATATTTCTGGGGTGAAGGGGTTGATCATTTGTTATGAAGAGATTGTGGCTGGGTGTACAGTAGGAGATCATTTATCTGGAAGTCTGAACCACAAAGTATTTAGATAATGGAATGTTTTTGTAAGCTTTATTTTTCGCATTGTGAAGCCAAAACGACAGCTATTTTGCTAATTAATAAATGCAGCATAATAATAATAAGGGGTACGAAAGCCGGACCACCAGCCTCCCCGTGGCGTACCTGGTAACGGCTACTGGTGGACGTCTGCGTGTGGGGCTAACCACCCCACACGAAGCTCTTCTGGTTCCAAAAAGCAAAACAGAAAAAGCCACCCATAACCTGCCCCTCTCGGATGGGGGCCCTAGTGGTGTTGGAAGTGGAAACAGAAATACCACCATAACAGGAGCTCGTATGCAGTGGATCGGAAGCCCTAAGGGGCGACCTCCTCGCGTGCCATGCTGCCAGCGAGCCCGAATGCAGGGGTGTACGCGAGCGTATATGGCAAGGATGCACTCTTTGTGGTGTGAGATGCATCCAGAACACGACCACCTATCGCAGCAGAATCTGCCCGATTATGCCAACCACCTGCGGAAAAAGGAAACTCTCCACCAACCGCCAGTTCAGAGGAACACACCACCGGCCAGACCACCCTCCCGGACACAGGCAGCCTCTCCACTGCCTGAGGCGAGAACGGCACTCATGCCACAGTCTCGGCCAAATGGGGAGGAAGCTAGTCAGGCCGTCTCTGAACTACGATCGCAGTTATTAAGCACGGTATCCAATGATGAAGGACAAACAAGGCAGAGGCAATCCACCGAAAAATCTCTCTGCGGGGTAACCACCTTTCCCGGTTGAATGGCCTCATTGATGAAATCCTGACAGAGACGTTGGATCTATGGATGGTCAATTGCATGGTCTACATAAAAATTACATAAATGAAAATAATATGAACGAAAAATACTCTCTTTAACATTCAGGAGAGTCATCTCTCCTGTACTCAGTCACTGAGCAATACAGTTTTTTAAGTAAAAACTCTTTAAGTTTTGCCTTGAAGAGGCTAGCACTTTGTAGATTTTTAATTCTGCTGGCAATTTATTGTAAACTCTAGTTCCCATCTCCTTTGGTCCACATTTTAACCTTTTTGTTCTAATAGAGTAAAAGTGAAGGTCGTTTTTTCTCCTAGTATTGTGATCATGAAGATCAGAATTAGTGGAGAACTGAGTCAAGTTTTTTTTCACATGTAAAATAAGTTGAAATAGATATATGCAGGGGAGTGGAAGAACTTTTAGGGAACGGAAAATAGGCTTCGAGGGAGATAATAGGTGATGGAAGGTGATGATTCTGATTATTCGTTTTTGCAAGATGAATATTTCGTCAAAGAAATGAGATGCCCCCCAGAACAATATGCTTTGTGACACCCCAGCATGGAATTCAGCATAATATAATTTTAATAAAACATCAATACCTGTAGTGTGTCTCAGTTGTCTAAATAAATAGCAGCTTGCTTTTTAATTCCTCAACCTGCGTTTCCCATGTCATATTAGCAGTCAGGTGTACCCCAAGGAATTTTACTGTAGAGGTTTGCACAATAGACTGATTAACTATTTTTCTTTGGTTGAATTTCCTTGATGGCTTCTTTATTTCTCTGTTATTTTCCATAATTTTGTTTCATAAATTATCAATTGAATCCAGGATTCGATACATATTTTCATTTCTATTACATTTTTCAGTGTTCTAATTCTCTCTTCATTCAGGATACAATGGAAGACACCAAGACATCCAGAGACTTCCTTGAGTTCATGATGGCTGGGGCCGTTTCTAAAACAATAGCATCCTGCATTGGATATCCACATGGTAAGGGACAGTAAGCTCTAACCCATGTTCAGTTGCATATGTATCTCTGTCAAATTTAATTCTTGTCAGATTGTAAATGGGAAATTGAACTTGATCATATCCTTGTAACTTAACATAGCATTTTGTAATATTTATAGCATAACTTAATCACTTTCTCTATTTTAAGTCCATTATGTGCCTGCTTACCATTGTTAGCTTAATTTTTAAAAATGGTTTATAAGTCATTCATTGTTATTTTTATGCTCTAGTTATAATTCTGTGATTCCCTTTGTTGTGTTAGGATTTCCTTTGCTATGTTTCCAATGCATTGAAGCTTCTGTATTCAAGTCAATTGTGAAGTGCCTTGATGGAAACGGTATGCCTTTAGGCTGGCTTATACACAGGCAGGCTTTAGGTGGTTTCTGCACTGTCACTTTTTGACCATCAATCAAGAGTGTTGCTCCTTTCATTTTCTGGAACAAAATTCTCTTCCAAGCAGTTGTCAGTTGGTATTCATCTTCTCGAAGTTTGGGATTCCTTTGCTAACTCTGTAGATTGCCTAATCAATCGAGGGGAATAGCACTTTTCTCTGAGTGATATTTTGGCATTGTCCAAGTTGATTGTGTGGTCCCATATAGAAAATGTGTGCTGCGTAACTGCTGATTTCAGGGCGTGATCGTTCTTAACTGCTCTCAGGTGTTCTTTTAATGGGCTTTTGATGTCTTTTTTCTCGAAATTGAGCTGAGGATGTATATGGTGATGATTTGAATTGCCCTCGAGTAAATTCTGACTCATTGCGGTAGAAATTCAGGGAAAACTCTGCACTGTCATGTGTGCAATGCTGTGAAAGTCTGCACCTGAAAAGTTATAAGTTGACTTGAATCCTCTTTTTACCTTGAATTGACTGGTAACTACAATAGAGTGCCAATTATCCATGCCACTGGAGGGGGAAGCCTAAACGGATAATCGAAAGTGTTGGATAATCCATTCACATTCAATTTCGTGGATCTTGTGGTCTTGCTTTCAGCACCATGCTTTCTCAACGTCTTTCGCGCATATAATGATGAAATACTCGTATATCTTAAATAGTATTTTGTTTATAAGGCAATCGTTATTTTCATGTACTTCTATGAAATTATTAGCCAACTAAAATTGGATGTTTGTTGCTTGCGTGCAATAAATATCAGGGTGTCCGGCGACCTGGAAAACCTTGAAAACCGGGAAAACTCAGGGAAATATTTTGTTCTGGAAAACTCAGGGAATTTTTGTATTTTTCCGAAAAACCCTGGAAAATGCATGGCAGCCGATTTCCATTAAGGCAGAAAGAGATGTTTAACCTGCGCCTTTGTTTTAATTTTTCTCGGCTCAGCGTAGCCTTGCACTCCCTGTTCATTTAATACTCTTTTCATAGCTGTGCGCCCGCTCTCAGCTTGTGCTTCGTCATCCCACCCCACTCTCCCTATGCGCAGTCTAGGGGGCCGATTGCATAACAAGGCAAATTCCACACGGAATAATTCACATGTAAAATGGCTGCTACGAATGGAATCGGAATTGATGCCGAAATCTGTCACCGGAAACAGAATTTCACGCTGAAATCAAGATTCTGTTCGAAGAGCCGTACGAATGGAATTCTTGGTGTGGCCAAATTTACGAGAAATCTAAACGTCTGAGCATGCGCAGTGGCATTTCCCGCATTATACAAAAACCATTCGGCCGGCAACCTAAATGGATAATTGGGTATTGTTATATATGCAATTGATAATCCTTTCCAAATAATCTCCACCCTCGTCGTTTTAATGTTTGCAGAAATGTTATTGAAGGAGCGGAAATACATTTTGCGGTCACTGCGTATGGAAATCACGGCCCTCGGGTTCGTAGTCGACAGGGCCACTGTACAGGGTCAATCCAAACTAATTAAAATTCGTGAATTGTCCAACAAATAAAATTTTGTTTTACATAATTGAATGCTTTTGGGCGTTAGATCCGTACCTATTACAAAGCAATTAATTCACAGTTTCCGAAATGTTCATGTAAAGTACAGTGAAGCCTTTTGGGGGAAGAGAAAAGGTACCAAGGCCTCAAGGGAAAGAGAATAAGAAAGAGGTACAGACTGCAAAAGGTTCAAGAGCTGCAAACCAAAATAACGTAATTTCTTGAAAAGCCGAGAAATTTGTTGCTGAAATTGAATCGGAAATGCACTCATTGAAAAATGTCACACCAGTTTCTTTTATTTACAGGTTCTTTATCAAACTACTCTGAATCTACTTTATTATGTTCAAATTGCACCTGACTCAGAATTTTGCTGTCAGTTAACCGTTTTTGTTTATTTGTTGGTTGAAATAAAACCCGTAATACTCCACATTCCTTGTATACTCCTACGTTTTTAACTCAAAGTAGGGACCGAAATTTCTCGTTTTTTCATGTTGGTAAAATGATGCCAATTTTATTAGAAATTCATTAAAAATATGTTAGAATCAAAGTGCAGCAAGACCCTGGAAAATGCAAAACATTTGCCTGGAAAACCTGGAAAACTCAGGGAAAAAAGAAATTGAGATTCACCGGACACCCTGAATATGCTCCATTAATTAATTCGTGGTACTTTTGGTGGTGAATCTTATTTTCAGATGTGCAATGTGTTCCATTTTTATATACCTACTTGTAATAGAGGATATGAATTCCGGCGAGATATGGTGGAAGTTTTCCATTATGGACAAATGAAAAAACGTAGTGAACTCCACAGTTAATTTTATTAAGACGACCTAGGTTTCGACACGTTGTGTCATCTTCAGGTAACATGTACACTTCAAGCTCACTTATATACACAAAATATTGGAGGGGAGGGGGAATGAGTAAGGGGAAGGTGGGGAAATATTTGCTCATCGGTAAGAATTTAAATTCATGATTGCAACATGTTACACAATCTGAGATTGGCCAAATCCTGTATTTTAACTTCTGAGACTCACAGTAAGGTAGCTGATGCACACTTGTAAGATGACAGCTCCGGGGAGTCCGTAGAGACCTGCAGATGGTTGGCGAATCCGAACTACCCTCGCCCGGCTCTGTGTGAGAGATGGAGAGACTCTCTCTTCTCTCTCCCCTTCCAAGCGGTGAAAAGGGCAAAAGGGGCGTGCACTGCTCTTGAGCCGATCCTTCAGTGGACGGGCAAGCGACCGTCTTCCAAATTTCAGATATCACTGTTTTCTTGAGGCCAACTACACACACCTTTTTCCGAAGGATACCCCTTCCCTTCTCTCGCAGTGTCAGCGTGCGAGGTGGGTGCCTGGCTGCAGGGCGGGTGACAGCGTGAACGGGCACGCACGGGCATCTATCTCACTTGGGTGGGCATGAGCATGAGCATGGGCAATAAACACACTGGCTGGAGTCGCCCAGGTTTTCCGACCGCGTGCATGTCTCTAAGTCCTATCCCTCCACCCCAAGCTATAGCCCACTCATCATATGTCTGATCTGCAGCGGTTTTTGGTCACCCTAGGGAGTTCCTGAGTCCCCTATCTCCTTGCTTAATCAGCCCTCTCTCGAAGAAAACAAGGCAAGGTCACTGACCACTCCAGTGCCTGAACAGATTGTGCACTGCCAACATCGGATATAGTCGAACCCTTCATTGTTTTTCGCTTCTGAAGTCCACTCACGCTATCCGATTTTGAAACCTAGTACAATTATTGGCTTGGTTTTTTTATTTTATCGCGTTCTGTGGAGATGCCAACACTTAGAGTCCACCTCTGTATTAGCCATTCGGTCTCCCTTGGATGCAATTTCAATAATCTTCAGCTTCTCCGAAATATGTAACGTGACGGGCTTTTGCTTTTTTGAAGAATTTGATATTTTCAACCATTTGTATTACTTAAGAAAACTTGAAAAATATAAAATGCCCACAGAAGCCCAAGTCAGGCGAACGCAGAGCAGTGAACAGCCGGCTGAGGAGGACGGAAAGGAAGAGTAGGGGAGGGAGGGGTGGGGACGGAAAGAGAGAGTAGGGGAGGGGGTTGTTTTGGGATGATGCACGGATAATCCTTCGTAGGGATAACCAAACGACTGATTATCAACGCTCTACTGTATTCATGTATAGGAGTTAAGCTATAATGGAAGTTATATTGATAATAATAAAAGATAGGTGTACAAGCTGAAGAGTGCCTACTTCAAGTAACCTTGCGTCCAAATGTACTTTTGCATTAATTTTACTTGTGAATCTTTATTATGAGATTAATAAATCCAATTAGTCCAATATCTCATACTTTTTCTTTGCAATGTTAATGTAACTTAACCATCATACCATTAATTTTTTAACAATTTCCAAGATACAAGGACTAGCCATGGTGCAGTTGACTATCGTTAGAATGTTCCTTGATAGCATGTTTTCCTTATTTGCAGGTTCATTTCTTCAGGTACAAGTCACTATGCATGTAAATAATTTTGATTAGCTTGCTTTGGCTACCTCTTTAGCACGTTTGACGAAGGACCATGCGTAAAATTTTTCCTGGAAAAAATAACTACCATAAATGTTAATTCGATGATAGACATCTGTCAAAAGTTTTTATCTTGCATTAAAAATGTTTATGTTAAAGTAAAAAGGTGGCATTCTCAAACATTTGAATGGCCAATTTTATGTCCGGCAAGGTATCGGCCACCCACGCACTTAATTAGCAATGTTCGCTTGTTTATTAATGTTGTCTGTGCTATCCAAATTGCATGAACACTAGTACTTTGTGGTATTTAAAGTAATAAACGTGCTTAAAATTAGCCTTGGGAAATCATGTTGAGAAAAAGTAAATATCAATGATTGGAAATATTAATCTCCTCCTAGAAGTTGGGTAAAATCAACTTACGAAACTTATTGCAATAGTGGCAAAAATGAAATTTGAACAGCCTACATAACTTGATTGTTGAACAATCATAATAATATTGAGAATTCAGACCAATGAGGTACGTAGAAGTATGGAATAGGAGAACGAGATGGCAAATTTCATGAGTTTGGAGAATGACCTCACAAAGTCAACAAACATGCACGTTCATCCACTGTTCCATTAGATGGAGTATTAGAACGAGAAAAGACCTCAAGCACTGGATGACAAGATTGGTGGACAAATCGTGACATTTTGTTGTTCATTATTATTAAGCAGAATTTCCGATAGAAACTGCATTTTCAAGAAATGTTTAAGTTGAATTTTTCCTCCATCTCCTCTAGCTTTCTTGTCATAGTTATCATCAATCAATACATCATAGGACGTTTGGTGCATAAGTAGAGGAAACTTCTAGTCAAAGAATGGTTGGCCAGCCTTCAAGTGCCCCATCGAAAAGTAAATCTGAAAGCAATGCATTTTATGCAGTATGCATGAGACTCAGTTAATGCCAAGAACATAAGAAATTGATTTCTCATGTCCCAATTTCACCTCACAAAAAATGAGGACCTTGCAGTGCTGCTGAGTGATCTGGCAGCACATGAGCTGCCCATCGAGGGTTTCTGTGGGAGGCTGCCCGTTGAGGGAGTCTGCAGTTTGAATGAATCTATGAGGCCACAAAAACGAAAGGATGTTGAAAATTGTGATTTACATGATAAATATGTTGTACATTCAATTTAGCCAAAAATAATGTTGCAGCTACTGGAGTTTTCCAATGTTAATTGATCAAGCAGAAGAATCCCATTATCATGTCTTTTTATCTGTAAGTTTATGACGATAGATGAATTTTATGAACAGGCAGTAGGAAGTGAAGAATAAAACAGCAGAAAAGACAGAGCAGAGCCCAATTCTCCCACAACATTCGCAAAAGCAGTAGAAGCGATGGAAACTGTGCGATAGTTGGTCGCCTGCCACGAAGGTTGTGAAAGTGTAATGAATGCTCTTATAAGAATGGATGGATCACATGAGAGTAGACTTTGGGAGGTTTTCTTCCGGCCCTTATAAGTTGATAAGTATTTTCTTTGAGTTATGTTTTTTGTGTTTAACAGTAAATGCAAATGTGCTGGAAGTTCCATATTTGTTAAGGCTGTTTTAAATGGTCAAGTAAACGCCACATGTGTGCTGAAAAGCAGAATATTTTTGGGGCAGGGGCTCATATTGTTCATATTTTCGTAAAATTCTGGCAATTGTTGCATTAAAGATGATATATTCAGTTCACTTTTATTGACGACATGCTGTTTATTTTCACATCCACGATTTGCTAATGCATGCTGCACGAGGGAGGAGTGGGGCATTTGCACTGTGGATTTTATCTATTGTCAGATCTATTGCCTACCTAGGAAGTATGAGGTTAAAGGAAATCACTAGTGGCTCCTTTAACCTTGGCCCCGAACTTTTTGAAAGTGTCGTATAATACAGCATATATGCTATTTTGTCATAATCATAGTAATTTATTGATTGCGCATCAACGCAAGGCCTAATATGTTCTTTCTTGAGAGGTGTAATTTTTGTCGTATCGCCATAATGGTCTTTTTGCCACCAGTTATCTATGGAATGACCTAAAATTAGTGTCAAGTGGAAAATTTCCCACCTTGCAGTAATGCAACTATGTTGACAATGGTATATTTCCTTAGAAGACCCTGTTTTGCTTGTCTTCCTAGTTACCATGCTCAGATTTCGGGTCCCTTCAAAAACGTGCTGACAGTAGTCCATGGTGTTACCATTATGGTGTCTCCCGCAAGTCCACATAAGTGGAGCTATTCCTCAGAGGAGAAATCATTTGCATTGCCTGGCGCTTGAACTTGGTTCCACCATGGGATTCCACCTCGGTTGGTCCCAGTAACCTCAACATTTGTCAAAAAGAGCAAACTCCTTATTGCTTGGCTTTAACCTCGTGGACTGTGGCACCTAGCATGTGCACTGACTGCTTCTTTGGCATTATATGTATGGCAGTCTGGAGCATCAAGTTCATTTAAAGCCCAAAAAAATCCACAGGCGACAAGAATTCCATTGTAGCTTAACTGGCTAAAGCACTCAGCACAATATCTACAGATCCTGGTTTGAATCCTGGTCTGGGGAATGAATATTCCATTATGGAATTTTTGCACTCATTTCTTGCTATTTCCTAATCAACTTGTATTTCAAAATGTGGTAAGCTATTTGTCTTTGTTCCTTATGCTTTCACTATTTCTTCCCTCACAGAAGTGGCACGTACAAGGTTGAGGGAAGAGGGCAGAAAGTACCGACATTTCTGGCAGACTGTGATCTTAGTCTGGAAGGAGGAAGGGTTTGCTGGAGGATTGTACAGAGGATTGGCGACCCAGTTAATTCGTCAGATTCCCAATACGGCTATAATGATGAGTACGTATGAGGCTGTGGTTTATGCCCTAACACGGTATTTTGTGCCTCGCAAAAATGGCAGTGGACATGTACATTCTTCTGATGATGAGGATAGTCAGTTTTACACCCAGAAGCAAGTCATCACATCAAATACAGGAAAAAGGGTGGTTCCGCTGAGCAAGCCTTCAAAGTCGATAGCTGTCGAAAGCCAGTAAATGTCACCGCCAAATAATTTTAAATTGGATTATTATTTACATCACAACTGATTTTACCTTTTTTAAGTGTATTTATGTTGAGAGTATTTTTTGTTCCACGAGCAGGGATAGAAAGACTGGATCCCTTTTAGTTAGCCCGTCCAAGTGTTTGATAGGTGTTTTGTGTGCTTTGATTACTCCAGTGGATACATGAGGAAGAACAGTATCAGTGAGATTGTTTTTAGTTTCTTGTGTTGAACAGATATTCCATTTGAAAAGTGGAAGTTCAGTGCCAAGTCTGTCAGTCAGCCCTTGAAAATTGTTGCAGTCCAAAATATAACACTAATATAATGTGAGATCTATTGATGCGAAATCATTTCCTGTTATGTAAATGATTTTCAAGAGTCTATAGTTAACATGTTCGTTTTCCTTGCCATCTCAGCCAGCAATTGGCTCTGCCCCGTTCTATCTAATCAGTGGAACTGTGCAGGCAATGATAATGAGACATGAAAAAATTCCAAGTAGCTTTGACGCGAAAGTGTATAATATCAAATATTTGTTGAGGGGTATCTAGTATCAGTAGAGGGGAATGTATGTTAAGTGATTAATGAAGTCGTTGATAACCTTTAAGGTATGTACAGCATATACATAGAAATCAAAGTTCTCTATACTTGTTGTGCACTGCTTACTTTCTGGTGTAATTGAATTATGAAATCAATTCACCGGTGAGAATAAACTTAAAGGAGAAAATGTCTTTATTTGAATTTGTTTTATTAACCTAGGTTACCATTTTCAAAATTTGTAAGTACATGGTGAAAGCCTTTCAATACCTTTTTTTATTTTTTAAAGCAGTGTTTCAGCCTTAAGCATTGGTCTTGAAACTACTGGGGTCTGTTCTCATGTTGATAGGACAAGTTTCATACTCTCAAAAGTTATCTCCACTACTTACTGGTGTGCTTATCGGGAATTTTCAGTTTCACAGTAACTGGAGTCAAAGAGCAGGTATTTGAAGTAAAATATCGGTGTGAATTTCTTTATATAAATAAAAAAACTAATCAAGATTTTAATACAGCTGAACGTTATTCAAATTTTATTTGTCGTACGTGTCTTATTAGATAGATAAAATCCTGCTGTGTTATAGAGTAGAAAATATCTTAAGCAGCTTTTCAGAAAGTAAAAAATAAATATGTATGAACCAATGATTAATTTCTATTTTTGTCATAGTGAACAATAGATATGGTATGACCTGATGACTTCTATTTTTCATAAACTAAACAATAGAAGTGCATGGCCCAATGAGTAATTCTAAAGTAGTGGCGTGAAGTTACGTCCTGGTAATTCGCTTAGGGGCTGCAAGAAATTAATAAAATTGTGACCCCTTTTTATTTTCATGTGGAAAGCAAGATTTGTGCATATTTTTCGTGTGATATTATCCAACTCAGATCATTTCTAATGTGTTTTCGCCCAGTACCATGCATGCTTATGTTTCTGAATTACTATCCTCAGTTGGCATTGGGTGTTTTTTGTGAATATCTCATGCCATTGTTACTGTGATAATGGATGGTTTGCTATGTTCCTAAAATCAAAAATACGAGACTGCAACTTACAAAGACTGCAAATTCAGGGTTGAGTGATATTAACAGCATATATATTGAACATTGTAACTATCTGCTTTTACATAGCTCTAAAATGTTAGCATCTGATGGTTGTGTGTGGCTGCAGATAATATAGCCCTTGAGAGCATCTTTCCAAGACTGCGAAGATGGAGGTTAAAGGTTCCGGCAGATGTTTTATAAGAATTATAGCTGGGGTGTAGATGTTTAGATTTGCGACAAAGACAAGGTTTAAAAATGAAGATGCATTCCTTGAAATTTCCGTATGGTTGATAATTCTTTCTAGTGCTATGGAGACCCTTGTTTGATGATGAGCAAGGAATAAATCTTTGAATATGTTTGCCTTCACCAAATGGGATGGAAATCCATTATCAGACTACCTGTACTAATGATCACCTATGGAATAATAAATTTATTGTGAAATATTTGCCTGTTGTCAGTTCATTTCTCTCTTTTGTAGCTGTGCATGGTTGAAGATAGCAAGATAGAATATGAGATGTTTCCAAATTTTCGGTGTATGTGGGAATGGAGAGAAGATGCTGGACAAAGAGGTGTTGGTGGGTTGCTTCAAAATCTAGGTATTACATACCTGTTGAGCCCCCGAAAGGGCATCAGATCGGGGATGTTAGAACATCAGCCACGGAATGGGAGGGTATACGAATGGAAATTTGAAGAGGGAAATTTCCAAAAGTGAGGATTTTTGATGAATTATTGAAAGAAGAAAGAAAAGAATTTATTGTTCTTGGACTTACAGTGTCCACTGAGAACATAACAATTAATACATTGAAACCAGAGCTCCAAACAGTACATGCTGAAAAAGTATAAGAAGGGCGGATACATATTTTACAAAAGAAAAATTATAATGCACTCCATGTGAAATGAAACAGATTATTTACCTTCCGGGGCTAAGAGGTAACGAAAATACCTTTTTAAAAAAGTAAATGATGAAGTGGAATCTCTGATTTCACGGGGAATACTGTTCCATGACCTTATCCCAGCAACACAAAAAGATTTTCGGTAGGTGGTAGTCCTATGTTGTGGGGAGATAAGATAACCATGACCCATTATGGTCGTAACATTGGCTTTTTTATCACTAATAGGGAACAAACAAGTCAAATATGCAGGTTCAAGATTTTTAAAGAGACCATACAAAAACGAACCGAGTAGGTATTTTCTCCTCGATTTGACCTTCAGCCATGCTAGCCGAGTAAAGTAAGGGGAAATATAATCATCTTTTTTTAAGTTGAGGATGAACCTTACACACATTTTTAATGATCGTTGGAGTTTTGTATTCAGTTCATCAGTGAGATCATTATATACCAGACAACAATAATCGAAATGGGGGAGAACAAGTGAGGAAATAAGTTGCTTACATGTGTGAAGTGGTAAAAGGTTTTTGTGAATTTTGAGCTGGTAAAGGATCATATTAACCTTACTGCACTTGGCTAGTACATGGTCTTTCCAAGATAAGTTACGCATCATGGTAATCCCAAGATTTTGAACAACATTAGAGTACAATATTTCAGCTTTACCAACTGCTATATGTGGTAAATTGTTAACATCAATATTTCTGAGTAATTTTGAATTACCGAGGAGAATAGCCTTAGTTTTATTGCAATTTAGTACAAAATTGTTGTTAATGGCCCCATGAATTGATAGCGTTGACATCTTGGCTTACTTTATCAACAATGTTGATTAACTCTTTTGACCGACAGTGAAAATATATCTGAAGATCATCAGCATAAAAAATGTAATTATAATTAGTGATGCATTTAGGAAGGTCAAGGATGTATATAGAAAATAACAATGGGCCAAGCACTGAGCCCTGCAGAACTTCGCAGTGCACGTAAGTCCAGTTCGATGTATTCGAATCTTTGACTGCCAGTTTTCGGTTGTTTAAATATGAATGGAACCAGTTTAGGGAGGAGCAAGAAATTATTTTTTCATTTTTTGATTTTTTTTTAATTTTCAAAAAATGAAATGAAAATGAATTATTGTTGAATGTAGGCCTATCGGTATCTGTGTGTAAGTATTCGTATTCAAAAATTATTTTCATTGAACACTAAAGGTCATAATCGATTTATTTATTCTTGAAGTCAACTCTCGAAGTAAATTCATGTGGGTGAAACTTCGTCTCTTAAGCAACCACTTCTTCACCCATACTCTTCTCTTTTTTTTGATGTCATCAATGAGAACCAAATTGGTTAAAGCAAACCAATTTTTTGAGGTTTCGAAAAATGTGGAGCCATTGCCAACACAAGCCGAAACCAACTTCACTCCACGAGATCACGTTGTGTACTGAGAAATATTTGGTAAGTTGGTCGGGTCGGGTGGATTGGTTTGGACGTCTGTAGAGTTGGCCTCGACAGGGATGTTCGGGGAGTTCGGTCGTGTCGGGTGATCGGGTCGGAACGTGTGTAGCGCCTTTAGGATCAATGACTTTTTTAAGATCATCCGGTAGATATCTTGACCAATTTATTAGTTTCCATAAATTTACAGCACCGTCGTGTATACAATGGTTTTGCTTCGCTGAAAACCAGTCAGGTGCGTATAACTTTTTGAATGAATGACACTAGATTTTGTAAATTAACACTTGGATTTGGATTTTGAGTGGACACGTATAGCCTCAGTAGACGGTTGGCCGTAGTGAGCCAGCGAGAATGAGCCACTTTCCCTGGAGTTTTCCTGGCCAAATTTTCCGAGCAAATCGTTGCGACACAGCATTGGAAATTTCCTAAAGATACTGCTGGTCAGTGCTCAGCAATGTCAAGTATACTTCGTGGGACAATTTTGTTTGAATTGGTTCGAATCGTATGATATCAAGAGTGTGTCAGTCTTGAAGGGCGCAGCCAATAGGTTCTGCAAACAAATGTGGACCCTTAGTTTTCCCGTCTATTTTTTTTACCAAATACCGCAGCGTTAAGTCGATCAAGTGTAAGTCGATCGATCAAGTCGGTTGGAAAATAGACCACTGTTAGGGGCATCGGAGCTGTGCTTCCAGTAAACGGATGATGCCTCCTTTCTGACCTGTATTCACTTTAGCGCCGTCACATCCAATCACTTTTAAATTTGAAAGTTCAATATTTTCTTCAGCAAAAAAATCAAGAATTGCAGATTTGATGTTTCTTGCAGATCCTCCTGTGGGGGAGACAAACCCCAAAAAGTGGGAGCCGGGCTCTTCAACTAACACGACATGTTTCTCCCTAACCTTAGATTGATAAGTCCTCTTGCCTGTTTTCTCCAGTTTAATTGTTTCATCCTTTCTGCCGTCAAAATACAACCCTTCAATTGCACTTTTTGGTTTTTCTCTCTTTGCTTATACTGCATCTAGCATCTTTTTCTGTCTTCGTAAGTAAATCCGGTCCACTACCTTTGATGTGTCTTCCGGAGTTATGAGCTTTGCGGCTAAAGTTGAGCTGACGATCATTGCTGCTTCTCAGAGGGACATGCCGGTTCTTGCACATACCTCCGCCACAATTGGCAATTGAAGACGCATTTGCCCCGAAGAAGGTCCAGGTTGATTTTCATCCCTAATCGTATGAGGAACGTTGAGGTCCAAGTTGGCTGATTCCTCGTTGGTTGAATTTTCTCGGGATGTTGAGGAAGAAAATTCTTGATTTTCACTTTTTTCCTCTTCAACAATGAATGATTTTGACTCGACGCTCTCCGACGATCCTCTTCTGAGTTTTTTCTTCAATCGTCGAGTTTCTGAGGCATCAAATCCCCCGCATTCCATCTTCCGTTTTGTCCTTGATCCCTAAAAAATGCCACTTCATTTAGGGGAACTTTATCCTCCTTTTTAAATTTACACTAGTTGATTCTTTTGCACTTACACGCACAAATATCACATCGTTTCTGAGATTCATTTAAAAATGTATTAATTTTTTTGGTCAATCTGACACGTTTCCTAGGCTTGCTTGCACCTTTTCTTAAGCCGTAGTACGTCTTATGGTACCGTAAAATCATTTTAATCGCACCACGTTCCGGAATGATTGGAATAGGGGCGCGTCTCCAAAGTTCGGACACTTTTTTCGCCACTAGACTAGTTACTTGATAAACCGTAGGCTCCATGCCTGCGTTTTCGGATCTCAATATGTCGCGAACATAAAAAAAATATTTTATCACTTCTTTAAAAGTTGGTAACGTCGATTCGTTTTAATGTCGAAGAGACACAAAAATGGGACATTTTTCTTCACTACGCATCCTTTTTTTGGCAATTTTCCAAAAGTCCAATTTATCGCACAGTTAAAATATTCAAATCACTAAGGGTTGAAGACTCTTGAAGGGTTGACTTGAAGAGCGGCGCACTTATTTAAAAACTCTCCCCAAAAATGACTACCACAGCACTGACCAACAGGGAGAACACGTAGAGAAAAGCACGACTTCACTGAATGCCTAGTAGCGAACTGCAGGCACAGTATACGCTCACTGAAATAGTAAGGTGCAATTTTCCACTAAATGAAATGGTGCTAAGCGCTGACAATATATTCATATTTTGGAGGCGGTAGGGGAAGGAAGGGAGAAAGGAGATGCGATGAGAGGGAAAACCGAAGGATGACAGGGAGGAGAAGGGGTGGAAATCGAGGGTAATGGTAGTTTTACCAGGGTTAACAAACTCGGGCAACAAAATATGTATACATTGTCAGCACCTAGTACCCACAAAAAGCCACCTGAGGCAATTTAGAAGTGTTATATTAATTTCAAATAATTCTTCCGTTATTGTTATTCCCTGGATATTGTGTTTAATTATCTAATATTAGTTATACCAACGATGGAAGACGCATGCATGATGAGTTTTGCTGCGTTCGCGGCGAGCGGGCAGGAGGCGCGAGGGGCCTGCTGTCCGTTGCGCTGCGACGCGTCGGGACGCTGCGTGGGCGTTGGACGCGCGGCCGCGCACTCAAAAAAGACAATTTGTGGCTTAACGGGTGTAGGTACATCCAAATGGACGAAATTTTCGTTCTTCAGGGTCTCAACTCGGCATAATCTTTGGGGAATCGCTATAAAAATATGACTTTTTCCATTTTCAGCCCCCATCCCCATAAATGGCCACGGCGCGAGGGTCTAGGGTTGACCTAGAGGTCTCAAATTTTTCTGAACTTATTTTGAGTCACTTTGGCAACTTTTTCCATAGGGCTAGTTTCTCCGCAAAAAATTGATTTTTCCGATCCGCCCTTGTGTACACATGTACCCGTCCCATCCCTTGCACATAGTGTGAAAAAACTAAGTATACATAAGTGTAATTTATATTTAGTTCATTATACACATTTCCTTACTATTTTTGTAAATTAAAACAACATATAGCTATGTTAACAATATGCAACCCTAAAAACAGGAAAGAGCGATTTGCGTTTTTTTTTACAAAATCCGAAATTTCCGTAGAAATTTCAAATTATTTTAACTCTTGACCAGTTGAAGATAAAATATTATTTGATGTCTCGTTTTAAAGGTAATTTAATTCTCTAAAACTATGCTCCTGAGGACATTCTTGTAAAACTAAAGGCTGAGCCGCTAGAAGGAAACGTTTGTCAAAATACGTGAGGAAATTAAGCGTTTTTAAAAGATTTACTATTTTCGATAGCACATATCTCGATAACTATGAGGAATAGAAATAAATGTATAAGGAATTATTTCGTAGTACATTTTGTCAGCTTTAATTTTAGAATTAGTAATATTTTCGCTACCCCGCACCGTTTTCAAGATATGAGCGGAAAACAAAAAAAGGGACCTTCTGCGCCCTCCCCACCTCTTAGGCCTGGGGGCTTTTAGTATGTTTACCTCCCATCGACTCCAAACACATCCCTAAAGTTTGGTCTCTGTCATCTTCCATGTACTCTATAACCCCTTCTTTGACTGGACTATTAGTAAACCATAGCTTATCCGGACCCGTATTATTCCGACGCGTAATGAACCACACGCACTACACGTCGCGACGCGTTGTGCTGGTCGACAAGGTCACACACAACGTTTTTTTCAACACTAACAGAGACATGTAGCCTTACACACCACTTGTCATAAATCGTCAATATTTCGCTTGATGAGCACGTTTTTCTGTTTTTACGTTGTAAATAATTAAAATAGTCCCTCTTTCGTATATTTACATAGATATAAGTATATTTGTTTTTAAAATTGTAATACTTCGTCGTTTTTAAAAATGCTCGCCAGATTTGCGTAACTGGACCAGGCACGTAGCCAGAAATTTGCTTCGGGGGCGGCAAATCTAGCTCAGAGCATGAGTGCCCCTTGGCTAGTGGTCCCCTTGGCGATAGGCAGTCGCCTCACGGGGAAAATATTTCAGGGGGGGCTGAAGCTCGTAAAGCTCCTCCTCCTGGCTACGTGCCTGAACTGGACGTACCACAGATTTTCAGAGGCCTAATAATTTGACAAGAAAATCAAATACAGTTTGATGGTTTTCATAAAGCTAAATACCGATTTAAAATATGTGGATAAGTTTTTGAAAAAGATCTTGATGAAGAAAAAATACAGGCTACGGTATGATGTAAAAAAAACTTACGAAAACAATGAAATGCGGTCTGATAGACCTCAGAGGGACGTTAGACTGACTCACTTAAAAATCAGGGTAGAAAAACCTTGAAGTTAATGGTGAATTAATGAAGTGGCATCTAATAGAAGGTTCTGAATTCCGGAGCATTCAGAAACAAGATAAAGATAGATAAACCATACTTTAAAAATAGCGGCGGTGTGTATAAGACCACATTTTTTGTTACGGGTTAACCCCACACGCAAAGCTTCTATGAAAAACCTCCATTATATCTTCAGTGCTTTGGTGTTGCGTAGAAGTTATGCGATGAATCTTTCATCTTGTTTCCGAATTTTACTAAGGCGCCATTTCCGAACAAATAGTTTTCATTTTGGTTTTAATATGGAATTTGGAGATGTTTCTCGAGAAAATTGCTTTGAGGTCACTGATTCCGTCTGGGACGTCTACATACCCAACCATCGCAGATCAAATATGTGTGCTTGATTTCCTCTGGTCGATTTGTGATCTTCTTGGGTAAGAGAGTGATTTGAAAGTGCATTGAGCAATGTCTCATTAGCATCTTGGTTTATTAATATTGTGTCCACACTATATGTATTCCAGTTAGTGTAAGGAATGTTAAAATCACCACCGATAATCTGTATTGCCACAGACTTTAGAGGTTAATGGTGATATTTAGTGTCTATTCTGAGATGCTATTCACGATCAATAGTTTGAATGGTTTTTTTTTTTCAAATATTAGACTCAGCGTGACTCCTTGATATTTATTATCAACAATTATATGAATAATAAATGTATTATTTCGCGTTTAGAAGAAAATGTATACACGCGGAACTATTACGAATTATATGTCATGTGCCATGAGGCTATGTGTTGAATATCATTGAATTGCCAAAAACCCAATTCGGTATGATGCGATTTTTTTACACATGTATAGATATCACAAATGAAAAGACGTACGCAAAGTGTCACGCAAATTTGTACATTAACAAAAATCGCTTCAACTATCTTAACCACTAAACGTTTACGATCAACCGCTTACACATTATTATTATGTATTAGAACGCCTTCTTTTGAAGTCACCGCTTATGTTTTCCAATTCCTACTTGAAGATATTCATGCCTGCCGCAAATACGGTGATGAAATAACAGAGAAATGGCTACAGGAAAAAATCGCCCTGATCCGGGTATAGAACCACGAACCATTGGCTTGCTGGGCCAATACGCAGATCACTACGCTACCCAGGCTTCCTAATTCCGGTGGAAATTTAGGTGGATACAAGGGATGGATAGGGGGATCATTAGTTCCAAAACGGAATGTTTTGATTCGGCTATGCCACGGGGATGGAGGTTACGAAACGACTGACACTTGTTGTTTATTTATTTACATGTTGCTAGGTGTGGAAGGGAGGTTGTATACAATTGAAAAAAAAACAAACGTTTTTGGACGATGGAAAATTCGAAAAAAATAATATTTTGGAACTTTTGGATTGAAATTTTTATTTTGGAACTTTTGTCCCTATACTACTGGATGTTAAGCCCTTGCGGTCCATCAAAGACGGCAACGCAAAGGGACCAATGAACTTCAAGGAAGCCAAAAGCCATGCGGTTGCATCCTATACCAACACTTAAGCTGTGCCAGACGACGAATGAAGATAGTCACGCCTGCCGCAAATACGGTGATGAAATAACGGAGATAATCTTTTTTCCTGTGGCAATTTTTCCGCAATTTCTACTTATTTCCTTTTAAACATCATTTTACACTTGAAGTCCTGCTTAAATTCTGCAGATTAGCGGCCCAACATTCTCAGCCTCAAGCGGAAGGCTGTAGACAGTGGCGTGGGTGGCAGTTGCCATCTCAGAATTTTGAAGTAAAAATCTCAATAATTTACAGGCAATTGGAAAATACAATTCTACATGCACGACACTTTCTTGAATCTTCATTAATCATTCCTAATTTAGCATAAACTTTAAAAAAACTAACAATATAACGCTAGTTTTTTTTTTAATTTTCCGGGGGAGGACCTCCATTCCCCCGGTAGACATTGCCACCTCAGTTAAAAAGCTGAAATTACGCTCATGGCTGTAGGGAAGCTACGGGACGGCGTGCGTCACTGAGCTGGAGAAGATGGTGGCCGAGGTGGCGGGTGTATCCTGGGTGTCGTGGGGCTTTGTAGCCCTTCCTTTGTGATCCACCGCAGTGTGCAGAAGGTGCCACAGGCGAGTTCGGGTGCACATGCCATATGGAGCTCGGAGTTGAATGGAGTTCCATGTGTGGCGTCGAGCGGAGGAATACATCCGATCGTCAATTGTTGTATTCGTCCGCCTGGAATGTCTAATTTTGAAGGACTACTTGGCGTATGTTCATGAATACTATTATTAGGGTAATATACCGCTTAAGGTTTGTCCAAATGGTAGTGAGTGTAGAAATACACTGAGTATTCTTGATACTCCCGTCGGATCATTATTTCGTGAATGCGAAATTACATACGTTTCTCTCGTTATTGGGAGATTCTTTTGTTTTGTTTTTCAGAAAGAAATTTTGAACGAAAGAAAGAAAATTACGCTATACATAACATTAATTCATAGAAATCATTAGTACAAATGGCTAACCTATGAACAATTGGTCGATGGTAACTAATATTTTCTGCTTTCCAATGTTAATTTTATATATCTTGTGTAATTTACGTCTAACTCACGTTCTCAGCTCTCCGTTGACACCTCGATCACTAAAATCTACCAGCTCGTTCCGGAGATATAACTGAACTGAGTGCGCGCCATGCCCACACAAGCCCAAATTTAGACCCCCACGCGCAGCGCTGTGACGTCACCTCGCAACCCCCCTCCGCTCGCGATAAACAATTTCCGGTAGTTGACGAAACGGGCTATCCATTCAAAGCTTTAGACGTTCTGTAATCCATATAGTTATTGCACACGAGGCCCTCGAAAGTACACAAATATTGGTCGCGGTAAAACCGTACATGACAGAGAACGAACCATAAGATGTTCATTCGCATTCACATCAAAATCCTCTAGGTTTTTTCATGCGGAGACACTTATCTACCAACGCAATTTCTTTCTTCATCTCAGCATATGTCCTATCTCTCTTCATCCTGTCCATAAAGCCTATTCTTCCCCTTTCCCGCTTACCCAGCATCCCCCCCTCTATCACGGCCTTCAATGACCCTTCGCCCCTCATTACCACTTCCAACCACCTACTTTGCCTTCTCCTAATCACTTCCAGAAGTTTCTTCTCCTTACCCACCGTATCAAGCATTTCCACGTTTGCCTTTGTTCACGTCCACCGCACTTTCTCCATCCTCCTCCACACCCGCATTATCAAACGCCTGCAGCCTATTTTCGTCTTCATTTCTCAGATTCCACGTTTTTGCACCATAGAACGCTGCACTCAACATCAAACTCTTCGCCACTCTTTTATTTTCATCCTTACATAAGATCCACGTCATCTGCTTCCTCCTATCGCTGGACGCTTCTTCCGCTGGCGCTATTCTCCTAATGCCTTCGCTACTGTGCCCATTTTACTCCCCAAGTAATTAAATTGCTCTACTTGTCCCAGTTTGTGCCCATCTACTTTTATGACCGGCTTCGCTTGCTTTGTCTTAGAAAATCCGACTACTTTTGTTTTATTATGCAGGGTGACATGTTTTACTTGAGACCGAGGAAATTAGCTTTTCTCCGTTAAAAACATAAGTGTCACGAAATGGCCAAGTCCTTTCTTCATTTAAGTCGACGCTCCAAGGCCGCCCTTCCTCTAGCATACAGGCAAGTGGAATGTTCTAGGAGGTGGCGGACAGTAGGCGATTTCCCAAAAAGCTAATGGAATACCATTTTCTTTAGTTTTCATCTGGCATCAGGATTGCATATCAACTATTTTACTGTATAGGTACCACAAGATAGGGTTTGCACTGTTGCTTTTTGTAGTTAATTTTTTAGGTGCATGACTACTTGAAATTGTGTAAAATACTGATGCGGAAACTGTCGTATAGAATTTCTCAGCAGAAACCGGAAAGATACATCGGTCCGTGGGCGAATTCGAAAAAAATGGCCAAAATTCTTTGTTGAAGTATTTATCCAGGGAGCGTAAATTCAATATTATTCATATAATCTATTTGTACCAAAATAGTTTATGGGCTGATTATTTCTGGTGACTGGTGAAACTGGTGAAATTTATCTGAAACCGCTGTTAATGCTGCGTACATCTTTTAATTGGAAAACAGAATGATGCCTCGTAGTTCAAAGGAGATTTTAGACCATTATTCTTTCCAAGTACGCAATTGCTTTCTTTATTTACAAGCATCATTATCTTCGTGAAATAGCATATTATATTACATTGGCCAATATCGTTTTGAGTGAAATTTTTCGAAGCGAAGATTTTAATATCAAGAGATTGGGCGAAATCTATGCAAGGCAACTGAAATTGATAGTCTTGCTCACACTTGCTTTTTTACCTCTAAATATAATATTTTATAGTAATTTATAAGTGAAATTTCACGTAATTTTGCATAAAGAGATTGAGTAAAGTTTATGAAACTTAACGGGAATTAAAAATGTTGTTCTTATTCGCTTGTTACCTATTAGGATCATTTATTAATTTTCAGTAATTTGCGGGATTTATATGACGACTTATCATTACAATTCTTTCGCTTGTTTTTGGCAACTTTCAAACCACCAGTTGCCCTGGAATTACTCTATCATCATTAATAGTTAGCAATGCTTGTGCACTGTGTTCGTCAGCAAGGCTTGAAACTTCAGTGTGGAGAGGAAAGGCTTCGGCTGTTCGGGGCACAAACCTTGTACCGCTTTTGGCCTATTTTGTGTTATGTTAGAAAAATTTCTGAGAAACGCTAGTACATACCATTTACGGGATCATATCCACCTCATTACCTCGAAACGAGCCGAAGGCACTAGGGTATCGGTTTTGTTTGGTGTATTTAGATTATTGGCTTTGCATCACGAGAACCCGGGTTTGAATCCTGCGGTATCGGAGACTTTTGGCTTAAATTTCGATCCCTACTTGGGCCTTCGGAGAGCACTTCAGATGTCATAATCAGCACGTCGGATGGAACGTAAAACCGTAAAAACCGTAAACGTTGCATTTCATTAAAAGTGTGAACTGAACGTTTTTGCTCGAAGGAATGATGACTAGCCTACCTTAACCCTTAAGTAGGCGCGAGAGGGTCTGTCAGACCCCCACGCATTTATTATTGCTTATAATTTTTTAACTGTACGATAAACTTTTTTCATATCTTCAGTACCTTTCAGAATCTTGGTATTCATTCATTACAAATTAAAATATTTTTAAAATACTTGATAATTCCAATTTTATTTACAATTTTTTTTAAGTCATGGGGGTCGCAGCGCCTACTTACGTTGCGCTTTCTGTCCATGGTATCCATATGCTAGAATTCCCGCGTGGGGCCGTTTTAATTTACAATTCTGAATTTTATACTTAAATATAAAAAAAATTGGATATTTTTACGTCACCATAATATTTTGTCATTGTATACTGTTATTGATAATAGAATTACTTGTATGCCTATGTTACGGAATATGGTGTGAAATTTCAGTATATGTAACATATTCCGTAAAAAACTACTTATATTTAACAAAAAAAGAACAAAAATATTATTAAAATTAGCAACATCTGTAAAACAAATAAGAAAAAAATGGATTTATGATTGTGGTACAATATATTATTATGAAAAATGAAGTGTAAATCACAAAACTGCTTGGACACTTCAGCTGATTCGTTATACATATTATGATTGGGCATTTTTCCTTATTATGTCATGCAATACACTATGGGTCAAAGGAGACCGTGACCTAAAGAAGGTGGAGGGTGGAAAAAGATATTTAAGGACGTGGACAAAAGACATCCCGGATAAGATGACCTTGGCAAGGATAGGTAGGTAGAGGTGGGGGAAAACTCGTTATGGTACACGAGGAATTAGCAGATGAGTTCCGAGAATTCGTGAAGCAATTGGGTGAGATAATGAGTGGGAATTTATTTGATATAGGCATTATTTTCTAGCCTTCTCTTCCCTTTCCGGTTAACCAGTTCCTTACACACTCGCGTGTAAGTGTCATTCTCTCCAATTACTATAATCCAGTAGCCGAGTACGTAACAACCTGTCTCAGCCCGTTTTGAAAATTCGCAGTATCCATATTATCTTCCATCAGGTAAGGGGAATGCAGTATGCATTGTAAAACTTGAATTTGTGAGTTTTATTTGCATTGTGTTTTCTCTGTTCATATATATATCGTGTCAATATTATTTGCAGTATCACATCACCACAGTTCCTGGGATCGTGGAAAATCTGCTGACCTGATATTTCTGGCCGATGTTAATTTCTATCCGTAAGTAACAATTTAGGCATATTCAGTATTTGCTACGCTTTTAGTACAATGAACATTGTAGTAACACAATTTATGTAAATATTGCTAAAATTTTATTCCCTGAAGTTTACAGGAGTGTCCTCAGAGTTTTCAAATTCTTTTTAAATGACTCAAACAACTGACGAAGAAGAATGAAATCTGATTTTTCATCTAATCCAAGACGTGTCGTCGTAAGAAGAATTAGACAATTTATCTGTTAATGAGGACGACGAGCATGTCAATATTTCAGATCATGACAGTTCATCTGAACAAAGTGACTTATCAGATGCAAATGGAAACTTTTCAATCCCCGCAGTCAACTGCAAGTTGCGGCTCGGATATTTTACCTGTTAAGGACGGTACGTCGCTGTGGAAGAAAACTACTCCCCTACGAAATGTAAGAACACGTTCAGTAAATATTGTGACAGGCCGTGAGTGAACACTGAGATCCACTAGATGTGCAAAGACCCCCGACTGCTTTTTTCTGTTGGTGAACGGCATTATTTTACGGACAATAGAAATGTGTACAAATCTGTTCATTTCGCGTGTCTCTCAGTCATTTGCAAGAGAACGCGATGCTAAGGTCACCGATGAGTGTAAAATAAAGTCATTCATTGAGTTGCTTACATTAGTCGGGTCACAATTGTCCAAGATCTCTGGGATGAAAATGGCATGGAAATTGATATATTTTATTCAACAGTGAGTTTAAAAAGATTTTTATTTTTGCTTCGTTATATCCGATTTGACAATATAAACGACGGGCAACAACTGCGTAGTAAGGCAAATTTTGTCCATTTCGGGAGATTTTGTAATTATTCGTTCAAAATTATGAGGAAAATTATCAGTCAAGAAGCTTTAATACAATAGACGAACTACTGGTCCCATTTCGAGGAAAGTGTCCATTTCGTCAGTTCATACCCAGCAAGTCTGCTAAATATGGGATAAACATGTTTTCTTTTACTGATGCTAGGATTATGTGCACCAAAACTATGGAAGTGTACTTAGGAATTCAACCAGAAGGCCCATTTGAAGTGTCCTATAAGCCACATTCTGTAGTGATACGTTAAGTTAGAATTATTGAAGGTACAGGAAGGAACGAGACTTCAGATAATTGGTATCTCAGCATTCCATTAGTAAAGGAACTGCTTTATAAAAATCCACTCACCTTGGTAGTTTAAGAAAGAACAAAAAGGAAATACCTATGCAACCAGTGAATTTGAAAAATAGGTAAGAAAAAAGTAGCTCTTTTGTATTCAACAGGGACGTGACTCACGTTTCATATGTCCCTTAAAAAAATAAAAATGTAATTTTAGTCTCATCAATGCATCATAATAGAAAAATTAATGACAGGTCTAGGGAAAAGCAGAAGCCAGAAATGATCACCACGCATAACTTCTCTAAGGCAGGCGTTGATACCGTAGATGAAATGTGCAAAACTTGCTCAAATTCAAGGAGGTGCCGGCTGTGGCCATTAGTTCTGTTTTTCAGAATTTTGGATATTGCTGGAATAAATCCCAAAATGTTACATCTTTCTAATTTTCCAGGCACTTCAATTGTCCAGAGATATTTTTAAGGGAAATTGGTTTTAATTTATTGGGATCGCAATTCTCAAAAAGAGCAGCGCTGAATAATTATTATTATTATAATTATAATTTGCCAAAGCATTTGAGAACAGAAACAGGTATATAAGACAATGCACCCAACGACAGAGAATAGGAATTGTATGAAACCAACAAAAAGAGTGAGATGTACAATATGTCGTAGACAAAATTATGTATAAGCATAAAATTACAGCATTAAATGTTAAGAGTGTATGTGCGTGAAGAACTTGAAAAATACATGTAAAAAAAGTTTTAAATGCAACCGGTATGTAAGAATTGGTATTTCAAGTATGTAGTTCTGTGCATTAATATTAAATATATTCATTGTATATTTGCACTAAAATTTGTCATTTACATAAGAATTCTTTTTCTATCAGTCTGGCATTGTAAATAAAATATATTTTGCTTCCATTAGAGTAATGTGATTATATAAATGCATTAGAGATACCATAAAAATACTGAAGTTCACGGTAAAAAATCACATCTTTTATCATAATTAATGCAAGCCTTAATAAAAAAATTTCGATTTCGAAAAAAAAGATAAGGTTTTGAGTAAAAAGAAAAAAAAATTGTTTTAAAATGTTATTACAGCCAAGTTGTTAGAACTCCACGAAATTTTACGCAGAAATGGGGACATTTACGATACGATGATGATTTTTACGGTAAAATTAATCGATATTGTTGTATAAATAATAATTATGTTTAAAAATGATATGCATCTAAAATATTCTGAGGAAATAACTTCAGAATGCACATTAACTTATTAGTAAATAAATTTAAATTTTGGGGGTCAGCCAGACCCCCACGCGCCTACTTGGGTGATAAAAACTGAGCGCGCCTACTTAAGGGTTAAATTTGTGTGTGAGGGGCTTGATAATAATGAGCCTTGAACGCGGCTTACCCACCAATCGTGTAAGAAGTGCATTTTGCCTACTCACAGGCGCCCGCGATAAGGTTGTATTCGTCCTTGCGTGTAGTTTGTTCGTAAACGGAAGAGTTGTTTTTCCTTTATCATCAAAGGTTTTCTACCTAATGATGGTCCATGGACAGTTCTAACTATTACTGCCCCGAACGCGGGTGGTCTTCCCTAAAGTTTCCTTCTTTTGGCTAGTTTTCTTTTCCAATATTTGATTCCTCATAAGTTCGCAGTAACTTTTAATAACTTCTCGTAATCTACATGGCATCATACATCATTAATATTATTTTTGCAAAAATTTAGAATCTTTAGGTTACCCCAAAGATTAACGTATGTGCTCGGGTAATACCAGTACCTTGCGGTTTATTACATTACCAAAATTCGTGCATTGTTTCTGTTTGAATTATCGAGTTCCAATAGCATTTCCAATACTATACAATATCAAATACACTATAATTTACGAAGATAAAATTCTCAAATAAATAATCAAATAATAATTTAATGTCACAAGCGCCAAATAATAATACTTTTTCATTTTTAAAGAAAATGTTGACATTCTTTTCTGTTTTTACATGTGGGGGTGCTGGTTACAGATTTTAGAGGCATGATAAATAAAACATCTTTGAAATGTGGTAATGTGGACTCCTGTAAGATGAAAATGTAATTAAGTATGAAAATTTCACCTATATTACCTTGGCAATAAACCAACTCAATTCCCGCTTCTCAAGAAATAGGTTTGTAAAATTTTGTCCTCAAACAAGAAATGTAACGGAGGAATATTTAAAATGCAAGAAAGTGGAAGGGTGTGGTGATAACGATTTTACGTAAACTGTCGTAATAGATAATGATTACAACAGCTTATAAAAGTGTGAATTACAAGATAGCCAGTAAGGATTCAATGATGAAAATTGAGGCTGTAACTGAATGGAAACTCGATGCTGACTAAAACTTATGGAAAAAATTAAAGTAAAACCCATTCGTAGAATATTTTAACCATATAAAATCAAGGACAAATCATTATCACCTTTACTTGAACTTCATAAGCATGAGTTGTGAATGTTTATTCTACACATTAGTGCATGCGAGGTGTTTATTTCAGTATAATTAACAAATTATAAATCATTGCCACACAATTTGTTCACAGGATACATAGTTATTAAAATAAAATATCCTATACAAAATACGTAACAATTATTGACTGAATATAACCAACAACAACGGGTTTACGAGTTATAAAAATGTGATAAAGCTCTCTTTTCAGTGCTGGAAATAAACATTACTGACCTAGTCACCATAGAACATTTATGGCACATCGCATATTTAATTCCATAAGGCAATTGAGGTGATACACATTGCCCCTTTATATCATGAGGAGTTATGGGAAAGAGACTTCCATCTCGTGTGTACCTTCTTAAATGGGCAACTTACACCACCCTCTCTAGCAAAACTAATGTTTTGTGAAAAATGACTTCTTTCACAAGCATAAATACGTGATAGAGGGTCATTAGTGAAAATGGCATATATTTATGATGCGAACCTCTATCCCTCCATGGAATCCGGTGACAGAATTATTGGAATGAAAGTCTGAATCGTACTACTCGTAGGTATATCGGATTCCATTCAGCACCAATAACTTTCCACTTATTTTATGCCATCTAGACCCACATTGTGAAGAGAGGCCAGCTCTTAATCGTATCAATTGTAATTCACTCCCTTTTCCATTATTTTCGGTCTAACAATTGATAAGCCATAGGAAACTTCCCTGCGATTTTTTGCCATATGTCAATGGTTTCCTGACTGGCATCAGAATTCTCGCAAAGTGAAGGCAGTGCCTTGTAAGTAAAAACTTTTCTGTATTAATGAAGGCTTCCGTGGAGTGATGGAATGGGCATGGCTTATTTTCCGGGGTGTCCTCCGCGTCGATACATCTTCGTACGACAGTTTCGCCGGCGTTTCAGCAGGTGTCTTCATATGTGAAGTGTGGATGCAGGAGTCTGCCCATTTTGTATAGGCCTATACAAGTCGGGCAGAAACCTGCATCTACACTTCATACATGAAGACACTTGCTGAAACGCCGGCGAAATTGTCGTACGAAGATGTATCGACGCGTCGGACATCCTGGAAAATTAGCCACGCCAAAAAGCTTTGCTGACCAATTAGTGAGCCTCAAATGTGGGGTTATTCTACATTAACAATAATACACTGTTTTTATTTTTATAAGGGAAAGAATCATGCGTCCAAAGATGCTTCCAGTTTCTAACATTTTTATTCACATGGGAAAGGGGATGAATATTGTTCACTATATGACTTCCACCAAAGTATATACTAAATAAAGGTACACAAAACTATTTACCATCCCTTGCTCATCCTCAAGCCATTTCTCACCAATTGACTTCTGCAGAAGAATGTGAAATGCTGTGGTCAGCATGACAAGGTGTTACAAGTATTTGTCAGGTAGAAGAGAGTCGAGGGAAACTAGGCAGTAAAGCTGCGTAACTGGCGCACTTGATATAACTGGTAATTTCCACCAAGTTACGCCTGAAACTAGGCGGTAAAATACCACCAAGGATCTCCATTCCAATGCCTTCCATAGCTTCCAATCTTGGATCATGCGAAGAGTACGTGTTGTCGAAGAATACGCTCTAATTGATAGAAGGCGATTAATGAAAAAGGGCAATTTCCACAAGTATGACATTTGTTGCGCGACCGGTTTCGCTTTTTACAGCATCTTCAGGTACATATATCAAGTGTGCTCAAGCTTATATTGGGAGGCGAGAAGGCGGTGGTAAGGCGGGGTGACGGAAGAAGGGGAAGGGAAGGGAAAAGAAGGGAAGGGAAAAAAGAGAAGGGTGGACAGTCATAGGTGCCTGAGGATTGGGAATATCGGAGAAGGAGTCGGGGGGGGGGGAGGGGAGTGTGACGAATTACACAAACACATGAATGTTCAAAAGAAAACAAAAACTAAAATGCCATCATATGTGTTATCTGCTTCCTTTAAAAGTTGGTCGAAGGACCCCTGGCTCGTCTTCCTATACTGGGCTCTGCTCCCTCCGTGTTGGTCGCTCGACCAGGATACCCTCGCCCTTGATGTCCTGTGCTGTCGGCCGTCGAGGAGGATCGGGGCAATTCCGCGTCCCTGGTGGAAAAGAGAGGGATGGGAAGGGGGTGGGGGAAAGGGTTGCTAGGAATAGTCGATGGATAGGAGGGGTGAACTGCTATTGTAGAGTAGTTCGTTAAGGAGGGGCTTGTTTTTCCTTCTTCTCATGTTAATTTCCACTTGCTCCAGGGCATCTAGTTTTTTCCCTTTGTGAAGTATTTTAGGTTCAAACCTGCAAAAATGCCCCGAATAAATCAAATGTTTGGCCACCATGGATGTTTCGTTACCCGTTTCTGTGCACTTTCTGTGTTCTTTCATCCTGGTAGCGAAGTCGCGACCTGTCTGGCCTACGTAACTTGCTCCACATTCACAAAACAACTCGTACACCCCACTCTTTTTTGTTTCTTCAATTGTGTCCTTGTTCTTGCACAGAAGTTTGGTGAGAGATTTTGGTGTGTAGAAGGTGACTTTGTTCTGGTCTTTAGGAATGAGGTTCACTATTTTATAAGATAACTTGTGAAAAAACGGAAGTTTACACCACTTTCGTCCATTATTGATGTTTGCTGTTAGGAGGGAAGTACTCAGGCCTATTGCAAGATTCTTCCGTTTCTTGGAGAGGAGAGAGTTGATCATGTCGGCACAGTATCCGTTGTTCACGGCAATCTTCTTAATAGTCCTAAGTTCCTTTCTATAATTGATATCAGGCATAGGTATATTTATAAGTCTGTGAATCATTGAATTAAAACTGGCTAATTTGTGAGACATCGGGTGAGCGGAATCTGAAGGTATTACTTGATCATTAAAGGTAGGCTTCCTATAAATAGGGAATTCGTGCTTTGACGAACTTATTTTAATGGAAAGATCCAAGAAGTTAATCATTTTGTCGGTTTCAAGTTCCATTGTGAAGGTGATGGATTCATGTATTGAGTTTAGGAACGATAGAAGGTTATTTAACTGCCTGCCCGTCCAACAGCAGAGGACATCGTCGACGTATCGAAACCAATATAAAACGTTTGATGCTTGTTTACTCTTGGGTTCGAAAATTTGCTCCTCTAAATTGTTCATGAATATTTCGGCTAATATTGGAGATAGTGGTGAGCCCATGGCCCTCCTTCTGTTTGTAGTACACTCCGTCGAACAGGAAATAATTTTGATCAACGCAAATCTATACCTGAAGTATACAAATATGTACCTGAAGATTCTGTAAAAAGCGAAACCGGTCGTGCAATAAATGTCATACTTGTGGAAATTGCCCTTTTTCATTCATTGCAGTTATGTTCCGTTTCCACACCATCACGCCTGAAACCTCAGATTATGTTTGATAGAAGGCGGTCATCAATCACTGACAAGTAATTTGGACAGCCATTTTAATGGTCATCCTTAGGCGATGACCTACCTTTGACCCACCCAGGTCACTACATCTCTTTCTGCCAGAATGAACTAAAGAAAAAAAACCTACCTATGTTACCCATTATGGTCACCTTTGAGTTTTCATCTCTCAACAGAACAGCATCTCTCATAGCAGACACAATCTCCTCATGAACCCTTGCCTTTTTATTTGTCGATGACACTACATATCTCACTTGATAATTCACCAATACGTCTCACATGTGACGCATCGTCTCACTCATCGTTTGTCATTTTTGACATCTAATTGTAGACATTTTCGTTAGTGCCACGTAGAAATTTGGCAACAGGATAGAAAAAAATCGTATGTTTTGTTGAGTGTAAGCAAAATTTTAGAAATGTCGTCCTTTGATACTAGAAAGGGGTACAATCCAAAATCCGAATTTTGCCTAATTTGTTTTCCAACGTTAAAAACTTCGAGATGCGAGTAGTTGAAAAAATTCATAATATTTTTGCTAAAGTATTTATCCAAGGATTTTGGGCCTTGAGGAACACGATGGAATCACTTTAGTTTTCTAAAATCCAACCGCCACCCCTGAAAGGGTATAGTTAAGGTCACAGGGATGACAAAAAGTGAATCAGGGTCACAAAAGTGTTGAATCAGAGGTTTCTAAGGGTGCCAAAGTCGATGATATGGTCCTCAGATCACTCTTGTCATCTCTTGACCTCCAAGGGTTATGCGGAGGTCAAAGGTCATGAGGTGTTGGCAAGCCAAGCGTGGCAACAGTCATAATTTCAAAAAGGGTGCTCAAGGCAATGGTAAGGGCCTTTCTGGCATTCTATGACCTCTAAGGGTTACGCGGGGGTCAAAGGTCACTGGTTGTAGTCTGTACGAGCGGGTCAGGTTATCCATTTCCATATCCGCTGACGTTTCGTTGGAAGACTTTTTCATCGAAACATCGGCGGAGATGGAGAATCTGACCCGGTCGGAAGCCCGAAAGAATTTCACTGCAGGGTAGTACAATTTTTATAACGGTGGGTCGAATTACGCTACAAAACTGACTTTATATTTTTTAGGAACTTGAAAAATAATAAATACCTCAATTTGAGCTACTGAGATCGGCTGATGCTCGCGGAGAGCCTATAGAAAATACAATCTACGAATCTCATGGGGCATTCACGCAAAACCCACTGCCAAATCCTCGACCGTAGACACCTCTGTCTTTTTTCTATGACGCAATACATGTTAACGAAAAGGTTACCTTGTTCCATCGTAGGTTTCCGCGGCGTTGAGATGAACGTCTCTGCATTTTCTGGTGTCCACGGCGTACGTTGTTATCCGTGACAACAGTTTCGCCGTGTTCCAACAGGCGTCTTCAGGGAGACCCTTTTACCCGAAGAAGCCCGTTGGAGTACGGGCAAAACTGTCGTCATAGATAACTACGTACGCGGTGGACACCCGAAAATGCTGAGACGAAATGGTTACCTGACTGAAAATGCTTTCTTCCAGATTGAGGATTCTACCCCTATTTTGACGTTCTTGCTGTATTTTTGAGACAATTCCGAATCTAAGAAATCGTTTCTTAGAAAAAAAAATCGTCTAAGGAACGAACTGCTAACCGTCGCAATTCTTAACTGATCTGTACGCGTTTCTTATTGGCTCTCTTCTTCATTTCTTTCAATTATATCCCTCTGGAGCGCACAGCCGTATCATATCCTATGGAAAACGATCTCTTTATTTTGGAAATATCTTGAAAAGTAGTACAATGAGTGACTGATATTTAAATAACCAGAAATATGTGATGTTTATTTAAAATGTTTTTTTACAATTGCCTTTCTTTTAATTCATTCAAATCATTTACCCTCACCTGATTTACAACTGATGTGAAAATTGAAACAAAAAGTAAATTATCCAGAGTGTATAGGCTTGCAGCTAGATCAGAAACCTTACGCTAGGTAAGACGAGACAATGGATCGCAGATTAATTATCTGTTTAAAAAAATTCCTAAAAATGGAAATTATGGTAATATTACCATGTAATCTAAATGCTAAATCATGTTTGTTTTAATATTTTGTAGCCTTTTAGCTATTGTTAAGTTATTGTAAGGCTAAAATGGTGGACTTCATATTAATTCGGCCATGACCCATCTGAGTAAATGCGTGTCTGCATGAACGTATTTCCTATAGGCTAGCGATGCATTCACGAATCTGCACAAGTGGATCAGTAATAATTTTCAGAAATATAATCTCTTTGCGGTTTCTGCGATTGATATGTAATTAGTTTAACTACCTGTGTAAATAAGTATAAAACGTGTTTTCAAATTTGCACGTGTTAAGTAAGTAATCACCGTTGTAGCAAAAAATCCATTTATAGGTACCTATAGGCATCCAAAAAGTGCTTTGGCGTTTTATCTAACTATAATATTACATGTGAAATCTTATGAATCTCCGACGATAAAAATCATTGGGCCAGCGACAACTTTCCATAGTGACCCTATTGCAGGTATTTGATACCGTGTACACCAACGAATCGCCAGCCATTCAACCCCACAATGAGCAAGGGAGCCGCTGAGAAGATGCTTTAGCTGTCGGAGCAAGTTCAATATAGCCGATTTTGTTTTTTTATTAGCTCCGTTCTTGTGTAAGCAACTTACACCATAGCTTTACCCTATATGCTCTACCTAGGCCTATTGAAATGCAGCACTGCTTAGGTACGTGCCTAATTGTATGGAAATCGCTCTAGAATGTTGAAAGAAATGAGAAATAGAAGTTATCAAAACTAGATTGTTCATTTACAATGTATTTGTTTTCATGACAGTTCATATTTGCTGGACTAGTTGTTGTTATTCAGTGCTCTTTGAAATATCGGACAGAAATATACGGTTGAAATTACCGCGTAATAACGGTTGGGGAAATTTCGATTTGGAAACGAATTTCACCTGATTTTTTGCCAAGAAATAAATTAGTATGAATCGAATTCAATTTACATGGTTCATATTACCGAATAACGGCAATTGGCCTCGACAACGACTCCTACAACAATCATACAACTTCTACCCCCTCTACCAACTATATTCCAGTAGGTCCAACTGTTCCTTTGTTAAGGTCGTCGTTTGGTCCATCCTTTCCGCATTCCTTTGTTGAAACTGGCTGTTGCATAATGGCGTAGAGGGCGGAACAAACATTGATCTGTTTAGTTTTATTAGAATGTGAATTATCTTACTGAATTCTGTGGTGATACATGCTGTAGATTGGCCCATTCTTAAGTATATCTCATCGGGCTCGAACTGTAAGTAACTCTGGCTTGGCGAGTTGTGATTTTGATTATTTCTGTTTTACTGTAATGTGTATCGTAATTGCGTACATCTTACTGAGTAGTGGACGACAACATTTATATCTGAATAATCATCGACTGTCGCAGTCAACATAATTTGGGAAATTCCTTTTATAGTTAATTTTCCATGGTAAAAAGATAAATTTGTGACAATGTAATCCCGTAGGTTTCCCCGGGAGGGTGTTGCAAAAGGTGGACGTTGTGGGAACAGTTTGTTATTCCATCAAAGTTATTGTTGTCACGCAGGATGAATGGGCTGTTGCCAGAAAATCGTTCTGTTAACCTCGGCCACAGTAACTACTCTGCCAATGTAGCTATCCACCATTTTGTTATTATGAATATGTAAGGTTATGACAAGTTTGCTCTTCGTGCTCAATCATTTTATTTTCCGAACGCTGAAGAGTTTCAAATGTACTCGTAGATGGTTACATGTTTTACCTCCCCTTTGTTGATTGGCAATAAGTATTGTTGACGAACTCATTAAGCACACCTACGCAAGTAGGACAGGTGTGACAGGTCACCAGCCTCTGATCATTACATGTTGCGGAAGGTCTTATTTCCAAAGTCGAGTGGCAGTTGTTTGCGTTGGTAGTGACCTGATGTAAAGTGGAGGTAATGTCGGTGAAACATATTTTCCGTTTATTCATGGGTGGTTTCTCATCATTAAAGAATTATTACATTGAATTTTTATCTTGGTTGCTATATTTGATATGTTTTAGTAGTTAAAACGACTGAAATACTTCTCCTGTAATCCTCAGTGTGGTGAAACGTTAGTTGGTGGAAAAACACTGAAATCAGTACGAGTATTCTAACTTAAAGCAAAGCTGCTTGCCAAATAACTTAATTTTATGCTCATGTGTGAAGTGCATCTTGTTTTCGCATTTCTTGGTTCAACGTGAACTATTGTCAGTTACTGCAGTGCAAAGATATTATCTGCGAAAGGAATTTGTTGCGATTTCAACAACTCTTATTATGTATTGCCATATATAATTATTTCCACTTGTTGATGCATGTGCATCTTTTGAAGGAAAATGTCATCAATGTCCTCATTCCAATTTTAGGTCGGCTCACATCTCACCCCAGTAATAGTCATGGAGCAACAATTCTGTCTTCGGTGGAACAACCACCCCACAAACTTAGCTGATGTGCTAAGTAATTTACTACAAAGAGAAGCCTTGGTTGATGTGACTTTGGCGTGTGATGGGCAGACTTTCAGAGCTCACCAGACGATTCTCTCTGCATGCAGCCCGTATTTTGAATCCCTGTTCATACAAAACCAGCACCCACATCCCATTGTGTTTCTGAAAGATGTAAACTACACAGAGATGAGGGCATTGCTGCAGTTTATGTACAAAGGTGAAGTAAATGTCAGTCAGCATTTGCTTCCGATGTTCCTAAAAACGGCGGAAGCCCTCAAGATAAGAGGTTTAACAGACAGTCATGTGAAAAAGCCTGAGGCACAATCAGAACTGATTACACAAGAAGTAGTCAGTGAACCTGAAAGACCGCCATCACCAAAACGAGGCCGCAAGTCATCTGGTGCATGTGAGGCAGTCAGTGCTGAAAGGTTTCAGTCAGACTCACAGGTGAATTGACAGGCCTTTATTTGGTCTAGTTGTTTGTGGCATGTGGTCTACATTAGTTCATTGGTGATAGAAATCACTTTGTTATTATTTGTATCTTGCGTACTATTTCAGCCATCATCCCAGTGTAGCTATGCAAGCCCCATCAATGTGATACCAAAGAGCCTTGTCCCTGAAACTGACATGCCTGATATTGTTGAAGTGGTGTCTCCTGTGGAGGAAATAAAGCAGGAACTGGATGTTAATGGTGCTGACTACCATGGACCATTCCACAGTGTGGATGGAATGGTTAGTTCTCATATTCTGAGCTCAGATTTGCCTATATGAGATTATTTCCCATATTATTGGTTAATATTGCTTTAAAAATGTAAAAGCGTGAATAGCTGGTTTGTGTCACTCCCATTTTTTTGCCCAGAAACAGTGCATATTTCATGAATTTTTGATTTATTTCCTGATTTTGCATCTGCCAGGAATTGTGTAAATTAGGAATTATCTAGTTGATATACATGGTGTGAGTACTTACTACAATTTTTTTTGTGAATCAACTTTAACGTGGCCTAAATGACCTAATGTGGCCTTTGCAAATGGTGAAATTGATTTTAATTTAATGGTGGAGTTTAATTTGGTTTTGAAGAACTTGATTTTAGAGAATGTGAGCTTTTAAAAAATCTAAAAGTCAGCGGCATTGCATGCTCTGGATTTGTGATGCATTGCTTTCCCACTTAAGCTTAGAAATACCATTTTAGCTTAGTAAAAGAAAAAAGAATTTTCACCTTCCTGCTAACAACTTCAACTCATTATGCAGGAAATTTGATTCTTGTTGGCACATTTACCAAGGGATCTAATCTAATGGATGTACAAATCAACACGCAAAATATACAAAACAGAGAGGGCCTTCTAGCAGCTTATATAACCTGGATTGTTCACGCGGCTTCATATGGCTTCACCTGGATTTGAACCCGGGACCCTTCGATCAGTAGCCAAGCGCTCTACCCACTAGGCCACCATGCTCCCCATAATTAGTATTATACTTAATTCTTTTTTTAAGCTGATGTCACAATAGACATGAACCTATAGAGCAAGGACCTCTTGAGCTGCTAGTTTTTGGGGGTAGTGTTGTTATTGAGGGCATTTGAATTAAAACACGAGTAAATCTTTATGAATTCTCTTGTATTTAGACCCCATGGTTCATACAACCATACAACATCACCAACGTATAGAACACCAGTCACAAGTGTAGAACGTAGTACCCAAAAGCTTCAACCAGGTCGCGCCACCAGACAGGTGACAGCTTGGTAGCAGAGTGTTCGTATGAGAAATTGCTCTTTCAATGCCACCATACCACTGCTTTACAACAGGTAGTGTTGCAGGGGGTCAGAATGGATAATTACTCATGAAAAAGTGCTACGGTATATTCTCGTGTACCGGGTGCCCCTGTGTAAAACACGCACCTTGTTTTTGGTTAATGAATTTTGGGGGAAAAAAATAATTTTGAAAAAATAGGCAAAAAATACTATACATTCTTCGTGGGAAAAGTAACATCATATTCTGAATACAATGGAACAGTATTCTGTTTTTTCATAGCAAACCAGCAAAACAATAGATCAAAATACAAAATGGAAATAATTAGTGTAAATGTTCTTAGTCATGATTATGACCGCCATTAACAGGAAAGAAACACTAATGATCGTCTTGAAAATGTACCTTCGAAGGATGATATAAATATTGATTTAAAATTCAATCAAAGTTAAAAAGGCAAGGAATATGTAGAAAACAAAATAAATTGATACAAACTTTTAATTTTTGTCAGTGCTACAATTCTCACTAGTAGAACTCTCTTCATCCTTACCGCTGTCACAAACCATACTATCCTCACTACCATCACATTTGTTGGAAATGCAGTATTTCTTAAAACTCTGAATGATCAAGTCCTCTAATTAAATTACATTAGGTAATAATCCATTGACATATTTGAACTAGGCCAGCCTTCCTAATTCGTTCCGTTAGTGTTGTTTCTTGAACGGCACTTTCCATCCATTCTGAATACAACCTCTTCAGATGAGACTTGAAGGGGCGATTGACTCAAACATCGAGTGGTTGAAGCATATAAGTCATTTCTACTGGAATTATCACTTGGTCAGTCTTTCCCTCTTTTGAGCGTTTCTTCACGTCATGCGTAAGATGGCTGCGAAAACTTCCAAGCAATAGCATACTATGGGTTTGAAGAAGGGCACCTGGACGACATTCCCACACACTTAATCCAGTCCAAAACAAGATCATTATTCATCCAACCCTTTTCTTGCGACCTGATCACTGTTCCTGCTGGGAACTTAACTGGGAGTGTTTTCCGTTTAAATATTACGTATGGCAGAAGCTTCTTTCCATCTGCCAATACTGTTAGAATGACAGTACAACGTTGTTTCTCTGTACCAGCTGTGTGCACTTGAACTGTTTTTGCTCCAGATTCATTCACTCTAGTATCATATGACATTTCAAAGTAAACAGGGATCTGACCTGAATTCCCAAATTGCCCAAATAAGTAGGAATATGTATTTCTAAGGCTGATAACGTACCTCTGAAATCTCACCAGCTTTTCTTAGTGTGTTTCAGGCAAGCGCTGCAAATTAGTTGTTTTCCTTCTTATTGAAAGGCCATTCCTATTATAAAATATCAGTGCAACAAATTTATTTGCAAGTTTAAACCTTGCTTGTATTTAGCAAGCTCCCAAAAGGTTGATGGGTTTCTAGCACCCTTGTTTCTCAGCCCATGGAAAACACTGTCTTCACTTGGATGTGTCCATTAAACACGCAAAGTATTACCCATTTTCTATGTTTATGCCCAAGGAAAGCAAAACATCTTCAAAAAATATCTAATCAACTAATTCATCTTTTATTTTTACAATGTGGATGGTAAATGCTATTCACAAGGCTGTCAGACATGTTATTAAATCAATGTCATGGGAAGACTTTCTGTTACTGCTTAAGAAAAAAAAGAAATATTCAACTGCCGATGAAAATCAGGCAAAATGTTTGACAAGTAATCACAGTGGAGATAAAGCTTATAAAAACTGATATGGAAACTAGCAGAGGAGATTTAAAACTCCAACTCCACTATTATATATGTACGTACTGGGCATCAAACCATGAAAGCAAAGTCATCATGCAGGCAAAAATATGCCTAATCACTTGCCCTCAAATGCCGACCCAAGGGAACCATTTTAATGAAGTAACGGCCTAACGTTGATGCAGTTTCATTAAGTTTGATGGTAGTAGTTGTCCTTATTGATATAATAATTGCTTAAAGTGACGTAACTCAATTATGTGCAATACTTAGTTGTTACACGTTATCTTCTCGGCATTGCAAGAGTAGAAGAGTGCAACATTCGATGGTCGGATTGCACCGACAAATCTGCAAGATGCACCCCATCCCCTACTCTCCTAAATCATTTCGGTGATGGCCAATGGTGCATTGTAGTCTATTACGTAGCCATAAATTAAACCCCAAAACATTTTACTGGCAATGGGTTGTTAATTTGCACAAATGAGTGTGTTGCTTAATGGGAAGTCCTTGGTGTCATTGTTCCATGATGGCACACACGGAATAAGAAACCTCACACAGCTTTTGTGTTCAAGTTTATGCTTCATTTTGAGCATTTACTATAAAAATAATTGAATCATCAGAAAGAAAGCTTGCTGTATCAAACAATTCTAAAAAAATCGAATTGGCATTCTTATGGGATTTACAGTCGGATCCGGATTTAATGTCTTCGCATTTAACGTTTTTCCACATTTAACGTTTATTTTTTGGGGTCCCGATTCATTCCCTATAAAAACAATGTAAAAATTGTCCTAATTTAGCGTCTCCGCATTCTGCGTTTTTCCGCATTCTAGGTTGTAAAAAATTATCCCACACAAGATTTTTTATCCGATTTAAGGTTTATTCATGATGATTCATGCAAATGATTATCCATACATCAGTGATGACTATCACCAGTATTAGTTTTCAATAGGTCTTCGATCCTTAAGGTTTCGCTTTAAGATGCTTGTATATGTACAATGAATGAATGTATAATTAACATACCAACACTAAGATATTGTATGCTCTTGGTAATACATACATAAATGTAAAACCGCATTTTCCCCAATAGTAAGTTTAACTCAATGATGATATGCCATATTACGCAGTTGAAATTGTCGAAATTTACCCGGGCGCTGTGTAGAAAAAATGAATGTCGAACTGCACGCCATGTGAGAAACTTGCATGTGCAACAGCAGCTTAATTTCTCGGAGCTACAAATCAAAATTGATAGCTAAATAAGGCATTCTCATTATGTCGTACCATCCTTAATATTCTCATAATTGGAAAGTATCAATATTTTGCGAAATGAAATGTCTGTATCTTTCGTTCGTCTTTAATGATGATTTTTCGAGTTCATAGCCGCCTACACCTCGCTTTTACAGAATAAAATAGGTAGTAAAAATGCATCGAGACCACTGAGAAATGCGCAAAAATGGAATTTTTAACGTTGATAACCATCCACACTAACATTCCCAGTGGGAATTTTCCTTAAATCCATTTTTCTTAGGAAAATTGCCAACGTCTATTAGGTGCCACAGTGACGACAGTAAAATTTAACCCCAAAAATGCCGACGTTAGCTTCATGCCATTATTAATTTACGGCCACACAAAAAAAGGCGGGAGGGTTGAATTACAATGTGTTTTACCTGAAGGTTCAAATGACAGCGTGTACGAGTTAGGGTTGGATGGTCGGTAGTAAGGTTTTAGTTAGTTGCGTAACAGATTTAAAAAATACAATGTATTGTATAGCCACATTTGAGGCCAGTGAGAAGTGGCTCAGAAAAGAGCGACTTCTTTGAAAATCATATGTTCCACAGCAGTCGAGTCAGCAGTGTTACAAGAAAAAACTCTTCAACAAGACCACTGATCGACTAGTACCAGTCTCCTGGGTGCTATTGGTTTATAGAGAGCATAGAAAAATTATTGAGGAGGTGGATAAAAATCCTCACTTAAAGAGAATTGACTAGGCGAAGAAGCTGTTCATGCCAGTAACAACATCATAATGAAAAGGGAAGCAATTTTAAGAGAATCCACAGCATTGGGTGTTTTATCTAAGCGTCGTAAGCACTCAAAAAAGTCCCCGTTTGAGGAACTTAAAAAGTAGCTGTTCAGAAATATAATTAGTCTCTCCTAAAAGTTTTAAAATTGATATTGAATTCCTGAGTAGTCAGAAGGCTAATGCATTGTATTTTTTGTTAAGGCATTTTCATTTTTGGTTCATTTTTCATTTATTTTCATTTTGTCACTGAATCCAACCTTCTTTGGGAAGAGCATATAAAACTTATGAAAATTTTTTATTGTTTTATGTGACCCCTTTTAGTGACTTGAAATTATATTTTCTTTTCGTGGAAAGCTGTTCTAATCATTACAGACCCTAAAACCTAAAAAAAATGACAAGTCCTCATTTAGTGTTTGTCCGTATTTAGTGTTTTAAATTTTGTCCCCCCTGAAAAATCTTAAATCAGGATTCTACTGTATTAGCTAATATCAGCGAACTGGAGTTCATGGAGTTAAGTCCATTTTTTTTCTTAGAAAATAAGGGCATAGTTTTTTGTGTCTCCTGAAAAGTCCCTCTGTTGTCAGATAAAAGCAGTATTGTTCCTTCAAGGATGATAGGTGATTATAGGAGGTAGATGACCTTTATTTGTTTATGAGTGGGGAAAGTTTGAGCAAGCAAGGAGATTTTGGGTAACTGAAACTCAAGGGTCTTGGCCTTCTGGGTATGCCTAAATATGTCTTATGTCAGCCTAAACTCTGGTATGGAAGAATGAAGCTCAGATATCCCTTAGACATACGATAATGTTCAACCAAACACGGGTCTTGGCCAAGACACAAGAATATCATCCGCGCTTAATATGTGAGGCCATAGAAATAACCAAAAGGCCAAAAAACTTTAATAGGAAGGATGGATATATCCTTAGCAGGGTTTGAAAAGGGTTCTTGGCTCCTGCAAAAGCCCAATGGCTAACGTATTCCGAAAAAGATTCAAATTGGCTCAGCAATGGTTCAATGCTATATAAAAGCATCGATGCTATATAAGAGCGAACTAAAGCCAGTAAACGCTCATTCGACTGATGACGCTTCCAGTAAGAGAAGCGAAACATTGAGTTGTCAAAATTAACAAAATGCAGCATTGCCTGAAAACAACATCCTACATAAATAGATTAGGCTGCCTAAAAATTTTCAGTGAAATAAATAATTATTCAAATAACTAAATGATAGATAAAAACTAGTGATTATAAAATTAGCACATGGCAAACTTAACAATTGTATGATGAAGTTTATAACCATCGGAGAATCGAATATGTAGCGACTATACATCAATTTAAATTTTTCAGTATGGTCTTCCCCTCTATAAATGTGAAACAGTGGCACTCAACTGCACTTGCTTTTTTTCTCAGCACCAAACCTTTGGGTAATTTTTCATAAAACTATAGTGTTTACAAAATGTATGTGCCACACTTTCTTACTGCCATGTATCCTTTGGGGTCTACTAATCATATGTGCTACATCAAATGAATCAGTGGCCTTTTAGCCTTAGCACCCCTTTTTCCTCAGTAAGGTCAGATTACTAATGGTGTCTGGTGATAAGGTGATGTTTTCCACTTCTCCACTTTGTTGATTCCCTAATCCCTGAAATATTTCAAGGGTGACTGCCAAACTCTAGATCTATGTTTTTATTATGGTAGTGTGGCAAAAAAAGCAAATAAACTGCTTTCAAGTCATTGGAGTTAAAATATCACCACGAATTTGAAAAAAAACTATCAATGGACTATTTGATCGAGGTGTCACCAACTCACAGATGTCACAAAGAAAAGATCCTACCTTGCCTTGTATGAATCCTCCAGTAAGGTTCCATATAGTGCTCTATTTTCTGTGCAGGTTGCTGGAAAATGTAGCCCAAAGTCGTTATGCTTGTTTAAGTGTTTGGGTTAGCTGTCATAGTCAATAGTTCTGCTCGCAACTAGTAACAAGCAAAGAAAATACCATGCAAAAATGAGTAAATTTTGGCCGTAGGGAATAAAGTATGACTAAGTAAAATCAAGGGACTACTTAAAATCAAGAGTATGTCATTTAAATACCGTATGCTTCCAGGATGGGCCTTAAATGTTGCCATGCAAAATCCAGAGTTACGTAAGATCAAGGTGCATAAAATCAAGATTTTACTGTATGTGATATCAATGTCACATTGCCATCTATTTCCTAGATATACTTAAATTGTTTTCCCTAGCAATGAGGTATGTTGGCTAATGATAGAATAAATTGTTTACATCAGTGTGAAATTTTCATGGTAAACTAAGGAGCTTGTCTTTTTATCTTATAGCTTTCAAAAATGGGGAAAGGATAAATGCAGGATTTCCTTAGTGAGGCACTTCTTATTTTTCAAAAGAGGTAACAGCCTGTAAAATATCTTACTTCCCTCATCTACATCTACATACTACCCCGCAAGCCACCTCAATAGGTGGGGGGGGGGGTGTTAGGACACCAGCCGTTTATATATAAAAAGGAAACGCTCTAATGAAATTACACCTAACATTTATTAAAGTCCCTTATTGTTCGGGGGAAAAACGAATTCCCATACCTATCCGTTCGGCAAAACATCTCTCTTAATTTATCGTTTCTGTCGGACCTGGAAATATAGTGGGGTTCTAATATGATGTTCTCCGTGTCGCTCTTAAAAATATCTATTCTCAATTGCTCAAGCAATCTAAGCCTAGCGCGCAGCCTCCAAGTCTCTAGCGGCTCCCAGCCTAATTCGTTTAACATCTGTGTAATGCTGTCTGTACGCCCGTAGCAGTTTTTGACGAATCGCGCAGCTTTCCTTTGTATTTTATTAAGTTTCCGGATTAAGTCTTTCTGCACCGGATCCCATATGCTTGCTGCTTATTCAAGGTGTGGCCGGAGGTGTGCGAAATAGCACCTCTCTTTTACTTTTTTATCTGAGAATCTTCCCACAATACGCTTGACGAATCCTAGCTTCTTCAGAGCTCTGCCACAAATATTTCTTATATGTGTTCCCCACGATAGGTTTGAGGTAATCGTAACTCCCAGATACTTAACTTCATCTGTCACCTTTATCTTAACGCCATCCACAGCATATACATGGGGATAGTTGGACGACCTCCGCAAGAAATGTACCGCCGTGCATTTGCTCACATTAAGTTCGAGTCCCCACTCTTGGCTCCACACATGAACGTTGTTTAAATCCGATGATAGAATTTCAAAGTCAGAGTGATCACTAATTTCGCGATAAATGACAGCGTCGTCAGCAAATAAACATATTTTACTGCTAATTCGAGAGCATAGGTCATTTATGTATATAATGAACAAAAGGGGGCCGATTACGCTTCCTTGTGGCACACCTGATGTCACTTTAACTACATCAGAGCTAATTCCGTCAAGAACTACTTTTTGCTTACGATCACTCAGAAAGTCGCGTATCCTTTTTACTACTGTTTTGTTCAGCCCGCATGACTGTAATTTGTATAAAAGTTTGTTGTGAGGTACCGTGTCGAAAGCTTTCTTAAAATCTAGGAATAATGCGTCCACTTGTGTTTTCGATTCAGCAGATTTGAGAACGTCATGAAGAAAGAGCGCGAGCTGTGTTTCACATGATCTACCTTTCCGAAAGCCGTGCTGACAGCCATGAAGGAATTTACGACTGTCCAGGAACGTCATGATATTGCTAACGACGATATGTTCGAGTATCTTGCCTATAATCGACGTTAATGAAATTGGTCGATAGTTCCCTGGGTCATGTCTGTTTCCCTTTTTGAATATCGGTGTAACGTTTGCAATTTTCCAGTCTATTGGTATCTTTCCTTCTGACAATGACTTCTTGAATATTATGTCTAAGAACGGTGCGATCTGTGGCGCTAACTCCTTGAGGACACGTGCGGGTATTCCTTCTGGACCCGGAGATTTACTATTTTTTATCGACTGTAGCTGTTTAGTTATCCCATCGCATTGAATAGTGATTTCTTTCTTCAGTTCCTCAGTGAATGAAATGTCAAAATTACATGCAGTATCGTCGGTAGTGTATACACTTTCGAAGTGGGAATTTAACGTGTTAGCTTTGCCAATATTTTCGGTGACAAGTTTGCCATCTTTATCAAATAACGAATCTACGATGGAAGATTTTACCTGAAGCTCTCGCATATGACCAAAAAGATTTTGGATTTTCTTCGAGTAATTCACTGAGTACTTCTTTCTTGAAATTTCGCAATGCAGTACGCATTGATTTCTTGGTCTTTGAGCGTTGCACAGCGTAACTTTCTTTTGCTTCAAGTTCCTTTGATTTGTCACCTAACGTGGTGGACAGTTGGTGTGACTGTGACTGTTGGTATGTCATGTGAACTGTTGGTGCCAATTTTGAAACCTCTGCCACTTTCCTCGTTTTAGAAATTGTGCAGCCCTTCCCTCTTGTGTTCAGGTGAAGTGCATTCATGTTGGTCAAACTCGTGGACAAACGAGGGTTTATTGTAGGGACAGTTCATGTAGAGTGGGGGGGAAGAAGGGCTACCCGCCCCTACTTGGCTATGTGGGTGAGAATAGCTAGGTGGATGGGAATGTCACCAGCTGTTGTTGGTGGGAGGACAACACAAAGAAGTCTTTTCTAATCTTGAAGATACTTCAGCGAAGTTGGGAAACAAGAGTAGTGAATTAGATTTCCTTTTTCTGAATGCCAGTATGTTGCAGATGTTCTGTTACTTGATGGCTTGATATTTTACTAGCATGTTGCATATCTAATGTGAGGACAATGCGGAAAAAACTGAAATAATTATTTTTGTAAAATTGCCTTGAATGGACACGCTTTTGACATGAACCTGGGATGGGATCACGGTTCCTTCTTTAGCATGTTTTCGTTGTCCAAAATGCAAACCAATGCAGAAGGGCAATGCTCATAGTCATTGTCCTAATAATGCGTTCCATCACTAGTGATTTTAAGTACCTGACAGAAGTTAAAGAATGGTGATCACATTTTCACTCTCATGAGCACAATGGAAAAATAATGATACCGCGAGTGCGCACATTATGGAAAACCATGGCTGCGTCCCTGGTGGCATAGACTTTATGGTGAATCGAAACTATTATGAAAGTATGTACATGGAAGTAAGATTGTCCCAAATATCAAGAGCAAAATCCCCTGATTGATGCTTAAAATTCATTTTTGGTTCTTTAATAAGTACAATACCAATGAATTGAATTATTATATTTGGAGGGTATAGTCCATCTGTATCAGATGACCATAACAAATTGGGTATACTAGAAGGAGTGATAAAATTAGAGAGATGTATAAAAAATGAAACATTTCTTGAAGAATATAGGTTCCTGCAGTTTTTCTAGACATCTTGCAGTTATTTCACCATTCGATATTTTATCATGAGTCACTACAGTTTGTTTAGTGCCTACTTCTCGATTCCATATTTTGGATGGAATTGTATCTTACCTACTCATCCTTTTCAGCTAACAACATTTCATAGTATTTTTTTCTAATTTATGGGCCCCTTCTCTATTGATGTTCTCATGCGATTGCTCATTAAATGGTCTTAATAGGATTAAAATCAGCACCAGCAAAACTGCTCTCTGCACATTTTTTGCATTGGTCCATTCTTTTGTGATGTGTGTGTCCGATTGAGTTAATCCTAAAAGCAAGAAGAATTGGAGTGAGTGTATAACAAATAAGAAATATTGATTAATAAGATGGCAGATAAAAAAATAGAGCTATTGCATTGCGAACTATGACTTAACTATTTGAATGTAAAATTGCTGCAATAGTTGCTTCAGAAGAGAAATAACTGTAGATTTAAGTAAATTCAAAGTTTTTAGAGGTTTAAGGTATGAAGTTAATTAACATTAATACATGTAATGCATTTAAATATTGGGTAGGATATGGCATAATTGTTCCATAATAAAGCTAATTATTGCAATTTTACGATTAACAACAGCTATTAATTCCCACTACTCTTGATGCACTCTATTTCAAGAACAGTTTTTGTGATCATGCAATCATCATTATACCTACCACCACCTCCATTGCTGCTTTTGAACTTCCCATCTTTCTTATGTCTTTTATGACTCGTCCCACCATCACAGTGTGGCTCTTCCCAAGGGTCTTTTTTCTTCTGGTTTTCCTTTTAAAATTTCCTTCAGCATTGTTTCTTCTTCCCATCTGTAGAAGTGGCCAGCACATCTCAGACGTCTTGATTTAATTTAAGCTTTAATATCAGATTCCAGATATAGTTCTCTTAGTTCTTTATTTGTTCTGATGTGCCAATCTTCACCTTCTTTTACTGGTTGCTATCCCAATCCCCATTATTGTTATCCAATTGTATCACCCAATATTGTTATCAGAACTTAATTTTCAAATGTGGTCAGTTTCCTCTCCATATATTTGCATAAAGCCCATATATCTGAACCGTAGAAGGAAACTGGTATTATTACAGTCTTGTACATTTTGAGCTTTGTTTTTATTGATAATATATAGTTAACTTTGAAGAAGGTTTGCATAGCCCTGTAGCATTTATTTGCCTTCATTATTCTTGATTCTCTTTTATTTTCTTCTTTGTTGTCGTGATTAATGATTACCCCTAAGTATTTAAATTGAATCAATGAATTTTATTTCCAGCGATAAATATGGCTGCAATATAAAATAGGTTTGGAAATTTACTGACCATGTTTTCCAGTAGTATGGCCAGTGTACAATAGAAAAATTTTATAATATAAATTCAATAATTCAATTCTGTGGGTACATCTTGCAAAAATTTTATCTCCTACACTTAGTGGATTGTTCTCTTCATTAGCTTGTCTTCCTACTCTCATGTACTTCGTATTTTCTCAACTAACAGCCAGTCCTGCTAGTCTGGCTTGGGTTATTAGTTTTGCAAGATGTGTTAGGTCATCTTTACTTTCTGCCATAAGAACAACATCATCTGCAAAAGCTAATATGTATATGTTGACCCTGTACTATATGTATATAATCAAATGTCTTTATGATGTAAAGGCTAATTTAAACTTCCTGAAGTTAAGAGCAAATGTGGACTCACATTTCACAAGAAACAGGGATACTCTCAATGTTCCCTATTGCCGGCTATCCAAAACCTGTAACTCATTTAATTTAATCAAGTTGCACCTATTTAATAGTTTGCCTCATGAGGCAAGACATGTTAGTCTCGCAAAATTTAAAAGCGTTGTCCATGACTTGCTCTTGAAAAAGGCCTTTTATTCAATTGAGGAATTCCTCACTAGTGATAAAGGCGATCTGATTTTCAGTAATTAACCATTCGCTGCTTTTAATACTTGAATAGTGTATGTATGCTTTCCCAATTTTGTATTTCATTTAATCTTATTGTATTTGTATTGATGAGGACCAGTACACAATAGTGTTTCAAAGTCGAATAAATATTATTATTATTATTATTAAGTTTTGTCCCTATCTTCAAGTCAGGTAGTAGTACTTTTGTTCTTCTCAAGGATTCTTCTAATGCCAGGTTGAAGAGTATACGAGACACCATCACCTTGTCTCACTCCTGTTGCAATGCCAAATCCTTCTGAATACTCTTGTTAATTCTGACCTTACCCTCTGATCCTTCTATGCATATTTTTACAATTTTCAATGTATCCGGTATTACATGCTTTTTTATAAGTGTCCACATTCTTCTATATTTATAGAGTCATATGTCTTTTTAAAGCCAATTAATAGCAAGTGAGTTTCTTTATTATACTCCCAATATTTTGACAATGCTTGTTTTAGTATAAATAGTTGGCCTATAGTAGATTTTTGGTTTCTGAAGTCAGCTTGGTGATCCCCTAACACTTCTTCTGCATATACTTTTAGTCTGTTGTATATTACTTTTGATAGCACTTTATAAGTTGTATTTAATAAACATATTCCTCTATAGTTGTTACATCAGTTTCTCACCCTTTTTATGGATTGGGATAAAGATAGCTCTTTTCCATTATTTGGGCATTTCTTCTACTTTCCCAATTTTTACTTATTAATCTAAAATTTTTTTGAAACAGCTGTGGTCCCCCATTGTTTAACACCTTAGCTGGTATACCATACTCCCCTGGAAATTATTATATTTCTGTTCCTCTATAGCTGTTTGCATTTCTTCTTCTGTCACGTCATCTACTAATGGCTGATCATCATGAATTTGTTCTGGTTCAGATATTGTTGTGGTTTTCTCTTCTGCGTTTAGTAAGTCATGCAGTATGTAATTCCTAGAATTTAGTTTGCCATTAAATTGATATTTTGTTTCTTGTAGCCCTGCTATATCTATATGCTACTTATCAATTTCTTCCATCACAATGTCTATTTTTACTGGGACTGCCAGGGCTCTTACATTCCATGATCCGAATCTCATATCTTTTGCGTTAAGCTTGGGTCTGTATCCATTATTCCTTTCCACATCCGAGGCTCGTTGTTGGCATTTCCTAACGAAGGAGATTTTCCTGGGTGAGGTTGTTGACCCCACGCCCTACCCCCAACCTGGAGGACTAGGGTATCTCTCTTTGTCTGTCCTATCACTTTTGACCTGTCCAGCTAGGGTGACCCTGCCAGGAGCTTATCAGCTTAAGCTCCTGGTAGGGTCACCCTAGCTGAACATAGCATAGCTCGAAGGATCCCTTAGGCACACAAGCCCCCTCATTGCATCAAGATGGAGATACCAGCGAGAGGGAGGATATAGCATTATTGGTAAAAATGGGGTTGGACGTGGCATAATTGTTACATAATAGGTTATTTATTGCAATTTTACGCTTAACAACAGCTATTCATTCCCATCACTTATGACGCACTCTATTTCAAAAACAGTGTTTGTGATCAAGCAATCATCATCATTCAGAATAATAAATCCGTCATTGAAATTAATAAGTGCTTCTGTTTTCACTTTGCAAATTAATAAGTGCATCTGTTTTCACTTCCATCTGTTGACATATGCATTTTACTGAAAACATTTTAGCCATAGTTTCTAAGGAAGTCTTTACCTTTTGTAGTTTCTCCCTGTGAACTTGCTTAAGTAAATGGGCAGATATGCCTGGAACTGCATAGGCTAGATGGCCTTAACTCCATTCAATTAAGGTGGCTCTGTACTGGGGCTAAGAAGCTCGTTTCAGACGTTTCCCTCTAACCCAGTAACGGCTTTGCCGTGACAGCTGGACACTTACAATTGTTGTCTTCTGTAGATGAAGAGTCATTTGTTGATTTAAGTGGAGTAACTTTATCATGAAGCGGTTGTGTTTTTTTATAAAAAATAGCTAAACTTTGGTTTTTACAAAATGTTTTGGTAATATTCCAGAGCACGTTGCGAAGGCTAGATTCCGAAATGCCCACTTAAATCAAAGAGTCATCTTGCATTTTTGCAAAAAATCAACAACCATTGATGCTGTTTTCGTATTAAGGCTAAAGAAATGTTAAGCGTTCAAACCTGCATTGATAACAGAGTATACATTTTCCATCCCCACCCTAGGATAATCGTTCCCCACTCCATTTTTGTCAGTGCCGCCTTCACAGTTTCCCGTTGGGCTTCTACCACCCCAGTTCGCAACCACAGGTGGCGACCGTTAACTTGAGTTGGTTTGGAAGTATAGACCCACCTTAATTCACAAATGTTGTCCATCTTCTAGAAAGTGTTCTGCATACATTTTTTAGATTTGATTTCCTAGTCTGGGATGCTGTCAAACTTGTGGTGTTCTTTTGTTGTTAGTTTAGTGTTTTAATGCATTTTCAGTACACAATATCTTAGGTATAATATAGGCATGAGTGGATTCCACTTTTTTTCGATTTCGATTCTTTCAAATCGATTCGGATTCCATCGATTCTTATTCCTAATAGCAGGTGGGATATTGATATACCAGTAGCATACGACTATTATTTAAATTCAAGTACTGGCTGGAATAAAATAACAAAGACAATGAAGTCGCTCAAAAAGTGTATTTAATGACAAATAGCTAGGGATAGGAATTTTTCCGTGGTTTGAGAGGGAGAAAAGCGGTACTTTGAAATTAGGAATTAGGTACTTTCAACAAGACATTTCGGTGTTTTCACAGTGACCACAAATTTATATGTATACACATAAAATACCGATTATTTCAAAGTCTAGAAAAGGGTCACTTATACTATAGTTTAACCCAATATGATCTGGGTTATTATGCGACACTTCCCCTGCTAGCCATGTTATGACTGAAGACAATCACCTCGGTGGTGGAACCTGGAAAAGTGGCACTAAATTTAAAAATAAAATTTAATACATTTTTTGTATTGACATGTAACTTTAGAGAATTTCCATCCTTGTGAAAGTTTGCTGCAGTTACGTGCTTCGAAGATTTAAAATTTTTCCAATTGAGTCTTTCCCAAGCAACCTGACAGTTATAGAATATGTACATGACCGTACTTTTATCGATACATTAAAATCCATCTTTTTGATACTGGAAAGCCCGGTCTCTTGCGCTTAATTTTGCATTCGGAATCTCAATAACTCGTCAAAATCACTTGCAAGCACAGAAACCAGGAATAAAACTAGGATACTTAACAATTGCCACTGGAAAACAAACAGTCATTTGACGGAAATGGCCAAAAACTAGAGATTCAAACAATAAAATCATTCTTGGTGCCATGCAATAAATAAAAATATCAACAATTATATTGATGTCCTAGTTGGCCTTGATTGGTGCTTTAAAGCCAGCTACACAACCATTTCAATAAGGTCGTTCACTATGATGTGAAATTGTAATTTAATTCACGAATTCGGTAGATGGATTGGAAAATAGATTTTCGGTGGAGCCAAAATTCTTCTATATTCAGCTACTCCCTCTTAAATCAAAAACAAAAATTCACGAAACTTGCCGCCCACTCAAAAAGTTCGTGACGTCATCAGAGATCTTGTTCAGTTTGTAATTCGCTCGCTGGAAAGTGAGGGAAGGGGAATGCTGCATAGCGCCCATCGTGATTGGACAGAGCTGCGAGTGACTTCAAAACTTTTCATGTTGGTTCTTTTACGTGAAAAGGTTAAGAACCCCGATTTTTCGCAGCCGATAATTCGAAAAGCAGGCAACGGATCAAAAAACAGAAAAATATGTCTCTCTTTATTCTTCAAACTATCAGAATTGGCATTTAAAAAAACTCTTGGCAAACAAGCCCATTGAAATTAAACAACTCAAAGCGGCTATTCACGCATGCGCAGTCCGTCTTGTCTTCAAATCCGTAGTAGACTGTTATGAAAAAATCAGACCCAAAATAAAAAATCGGAAAAATACGTGTCTCTTTAGTTTTCAAACTATAATTAGCATTAAAAAACTCTTGGCGAACAAGCCCATTGAAATGAAACAACTCAAAGCGGCTATTCACACATGCGCAGTCCGTCTTGTCTTCAAATCTGTAGCACAGGGATTCCCAAACTATGTTCTGCGGAAGGTTAATGGGTGTTCCGAGTAACCTATAATGGCTTTATATGCTGCTACCTAAACGCAATGGTTTAATATATGCGAAGTCCACATGGTGTTCCGTTAAAATTTCAGGATTTACGAAGTGTTCCATCGCAGGAAAAGTTTGAGAAACCCTGCTGTAGCAGATTACTTAGAATAAATGTGCATATTGCTTTTCCTTTGTTCGACTCACCTCGGAGCGGAGAGCCACCAATCATAGATGCCGATAGATGGTTATTCCACTAATTGTAAATAGAAAGCACCGCGGCGTGACGAGCTGTGTATTGCCGGTTAGCGCCGTAAATCGGAAGCACCCGATGTTATCCTCCCGCGATTGTTATCGTAACACCGGTTATGCTACCATGAACTGCAAACTTCTGCATACCTCAGGAATATTTGCACGCGATTTCGTTCAAATTGAATTGAGAACGTTTGCTTGTATTTTAATGTTTTTCTTGCGTTTGAAATGTACTTCCAACCATTTTCTCACAAAACAATGAAAATTCACGTTTTGGGGCACAATTCGCGACATTTCGCGAGTTCAAAAGTCATTTCCCCAGTCAGTATGGAGTATGTTGTAACTAATTACTACTGCTAGGACATTTTTGTCTAAATTCGCAAAATTTGCGATCGCGAAATTTTCCTATCCCTATAAATAGCAAATATATCCTTAGCTTATAGTCTATGTTTAAAATATTTATCTATCTGGAATCGATGGAATCGGAATCGACTTTAGGCGATAGATTCTCGATACCGATTCTAAGCCTGAGAATCGGTGGAATCGAGAATCAACATTTGGAATCGACTCATCCTTAGTATAATTTTATAAATCCACATCTTGACCAAGTCATTGCTTGGGTTATTTTTCATTGTACTTGTGATATGGTGTCTTCATATTGTGTTAATGGATGGAAAATATTATGTTAAGTTTTTTTTTTTTTCATAGTTGTAGTATCTATTAGTACGTTGTACACAACACTTTAATGTTTGCTTTCATTGGATTCATACTTGTTTTTCTAGGGACATCCAGGTCAGATGTCTCAAAATATGACTGGATGTGGGCAAAATATGTCTATTCCGGTCTCGGTAGAAAACGAAGACTCACTCCCTGCTCACTCATTAAACTCAAATGTCGGGGCTTCACATATTGAGAGCAGTGTTTCACATCAGATCAACACCGGTGATACACAGCACCAAATGGATGCAAGTGTTCCAGGCCATCATTTAGATGAAAAGCTCCTCCCAGTGCACCATCACCTGGACTCCAGTGAATCGGAGTTGATGGCGAGCAGTCAGGAACCTTTGGATATGTTAGATGGTAAGAGATTTTTGGCTTTCAACCCTCGCAAAGTTTTTCCTGAAGTGGTATTTGAAATTTCTCCCAACTGTCATTAAGATTTTCCTTTAATTAAATTCCATACCTGAGCTGATTCCTCACTTCAGAAAAAGCTTTGAAAAGGTAGCTTTAAGTGTTTTTGTCGCACTGGCCATGTGCCTTTTTGTTGACCATGGGCAGGCAATTGATTTTTGTGCATTGTTCTAACGTTTGCCTATATACTTGAGTCTAGAGTGGTGCTCCTTTTTTTCCACATAGGAGTGTTGTGCTTCCGAGTATGCATTGTAATTGTTGATTTTGTAAGTTAAGGTAATTATTCAGGTCAGCAGATGCATTTTGGGTGTATACAAAGAACATTTTTCGATTGACATTGCTCCAGAAGTGATTGCTGAAATATTTATGCTTTGTAAAGTAGGCAGTCTCCTTAGACAAAGCCCAAAAGCGGAAGGTTCCCATTATTCAGATGAGTGGTGAACCTCTCTCCTTTGAATAGTTAAGTGAGTAGTACAGAAATAATATGCATTATCATAGGTTTCTCAGTTCTCTATTTATCAGATATAAGGCAACATATAAACCTTCGAAGCTCTCACATCACCATTCTCAATGTTTGTCTTCTGGTTGTGGTGTCTCTTTTTCGGTAAGGATTCTTGTTCCCTGGGGTAGTTGGATTCTTTATCTGTGGATTCTTTTAATGGAGAGTGCAAAAAACAACTCCTTACAGTTGAATGTATCATATTAATTTTTATCTAAGCATCTGATAACAGCTACGATTTTGTGTAACTTAGTAGCTACATACATCATATTACAGTTTAATTCAGGCATGTTGAATACTTTGTTTGTGTTATATCTGTGAAGTGGTGATGAGAAAGATACATTTTTTAATTCATTCTACGTTCAATTTCTTTATGTATAAATTGTGATTTTTCAGGAGATTTTCATTTTATCATTATAAGCCCCTTGTCAGCCAGTGATGCAATGTATGTCATATGATAATGGGAATACTTATACCTCCATGCAGTTAATGGCTATAAAGATGACATAATCTAATGAACATGTTGCACTGGTGGCCACAATGTGCTACATATTTGCTACTTACCATACTGCTGTACTATGTTGGAATTTCTGTTTGTCAATCAGATAAGTGCTGTGACATTATATTCTCAAAATTGTATGGTTGTGAAAGTGTCCTTGAGGACCTTACTGCCAAGTTTGAGTATTCTCAAAATACTTTTTTTTATAGTTCACTGGGTGCAAGTACTTTTTTAATCAGTGTAATGAATAATGTGATGTTTTACCCTGAGGCAGACAGACCTTAATGTGAGGCTATGGATTTATTGCACTGGTTAGGTATGTGGGTCATTACACTCACGGATATCGTATGAGTTGAAAATGTCGGATTTTTAAAAACTGAAAGCTGATAAAATGATGTCGAAATTCATTTTAAAAGTAGCTATTTCTTATTGTCTAATTAAAAAAGTACATATCTGTTTTTCAGTAAGTGAATCTTAGTATAGTGGTTTTTATGCTTTCAACTTTGTATCACCTTTTAAGAGACAAAATCTGCTCTGTTAATTCAGGTTAACAAAGTATGTGTTATGTAATTTTTTGTGATTACTTATGCCCTTTAAAAGAGAAATTATTTTGAAATACCCACATTGATTTCCTATGATTATGCACTTGCTCTTATTTGGTGCTAAGTACAGTTTAATGTGTTGTTCATAATTCACTCAGGGAAAGGTGTTAAGTGAGATGTCTAGTTGAGCAGCGTTTGGCCAAGAAACTATTGCATCTTTTTTTTATTATTATTCCATTGCTTGCATGAGTGTTTGTCTGCATCTGATCATCTTGAAATATCAGTTGAAAATATTTCAGCCATGCTACTTTGAAGTAAAATGCTATTGTGCCAGTTGTGGCTGTATGATCTGTGAGTTTTTATACCTTGATGAAACAACTCTAGATAGATGGTGACATTTTCAATAATATATACATATTTTTTATAATATTTATATACATATTTTTCTAAATTAGTCCTTTGGTCAGTCATATATTCCCATGTTGTAGTCTCTCAATGTTTAAAATTTTCTTTTTGTGATCTCAATGTATTTTTTGCTTTATCTGTGGTCTTATTTACTTTATAATGTGTAAGGCAAAATTTAAGCACATACTTTTTGAACATAAATTTTGTTGCCAAGTGCCATTGGCTATCGTAATGATTTTCTGTGTGTGTACACATGTGCTAACAGGATGTAAATGATTTCTTAAATTTTTTCATGCCATTTCAATGAAATTAAACGACACAGTGTTCAACTAGGAATTAGAGACCTGATTCGCCTTCTACTTTCTGTTGATTTATTATTGCAAATAGGTCCCAGATTCTTTTTTCTTCATTGCTTCATTCATGCTGCATTAGGGCCAGAATTGACCTTTTATTTTCCCCAGCAGAGGTAGTTTTATGATACACATTTTTTGCTTGCTAATGAGAGTTCCGGAAAGACAAAATGCATTGGAAGAACTGCTAAGGAAGACCCCAAATAGACAAGACAAGTGTTGGCAGCAGATATGAAACGTAAGGAATATGAAACATCAAGAGGATAGCTGAAAGGGAAGATACTTGTGGCCAGTTATTGTATTTATGTCCACTGGTGACAATAGGTACTGTAGTCCTTATTTATGCCCTTATGTCATCTGTAAATTGGCACTACTTGCGTATAATGAAGAACTGATTCTGTATGTATATTATGTTTTCAATCCTAATAGCAGACTTTCAGCTGAGTGTTGCAGAAAAATTTTGGTTTGCTTCAGTTAGATGCTAGACGGTTTTCCCTTTCTTCAATCCAATTCTTAATCCAACCTTATCGTTGGTTTCCTTTTTGAAATGCATAATAGTCGGCCTCGGTGGAGGCGGGGTAACGTCCTCGCATGCCAACCCAAAGGTCGCAGGTTCGAGTCCCGCCTGGTGAGGATTTTTCTCATGGTTGTGTGTGTTGTCCTTTGTTACTGTTACAAAGCCTGATGTAAAATGGTCCTCGATGCTGTATTTAGGTTGATGAAATAAATAAAAAATAATAACTGAAGGGACAAGCGAGGCAAAATGTCACCGGTTGTGTGGAAAGATAGTCCAGGAAAGCATTAGACAGTCAGTTCTCTCTGTCATTCACTGAAAAAGAGCTCCTAAATTTTATCGTTAATCGCTACACACAAAACATTTCAAATAAAGATAGAGAGCATTAGGAGACTTGATGTTCAAAGAATTTTTATCTTCCTCTTCCATACTTACACAGCATTCTTCCCTCCATCACTGTCTTCAACATGTCATTACCTCACTTTTGTTCTTCGTTGAATTATGCTGCCTCCTCCATGATTCCCACTCCTATTTTCTTTCCCTTCTTGCCATGTTGAATACATCTTCATTTATTTATCTCAGTAACAGCTTTTTTATAGAGTCAGACATTACCATTCATCCCTCCTAAGTTTTTTTGTTTGAATCTATATCTGCCCCTGGGACACAGCTATTTGATGATATTGTATCTGAATCAGTGTCTGTGTACAGTCAGCTTGTTGGCTAACTGCCCCACCACCTCCCCCTCCTGCTTGATTTTATGCACAGGTACTTAAAAATCGGTACACTTCTGATGCAATCTGCTGGACACGGCTTCTTACTGAGGCGAGTTGACAAATCAGTTGGGCGGCATGTGATTACCTATGGCATATGACTGCCTTGGAAATCTCCCTGGTCGAATTCCTGAATTGCATAATTTGAACCTATGAACTTTGATCTCACACAAAGCAACACACTAAAACAAATAATTGTTTGCCTTTCAGTGAAATACTAAATCTTTTTCTCATACAAAAACATTATTGAAAGAACTGCTCAAGGGAGTAATCAGAAAGCATATCAATAGCTTAATAAAAATATCTAATTATCTTACTTGCTACGGCAAGAAGGAATGAATCGATCTCTTCTTTTACTTACTTCCACCGTAAGTGAAGTTACGTGATGATGATAGAATCAAAACAAACTTTGTAAATTTTACAATCAATTTTATTCACTACGACCGGTTTCGACGCATAGGCGACATCTTCAGGTGCCGGTCACCGGTCGTAGTGAATAAAATTGATTGTAAAATTTACAAAGTTTGTTTTGATTCTATCAAAATGGAATTTTACAAAGTAACGCCTGAGGATATCGAGTTACGTGATGATACATTCCCTGGATTGATGAATACTTTATCAATCCATCTTAAATTCACACAGCACTGAGACAAACCATTTGAACCCAGCACTAAACCTTCTGATCATCAATTAGCACATCACCGGCCTCGGTGATAATAATAATCTTGCATTCTTATTATATATATAGGTATATAGAGATTATTAATATAAAAAATCAGTACGATAATCAAACAATTTATAACCACAACAGCCACTTTCAAATCAAAACAAATCAGGGATGCTCATTTAGCTTGTTGTTTCCGTTTATTCAGATTGGTTGGATTGAGCATTCTCATTGGTTCTGATGTGGGCGGCACATCATAGCGGCATAAAAATTTAATTGAAGGAATTGGCAATTTGAATTATCGGCGGTGAAGTGATATAGATGTGATGAGAGGTGCAAAATTCCCAAAAACTAATCAATTGAGAATTCTAAGCCCAAGATCAATTTCAAATAAAGCTCAACATTACATATCATTGAGCAACTTACATGATGTATGCCTGCAATCGTAATAAAACATTGAATACAATTAGATTGTAATTCATACTAGATTGCATATAATCTAATTGTAGGTCATCTACATGTAGATATGTTTAGACAAGATTTAGGCATTCATAGAAGGCAAGTTTGATGATATTCCTATGATTAGAGACTCTTATGTATTCTCCACATTAGTTCTACAGGTAGATATGTTTAGACTAGATTTAGATATCCATAGAAGACAAGTTGTACAATATTCCTTAAATGAGAACCTTTTGTGTGTGTTTTTGTCAGCAGATGATGTGAGATGATATGCCAACTATTTTAATAAAATATATCTATATCTATACTACATACAATAGATATCTATTTGTAGATCATCTGCCTGTAGATGTTTTAAGATTAGATTTAGATATCTATAGATATCTATTTTCCATGTGGGTTGGCTTTCAAGGGTAGGTAAATTTAAAACTTGGCAAGAATTCTATCTAATGATTAATGCATGTTTCATCATTGCATGTCATTCATCTAAGACTGTACTCTTTAGCAGTCTATTCTGGCTGAATTCCTAATCTTATGTAAAGCAAGCCTCTGGGAATGGAGCCCCTGAATTTCAGGGGCAAGATGCTTCCTGCCACCGAAAGGAAACATGTACTCTTACTGAGGAAATGTCCGGTTTCAGAAAGGAAAAATCGTATTAAACTGTTGCTGCTATAAAGGTATTCGGAATTTAAACATGATATTACCTCATAACCTAGCAGTTTTCTTCTGTCTTCCATTTATTAAAATGATCCATTTAAAATTATCGGTTTTCCCACAGCAAAATATCGGATATTGTTTTTATCCAACATTTTCCTCTAAAAAATCTTATTCAAATGGATTAGGTTCAAATTAGCATTCCTGCCGAATGATTTCTCTTCCTCTGGGACAATTGTGACATGATTTATGGTGTCCATGCAATAACTGTTTGGAGTTCTCGCCACACTCCTTTCCACTGGCAGCCAGATGGGCTGACTCGTCAAATTCGTATTCCACCTCCTGGATTACATCGCTTTGACTTTTCTCAAAGAATCCCTACCCTTACTCCTTGCTTGAAAGCAACACAAGTAAGTGTTGCTTAATGCTGGGCAATCGTATGCCTTGATAGTCCAATGCCGCTCCGCAGGGTTGTCAAGCCACTGGAGAATTTGGTGTGTAGAGAAGGTTGCATCAGAAAGTGGAACAATTTTTTTATGAGTAACTGTGCATAATCATTATACATTAAACATGCCTAAATGGCTAAGAGAAGAAAATTTACTGGTACATGTGCACATCCTTAGATAGCATTCCTTCGTTTGCATTGGTTTTGGCTTTTGTATTACAGACATCCTCTTTTTTTATGGAGCATTAACTACTATTGGTATTTTAGTGACTTCAGCCCTTTTTTTCTTCCTTGTAAATTCTATCAAGAATTTGCATTTTTTCCTTGATAGTGAGGACTTCATGCCATATCTTCACTTTCACTGAAGTGCCATCAGTACTTTTATATTTGGAAGGCATCGTAAAAAAAAGACATGGTAGCTGCCACATTGACACGGAATGTGGAAACAAATACACTGTACACAAAATAAGGGACACAGAGAGCACTCAAGGCCTACTGTTGCGTATTTTGCAGGCTTGGATGTTAGCCGAGGACAAGTGAAATTAGACATGAACCAATGGCTTGAAGACGAGGTTTCACCCCACATAATGGTGTGCATTTGAACTGGTGGTCGATTAGTTCAGAAAAATTTCACTTCTAATTTCCGAGCCAATTGAACTGTGGATAACTGACATGGTTTTGGGAGCTTTGAATACTGGATCTTATCAGTATTCTTGTTTTGAGCATCAATTAAATGGAAAACATAGAGATTGGAATAGATATTTTTAATTGTGATGTTTTTTGTTTTTTTCATCACTAATATTTCCATGCTTTTAATTCTTTTTTAATATTAGACTAATGGCAAAGCCTGCAAGTAAGTTATGTAGACAACTGCCATTAGATGTCTGCCACTGAATTTGCCTGGCTAGAAGAAAACAGATTCCCAAGAGGGAATTTCAAGGTTGTGGGATACAAACTCATTGCCTTTTTGGGCGTTATTTTTATACTGCTGTTGGAGTTAGTATTTTCTATAAATGCCTTAAATAAAATATTCCCCAGGCTCCTATTCAGAATATGCGTCACCTGAAGATGCTGCACAGCAGCCCTGGGTATTGAAATAAAATATTTTAAGTGGAATAGCAGTTTTTCCCTCTTTTCTCAATATGGAAGGATTCCACGAAGTCAAGCCAGACTGTCTCCAGAATATGCTTGGTTTTAAAATGTTCATGACTGGATTTTTGTGTTACATTGAATTTTTAAAAAATTACAAAATCAACTTCATCTTAAAGTGCTGTCATTTTGCTCAAATTTGTAGTGACTTGTTGGAGTGTATCCCTTGAGCTAAACAAGGTGTTACAAAACTCAGTTGCTTCCTCCAAATAGTTTTGGGTATTTTTCCTATTGTACATAACATGTGAGTGTGTTGAATATCTTCGTATGAGTATGTTGAACCAAGTGTTTGTGACTACAAAACTAAACAGGGTTTTTGCCATTGTAATTTATCCTTCTTGTCCCTGGTGCCCCAACTCTCTCATCTCCTTCTTCACCTTCACTTCTTTCCAAACCCTTTATTGCTACCCAGTATATACATACTTCCTGGAATATTTCCTATTATTTTCTCCCGCTGATATTTTGCTGTCTTCATTTCTATGACTAGGAATTGGCATGTAAAAAGTCTGTATAAAGAATAATTGGACTTTTATTGTGGAAATTTTAATGATTACTTCTAGCATTATATGTTTAATTCCTTCTAAAGTACTCTCCTTTTTGCCCTACATACTTTCCCCTGCGTTTCTCCCACTTCAAGAAACAGCTGTAGTATGAACTTTTCAAAATAACTGTCTCGGCGCTCTGCAAATTTTCTTTTATGGACTATTGTCTCAAATGTCTGTCCTTGTTACAGCATTTTTAATTTTGGAATTTATGACAGCCAGTAGAGTTTATTTCAGGTGGCTATGGTGGGTGAGGGTTTACACCGAGTGTTTACTCAGAACTCATGAGTTAAATGATAATCTGACCCTCGGTGATGATTGAAACTTAGCTTCCCTATTACCTATATCCTTATTCACATGATTTATCACCAGCAGTTTCTTTGATGTGGAAGTGTCCTCATCATTTGCACAATTCTAAATTTCCTAACAAATCCCTGAATGTTTGTTTTTCTGCTCTAGTGTCATGAGCTTTGGAATGAACTTGGCAGCAAGTTGATGGATTCCAACTGTTTTGGTTTAAGATTGTATGAGCCCTTCAGAATCCCCCTTCTGCTTTTTTTTTACAAATTGTTAGATGTTTATTTGACCTCACCAATTCACTCCCTTGAGCAGTGTGGGATGTGGCTGTTGATATCGAAGGCCTTCCTGGATGAACATAATCTTTCACAGAATCTACTACTTCTAAAATCTCTGAAACAGTATATTTTGTACAGCTCCGAGTGTTCTCTCAGCAAGCTATGTGTTAGTGCTCAGTATTGCTATTTCATTTCTCAAAATGAAATGGAAGAGAGTGTTTGGAAGTGCAACTGAAGATCTTTGAAAGAAAAATAGGAAATGCTTCTCTTTCAGGATTAGTTGAATGTATTAAATAAACTTTGATACAGAATTTCTGCTTCATCATTAGCATGGCAGTGCTGTGTAAATGGATCAACCATAAGAAACATGAAGAACATGGAAGAAAAACTTGCTCTAGAGTTGTGGGATTTGTTGCCAATAAAAATCAACACATATTCAAGTATCTTTTATTTTTCACTTGCATATATGAAGATAATTAAAAGTTATTGCAACACAATTTTATTAATATTTATCTCTGTGAGAGATAGAAAATTGTATTTTTGCTTGTACATATTTCTGGGTGTAAAGATAGACCTTTATTAGGTATATCAGGTTGCTTTGTGGAAAATTTCTTTTCAATATACTTGACAATTTAATATTTTTTGTATGTGAAACAGTGCTGCAGAATTGTCTGGTGATCTTTTCTGCAAGAAATGTACGCATCATAATTTTCATAAAACCATTCTTGAGGTGCAATTTTTCTTCCATCCTGGAATGTAACCCTCGCATTTCCATAAGATTGATGGGCAAGGGCCCAGCCACATTGACATATCGGTTACCGTAAGATCACCGAAGTTAAGCAATGTTGGGCCCGGATGGGGGTTGGATGGGTGACCATACATATCTTCACTGTGGCGCTCTTATCCCCAGTCTGCATGTGGCAGACAGGCATGGGGTTGGCAACAATGGACCAAGAAGGTCTAAGTGCCTGGGCTCCTGTTGAAGACCCCCCTACAAGCAATCTATCTATCCATAAGATTGATAGATAATTCCTCCTATGTGGATTCACACAGCATTGCATAATTACGGAACATAACCTCCCCGTTCTGTAAAGTTTCACTGTACCTAGATTCTGATTAAATTTGTTGGATCTCCTTTAATCTCAGCAAGTGGTATCCTCTCACCCACTCTGCTCTACATTAACTACTCTTCTACATACTTGTTAGTTTCATGTTCATTACTGAAGCCATTCCTAGCTGACTTTCATCCATTCTGCTATATATCACTCTATAATCATCATTCTGGTAGTTGTTACTATCTTTCCACCTTACTTTGTCCAGTCCCCTGTCTTGAAACCTGTCTTATCCTTATTATTGTTTGAGATTTTCTAGTTTCCCCACCCCTAGCTTAGTTCTAGCTTTCCAAGTGCTATTGTAACTGTTGTGTTCTTCATGTGTGTCTTATTTTCTTCTGGTGCAATTGTTCTTTCTGTTGCCATGCTAGGATTTCATGAGGTGATGATGACAATGGAGTTCTTACCTCTGTGGCTGAGCATGATATCCTCCCAAGTTGACTGAGCTCAGTGGTTGCCAGGATTTATTTTTGTAAAATTACTTTCTATTGTTGCAAAGAAGAGACCTTCTTTGACAGTGATTTCAAAGTGACATCATCACTTAAGGGGCCACCACACCAGTATCAGATGCCTTTTTGCTGCTGCCTCACTTTGGTACAGATGCTGTGTGGGTTGTTTTTCATCTGGCTCGTACTACTCGACCTATCTCGTAAGGGCAGCTCCCTGCTTTGTCTTGGGTGGGTCTTTGCATACTCTCTTGAACAAAAATTGTCATTTTTTTTTATTTAAGCACTTAATATTGCCACTGCTGATTAAGTAATGCTGCTGAGTCTTAGAGTAGAATGTCTTATTGATGGGGCACCCACTTCAGCCTAATTGAGTTGTGCTTATTCATCTTCATCCAAAATTCAGTGTTTGATGTTTTTTAAGTACATATGCGAAAAACCAAGGGCTTTTTGGAAGCTTTTATTAGTTTTCTTGGCAGATCCAATTTTTGGTTGTTCAAAAATGGAATCCTTATTCAAACATCAATAGCATATACTTCAATCTTTATTCTTCTAGAGGGAATTTACACTCTCTTACCAAATGGGAACTTATGTACCACTTGGTTATGTATGTTTAAATTAAATTCCTGGAAAAATTGTGGACTGTCAGAGAGAATTTAAATGTCGTATTTTAAAAGTTAAAGGAGGTTTAACATTTATCTTCTTTTGATTGATAAATTTGCTTTTGAAAGGTTGCCTAGCTAGCGTAATTGGCTCAGAGGTTCAGGAAATCTTTAGTACTAGCCCGATGGCCAGAGGTTCAAATATTTCCTAGATAATTTTTTGAAGAATTCCACCCAGCTGAATGCTCAATGTTCTTGAGCAACCTTTAAGGCGGATGGGAAGTACTACAATAGACTTTTTTAGTCTGTGGTCATACTCTAATGGCATTCCCGAGATATGAAATAAGTAGCCAGTGAGTTGTTTGTGACTTTTGATTCTTTTTGTCCTGTCCTGTTGGAAATAAATGCATGCACAGTGCATATTGCGTACGTTGTGTGGAAAATTGCAGTTAAATAGGTCAAGTGGGGAGTAAAAACAGTTTGTTATCGCATGCAAGTAGAATTGAGAACAGGAATCCAATATTTTTTGTGCATCAGTGCATGGAATTTCAAGAGGCTTTGACTTGAGTAGTGAGAAATAATTTTCGAGAATGTGTGAATTTGACCTCCGGATTTCATTTTTTTACAGGACCTATGGCTCTGAATGAAAATTTAGACAGTACTTCAATATTCGAGAAACGTGCCTGTGGTACAAGAATATGTAAAATCTGTGGAAAAGTTGTGAATAATTTGAAAAATCATTTCTTCCATCATAATCCTGGTAAATTTGAATGCCCCGTTTGCTTCTGCGTACTAACGAGGCCGGATAACCTGCGGCGGCACATAAGATTGAAACACCCGGATGAGGCAGAGGAAGTAATTAGTAGTGTCTCAACTACATTTCCTCAGGCAGCTAATTTATTTTAGTTGCATCAGTGTTAATGAATGGGGTTCAAATGTTTGGCAAACTTGAGAAATCATAATGCTCATCCCATACCTAAAATGTTAACATTTTATTTTTTGCCATTTACCTTGGGTTCATGCTACAAACACAAGTAAGCATTTAGTAAACCTTTAAACTATTTTCGGTATCCTGTTGACATCAATGTCTTGCTTAAGATGCTTCTTGTTATTCTACCCACCCATGACTATTCATTTGTTATTGAGTTTTGTGCCATTGTTTACTTTGGTATTTTTTAAGTATTTTTTTGATCTTTAATTTTCTGTATGTTTGAGGTAATTGATGCTATTCAAATATGTATTCCTGCTAATCTGGGCAGTAAAACAGTATTGTATTTTATGTTTAAACAAAATATTATGTGGACCAAACGACCTTACTGTATTTCCCAAAGTTACAAATACTATTAATCGTTGAAGGCGTAACTTTGTGGAAAATGGTCACCGACATGATGAAAAAATATAACTTAGTATATTCCACTCGCTGAATTTTGAAATGATTGCTGTGCAGTCAAAACCTGGGTCGGTAATAAACCAATTTTTGAGTGGAATATACCAAGTTATATTTTTTCATCATGTCAGTTACAAATACTGCAAAACCCTGTGTAAGGATGCACTGGCATAAAAGTAAAATCATCGAATTTCAATTTTGACATTCATGTGCTGTGTCTGAAGATTTCATTCAATTTTAAGTAGTAGTTTTTTGGGAGAGATTTTCAAAAAATAATGAAATAATTATTTGATGCAAAGTTTTAATTAAAAATCAGCAATTATTTTAAAAATCATAGTCATCTTCCCATTTCAAAGTTGCTGTAGAAAAATGTTATTAGTTACCACAGATTCTTTAATAATTTTTTATGCCAGAGACCATGTATGGGAGCTGTTTTAACTTGTTGCTGCATGTTAAGGTCTGATTTCATGATGGGAGTGAACTTCTAAATGCTACCCATGGTATTTGATTTTCTACCAGGTCTTCTTAGGGAGTTGGAGCAAATACTGGCAAAGTAACAGTTCCCTTCCTCCTGCCTCTAATATATGTACTCCACGTGCCCTTGTAGTTCGGCCTTGTTGAACACATCCTCAACTTCCACATAGCTTTTGAGTTCAAAAGAAGTATTGTGAGTGAACAAATAAAAATTTGCATCTCACCCTAATATTCATTAAATATGCTGTGGAAGAAAGTTTAAGACCTTTTGATTCATTATATCTGATGAACAGAATTTTAGCTGGGGAAATGAGGGCATCCTTATACAGGTTATTGCAGTAGATTTTTGTTTTAATCCTTATGTATTTCTAAAGGAAGTGACTCTTTTAAGTCCACTTTTTTCCTTATTCCTTTTATACAATGTTCTTTCCTGCCTGTGCAGAGAATTCTGAGGCATAACTTTTTAACTTTGTTTTATGTGATAATGGATGTGTTAGTCATTGTAGGATATTTATGTTCCTCAAGTTACCTTACTTTTATGTCTATGAGGTGTATCATTTAGCAGCATATTTTCTTATCATTATATAAATCATTGAATACCAATTCAAACTACATTGCTTGCCTATGATGTTTACACGTTGGTATGTTACCCTGATTTGTTTGTCACCTGTGCAGTGAGTCAATGACACTATATTTTTTAAAAGCATGCTTTTTGCACATGTGGCACCGGGGTGTCCAGTGATATTTTGGGCTTTAGTCAAAGTTTGGGCTTAAAGGCCACTTTGTTGCTATTAAGCAATTTTACCTTTTAAAAAGACTTTGTTGTTATTTATATTTTTGGACTTTTTTTCAATTAAAGCAATGGAGGAAATTGTGAAATGCTGGGATACTTCCTGAAATATACCATTTTAACGAAAGGATGGTTTCATTTCATGAAGTTGACTTTAATTTTGTCCTTCATAGATTGCCAGTGTTTTCTATTGTGTCAAGGGAATGAAGAAAATGTCATTCTCTATCCTTTTTATATAGCTTTAAAAGAATTCTAAGAAGAGAGCTCATCTCGTTCCTGGTTATGTGAAATAAATTTTTCAGAAAGAATTGGCCTTTTTTTTGCAAATGTTTGACAAAGCACCTATTATTTTGTAAAGCTGTCCATAATTTTATACCCAAATCACATAGCAAAAATATGGCATACTGATGAAGAAGTCAGTTTTTTTTCCCTTTAAAAGTGTGTACATTGGACTCTTGTTAGCACGATTTTGAAGTTACCCAAAATTCTGAACTTGGTTACGAGGAAAATATACAAAAAAAGGGTAGGTCTTCCAGGGAAAGGTACCATATTCATCATGTGCTGCGAAACTGTAAGGCAGGAAATTTTACTTTAATTCTCATTTCAGGCGATTCTGTAGATAGCTGGTGATAATCTATCGTAAAAAGGTTTCATTTTCATTATACATACTTGGAAAAACATATTCAGCCTCTCAAGAAAATACATTTAATGCCTAATGTTGATGCACGCAACCAATGAGATCAAAGCTGATGGTAGATTAATGCGTGGCACATACGCCCCACTCCTTACTCATTCATGCTTAATGTGTTAGCAAACTGTGGACGTGAAAATAAAACAGCATGTCGTTAATCATAATCAGTGCTCTGAAAATATCATCTCCATTGCAAAAAATTGCCAGAATATTGCGCTACTTGAAAAAAATTAGTACCTGGCCCAGAAATATTCCACTCTTCAGTACATTCTTCTTGTTCTGTGGCATGAAGTTGACCTCTTGTAACTGCATTAAAGAAAACAAACTTAATGCATGTTCTCTATTGCTATTTGAAACACAAATACATAATTGAATGAAAATACTAATCATAAGGGCTGGTAGAGAAACTCTCCAAGGTACTTAGTCTCTCTTTGAGCCCTAAGTTTTTTAAATGGTTTAATTAATTTTTATGATAGCATTCATTAGCCTTTATGATATCAATGGGCAGCTCACATGCAGCCACATCACACAGTGATGCAGTATATGGTTAATTGGTTATACCCTTATGAAATTCAGATTTGCAGAAGCAATTCGTTATGTTCTTGGCATTAACTGAGTCTCAGACTTACTTCACAAAATGCATCACTTTCAGATTTACTTTTCTATGTGACATTTGAAGGCTGACCAACCTCTCATTGACAAGATTTTTCCAGCACTTCTCCTTAATACATTGTATGGTGTCTTAATTGAGTGTTAGAAGAACACTCGCGCAGTTAGGAGGAAAAAAATTCAACCAACGTTTCTTTAAAATTGCAGTGTCTATCGGATATGCGGCTCAGTAGCAACGAACACATTTTACGATTTTGTCCACCCATCTTGGTCATCCAGGCGAGTGGCATTCATACGTACAAGGTCCGGACATCTTTGAGTTGTTTGGGTTCATATTTCGCAATTACCAACGGCATCAATTTTTCCATTCCCCTTTCATGGCGGCATTAGAGGACTCTGCCTGTCATTATTCATTTTGCCTCAATGACATTTATCCCCTCCAAAAGCCATGTCTTGTCAGGTAGCAGATTAAAAAATAAGCCCATCTCATGGGCAATTAAGTCATTCAGGCTGTAATCTTAAATGATTGAAAGGAGGGTAAAATGTTTACATGTTCCCCAAACTTAGAAGTCTAAATTAAATCCTCTGATTAAATCTCCCCTCGAATGCAGCTGTAAAGTATCCCACGTTGATGAATGATTTGATGTTTTCCTGGTGTATCTTGTGAAGGAAGATATTTTTTGAAAACCTTAACGCACAGAAACCTGTGAGTTTGGTAACATTTAGAAACCCAGGCATAAATGGGTACTTAACAAAATATTGCATGCTAATCTGCCAAAAGCTCTTCCTTAAGAATATGGGTGGTGGCACTATTAAATAAAAATTAAAATTGGACCGTGGTGGATTGAAAAGTCAACATTCTTGGAGGCCCTTCCAAAAGAAAAGTAAAATTCATAATAATATATTGGTTCGAATGTTAAGAGCCTCTTAGGAGCTAGGAGTAGCAGGAGCTTGGGATTTGGAGTGTATTAATGTAGTCAGAGCTTCTCTTGGGTGTGGGCTTCCAAGTGTTAAACCCATCCTGGAAGCATTAAAGCTGCTTATCCCCATTTTATGCAAGGTCTTTTCTTGCCTTCAAATACACCATGTAATGGCACAGTGGATGAGTGCGTATGTTTAACCACAGCAGGAGGACATCCTCCAACTATGACATTAGCTGCTTTGTTCTCTTTTTCTGTACATACTTGTACTTTATTGAGCTGTATTCTCAATTTTGATCCTATTTTTTGCAACCAAGTTGACGGAACTTCCATTTTTGCTGCCAATCCTGCATATTTCGTGTGTGGATTTTAATCTACTTCTCAAAGGAGGTTAAGCTTTTCAATTGTCGATATTTACCTTCTCCACAGGTTTTTCCAGGGCTAATTTTGAGGACTTTTCTTACTTTTAATGTCACAAAGTACTAGTATTCATGGAATTTTGATAACACAAGCATTATTTAGAAAACCAGCAAATACTGCCATAAAAGTGTGCAGGTTGCAGGTACCTCGCCAAATGTAATATAGGTCATTCAAATGCTTGTGAATGCCACCTTTTTACTTCTACAAACACATTTTTAACACAATATACCCGTTAAATTTTATTGGGGGTTATGACAACCATTTTCATGCGAGATTTAAACTTTTGACAGATGTATATGGTCAAATTTACTTTTATGGTGGTTATTTTTCTGGGACATATTTCAATTTTTGTTCTCCGTCAAATGTGCTTGAGGTAGCCAAAACATGGTTGCCATAATTGCTTACATGCGTTGTTACTTTAACGTGCTATCAAGGAATGTCCTAACAAGAGTCCACTGTTTGCAGGTTTTTGCAATTGGAGGGCTTTTTTCCACTACCCACATAGAATTTGGAAGTTGAACCTGTTTACCTTCATAGCAAGAAATATAATCTATTTTAAGTTTTTGTTCTCATGATTTGCTTAGTAATAGTATTCATCTCTATTGTGGCCTTATTTCTAATAAGTATGAGTTTTGCAAGCATATTTATATTGAGATATAGATCCTCTTATAATGTAAAAATTAAATTATTGGGTGCAGAGGAGTTATCAGCAATTGCCTGTGTGCAATTACTGTAAACCTTTGAATGACCCTGAAGATGATGCCGCAAACATTTTATGATACTATGTATATATGCTGGTGTAAAAGTAAATGTTGCATTAATTGAGCCTTAGTTTTCACTGAGAAAATTGCTCTTGCTTTATAAATTAGCATCACTTCTCTTGAATAATTTCCTCTACTTTTTTGGACTAAAATGACAACTTTTTTCTCTGTAGAATTTCTGTTTGAATGTGGTTATAATATCGACTAATACCTTCTATAACATAGCAATATCTTGTTTTTTATTTGGATCTTAGTCTTTCGTTGCAATTTAAGTCTTCGGAAATAGCTTTTGGGTTCTGCTGCATCTTTGTTTGTTGATATCGAGCTTTCGCCACTGCTGCAGGCAGCATCTTCAGGAATAATAAATAATATTCTTATCCTTGAAGATGGTAGTGAAAGTGCGATATCAGCAAAAAAAGATGCAGCAGAACCTGAAAACTAATTCAAGAGATCTTGTTTTTGGGTGTATATGATTAAAATAAATTCTGTTTGCTCACCCGTAAATTCATGTATTCACAAACATGCATTGGCTGTGGCCTAGTATTGCCGAGAGATTTTCAAGATCCATGTGCTCTTGTACCCTCTAGTGACTGATTCGATTTGCACACCTTGCACAGAATCATGACACTTACCCAATCATGAGGTGCTCCTAAAAGTACCTTTGGTGGAGTGTGTTCCTGGAAAATGTCTTGACTTGCTATTAGTCACATTATTACTCATTCTGTTAATGAAATAAATTCATGAGTCATTGGGTGTTCTGCTTACTCCTTCAACGATGAGCGACGTAGTCACTACGTCGGTCACGAACTTCACATGCCGTCGAGCGAAGTAGTGACTACGTCGCGGCGATTCCATTTAAATCAGTGAAAAACCAGCGGTTCCATTTAAATCTCCTCCGACCTACGAGATGGGATTCATTTAATACTCCTCCGGGCTTGAAGGGTTAAGGGTAAATAGGATTGATTTCTTGATTAGTTGTTGCATCACTAGGATGGTAAAAAAATGAAAGACTTCAAGATTCCACATCCACCCCCCCAATTCGATGCAAAATGACTGGAAAACTATTTGTGCAGAATTTTATCTCATTACGTCAACCAGGGGTTCCCACAATGTGCCCCATACTGTTCTATTTTTTGTTTGTATGCCCTATAGGGTAGGCAACATGAATGAGGGCGTTTGATATTTAGTAACCTTGAGGGTTTCTGTTGTGGGTTGTGATTCGGCGGATAATACAGTTGATAATTGCAAAGATACTTTGTATTTGTTTCTTGCCTGAGCAATGAAATCACTGATTATGTCAGCATTTCTGGGGTTTTGTCTGTGCATGATGTTTTAACAGACATGGAGGAAAACCCGGAAATGCTGGAATCATCAATGCCGCAGAAACCTACAAATGAACACAGTCAATTATGGCTGTTTACTTCTTTATTTTTGCCATTTACGAGTTCAAGTTTCCACATATTGCATTAACTTATGGTTCACTTGTTTTATTTTGCTTGAACCTTTAGCCCTTTTATACAAACAACTGTCTTCTCCTCACCCCCTATCCTGGTTTTGAATGAATAATTGCAATGTGACACTAAAAATAGCTTCTTTGCCACATAGCTGACCGTTGCACTTGACCATTGGTGATTTCATATGACACCAACAATTTAAATATTGTGTATAATGTGTATACGTCAATAGTTCACATTGTGTTCATTTCTCTGGCAAGTAACAAATACGAAGTGTCTTTGCAATCATACTGCCGAATTCCAACCCACGCCTTTGAGATCACGAAATATCAGATGCCCTTGTTCGTGTTGTCTACTCTAGAGGCTTAAATGGCATTCAGGAAAAGAAATAAAACTGTGTGGGGCATGACCACTGGTTGACATGCTCATTTGATTACTTTTTTGGAATATAACTTTGACAACAAACATAACTTTTTTAAGGCTTTAGATTTATTTTGAACCATCCTAATGCAGCACAAAATAGAATAAAGTCGTGAGCAGTGCCCAAACCTTCATTTAGGTCTGCCCTTCTGACAAAAACAATGATCTGAAGCATGTTTGCCGACCTGAAGCATTCTTCTCACTCCTGAAGGAACTTTCTGTAATGTTGGGGCTACGTTGAGTTGTAACTTACTACGTTTACCACCTGACCTTGGTCACTTTGACATCAAAATTATGACAGTTGTGTGTATGTAAATGTCCTTTAGTACTCAGCTAATGCACATTTCATATCATCCCTCTTCTGTCACATATGTATGTTCGTAATTTACCATATTTGGTCATCTCATACAGAGTATTGTACTTGTAATTCCTTTAATTCTTTTTCTTACAAGTTCCACATTTTAGACCATGTTATTTGCTTGATATAAGGATGCCATAAACATAGCTTAAAGCAAATTATGCCCCAAAGGTACACTAATTCAGTGATACATGTATTTGTGTGTACATATGCACAAAACAAAAAGTTTTTCACCACAATTTACAATAAAAATGTGCTATCAATGATCAATATCCTCACTTGAGTGGTTGTCAGCCTCCACAGCATAATTCCCTATTCCACACTCCCATTCCATATTCCACTGCATCAGCATCATGGCCCTTCCTCACAGCAATACACAAACCACCTCTACCACTACATCAGAAAATGTTAATGCTGTGGAAAGCTTCTTGTTCTTGCTCCTCCACTGCCAATTTCTCCCCTTGAATCAAGGTATAAAACCACCCTGACAGACTCCACCTGTTCATCTCTGTTCCTGTCTCACCTGACAAATAAGATCAGAAAGATCCTCAGACATATCGCCCATCATCAGAGGTATTACTTCCACATCACTCTTCTTAATGTTGTACCCCTTTATTTCCTGCAAGTTTCCCACAACATTTTTACATAACATTTTATGCAATATTTTACTCAACACAGGGCCCTCACTTTGACCGGATGTCCCCCTCCAACATGTAATCTCACCCTGTAACCACCCAAGATTCGAATGCTTGCCCCTATCTCCACCCCAGTGCTACCCCCATTTCTTACAGGTCATCCTCGACGGCCACCTACACCTCCACCAAAATTATTTGCCGTGTCCCTCGGAATTTCTACCCCTTCACCTCAAGCAAATGCACCACCCTATTTCTATGCCTCTCTGCTGACCCCATCACTTCATCAGATCTGCATCCTTCCTAAATCCAATCAGGAAACCCACCCTCTCCAAAAGTCAAATGCCAGGATGAAGATGAGAGCTGTGGAGATGGCACATATCCCTGTGTGACAAGGGCATATGAATATTCCTTTAATCTGTGGACACCCTCCTCTCATCACCTTTTCCAACATCTCTCATGGAAGAAAGCATTGCTCTTCTTTGACTGACGAAGACCAACTGACTAAAAATACCATTATTTTTTGTGAGTGTCCTCTTTTAAGTTGTTTTTATATTTAAGTTTACTTTTCTTTTATACTTTGGATCCACTTCTTGTTTTAACATATAATTTATCTGAAATATGGAATACTCTACTCTGAAATATTATGGTTTTATGTATATTTGGTGTAATTTATTTCTTGTTTAGTATGTTGTAATTATGTGTTTCTGGAAAGGTTTTTCATGATTCCTAGGCTTATTTTTTTTAAGTTAAATGCAATTTGAAACTTATTCTCTTTGAATTCACAAATTTGAGAGTAACCTGAGTTAGCTTGGGACACTTGAAGGCAATTATAACAGGATTGCAACAGGAATTTATTATGAGTAGGTATGTCTTGTAGGTAGCATGATAACCTTGACAGTTGGCGTAGTTGTTAAATAATAATAATAATATTTATTCTTCCATACATATGTTCATACAGATATTATTTCCATTCAAGGAAGTAAGGTAGCCTAAAAGGCAAGAAGCCTGTGATTAGGCTAACTTCAAATTCTACAATGCGGAAATGAAAAAACATAGAACCATAATTACTAATTACATAAACAAAAACATTTAAAGGAATTTTAGTGCGTAAAAGTCAATTCACAACTGTAGTGGCTGTAAAATATGAATTACAACATAGAATGTACAATACATATGAAGCTTGAAATTGAAACATAATATACAAACCCTTTACAATAATGTTTCAATATCATCAAAAGTTACTATCCATTTTTGAATCAACCAAAACAAGTAGTTTTTTTAATTGTAAACTTTAATTAAACTGAAGAACTAGATAAAACTAAGTGTAAATACAAGTTATACAAGTTATATGGCTCTGTTGAAGTTCCACAGTGATCTTATTGTGTTTTAGAATAACTAAATGCTTTAGCCCTTTTGTCAACAAGGACAGAAGTATCTATTTTTCCTCGTGTAACTGCTTATTGGTACAAATTAAGATGCAAATTTAGCATTTTATTATCCTTGCGTTTCTGCAAATCTCATCTCTAAAAAAATAGTTTTGAAAGATACACGCTTTATCAAAGTTTGAATTAACTGTCAATGTTGTGATTTTGGTCAACTAAGAGGCGTAATGAATTGTTGTTTACTCTTACTGTAGCATTATTTTGGCTTGAAGATCCCTTGTTAACTTTGTAGGCAATTAGTTAACATGATTTTAATTCTATTAGTCTGGGAGAAATCTTTAGGTTGCAATCCTTTGTCTTAATTTCTGAGGTATGCATGTGGCGAAGGGAATATAAATTTCTCACATTATGAGTTGCTTAAAAAGATTAGGTTTTCGTTTTTAAGTGGGATAGAATTTGGCCATTAAAATCTGAAATTATGGCATTTACAAGTTCCAAGTTCTCTTGTAATGGTGAAGAGGGTTCCATGCCCACCAAGCATGTGCTAGTACAAATTTCATCGTCACAGTCAATTAAGTTCTGCTGTCTTAAATCTTTATGTGCATACCTTATGTGATTATGTGATAGATTGAGTTTCTCAGATACTTAGCAGTTATTAAATGTGAGAAGTCCTTCCTTATGCTGTGAAGTTAGAGCTAGAAGAAGCTCCTATAAAAGTATATGTGACATGGAGAGCATGGTGAGAATTTTTTATTGAATCCAACCATTTCCTTGACAACTCTTGATTCTTGTACTACTACCATGGCACGCTATTTCGAGGATAGCACTGCTTGAGGCCACATGTTTTCTCTACCCAAGGGGGAATCACCTTTTCAGCACGTACTAGTAATGGAGCATTTTGTTTTAGTGAGCCATCACATGGCACGAATAGGACTTAGATGATTAAGCTCTGCAATCATGGAATTTGGCATTGCTAACATTTTGCCTGCTCTGCTTAATTTACCCAAAACTAGGGAAGTGGCATGTTAAAGAAGTGTGATGCGCATTTTTCCTTTCACAGGGTCTAAGACAAGGCATATGCGTCAGGTGTTTGACAGAGTGCCTGGCCTGTCCAGCCATCACAGGTGTAGGATGTGCGGGAAAGTGGTGACCCACATGCGGAATCACTATCACGTCCACTTTCCGGGCCGGTATGTGTGCCCCTATTGTCAGGCCATCTACACCCGCAGTGACAACCTACGCACTCACGTGCGATACAAACACTGTAATCCCTCCGTGGATGCTTCTAAGTCCAGTGAGCAAGATGGCTGGGGAGGGAGGGTAGAGAAAGATGAGCAATGTAGCACTGTAGAGCATAAGGCAACATCTTTGGTGAAAGCAGAATTACTGATGGCATCCAAAACCTAAAGGAAGAATTTAAAACCTATTAAATTTCAAGTTGTTTTAGTTGTGTATTCAAAATTACTGTCAGTTGTGATATGTAGGATGAACGGTTGACATGTAATGCAAATGCTACTTGTTTTTCAAGTAATTTCCGCCTAAAAGAATTGTGATATTTCATAAACGATCTGCAATGGCCTCGTTAGAAGCTGGGACCATAGTCTCGCTATGCCTCCTAAAAAATGTGATATATTAACAAATTAAGATGTTGTGCCAAAGTTTGAAAAACTGAGAATGACTTTGACTATTAAATGATCGGTATAGGAAAATCCTGTTTATTTGAGTGATTATCTGTGGAATAGTGAAATGTTATTTTTTTATTGTGTGCTTATTGAATTTGAGCAACTGAATTTCTGTTGAACTGTCATGAGTACCTGGTTTGATCTGTTTTTATGTAGTTCTTGGAATGGGATAATTTATGATTGTTATCCATATTTAAGGTTCTCGAATGAGTTCAATTTGGATACTTAAAATGCTATCTGATTAGTATGTTCTATGCTGGTGGGTTAGATAATATTTTGATTTTGTCAATTTTTTTGCAGCTGTGGCTTTTATCTGCAGGTCACACGTGCTCTACAGATCAAGTAATGGCTTCTTCATGTAATGAGCTTGAGTGCTTTAATGTATGTCATGTTTGATTCAGAAAGTACTGGTACAAGGAAGGAAGGCATTGAGTGGTCCAATTGCTCCTTTTTGAGAACCTTGAATTTGCTAGATATTATTTTATTGGGGTCTGAAGTTATTTAAAAAAAAGTTGTGCAAGATAAGTGCAATAAATATATACTCATTGATTAAATGTAATTTGGTATGATTTTACATGACTAAGGGTGGATTGTACAGTGGGAAAAATATTGTTTTCCTTGAGGCTGATGGTTTATTTTCTGGTCATGATTAAGATTTATAGCACATTTCTTGCCAAGTCAAAGAATAGCAAATTAAGTTTGCTTGGATAAATCTTTATTCTAGTTAATGCTAAGCGCAGAGTTTTCATGCTGATCCTCAGCAATATTATTACCGTTTGGAAAATTCACTATCAGCCTTTACATTATTTTTTAGGGTATTGCATAAGTATGTCAAAGCTTTGTTGAGCCTGTGAGGATGGACTTGGTTGGATTTAATATGCTGATTTAGATTTATTATTTCTGATGATACTTCGAGTATTTGATTCTGTCATTCAGGCTGAAAGCCAATGCCTTACTATCTTGAGCATATACCCTGCCTTAAAAAGGATGTGATAATTATGCATACAGAGGGAGTATGTATATATAATTTGCGGATATTAAAATGAAGTGAGCTGTTTTTCATAATAAAGGTTTTACCAAAAAGTGTTTTTCTCTTAATTGTTTCTGCTAAAAAAAATTTTGAAAAAGGATAATGTTTTATTCTTACTTTAGAAGTTTATTCGTCTGTTCATTCATTATTGATGTTTTAAGGTTTATTTGTTGAAAAAGTTGTTGTGCTGATTTTAGCATCCTTTACTCCTTAGCGTCTTAAGTGTTTTTATATCTGGAGGGTAAAGTGTGGTGACTTGTTTTTATTGAATACTTATTTTATTTTCCATGTTTTTGTATATATTTGTTATTTTTCAAATCTGTTATTTCTTTGTATCAGTTTTCTCTATTTTATGTATATCACCCCTTTTGGCCTATAAGATGCATCTGTCGGAGGATTTTTTTCCTTAAAATGTATTAATGTGATTATTTTTAACCTGTTGACATTTTCTCATTGAAACAAAAATGCAGGATTCAATACACCTTGCAAGAGAGAAATTTTGCTTGCTTATCAGTAGCTATCATATCCCATATGCTGGTATGTAGCTTGTTTTCTGTCAAGGTGGAGGTCAATTTTTCATTGTAGGTTTTATTCAGTAAAAAAAACCTTTCAGAGCTATTTTATTTTTCTTTTTTTTTGTCTACGTTGAAGTATGTAGTCAGTGTTAAGTTTTGCTCGTGCCCCATGGAGAATACATATGAAATTTACATGCCAGTTTAGAGCAGTGGTTCCCAAACTGTGTCATGACCCACTGGTGATTCGTGGGCGATCTTTTAGTGGAAAAAAAATTAGCGATGGGGAGTGCATCTTTAGCTCGCTGCCAAAACATGGTCTGCAGTGAAATTAGAGGGATGTCAGGGTTACAACAGGCCTGGAATACCTGGAGAAGTTGTGAAAATTGAAAATGGGGCCTGTAAAAGTCAAGGGAAGTGAGAAATCAGCCTAGAAATGTGCTGTTACTAGTTAAAATTGGATAGTTTAAAAAAATATAGGGGTGTACTATTTTTGGCACTTTCTGCTGGTGTGTGTATACAGTGTGTCCCATTGATCATCTGTCATTTTTTACCTCTAATTTTAGACATTTCTATTAGTGCCACATTGATGAAATTTGACACCATGGTAGTAAAAAGTCTTATGTTTTGTTGTCTCCAAGCGAAATTTTACAAATTTGACCTTGTGACCCCAGAATGGGGGCCCAATCCCAAATCCAAAATTTGCCTTATGGGCTATTAATGTTAAAAAATTTGAGACACAAAAAAGTCATATTTATTTTGCAAAACTTTTAATACAGTAAAACTCCAATTGTCTGAACTCCAACTGTCATGATCGCCAGAATCGGCTTTTTACAGTAAGGGCAATAGGCTATTCAAAACGTGGATTGTATCTTTTGTACTGTAAATTTCATTTGGCAGTTATTGGTTACAGCACATACAATTTCTTTAGCATTCTTAGATCATTCTGAAGCGAATACGTTAAGAAATTACTTTTTTTGTGAGTTATTTATTTATCCTGATGGGGTCTGGTCCCAATTGATCCAGATAATTGGAGTTCTACTGTACAAAGGTTTTTGGGCACTATAGAGTTTTTTGTTCCGTGCCTGAATGAAGGCTCTTATGTGGTGCTTAGCTGTAAATAATGTCTCTTAAGTAGGGAGGAATAAGAGAGGTACGTAGAGTGTTTCACATGCATGTGTGTGTTATCTAATGTGCCTCCATTTGATGGCCAGTGCGAATATCACTCGGGACAGGCAAGTGGCCGGTGATCCGTCACCGAGTTGGACGATGAGTCCAACACCTTGCCGTGCTTGAATTTCCCTTGTCGGTGATGAGACCTAAGAATAATATGGCATCAGAGAGGCGGCTGGTTTTCGCCCAGAGTAACAGTGGTGGTGCTCCGTTTGTTGGGAAACTTTATTCCACCACGTGTGTTATCGTGTCGTGCTTTTACTATTGTGCCTTCCTTAAAATGCACACATACTGAAGAGTGGTTATTGTCACCTGGAAAAGTGGAAATTTGGGCTTGGAATTAGAAAAGTTCTGGAATTTCATAGGTTTTTATTAGGTGGGTCGCGGAAAATTGTCAAATCTAAGGTGGTGGGTCTCACAGCAATAAAGTTTGGGAACTGCTGGTTTAAAGCATTCATTCACGATTTGGGGGATTTGATGGGTTGGGATATTGATGCAACTTATGGTTAATGATATAGTTTGTGACTAGATGTCCTCTCATGAGGGCTTGCCAATTTAAAATTTCTCATTGAAGGTGCAATATAGAACTTTGAAGAAGCTCCTTCAGGTTTTTGACTGGCCGAGTGATATTTTTGACTAAATCGTTTTAATTTTTCCTTCCGAGTATGCTGTTTGAGTAAATATTTGTTATTTTTTAATTTGGCTCAAATATATCCATTGTGTTTTTGCCACTGATTTAGAGAAATGATATGCACCTTATAGGCCTCAATTCACTTGATATTATGGAGACCTATGACTGAAATATTTATCTATTCCTTTTTTTTGTTGTTACACTGTTTTCTCCTTCAGTATTTGTGGAGTGATTAAGTATAATCCTTATAATTTGCATTTTACTTGTTAGTTGTAATTTCATGGGAAATTTTTACAATTTAAGTGCATTTCCAGAGTCTGTTACATATGTCAAGATACTCATGCCCATTGTTAATATTTTAAGGTAGAAATTAGATTACAGTTCTCTGGTCAATTTTCTCTTGTTTGGTTTTCCAGTCCAAATAACTGAACATCACTCCTTGTATCTTTCTGTTCATATTTTTATAGAGCAATGTAACATGGCCAATAATAAACAGCATAATATCATTATGCAAAAGTAACGTCTGAAGTTTCAATTTTCACCAGGAAGTGTGGTTGATGAGAAAGACCTCCATTGTGTTGTTCAGGGAAACAATGCTTTCAGGGTGGTGGTCATGTTTTTCGAAGAGCAGAAGGAATCATTATGTTAAATTGTTGACCGCTGACTCTTTTTTTCAGGTTGTCAAACATCCAAAGGTGCATTTGGGGGCCAGACTCCCCAGTCGAGTGGTGATATATTCATTCGACTGCCTGCAAGTTCCTTATTTCTCTGCCGAATGTGTGGCAAAACTGTCAGCAACAAGTGGCATCACTTTAGGCGTCACTGGCCAGACAAAATACCGTGTCCTATTTGTCACGCAGTGTTTGCTAGGAAAGACCATCTAAAATACCACCTAAGAGTGAAACATGAGTGTGTAGCAGCCATATGATCAACAGATATTACTCCTCTGCCCCTAATTCAAAAAGAAATACCATGCACAGTGTAATTATTGATGGACAAAATGAGTGTATGTAGATGTCATGTTTTCGTTGAGGGCAGAAATTTGGCTGAGTAATGTAAATTTTCAGTTATTTTTGGAAATTGTTAATGCATGATATTAATTATCTGCAATGGTTGAGGATGTCACTAAGAAATCTTGAATGAAGAGAAATTTTTACGTCCAGAAGGGTTGACTTTTCAAGCTATCGCCTTCTGATTCCCTATTTTTCCTCTTGCAGGGCCAAAGTCCTCACACATGAGACAAATGTTTGACAGGGTTCCAGAAAACTCCAATCACTTCAAGTGTAAGAAGTGTGGAAAAATTGTCTCCCACATTAGGAATCATTATCATGTTCATTTCCCTGGGCATTATGAATGCCCTTTATGTCTGACCACGTATACCCGAAGTGATAGTCTACGTTACCATTATAAAATTAAGCATTTTGCTAAGAGTTGGTTCAGAACATCGCTGGACTCATCTCATGAAGAAGAAAGTGCCTCACAGTTTGTTTAAAGTGAGTTGTACTGCCATGTGTAAGACTGAAGCTATTAGGGAAGCTCCTTTTCATCCAGTTGAATTTCTCCACCCTCTAGATAGCCCTTGGGATGGAGGGAGTAATTTAAATTATTATTAAAAGCTATAGTTGGGGATTTCTTTCTCATGAGCATTCATTATTGTAGATAAATATTTGTCATTAATGTAAAACAGTTGAATAAATATGACCCTTCTTCCATCAATGCTGTTGTCTTCTCACATTCCTTTTTACATCTCCCCGTGTTAGTGCTTTATTTAAAATCTTATCTTGGTTTCTAAGCCTTCTTAGCTGGTGAATACTTTGAGTTACCGTGTGAGTTATATCTTTAGTAGTTTTGTTATGTAGGATGAGAAGATAAGTCTATCTTCTCATCCAAGAGATTTATATTGGCTTCTGTATATATGTTGAACTAAATCAAAATCATTCATTGAATTTTTCTTTCAGCTAATGGCATGCATATATGATAATCACCAAAAACTGCTCATTGGAATCGATGTTCACTTGTATTTTTGTTCACTTATGTATTTCTGTTTGAAAGCTGTATGCTATTATTCTTGATGACTTACATGCAGCTTTGTGGAGCACCACGTACCATCATAAATAGTTCTTAAGGTCCTAATGCAAAACATCCATAAGTCAGGGTCAGTGGCGTAATTCAGGGGTGGCAGTTGCCACTCCAGGATGGTCTAACCCAATATTTTGCCACCCCAGAATTTTGTAGTAAATATCTTGATAAATTACAAACAATTGGAAAATTGCAATTCTACGTGCACGGCCCTTTGTTGAACTTTCTTGATTCTTCATTAATCATGCCTAATTTAGGAGGATTTCACCTGAGGGGTATTCCATACCTCCCGGTATGCCTCACCACCCCTGCTAAAAAGCTAAAATTACACCCATGGCCAGTGTCAACATACGATCAACTTTATCCTAAACTCAACTCTTATCCTCTATGTGGAATTTTGGACATTGTGTGTGGTATGGTATGTGGTTCCATGGTGGAGGTCAATTTAATTTTTGTGCAGAAAGGTAAAAAAAATCTTAGTTTCAAGTTCAATATAGCCAAAATATTTAGCAATGGGGTTAAATGATTAATATCCTCTGTTACTTGTAAATTACGTGTGGTGAGAGTTCATCATGACACGCTCATTACGTGTGAGTGTAAGATCTGCTAATGTTTTGAAATTTGGCTGGTGGTCTTTGCTTTGTGGTATATGATCAGTAGTAAGCCATCAAAGTAGACCATTGGGGAATCATCCGTGTGCATTATCTGGCAGGAAAAATGCATGTCTTTATTCGGGCCTCTGGGGTATTTTTAGAACGAGGTACTCGGTCAAGTACTGATGAATTCTTTGGAGAGCTTAAGACCTCAAATGATAGAATTTCCAGTGGCTTGTGTTTTGTTGTCATATTTTCATTTATGAAATTGCATAGTTTGTGCTCAAGCAGTGCAAATTTGTTCAACAATTAAAATTACACAAAAGTTCTAATAGCCAAAAATTAATTCATGATGTTGTACAGGTTTTCTTAATACCTTTCTTGTCTAATGCTCTAGTTCGTGTTCTATTTTTAATTGCTCTGTATTACATTTCTGGTGGCACTAAATGAAACAGATGCAATTGTACATATTAGTCGTTATAAAAATTAGGCTTTCATGCCAATGAGAGACTACATTAATTTCTTATTCATATTTCAGCTTGTTTGTAGTATGCCTATTGCATTTTAAATAGTTATTTAGTCGATCAGATCTTAAAATGTTGTCATTGTGCTATGACATTTACTATTTTTATTGCTCTGCAACATTAATTTTGCTTTTGTTTATTTGCCTCTTTTAAGATTTTCCAGATTGGTGATTGTGAACTATTTTAACTTTCTTTGATCCATTTTGAGGGATTGCTGCTGAGGCACATGGTTTATATGTTAGCACATGGTTTATAACCAAGCATTTTTATGAAAAAAGTCAAACCAATCAGGCATTGTTCATAACATTTGCACTCTGTTTGCATTTGATTTTATAAACTCATAAATAGTCTCCGGTAGCATTTAACCTTGTCTAAATGAATATTTAATTGACAATTCATCAGTCAGGTAAGCTAAATATTGGTATTTCTTCTTTGTTCGATGAATGTTGGTGGCTACTATTGGCATATAATTACTTAGAGATTACATCTAGGTGAAGGATACGTCAGCTGGTTAGATGGAGGTAGAAATGAGAGAATCAGAATTTTAGTTTGCAAGCGGTGTCTGTTAACCCTTTTCACTCGGGTGTCAAGTGTCACTTGACTCATGCCCTTCATTTAAGTACTATAGATATAAAAAAATGTTTAAAAATAAATATTTTGGTATTAAATTCTTAGTGTGATTAAGTGAATGAAGTACCTACTTAGTGCTTTCCCTGGGTCATCCAGATGGCAAATGAAGATCTCAGAGGGTGTACATATCATTTTTAACAGTGGGCTGGTTAAAATGCTAGTTTTTTTGGAAGAAAGGATGTATTAGGAAACCCTTTGGTGTCCGAGGTTAATGTTCAATGAGCCATTAAGAACTAGAGGCAACTGCTACCTTAGTGTAATTAATATGAAATGGCCTCATTTTGAAGGTAAAAACTCCAATCATGCGAATTCTAACTATCCGGATCGCCAATTATCTGTATATTAGGAGTTATGCTGTACCTATATATACGCATGAGATATTTAGGACTTTTTATTAGAGAAAACCTAGTACTGGAAGTCCACCATTGCAGGCCTACTGTTGGCTGAAGGAAAACATTGATCTTCCTTGTGAACTCATTCCCAGAAGTCCCTAGTGGGTGGAGCAATTTCATTTTGAGTTTAAACAATCACATAGTTTCCACTTAATAGTGGACCCCATTTTTATTTCCTGTTGTATTTTACATTATTGTTAATGCTATTATGAGAAAGGTTTCCCATGAACATGTCTGTAAATAGAAGGGAGTAGGCTCTTGGGGATTGGAGATTCAAATGAGAAGTGTGAGTGAGAAATCATCTGATTAGACGTTTGCAAAAGTAATATAGAATTGCTTATAGTATTGCTTAGAAGGTTGCAGAAAGTTTTGCTCGACTTTTCTGGGAACTAAATGAAATTTTTTTTTGCCATGATGCTGCATTTTGAAAGACTTCAAATCACTTAAGGAGAGATTGTGATGAGTTTTTGTGAGTTTCTGTCTCCCACTCCCAGCCTCAAAATAAAAGTTATGTTTTTGGAATATATTAAGCAAACAAACTTGTGGTTGAATTTCGAATTTTCGGTAGCTTGACTTGGGATAAAATTGAACTACCTGGAATGTCTGATTGATTTTGGCCAAATCCGATAGTGTTCTCACTGACTTCCTATTTTCATTATGATTATTTAGTTTCCAAAATCAGCACTACTGGCAAGTTTTAGTTCACTCATAAAAAGCATGTGAGACATAAGCATGCTACCAGCAACTCTCAAAAAATCAGTAACCAGGAAAAGAGAGACCAGTATTTATGTAGATAGATAAGACAGATTTATTTATGATAGAACAATTAATAATTGTTTGGGTTTTGTCAAGCAAGTTATGTATTGTTGCCAAGTTGGTGTAGTGTGGATCAAGAAAAGGGATAACATAACTGGGAATTGTATTTATTTTGGAGGGGTGATGGAAGGAGAGAAAATATATGATGAATGCATATGTAGGAGCTGTAACGCCCAGCCACATTGACACACCGGTTCCTGTAAGATCACCGAAGTTAAGCAATGTTGGGCCCGGACAGAGGTTGGATGTGTGACCACACATACCTTCGCCGTGATGCTCTTGTCCCCAGTCCGCATATGGCAGACAGGCATGGGTTGGCACGGACCAAGACGGTCTAAGTGCCTGGGCTCCTGTCGAAGGCCCCCCTACAAAACAATCTGATGTAGGAGCTGTCACGATGAACAATGAGCGTTTCCCGGGTGGACAAGGTGCTACATACTGAATGTGATGGGAAATAGGTTTCTGGATTAGTCAATTTGAGAATAAAGGAGAGTAAATGAAACAAGCGTCTCTTGTAAGTGGAAGAGTGGAGAAATTGCGAAGTGAGAGTGAAGACAGAATGGAACCCATAGACTTAGGGCAAAATTGGACATCCTTTTGTTGCTTTACCAAAGGAATGTGTGACCCAGTTTAGTGTAGCAAGTTCTGTGGTGATGTGGACCATGTCGACAGCAATGTGTAAGCTGTGTAATACGAGGGGGGACCCAAAAATAACGGGAATTTCGTAATAACATTTTTATTAAACAATATTTTCACATCAAATTTTGATCACCTTCAAAGTAATCCCCATTGACTGTAACACATTTATCTAATCGTTTCTTCCATTGTTCGAAACAGGTTTTTAATTCGCTTATTTTAATGTTCTTTAGGCCTTCCAGCGATTTTTGTTTCACCTCTTCTACAGTCCCAAAACGTTTTCCTTTCATGTCCCTTTTGAGTCTAGGAAATAAAAAGAAGTCGCAGGGGGCAAGTTTCGGTAAATAGGGAGGGTGAAAAATTGGCATCATGCCGTTTTTGGTCAAAAACTGCTTCACAGACAGCGCGGTGTGGGCAGGTGCGTTGTCGTGGTGGAAGAACCAATCACCTGTGCGCCAAAGATCCGCCCTTTTCTTCCGGATGTTCTCCCTTAACCTCCTCAAAGCCTCTAGGTAAAATTGCTGGTTGACCGTCTGGCCCGGAGAAACAAATTTCACGTTGACAACACCTCTGCAATCGAAGAAAAAAATGAGCATTGTCTTGATGTTACAACATTGTCGTCAGTTTTTGAAGTTGACGGGCGCCCAGAACGAGGTTGTCTTCAATCGTCATCTTTCCATTCTTGAAACGCGAAAACCAGTCGTAGACACGTGTTTCACTTAGGGCACTATCCCCATAAGCTGTTTTAAGCATCACAAGAGTTTCTGCGGGAGTTTTCCCCAACATAAAACAAAACTTCACAGCAGCACGTTGCTCCCGGCAGTCAGCCATTACACATTTTCGCTACAACAGAAAGAGTAGGTTTACTGAAAAAAATCCTACAGACGAACGGATGCACTCAGAGCGACCAGGCTTCGCACACTGACTCAGGAAAAGTCATTGCTTAGAACCCTCTACTGTAGAACCCAATCCCTCACTCCGCCACCCCCCACCACGCTATTCCCGTTACTTTTGGGTCCCCCCTCGTAAGTGGGTGAGAAATATGCATGCAAACCTCTGGGGTCTGCTACACCCACGATCTGCTAAACAAGGCGCAGCAAAGACATGGCATTGGACCAACTTTCCATCGCTGGTGCAACCTTTCAGCACATGGATACCTGCTTGAAATACTAATGAACTCATTTTTTTAAATTCCTGTTTTGTTGATTTTAGTATAATTTGCTAAATTATCCTTATTTTTTGTTTAGTATATTACTTAATAATTATGGAATTAAAAAAGTATATGTAACTAGTTGTTTATTAAAAAACTCGTTATCTTGACAATAACACCCAACTAAGAATATCAAAGTGCCCTGTCCCACGTACTGGGGTCGTCTGTATGTGGGTCGTCTGTCTCATAGATGATAAAATTGAGTGAAACCTAAATAGTGGTACACATAAAATTATTGATACTCAGAGAGGAAATAATTTTCACAGTTATTTGTTAATAAATGAAGCAGCCACATGGGGGTGAGATAGGGGGTCATGGTCAGAACTTCTTGATGTGAAGAAGTGAGCGGGAGTGTCCAACGAAGAAACATTTTTCTCTGAAAATTGATCTGCATGTGAGGAAGCCCCAAGTAATCATCAAGCTACCTTCTATTCCTATATCCATTGTTGGGAGGAAATCTGTCGAAATGCAAAGTGTGCAAGTACTGTGCGCTGACCATGGATGACAATGGTGTGCAAAAAGTACTTGAGATATGTGAATGAAAATGCTGAAGTTGTGTGTGCCGTCCATGAGTGAAAAGCGGGTGCAAGAAGTGTGCAATAGCAAGAAGTGTGCAAATAACAGAGTGCACATTTTTGTCATGGTTCAGGCATACCAAATTTTCACCAGGGATGACATATTCTCATACCTTTATGGTTAAGGGAGGTCAGTTTTCCTGGGTCGCCTGTGGTTTTAGGTGAGATTATCTTGATGAGTATTTGGCAGGGGTGTTTGTACAACTGCCTTTGGTTTTCTGTTCATAATAAGATGATGAGTGCAAAGCTGTTGTGTTATGCTACATCTGAATTTTTGGGGTCCTCTATTCTTTGTGCCGTCATGATCTCGAATTGAGCTTGAAAAAAAAGTATTGAAGTCCATCAGGCCTAATGGTCATGTCTCTTAATTTATCTGGATACTGTAATCTGCTACATTGGTAGGAGGTAAAATAATTTATATCATGTCAAAAGTGAGCTTAGGTCCCCTGTAGCTATCTTAAAGGTTTAATCTTGCTAGACACACATTAACCTTTATCTTACTGATTTAAATTCCCTCTGCTAGCTCTCCCGGCCGGATTTTATTTTAATTTAAAGGTAAACAGTCACATCTAGCTTACATCATAATGCATGCATGGCCATAGGACCCCTCATCCTAGCCTGCATTTAAATGCACGTTAGTCCTTTAAAGTTTAATTAATGAGGAGGAGAATATGCTCCATAGTGTTTATTAATTTGCTGAAATAAGTCTCAATGCACCAGGTCCTTGATCAGCATATTTAGAGATGGTACCAAAAGTTAACCACATATTTCGATTGGAGCCCGGTGAGCCTCAGTCCATCCCAGTTTATCACATATATGTGTCTTCGTTCAATTTATGACTCGACTCCTGATTTAACAGGAAAAGTTCATAAATAAATGAGCTGGAGATGTTTGTTATCTTGCAAGAGCCAATTGACCGATGTTTAATGGAGTGGTGTTGGAAGTTTCCTCATCGATATTGGTGAATTATTAATTTTAAATGATCTTTCATCCAAAGAGAAAGAGTTCATCAGCTTATTTTAATTTGTATACAAAGTGGACCAATAAATCCCCTGCTAAATTTATTCACAACGTTAAAGACTGATCAGACATCATGTGTGAGAAATGCTGGTGTTCAAAGAAAGTTAGGATTCTTTTCTGTGTGTGTTACTACGCTTATACCTCGTGAACTCTTAAAAGTGGATTGAGGGACTTGGTCCTGGCTAAAGGTTTTGAATGAACAATTTTTGAGTTTATAATTTCTAGCTTTGTGTTTTATCTGGTGATTGATATTGATAAGTGTTCCTTACATTGTGCATGGCGTGTGTATTTGCAGATGGTGGCAGAGGGGAAGTACCACCACCATGCTATAAAGAGGAGTCAGAAAGCCTAGTTAACAACCATCTCCCAGGTCCTTCTCCTCATGGTGCTCCACAGTCATTGGCATGTGCAGTGGAAGGTGTGACTGCTCTTGCCCGTGAACTTAGTGCAGCTGCACTTGCTATGGGAATGCATCAATGCGAAGACTGCAGGAATAGATTTTCACACAGGGAGTCTTTGGCGCATCATCGTCTCACCCACCAATGCAAAATACGGTGTTCTCTTTGTCGAAATGCTTTCTCGAGCATGTGCGATGTGATAAGGCACATGAAAAATGTTCACGGGTTAAGAGCTGAAATGGCGGAGGAGCAATGGCAGCAACATTTAGCCACTAGGAGAGGATAAAATAGACCTGGAAGTGAGATAATCATATAAGCGCCAAGAAGTGTTCTTAAATTTATCTGCAATTGTGGAGTATCTTAAATTTCTGTGTGATGGTTTAAAAATTTTACTGTAATGTGAGGTGAGTTAAAATGCTTGTGACCTTTACTTTCACCATTCCCTTTTGCATGATAGTGTCATGGTCAGCTTTACTTTCCCCTATAGCTACATATCATCAAACATGCTGCATCAAACTTGTGAGCATGTTATGCCATACTTGCTGGACAGTTGTTATGTCATACTTGCTCCAAAAATTTGATTTGTCACAGCAGCGGCAAAATTGTGTTATACTTGGTCAAATTTATTGTCTAACACATCACATCTGCCATGCAGTGCCTACCACAAAATTGTTCCATCCTTCTTGCAACATACATAAAACCCAACCATAATTGCCCATTTCCTCACCAACTTACTGTATCAAACCCAACGAAATGCTGCAATATAAACAATGTAAGTGTGATGTACAGATACAGAAATGTATGTCCTTTTGGTCCTCGTAATCTGGAAAATATCATGTATGATTCCTGTAATTTAGAGGTAGGCTCTCCTAAGCTACTATTTCAAAGCCATTCCCAAAAATTTACATGTCATGAAGTTATGTCAAAACTATTGTTTATCCTTTAGAGAGAAACTTTCCCAAAACTATATCAGTAAGTGATGGGTCACCCAGTACTCAATAGAGTATCAATGATAAAGAATAAGTGAGAATCTTCTGTTTTATTTTTCTTGGTAATCTAGAAATGGCTTTGAATAGTACTTAGAGACTTATTTATTAAAGGTTGTGGTCAAATGACCAATTTGAAACTTCGAGCAGTCTATATTCCTTTTGACTGTGCTTAGGGCAAGATTTTATGTGGTGTCAATATCACCCCTACCCACTGCTGTTTCCCAAGATGGGAGTTAATAACAAAATTTTGCAATGTGAGATGATAAGTTCTTATTAGTATAAAATGGTAATTCTACAGGGTTATTAACCATATTCTAAATTTCCTGTTGGAAGTGATCAGTAACCTGTTGGGAATTGAAATTTCCCATCAGAAATGAACATTTCCCATAGGAAACGAAATTTTACTCTAGGAAATGAAATTTTCTGGCTGGAAATGAACATGAAATAATATTATTGTTAATGTTATAATGTTAATTTCGAAGTCAAGCGTAGTTTTTACTACTACTTTACAATGGCGGCGGGGTTGCGTCCTCGCCTGCTAACCCAAAGGTCTCGGGTTCGAATCCCGCCTGGGGAGGATTTTTCAACTTCCCAGGACATGGTTGTTTGTGCTTGTCCATTGTTGATCGTTAAAGTATCCCGTATCGTATTTATACGTAAGCTAGCTATCCGAGTGCAGCTGTATCGCCGGGTAAAAGTAAACCGTATATATTCCCACTCCCGAGGCTGTATCCTTAACGAAGACCAGAAGAATTACCAACCAAGAGATTTTTAAATGCGCACAGGTCGCATAAACCTTGTGTTACATGTATTTATCACGTATACCTAATGCCTATTTTAACTTAATATATGGTTCCTTTGAAGCCATAACCGCATAAATAGGTACCCATTTAGTAAATATTTTCTGTGCTCATCCTTTGTTTTTATTTTCGTGAAATATATTTTAATAACATATATATAGCAACGTGTTTAGCCTAGCAACACGTGTTCAAACTCCAAGAAGACTACCTCTTCGCCAGGCAGCTTCTTGGTGATTTTCAGCGACAGATACCTACTTGTTGACAGGGCTTAATTTCTGACTGACTTGTCCGGAGCGCTGCTGGTGTCTCTGGCTTCTTCATCTTCTCTCAGCGTATTCAATCAAGCTGGGGGGTATTCCAGACCCTCCGGTGCTTCAGAGCTCTGAGACTTCTAAACTTAAAAATTAAGCCGTGATCGTTGATGTGTAATTGCCTCTAATTTGGACGTTATGAAACAGTGGTATTTACTAAACATGCCTAGACTTCGAACGAAAAAAGATTACATTTTGCCGGACCTCCGGGAGGCGCGAAACAGTCGTTTCTCGTTTTGGAAAACTTGTTTTGCTATTAGTATTAAGTTTGGAAATATCGGTTAAGTAATAGTTAAAAACCCTATAATCTACTTCGTTTTTAAAATTTTGTGCTTATTGAATGAGTGTGTGAGCTTCTAAACTGGCCTGAAATTGACCTACGGATGAGAGGGACGAAAAATGGGCTGTCTTTCTTCTCCAACCGCAATAGTACATGCCAGGTAAAAGTTCATCGCATTTTATTACTTATCTTGTGTTAACTTGTTTCGTGAGTTTAATCGCATATATATTACTCAATTTTTGAACCCCTTCCCGTTGTTCAATCTTTCCCAAATTTTGCATACATGATTAATTTTGATGACAAAATCTTGGTAATTTTTTTCGAATTTTTCACGTTGTCAGATTTAATATTTTTTATTTTGATCTAAGACAGGAGTAGTAGCGGAATTTAAAAAAGCTAAAGAAAATTTCAATGATTGTTAAATTAATAAAAGTGTGAAACTAAAAAGTATAAAATAAAAATATTCAAAAACACTTTTTAAAAACTGGTCTTATTTCAAAATGCACTAAAAAGTAAAAAATGAAAATGCACTAAAAGGAGAAAATAAATTTTAGATTGAAGATTACAAAGTTAAGAGACCTTCTATTCCAAATATATAAATACAATAAAGTTGAAAGTGAAAATGAATATTTGTTTACTTTATCTGTGCAATTCGTCGATGATTATGAGGCAAGAACGTATAATCGTAAGTCTAATTGATCATCTAGTTGATAATCATGATTATAAGACCAGGGTGCTCAAATTCAGCTTAGAAAATTACTTTGCAGGCTCAAATTCAACTTATTAAATTACTTTGCCCCTGGTCTGATAATGATGATACAATAGCCAATGAAGTCCTGCTAAGCATGTCCTGGCTTGTCAGCAGGTGCTCTAAGTTGGGAGTGTGTAATGAGTGGTAATGGTCTGTCGGAGAGAGTAATGGAGGGGAGAATGTTGGGTAAGAAGTAGTGGAAAACGGGATTTTATGTGTCATGAGAGGGTTGGAGAGAGAGATAGTAAAGACATTTTGTGTTTCGTGACAGTTTTGGATTAGAATTCATCGATAATTTTGGCGATGTGGTGTGAGGTGGGAACTGCCCTGGAACCTATTATGTTGACATCTATGACAACAAATACCCATGATAATAGTGGGATGTATCCCTTCCTCAAGCTATCCCTTACGAAGTCTTAATCGTAATTGGGTATCATTTTTCTGACCGAATTTCAACAGGGAAGATCGAAATACACTCCAGAACCCACGGAAGGGAGTCCTCCGGCCTTCCTTCACTCCCTTTGGTCACTCGACCTGACTTATTGTTAGACCCTACACGACGCCTATATCACTTGGACAGCTCTCACTTTGAACTGAAGAAGGCCGCTGGAATAGAAAAAATGAATCCCCCTTAATCATTATTCATTCTTATCCACGTGGCCCCGCAGTTTTTTTCATTTGATTTTTTCCCTTAGTTAGTGGTATCTCCCTTCCCCTCCCCTTAGGTAGTGTAATATCCCTTTCCATTTTTCCTCGATGCTATTTATTTGTTTTGCGTGAGAATTGAAATCTCCTCACTCCAAATTAAATTTCCTTTAAGGACATTATTTGACTTCTTATAGTTTTGTAGTCAGGGTTAACTTTTCCGTGGGATAGATTCTCTTAGAGTGAGGCGAGGATGATTTTACTTCATGTTGACACCCGAGGGAATTTGACTGATTAATGTTGACCAAGTTTTGGAATTACTTTAGAAGTTATGGTTGTTTTGGAGGAATTAGGTGCCTGATTAGAAATACCTTCATTAATTAGATGACCCAGGTTAAGATAGTAATTGGAGAATTGCAATGGGTTGCAGCAAGATGGGGTAGGAGGTCCTTTTCATTTTAAATATGCGCTTCGAGAAAATGGTAGTGGATGCACGGAAATATATGGAGGTTTATGGAGGTAGTAACAGTTGGTGAGTAGCTTATTAAATAAGTATCATTTGTGTACGTGAGTGAAATTTGTGATATTGAGAGATTTTCGGGATTTAGTGTGAAAAGTGAGGGATGGGGAACTATCATTAGAAGACAAAGATAATCAAAGTCTCCATAAGTAGAAATGCTGAAACAAATATAAGTTTGGAATGGCATAAAATTGAGCTGGTGGAACAGTTCTTATATTTATGGAGTATCTAGGATAAGATAGATATTAAGGGCATAAGGTGTAACGTAAGTGGTTTGAAGCGGACGCGGTATCGCCTGTCGTTTCTCCCTTTTTCATAAAGCTCGCGAATGTAGGAGGGTGTATAAAATGAACTGGCCTTGGTCAATTGGAGCTGGTTCGTTGCTCGTGTTTTCGGAGATAACATTAACATAGTGGGTTTGAGTATTCGAGGGTTTTTTTGCCACCTTACTTCCTACTCTCCTCCTTCCCCCCTGTTCGTTTTTCCCATTTCCAACATTTTTCCTCACCTTGTTCCCCTTCCCCCCGTAATTCTCGGTGATGAAGCTCGGTGCTTGAGAGTACAGTTATTCTGAGGGAATTACGGAGCAACCCGATTCCTATATGCACAAATATACATCTTTCCCCTCATGTTCCGAGTGCTGACGGAATCCCCTACCTATTTCTCCCCTGTCCTTCCCTTAGTCCCTTTCACCTGCACTGGCGCCTCACAATTTCTCCTCTGGTATTCGATCCTCGACCGATCTGCTGAGCAAACGCGAGGCCACATCCCAAAGGTGCAGAATCGTACTTTCCATGGAAGAATTTGCCTTGTGAATTGAAGTGGGAACTCTGAGCAAAGACAAAATATTGGTTTAAAGTTTAGTATGGAGGGTAGCATGGCATTGCACGGAAAATTGGTCGATGTTTGAAGAGCTTTTGAGATATGGGTGGTAATGAGAGTGGAGGGGATAAAGTGGGGGACTAGGAAGACGAACAAGGAAGTCTTACATGTGACCGTAGAGAGAGGAAGTTAGTGGCGGAATTTTTCAGGAGGTGGAGGAAATGGATGGAGGGTGTATTGAGATGTAACTGCGTTATGAAATGAGGATTAGGGGTGGAAGTTATGTAGGCACAGAAGATGAAGGATTTAAAATATTTTGTACAATGTGAGAGGATGTAAAAGGTATGAAGGGGTTAAAAGAGATTTAACGGAGGGAAAATATGCATTTCGTTTGAGAACGTATATTGTCCAAAATCCAACCAATTGGTAGTATGCCTCATAATGATAAAAAACAGCGTAACTTTCGTTTTACGCTGGTGAAAGGACTACCTAAAATGGGGAGAAAGTTGAGGGAAGTGTGCATACATTAGGTAAAAAAATTATTACTTAAACGTTATGGTATGACTATGCATTAAAAAATATGACATGTATTTAATATGTCCAATCAGTCGAGCGAAGGAAGTTGATATTTAGGCTAATTGTCATTGAAGTAACATTTTATTCTTTGTAGATGTGGCAGTAGGGTGGTCCTTATTTAAAGGCAAAGATTTTTTTCGTGAATTTATTTTGATGTGTCCCCTAAATTAGTTACATTCGGTTACAAAATAAAGTTTGTAAAATATTATCGTAATCGGATACGTACAAAGGATAATTAGATGTAGAAAAATAATATTATTTAAAGTTTAGGAGAAACTTCCCGGAAGAAAGCATCAATTGACTAAATAATTTAAATGGAAGATAAACGCATTTTTAATTTCTTCTAATGACGCTAACCAACCTCTATGTAGCGTTTACTGAAACGGAGCTGAATTAGATAAGCATTGAGCGGGACAGACAACGACTTTTAACGGATAATAATGCTACCTCCAATCATTAGCTAATAAGTAGTGGATAGGTTGGCTGTTATACGTGAGTTTAGGGGAACTGGACATCTTGAGGTTCTGATAATACATTTTGGACTTGGGAAAGACGAAGGCATTGCCATGCATTGGGCAGTGGAAGAATGGTACCTCATTGAGATATTTCAAGCATAATGCTCCAATGTGACAGTAGCAAACATAGGGAAAATGAATGCCGCGTACATTTTACTAGCACAGCAGCTAAAAGTGGATATTCTGATTTAACCGTACGTCACGTTTCTGAAAACATCTCACGCCGTCTTCGACGAAATGTTTCAGAGAACCTTTCGTGTAAAATGTTATTCTCCTCCAATGGTTTCATGACTCAAATAAATAGGGTAGTTTTCAACCCTGGTTATACCACACTGGCTATCTGGGGAATAGCTACTGTAGGCCTCCGGGATATTCTACCTTATGAGCTTTAGCACTAGGAAATTGGGAAGATCATCCTTTATGAGACTACCGAGAATTCCTTGAGGTAACTGTAATATTACTGAGTGGAGTGCCTCTTCGGGGTGTATCATAACGCGTTACCAATGCATAAGTTCACGCAAATTGGTTGCTTAATACTACAGCAAAGGGTTTCTTTATCGTAAGAACTTTCCCTCACCTACAGAGGAAGAAATTAATTCGTGACTCGCGTATGTGTGAAGTATGCTTACTTGAAGGCTTGGAAAACGATGTCAAATACCATTCCGACACTTCGCCGAGATTTGATATTATTAAAAAAAATACAGGTAGACCAATAATGTAATAGTTTGTTAGGCACTGAACAAATCTCAAAACGATAGAAGGTAGAAGAAGCCTAGGAATTATGCAGCACCGATAATTCCAAGGAGCGAATTAAATGATCGCTTATGTTCCTAAAAGACACGGACAGCTTCATTTATAAGAAAAATAAAATCTTCATTTATCAGTAAATAAAAATGTTTTCTAAAAGATTAAAAATTTCAATGACATTTCTGTCATATAAACCAGTTGAGTAGAAGAGTGGCCGGGCATAAAGAGGAGATAAGTTCGTCAAACAACTGAAAATTGTCATAAATTCTGCTGAAAGAAGAATGGAATTGATGGAGAAGTTTTTTTAATTATGAATAAAAATTATATTCACACACGATTTTTTGAAAGCAGTGTCTGATTACCAATGTTAATTTCCAGACTGCTTTGGAGCAACACCTCGGTAAAATGCCGGGGAAATCAGATAAATAATGAGTTATTTAACTGATTTCCCCCAATCGGTGAAATGCAATACTTTCTCTCTTATCTATAACTGTTACTAGCATAGAAGGGCATATATGCAAAGTTTCACGCAAGTCTGTGCATAGACAAAAATAGCTCTAACCGCCTCAAATCCTCCTCCGGTGAGTGGTTGTATTGCCGGGAGGTGTAGTTATTCCCTCGACCAAAATCGAATAATTTAAAATCGCAAGCAATTAAAATTTCTTTAGAATTATTTTTATTTATTTTTACCATTACTTTTAAATTTGCAGAATATTTAGTTAATTCATTGACTGTTAGAAGACGCAATGCGACACGTGGCAACGGAATTGATAAAAGAGTCGAGCGTTGGCGCGTGAGGACGCGCCCCGCGACTTGGGTGGCTTTCACCCGATCTCGGGGCTGCATCTTGGGAACTATCAGGCAGAAATGAAAAATGTTCGAAAACAAACATATCAAGTGTCTGAAAAGTTGTTGGTAATGGCAGGAAATCAATAATAAACACCGGAAAACGGCCAAAAATTGCGACTTTTTTCCCCAAAGTTTTGAGTGCTACTCGGGACTTCTTTCCATACCCGATTTTAATAATGTTTTTTGAACAATTTTATTTCCAACCAAACAACACATTTAGTGGGTTTCCCCCAAAAAAATGCATTTCCAAAATAAGTATCGCCCTAGTGTGACGATGAGGATCGTGGCAAAGTTCTTCGATGCGCCTCGAATGAGGATTGAATGCTCCCAAGCTTCGCGCGTAGTACAGGAGTGAACCCAATTAGTGGAGTAAGTGGCTGCAGCAAATGACCTCTTACACCAGGCACACCGCATTTTCTTCATAATTTATCTACATCTACATATTACCCCGCAAGCCGCCTCAATAGGCGTGTGGCGGGGGGTGTTAGGACACCAGCCGTTTACATATAAAATGGACACGCTCTAATGAAATTACGCCTAGCATTTATTATAGTCCCTTATTGTTCGGGGGAAAAACGAATTCCCATACCTATCCGTTCGGCAAAATATCTCTCTTAATTTATCGTTTCTGTCGGAAATATAGTGGGGTTCTAATATGATGTTCTCCGTGTCGCTCTGAAAGATATCTATTCTCAATTGTTCAAGCAATCTAAGCCTAGCGCGCAGCCTCCGAGTCTCTAGCGGCTCCCAGCCTAATTCGTTTAACATCTGTGTAACGCTGTCTGTACGCCTGTCTGTCTGCAAATCTAAAACAGGTTTACTGAGTTCAAAATTCATTGGTTTCATATTTCAATCCAAACATGTGCATACTTTGGGGGAATTGAGTTTCCCAACAAACGGAGTGCCGCCACTATCGCTCACGGGGGGAAATCCCTTTCCTTTCTGATGGCATATTATTCTTAGCTCTCGGCCACGACGAGGGAAGTTCAAACACAGTAAGGTGATAGACTAATCGTTCCAGTCGGTGATGGATTCCCGGCCGCTCGCCTGCTCCGAGCGTGTTTCGTTCTGGCCACGAGAACGGAGGTGCATTAGATAACCTTGGATGCATTTGAAACGTTCCATTGAACTCACTCGTACAGCTCAGCCTAAACCAGGTAATGATTAACAGTTTTCCTTAAGCAAAACTCCGTAGGTAAGACCACAGGCAGCTTATCGCTAAAAGACTCATGGCAGTTGATCGGCAGGTTAGATGGGACGCGGATTTGAATGCATTTGCTTTTGCAGACACTTAATTTTCTCTGTGAGGAATTCCACGGATATTCACAACATTCCAAATAGTCCACGAGAGAGGGGATACATAGATGAGACAGTTGAGGTTGGCTCAACTGTCGCTCAATTATCGAGGGAATGGACTTGAATAGAAACAGTATATTGCTGGCTAAAATGCTCTAGGGGATGAGACGATGGAAACACGAAAAAGAAGCGGAGACCCAGATGCACGGCTTAAGATGATGATGGCAGCATTCGTTAACATTCCTCTTGCTGTTAGCGGGGTGGCTGTGATAAAGAGGACATTAAACTTAAAAGCACCTGTCTAGTGAGAAACCGCCTCCGTGAAGGCTGTATGAGACATTTCAGGCCGGCAAGAAAGCCGAAACTAATTAAATGGCGAGGATAGATTTCGCTCATTCGTGTCTGGATATGGACCAGTCATATTGGAATATGGTAACTTAATCGATGATTAAACATTAGAAGTGTTGAGTCTGGACATGTTTAGCAATGGAGAACACGCAATTGTAGGCAAATATAACTTCAGTAATTGATAGTACTTTTTAGAACATTTCCCCATTTGGAAAAAAATATTCCACCTGTTTGTCAGGTATCATCCAAAAAACAACAAGGAAAAATAGATCTGGGCATATAAACAGCAACAAAGCGACTGGCAACAGAGCGACGTTTTATTTCCTGGGCATATATGTCTGCGTTTTTTGGTGAGCAATTTCTGCTTCTGGGCCGGGACCTTTGTTAAGAACATCACTTCGAATAGCGTCTGAGTGTTACGTACGAATCCTTCACATTTTAATCAATTCTATACATAAACGAAGTAGTACCAGAATGCGAAGAAGTAATATTTGTTGAGGAAAACTGTCCCATCCGCAGTGCGCGAAACTCAGAAGATTTGTCGAGGAGCATTCAAGCAGCACAGTGCTACCATGGCCTCCAAATTCACCGGACCTAAATCCAACACAAAATATATGCGACTTAATGGTAGAGGAATGGCAGAATGCCAATGAAAGGAACCAAGAGAAACTGAAATGCCACGTCCGAGAGGTATGGGCATCTTTGGGTCGGCGCCCTACATTATTTAAAAACTAAATAGGTTCAATGAGACGAAGACTTCAAGGAGTCATTGATTGTGATGGGGGCGAAAATAAATAGTGATTAATAGAGAGATGAGGTCCTAATATAGGACCTCTAGGAATAATATTCCATAAGAGAGGAAGCCGACTTTTCTTCAGAGCGATAGTGGCGGCGCTCCGGTTGTTAGGTAACTTTTTTCCCCAAAGTACGTAGCTGAAGTTTGATCATTCACTTTTAACTGCTGTAACAATTTTTCTGTTAAATTTATGTCACCATTATTCATGTTGGAGTGAGAGCAGGGAGCAAAGACTAGCTTGATAACAACTGGATTCCAGCTTGCACATTGGATTAGTCCAATTGGAATACAGCTTGCCAGCTGTGTAGTGACAGAGGATTTTATATTTTTTCTGGAAACTATCCACCGCAATTTTTTCAGCAGAGAGTAAAGTTTCTTTTCTTAAAAACCTCTTCAAATTTTAATTTTACCGGAAGAGTGTCAGTATTATGCCTGAATAAATGAAATATTTGTGGTTCAAAATAAATTTATTTATACAAATCTACATGCAGCTTAATATGTAAATATTTTTTATGCAAGTAATAAAAAGTTCACTTACTCTGATAGTTTAAAACACTTTGAAATCACATATAATACCTAAACAATTCATGACTTATATACAGATGATTTTGGCTTGTTGGATGCATTGTTTAAAAATCTTAATGAGCTGTATTAAAAAATTACATGGGAATATTTTTTGGGAAAATTTAATATTGGTGTATTTGAGTTAATACATTTTAATGGAATATTTTCTTAAATGCAATTCTAAATACTTCAGTCTCTGTTAATAAATCAAATGGAATAAGGCAACGTTCTTCTTTGATTTTTTGTCTTCTTCTCCTGCCCGATTCACCATTCTTTTTCTTCCCAAAACTACATTCATACTGCAACTTAAATACTGTCAGGAAATGAATTCTTCTTCTTAGCCGGTGGTTAGTGCGCTTCAGTCTCCATTTGATTGTGACCCATTTTGGAATAAGGCAGCCTTTTTCTTGAATTCCATTTTCCTCTGTTTATTTTCTTCCTCCTGCTTCAGCCTCTCCTCCTTTTCTTGCCTGATCTCATCCTCGAATTTGCTCGTCTTTCTTTGTTCCTCAATCTGAAATAAAACAAACATATTTTTATTAGTTGAATTTGTCACAGATTTTCCTAGGTGTATGAATGAGTGTACTGGTACTTGAATGAAACTTTCTGCTATGCCGCATCAGTGAGGCGAGGAATTTATTTACTTTCAAATTGCGTTTGATGTTCTTCATCTCAGAGAATTTCCATCATGTATCCCTGATGACTTTCAGCAATACGGTTTATTAATTAAGTTATTATTTGTTTATCACCTAAGATTTCCAAAATTTAATTTTGCATCTTTAATAACATCGAAAATGTGGTATTGCGAGGTGAGGGGCCAACTTTTTGAGTGTTTTTCTCTTTTTCCTCTTTTGAAGATGGATATTAAGAGCCTCCACGAAGTTATCGCCAGCACTCTTTCATATAAACTTTTTGAAGTAAGAATAAGTCCTCTTAGCTGAAATGTCACATTTTAATGCTCAAGAATTGCAATTTGGAAGCATTTTAAATTGGCCACAACTTAAGATTTTCATGAATATCCATCATGATTATCTTCGACTCTTTGCTCAATTTTTTGGAAATAAATGGTTATGCTGTGAAGCTCAAAACGGAATAGATTAATATGATTGAACGCAATAATAATATTATAATAATTTATTGCCCGTTGACATGATCAATAATTACATAATCACATAGCAAGAATAGTTTACAGGAGCTTTAGTTGACCCCTAAGGCATTTGCCTGATGTCGGGGGCACCTACAGGACAAGAAGCAATACCAAAATATTACAAATTAGTCACTACAGATGTAACAGTATGAAATTTAATACAGATAAATATTTAAATACTAGATTTCCGAAAGAGGTAACAACGATTTGATAAAGTGTTCGCACTGATTTGTTTGAAGTCAACAACCAGAGCTTAACCAGCTTAAGAAAGATTTAAATTTGATTAGTAGATTTAATTAGCTGTGGAAAAACAATTGTCACAAACTAGAGAAGTAACAGGTCAGAAATTATTACAAAAATGTTATTTATAAATACAAGGATTCCCAAAAGGTGTTACAACGATTTCTAGAAATTTTTATTTACCAAATTGTTTGAAGTCAACAGCCAAAGCTTAACCTGCTTAAGAAAAGATTTTACAAGATTTGTAGATTTAATTGTTTGAGGCAAACTATTAAAAATTTTGATGTGCATAACTTGCCTTAGCTTCAAAAAATGTGGCGGCGGCACTCACACCTACTGCGTCGACATCAACCTCGGTTAGCGCTGCCAGCCGTCCCAGACCACTCTCCTCTTGAAGTTCGCCCGCCTTTGCTTTGCGATAGACCAGCAAAAACTGAAAGAATGAGATATTTCGATTGGTGAACTTCCCCAAAGACTTGTAGATAAAATGATTGAATACACATGGCTAAATTTCTATGCTTAGAAGTACCAGAGATCTGAAGCACCAAGGGGTCTTGGGTGTAAGGAATACATCTTGATTGAATAAGCCGAGAAAATGTTTCAGAGCTCAGCTCCGGTATTGCTAGAAGCACTAGAGCAGCGCTCCGGCTGAAATTGAGCCCTGATCATACCTTATTGCTTTATTTTTCAAAATGATTGATAACTAATTTTATTGCATAAGAAAGCTTTCCAGTTTACCATGTATTGGACCCACTGAAAGGCAGCCATGTAAATTAAGGTCACTTGATTAATTTTGTTTTGATTGAGTTAATTTTCCATTGGTAAAAAAATTGGAGCAAATGGCATTGAAATAGCTGATTACTTAGCCTGAAGGATGCATTAGCTATGCATTTACACTTCCATAGTTTTAGACCATTCATTCTCTCAATATAATGGGAACTAAAACATTTTGCCATCATAAATGTGTAGTCTTCTTAGTAAAATGCATCTATTTTAAATTTTAAGGGTCTATAAATTTTGTGAATAGCATTCATTAATGCGATGGCTCTCCCTCTGAATAAAGGACCAACAAGTTCCTCACCCCATGGACAATGCACCCATCCACACTCAAAACCATCGATGACCATTTTTCTCATTGCATATGTACCTATTATTGGCTTACCTCTCGGAAACTTATTTTTCCATCTTCATCTTCATCGACAGCTTTTATCATGGCCTTCAAAGCGAGGTGCGTTTGTGGTGCTTCAAGTTTCTCCATCATCCTCTTCACCTCCTCCAGGTCCAAGTATCCATCACCACCGACATCATACCTGAGGGAAACAAATCACTGAATTAGTTTTTCACATGAGGAATTATTTTTGCTGATACATGTGCTTGCTGGTAACATGCATATTTCTGTACAAGCCGTTTGGGTACGGAATATGATCACAAATTATGCTTAAACACTATTTAAAAAGAATGTTCGCTTTAACCCTATTGATCTCAGAGAATTTGTCGTATTCACTTTCAAAAAGCTCGAACCTATAATGAAGGTAAACGATATCGCACTATCCACTTTTATTTAAATATACAACACGTGTTTCGGCTTTTGTACTAATTGTAAGTCATCCTCAGGTACAATGTTCATTATTGATAATGCAGTTCCACCATATCTCGCCTGACACTTGATTTCAGCTCGAACCTAGTTTTCGGAAATTTCAACTGTTGATATAAATGTTATGTTCTGAGTCAACTGTGTCACCTAATGCATATATGTCCGATTGTTTTACATGCTCATACTAAAATGCTGTTTAAATAAAAAAATAGAACCGCGAGTGCATCAAGGTGACCTGAGGAAGTCATAATATAGGCACGACGATAGATAAGAAATAGAATAAATAGTAGGGAGGTCCTCGAATGAAAGAGAGATGCTACTTCTCTCCAGGTAGGCCACATCCCGTGAGCGTTTGTGACCCTACACAGAACGGTTAAATACGCGAGATATAATACAAAGAAAAGCCGCACCCATGGGTAAAAACTGCTACGAGCGAACACAGATAATATTCTGCTGATGAAAGAACTAGGTTGGGAGCTTGCGAGATACTCAGAGGCTATATGCTGGGCTGAGATAACTTGAAACATTAAAATCAGGCGATTTTCGAAGTGACAACTACTTTTTATCCTCCAGTGGTAACTACTTTTTATCCTCCAATAGAATTTTTGTTGTTGTCAAATGTGGGTATTATTTGTACCCTCTATATCACTAGAACTGATGGAAGCGACCAAATAAGAGAGGTAACCTACCAAACTTGACTACAACGTAGATTTTTTTCCTAATCATTACGATTGCACGAATTATGTGGTACGCAGACACGCGCGCAGGTGCGAAGATATACACCCAAAGAGGGTGAAATTCGCAATGAAAATATTATTTGACTTGACCGGGATTCGAACACGTATCTCCCAATTGCCGGTTAGGTATGTTAGCTAGTTATACCACCAAGCCATCTTAATTCAAGGCGAATGTCAGCGGTGGTTTATATGAAAAAGTTGTTCTTGTCCCCAGTCGACATAATAGCACGAAGACGTTGTCGTGCATGATGCGTCACAGTCGCGGAGAATAAACCCAACATTGTCGCTTTAGAACGACTAACTGGTCAAATTCCCAATAATTGCGATGGCACAAATGATATGGTACGCAATCACGCACACGGGTGCAAAGATATACACCAAAGACGGTGAAATTCGCCGTGAAAAAATCATTTGATTTGAAAATTCGCTGAAACCCACCGGTGGTGTAACTGACTAACACTCCTGACCGGCTAACGGGAGATCCGGATTCGAATCCCGGTCAAGTCAAATGATTTATTTATGGCGAATTTAACCGTCTTTGGTGTATCTAACGTAGATGTTTCTGTGACGGCGGTTTCAGCCAAATGGGGAGATGTCCCCTCATTCATCTTGTCTCACGTGTCAACGTTTCCGTGCAAAATTACCTCGAAGAACCAGTAGAAACTATGTGGGTATCGCACGATTTTTATCTTTCATATACCAAAATACTCTCTTATCCCCTTTCTCGTTTTATTGAGCGTTAATGTAAAATCTTTATTTATCCCTAAAAAAGTCGTTAAATGGTATTTTTGTCAGGAGACCTTAAGGTAGTTCAAGTGAGCTATAATTTCTCATATAAATTCAATGAATTTGATATCATGATAGCGAAAAAGATGTCATATTTCTAATGATATAAAAATATCAACCTCTTATTGCATTATTTTTCGAGAAATTAGCCGAAAAATAGAAGCCGTTCTCCATGGAATGTGTTACATCACTGCGCGCAAGAGAGACATTACTAAAAACAGTTGAGCAAGTCGCACAGATCGCACCAGAAATTTAACGGTGTGCAGTTCGTATATTATCTCAATTATTTATAAAAATAAATTTATTACTTACGTAATGATTATTATAAAATAGAAAAAATCCATCGGTCATGAAAGAGTTTTCAGCGTCCCTCGTGAAACAAATATCAAGATTAGGCTTAGAATATGTATATTTTGTTAAGTAGAAGTTCAGTCATAAAAATAAAAGTTTTTGCGTCAATTATTTCATTATATTTACTCAATGCTTCTTACTACTGCTTATATCTTTAAAATCACGCTCAAACTTCCTTAATATCCCATCACAGTAAATAATCGACTTTCGGTATTTGCTCCTTTCGGAATCTCTCTAATTAGTGAAAAAACGGGTGCGTGAACGCCCTCGGAAGAACGGTATTTAAAGGTATGCGTGGTTTTCTTTGTCGAGAGGTTGTTCGCGAGTGCTCGCCAAATATTTCGTGCCAGTGTGGACGTGGGATGTGCCTCGCGGTCAAGAAAAGCTCGCATCCGCATTTTTGAACCTTGGCGTTCGGCAAAAGAATCGGCGGATCGGGTCTATCCATGCAGCATGCACTGAATCAATACTGCGCACGCTACTTGCTCCGACGTAAGTCACGATTTCCTTGCCTTTGTACGCCACCAGGCATCGCTGTGCCCTCCCATAAGAATAAGACCGAAGTGCTTTGGATCCGATCGAAGGCCTTCCCGGGCGCCTGCCTCAAATCCCACCCTCGACTACAGCCGCTTCTCCATTGCTCTTTGGCCTTGAAGTGGAATATATTGTAATTCGCAAAAAAAAATTACGACGGCGCTGAAGGTGGGCGCGGACTCGATTTTACTAGCCTCTCAATACAGCGAATGCAGCGATAAAGCCCGGCATCTTCGACGGTTGAGTAGGTCACGTTTTTATTGCCGCGTTCGAAAGATACTCGAGTTATGGTTTTTATGGCGGGCGTCCCCCGCACTCCGCGATTGCCCTCCACGCCTCCCTCTTACGTGCTCTCCGAAAGAGAGCCCTCTCTCGTCCAGCTAATTGGGCCCATGCTTGAACGGGTGTCAAGAGTGGAGGCAAAAAAAACGGGGTAAGAACTCGTCCGGGAATAGAAAGCGAATGCCCAACTGCGCAGAGTCCTGACCTTGAAACTTCTCTGTAGCCGGATAAATCAATCGATCATGAAGAGAGATCGTCGCGTCGGGTACACGTGGCTGCCGTGATTCACGTAGTACGTCGCAGTCACGTGACGCGCTTCCAAACGCGCCGGTACGCGCGGACGTTGAAGGGAGCCGGCTAATCGCAAGCGGGTTGCCCTATTTTCCTCTCTTCAAACGACGCGCGAGAACTTTTTCGCGCTGGCAGTTGCGAAAGACTCCCTTTCTTTAATTACTATATGTTGATGACGGGTAATTAAGAAGGCTTGCCCTAAAAAAACTGCTTGATCATCTTTTATTTAGCAGATTCTTCGCGTCGTATTTCTGCCGTGTTCTTCTGCTCACGGAGCAGTCAGCACAGCAAGTAGGCACCCATTTAGTTTTTACACCATCCTAGATTTACCAAGGATATGAGAAATCCTGCGTATCGTGGCGTATTTTGGTCTTTTTCCCTCCCACAATTTGAAGCCTCATAAAAACCACGTCAGAGCACTCATTAATTGGAATGCAACAAAATTACATTGCGTGAACCACCTGTTCATGTGCATTACACAATGATGGACTGTATTCTGACACCGCCTGCCGCACGCCCTTTCCACGCGCTCCGTCGGCTCGCAACTTGCTTCGTAGATGAAGAAGGGACAGCGGAAACCCAATTCCACAATCCAAGCTAGTATGTGAAGAGCTTCCGCTCATACCGTAGCACATAAGAGTGTATTGACGACTGGTTAAATATGGAGTAGAGAGTTTTAGGCTTAATTTTGTGGAAATATTTAACCTCCATAATAGTTCGAAAAAATACGGCATTATGTTTCTATACTTTTAATAATTAATGCTTGAGAATGACACTAAGTTTTGAAATCATGGTCGGTGTCCCGGATATTAGAGAAATAGATTTCTAAACTTCAACGTTGGCGTTAAAAAAAGAGTGGAATTTAATACTGTTTCCTCTAACAATACTTACTGGTTCAATATTATTGAGACATTGCGCGTGTTTGTACTCGACTTTTCAAAGGTTAAAGATTCAATGCGGGAGCGATGTGCTTTCCTTGAGACACGGGCCTGGTGAGTATTTTGAGAGAAGAGGACTTTTTCCCCGGTGTTTGCTTCTCCGCTTGTTTTCTTGGGCATTGGGCTTTGTTAACTTCGTCACGCGATATCCTTCAGTCGCTCGTAGATTCATCGATCATGAATGGGATTTTGGTTTGCAGTCTCTCAGGCTATTATTGATCAAGTCGCTTGGGGAAACTTGATAAGTTATATTAATCTTTATTTACGCTGTTAGTGTCATGCCCATTTCTGTTCGTGACAGCGTAGCGGGTGATTGATAAGGTGCCGAAGGCCTCACCAGAGTGGGAGAATCCAACCCAAGTTTCGTGGAGCCTTCTTTCTCTTGGAGAGACTAGGGAGAAAAACACTTTATCTAAAAGCATTTTCTGAAATTTCATGGTCTTCGATAGCTATTCTAAGAGTGCAGTCGTAATACTTGTTTCAATCATCTTATTTTTTTTAAGGTGTTCTATTTATATTGGATAAAGTTCTTCACAAATGGGTTTTAATGTGATTTATGAAGGAAACAATGAATATGTTGGAGGGAATGTGGAACAATTAAGACTGCAAAAATATTCTGGCTCTCCATTAGATGCTGCGCCAGTTCTGATTTATCGGAACTTCCTCGCTACTCTCACCAACCCTTTTTTTATTGCTCTATCCATTTTCGTCTGTATGTTTATCTTATATGTAGCTCCATCATAGTAGAGTCAGTTTGGAAGGGTGCATCTAAGGATAAGGCAACACGACAATAATTCTTCTTAGTTTCGAAGATTTAGAATTTCGTTCGAGAATAGTTGGTACCACACGGTACGCTAGTACAGGGACATGGGCGCCCATGCAATATTTTCCAGGGGGCTTTCCAGGCAATACATATGTTTAAGAAGCGGGTGATCCCAGAAACCCTCTCCCGGAAAGTTTAGTAAATTTGAGGTCTCAGAAGTACATTTTTGTAACATTTTAGGTGAATGACAATTTTCTAAATTTGTTACTAAAATATTAATGTAATCCCGCAAAAACAATAAATGAATTAAATTTAATAAAACGTTATCCAATGTGTTTAATGAAGGTGTATTAATAAAATAAACTGAATGTTTGCAGTATAAAATTTAATTTATTTGCTTTATTAGAAATCGACGGCTATCGGCTAGGGGGGGCCCTAGCCGATAGGTCGGCTAGCCCCCCCCCCCCTGCTAGGGGGGCTAGCCTCCCCCCCCCTGCCCCCGTGAATGGGCGCCCATGTACAGGAGAATATTGAAGCCATTTACACACGCAATCGGCCATGTTGAATGGATCAGTTTGGCAGTTTATATGTACGCCGAGAACATTATTATCAGTAGTGGCAATGTCGGGGTATCGTAATGACTAACCTAGAAAAATGCAAAATGAAGATTATTCCAGAAAAAGAAGCACAGCATTTTTCGTGAAGTTTGTGGACAAAATGCGCGCCAAGGCCATGTTGGGTGGATAACTTTTCGTAAAATAACAGGCTATTAACTTTCGTCCGCCATCTACACTCTTCTTCAATATTCTTCTTCTTCTTCCTTCCAGGTTTAGGCTTTAAGCATGTTCCGCCTTCATTTTACCATCTCGTCCTTGGTCTTCCGACGCTTCTTTTACCCATTGGCTTATATTCCAAAGCCTGCTTGGGATATCTTTCCTTAGGCATTCGTATTACATGCTCTTTCCTCCTATTTTTGTATTCTGCTAATTTTTCCGATATCGGCTGGACACCTAGTTCCTCTCTTATAGCTGTATTCTTTACTTTATCTATCCTTGTACACTCTTTAACTGCTCAAAGAAATCTCATTTCTGATGATTGTATTTGTTTCAGTTCTCTTTGTTTTATTGCCGAATATTCTGACCCATACAACGCAGTAGGAACTGCCATCACTTTATAAATTTTACCTGGGTATCTTTTCTTGTTTTACCTTTTAAATTTCTTCTCACTGTCCCTCATATCATCTGGAAGACATTAGTTTTATTTGTGATATCTTTGTCCTCGTCGTACGTTATATCACATCCTAGATATTGAAAATGGGATACCTGTTCCAGTACCTGGTTTTCTATGACAAGACTTCTTCAATCCATGCATACATATCCGCTGGATCCGCGCCGTTCGCACTTCAGGACATGGTACTAATACATTGTGTTAGTACCATGCTTCAGGAGAGCGTACACGCGTCGGGTTGGGTGCCAGCAAGGTCGATAGATATCTCGATTCGCTGCCCCTTCGATATATATCGATATATAGATAGAGCTTCGATATATCGATAGAGCAGCATCGAACGACCCTGAGATGCCAGTGCAGTGCAGCGCCCTGTCCTCTCAACGCACACGAGCGCACGCCCCCCCCCCACCCCCCCCCGCCTCTCTCCTTTCCCCCCTAACGTGACACCCCCCCCCCCTCACCAATCCCGCTGAGAGGAAGTGTTGAAGCCGACGGACGCAAGGCAGAGAGGCATTAGGGTGGGATGTTTGCAAGCGCCCGGAACTGAAGGTGGCCGTATCACACATGGAGGAAGGGAGCTTCCGTTAACTCAGCGAACCTACTTCTACCTTCCTGACATGAAGCGACGAAACTTATCACCGGAGGTATTTTAACGGAGTTGTGCCCTCAAACTGGTAGAGTAGGATTTCGACGCCATGTTCAGCGATAGTGCTGTTGGATCTGCTGATGTACGCTTTTTAAAGCGATGCAAGCGTCACATAAATTACGCAAATAATCTGCTGAAATTCGCACTATGAAACATTGCAAGCAGCGCGAAATATATTCCCAAAATTAATTCACAACAGCTGATGTAGGTACGCTTTTTAAAACGCTGCAAACGAAAAATATTCCCAAAATTCACCCGTGTTCGTCAACTGAAAGAAGTTAATATTCATCCATGAGATGCCTTCAGTCCTTGAGATGCCTTCAGATGATTTCCATTAGCAAATTTAGGAAATATTTTCCTCCTCGTTAGTGCTATTAAAGTGAGCCGTAAATAGTTTATTTCCACATTTAAGCTCTCAGACTTCAAAGCTTTCAAAAGTTTCGCGACTATTCGGTCCAATGGAATTCCCTTTTTCCTCCAGATAAATTGAACTCAAGTTTTTACCTTGCTGTATACTTATAAAAGGAAAATATCCTTAAACTATTCGGGAAAATTTTGGAGAGACTCAATCCTCTTTCTCCCTGGTCCAGGAGCCGGCTGAGATAGAAATGGTAAGATCATGAAAACACTAGCCAGCAAAGATTTTCGTTCTCTGCAGTTCTGCGGTAATCGAAGCTCTATTACTTGATCCATTTATATATTATCGATACTAAACAGGAAAACACCGTAAGAGAGAAATTTCGTAATATCAGATGTTATTTGTGAACTTACTCGTTGTATATGTTACGTATCTTTGATACTCTGCTAATTGATTGGTAGGTTTTTGGTCAGCCCTCACCTTCTCCAATTGGGGTTTATCACACAACTTTCCTGCTCAAGAATGCTATTAGCCCAACAGCAAGTCTTTCTTAAGATCTTCATACCATCTCGCCCAAAACTTTGTATGGGTTTAGCATAGGGTTACCATACGTCCTCATTTATGCGGACATGTCCGTATTTTCGACTTTTAATGTAGCGTCCGCGTACATTTTTTTACTATTTCTGCTAATTTCCGCATTTTTAAATTTTGGGAAGTAAGATCTGTTGATTTTCGTTTTCATCTCGCATCCACAACTAGTAACATATATTTTTTCTGATTACTGAATTATACCGTTAGCGATCTTTCGATTTACGGCTATAGCCGGCGATAGTCAAGCCGCGGTGCTTTCGATTTAGGTGAATGTAGGGGCTGTCTTATGGCACTTCGTGGTATACTATTTTCTCTGTACAAAAACTTAAACGAACTGTTGATAGATGGCATTACTGGTCTACCATGGGTTGGAAGTTGTTCACAGTTTGGCTACCAGATCGCTCTGTGACACGTGTTGATCAAGCCCGTTGAGGGTGTCCTCATTTTGGGGTTTCAAAATATAGTAACGCTAGTTTAGCAAAACTTGGTGACACTCATTTGTGAAGAACATGTCGTCGGGGAGATGGAAGCATGCAAAAGAGGCCGAACAAAGTGACCGAGGGTACCTCAAGAGTTCAATACAGGAGTCCTTCTTCTTCCTGCTCATCAACACTTGGCTACTCATCTTACTGACCCTGAACTCTCTGCTGTCTAGTGCAACCAATTACCGCTTCGCCTAAAAATGTACGATACCTAGTCTTATCTTCATTCATACGTTTGTTTTTTCTTCATATGTACCATGTTTACTCAGCATACTATGTAACACCTCGTTTAACATAAGGTTTCCTCTCAGTACGTACTCCACTTACTTTTGCTGCCTTTTCCAAATCTCCGTCACCAATTTGATGACCAAATGACGATATTAATCTTTCATTCGTGTACAGTCTCCTTTGCTTTACTCTTGTTCGATTTAGGAATTGAAAACCCGTTTTGCAAAATCTTCCGGCCTTTTTTCCTCATACCATGTGAATTATAAGCCCAATACGTTTCCTTTTTTATGTTCAGTCATCAACTACTGAGATATTTTGCTAGAATTCTGCTGAAAGTTTGTCTGTTCCTAATGCCTTGTTACTTTTTCTGTCCGTAAATGCTCTTTTGATTACAATTTAAAGTTTTCCAGGCTAAATGCTATCCCTACCGAAAGCACAATCTCGTCCTATTTCTAAAGCTAGAGGTACATTTATTTTATAATTCGTTGTCTCGGGCATGCCTTCATGGAATCGACTTAACATAATGAAAAGTAAAGAAAACTTTGTAATTCGACATAAATATTTAATCTACGACCTAGGTTTCGACGGGGCCAGATGATGACGTGCACGTCGAAACCTAGGTCGTACTTTAAATATTTAAGTGGAATTACAAAGTTTTCTTTACTTTTCATTATATACATTTATTATCTTTGCCAGTCAGAAATCGACCTATTCCTTCCACCTTTCCTGGATCTCTTTTGGCTCGTCTAGAGTCCCCTGTTGTGTTTCTTATCGTTGGCGCTCCCCTTCCTTATCTACCTGATGTCAGTTCTCTCACTTTTCTCTTCGCTCTTCCCCGTTTCTAGAATTCTCCAAGGACCTGATCTGATCTCTTCACCAAATTTCCTTCGACTACTCCATTCCACGTCTCAGTTTGCTGTTGAGTGTCCAGTTCATACTTTTATTCAACTCCGTGTTAACGATCTTTCATTTCCTTCTCTCCTCATATGTCCTTTATCATCTCTCGCGAGATCCGTGTCTTTCTATTCGGTTGTATTTACTTGGACTACCAATGCTTTTGATGGCTTCTCTCAATTCCTTTTTTCAGACTTTATACTGATCCCCTGCATTTAATATATTGCAGAATGTTTACTGTTTGCTCTATTTATTCCTCCGTCCTTACTTTAGTAAATACTTTTTTTTGTGTATTTAACTTTTATACTGTTCGAGCCCTTTTTATTCTTTTGAATTTGACGTGAACTTTCATTGCTACTAAGTTGTCCGACTCTGAATCTACTCCTGGGAAGATGCGATTTGAAGACACTGTGCATATGTCTTTGACTGACCATAATATTGTCTATCTAGAACTTCTAGAAAATCTATCTATTTGTCAGCAGATATTTTTGTTACCATTTATAATTTTTCTTTGGAAATTTTTCTTTTATTATTATTAAAGTTATCACACGATTATACTAATAGTAGCCCGACAAAAGGTATACCTTAGAGGCTACCTAATGCTTCATTAACATGTATGATCCTCATTTTGTAATAAATTTGAAGGTATTACTCTTATCCTTATTCTGATAGTGTTTTAACATTTTTTGTAATCGTCAGGCTATTTCTATTACAAAACTTATCCCGTCTTGCCTTAGTCACTTCCCCCATTCTCCAACTCTTTCCCGCCACTCCCTTCCCCCATCATAGTGGTCCATTCCCTCAGTACTGCCTAGTGATTGCTCCCAGGTATGCTACCTGTTATTTGCTCCAGTTTATAGCATACAAGTTACGTATATTCTAGAGTATCTTAATTAGCGAAAGATGTAACCAATAAAGAAATTATTAAAATCCACAGCTTCAGGCTCTACTTTGTAGGATCTTTTTATATCCATTTCAATAATGTTTTGTACTTTTCTACAATTTGTAATTTTTTAAACACAACGCGTTTCACCAATTTTTGGCATATTCAGGTGAGGTGAAAATTGGTTAAACACGTTGTGTTAAAAAAAAATGAAAAGTGTAGAAAAGTACAAAACATTATTGAAATGGATAAAGAAATTATTCACTCGACATATTCTTCCCTTTTTTTTGGAGTCGGCATATGTTTACCTGGATTAACGCAGAAATAGCTTAACGTAACTTCATACCTGGATAATGGTGGGAATGATTGAAACTACCTTAATGTCGACAAATAGTATACTATCATCTCCTGCCCTACATTGACTGCTCTCACACCTCCTTTACTGCTCTTTGCTCAAGCTTATCTTTCTTTTCATTTCCTCCGCTATCAATCACGCTGCAATCATCGCTCTAGTATTCCCCACTACCCTTTCACCTTATCTTGCGCCTACCTGCCACGTCTACGCCTATCTTCTCCATTCCCTCCTTGATATTTTTTAACTTCCCAGTATTTAAAGAGTTTTAACATTCCATTTGCCTGTTCTAACTGTCGCCTTCCTCCACTGCGTCTTCTTTTCTTTTGCATGCCTCCGTTGTCGAGTAAGGATACCGCATGCTGACGACCGCGGCGACCTCGCCTCCTCCGCTGCGGGGAACGACGCCCGCCCAAGTGGGCCAAAGCCCGTTGTTCCCGGGACTCATTTCCATATCACTACCGTCCATAATCTAGGGGGTGATAATTGCTGTGGTTTCCCGTTGCCGCCCTCAATGGAGGTTTAAAGTGACACTGTCACTTAAAGAGGCTCTGAGGTCAGACGCCTTAGTGAGGCCGCCTCAATGAGGCACCGAGAGCGCGGACGTACGTTCATCTATCTCCTACACTTTGACCTATCTCACACATGGGTTGCCCTACCTGTCTCCTACTATCTCGACCACTTCTAGTCTACTACACTTCTAGGGTCAAGCTAACGCGCAAGTCCTTCCACCGCATCAAGGTTTTAGTCCCCGGAGAGGGTGTACAACATATGAATGAGGGAAAGTATCATTGTTGGTGTATACCACATGTATTTATATATCTGTGGTAAGATGGCTAAATATGATATGTCCGTTTTTTTGCAAAATTGAGTTATGCATACCGTTGAATTCGTAGTGCTAATACCGTTGGATTTGGAAAGTTAAAAAATATATAATAACAATATTTTTATACATCTATTACGAAAAGGTAAGACCTAAACTTTGAGATTCTGATTTTTTAGAGCGTACTAAACTTTAAAATTGCTCTCCTGCAAAATTTTAAAAACATGACATATCATATTTTGCCATCTTACCACAGATATTCTGCTTCATTATCTCTTGTAATTTAGAATGGAAATATTGGAGGTGGCTTACTTTCTTGGCCATTATCCTAAGAGAACCCGTGGTCTGTGGGTTATCTTAACATAAATTTCGCTCCGTGCTACAACACCGTCACGACTTCGAAGTCTGCTCTCTCCTCTTAAGGTAGTTTGAGCGACATGTCGGTTCACCTAGAATTTGATGAATTTAACGTCAATTTAAAGAATAAACTCACATCTTTCCAATGATATCAAAATATTAACCCCTTGCCGAACTATCCTTCGAGCAATTTGCCTAAAAATATAAGTTGTTTTACATGGGATAGATTACGGCTGTGCGCTCCAGAGGGAGAATATTGAAAAAAATTAGGAACATCTAAAACCTAGATTTCGTCAAAAAACTTACGGTGTGTAGTTTGTATGTTTTATCAAGTATTCATAAAAAATTAATCAATTACTCAGCGCAGTAATTTTGACAGAATCGCAAAAAAACCCTGCTGTTTTGAAGGGTATTTAGCAGTACGGCGTGAAAAAAATGAGTCAAGTTTGAGGCTTAAGCGGGAAAATATATTTAATTACTGAGAATTTTTGTCGTACATAACCATATCTTTGCAACTTTAATATTAAAATGTTTTCTTCGTTCTTCTTACAGACGCTGAAATTAAAGAATACAATGTGAATATGGTCTCTATTATGACTAGGGAACAATCTCGCTCAAACTACCTTAAGCTGGCCCCTTCTCGAACAATGAGCCTTGAAACCCATTAACGCACCGTTTCGCGAATATCTCCGCACGGGCATCCTTCACCTCCCCCCCTTTCCCCAATTCGCCCCCCCCCACCCTCTCAACCATTAGCGCCCGCCCCTCTGTCGAGTCTCCTTGGGCAACCTCTTCCGGGCGAGGGAAGCAACAAAACGGTTGGCAATATGGGTAATCCGCCACTCCACATAAGTACCTGACCAGTCGTCCTGTGTAGACTTTAAGAAAAATGTTTTTTCTTTAATTTTATTCAGGTTTCCTTCGTATTTTTTTCGTTGGGACGTTCACCTCTTACCGTCTCAAGAAGTTCCTTGCGGTATTCCCCAATTCACTGGGCTCCTCAGCACCGTGCGTCTCACGAAGACATCTGTCCCGTCCCACTTTCCCCATTCCCGGTAATGTCTCGGCTGGGTCTTAATTTTGAGAGCATCATCCCGTGGCGTCAAAAGCGTGCATTCCCTTCGCAGTGACTTCATGCAGAATGCTTTCTTCAGTTAAACAGAGATTTTGAGGTCCTCCCTGAATGCGTGAGAATGCAATTACAGCTCGAGGGCTTTACACGGTTGGGAATGCGTCGAGAGATGCGACCGACCCATCAGGATCATCGCTCGCGAGTCCATGATGTCAACTCGCGGGGAACGAATGAATCAAAATCGACTGTAATAATTCCTCTACCCTCTCCTGGAACTGAGGTACAGTGTTCTAAAATGCTTGCTTCCTCTTGTGATTTTATGCGATGCGTGGTCACTGTACTGTGGGGGGTTGTCCATGATCTCAGCTGGTGGACAATCATAAATTCGGGTTCAGGTTGGTTGGTTATTCCGGGGAGGGGACCGGCAATCTCAAGGGAAGCAACATGGCTACAAAGGAAATTGCTTCCACAACCATTGTAAGGCCTGCTATTGAATATGTTACCACGGTGTAGGAGTTAGGGCTAATAAAAACCATTGGAATAGTACAAAGAAAGACCGAGGTACGTGTTAGATCGACACAAGAGAATGGATAGCGTGACGGAGATGATAGAAGTTTTGGGTTGGGACTCTCTTGAAACAAGCACGAAAATCAACAGTCTCAGTGCGGTGTGCAGGATTGTCTGAGGAGACAAGGGCTGGGGAGAATGAAATGGAGTCAAAGAGAGACCAAATTATATAGGCAGTAATGGCCACCCATATAAAATAAAATTAAGGAAACAAAAAACTAGCGCGGCCAAGTACTCGTTTTTAAATGGGGGTATATATGATTGGAAACGGCTGCCTGATGAACTTTTTGAGCCTTACCCTAAACCTAAAAATCATTTAGAAGTAAATGTTTAGAATTTTTCAGACAAAATTAATTTTTATAATTTAACTTATGTTTATCGATCCTTATTATGTTTTTTATTTCTCTTCATGTAATCAGATTTCATTGCCACCGGGCATTTGCCTACTTGCAATGTAAATTTTAATAAATAAATAAACCGAGGTTTGGTTCGCCATTGAGTAAAGGTGGATAGGTAGGTTGGTAGGAGGATAGGTAAGGGAAGGATCGTTGGGGTATGGAGGAAGGGTGGAGAGAAACCCGGCGTCGACGTTAGCCTGCTATTAACGAATTTACGGTTTAACCTCCCATCCGATCAGACAAAATTAATTTTTATAATTTCCGATCAGACAAAATTAATTTTTATAATTTAACTTATGTTTATCGATCCTTATTATGTTTTTTCTTTCTCTTCATGTAATCAGATTTCATTGCCACCGGGCATTTGCCTACTTGCAATGTAAGTTTGAATAAATAAATAAACCGAGGTTTGGTTCGCCATTGAGTAAAGGTGGATAGGTAGGTTGGTAGGAGGATAGGTAAGGGAAGGATCGTTGGGGTATGGAGGAAGGGTGGAGAGAAACCCGGCGTCGACGTTAGCCTGCTATTAACGAATTTACGGTTTAACCTCCCATCCGATGGACAGCTGACTGCAATAGAAATGTTCTCCACGTGGCACACGAGTAGGGATCTTGATTCTGCTGAAAAATCTCCACCACCACTGGGATTATAACCTGCGCCTTCGGGATGGGAAGCCAGTACTCCAGCCTCCGATCTCCATCGATTTAGCTTCCATTCACTGGTCGGGTCGACTTTGTGCGTTCCCAACCTTTCATCTTCTTCCCACCACCTCTCCGTGGTCACTCTCTCTCTCTCTGATCCAGTCCTCCCCTTGCTCCCCTCTCCTCCAACGCAATTAGCCATCTATCTCCCTCGGCCTTTCTCTCGGTCTTTTACCCTGCCTTCATCTCCATTATCATGCACTCTCATCGGTATTTTGGACAGTTCCCATCCTTTTTACATACACATCCAAACCACTTGAACCTTGCCAGCTCTCCTGCAATGATCACTCCTGGGGGGTTATTTTGTAATCTCACGTAAGTGAGAATACGTCATAAAGTGTGGGAAATTACGTCATTTTTCGTAGTTCAACTCCACCACCTAGGCGGCGTGACCATCTTTGGCTCTCAAGTGTTGAACTTCCGGTTAATTCTACGTCCGTGCTGCCGGTCTATTTATTTGATTCATCCGCTCTTTCGACTCTTGATCTGTATCTTTCGACTCTTGATCCGTTTCATTTGGCTCCACATTTCACTAGTTCCATCTCACCTGCCGTTAGGAACGTGAAATAGAGCCACCATCATCGGACCTTGGCCGATCGTGAGCCTATCATTAAGAGAGCGAAACGGATCTCCCGCCTTCCCGCAAAGAGTCATTAAAAAGGTGAGATTACAAAATAACCCTCTAATCTCTCTAATTTCCTCATTTCTCATCGTATCCATTCTAGCTTTTCCAACCCTGCTCCTGAGAAATTTCATCTCGCATGTCTGGTACCATGACCACATCTTAATGTCAATCTTTATTGTCAATGTTTTGGAAGTATGCATTTAGATAAGGACATGATAATTCCAGTCGATAATTCCGTTGCTCCTTTTTATGGACGTCTTTACTTCAAATCAAGCTCTTGATGATTCATAAAAATATCTCTGCTTACTTCCCTCTTTCACTTATTTATTCATTTCATCCATTTTCCTCCAATAGTGGCTGATAGACAATGATGGACTTAAATATCTGTCGAATAACCATAGGGGGCCTTGAATTGAGAAACTGAAAGGACGGATGACAGTTTTGTTTTCTCTTGGAGTAGTAATGGGGAAGTTGGTGGCATTTATCCTTAATATTTTTCGTTGATGTGTTTTTAATACTCGGTTTTGTGTTATATCTCATTCATCAATCATTCACGCATCTTGAAGGCTTTGACAAATTCTGCTCATAGAAGAAGAACTTACGTTGAAACCTACAAAATTAAAAAAAACTGTCGATGATTAAAAACATATTGCTTTCGTTGTAGGACGAGGAATTGGATTCTTATTATTCATTTTCATTTAGAAGCGTCGAGTGATTTTGATTGTATTGCACTCTCACGCAAATATGGTTTTAGCAGGTTTTGCATTTGTTGTACTGGACGGTGACCTACTCATATTGGACGGTATATTTGGTGGACTTGGGCCCAGTTTTATGTCTGGTTAACGTTAACTATCAGATGACGTACCCTTTACATGCACGTGATGCTAACTGAGAAAGCATGTTTCAAATAGTACATCTGACTGCAATTTAATTGACTTGATCAATATCGATGGGAGACCATATCCACGTCGGCTATCTTGTCAATGGAACGTTTGACCAGAGAATATATAAAATCGGGGCTTTGTGGGGTTTTGGGGGAGGAGATTCATGGAAAAAAGGCGCGTGTAAAGGTGAAAATCGTAAGGACAGCTGCTACGCTAGTTATTTTTGGGCGCAAGTTACCAGAGCTCTGCGAAAGTCTTCTCCTATTCTCTGATTATTTATTTACTAGTCTCATATTTTGAGAGTGCTTTCCAGTTACGTGGATGGGAAGGACCCGGCTGTGTCACCGAAATTTGTTTGCCGAAGAATGTACACTTGTTGAGGAGCGAGTAGGAGGAAGTGGTGTAAATCACTCAAGCGTGCCCGGGACCAGGATGTTATTTGCAGAGTAGATAATTCAGTGGCGAGTCATTTCCTCGTTATACGACAAAAAACTCACGACTGATGTAACAACGCGTCTTTCACCCGCAAATAAAAGTAATCATATATATTTCTGGCAATATTTACATCAAATAATAAGTGAGTACGACAACCGCACTGGAATACTTGGTCAAATAGCCGAAAATCTAAGCAGGTATCTGATTAATTACCGAATAAAGAAGTATTGCTCTATTTCTTCGAGAATTATATCTATATATCCGTAAAAATGGAAGAGAACATACTACCGCTGCCAAAATTTAATAGGACTGAGGTTTAGAGAGATCTACAGCGTTTACATAGCCTTCCTTTTAGAAGCAGCCGTCAACCTTTATTCCGGACCACCTCAACCAATAGATTCTTGGACTCAATTCCTGGTTGAAGGAATAGGAAGCTGTAATTAGTTGGTGATTTTGGTGAAAATGTACTGATCATTAGCGTTGCTCTCGGTCGAGTTCCTGATGGGACTCAATGCGATGGCATGAACCACTTCCCAACGAGGTGTGCCATGGGATTAAGCAAGCGTTTGTCTGTGCATTTTCCTCTTTCCAACACGGGAGTCATTCATTTCCCATTCGTTTTACGTGTCCATACCACCACAACTGCTGCGTTATTATTTCATCTATTATCGTATCATTAACATTCATTATTTGTCTAATTCTTGTATTCCTTACTCTTTCTTTTTTTTTAATTTACCGGCTGCTCTTCGCCAGAAGTCCATTTCAGTCGTCAGTAACATTTTTTCTGATTTCTCCGTTAGTGGCCATACTTCACAGCTGTAGGTTACTATGCTCTTTACTATGGTATTATAAATTCTCTTTTTGTTTTCATTGGATATTGTATTGTCCCACAATAAGCTATTTAATAGTGTTATTGCTTTTTTTCCTTTATTTCATCTATCCCTAATGGCTACCTCGACTGTTTTACTTTCTGCAATTTGCATCCCTAGATATTTATACTCTTTACAGTGTCCTATTTATTGCTCACCTTCTAAAATAAGATTCTTTTGCATTCCTCCCATACACATATATTTTGTTTTGTCAATACTGATATCAAGACCCCAACTTAACTAACTCAATTAACTTAATTAACTCAGTATTTTCCTCGGACTTCATGCGTTTTCATATTTTTAACCACTGGAGAGGGATTAAAGGCAAATCGAAAGCAACTGAAGCTTCTTCGCTGAAGGAGAAATGTTAACAAAAAAGCGTGTGATAATGAATGGAATGCGAAACTTAAAAAAACAGGCTAACACGGGATCTGCACCAACATACTACCCTGCGAGACGCCTCAAAGGGCGTGCGGTAGGAGTGACAGGATACCAGCCATGAAAAGGGTTGAGGAGAGGAATTAAGAAATTGGGGAACGGAAGGGAATGTGTGTCTTGGTGAATTAATGCATTTCTCTTTTTCCTTCCGAGTCGTGAATTTTGCGTGGGAAGAAGGAATTTGTTTAACTCTCTGTTCAGCCATGTACCTCTCTTATACACTGTCACCTTTGTCTCTTCTACAGTTTTAATGGTTTTTTAAATGATGAGGGTCGTATTTGTCATGTTGAAACGTCAAACGCCGGCCTCGGTGGTGACGGGGTAACGTCCCCGCCTGCTAACTCGAAGGTCGCGGGTTCGAGCCTGGGGAGGATTTTTCACCTCCCAGGGCATGGTTGTCTATGCTTGTCCATTGTTGTTAAGTTACAATGCCTGATGTAAAAGGCCCTTGAGGCTGTATTCAGGATGATAATAAATTTTTTTTAAAAATGTATGTGTTTGTGTAGTGATCTTAGCATTGCGTGTAAGCTCAGCGCCTCAGCTATTTCAAAAATAGCTCCCAATCCCTCCAGTTGCTGCGTTAGTCTCCCTCTTCGCTCGAAGTAGTTTACAAAAATAAAACTCGCGTAATTCGTTTGTGTTGTATGTCGTCCACGTGTTAAATATTTCTGCAATGGGTCCCATGTACTTGGTGCATATTCCAGTTGAGACTTTACTTGAGCGAATCAATATCTTTCACTCTTCCCTTGATAGAACCTAGTCTCTCCAATTAGAATCTTTTCCTTACGAAAGGCCCAAATGAAATGTTACACTTACTAGTAGTACTTTTTAGTAGGTATTCGGCTCAATACGCTACCCTTACATTTACATCCACAATAAGGCTGTGGTGTTGGAGCGATTACTTGTTTAGGAAGTGAGCTCCCAAGAATTTTTATAGATAAAGGTTGAGGCCTCACTCATGACACAGGAGTTAAAATTGCTATGAGAATGCCTCCCAAGTCCTATTTGGTGATAATTTCTCCCTATATGGCTGCGTCTTAAACAAAAAACTCAATTTTTCTTTCTATTCTCGGATGATATTATTTTGGAACTTTGTGCCTACTTCCGTCAATGACTACTTTTTGTTTGATCTCATTTAAAAAGTCGTGTTTCCTATTTAATACTAGTCTTTTTTCCGCATGTCTTCAATTGTAATAGGTAATGTTTTTTTCGCAGTACCTTGTAGAATACTTTATTGAAAACCTTGATGACTGTTGAATATGACATTTCGACTGTCCAGGAAGCACACGATATAAATAACTCTAATGTTCTCGGGAATATTATTGAAATATTTTAAACAATGTGAGAAAATAATTTCCAGGACATTGATAGTTGTCGTTAATGAAGACTGGAGTATCTAACATGGGCAAATTCCATTATGTAGGTACTTGACCTCTGGATAATGAATTATTAAATTTGGTTTTCTGATGCGGTACGATGAGTGGGGGCTATTACCTTGAGCACTCGCGTGAGTATCCCCCGTAAACCCGGAGATTAGTTGCTTTTAATCCAGTCTGATTCTTTATTTTTCCTTTCACGATGCATAATTAGGTATGTTGTCCATAGGTTCAACATTGACAATGACATCTGCGTGGGGCATACTTGTTAGTGTCGTCAGTTGTGCTTACACTTCCGTAGAAGCAATTTCAAGAGTTAGCTTTGTCGAAACTGCCTCCATGAAATTCACAGTGAGAGATGACGCCTGGGAAGCTTAACTGGTTAGAGCACTCGGCGTGAAATCAAGGGGTCTGGGTTCGAATCCAGGTCCAGTCGAATGATTTTTCACTGTGTATTTCACACAATTTGTCGAAACTGTTGGTGAGTGCTTTGCCATTTTTGTGTGTCTACGACTCTGCGATTGACATTTCCCACTTAAATTTAGGATGAGGGATGGTAAACATCTCTAGCTTCTTTTCCATGAACGGCTTTTGGTTGACTGCGTACTAGTTCCAAAGGGGTGACAGAGGCATAAGCCCAATGCGTATAGGGTTCTGTCCATCAGCGCCACGACCCCGGCATCGATACGGGGTCGTTCGTCTGCCGCGAGGTTTAAATCGTGATACTAGCGCGGGGTTTGAATCGCTAGTTCAGGATTATCCGTATTCAATGGATTATAAACCCATATTTGAAACTAAGCCTTGAAAAATGTAATTTTAATGAGTACTGCAGGAAAATGACAAAAATATTATCCACTCGTATTAACTTGATGATATTCCCGGTTGCACAAGAAATAACCTTGGGAATCGTTTATGAAACAGGAAAGGTTGAGGTCAGGTTATTATGAGAATACATGACACAATAAAACGCCTTTTGCCATATTCACCATAAATTTATTGATTCAAAATAGAATCAAATTACCAGAAGTCAACGGTAGCCCGTTCTTAAAAGTTGAACATAGTCGTTCAAAACACAGAGTAGGTTGGAATTACCAATGTTATTTGGAAAAATTACGTTCACCCATTATTATTCATCCATCCAAAAAGTCCAAGTGATCGTGAGGTTAACTGAATATGGCATGACAACGTGATAACAGTTCAGGCCATCCAACGCACTACACTTGATCTGGGGAGGGCATCAAAACAAAAGTCACTGTAATGCACAAGGGTGGTGATTGATGGCGTTGCAACCACATCACAATCCAGGGTACATAATGCACCACACATGGTCTGGGGAGGGCACCAAATCAAAAGTCACAGTAATGCACAATGGGGAGTTTGATGGCGAGACAACCACATCACAGTTTATGGCACATCATGTAAACATCACGAATGTTCTAACCTTCGATAATGCTCGGAACGGCAGTCGGTGCAACGAGTGTCGAAAACTTTCTCACGTAAAATCAAGAAAGAAATATATTGATTAATGAACTTCTGTAATCATCAACGAAGGTAATCTGTACGGGGACAGAATCTTGCCCACCTCTCTGCCCTGTGTTGATGCAACATTACCAGAATTCAAAATACTTCCGAACACTCGTATCAGTTGCGAAGAATCATGAAAATCCACGCGTATGGCAGTATTTTTCTGTAGTTAACAAATGGCCCGTGGCGCCGTGATTCTTCGAAACTTAAATGCAACATACCTGACAGCCTATTTGAAAAACGAGAAAATAGATCTCCGTATAAACGACATTCATACACACTGTTGCACCAAATCACTGCATATCGCGTACTATGCTCAGGTTTCGCCATATCTAACAATCTCTCAGCCCGGTTGTAGCAAATATTAATACAGTATTCCAGCTTCGTGCGTAAAACACATCAAAATCACAAGTCAGCCGTACGCTCAACTTCGCAACTACCACTGGTGTCGAGACTAAAATAGCTGGTGCCGAGACTACAACAGCTTGAACTCCCTCATGAATTATACGCATTAGAGTTAAAAATATTACGCATTGGCGTTAAAATAATGCAAAATGCTGAATTTTATTTAAATTGCAAAGAAATACTATCGATATATTTTAAATTGCAAATGTGCTCTTAAAACCAATGCTTAAAACACTCAACGACAGCGCCTCTACCGATCACTGTCTTTCCTCCCCCTCGGTTTTAACCCCACCCCCTCAATTGTGTGAAATTCACAGTGAAAAATTCATTCGCCTGGCCTGTGATTCGAACCCAGACCTCCCGATTTCGCGCCGAGTGCTCTACCAGTTAAGCTACCCAGGCGTCATCTCTCACTGTGAATCAGTGCCCGGTAGAGCACTCGGCGCGAAATCGGGGGTCTGGGTTTGAATCCCAGTCCAGGCGAATGATTTTTTCACCGTGAATTTCACACAATTGTGTGACCACTAGCGGGTGACTCCGTTAAAGTTACTGCGCGGCCAGTTCCGCAGTTCTCTGAACCCACCCCCTCAGTTTTGCCACTATCGATAAAGGTTTCCATGCGATATATGTGCGATACGTCGCCCCTTTGCTGGTTCCTTCCAAGCTCTTCATATCATCTGCCTTCCGTCATGCCGTCCAGAATTCGCAGTCTCTTCCTTCCTCTCCGCCCTTCGCCCAACATTCCCCTCCTTCCACCGCCGCCCTTAGTCCCCCATCCACTTCCCATGCCTCCTCCGTCACGTTTTTTCCGTTCCAATTTTATTTCTTTCCCAACAGAATGTCACCACTCCTTCGCTTGTTGTCCTCTCTTCGAAGTTTATTCCCTCCCGTCTTCCCATTGCCCGCGTCTGGTGAGACTCAAACCGGCGCTCCCCCACCTTCCCTCTCCTCTGCAGCCAAGCCTCGAAAACGTGCACGGCTCTGCTCCCAGCGTGATCGCAAACATTTTCGTTGTTACTTAAGGTAGTCTGAGCGAGATACCACGTCGCTTAGAATTTGATGAATTTGACGTCATTTAAAATAAAATAAACTCTCACCTTTCCAATGATATCAAAATATTAACCCCATCGCCGAAAAACTTTTCGAGATATTTGCCTAAATATATTAGCTGTTTTACACGGGATATAATACGGCTGTCCGCTCCAGAGGGAGAACATTGAAAAAATTAGGAACTTCCCATAGATTTTGTCAAAAAACTAACGGTTTGTAGTTTGTATGTTTTCTCGACTATTTATAAAAATTAATCAATTACTCACCGTAGTAATTTTTACAGAATCGCAAAAAAACCTTTTGTGAAGGCGATATCACCGTCTGGCGTGAAAACATGAGCCAAGTTAGAGATTTATGAGGATATGTTCATTTAATTACTAAGAATTTTCGTCTTACATAACGATATATTGCGCCAATAGTATTACAATGAATATTTACTTCATACATCTTACAGACTCTGAAATTTAAAAAAAAAATTCAAACATGGCCTCCATTACGACTAGGGTTAGGAAGTTATGCTCATCAAAGACTAGGAGCTCCATCATTGCCTTTCCATCCTAATTCCAGCCAATGGGCGTGGGAAAACTTAACAGTTTTAAAAGTTATTTCAAGTGATTTTTGAATCTACTGTTGGTTGCGATTTTTGTTACTGCAGTTGGCTGAAAGAAGAAAAAGAGATTTATTCTCTTTGTTGGGTGCAATTCGTATGAAAAAAGAGTGGGAAAATTGACAATATGTTTCACTTACAACGGTCACAATTATTTTTCAAAAGTGTAGTTTACTATAGGAGAGTTTTCAATTTATGAACATGACGTTGATTAAGATGATCTACCTCCATCGGAATGGCAGAAAGAAAATGGAATTGTGAATTTATATCATGTAATATAACATTGAGCATTTTTATGCTGATGACAGTTAAAGTACGAGTGTAATTTTTTATGAGAGTGGAATAATAGAGACAGTGCAAAACTCAGCAGACAGTGATGAAGACAATGCTGAAAGTGTTGCAGACTCAATCCCGAAGAGAGCTGTGCCAACTTACTCTCAAGCTCAGGATGCGGTGAAAACTTTAAATGATTTCTTTGAAAGCTTTGACATTTCCCTTGGTGCTTTCAGTGCACTAAGTGAAGTTTGAGGGACTTTAAGAAAATTCAAAGTGAAATATGTGAAAAAGGCTACTATCCAAAGTTATCGGGAGAGTATGTGGAGGAGGATGGAGAAGGTGTAGTGGACGGAAAGGAAGACAAATGAGGAAGTGCTTGACCTAGTTTGTGAGGAGAGGAACCTTGTGGATGAGATTAGGGGAAGGCAGGGTAGGTGGCTGGAAGGAGCGATGGTTTGCTGAAGCCCGTGATAGAGGGAAGGATATTGGGCAAGCGGGGAAGGGGAGAAAGGGAATAGGTTTTATGGACGGGATGAAGAAAGGTAGGACTTACGCAAAGATGAAGAAAGAAATTATAGGGCACTGCGCGTGAAGTCTGTTGGATTTTCTCTGGCTTTCATCATAACCTACCTTTCACCGGTAGATTAATCAGATGATGATGATGAGGGTGCGCACGGGAGCTGTTAGGGAGACTTAATGCCACACGGCCCCGCCCGCTGATATGTCGTGGGGCTCCCGTTCACTTGCACGACGTTCGAGCCGAGACCGTGACAGCCTGCTCAACCACTTTTTACTTGCGGTCGCCGGAGTCCGAATCCATCCACTTTTTTCGGTGAGATCCTCCTTTCAGTTGAATTTATTTTGTTAATTATAGCTGCTTATCACTATCGCTACTGGCTTTCGGTCTTCAGTGACGTTGCCATCCCAATCATTTCGATCGGTGGTCTTTCTAAGAGCAGTCCATTCCAACAGTTTTGCTGTCTTCTTCAAGAAAGCAAATAGGCTCGATTTCATAATCTCCTGGTTAATATTTTCTCGCTTTGGAAACCGAAGTCAATTCGTTCTCCCCCTCAACTTGTTTTAGAAACTCCGTTTCCATATATCTAACTTTGAAGTATCACTGGAATAGGCATGTAACCAACGAGGGTTCACTTTCCTCGAAGCCATTGCCCAGATGTCTCGTTAAAGTATTTGCCATTTTCGCGTGTTTGCTCAGCTTCGTTGCTTATAAGATATAGACAACCACAGACAAGCACTGCGAAGTAACGTAACCAAAATGGCAATCCATTGAACGTAGGAATGAGACACTAAATTTTAATCCACAGTGTTTGCCTCTGGAAAATTAACAGCTAGCTCACAAATCTATAATTTAAATTTCTCCCCCATACGTTTTAACAGTTCTACTTTCAATATCAAGGGGAAGGGAACCCTGGAAGCGTGAGCGAGAACTGTTGAACAGACTCTTGCCTGTGCATTTAAGCTCGCACTCCTATGCTTAACCTTGATAATGGCAGTTGCACTGTGAAAACATAGATCGGAGAAAATTAAACAAATGTGGAGTTCTACAAATTGTTGCTTGGATGATGATCAATGTCAATCAGTTCTACCAAGTGACGCCGAATTCCTTTCCTCAAGGTTTGCTGCCGAAGCCGAGGCGCCCAGCCGCGGACTAGTAGCCACATCTCCTGCGTTTGAGTATTTATTACCTCAAATTCAATAGCTATATCCATCAATAATGGTAACATACAGGTTTTAATTTAATTTTTAACGTAAGCGGTTTGATGCGGAATTGTGTTTCATTTCTCCTTGCTTTTAATAAAATTCACGAGAGGTCGCAAAAGCATTGGAGGAGGTATAAAAGGAGCCGACCTGGGCATATTAAACTGACTTCTCTGCTGGTGTTTGGGCTGTGTTTGATTGCTGGTGGTTGAGAATTCGTGGATTTGTAGCTACCTCCTTTTCGTCTCTCGACCATTTTTTCCATTCCCCCGTAATTCTCAGTGATGACGCTCGGTGCTTGAGGAGAGCTATTCTGATTCCAATTCATGTATTTGCCATTACCTTTCCCCTTCTATTCCGAGTTCATGCGGAATCCCTTACCTATTTCTTCCTTGTCCTTCGCTAAGTTCCTTTCACCCGCACTGGCGCCCAACATTTTCTACTGAGTCATCAGATCCTCGACCGATCCGATGAACAAACGGAAGGCAACATCCCAACTTATATCTCAAGTATGCATCCCACGCTTCAAACGTGTACGATAGTACACGTTTGAAGCGTGGGATTCGAATGTGTACACATGCATAACATCTGATTGCATCAATAGGAACTCATCCTTCTCCTTAATATCTGGCGGTCGAAATATCAACCATGGGGTAAACGGGTTTTCACGACTTGGTGATTTTTATACTTCCACATTAACCATCCAGAAAACAAAAAAGCATTAAATGTAGTTCTATTCGGGTGTATAATGAAGGCTTCTTAGCTAATCATAATGTCAAGCCTCTTTATCCCCAAATCCGATTGTAACCATATCAAGTGAATGGCACACTATTACCAGTAAATTCGATGTAATTTTAATGAACGACGGAATAGGGTGATGGGTATCGTTCTACCTATGTAAACTTCCGGCTTCACCGCATTAAAAGAACGATGGAACTAAACAATTAGTATGGAAATTCTTAAAATTGCCAAATCTAGACTACCTGTTCGTTTGTACACAGTACTTCTCGAGTTTCTAAGAATTGGTGGAATTTATAAAGTTGTATAAATTAAGTTAAACATCAAAATACATCTATAAAGCGTATTAATAATGATTTTATTCCTTATAATTCAAGACAGGAGCCGAGAAAAGTCAGCAAGGCACTAGCAGTGCACTTACATGTTCATTCACGTATCACTCTCCCAGTTTCTGGTTTGATTCCGCACTGTTCTCCTGACTGCTTTTTGGTTCTCGCCTAGCGGCCGGGGGAACGTGCGAGGACCCGATTTGGACTGGGACGAGTGCTGCATACCTGGTGTGGAATCACCCCGTGCCACACACCTTATCGGTGGTTTGCACGGTACTTCGTGATGTATATGTAGATGAAGTCTTTCTTTTAAGTAATGTATTAAAACAACGAGCATGTCTATGAAAACGTAGACTCTCTTAGTTCCCTTCTCTTCCTTAAAAAAGTGGTTCGACTATCGAAACATTGTGATGTACACTTCTCCGGGACATTTCAGTGTCAGCAGGGACAAATTTGCCAACCAGGCAGGACACCGGGGCAGACCTGTCAAACCCGGGACTGCCCCGGCCAAACTTGGACATATGGTAAGCCTACTTATAAGAGTGCTGCTATTGAAGTTACTTCCACGTGTGAAGCCGCCTCGTAGCGTGTCGCCGAGGGCCGCGTGTGACGGACCTCGGGGGGGGGGGGGGGGGGCGTTCTTTCCCGTCGCATGCAGCGGTGACTGTCGTCGGCGGTGGGTGGGGCGCAGGGGGGGCGGGGTTCGGGAGGGGCGGAAGGGGGAGCGAGCATTCCGTTGCGTCGAGAGCGACGGGAACAATGGCCCGGGGAGTGGGAAGGAGCCTTATTTGGCCTTGAAGCCCTTTCCCGGGTCGAGACGAGGTGACTAATAATTATCCCAGAACTTGATGTCTCTGCTGCAGTGAATCTTAGTCGAGTCTAGGGTGCACATAGGAACGGACGCACCGTAGAATGGTGGTGCTTTTAAGGTAGTTTGAGCGAGATTATTTCCGTAGTCATGATGGAGACCATATTCGAATTTTATTTTTTTAACTTCATCTGCAAAATACCCTGCAAGCCACCTCAGGTGTGTGTGGCAGGGGGTGAGTATTCACCAACATGCATTACACTATACCCTAAAGTTAGTGTAACTACGACTAATTACGCATTAGCATTAATCGCTAATGCTTGTCACGAGGCGAAGCCTCACAAGCATGAACTACTACACTACAGATATTATCACAATGGAGAGGGACCATTAATATATATGTATTTTGCAACTACACAAATGGACAGAGACTCAAGACTTATGTAGAAAACATGCATGGCGTGCTGCTAGTACTAGGTAACAGATAAGGATTCAAGTATTACGGAGTACTACTACTACTAAGAGCTTCACTACCTAACGACAAACCTAGATGAAAGTATCATTTGCAGCTGTTATGGTCCCTTATAGTTCGTGGCAAAAATGACATTTTAAATCTGTCCGTTCTGCAGTCTAGTTCCCTAATTTTATTCTCATGATCTCAGTTACTACCGTAGTATGTCGGATTTCGTAAAATATTATCAACGTCGTCAGAAAATAGACAGGTTTGGATCTTACATAATAGATTGAGTCTAAATTTTAGTCGACGGTCTGAAAGCGTTTCCCGTCCCAGTTGCTGCAAAAGGTCAGTAACACCATAGAGTAAGGATATAATTACTCTATAGTAACACTAACGAGATTATCATAACGGCCTTTAACGTATCTTGTCGATCTTCGCTGCACGCGTTCTAACTCAGTTTCCAAGCCTATCTCATAAGGATCCCAAATACTCGCAGCATATTCCAAGTGGGGTCTAACGAGGGAGAAGTAGCTGATTTCCCTAACTTTATCGTCACACTTGCCAAGTACTCTTTTAACAAATCCCAATTTACGATTAGCTTGACCGGTAATTTCACGAATATGTTTACTTCATGAGAGATCATGAGTCAGTTTAACTCTGAGGTATTTAACCGATTCCACGGTCTCTAATTTGCTGTTGTTTATGCAATAGCTGTTACAAGGAGCGTTTTTCCGTTTCCAAAAATTCATAACGCCTTTTTTCAGGTTTAATTCTAGCTGCCACGCATCGCACCACTACTGTATTGCTTCGAGGTCTCTAGTTAGCGCTTCCTTATAATTAAGGCTACGAGCTTCTACGAACTTCAGCGTCTGTAAGAAGTGTGAATTAAATACTGTAATATTAATGGCGCAAAAAAATCGTTTTATATGTCAAAACTTCGAAGTAAATAAATAAATGTAACTACATAAATCTCTAACTTGACTCATTTTTTCACGCCGTACGGTGAAAACGCATTCACAACAGGTTTTTTTGCGATTCTGTAAGAATTACTTCGGTGAGAAATTGATTATATTTTACAATATAGTTGAGAAAACATACAAAGTACACCGTTAGTTTTTTTTACGAAAAATAGGTGTTAGAAATCCCTAAGTTTTTCAATATTCTCGCTCTGGAGCGCACAGCCGCAATCTATCCTATGAAAAACAGCTTATATTTTTAGACAAATTGCTCGTTAAGTAGTCCGGCATGGGGGAAATATTTTGATATCATTGGAATGATGTGAGTTTATTCTTTGAAATTACGCCAAAATCATCAAATTCTAGGTGAATTAATATGTTGCTCAAACTTCCTCAATCACTTTTATGAGTTTTTTTTGAAAGATAGAGGCGGTGAAGACTAAGCAAATGCATGGGCCATCATTTTGATCCGTGACTGACGATGCTTACTATATGCAGCTTGGTACCTAGGACGGATCGGGGTTCGATGGTTTGGAGCCGAGTGGAAGACATAAACCAGAGACTCAGTGAAGTCTGTGGGAGTGAGGGAGCAGAGTTCATCTACATCTACATCTACAAAATACCCTGCAAGCCACCTCAGGGGTGTGTGGCAGGGGGTGAGTAATCACCAACATGCATTACACTATACCCTAAAGTTAGTGTAACTACGACTAATTATGCATTAGCATAAATCGCTAATGCTTGTCACGAGGCAAAGCCTCACAAGCATGCAACACTAAACTACAGATTTCATCAAAATGGAGATTGACCTCAATATACATGCATTCTAAAACTACACAGATGGACAGGGACTCAAGACCCATGTAGAAAACATGCTAGGCGTGCTGTTAGTATGTACTAGGTAACAGATAAGGATTCAAGTATTAGGAGTACTACTACTACTAAGAGCTACACTACCTAACGACAAACCTAGATAAAAGTCTCATGGCAGCTATTATGGTCCCTTATCGTTCGTGGGAAAAAGTTCGTGGACCTCAGGCCGGTGCTGGATTCGTGTTGGGTGCCTATAAATTTTCGGGTGTCCACTATACGTACGAGGCATCGCTGGAGGTAGCGCGCAGGATACTTGAGCACACTCGTCGAGGTTAACATAGGTAGGCTACAGGGCAGGTCAATTAGTGGGGTCAATAGTTGTGTGCTGCCAGTTAGTAATTTAGCGAAGAATGCTCCGAGTATAGGGCCCAAGAATAGCTTAATTGAAGACAGCAATTTTGAAATGTCCCCGAAGCGCATAAACAATAATCATGAAGCAGTAGTCGTTGCAGTAGTTAACTGCCGTAGTTTAAAAAATAAGATTCCAGAATTTCACCACCTTATTCATAGCACGGAGTGTAACGTCATTATTGGCACCGAAAGTTGGCTGACGAACGATATTTACGATAGTGAAATTTTTCCTAAATCATTCAACGTTTACAGAAAAGATAGGTCCAACCGAACTGGAGGTGGAGTGTTTATAGCTGTAAAGAATATCTACTATTGTCAGCCAAGCGGAAATCGTCCCAGATACCAGCTTAGAACCTGTATGAATCTTATTAGATGCCCTAAATCAAAAACAATATTCCTGTGCGCATACTACAGGCCACCTAACACTGACGTCACCTCAATTTTAGATTTCGAAACACAAATAAAGAACATCACATCCAGGAACACCGAAAGAAATTTAATCATAGGTGCAGATTTCAATACGCCCTCTATAGATTGGGCGACCTACAGTTACATATCTAATTTTATCTAATAATAAATAACCTAACTGCAGTTTAAAAAATAAAAAAACCGCTTAATGTGAGTCACTTCTCTGAATATTTGCGGTAAGGCCTGAGAAATATTTTACTTCCCACTCGGTTGCCACGTGGGTCGCGTTTACCGGCAAACTCGTGGAACGGTTGTCCCTCTTTAAAAACACCGGCCGAGCCCGGAATTAGAATCGTTCTTACTTTAAGCCCTGGGTCGGCCTGGATCCGCATTTGGTTTTCTCATTTTTTTGTGCTAAACTCCTTCTCTGTGTATGAATTTCGTTCATCTCGTATTTCCAGCGTCACGTGAGACAACTCTTTACCTCAATATTGCCGTCATTCACGTAAACACGTAACCAAATTTTAAAAACGAATCTTTAGATGCATACAACGGGGGAAAATCAATGTTGGAGCATGGGACAGTGTTGGCTTTCACAGCAGAAGCGGAGCGCCCCAAATTCAAAAGATATGAGTGGAATTCTCGCTGGGGAGAAGCTTTATCCAACACAGAGAATGGTGTCTCCTAGGGCAAGAATTACTCTTACTCCCAGGGCCATCTATATCTTAGGCGATATTTAGCCGCATCAACAAATCCCCTCCACCTGAATCGATCTTCTGCTTCTCTTTCTGTTGCTCCAATCTTTTGCATATCTGTCTTCACTTGGTCCCACCATCTTAGCCGTGGTCTTCCCCGGGGTCTTCTTCCTTCAGGAATCCCATTTAGTACCTCCTTCAGCAGACATCCCTCCTCTTTCCTTAGAATATGTCCAGCCCACCTGATTCTTCTTGCCTTTATTTCACTTGTTATGTCTGGATGTTTATATAGATTCCTGATTTCTCTGTTGTGTTTTTTTCTCCATTGTCCTTCTTCGTATGTGGGCCCATAGATTTTTCGCAATATCTTATTCTCGAACACTATTAGTTTTTTCTCATCCTTCTTCGATAGCCTCCACGCTTCGGATCCGTAGAGTAGTACTGGGGAAATTATTTTTTTTAAGTCTAATTTTGGTTTTGTGCGACAGGGCTTTAGAAGATAGAATTCGGTTGCAAGTATGCAGACATCTGTTTTCGAGGTTTAACCTGTTTTGTACTTCTGGCTCCACCGTGTTCACATTACTCCTAAATATTTAAAATGGTCTACTTTTTCAAATGCAAGACAATCTATTTGCAGAGGACCTGTATTTCTATTTTGGTGTCTTGAAAAATGCATGTATTTATTTAATTTTGTATCATTTATTTTCAGTCCGATTTTTTCCGTTTCCTTCCTAAATACATTTGTCAACGTTGTTAAATCTTCTAAACTTTCTGCGATTATCGCCACGTCGTCTGCAAAGGCTAAAACGTTTATTGTGGTCCCAATTTTGATGCCAAGGTCCATCTCTGCTACTTTTTCCAGTGCTTCCTCAATTGCAATATCAAATAGAGTTGAACAGAGAATGAATGGTGCCTCCTAGGGCAAAAATTACCGTTAAAAATTTAGTCCTCTCCGACGGAATATTCTATTGAGATCGTTGTCATTAATAAGGGTGAAATAAAAATGTCTCCTTGCTGCCGCCGCGTTGAGGTTCCCAAAATGTTGAGACTATGATGTGGCAAAATAAGCATTCAACTAAATATTATAAGTAAATACATTAGAGCGGTGAAGATTTATGCGTTTTAAATAGTAGAATAGGTATTATGATAAAGCATAATTCATAAGAGGTACCCATTTAATGCAGATAAAAAACAAGAGGAGACCGTGTGAATGGAATTACATTCCTTTGTACTCAAAATACCATACTTTTACGGGGGGGGGAAGAAACTGGAATCTTTTGTCATCTTTCGTCAAAGAAATGCAAGACAGGCTAGCAGTCGTCGAATTGTTGCTGAGGGAATATTGAAAAAATACGTGTCTGAAAGTAAATATGCCTTAGGCAATAGACGAATTTTCCCAAATAATTCTACTGGTGAATTGTCGACTTAGAAATTGAATCACTGCTCGCAGCTCAAGAGTGAATGACGGACATATCGATGTCAGTAAAAAAAGGGATAAAGATGTTTGATCAGGCTGATATCCTGCGCGCAGATGGCACAAAAGTTACGAACTTGGTCAGTTCTTGCACGAATCTTTTACTTTAATTTTACCCACTGCTTGGAACGGAAGTGTCTTCCTATGCCTCCCTCTCATCGTTAGGAAAACGGGGAAAAACAGACTGACGCCGTCAAATGGAAATAATTCGCTCGTTGCCGCCTTATCGGTGTCGCTATGCTGTCACTCGTCAAGGTGGCTGGAGTGGGTCATTGAGTGAACATTTTTAGTATTCTGATGTTGATCGAAAGAAAATTCTTGGAACATATTTCACTTAAGTGCATCTGTTTATGCGTTGTAACACACCATACAGGCAGTAACTGAAATGGTACAACAGTTATATTTTTAATTTTTTTCCTGAATTCATGAATTTTATAACTACAGTCCGTCCGAGATAATAGCGTAGTTGCAATATACTGATTTGGCTTAGCAATACATGAATAATAAATAGTTTTTTGACGATCGTATGATTCAAACAAAGGGCACAATCATGGATTGTTAGGTTGAGTGATTCCCTTTCCCAAAAGGTATTGGACGTGTTTACTGATTGGCTGCATTTCTACCTGTCAACTGCGCTATTATCGTGGACAGGGTATAGCTTTCGGCGCGCTGTTCGAAATTTAGACGAAACTCTATGGAAATATGTCGTTTTCGAATATTGGGCTCGGCGTGACGCCCTGACATATGTTTTACACATTTATACCTAATGGTAATAAATGTATTATTTCACATATAGAAGAATATCTGTGCATATTTAATCGAATTATTTCGAAATATATATCATTTACCTTAAGACTATGTGTTAAAACCATTGAATTGCCAAAAAACCAAATCGGTAGAGTGCAATTTTTTCACTTTTCTCTATACAATTCACAAATGAAAACAAGTATGCAACGTTTCTCGGAGGTATTTACATAGACAAAAATTACTCAGACAACCTTAAGACGCGCCAGCGATTTCTGTCATCCGTCCATTCCAATCAATGAATCGTAATTTTCCGTAGCATTTCAACCACGCTACTATCGTACCCTGGTAGTCCCTTTTTAACAACGACTTTACCAAATGTGAATATATTTGACTATTGCTCACAGAATTTCAACAGCAATTCGTTTGAAAAGATAACGAAACGACGGATGTCGCTATCATAAATTAACGAATAACAGAATAGCACTACATTAATTCTATTCTGTAACTCTTAAAGTAATATTACAGACATTTGTCAAAAAACTAAGGAATGGAAACAATTTCTCTGCAGGTAACACTTCACGGTTGTCATCATTAAAGTGTTCGCTGAATAGCGGCTATCTTCTTTACTGTCTCTTGGAACGAGGTAATTCGATGCCGCGGAGGTTACAGATACATTTAAGATACCGAATTTCTCTCCATAAGGTGTCAACGTGTTGGAGCACTCATATTCATTTATCATTGAATCCTAAGTTTAGTTTGATGATGGTGTAGTATATCGAAACCTAGGCCGCAAAATATCTTTATTCAGAGGAAAATTGCTACTAAATTCTTAATTGGCTTCTTCAGTTCTCCAGTAGCTCTGGTTAGTTTCATGTGGCCCAATATAGCTGGTCTATGTCAGCGTTATCACATAAACACTTTGTAAATTTCCACAAGTTTATTTAACCAACCTATGTTTCAGCAATACATTGCCATTATCAAGGATACTCTAAAATCTGGCCTATGCCTCTGTTCCTCGGTATTCCTCGTGGGGTTTTCCCTTCTATGATGCTCCTTACAAAAACGTTTATGTCTTCCAAGTGTGGCCCATCCACTGCAGCAATGGCACCTGAAATTCAGGAAGGCCTCGTAATATCCGGGTCTCGACCGTGACGGAATTTTAACCACACAATGTAGAAAAAATTCAATTACATCTACATCTACATACTACCCCGCAAGCCGCCTCAATAGGCGTGTGGCGGGAGGTGTTAGGACACCAGCCGTTTACATATAAAGCATTACGCCAAGCATTTATTAAAGTCCCTTATTGTTCGGGGGAAAAATGAATTCCCGTACCTATCCGTTCGGCAAAATATCTCTCTTAATTTATCGTTTCTGTCGGACCTGGAAATATAGTGGGGTTCTAATATGATGTTCTCCGTGTCGCTCTTAAAGATATATATTCTTAATTGCTCAAGCAATCTAAGCCTAGCGCGCAGCCTCCGAGTCTCTAGCGGCTCCCAGCCTAATTCGTTTAACATCTGTGTAACGCTGTCTGTACGCCCGCAGCAGTTTTTGACGAATCGCGCAGCTTTCCTTTGTATTTTATTAAGTTCCCGGATTAAGTCTTTCTGCACCGGATCCCATATGCTCGCTGCATATTCAAGGTGTGGCCGGACGAGTGCGAAATAGCACCTCTCTTTTACTTTTTTATCCGAAAATATTCCCACAATACGCTTAACGAATCCTAGCTTCTTCAGAGCTCTGCCACAAATATTTCTTATATGTGTTCTCCACGATAGGTTCGAGGTTATCGTAACTCCTAGATACTTCTCTTCATCTGTCACCTTTATGTTAACACCATCCACAGCATATACACGGGGATAGTTGGACGACCTCCGCAAGAAATGTACTGCCGTGCATTTGCTCAGATTAAGTTCGAGTCCCCACTCTTGGCTCCACACATGAACGTTGTTTAAATCCGATGATAGAGTTTCAAATTCAGAGTGATCACTAAGTTCGCAATAGATGACAGCGTCGTCAGCATATAAACGTATTTTACTGCTAATTCGAGAGCATAGGTCATTTATGTATATAATGAACAAAAGGGGGCCGATTACGCTTCCTTGTGGGACACCTGATGTCACTTTAACTACATCAGAGCTAATTCCAATTAGTACCAAGTAAGGTGGTTGGAGCAACTTTAAAAGAACAGATTTGCGTGAAACTTTGCATACGTGACCAAATAAGTAATATTAATTGGTAAAAGTGAAAAAAAATGCATTTTCCGATTTGTTCTCGCGGCAATCCAATGCTATTTTAACACGTAGTCTTATGGCACGTGAGATATATTTCGTAATAGTTCTGTTAAACACATGTTTACAGATTTTCTTCTAAATGCGAAATGATAAATTTTTATATTATTAGTGCAAATACCGCACCGAAAACCCAAGTAAAATTATTCTTAAATTAAGCCTAAACGTTAATATATGATTTGAGTGTAGTTTCCATTGTGTCTATTGTGGTGAGTTCATCATAATGTGAATGCATAAATGTGGGCGCAATTTATTTTGGCCCTCGAATTTTTTTCGACTTATTGAGAAATATTAAAATTTGCACTCTATGACCCACGATTACCACGTCTGCCGCCTTATTTGTCGAGGCCGTGACGTCAGGCCCACAAAGTGGTCGAGGTTGAGTCCTCCCCTGAATAAGGCCCCGGTTCTGAATGAAGTCGGGTCACCCATTATTTAGACAAATGACGCCCGGGTCGATATGCCCTCCTCTCCGACTTAGAAAATGTTTTCGCCGGAGAGGAGACGCGCGGAATGGTGGGACTCGTCATGGGCATCGAGGAGACGAATAAATCGACGGACAACCGTGCCCAATGGGAAAGGCCTCCATTGCCCTCGCGCGACAAAAGCCGTTTCGGAGGCTATTTCTGGTGGTCGCGGGGAGTGTCCCGCTTGCGACAGCTCGAAAGGTCATGGGGCAGTGCGAATGGAGACGAGTTTCGTGCCGGTGCCACGCAGAATGTCCCGAACGATTCGGCAGAGCCGGGAGAGCTTCAAAACAACGGAAGCTTCTCTTAGAGAAGTTGAAGATTTCCCCGGGGCAATCGCGAAGTTCCATGTGTCCTCCTTAGCTAGGCAAACAATATAACAGTTCGCCACGGGCATTGATTTAAATTGACGCGTTGAGCCATGAGGAGTCGTTAAGATTGTTTTAAAAAACCGACAGGTTCTGTTCGCGATGATAACGTATGTATTTCTTGCGTGAAATGCCTTCGTGTTCCTCGGGGATCATGTTTCAAAATTTCCTAAAACGTTACGCGGATGTGAGTTAAGTCTTTTCGGGTTCTCCACCGGGTCACACGATGCATTTCTGCCGACGTTACAACGACTCGTCCATTGCCATCAGAGTATGATGGCATCCCGTCATCCCACTTACACCGTACGCCGAGAAAGCATCAGATCATTGTTGCACGGATGACATTCTGGGCTTCTTGAGTTACAGACTAGGATCATCATTCATCTAGTAACTTCTATCTTCTGGCATTCACGTATTTTTTGGAGAGTTTTGGACATGCTCCCTGAAATGCCCAAATTTTATAATATTCCGTTTATCTAATGTTTCAATAAAAAAATCTGTTAATTCAGTTTTTGTAATTTTTATCCCTTGGAACAATCTAAATACTTGCAAAAGAACCCACTCGCAAACTCTCCTTTCGGGTTTACGTCGAGATACGCTAATTTTACGCTGGCGGCGACATGTGATTTTGTACCCATACTTCGAGGCCATCTTTCTTCGTGTGATGACGTCATAAATTCCATGGTGGCCGTATATTATACTCTTTCACTCTTCCTCTTTCGAATTGGTTTCTCTTTTACTTCCCGAGTTGTGAATAAATATTTGGCATGCGCAATTTTGTGGCATCGCCGCCAGCCGATTTATAAGGTGTTTCAAAACGTGAATGAGTGTAATCCTTATGCTTATTTTGGAATATTGAAGTCATTAAAATTCACAATCGGCTATATGGAGTTATCAGTTGTATAGATAATACGCCGAAAACGTAGATGTCATCAGCGGAATTGTCGTCGTACTGTCAGGATTTATCCACAAAAATGCACAATGGACATAACTTCCAAAAAAGGACCGCATTATTCATAAAAAAATTTCGCGTTCGTTGGATTGTTTTTCGCAAAAAACAGGCTTAGCGTTCGGGAGTCAACATGCCATCTACTCTATGCTTTAATCTTTGGGTTGGTCCCTTAACGGGCCTGTACATATGTGCGCTAATCAGTATACATGCATTTTAATTTTTAAAAACCCTTTAAAATTATCCCTTTAAAATTAACGGTCTCTCTTTATGCACGTGTTGCAGCGGAGGAAAAGGCAAATCAGATGCTGGGCTCGACTCATGATTTTTTACCCGATCCTCACAGAACCAAAGGTTGTGAGACCTTTACAAGATACTTAGATTTTGGATTGTGTTTGAAATTAAGGTTGCGTTCTGCAGATAGCTAATATTTTTAGAAGGGCACTCATAATGTATCACTCAGAAGATCAAGAAGATGTTTGACGCATGATTGGAAACTATAAGCTGGTGCTGGTGCAAAGTTGCCCGTTCTTAGTTAGGGAGAGTTCGGGAAACCAATGAATGGCGCCGCAATTACGACCCATTTATTGATCGTCGAGACGCTATGACGTCTATCTGGCGGAAGATTGATGCGGAGGAGAGCGTTCTTTGCTTTGGCTTCTTAGGCTGGCTCAGCAATCATACGAGAACAATAATCCTGATTGCTTCACACTCCCCTTGCTTTGAGGTTTCCTTACTGGATGGTGATCGAGCCGAAAAATACTGGGAGTATACTTAATACTCCGTCGGATCTTTATTTCATGAATGCGAAATCGCATACGTTGCTCTCGTCATTGGGAGGTTTTTTGTTTAGTTTGTCAGAAACAAATTTAAAATGAAAGAAAGAAAATTACACTATGCATTTATTCATCGAAATCATTGGTACAAACGAGTAACCAATGAAAAATTTGTCGATGGTGACTAATATGTTCTGCTTTTCAATGTTAATTTTGTATTTCTTGTGTTATACTCGTCTAACTCATGTTCTCAGCTCTCCGTAGACACCTCAATCACTAAAATCGACCGACTCGTTCCGGAGATACAAATGAACTGAGCGCGCGCCCGCACCGTGCCCACACAAGCCCAAGTTTAGACCCCCACGCGCAGCGCTGTGACGTCACCTCGTACCCCCCCCCCCTTCCGCTCGCGACAAACCATTTCCGATAGTCGACAAAACGGGCTATCCATTCATAGTTTTAGATATTCTGTAATCCTTATATTTTTTTGCACACGAGGCCCTCGAAAGTACACAAATATTGGTCGCGGCAAAACCTTACATGACACCGAGAACGAACCATATGATGTTCATTTGCATTCACATAAAAAAACTGGCTTGGGAATGGGATGGTGGTGGGGAATCTTTTGGCTGCAAAGACACGGCTTCGTAGGATGAAAATAATAATAGATCCTCAGTGGTAATATATATTCAAATCTGTGCTATGAACACTTTATCTCGTTGTAGTTTTAAGCTAGATATTGACGAGCATAACATTAAATTAATTCGGTCTCATTTTAAATCTTAAAAATTTTGTATTTCTAATAGCACCAGAATGTTAGCCTGTCATCGCTCCACTGGTCGATATATTTTCCCATTTTCCATGGTACGGCTGTGCGCTCCTGAGAGACCTTCAAAAAATTAAGTTCTGGCGCATGGATTGCATCAGATTTGTAATATTGTGTATTTTGTATGTTTTCTCAATTATTTGTAAAAATAAATATATTACTGGCCGTAATACTTTTCATAAGATAGCTCAAGTAAACTTTTGATTGTGAAGGTGTTATTAATGTACGGCGTGAAACGAGGAAGTCTAGTTGGAGACTCAAACGTGCATCATTATTTAGTTACAAAGAAGTTCAGTCGGAAAAACAAGTTTTTATTCCATTAATATGACCATATTTACTTCCTGCTTCTCATTAATACTTGAATAAAAAATGCAATTCGTGCATGTTATCTATCGTGAGTAAAAAATCTTGTTTTCACTAACTTAATTAATGAGTCCTGTACGTATTCCGTTATGCTTATTTGTTTTCATTATTCAGCTTCCTTAAATTCCGCATCTGAGAAAATGTAAATTGCAAAGGCATACGACATTTACGCGTACTTTAAAGATGGCCTTGGGTTCTCGTTTGCTGAGAAAAACGGGCGCTTTTTAGAATTGGATTAATTTTTTTGGAAGTGCGTGATAGATATTACCATCTCTGTTTCTGAATAAAAAACGGAAAACTTATTTGTCATAAATGGCAGTCTAGGAATGATTTATCTGACCTTTGAAAGATTCACAAGGCTTCGTTCATGATCATGACTTGACTATTCGTAGCATAAATTCAAACCCATATGAATTAATGTAGCGCCAACATTTGCCAGCCACAGGGTGGTCTTGGGTAGCTCCGGTGTCACGTGAAAAGGGAAGTATCGCGTATGCCCTCTTTATACGTCGAGGGTAGTTGGTCCAGTGGGGTTGCGGACGCTCCCGATGGACTTGAGGCGGCAAAATTATTAATTTCCGGCAAAGAAAACAAATACTACGAAGTGTTGGGAAGCGCAGCGGAGAAAAATGCAAACGGCATAATTCACGCTCAAAAAAAGTGTGCAAATAAACTTTCCGGGAAAGAGGGGAGTGCAGAAATCTTTGCTAACATGGCGAAGCACTCCTCCAAGCTCAATATTTGTCTCCTTTACGGGGCCATCACTGTGAGAGTGCCTCTATTTACTTCTCTCTGCCAATGAAAGGGTGTTAGTGGGGGTATTCAGAAATTAACTTCTTTTTCTCCACTCAAGAATAACAAAGTCTCCGTTCCAACATTACCTATTTGCTATTTTATTTGTGTTTGTTTTTTACTACTCGTCGCCACCATGCCAATCCGGAAATCATTCTTTGGCTACGTGAAGGAGTCATGAGAATTTTAACTTCAATGATTTCAAGTGGTATCCGATTTGGAATAACTTGCTTGGGCCTTGAAAGTAAAAAAAGCCTACTATAAGACTTAAAACTAGAAGGGAAATATAATTAACACCCTTTCCCGTTAATGAGTGAGCCACAAGTATTGTTTTAAAATTTAATTTCGTTTAGATTTGATGTGTGGTTTTAGCTTGTATCTAATTTTAACTATTAGTATGACCAATGGATAGTGTAAATACTGCTTCTCTTTAATTATTAATTTATTGTGATACTTCCATAAATGCATATACGTAATACATTAATTTAAGAAAGTCCTGGTGTTGTCTAATATTGTAGGCACTCTTTGATTTCCATCAAGTATGGGGGATTATACAAATCTTTAGCATTTAGATAAAAAAGCGCAGCAACTAAGATCAGGGCCAACAGTACCTGAAGATGACGCATTAATGCGTTGAAACAAGTTGTACAGATAAACATTAAAGTGGACATACACGACAACTTTTGTTTTTATTTTATATCATTATGTTCCACAACATCTCGCCTCATGCCGTTGATTTCATTTGAGCATTTAAGATAATTTCACAAATTTTCTTTATGCAGTTCTTTAGAAAATGACGTGTGTATAACCTCGGAAGTGGAAAGTTTTTTAAAAATAAAGTGTGAAATACTAAGAAGTATTATTTTTGTTAATAATGCCTCAGTCCAACGGAGTAAATTCACCAACGATCAACATCTTCAGGTAGTATGAGCGAGATTTTTCCCTAATCCTAATAAAGACCATGTTTGAATGTACACTCCTTCAAAACTCGAGTATTTTTTGCGATTGTTTTATTATTGCGGAAATACATTTGAAAAACAAACTTCAAATAATCAAACGAATTACCGTCACTTTTACGACGCGGTCCGTTCGTCAGAACTTCAACAATAAATAAATTATTTTTCTTTTGAACTTAAAGCCGATGGAAAACCGATTTTTTTTCGGAAATCATCTCGAAAAGTAGTACGATAACGGGCTAAAACTTTCAAATAATTTATAATATGAGATCTTCCTCCTTGTAATGAGACCATATTTTTGTGTGTAGTGAGTGATTTCTCACTCAAACTACCTTAAAATATTCTGCTCTTTCATTTCGGACGGTTAACGAATCGATGAAAATTTAGAATTAAGAGTTCTCGGGTTTCCAGCCGGGTTATGGTGTTGAACTGCACGGACGTTTCGATGGCTGTCTGTCATTGTCTTCAGGGTGAAGACGATGGCATTGTTTGTCTTTGTCAGGGCTCTAAACCCGAGAACTCTTCATCCTAAGCATTCGCCGGGAAATACTGAGATTCTACGATCAAAATTTGTCAACTAGTTTTCAAATCAATGACTACAGTCCAGCATCAAAGCGGTGAATTTTGCACGTGAGCTGCAACCGAATGCTACGAGCTTGTGTCAAGTGCGACCCTGCATTTCGTGAGTCGAACCTCAAAACGCGATTTGCCCATCCAAGAGGAATAAATCATAGACCTTGAATATAGGTAGATGGCGCTTTCCAATGCTGGGGCATAGGCGGCCGGTGAAGTAAACATGGGGTCACGTGCTATGTGGCAAAAAAGTGGCGGCGTTCAAATGCTTTGAACCACTTCGGAGTACAAAACAAGAAATACCTGCTCAACGACACCAATATTTTCTTTGAATATGAAGTCGCTTTTTGTACGATCACCCTCCCTACCCACTGATCTCTGATCAACCATATATTATGCTAGTTTTTTCGCATCATTTAAATTTTCTTTTTACCTTAAAATTCCTATTTTTCCCGAGCTTTAAAAACGGAACCGCTTAGCTATAAACTCGTCTCATGATGCAGTATTACATTGATTAATGAGAAGGATATACTCCGTTGTCTCAGGCGTTACTTTTTGGAATTTGCTTAACATTTTAAATGAAAAGTAAAACTTAGTTATAAGGTATAACTTATTCTATGTGGAATAACTAAGTTATAATTTTCATTTTCAATGACGAGGTTGGTTAAAAAAAGAAGTTGGTGGCATAAGAATGAAGCTGACGGCTGTTCGAATGAAATATTATGCGTAAACATGAAAGCTTATAACCTTGAGACTGCGAAAAATATCCGTAGCAAGTGTCAAAGGCAGTGTAATAAAAAAGTAATAATATGATATAATTAAGACGAAACGGTACTTCAATCTTTAATCAGTTTTGCCTCATGCAGGAGCTCACGGAAGAGTTTTTAAAAACAAATGTACCGTGTAAAACGGCCTTTAGACCGCTCGTAGAATACTCTGCCAGTATTAGGGATCATTATGAGGTAGACTTGAAAACCGAGTTGGTACGCGTGCAGAGAAGATAGCTAAGATGGGTGCGCTGAAGGCCGTTATGATAACCTCGTTATTGTTAATGACGTTTTGCAGCAACTGGGATTGGAATCGCTTTCAGACCGTCGATTAAAACTTGGCGTGACTCTATCATGAAAGTTCCAAACCGATTTATTCTGACTATGTTAATAATATAGTACGAAATTCGACATACTACGGCAGATCAGATCATGAGTCTAAAATTAGGAAACTAGAATGCAGAACGGTCAGATTTAAAATGTCATTTTTCCCGCGAACGATAAGAGACGATAACAGCTGCCAATGAGACTTTTAACTAGTTTTGTCGATAGGAAGAGTAGCTCTTCGTATTAGTAGTACTCCGTAATACTTGAATCCTTATCTGTTACCTAGTACTAACAGCACGCCGTGCATGTTTTCAGCATAACTCTTGAATCTCTGTCCGTTTAAGTAGTTGCCAAATACATAAATACTAACGGTCCCGCTGACATTGGTAGCATTGCTTCTGCATTGCATCTGCTTCATACTAGTGAAGTGCATGCTTGCGAGACTTCGCCTCCTGACTACCGTTAGCGATTTATGCTAATGCATCAATAGTCGTAGTCACACAAACTTTAAGGTATAGTGTAATGCATTTTGGCGAATACTCACCCTCTACCACACACCCTTGAGGTGGCTTGTAGGGTATTTTGTAGATGTAGATGTCTTATTAATGTGATTTAAATCTCTCAAACTCCCCTCATGATATATGCAACTGGTCTGCCAATGATGAATACAGATCTGCACGTATTTGCACGATTATATTTCCACTCTGAAGAAGATGACTTGTTCTATTAAACTTTCCTAAAGTTTCATTTTTTTAAATTAAGCTTGAACACAAATTCCAGTCACGGCATCTTGTTTGCAATATTCCTTTCCTCCCGTTCAGTGTCACCTTTTTCTTGAAGAAAGAGTGGATAATTCCTGCAGTTCCTACGGCAATTACTTCCCATTAGGAGCCTGAAAGTGATTTCAACACTTTTTTTATTTCCAATGCAATCTTTGCCAGAGTGTAGTCCAACCAGAAACTTGGAGAGTGATACATAAATGAACATGCAAACATGAAGAACAATGCTATACACACATCTAGTGGTTAATATTACTGTTAATTTATGAATGCTACTTCATGCTACTTCATGCAGAGAACAAAATAAATTAATGCCGGGCATATCAAGCGGTGTGAAGTGCTAGTAATGATGTTGTGTTATTAAGCACAAGTGAAAATTCTACTCTACCTATTGAGGGTGGGAGTTTCATATGATTGATATATCGCAACTATTATGATCCCTTATTGTACGTGGAAAAAATGACATTTTAAATCTATCGGTTCAGCAGTCAATTTCCTTTATCTTATTCCTGTGATCGCTTCTACCGTATTACGTTGGTTCTAGCAAGGTATATAGACCTTTAAAAGGGATTGGCTCGCCTGTGCAAAGATACTCCGCTTCCTTTTACAAATATTTCTTTGCAACCGTAAGCACGGCAGGAGTGAACCGTGTTTCACCGTCGAGGCTTCTCGAGATCTGCCACAAAGCACGTGACCAAGCCCTGGCTTATCCCTCCCTCATGTTCGTGACGTCATGCTCCGTCTACCTATATTCAAGGTATATGGAATAAATGGTCGACTTTCGGACTCAGCACACGGAGAGGTGAGAGTTCCAGTCTCGTGAGTCGACCGCCGCCGTTGACCCGAGCGAGGGGCGGTCGAGGCGCGTGTGCCCCCCAGGGGCGGCTCGATTATTTAAGACGCTCCCCCGCGCGCGGCGAAGTACCGATGCGGGTGGGGGAGGTGTAGGAATGGCCCCGTGGGGGCTGCCTGGAAAGCGGAGGCGGGGTGGGGGGGCAGCAATCCACCTATTTCGGTCCAGCCCGGCCCCCAGGGGACCACACTCCAGGCGCCTGGATCGGCTCGCCTGGAGCGCGGTGGAGAATGCGACACATATGACGTCCACAGTGAAGGGTTCGAAGTCGCAAGGCGGGGCCCGAGAGAGTCTCGTCCACAAATCGCCGCAGTTTCCCGCGAAACGGCGCATTTCTGTCGGCATATATCATGCATGACCCGGTGCCCTCGCTACCCTTTTGTTTTTGGTTGTCCCCAGAGATGGGCCACTCTGAAAATTACCTCGGTAATTTTCGTTAATTACCGCGGTATTTTCTCGTAATTTACCGCACCCCTTGAAAATTACCGTAATTTTCTAGATAATTCACCTATGTTAGACATAATTTTTCATACAGATAAATTCCCAACATGTTCTTTTAAGCCAAGTTCACATTTCCTATGTGTTTAATAATAAACTGAGGCATATACAACTGATTTTTGGAATATGAAGCTTAAATTATAACATTATAAGAGTAAAGCATTAGAATATTCTTCTTGAGAATTTTTCATGCTTTGGCAAAAGAAAGTCAGATTGCGTGTTGCTGCCGTAGTTCTTTTTAAAATTTAAAAATTTATAATAGATTAATTTTGTATTAGGTATGGTTTAAACATGGTTATTCCCTTCCTATTGCTATTGGCTTTCTTATTTAACCATACATTTGCTGTTTAATACTTAAAACTAAAACATACTGGAAAATTACCGTAATTTACCTTGGTAAATTACCTCAGATGAAAATTACGATAATTTTCCCATCTCTAGTTGTGCCTGAATCTCCCGCAACGTTTTTTTGTTTTTTATTGTTCGATAACATTCATTTCAAGCAGTACTGGGTACTTACCTGTTATTCTACAAGCATTGTAAGATTGGAAGCCGATGTACCTCCCCCATTTTTCATCAATAAAACGCTATTAATACTTAAATTAGAAAGAAAGAAAATACCAGAAAGATTTCGTCGAGCAGAGTGCAACGTAAATACCCACATTTTTTTCATGCATGCATTTTGAATAAAAAGGTAATACTTTGTTTTTTTCACGTTAAATTTTAATTATCACGACCATCGTTTCGTCGGTTTGCGTCGCCATCAGGTATGAAGTTCCTGATGATGACGTTCACCGTCGAAACCATGGTCGTGAGAGTTAAAAGTTATGTGGAAAAAACAAAGTTTAACCTTTTTATTCAAAATGAATAGTAAGTTCCATAAAGTTCAGCCGGAAACTACCTACCTCATGCATGCATTTCAGTTAGCTGGAGAAATATCTATCACCTGGGTAAAATGTTTGAATTGTTTAGCCAGGAAAGCTTCAGGAATTTATGATGGGTTTGACACAAACGCATCATCTGCCCTGCGCTAACTTTCCTTTTGTACGGGTCACCCATTGACTTGTTAGTTTTCTGCCGGACGTTCAACATATATTGCTAGAGCCAACGTACTACGGTAGAAGCGATCACAGGAATAAGATGAAAGAAATTAACTGCAGAACCGATAGATTTAAAATGTCATATTTCCCACGCACAATAAGGGATCATAATAGTTGCGACAGATCAATCATATGAAACTCCCACCCTCAATAGGTAGAGTAGAATTTTCACTTGTGCTTAATAACACAACATCATTACTAGCACTTCACACTGCTTGATATTTCCGTCATTATTTTATTTTGTTCTCTGCATGAAGTAGCATCTCGAAGCACTCATGAATTAACAGTATTAGTTATATTAACCACTAGATGTGTTTATAGCATTATTCTGCATGTTCATTTACATATCACTCTCCCAGTTTCTCGTTGGACTACGCACTGTTCTCCTGACTGCTTTTTGGCCTGCGCCTAGCAGCAGGGGGAGCGTGCGAGGTTCTGATTTGTTCTGGGACGAGTGCTGCATGCCTGGTGTGGAATCACCCCGTGCTACACACCCAGTGGTGGCTTGCACGGTACTTCGTAGATGTAGATGTAGTTTTATTGATGTTCTGATTACTAATATATCCTTGTTTGCTTTCAAACATATGACCTTCCAGTATACTTTCAACACTAGGTCAAACTTTTTCTAGCTTAAATAGTTCATTACCAAAGTAGAACATATACCGTGATTAAATTGTGTTAAAAGTCTGCGTCCGACGTGCTTTTCCAATTCATAATATTTAAAATTGAGATATTTAGTTTGAAACGTATAATATGTGCAGCAATCGATAGAAATGATATTTGATCAATTGCGAAGTTGACGCAACAGGGGCAAAAGCCCAATGTGAACAAAAGTTTTACGTAGCTTTCGGATACTTTACTTTATTTTAAATAAAGGCATAAGACTAACCTTTCCTCGAGTTTCACCTGCCACGAGAATTAAAGAATAGTTCGTAACATTGACACTTTTTCATTTTTGATGACCTCACTGGTTTCGATGGTTTCACATTAATTTTCCAAGGAAGGTACATACCTTTTATAGGTCAGCAAGAATTAAATAGTGGAAAATTGCAAGGAATTATTTATCTGAGTGATGAGTGTATTATGTACAGCTATCACTCGCGTATTTAGTTACGCTGCCGACAATTGTTTCTAATTTTACACCCGGTTAAAAATCAGTGCCCATGGTTCAAGATGATCCCGATGACTCTCCCGCATTGCCGAAGCAACACGAGGGCAAAACGGAGTCGACGCATGCGCGCGTACGATTTGGCTTAATTTTCGATCTCAATTGGGCGTCCCGTGAGGCAGGATATAGGGTAACCGTGCCAGAAAAGGCCGGATGCAGGCGACGGAGAGGCCTGCATTGAGAGACGCAAGACAAGGCCGTGGGAATTTTCGAACTTCCTTATTATTACCGAAGAGAACACAATGGACATTACTCCTCCTTCTCTAGTGGAATCGGGGGATCGGTCACAAAATTTGGCGGCGATTCGATTCGATTTCCAAAGGGTGTTCATGGCAGGGAGGATCACCACCCAGGGACTTCATGTGAATAAATAATTGAAAATCTTCCGTGTACCCCTTGCAATTTTTTCGCAGAGATTGTGACGTGCAATAGGTATTCCTTGTAGCGGCGTAATTTTTGAACTTGAACATGATGCTGCAGCCTATTGAATGCACAGATGAGCGAAAAATTGAGGGTCGTTTTTTGAAAAAATACACAAGCTTAATATGCCCTCGTGTTAAAACTCATTTGATTTAATATGAACGCGGATTCGTTTGCAGTTCTCCGTGTTCAAGATCACGTGGAAGAAGGTGAGCTCTCGACATAGCAACTTAAAGGAATGCTGATGGATTTGCTGTACCAGCACTTTTGTTTGACGCTGGTATTCTCGGAAATTTTATGCAGTGGATTCATTAAGCATGATCGAAAAAACACTCATTACGGTTCCACACTTTTACTCATCACACAATCATCACTCACGCTCACACACTCATCATGCTTAAAGTTGTAAATTTCCACCAAGTAACGCCTAACTTCGTCAGTCATATTAGCGGATTAATGTTGCGATTTGGAAACAGCAGCATGTTTATATGTACAAACGCATGTTAATAGCAATGTTTTCCAAGTAATTGGTTGCTACACGTTAGTTTGCGTTTGAAGATTTTTATGTAGGCCATATTTCGGCAACAAAACGATATCAAATCTGGAGGAAAAACAATGATTTGGATTTTTTTCTCAGATGCCTACCTGCCGCATTAGTAGATAATGATGATTAATATAATGATTGGAAAATAATATATTAACCTTAAATGAAAACTGTCGTTTCATTTTCAGTGTTTTATTTCATATTTAAATCCAGGTGCCTACCTGCCGCATGACTAGATAATGATGATTAATATAATGAATGGCAAATGTTATAATATCCTTACATGAAAACTGTAGTCTCAATTGGGTATTTTCCAAAATTTTACATTTAAGTTTACAGATCTTTATATGTTACTAAAACTCGAACAAGCTTGCGGAGTGAAAGTAGTTTTAAAATTGATTCAATATTAATTGAGATATTTAAGATTAAAATAGTCGAAATTTCAAATTTTTTTACGCCGCTGCGAAACGAAATCTGATTGGCTTGACGTCATTTTCGCTGAGCGATAGACGGATGTGAGGGAGAAAGTGAGTAACTGTAGAAGATCTACCGTATATTTAAAGATTTTTCATTGAAAACAAAGACTATGGCGTGCAATGGTTTTATTAAAACCACATAAGATAATTTACCCAAAGTGGATATGTTTATGGTAGGCGTTTTAATGAAGAAGGACGAGCGATTTAATGCTGCGGAAATTCGTTGAGCTTACGTCCAAAAAATGTAAGCCTAAAGTTTGCTTTTAAAATCGTCTTTTCTGTTTTATATCATGTTTGATACATATAATTATGTATTTGGTGTATTAACTTTATTAAATGTTTTTCTAATACACTCATAATCATTATGATACTCTTTCTTTATCGAAGTCCATATCAGTCCATGCAGCAGTAAACAAACAGTATCTTAGTAACATATCAACATAACACAGTACTTGACAAATTTTTGTGCTGCCAATACTCGACACACCTAAAACGTTAATTTTTTATTTGCTAATTAGTGATTGTTTGTAGACGAGGTTTCTAGAAGTGGCTTATCTGCTGTAGAAATGCCTAAAAATAGATTCCCATCTCCTAAATGTCTATTCAAAGTTTAATTTAAGTGTTGTTATATTATAAAACTTCTCGTGAGAGTTATGGTGACAATGCTATAGGATACGTCCAAGTAAAGAGAGATGGACCACTGTGCACAGTCATTGCAAGAATATGTCCAGAACACAAAGTGCGGAGTAAAGCATACATTTTTACGGGTGGACATTGAGGAATCCAAGGAAGAAATTTCAATCATTCAATGTCGTGATTGCGTGAATAAATTTCTTGTTCGGTGTTTCAACCGATGTATTTGTGCATTGTGCCACAAAACACAATCTGTATCCCTTACTTAGATGCCATTTCAAGGCATATCTAGAAACGCGAAAACGTCAAAAACTAATTTCACCGTATTTGTTTCCACCGTAAGCATAAGGAAACGCCTGGGTCTAAGTGTAAACAACGAAAATGACGTCACAGACCATTCGGTTGTTTTCGGAGTGTGCTCGGGAGCATTCGTAACCTTCTACTTTCTTTTGCTTTTAAAACCGAAATTCATACAATTTGATAAGAAAAATTTTAGCCAATGCAATAAGATCAAGTAACTGAATCAGAATATCGATAGTTTGAAATACGTGGAAAATACCCAATTACAGTGTTTTATTTCATATTTAAATGCAGCACCCATTGGAGGATACATTTTTTTAAACAACAATGTGAGTTTGTGTGAACCAGAATGCAATGATATGCTTTATGCAACTGTAGTTTCACGGGTTCTCCTTGCTTCTTCTTAAAAGTTATTTCGACGCGTGGTGAGAGAAGTTACAAAAATGTTTCCTTAGTTCACTGGCGCGGGGCGTTCCGGAGTGCCGGCGGGGCGCATTCGACTGAGCTCGACGTAGATCATTTTCCATGGACGCAATGGATGTCCTCCTCATGTGTAGAGGTAGTCGGGAACACGCTGGACGCAATATCACCCTTCCCACTGCAAGATTCTCAAGGATGTGGCAGATGTTAGCCATATTGTTCCCCCTTGAACAAACTCCACCTGATTGAAATGCGTGTTCTTTATACGAGAAGCGGAGGCGTTAAAAGACCGATCGCAAATGTGTCACAAGGCCTTGGTGAAAAGGAATGGTTCGTATGGTAATTTTTTTAGGGCTAAGTTTTAAAAAGAAACCGCGATCGAGGCACCGATGTCTTAGTGGAAACTGACGCTGGAAACTCGCTTAATGTGCCAGACCACTTGAAAATGTCGCCGGAATATTTCCAGTTTAAGTTTGATTTTCTTCAACCTACACAGTGTGGCTATGTGAAATCCATCCTATTCAAGTTGTCTCCTGATTTCTTTCATTTGAATAGTTTTTTTAAGAATTGCTTAGATTGATATAAGGTAAGTTAATAATCTTTCGGAAAATTTACACGATTTAAATCCATGTTTTCCTTTTTATTTTCTCATCCTAATGCGGCTGAACATACTCATATGCAAAGCGAGTTGGCAATGTCCCAGAAAAATGTCGACCCGACGGGGTAACTTTTATTTCGTTTTTCCACCTACGTTTTCATTATTTAAACCCTGAGTAAACTATCAGTCGTCTCGTATTCTGAGACTGTTTGTAGCGTAAAAAACACCGTGATATCTCTTGATTCGTTGCACTGTAAAAAGAGGTGAGTATCCGAGAAAATGAATCACTTCTGACCGCGGAAAACGCAATCCTTTTTTTCAATCAACGTCAACTCATTTGGCCTCCGTGAGAACTTCGAACGAGAACGTCGAAGAAAAAGAAATTCAAATCACATACTATTCACGTCGATGTGAACGCACGACCGATCACCCGTACTTGGCCAATACACTCCTCTATTCATCTCTGTGAGATAGTGTTTTATCCGTGAATTCAAGAGGGAAAAATTAAGGGAGATTGAGCGAGATAGTTCCCTAGTCATAGTGGAGACCATATTCGAATTTTATTTTTTGATTTCAGCGTCTCTAAGAAGCATGAAGTAAATATTGTAATATTAATGATGCAAAAATGTCGTTATATGTGACGCAAATTCTCAGTAATTTAAAAAATATAACCACATTAGTCTCTAAACTGACTCATTTTTCACGCCGTGCCATAGAATAGCCATCACAGTAGAATTGTATGCAATTCTGTAAAAGTTACTGCAATGAGTAGTTGATTAATTTTTATAAATAGTTGATAAAACATACAAACTTCACACCGTTAGTTTTTTTTACGAAATATAGGTGTTAGAAGTTCCTAATTTTTTCAATATTCTCCATCTGGAGTGCACAGCCTTAACTTATCCCATGGAAAAAAGCTTATATTTTCAGGCAAATTGCTCGAAAAGTAGTTCGGCAAGATGTTGATATTATGATATCATTATAAATATGAGTTTTTTCTTTAAAATGACGTCAATTTCGCCAAATTCTAGGTGTATTGACACATCGCTCAAACTACCTTAACTGTACTCCCCTCTGCTGGAGCGGCTCCAGGCCCACACAAACAAACTCCGATTTGTTATTATCCACTTTCCCCGTTGGCAACTCCGCGCTCACCAAAACCCGTTTTATTTTTAGTCGCGCTTTGACGCGCTTGCCCTGCCTCCTCCCCCCCCACGTGCTCACGAGCCTCACTTTCCCGATGGGGGTGAGGCGGCGTGAGCGTCGTGCCGCCTCCGTGGGGCGGGGGGGGGGGGGGGCGCAGAGGGCAGGGGGGCGACGGCGGAGGGCCTCGACGGGCTGAATACGAATGCGCGCGTGGAAAGTGCCGCGGATGACGGGGCCCGCCGGGGTGCGGCCCGCGGACAAGGAGGCAAGTGGGGCAGATGGGGCGGTGTGTGAGAAAAGGCGCCCCCTCTCCCCCGCGGCCCGCGCCCCTTACTTAGAAAGCCGACAATGCGACACCGCGCCATCGACAACGGGACCAAACTCTGCGCGGCTAATCAGAAGCGATATATTCAACGTTGGATGCGTTGCCGTCGCCGGAGCTTGCGGCAAGGAGTAAGGACCGACACTTTCTGCCCGGTTTTTGTCGGTCACGTGATCATTTCCCGAGGAATTGTGGGTCATATTCAGATTTTTTACCATAGTTGAACTCATCCCATCGCCAATATTCCTAGTGAACATCCACCTTTAGATCACTTCTCCACCCCACTATATTTCCAGGTCCGACAGAAACGATAAATTAAGAGAGATATTTTGCCGAACGGATAGGTATGGGAATTCGTTTTTCACCCGAACAATAAGGGACTTCAATAAATGCTAGGCGTAATTTCATTAGAGCGTTCCATTTTATATTTAAACGGCTGGTGTCCTAACACCCCCCGCCACACGCCTATTGAGGCGGCTTGCGGGATAATATGTAGATGTAGATGTAGATGAATGAACAGGAATAACTAAGATGACGGAACGCGTGACGGATTTCCACCGTCTTCTGTTTTCATCCGACTAGGTAACCCATGCGAAAATTTTGCACTTACACGCTATCAGGGAACAGGTATGTTATGGAAACGGTGTAATTGGGTTTTAAATAGAGAATAAGGTGTATCATAAAGTACTTTCTTTATACTTGTTTTCTTGCAAAAATATACAAAACGTATGAATACAATGCAGACAAGAGAGTTTATCGAAACGTTTCAGTCAAATTAATGGGTAAATAGTAAAATTTGAGATTGAGATTGTATTTTTCGTCAGAAGCCGGTGATTCAACGTTTAAAATGATACCTTATTTATCACTGTAGGTGCAGTATTACCGGAGCATATACGGAATGAAAGAAAAAGACCTTTCTGTAATAATATATATGATGATGATGCTGCGCTGCCATTAAAATTGGGTATGTGTGAGACGCGCGAAGCAGCGGCAAAACGACGCCAAAGTGGCTGCATGAAAACGTAGCTTTATTGAATATTTCTCGGGTGTTAGGGGAAACGTACTTATTCCAAAGTCGTTTGGAAGCCCCGCGGAAGGGCCTGTCATCAGATTATAGGGATACTAGTTTTTTTCTTCGGTTTTTATTGGTTACATATTGAAAAAAAGGCAGAGACGTAAATGGTGTACCATTGCGTTTTGTCACGCTCATTAGGCATTGATCTCGACGATGCGACACAGCGCCATCTGTAACGAGGAGCGCGACTGATTGCATACGCTCTTCAAGCTTACCTTTCAAGTCTCACCGCTTCGTAAGAAATAGAAAACAAGCGTTTAACAACATTTTCATGCTCTTCTCCTCCCCAGATTTAAAGCCGCCTCAATATGCGTGTGGCGGGGGGTGTTGGGACACCAGCAGTTTACATATAAAAAGGAAATGCACTAATGAAATTACGCCTAGCATTTATTAAAGTCCCTTATTGTTCGGGGGAAAAACGAATTCCCATACCTATCCGTTCGGCAAAATATCTCTCTTAATTTATCGTTTCTGTCGGACCTGGAAATATAGTGGGGTTCTAATATGATGTTCACCGTGTCGCTCTTAAAGATATCTATTCTCAATTGCTCAAGTAATCTAAGCCTAGCGCGCAGCTTCCGAGTCTCTAGTGGCTCCCAGCCTAATTCGTTTAACATCTGTGTAACGCTGTCTGTACGCCCGCAGCAGTTTTTGACGAATCGCGCAGCTTTCCTTTGTATTTTATTAAGTTCCCGGATTAAGTCTTTCTGCACCGGATCCCATATGCTCGCTGCATATTCAAGGTGTGGCCGGACGAGTGCGAAATAGCACCTCTCTTTTACTTTTTCATCCGAAAATCTTCCCACAATACGCTTGACGAATCCTAGCTTCTTCAGAGCTCTGCCACAAATATTTCTTATATGTGTTCTCCACGATAGGTTCGAGGCTATCGTAACTCCTAGATACTTCACTGATAATTATCTGAAGCCCTGGTAAAAATATCCCCCTCCTTGGCTATGCCTCTCATGAGAACTGCTTTTTTTTAATTGCACCCTACCTGTTTTCTCGTGGGTTTCGATTTCTTGATCGGTAGAACTCTCCATACTTTTTTCCATTTTTCAAATCCATGGGAACCTTTCATAATGCGTACGTTCCATTAAATAAGTGAAAATTCCCAACGAAATTCATATTTATGCTCTTGAAATTGCATGCATAATTGGAATATTGCGTTCATTTCGTCAAGGTAAATGATTATTCTCAGTTTAGCATGATGTTTGCTGGCAAATGTATAAGTCGTAGGGGGAATCTACCCATTAATGATTGATCGGCGAGCCTACGCTTAGGCTACCCTTTGTCCTTGAAATTCACTTTCCCGAGAGTAATTTTGGCAGTTTTGAATGAGAGGGATTTCTACTTATCCTCAGTTAAGTTGCCACAGTAATTGACTAGCCTTCTCTTAAGAAGTTACCGATACCACTTGACTACGTAATAAATTTCATGAAAGATAAGTAGTTCACGCTTTACCTATTGTCCCAGGATATCATAATCATTAATTTATGACTCCTCTTTTAAGGATTCCAGAATCAGAATGATTTTCCTTGTCCTAATTATATGTTGCCTTCATTTACCAATCAACATTTATTAAGCATTATGATATACGACAGGGGTCGGGTTGGTGTGTTGGATTTAGTACTGGGCTCCCATCTAGAGAGCCCAGGTTTGTATCCGGAGTGGCGGTGGCGGAGATTTTTCAGTGGAATTGCGATCCTACCTCGATGATATGTGGAGAGCACTTAAAGTACATTTTAAGTGACCGGACGTGAAACTGTGGATCCCTTGGCACCATTCGTTATGAGCTGGCTAATGCCGTCCTGCCGAATGCTCCCCACCCTTGCTCAATACCCCAATAACTCTTGTATCTCTGTGCATTATGTAGCTTGCAAAATACATTAATGCAAGTAGTTTCCCTTCCATTAGTGACATACCTATAGTGTGGTGCATCCTGGTGACATTCCAAATTCTGACAAGTATGCGCAGGTTTTTGGTAATGCACCAATTGTCGTAGCTTCGTTAACTTTATTAGGGTACAGTGCCGTGCATGTTGGTGATAACTCACCCCCTGCCACACACCGTTGAGGTGGCTTGCAGGGTGTTATGTAGATGGACCCTTCCCTCACCAACCTACCCACCTATCCTCATTGGTGCAAATGATTGCGGTTGTCGATCGCCTCCCGAAACAACCCACCAGCAATATTCGACAATAGATAATAGTTTCCACAATAGATGATAGTCACCTGAAGATGCTGCTCTACGGCAAAAACGGCGAAAATCTATTACCATGTGGAATTGCAGCGTTAGTTCTTCTATCCCTCATTCGACGACAGAGTGACGGGTTATCAAACTCGCAAATTATTCAGGCAGCTCACCCACTTCCACTGGAATGGCTCTGCCCAAGTCCTTATGGCTCCTAATTTCTCGAACTTGTTGGTATTCATTGTTGCATGAATCGCTCCTTCTGCCGTCGCTCTTTTGGAGCGGCCAAGATTTCGCGTGCCGCATTCAAGAGAGAGTGGTCGTGTTCAGAGGAGACGCCTCTCGAGTGGCCACAACGGACGTGCCTCCCCCCTCAAGAGGGGGGTGGACTCGAGACGGAGTCAGACCTCAAGAGAGGTTCGAGACCGCAGACTCTAGAGTCGAATAGCAGTCGGGCAACTTGCTCGCCGGGCAGACCTCGACGAATCCACGGCGATGCCCTTCGAGTTTGCTGCGTCTTCCATCCCTAGACTTAAATCTGCTCACCTCTGGAGGTGCTTACTAAACTATTTTATCAACAGTTTAGAGATTAAGTGGCACATCAACTAAGTTTGAATGAGACTGGCTGCGGGAGACCGGAAATAAAAGCCACCGATACCCACCGGGGATTTCAAAAATGACGGAAGCTGATTGTATAAATCTACTTAATATCTTATATTATCTCTTTTAGGGTGTGTTTTAGTGCATGCTAGAACACCGACGGTAAAAAAAATAATTGTAAAACTGGACCGTACTTCGTTCCAATCAATCGAAAAAATTAAGTTTATCATACGAACACTTTAATACAGTAAAACTCCAATTATCCGAGCTCCAACTATCCGGATCGCTTTCAAGAGAAAAAATTCTCGAGAATCGGCTTTTTATAGTCACGGCAGTAGGCTATTCGAAACGTGTATTTTATACCATTGATTTCTTTTGAAAGTTATTGGTTACAGCATATAGGTTTCTTTTGCGTTCTTAGATCAATCCGAAGCGATTACATTAACAAGTTTTCAAAGAAATTACCTTTTTTTGTGAGTTATCCATTTACTAGGATATTTGATTATCCGGATGGGGTCCGGTTCCTCTTGATCCGTATAATTGTAGTTCTACATCTACAAAATACCCTGCAAGCCACCTCAGGGGTAAGTAGTCACCAACGTGCATTACACTATACCCCAAAGTTAGTGTAACTACAACTAATTATGCATTAGAATAAATCGCTAGTGTTTGTCACGAGGCGAAGCCTAACAAGCATGCTGCTGTATTACGAAAAATAAAGGATGTGAAATCTAAAGAATTCAATTGATTGTACTACGAATGGTCTGCAAAGAACCTTGTGTGTAACAAAGTTTATTTGAGCTTACGCTCATATTTTCCATTGTGGTTCTAAAATGTTCGTGTGAAACAGCATTCCTTGTATGATCGTGGACAACAAGCGCATTCCATTTTCTGCGAGAAACTCTCATCCCTTCCCTGGCTCGCAAAGCAAGTATTTCCCATCCCGTGAATTACGCTGGGTGATAATACACCCTCTGCAGTGGAAACCGTTGCTCCGGGTGAAGTGCCGCAGCGGGAAGTTTCCGGTGAGACCCGACCCCTATTCCCTTGCCTAATGAGAGCGCCCACACCTCGAGAATTTGTTCAACCCACCGCTCACCTTAGCAGGATGAAAGTATGCCGTACGGCGAGGCGGAATAAGTTGCCCTTAATGGTGCGCAAACAAAAAATGAAGCATTCGTTCAGCTAAACAGCAAAGCCTTTAAGGTGGCTGGAGCGGTAATCGTGCGTCGTTGAAGGCACATTCTAATAACTTTTCAAGCAAGTCGAAAAAAATATTCTTAGACCACATTTCACTCAAGTACACCAGTTTATACGTTGGAAATCACCATACATGCAGCAATGTATATAATGCAAGAGTTGTATTTCAAATTTTCGCCTTAATTAAAGCATTGTTTTGACTTAGATTTTCGGCGCGAAATTCGAAATTTACGAGAAAATCATATCTAAATACGCTTTTCTTACTCGGCATGACACCTTGATATTTGTTAGCAGCTATTATAATAATATGAAACGTATTATTTCGCATTTAGGAGAAAATCTATACATAAGTAATCGAATTATTTCAAAATATAAGCCGTGTACCATAAGAGTACTAGTTAAAATATCATTGAATTGCCAGGAAACTAAATCTGTAGCATGCAGTTTTTTTTTCACTTTTATCGATAGATATTACTAATAAGGACACGTATCCAAAGTTTCACGCAAATCTGTACACATACAAAAATCGCTCCAGCCACCTTAAATGCATTCGATATTTTCAGGCGTAACTTTGTGAAAATACATTAAGACTGAAAAAATAATAACTTTGTAATTTCCTTATGGTTTTATTTCAAGATGACCGGTTTCATCGCATAGGTGACATCCTCAGGTATGAGTCTTGGACCTGAAGATGCCAAAGTCTTTAAAAATAAAAGGACTTGTTGGGAAGAACGTACTGCATAATCGTGACGTCCCGAGGTACCGATTCGATTGTTTTTCCTCATATTTGGCCACGGATGCAACGTCAAGGAACTCTAAATCTTGTGAATGGCTCTCGGTTTGAATGACTGGGATTGCGCGCCAACCGGTTTCTTAAATACTCCCTTCACGTGTGTTTATTACTCTCAAGATATTAACAGATATTTCCGTCTCATCCAAGCCTTGAATTAAGTGTTCCATATTATCTCCTCGTGAGGAAGGCACTAGGTGCGTCGTTAAGGAAGACGTCAGCGGCGCACATCTCATGTGTGCTTTCTTGTGACAGTTAAAAAATTTAGTACATACTTTCATGTGGATGGAAAGTTGAATGGTTAAAGTGACGATTATATAAAATAATTCCTATAGACTGCAGTTCAATGATTTTTATCGGTTCGTTAAAATATTCATGCTATGAACTTTATTCTCCTGTTATTATCAACGCACTTGACGCGGTAATTACTTTATTTGGTACTTGAACGGTGTCCTTACCATGACCACATGCGGCCAAGCGCTTGATGCTGCTTTGGAAATAATTATTATCTTTCGACTGAACAAGGTCATTTCATACTCATTTCACCAACCCAAATTGTATTATTCTTTAAACATTTAATTCAAGATATAAGCAAATGAAATAAGAATTATGTAAATGTAGTAATATTAATGGCGTCAAAACGTTTTTTTTTGTACTGAAGTTCTCAGCAAGTGACTAATTGTAAGTATACACACTTGATAAATCCTAGTTTCTTCAAGGTAGTTTGAGCGAGATATTTCCCTAGTCATAATGGAGACCATATTCGAATTTTATTTTTTAATTTCAGCGTCTGTGAGAAGTATGAAGTAAATATTGTAACATTAATGGCACAAAAATATAGTTATCTGTATATGATAAACATTCTCAGTAATTGAATAAATATATCTACGTAAGAATCAAACTTGACTCATTTTTCCCGCCGTACGGCTAAAAAGCCTTCAAAGCAGCAGTTTTTTTGTAATTCTGTAAAAATTACTGCGGTGAATGATGGATTAATTTTTAAAAACAGTTGAGAAAACATACAAACCACACACCGTTAGTTTTTGACGTAATCTAGGTGTTAATTCCTAATTTTTTCAATATTCTCCCTCTGGAACGCACAGTCGTAAACCATCCCATGTAAAACAGCATGTATTTTCAGGCAAATTGCTCGGAAAGTAGTACGGTAAGGGGTTAATATTTTGATACCATTCGAAAGATGGGAGTTTTTCCTTTAAAATGAGGCCAAATTCATCAAACGTGGGCGAAATGATTTTTCGCTCAAACTACCGTAAGGCACGATTGTAATGAAGGTGGCCGATTCCCCAGGAATGTGTCTCCGTTAGCATCGCATATTCGCCTCATGCGCGTCGATAATTTCATCGTCATTGCTTGGCCTTGACTTTTCCACGAAGCCCTCCGTTTCCTCGTCCATGGTGAGAGCCGTGCACGCGTCACACGGCTCTCCGGCTGGCGCTGCAGCGGCGGTGAGGCCCGCCGCTCGGCGAGACCCGACCGGAGAGCTCTCCTTCTCTTCCCCAGGGGCCGCCGACGGAGTGGCGGGGGAGGGGGATGCGGGTAGGTGGGACAGCAGCGGCTGATCGAAGCGCCGGCAACCTTCACCCTGATTTGCCGGCCGAAGCGTATCTTGCTGCGGCGGCAGAAGGATTCCTCCGACGAGATGGCCACGCGATGATGCAGCCGCAGATCACACTTGCTCCTCTTTCACACACATGTTGCTTCTCTTTCAAAGCTCAAGTGTCACTCTGCGGTGCACCTCAGCTTGTAATGCCACTATTTCGAATGTGCTCTGAAGTCGCGATCCCATAAAATAATAGTACGTGAGGAAATCAGTTGAGGGAGATATAACCACCCTATAAAGCTACTCAAGTTACTCACTCGCTCGTGGATATGGTTGCAATGATGAAAGGGAAGGCTGGATTAAAATAAAATCTGCATCTACACCTACGAAGTGCCGTGCAAGCCACCACTAGGATGTGTGGCACGGGGTGATACCACACCAGGCATGCAGCACTCGTCCCAGCACAAGTCAGAACCTCGCGGTGATGCAGTCGCAGATCAAACTTGTGCCTCTTTCAAAGCTCAAGTGTCACTGCGTGGTGCACCGCAGCTTGTAATGAGGCTATTTTGAATGTCCTCTGAAGTCGTGATCCAGGAATATAATAGTTAAGTAATTGGAAATTAGAAAATAATCCATTGGATTGCAAATTACTAGTGCCAGGTTAAAGGTTAGCGTTATTATGCTGACGTTTGGGACATTTAATTGTTGTCAAATATGAAAATGTAACTTCTCCTGTGGCAAAACAACTTGTCAATAAGGTAATCACATTTCTACCCTAACTCGCCGGCCTCGGTGGTGGCGGGGTTAAGTCCTCGCCTGCCAAGCCAAAGGTCGTGGGTTCGAGTCCCGCCTGGGTAGGTTTTTCCCATCCAGGGCATGGGTGGTTGTGATTGTCCATTATTAATTGTTAATACACCCGATGTAATAGGCCCAAAGTGGCTATTTACGGGGTAAATAGCCACTTTGGGATTTATCGTTATTTATTTATTAATTATTTAATTTATTTATCGTTAAATAAAAAATAAATGAAATTAAAACTCTGATGTCACCAAACCACCCAGTATAAATACGCGAGTTCCACCAGCCCAGATCAACTAATGATAATGACATTTCATTGAAACCCGGGTCGAGTGTGAGTTTAAATTCATTGTTGTTTGTGTAAAGCTTGAAAATAATATTTGGTAACGAAAAATATAATTTTAGGAGTATTTTTGCCTTCGTCAAACTAATTTTCACCGAGACAAATTTCCAGTCATTGCATTGAAAAAATTATGTGGTACGCAGTCACGCGCACGGATGCGAAATTATTCGCCAAACACGGTGAAATTGGCCATGAAAAAAATCATTTGACTTGACCGGGATTCGAACCCGGATCTCCCAAATCCGGGGAGATCCGGGTTCGAATACCGGTCAAGTCAAATGATTTTTTCATGGCCAATTTCACCGTGTTTGGTGATTAATCTTCACCTAATTTGCAACAGAGTATTCAGCTTTTTTCCGCCGTGTAAAGAATAATTAATCTTGAGGTCTTGTCCGCGGACGTTCAGTAGTTCATCTCTAGCTGCTGATGAGGCAGTTTTAAAATACGGTTCTTAAGAATACGGGTAGCTTTCCGTCGACGCGGAAAAGAAACTTCCACATTTCTCGACAAGCCCTTTCGGTTGAGGATGGAAGGGCCCTTCACCACTCCACGGGACCCCCTTGACTCTCTATCCACGAATCCTTTCGAGGGCTGCAAACCTTTCTTTCGGCGCGGCGTGACACATTGTGCGCGGAACAAGGATCGCGGGCTGTCAAGGGTCCCGAGATCTGCTTCAAGGCAACCACTCGTCGCTAATAATGAGAGAGGGGAGGGCGAGGCCGACCATGGAGAGGGAGAGAGAGAGAAAGGGGGAACCCCTGCCGGCCCTGGAAACGAGAGCGGGGACCCGATGGGGGAAGCAAGGGGTGCTTTCCAACGAGAGCTGGATGGAGAGGGAATGACGTCACAAACATGAAGCCAGCGTTCGCCGTGCTGGTTATCCCAGTTAAACTAACGATTTTGGCACGCATGGACGTGTTGCACGCATAATTGCTGTTGGCATTGCCTTGATGAATATAAAGTGTCGTGCTTTTGTACCTTATGGGCTTGGTAACACTACAACTTGTATAAAAGAAAACAATGCGCCACCTTTGAGCTGATAAAATTGTTTAATATTTGAAAATACATACATACATTCAAACTTCTATAAATCGAAGTGCAAACGGAACTGACAAATGCTTCAAAATGAAGGAATTTCGAGTCTCAGAAAAGTTACTTATGAACAATGAAAAGATAACAACGATGATTTTTTTTCGAACTATTGACCAACTATCGCAAATTCGACCGACAGAAGTTCGAGTAATCGAAGTTCAGCTGTGCTTCTCAATTAATTTGTTAACAGTGGGTGTGTTTCTATGCATTGGGGCACAGCTACCACATCGACGAATAAAAAAACTTCAATTAGTGATGAATAAAGCCACGTTTGACGTACATATTTGTTTACTTCTACTGTCCAATTCACGGAAAAAAGAAAAAAAATTACAATTTAAAGAGAAGTTGTCAGTTCAAACACCGTTTGTCCATCCAATGGCATGAACACCCGTCTAAATGACGCGCACCCATGAAGCCGAGAGGCTCGTGAAACTGTTGATGTTGCATTTAAGGTAGTTTGAGCGAGGTATTTCCCTAGTCATTATGGAGACCATATTCGAATTTTTTTTTTTTTTAATTTCAGCGTCTATAACAAGTATGAAGTAAATATTGTAACATTAATTGTGCATAAATATAGCAATATATGACAAAAAATTTTAAGTAATTAAATAAATAAATCGACTTCACTCTCTAACTTGACTCATTTTGTCACGCCGTACGGCTAAAAATCCTTCAAAACAGCAGGTTTTTTTTGCGACTCTGTAAAAGTTACTGCGGTGAATACTTGATTAATTTTTATACATTGTTAGGAAAACATACAAACTACATACCATTAGTTTTTTGACGAAATATAGGTGTTATAAATTCCTAACTTTTGCAATATTCTCCCTCTGGAGCGCACAGCCGTAATCTATCCCATGTAAAACAGCTCGTATTTTCAGGAAAATTGCTCGAAATGTAGTTCGGCAAGGGGTTTATATTTCGATATAACTGGAAAGATGGGAGTTTTTTTTTCTTTAAAATGAGGTCAAATTCATCAAATTCTAGGTGAAGTTGATTTTTCGCTCAAACTACCTTAAGAGAAAATATAGAATCCCATGCATTTCATGACTGAATGGGGATTAACAATATATGCCGGGGAGCCACGCCCACGTGAAAGGTTCAGGAATTAGCCACCAGCAAAACGGGGAGCGCCCGTCTCCATGTCTACCTAAAGCTCTGTATTAGGAAAGTACGGTCAACCTTGCGCATCTAGCCATGGCTGGCCTTTTTTTTCATGGGAGAGATAGGGACTAAACATATTTTCACGAGATAAAAATTAATAAACTATATTTCATCGAATTTGAGCCATGATAACTTGAGAATGATTAAATTGCCTATAATACTACATCATTTTCATATCAAGTTTATCCTCCAAAATGCGGGAGTCGGCCTGTATAATACGAGCCCAGCAGACGCCTCAAACGGCAGCAGACGACGTCGTCTGCAATATGAGTGGAACATCGCGATATTTTTCCCGCTCGTAAAGTGACTTCTCGTTGATAACTGGTGGAATGTTATTTTAAAATGTTATAATACTACACAAATATTAGCTTACTTATCAATTAGGTATCAAAATCGACTAGGCATAGAATATTGAATAGCTGTAGATGAAGTGCCAGGGAATCTAAGGGAGTTTTGGACGTGAAATTAACCTTAATTGAGAATGATTAAGATACCAGTGACAATACAAGGTTGGTCACCTTCTGTTCTCTATGAGGATTCACTTCATGGTCGAGGAATTGACTTGACGTTTTACTCCTATTGCAGATAAATATTCTATACCTAGTCGATTTTGATACCTAATTGACAAGTAAGCTAATATTTATGTAGTATTATAACATTTTAAAATACCATTCCGCCAGTTATCAACGAGAAGTCACTTTACGAGCGGGGAAAATATCGCGATGTTCCACTCATATTGCAGACGACGTCGTCTGCTGCCGTTTGAGGCGTCTGCTGGGCTCGTATTATACAGGCCGACTCCCGCATTTTGGAGGATAAACTTGATATGAAAATTATGTAGTATTATAGGCAATTTAATCATTACCAAGTTATCATGGCTCAAATTCGATGAAATATAGTTAATTAATTTTTATCTCGTGAAAACATGTTTTGTCCCTATCTCTCCCATGTAAAAATAAGCCAATCATGGCTAGATGCGCATGGTTGACCGTACTTTAAGATCAAGCGCTTTACATGTCTACCTCAATGTTGCTTTCTCGCGAGCGGGAGGAACGAGTGTTGGGGGGCGGGGAGGGAAGGGGCCGTGTCGGGAGGTGGCAAACCAGTTTTCTCGCAAACCAGTGACTGAACGAGTGGTCCAGGCACCCTCCGCCGCTTACTGCGCATTTCCAAGGCTCCCAAACCAACTCACTCTCTCTCTGTCCCTCCCCTTTCACTGGTGGCATACAATTTCTAGGCCGACGCAAGGGAAGCCGTGGTGATCGCCGTGAAAATATAGCTCGCGGCCCTCAAGTGGAATGCGCTTGACGTGAAGGGCGCGTGCCGTGAAGAACCTCCCCGCGCGCGGCAAGCGACGTCTTTCTCCCGCCTCCCTCAAAGGTAGTATGAGCAGAATATCACTTCGCCTACAATTGGATGAATTTGACTTCATTTCGAAGAATACAACTCCCCATCTTTTTAATGATAACAAAATGTAAACCCCTTGCCAAACTACTTGATGAGCAATTTGCCTTAAAATATTAGCTGTATTACATGGGATAGATTACGGCACTGCGCTCCAGAGGGGGGATATTGAAAAAATTAAGAGCTTCTATCACCTAGATTTCGTCAAAAAAACTGACTGTGTGTAGCATATGTTTTCTCAATTATTCATACAAATTAATCAATTACTCACCGCAGTAATTTTTATAGAATCGCAAAATAAGCCTTCGAAAAGCGTGAAGGCGATTTCACCGAACGGCGTGAAAAATGAGTCAAGTTAGAGTCTTATGTGGTTATATTTATTTAATTACTTGGATAATTTGCCGTATATAACTATATTTTTGCACCATTAATATTACAATACTAATTAATACTTCTTACATATGATTAAATTAAAAAATAAAATTCGAATATAGACTCTATTATGACTAGGGAACTATTTCGCTCAAACTACCTTAAGCGCTCGCGCTAGGAGTATTTTGTATACCAACATGAGATGGCGTAATCAAATAGGTAGGGAGTCGTTACTTTTTACATCGGTCCGTAGCAAATATTTTATTTTTTTAAATTATCTACCGGTTCGATACTGGTTTTCTTGCTTTTTTACAGGCGCAGGCCCCTATCACCTTATACGATTTCTTTCTTCTGCTCGGCTTACGTCCTACCTCTCTATATTCCGTCCGCAAAGTCTATTCTCTCACACCTATTTCCCCGCTAATCCAACATCCATCCTTTTATCACAGCGTTCGGCATCTATTTTTATCTGTTCCAACAACCTGCTCTTCCTCCTCATAACTTGCTCCAGAAGTCTCCTCACTCAGAAATTCGTCCTCCCTTTTCGTTCATCTCACTTTAATCATCCTCCACGCCACGTCCATATCTCAAACACCTACAGTTTACATTCGTTCTCTTTTCTTTTCTCGGAGTCCGTGTAAATATTGTGATGCATGAAATTGAAACTTGTAGGTTGTAGGAAACTTGTAGAAAAAATTATGTTATCAAAGGGGGAATGTGATTGATTAGAAGTGGCAGAAATGTTTAGCTTAACTCTGGAATCCATTTAAACTCTTCCGATTCGGTGTAATAAATACACCATGAGGCTGGTTAAGTCCAAAGAAATAGCGCTAGTACCTAAGGTTTAAAGCAATCGTGAGGAGTGGAAAGAATTTCGGCGCCTGTTTCAGAGGAAGAGAAATTCCCAACGTAAGCGAGCGGTAAACGAAGCGTTATTATGGGCATTTGCATGCATCTGTGATTACTTATAACTTCAACCAGCACAAGAAGGGAATGCAGCTGATATTTTGTTACAAAAATATCTATTTTATCTTTCGCAATGCATGTAAATCGATAGAATGCACACTAAACACAGGCAACAGGCTTTCTAGGGTACATTACTTCCAAAGTTTTTGAACACTATGCAGTTTTTTGTGTTTGGAAGAATGAATTATTATTATTTATTATCATTATTTCCTCAAAAAACACCAAAACTGTTGATAGGTATCTACGTGGCGTTAACATTAGGAAAAATGTCACGCTCCTCTAAGAATTTTAATGATGAAACATTGTATAATATATGTAAAATGTCCATTACTTAAGCAAATATCCCGCGGTCAAGTTTTGACCCAAACTCCCTTGGTTAAACTTTTTACAAAATTTTTTCCAGACGGGTTGGGTGAATGTTACAGGCAGAATTTTTAAATATATGTCATCTCTATTCCTAGAAGTCGAGTGATTTAGTAATAGGTATCAAATTAAATTTTCTTCTAATTCTGGCTGTCACGCGGCATTCAAGCCCGTTTGGACAAATTTCCCATAAAATATTTTGACTGCGGGACATCGGTTTTATGGTTTACTTCATACCCACAGCAATCATTTTACACCGTTAGTTCGTAACGCATACTGGCTTTCGAGCTTCCAGCCCAGCTTTTATTGTTGACCATAATTTTGAGTGCCCCGGAAAAATATGGCGCCCTTCTGACTTTATCCTTGTTCTCTTTATAGCCATGAAAGGGTCTTTGCAAGGTTTATAGGAAGAAAAAAAAGCTTTCGGCTGCCAGGGGAAATTATGGTGGCGGTCGCATTGGGTAAGCAGTGCGAGTATCCGCAACGCCGCATTACTAACTCACTGCTTTTTCAGCCTGTACTCGTCGATGGGGACGTTTACTTTGATTCGCTCAATCCATTCTATCCAAGTGAACAAATCGAGGGGCAATCGCTTGAACCGTGACTAGAGTACATGACTTTCTACCAAATTCCTGCAGCATATGTTTTCCTGCCCGGGTAATATTTCCGCGAACATTACGCCAAGTACTTACAAGGATCGATGGATAGATAGACAGATAAATAACTTATTTGCACTGGGAAATTGTCCCTTAAGTACAACAATACTCTACAAAACATTTTGTCAAGGTTCCAACATAGCCACAATAGAATATCCAATTTTTACAATAAAAAACACACAAGCTGACATATAAAAGTTGGGTGATACTTGTATGTGCATGGAGAGAAGAATGGAAACTTGTGCCTAATAGAATATTATAAATACGGTTTTTAAATTGGTTCAGGGACTGCAGTTTCTTTAATTCATCAAGTAGGGAGTTCAAGAGTTTTGCACCGGCAACTTGAAATGACTTTTGGAAGGTTACGGCGCGGTGCCCTGGGCAGCACAGATATTGGGATGAGGATCTTGTGACTATTGTTACAGTAGATGGTGAGACTGGGAAGAGATTTAGGAGGTATTCAGTATGGTATGAACTTATGACAAGTTCACCCTTGTACTTTCGGTTTGCGTTTTAAGTTATGCATCATGGAGTGCTCCCTTCCACAAAAACAATCGAATACTCAGGTATGCATGCGGGGTTCTACTCTCCATTCCTCTATTTTCTATCGGGTGCAGTATTGCGGCTCGAATTTACTTCGGCTGCTACGTGAGTATGATTTATCGAAATTTACCGCGAGGTTATAAACATGAAAGAGGAAGGAATAAGTCAAAAGCGACAGCATCGGGACGCACTTCAGAACAGTCACGTGATGTTCATGAGGATTGGTGGGACTTTTTTTTTAGGAGCAAGGGCACTCGTATTAAGGGCATTTTCATGTATTTCTGTGATAAAGCACTCAGAATGGGTGTCTTTGACGGGCGTTTCGAGAGATTACATTCCGGTCCGGCTTTGGAGAGATAGCGCTAATGCTATTCCACTAATTCAACTCTCTTGTACCGTAAGCGGGGAGATATACTTCTCCGTCAGCCGTGATTGACACTCTAGGGTCAATGCGTATCGTATCTCCAGCGTCGATATCCTCCTTATAGCATCATGACGCTCTGGAACTTATAAAAATACTGGACGTTATTGACAGGCGGAATGAATATCAGAAAAATTATTTACTTTTTAATCCATGATGATTTTTAAATATTTCATTCATTTTGTATATCTCCACTTCATTCTCCCGAATGATTGAAGAATGCGTGTAGCGTCCGACATGCATGTCATCTTTACCTTTGCTTCATATAATAAAATACTGTTAAACAACGACAAAAACATGTGCATACTACTCATGAATATGTCCAAATTGAGGATATAATTTGCAGTCATAAAAATACCTGATTTTTGTGTTTACTTCCGAATACAAACTCATGTTTTGCGTGGATATCGGATATCAGAGTAATTTGAAACAGCCATTGCAGATAACGGTTCGTTTGAGAGAAAATTCCTCCTAATGAGAACTATGAATGGACGGAAACATGTCTGAGTAACCGAGAACGAATGAACTGGATATTAAATCCGAATGAATATTGAATGCGGAACCATCAGTTGCTCGCGTAATTTCAATGCGGTGACTCATTTAAGGTAGTTTGAGGGAGATAGTTTCCTAGTCATAATGGAAACCATATTCGAAATTTATTTTTTAAATTTCAGCGTCTGTAAGAAGTGTGAAGTAAATAATATAATATTAATGGTGCAAAAATATAGTTATATAAGACAAAAATTCTCAGTCATTAAATAAACATATCCTCATAAGTCTCTAACTTGACTAATTTTTTCACGCGTGATATTGTCTTCACAAAAAGTCTTTTTTGCGATTCTGTAAAAATGACTACGGTGAGTGATTGATTAATTTTTATAAATAGTTGAGAAAACATACGAACTACACACAGTTTTTTGACGAAATCTAGATGCTAGAAGTTCCTAATTTTTTTTATTATTAAATTATCCCTAAATTATCCCTCTGGAGCGCACTGCCGTAATCTATCCAGGGAAAACAGCTTTTATTTATAGGCAAATTGCTTGAAGAGTAGTTATTTTGACATCGTTGGAAAGAAGTGTTTTTTTTCTTTAAAATGACGTCTAATTCACCAAATTCTACGTGAAGTGATATATCATTCAAGCCACCTTAAAGGAAGACGAGATTCCAGAGACTTAAATGTACTCGAGTCACGACGAGAAGATTATTTTGCCGATTTCATTGCACGTCTCTGGCTTCGCTCAAATTTCTATTGACGCAGATGCGAGTGAGGCTGAGCTCTCGCGGGCTGCAGAAGGCCTGAGGAGAAAGCGAGCGGTGGTGCGGGCCGCAACACCGAGCAGAGAGCGTCTAATAATGTGCCGCTGACTTAACGCCGCCACCGCGCTCATGGGAGGGTGGGGAGGAAAGTCTGTAACGTTTGTCGCCCGTCAAGATGCGTTAACCGTCTCTCCCCTGGCCTTTGTCGAAAATTAACGAGTCTATAAACCTCACCTTCCTCGTCGGCGACAGTTTTGGTTATGCCACCGATTAACTAAGCGAACGTGGTCACTTACAGACGGTAGCCGCCCTCGCCAAAGCTGTCGACCATCAAGAGAGATGAGGTTTATAATTTGCTTGTTTTTTTAATGAGGGATTTTGGTATTGCTTATCAATTGCATTGTTGAAAAAATTGAAATTTTATTTATGTGATTGAAGACATCGGATGTTGCTAAACATTTTACCTTTCTCCTTGGTTTTCCGAAATTATTTAAAAGAAAGGTGTACTACTTTTGCGGAAGTCGAATGACCGTTGCATTTTTTTTACATGCATGGCATGTCATATGGAAGTTGAATTGGGAGTAAATTAAAAAAACAATTTGACGTAGTTTACTATTTTGTTTAACTTTCTTATTTAGACGTAAAAGTACAATTTTATTGTGAATAAAAGATAAAATTTTACTAGGAAATGGTTTCGGTCTGTTAAGGATAAAGATGTGCATGAATTTGGTTCACTATATGTATCTTTTCTTAATGGAAGGTTTGGTATTCCTCAACTATTGCGTGTCGTATATTTTGTAAATATATTCTTGTTCCTGAAAAGTTACTATATTGTCATACAATTCAATTACTATCAATTTCTTTTCAAACTAACTAGGCACTTAACATAGGAACATTGTGATAATTTTGGAAATTGAAAGCTAAGACTGGAAGGTATTAGTAATAGGATCTTGTGGAAAATATGAAGATGTTCAAAATTAGAAACTTTTTGAATCATTATATCGAAATTAATCAGCTAAACTCTAAATATTTCATAAAATCTTTGGAGTTTTACGATAAGACTCATTTTTTAAAACTCATCGGAGTTTCACGGTAAGATTTATAGTAAGAAATTCTTTAAAATTTTACGATAAGAGTTCGTGGTAGAAACTCTTCGAGGTTTACGATAAGAATCAGGAGGAACCCTGGTATGTAGGCTTAAAAAATTTTTTTTAATAGCTTACCCACCAGATATTGTACCACGAGATAGTATATCCACTCATCCAAAATTATCGATGAGGAGAAATAAATATAAAACCGACCTTCTCAGGATGGGTGGATAAGCTAAAGGATTTCGTGGTGCAATAAAATATTTTTTGAAAGGTTACACTCCAGGAAGGCAGGTCTGTGCCTTTTGTCACCATTGAAAAACGCTAACTGTCATCTCTGACTCCATAAACCTCATCTCTCTCTAATTAAAGAGGAGAGCAGTTGATAATTGCATTAAAAATTAATCCAAATTGTCAACAGAAGCAAAGGAAAAATCCTATGCATGCATTTCGGTCATCCAGGTGACCATCCACTGGGAGAAGATTTTAATCTCGTGAACACGTGTGTGTTGTCCCGAGGCTAAAATTCCAAGTGGGAGTCCAAGTCACACTTGGACTTTTAGCCTCGGCCAACGTCTCTTTCCTTTGCTTCTATTGACAATTTGGATTAATTTTTAACTCATCTCTCTCGGCGGTTGACTGTTTTGCCGATGTTTATCACTGAGCGCTTGATCTGGATGAACGGTTGAACGAGGGACCAAAGTCGCTCAATAAATAATCGACTTCGCCTAAACTGTCGACCGTCGAGAAAAATGAGGCTTATGGAATCGCCATTTTCGATAAAGACTTTAGTGGCAAAAATAAGCACTTGTCGACGGGTGACGAAAGTTACGGAATGGGCTCCTAATCTCAAATAATGGGTAGTTGTTCATGATTCCTAGGCGCAGCTCATATTGGTTCACGCGGTGCCGCAATACCACTAATCCTGAATTGTACCTATGGAAATGAGGGTAAGGGCCTTACATTGCCCATGTTCTAGTTATACCACTAACGATTTCTGTCCCAATAACTGCCCTCCATCGTAATAATTAAAGTAGCTTCATTGGTGGACATTTTTTTTCAGCGACACAATTCCAGTTCCAGTTCCAGTAAATTTTCACTGATAAGCACATGGATAACTCCTTGCACCTCTTTGCATGCCTTCAAATATTTCTAAGTGACATGAGTTTTACGTGCAGCAACATGGAGATATTTCCACTATACTCCCTGAGAACAAATGCTAAACTTACATTGAAGAACATCTGATGAGGGTGGTTAATTTCAAGTCTGGTTGCTTTTGGCCGTGGGCAAAATTTATAAAAACAGATTTTCGCTGCAAACTCCCTCCAAATGTATAACCAAAGAGCTCTAGATTAAATTGTCCATGGCCAATGCAAGTAATTAAGTATTTGGTATTCTTGGGGAATCCTCACCGCCTATGACGCAACTGTGTGTAATGTTTTGTGACGAATGCGTCCCATGTGTCAAGATAATCGACTGCCTTTGATCTGAACTGCCCTCATTATCCTAATCGGGCAGGGGAACGAATGGCTGACCCTTGCTTCGAGCGGTCATCGCTGGAGATCCCTTGCCGACCTGGATTCACGTCACGACGCGGATCGCGAGGGCGAGAAATTGGTGGCCGGAGTGGTGGGTTGGGCTTGCCCGGGGAGTGACTTGCGAAACCGACGGACGCTCTGCCAAACGACCCGGCCCTCGGGAACTCCGCATTAAAGCAGAATCGAGCCGGGGATGACGGAGGGAAGCGGAGTGGCTTGCGTAAGAGCATGACGACGCGACGCGCTCAATTTGCATGGGTTTCTGTTTCCATTTGGATGCGAGACAATGGCGCTGACCTCGCCGAGCGATAGTCATTGCTTTGATTTCGCTCGACTCGTGAGGAAAGCGCACTCCCGAGAGTTTATTGGGCGCGATCGCGGAATGGTGGAGAGATGTATCTGGATTAATGACGGTTAAAATATAAAATTCAAGGACGTAGCCGATGTAAACACGACTGTGTCGAAACCAGAAATACAGCCACTTGGTATTACATTCACGAAAATACGCCAGACGTGTTGAAATTATCGTAAACTGCTCTCCGAGCGTAATACTACACTACTATAATATACTACACTCTATATACTAACCTGTGCCATGTTTGTAGGAAACTAACCCCAATTTTTTCCTGTTAACTCTAGCTTCCATAATCACTACACACGCTCTATAAATGCCATACATAGACAACAATATTTCTATAGTCTATGTCTGAAAGGCCCATATCACTCCATTTTCACAGTTTACAACAAGATTCCAATAGAAATTCGCTCCATTTTCTCATTATCATGATTCAAGTCCAAATTTAAAAAAAATGTTAATTCATAAAAGTTATTATAGCTTAAGTGAGTACCTATCTGATGATTTTCATTAATTTGATGTGTACTTGTTCTCACTTTTCCTTAATATTATGTATATTTGGCTTCATTTATTTTCTTATTTATTGGAAACCTTTGTATTATACCTGCCAAACTGCTAGTTAGTAATGTGCTGTAAAATTTTGACGAAACTCATGGATGTTATATCCCGATGATGTTAATAAATTATTAATAATATTTCGACAAGGATAAATATTTAGCATCACTAATTGGCACCGATCATTGAAAACATTCAGGAATGAATTGGGTATTATCACAGAGTAATACTCACAGAGTATGATTACTCTATGGTACTATCGACCGCTAAAGTTTAACCTTGAAGAATTCATTTTTCGCTAATGGAAACAGGATTTTACGCTGCCATAGCCAAGAGACTGTTCGAACAAAACTTCTCAAGAAACCTAGCCGTCCCGAGTCTCGCTGTGAGCTCTAATTGGCTGACCAAGTCACACAACGCTGCTATTATAAGCTGCAGACCAAACAAAGCTCTTCCTCACCTCATGGTCGAGTTGAGATTTCACCAGTGCGTAGTCATTCCCGAGTGTATTTTATTATCACGTTCAATACCTCGGAAACTTGAGACGAAGAAACTAGAAAGCTGTTGCCGGATGGAGAAAGTTTACTCTCAGATAAGCTACTTCTTCGTAATCCTCGTATATACACATAATACGCAGGGGATCACACACGCATTTCCCAATGTGGTCTAAAATCGTTTTGACTTTGCTTTTCGATCTTCGTCTTCAGGGCAACTAATTTATCAGGGATTTCGTGTAGCAATGAAATCGTCATGGTTATTTGGGTTTCAAATTTGAGAGCAGTTCCTCCTCCAGCCCCTTAGAATGCAGTATTTCTGTAACATAGCAGATTTAGGTGCAGGAGATCGTGCATGCATTATTTTACACACATTGCCAAGTCGAATATCGCTGTCGAAACGCTGGGACTTTCACCTTTCAAAGCTTAAGAGATGATAGTTTTTGTGCACGTACCGAAGTAAATTCTATTAAGGAACGCCGCGAAGCCACTAATTCTACTTACCATACAAGGGAAACATTTGAAACGATTGATTAGTTTTGGATATTATCTATTGATTTCTTTTTTCTCTTCCCTCTCTCTGCGAACATCTGCCCTGAGTTTCTGGTATCTAAAGAAGGAGTTTTTGGCTCACTAACGGGTTTCATAAGGCCGATTCACTTTTAATCTCACAATTCCCGTGCCAGGCAGTGCTTGAACCCACTGCCTGAGCATCAGCAGGTGAGAATAGAATATTATGATAATTCGTATAAAAACTTCACATATTTATTAAAATCGTATTTAGTCATAAAATACGAAACATGTTAGCTATATTCAATAATTTATAATCGACCAAAAAATCCTTATTCTTACTGTTATGTGAAGGTGTTAATTGGACTGTATTGTATTTGTCACATAATATCCCAATAGATAGGAGGATACCGAGAAATGCCAGGGATTATTAATCCAGATGGCACGGAATTACGTTAGCCTTTCTCACTGGAATGTTGGAACAACAGAAGATCCAAGGGTCAAGCCACTGGTGCAGGTCAAAAATCATCCCATTAACTGTTAGATACGTCTTCCCTACTAATAGTACACTCCTACTCGCAGTAATGACGTGTAAAAAGTGCTGGTCCTCTAAACATTGCGGCATATTTAATTGATCTCTGTCAACAAAATGAAGAAATAATAAAATCATTTGGATCACCTGCCACGAAGAGAAAGAGAGGTAGGAATACCAGTGCAATAAAGAGCTCATATTCAGAATGGTTCAATGGTTTCGAAAAGAACACAATCGGATCGGAGATACTTTGGCAGTCGAGCCGCACAGCTGAAACTCAAGTCACCGAATTCGGAATATTTCTTCCCCCTCCCTTTGTGTTCACATATTCGTAGTGTTTTATCGAAAGGTTTCTCAGTAGCAGTCATCATTCCATTGAATGGGTTGCAGCAGTTGTTTCACTCCACTATCCTTTCCGCTAACATACTCCACTACCCTATACATTCCGTCGTAATTCCTCACTTTACATCCCTTACAATTTGTTTCAAGCATTATTGCCCTTGGTCTTTCTCGGTGATTCTTCCCATCCGTCGTGCTTTCCATATTTTGTTTCAGGACGCATTTATGTCTCAGGAAACGACTGCTTACGGAGGAAGATTATTCTGGTGGTGTTTTCGCTTTTTACGGGTATGGATCCACCGGTGGTGATGGGGCAAAACTCTCATCACTCACCGCATTCATGCAAATGTTATTAATGCTCAGCAATCTCACGCAAGACTAAGTATTTTTTACTTCATCTTCGCCGCAATTGTATTTTGTGTTCTCCCATCGCGTGAGCAAAACGTCATCATTTGGTATTGAATGAAAGGGCTGCTAATGAAAGCTGATTGATGTCGTAGCCTATTGGGTGGATAGTGGTTAATTGGATTTGTTGGACTTCGGTGAGTTTGATTTGTTTGGGGATTTGGTGGTGTGGAAGAGGGAAGGGATTTTTTGGCTGTAGTTTCTTGGCTCTGCACTGTAGTATTTTGTCGTAGGTACAGTTTTCCAAAAAAGATGAAACTTATAAATTGGCTAAAATATGACGACACACTCGTGACCTCTTCTTGCCCTGCTTGCGAATTCCACAGGCTATATTAATTGTAGTTTGGCCGTGGAGTTATTTTTTTTGCCTATTCTACTTACTGAGTCTGTACTGGTTATTTAGCTCACGTAAGAAATGAATGACCTCCTTAATTAAACTGAGGGGGGGGGAGGGTAACCATTGCTGCAAACTTAGGCTGCCATGCTGGTCATAACCTCCTCGTGACCTCTTGCCCTGTTTGCGAATTCCACGGGCGAATGGTCCCTACCTCTATCGACCCGAATCTGGAGTGTGATACGACGCAGAGAACTCTGGACCACCTTCCGGTGCATGAGACTAACCTCTCGATCTCCAAACATTATTCGGGGCTAGTCGAGCTCTTATTAAATTGTATTCCCTTGCAAAAATGAATCGTTCACAAAAAGCTGACCATTGTAAGGATATGGATGTTGAATCTATGGTCTTCCTTCCAATGAATGCCTAAACCAGGGACCCCTCTACTGGTCAACATAGACCCCCAAGGGTCGATATGACATTGAGAACGATCGATATGAGCTCGTAGCTCGTTGGGAAAAATGCTATCGAAAATCACTTTACTAATAAATGGCTAAATATTATTGTATTTATCTTAAATTTTGACGTGTCGTGTATTAAAATGATCGTTTGACTAATAAATGCAATTGCATCATTATTTTAAACGTTGAGAAATTCTTGAAAGGTCGACGGTCCAAAAGTTTAGGGATCCCTGGCCTAAATTCACCTATGGGTATTGCAGAGGGATGTCCTCTTCACCCTCGCGTTATATTGATTTTTGGACCATGGCCATATTAATAAAGTACCGAAAGATAAGTCTTTTCTTCTCCAAAGCTCTGTCGTCCAAAGGGCAACGGCCTGTCGAGATGGGGACTCCAGTTCCTGCTCGGTCATCGAAGCTCATCGGCATTGGGCTCGGTGCGAATTTGAATGTGAGATCGTTGCGGGTAAACGTGAAGGGCCCTCAACTGTCAAAGACCGTTAGACTGAGGCACATCTACAACTATGCCCTTCAAGGTCTATAGTTTTGGCACTATTCAGGATATTTGCTTCTTTTGGTAATGTGTAGTTGATCAATTACGAACGTGATCTGGGTGGCGCAGTTATTCGAGCTGTTGATAGAACTGCATTTCACCAACCTCATTACAAATGGAATCAGTCCTTCGAGAATCGCACCAACTTGATATCCATAGATGCCTGGATTATTTTGTACTTAATGATGGTGAGCGGTAGTATACATTCATCTTTACATGATAATTACCCTTTGTATAATGACCCTAAGCTCACCCAACATGATAATGATACGAACCCAACGATAATGTGGACATGAGTAGAAGTCGAGATTTTCAGATTTCATCCGCATGTTTGAGAGTATTATTTTCCTTTTATTTTTGTCTATGATTCAATGAGTGACAGTAGTAAATAATCTCTAAAATTCACCAGCAAAAGTTTTATATCAAAATAAGTTTATAAAAATATGATAAAAATCATCCGTATGTTATACTTTCACTCTACGTATATTTAAGAATCAACGGTCTGAGAGTAGTCCTTGCTTTTCATATACAGGTATATTTTCCAGCGTTAATACGTTTCGTGGTATTGCGGAAATCAATCAGCAGTTCCCCTAGGGTCCTTATCATTATCTGGTGTGGTCTTACCCTGTCATCAGCACGTAGGAAAACGATTCAGTCTATTTCGGTTGCGAGCAAGGCTACACAAGAATGTTTATGTACTCTTTGTATAGAGGTGAGAGGGTTCTGCGAGTTTGAGGGGAGGTAAGCGTGGGTTGGAGTAATGGCGAAGAAAGAGAAAGGGGGTGATTACTTCCTTATGTTAAAAATTAGGCATGGAATTGTTTTTTGCAATTCCGCCAACCCAGGTTCACGTCCTGGGAATCGATTCCGTTTCCGCGTTTGACAGTTTTCGTTTAACACAGGGTACCAAAGCATGTAAAACCCTATTACGACTGCCGGGACCAACATATTTTTCCGGATAAGACAGGTATGCGTTTACCTCAGGTTCCGCTTAAGGCAGGTTTCACTGCATATCAAAAGGCATTTTTTAGTCACTGTGCCTAAAAAAGTGTCTCTTGCGAATGAGAAATAACAATGGACGATCGTTTTTGAGTCCTCCAGGCAAGGTATGGAGCGGGCATAAGGCCAATTGTGAATACGCAACAGAGAATGCAGGCTGCTTTTGAAATGCGGATTCGACGTCGGTTTATTCACGTTGGCAAATGGACAACTGAATGTTTCCATTGTTAAGAAAGAAGGGAGATTTATTAATCAAAATGAAAGATATTACTTGGCACTGCGACACAAATTCACGCTGGCAAATGGATTGGGTATACATACCGTTAGACGCAGGGGAAAATATAAGACTGGAATTTACGCGCAGGAATGGTAAGACCGAGAGATGAGTACCTACGCCGGGGAGTTGGAGAATGACATCAGGGTATTGAGCTCCTTTATTCTGTGAGCGGGGGCGATGGAGGGAGTATAAGGGGACAGCTTCACTCCCATTCCGCAAAATGAAAACGGAGGATTGGGCGCGTGAAAAAAGTTTTCCGCGCTAAAATGGGACATCCTGTTTACGAAAATAAGCACGTCCAAATTAAGACATTCTTGCAAGAATTGAGATTCCCACTTCGCTGCTGACATTTTTCAAACGTTAAACTGTAACTCTAGTGTTTGACTATGATTTGGATTTGATTGCTCTTTCACATTCTTCGGTATAAATATCTTTAAGTATTCCCATGCATGAGCTTTTACTCAATTCTTTATCTTAGCTTTCCACTCTAGTTCCTAATTGTTGTGCCCTTTAATCCGTCAGAAAAGGGGAAAGGAATCTAAGATGGTCTGAACTTGTAAACTTGCATCGATGATGAAAAACGTTAAAGTGGAAAAAGTGAAAAGAGTATTGTGGGAGACAGGTGGAATAGAGATTGGTGCAGCTAATGATATCACGGAACGATTAACTCCTGATGTCGACGCTCAAGAATAATTTCGTCTTTTAGTGTTCTTCAGCCTGTAAAAATGTCGGTTTCAATGGATAAATGAACATCATGGCGGGGCGAATGTGGTTGGACCAGTTTGTGCACGTTTGCTCTTCTCTCTAGTGGGAAACAGTTTCCTTAACGGACACTTTTGTGGTGAAGGAAACACTATCGATGGTAGCACAGTGCACAAAGTTCCTCAGCAAATGCACAACTTTTACATCCTTTATATACCTATATTAAACTGTCACAATTTCAATGCTCAAATATTCGCTCTCTGGTTGTTCCAGCACAAGCAAATCGCTCGCTGCTGGTGTTTCCCACACCACGTTCGGTCACGGGGACTTTGACTTTGTTGCCCTCCCCGTCCATTTGATGAAAGGGTGAGCATTTACATTTATCAAGAATTGGAAACTAGCATTAAGTCTGAGGCGAGGCATCCCCTCTACCACTTTTAGTGCTATAATATAACTCGTTACGACATGCTAGCGACTTCTGTCGCTCGTCAACTGCAATCATTGATTCGTCATTTTCCGTTATCTTCTAACGCTTAGCTCCTTAGCGACTCTTACGATGGTAGTCGCTTTCTACTAACAATTTTACCACGCATTAAAATCGTTACGATAGCTTACAGAATGGAAAACATTAACTATTTTTAAAAAACTATTTGTTTATGAAGCACTTGTTCTTTAATGTATACGACACACATTTCATCGGAAAACAATGTTTTTATGAAGTTATTTCTTCTTAAAATTTACGCGCGCTTGGCGGCGTAGAAACACTACGGCATCGGAAACACGAGGGTGACGTCACGGAACAGTATCGCTTATAGCAATGCGATGTCTTTCCATGAGAAGTTCGGCTTGCGTTTCGATATTTCACGAAATTAACGTTTTAGTTTCCTCTGTGGAAGACAAAGAACTAGTGTTATTCCATATTCCCAAGTGAAATACACTCAGAGAAATACACAATACAGAGAAGCAATACGCCCCTGATTGTAAGATGTCGTTTTAGATGACGTGGTTTGAATATTTTTATGCCCTTTTGAAAGGCAACTATTAAAGTTTGCGATTGGCGCACAGTCATATGGATTATGCCTCTTATGTCTATTGTGATTGAGTAGATTTATGATGAAGGAGTGAATGGTGTGATAGGAAGTGGTAAAACGAGAAAGCTATGAGCAAATGTGGCGGAAGATACTCTTAAGAATAGGAAACTCCTCTAAGGAAAGTATACTCTTGAGAGAAGGATACTCCAGTAGGAGCCTTACGAGTAGGAGGGCGTGCATGTAGCAATGCATGATACACTGAACTGAAACATAAGACAAACGTAAGAATAGGACAATATGGAGGAAATTATTAAACCAGAGTCAGCTTTTCAGGCCTATCGCCGAGAGTTTAACTATTTTCACTTCGCCTACTCTGAAGGGGAACGGTAAGATTAGAAAAAAAATAAAAAATAAAAATAATATATATATATATATATATATATATATATATATATGCATGTACGTAATTGAGTACCCGGGGAAAGTTTTGTAGCGTACACTGCTTAAATATGGGAAAATGAATTTCATTCATGCTTCTCATTGCAGTAGCAAGTCGTTTGGAAAGATAACGAAACAACATTTATGTCGCTATCACGTCAGGATAGCCACTCTGGCTCGCCGCGAAACTCCCGGCGACTAATCGCGTCGGGGGCTTCCGCACGCGATACCAGAAGACGCGTGAGCTCCCCCGAGTGTAGGCCAGTGTGTGACTCACTCGGCCTATTGATCACGCCGACTCGCAGACCGCCCCAATTACTCCCCGGCCCTCGTTCGACTCGTCAAATGCTACCTTTTCGTGCCCCATTCGCTTTCACCCCTCTCGTCCGTCTCGAGTGCGCGCGGTTCGCCAGGAGTGCGGGTCGCACATCAAAGACCTGCCGGTCATCAAACCCTTTCGCCGATAATGCGAGCGGTCTCCTCCTCCTCCTCCCCCCCTCGCTCAAGTGCAACCGTAAACCACGCACTTATTCATGCGAAAGGTTTTCCTTTTTGGCAAATAACCGCAATTTCCGCACCAAAAATAAGCCTTCCGTTCGTTACGGTGTCGATGTTTTGAAATAACCCTTGACTGCGGGTGGCGTTTGTAATATTAGTTTGCTCTGCTGCACTTCTCTATAGGGTGGTGCCGGAGAGTGCCGCGCTCCTCAAAGGTGAATGGTGATGAAACGACTCGTTGACTTGTGGAGAGGTCGTGATTGGACGAGGGTGCAAGTGACGGAAAGGTTTTCCTATCGGATGATGATTTGATAAATTGCGACACCGTGGATTACACTCTGACAAACTTTGGCGACTCTTTCACTCCCCTGGTTCTCATAATTAGAGGTGTAGTTGAAAATTTCAATTGAATTATGAGTTTCCGTCCGACAGATAGGACTAGATAAATTCTGTAAAGTAGTGAAGTGATGTGGCACAATTTAATTGAGACTAATTTGCTGACACGTTCAATTTCTGTTTTGAATGGCCAAATAATTCTAATTTGGAGATTGTATTCAGCCATTTTTTTCTCCCCGATCATAGTTTAAGAATCATTGAACCCATTTCGAATTCATATTAAAATATGCTGAATGGAATGGTTTACTTCGTGTGTCAACTGTTGCCACCAGATGCTTGGTCTCGTATTGTATCAGCTCTTCAAGGCTGTATTGATTATTCCAATTTTTGCATCTATGTTGTTTTGGTGATCCCTTATTCGAATGTTTGATCGTGAGAAATCGTAGCGTCGGAACAAAGGGCGTGATAGAGAGCGGCGAACAAGGTAGTTTCAGCGAGATATCACTTCGCCTAGAATAAGACCTCTTTTTCAAGAAAAACCTGGCATATTTTCAATTATATCAAAATATCAACCCATTGCAGAACTACTTTTCGAGTAATTTGCGTGAAAATATAAGCCTTTTTACATGGGATAGATTACGGCTGTGTGCTCCAGAGGGAGAATATTTAAAACAATAGGAATTTCTAACATCTAGATTTCGCCAGAAAAACTAACGGTGTGTAGTTTTTTAGTTTTCTCAACTATTAAAATAAAATATAATCAATTACTCACCGCAGTAACTATTGCAGAATCGCAAGAAAAACTATTGTGAAGGCGTTTTCACCGTATGGCGTGAAAAAATTAGTCAAGTTAGCGACTTCTTTAGATATTTATTTGATTACTGAGAATTTTTCACATAAAGAACTATATTTTTGCGCCATTAATATTACAGTATTTACTGCATACTTCATACAGACGCTGAAATTTAAATATAAAATTCAAATATGGCCTCCATTATCTATATACTTCCATGTATTGGAAAATATCTCGCTCAAACTACTTAAAGAGATCGGCTACCTGAAGGAATTTGGCGTACCAAAAGGAAGACCAATACCTACCAGTGGTTCTCAACCATTATCTTCTTGCGTAGCCCTTGGTTACGCATTCCTTCTTGGCGTACCCCGCGGTACCCCCAGTGCGTTTGGACCCTCGAAATAAAGGCATTGACACACTTCCACCATTATTCAGCTCCTTGATCGCTTCTTCTCATCTCAAAGAGATTTCCTGGCCGGATTTGAAAATAGGGAAACTTTACGATGTCCTACTTCATTTAGCTCCTATTTAAATATAATGAACCCCAGTATGCAATCGAATTTTCACTCACTCGAGGTGAAATCTTTAAATACGGCTACCAGAAGTGATCCGGATTTTCGCGGTGCTCCTCAATTACGTACCTCTGTTTTTCAAATGATGCTCACAGTTGCTGGATCCCATATGTGGGATCTTAAAAACTCTTCATCGTCGAGTACATTTAGGAGAAAACGTTTTGCTATGTCAATAGATAATACTCTGTGTTTGTGATAGTGTGTTCATTCTTACCTTGCTGTTGACAAGCAGGTAGATATTGAATGTATCGCGAAGTAATTTTCACGTATGCATTAAATGGTATCCGTTTTCATGTTATAAATTTTTGACTCCAGCCTGAATTAACCTCTTCGAAATTTTTCATTGACTTGAATTATCGAGCTCTTATATTTAAATGCTTAAATTTTGCTCGTTCTCAGTGAATCCAGGAAGGACAATTATTTTTTCATTCCACCGCAAAAGGGACGCCGCCAAGAGCGTACCCTTAGCGGTACGCGCCACTGTTTGGGAAGCCCTGTTACTCTTCCCTCCTCTCCGTCTCTGCTTCTTCAGGCTACATGCGACATGATGAAGAAATAACACGCGCAATTTTCCACCAAAATTAAATTTACCTCCGAGCCTGGTTTCAATGTTGATACATCATCTTCAGTTGGGAAGCGACTTCGGGTCGGGAGTAAATTTTATTCTTGTGGAGAATTGCACGTGTTATTTCTTCATCATCTACTAAATGCACTCAATTTCGCAAGAATCTTCGGATTTTATACATGCAACAGGCTCTTGGGCCCTTCTGAAAATTGAATCGTAAAAACACATGCGCAGAAATTGCCACGAGAAAAAAACCAACCTTGACCGGGCATGGAACCACGGACCTTTGGCTTGCCGGGCCAATGCGTGGACCAGCACGCTATCCAGGCTTGTTTATAGGTGGAAATACAAGTTTCACTTTCGCATACACCATAATGCTCGGATTCCAGTTTCCGCGGTTCTACGTGAGTTGGGTGGCGGCCACAAGGCCCTCCTCCGCGGAGGCGAAAGCGAAAACAGTTGGCTGTACCGAGGGAGAGAGCATGACGGGAGGGCGTGTTTGGCACGAGCACGCGTGTCCCGCGGCGCAAACTACAGTCGTCGTCGAAGGGATCCGCGTGACGGCCTGGTCACACTCGCACTTTCGAGTCTCCTTGAAAGCGCTACCGCTCACTGCATTCTCACGAACGTGACACCGGACTGTTTCCCACCGATTGAAGCATGTGGGCAGGAAGGTAGCGCGAGCACTTTTCTCGTCCATCGCTATCGTTTCACCGGAGAGTCATGAGCGGTTCGATTTCTTGAAGGATGGAAGTGCAGAGTGCCATGAGTTAAATGACTTTCTAATCCTTTTCATAGTGGAATGATTTCTCTATTTCTGCTCGAGGCTCATAACTGTCCAACATAACTAGGGGCTAGATGGAAGAACGGACTTTTAAAGTCTCAATCTCGCACCAATAAAGACGTTTACCTATCTATCTATCCAACAAAGTATGTACCAACTGAGTCTCGAAGGAAATTCCTTACATACTTTAACACAGCGTAACCCATCCGGAAAAAAAGTTTAAATGCAATGATAGGCCGAACAGTTGATTTACATTCAAATAACAATGAAAAAGTATCAAGGGAACGTTCATTTTTGGTACCTGGTATCTGAATTTGTTTCCACTGAAAAAACTGCTGTATCATTTTAGGAGCAGTCGATTTTACGGTGATCATAAATCGTGCGTAAAAACTACTAGATAAATTGTGATCTATGAGGTGAGATAATATGGTTTCATTTTAGCCAAAGGGAAAGTAATTTAATTAAATAACCACTCAGGTTTAGGATAAAAACTGGTACTCAGTATTTTTATTTGGTGATCATTATCCATCACCTTGCGAGTGCCAAAAATATTTAAAGGGTTAGAACGAGATAAAAGGAAGTATTTCCCTCCAGAAAATGGACCGAATAACAGGGATATTAATTTCGAGCATTGAAAAAAAGCTGTTCAAACAAAATTGTGCTGCCTTACTCAAGCAGGTTAGATTCAGATCCAGAAATTATCAAGTTGTGCTTCTGAGATTGAGGTTCTCATACAATACATTGTGATAACTATAATCTACAGTTGAGTAAAGAGTTAAGATGAAGAAGATGTTTTGCCTCATCTTATAAATTCACTTCCTCCATTCGGTATTCTTTCATGCAAGAGAGGATGGGAAAGTTATTCCTGCGTTTACATCAAACTAACAGGTGTGGGCAGTTTGACTTGATTTTTTGTAGGTTTATCAGGGTCACGAGCAGTTCCAAAAATGAACTGTGACAAAACTAATTAGCAATTGTGTACTTATTTTTAGTTTCACCTTCAATAGAAAATCCTTGGATCGACGGCATATCTCACAAAATAATTTTCATTATTGGTAAGTTAAGGATAAAGACCCTCTAAAATGCAGGTTTAGAAGATGTTTGGCCTGAAATTAGCTGTATTTTAAGAGTTAAGCTTTTATGAAACGCCGTCCCTAGGTGAATATACTATACTGGACCTGTGGATGAAGAAGCAATCCAGATACGCTCGATCACGTAGGAGAGAAGCGAAAGATTTTAAAGTTGCTATTGACGGATGAGTCATTCTCGAGGAATTGCGAGGAAAATGATACCGCAGAGCGCCTTCAGGAAAAGTTATTAACCTCTGCCTAAGTGTAGCTGAGTCGACTCTAGAAATTCTGGAAACAATTTGTAGCCATCCGGTGCCTTGGTGATTTTCTTTTCCATTTCCGCATTGAGGTCTAAAATTTTTTCGTAGCGTTGCGGCAAAAACGCCGTCAGAGGTTAAGGGCAATTCGTCATTGAAAATTGAAGTTTTTCCGTTGAAACGCAGAAAAATATACAATTTACCTCGGGGTGTATTTCATCACACACACATTTTAATGGTGCCTAATCTAATGATAAGTGGTTCCCAAGTGCCTATTTCACTTTTTAAAATCCGTTATGGGCGATTGCGTGTGGCAAAGCACGTCGTTCCGAAAATCATCCCTTTATAAATCTATGAAATTAATATACCGAGACTAATGTCAACGGTTCTATGTATTCTGTAGAAGACGCTTAATCCATCCCTGCACCGGCTGACATTTGTTCCGGGCACTCTTGTTTGTTTATTTGGTGGCAGCTTGCATTTTCCTTGATTCCCTTCTACACCTCACTGAAACAAATTAGGGTACCCATTTCTTCCGCAATGCAGTGAATCTCAAATGCCACCTAAGTGATTGCAACTAGAGACCTGGCGTTGAGTGAACGAAACCCTTCGACGCGCCACCACAATCTGCCTTTTCTGACGGACGTTGTATTGCGCGTATAGTGTTCCCATTGTGATACCTAAACAGATCTCTGGAGCATTGTAAATGAGAAGCAGTAACTTTGTAATTCCACATGTATTTATTGGAAGCGACCTAGGTTTCGACGTAGCACGTCATCATCAGGTACCTGATGATGACGTTCTACGTCGAAAACTAGGTCGTTTCCAATAATTACATGTGGAATTTCAAAGATACTGCTTCTCATTCACAATGCTAAGCAAATTCCATAAAGTTACGCCTGATACAACGGAGGGAGATCTCTAAACGATGAGAACACCCACTTGCGAATGAACTGGAACCTCGGTATTAGGCACCAATGAGATAGCCCCTGCATTACTACAATCCCGTATATTCCTAAAACGTATCGTGACAGCTCTCGACCGCTGTTTGTTTCTGGCGCAGAAAGGTTTTATTCGTTACCTCATTTCACGATTTCCCCTATTAGTACCATGGACTGAATTAATTACTCACTGCGCCTTTCGAAAACTGCAAGCCCAGAGCAATTTGAGAAAATAAAACCTACCGCATTACGGAGACCTGTTATAATTTCACACCATTTTCATGAGGTATACAGCATAACGTCCATTGAGTTACACCAAACTATCGTTCTGAAAATATTATTCATTTAGTCGTGACAAAGTAAGTACAACTGCCCAAATTGGTGTCTTCTTACTTGTAGACAAACACGAAAATGGAGCAACACAGACAGGGTTGTTTTTCCCCTGTTGCCTGACCTTAAGCTTGTCTCTTGTAGCCGAGCGTTACCACACTATCGTTGTGTCTGTCTCATCGGGAGGAGTGGCAGGAGATAAACAAGAGCGGCCACTGAGGGCATTCCCCCTCATAGGTTTCCCAATCGAACCTACGGGACGCTGCCGTCTTGGGACACTCGCTTAGTGCGAGGTGCAGGTCGTCATCACTCGCCCAAGGTCATGCGGTCGGCGGGTGGGGTGGGTGGTGGCGCCGGCGCCTCGGCTCGACGTGCGCCGTGGCGGCGGGAGGGGGGTGCGGTCCGTCTCGCCTTCTTGCGCCGCGACACGCAGTTGTTTGCTTGGGGCGGTCCGTAAACATTTCCATCCCGCGGCCGGAACGAGCTTCTCCTCCTTCAGGTGTGACGCCAAAGATCCCAACACTTGTATACCTCTGACGTCAAACCAGGACGAGACAGATCTACTGCAGCTCGTTCCCCCTAATCACTTCTACACTAACGCTTGCGTTTTGTCTTGAAGTACTGCATCTCACTCGGTTCAAACATTTTCCCTCGTTTTACTGTCGAGGACCCACCGTGCCGAAATTTTCCAAAGGTTTAAGTTATTGGTCTCCCGAAAACCAAAAATGTGTGGCAGTCGTAGTACTTTAGATTAACGTGCTTCGTCGGCTAAGGTCAGTTCGCACTTACTGTTAGATATTTGCAGACAGATGCAACAGCACTCGGACGCATAGGAGCATCAACTCTCCAAATTCGAGCCGTGCCCATCCCCCTTAAATGTGACCCATTGGTAAAAGCTTAAAAAGGAGCAGCCGACAAATCTCAGCACAGTCTAGCGAAGCAAACAGAGCGATTACAAAAAGGAATCGGCGTACTTCTCCGCCCCCTTTTGAAGTATAGAAGACCCTCAAGGGTTACCGGGCGGTCCTCGGAGCGGAGGCATCGGGACTGCGCCGCTGTGTCCTCCTTACCTGTTGAACGTCTTCTCGTATTCCTTAATCTGCCTACGGGAGAACTCCGCGAACTCAGTGTACACGTTCACCACTTTGAACGTTGGCTTCACTTCCTTGCCCTCGTCCAGGGCCTCGTTGATGGCCTGCCTTCTGCTCAGCACGCCGCTCAGCTCTTCGTCTGCCGGCATGGTGCGTGGCTGTGGCTCCGCGGAGGAAGGGACGCGCACTGGGATCGCTTTGCGGTCGGCGCGGCACACCCGGCTGGGAGTGGCGCGACTCGGGCTGTCTCTCTGCTGGTGAACGGCGGCGATGAGCCGCGGCGGCGCGGAGGAATCGGTCGGCAAAGGGCGGAGGGGAACACGTCCTGTCGCTTCGGCGGCGCGCTCGTTTCTGGCGCGAGCTCTCGGCCTCCGCTCACATCAGCTGTGGCGGCCGCGTGACGCGGGGGATGAGTCAGGGGTCGAGGGAGGGGGCGGAGGGGGGGAGGGGTCGGCGCGGGGCCCGGTTCGACGGCCGGCAAGTTGCGCATCCCTGAGAGAGAGAGGCCTTCGGTGAAAGTTGACGATCGATAAGGAATTTTAAAGGGGCTGGAGTGATGGAAGGGTTAGTTATAGGAGAGGAAGCGGCAGGCAATCGAGTCCCACCGTCCGTCTCACGTCTTCTTCTCTCTCCTACTTCTCCAACTCGTTCGCATTCGCTCCGACCGGAGAACCTTTCTCCGATGCACGAGAAAGCGGGGAGGGAAAGTTTTGAGGGACGATTTTTTTTCGGTCAACGGTAAAAAATATGTATTGGAAAGGTGTTTCTTTTTATCGATTGGAATGAGAATGCGTTTGTCACAGTCTAAACGATATTCCGGTCGTAGTTGATTAAGCATCGGGAAACCGGTAAGAATTGATGTGAAATGGTTGCGACGAGGCGGTGGTCGGCATGAACTCGACCTAGTTAAAGATCGCGTGCCTGGAGCCGGTCATTTAAGTGTTGACGTGTCCTCATGCGGCGTCTTTTGAGTTTTTTTTTTCAGAGAATTCATTAAGAACCTTCCATCTAAAAATCAAGAAGGCTGAGGGTGCGGGCCGAAGAAGTCCTTCCTTAGGAGAGGTGATAATGGGCAATGTTTTTTTTTCGGTTGAGAGCGATGCGCACATGGAAATATAGTTCCAGTGACCATAAAATTTCGAACACAAACAAGTTTGATGCAACCATGCCAATCGGGCCGTGGAAGAACTTCATATTCATTATTTTATAATTAATTATTAAATTTGTAAAAAAACTTCGTATTATCCAATGTTTAAATGTAAATGTATATGACCGATGTAATGTTATGTTTCAAATTGTCTCTTAAAAATTTGGTGAAATAAGCATTTGAGGAAAAAGCTTTTCTCCAAATTGACAAAATTTCATAAAATAAAGAGGACATAGACTTTATGGGTTGCAGAGAAGTCCATGATGCATTCAAGTAAATTAAAATAATTAAATTTTGACTATATAATATATAAACAATTTTATGATTTCATTCACCTCTTTACCCCGTATTATTCGGTAATTGCCCTCCTTAGAAAATCGTCGTATCGTCGTAGTTGGAGCTCGGTTATGATATTTTCAGAAAAAAATTGTTTTTAGTTGGAGCCTGTTTCTCATTAGCATTGAATGTATTTTTTTACTGTAGGAGTTAGCCGCTTAGCAACAGTAATCTTTGTAACCTGTTCAAAGAGCATCGTATAACTTCAGCAAATTCTTGTGAAATCAAAATTTATGAGCAGAAAACATACCTTGTCTTAGACTACATGGGTATGAGAAACTCTTAATGCGCTAGTTCCCAGATTTCCTCTCGTAATGAACTACAGTATTTGTAAAGTTACATGAGAACGTTCACGCTGTATGGTGTTCGTTGTGTATTTTGCGATTTTAAGCAGTATAAGTGATGAAAAAAAATAAATTACGTAAAAATTTTAAATAAATATTTAAATATGGAATAAGTCGACTTTTGCGATGTAATCCGTGTTCAAAATATTTTAATGAATTCATAGCAGATCGAGTTCTTATATAGTATATACATAATAATGATATATTCAGCGTGACAAGCTCGTACCATTTTCCTTAAGTGACATAAAAATTCCACGGCTATGATCACCAAAACCTCCGTCTAATTAAAGATCAATTTTGTCCCATATTTGTTCATGCGCTCCATGTATACTCGGTGACTCCGCATGATTAAAGTGTGCGTAAGACTGCACACACAATCTTGAGCTGTGAACAAGGTGTGTATCTCATGGTAGGAGTGGCTGCTATGTAAATAATGATTTCTTTGCTAAGGGATAGTTCTATGAAGGAAACGATAAAGAAATCTCCACGCGGCGGGGAAGTTGTATGCAGGACTTTCCATGGGCCCACCATGGACCAACTTCAATACATATGATGATGAACCTCAAGTTACGTATGGTATTAGTTTGTGCGTGCTCTGCATATTTGGACATCGACTCAAAACCCGACGATAACCCAACATGTAAGATTTGTATCTCGAGGATAGGTCAAAAATTTACAAACTGCCAACGTTTCGGTTTTACTCCTTGCCAACGTTTCGGTGTATCATTGACACCATCTTCAGGGCTACACTTTACGGTACAACAACATTATTAATGAAGTAACATAAAATATATCACAATTTTCACCTTACAAATCAAAGTACCATACATTACAGTAATCTACCGGTTAGAGGTAGGTTGTGATGAAAGTCAGAGAATATCCAACGAACTCTTACACGTGCCGTACCCTTTCTACCTCTAGCATTTCTTTCTTCATCTCAGCATAAGGCCTACCTTTCTTCATCCCGTCCATAAAACCGATTCTCTTCCTTCCCCTTCCCCGCTTACCCAACATCCTTCCCTCTATCACGGCCTTCAGCAAACCATCGTCCCTCATTACCCCTTCCAGCCACCTACCCTGTCTTCCCCTAATCTCATCTATAAGTTTCCTCTCCTCGCCCACCATGTCAAGCACTTCCTCATTTGTCATTACAGTATACAAATAAGAATTACCTCGGATTTAGGCAGGAACATCATGTTTCAACAATCCACATCTCCAAATAAAACTGTATAATATTTTTCTTGATAAGGAGCTATCAGAACCATTTAATGGAATGGTACATTACCGAGGTAATTCTTATTTGTACATTGTAATGGGGTGTATGATACTTTGATTTGTAAGGTGAAACTTGTGATATGTATTATGTTACTTTATTAATAATGTTGTTGTACCGTAAATTGTAACCCCGTAGTGATGGTGCCAATTATACACCGAAACGTTGGCAAGGAGTTAAAGATTGTAAAACTTTTACATATCCTCGAGATACAAATCTTACATTCCATGAAGAGGTCGATAATACAATACTTCGATAACCCAATAGTTAATATGTCACCGGAAACCTTCTTGAAAGAGATGGAGAAATTATCTTCACTTCTGAACTGGATACGTCTGATTTCCGCCAAATTTGGAGACTTCATCATTCCCTTTTGACCATGGTTTTTGTGGGGTTTCAGCAATATGCAGTTTCAGGCGTTAGAAGCACTAGCAACGTCAACGATCTGTAACTTAATGGACGTAATAAAGCGATTTCTTTTATTTTGTGAGAGGAAAGGTTTGCTCCATCTTCTATTTATTTAAATTCTGCCTGTCACGCAGCATAAAATCTCGTTTGGTGAAATTTTTGTCGAAAAAATGTTTTTCTTGGTAGCTTTATGGAGAACATCACCTTTCCTTTAATGTTTCATTCCGGCCATAAGTGGCTATTCATCAGTCAACGTTCATATTTTCCCCTGATATAGTTATATGGCTAAGTAACTTTACCATAGCTCCCGATTCTGCTCTGTTGCCTCATCAATTTTTTTTATTTACTCTTCCTCCGAGTGACCTACTTTCGTTAAGTCATTTAGTTTCCCTCATGCATGTACAACAAGTTTACGAGCGTGTACGTGAAAGTCCGCTGTGTTTTAAATCATAGTTCAACTGATGGTACTCCAAGTTACGAATAAATAAATATCCGTATGACTCCCGTATTTCATTTTTTTTTATTCTTGTGCTAAATGTGTGGTAGAATTTCACGTGCACTGCGAAATTTCCTCGAAACGCCGCTGGTACACAGGCAGAGTTGTGATTACTCATACAATCAGATAACTTGCCTTTTTTTACTTTTACTTAGGACTTTAGGTGAATTCTAAGGTTATAGCCCATGTTAATGAAACAATGGCTTGCATTGAAAATTAATAATGAAAGCTTAAATTTATGAATAATGTTTACCCCAAGAATGAAAAATGATCTGCATGTTGTGTGATTCTAATTAATACACACCCATCTTGGCTCCTTGGCAATGGAGTAAAATGATTTCCATAATCTCGTCATATAAGGATGAGTTTAAATTCCCCGTTTCTTAGTAGACATGCATTTTTATGAACTGAAATGCCTTAAATATTTTTTTCAGCTACTACCCTTACGCTTTCAACGTTATACATATTTTCCTTACTTTTTTATATGCAAATATTCTCCTTCTGAGTTTTTAGCAGGTTTAGGGTCTTCCTAAAGTCATATCGAATGGAAAGTATAAACAAAATGCAATGTGCAAACCGATGCATGGAAATTAATATTTTGCAATTCCTCTTAAAATTGATGATGGAAAGGGAAAAATGCACTATTTAGATTCAAATTCCAGTGCTGTTCTAACTAACGAATCAGTGTTCAAGTATAGTTTTAATTTCTTTTCGTCAACACGAATGTATACTCACTCCGCTGTAATAACTAACGTTCGGTTGGTCACACATGTTTGAGAAACATTCCAAAATAAGAGAATAAGACTCATTTCTTATTGTGTTGCTGTAGAGTAAATGAATCGCATAGTCAGCCCACGAATGACTCATAAACAGCTTGCACTTATTGTTAGATTGAATCGTTCTCTTTTAAGAATATGGATAAGGTTCGGAGTCGTCAAAGGGTTGTTGGGATTGTTTTCTTCCGTCCCTGATTATGAAATGCTTATAAACTCAGGAGAGGTGTGGCAGATGCACGGGCATAAGGGGAAAAATAATGATTCATATCGTAATGCCCTTCGGACTACGACACAAATAACATCAGTGCACGTTCTTCGTCAAGGTCAAAGCGAAGATGGCTGTCACGGGCGGTAGGTACTCAGCGGAATTCTTCTGAAGCGCACAAGGAACTGAGAGATGGTATTTTTATCAGGTGGAATGCTTGTAAAAGCGCCACCTTGCTTTTTTTGCATACGACTACGCTTGCTTATCGAAAAACTTCCCGCCGCGTAGTACACTTCGTCACTTCCACATGCCTTACACAAATATCTCCTATGACGCTCAACTCAGAGCATCTTGGATTACCTGGAGAAGCCTGAGTAATAAAGGATGTAATCAACTGGGTGCTAGACTGCTTTCTACCATTTAGTAAATGTAAATCATAATCTAAACAGAAAATCAGACCGTCTCCATTGCAGTAGAAATGATAAGTAGACGGAAGATGAGAGGAAATGTTGAAAAAATGCCATCCAGTTTCGAGGGACGAATAATTAGGTGGCTTGTGGAAGGGGAAATGCTCCTTTAATTTAGTCCAAATTGACAGTGTTCCAGCGATCGTTCGTTTATCTGGGCTAAAGATTTTTAATGCGCTACCCAAAGAAATTGAAAGCGCAAATCATTGTTTAAAATTTTTCCGGTTGGCCAAATCATGGCTTCTGGTCAAGGAGGACATATATAAAGTGACTTGAAGCGTCACCTTGTGAAAACTTCTAACGTTCATGGTGAACAATTATAACTTTGTACTATTTTCACACTTATTTTATCGACCAATTGAATTAAATGTTTAATGACTACCCTTGTAAATAATGTGAAATGTATACTGTGGCTATGTGAACTGCCATCAATGTAAACGTTTTGACAGAGGTTGCTTCACCTCATGTTCCAACACACGAGGCGACCTAAAACACATTTAAATAAGATATATCCTTAATGAACTGATGTTGTAGTTGAATGCAATTAACTACTTTTTTTAAAATACGAGCAAATGTATAAAGGGAAGAAATTGGAGTGCGAGGTAAAGGAAGGAACTAAGCTTTAATGATAATAAAAGGTGCCCGGGAAAGTAGAATTGCCGTAAAAATAAGATGAGGAATAATTTTCCGTGGATATTTGTGGAATATGATGCGAATTAAGAGCGACGAGGAATTTATCAGTGGAAGCGGATAAAATACTTGAAAGTTCGAGAAAAATTGTAAACAAATTCATTTTGATCTTGGTACGGAATACATCGTGTATGATGATTAATTGGGTTAGGCAGTAGTTGGATGCGAGATAGAGGCGTTGTACGCGAATCAAAGCCAAGAAACGAAATTGCCATGGAACTCCCAAAAATAATCTAGTTCTCACGAGTTTTAAGAGTACATTTAAGAGTTCAAAATGACGTTGGAACTTGGCCAAATATTTATGTGTTATTCAGCCTCTACCCTAAAAGCAAAAGAGAATCAACATCGGCGGACTGTTGGGCCACGAGTTTGATTTCTTATGCAATGCAGATAATGCTGAAAGACGGCTACAGATAAGTGAAGGTCAAGACGAGCGGCTTTTTGAGTGAAGATCATTTTAGTTTAGATATAAGGAGGACCGCACTTCACCACAGTTGTATTTCCTCAATTTCCAATTCCCAATTTTCACCCTCCCATAAACCCTCCTCATCCCGGCTGCGGTAGAAGCGGGGCAAGAGTTAAAAACTTGCTACCCCCTTTCCCTGATTGATAACCATACCAATCAATCCTTCCCTAATATCACAACTCCTACCTTTAAATTTTATCCTTAACCCTACAAAAAACTCCAACCTTAAACAAAACAGCCTTTCTTGCCGCGCATCAAAAAAAAATAAAATAAAAACCCTGAACAAAACAACCTTTCTCAACCTTAAAAAAAAAAAAATCCTGAACAAAATAACCTTTCTTGCCCTGAATTTATAAAAAAAATCCTACCATGAACAAAAAAACCTTATCTGCTTAAAAACAAAAGTCCACCCAGCCTCATCGTCATCTTTCTTGAAACATCCAACCACAGCCAGCAAGAGCGATAAGCTCGGAATGGTGATATAGAATTCTACTTATGCTTCGATCACAGTTGTATTTATACAATCTCAACGTATTAATGTGAGATAAGTAAGCGTTTTAATATTGAGCTATACATTAGAGCAAGTGGAGTAGCCCGATTACTTGTACGGTATTTTCGACCGAAGTGGGAGTATTGGCGAAAGCTTAATGAAATGGAGTTCATTGGTTTAAGAGCCTTAGGTTAAACCAGAAACAAAATTGAATACGTCAATGCGACGCGTACTATTGTTTATGAAAGAGTGCTGGCAGTACTTTGAGGAAGCTCTTATCTTCTTCATCTTAAGGTAGTTAAAGCGAGATATCACTTCTCCTAAAGGTTGATGAATTTGACCTAATTTTGAAGGAAAAACTCCCATCATTCCAATGATATCAAAATATTAATCCTTTGCCGAACTACTTTTCGAGCAATTCCCCCAAAAATATAAACAGTTTTACATGGGATAGATTACGGCTGTGCTCACCAGAGGGAGAATATTAAAAAAATTATGAATTTCTAATAATTGGATTTCGTCAAAAACCTAACGGTGAGTAGTTTGTATTTTTCTCAACTATTTAATCAATTTATAATTTAAAATTCAATAAATAAATTACTCACCGTAGTAATTTTTACAGAATCGCAAAAAAAACCTGTTGTGAATGCGTTTTCGCCGTACAGGGTGAAAAAATGAGTCAAGTTAGAGACTTATGTGGTTATATTTATTTAAAATATTGTATTATCGACCTCTTCGTGGAATGTAAGATTTGTATCTCGAGGATAGGTCAAAAATTTACAAACTATAACTCCTTGCCAACGTTTCGGTGTATAATTGACCACACCATCTTCAGGGCTACAATATTACGGTACAACAACATTATTAATGAAGTAACATAAAACATATCACAAGTTTCACCTTACAAATCAAAGTGTCATACACGTCATTACAATATACAAATAAGAATTACCTCGGATTTAGCCAGGAACATCATGTTGGCAAGGAGTTATAGTTTATAAATGTTTGACCTATCCTCGAGATACAAAACTTACATTTATTTAATTACTCATAATTTTCGTCATATCTAACTGTATGTTTGCGCCATTAATATTACAATTTTTTTACTTCATACTTCTTACAGACACTGAAATAAAGAAATGAAACTTGAATATGGTCTCCATTATGACTAGGGAAATATCTCGCTTAAACTACCTTAAAAAGTGGAAAAAGAGAAAAAAACACTGGTACACCTCGTGCCATAACCATGGTCAGTTGATCAATAAAAGTGTGGAAGTGTACCAGGTTTTCTCTCTCTTACCTCTTTTGAAGATAGTGCTGTTGTATATTTACAAAGCGTTGTCCTTGAGGAATGGAGAAGAGTTATCGGACAGTTTTAAAAGTGGGCGCGTCTAGGATATCAAGACGGCTAGATGGTTCGAATGTAAAATGCACAAAGATGAGTTAGAAGTGATGGGGGAAAGCGGAAGCAGTTTCGGGATAATGCTGAGGACGTGAGTGGATGTTGGAGATACGGAGAGGCGGCGGAGTGTTGAAGGCTGATATCGGAGGAAGTTCGTTTGGCGCGCAATGGCGGCGACGTGGGTGGAAAAAAGTGCAGGCATTTTTTAGGCAGGAACGGCGTGGGGGAGTTGGAAACGCAGGAACTGCCGTGCAAAAATAGATCTCAGGAGACTGCGAGTACGTTCATCGGGAGGCAAGATGGCTTTTTACAGTTGTCATGATGCTCCCATGGAGATTAAGTAAAGAATATCAATGGGAAAGGAGGCTTTTAATAAGAAGAGAAATGTGTTGCAGTGTGGAAATGTTATGTGTGGAATGTTATGTTGTATGGGTGCGAAACGTGGACCTTGGGAAGAAGAGAGAAGGATAGGATCAATGATTTTGAGGTGTGAGTGTGGAAGAGACTAGAGAGAGTGAAGTGAGTGGGAGTACATCTACGAAGTACCGTGCAAGCCACCACTTGGGTGTATGGCACGGGGCTTTGAGGCAAGCGTTGTGTTCATCAGCTGATCTACATCTACATCTACGATGTACCGTGCAAGCCACCACTGGGGTATGTGGCTTGGGGTGATTCCACACCAGGCATGCAGCACTCGTCCCAGCACAAATCAGAACCTCGCACTCTCCCCCTGCTGCTAGGCGCAGGCCAAAAAGCAGTCAGGAGAACAGTGCGTAGTCCAAGCAGAAACTGGGAGAGTGATACATAAATGAACATGCAAACATGCAGAACAATGCTATACATACATCTAGTGGTTAATATAACTAATACTGTTAATTCATGAGTGCTTAGAGATGCTACTTCATGCAGAGAACAAAATAAAATAATGCCGTAAATATCAAGCGGTGTGAAGTGTTAGTAATGATGTTGTGTTATTAAGCACAAGTGAAAATTCTACTCTACCAAGCGAGGGTGGGTGATTCATATGATTGATCTGTCGCAACTATTATGATCCCTTATTGTGCGTGGGAAAAATGACATTTTAAATCTATCGGTTCTGCAGTCAATTTCTTTCATCTTATTCCTGTGATCGCTTCTACCGTAGTACAATTGTACGTTGGCTCTAACAATATGTGTTGAACGTCCGACAAAAAACTGTCTGCTCCGAACTTGCGAAAAAGATTTAACCTGCATTTCTCCCTTCGATCAGTAAGAGATTCCCACCCTTCAAAAATTTGGTAACACTGCTAAGTTTATCGTAACAACTTTTCACAAATCTTGCTTAAGTAAGAAATCCTGAGTAAGAAATGAGGAGGTGCTGGAAAGAGTTAGGGGGGAAAGAACACTACTGAAAACAATAAAGAAGAAAAAGGGAAACAGAATCGAACTTATTATAAGAGGGAAGGGGATTTTAAATGCAGCAGTCGAGGGAGCAGTGGAGGAAGAAGAAAGAATGGGAAGAAGAAGGCTGAAAATGACAGACGAAGTGAAGATAAAGAGTAGTTAGAAGGATACCAAGGAAGAGGCCCGGGACAGGACGAATTGGAGACATCTTTGACGTTTGGGACCTGCCAGTGGGCAGAATACCAGTTTTTGATGATCCTCTCAGTGCGAGCATTTTATCGGACATTAAACCTGTAATTGTGTCAGAGGTGATAAATGAGTATCAAATGGGTATTTAAGATGCTAACCTAACGCCGTAAAATGACGGCATAATCCGAGCTTAGTGATGAATCGATGCCGGGACCTACAAGCTAGGCATCAAATTCATAAATGGCGGTACATGATACTTGGCCTCCTTTTACTTTCCTTGCCGCTGTCATTTTGCCACTCATTACTAACTACCTTTTCTTATAAATTATTACAGTGGCCCAACTCTACATTGTTTTCTGTAGACCAGCGGTTTCTAAGCTTATTAAACTTGCGCACTACCTTAACGGATCATTCCCCATAAGACTTATGGAAAAAGGTGCTCGTAATTTATATTTTCCCTAATATTGAAACTTAAGCCGCCACCATTCGACGTTTTTCGCGCACCCCACGAGGAACGTATAACGAACATAGGGTGCGCGCGCACCAGGTTGTTGGAAACCGCTGATGTAAACTAAAGTGACGGGCTTCTTTTAGTCCAAGTTTTTAATATTTGTATTCATGATAAAGTAATATACTTTGTACTTTTCTACGATATTTTTATCTGTACGACGCGTTTCACCGATTTACGGTATCTTTAGGCACTGAAAGCTTGTTTCTTTTTTCGTAAATTTTTGTTTCTCCTCCTCCCCCGTTCCTACAACTACAATTAACGAAGAAAAAAACCTTTCTGTACCTGGCGATGCCGTTAATTGGTGAAAATTGTCGTAAAAATAAATATACTGGAGAACAGTGCAAAGTATTTACTTAATCATGAATACAAACTTAAGTAGTTTAGTTTAAACTTTTCAGAGGCATCACACTTGGTCTTTTGTGGCATCAGACATGGATCATCTTTTGTTATACTGATGCGGCCTCTCATTTCTTGGCACATTGTCCACCATATCCATTTCGAACGAACCTCTGCTCTCTCTGTGGCAAACATATAGAGTGGTCAAGTTCACCGGCGTCTTCATGCAGGGGTACAATAATACGATCTTACTCACGTCACCATTAGGTACTAATAGTTCAAAAACTAACAAAATAGCACGCCCTATGATTTCATTGGTGGGAGATTCAAGGACTTCCTCAGCGTAGGGTGCTGTTCATTCAGAACGTTGGGGATTCTTGACCTAGGAGAACTCCTACGAGATGGCTTCGTTCCAAACCCCTTCGCTGGAGACGTGTATCGAGCGAAAACCACTGGCGACCGCAGCATGTTGCCTTCTTAGGGAACTTGCTGTGATTCACTGTGGGCAGTTTTGAAGCCGATTTTAACGGGACTACAGAGGATCGTTTCCTGATGACAGAGGCTTTCGACGTGTGGGTTGTTTGAGCAATTAGCATTGGAGGTTAATTGGGCGGATCTGTGATCGGGGGACGAAAGGGCTGATGGGAAGCCCCGCGTTACAATCCTATTAGTCTCGAGAATGAGCGAGAAGGCATTCGCTGTCTAACCTTCAATTCGCTGAACAGTTACTTCACATTGACTACTCTCATTTCAAGGACCCTAATAGAACTAGAAAACTGCTGAAACGTTCTTATAACCCCTGAAGAACGGAGCTCTGACTCTCGGCGTGAAAACAATGTCCTTGAAATCGCTATTCCGAAATCAATCATATTAAATGATTCCATTATATGGACAATTAAAATACGATTTCGGAATAATGAGTTCAAGGGTATTTTTTTAAGACGAAAATTGGATTCAAATTAATATATTTCAGTCCAAACATTAGGGAAGACGTAGAACTTTTACTCTGGTTTGGTGTGGTTGTACTTATTCGTTTGTTAAAATTGATCGTAGCACTGATCCTGTGAGTTTGGAAGAGCATTCCTTAGTTTTGCTCATGAAATACCTTAGCTATATGTAGTGTGCGCGGGTCTGTGAGAAGATACATGGTAATTTTGAAGAACACTACGTGAGTATGACAGTATTGGTAATGGCTGCTATAGAAAATAATATCGTGACTGAGTTATCGAAAATTTACTGAATAACCGGAGGGAAATTAATGGGTGCAGTAAAGTGGAGAGTCGGCTACAAAAAGTGTGATATGAATTAAGTTTATCTTATTTTATAGTTGTTGTTTTTGTGCCTGTAGCCCTTAGATTCCACCGAAATAGTCTAAAAGGGCTTTTGTATGCTCTGTGCTCACCCCTGATTGCTTTTCGTCATTGACAGTTATACTCAATGGAGGGTGTGTAGGAGATGCGAAAACTTGCTGCTGGGCCAACTCCGAAAATTATAAGTAATTGTGATATTTTCCTGGCCCCTGCATACAGATAGAAACCTTGAATGGATGTAAGGGCTTGCGTGCTCTCATGATCCCTGGAGCTGAACTTGCGGGAGTAATGGTTATTGCCCCTAGTAGGGTCACCCATGCCAGAGAGGTCGAAGGTTAGAAGGCAGACATAAAGTCTGTTGCTCTGAGAGGTGGCTTCAAAAAAATTAGGCCCCAGTGTGGCAGTCTTGCGACGTCTAAAAGCTATATTAGCCCATTCATACACAAATGGTACTAACTACCCTTCTACATTTATTATCTTCTCCAGTACTCTTTGACCATCTTTTTTTACTTTAAGTGGGACTAGAGGTGCAAATAATGTTTGTTAGGGTGGTTGGAGCTATTTTGTATTTACGTACAGATTTTAGCGAAACTTCGCAGACTTGTCCTTATTAGTAATATCTATAGATAAAAGTGAAAAAATTGCATCATACGATTCGTTTTTTTGGCAAATCAATGCTTTGAACACGTAGCCTTGTGGCACATGACATTCGTCATATTTCGATTACTTATGCACATATTTGCTTCTAAATGCGAAATAAAACACTTATAAAAGATCTTAGGCTTTCCCGGCGAATAATATTAGTAAAATCTTCTCGGGTTTTCCACCGGGTAAGGCTTTTATAATCAGTCTCAGCCCTGATGACGATGAGGGAGTCACTCGTCGAAACGTTGGCCTTTAAAAGCCTTACCCGGTGGCAAACCCGAAAAGATTTCACTAAAACACTTAATATTATTATTATTGTTGCTAACAAATATCAAGTCGTCACGCCGAGTACATCATTCGAAAAAACATATTTCAATATATTTCCATCAAAATTTCGAATTTCGGGCAGAAAACCGGTCATAATTTGCTTTATTTAAGGAAAAAACCTAAGATGTAAGTCTTGTATCATTTGTGTTATAGCCTGTATAATGAGTTCCAACGCATAAACAGATGAAAGGGACCATAACAGCTGCCAATGAGACTTTTAACTAGGTAGGTAGGTTTGTCGATAGGTAGTGTAGCTCTTAGTAGTAGTAGTACTCCCTAATACTTGTATCCTTATCTGCTACCTAGTACTTACTGCACGCCGTTCATGTTTTCAGCATAACTCTTGAGTATCTGTGCATTTGTGTAGTTGCAAAATACATAAATACAAGCGGTCCCTCCACCATTGGGAGCATATCTGTAGTGTAGTGATCTATCGCTTCGCCTCGTGACAAGCATTAGCGATTTATGCTAATGCATAATTAGTCATAGATACACTAACTTTAGGGTATAGTGTAATGTATGTTGAGGACTACTCACCCCCTGCCACACACCCTTGAGGTGGCTTGCAGGGTATTTTGTAGATGTAGATGGTGTTACATTACCCAGTCTTCGAATGGATGTTACACGATAAAAATTTTAGGTTTTAAATGACTGTAATTTCGCGAGACACTCTGTGTAGAGCTCATGATAAGTGTAGCTTTGCACTAAGGGAAGGTGAGCTTTGGAAGTATGTGAGGTTCTCACTAAATAATGAAAATTTTGGAGTTTTTTGAAAGTTTTTTTTCACAAATGAAAGAGTAACTTTGTTTCCTTCCACAGATTTATTCTCTTGGTACAACGTTTTGACACAACGGTGTCATCCTCAGGTACTATATACTATTCATCATCAGGCACATTCATCAGGTTTACCATTCATCATATACATGAGAAGGCACAGGTATATTCATAAAACACCGTTGTGTCGAAACATGTTGTGCCAAGAGAATTAATATGTGGAAGAAAACAAAGTTACTTTTTCATTTGTGATAATCAACTTCATAGGGTATCTTGTAGATGAATTAAAATTGAATGTCGTCCAAGAATTATTTTCGACTTACTTAAAAAATTGTTTAAATGTGCACTCAGTAACCCACGATCACCGTTCCAGCCACCTTAATTTGCAATAACCAGCTGCTGTGACCGGATATTTGTGGTGTGAGTTTCCATCTCTCTTAGATGGAACCTAGCACCCTCCCTCAGCTTCTCTCTTTCCCAAGACGTGGTAACATGATTATTTGGCTATTATAGACGCACTTAATGGATCTTTTAATAAGTCAATTGAACACGATTTGAATCGAATTGCTCATGGTCCTCTTACTCCCCTTGTGTGATTGTTCGTTCCCCGGCACCAAGAGCAAGGACCCACTCCTTTCGAAATGTTCCGCATCTTCGTCGAGGTGGTGTCGCGGCGAGCACAAAACACTCCCACTTCATATACCTACTTTCTTCAAGTGGTCAAGTAAGTGAAGTACACCACAACTAGTTTCGTGGTGTACCTAAAACATAAACAAGAAACTGAAAGAATAATCAAACTTGTAAAAATATGTTCCAAAGATTTAAAACTATACTTCTACAGAAAATGTTTGTCAATAATCTTCTGTGCGCATCTACTAGTGTTTCCAAATGGAACTTTGATGCCCACCGATTTTTTTTGGAAACGACTCATGTCAGAAGATCGAAAAACGGACTTTATATATGTGATTTAGGAATCATTCTCACCAACATATGTGACTCTAAACAGGTAAAAAGGCTATGGGCATGAATGAGTTAAGTAAGGCAACGGAAACCATCTTTCCCTCGTAATAATGAAATCTTATGGCGTGGACATTTATCCTGGCAACAAAGGGATTTGGCCAACCTGGGCGGGTGTCGTGCCGGGCAGCGATGGGAACAAGGCTTCTGCAGTCGTCACCACGTGAAATCCTTGACTAGTATTAGTGGTAAGAGCAGCAGAAAAGAATACGCGTAAGAGGACAGCGATATTTAAAATAAGTATTTGGATGATAGAGATATTACGAGGAAAAGAAATTTTGAAAACATTGAACAAGAAATAGAGAAAAAAGGTTTTATAGTTACGATAACCAATGCGGCGTTGGCTGGATCGGTGTTGGCTGAAGCGATAGCTGTTGCGTAATTGATAGCAGGGGGGATGCTAACCAACGTGATGTATGGATGGTAATGTAATTTAGCTGAAGTCCTAGTATAAAATCCGACAAATAGTTATAGAGAGGAAGAAGTAGACGAGGTAAACGACCAACTTGACGAGCTAATTGGAAGTCTTCCGGGAAATAAACATTTAATTGGTGTGGGGGATCGGAAAGGCGGTGGTGGGTGGAAAGAGATAGCGGGGGGGAGGGGGGGAATTGGGGGATTAAACCCTGGGAAAGAAGAATTTCGCCCGGGAGGTTGCGGCGAGGTAGCTGCCGAGTTTCGCAAAAGAAACAGTCTTGAAAATCAATCTCACAATCAATGGGGAGAAGGTAAACATGGGTTACGACGGAATGATTTGAGTGATGCAGGCGATGAAATAATGGAGGAACGTAAATATGGAAGAAGAAGTGCAAACAGCTGAAGATCAGGCTGAGGCGATAGACCAAGGGTCACAAATGGTGCGCGAGAAGAAAGAATCATTTCGGCAGGGTGGATCTCTTAATTTGTCGCTTCTAAAACCCTCTAAAAAATTAGTGCGGGGTTAAAATAATGTCCTCTTTGTCACCCTAAAACTCGTATGATCTGATAATTTCAAGTAATCGTAACCTTAGGGGGTTATATTTGACTCTAAACTTCCCTTCCGTGACCACATAAAAAACATTCCCTCTCGTGCTATGTCTTTAGTTAGTTTAATTTTTTGCTATAGTTAAATACCTTATCTAAATGGTCTACGTACTTTTTACTTTGGCTGTGTTTCTCCAGTACTTGATTACTGCTTCCAAATTTGGGCCACTGCCACACCTTCTACGCTCAAACTCCTTTAAAGACTCCTTTAAATTCATATTCCTTCCTCTCCATAATCAGGCACCGCCATATACAATTTCGCAACTACTCCGTCGGTAAATTAGGATCATCTCTAGGCATATCCTCCCTGACTGACCGCCTAGCCCTTCTCGACAGCAAATGTTTCATGAAAATAGTCAATGGAATCTATATGTCATCGGAACTTCTTTCCCTTTTCTCCTTAGGTGTTCCTTCACGAACCACAAGACTAAATGAGTTATTTCATTGCACCACGCCTCGTCTCCCTGTCTCCAAACGGTCTCTACAGACTCCCATGTACGTGCAATGCTACGTTGAAAAGTGTCCCTGAATTCGATCCATTCCATTCATTCCGTATTTGTCACACTCCTCCCTCATCCTAGATCTGCTCTCGTCTTTCACTCCCTCTCTGTTTGGTTCTATTTTGTTCAGTGTTAAATGCTACTCTGTTATTCATTTATTTAATGCTCTTATTTGTTATATTTTTCTTTGTTTATTTGTTATTTGTCCATTGTAATTGGCCTTGAGCTGTTTTTGGATATGAATAATAAATATATAAATAAAAACCTATCTTGTAGTAATCGATAAAGTGGTCTAATGTCTCATCGAAGTCGATTGGAGTGATAGATGGCTTATGGGAAATATGTACTTGAGTCTGCGGGAGCTGTTACGGGAGGGAGGTAGTGAATTAGTGTGGACAAGAATAAGGAGAAGAGTGAGCCAAAGATGTCCACTATTGACTTAACTTTTTATAGCGTACTTTTAAGAAATGAATTGAGAAGCATTCTATCATGCTTCTCCGTTCATTTCTTAAAATAAGCCACGTATTACTTTTACATTGGAGTAAGAAATGAAATTAGGAGGGGAACTTATAAAGTCAGATACACAGTTTGAAAGGTTTATTATTAATATTAACAATGAGTAGACCAAGGAAATGAAATCCTCTTGAATTAGGAAGGCTAGTATAAATATGAAGATTTGAGGACAGAAATTAGAACCGTTGGAAAACTTCACGTACCTGGGGTGTATTCTGACTTAAAATGGCTTCAGCAAAGAGGAGATCAAGCGAATGATTGCGTCAGCATCTGAAGCATTTACAAAAACAAGGAATTGCCAAGGGGAAGTTTGAGCAACTATTATTATTGTTAGTTATATTTGATATTAAGATGGGTAAGGAGGGAAACAAATAACGCAGTGAAAGAAAGAAGAAACTTCAATTAGTATTCATCCACACTGTTATTCTCAATGCCGACGCAGGTTTCAACGGATAACCGTCATTTTCACGGTGAAACCTGGGTCGGTATTGTGAATTAAAGTGTGGATTAAAACTATTTGAAGTTTCTTCTTTCTTTCATAATGAAAGAGTTCCACATAGTTAAGCCTGAAACTATTTGTTTAAATAACGCAGTGTTGGATACGGCTTGATAGGTAAGGAAGCTGATCGGAGAAACTGGAGGGAGACAGCAAAATTAGCTGAGGGGACGTGTTGAGGGTGGTACCGACTTGCTGAAGTGAGTGACGGAAGAGAAGAATGTTGGATAAGTGTTGGAGAGTATGAGAGAAGGATAGAATCCTTGGAAGGTATAAAGGGAGGCAAAATATTCGAAGACTTTTATTGGGATCTTCTTCTCCTACTTCAAATTGGTGAGTCGCCTGTTTAAAACTGGAAATTATTCCTGGTCTTGGGAGGTGGCTAGCCAGCTGTCTGTCCATCTTTTTAGTGGTCTTCCTTTTGGTCTCCTGCCAAGGGGGATCTTTCAATACGGGGGACTCTCCCCTCCATCATTCTACCGACGTGCGCGTCTCAGTATATTCTCCGTTCCCTTGACCAACTGACGGAGTACAGTGGCCCCCAATCGAAAAAAAGGTGGCTAAAATTAATGCCGCTGTTATTTTTATATAATTCCTAGACCTTAAAGTTGTCATCATAGGTTTTCTATCCGCTGAATATGAATTTGAAGTTTATTTTGCTGTATAGTTGATTTTATTGCTTTTACAAGACCAATTATTTAAACAATTAAATTTAACAAATTTAAATTTAGTGATTGTTCCGCATGTTATTATACCCTTATAATCCAAATTCGAAGTTATTTCTACTGTATCTCAGATTTCTGTTTTCACTTGAGAAATTGTTTAAGCAAAAAGATTTTAACTCATACAGATTTAACAGTAAGCGACGTCAGGATATCAATTTTACAAGTGTGTCAGAATATCTACGATGCTTCCCATGGTAGATTATTCAAAGTTCTCACGATGTATTTGCAATTTAGCTGTGTCAAATACTAAGCTGTTTGCAATGGGCTATCATTTAACACCTTGGTGTGAAATACAGGAATTTTTCACCCGTTTCTCTTCAGATTGGTCGCTGACTGACAGCCCTGTCGCCGACCTCTTTCCCGCACATCTCGAAAGTTTTGCCCACGTAGGCTCAGTTAATTAATGCCTTGTGAAGTTAAGCGCAAGATGACGTAGTCTTTGCGTTTACTTAACGTTCACTGAGAGTTCGCGTTTTGTAAATAGCATCAGGGTGTAGGTTAGTTGACGATAACGTCAAAGATGAGGTAACGTATCCATATCGGTTGTCATGACGATAAAATATTAAACCAGAAATTGTAAATCCGGGCCTCTCTGTTTTAATCCAAGCCGTCAACTTGCTCTTTAGAATCTAGTGGGAACGTATTTGCTGTCATAGTGCCATGCTCAATGAAGAATTCAAGGTGTTTTTTCTCCGAAATGTGTGCAGCTCCACTAGGGAAGTTACACTTCGAAGTAAGCCTTTAGCATTGCGATTTTTGGACGATTTATTCCTCTACAATGGTGATGAAGTTGGTTGCGGTGATAAAATGTGTGGCTCACGACCGTTCACTGTTAACAGACTCAGAAATTTCAACTTAAGAATTTGATACGTTTCAGGTGCCCCTGGCCCCCCACCGGACATCTGCCCTAAGTGACCTAGGTCTTTCGCCATAATCATACTCCCCATTTAAGTATTTCTGTTGTTTAAAGATGGGTCATATGTTCAAATGAAACAATATATAATGTGAAAGGCTCTGTAAATATGAGAAAGGGCTTATATAATTCCATTGGAAATAACAGTCATTAAATTACATCATTTATCATGATGTTTACAAAGCAGTGTGTCGGCATGAGAGCCTACGTTGGAAACTTAAAAGTTCAGTATTTGTGTTCATATTTATTGACGCAGTTAAAGGTGTTTGCTAATTGTTGGTGAATAGACCTCGTATGTTTCCAGCTCTATATTTTCCAAGCCTAATAAGTGACCACTTACATTGAACTCACCAGCCATCCGGCTCTGCACTCCGAAAGTAAATGACTCCAAAATCTTGCGGCCCCGAATTGATTACCATCGCCCATATCATGGAACTTTTCCAGGAATGAACTTCCACATTCAAAATACACATTCACCGTCATTATATATTACTAAATTGATCTTCTCTCTACTATTTAAATGGTAATTGTGTATGAGAGGTATATGCAAAATTGTCCAGATGATAGCATTAAAATGCTAAAGTTTAACTGTAAATATTTACAGATAGGTGCACAGATGAGAGAAAGCGTTGAAAGGTTAGTTAGAGGATGAAAGTTTTCCAAAGCAATAATGCAATCGGTGAATGTGCCTTTTCTGTGATAAAGAACTCTTTTCGGTTTGGGATACGGGTTAAGTACAGGAAAATAAAGATTATAATGAAAGATGATTAAATTATTAAAGTATTAGTATAATTAAAAGATTATTGAAGAATAATATAGGCAAATAGGCAAGATAAAAGGATGTCATAGAGTAATCCTCACAGAAACTTGTTGATTTTTCCAGAAACAGCTTGCGTTTTAAAATTAAAGACAATAGAGTGAATGTTTTGAAATATTAGTTCGATTAATATTATTAGTAATTAGTCTTTCGTCTTTTAGATGAACATTTTTTAAATCGCTTCCAAAACTATATAGCAATCGCAATAGCATAGCTGGAGCGGGATGATATAGAAGGTCGCAGAAAAGTCTATCTTTTATTCTTACGAAAAATATTTCGAATGGAGTACTCATTGCATGAATCTTTGAAACAATTCGGTGCTTCCGTGTTTATCTTGGTTCTCCCTTGCATTGAGTGGGAAGGAGGCTTGAAAATGGCGAAATTACCTAGTTCCCATACCCGCTTATTCTGCTGTTTAGTTCTCCTTCACTTTCCTTAAGGTAAACATTAATGCTCAAGTACATGGCTGTTTGACCACCCTACCCTTCCTTTTCTTTCAATAGAGCTGCCGAGTGATAATTAAGTGGTTACTCGCACTCTTTTACTTGTTTACGCCATTTCCTTTCCCATAAGTTAACTTTGCAGCCTTCAGGTATCTAACCCATGCTGTCATTTTCTGGGAGCATAGTCTTTATGCCGACATTCTATCAATCCTTATTCAGAGTTGGCCAGAAGAATCGTGTAAGTCACTTATGAGATTGAAATTTCGTTAACTTGTAATATACGAATTATTTTCTCCTTGTGATTCTGAAGTCAGTTTCTTTGTTTCTGTGGAATGGCAGGTATCTTTTATATATCGTCCAACTTATAGTCACGGTTATTGTACATGCGTGAGAGTCTTTAAGCACACAATGTACCATCATTTTGGCCGAGAAGAAAATTGTACTCACTTTCATTCACGCGTGAGAAAAAATCATGAATTTCCCTGCATGGGATGATGTTTGAAGGAATCGGCACATGAGATTTACCTTCAGCCCACGGGCTTTCACCTTCTCGTATATATTTTTCTTTCCGACGCGGTTGCAAATAATTAGTACTGTGCACCACATTTTGAATCAAGAAAGTTAATAGTTAAATGAACCAGTGAAAACATATGTGTTGTGTGCTATTCCAAGTGGCGAATATTGAGGCACATCGTGGCACTCGGAACACCATGTGCCTGGATTTGTTCCAATAAAAATGCTAATTTCAGAGAAAAGAAGCATGAAAAAAAATGACGAAAGAATTTGCTCACCGTCATCTTTGAAATGTGTGGGAAATATTTATCACTTGACTGATTTTTTCTTTCAACTATCCGTTCAAGTGCCTTATTGATATAGTTTTCGCAATGTTAATAATTCGCAACTCATTTAAAACTACGGGATAAGATCCAAATAGTCACCTTGTTAGAGGGACTTGTTGTCTTAATGAATTTCGTAGTTCTGGAACTTCTTTCTCTGTTATGAGTGGTACAAAAGAGAGACCTCCTCATGACTAAATAAAATATTCACAATCTTAAAGTATTTGTAGTCATTGTGACTCAATTTACTTCGTCCGCCAGTCACTCGATTGCTTATCATCGCATGTCATTCGTTAAGCATGATGAACTTTCATTCGTCCTTGCGAGGAAAATAAAATTGATTTTGAACTTGGAAGGATCTTTGATGGTCTTTAACGTGAGAATTGGATCGCGGAGCGCTGTTAATTTGTTCCGGGGGCACGCACTCCGTGGATAAGCCGGGGAATGATGTTTGATGAAGCGTTGATTTCCGAAACCGGACTATTGAAGCGACTGTATGAGCTCCCATCTTAATTTCTCCATTGCTTCCACCACTTTCACTTTATTTTTGCTCTATTTTTAAGCACATTATATATTTAATGGGATGCAGGATGCTATAGATTTGTCGATTCAAATTTACACTTTACCAAGCCGATTTCTTATCTGACGGCATCAAAAATATTTTACGAAACTCGACATACTACGGCGGATTAGGTTTTTCGATAAGTGTACCTAATCATTTTATTTTTTCTCGAATGTTTTTTTTTATTCGGCTCTGTACATTTATATAGTTGCAAAATACATTGATACTCATAGTTCTATTAGATTGGTGATATGTGATGTAGTGCATGTTTGTGAAACGTCACCTTCTGACAAATATTTGTAGATTTTTGCTTACACACTAAACGTCGTAGCTGCGTTAACTCTAGTGGGATATAAAGGGTATTTCCGGAAAGTCATGAGATTAATTTTTTTCTCGCTGGGCAGAAAAGCTAAATGGCGGGTCTGTAGGGTGGGATGGGTAGAGAGGGGATCCTCAGTTACACTTTCTCGTCACCCGCTATTGTACAGCTGTTATAGAGTACAGATCCAGTTATAAACAAAGTGTTCTTTTTTTACCTCTGTCGTGGTTCGAGATGGAGTGTACCATTGATCAATGATATGCGATTAAGTTTTGTGTTTAACTCATGGAATCATGTACCGAGACGATGGCCATGATTCGAAAGGCATTCGGCGAGGAAATCCTGTCAACGCACAGATTTTTTACGCACCACTGATTTTATTTTTTTTGGGGAGGGTAGAGGAGATATTGATGACAAATCACGCTCTGGGCGACCATCATACTCTCTTGTTTTCCTTACAAGAGCCGAAATACTTCCCAACGCAACCTCTCTCCTAAGAAAAGCATTCTTACCTCTCATTATCACACCTTAAATATCCTACATCTTCGCCGGAATTTTCTCACCTAAAGCTTGTTCAATCCACCTATTTTGCATCTCCTTCATTTCCTCAATCAACTTTCTTGCCTCCCCTGCCATGCCTGGAACTTCTTCGTTTGCCTTTCTTTTCGTTCCCCAAACTTTCTCCGTCTTCCTCCACCCATGTCCCTCCAGTCTCTGTCTCGTCCTCCTTGCCCGAGATCCAAGGATCGCTACCATATCGCAAAACACTCTGTATTTGGATAGTCACTTACCATTTTCTAGCGAAGTTACTCAGCTTTCCGGCTATTAGCTTTCTTCTGAGAATGTAAACCTGGGTTCCATACGCATTTTTTCTTCCAATTGCCTTCAAACTGCATTTTTTTTGTCTAGAATGATTCCCAAACGAAAAAATAGCTACATTTTCTCATTTTTTTCCCTTCCGCTCTTTTATTTAAATTTGACTTTTTCAGAGAAAACATAATTATTATTATAATCCTACAATTTTTCTTCATTCCACATCTTTCGCACTGATTCCAGAGGGAGCCGAAAGCTGGGTTAAACTTCTTCTCCAACTAGCCAACCAATGACTGTTCATCAGCTTTCCTAATCACGTTCATTGGTTCTCCTGTGAATTTAATTACTGTCTCACACACTCCAAAGCCTCTCGAGACATTTTCTCCAGCTCTATGCTGATGTGAACGAGTGATGAGAGACGGCGAAGTCTCACTCCCCTCTGGCCCATCTACCCCATGGCATATGAACTTTTATTCATAGTATTCTACATCCGGATCCGCGAAGTACCATGCAAGCCACTTCTAGGGTGTGTGGCACGGGGTGAATGTAAGGTCGAACGTCGCACACTCCCCCGGCCACTAGGCGCAGAGACCAAAAAGCATCGAGGCGAACAGTGCACGTTCAAACCAGAAACTAGGAATGTGTCAGGCTACTCATTAGTTTTACTTATGCCATTAGTTGATGGATACCACGAGAGAGAAATTCATTCCTTCGGCATTTAGCCCGATCCAGTGCCGGTCCAACCTATTTTACAAGTGTGGGCAAAGTTTTATTTGGCTGCCCCTAACAAAGGTTTTATCTACTGATTGTGATTCCTTAAACCACGCGTTAATGTGAGGGATTTTGTGCGGGGTTTCGGAATGATCCTCTTAACATTGTCCTCATTTCCATTTCCCTCCAGGAACACAATTTTTAATCTATAAGTTGCCTCCAACCTTCGAGCTTTACTAGGATAAGTGTTCATAAGTTTATTCACATTTTACCTACTTCTTGAGAGTGAGTGTAATCTCAACCGTAAATTGTAGTGCAATTTTATCTGCAATTTCTTTTAATTGGTTGGCGACAATAATACTGTGGAAGGAAATTGTTGGTCCGTATGTTATTGAACTCTTTGTTGAAGTGAGTCATGAGTGTCAGTCACATTTACAATGTACTAAAGGACGTAGGTACCTACTATGCAATGGCTTGATTTTATTCCGCTACATTACTTTTGCCTATCCCAAGGACTACATCCTTGTTGTGGTGAAATTAATACTCTTGAAATCATGGAAGGTACATATATGTAAATGAATCTCGGCAACTACAGGAATCGGCCCCCTATACCGGGTGTTGTACCCAGCAGCGATGGGAGCAAGGCCCCTGCGACCGTTATCACACGAAATCCTTGCTCGGAAATAGAGTCAAATGCAGCAAAGGAAAAAAAGATACAGAGGAGGAACGCACCAATCGGAATGGGCAATGGAATGTTGGGACTAGGCTAAGGACGGGCAAGTTAGAGAATATAATGCAAGAAATGGAGAAGGTAGGTGTAAACACCATGGGTCTGGGCGAAGTAAGATGGAAAGATAGTGGGGACTACTGGTGCGAAGGCTGTGGAGTGATATATAGCGGAGTGAATGAAAGCCAGCGCGGGGCTTTATTCGTAATGAGCAGGAAATTTGGTGGAGAAGAAGTAGTCTTTGCAGAATAGGTGAGTGATGGTATTATACTTGTTGAGCTAATGGCAGATCCAACGAATTTAGCCATAATCTAGGTGTGTATGGGACTAGGAAGGAGAAATGACCGCGGTGAGAAAGCTGTGAAGTTTTGCGGTTGAAATAACCTAGTGATCACAAATATATGTTTCATACACCATAGATTCAGGAATGTGTTAAAAACTAGCATAAATATCCAGGAGCCGATGCAGACTCATATCACAGCCTATCAGCACAGAGTAAGGTATTACTCTGTGCTATTAGTCATGAAATGTTTTGTTAAACTCAAAATTATGATACATATTAGGGTAGGAGGGTACGAAAGTGGAAGACAGAAGTACGAAATGGGTGAAGAAGAAAAGTATCAAGAGCAGGCTGATATAATCCTGGTTGTGGGTCATGGAGTGAGATCAACAGAAGATGAATGGGGAAATAAAAAAAAGTAATTTTGGAAGCGATGAAAGCAACGGAAGGCGTAATATGCGTAAATAAAATTAGGAAAACGTGGATTTCGAATAAAATGATAATGGAGAAGCAGGAGAGAATGGAATAGAAGAGCATGAACTAGCTGGGCTAGAGAATATACCGGGAACTTAGCAACAGGATAGAAGAGACATATAGAAAGCAAAGGAGGTATTTTGTAGAGAGCAGATCAATTCCTTAAAGAAATTTCTGAAAGAGGGAAGAGCAGATTGACTGGCGGTAGTAAGGGAAGGAAAACCGCAACGATAACAGACAAGTCGGGAAAGTTGATCGTAGAATAAAGAGATATCCAGGAGAGGTGGAAGGAATATGTTGAAGAGCATATTGGTAATGAAATAAAGCCCAATACGTTGGATATAGAAAGGAAAGGCGAGATGGGCAGAGATGCCATCGGACTAAGTACCCTTGATCGTGAAATCGAAAAAAACTAGGAGACATGAAAATGAATAAGGCGGTAGGAATAGATAGCATACGTACTTGCAGATTTTATAAAGAGTATGGGGAAGAACGGAAGAGGAGAACTTTTCCCACTTATTCGTAGGATTTATGAGGATTAAGTGTGAGCGGAGGACTTCATGAAGACTATGCTACAAAAAATGTAATTCCTATACCTATGAAGAACAAGGCAGAGTAGTGTGAAAGCTATAGGGCAAATAAGCTTTATATCCTTCGTGGACAAAGTAGTTCTGAAAATTATAAATAGAAGGCAAGAAGAAGACTAATAAATACCTCGGTGTTGACCCTCGGTTTGAGTTTTGGAGAGGAACGGGAACGCGGGACGCCATAGGAGTGATGAGGACGCTTGTAGAAAGAAACCTTGAGTATGGGCAGCATGTTTTTGCTTGTTTTGTAGATTTCGAGAAGGATTTTGATAGGGTGAACTGCACGAAATTCATGGAAGTGTTGAAGAAATTAGGGGTCGATTGGAGGGACAGGCGTCTCATTTGGAATCTGGATATGAACCAGACGACGCAAGTTAGGGTAGCCGATGGAGAATCGGGATTGGCCATGATAGGACGGGGAGTGCGGTAGGGGTGCCAATTATCGCCATTGTTTTTTAACTTTTATTCCGAAAAAATTGTGAGGGAGGCATATGGGGAGATGGAGGTTGTAATAAAGGTAGGAGATCTGATAAAGTCTGTGAGGTGTGAAGATGACCAAGGTTTGGTTTGTCAATCATCCAAGGGATTACAGTCAATGATGGATGCGTTAGAGGTAAAGTACGAAAGGTATGGGATGAAGATAAATCATAATAAGACGAAAGTTATGAGATTTTCTTAAAGTAAAAATACGTGTCTGGGTATAAGGGTTGGGGCCACAAGATAGAGCATGTGGAGCAGTATACGTAACTGGGAAGTATTTCGGAAGAAAATGGCTTTAGTGATTGGTACATGTGATGTATAATTGTTCTGGCTAGCATTTTCAAAGAGAAGTGAATTGATGAGCGGGTTCTGAGAAGAGATGTAAAGAAAAAGCTGGTGAAAACTAATGCGGAGTGTGACGCTGCACGGGTCGGAAACTTGTTAATTAAGAAGGGAGGATGTACGTAGACTTGAGGCGTTTGAGATGTGGGTTTGGAGGACGACGGAGAGGGTGAGCTAGGTAGCGAGGAAAACGAACGAGGAGGTACTGAATGTAGTTGGACAGGAGAGGAATCTGGTGGTGGAGGTTCGGAGAAGGCAGAAGGGGGACGTTTGGACGAGGAGGACAAGGATTGAGGACGTTTTGAAAGGCAAGGGCATGTTGAAGAGGGTGATAGAGGGGAGAATACCGGGGAAGCGTGGAAGAGGAAGGAAGAGAGTAGGAATTCTGGACGAAATAAGAGGAGGTAGCTGATATGAGGAATTTAAGAGGGATCTGATGGCGAGCCATCTCTATTAGGGAGAGTAAGATTGTCCCAGATTTTGGAACGTTAGGGTTTGGGATAATGGCTGTCCGAAAACCTATTAATCAGCTGGTAGAATATCCAAACGAACTTAAATTTCGATTGTTTCATTGCAATAACATTACAAGTTCATTTAATTTTACTTTCATATTAAAATTGAACATTGGTGGATATCTTAGTAGTTTTTCCTAGTATTATTTCAACATTCTAAAAATTTTTATCTTAATGTTCTGGTCACGTCGAGATCGCGAATTCAATTTTTGAATTAATGTATATATTGACCACGTATAAATAACCTCTTCTTTTAACTTATTGAGTTTTGGTCAGTTAAAATTCTTTTTTTTTCACTGCCAATGTTTCGGCAAATTTATTGCCATCCTCAGGGCTAATTAAAACCATAAAACAAAATTAACAACATAAACATGTATAAACAGAAAAATAACAATTGTTAACAAATTTAGAGATTTAATATTTTAAGTCACTATATCCAGCTCAAAAACTAACTGTTCTTATATGAGAAAAATCATTTATTTTTCTTCTGAAAACGAGACGAAAATGAGGTTCACAAGGTCATGGTACTAATACATTGGGTAGGTCGCTCCCGTGCAGCCGGCTGTAACTGGCATAGGGGGGCGACGTAAGGTTTTCTTACGAGGCTGCCGTCGCTGGAAAAGGAGCGCCACTGATTAAATCGTAGTGCGCATGCGCCTCTTCCGCGAATAGCAGCCATCGCAGCCATTTTTCGATGCTCGAAAGTTTTCGACGCGAGAATTATACCTTGTGATCCTACAAACGTGTTTGCCTGTGTGGAGTTTGACTAGTTTGCGCCTTTTGCTTTATTTACATCAACCCCTGCATCTTTTGGATTTGGACTACTCTCCTGGTTTTGACCTCTGCACCGTTTTGACTTTGATTTTGGACTGTGATTGGATTTGAATACAAGGACAACGTTCTTGTTTTCCCTCCATTGTTCGTAAACATGGCGAATTACATGAAGTACATGAAGTGCAAGGCGGGCTGTCCAGTATCCAGCCAGCATACATTGTTCCGCTTTCCTCGTAATGCTATCAGGTAAGAGTTGGTAATTTTCTAATTTTATTTGTGGAAGTTTTTAATGTAACGTCGTGCCTTGTCAAGCTCCATTTTTATTTGTTTTATTTGGCTTTATGTATTTAATTTCGTTCGTTGTTTTGTTTTTGATAATATTAATTTGTATGTTAATACGTATGTTTCGATGGGTTGATGTTTTATGTTGTTTATTGTTTTTGTTTGAAGAACGTTGCTATGTATGGTTGATAAAGGAGGGGATTAATAAATAATTCTCGGGTTTCCAGCCGAGTAAGGTTTTGGTTTGCTAACGTTTCAATGGAATACTCCTCCATCGTCTTCAGAGCAAGGAGGGGATTGTTAAAAAGTTTGAAGAGAAAGAGACTTGTAATAAAGAGGGGCAATGCCCGAGTTTTTTAAGAAAGTTTATATTATTTTGAGGGATCCCGACGTCACATTATCCTGACGTCAGTCAGATATGAGATGTGTGAATCAGCACTTAAATTTATTTCAACGTATTTTAGAATATGGTTCAGTTGTGTGGTTACCTTTTTATGAAGTCAATCGGGAAACCATAGAAAAAATGAAGCACAAATTTTTATGCCTGATCTCTGCCAATGTCTTACGAAACCAACGTAAGCATATGAATTGACTACTCATTTAATGTCTTTGATCATTATTCCCGCACATTAGTTATGCCAAAATCAAGCTGGTCTAATTTTTCTTGTTAAATTATTAGTAAACCTGATTCATTGTAGTTACCTGCTGGACTTGAGTTAAATTTAACTCTAATGTTTACAATTTTGTCTGTTAATGTGATGGGCAAATGCCCGTGAATAAATCATTATCAACGTCATTATCATGTTGTGCGCTGTGTTTATGTTGAGCAAGGGTTTAGTCGTGTAGTGATATAAATTGCTCTTAAGCAGCATTAAATTTTTTCCTGTTGTTTTACAGGTTTAAACAATGGGCTGATATTGCTGGAGTCCACTTTGAGATTGGGGAGAAAGTTAAAGGACTTTACCTTTGTGGGCGTCATTTCAAACGCAACCAATTCAGAAATGAATCAAGGACCACCATTGTTCATGGTGCAACTCCAAGCATAACAAGAATGCAGCTAGAAAGTGATGGTCTTCCTGCATCTCCTCATTGTGCAGCAGCATCCAATGCTGTTGATTTTGCTGATTCATCATCTCTGACTGATTCTTTTGTGGTACCACCTGAGCTCGATGAGTCGGGCATGGTAACTTCTACACCTGCTAAGACATCATGTGTAGTGAAGCTGACTTACCCACCTACTGTGGTAACTGATGGGAGTCTTAGCATGGGGCCCCATTGTGAGGAGGGAGCAGTGCTGCCGGCAGTGGAGTCAGTGCTGTCACAGGGGGAGACAGTTTCTACCAGCAGGCCAATAGCTGGCTCCTCATTGAAGAAGAAGAAGGAAAAGTCGCTTCTGAAACAATTGAATTGTACTCGTTACAACCACATGACTCCAAGAAAGAAGTTTTTGATAGGAATATGCCAGAAAAGGGAGCGCTCCCTAAAGGAACTTAGAGTTAAGTACAAAAATGCCAAATTGTCTTTAGAGCAACTGACGTCAGTTACAAGTGAGCCTCTGAAATGTGTGGAGTTGTTGAGTAAATCAATGTCTTACACTTCAGCTCAGTTTGTGGCTTCACAGATACGTTGCTCATCACAAAAGCCTAAGGGGAGACGCTGGACAAAGGAAAACAAGCTCCTGGCATTGGCATTATTCAAAAGGTCTCCTAAATGCTATGCATTGTTAAGAGCGATTTTTGCCTTGCCAAATAAGAAGACACTAATCAAGATGGTGAATATGGTGCCATTTCTACCTGGCATAGACCAAAGGGTTTTTAGTGCTCTTGCACAGAGTGTAGGTGCATTGACAGATCTAGATCGCTCATGCCTTCTTATGATTGATGAGATGTCAATCAGAGAGCACCTACAGTATGATGCTAAGTCCGACAGGATTATTGGGTTGGAAGACTTGGGCAGCCTGGGACGATCACAGCAAGTGGCCAATCATGCAGTGGTTTTCATGCTAAGGGGTTTGAGGAGACCATGGAAACAGCCTGTAGCCTTTTTCTTCTCACATGGTGGCATGGATGCTGAGAAAATGGTAATGGTGATAAAAGGAGTACTTGCTGCGTGCACCGATTGTGGACTTAATGTAGTGGCGACTGTGACAGACATGGGCACAAACAATGTGAGGGCATTTAAATCAATGGGTGCATACCCAAGTGCACCATACTTCATGCATGGCACAAAGAAAATTTTCACCCTCTTTGATCCTCCTCATCTCCTTAAGTGCCTAAGGAATATGCTCCTAAAGCACAACGTGAAGTTGTGTATCAATGTTGGAGGAAAAGAAATTAAAGGGTGCGCAAGATGGCACTACATTCAAGAGGCCCATCGTATTGACATGATACAGCCTCTTTTCAATAATTTAGATAAGCTAACTAAGGATCATTTAAATCCAAATGGATATCTGACCATGAGGGTGTCAATTGCTGCACAAACCCTTACCCATTCTGTTGCTGCCACCATCAGCTGTCTTGTCCAAAATGGTGAGTAATTCTTGTCAAGCTGTTACCTTGTCTCTTTGAAAGCTGTTTGCATTGTTCAAGTACTTAACTGCATAACTAATACATGATTTCCTTCTAGGTGCACTCACTTCTGATGCTTTGCACACAGCACAGTTTGTTGGTTTTGCCGACAAGTTATTTGACAGTGTCAATGGTAGTGCGGTGGAGCCCTCAGGAGCTAAAGGTTTGAAGTGCCAGCTGCGTGTGGAGAGAGAGGACTTGCACTTGGACTTCTGGAGGTTGGCTGTGAAGGAAATCGATGGCTGGAAGTTCGACAGGAGGATGTCTGCCACCCTTCCTACCAATGCAGATGCCTCTGCTGACTTCGTAGTGTTCCGACCACCTTGTCAAGATGGTTGGATCACTACCCTGACGGCATTGCCACTTCTTTGGGCAGAATTGAAGAAGATGGGCTTCCTGAACCTCGAGCTGAGGGCTCTTAATCAGGATGCCCTCGAGAATTTGTTTGGCTCTGTACGCCAGCAGTGTGGGTCAAATAGCAACCCGACGACTCACCAGTTCGTAGCAGCTTTGAAGGGCTGCATCATTAATGGGCTAGCTTTCAAAGATTTGCAGGGGCAAAATTGTGAAGCAGAAGCTAACCCAGGTCATTTGCTAAATGATCTTGGGGAGTTCCTTTCTGGAGGTAAGGAAAAATTTTGTGACAGATCCTCAAAGTGCCCTTCTGATAAGGAAATTAGATACAAAGATTTTGACATACTTACTGACAGTTTCTCTGTGGCATACGTGAGTGGATATATCGCAAAAAAGTGTGTGGAAAAACTTAAGTGCTTACAGTGTAGGGAGTCTTTACTCACGACCTCGCCCAAAAAATACCTCCATAGTGGTATTTCTTTTAGGGAGAAATCAGAAAAATTGTGTCTCACGTACCCTACTTTGGAGTTGATGAGTGCTGTTGGAAGGGCTGCAACTCTTGTGGAGAATGTCCTTCCCCACTTGGCATGCTCAGAAAACATATGTTCCCTATTGAAAGATACAATTTTGGGGAATGAAATTTTCAATTGTTTAGTGAACAAGTGCAGTGACCACCCTCTGCAGCTAAAGCAGTCAATTGCTGAGTGTTTATGTGCAGTAATGTTACCCTGGTGGTGCAGAAAAAGGAACCGGGCGACAGCTGCTGCAAGTCATAAAAGTGCTATGGCTAGGAAGGTTAAAATTTTTCAGCATGTTTAGCCCAACCTTTGTTTGAGTTTTGTATATTATTTTATTTGTTTTTTTTTGTTTATTCTTTACACTATGGTAATTTATTGATATTAACTTGAAATATTAATAAAGTCAATGGTTGTTAAGTTTACTTCGTGGAAGTTATTCATTGCAATCAAATAAAAACACTTCATTCTATTCCACAATGTTCAATTTCAGCTCCGACCGATTTTCCTTCTCAGGTCAGGGAAGGAAGTTACGGGGGTAGAGGTGGGGGAACCAGCATGGAGAACAATGGTGAAGAGGTAGGAGGTTGCATGTTCCTTCTTCTCGATGAGAGGATTAGTAAACGTTGACTTATTATCAAGACGTTACAATAGGAGGCCACGGGAGAAAATAAGCCACCTATTTAAATTTGCCGCGAGTTTAGTTCATCTCTTTGCCGTCACTGGAAAAGGGGCGCGGCGTCGCCGAATTTGTAACATCGAAATTAACGTTGAGACGGACACGGCTGCTCCCGTGAACGAAAATGCGTCCGTTCTGCGCATCCAACGCTGTGACGTACGCTGGAGGACAAGCAGCGGCGGAGCATTTGAAAAGGAACTGGGATTTTCCACGTAACCGGTGATGTCAACCAAACCACAAACCACTTATATTCAATATGATGTGTTGTTCGTGGAACGAAACGAATTCGCCAGATACCAACGGCTGCCGATGGAGTTCTCTTAATGAAAACTTATTTGACATTAGGAGATGTTATGTCACTTTGATAACGCTGAGAATTATGCTGTTATGTTACCTTGAGTGATAAAACGGCTTTTAGAACTCGAGAGAGCATGAAAACAAAAAGCTTGTGTTCAAGAAGTAGTACGGTGAGTGAGATTGTCGCTAACTTACAGTATAAAGAAGAAACTGAGTAAATGCTACATTCATAGTCGGCATTGAAATATATTTCAAAAGAAGGCAGATACGATATTTTAGAATTTAAAATTCTTTAGACATCATTAAAATAGATGAAACAATTGATATGCACATTCTTCGCTTTTATCCTGATTTCACAGCCATACGAAGCTGGAAATTCGGCGAATTCTTTGTCATGCGCATGATCATGCGATCAAAATTAGAACATTTTCTATTTTTGCTCGCATGATCCCGTGAATGATCGCATGATAGGAGCCAGTACGTCCATCATGGTTGTTTTGATATTGAATTCACCTCACTTCGCTAAAGCAAACTCATAATAACATATAATGAAGGCAAGGAAAGTCATATCAATGTATTTGGAAATAAATATCTCTGTTGGCAGGATACATTGCACACACTTTGGCAGACGTGGAATGGTCATTTGGTTAAAACTATCTTGGAAGTTTTGCAATATGAAAACATCGAAATCTCGTAGATTAACCTAAATAGATCTAACCAGACCTTGAATTGTTTATTCAGGGCTGCAGTACAACGAATACAACATATCTGGTCCTATTTTGACTTCAGGATGGACGGCAGAAAAATGTTTGTAACGATATCAACACTACTGCCTTCATCAAAGTTTTAGGCTAAAAACTATGGGAGATACTACCAAATGCAGAAACGCAGAACAGATCTTAGGTCTTGATCTCTCTTTGGACCTGTTTATTGAAATAATCATACTTGTATTCACAGTATATCATACATTCCTCACCGCCGACTGAAGATATTAGCTATATATTTGTATAAATACATGATATCCAACAAGGTATGATGGACGAGTGGGTAGCGTGTCCGACTCCCGATGAGATGAGTGAGTGGAGACAGCCGTTTCAAATCTGCTGGGTGGTGAGAATTTTTTGATCGTTTTCCTACGTTCCTTTGCAAACATTTTTTAACATATCAATATAAATTCATAATCCAAAGAACTGTGTTTTTTACAAAACGTTTAAGAACTTAAAACATTTCGTCCAGATCATAATCAGACCGGTTGCAAGCACCACATATCATTTTTCATAGCAATTGTTTCATTATCATGTCACCGTGATATTAATATCGGGTGACCATCTTCGTTGTTTTGATAGTGAGTTCTTTAATTCGCAGAATTAAACCCTTATTATAAAATATTGATGGAAACTATAGCAATATTTCATTGCAAATGATTAAAAGAACACTGTAGGCAGTACGCAATGCATAAAGTCGTCCTTTCGTCGGCATGCTCGAACCAACTTCTTTTTCATAGTTTCAAATTTCTTGAGGGAAACGAAAAAATTTCAATTTCCCCTCGCCATTTCTGCGGCTGTTGTTGCAGCCAAATACAGCGCAGGAAGACATCTTCACGGAAGATACTTTTCCTCAGGGAATAGGAATTACTCCGAAGAGCTAATCACAAAGCAAAATCCACAATGATCCACAATGCTCAAACCACGGAATTCTCTAGCTCTGTCCTCCACGCTACGTCACACAGTCGATACTATCGCAGCACAGAGGTATCGATAGATGACCGAGATGCGCAACGGCCTACCTATGTGTTAGTACCATGCACAAGGTGACACTCGAGACGAGATTCGGAAAGCGAGACTCAGACGAGACTGGCCCAAGTCTCGTCTCGTCTCGCGGCAACACCACTTTTCACATTCAATAATAATTCGCCTGTGGCTTTTGCCCACGTTACCAACACCTTCCACGGACACTGGCTCACATTTTATCCTGGCATTACGTTTCAGCCCTTCTTCATACAGGTTTTTCCGTCATCATCATCATCCCTTCAACCCTTCATCAAACCATATCAACAACCCTTCTTCAAACAGGTTTTTCCGTATCCACTTTGTTAGCTTGTTTTTTTCAATGGGGAGAACGATTAGAAGGCAACTAAATCGCTATTCAACGTTTAAGGTATCCAGTTTTAATGAAAAAACAAGCACTTGGTTATGATTCCACCCTTTAATTGAAACAACACGACCTAGGTTTCGGCATATCTTGGCACTGATGACGTTGATAATGTTTTACGAAATCCAACATACTACGGTAGATCAGATCATGAGAATGAAATTAGGGAACTAGACTGCAGGACGGACAGATTTAAAATGTCATTTTCCCGCGAATGATAAGGGACCATAACAGCTGCCAATGAGACTTTTATCCAGGTTTGTCGATAGGTAGTGTAGCTCTTATTTTTAAAAGTAGCAGTACTCCCTAATACTTGAATCCTTATCTGTTACCTAGTACTAACAGCACGCCGTGCATGTTTTCTGCATAAATCTTGAGTCTCTGTTCATTTGTGTAGTTGCAAAATACATAAATACTAACGGTCCCTCTCCACTGTGAGCATATCTGTAGTGTAGTGCATGCTTGTGAGGCTTCGCCTCGTGACAAGCATTATCGATTTATGCTAATGCATAATTAGTCGTAGCTACACTAACTTTAGGGTATAGTGTAATGCATGTTGGTGACTACTCATCCCCTGCCACACACCCCTGAGGTGGACTGCAGGGTATTTTGTAGATGTAGATGCAGATATCATGCCATCATCAGGCCGATATCCCATCGTCAAGCCGATATCCCATCATCAGGCCGATATCCCATATCATCATCCATTTCCATTGATGTGCCGAAACCTAGGTCGTGTTGTTTCAATTAAAGTGTGGAATCATAACCAAGTGCTTGTTTTTTAATAAATTAGGAAGTAGTTCCACCGAGTAACGTTAGAGACAATGTTCTATATCCAGTTTTCATCAAATTGCCTATAATTACTTGATGTCTCATGGAAGGCGGCTATTCCTGTTTGCCACTGGGTCACTCCTCTCATTGCTCCCGACGTTTCAGCCCTGAGGATGGATCTCGACTCGAGATCCGAAACGTCGGCAGAAATGGGAGGAGTGACCCGGTGGCAAACCCGTATAGCCTTCCATGACGCTATACCCCGGGAAAACATCAGACTTTACTTGATGCCTCCTTTGGGTGTATCAAAATTCATACCTATTGCAAATATCATGAGGTTTTTCGTCACGGACGTATTTTTCTGGAATTCGCATAGCGGGAGAACCCCGGGCGGAGAAAAAATGTCATAGGGAGCCACTCTTCCTCTCTGGGAAGTCCGCCGTCTCGACAGAAGGAAATATTAGTCACCTATCCGGGAAGGAATGTTGACCGACTGCGAGCCTTCCGAAGTGGTGGCAGGAAAGGATAAGCGGTCTTTAGATTCGATAACAAACCGGCATGTATTAGTGGCGACGGACCTTTCACTAGGCTGATTGCTGTTATCTACTCAAAGAAAGCCATGAATAACTCCCTTGAACTTAAATACCACTGTTTCAGGCTGGATATGGTGGAAGTTCTCGATATTCATAATGAATTAAGACACTTGGCTTATTCAAGCCCTTGGGAAATCTCTGCTCACAAATGCTGCTGCAATGAAACCATAAGCGTTATTAATGAGAAGCTACTCTTTACAGAATTATTCCCCCTGTGGAAAGCTCAAAACGTTTTGAGGCAAACTTTAACGACGGCCAAGCGAGTAGAAGGATGACCACCGTGGTACATCCACGAGGTTGTCTGGAGGGCACTGAGTGGCATGTAGATAACAGTGGTAGTTGACACGCAAGTCGCACGCATTTCCGATTACCTCCATTTAAGTTTTACTTGATGCATGATGAAAATTCATGGCTCGTTATTTGCGCCTACTGGTATAAACTACACCGCAGTGATCAGCGTCCAGTTCTGGAAATGTCATTGTGCTCATTGACTCTGTAAACTGCAGATCCCGTCATATTTTGTACTACTCTTTTTCCTCTTTTGCCTAACCTTGTTAACTTCTCTTCCATTAAATAGTATTACTCGCATAAAATAATAATTTTAAGCCATATTTTATGTGGAATCTTCTTAAGTAAACGTTACTTAGCAGAATATCTAATAAAATAGAAAATACCATCATGATAGTGTGTTTGACGGTTAGTGTGTGCCTAGTGAGGAATAACCCCCTGCCACACACCTGCATGGTATCACGTTGATGTAAATGATTACTCTGCTCCGACTTGCAATTTAATCGGTAACTTTTCTCAGTTCATCCGTATCCATGATTGCAAAAATGAGGATACCTGTAAAAATAGTTAATGTTCCTATGCCATTGTGGAATAGGTATAGGAGGAGTCATGAAATTTGCGTAGTTGCAGAAATACATTTTAAAGGTGCTTATTTTCTTTAAAATTGCAGGAATGGTAAGTCCTTTGAATGAGAGAACACAGTTATATGCGAGCCTAATTGAAAACTCGTATATTTTCAAGTATTAAAACAAAATTACCTTGACGTAATGTTTACCTAGTAAAAAGAGTAGTGCTGTGCATAGAGGATTCGTTGTAACCCTGAGCCACTATTTTCTTTTGGTTCAACTATTCCCTCTCATTTCTTTACCAGTCGCGGCTGATGTGCGGCAGGGGGTGTTAGGACACCAGCCGTTGTAAATTTGAAAAAATAGGGTAAAGAAATAGGAAGAGGGAAAGGACGGAAGTGAATTTATGTTGATAAAGGGTCTGAGTGTCACGCTCTTTTCATTAATGGTGAGTAGAAATAAGGAATTTTTGTAATTTCCAGTTCGGCAGGATATCCGTCTTGTTTTGTCGCTTCCATCAGTTCTAGATATATCGTGCGGGGTCAAAATAATATACTTCGTGTCGTATTGAAACTCGCCTGTACTAAATTTTTCAAGTCATATTAGCCTAGCCTGTAGCCTGTAGCCTTCGAGTCTCTAGTGGCTCCCAACTCAGTTTTCCCAACCCAACCCTACCTTTCACCTGCAGCGTTACACTCTCTGTTTGCTTGTTTAACGAGTCGTGCGGTTTCCCGCCATGTTTTTGTTAATTTCGCGAGTCATAACTGTCTGTGCATGGTCCCAAATGCTCACGGTATATTCGAGATGCTAAGCAGCATCTCCCTTTCACTTTTTTTTTCATACCATTCGCATGATTAATACTGGTCACTTTAATGCAGTGCCGCCATAAATAATTCGCATGTGATACCTTCACATTTGGTTTGAATTTACGGTTATTTCCAGGTAATTGAATTGACCGATCTCCTTGCATTTACTCCTCTCAATGCATAGATGTGACGTTGGCGTGATTACTCACATGCTTTCACGTCAAAACTTGTAATTTGAGGCAAGGTGGATGGTGCTACCGTCTTCTTACCAGACACTTTGACATTCGATCATGAGTCATAGTAAATGGCGGAAACATTTAGTGGATTTCTTCTCTTGGACTACAACCTTGTCGTGGTTGAAGGGCTTGCGTGCTCCGATGACCCCTAGAGCTGCACTGGCGGGAGCATTGCTCCTGGTAGGGTCACCCATGCCAGATTGGTCGAAGGTTAGGAGACAGACGAATGGTAGTCCGCGCAGCGTCTGTACCTCAGTGAGGCGGCTGCAAAAGGCGTCTGACCCCAGTGGGGCGGCCTCTGAAGTGATGGTGTCACGTAAAAAACACTATTGAGTAAGGCCAAGGAATACTACCTCAATTAAAACAAAAACCTTGAAATTATGGACAGTTCTCAATTGATAATGAATCCTGGCAACTACGGGACTCGGCCAAGAGGGCCGGGTGTCGTGCCCGGCAGCGGTGGGAGCAAGGCCCCTGCGGTCGTCATCACACGAAATCCTTGCTCAGACGAAGCAGCAGCAGCAGCAGAGGAAAAGAAGATAAAGAAGAGGAACGAAACTATTAGAATAGGCACGTGGAATGTTAGGACTATGCTGAGGGCGGGGAAGCTAGAGAATATAAATCAAGAAATGGAGAGGGTGGGTGTAGACATCATGGGTCTGGGTGAAGTAAGATGGAAGGATGACGGGGATTACTGGAGCGGCGACTATAGAGTAATTTATAGTGGAGGGAATGAAAGTCAGCGCGGGGTTGCTTTCGTAATGAACAGGAAACTTGGTAGAAAAGTAGTGTATGCAGAACAGGTGAGTGATAGGATAATAGTCGTGGAACTAAAAGCAGAACCAACGAATTTAGTTATAATCCAGGTTTATATGCCTACCTCTAATCATAAAGAGGAGGAGGTAGATGGGGTGTACGATCAGCTAGAGGAAATAATTGGTAGGATACCAGGAAGTAAGCACCTGGTAGTAATGGGGTATTGGAACGCGGTGGTGGGTGAAGGAAGAGATGGGCGGGAGGTGGGCGATTACGGGCTAGGAAGAAGAAATGACCGGGGCGAGAAAGCTGTGGAGTTTTGCCGCAGAAATAACCTAGTAATTACAAATACATGGTTCAGACATCATCCTCGACGTAGGTACACTTGGAAGAAGCCGGGAGACACAGACAGGTTCCAGATAGATTATATAATGGTACGTCACAGATACAGGAATAGTGCTAAAAACTCGCATACTTATCCAGGAGCTGATGTAGATACAGACCACAACTTATTAGTCATGAAATGTCGGGTAAAACTGAAAAAGATAAGAATGGGAAGGAGGGTACGTAAGTGGAATACGGAGGCATTAACTGGGGCAATGAAGAAGAAGTTTCGGGAGAAGGTGGATGAGATAATGGGTGAGGATCATGGAGTTAGAGCAGTGGAAGATGAATGGGGAAGTTTGAAAAATGGAATTATAGAAGCAGCGAAAGCAACGGTAGGCGTAGTGAGTGCAACTAAAATTAGAAAACCGTGGATCACGAAGGAGATGATCAGGGAGATGGAGGAGAGAAGGAAATGGAAGAGTGTAAACTCAGAGCTAGGTAAGAGAAAATACCGAGAATTTAATAACAGGCTTAGAAGAGAAACAAAGAAAGCAAGAGAGGCGTGGTGGAGAGAACAGATCGACGCGTTAGAGAAATACCTAAAAGAGGGAAGAGCAGATGCATTATATAGGAAAGTAAAGGAACTGACGGGTGGTAATAAGGGAAGGGGAATTACAAAGATAACAGACAATACGGGAAAGGTAATCGTAGAACCGAGAGAGATCCAGGAGAGGTGGAAGGAGTATGTTGAAGAGCTGTATGGTAAAGAAATAAGGCCCAATAGGTTAGATATAGAAAGGGAAGACGATATCGACAGAGATGGCATCGGACCAAGTATCCTAGATAGCGAAATTGAAAGAGCTCTACGAGACATGAAAAGGAATAAGGCGGTGGGAATAAATGACATACCTGCAGAGTTTTTAAAGAGCATGGGGAAGAACGGAAGAGGAAAACTTTTTGCGCTAATTCGTAGGATTTATGAGGATGGAGTGTGGCCGGAAGACTTCGCGAAGACTGTACTAATTCCTATACCGAAGAAGAGTAAGGCAAAAACTTGCGAAGACTATAGGACAATAAGCTTAATATCCCACGCGGCCAAAGTAGTTCTGAGGATTCTAAACAGAAGGCTAGAGAAGAAGGCGAATGAATACCTGGGTGACGACCAGTTCGGATTTAGGAGAGGGACGGGAACGCGAGACGCTATAGCGGTGATGAGGACTCTAGTAGAAAGAAACCTAGAGTATGGACAGGATGTTTTTGCATGTTTCGTAGATTTCGAGAAGGCGTTTGATCGGGTGGAATGGACGAAATTAATGGGAGTGTTGAATAAATTAGGGGTCGATTGGAGGGACAGGCGTCTGATTCGAAATTTGTATATGAATCAGACTGCGCAGGTTAGGGTAGCCAATGGAGAATCGGGATGGGCCACGATAGGACGGGGAGTGAGGCAAGGGTGCCCACTATCGCCGTTGCTTTTTAATGTGTATTCAGAAGAAATGGTAAGGGAGGCTTGGGGGGAGGAGGATGTAGGAATAAAGGTAGGAGGGGAGCTGATAAAATCAGTGATTTTTGCAGATGATCAAGCATTGGTTAGTCAGTCGGCCAAGGGGTTACAGTCAATGGTGAATGCATTAGAGGTGCAGTGCGAAAAGTATGGGATGAAGATCAATCACAAGAAAACGAAAGTAATGAGATTTTCTAGAAGTAAGAAGGCGGGGCTGAATATAAGGGTGGGAGGGCAGAAGATAGAGCAGGTCGAGCAGTTTACGTATCTGGGTAGTATTTTGGAGGCGAATGGGTTTAGTGGTAAGGACATCAGATGCAGAATTGCGCTTGCTAAAGAAGCATTTTCGAAGAGAAGGGAATTGATGAGGGGGGGTCTGAGAAGAGACGTAAAGAAGAGGCTGGTGAAAAATTTAATATGGAGCGTGGCGCTATATGGGTCGGAAACTTGGTCATTGCGGAGGGAGGATGTGCGTAGGCTTGAGGCGTTTGAGATGTGGGTTTGGAGAAGGATGGAGAAGGTTAGCTGGATGGCGAGAAAGACGAACGAGGAGGTATTGGATATGGTCGGAGAGGAGAGGAAGCTTGTGGCAGAGGTTCGGAGAAGGCAGAAGAGATGGATGGAGGAGGTTTTGAGAGGAGAGGGCATGTTGAAGAGAGTGATAGAGGGGAGAACACTGGGGAAGCGTGGGAGAGGAAGGAAGAGGATAGGAATTCTGGACGAAATAAGAGGAGGTAGAAGATATGAAGAATTGAAGAGGGATCTAATAACGGGCCATCCTTAGGAGGGAATGCGAGACAATTTCTATTAGGTTGGGATCGAAAATGGGAACTGTCCAAGAACCTACCAATCAGCTGGTAGAATACTTGAATGAATGAACCATAAATTTAACCTGCAAGCTTGAATTATCTCTGTCAAGCAGAGTGAGTAGACATATCCTCGAGAAGGTTTTCTTAGATGCGGAATGGGAAATAACTACTTTCCACTCTAGAAACTTCATGAATATTTTGCCGTTAAATTGTGTTTTTGTCTTGCGAAAAAATCTAAGTGAATGACTCGAATGTTTAATTGATTGCATTCATATACATAAGACCTCGCACATAGTAGAGGAAAATGGTACTCTTTTGGTTTGAAAACCACAGGACCCAATTCACCAATTTTGCGAAATAATTAGCGTCGCATTCATTTCTGCAGAAAGGTCGAGCATTTATTAAAAACATAAATATGGGAATGGGTGAAATTAATGTTAAAAAACCATTGAATTGCTGTAATATTTTCCAAGAATTAACCCAAATTTCTGAAGTTTGGCCTCATCTGGAACGGTGTTGACGCACATTCAGGTTTAACTGCTTGACTAGGAATTTAAAAGTGACTTGACTTCAGGCAGACAAGTTATAAAATTCGAAATTCAAGTTGTTAATTTAACTCAGTTAGTAGCGTGAATGGCTGATATTTGTTTAGTTAGAAACTCACGGCTGAAGTAGAAACTGCAAATTCTTCCAATGTTCTTCAACGTACTGATGAATTCGTAATTGAATTTGCCTTGGTCTAAAAAAAGCTGTTTCCTGTGACATAATGTTTTTCTTGAAAACTTGATTCAGACCTGTTAGACAGTCCTCTGGTAGTAAATGTGCGAGAGAAAGCGGGAGAGATATAGGCCAGGAAACTCAGCAAAGCAGCATGATTCACTCACGTGGAGTTATTCTGTGCGTAAAAAATAATAAAGACTGTGAAGTGGGCGTTCGCATGTAATCGAGAGACCACCACGCATTGAGGAACAGGTGTCCGCGTGCGTGGACACAGCGAAGGAACACACCAGGACGGCACGGTGTTTTCCCCGACGTTAGTCGAGTACCTACGCTATTCGCTTCTCTCGCGTTCCTCACTCTCAACATGGCGATCGCCGCAATCTGATCTTCCGGGCGCACCGTGCCTTCCCTTTGGCGGGAGAGGGCGGCGCGCGTGAGTCAGGGGGAAAGACGCGATTGCGAAACGGGCACGGCCGAGCGAGGGAATAGTATTCTTTATTGGAAAACCGCACGGCACGCCATGCGCAGAGACAGCATGAGGGCTGACGTGACCACCGCGTGACTCCGTCCCCACAATGCAACACTAAAATTAGCGCGCGCCCCCGCAGCGTCCCGGGGTGGGCGGCTTGCTGCTTCCCCTGCTTGCTGGCCAGAGGTTTCCGGGCCCCCACACGCGGTCGCGATGTGAGGCATAACCGACATACGCCGGTTATTAACCGCGCTTCTTGTTGACCGGAAATGAATTGTGCGACGTCAGACTTTCCGTGTTATTTCACGAAGGGGGAAAGTTTTTCCAAGTATTTATTTTCCATGATGAGCCAATTTTTTTTTCAATTGCTGCACCTTCAAAGAAATGCCCATTCCGGCAAGGATCCAGATCAAGTGCAAGTATACATGTCATATTTTTGACTAATTCCGTTATAAGTTGTTTGAAATTTGCATGTGTTTTTCCAAGTTTCACAATTTATCAGGGTTTCTCCGTGACTGAAGAAATCTCAAGGGCACACGCGCAGATACATATATGGAAACTGTTATCGTCCTTAAGGTCATAGAAAGCCGAGAGGTAAATGGGTAGGAACTTCCTACGCGGAAGGAGTAGAGCAGCGGCACGCGTACCCTACGTCTTGGCGGTGCCCTGCAAGCCATGTCAGAGCAAAAGGTCGTGGATGGAACTTCAATGTGACATGAAATGGGATGGGACAAACAATCCAGCTTCTAACAATCATTCTACTCATATGGAACAGACACTGTACTTATACACAGCGGGGACCAATTGTTAAAGCTAATTCATGCTTACAATATTATTACAAACAACAATATTATTACAAATTTAGAGACACATAAAAACACAAATTAACTGCCATCGCACGCAGAAATCGATAGCTGAACAATAATAAAATAGAAAAGAGCATTAAACTACGCTGCCTATCGAAAGTATTAACAATATTGGCGGCATCGATCATAGCTACCGTGGTCCCTAATCGTTCGCAGAAAAATTTAATGCCGCCCGTAGTGCAATAAAGCTCTATTTTAATAGAAATGTACTTTTAATATATATTTTCAAGCATGTGATCTTACGAGAATTTAAAAGTCTTCCTTTAAATTCTCGAAGACGTGATCGAGCAGACCACTGCGTGGAATTTTTAATACGTTCGTTAGGTTTTCAGAGAAGCAACTAACTTCAAATTACTTAGGATGTTAAGCCTACTCTTCAATCTACGCTGTTATAGTAATTAATTTTCCATGTGGAGTGTGGAGTTATTTTCCAAGGGTGTTTCTGTGGGCGGAATAACCGAAGGGCATTGTTTACTAATACGACGCTTGACTCACGCTGTGAATCGCCGGCCCCTGCAAAGCATACATCCATGACTCACACGTGTGAGTCATATGCACTGAAAGGGTTGATGGACCCAATCGACCCAATTATTTTATAGACTCGACACTACGCGCAGATGACGAATTACGCACCTGAGGAAGTACCCTAAGGAGGTAGGATCTAGGGATTCGCGAAAAGTACTCGAACTATGGTGGTTGAATTAGCGGTAATAATGGAAATGGTAAACATTTTTCTAATATAATGGGTACGGTATTTGAAAATGGGTAAATAAGGGATGCTCAAAGCAAAATAGTTGGGAACCGCTTGTTGTAGAGGATGGCGAATCACGCTCATGAGGATGTAACCTGAACTTGTATGCTCCCGTGATTCGTGAATTACCTATTCACTTCACGATCGAGCGGATTCGGCATTATAAGGTCGAGTTCGTGCGCCAGTGATTGATACTAATCAAGTTTGTCATGAAAATTGTCAAATTATTTAAACAAATAGTTTCAGGCTTAACTTTTTGGAACTCTTTCATTATGAAAGCAAGATGAAACTTCAAACAGTACTAATCTACACTTTTATTCACAACACCGACCCAGGTTTCACTTAATAGGATATCGTGGTTCAAAGAGTCAAAGGTTTCCAGAATGTCAATAAATAACCTTCCTATGTGAGTTTATCGCAGAATATACTTGACTGAAGTGTAAAGCAAGCGCATCTTCCGTGCCCTTGCTAGACATAAAGCCGAACTGATTTTGGCTAAAAAAGTTACACTTTTACAAATATTTTAACAACCTAGATTTAATAAGCTTCTCTAATATCTTTGAGAAAAAAATTGACAGCGGTGAAATAGACCTGTAATTCCGTACTTCAGTTTTATCACCCTTTTTATGAACCGGAATCACAATAGTTTCTTTGAGAGAATTGGGAAATTCTCCATTTAACAGGCTCAGGTTGCATACATGAGCAAAAACTGGTGCAATATCTAAGATTATAGCCTTTAGCAATTTAGTATTTATCCCATCAGGACCTGGCGATTTCCGTTGTGGAAGTGAATTGACTATATTAATAATATCAGTGGGTAAAACTGGCTCTAAGAAATAAGAACCGAAAGAAGATTGTGTGGCACAAGGGTTTTTCAAAATCTTACTCGTATTTAAACGGGTTTTACTTGAATCAAACTCACTATTAAAGTAATTATTAAATTCAGAAGCTAGATCAAATGAATTTTTTTATTGTTTTACCACTTCATTTCAATTCTAAAGTATGTGGACGTGGAGTTTTCTCTCCCATCAATTCCCTTAACAAATTCCATTGCTGTTAGTCAGCAATGTAATTTGTTAAGGGAATTTGTTAAGAGTTAGTTACCTCGAAATGTTTCAAATTTGTTCATATAGTATTCGTTTGACGCAGACCTTAAATTTTTCCTTAGATTGATTCTGTACATTAAAAATTTCATTTGAACGCTGTTATTGTTAGGATAACGCCTAGTTTTCCTTAAGGGATAATTTCTTTTATCAATCATTTTTAGCAAGTTTACGTTCATCCAATGTTTCAGAAACGACGGTTATCCGTTGAAACCTGGGTCGGTATTGTGAATAAAAGTGTGGATTAATACTATTTGAAGTTTCATATTTATTTCGTCATGTTATTTACTCCGGAAGCGAGATTCCCAGCATTAATTCGTGTCCTTTGGTAAGTCGATGATAAATATGAAGAAACTTTCTTAATATTCATATAGTTATGCACTTATGTTTGTTGATGTTTTGCGAGAATTACAGTTCGAGATTGCAATACTATGAGAGCCAAGGCGTTGCCATTATGCAAATAATCTTGTGTATGCATTTTATTTATGCCAATCACGTTACATCTCATCTCCCTCTATAGATTGCTATTGACTGTCTATTTGCAGCTGTATTGTTCATAAGTGCTTAACAAACCTAAAGGCTGCTAACTGTATAACAGCTGCCAATGAGACTTTATCTAGGTTTGTCGATAGGTAGCGTAGCTCCTAGAAGTAATTGTACTCCATAATACTTGAATCCTTATCTGTTACCTAGTACTAACAGCACGCCGTGCATGTTTCCAACATAAGCCTTGAGTCTCTGTCCATTTGTTTAGTTGCAAAATACGTATATACTAACGGTCCCTCTCCATTGTGAGTATATTTGTAGTGTAGTGCATGCTTGTGATGCTTCGCCTCGTGACAAGCATTAGCGATTTATGCTAATGCATAATTAGTCGTAGTTACACTAACTCTAGGGTATAGTGTAATGCATGTTGGTGACTACTCACCCCCTGCCACACACCCTTGAGGTGGCTTGCAGGGTATTTTGTAGATGTAGATGTATAAAGGCCGTTTTACACGAGGCACTTTATTACACAATTTGATGTCTGTATGGATGTGCACTGGAAATTGCGTCGCGCAAAGCGTTGAATAGCAAGAATACAAGCGCAAATGCATAAATGGGAGATGGGAAAATAGCCCTTGCTCTAATTCCGAGCCTGCGTTCTCGCGTTGCGGAAACAGATGCTACTTCAAATTGTGCAATAAAATGCCTCGTGTAAAACTGCCTTGAGTGTCACAATTTAGATGGAGACGCGTGAGATGAGATACATTTTTGTGCTAAAATCGCAAGTACTAAAGGTAAGTACTAAAAACGCAAGTACCCGCACATAGAATCCCCGGATATGTAACTGCCAGAATGCCCGTTATTTGTAATTTTGGTCTATGTATCTACTAAAATAAATGCCCTTCATAACGCTAAATGCTTCAAGCTAATGTTTTTGGGTCGTTGAAAATGGACTGAAACATCATGAAAGGTGGATACTCAGACCAGGTGAACTCACGGTAATTACTTTAGGAATAGGTAAATTCTTCGGAATTGGTGAATGTGGTTAATTTTTGACTACATTCTGAGATTTGGGAATCGAAGACTTATAGGAAATAAGATGCATGCCTCTGCCCTATTAGGTTAATCCAGACACTTAGTTTTGGGAAGTGAAAATTCTGTTGATGTTTGTCGCAATCCCTTGAGGTGATCTCTGTTGTTGGAATGATGGAGTCTTGAAACTTACTCCTTTCAATGACATCATGTAGCGTGCTAAGATTTTCCTGTGTCTATTTTTGCAGGATCGAGACGGGAAATGGGCAGAGGCCTGTCGGGCGATTAGTCAGCTTTCGTTCCGTCAAGTTTCGTTTCCCAGGCGTTTCCTTGTCCAGCAGTGATTCACAATTTCGGTGTCATCGTTAGCATCGCCTTACAGCTCAAGGATTCGAAGGTCATATTCCAGGCCATAAGGAAGGTGCTTAATTTTTCGCCTCTCCATATTAAAATTCTGTCTCCCTTTACAAACGATATAATTTTTATCTCTTAAAATTCACTTTTCTCACATTTCGTCGCTTGAATGCAGAACTATCCCATCTCACATTAGACTTAATTTACAGGAGAGCTCTTTGAAATATTACAATGCATACATTTTTGTTACTCAGGATACTTCGGTTTTAATTAATTTTGTGCACAAATATCAGGTTTACAGATCGGATACTTCTGCTTGTCATGAGAAGTATGCTGTAAATCTATTTTGGTAAAAAATCCAAATTTACTTGAAGTTGGACTAAATAGGCTTTTTAGAATTGGTAATAATGGTAGCTAATTGAGAATCAATAGAAGATACTGCTTTGAAGAATCGATTGAAGTGTGTACAGGTGCAGAGTTCGTATTGGGATGAGGAGATGGCGTTACCATCGAAAGAAGTAGTTGTATCGGAAAAATTATTACCGACGCCGGAGGATATAATTTTGATATCGTCGGATGAAGAGGAAAATTCAAGTCAGGAGGAATAGTCAGATCCTCTTATCCTAAAAAGATATCTACTCTTCGTCGTTTATCACTTGGTTACATTCAGGATAATTTTCATTATTATTTGGAAGGTGATATTTGTCAGACTCTGATGAGAAAACTAGATTGGACACAGTTGTTTGTTGGTCCTTCGCAAATAATTAAAAGTTTATGTGCAAATTATTCAACATTTAGTATTAGGCGCATTAGAGTACGTTTGCAGCATATATCAAGTTCGGTTGAAGAATTTGATTTTCTTGGTAAATACAGTAATATTGCATGTAAAGGTTATGCTAATGCTTTAGCTTCTGGCACTAAAATTCCTATATTGCCAGATTGGGTTCAAATGTTGTTTACTGAAAAGGATTCGAAAGCTTGGTTTACGATAGGGATAGTTCTGCATTTTAGCAACGATTTGTTGTCAGTTGCGGATTTAACGGTGAGAGGACTGGGGGAACGCCCGGTTCCCATGAAACCAGGAGAGCCCCACAGAATCCCAAGCAAATATATAAAGATATTATTCTCGTAAAATTTCATTAATTGAACAATTTCTTATTTCTATCGAGTCTCTCGCACAAATTTTTCACGCAGAATCTCTATCTTTGTATGTGATTTTAAACAAACGATTTTACTGAGTGTTTTCTATTTTTAAACATGTAACATTTTGTACGAGATCATAAAACTATTAGAAATATGAAAATAATTTTATCTTCATGATTACAGTTTTTCATTAAATACCGTCTTAATATCATTTCAAAATGTAGTCAGCATGCCAGTGTATTGGCTGTTTATATTAATCTCATGAATGGTATTGGTAAATTGATCAAATTATTTCTACATAGGGCCATTGTTAGTTCTTCCGCCCTATTAGTCGTCCCTCATTTCTCTTGGCCATTACTTCTTAGTCCTACATTCTTGTTTTACGACGTTTGATTTCAGAAAGTGTTATCTTTTCCGTTTATGTTGCGGAAGGAGACCTTTTGTCTGTCACATCTTTTCCTTTCTTGGTCCCGGAGTTCCCTCTCCTAATCGAATATTCTAATTGCATCCTATATCCCATGTCTTCCTATTCCTTCATTTCATCAGCCCCACCTACTTTCTTTAGCTTTCTTAAGGATCAACTTTTTATAAAATCCAACGAACATCAGTGGGGTACAACGCGATGTGCCACAAAATAAATTTATTAAATCCCTCTTTCAGCATTCTCAGTAACGCAGAAGTTCTGCGTTCACAGTGGAGTGACATGTTTGATCGTTAATTCTATTGGCTTGATAGCAATTGTGATTTGCATTTTATGACGTTCTTAGGACGCACTTTAATATATTGGTCATCCATGGGTAACGTGTGTGAATTCGACATCCTTTTCGGCGACTGGATTCTAACTGGGCTTTGCCCGCCAACAGTTTCCGTGACCACCAGGAGTGACTCGACCGCCTGTATGCTTGTTGTGAGCGCATGTTGCAAGAGAGAGAAGGAAAAAATCGAAGATCGTCATTTTGAGAGATATTGCCATTGCTAACGTTTAAGGATTCCCTTCAAAGGTGGGAAGGGCCTTGATCGTGAAAACGCTTGCATTGATACAGGCGTAATTCACTTTGGGATGATTGAGATGTTTCCCGATAAGGAAGTTAGCACTTTTGAGGTCATCTGGGTGACTAATAGTTACTATTCACTACTGACACTCAAGAATGTCGCAGGGAGTCAATAGTAGTTAACTGTGACTCAGACCGAGTTGTATTCTCTCCGTTGTGAGTCAGAATATGATGTGGAGAGAATTTAATCATGTGAGGTATTAAAGCAGACCGTATCCGGCCATCAAACTCGAGTGCTGATTTTAATCCAAGTACTAGTAAGTTCTCTCCAGTCGGTATCTTTCATAGACTCTCCGTAGTGTTAAATTCTACAAAACTTTGCGATTGGAAGAGGACGTCTCGGAAGTGTGAAAGTTCTACCGAGTGTTACTTGTGCGAAAGCACTCAGGTAGTGTGGTCGACAATGTGTACGAATTCGCCGGACAAATCCTTGTGCTTCGATGGACAACACGGGTTCCTGAGAGTTATCTAATAAATCCGTCGATGGCAATTGCATCCGTCCATTATGTCATTTGATATTTTGCGGAAAAATTCGCAATAGCATTGATTTTAGGGGATGATAACAATGTGGTGGTTTGCGAGGTGATTTAAGGATTTGTTTTATTCTGTGGACAGATTCCTTATATTATTCGGCTAGGTATCCTAGAAGTGGAAAGATTTGATGCTATTATGATGGAGATGACGTACAAAAATGAATCCATTTATGTGTTCACCTCTTTCAATCCTTTTTATTCCAATTGAAAGGTACAGGAGGTTTAGTTTGGTGGAAATCCTTCGCTTTGCTCTTTTGGTTTGTTGTCAAGGTGGGTAACTTACTAATTTACATTTTAAAAGGCTCATCCATTCGCTTTGGATGAGGGTTGCTCCATTCACCGCCATTTCTTGTGGGATAGGCTAATCCGAAAAAGCTGTTTCGAGCTCTCTCAACTTTCAATTCCACAGTCCTGGACAATACACCCACACCTCAAGCATACTAATATGTCCCAGAACATTACCTTCCCTCTCGAAGAATTTTCCTGTTTGCAGTGATACCTGATTTGGAGAGTAAAAATCGCATTACCAACATTGAGTGTGGGTTGTTTCGGAGAACACTGTCGAAGTTGAGATTTGGCGTCTACCTTCGCGAGTTCCACGAATATACTCGTTCAATTCATCGCTACTTGAGAACTGTGGAGATCAATGACCAGATCAAGATGCTGTGAATTCTTGCTATTTATTTCTGATGTGGTGTAAATTTTATAATATTTTAATAAAGAAATAGCTGGAAATGTGAGATCCGAAGCCAGCTCCTGGCATGATTTCCCGAGTTCCTTCACGTCCCGTTCGATGAGGTCCTCTCATGCGAGTGTGCGAAATTCACAGTGAAACAAGCATTCGCCTGTTTTGGGATTCGGTTCCCCCAAATTCTTGCTGACTGCGCAAACCATAAATGTTACCCCGTCGTCCTCTTCCGCAGTGAATTTCAGATATGCTTTAAAGGAAATTTTTGTTCTCACAAGGTGCTCTGCATATAATCACACGAGGTACTCGCGTTGGTGTACGTGGCGCCACGGTTCACGAGGTTGAAGACAATTCACGGCGTTCCCAAAGGAGGTGTTATTCTCATTTTATTATTATTATTCTCATTTATTCTCATAGTGTAGTCTCATTTTTTATATTTATTGTATCAGCTTTAAAATATCCAAAAAAAATTGTTTGCTGATGATGTAGTCATCTACGGAGAAAGAATCATACCACTGGACTCCGAGGCTTTTTAATTTGAGCAGGAGAATAGTCACCTATCCACATACCCTTCATTCCCCAGCAAGGGCGTGTGGTAGGAGGTGTTAGGGGACTAGCCATTTTGCTTAAGTCATTGATGGTGCTTTGGAGGAAGGAGATTTTCGTACCTGATTGATTGTGTTTCTAACATATTTTGTACCTTTGGAAGATGAAGTTTTGGGATAAAATATAACCCACCGTCGCAACCTGAAACTTAAATGATACGATTTTTTTAGTCGTCTTAGCCTTGCGTATAGCCACAAAATCTATAGCGGGTAGGTACCTCGCTTCATATCTAGTCCTTTCATTATCTAAGTCACACACTGTTCGGTCGTGGAAGTTTTTAACAAAGCGTGCAGCTTCCCTTTGCATTATATTTAGTTTTTGTATCACACCTTTTCCTGTAAAATCCCAAATGCTTGCGGCGCAGTCGACAGTACTAACTAGAGAGAAGTATAATCTCCCATTTAAATTTATGCCCGAGTATTATTAGCTCCATGATTCCTTAACTGCATTAAACCAATCTTGAGATTGATGGCTGTAGATAATGCAAGGGGGTGGCATTTTTCTACGAGAGCATCCTTGTTGAAGGTTTCAAAAGCATTGTGGCTGTGAATGATGTCGGAGTGATCACCCTTCTTTGTCAAAATAGCCTTTCAGTCCTTAATTGATAGAACGGAGACTTACCTCGCGCGAAATTCTCGCGCGAGAAATTCTCGAGAATCGCGCGGAAATTCTCCGACGAAAATCTTTATTCATTACGGAACATTTCAATCGCTAAATATCGAGTGATATGAAGCACAGTGCTGTCACGTTCCGCGTCTCACAGGCTTCCCGCCAAATAGATAGTCATATTTTGCGGTGCAAATTTGGCAACAATGGACGCTGTATCACTCGTTATACCCATCGATCGCATAGTTTCGCGCATGAATATACATATAAATCCAAAACTTGTCCCCAGTGAGTGTTGCCAAACATTCCGCATGTACCGAAAAATCAGGACCAAGCAGATTGTAGCGCTGCGACTCTAGAGAAGGTGGTTATAATAAGGAAAGGCCGTGATTCAAATGGAAATAAAGGTACCGGAATTGGCCTCCCTATTAACACCAGCCATTTTTGACACACAAAGCGAACCATGCCGATTGCAGCGCCGACCTATATTTTGCAGAAAGTTATGCAACACTGCTGCCCGTTAAATAAAAAGCAAGTCCAGTCCCGTACAATGGTGCCGAAGATTTAGATCCATATGTATATTCATGGTTTCGCAATTACTGACCAGCCCAACTTTGTTTAACTTCCGTGGCTTGAGTGGGAAGCGGTTTTTCCACCGAGACAGGCCGTTAACCTCCGTGTTTTTCACGGGGAAAGAATCCCCTTTCTCATTTTCCCCCTTCAGCTGAGAGCCGCATGATCCTCACCCCCTCCTCCCCATCCACCCTCGGGGGCTCAGGGTTCATTTCTCCGTCTCTCGTAGGAAATGAAAGGCTTTTTTCATCTCTCCCTCTTTGCGACTTCCAGTTTGAAAGGACGAGGGTTTAACGTTTTCATATGTGACCCGTGTTTATAGAGCGTAAGGGGAAACTCCTCAGGGCTGGTTGGCGTTGAGGTTTTTAAAATATTGAAATGGTGGCCGCAGCTATTCCTCTCGTGTAATTTTTGAATTAGTTCTGACTTTAATACTTAAGGCCCATCATTTTGAATCCTATGCTTGCATTTTGGTCACATAGGTGACCATCGACGGGGAGAGTTAAAGTCTCGCAAACAGGAATAGATTAAGATGAGAATATGAAGAGTCGGCCATTGCCAAGTGAAAGTGTCAAGATGAAAGATGAAGGGGTTGCTATGAAGCTGTAGATGATAAAATGGCTGAGTGTGCTGGCACCTACATCTATCTTTTACTGAGCAATGCATGCATATTTTTTACCCCAGTGGAAATTAATTGTTGTGCTGCTCCTAGTTAGGGAAATGCCACTAATGGAATATTCTGCCTCCATAAATGTTTCCCTAACTATAACGTTCCCGCTGATTATTCCTGTACCATACACTATAGGTAATAAATCTGCCACGGAGTGCTAACGGGCAACTTCTGACTCTACCCAGTGTCTGAGTTCATCGCGAATCCAGTGCAGATCAATGTGACCAAGGTTGTTTTTACGTTGTTTTGAGCTGACTGTCTGCCAGTGATCCATTAGACGTGAGGTCATAAAAAAGATGGTTTCCGCAATTCATGGGTGGCTAACAAAAATAAAAGTTGGCTTTCAATACCTTTTGGTGGAATCAAAATACAGGGCTGGCCACCAAAACGTGGCGGTGGCTACCCACACTGACAGGGTGGGCTTCATTACTTGAAATCCTTGAAGACTGGGAGACTTCCTTGCTTGGTGTTCGCGCTACGCTCTAATTTTATGGGATTCGACGACCGCAAAAGGGCAATGTGTGCCTTAACAATGGACTCCATATGCAAGGAGGTTTAGGTACACCTGAGATGGCGCTGTTGGTCCGCGTTCATACAGCGGAATCGAGGCAGGAATAGGGGTGCTTGGAACATAGGAAGTCTATGCCTTTGTTGACCAAAACATCGGAATCGCAGTGGGCTTCGCAGTAACTTCAACTACTCGATTATAGGTGAATGATTAGCTATAACTTAAATTTAACTGTTTATAATGATTTAAATTTAATTTATCCTTGCTTTATAATTCACAAAGCTCCACTGGATGTTGTCATCTGATGTAAAATGACGAGGAAAAACTGTTGCCGTTCGCGATGTTTTCATGAGAATTCAGCGTAACAAATAATAATGACGGCGCCTTTATTTGAGCGAATTTGAGCGACTCTTCCTCAAAAATAACTCATTACAAATCACACAAACACCAATGCCTAGCATAGTGACACATCCATCCAGACGGGACTCGAACCTCAGCGTTAGTAGGCGAGGACTTGACATCACTACCACCGAGGCTGGCAAAGTCACGCAAGATCCGTATGACGTTTAAATTATTAACGCTTTATATTGATTGAATGTATTGCGATTACAGCGTATAATTTCATTCTTAAAATTATTCTCGAGGAAAGGAAGCTCACTCCAATGTGATCAAGATCGACAAACCTAGATGGCGGACTTTAGAACACTTGAAAATCTCTTAGGCAGCGCCTCCAGTGTATTTCAACCTTGTCTATAAGGAGTTTTTCTTTTGTTTGGTGCCTTTTGCGCCTGTTGTTTATTCGAGTGAGTCGTCTACAGGACGTCAAGGTGAAAGCGTCACTCCCAGCAAGCCAAGGTGGTCGAAGTAGCCGAATGGTAAGTCGTGCACCATAGCAACTATTGTCACATTTCTTTCATTGAATTAATACAGGTCACTTTATTTTCGTCATTTGTTCTTATCTCGTGCTCCAGTTAGTTTTGGTGCGAAATGAGAGAACATGCTTGGATCCTAGGGACCAGATATCGTCCATCCATCATATAAACTGCGTGCATGTCTTACCTATCTTGGGCAAGGCACTTTCGTATGGCATTTCTGTGGCTTTATGTATTCATTACATTTTGATGCTGTTTGTATTACTCCTATTACCCTACCTACGCATTTAACTATCATTAAACAGGGCATTTTTTTGTCATTTTACTTCGCATTCGTAGCGGTGTTGGGTTGTTGATTAATTTACATAATAATTCCGTCTGATCATGAAAAGGATTCGGATTTCTTTGCTGTGAATTATTCGTGCACGGTACGTGCTCTGAAACGGCAGTATGCTCTACGAGAAATGGATGCAACTTGGTTATTTGAACAGTTGAGCGACTGTTCTTAATATTTGCGATGGTTATATTGAATAAATTAAATGCACCTTTGTTTTTAAGAAGAGTTTTTTCACTGGCAGATGATTATAAATCTTTTCTTACCATGACAAATGAGTTGCGCGAGTTGGCGTGTGACTTGATATTTGGAATTTGATTCAGAGCGACGCGTGAGATGCGAATATCGTGAAATTAAATTGGTGGCGAGTCAAGTGATCCTAAGGAAATGTATTCGAATTTTCGGGAAGTTTTGCATTCTTCCTCGATTTTACCGCCCCTACAAGTAGAACAAGTAATCCCGTGTTTTGTGGGAACCTGAACAATTTTAAACAGTTTTTTATATTTGACCAGATTGGTTGATTCTTATTCAAAGAGTTGAGAATTGAAATGCATCACTATATTTTATCAAGCCTAAAAGGCCAGGCGTTGGCATCAGTTTCAAATATACTCATTACCTCAAATAAGTATGCAATAGCATGGCTGACACTCTTTCAGCATAATGAAAAGTCAAACATCGCTTGCTTTTCTTCGCTTTGGTATTTTATTTAGTGCTTATTCTTGCAATTATTGATTCAGTAGATGCATTTTCTGTTTTCGATGTTTTTTCAGGAACCATTTACGCCTTGAGCGCTATTTTCTCCGAAATTGTTCCGAATTCCGAAATTATTTCGACTTTATTTTGTTTTATATAGCATTGTGAACTCTGGAGAAGCCGATAAAAAGACAGTTCGAAATGGATAACTATGGCGTTGGATAGTCTGATAAAATTCGGTCATCAACGAGTCAAGAGTTCCTTCATGAGTAGAGGGTGCCAAAAAAGTCGTCGCTTAATTTCCGCTTTTTTAGAAAGACTTTTCACTATATCTTAGCGAATATCAAATTAATTTGATCAATTTACGCTTACATACGTCAATGAAAGAGACTTTTTATAACTTTTCTTTACGCTTGCGATTTAAAAAATATTTTTAGTGAAAATTATTTGTATAAAAGAAGCATCAAAGAGCTTTATAGGTGATGATAGGAAAAAGAAGGTACAGCAATTCGACATAAAAATTTATTGTACGACCTGGGTTTCGCCATCATCACCTGATGATGCTGCACTGTGGTGAAACCCGGGTCGTACAATAAATTTTGATGTGGAATTCCAGTACCTTCTTTTTCCTATCTTCATGATGGATAAATTCCACCAAGTGACACCTGAAACCGTTAGCTTTCTAGGTAATTTATGGGATAGTATTGCGAACTGATTTTAAAAACCAAATGCCTTTTTTCTCGTTGAACATGAGTTAATGGAGCATAGTACCCTTACATTTTTTTGCAGCCGTATGCATGGCGTCTATTGTGCAAGCCGCTTCCAACTAAGCTTCATACCCGGGAATCTCCGTAAAATCTACTCAGTAGGACGAGCAACAGGCGAGGCCAACGAACTCCCTGGGAATACGTTTAAGGTAGTTTGAGCGAAAAATCACTTCACCTAGAATTTGATAACTTTGGCCTCATTCTAAGGCAAAAAACTCTCATCTCTCCAATGTTATCAAAATATATATTAACCCTTAGCCGAACTACTTTTCGAGCAATTTTCCTGAAAATACGAGCTGTTTTACATAGGATATATTACGGCTGTGCGCTCCAGAGGGAGAATATTGAAAAAATAGTAATTTCTACGGCCTAGATTACGTCAAAAACTAACGGTGTTTAGTTTATATATTTTCTCAACTATTTATAAAAAATAATCTATTACTCACCGGAGTAATTTTTATAGAATCGCAAAAGGACCTGCTCTTTTGAAAGCTTTTTAGCCGTACGACGTGAAAAAATGAGTCATGCTAGAGACGTACGTAGATATATTTATTTAATTATTGATAATTTTGATTATATATATATATATATTTATTTATTTGCACCATTTATATTACAATATTTTCCTCACACTTCTTACAGATGCTGAAATTCAAATATTAAATTCGAATATGGCCTCCATTATGACTAGGTAAATATCTCGCTCAAACTACCTTCAGAAATCTACCGGACGTACTGGGTGGGGATCTGTCTTCCAAATATATATCCAGAGAGTTATACGTTATAACCTCCGTGAAATGTTCCTCTTGTAGAATGCAGAATGAGCATGTAGAAGCATTTCGGATCATATGCCAATTCTACTGATCTAAAACTGAGTTTACAAGAGATTTGAGTAAATTTGAGGACCCTGAGATTATGTTCACCGACGGCTTTGAAAATAAATCACCCCGTGGCAGTGCTTGAGTAACTCTTGATTGGAAAAATTAAAAGTTTTAATACTATGCAGTAATTTTACGGTTGAGTAATTTGCGTTGAAGTCTACCTTGACTCCGTAAAACCTGCCCTTGACTTAAACCCTATCTCATTTACTTTACATTTACATTTCATTAATTTCAGTGCAAGCAGTTGCGACCTTCTCGGCCATTAGCTAAATTATTCGGAAGATTCGCGGCATTTTGCTTAACATGAAACGCAAAGAACCCGTTCTATATTTCTATGACCTGTAGTTATTCCCCGGGACGACTGAGGGGGTTTTGAAAGGAACTTATTTATGGATGCCACAAAATTCTAGAAAATATTAATAAAGTATTTAATGCCCTAATTTTTTCTTTTAGAGTTTTAAATTTATGACATGATAATACGTCATACGTCACCAGGGATAGCCAAGCATTTAGTGACGCGGGTTATATATGCACGGTGGATCGCTTTTCTGCTAATTTTTCGGTCACCTAATGGTGTAGAACAGATTTTCTCAGCGAATAATGAAAATTTACCAACAGTGTACTTATCTAAATATAATGAATGCATTAATCATTTCATATCTCTGTAAATTTTGACATTTTAAGACGATAAATATTAGTGAAACTGACGAAATCTTTACTGCTTCATAATTCAAAATTCTCTTCTCAAAAAAATGGATCCCTTTGTTTACGGTTGAAAAGTGCACATCTGGCCATCTAGGGTACAAGTTCATGGAAGAATACTGGTTTCCGGGGGATAAATAAGAAAATATGAATTATTGGGAAAGGAATTGCAAAAACCTGGGTCGAAAAATTAATTTAAGAGGAGGAAATCGGATTTGATGCGATCAGAACTAATTTCAGATTTCTCCCACTTCGCATGTGCCAATGATTTTTTTTAGTAAGGTCAGAATACTTAACAATCTCGTACCACTTCCTTTCCGGATCGATCATCCTCTGCTATGCATTACTTTACAGCCCGAGTTTCTGCTGCTTCATTCCAAACTTTACCTCAACACAGGTGTTCATAAAATTATGAACGTCGGTAAAAACGTTTTTCGCCCCATAATCTCCGAGCGTGTGCATTATGAAATAAATCTAAAAATCATGTCAGCGTTTACGCTTTGCCATAATATCAAAGGTTTAGAATTCTAGCTTTCCATGCATTTGTTCACGAATATTGCTTTTTATTCCAAAACGTAAATAAAAAGTTGATGAGGTTTATGGTGAAAGAGCAGAGATGATTGGAGAGAAAATTGAAGTTGAACAACCAATGTGATATGAATAGCGAAAAAAATCTAAAGAAAAACCCTCGGAGTTGATCTCTTTGCTACTCAAGAGTGTATGGCGGCGTCTGCCATCTTACTTAGCGGCTGATTTTCTCCATGAGAGTCTTTGAATGGGAATGCCCCTTGGAGTCCACTGCTGGCTATGGGATCTGACACTACTGCCTTGTCTGCATTAGCCACTTAAATAGAGGTTTAAATGAATCTCCCAGTTAATGTGCTGACGTAGAATATATCAAGACAGTTTAAGTGAGGGTGTATTTAAATTGAGGGTGCACCACGAGTTAAAGTGAGCGCAGTCATTTTTTCCCATAATCTGGCCGTCGTACGTTTTCTGTGTTTATATCGCGTGAATATGTAATTCGAACGTTGTTCGTGGACGTAGTGTGATAAACATGAGCTTTTTGACGTTATTAACCAGAAATATGAGCTGAATCCACAGACAATGTCTCACTCATATATTCAGCGATATTGACAGATAACTTTGATCATTCGTCGCCTGCGTCTTAGCCTAATACGAATATCTCGTTTTCTTTCTCCAGGCAATGGCCTCGTAAAATTTATAATAACGCAATTCCATCGGTAGGTGTATTTCCCTGCTTTGTTGCATTCATCTAAATAGTTTAAGGGAAAATATTACGAGCATAAGCAAACATATTGAATGCAAGTTATAATGAGAAATGATGATACTACCTCACTGTTGACCAGGAGTGAGATATGAAGTCGCTAAATAACATTTCTCCGTGTCAAAAAGCCGTTTCTTTCACTCCTATGTTTATTTTATACATACAGGGCCAAACTACGAAACTTTTTGGCATGAAAATCCTATTACGATATCAGTGAGTGAATATTTAAATGAATGTATGTAAACCCATTTTATTGTATTTTATTTATGACTTTGATGCTTATGGTCATATGACTCCTGACGAAACCATGCAATGTATGTTGCCAATTCGGTGTGAATAAATTTCTTATTATTATTCGAGTTAGGGAACTAACGCAAATGATTGAATTCCAATCCCCGATCGTCACCCATCATCAACGTGACCTGAAGAAGCCTGTAGGAGAGCTGGCGAAATATTGCCCAGCTTATTGGTAGAGAGACCAAACGGAAAACCCGGAAAACGGAAGAACCAACATTTCGCATTATCATTTTGATGTGGTTAGGCATCGAAGGACGATTTGATCAGGAAGTGATCCGCCGTGAGAGGCATGGTTGTCCTTGAATGAATGAATGAAAGCATTATTAACGTTCTGGGGTAACCCTTTAGAGCAAGTAACTATATACAATTTATACATTCTGCTCAAATAATCGCAATACATACATTAAATTTTACATTAAATACAGGTGAGGACTTTACCTTTGAGGAGGGTGAAGTCCTCGCCTGCTAATCCGAGGGTCGCGGGATCGAGTCCCGCCTGGGTCGGTTTTTCACTTGCCCAGGGCATGGGTGTTTCTGTCAAGTTCTGGTGGTTCGTCCCCTACGAAACCTGAAGGCAAGCCAATGGCTTATCGGGATCGCAGGGCATATGGACCACCAGAATCGTCGGAGAGCAAAACAAACGAATTAAACCAAATCAACACCAATTTATTGAACTGAGTGAATTAGAATACATTAACCAAAATTTCACAAATTTAATGTTGAGTTTTTAAGTGAGAATATAGTTTTTCTTTGAATGATTGAAGTGATGAGGACGATTTGATGTGAGAGGTTAACGAGTTCCAAAACTTGGAAGCAGTGATAAGGAAGGAGCTAAGATAGAGGTTGGTACGGGCATGGGGGATATGGAAGAAGCTAGGGTCTGATCGGGTTAATATTTGGAAAACTTCTGGGGGTATAATAGATCATATAGGTAGGCGGGATTCCGATTGAGGAAGAGGGAGAATAGAAAGGACCCCAAGAAGTATACCCTTCGGGAAGCAAGAGGTAATCACTTTAGATTAAAGTAATATTTGGACGCATGATTATCTCTGCTAAGGACAAATATAAATCTAACACGAGTTGATAATTCGCTGGAGATGCTTATCAAGAACATTAGTTAAGTCACTATAAACTAATATACAATAATCGAAGTTTTGAAATATAAGAGAAGATACAAGCATAACTCTGGTAGAAACAGGGAGATCTTTCTTTTGCAATTTGTGTAGATAGAGAGTCTTATTTCCCTTCTTACCCATTTCCAGGACGTGCTGATCCCATAACAAATTACATGACAGAGTGAGTCCAAGTTACCGAACAGTCTTTTTGATCTGAACAATAGTGGTGCTATAGCATAGAGTTTATAACACGTACAGACGGAAGGCGATCATAATCAATGATGCTTAAGAGCCTTGTATTACCAAAACTAATTGCTTGTGTTTTGAATGGGTTTAGCTGGAAGCAGTTCATTTTAGCCCAATCGCTGATAGAACATTCGCATATATTGCTTCGATAAAATATGGAAGTTCATCTACATGTTCATATGGAAATATGGAAGTTCATCTTGAATGCCATTGCTCAGCATGCCGAGGGGCAGGAGAAGACCCCAGTGTGGATATGAGAGTAGGCTGTAGTTTAGTTTCGTTCCCAAGAGTAAAGTTTCGTCCCAGGTCGAAAATTAACTCCCTAGCATATTTCATGTCGTTCTGGGACGGAACGAAACGCGGACCTCCCATTTTCGTTTGACTCCTGATCGAAACTGAACATTCGTTTCGTCCTGATTGCCATCCCTGCCTTAAGGGGGTCGTTTCTACAATTTCATTCATTGAATTCATTTCATTCGTTGGCATGCTAGAGGAGGCTCCCAAGTAAATACATGGGATAAATACCAGCGTTTATTTCAAGCAAGTTTAGTTCATAAAAGAGATGTTGTTTTCCATAGAAAGAAGTAAAGTAAAACTCCAATTATCCGGATCAATTGGGATCGGACCCCATCCGGATAATCAAATATCCGGATAAATGGATAACTCACAAAAAAGGTAATTTCTTTGGAAACTTCTTAACGTATTCTCTTCGGATTGATCTAAGAACGCTTAAGAAACGTATGTTCTGTAACCAATAACATACCAACGAAATCAACTGTTTAAAAGATACAATACATGTTTCGAATAGCATATTGCCGTGAATGTAAAAAGCCGATATTTGAGGATTTTTCCCCCTAAAAGCGATCCGGATAGTTGGTGATCTGGATAGTTGGAGTTTTAATGTAACTCGTTAAAAACTATTTGGAAAACGTATGAAGGTAAGAATTATAGTTGATCGACAGATTTGATTGTATGGTCAATGTATTTGGCCTGCATGCAAAATCGGCTGTGATAGAATTTGGCAATAAATTCCATTGCATTTGTAAAAGCAGTTAACCCATTACAAATGTAATTTAAATGTTAGTGAGCTCATAGATAATAAACTAGGAAAATATTAAACAATTTTCACCAGCAGGTTCACATACCTATGCACTTTTTTAATAAATAAATGTAATAGAAACAGTGTCAGGATTTTAAGCTTTCCTCTGCCTTTTTACCAAATTTTCCGAATTGCGATTCCCAATCCTGCGTATCCCTTCAGAGAACCAGTATCAATATCGATAGTTGTCGCTCAAGAATCCACATTTTCATGCCTTTTCATTTTTCTTTTTCCTGAAATGTACAGTCCGGAAGACCCAAACTTAGGACTTTACTCTCCCAATATTTATCTACTAAAAGGGGTTCCATCATGCGTGTTTTGGTAAATAGAATCGGATGTGGAACGGTCAAATATTGCTTCTCGGAGTAATAATCCTAAGGCTTTCGTTTCAGTAGTTATTTTACCCCACACGTGGAGGATACTGAGTCCTGCAGTTCCTACCACCGTGGTCTACACCTTCATTTACAGGAACGAGAGATATAGTACCTTCAAAGGTTTTTATTATATTTTTAGGTCATTATCAAATAATGAGCCACTACTCCCTTTTAATACCGCCGATTATAGTTATTTAATCCTTCTTTTTAGAGTCAGCTTGGTCACTTTGCAGCTAACGTTTACACCTAGAGGTCGACTAACCGTATCGCCGTGTACACCCTTGGAGGCTGTAAGAGTACCCCAATTAAAACGATGCTAAAATGGCTTATGATTATTTAGGAGCTTGTTATTTTTGACTCTTCTTTTAAGTAGGTTAAAATATGTATACATGTCTCGTTGGAAATGCTTCTAGAGTGGCAGGATGCTGTTCTAAAAAAACACTATAAAGCACCATAGCCTTTGCGTCGAAGTAAATAATAATCGAACGCATTCTCCTTTTTTACGAAACCAAACACGACTTTAGTCTTACTGGATGTTTTCAAACCCGATGTGTTTTTATTGGGAGTATACAGTGACCTGAAGTTAGCTGATAACCGAATTAATGATCGCACCAAATTCTTGCTGAGAAGTTCTAGCATTTTCAGACTGCGTAAATTAAGTTGATTTTTGTTGAAAAAATGAAACGGTAGTGCACTATTGCTGCATTTGTGAGCTCTGCTCCATCAGCCACTCACGGATATTGAAATGAATGTTGGGCCCGGAGGTTACCGCGAAGTTTCTAAATCTGAGTGTCTTAGTTGGTTTGAGCCCTAAACAGATTCGTTTTTTCTGTGCGCTCTGATCAAGAATCGAAAACATACCAAAATATCTATACATGCATGCCCTCTATACCGTTTCCTTTCGGAGTGTTGTAAGTAATCACTGAAAAATACTGGTTTTAAGTAAGAGCTGAAGATTTCTTGTTACTTTCTGTAGCGCTATCGGGAGAAGAGAGTAGATTTTCTCGCCGATAACACTCGTAAAAACACAAACTCTTTCCAAGCTCGTGTGAGATAAATGACGAAACACAAATATTATCAATCATAAACTTAACTTATCAATATATTTTACAAATCACAAAATAGAACCAAACCAATTACAAGAATTTACCCATAGGTCGAGTGCCAGGCGACCGTAATGAAAGTTTCCAGTCGGAAAATAGTTAAAGTTTAAAAAGTACGAGAGGTTGAACTTCTCTCTTAAGTACAAAAGTGACTTAGTCAGCAGGCTCACACAACGGTGTTACCCGGTCGGCGTCTCGGAAGCAATAGAGGGCGAGCTCGGCCATGAGTCAGCTGAGGAGGGGGTCTGTCGACAAGGACGAAGGTGGAATGGGTAAGGTCAGGAGGTTGGCGATTGGTAGCCTTGGAGGGGAGGAAAAAATGGGATGGGTGATAGATAGGGTGGCAGTTTTTAATTGGAGCGCCAGGAACTGTTTTCTGGCGTCGGCCGCAGAATACAGGATCACAGCCTTTGTGCCTTGGTCAGGATGACCGCATTTTTGGTATCCTTCCTCACTTTACTGGCTAAAAAACGAGGCAGGACCTGGTGAGGGAATGGTGCGGCGAATAGTGCGGCGAATGGTGCGGCGAATGGTGCGGCGAATGGTGCGGCGAATGGTGCGGCGAAAGGTGTGGCAGAAGTCGTGGCAGTAGTCGCTGGCAGGAGTCGCTGCATTTTGTAGTCGTAGGCATTTTGGCCGTCGTTGGCGCACATGTTGCCCGAACGACATGCGCGCTAAGTCCTTCGGCTAAGTCCGGAGGATAAACAGTCCGCAGAGGGGAAACTGTCCAAAGAGGGGAATTGCCCAAAAAAGGGGGGGAAATGCCACAAAATAATTCCACTAAATATCCCTAACATTACGTATCCCTGTAATTTTGCACTATCTCGCTTTTCTTCAAGCAAGAACTTTTGCTCCTAAAGAGTCCTGGTGTTCGTCTTGAGTGTCCCTGCGGCCATGTCTACACAGTGATTCATATTCATCTCATAATTTCAAAACATTGTAGTTTTACACATATGTTTGCGTAATGATTCGTAACTTATCCGTTTTCACTACTTGGCGACACCAAAGAATCACTCCTCCCTTGCTGGTGACGGCATTAACGATGGCCCTGATTTACCTTTCCGTGTGATACGGGGGCCATTTGAAAGCTCTTCTAACAGGATAAAGTATTGTGAAAATCATTTTTCAAATTAAAAGTTTACTGCTTGAGCATTATGAACTTCTAAATAAGTTTTGATTTCGCATTTTGAAGCGTTATCGAGCCTGAATAGCTGTTTATGACCCTGAAAGTAGCGCTTACGGGATCATCGGCGAGCATCATCGATATATTGTGTTTGGAAGTCCAGGGATGATGTCTGACACTTAGAATTTTGTAAGTTTTTGCATGAATACACACCCATCATTCCGTCCCCTTTCGGTCTGGCCACATCACATGAGCCTGATTCTCGGTGTTCGGCCTAGAAAGCTGACTCTGTTTTCATAATTTATTCCGCAATGCCTATCTTCGCTTCCTCAACATTTCTTCGTACCATGGAACTTGCTTGCAAACCCGTTCACAATGTTCAACTGCAATGCCCTTTTTATCTTTTAAAAGGGTCCACTCAATCAAGATTAGGTTTCGCAAATGTTCTTTGCTTGCTTATTACTCGCATATTTGAGAATTTTGAAGCGTGATCGAGCCTGAATAGCTGTTTATGACCCTGAAAGTAGCGCTTACGGGATCATCGGCGAGCATCATCGATATATTGTGTTTGGAAGTCCAGGGATGATGTCTGACACTTAGAATTTTGTAAGTTTTTGCATGAATACACACCCATCATTCCGTCCCCTTTCGGGCTGGCCACATCACATGAGCCTGATTCTCGGTGTTCGGCCTAGAAAGCTGACTCTGTTTTCATAATTTATTCCGCAATGCCTATCTTCGCTTCCTCAACATTTCTTCGTACCATGGAACTTGCTTGCAAACCCGTTCACAATGTTCAACTGCAATGCCCTTTTTATCTTTTAAAAGGGTTCACTCAATCAAGATTAGGTTTCGCAAATGTTCTTTGCTTGCTTATTACTCGCATATTTGAGAATTTTCGTGGGCTTTGTAAGCATATCTATCACTCTTTTTTATATTTTTCAATGCATTAATATAACTATAACCATGGGTATTGCCCCGAGTTCCAGACCAGAGAGGATTTAGTTTTTTTTAAGTTGTTAAAAGATTAAAATAAAAAGTTTCCATGTACAATGTAGTTCTTTCTCGAACATTTACATGAAAAAACCATAACATCATGAAACTTAGAGACCAATATGCCCAACATACTAAGGTTAAAATTTTTTTCCACCGATTTTATAGTATTGGTACATATATTTCGCGTTTTTAGTTAAACGCTAGGTTATAATGAGCTGTAAGACCTTATTGTTTTCGTTTTTAATGATTTACATTGTACTATCATACACTTGGCCCCTTCCACCATATTTCTCCTCTCTACAGTATCTTCCGTCACATTTACTCGTGACTTTCTTGGTCTAATCCTTCCTCTCACACCATTCACTCTAATATCATATATATATTTCGTCATTCGACTCTTATCCATTCCCTCAGCATGGCCAAACCAAGGAAACACGCTTCTTTCGTGAATTCCCATTACCGGAGTATCCATTTCATATTAGTTCATTAACCAATCATTCCTAATCCAATCCATCTTCTCATTCACTTCTCAAACACCTCAATAACCACTTCCCATTCCCTACTTTTACGTTTACCATGGTTGGTTCTTTGGTTTGGTTCACTTCCATACAATAAAGTTGGGAGTAATACACTTACGTACGCTGCAACATTTGCTTCCTCAGACCAAAATTCATTCATTCATATGCTCTACACACTGTCTACGACTTTTCTTCCAGGATTCGCAAGCCTCTGAACATGGGCAAAGTTAGGGGGGATCAAGGGTGGACACCGCCCATCCTACAAAACTCATTGCCCACCCTAGAAAAATCGGCAGTATTGAAGAAATTTTTATTTCTGTTTTCACTATTTTCATCTTGAGAATAAGATTCATTTCCATTCCTCGTAAACACAATTACACATAAATTTCTGCTTGAGGCTTTCTCAGCGCTGTTGTGCTGGTATCCGCATGTTTTTCGGGTAAAGCTGCGTCGGTGTATCTTGACGATGACGTTTTGTAGCAAATGCACGCCACATCTTCAGATTGTCTTCGGACTCGATCTGAAGATGTGGCCTGCATTGGCTACGAAACGTCATCGTTAAGATAACCGACACAGCTTTACCCGAAAAACATGGAGATACTGGCACAATTATACATAATCTGTGCCTTCTAAAAAGTTAGTTGATCTCGAATCGGATTGGCGAAATTGAAACCTTGCGGTGGCTGATAAGTTGGACGGCTGCGCCCCCTAGGAAAAATCCCTCGCTACGCCAATGCCTCTGAATATCTATTTAAACATTGACCCTCATTATAAGATCATCACTTCCATTCTTCTCTTTAAAATTCACTACCTACCCTGATAAAAGACGCATTCAATTCCAATTCCATTCCATCTGTTGTTTCATAGAAGTTATCCAGGAGCCTCCGTTGATGAAAAAGATATACTCTAAAGGAAATATGTGCGGTGATAAAGATATAAATTTATATTTCAGTGAGAGAGATTTATATTTCGTTTCACAACTTGTTTTTTTTTGTACTGCGGTGTAAGAACGGGTTACTTTATTGCTTTCTTGAACTTCAACGGGTGTAATTGCAGCAAACTCGTTTTAGCGCACTTCTCTCGTCGAAGATCGAGTGTTATGCGCGTCCCAGCGGCTGAATTTCTTTACCTCACGCCTCCGTAATAAGAGACCCGTCCACGTGTGACCACTTTGCGACGCAAAGACGGAAGAGGGGCCAATTACTTCCATTAAGAGATATTCCCCGGGGAAGTGCGGCCCGGAGTCTCATAACGGGATCATTACGTCATTAATAACGTCGAGAGACAAAAGGCTGTATATAAGCGAGACGGGGGCACCAATGACGGTAATTTCCTTGGACTCATACGCCCGAGGCATTTAGAGCCTCGTTATTTAAGCAAATGGAGGAAATTTACCCAGGAATGAAGAAAAATTGCGTTCCTTGGCTGAAAGACGACCTCGCGGAAATTTTTAAGCTAATTTCATCGCATTTGTCGAAGGAAATCGGTCGGAGCAGTTATGCCGGATGCAGCGGTAGTTTTGTTTCCTTTTCCTCTGGAAAACTTTAGCGTTTCTTGAACGACGCGAAAAAATATCAGCGAGAGAAGGCGGAGAAACATCATTCTTTAACTCCACGAATGAGGACATCAGCCGCTTGAAAATGATCTATCGTGAAAGTTCATGAGCATTGAAACGAAAAACGTGTAGCCTTCGATTTTCAGGCCTCCGCATTAAGTCCGTCGTCGTTAATTATGGCGGTCAAACACGCATAAATAAGCTTCTTGGCGTGTGTCCTCGTTTATTGCCATTGGATAGTTAGCTGGGGACTTTTCTTTTTATTGGAGAGCAATGAATTAATTTATTTACTAGGAGTGCTGTAAATGGACTTTAAGCGGACGTAAGTAAATGGACTTTTGGCGGAGATCGACCCGGAAATCAAGAAGAGAAAGAGTCAGAAATGAGGAGATAAGAGAAATCATGGAGGTAAAGAAGGATGCAACGGAGATTTTGGAAGAAAGAAGATTGCGATGGTTTGGACACGTCTAAAGAATGGGGTATGTGTAGAGATACGTGATTTAAGCAATAACGAAAAATGCGAAAAAAATTAGTCTCTTAAAAACATGTTTTTATGATTTTTCTTTATTTTTTCTGATATTTGGAAGCATTTACGGTGGTTTTCTATTTTGTGAATCAATGCTAAATAAGACTATTAGTGCGAATAATTGCTGTTTAGCGAAATAGGCGCTACATTGTATTGGCAAAAGTTGTATTTTCAATATTGCAAACAAAACTAGGAATAAAAATATAATTATGAAAATCTTTTGTCTATTGTAATAACTTCAAGATTCATGTTGTTTCAATAAAGAATGATCCAGGCCAAGCAGCTTGGATATACATTTTTGTACATATATTTTTTGTTTACCTACTCTTTAGATATCACTTTTTATTAACACATCCATTTACAAACTACATGAAAAACTAGCAAATACTCCATTCATAACAGCGTACCATAATTTTGACCGGAATCCTCTGTTTGTGACCATTTCAATCCTATAAATACAATTTTCCACATTTTGCTATTTATTTGCTAATTTTCTAATAATTAATGCTACAAAATGCTAAATTTCAAATAAATAATGCTAAAAATACAAAAAATAGTGCTAAAAAAACTTATCTCTAGGTATGAGAGAATACAGAAAGTGGCCCTAAAATGGATACCGGAAGGTAGAAGGAGAAGAGGAAGACCCAAGAGGTCATGGCGGGGTGGAGTGAGGATGGAAATGGATAGGAGGGGATGGGATATGGGAGATGCATTTGTAAGGGACGGATGAAGAGAGGGGATTGAGTGATGACCTTAAGGGTATTAAGAACTTTGGCTTATGAACGATGGATGTGTTGGGTTTGGTGAGGGAAACTGCTGTAGAGTGGGAAATCCCCAATAAAAATAAATACTAGGAGATCATATGAGTGTTGTATGATAGTGATATCAATAACTAGGAATTGGTGTGTATTAATGTTTTAAGAAGGGAACAGGGGTCTTAGGTGAGAAATCCAAGTAGGATGGGGTGCCTAATGTAAACCAGGTCCAGGATTAAAGTTTTCCATAAGCCACCCCTGTTGGAACTCATCACAACATTGAGTTACTTTGGAAAAAAACGTTATTTTTTTTCTAGAAAATTAATAACAAAAATTATGGAATGCCATCATATTATGTATTGCAATCCTTATTTCTCAGAAAGGAAACAAAATAGTTCGGGAATGCAGGACTGCAAACCTCCTATGGGAAACAGAATATAAGGATTATTAATGTGATAGGGAAACACATGAATCCGAGGTTTGGAAAAATTAAAAGAACAGATAAACTTGATCAGATGGGATTGACGAAGAAGGAAATGATGGATGAGCCAGATAGATAGAGTTAGCGTATTGGTTAGTGTTGTGGTCATGGATACTAGTATTCATGGTTGTGGTTTTCACTTGTTAATTGTATTGAACTCCCATAGATGGCAGCTTAATACAATTAGCAAGGGACAAGCAGACATACCCCGGTGATTTAATTCCTGTAATGGGTAAATGTATTGTCTTGTGGATTCAAAAACCAGTGTGTTGATTTGCCATTTCTGATTGTTGATAAACAAGTTGCCTCTGTTGTTGGGCTTCAGGCCTGTAAGGAACTAAGTTTGGTCAAAATTGATGTAATAAAGAGAAAGTTAAAGACGTATCATGACATAATGTCCGAGTATGAGGATCTATTTAATGGTCTTGGATGTTAAGAGAGCGAGTTTCATATATATTTGAAGGAAAATGAAACTCCTGTGGTCTATGCTCCTAGGAAAGTCCCTGTAATGCTACGAGACAAGTTAAAAAATGCGCTGTTGCAGATGGAAAGAATGGAGGTAATTGAGAAAGTAACCGAGCCCACAGATTGGGTCAATCCCATAGTGTTGGTAGGCAAAAAGGATGATTCTTTACGCAATTGCCTAGATCCTCGCGAACTAAATAAGGTAATTAAGAGATCACATTATCATTTACCAAAAATTGAGGAGGTTTCAACCAAACTCCATGGTGCACAGTATTTCACAGTGCTGGATGCTAATTCTGGGTTTTGGGATATTAAACTAGATGCAGAAAGCAGTAGGTTGTGTACATTTAATACCCCTCATGGAAGGTTTGCATTTAAAAGATTATCTTATGGCATCAGTTGCGCACCTGAAGTATTCCACTGTGCAGTTAAAGAAATGTTTGAAGGCATGGAAGAAGTTGAGGTTTACGTTGATGACATCATTGTCTGGGGTAAGACACAGGAGGAACATGATAAAAGGTTGAGAAGTGTGCTCAGTTAAATTCGTAAGAAAGGACGCAAGTTAAACAGGTCTAAGTGCAAGGTATCCATACAGAGTGTACCCTATCTAGGTCGTAAAATTACCAGCCAAGGGTTAAAAATTGATTAATCAAAAGTTAGGGCTATAAAAGAGATGCCTATCTCAACATGTAAATGGGATCTGGAACGATTTATTGGAATTACTAACTACTTACTTAGCTACATTTTTAAATGAGCACTCAAACATTATCACCTCATTGCGTCAATTACTTAAGAAAGATGCAGAATGGGGATCAAGGGTGTGAAAAAATCGTGTCTGTCAACGGTTAAATTGTTTGCGTGGTGAGCAATATTTCTCGAACTTGCGCATAATCACTGACAGCGTCATTTTATCCACTTCTGTAGCAAATGAAAACGTGTTATAGTTCGCGAGACCGGCCACATGTAGAAATAACGATGTTTTGACTGCATCGTCTTCCTTGTGGTTTTTAATTCCGTTAAGTAGATGTTAAACGCTTGCTTAAAATATGCCCAGTTTTTCGACACATTTCCATCAAATCGCAACACCCTCGGTGGTTCCAGTTTATCCATTTTGTACTGATTTCGGATATAATTTCAAGGTGCTTTAAATACGCACTTCTGACACCATGTTGTATTCAAGCTTGACTCGCTTTATTGAACTACCATAGGTGGCAGCTTAATACAATTAACAAGTGACAACCACAACAGATATATTAAGAGCGTTCTCCTAGTAGTGAGTAGTCACCAACATGCATTACTTTATACCCTTAAGTTAGTGTAACTACGACTATTGATGCATTAGCATAAATCGCTACTGCTTGTCACGAGGCGAAGCCTCACAAGTATGCACTACAATATAGATATGCTACCAATGTTAGAGGGACCGTTGGTATTTATGTGTTTTTCAACTGCATATTTACTAGTTACTGAGATAGTTACTAATGCTACTGCATAATTGTTAGGCTAGAAGGGACTCTGTAGTTCAGGATGCTTGATACTGAACAAGAAAGAAAGGAAAATCTTCAGGAAGATCCTCGGCCCGGGAGAAAGAGAGGTTGGCACTTGCAGGAAGTGGAAAAATGAAAGCCTTTGCAAAAAGTGGAAAGGATTACACATATTGTGTGCAAGAGTATACTGAAGGTTTATGGGTGCATCTTAAGATTGAGTGATTGTTGGCTGAAAAAGGAAATCTTTAGCCATGTCACCTAATTGAAGATGGGAACAAAATGGGTTGAGCAAACAAAAAAGATACGGAGGAAGTTGGCATCAATCTAGAAAATATATGGAATCAAGAGATTTTAAGGAGTGTTGAACCCTTTAAATACATCAGGACCTGGAAAGGAAGAGGGACCATAGCGAAAGAATGAGGAATATTTTGGGAAGGGGAGAGGACTGAGAAATAATTGTTTCGCGCGGTCCACAGTTGGCCAGACTTGAAAACGAAGAGAAATAGAACACAAAAAATTACCTGTCGTTTATTTTGTGAATTAACTCAACAAATTTCTCATTGCGTAAGACTCTAGCCGTCTAGTTCATGGAACCACTTTCGTCAGTTCCGGGAAAAAGTAAGATTGAGCAGATTTTTGTTCGGGTTCAGCAATATTTTCAAGTGCATGCAATCCGTCAACTGAATAAGTACCTCCATTTCTATCTATTGCATAATTTACAATTCGCTTTCTGCAGTTGTTTAAATTCCATCACAATTCTTCCCGACAGCCTTTGCAATATGCGCATTCAATTCATTGCTTCTCAGAAGTGAAATTTATTTTCCATACAACCGGGATAATGAAGTAGATGATTATAGTAAATTTAAAATAATTTCATAGACTTTGAATGCTTTTTGTTCTTCGTACCATTTAAAAGACCTTGGCTCCTAGTGTTTGTCACACGTCTGCTGTAATTGTGTTTTACAAGCCTACAACATATAAAAATCCATGTGCTTGACTTAAATTATATCAACCATTCATACATATTTGCAAAAGCGTTTTTTTTATGTTTCAGGCGTGATGGAGTGGAGACGGAACATTACTGCACTTAATGAAATAGAGCTACTTCCACTGTGATAGTATTTATTGCACGACCGACCGTTCGCTTTTTACAGCATCTGAAGATGCTGTAAAAAGCGAAACCAGCCGTGCAATAAATGCTATCGCAATGGAAGGAGCTCAATTTCATTAAGTGCAGTTAAAAGCGTTTTTCCTGAAACTTTTATTTTGGCACATTATAAATATCTAGAATGGTTTTCCAAGCATGACACCCCTTTAACTTTTTTGCTTTTATTAAAAGTTATCAATGTCCAATCTAGGATGGGACTGGCTCATTGACAGGGAAGTGGAATTGAGCAAATTTGGACCCCTTTGAATTGTAGCTACACAAAATGTATTCCTCAGAAATGGAAGATATCGGAAATTGTCATTTTCGGAGCGTAGTTGATTATTATTATCATTTGGCTCTCTCGTCGTCTCTCAAAAGGCCAGTCCTTGTCGCTGTCGTTGTAGCCAATTATCTCTTTCCAAGGCTGTTTTTTCATTTCACCATAGGAGTTGCATTTCATAATTGACATCACACTGTGGACATCCTAGATCATCCTTTCCTCTTCTTCCTCAACACTTTTCCTTGCACTATGTTCTTAATAAACTCGTTATGTCTTATTAGGTGACCTACGAGTTTAATTTTCGTAGAGTGAATTGATTGAAGAAGCCCTCTTTTTTCACCTACTTCTTCCAAAACTTGCTCGTTCGTGTTCCTCATGACCCAACTTGTTTTGGTAATTCTCCTCCAGAACCACGTTTCGGCTGCCTGGAGCCTGTCTTTTTCTTGTTTATTAAAAGTCCATGTTTCACAGCCGTAAGTCAGTACACTCCACACGATCGTCTTTACGAATCTCTTCCTCGTGTCAATTGAGAGATGGTTGTTTACCAGGAGGTTACGCTTCCTTTGGAAAGCTTGTCTGGCCAGGGTGATCCTTCTCTTAACATCTGTTATGCTTTTATTGTAATTTGTTAATTGACTTCCCAAGTAGCAGAGCTTTTTAACCATTCAATACTTGAGTTCACTAGCTTATTTTTTACCTTTTATGTTGTTGTTTAACTTATCCATCACCATAATTTTGTTTTTTTATTGTTGATATTTTATTTAAATTTATTCATTTCTTTTCCAAGAGTCTCCAATGCTTGGTTCATATCCTTTTCTGAGTCTGCAATTTTTGAAACAGAAAAAATTTGGCTCTCAACCGGTTGATTTTATGGTGGTTTGAGCGAGGTATTTCCCTAGTCATAATGGAGACCATATTCAAATTTTATTTTTTTATTTCAACGTCTGTAAGAAGTCTGAATTAAATATTATAATATTAATGGTGCAAATATATAGTTATATATGATCAGAATTCTCAGAAATTAAGGACAAATGAAAAAACGTACTGAACTCCACAGTTAATTTTATTAAGACGACCTAGGTTTCGACACGTTGTGTCATCTTCAGGTCCTCACCTGAAGATGACACAACGTGTCGAAACCTAGGTCGTCTTAATAAAATTAACTGTGGAGTTCACTACGTTTTTCATTTGTCCATAATGGAAAACTTCCACCATATCTCGCCGGAATTCATATCCTCTACTCAGAAATTAAGTAATTAAAGCTACATAAGTCTCTAACTTGACTCATTTTTTCCCGCCCTACGGCTGAAAACCCTTCAAAACAGTAGGATTTTTTGCGATTCTGTAAAAATTACTGTGGTGAGGAATAGATTATTTTTTATAAATAGTTGAGAAACAATTCAATCTACACACCATTAGTTTTTTTGCGAAATGATGGTGCTAGAAGTTCCTAATTTGGTTTTAATATTCTACCTCAGTTACTCACAGCCATAATTTATCCCATGTAAAACAGCTTAAATTTTTAGGCAAAGTGCTCAAAAAGTAGTTCGGCAAGGGGTTGATATTTTGTTACTATTGGAAAGAGGAGAGTATTTTTCTTTAAAATGTAGCCAAATTCATCAAAAACTAAGTGAAGTGATTTTTCGCTCAAACTACCTTAAGCCTGTGTCACGCGGTCATTTTTCACGCTCACGTTCGGGGACTGCGGGAATGACAGCTTAAATGATGGCTTGGTGACGCCATCATTTTCGGGGATATCGGCGGTGACATGGACCCCTCCTATCCCAGTCTCCATCATTTGTTCACGCCCTTTTTTTCGTCTCGGAACGGGCGCGTGAATGTGAACGGCAGTCTATCACAGCGATCACAGCGCACGGCAGGAGGTAGGGAATGTGGCGCCACAAGCGAGTTTTAAGCAAACGAGGATTGTAAACATCACGGAAACGATGATTGCAATGTAGCAATCGAAAGCGTTGAAGTTTTGTAGTATTTGCAAAAAAAGTCTCGCAACTACGAAGATTCACTCAATTTCTTTCCTAATGGCACTCCTCACGAGTTCTTACAAATATTATTTCTAATTTTATTTAGCAGAATAAATGAAGACTGCAAGCGACAAAACTGAATTTAAAATGCATTTTTTTTTTGGAAGTTGATGTGAATTACCTAGAGTCAAACCTGAGACTTAAGGTGTTCAAAAAGTATCTGCGAAGCGGTGGCATTTATTAATACAAAGTTTAAAAGATACCTCTTCTAAGATAACTCCAAAAAACATATAAAACATACCCCTTCCTAATTTCTATATTGAATTACAGGGAACTCTTATATTCAAAAAATATATAGAGCATAATAAAGCTATGTATAGAGCGAAATCGTATTCGCGACATCTTTTACCCCGAGGACGATGCTTGACTTAAGTATCGAAACGTAATAGTGTCGTTCCAAATGCAGTCATTGACCCGTAGGAAGACCCGAGAAGTATTTTTTACTGCTTGAAGCACGTTCAATGATGAGCACTTCGTGCAGTCCACGCGGGTGACTTGGGGGAAAGAGTACACGTGTTAGATTGAGAATCCCTTTGCCTTCATCGTCAAATGGTGGCCAAGACGACCCGGTCTAGCGGTGTGGACTGGAGGTGTTGCCTGAAGTGGTGCCGTCAAAAGAAGATGATCGAAATGATGTAGCAATAATAATACGATGGCTTGCGTAGGCATGGGCGGTTCTCATAAAAGTACCGGTATTTTTTTTTATTAAAAAGCAATAATACTAATCGCCCGGCAGTACCGACGAAAAAATACCGGTATACAGGTATTTATTTCATTGATTAAATATTTTAATTAATTACAAATTAACTCACGTTTCACACTAATGCTCCGGTATTTTGGAAAATTAGAATATCAGTCCAAAAAGTTACTCAGAAATTTCCATCCATAGGCATTTTTAATGAATATTCATCGGGAGTATACATCGGCTATTCAGAAAAAACATTCTATTATACGCTGTATGTTTGCGCTCGTCGCTATTTGCTGGAATGATTTTAGATCACATGAAGAACGATCGGTATTGTTTTAATGTTGTGGTCTGGTAAAATCACCTGTTATAGTGATCAATTCTTGCGGTCGCACTAACGTTTAACTTACGGGAATAAATATTTGTATTTATACGGTTTAAAACCATCGATTGTCTGGTGTTCGGCATGCGTCCAAAATTTATACTTACCAATGATAACAACCATTTATCAAGTTCACGGTTACGTAAATATGAAAAGAGACTTGAAGAATCACATGAAGAATATTACGAGAGCATTTGAAAGTTAAGAGTAGGGAATAAATTTTCGTAGTTAGTTCCGTTAGTTGACTCGCCGTTGAGTCGCCTTTTCGTCTCTTTTGCTCCCGCAATTCCTCTTCTTATATCCTCCCTTCAATTGCAATCCAAATTTTTAGATTTTAGCTTTTCGGTGTGCTGCATGATTTTACGTTCTTGCTGTTGGTAACTCTGGTTGTATTTGAATAAAGCGCATTTCAGTTAATGCTAGCAGTAAACTACTAGGATTAACTTAATTCCGCTTTATTAAAAAATAATCAGTGTTACCGAAAGCAAGGTTGTAAAATAATACAATTCAAAATGGTCCCCAAGGGACAATGTCGTTTACCTCTAAGGCATTGGCGGTCCCAATGGGTAGGGCCCCCCAAGACCCGGCGTATTCCTTTGTCATAGACCTTAAATTAAAAGCCTACATTATTAATTACTTTTTTGTTTATGAAGTTTTGATGAATTAATTTAAAATCCAGTTAAATTTTATATTAACTAAAACTGTTTTTAAAACCACAAGCTAAATTCGATTGTAAATGAAAATAATTTTGGAATTATTCGAAACTTGGTGGTAATCTAAAAGGGAAATATGCATTTAGGAAAAACTTAGTCTCCTTAAAAGGCAACATTTAGCTTCCAAACCACTGATAACGCGCCATTTTGCACATACTTTGTAACGAATTTCCGGGAATGGAATACCCCCCTTTTCGTGGGGGGTATTCCATCCCCCAAGAGCCCTAAATTGCCTCTAATAAAAATATCTCTAAAAATAAAATGAGCATCTTAGCACTCAAATTAAATAACAGAACGCCATTAACAATGCCTCCCTCCCCGAACCTCTGGTCAGGAGCCGCCCCTGCTCTAAGGTAATGTTCTAAGGCAATGTTCTAAGGTAATGTTCTAAGCTATGTCCTCCTACGCTCATGTTTGGGTATTCTATCAGGAAGAGAGTGAATAAACACCCAGAAATACAAGCATTAGAATAAGAAAGCACTTCATTAGAATTTATGTATGGAGCATCCTGCTTATACATGTGAACACCAAATTACACCATATTTTATGCTCATCTTTTAAGATGGTGAGACTTGGATAGTGACAGTGGAACAAATAGTACTGGGAGAAATGAAAATAGAATGTCATAGAGAATATTAAGGATGGATGAAGGATGAAGACGAAGAGAATCACCATTGAAGAAGCCCCATAAAGAACTGTTAAGAATAATTGCGTGATGAAAAAAATCTGCAAAGAAGAAGAGACGGACTCATCGATCACGTTCTGAAGCATAACAGCCTCTGGAAAATAATAATGCAGCGAAAAAGGATGGGGAAAATTTCCGCGGAAGACCGATGATGGAGTACGTCGGGCCAATTATGAAGGAAAAAATAAAATTTAGACTTATGAAGGAATAAAGTGATCGGCTGAGAGGAGAGTAGAGCTACAAAGAAGCCATTACGGTTTGATGACTGCTGATTATGACTCTCATTCTCAACTTAGTCTCTTTTTTCGTGGAAAATCTCTTTGCTTTTGTGTTAAGGTTTATCTTCATTACATATCTCTTGAAATGATACTGGAGGGGGTTCATAAACTTTCTTTAACGACTGCAATCCCTTCAGCAGACTAAATTACTAACCCCTGGTCACATTCAAACCTAACCGCCTCCGTAAGTTCTCTTGCTACTTTTATTCCTACCTCACTCTCCATCCATGCCCATCCTACCATTTCCTCGGTATATTAATTATGGTGGTTGGCGCTGTAATCGTGGGTCATTAGGGTGTCCCAAAAAACCGAAGGTTTGAAAGTTGAGGGGGCATTTCCATTTTCCTTTGCGAATGTGTGAAAAAAACATCCCAAAAAAGTTTTCAGCTCAATCGGACAATATTTGTCCCTGCCGAAACGCATTCAAAGTTCAGAAATTTCCATTTTCCGCATTTCATACAATGTTGCCTACCTCCCAGGTTTCCGGGTGGGTTTAAAATCAGGAACCTCTAAAAGAAAGTTGTATTTTATTATTAGACAGTCACTCTACTCATACAAAAGCACTGGGAATAGCAAACAATGTGAAAAACTAGAGTTTTTTTGCCACTTATGTCATACATTTCCCTATGTCGTTTAACAACTATCAACAGATGTTGCCTCTGAGCCTCATCATTTGTCAATTTTTTCTTGACCAGAAAATCCCTAATCAACTGAACCCCTCTCTCTGCAGTGCCATTAACAACTTTAAGGTGTTGCACTACAGATAGGCCCTTCTGATAGCCTGCGTCACTTTTACATGTAGATGGATGGATCTCGTGACAAAAAAGACGGAGAAATACCAGTGATTTTGAAAAACTTCACAGAATTTGTCGAAGAGAAGTCAGTGAGGGTCAGCTCACTAATAGGCCAGTTAGGTGGAAGGGTCGCCCGAGGTGCGTTATCATCAGATCCAACATTGTCTGTGATTGCCGCCGCAATGTCTCTTTTCTCGTCATCAGAAACCATTTCATCGAAGAGGGCCAAACAAGTCAGAATTTCGGAAAGATACCATAGATGGTTGCAAAACTTGGCCAAAGCTGCTGCGCAGTGGGGTTCTTTTTTTCGTGCAAGGCCTTTAAGCAGCTCAAGGTCCATACTCGGAGCGATCACTGCCACGGGACAGGTGTACCAATGTTTCACAAATGCACTTGCAATGAAGCAGCTCGGTTTGAATAAATTGTCACTGTCCTGAGTCGACAAACGCAGCTACTTGCCAAACATCCACGTTTGGAAAGCGTAGAGCACCTTATTCATCCACCGTAATTTTTCGGTTGGGTCTGGGGGGCGAACCACATAATTCTCTTTCTTGGGGACCACACCACCCAACCACACTGTACACAACTCCAAACATTCCTTGTAGTCATCTCGAGGCTGGTGGTTCTGAAATAAAGTGGCTTAATTTTTAATACTATTCCTAAGGATGGATTTAAAATCACTGTGCGCATCGTGGGATTTGGAATATCCTTCAAACAGCCTCTTTTCGTTCCCGCTGTACGGTAAGCGTCTGCCGAAAAATAAGCAGGTGAGTTAAAAAACGTGAGTATAAAGTTTTAAAAATATGTATTTTGTAAGTGACCAGTACCGTTATCTAATTTCGGCCATTCTTTTCGCAGGACGTCAGCAAACGGCAGGTCAAGGTTTTTGCTAGTGTCCATCAAGGAATCAAACACGGCACCAATCACCAGTTCCAAAACGTAGTATCGGCATGCAAGGTTCTTCGTCAAGCTGCTGATGAAGAAGTGTTCACGCTTCGTTCCACCGGACGGAATTGTGATTAGTGGTATCGAATACCATGGCAATGAACTGGCGGATAAGTTCCCACTCCTTGACAAGACCAGCGACTGCAGAGGCTGTGTTAAGCCCGGATCCGGACGCCACCTCTGGAACGCCAAGAAGCTGCTCTATGTCTTGTTCTGTGACCAGCACGGGCAATCGATCGGCCAGTTTGTTTTATCTACAATCAAAATATTAAATACTACAATTTTTAGGAGAAAGGTTTTGTAAAAATTATATAAATACCGTAATAAAAAGAAATGATTAATACTTTCATTAATAGGAAGTAATTTCCTGTCCCAGTGTACTGCCAGAGGAACTTGAGGGTGAAATTCTTGTTTGATAAGCTCAGCTGTCTCAGTCCTTTTCTCAGCTCTCATTCTATGAAGGTGTGATTTGAAATACACTAAATAAATGTCTTCACCATTAAAACCCAATGCAGCTGCTGTCGCATTGGAGACAGCCTGGACTATCATAGACCCAGCAGCAAATGACGTCTGAGTCCGATCTAGGGAAGCAGTCACTAGGCTGTCTGATATAATACTGACTCTACGGCGATTTCCGGACCTTGTCCGCATTTAAAATTCCGTGAAAGTAACAATATGTTATTTTCCCTTTTCTTTTCTTCATTGGTCCCCTCCCCCCCCCCTCCCCGGAAAAAAATTACCTTCATCCGTGTCCGAGGAGCATGTCGTACTATCTGGGAGTTTACCGTTGCTAGACAAATGTTCGCACTCATTGCCCACCTCACACACTTGTCGCACTTCGCATAACCGGCGTACCCTTCGACTTCGCGCTCATTCTGGCCACCGCAGAAACAGCCTCGACCTCGGCACACACAACGCGACCTCCCCAGTGGAGTGTGATAGACTGACTGACTGAGCTGTGATACTTTGACCACAAGCAGCGCGATGCACCGAAAGCACGAAAGCGCAGAGCTCCAAGCTCGACGCGACGCGGCGGCGCCATGACAGTAACGCGTTCTGAGCTGTCGGCTGCCGGCTGGCGGCCGCAGCAGCGAGCGAGGAGTGTAAACACACTGAGTTACGTGGCTACGATACTCACCTAGGCTTGAGTGTCGTCGTCAACGACTAGGGAGCTCGAGGTGATGGTTCAAACTTAGTGTTTTACCACCCGGAAGGTAGACAGCATTGTATCAAAAGCGGAAAATCGAAATTTCTGAACTTTGAATGCGTTTCGGCAGGGTCAAATATTGTCCGATTGAGCTGAAAATTTTTTGATATGTTTTTTTCTTCAATTAAACTATTTCTTGCACTGCATTTCCAGTGCGAGAAATACGGGATGAATATTAATAATAAGAAAACAAAAGTAATGAGATTCTCTAGGACAAAGAAAGCGAGGATGGTAATATGAGTAGGAAATCACAAACTGGAGCAAGTAGAACAATTTAATTACTTGGGTAGTACGCTAGAAGAAACAGGACATAGTAGCAAAGACATTAGGAGGAGAATAGCGCTAGCGAAGGAAGCATTCAATAATAGAAGGGAACTGACGACGCGGACTTTAAGTAAGGATGTAAAAAAAGGCTGGTGAAGTGCTTGATATGGAGTTTGGCGTTGTATGGGGCAGAAACGTGGACCTTGGGAAAGGAAGACGAAAATAGGCTGAAGGCTTTCGAGATGTGGGTGTGGAGGAGGATGGAGAAGGTGCGTTGGACGGAAAGGAAGACAAATGAGGAAGTACTTGACATGGTGGGCGAGGAGAGGAAACTTATAGATGAGATTAGGTGAAGACAGGGTTGGTGGCTGGAAGGGGTAATGAGGGAAAATGGTTTGCTGAAGGCCGTGATAGAGGATAGGATGTTGGGTAAGCGGGGAAGGGGATGGACGAGTTTATGAGTTTAAGAGAAGGAAGGGGAAGGTTTTATGAACGGGATGAAGAAAGGTAGGACTTATGCTGAGATGAAGAAAGAAATACTAGAGGTAGAAAGGGCACGGCACGTGTAAGAGTTCGTTGGATATTCTCTGACTTTCATCACAACCTACCTCTAACCGGTAGATTACTGTAATGAATGAATGAACTAAACCATGTTATGACTTCGGTTTTCGGTGCGGTTTATGAAATTTTGACTAAATTATATTGAAATGTTTTTTTTTTCAAATATTGGACTCGGCATGACACCTTGCTATTTTACAGTGGAGCACACCTTGACTATGCTCTAGATTCCTTAAGTTCTCATCGACGCAATAGAATTCCGAGAGTATCTTCCCTCCCTGAAACAAAACCAATCTTCTCGAAGAAAGTTGTTCGACCGCCTCTCTAAGCTTCTGTTAATAATTTATGAGCAACTTTTTCTGCTAGAGAAATCAGTAACTTGTTCTGCAATATTCGCCCAGCATTGCTTTCTTCTAAAGGAATTAGCACACACTCTACAGAGTCCTGTGGGCAAACTCCCTCCTCATAGATCCGGCGTAAAATTTCGATAATGTTCGAAAGAACTTAGTTTGCAAATTTTTCCAAGACTCTTAAGTTATCCTTACAGGACACTATCGATTCTTACATCCTAGCTTGAATTTTCTTTTACGCTTACTCGATCTCGGAATACTCTCGATTCTTGCATTGCTTTCTTTTTTTAAGCTTGCAGGCTCGGCACGATCTCTCCATCTTGTCTGAATTTCTTCAGCTTCTACCATCAATGGCACAAAAAAGTGCACATAATCCAAAACATGGGTCTTATGAGACCCAATCCACATTAACCGGCCGAAAGAGCGATATTAACAAACATAGTGAATACCACAACAACAGTGAATTACGTTCAGTGGCTTGAGCTATGAGTGCCTATTTTTCTGTTTGAATCAAATATTGTGTTGTCGATTGAAGAAAAAATGTGATTAATTTGCTCTAATGCCCTACTCCGATTTTGTTGCGAGCTTTTTATGCAAGTTTTCTTAACATTCTCTCACACTCAGTTTCCGTCTATAGCACAAATATCACTTCAATTCGCAATTATTAATATGTATGCAACAATAAATAAAAGAAATAGCCGTGAACGTTCTCAGGTTTTCCCGGCAAATAAATTAAAGGAAGAGCTTTTGGTTTTCACATCGCGTCTCAGGATTGATTTTCTCCGACTTTTCTAAGGCTAGGTTCTCATCTTCAGGCTATGAATTCATGGAAGAACAATGACGATAAATGGGTGGCGGACAGTCTTCGAAACAACCAACCATGATAACCGTTGGAAAAATGGAGAACTCTTCCTACGAAAAGTTGAAGTGTTGCTTTTGTTTCTTCACGTTGTAATAATTTCAGATTTTTAACCGTGGAGAATTTGCACTATCTCGTTGTGCTAAGTGCTAAGTAAATATCTGCGAGTGATGAGAGTGGAGAGTTTATAATTCTGAAACCAGTCGTCGCATCGTATACCAATTTTCCAAAGGGTCTAACTAACTAAACCTCTGAGAAGGAAGTTTTGTTTCAGTGTGGCTCCCCGATGAATCTGTTCGCCGTCATTGCGAAGTGGGTGGTGCCATCTCGAGAGTGTATTTTGGACGGAGGGTGTTGAAATTGGGCCGGCTCATAGTCCAAATTGATGAAACCCGGCAATAACGATACTTCTACGCCATATCCACGACAAATTCAGATTTTACCAATCGAAATGTGGGGTTTCTCGAGACTGCGGCGTAACCTACTTCCTCGGAACTTTCCGAGTTTTGGCAGCCTCTGGCCCTTTCAGTATTCGCTTACTCAGTATCTTTTGTTAATTTCTGTAATAGTCTTCTCCTCTTACTTGGGCCTTATCCAACGACGATTTAGGAGCATTGGAGTATTGCAAAGAATCTAGGATGCTAATATTGACGGGAACATAGCCATATGATTCTTAAAAGCTGAATTGCCGCCAAAGGACACAGCTAGAGGACTCCGAGTGGGGAAATGCTGTTCAAAGTCTGTTGCACAAAGCAGCTTATGTGCATGTCGAACGCAATAGATGTATAGAATAATTGGTTATTCATGCATAGGAATTCTTTTTACTCGAATGAGGATTTTACTGAAATTACAAGGATTCTTATTTTTTATTGACATTTTATTGACATTTTGACATTTGACATCAAACAATACATGATCTATGAAGTATAACATATTACAAAGTTAATCAATGCATTATAACATATTAAAAAGTTAATTTATAACAAAAAATAATGTATATACATAAGAATTTCTTATATTCATTATGTATCTTTACAAATAATCGTAACATTCGAGGTTAACATTCTTAAAATTTCTTGTTGACTTCAATTGAAATGAGGATTGGATTGAGCTTTGCAACTGATGAACTTGACAGTCTTAAGAATAACAATCCGGTTGAAATTAACGTGATTTGCTTCGTCAACTATGATGCTTACATTGGGCTTATAAATTGACAAAAATGATCCTGAAAAATTCAAATTCACGTCTTCTAAACTGAAATGGAGCACCATATCGATACCTAAAGTATGAAAAGAAAAATATGGATATAATTGGTTATTAAGCATAGCAGTCAACTCTTCCCTAGCCCTTCAATTATCGTATTTAAGAAAAAGAGGAAATATGATTCTGGAAATTTAAAGCATAAGCTATCCTGAAATGATGTGCTGTTGGTGTAAATGGCATTGGTGTTCTAAAGTTTATTTCTTCTGACTGGAAATGTATTACATTCTATAACGAATCCTAAAATTTGTGGTAAATAAGTGACTTGAAAGGCATACGTAACAAAATAAAGAGTTACAGGACCTGTTATAGAGACAAGAATAAATAAATTTTTAGCGTTTTTATTCGGACGTGACAGGAATACCTAAACGCACGATGTCTCCTGAAAATCCTGAACGCTGGGAATGATGAGTGACAAATAGTAAAATCTGATTTGACATTTTGGCCCAAACCATGTTGGCGCTAAAGCGATGTATGGTAGGCGTTCAGGAAGCTGAGGAAATTACACATTTGTAAAATAATTTTCTTCTCATAAACAAGCTGAAAGCATTAAGAAAAACTTAGTTCGACGCTCTCGTTCTCAATAAAGATAGTTTTCAGTTCCTCAAAACTAGAAAAAATGTGAATTTGGCGACGACTGACCTGAAGCATTTTTCGTCATACGCTAGGCAAGTTCATGGTTTACATTTCATTGTGTAGTTATCACAGTAACATCAGACCAAGTGTTGGAGAAACGAACAAGAAACATTCTCGGCGCAGCATCAAAGATACTTAACAGGATTTATCAAGCAATTAGTAGGAAGGTTCTCCGATGAAAAGGTTAAAGAAAGATGCCACTTCGCTCAACAAAAACAATACATTTCAACCATGTAAAACGATAACGAGCCATGTTGCATTATCGCTTGGGTTTAGAAATTATGTATTCAAATACTATACCATTTGTTTAAAAGGTTCAATTTGTTTATATTAATTGAGCTCAACAAAAATAAAAATGAAATGTGAAAATCCATTGTAATTAGTTAGGCTGATATTGATTAAATTAAAAACTGCCAAATAAATGTAACCATTTTCAATTAATAATATATTTCTAACAATGCTCAATGGCATGTAAATTATAGAAGAAATCTAGCGATTACCAAGAAGAACAAAGCATATATATTATGTACCTATTCGTTTACTGCTATATTCTCATAATTATATTCATAGGTCACCAATGCACCTCAATATTTTAATTTCCATGAGTAGTAAGACTAAACTGCTTTCGTTTTTAATGACTTACAATGAACTTCATACGCTCTACGCCTTCCGCTTGCAAATTGCAAGCACGCATTTACTAGTTAGTAATATATAAATCTACAAAACTGACTCACTCATTGATACGAATTCCTGGGCATTTCTAATCGAGCTACAAGGTTGAAATTTGCCCATTTTTCATACTGAATCTTCCTGTACGGCGTCTCGGCAGTGGCTTTCTGTAGCATTTTGTACATCTCGCATACAGATTCAGATATGCCGCGAGCATTCGAGGCGCCGTACAGGAAGATTCAGTATGTAAAATGCTAAAGACAGCCACACGCTTCGTGAGGATTGGAATAATGGAAGGACTGGGAAATAATAAAAAATGGAAGGACTGGGTTGGGAGTTGCTGGAGTCTCTGAGGCTGCACGCGCGCTTGAACTTCTTGAATTGCAAAATTCAGATGAGACTAGTGCCCGGATGACACGGTTGATATTATTTTAATACCTCAGTAGCACTTGAACTGATAGAAGTGACAACATAAGATGGGCACGTAAACTCATTCTTCCCAAGCACCTGCTAATTACTACAGCAAAACAGATAAATTCACTAAGGCAATCCGTTAAAGTGCAGTTATATTTCTCCCTCTCCCTCTTTCTATTCGTTTTCCCTCCCTTTCACGTGGCTGGTTTCTTGACACCCCCTGCCACATGCCCTCGAGGTGACTCGCTGGGTAGGGTTAGATACACACAAGAACTCAATGGAGTAGTTCCTAGCAGTATAGAAAACATTTGAAGTAGCTATTTTCAAAGCAACCCTAGAGATAACCAACCGAGCTCTTACATCAAGGAGCCAACGTATGCTAGAGAGTAATAAATCGTAAATTAATCAATTTATGTGGTTGGAGCGGTAATCAAGGGTCATTGAGTGCACATATTTATAATTTTGTATGTGAGTTGAAAAAATATTTTTACACCACATTTCATTTGAGTGCATCTGTTTATGCGGTGGAACACACCATACACGCAGTCATGGAGTTGATACAATAATTATATTTTACATTTTTGTTCTTAATTTGAACATGTTATGACTAGAGTTTTCGGCGCGGTATTCGAAATTTGGACGGAAACATTGAAATGTATTGTTTTCGAATATAGGACTCGGCGTGACACCTTGATATTTCTTAGCAACAATTTTAATAGTAAAAAATGTGTTATTTCGTATTTAGTAGAAAATCTGTTCGCATGTAATCGAATTATTACGGAGTGTGTGTGTCATGTACTTGAAGGATACGTGTTAAAAGAGCGTTGGATTGCCAAAAAAACCAAATCGGTATGAAGCAATGTATTCACTTTTATAAATAGACACCACTAATGAGAACGTGTACGCAAAGTTTCACGCAAATCTTGGAATAGACGTAATTATTTTTTTTAAGAGGAAAAAGTTTATTTTTCAAAAGAATTACAAATAACAAACTTTACATAGTAACAAATATGATCTAATCCTTTTTTTATATTCTATGATACAAAATACATTAAACAAAAATACATCATCATACACAAAATAGTATTGCTACCATTATATTTTATAATCTATGATACAAAACATTTAAACAAGGTACATCAATATATACAAAATAGTATTGGTAACAGTAATAGTACTGGTAATATTCTTTCATCAATAATGAAGAAACTTTAGAGAAAAGAAATAATAGTGAAATTGAAGTCCTGCTAAGCCAAAGCGGCTTGTTCCATCCACGTTAATTAAACAATTACAAACCCCAGTACCAGAAAAAGATTCAGTCCTAAAAGAACTCGACAGTAGCATTAACTGTTTAATTGATTTTGCATCCGTGGATGAGGATCTGGCCATCCATTTGACATCAATGCGGGGTCTGGGACGCGTGACCGATGCATTAACCACACAGACCCATCCATTCCAATCCTCCGCGGAGAGGGGAAGTCTCTCCCGCTGAGATATGTCGGGCGTCATGCGAGATTGTGAAATACGCGTCCTACTTCAAGCATTGCGATCTAGGTCTAAATCGGCAGGACATGCAAATGGTCGAAGAAATGCTCATCGCTGTTACAAGCCTGCTACAGGAATCGCTATCTGGTCGTCGGTTAAAATTTAGACTTAATATTTTAAGTTCCAAGGCGATCTCTTTTCTGACGAGGTCAAAAAGATTTTGCAAAACTCTGCGGGGGATTATGGCATTGGCTTAAAATGAGGGATCATAGACTGCAGAACGGACAGGTTTAAAATGTCACATTTTCCGCAAACGATTAAAATCCCTAATCAATGCCATTAAGACGTAATAATTATGTTGATAGAGAGGTAGTGTAGCTAATGAATTAATGAATTGAATTGCCATCTATTGCGAATTAATGGGCTTAGTAGGATCAACGTCACGTCTGTGTAATTCTTTATCCCTTCTTTTCTGGTCAGCTTTACCGATGGTCCAAGTCTCTGGGCCATATAGTGCCGCAGTCCATGCGAAGGTTTTCACACACTGCTTCCTTGTTACTGACTGTATTCCCTTTGAGCATGGTAGTGGTCTCTTCATCATGAACACTTTCTTAGCTTGAGCTGTCCGTTGTGCTTCTTCCATCCCATGTAATAACACTTCCGAGGCAAGTGAACGATTTTACTTATTCTTCTCCTTGTTGCGCAATGTTTTCCTTTAATTTCTCTCTTCACCATACCATGATTTTGATTTTATTCCAGCTCATTTTCATATAATATTCTTGTAGTACTTGTTTCATCGTATCCAATGATGCCTTCAGGTCATCTCGATTTTCAGTTTAGATGGCGATGGTATCTCCGAAGCTAGATATTAATTATTTCCTCATTTACCCCTATTCCTTCAATCCTTTTTCTCACTGCTTCTTTAATCGCTTCTTCTAAGTACATATTTCATGTACATATGTACATATGAAAAAGCTCTGGTGAGAGATTGCATCCTTTTCTTACTACTTTTTTTTCTTCCACTTTTCGAGCATGGCGTGGCAAGTTGGGTTTCGTAGAGTTGATGGAACATTCTTCTGTCGCTGTAATCTATTCCAACGTTTCCCAGTGGTTTTAACATCCCAAATAATCTTATAATACCAAGTATATGTATGTTCATAAAATATTTATATTGATTAATTCTTATATTTTAGAAGCTTATACTAGAGTAGCCAGAAGTAGTCAGAACCCTCGAATCATAGAAACACATCGTCTTAGCATTAATAATTATTAATTAATAAATGGCAAATTAAATTACATACGGGTCTATTTTGTGTGGAAATTGCAACCGGGGTTATTCTAGTACCACTCTCTCCCTCTCCAGGGCTAGTGGGTTCATAAAATTGATGTTTCCCTAGCAAAGTGAGAGAAAAACAAGGCCTTTGGAGTTCTAACTCTGATGTATCGGCAGCCGGTTATTGAATTCTTGCAGATGATTACCAGCATTGAGGAAAAATAACTGAGCACCAGGATATTGTACTTATTTTGAGATTAGTAGTTGTTTAACAGAATTTATAAGGGAGGATCTAGGACTCGAAACCCAAAATCTAGCCTGAAAGTGCACCAAACTGATGAAACACGAATTTCAAGGCATGGAATTTCATCTCAAAAAAGGTATTCTTTGGGTATCTTCCATTGGTAAACAATAACTTGGTATGAAAATCCTGCAAACTATCGAATTTTGTACGCTTCTTTCCAACTTTTGCATTTCAATATACAGTCCTTTTTATACTTATGGGTTTGTGATACATGCAAAGATTGCTAATGAATCTCTTGAAAAAGCAGAAATGGAATCCCTATTATCCTTGGGAAATGTACATTTTCCTTGAGCATTAAAATAGACGGAGGTTGTAAGGTGGAGGCCTGTAAAAATAATCAGCGTTGACATGAGATGCGATTTGTTTTTTAGGTTAAATTTTAAAAAATTAATGTTATCAAGTTTTAAGATCCACAGAGTCATTATTATAACTTTGTCAATTCTCGATGTATCCTGACTTTGCGTTTTTATAGCCAATGAGAAAAATTATATATTTTCATTGATGTTTCTTAAAGCTTTTATCGACTTTTATATTTTCCACCCTTCAAGTAATAATTTCATGCCTTATTTGAATCGTATGAAATCAAATTATTGTTTGTAAGTATTGTTTGCTTCCATGATTGAGGAAACGGCAATCCCTTGCTCCCGGAACTGAATCATTTCTTCCAGTTTGCATTTATTCTTCAGATTTAATTCTTCTTTAACTCCTCCATATGCCTAATGTGTTCATTTGTATTAATAGTTAATTATTCGAGATTAGTTTACCAGAAAACATTTTATGCTCAGTATTTTGAGAACGCAGCATTGATAGTTAGGATAAAGGTCCAAGTATGAGACTCCTGCGTTATATTTCCCTTGTTCCCTGTTTCATATATCATTTATCTTTATTTTTCTGTATTATTTCTTTTATGTGATTTAAATATGATTTCTTCCACACAAATATTTGACGGTTTATTCAATTACACTCTTTTGAAAAACATTTCTAATTATTCCTACGCTATACTGAAAATCGTTGAATCAGTCAGTTTCTATTTTACCTAAATTTAATGTAAACATGGTATAATGGTATGTTGGATACTTTATAATGTATGTAATGAGTTTACGCACGTAGAGCTTACGTACAGATTACGCACGATCGAACAAAGGTATTTTTATTTGGCATCTTTAAAGGCCGTTGTACACGATGAAAGATTTTGTACAAACGGGTGTACGACGATCAACGAAATTAGAACAGGTTCTATTTCCCGTGCAGGCATTGAGACATTCGCACAAGCGTTCATACAATTTTCCGCGTTACACGATACATTTTGCCTCATGCTTGTGTTCACAGAAGAGTTCGTGCAAATAAATATACCGTGTAAAACGGCCTTAATAGTTAAAGTGTAAAATTGCAGACACCATGGATAAAATTACAAGGTTGTTAAGAAATGTAGCTTCTGTTACGCACATGGTGAGATGCGAAGTTTATTTCTCATTCTAGTGCCATAAACAAAGACAAAGTAAGAAATGTTTCACAATGAAACTTTGCGAAAGGTGTAGTTCGACTGTAAGTTATTTTATAAGTTTTACCGCAGTATGGATCATATACTATAGCAGTTAGATTACTAATTTACTAGCAAGTCAAATTCCGGGATGCCGGTATTTTTTTGTAGATACTGCTGGTACAGCACTATTGTAGCGTTATAAATACTCGTCGGAAAAAGATTGATACCCGTGTCTATCTCAGGCTGTTCAATATTTTTAATCCATCAGGTTGTTTGATTTTTAACCCCCCGCTTTTACAGTAGAAGTTGTACAGTAGACGATCTATTCAGTTTCTTTGCAGTACAAACTCTAACTTGAGGCAGTTAAGATCCTCATCTTTTCCTAATAAGATTTCCAGTTTTTTTTCCTAATAAGGGCAAAATATTCTCGCTTCAGGGAATACACTCCATAGTTTGAAATGGAACTAAATATTAACATTTCTTTTCTTGTTACTTGTACTCATAGGCGTGCGCACGAGTAGTGCCGATGGTGCACCGGTACCACCTAATGGCGAGAAATAATAAATGAAATGCCGTAGAAATTCGTGAAAATTATAGTGACGAATGTTTATAATTTTGCAAGAGAATTAGATGAACCATAAACCGGTAAATAAATCAAATTCCTAAGTGATTTTTTCCCACTGTCTTATTGACAACCAGCGTTTAAAATTCACTGTAGCTGGCTGACTGGCGGAGCAAATAAAGTTTTGCATTTCGTACATCGTACCAAGCGTGCGCAGAATTAAACAACTGAGGAGTGCATTTGCGGTGGCGTGCTAAGAGTTGATGTCAATTAACATTTACATAAGCTATAGAATAACGAAACAGAATAAGTTTCTTACTCGCTTTCATTTTTATGCGCTACAATACCCGCTTTAAATAAGTGCTTTGAGTGGTTACTCCTTGACAAAAGATCAAAATTATTCAATGAGTTCCAATGTACCTTGAAAATGTTCTCAATAACACCTGTCCATAAATGACGTCCACACGATGAGGGGGGGGGGGAGTCACCAACTTGTAACAATGTGTGACAGAGGGGACATCCACACTTTCACTGCATATTATGTCTTATTTTTACTCAGACTGTTGAGGGGGGTAGAAGGTTTTTCATTTTTGTGACATCATTAAAGGGTAGTGACCCTATTTGTGACTAACTGTGACAGGGGGGGTGGGGAAGGGGTCTAGTTTGGTCAAAAATTGTGTGACATCATTTTTTGGACGGCCCCTAACCAGTGCCCGTTGTGAAAGACGTTTTGCCAAACTATCAATTGCCAAGAGTAAACTTTGAGTGACAGGGTCTCAAGATCGCTTGGAGTGCCTAATTTTACCATTCAAAGAGCAAGAAACTGCAATAAATGTCAACTATATGGATGTCACTGAAGTGTTTAAAGTTCTTATTCTTTTAAAGGTGAGAGGAGAATGTTGCTCTAAAGCAAGTTATTAAAGTAAGCATTTTAAGTTTGACTTTATAACAATAAGGTAGGTAATGATTGGTAGTGTGTTTTGTTTCATACTTACAAACATTTCAAGACATTATATACATTTATTTGCGAAACATACGTATCTACATAAACAAATTTTTATTTTTTATTAACCAAATGTTGTTTGTTCAACTTTTATTATTAATGTTTGCAAACGTGTTCCAAATTTCTTTAATACAATTTTTAACCGCTAGTTTGAAAATGAAAACAATTCCAGGTACATACCACCGAATATTAAGGTCTGCGCACGCCTATGCTTGTACTTAACAATCAGAAGTACCCGCGACTCTTCTGTGTGTTCTATGTTGCGATATGTTTAAGCACATATTTTATTAAAATATACAAATTTTCCGTGACAAGCAAAGACAAGCATCCTTATGATTCGCGCCATAGATAGGTTGTTGGATTTGAACTCAGGCGTAGCCTCCTTCGGCCTAAGATGAAAGTTTTCATCAATATCCGCTTGGAGTCGCCCGCATCAGCTACCTTCCGAACGCTCGTCGGACAGTAGCGCCGTCGGAAAACTTGTAAGCTACTACCGTTGTCTTCCGGGATTTGATACAATTTAAACTTTCTTTTTTACTAATAATACTCTTAAGCCAAGACAAAAATATATTATATTTCACCGTTTGAGCTTGGAATAACATTCGGAATATTGATTTGGAATAGAACACGTTTATCATTTCTCACGCATCGTGATATACAATATTAGTATGCTAAAAAGTGAAAACTGTGGAGAAGTAGCTAAATTCCATTCCGTGAAAACATTTATCCAAAAATCAATCGCTTGTGATCGGCTAATTTCGTACAGCATCGGTTTAGTCATTTAAGCGAATGCCCGAACATAGTTGGATGCTTCATTATTTCACTATCTGAATCCTTATTTCGTACTATAAAAATGGATTTGAGGTTAAGATAATTTTTAAAATTAATCATTAACATGACTTCTCATGAAACTTAACATAACATGACTTGACATGAAAGTATTAGCTCGATTTTATTTTCTTACCACATATATATGTTAACTAAGTTTTCCAGGAAAAACTAAGTGATTTCTTCCGTTTAACGATCTATTCTAAATCTTAGTAAGCATGTGATTGGGCTTGAGTCGCATTTTGGGAAAATTGGGTGGGTTAAATATTTTGTCTTGGCGATCGTCGAGACCTATCCTCTCCCGCCGCTTCCATGAGGGGGCAGTGGGTCCTTTGTGCTGAGAACAACTTCATCCATCCCAAAGGCATGGGCATCTTTGGGCAGAGATAATTCAATCAGATTCTCCTGTGGCTAGTAAAATTTATCTACTTTAAAATTATATTTTAATAGATAGGTACCTATTTATCATGTCACTCTCGAACGCTAATTCACGACGACACGCAAAATGAGTTCGTTTTTTATAAATTTTTCATGAAATGGTAGGATTTTATGGTATCAAATCTTGATAACGAGCCAAGAGTAAATGGGGATCGGGTTGGTGAGGCGGTAAGAGTTATAGCGTCCCATCCAGAGGGCCTAAGTTCGAATCCCAACTGCGATGGAGATACTTAATTGGAATCCACATGCCTACTTGGGTGTCCTGAGGTCACTCCAAACGCAGTTCGTCGTCCGTCGGTTAAACTGTACATCCTTTGCATTGGTGGTCCCAAGGGGGGAGGGCAGTAGGGGCAATTGCCCCCCCCCCCCCCAAAACCTAGCGTATTTCTTTGTCATAGACCTTAAATTAAAAGCCTAAATTATATTGCTGCTTTTTTATTATTGAAGTTTTGGTTATTTTACTTTAAACTTCCTCACTCAATAGCCCACCAATTAATCCAAGTGAAGACATTTCAATTGCCATGACGGAATAATAAAAATAAGTAAGTGATTAATCACAATATGGAGTAGGTTTCTTTATTTTTTGATGCTACTTAAATTACTTTCATGACAACCTAACTCTGAAAACCTTTGTTGAGTGTTTGGCGGCTATGTAGTGTGCACGGTATCCTGATCAATCATTGTTTCTGTATTTGTTTCATGGAGAGTGGAGTGAGACTAGCCCCTTAAATAACTTCTGTGGCTGTGCAGTCAACGCAACCCCGTTGATGACAACACTCCGTCAGCAAAATGTTCAAAGCCTTCGATGCGCATGCTGTAGAAGGAAGGATAATGGATTACCCTCGGCTGAACTCCTGAATCGTGATAGCTGCCGCATAACTACTAAAGTAGCACAGTTTTTCGGTGAAAATTTGTTTGCATTGAGCAAATCTGGAGTTTAGGTTGTGATATAATCACTATTACAATGCTCACGTGACTGTAACTGTTACTGTAGGAATTGTGTTGATTGATACCATACAAGAGTTATCTATATGTCGTGAAACGCGATGGCTTTGGTTACGATCCACAAGTTAATCATTTCAAGCTCAGTTCAATTGTGCCACAAGGAATCAGTTATAGAACAGACGTAGGAAAGCAAGTTTTTACAGCTCTCCCTTAGGGTTTTCACCAATTTCTTAGGTAGTAGGTATGTGATTTTTAAAATTTTTCCTCGAAGATATATTTTAACCTCTCAGTTAATAAAATTGATTGTCTCAAGCGTGATATAGTAGAAGGTTTCCATATAAAAAAAACGAAATAGCACTTTTACACATCAAAACTTTATTCTCACTTAACGCTTCGGCTGACATAACCATCATCAGGTGACTGTGTGGCATGCTGTGCGATTACTTCAGTTACCTGATGATGTATGAGTGAGGCGAAACGCGTCGCGCAAATGAAGTTTTTGTGGAAAAGCGATATTTCTTTTTTGTATTCACTTTTTTGTTGACCACGCTGATTAATTACATCATTGTAACTATCGATGAATTCTCATAAAATAAATCAACCCTTTACCAACTTGAAATAAATGGAAACGTAGAGGAGATGGTAAGGGATTAGTTTAATTTTTTACACTAATTACATTGATGGAGCATTCATTGAATAACCAAGTACAACTACAGGTGTGAATATTTTATCCTGCACATGATTGTAGGTATCACGAAAACACGTAACTCTATCAGGACGTCTTATTTCCCTGAAATGATTAATTACCCAGGGGCTTGTAAGTGACACTATATATGTTGCAAATTACTTTAATATTTAATTATAATTTTTTTACCGTTAAGTTAAAAATCGTCCGTAATCGATTCCATCTCCAGTTTGGGGCATTTTCATTAATACTTGTGTGTATTTTTGCTGTGTAATTAAGTTCTAATATTTTTTTGACCTTAAGTGTGATTAATCATATCTATGAGAGGACACTCAGATTCATGGTTTGAAAATAAACGAGCAATTCTCATGGACCTCGCGGAAATCCAGTGAAACCTTTCCTGCTTAAAATGTTTTGCAATAGCGTGAAGCGTTAAACGTTTTTCGTTTAAATGTTTTCATCGACTGGAAATTTGGTGAGGTTAATGCTTTTTAAGTATTTTTTTAAATTTTGGATTCGGATCTACATATGACGACGAAGAGAGTAGACAAAAAATTTCATTGAAAAATTACTTAAAAACTGACCGACTACCACCAAAAAGAGCCCTCTTCATCTTTGCTTTGAAAGGAAGGCCAGAGAAAATGAGTTCCGTAAGCCTTCGTCAGCCTTTTTTTACGATACTCTTTCGTAAAGAATTCTCGATAGAAAACAAAGTTCCTGGTTCCTCTTTTTTTCAGCAGTTTGGATTGGAGAAAAAACTGACTGACTGATTGCCGTCGACTTATTGAGTGGAGGGCAGGACCGTGGGAAAAAAGGGGAGGGGTTTGGCGTTGCTGGGGGCCTCCAATCGCGGATAGATGTGAGTGTTGGAAAGGGAACAGACTTTGCGAGTTTTACTGTATGTTTTTTTACTCACGACCTGGATTTCAATAGTTTATGTCATCTTTAAACTGTTGAAACACGAGTCGTGAGCGAAAGACTTACAAGTGAAATTCGCAAAGTTTGTTCCCTTTCCATCATGGAGAAATTTCACATAGTTACCACTGATAATGTACGATTTGTTAGAAGTGAAATGTGTTGGTGGTGTTCCCTGGTGTGGCTCCTGACGCACTTACACCCATATGAGAACTTTGCAAACAAAGTCGTGCAGTTGAAGTGGACGAACTGCAGGCTAAATAAAATTCACAAAATTATTTTCGATTAAAAATGAATTTACATCACTCGCGTACCTTGAATATTACGACTTCCAACACGGTTTTGAGGCCGTTTCACACGAAGCACTTGATTGCACCATTTGATGTACATAAATTGCGAGAACGCGAGCACGGAATTAGAGCAGTGGCTATTTTACCATCTCTCGTTTATGCATTTGCGAATGCATTCTTGCGACTCATCGCTTTACACGATGCAATTTTCAATGCGCATCCATACACAGATCAGATTATGCAATTAAATGCTTCGTATAAAACGGCCTTAAGGTGCTCGCAAGCGGAAGTGTTTTTTTAATGGAATTCAAGGTGTCCGTAGTGTAATTGTTTAACTTATTGCACTTGCATATTTGGGAAATGGATCATTCTCAATGCTTTGTCCTTTTTGCGAGTGATAAGGACGAGTAGTTTTATGGCTAAGACGGAAAGCATAGCTATTGTAATATTTTTTTGCAAATATAGGTCGAGGCCTCCAAATATTTCCGACGAAGCCCCGTCTTTATACTTACACCAATATATAGAACAAAGTAATGGGAATCGATGCGCGAAGTTTTTCGCACAAGTGATGGTGGCGATGAACTAATATGTGCGAGCCACGTGTTAAAAGTAGGGATGTGTGAAAAACTTTTGTCTGCTTGTTTTTTAAATTTAGACTCAAATACTGTGGTTAGGCTTGTGCGATGACCGATTTTGGTCATCGATTTTCGATGAAAAAATTTCATCGAAATGTTTCGATGACGATGGCTGTCATCGATCATCGTATAGAGTGTACACGATGACCGATGACTATCGATGATCGATGAATGTCGATGATCGATGAATGTCGTTGAATTACGATGGTCGAGGACTCTCGATGAACTGTGCAGTAGTGATGAGCGATATATCGCTGTGATTGAATCACCGATACTGAAAAGTAGCAATCACAGCCTGTGACTAAATAATCGAAATCACTGTGACTGTGAATTCGGTGAATTTAGCCGATTTAGCTCAGGCTGCTACCGCTGCTACCAAGTGCACCAGTGCAACCAACGAATACAATGCTACCACTGCTACTGCGTGTTAACTGTGATTGAACGTGATCGCTACTTCTGTATCGTCTACCACAAACTTGAGGAAAAACATGAATACCAAACATCCCACTGTGGCCCTGCCATCGTCCTCAAGGCGCAATAGCTGGGGTGCTTATACTTTATACATTCATTTTAGATCTAAGGCGTTCAAATTAATGGAAAAAAGAAGAAAAATTAGTGATATAAGGATATCGATCATCCTCATCGATGGTTCTCATCGATTCATCGACATCAATGATTCGCATCAACTCATCGACTCATCGGGATCGATGATTCTCATCGACAACTATGATTCGCATCGACTCATCGGCATCGACTCATCGGCATCGATGATTCTCATCGACTCATCGATATCGATGGTCGATGACATTCATCGTCATCGATTACAGTCATCGCACCGCGATGAATAAAATCATCGTCGATGACTTCGATTAATCGACCCATCGCACAAGCCTAACTGTGGTGACCACTAGACGTGCGAATCGGGCTCCGCGCGTCGCAGCTCACTTGTTGCATTAGCATCTCAGACCAAGAGACGGGGTACTGAGCAGGAATGAAATCGCAGTAAATTAATTTTCGCCAATGATCCGTTACTCATAATTAGGGTTGCCAACCGTCCGGAATTTCTCCGTACAGTCCGGATTTTCATGTATTTGTCCGTAGAGAAGAATTGCCTCATTCCGGACGGCACTTTGTCCGGAATATGTGGAAAAGTCGCATTTGCACAACATCTCTTTAAATTTAAGAGTATTTATCATCATTTATTAAATAGTTGTTGCTCATCAAAATATAATAATGTTTAAAAATTTACAAATTGTATAACGTTTAACTGGATTTCAATTTTTATAAATTTTAACCATATTTCATCTTTCCGAAATTTTTTTACGGAGCGTGGTTTGTATGTGTTTTATATTAACTTTAAACAAAATGCTAGAATTAAATTGTTATCTATATTATTATTTATAATTATTGTATGAGTTGATCCCAGATTCCAATCCAACGATATATCCAAGTCATTGAATCTTTAAATAACGTGTCCGGCTGTTTTGATGATAAGAACAATCCAAAATATGTTCGCCTCCGGCGGCTGATACAGACCTCTTGCTTCGCCCCTGACCCCTTGTATACCCACAAAATCAGCGCTTGTTCCGGAATTCCGGTAAAACCAAGTTGGTAACCCTACTCGTAATCCCACCACGATCATCGTAGTTTCCAGCCCGTCGTCATGGCGCGCCGTCCGTCACTCATATGGTGATGGCCTGAAATGGGATATACTGCCCGGTGATTTTTTGCGACCCCTACTTTAAATTCTTCCATGAGAGGGATAAATGTCAGTCTGATTCAATATTTTTGCAGCGATTTTATCCGCAATTGCATACAAGCGTGCAATTAATGTCGAAGCCGATAAAGAATGTGCGTTTCAAAGTGGAAGGGAATGCTTTAGGTTGTACTGGTGCCGGGGATATTTTGTAATTCCACTTCCGGCATAGATCTTTCGGAAGAGCACCAGCTCAAATGAATGATCCATTTGAGCTACTCCGCTCTCGAAGTACTCACGGAGTGAGTGCTGTCACTACCCATGGCGGCGTCACGGTTGACTTCAAAAAACAAACATGGAACTCGGAAGTGTATAAAATAGAAAATCTATTAAGTTACAGAGGTTGAAAGGCAGTACTTGGACAGAAATACAAAGTAATTATCAAACACAATAACAACAGACTCAGCTTGTGAATTTGGCGGGATTTCTGCAAATTCGGAAACGAAAGCAGCGTTAAATCGCCTAGCATTTAGCGGGCGATTTGGAAGCTCAATTTCACGACCGAAAGAACTGAGAAATGAACCATTATCGGCCGAAATGAACGAGTCGAGGGTGTCCCCGTCTGGCGTACACAGTATACAACTCAACTTTCGGTAATATTCTCCATATATGGAGCGATCCGTGACATCATGTTCCGTGAGGTGAAATTACAAAATATCCCCCCAGGCATGATTTGGATAAGTCGAATTGGAAGTCGTTAATTTCAAATTTCGTGAACAACTTGATTAGTTTCTGATCAAAAATAATTTCGTGAATTAATATAGCCCGAATATGCTATCCAAAACTACACCACGTTGTTTGTTCGCTAATTTCCCACATTGCCGTATCTTAGAAGCAGCACTAGGAAACACCACCACCGAGAGTCCGTGCTGAGAAGAGTGGGCGTCGCCCGTGCACCGTGCACCATCGAAAACCCCTCCCCTTTGTTCCCAAGGTCCTCCTTTCAATAAGTCGACAGTACTCAGTAATTCTGCTGTTTTCCCTCGATCCAAACTTCTGAAAAAAAAGAGCCACCATGAAAATGTCTTCGCTCTCAGTCGAAAGTACTACATCAAAGCTTATCGCTGAAAATAACTTACAATGGTTAACAGAACTGAAACAATGATAGCTTTGTAATTTTTACTAAGTTTTTATTTCAATACGACCTATTTCATCGGGTAGGCGACATCCTCGGGTGACATAGGCGACGTCCTCTTCCGCCTATGCGATGAAACTGGTGGTATTGAAATAAAACCTTAGCGAGCATTACAAATTTATCATTTTTCAGTCATGTATTTTCACAAAATCACCCCTGTAAATATCGAGTTCGGAAAAAGAAGTAATTTTCTCTGGTCTTTCTCTCAAAGGAAAGATGAGCTTGCTTCCTTTGATGGAAGTTGGCCAGCTTTTCCAATAATTCCAATCTTAAATATGCTGGTCACCTCTCTCGTTCTTATATTTACCATTAATCAAATCCTAATCTTATGAAAAAAATAATAATAAAACATTAACCTCACAAATACTCAAGTTGGTGAAAACATTTGAGCAAATACTGTTCCATTTATGTTATTGAATGAACGTACGTCTAAATTTTTATGTCTATTTCACGTCAAGATTATATTATTAGACGTGCGTTTCGACGTAGAACATTCATCGACACCATACGTGAAGACGAATTAATTCACTGTTTTATTTTCAACAGTCCTCATCATGCCCTCATGATAATTCGTAAGTGTGCTCAGACCATAAGTCAGAAAGCAGCAAATTGTGACCGCGATGGTGGGAGTGAGGTTAAGAGCAATGGATCAAAAGAGGAAATCTATTTACTGTGAATTCCTTCCTCCTTATTGCATCAAATATTTCTCTGTCACTCAATCTGAGCAGCCAAGGAGCCTTTTCGCACAGCGATTCCCATTACATCGTTCGGAAATGTATTCTGAAGTTCGTTATGAAATAATTGTGATAGAAGCTTCATTCTTTAAACAAAATGAGGCTAAAAGATCAAAACATTTAATTTTTGCAATCGATTTTTCTCTATCCGTCGAAAAACTGAATATTTTAAAGTTCAAACGCAAAATGAATGCAAATTTTGATCCTTTTTCATTTTCGTTGCTAGGCAATCTTTTCATTGTTTCCGAGGCTTCCAGTACCTTATTAACTGGCTATAAAGGCTGCATTAAGGGGAATTTAACATTCTCGGTACGTATTTCAATCGCTTTTAACGATATTATGCCTTCGAACTACACGATTTAGAATGTTTAATGATGATATACATATCTTATGGGTATTTGTAACCCTGTATTCTTGCAGTCTACCGTAACTTTGATACTCTCCTCCATTTGCTCACGTCTACGGCAACCGTTGGGATCTCACCAGAATCTTCCATTTTACTTCTAAACATACCCTTCCCACCTTATTCTGGGTTTCCCTTTCTCTGTTTTTCCGGGGAACTTTAAATCTTGCACCTCCTATCTGAAATATACATTGAAACGTCGGTCGAAAAGTCCAAACCATGTAGAACGATAATGTAGTCTGCTGCGTTATCGCTTGGATTTTGAAATTATGAAGTCAATTACTACTCCATTTGTTTAAAGGTATATTTTAATTATATTAGGGGAGATCAACAAAAATTAAAATGAAATGTAAAAATCCATTGCATTTACATAGGCTGATATTGATTGAATTTCAAACTACCAAATAACTGTATACATTTTCTATTAAAAATATATTTCCTTCAATATTGCTCATAATTCTGTAGTTCGAGTTCACATAGTATATTTTTGAAAAGACGGGACATTTGCATTTTTCAGTTTAAAAAAACTGGGACATTTCGTTAAAATGCTGGACACATTAATAATGAGAAACATGGAATTAAATTCACCATGCCTGTATATAATGAATCACAATCGCACTTACAGCGATTAGAAGAACAGAATTTTAAAATATGCCTGATTAAAGAAAATTATACAGAATACATTAGAATATTTATCACAATTACGAATAGAGGATATGAATTCCGGCGAGATATGGTGGAAGTTTTCCATTATGGATAAATGAGAAAACGTAGTGAACTCCACAGATAATTTTATTAAGACGACCTAGGTTTCGACACGTTGTGTCATCTTCTATTATTATTCTTCCACAATTATGAACCTGATCAAGAAGTTTCTTTTCATTAGATATTTAGCCATGAAAGTCAACACAAGACAAATCCTTAAATTAAGTCTTTACAATGATTAAAGCTTTTACTGTTTCATTTGATGAAGGGAACTTCTCTTTTAATACTATCGTTAAATAGGCACGTACGTTTCGGCATGATACAAACTATGTGCAAAACTGACCAATTTACAGTCTAGCAATGCCGGCACTGAACTGACGCGACGTCATATGCAACCGGGAACCATGTTTATGTAACGCTGCCAACAGAAGCATCGGGAAAAAGAGAATTACTATTATAATTACCAACTTCCTAATATACCTCATCAAAGTTTCATGAATTCGACACCAGGAGTGCTGCATATTTAAAATAGAAACCCTAATGCACTGCTTTCAGGAATGATGCTTACGAAAGAAATAAGCGGGACATTTGGAAAAAAAGTCGGGACACCGGGACATTCTATCGAAAAACGGGACCGTCCCGGGAAAAACGGGACAAATGGGAACCCTATTCTACATTTTGGTGCAAATATAACGATGGGTCTCCATGGTATATTTTATTTAGGCCTCGATCTATACAATTGGGAAAAAATATTACAATTCCTATGCTTTCCGTCCAAGCAAACAAGCCATTTGTGTCTATATCGCTCGTAATAAGGGCGCATCATTGAGATTGATTCATCAGCCAAATATTTGAGTGCTCTAAGCGAGACAATTGCATTAAGGGCAACTTGAATTAAAAATCGAATCCATTACTGTATTCCGACGCTCGTTTTCATGAGTTGAACTGACTTGTTACAGCCACGTCAAAAAGAAAGGCACATCGGATAATGTGGACCCTCGGTAAACCGATAGTCGGATAGCAGAGACTGTACTGGTCCCCAGAACGAGCTCTGGCATGATCAGGTAAAATCTGGTGCGTTGGTCATGAATATTTTACTCCCACGTTACCATAATTTGTACCCGTAATCGCAGTAGGAAAATCTTTTTAAGTCTGCCAAATCTGTCCGTTCCCATTACAACTATATTTCCGGAAAGAATATAATTTTCACGAGCGACTTCTCTCTTCCCCACCCCTCCCCAAATGGTAAAATTGTCGCAAATCATACGGTAAAATACGAGAAAATTGTCATGCGAAAAAATCGGCCTGGACCGAGAATGTGAAACCATCGACCTTTGCCTTGGCAAATTTGAGTTGTTACTTCTAAGAAGTACTATTTTCCCTTGCGTTGACTTAGTTGATGGACCGCGAGGGGATGACATCCATTTCCCTTGAATCTTCTTGAATCTAAAACCTACTAATCTAAAATCCCTTGATTGCATCCCCTATTTCTTTGCCAAAATAGTCAAACACAGAGTCCCACATTTCCTCAATATGTCCTCAAATGCTATTCTGTCTTCTCTTTCCATATCTAATCTTCAAAACCACAGACTTAAAACTGATTTAAAACTCCTCCACAACACCCTTAACTCGACCATTGACTGCTCTGAACTGCTTTCTCTCTTCAACTTTAGGATACCAGCTCGATCCACCCGTACGCATTCATTACTCCACCTGCCTATTCCTAGGATATCACTCACCCAGCGCTCACCTTTATTTCGCCTCTCCTCCCTTCTTAATTCACTCCCTCACACTGTCGATCCTTTTTATTTATCATGTAACCATTTCACCACCCAAGCTATGTCCCACCTGTCAACAAATTAAATATTTCCCCTTTCCATCTTGGCCTCAGCGTTGTTGATTTTTATGTTGTTATTGTATTTTTGTCCTCTGTCATGTTTATTGTTAAATGTTTCACTTTAAATTGGCGCTACTGCATGTTTATTGTTAAATGTTTCAATTTAAATTGGCGCTACTGCTGTATGTGAACAATATTTTTAAATAAATAAATAAATAAATTTCCATGAGAATTAGGAAACCTGGCTACCGTGGTGGCCTGCGCATTGTCCCGGCAAGCCAAAGTTCCATGGTTCGATTGCCTTGGCATTGCCATTCACTGGGGACATTTTTCTTATGGCAATTTTTGCGTATTTCATCGACATATTTTCGGCAGTATGAATCAGCAGTCGGCAGTATGAATCGGCAGTATCATCGCATATGGTATTTTACTGAACCATGCGTAAATTCTGTAAAAGTTTTGATTATATCCTAGCATTGCCATTCACCTGGGACATTTTTCCCATCCAACTCTGCCTTTCCGCCTTATGGGATTTAATGGGAACTTATGGGACGCCGCGTAGACGTTACAGTCCCTTTGATCGGGTACCTAATCCATTGTCGTACGAGGAAGTCAACGCATTAAACGAGGGTTGCATTTATTTATTTTCTTTGTTTACTTAAAAAGTCCCCCAAAACAGCACAAAAGCTTATTACGTTGGTCGACAATCAAACAAATAATAAGAAATATTAACAAAATATACCCTAAAAATGTAAAACATAACAGAAAAAAAGAAAAATACGAAGGAAAGAAAGCTTGGGATTGGGATTTATGGATAAGGAGGTGGGATAGCGGGAGTCAGCGTAATTGTTTAAGAGTCAAAAATATTAGGTACGTAAGGTTTTTCGTTGCTTATGAGTGAATAATGTATGTGCATTTCTTGAGAAGATTTTCTTCGAAAGCGCTAGGAGTCTGGCCCCGATTATTATACTTCGGAACAAATTCTAAACGATTTCCTTTAAGACGATGAATTGTTGCTTCAAAGCAAATGCAGTTTCGATCCATCAGTGAAATTAATCACATTTCGCCACTCTTTCATTGTTATCAAGGGGTCTCTCAGTTCATCGGGTTGGTGTGATGGTTGAAGTGTAGGCTTTCCATTCTGGTGGTCGAAATTCGAGTTCCGGGAGTGGTGGAGATTTCACAGGGACATCCCAGTGCCTCCTTGGGTGTTCTATGGAGAGCAATTTAAGTTTAGTACTCCGTTCGTCAAATTGGACGGAAATCTAAGGAGCAATAGAGTATTTGCGTAAGTGAGGTATTTTGTTGAAATTTATTATAGCGAGTAGTGTTTGGTTTCGAAATGCCACGTACGAAATACCAAGGTATAATTCCAACTAATTAATTTAATAAATAGCTTTTAATATGCATTGTTTTAGCATCGAAATTGCCTAGGTCTAAACGCCCAACCATTAGTTCTTCGTAGTGTGACGTCATCTCCCATATTAGCAGAAGCGAAATAGCCTAGCTGTGCGTTGAGAGTGAAATGGTATTTGCCTTTTCGAAGTTATTTCGATATTTGCTAATTAATAGCTAAAGTTTCGTCCGCACGCTAAGACTACACAGTCACACAATCTCCAAATCAACAAATGGTCGACTATGGGAGATGACGTCAGAGCCTACAAAACATGGCGGACCAGTGTTTCGGCGCAATAATAATTTATTAGATTTTATTAGCCAATAAAAAATTAACGAAAAGCCTCTCGAGCGTCAGAATGAAAATTTAGTGTCTGAAGTATCGATAGATTTTTTATATGTCACTTCCCAAAAGTGTGCAAATACTCTATTGGTGCCTTTCGTAAGGGTAAGCTAATATCTACGCCAAATTTTTCTCCAGGGTAAATCCGTTTCCCAATTAATACTAAGGATAGTGCAAATCAGCTGTTGGTCACATGGCCTTATTATTACAACTACTGCCATGTAAGCCAAGAAAATGATGTTTTTTTGGTTTTGTTTTTGAAATATATCATGAAAGGCGCATACCGCTGTCTGAGTGTTGGTCAATTGCTCGTTTGGTGCATTTTTCATCCGGTGATAAAGAGGCCGCTGAAAAGTGAGGAGAAGAGTAGCCAGCGGGAGAAAATTTAGATGATATTAATGGCGCACACAACTTTTGATTTGTGACATCGGTATTAACACATTTCAGGGTAACAATACTTGCTCTTTTACCGATTGCGGTGGCTAGTTAAAATTTGCCTGAAATCACCCACCTTCGTTTTAAATATCGAAATTATTGTAATGGTCTGAAGTGTCTTGTAATCTATCGTATTGACTCTGCATTTAAATTACAATATCAGTGCAGTCAATTCAATGGTCCGCGAGTTCACTTCGTGGAATGAAGACATGATGGTTTCAAAAATAAACTTTGTTGTATTCCACACAAATTTATTAAATTTGTGTGGAATATAACAAGGTTTATTTTTGAAACCATCATCAGTGCAATGACTACGTAATTTACATTATTCTCTAACCCCGTTAGACTTGTAAGACCACCACTCCAAGATGTCTACTTTAATATAAAGGGGTAAATATTGTACCCACAAAAATGGAGACTGAAATATTTACATAACGAATTTGAATCTATGGCCAGGATACGTCTTCGAGCGCACAGTAAAGTTGTGAACAATTTTGTGCTATAGCCGTGTCCCACTGCACAAGTTTCTCTGATATTTTCTCTGCAATAATGTTATCATCAGTAGTAATCAATCCGAAGATACGTTTGCTTCAGCTGTTCACCTCACTCTTCTCTCCGACAACCGCTTCAATCCTACATAACTATTCACTTTGACGTGCAATAATATATTGAATACGATTTTTCGAACGATAACTCCTGTCTCTTGTTCCCACTATTACTCTGGGATTGGGATTAACGATATAAAAAATTAACGATTAAAATTTATCGTTAAAAATTTAGTTAACTATTTAAATTAACCGTTTCTTTTTAGAAGAGTTAACTTTAACTTTTAACCTTAGCTCGTAGGCTTCCGCGTATGTAGTGTTGACTTTTCCTTATTTCGGGATTCATTCCGCGATGTTAAAATTGCAAAATAAATATTTCGCTGCTCCTCCTGCCAGCTTCATCAGGTTAACTGAACTGATTCCTTAGTCTCGCTCGTCTTTATATATATGAGTGAGGACTCCATAATTACCGCCTTTCTGCAATAGGCGAACACCATCTCAGCCGCCCCACTCATAATTTCAACTTTAAGGAGAAAAAATTAATATCAAAGGAGGTACGCTATTACCCAATTTCTATAGCCTCCCTGATTACAGGGAGGCTATAGAAATTGCGAAGAGACCGGAGAACGTCAACCGAGAAGACGGCTACAGGTTGAGTAGAAATCTTAAACGAATTTTCAAATTTAAAAATTCCGGAAACAATGGGAGTCCTCACTCATATATATAAAGACGAGCGAGACTAAGGAATCAGTTCAGTTAACCTGATGAAGCTGGCAGGAGGACCAGCGAAATATTGTTTTTTGCAATTTTAACATCGCGGAATGAATCCCGAAAAAATAAACAGTTAACTTTTAATCGTTATAATTATGCATTAACTGATACAAAACTAACTTCAGTTAATTGGTTTCGTTAATTTTTGGCGGATAATGACCTGTTAGAATTTGGGCGCAAAGCTTGCCCAACAGACAATGGGGAAAATAAAACGGTACCTAAGAATGCAATATAGCTGGGTATTTCTGCAAGAATGCAATGAATAGGCCCAGACGAATACATCCAAACAAAAGTGGGGTTGAGTGGAGTTGAGCACCAAAGTTTAGGAACACAAGAAAACACGAGACCACACGAAGATCATGTCCGAGAGGCTCAACACTGGCATTCCATCATCAGCATAATGGTTGCGCTGCTGGGCTTCATTTTTCAGGCAGGAGAGGACGGATGTCCGAAATGAATTTTGAAATGAGAATTTTATTAGAGTTTAATGACTTTTCAAGTAAAATTTAAATACATTTTTCTTGAATTTGAAGTTTGTATTTATTTATTTTATCTCAATTGCGAAAAATAGCTTTTAAAAGTTACCTTTTAAAAGTTTCTTAAAAGTAATTGAAAAAGTAACTATTAACGTTAAAGTTACTTTTTTTTAACTTTAACTTTAATCAGTAACTTTTTCAGAAAAGTAACTTTTAACTTTAACTAGTCTTTTTACAGTGGTTAACTTTAACTTAATCAGTAAATTTTTTCTGGTAACTTTCCCAATTATGCTTTGGGAGGAAATCGTTGCGGTATTCAGAATAGCGTTTGCGGACGCATGCTTGATACGCTCAACGCGAGTAATGTGGACGCCGGTGGAAACAATTAAAATCCCATCATTCTTATTGCAAAGGATTTGGCCGTAAATATTAATACAACCATTTACCAACTTGTCAACGTTTCGATTTAATTTCAAATAATATTTTGGTTATAGGACACTGTCCCTGGCGTTACTCGGTGGAATTCCTTCATTTTTTTCATTCAAGTATTCTACCAGCTGATTGGTAGGTTCTTGGACAGTCCCCATTCTGCATCCCACCTCAGAGACATTGTCTCGCTTTCCCTCCTAAGAATGGCCCGTTATTAGATCCCTCTTCAATTCTTCATATCTTCTACCTCCTCTTATTTCGTCCAGAATTCCTATCCTCTTCCTTCCTCTCCCACGCTTCCCCAGTGTTCTCCCCTCTATCACTCTCTTCAACATTCCCTCTCCTCTCAAAACCTCCTCCATCCATCTCTTCTGCCTTCTCCGAACCTCTGCCACAAGCTTCCTCTCATCTCCGACCATATCCAATACCTCCTCGTTCGTCTTTCTCGCCATCCAGCTAACCTTCTCCATCCTTCTCCAAACCCACATCTCAAACGCCTCAAGCCTACGCACATCCTCCCTTCGCAATGACCAAGTTTCCGACCCATATAGCGCCACGCTCCATATTAAAGTTTTCACCAGCCTCTTCTTTACGTCTCTTCTCAGACCCCCCCTCATCAATTCCCTTCTCTTCGAAAATGCTTCTTTAGCGAGCGCAATTCTGCATCTGATGTCCTTACCACTAAACCCATTCGCCTCCAAAATACTACCCAGATACGTAAACTGCTCGACCTGCTCTATCTTCTGCCCTCCCACCCTTATATTCAGCCCCGCCTTCTTACTTCTAGAAAATCTCATTACTTTCGTTTTCTTGTGATTGATCTTCATCCCATACTTTTCGCACTGCACCTCTAATGCATTCACCATTGACTGTAACCCCTTGGCCGACTGACTAACCAATGCTTGATCATCTGCAAATCTCACTGATTTTATCAGCTCCCCTCCTACCTTTATTCCTACAGCCTCCTCCCCCCAAGCCTCCCTTACCATTTCTTCTGAATACACATTAAAAAGCAACGGCGATAGTGGGCACCCTTGCCTCACTCCCCGTCCTATCGTGGCCCATCCCGATTCTCCATTGGCTACCCTAACCTGCGCAGTCTGATTCATATACAAATTTCGAATCAGACGCCTGTCCCTCCAATCGACCCCTAATTTCTTCAACACTCTCATTAATTTCGTCCATTCCACCCGATCGAACGCCTTCTCGAAATCTACGAAGCATGCAAAAACATCCTGCCCATACTCTAGGTTTCTTTCTACTAGCGTCCTCATCACCGCTATAGCGTCTCGCGTTCCCGTCCCTCTCCTAAACCCGAACTGGTCGTCACCCAGGTATTCATTTGCCTTCTTCTCTAGCCTTCTGTTTAGAATCCTTAGAACTACTTTGGCCGCGTGGGATATTAAGCTTATTGTCCTATAGTCTTCGCAAGTTTTTGCCTTACTCTTCTTCGGTATAGGAATTAGTACAGTCTTCGCGAAGTCTTCCGGCCACACTCCATCCTCATAAATCTTACGAATTAGCGCAAAAAGTTTTCCTCTTCCGTTCTTCCCCATGCTCTTTAAAAACTCTGCAGGTATGTCATCTATTCCCACCGCCTTATTCCTTTTCATGTCTCGTAGAGCTCTTTCGATTTCGCTATCTAGGATACTTGGTCCGATGCCATCTCTGTCGATATCGTCTTCCCTTTCTATATCTAACCTATTGGGCCTTATTTCTTTACCATACAGCTCTTTACCATACAGCTCTTCAACATACTCCTTCCACCTCTCCTGGATCTCTCTCGGTTCTACGATTACCTTTCCCGTCTTGTCTGTTATCGTTGTAATTCCCCTTCCCTTATTACCACCCGTCAGTTCCTTTACTTTCCTATATAATGCGTCTGCTCTTCCCTCTTTTTGGTATTTCTCTAACGCGTCGATCTGTTCTCTCCACCACGCCTCTCTTGCTTTCTTTGTTTCTCTTCTAAGCCTGTTATTAAATTCTCGGTATTTTCTCTTACCTAGCTCTGAGTTTACACTCTTCCATTTCCTTCTCTCCTCCATCTCCCTGATCATCTCCTTCGTGATCCACGGTTTTCTAATTTTAGTTGCACTCACTACGCCTACCGTTGCTTTCGCCGCTTCTATAATTCCATTTTTCAAAATTCCCCATTCATCTTCCACTGATCTAACTCCATGATCCTCACCCATTATCTCATCCACCTTCTCCCGATACTTTTTCTTCATTGCCCCAGTTAATGCCTCCGTATTCCACTTACGTACCCTCCTTCCCATTCTTATCTTTTTCAGTTTTACCCGACATTTCATGACTAATAAGTTGTGGTCTGTGTCTGCATCAGCTCCTGGATAAGTATGCGAGTTTTTAACACTATTCCTGTATCTGTGACGTACCATTATATAATCTATCTGGAACCTGTCTGTGTCTCCCGGCTTCTTCCAAGTGTACCTACGTCGAGGATGATGTCTGAACCATGTATTTGTAATTACTAGGTTATTTCTGCGGCAAAACTCCACAGCTTTCTCGCCCCGGTCATTTCTTCTTCCTAGCCCGTAATCGCCCACCTCCCGCCCATCTCTTCCTTCACCCACCACCGCGTTCCAATCCCCCATTACTACCAGGTGCTTACTTCCTGGTATCCTACCAATTATTTCCTCTAGCTGATCGTACACCCCATCTACCTCCTCCTCTTTATGATTAGAGGTAGGCATATAAACCTGGATTATAGCTAAATTCGTTGGTTCTGCTTTTAGTTCCACGACTGTTATCCTATCACTCACTTGTTCTGCATGCACTACTTTTCTACCAAGTTTCCTATTCATTACGAATGCAACCCCGCGCTGACTTTCATTCCCTCCACTATAAATTACTCTATAGTCGCCGCTCCAGTAATCCCCGTCATCCTTCCATCTTACTTCACCCAGACCCATGATGTCTACACCCACCCTCTCCATTTCTTGCTTTATATTCTCTAGCTTCCCCGCCCTCAGCATAGTCCTAACATTCCAAGTGCCTATTCTTATAGTTTCGTTCCTCTTCTTAATCTTCTTTTCCTCTGCTGCTGCTTCGTCTGAGCAAGGATTTCGTGTGATGACGACCGCAGGGGCCTTGCTCCCACCGCTGCCGGGCACGACACCCGGCCCTCTTGGCCGAGTCCCGTAGTTGCCAGGATTCATTATCAATTGAGAACTGTCCATAATTTCAAGGTTTTTGTTTTAATTGAGGTAGTATTCCTTGGCCTTACTCAATAGTGTTTTTTACGTGACACCATCACTTCAGAGGCCGCCCCACTGGGGTCAGACGCCTTTTGCAGCCGCCTCACTGAGGTACAGACGCTGCGCGGACTACCATTCGTCTGTCTCCTAACCTTCGACCAATCTGGCATGGGTGACCCTACCAGGAGCAATGCTCCCGCCAGTGCAGCTCTAGGGGTCATCGGAGCACGCAAGCCCTTCAACCACGACAAGGTTGTAGTCCAAGAGAAGGGAATTCCTTCATAATGAATGAAAAAAAAAAAAAAAAAAAAAAAAAAACACAAGCACAAGCACTGGGTTAAGATTCAAAATTTTATTTGAAACAACACGACCTAGGTTTTGGTATATGTTCGGTTAGGGTGGGAATCTTTAACTGATCGAAGGGAGAAATACAGGTTAAATCTTTTGCGCAAGTTCGGAGCAGAAAGTTTTTTGCCGGACGTTCAACATATATTGCTAGAGCCAGCGTACTACGGTAGAAGCGATCACAGGAATAAGATAAAGGAAATTGACTGCCGAACCGATAGATTCAAAATGTCATTTTTCCCACGTACAATAAGGGATCATAATAGTTGCGATATATCAATCACATGAAACTCCCACCCTCAATAGGTAGAGTAGAATTTTCACTTGTGTTTAATAACACCACATAATTACTAACTCTTCACACCGGTCGATTAGCCCGGCATTATTTTATTTTGTTCTTTGCATGAGGTAGCATCTCGTTGTATTCATAAATTAACAGTAATATTAACCACTAGATGTGTCTATAGCATTTTTCTGCATGTTTGTATGTTCTTTTACGTATCACTCTCCCAGTTTCCGGTTGGACTACGCACTGTTCTCCTGTCTGCTTTTGGCCTGCGCCTAGAGCCAGGGGGAGCGTGCGAGGTTCGGATTTGTTCTGGGATGAGTGCTGCATGCCTGGTGTGGAATCACCCCGTGCCACACACCCCAGTGGTGGCTTGCACGGTACATCGTAGATGTAGATGTAGATATCGGCCTGATGATGGCATGATATGCCGAAACCTGGGTCGTGTTGTTTCAAATTAAGCGTGGAAGCATAACCAAGTGCTTGTTTTTTTAAATCAATATTTCGGACTGCAAAAAACATACGAATTTCAGATGCTCTCCGTAAAGCACTGAAGGATGCACTAGAATCCCCCCGAGAAATATCCGCCACTTCTGGGACTCGAATTTCAACCCTGGAATCAGGAAGCCAGCATACAAACCCAACCTCCCGAGAATCCGCCTTGAAGAAATTAAAGAGTTTCGAGTTGTAATGAATTTAATAGATCGAAACAACGTGCACTCTTAAGCAACAATTCATCGCCTTCATGGAAATCGATTCGAATTTGTTCTGCAAGCAATATGAAGACATTTCAAACACGAGGCTGGGTATGGATTTACAGGGAACTCAAGATCCTTTCTGTGTAATATCTCCGATAAGAATTATCCTTGCGCTTTCGAGAAAATTCTTCTCCAAAGACTACGAGTGTACATAACTCACATAAAGCCGACGGAAGACCTAACGTAAGTAGTCTATTTGTGCTATTTTACAATTTCAATGCAAACCATTGTTTAATCCTGGCAGTAGATTACGCAACAAATAGGGAGCCGGGACAGAGCTTCGGAAAACGTTCGGCTCTTCTCTTGGCTCTTATCTTCTCTTGACTCATGCGTGGGCGGTCGAATCGCCAGCGGCTGCCCGGCTTCGAGACGGACGCCTTGGAGTGTTCGGAAAGGCCGACCTGGGGGGTTATTTTGTAATCTCACCTTTGTAGTGACTCTTAGTGGAAAGGCGGGAGATCCGTTTCCCTCTCTTAATGATCGGCTCACGAACGGTTCGTGAACTGTCGAAGCTTCAATTACCTTATATCAAATAAAAGATGCCGAGACTAGCGAATACCCAGATTGCTCAACATCTTACGGAAGATATCTTACACTGTACATACCACGAAAATCTAAATACAGTCAAAACTACAAGCGAAATTTATGCGATCACTCAATATTTAAAAAAAATTAAGTGCATCTAATTAGTGTCCGATTCACAAACACGGTAAATATCTACCAAGAACGTAGATTTTAAGGCAATATTTGTTAAAATTATGAAATTATGGTATAAATAACTGAATTCCATTCTCCATACACTGGCGGATAGGCACACGAAAACAAAGGTATCAGCAACATTGTTTGGGAAATATTGATACGAAATATATACACAGATAATTCAAGCTAATAATAACATAAGCATTTCAAACGAAGCATACCTTCAAGTGCCCAATATATTGGAGTTGAAAATGCTGAAGTTCTTCACGTTTAGCAAATTACAACAATACGATTTAAAATAGTTTGTATCTTTCGCGACCTTGTTTATTTTCCATCTCAAGCTTCAAGCGGAAACGATGGTGGCTTCATGTCACGTTCTTTATGACAGGTGAGATGGAACTAATGGCAGGCGGAGATAATGAAACGGATCAAGAGTCGAAAGATACGGATCAGAGCGGATGAATCGTCTAAAAGACCAGCACATGACCGGCAGTTCACCGCTTGAAATCCGAAGATGGTCACGCCGCCTGGGTGGCGGAGTTGAACTACAAAAAAGTGACATTTTATGACGTATTCTCACTAAAGTGAGATTAAAAAATAACCCCCCTGGCTGGACCATTAGCGGCCCCAAGGGGGTGGGGGGTTTAGTTTTTTTTTCTAGCCATTTTTCTTAAATATGATGTGAATGCTGGTTAAAACCTTTGCCTTCTATTCTCGGTGTCCATCATGTAGTTTTCGCACTGATCGTTTCCAGGTTAAAAATCAAGTTACGCGTTATAATTGCTCGAAAAGTCTTTAGCGTTCTTTTCCGTTACTTACTATCGGTAAATATCCCTTTTAAACCTTATCCGTTAGCAAACCAAAACGGTTTTAAAACCGCAAGCTAAAAGCGATTGTAAATCAAAATAATTTTGGAATTAGTTGAAACTTGGTGGTAATCTAAAAGGGAAATATACATTTAGTAAAAACTTGCTCTTCTTAAAACGCAAACCTTTGCTTCCAAACCACTTATAACGCACCATTTTGCACATAGTTTGTTACGAATTTTCGGGACGAGACCCACAAACCTCCCTTTTCCTGGGGGATATTCCATACCCTATGAGCCGCTGGTGCGCTCCTCTCCCTCCCAACTCCCCCACCAGGACCCTCTGGTCTGGAGCCTGTGCTGGACGTCTGGGCTGGACCGAATGTTCCAAGAGTTTGAAAAAATCTAAATTTTCACAGAGTGTATGTACAGTTCAGTAAATATTTTACCGCATGTTTTGTGACACCGTTTGGGGGAGAGATGAGGAGGAGAGTCGGGGATATAATAATCGCTCTTGTAAAATCCAGTTGACGTGGAAAAGGATAGATTTCACAGAGATAAAACCACTTACACTTGTGTATTCTGTAAAATTGTTTATTTTTGCACATACCTCAAAACCTAAAGCTTTCATTACAATCGGTACCTTCTAGAGACAGTTTGTTTGGAAATTCCACTAAAAAATAGGATACGTATGGTGAGTCTAAATAGTTATTTTTCACTTCTCAAGATAATATAGATAAGTATATAGGAAATTAAAGAAATCAAATATGGTAAAATACACAACAATTTTTTCATTAATTGAATTGAAAAAAATTGAGATCATAGAGGATGTTAAGTACATCACAGTGGTAAAACTCCGAGGCCAAAGCAAAGACTAATTTTGGAGATAAAAATTCACAAAGTAGTCTAAATTTGAGCGCCGCGAAAAACAGCCTGCAAGGGGGCGTGTCCCCGTCTGACGTCTCAACTGTTTTCGAGAGCCAGCCGCCTTCCCCGTTCCGACGGCCTCGGGCAATCCCGGTGGAATACGTAGAGAACTGCGAAATTGGGGACATCTATTTGATTCATAGATAATTATAGAGTGAAAAATGAAATGGAGCAAATTTATTTGTAGAGCTACGAGGAAAAAATTACTATTCTCCTTTTAAAAAGAAGTATCAGCGGATGAACAGGAAACGCAATCTTATTCCCCCAATGGTCGGGAGAAACTTCGAAATTTTCCCGTGAATACCACGTTTTCCCGAATATTATTTACATTTCTAAATACTACGTTACATTGCAAGTATCAAATCGCCGTCGTTCAGGCAGAATTCACTTTGTCAAAAATCTTACTTCTGAGTTATAGTGGTTTTAATATTTGAAACAACTTCTAAAATCAGTTTTGCATTATTATTTGATGTAAGCATGTTTTTGGTGTTGTTGTTACAAACATGTTAATATTAAATAATAATGCAAAACTGACTTTAGGAGTTGTTTGAAACATTAAAACCGCTGTAACTGAGAAGTAAGATTTTTGACCTAGTGAATTCTGCCTGAACGACGGCGATTAATGTACTTAGATTTTGGTGCTTTTATTATGCGAAGATGGCTTTGCTGTGGTGAATTTAGTCAGTACAATAATATATTCATAAATCGATTATTGGTGGCTTTTTATGGCCATTTTTGTTGTTTATCTGTACTTTTATATCTATTGTTTGGCACCAGTCATCGCACATTGATCTACTATTTCTTCCAGCATGAGTGACATTCAGTAACAGTATTGCTTGGTACCAGGTGGTCGAAGTACGACGTATACAGCTCCAAAAATATGTAGTTTACTGAACGAGAGAAAAAAGACGTAGTTGTAGTTGAAAGAAAAAATCCCGAGGAAATTTCAAGATAAACTGTGCGAGAAGATCGTGTGCGAGGATCACTTAAATTTAAGCTAAACATTACGCGAAACTTAACCAATTAAAGCTATGGATAGTATTGTAAAATTTGGACTGAGAATGTAACACGGCACAAAAAATGCAAGTTATCCAAAACATGAATTTTAAGAGATCCAATCCGAATTAACCAGCCTAAAGAGGAATATTAACAAATAATAATAACTCATTTCTGCTCGTAAACTAATTAAATGCACAAAATAATTTATTAAAAAATAGTTCATTTATTGCAATACATGGCTTTCAGATTAATTTTGTGAGGTGGATTTGGTGAAGAATTTGAAAAACATTTCGAGCAAAAATATTTTCAATCAATAAAAATACAGTCTGAAAGGGTACAGAATTATTCCGTCATTTCGTAATAAATATGTAAATAATGAGTCTGACGCTCCTGGAATGAGAAGCTGAAATACTTCAGGAGGTAAAGCAAATGATATTTTCTGCTTTTTTTGTTGAGTAATGGTCGGATCTGACAAAACCTGGAGTATGTTTAGGTGATATTCACTCGCCACACTCAGGAATATTTTCCTTGTGTTATTTGGCCTGTTTTTTCTGAAGTCATTTTCCTTTATGGATTCCTAAGGTTTCTTCATTAAAAACCCAATGGGCGAAGGCCAATCAATAACGACTACAGTTGTGTGAAACTCACAGTAACAAAATCATTCGCCTGGACTGGGATTCGAACCCAGACCCCCCGAGTTCGCGCCGAGTGCTCTACCAGTTAAGCTACCCAGGCGTCATCTCTCACTGTGAATTTCATGGAGGCTTTAAGGAGCGAGATGTCTTCACAGGTACCGTGCATACAATGCCAAAGTACCCGTGTGCGAACGCTAAGCGCTACTGTCCACGAGGTAAAGCCAAACTTTAAACACAAAGGTGTTTTACTTTGACAAATTCAAAGAACTGCGGAACTGGCCGCGCAGTTCTTTGAATTCAATAACGACTGTTCCAATTTACAGAGTTTGGCGTACGTCGGCGGGCCTATAGTTCCAGCTGTATAACTCAACGCATTTCCTTGTACTTGTAACAGTATATTCTATCTACTTTGATATCAATTGCACAAATGAATTCGACGGCAGAAAAAAATCACCGAATCATTTTAATGAATGTTCATTACTCCCTCTGATGGAAGACGTAGAAGGGGTCGCCAAAAATCGCCGGGCAATATGTTCGTCATTATTTGTACCACTGCCATTCATATGAATGTCGACAACTAATGCAGTTTCTAACCTGAACCTGCTAATGATAGAATTTTCATAATTATACAATTCGTTTTAATAAGTTTTGTCAGTCACGTTTCAGTTTTTGGTTCATTCATTTCAGATTATCGCCGCGTGGGCGTCAGACGGCATGGGGCAACGTGAGGGCTATGTGCATACGCGAGCGATTCGACGTAAACATTCATCAACACCATGCGCGCAGGCGTACCATTCCACAGTTTACCTATCAGCAGCTCTTATCTTTCCCTCTCCACAGATTGTGAATACGCTCAGACCTTAAGTCAGCAAATAGCAAGCTATGACCGCTGGTCGTCGTGAGATTAGCTGAAATGGATGAAAGGAGAACGTTAATATACGCTGAATTCACTCCTGCTCACGGCTTCGAACATTTCCAAGTCTCTTGGTCTGAGGATCCCAGACGCCTCTCCCACCCCACCGCACGGGAGCTGCGGCGCACGGCTAGTGGTCACCACATGTATTGAGGCTGTGCTAATTAACACGTGCTGGCGTATATGAATATTTTTTCGCACATCAATTCCCATAACTATGTATACATTATATATTAAAGAAAATAATGTGACAGAGCTCCTTGGGACATTTTTATTGGTCTCGATCTATATACTCGCTATAGTCATAGCTAACAAGCGATTTGTGTCTTTATCGCTCGGAAAAGGGTCACGGAATTAAGATTGATTCATTTCCCAAATATCTGAGGAAATGTGAGGAATGAGAACCTGAGGAAAATTACTAAACTACATTACGGATAACTGGCATTCCATACAAACTTTTCCAAACTTTATTAAGATTTGCGAAGTACTAAGTAAGGTTTTAATCGAATAACAAATGCGTGAAACGATATAGCGTGAGGAGTATTTTCTTAATTGCACCACTGTTCGTTGGATTCTCACATCGGTGTAAGTGCTATATGATCCGCATCAGGGAACACACCCAATTGGGGATTATGACGTCCGTAAAAATCATTCACGTCACGTCAAAAGCACATTCTCAATCTACCGCAAAAGCACTTTTACGGACGTCATAATCCCCAACTCTTCAAACCATCATCCTTCCCACAAAATGAGCTCATTCAAAGCGATGGCCAACAGACTAACAAATATCCCAATGTCCGTAGAAAATTTCAACGTAGAGTTAAACGCCATCAAATCTATTGCGCAAAGGAATGGATTTGACCCAAAGTTAATATACAGACTTCTGGAATGTTCTAGACAGAAAAAAGCCCTTAATATGATAACCTCCAAACGAGAGAACAGAGACAAACCATTTAACTGGCGAAAGATACCATTTATTCCGAAAATTTCTTTTAAACTTGACAAAATTATTTCAAATGACAAAACGAAAGTGGCTATTTATAATCCATTGACATTAGGAAAATTATTATTTAACTCTAAAGACGTGAATTTTAATGAGAAAAAAAGTGGAGTGTACGAACTGAAGTGTGATGATTGTGAAATGAAATATACTGGCCAGACTAGGAGGAGTTTTAGAACGAGAATGCGTGAACATAGACGATTTTTTTTTTCAAATTATGACAACTCCTCTGGAATTGCAAGACACTTGAATGAAGAACACCACTGGTGAAATTTTGATCCAAGAATTTTATATGTACATAACAAGGGGCGGAAACTTGATTTTTTCGAACAGTTTGAAATTGTGAATTGCCCCGCTGATTTTTAAATTATGTAACGACCATATGTTCCCATTCCACTCGTCTCTCCTGCACATCACCCTAACTCCCACCCATCGCCCGTTGACGTCATCCCTCACTCCCATGACCTTGCCTAAACCCTCAAGTGGATCCACCCCCAAACCCCCCCACCTCCCCAAATCCAGTAACCCCCCCCTGAAAACTCTACCCCATCCCTCTCCCATTGAAACATATATATATATATATATATACGCTATCACCAATAGCTATGTACATTACAAATTTTGTTTCCCTAGATAATCCCTCATTCCTTGATACTCTCTACATACGGCGATAATGTGTGAATCCCACTCCGGCAACATTCCACACATTATCGCCGAAATATTCAGAATTTCTTTATTGGTTTGCTGGTTATTTGGGGTGGTGACCGACAACGGAGAATGTTTTCATTTTTTTGGACAGGTGAGTGCAGGAAGAGTTGTAGCGGGAATGGAAGGACTGTAGAGAAACACCCAGCGTCGGCATTGGTCTGCTCTCAATAGGATAAACGCTAAGGAGACCACATTTGAATTTTCCATCCGACGGACTGAGTATTGCACTTGTAGTGCTCTCCACTATAGTGATGCCATTAGAGTTCACCATAGAGAAGAGTTCACTGAACTGTGGCATACCTATTTAAACTATTGACCAGGAGAATGGAAAGAAGAATTGTATGATGAGGATGGATGGTGAAATTATTGAGCAATTCTTCTACGGCATTGTTCTGTTTTTTTGTGTACCTTGACCGAATTTTCGTGAAAGATTGGAGGCAGGGGCGTAACAGGCGGTTCCACAGGGCCCGCAATGCGGGGGGTGACCATGCGCTGAGGGGGTCCGTAGGGTGGGGTGAGTCCGTACAAGTACTGTAATCGTATCCCTCGTCAACCGCGGTTTCGCCGTCCACGGCCCTTGATAACTGAGGTTTATAGTCTGTCCAAACAGGGAAGGCGGGTAAGAGATTAAGGCACCGCTCGAGAGCCCAACAATAGCCGCGTACCTGCCGTCCGCCAAACAATATCCGGGGTCCTGTCGACCGCGTGCGCTATAATGAGTCACGAATCGCACTCCGCTCTGAAAAATTATCACATAAAAGTAAGCGTAATTTGTAATTTTTTATTACAGTTTTGATTTTTACGTGTGATTTCATGAAAAAGAGACTAAACACGACGGAGTTATGCCAATTAGTTGTGTAACACATAGTGGTTGCAAAAAATTGTATTTTGATTTTTTTAACTTTTTAACTTATTGACTAATTGACATAACCCCGTCGTGCTGAGACTCTTTTTTTCATTCTCTTATCCGCCTTCCCTGTTTGGACATACTATACGCGTATGCGGTTATCCGCGGTCCACGATTCCAATGCGTTCACAATTCTCAACCGCGGTTTATTTTACAGCCGTGTGCCAGTCGACGAACAAAAAGATTGTGCCCTCGCGATCACCCTCTCTATTTGCCTCCTGGCTTCCAAGTACGTCATGCCTCGTTCTACCACTTGTGGCCGCCAAGGTAAGCGCAGCGGCGCACTTCAGTGTGGCATTTGCTCAGACCTACACCATCCTGCTCCTAAGTCCCTAAATGAGGAGGATTTTAAAACACTGGTAGACCTCCGGAAACAGTGGACCTGTGCAGTGAAAGGGACAGAGGGGCTTGACGCGACAACACTCCGATCGGAGGCTCCAGCACCATATGCTCTGATTCCATCGACACCGGTGCATAAGTGGACGCGCAGCCTTCCGGAGACAGCGATTTAGCTTCGCACCTTTTTCATTGAGGTCATGAAGAAGTTAGACTCGTCGAGAGAGGACCAAGCGACACTCACGAGCAAAGTAAGTGAAAACAGTGCATTGCTGGCCATTGCCTCGTCAAGTATTGTTGAAATGCAAAAAGAATTATCAAGCGTAGAATCTCAAATATGTGTACTGCAAGAAAAAGTAGGCGATTTCAAAATTAAGATTATTAAGATATTTTCGGTTTCCGGGGTTTCCGCCGCGTAGTTCCATTTCTACTGGACAATATTTTACCTTGCTATCATGCAAGCTTCTTCAGGTCAACCGACGGTCGGTTGACTTGAAGAAGCCTGCAGGATAGCAAGGTAAAATATCGTCCAGTAGAAATGGAACGACGCGGTGGAAACCCCGGAAACCAGAAATATCTTCCGTCCAAGCCCCGCGGAAGCATACGTCAGAACTTAAGATTATTAAATTAGACTGAGATTCATTAAAACACCGTCGAGATTAGAGGTGTGCCTCTTTTCGCAAAACAGACCAACAAACGTGTTGTGTTGAACATTTGTACCCCCGTTAAAGTGGATGCGACCTTGGGTGATATTGACAATGCCTTCTCTCCACAATCTCGCAAAAACAACACCTCAGAGCACGCACCACACCTCTTCCAATTATTGTCCGCTTTGCAAGGCAGGGAAAAAGAAATCAGTTCTTTGCAATGCGGCGTGTGTGTGTGTATATATATATATATATATATATAATAAATATTTCGTTCAAACAGGTGGTGAAAGAAAGAGTATAGGATACACATAAAATGTGATGACACAATGGTGATGTGAAGATGGAATGATGGCCGATTCCAAGTGAAAAAAATTCGTCTAGACCGGGAATTGAACCACGGACCTTCCGATTTCGCGCCGGATGCTTAGACGAATTTTTTTCACTTGGAATCGGCCATCATTCCATCTTCACATCACCATTGTGTCATCACATTTTATGTGTATCCTATACTCTTTCTTTCACCACCTGTTTGAACGAAATATTTATTATTTACGCCTGTGAGCGGTTTGAGTGAATGAATGAATGGTTATATATATATATATATATATATATATATATATATATATATATATATATATGTGTAAATAAAACAGTGATACACTAAACAAACACAGAAACACGCAAAAAGGACACTCACAAAAGAAAACTTGTACGTTTCGGCGTCAGGACGCCATCGTCAGCGGTAGAGGAATGATGAGTCCGCTCTGTTCCCTTGGGAAGGAAAGGGCAGAGAGGAAGGAAAGGGGGGGTAAGTGCGAATGGATAGTGGTGGGGAGAGAGAGGTGGCTATTGGGCTTTTAATTCAATGGGCTAGGTTTAGCCCGGGCTTTTCGAATGCTCTTGTCACCCAAATATGGGCGTATTCACGAATTTTCACGTCAACATTACCGGCGGATTCAGGAAGGGCTTCTATGATCTCTAGGGAGAAACAATCGTCAAAATTTTGAGAGTGGGAGGCGGTATGTTTGGGAATGGGATCAAGAAAAGGTGGACTTTTGGTGGCATGGCGGTGATTGTTCATACGGATATTGAGGGGGGTGGTACATTTTCCCACATAGAAGGCAGGGCAGAAATTGCAGGAAAGGCGGTAGATGATGTTGCTGGTGGTACAATTGGCCGTAGAGGAAGATCTTTTGAGGGAGGGGGTGGCGGAGGGGCGGAGGAGAGAGCAGCATTTGCAACTCGGGCGTCCGCATGTTGAGGAAAGTGGCGGAGGGGGGGCGGTGGGTTGCAGGGAGGGTCTAGTGGATTTTAAAATGTCCCGCAGATTTGAGGGACGCTTATAGGAAACTTTGGGACATGAAGGTAGGAGGAGGGAAGTAGAGGTATTGTTTTTTAAGATTACCCTCACCCAGGACACATGGAAACTTTTTGCCTATGCCAGAGATTTAAAAAAGAATGACAAAGTGAAATTTGTCTCGATGAGAAATGGTGCTATTAATGCTAGGCAGTCGGAGGGCAGTTCCGTCAGAGTAATCAATTCACAAAAAGACCTTGATCATTTTTTGTTAGTGATGGAACTTCCTCGCAAAAGGCGAAAGGCTAAAACTCTGTTACCGATAAAAATATTAGATCTCGCTTGTTAATGCGCAATCAATAATAGCGAATTTAGATGAAATTTAAATGTATAATGTCAATACAGATGTTCATATAATATATGTTACCGAAAATTGGCTAAAATCATCTATTTTTAGTGATTGCCTAGCAATTCCAAATTGCCGATTATTTGTAAATGTTGAACAGAAAATTTTGGCATTTATGCCCACGAATCCCTCGAAGCTACACTGATAGGATCATGCTCCAGTATAAATTCCAAACCTACGGAATATCTATGCCTAGAGTTACATCAGTCATCGGCGAAAAGGTGACTCGCAATTCACAAATGAAAAAGTAACTTGGTTTCCTTCCACAGATTTTTTTTCTTGGTACGACATGTTTCGACACAGCGGGGTCATCATCAGGTACAAAATTTTAACAATTTTCAAGAGGTATATATGCTCTTAATGGACTTGGAGGAAGGTAGGAGAGGGGGGGACATTTGTGAAATTCAACTTCCACATAGTTGAGCTTGAAACCATGGAACGTATTAATCACTCGCAATTGTTTATAAACCTCTGAACTCTCAACACCTACAAGATTTTTAAAACTTTTTAGGGCATCATATTTCTATGCGTGAACCTGTAGTTGTGATGGAATATTTTAATACTAATCTTCTAAAATCCTCTCTAGGAAAAGAAAAGCTCTTGGAAATGTTGTTTGGATTTTACCCTACCACTGTAGAAACCAGACAAACTTACCAACGCATAACGCCCACTCTGTTTTAGATTCATTATGTGTTGACGATCCTAAGAAGGTGGTAATAATTGAGTAATAAGACGGGCCTAACATGGCATGTCATGACCAAATGACTTCTATTATGATTTCAAAGCCCCAGACTCATTAGTACAATTCATATCCTTCAGGAACTTCAGCTGTTTTGACCAAACCAAGGTCCTTTTTGACCTAAATAGTAGATATTGGGACATAATAGCCAATTCACTGTCACAGGATGGTAAAATAGAAATAATCAACTCTTATGTTTCAGATACGTTTGACATAAATGCTCCCATACGCCACCATTCGTGTAACTCACCCACCAACTCCATGGATTACGCCTGAAATAAAAGAGGCTAATAAAATATGAGGAATAATGCCCGAACAATGTAGAGAATGCACAGAGACTCCGAAGTTTTTTCCTCGTACAAGGCATTAAGAAAGGCCACAACGTAAAGAATTAGCGAAGCATAAAATAATTATTACCGCACGCTAATTTCAAAGAGCCAGAGCTCAAAATATATGTGGAATAATTTCCGAAACATTGGCATTGACTAAAAGCCCAAGGATGAGGTGTTAAATTCATCCAGATATCCTTTGCAATTATTTTTACATTAGCAGAAGGAAAATTTTTTCCCAATCATTCATAAGAAATGATTAATTAATCTTGAAAATCAATCCTTTTTTTCATTCGTGAATCTGTCAGAAGTTACGAAAACATGTAAAAACATAACCTCAAATGCTAGGGGTTACGATGAAATCCATAAAGATTTTATAAAAAAAAGTCATTACCAATGATACTACGTGTTCATTTAAATATGTTTGACTCCCCGTTGCAAATAGGCATTTATCCAGATTTTGGAAAAGAACCTATCAAATGCCAATATCATAGTGCCCTAATATTTCCAATCCGAGCGACTATAGGCCAATAGGATTATTATGCTCCACAGAAAAAATACTTGTGCGGGTAGTTTTTGACCAAATCTGGTCAATCCAAGGCAATCTGATTTTAAGAAGGGGTACAGCACTCAAATCGTACTGCTTCACTTAACTGAGGATATCAGCCAAGCAATGGGTAGCATGAAACTTATCGTACTAGTTCTGTTAGATTTTTTACAAGCACTCGACTCCGTTGACCTTGCTCTTTTACCACTGAAGTGAAATGGGCACAATGTCTCTGACAGTGTAATCAAATGGTTCCGATCATACCTTACCGGGCAGATGCAAGCAATTTTTAGAAAAAAATTGTGAAATATCTAACTGGTTAAATGTGGATTGTCCTTAGTCCAGTACTTTTATATTTATTCATTAATGAGCTACCTTGCTCCGTTGTGGACTCCCAATATTTTCTTTAATCACCGATATTTTTTTAATCGAAAATTACATTATCGCTTGTAGCATTCCCGATGTGTGTACAGCCTACTTGTTTCTAACAGAGCGAACTTTCTCACATCTCGCGCTAATGAAAAAAACCTAAGAACCTCAAGTTCTCAAGAAAGGCTTATTGGACTTAGTTTACTTAGCGTAGAAAATGAAATTGCAAGATACATCGATGTTAGTGAAATCATCAAGAATTTTTCGTCTTAAAATAATATAAGATGTAGATAATTGGATCTAAGTAGGCTTAAAATTAAGCCTACCTTATGGGTATATGGGGGGAAATGTGTAAGGAGTCCCTGAGGAGACCCCCTGTCGTGAGGTATAGTCATTTTTGTGGATGTTCCGATGGAAATTTGGGAAGAAATATGTTTGGGTAGGAAGTAGAGAGTGACTTTCGGTAGAAAATATTAAAATATTGTGGCTCTATGAAGACCTTCGTTCCGACATCACGGGTGCCGTGGGGTGGGATAATCTCTTACCCCGTCATATTCCCTGCGATTGATTGCGTCACTTGAGGTGAGGGAAAGGTTGGGGAAGACACGTAAACCCCGGTAAATGCGTTAAAAGGAAAGCCAAAGTCGTCCGTCGATTGACCCCATAGAGCCACTTTGTCTCCAGTTTCTTGTATTTTCTGGTCATTGCCATGATCTTTTAAACTGTTCACAATAGTTGGGAAATGAGTGGTGTCAATTTGTTGCCGCTTCGTCGTCTTTGCCGCTAAGCTGGCATTCGTGGTTATCGTGCTCAAGGTTGGGGATCGCCTTTCGGAAGTTAACGAATCTACAGTGTTATTCAAGCCATTCAAGAGCGCAAAAGTGATCTCATTACTGACTTCGTTGTGAACTGGTGGATTTCTCTGGAAATTCATCTCTGGAGAATCTACAATTTTAGGAATTGAAAAAGTCTGCCCTAGGAAAATTTGAAAAAAAACTGACTGGTGGATCATGGTCCACTTCCTGAAAATTTAGGTGTTTCATGCATATAATATTTTGAAAGTATGGGAAATTAAATCTATTTATTGAGTGAAATGAAATTATTGGTTTATTTGTAATTTGTAGCGTATAACTAGCGTACCTATAGCGTACGTATTTTACTGTAGCGTATAACATGAGTCATGTCGTGGGCGACCGTCGATCGGGATCGATCAAAGTTTTAAACATACCAAATCACTGCATTTTGCTTCAAAAATTAACGATTAGTATAAAGCAATATTCCTGTAAATCCAGTAAGTCAAAATATTGCAAAAACTTAATTCAGTAACTGGAAAAGATCCACAAATTTTGCTTTAGCTTTAAAAGGGTTATAGTGGTTGGGAGGTCTTGGATAGGGATGGAAGCTCGCAAAGTATTCTTGCGGAGGGGCCCAGGGAGAAGCTGTTAAGCCACTGATTGGAGGATAGATGAATGGATTAAAAATACGTGTGAATTGCGGAAGGAAAGTTGTAGTTAGTACGTGGAGCATATAAAGGAATGAGCGTGAGTCTCTCTCACTCTGTGTTTCAATCCAAAGGTTGGTTTTGATAGGTACGAGTGGAGCTCACCCCACACATGCCATTGGAGTGTGAAATTGATACATTCAGGGTAGGGGGGCCATTTCCTTTCCCTGGGCCACCTTCGATTTTCCATGAAGTTCTGACACTCGGACAGTCGCACCGTGAAGATTTTCGGAGGGCAACCCAGAGAAGCTTTTCTTGGATATGATCCCGGGACACTCCGGTCGGAGGCAACGGCCTGCCACGATGGAAACACCGGTTCCCGATCAGTCACCGAAGTTAAGCATCGTTGGGCTCGGCTCGAGTTTGGAGGGGTGGGCAGACAGTAAGTGCGAAATGACCTTAGCCGTGAAAGCACGTTAAAACAAAAATACCCCTCCTCCGGTCGGTAGCCCAGCGCTCTACCCACTAGGTCACGATCCCCAGAGTGGTAAGTCTAGGGAAGCGAAAATAGTTTGTTAGTGCCTATGCATGCAATTGAAATTTTCACTGTTGATTTGGTTGCCTATAATCAAGGATATATACATGACGCTTCATTTTAATGGAAGCTGCAACTCATTTGAGCAAGCAGTTTCTTGAGGTGTTATTATCAGGGCAATTATATCAGTTGAAGTAGGTTTAGATGAAAGATAGTAAAAATATTTTGATATCTACAGGCGCAGACCTGTATCTACATTCACAATTTCTTTCTTTATCTCAGCGTACGTCCTAACTCTCTTCATCCCGTTCATAAAACCTATTAGGTCCCTTCCCCTTCCCTGCCTACCCAACATACTCCCCTCCATCATAGCTTTCAGCAGCCTTTAGGCCCTTTTTACACCTTCCAACCAACTACTCAGCCTCCTCCTAATATCCTCCATAACTTTCCTCTCCTCAGTCTTCTATCTAGCACTATGAAGGTGTAGACAAAAAATTAGATATATCTTATAATATTCATTTGAGGCAATTTTACGGTATACCTTGAAGTAATAAAGACTCCCAAAGGAAAAGGATGCATAATTCAATCAGGGGAGCATGTTTATAATATCAGTTCAAAAAAGAGAAATATCATGTGAGGTTTTTAATTTCAAAACTCAGCTAAAATATCTTACGTCCATTGTGTCCTATGGCTTTTCTTACAAAAATTTTGTATTTAAAACATACCCATAATATAAATTGCGTACCTAGTACGATATTTTCTCAATCCTCGCTATCTCATTCTCAGTTATTTCAGTATAATGTTATGTATATCACTATCTGATTTTTTACATCGGCATTTTTTATTCCTTATTGTAGGATTAATATTTTAAATGATAAAATAAATATTAGTGATGTGTGTATTCGTAGGGGTGGGAAGCCAGTGTTCTTGCTACATCGCCTACCAGTTTCATCACAATCCCCATGCAAAGCTCTCTTCGACTTTATTAGTTGGTTTCGTAATGAACGACCGTGAACTACAATCCCAACTTTCATTATTATTTTACAATTTTTCATAATTAGTTATTAATTATACTTTGGACGAACTATCGACGGCTCCGATCTTCATTTCTTTATGCGAATGATTCTTTGTCAGTACTGTTTTCCTCCTTATGTGCTTGCTACAATATCAATTATATCATTTAAAATACTTCCTGCAAAGGTAAACTGCTCCGCTAGCTCAGAGTTCTCCTCATTTCCCTTCATTTTTTGCCATAACCACTGTAAAAACCTCATTACCTGCGCTTAATATGATTTATCCACTTAATATGATCCATAATATTCCACAATTTTCCACCTGCGAAGTAGACAATGAGTCCCGAGGCTGACTGAATAAATAAATCTTTGTCAACTGCAAATCTACCAAATTTTACAGCTACCCTACTACTTTCCTTCCCAATTTTATCCCTATCCATATATCTATTGCCAAATTCTCAGCGTGCAACTGAGAATCAATGGTAATAAGGAATGGCCCGGCCTGAATCCTCTTCCAACCTGTGCCCGTTCAGATTCGTCAATTATTACCCTCACGTATAACAGCTTCATCCCGGAGAGGTTTGATAATATCTCTCCTAAAATTCCAGAGCACTCCCGATTTTTGCAGTAATATTTATTATTCTTTTCCAATCCACTTTGTCAAAAGTCTTCCAGCAGTATAAGAAGCAAATAGAGATATGGTGGGTATTATCTAAATAAACAAATAAATAAATAAATAAATAAATGTTAGCATACTCTTCACTCGAAATGCGTTTCGTGTCCCGCTCCCTTTCCGAAACCCATACTGGTCTTCAACGAGGAGGTCTCCCACCCTAACCCTGATTTCATTTTAATAGCTATCTCAACTCATTTTATTGCGAGCGAAATAAAAATTCTGATGTCTTAACATTATCTTTCTTTTCACATTGTCGGGAATAGTTTCCGCGCTGATTTTGCGCCAGTCGATTTTGGCAACGTATTTATAAATTACTAGTTTTCCCACTCGAAAATTCTTCCTGTTTTTCCCTTTTGCGCAGGACTAATGAATGCACTTTGCCACGACGACCCGTGTCATGAGGACTGGTAATATCTCGCCATCTTCCTCACACAAGAAATACCAATAATTCCCAGTCCAAAGCCAAAAACGCTTCACGGGTTCTTACGCCGGCGAATTCTTTTGGGAGTGGGGTGTGGAGTTTACATGGCCCTTCGTTGTCGGAGGGAGGTCAAATTAGGGTCTCCTACGGAGTACAAAATAAAGTCAAGTTGTGCTAGTGGCTAGTCGTTGCAGTTAAATTAGCCCACAGAAGTCATGGAACACGTATGCAATACGCGAAGCCCCATTTCAACAGGACACGGAGACGATCGCGCTCATCGTGTGGACCGACTTTTGAAAGTGATAGTATTACGTGTGGCGGTGAGGGGCGGGGGGGGGCGTTGGGGAATCAGCGTGGACAGCCGACGTGGGGTGGGCGGGACTCGGGCGGAGGGAGGGGAGGAAAGAGGTGAGAGGTGGAATGCGGGTGGAGGGTTTGGATCTTAGCCAGAAGGAGAAAGGAAGCAAGGCCTAAGAAGTAAAGTAAAGTAAAGTATGTTTATTATTACTCCATACATAAAATACATTTCAATAAGCAAATTTTGAGTAACTTTAGGTAGCGTTGACGGAGAACCTTTTTTAAGGCTACCATCAAATAATAAGAGGTTATGCTTACACTTAAAAATACATACAGCTCATGTAGTGAGGCCTAGACAATAACTTAACAATGTGAGTGCGTGCCTTAAGAAGCTACTAACTAAGACTTATGGATTTAATTATAACACATTAGCAACAATATTTACAACACGTTTACAACAATATTTACAACAATATTTCCTCTACACTCTCTTTGGTGAGAAGCCAATATATTTGAGTGCTGCTGAGTGTGCCTGGAGAAATAGTGGAAATGATTAAACGCTGCCAATTGTATATCTCAAGGTAGGTAATCATATATGATGCATGAAAGCTCTTGACAGGCGGTGAATGGTCTTGTAAAAGTGAGTTATATATTATTTCTATTCGATTTGATGGGAAGAAGGTTGTGTTTAAATGGTATTGAAGGTTGAGTAGTACGTTAATGATGGGAACTAGCTAGAGGATAGTATTTAAGTATCAATGATTATCCTAATCAATTCATTTTCGAAGTTATATGCCAAGGTGCCATATACGTCTGAGTGTAGTTTTGGAACATTATCTTAGAAGTTAACCATAGAACATTAGTTTATTTAGATGACGAGATGTCGTGGAATTTCAACATAATAAACGCAGACATTGCAATTTTCCACAAGAAAAATGCACTGATGTGCCAGTGGAAAATGGCAATTTCTGTCTTCAGTATTTATATGACCGTTATTTATCTTTCAGTCCACGACGAAGTTTATTTCTGAGGGAAAGCGTTGTTTTTTGAGTAGATTGCAAGATGTTATGATCGACAGGAGACCGATGTCATTGAAATACATTATTTTTTAGAATTTTGCTGATGATAAGCTTGGAAATTTTGATCACCCGTCTGAAATATATAGTGTTTCAGAATCCAGTAAAGACGATTGGAGTGTAATTGAAATATAAGGGGCAATTCAAGCAGACGTCTATACCGATCTAAGCATACGACATTACATCCGTAGAAGTCATAGAATGACTAGTAATTAGGAAATAATTAATCCAATGAGAACGCATTTAGGGCAGTATATAGCGTTTATAGTACTCGTGAGGAAGTAAAGTTCAATTTTTCAGACACTGCAATGCTTATTATAATTAATATTTTCCAAATTATTCAAAACAAGTGCAGTCACTCCAATGTCAGCTCATTGCGCATGCGCAGAAGAGAAACAAGTGCGAACTATGCTGTAAATCTGACAACAGCGTAGCGTTCGATGTTCTGCTGAACGATTGGCCTTATAGAATCGCTCGTTGGTCATCACTCGAATAAATTGAGCTCGACTGAAGGTGAACGGATCCCTAACGTTCGAACGTCAGCCAAGTTATAGAATCGGCTCCCTTGATCCTTATCTTTCGACTCTTGATCCGTTTCGTATTCCTCAGCCTCTCATTAGTTCCATCCCACGTGTCATAACGATCGTGAAATGGAGCCAACATCGTTTCCACGCCGTAGGGCGGATCGGAAAAATCGATTTTTCGCGGAGAGACTTGGCCCTCTGGAAAAAGTTGTCAAAGTGACTTAAAATAAGGTCAGAAAAATGTAGGACCCCTAGGTCAACCCTAGACCCACGCGCCGTGGCCATTTATGGATAGGGCGCTGAAAATGGAAAAGTCATGTTTTTATAGCGGTTCCCCATGGATTTTGCCGAGTTGTGTTCCAAAAGGACAAATATTTCGTCCATTTGGACGTAGCTGCAGCTGTTAAGCCACAAATTGTCTTTTATGAGTGCGCGGCCGCGCTTAATTATGCAACGCCCACGCAGCGTCGCGACGCAGCGCAACGGACAGCAGGCCGCTCGCGCCTCCTGCCGGCTCGCGTCTGATGCCCGCTCGCGTTAGTTGAAGAGCAAGGCTCCCACCTTTTGGGGTTTGCCCCCCCCCCCCCCCCACAGGAGGATCTGCATGAAACATCAAATCTGCAGTTCTTGGTTTTTTTGCGAAAGAAAATATTGAACTTTCAAATTAAAAAGATATTGGATGCGATGGCACAAAAGCGAATAGAGGTCAGAAAGGGGACATCATCCGTTTACTGGAAATACAGCTTCGAAGTTCCTTACAGTGGTCTATTTACTAATTAAACTTGATTCACTTATCGCTGCGGCATTTGGTAGAAAAATTAGACGGGCAAACTAAGGGTCCAAATTTGTTTGCAGAACCTATTGGCTCCGCCCTTCATGACTAACTTCAAGAACACTCTTGATATCATACGATTCGAGCCAATTCAAAAAAAGATGTACCACGAAGTATACTTGACATGGCTGAGCACTGACCAGCAGTATCTTTTAAAAATTTCCAATGCTGTGAGGCTATGCATGTCCACTGACAATCCAAGTGCTAATTTACAAAATCTCGTGTCATTCATTCAAAAAGTATTCGCACCTGTCTGGTTTTCAGTGAAGCAAAACCATTGTATACACGACGGTGCTGTAAATTTATGGAAACTAATAAATTGGTTGATGTATCTATCGGAAGATCATAAAAAAGTCATTGATCCTGTTATCCAGAGAAACGGGTTTTTCGGGCACCAAGAAAATTTACTCCTCTCAATGATTGCTGACCATCGAGAGGAAGTGCGAAGATATGCGTGGAAAAAAATCGTAAGAGGCACGAAGAAATACGCGTGCGACTGAATATCCAAGAACTTTCGAATTACCAGATTTTAATGTTGATGCATAAGACTAAACGCTGCTGATAAAATCGGTCGAGAACACCGACCCCCCTCCTCTGTCGCATCTCACGGCTGAAGAAATTCGAGAATTACTTGAGTAATGCTCAACTTTGGAACTCAATTTTCCATACCATTCGCAAGCATTGGAAAGATTTTTGAAAGAGGTAACCCAAGCTTCATTGACATCCGCAACAGACGAGGAGAGACAATTAGAAATGCTGAAAAGACTAGAATGCTGAACCAAAATGACAACCTTCGAAACCAAGTCTCAGTTCATACTGCGATAGGGTGAGTAAGTTTTACATTTATCTGCCTGACTTCAAGAATAAATAAATCGATTTTGACCTTTAGTTTTCAATGATATTAATTGTTAAAGACGAATACTTACACTCAGGTAAACCGATTGGTCTACAAAAAGACCTATTGCTTATTTCTCAGATAGCATCTAATCTGATAAAGGCAATGCGTTCCTCAATTTTATTTGAGTGGGTGGGTGGGCGGAGGAGCTCATAGTGCAGGTATCTCGACGTGGTGAGCTCTGGTAACTATTTTTGCATTCTTTCTCCATGCTGAAAAAGAATTGTAAAAATAGGCTAAATCCTGCATAATTAGGGAGTTTTTCTCTACTCCCTAAATGATGACGGTGTATTATATTAATTTCAAATAATTCTTCCGCAATTGCACTTCCTTGGAAATTGTTTCATTATCTAATAGTAGTTAGACAAACGACGGAAGACGCACTCATGATGAGATTTGCTGCGTTCGTGGCGAGCGGGCAGCAGACGCGAGCCGGCAGGGCGCGAGTGGCCTGCTGACCGTTGCGCTGCAACGCGTCGCGACACTGCGTGGGCGTTGCATAATTACGCGCGTCCGCGCACTCAAAAAAGACAATTTGTGGCTTAACGGCTGCAGGTACGTCCAAATGGACGAAATATTTGTCCTTATGGGTCAGATATATTGATGTATAAAACGTCCATCAAACAAATGTACGCAGGTTGAATCTCCATTAAAATGGTTATGCAATACAAAGGCACAACTGATCAAACACTGGTACAGTTTACTCCTTAGGCTGTTAACACGTGACTCACAAATGTTTTCAATGTCATATAAGTAACTAATAATTGCATTATATTTACTAACAATACTTGAAGAATAAATCCAAAGTCGATTAAAGTATAATTTATGATCCACTAATATATTCACATGAAAATATTATTTGCGCGCATCGAAGCCATGTTTATTTAGTACGGCTTCGTGAAGTAGTACGCCTTCTTCGTAAGCCTTTCCTCGCACTAGTCGTACTACCGGTCGTGAAGTTAGTCCAAAGGCTTCAAACGTGACGTTACTTCCGCTAACTTAGGACAATTTAGTACGGCTAGTACGCCTTGGTGTGGATTGGAACACGGTCTCGACGCTGGTGATGAAGATAAATCTTTGCGCATCAGCAGAACTGATAACTCGGGAGATGACGAACAGAAAAGAAACGCGGAATCTCTGGTGACTGGGGCGAGGTGGAAGGAAAGCGAGGACCATTGAAACGTTGTTTCCAGAGTAATATTTGGACAGCTTTTATTTCAATGACTCACATGCTGTTGCTCTCCTGGTCCATATTTTGTCCTCTTCATAAATTTCTCGTTCAGCATTATAGTTACCAGGCACAGGCGTGCGCACGCCTTTTAATTAGGTGGTGCTTGGAATTGTTTTGATTATTAAAACCAGCGTTTAAAAATAGCATAAAAGAAATTTGGAGCATGTTTGTAAATATTAATAATTAAAGTTGAACAAACAAAATGGAGGTAATTAAAAATAAAATTTTGTTTATATTCGTATGTTTCAAAAAGAAATATGTCTTAAACTGTTTGCAGGTATGAAACAAAACACACTACCAATCATTACCTACCTAATTGTTATAAAGTAAAACACAAAATGCTTACTTTAATGACTTGCTTTAGAGAAGCATTCTCCTCTCACCAGGAATAAGAACTTTAAACTTTTCTATGGCATGCATATAGTAACTTTATTGCAGTGTCTTGCTCTATGAATGGTAAAATTAGGTACTCCAGGCGATCTTGAGACATTGTCGTTCTTTGTTTACTCTTGACAATTGATAGTTTGAAAAAACGCCTTTCACAACGTGGCCTAGTAACCTCTCACGGTAATATTTCGCGGTGAAAATTACGTGGCGCATAAAATCTTCGTCATCGGGAATCCGAGTAATGTAACAAATTTCCTTGTTCGCTGGTTTTTATTATTGATTATTATTGAAAATTAGCTGGTTTGTGCCAATTTTACGAAAATAATAATTATTGTTTCCCTAGTGGAAGACAATGAAGTATTTTGATTCGATATGCCAAAGTAAGTACACAGCCAAGAAGTGCGCGGTGACGTCAAACTTTCGAGATGCCGTTTCGATTTACGTGACTTTTTTTTTAAATTCCATTAACCTTTTATTGGCAGTTCGTGGTCTCAAGCGTGACTGGGTGTTACCAATTAATTCTTAAAATGAAACACTATAACTTGGTGATTCCACAAGTTTTTATTTTTTTAAACACGACCCATGTTTCAACGTCCGAGACAAGGTGGCTTCATGCTGACCTCGGACATCGAAACTCGGGTCGTGTTTTTTTTTAATGAAACCTTGTAGAATCACCAAGCTCCAGTACCTAATTTTAATATCTCATAGGCTTTTTAATATGCAAACTGTTGAAGTATATACATATGAGCCTTATGCATTTATGTACAGTATACGTTATAAAAATTGCAATAGCGTGAATATGGGGTGCAAATATTAAGCCTGTTACCCCTTAAGTAACATTTTAATGTCCTAGTACTTCATTATTATTGTTCTTCTTCAAAAAAAAAAGATTTGAAGGCTTTTTTGTTACTTTCTCATTACCTGCTACCTGTTGATGGAGGTCTCTCAAGAGACCGGTCTTCCTACCGGATTAGTGGCTCCATGGCAGACGTTCCAGACAGCTTACTCTGAAGATTTACCTTAGTTGTGATTTTTGCTCCACATCTGAATGGGTTTCCTGATCTGAAACACATCAACAGATCAGCCATGTATTTATTTTTAGGCTTGAGGAATGAATTTATTTTCCTATGTTGTGACTGTACGACTGTTATACTTTGATTTGAAAATCAGAAGATATGTCTTGGTTAAATAAGCGTTCGTATTAATATCAATAAAGCAGTAGATTACTTTTAATTTTAAAAAAGGAATCTTCCCTTCACTTTGTGTTAACCAGGCAGACGTGAAATAGCGTATTGTGTGTAGGATTTTGTTTGTTCCCGGCGGATGCTGTAAGTGAAGTCTTTTCGTGTTTTCCACCAGCCGAAGTTTCGATGACTGTCTCCGACATCATCTTCATAGCCCTGAATACGATGGTGGAGGCTGTCATAGAAACGTCGGTAACCAAATGCATGACCTGGCGGAAGAATTCACTCAACCTATTGAATTTTTATCGCACGCAAGATAAGATTCTCTAAAATTGATGTAAAAATGTTTGTTTATTCATTTTATATGAAGCCCTCATCGTCAATGAGCATTGAATTTCTAGGTTTATCTTACCGTTTTCTAAAATTTTTAGCAATTGTTCTCCCAGCTGTAATTCATGCTTAAGGTAATTCTGCACACCGTCGGAGTAAGAACGAAAAAGAGCTTTTTCCCCTAGCCCGGTTAAAATAATTAATTTTTTTATAATCTTTGTACACCCTATCGGAACACTGAAACTAAATGATAGAGGGTTGGACCTCAGTAGTGAATTTCGGTTGCATCTACCTTCACCATCCAGTGCTTGGCAATTAATTAATAGGAGCATATTGAACTTGAAAAGCATATGAACCCTTGATGAAAACTGAAATGTGGAATTGTGATGGCCTCAAACGAGCCCGTGATAACTCGCAGAATAAGCTGGCCTTCAATTTTTTTCTAGGGGGAGGGATTTTCGTGAGTGTGAATCATTGGCGGCTCCAAGGGGGGGGCAGGAGTGTCAATTCCCCGCCCCCGCCCTTAAACCCAGCGTATTTTTTAAATTTTTATTTATTTTTTTAAATTTTTTTTAAATTTATTTTTTATTTTTTTTTATTTTTTTTTATTTTTTTATTTTTTTTATTTTTTCATAGACCTAAAAGTAAAAGCCAAAATTATTTTATGCTGTGAAGGACGATGGTAGGCATATGTCTTAAGCTAAATAAGATTTTATTTTTCATTTTACACATAGTTTGTTACGATTTCCCGGGAAGAGACCCCCGAACAACCACTTTTCCTGGGAAGAATTTCAAAACTCCAGAGCCAGTGGTGCCTCCCCCCCCCCCCCCCCGTACCTCTGGTCTGAAGCTGCCCCTGGACTGTGAGTCAGTGCTTTGACTAGCAGACCTCCAGCGATATTGCTCTCGCGCCTCAAGTGTTATCTCTGAATTCCGGAAAGCGCGCAACATGCAATTCCTGAACCCAACGTCTACGCTGGGACTGCCCAGGGTTTAAATGACGATCGCGAAAAAAGTATTAGGAATTTCTCAAGAAGGCTGTGAAATGAAATAATATGAATACGTCTTAAGCTCTTGCCACTAATTTGATCAGAATTTCTCTCCTTATTTCAGTCATACTTGAATGGATGAGGAAAAAAAAATATTTTACCTATTTATTTTAATAATTTGATTTACCCTGATCACTTTATATATTATCCCCGATATTTCTTTTAAATCAACCTTAACACTGCATTCAATATGAAGGTAACCAATATTTTTTTGAAAGCACGTCACAGAATTTTGACATCCCTAAAACGAAATTTCTTTCCGATGACAAGTTGAACATGAAGAGGCAGAGGATATTCCAGGGTTTAAGACAATAAGAAAAGCTAAGATTCATTTTTCATCAATTTATTTCCAAATATGAATCACAGATTTGCTTAAAATACATCGTATTCTTAAATGTGACCGCCAACAATTGATGGCTCTATGATGAGAATATTCTCTATACAGGACTGCACCCGCAATAATAACTTTTATAATTTGGACACGCCGAGTAGAATACTTATAACAGGTACATATGTATCACAAAACACTCCTCAAAATCGGCATTCAATATCTACCAATGGATAAAAATATGTATAAGTCAATCAAGAGTAAGTAAATTATTTTACTCGAATATCAAATATGGTCAAATATTACAATAATCCATCTCATATAGTCTTTCTTTAAAAAATGAATACAAAATCAAAGCTGTTGCCAATAATAAGGCATTTCCCTGAGCCATGTTTCTACGTTCAATCATTTAGATATTAATATATTCATGCAATCGGTTAAAATTAAGCCAGCCGAGTGATCACATAGTATAAATATTTATATCACCAAATGTCCAATCTTGAGTGTCTATTACTCGAATGAAACTATGAATGGCAAGGTGAGATAATTAGAATACAACAAAAAACCTATGAAAATGTGTGGAAAAGAAAGATTATTTCCCATACAAAATATCTTCAATGTCGGCAAGTTTAACTGACATGTGTTCGTGTTTTTACATAATTCACTGGAGCGGCTAAGATGGGGGTAAACTCTCGAAAAAAACCATGAGCAGCTCACCACGGGCGCCAAACATCTTCTTCCTTGGCCACGTCTGAGAGATTTTTGGGCACATAAAAGGTATTCACCATGCCGCCAGACATCATGGACATCGAGGTGAGCTTGCGCTTGCCGGCAGACGTCGACGGCCAGGATCCGGCAGATGTCGACGGCCAGGATCCGGCAGATGTCGACGGCCTGGATCCTGCAGACGTCGATGGCCTGGATCCTGCAGACGCCGACGGCCTGGATCCAGAAGACGACGCCTGTAGCCCCGAAGCGCTGGGCGGCGTGACGGGGGAGTAGACGGGAGCGGCGGGTGCGGCAGCCGTGCCGCTTTTGGACCGGACCTTCACGGTCAGCGGCGTCCGGTAAGGCGGCGCGGCCGGGCTGGGCTGTGGGCGGCGAATACTGGTGTCCAGGTCGTTGAGGCGTCGGCCCAGGTGGGTCATGATTAAGGTGCCCAGGGTAATGTCGATGCCGGGGGTGGCGGCCAAGCAGCGGCACACCTCGGCGGCGCAGTGGTTGAAGCCGGTGCGGTAGCGGTCGGCGTCGGTGCGGCGGTGGGTACGGCGCAGGCGGGTCAAGTGGCGCACGGTCAGCTCGAGGAACTCGACCCTGTCGAGCATGGACACGTCCTCGCCCGCGGCTGCCAGCGGTTCTGCCATCAGCTCCTTCAGCTCGTCCAGGCAACGGTTCATGCGGTCGCTGCGCTGACGTTCAAGCGTCGACTTCATCACCTGAAGGGAGAACAATGAAGACATTAGCAACATATCGAGAGAAACTCATGGAGGGAAAGCGAATGAGTGCCTTTATTAAAATTCGGCGGTATTTTTAAATCTCTCTATTGAGAACTTAACGTCCCACGCGATTTCCGTTCGAATAATTTTCTGATAATGGTAGCCCGGGACAGCGACACGGCACGAAAGGGCGAAATTGGGGTCGGCGTATACCGACTTAAATGGACGATAGGAAGAAATTCCACAGAGGTAAAATCAATTTCGAACTTAAGCACACTTGCGGGTGACTTTACATCCCGCGCGAATCCGTTCGAAAGAATTTCTGCCACGGATCGCTCAGGTCCAAGAGTATTCACAAAAGGGCGAAATTGGGATCCGTACATGCCCACTAAAACGAGCGAAAGAATTTGAAGTAGTCCGGAGAGCGATGCTTACCTTTTTGTAGTGGTTGGTGCGGGAAATGGACTGGAGTTGTTTCGCGTCCACACTGGGCACAACCTTGGATTTGTCCGTCATCTTCAGAAGCGGTTCTCTTAAAACACTGTATCAAAACAACAAGACTACAAGTCACGTTCGCGCCGAACTCTCTGAGTTTCCCACCCACAAGCAACTGCTAGATGTGTTCACCAAGAGCGCAAGACCAAGAGTGAGATGGAGCAGCAAAGGAGGGGGCGTTCTTATCGGTGATTGTAAGGAAATGCAGGTGGCAGCACCGAGTGGGTGGGATGGCAGAATAGAGGTGGTGGAAAGTGCTCAAACTTTTGTTTATATTCGTGCACAAACCATGAGGGATGGATGACAGCTGGAGAAGGGTACTTTTTTAAGCACAAAATAAAGGAAACACTCTATTAGTATTCACATAAGTTGCATTTACCAATGCAGCAATCGTTCTTGTGCGACTTGTCTAGTAGTCATATGGTGTTATTCAATTCTTGGACTGCTATTCTGATGCTGGGGTCGCTATTTCATGATCGAGCTATTCCACAGCTCATTATAGCCCAAGTCGGTATTCTGAATCGAGGTGGCCAGTAAATAGCTCGGGAAAACGAGTTTTCAGATCAGTTTGTCTTTTCCCGCCTCTTCCGGTATGAAAACTTTTCATAACGGTAATTTGAAATTTCAGCAGCCAATGCGAAGCAAGGTAGCGTTGTAGCTTCGATAAAATATTCCTTTCCTCATTAATCTATTAATTATTTTACCTCTAAAATAGATAATATTATAAATATAATACTTTTTATATAATATAAGCTATAAAATGTAACTTACATGCTCGAAGCAATATATTCCACATATTCTATAAAACGACTTACGTTAATATTATGGGGTAATGGTGAATGCTAACATGAGTCTTCTGCTGTGATAAGATATTAGCATTGAGTTTTAAAGCTATACATGTAAATAATGCCTGCGATCCCAAGTGTTAAATAATCTATGGGATTTCCTCTTTCTCTGTACCAATGTTGTGATAGCAGTGAACCGTATTAGCTGTCGGGGGGTCGTCTCATGTCGACAAATGTATATTTGTGACCGACTGTTTGACATGCAAGTAGCACAAGTAGTCCTTCGATCGAGAACTATCATTATTGTAATCCACGTTATTCTACTCTGTGGTTTCTTAATCAACTGGCAGTAATGGCCTGGGAGCTCACATTGACTGTTGTTAAAGCTCGTAGTGGCATGACCGCATAAGGTAAATGTAAGCGAGAGATGGGCGTGGAAAAATTTTAATAACGGTTTCAGTTGAAATGATACAGAAACAACTTTACTGTCTTTATAATTGTTGAATGTTATCAATTAAGTAAACACATGAGGTTTTTGTGGGTAATGGCAACTTAATGCATTATTTTCCCTGAAGAAGAAACTATTTACGTATTTTTAAAAAGAGATTTCACGGGGTGACATTGCACTTGTTTGTGTTGATTTTTACTTTTATTTGACTTACAAAGTTTACCATTACGATACGTCGAAGCGAATGACGTTGGAATAAATTTAGCTTACTCTTTTAAATTAAACCCTCGTATACTTGACACAGTCTAAACCATCGAGGTTTAATGTCCGCTTTCGTTACACTAGCCTAAACGTATTTTTTCACCCACTTAAAACTAACGTATTGCCATTTCAGCTATCATGCTAAGTATTCGCATTTATAAAAAAATTTACTCAGCGAATTTACCTATTCCTCTTGAAATAGTATCGAGTCTAGCCGGAGAAGTGCGTTATTCCCTCTCCACCATCCGTGGGAAAGGGGGTCGCTATTGAGAATAGCCCGGTGTCAAAGGCCGGGCTATAATATTTCGTCCCAGACCGTAGCTATCCGCGGTTCAGAATACCAAATAGCCACTTAGCTATTGGAATAACGACTTCCGGTGGCTATTTCGACATTCAGAATACCAAATTTCGACTAGGTCGCCAGAATCATGAAAAAAGCGACTTTCCCCGCTATTGTGACGAATAGCTCGGTTGTAATGTTATTCAGAATAGCACTCTTGTAACTCTACTTGTTCACCGCGTATCCAGAGAAAATATTGTTGGAGTAGGATCCCAAGCGATTACTTCTTTGACGTCAATCCTATTTTGCTCTTCAAATCAAGTGGCCTTCATGTTAACATGTTTTAAAAGAGCAACGAATCGGAGTTTAAGGATGAAGGTTGATCATAAAGGGAGTTTTACACGAGGCACTGTAGTACATAATTTGATGATGCACAGAAATTGCGAGAACGTGGGCACGGAATCAGAGCGGGGGTTATTTTCCCATCTGTCGTTTATGCATTTGCCTATGCATTCGCCTATGTATTCTAGCAATTTATCGATTTACACGGCGCAATTTTCGATGCACATCAATACATAAATTAGATTGTGCAATAAAGTGCCTCGTGTAAAAAAGCCAAAAACATTCTCGCATTGATTATTACACCTTGGGTATATTGTTTAAAGGTGGTTTGCAGGTTTCATAAATAACTTGCGGAGACAAATTAGGATTTCGTTGTTCAGTGATATGTGAGAGAATACATCTGAAAATGTCCATATGATGATTTTTTAGGTAATATTTTAAATGCAGCTTCATAATTCATGGTTAATTAAATGAGACGGTTTGACTTACTCTTTCCGAGGTAGAGCTGCGAGATAAAGATGTGAGTTACTTGAACTTAAGATGTGAGTTCGGTGTTATCATGGTATTATTTCACCTTTGGCTTAATTAATCCCTTCCTCCCTCAATATCTCTTTTACAAAGGACGCGGGTATTCCGTACTTTACTCAGTTTGATGTTCTATTTATTATTTTTTACCCAAAATCCCGCAGCAATGATCAGTTGTTCGGGAATCTAAGCATTTTAAGGTATCCATACAGTTCGATCACATTCTAACGTCACAATGGCAATAACATATGCGGAACTTATGAACGTGAAACACGGGCAAGAATAATCTTATGGGTCAATTATTAGTGATAATCGTATGGATGTAAAATGATACTGCTGTATAATCCCCATTCATTTAAACACTGCGGCATTGTCTTGCTTCCCAACCAAGGGTTAAATCTTCCCACCTGTGAATCCTTTACAAAGGCCTCCGGTGGTCTATATTGTTTCGAAATTGAAAATAATTTTGTAATAGTTTTGAAATTGAAATATTTAAATCCAGGATTTCCTACCAAGGGAAAATTATGCAAGACGTTACTTTACCGCGACTGGTTGAACTACTTCACCGAAGTACATGTCAGAGTCCTCTATGTGGCATTCTCAACACTACTCTCTCACCAGGCGGAGTTAGTAGTTATAAAATGCCAATCCAGAGGTCTCTGTCCACTATCACCAACAGAGTCCTTTGATTGCAAGGAGCAAGGAGACTATTCTCCTTGGCAAGGAGGTTTGAATATACTGGAGGGGGCGCTACAGGGGGGTTATCCGGGAATGTCGACAACGGTGACATTTCGTCATCAATTTCCGTATTTTCTGAAATACGTCATCAATTTCCGTCAAAGATGGCGCCCACGGCTCATTTGGCAGTTCTTCGTTCACGGACCGACTCAAAACCGAAGCTTCCGTGTCGACCGTAATTTTTCGGTGGACAGCGCTAGCGTCGCGTCGAAAAACAAAGAGCATCATGGGAAATCCCCCCGCCCCGCCTCCGCAGCCAAGCATTTCAAGCGCTTTCCGTTAGTGTTTTGTTGAGTATTTTGGCGGTATATGCGAGTCAAGTTTATTTACTTCCAACATATTTTCATAACTCGAGGTTGATTAATGACATTCCCGGCGTGTACCCTTACAGAAATCCTCGTATTTAACCTATTTAAATGCTTTCGTAGTTGTATACCTAGTGGAAAATCAGTCTTCTTCGTAGAAATTGTTATTATTGCCATGCTAATGGGTATGATCGACGCAATCAGAATGTCACTCATCCAACAGTGATTTCATTTGTAAATGCTATTTGGATGCCTTGGGTTTGAGTTACTTAGAAAGGAATTCCTTTCCCTGTTGAGTTTCAAAGATATCTCAGCATGACGTTGACTCTCATGTGATTCGAAGTTACTTTCGAATTGCACACATGTTGGACGCATATATTAAAAGAGTTTCGTACGAATCATTTTTCATGGATAACCTTCCATCCGTTAATATTTTAGAAACATGGATTACTGGGCTTTAGAAGCGGGAATAGCGAGGCGGCGCAGGAATGAGGAGGATGAAAGACTGAGAAAATGCCATAAGGAGAAATAAACTGAGACAATTGAGAGATCGTGCAGATGGTGCCCGCTTTTTGTCGTCACGCCGCCAGTCCCGCCATGACTGATAAACAAGTTGTGTATCAATTACTTGTACTTGTCAAACAAATACATAGGAAGTCTGCCTTTACAAATGAGAATGATCCATACCTATGTACATCTCATAATTGGAAAAATCGATTTGCAGACATAGAAGTGGCAATGTTTTGATAGTTAAGGAGTTGACAATTAATGATCACGAATATAATGATACTTCATAGCAATTGTTATTTAAACTTACTCTCTCCCACTTGTCCGCCGTCTTCACTGCGCCCCCTTCGACGGCATTGAGGGACGCAGAGAGGCGCTCCCACATCTGTCTTTTCATGGTAGTCCCTTCGGGGCCTTTACCCAGGCCGACAGCAAGCGACCTATGCCTCTCCTTATAGTCAAACAGGATTTCGCGTTGACGCAATGTCACGTAACGGTTGCCTATGATTAATTAGAACTAAATTTTCCTGCCTCAAACTAGTAAAACGGACGTGCAAAAATAAATATTACTACGGAACTGGATAATAATGATAACGTAATTAACAGCCTCAACCGCTGTTAATTAATTAAATCCATGTATTTATGACATAAGAAATTGTTTAAATCTTCTTTGTAACACACGAAAATGAATGCTAAATTGCACAAAATTCATAATCCTAGTTTAAAAAATCACAGCCTTCTGTGTGTTCCATTTTCGTTCATTTACTATGCCGCCAAATTGCAATAAAAACAAATGCGAAACTCGTAGAGGTGCTCTAAACGCAGAAGAAACGGAACACAAAACTGAGCCAACGGCTCTGACAACAGCTCATAGATTCGTTCAAAATGTCGTTCGATTGGGTCTTTTTACCGTTAATTGAATGCCTTAATGAATGAATGTCGACATGATGATCGTCGACATTCCCGGATAACCCCCCAGGTCTCGAGCATGGAGCGGAAGCGTGGCAGGAATAGGGGTGCTTGGGTAGGATAGGCCACACCTACTTTGACCAAAACATTGACATTTGCCTAAGGATCAATGATATATTTTTAGTGGAATTTCCGATTAAAACTCGGATATATACCGTAACACACTTTCTCTCACAAACGTTGAACATTTTACCCAGCTAAAACCCAAATTCAAGCTCGGTAAAAGTAATTTTATGGTTCCAGATTAACTATTATCCTGTATCTCCAGTGATATTTAATACAATAATAGCCAAAGGAAATCGAACTTTCACAAAAGTAGTCATTTACTTTAAATATAATCATAGAGTAAGGTATGAGAGGGCTAACGCCCATGTTGAGAAGCGTATTACGTTTTGACGTAGTTTTGGAGCTGTCACCCAGGTGTCACTACGGTCGTCAGTTCCATAGCCGCGCGACCAATTTGAATCCCTTTTGCGCTGCGTCCCATGCGTGTATCGCTCCTCGTTCATCCCGCAACGAAACCGATGGGACTTGAATTGATAACGGGGGAAGAACTGCTGACGCGTCGGGCTGGAGGATAGAAGCTGAGAAGCTCCGAGAGCTCAGACAGATCCGGCAAAGCTCCGAAAAAACGTTGTTTGCGGCTGAGTCGTATGTGTAAGAGAATTTTCAGGCTTAAGCGTTCCGTCGAAGGCTTATCCACTATAGCTTCAGAGCTTATGGCTCCAGATCATCTGCTGGCTTCTTTATCTTGGGAGCTGTTTAATGGTTTGCCATTACTATTTGAAGAAAATAATGACTGGAAATGCCATTGATATTAAATCGTTTCCACTAGTGAAACGGAACTACAGAAGGTTTTCAGTATTTTGAGGATATGAATTCGCTGCCCAACCATTTTGCCGACGTTGCTGAAATGACTTTTGATTGTAAAGGCGCAGAATAAATCAAGGAATGATAATATAAACTTCCCACAGCTGTAAACGGAGTTTCCGAATGTTTGATCCCAAACTTTCGGAATTAATTTACTCTTCGACATTGGAAACGACTTTGAAAAACAATTTTCCACAATTTTCAATTTACAACTTTCTGAGATTGTACATGCGCATGTTTGTCCTTTGAAACATTAGAATTATAGACTATTGTATTATAATTGTATAATTTATTCCATTAGAATTTATTTAAACGTTTTCCTGCCCTACTCTGAAGAACTTGAAACATGTTTATTTGGGTATGGAGGCTAATATTTTTTATTATGGTATAAATCAAGCGGAATGAATCAATGTCTGTATATACCCCAGTAATCCGACGCAAGAGCCTTTGGCGGGGGGTGTAGAAAACAAAAAGTTTTAGCGAAATGGGAAAAAAAACTTTAGGCATCTGTATGGGAAATGGGGTGATTGGATGGCGTTTATTTGTAAATGGGTTTTCTAAAATAGTCGTGAATGGTTTGTGGAAAAATAATTTTTAAATATCTGTGTTCGACAGTTTATCTCTCTAATTTTGTCGCCTTTGTCTGAACCTCAGAGGTAGTGTTGGGGTAACATTATGCCTGCCGTGGCAGTCAGGAACTCGGTGGATTCGAATGTATCTAATGATCTTAATCTGGCGTGTAATCTTCGAATCATCAGAGATTTCCACCCAAGTTCTTCTAAAGCCGCTTGATACTTTTTGATCTTTCGTAGGGATTACTGACGAAGGTCGCTTGCTTACTTATGTATATTGTTAAATTTACGAATGAAGTCTTTATTTTCTGGAACCCAAATACTAGCGGAGTACTCGAGGTGCGGTTTTACCAATGAAAAAATGTATTTTTCTTTCACTTTATTCAGCGTTATATATAAAAGCATTTTTTGCCGACTTCCGATTCGCTCACCGTATTTCAACCCAAAGCTTTGTTTTGATAGGTGAGGGTAGAGCTCACTCCGTACTAAGCCATTGGCGTGAGAAATTCTCACATTCAGGGTAGGGGGGCCAGTTCCTTTCCCTGGCCACTTGCAATTTCCCACGAAGTTATGACAGAAAATATCACCGCGAGGATTTTAGGTGGGAGTGGGCAGAGAGGCTTCATTGGGAATCGAACCCGGGACCACCCGGGTCGCAGCCCAGTGACTTCCGATTTATTCTCCTTTTCATACAAAAAACGTTCAACAGCAGCTGTCGGTGGTAGGCTAAAACCATTAGTGGCGTCTAAAAATTTGTCTCATTTCCCATTTTTAGTAGGTACATACCCATTTGTTTGTCTTTGGAATCGTTATCAGGTATTTCTTTTAAATTTTACTCATTGAGCTTGGAAGGAACCACCCGATTGTCCTTCTTCTTAATGACGCTCATAATTCTCAGCCCTTCCCGAAGCAGCTCTATAACTTGAGCATTTTTTTTATCCAAGCAGAAATCACTAGAGCGTTTTGAGTAAGCTTTGGTGTTTAAGGCATCGAATAAATTATTTATTGTCTCTATAAAATCAGCTGTTGGAAGTGCTGATGGACGTTTTAACTCTCCAGTGGAGTGGCTTGTGCGAATAGCAGCTGAAATGGAATAGCTGAATATTTGAGTAGCCAGCTTCACAGACATTTTCTGGAAAGAGTTGGGCCAAATGTGTGCAATAGTCAGTTTCCACAGAGCTCTAGTTGTCGAGCTGGATGTATCACTCTGGTAAACCTGGCGTATATTTTCAAAGGAAACGGTCTTTCCTTCCAGAACAAAATCACTATTCAGGAAGTTATTTCTCAAAGACTTCAAAGACAAAGACTCTCAAAGATGAAGAACATCAAAAATGCAATAAATTTTATTTTCATTAATCTGAAAATAAGGGTTTTCGACTGAAACCCCCATCTCTTTAATTGCTTTTCTATTGGTGCTGGCTTGGTCGCAAATGAATCTTCTGGGATGCAGGCCTACCATTAACAACTTTTCAATCAAGGACAATAAGAGTTTCCGTATATTGGAGCTAATGAGCCCATGCTCAGAAATAAAGTACCCTACAGGCAACTTCCAGTTTTGATGAATACCTCTGATGAGGAACACGGATGCATACTTTCCCACTTGTTTCTTCCTACCCAGATTCCCTAAATATTCAAAACCGTCAATCATGTCCAGGGAATTTGAATATTCTAAATTTTCCATCAGGGACATCTCGTCAAATAAAATTACGCATTCTTTGCTAACATCCGTCATTACGGAGACTTAGAGCTTCAGCTGATGGAAAAACGAGTCGTTAAATCCCGTCAAATATCGTGATGTTCCGATCCACTTCCTCACTGTTGATACAGCGGGAATACAAGAATTTTAATGTTAGAAAAGATGGATTTTACGGTTCTCACTATTTTGTTTTAAAATAGGTCTCTTATTAGTTACAAGCTCAACGTCATAAAATTTAGATCCAGGAGCTAAGATCATGAAAGGTGAAAATTTCGTGGTTTTGACTACAATAATAACGAATTTATGAGTTTTGGTCAGCGTTTTTCGATTTCAGGCTCTATACGTCGGGGTCGAGACCAATAGGAGAGTACTTACCCGACCTGGAACCTTCCCCCCCGTAATCCCGAATTCCTGTCACAATTCCCCTCCTCCCCTTGTAACTCACAACCTCAAGTTACTGAAACGGTCATCGATTTGATCCGACTGAGCAACAACCTTCCCTTTTGCAATGACCGGATGTTTGATTTTGCAGTGACTCGGCTCTTTAAGTGCCTCGGTTATTTGTAAGCCAGTAACTTGTTTCCATGTATATTTTCTTACAATACAAAGGCATGGTCGGCACGACTGATAGTTCCTCATTGTACTTTAAAAGAATTCACGAAAATGGTTCAAAGTTCATTTTGGAAGGCACCATAAAAACGGCAGATTTAAAGAGAAAAATTGCACTTAAAATTTGCCATATGAAGTTTGAAGTAGTATTCCGGGTTAGTAAAGAGTGCTAGTGATAGTGACCAAGGATGTGATCCATTTAAAAAGTTATCGTTTTCATTCTCACTGGAAAGGCGCAACATTATCGGGTCGGTAGATCGAGATTGGAGGAACAAAATGGTCTTTTGAACTATTTGGGACATCGTTTGTAAGATAGAAAACCAGCATTGGTGGAAATTTAGCCTGTGTATCCTCCATGCAAGCGCGGAAAACAGATCGAATTAATATTTACCAAATACGAAATACTTGGCGTTAAAATTTTTTATAGTTGATTGCGTCTCTTACAATACAAATATTTCATACCGCTGCCCAACTCATACAGTTTAACGATAAATAATCACCAAACTACTTCTATCGCATTGTTGTGAGTTACAAGAAACGCAATGAAATAAGGCTTGAATTCACGTTCAGTCAGAGATTCTATATTTTTACCACCTTACTCATCATGATTTTCCATTTTCGATCCTTTCAAATTTGGGGTAAAGGGTGTAGTGGAATGATACAAACCATATATGCAGACGGACATTTTCTGCGGCATAACTGCAGACTCAATTCTGAATTAAAACGGGAAGTGAACAATTTGAACTCAGTTCCTTAGAATTAGAAAAATCAAATCGACGGAATATAACAAGTGGAGGTTCAACATTCCCCTACACAAAGATGGATGGATAATAAAACATTCGGAAAGCTGCCATTCCCCTGGTGCCGGGCGACTGGCCTAGGCCCGCTCACAGAGTAGGATTCAAGGCTCTGGGAAACAAGCATCGTTACCGTGGATTCAAGACATCCACACCCGGCAGAACTCAGCCGCCTCGACCGTCCCCGAAGAGTCGCGTGAGCATTTTCCTGACGTATCAGGTTACGCGGGAGACTTGACCTTGACAGGAAGCGGGAGTCTTTCAGGTTGATAACAGCATCACCATCTAGCGGAGAAAAAGCGAAACACATGGCCACCCAAAAAGTTATTCGCAAATCCCTATAAGCGTTGGCACTCTGTATTACTCTGTGATATAATATATATGCACAAAGATACCACAAGTCAATCCGCTAATTCTGGTGAAATGCTATTTAATGCTAAGAGGACTAAGTGGCCGTAAATAGTTAAACAGCAAGCAGCACTAAAAAACAGAGTGTAAGTTAGCACGAGCCAGGCAATCAGCTGTCGCAGAGAGACTAAGTCCAGAAATTGACAAACCAAGATGGCGGAATTTTGACCACACTTTAAACTCGTAAACAGCGCCTCCTGTTTATTCCAACCTCCTTGTTTGATTGTCATTTTCAACACTACTTCCTCACCTAGTAGTTATAAAGTGACACTCCAGAGGAATCTGTCGGTGATTGTAGACTAAAGCTCTGGATTGGAAAGTACGGTCAACCTTGCGCGCGCGGCCATGATTGGTCGATTTTTACATGGGAGAGAAAGGGACTAAACATGTTTTCACGAGATAAAAATAAATTAACTATATTTAAGCGAATTTGAGCTATGATAACTCGTCAGTAATTCGATTTCCTGTAATACTACATCATTTTCATATTAAGTATATCGTCCAAAATGCGGGAGTCGGCCTGTAAAATACGAGCCCAGCAGACGCCTCAAACGGCAGTAGACGACGTCGTCTGCAATATGAGTGGAACGTCGTGATTTTTTTCCCGCTCATAAAGTGACTTATCGTTGATAACTGACGCATACCTACGTATTTTAAAATGTGATTTCACTACAGAAATTTTGAAATACTGTCTTATCATAAATACTTGTCAATTTGGTATCAAAATCGACCCTAGGTATAGAATATTTGTCTGCAATAGGAGTAAAACATCAAAAGTTCCTCAACTATGAAGTGACTTCTCACAGAGAAGAGACGGTGACCAACCTTGTATTGTCACTGCAGAGATATTAGCTTTATTATCAAGTATTTTAATCGATCAGAATCATGATAGAATATTCACAAACAAATGCTGTCAATCATTCTTAGCGCTGAAACAACGTTATTTTGTAAAGTTATACGCAACACGTAATGGAAGATGATAAATTTTCATAAACCAAAAGGCGATATAAAACGTGATCGAATGACGTGGTGCGTTTCAAAAACCGGCTGGTTACGAAACGCTTTGGCTTAATTTTATGAGTAGGTAAATCATTAAGGAAACCGAAATCATCTCAAGTGTAAAAACCCCATTGTCACTAACGAAATTGACACCCAGTTTTTAACTAATCGTCAAGACAGCCTTCAACCTACATCGCAACTAAATGGAGATATAGTTTAATGACTGAAGCATTCAAAATGAATTTGATAGTTAAGAGCATTGTACGCATGATGCACAAACACTCGTGATCAATCAATCATTCGTTATAACTTCACTTATAGCTTCTAAACGGCGTATTTCCGCGGAGAATCATAACCAAATCAATTTTGAATGGATTTATTACACTCACCACATAGACGACACCTCATAATTAAGCACGAGGTTTGTAAATTCACTTTTCTCCACAAATGGTATGTATTATAGTAATTTTCATTTACTGTATGATTCACGCGTGAGAGAAACAAAGGCAGGCAATTCTATCACCAACCATGCAGAGATAAAACAACACCTATTAATTAATTGCGCACGTAGTTTGCAATAGCACGTTTCGTCGGAAATGATGAGAATCAATAATATTAAATCCAAATCACTGTACTATGAACACATAAGAGATGCAAAGGCTTGAAATTCTAGCACTATCGTCACCCTTCCCTGGAATCCAGTCAGCTCTGGATATCCTTTGCAGGCATTTTTTTCTTATTTCATTCCCTGGTCCCGAAGGGATAAGATGCAACTTCGTCCCTTTCTTCGCTTGCGTTGAGCAACCTACTGCACAACACGGAGGCATATTGATAACTATATCGCAAAATTGCTCCGCTGATTTAGGAAAAACACAACCACTCCAATGCTTTATAGCCGGAAACTGATGCCAACATAGGACAAAAATGGCGGGAACCAATCAGAAGCCTCGGTTGTCGGCATATGTCGAGATCAAACGTTGGCCGTACTTTCATATCCAGAGTTTTATTGTAGACTAGAGACACAGTATTACCACTACTACTACCATTATTATCCCTACATAGGACCTCTATTGCTGACCAGAGTCCTCTAGAATGCATTCCCAACTCTACTCCCTCATCTCACTTCGTAGTTGTTATATGGCAATCTAGAGGGCTCTGTTGTAGACAGACCATAGAGGAAAAATAACGAGAGGGAGAATGCAACCTGCGCATTGATGATAAAGTTGTTCCAGCATTACACCACGTGATTTTTCCGCTGCCGCACGGTACGTTTGAACGCTCCGCGAAACCGATGGGTCGACTATCAAACCGGAATCGCGAAGCTCAAACCGACGGATAACTGTCAGGCGCCTTGTTATTACTCATGAAAGGCAGTTACTTACAAAAATTATTATATTGTATACATATAATTATTCAAATGAAATCCTACCTGCCCATTAAAAAAAACGAGAGTGAAATGAAATGAAGTACAAAAAGAGTTCCTTGCCTAAACCTATAGGTTCTCCGTTATATATTTACACTAAAGCTTTTAACTGACATCGCTGCCGAAAAATATTAATTCATAGTTGAAAATTTAGCAGATCATCATGCAGAAAGCACAAACACCAGAGACAGCGCAATAAGGGTATGAAATTCTCAATTTTTGTTTTACTTCTTCGGAAGACTAAACAGATAAACACGTACTGCTTCCCAATTAACTTCTGTAGATGGTAACTCAGCTGAAAATACCAAATTCTAGAGACAATTCTACAGGAATGAGAATTCAATGCGTTGCCTTGCCAACTATATCAATGTTACTTGTTCAATGATTTTTTCACTTATAGAAATATATATGGGAAAAATAAATAGAAGTTGTTGCATACGAAACACAATCTTTTTCATTGTGGCATGGGTACATATTTTTGCGATCGTTTCATTTCAAAAGGTTCATTTCCGTGGCCACGAATAAATATTATATGAGGAATTTCTGCGTGGACTGCTAAATAAAAATCACAAGAGGCAAGAACCCAATAATACTTTATGAAGTTAGGATTTTAAAGAAAAAGCATGAATTTCTGTTGCCTGAGAGCCCCTGAAAATTACAGTATTCACATTTAAACTTCGACAGCTGTCCTTCTGCAGACTTTTGGTGATAGTTTTCCTGCGATGGTGCAGCTTTATTGAACAATAAAGGAAAATTACTGACTTTATGAGAAGGGTCCTATGGTTGTCCAGGGGCATTTGGTCTACAGTATGACCATCCAGGGCAGAGAGCAATTTATTCTGCCTCTCACATACTTCTCTTAGGGTTAGGTCTTCTAACAAACCAATTATGTAGGCTGATTCTAATTTCCCAGCTGCTTGCAGGCACCTGAAAGACTTCTCTGCCACTCGACATATGCTAATGACATCCTTCGATGGATTAGTAAGCCCACCCCTATCTTTTGCAGCGAGCAATTTGCATGCCCCTTCCCCTGGAATGCTTTTACTTCTTTCAAGCATACCTCGTACTTGATTTCCTTCTTCGGTATGCGTTTCACAAACTCTGCAATACACCCCACCACATCTTCAATGTAATCACACAAGAGGGTAGATTTGGGAATGCTTGAGTAGCTATGTTCCATAAATAAATCATGATTTGAAGGGGAACTTGAATGCTCACCATCCCACAATGTAAAGTTGTTGGATGGAGTTGTTGGCGGGTACTCCACCACTGGAAACAAAAAGGACTGCAATGTTGCACTGTGGTACACAATTACCTGTCTGAAGAAGGCGAAAATCACAGTGCTGGAGAATTCTTTTACACGCCGGCTTAAACTGGGAAACGATAGGATTATTATTGGATCCTCCTTTGCTCCTAATAGCACTGAAAAAAATTCTCAAGGTGGTCCTGGCCATACTTGTATGCCATCAGGAACCTAAGTCTCCCAGAACCCACCAATTCATTGTATAGCCCATTCACACTTTCCATGCATACCAGAAACCCAAGGAAGCCAGTCTTTCTTCCACTTTCAATAACCCATACACCTTTTTTATTCGTCAAAGCCATAATATAATGCCTACAATTTCCCATCATCTCCATGAATCGACCCTGGTTCCTAGCGCATATGGGAGATTTAAAACCTTTGCTTAAATGATTTTTTGCGATTTCATTTATCGAACAAATTGTTGAACGACGTAATGAATTTTACAGTGGGCTCACACCCAACAAACCTTAACATCTTCATTGTTGTCCCAAGTTATTTTAAATCATCAATCACACTGCGACTCAAAGTTTGTGCCGCTAATTGCACCTTCATCTTCCTACGGTGTTACTGGATGTGTCTGGGTTGCAGCTTGGTACCAGCATGGAGCCCTTGCTCAGCTTGGACCTTCTCCAGTTCTTCAATGTAATTCCACAGCGCCAATGCCCCTTCACCATCAACAAGACTCCTTCCCAGGGCCTAATTAATTTAATATTGTGGCATGCATCCGAGGGCATATACATTTTCTTACCATCATGCACAAAATATGTCGTCATGTTGTCTTCATCGAAACTCACGCCTAACATAGTGGCCATGGCAATGTTTGATGTAGTCCCATCAAAGTAGTGTTTGTGTCACTTATACTGTCAGACAAACCATGAAATAATATGTGCCTTATAATAAATGAGCCCTGGAACAGTCAAATTGGGCTTGATAAAATATACATTTTTGATAATCATAGTTTGCACACATTAGTTTTGTTTCTTCTTTAGGTTTATTGCCACATCTGTGGTAAATAAAGTTTAGTACCTTATAAATGTTGAGATGTTGTAATGGGAGTGACTGGAAATCTACAAATAAGGAGAAGGACGGTTTAAATTGTAATGTTTAGCAATCTGTCTTACGATTCTTTTTTGGAGAACAACATCGGATTGCGAGAATTTTTGTAGGCACCTCCCCAGCAGATTAAAACGTAACTTAATTTAGAGAATTTACAGTGTACTAAAGCAAAATAAATTGTTTTTAATGAACTTCAGAGGACAATTATTTCCCAAGAAAATAAAACTTCGCGTGGCAGTATTTAAGTTCCCTTGAAACACGGTTAATGTGTTGATCCCACTTCAAATGCTGATCTACAGTCCCTCCCAAATATTTGAATTCGATACACGTTCAATACTTACACCGTTATTTCAGACGTTTTGAGCCTAATCAGGTTTGTTATAGGCTAACTGCCAATAAATTGTAAAACGATTACACACATTAAAGCACAAACATTTCGTATTTTCAACTATCAATAATTTGTTAGATTCCATCCATTCGCTGAGTGTACATAGATCTGATTCCATATAAAGTCTCACCCCTTCCCATGACGACCCTTAATAGATTTTCTTCCATCAGTCTTCCATCTCACCTTTTAAGCAATGCTTCCAAATCCTTATCGTATTTACCATTTGCTAAAAACTACTAATGATCTCTCGTGGAGTAAACATATTCGGTAAATTACCGGCCAAGATAATCGTAAATTGGGATTTGTCAAAAGAGTACTTGGCAAGTGCGACGATAAAGTTAGAGAAATAATCTACTTCTCCCTCGTTAGACCCCACTTGAAATATGCTGCCAGAATTTGGGATCCTTATGAGGTAGGCTTGAAAGCTCAGTTAGAACGCGTACAGCGAAGATCGGCAAGATACGTTAAAAGCCGTTATGATAATATCGTTAGTGTTACTAATCTTTTGCAACAATTGGGATGGGAAACGCTTTCAGACCGTCGATTAAAATTTAAACTCAGTCTATTGTGTAAGTTTCAAACCGATTCATGCCCTGATGACGTTGATAATATTTTACGAAATCCGACATACTACGGTAGATCAAATAATGAGAATAAAATTAGGGAACTAGACTGCAGAACGGACAGATTAAAAATGTCATTTTTCCCGCGAACGATGAGGGACCAAAACAGCTGCCAATGCGACTTTTAACTAGGTTTGTGGAGAGGTAGTGTAGCTCTTAGTAGTAGTAGTACTCCCTAATACTTGTATCCATATCTGCTACCTAGTACTAACAGCACGCCGTGGATGTTTTCGGCATGACTCTTGAGTCTCTGCCCATTTGTGTGGTTGCAAAATACATATATACTAACGGTACCTCTCGATTGTGAGCATATCTGTAGTGTAGTGCATGCTTGTGACGCTTCGCCTCGTGACACGCGTTAGCTATTTATGTTGGTGCATAATTATTAGTAGTTACACTAACTTTAGGGTATAGTGTAATGCATTTTGGTGACTTCTCACCCCCTGCCACACACCCTTGAGGTGGCTTATTGGGTATTTTGTAGATGTAGATTCCTGTGGACCCTTCCTCAGTTCTTTGTATCCCTTGCTTATGATTTTTCCAGCTAACGTTTACAGTTCCAGCCGCTTCTCTTCGTCTTTAAACGCAAAACGACACCAGAGAAAAGGAAGGGCGTCACCATGGCGACATATGGGCAATGTAATGTAAGTCTGAGAAAGACGATTTTCACATCCAGTTTTCGGCGCGAAATGACCGATTTCCCCAAACTATTTTTTCCCCGACTGACGAGTAACGAAACGAAATGTATTGAAATATCAAGGCGTGTTATATGAGGTGCACAATATAGAGGGTTCTACATTGTACATTATGGTCGATGGATCGATAAATCAATTCACCTAGAATCTGATGAATTTGACGTCAAAATATTATCCCCTTGCCGGACTGCTCTTCGAGCAATTTGCCTAACAAGATAAGCTGTCTTACATGGGGTATATTGTGGCTATGCGATTCAGAGGGAGAATATTGAAAAAATTAGTAACTTCTGGCTCCTAGATTGCGTAAAAAAACTAACGGTATGTAGTTTGTATGTTTTTGCAACTATTTATAAAAATTAATTAATTAATCACCGTAGTCATTTTTACAGAATCGCAAAAAATCTTGACTTGTGAAGGCGATTTCACTGTACGGCGTCAAAACATTAGTCTAGTTAGAGACTTATGAGGTTATATTTATTTAATTATTGAGAATTGTTGTCATATATATAACTATATTTTTTTGCCATTATTTTACCATATTTACTTCATTTTCTTACAAACGCATAAATTATAAAAATAAATTTGGAATGTAGTCTCCTACCTCGCTCAAACTACCTAAAGCGGGTGGGTGTCGGGCGAAAGGAGGGGAAGAAAACCATGGAAGGGGCGAGAGGTAATGCAAGGTGGAGGGGTCTTAGTAAGAAGAGCAAAAGCAAACAATGCCGGCGAGTCAGTTTCATTTCCGAGTCATGGAAGAGGTTGTGTGAGAGGAAATGAAACATGAAAAGGGGTCCATTGGATTAGCAAATAATTTTCCGTATCTATCGGCTGATTTGCCATTACGCCAACACACTAATCCAAGGAGAAAAGAATTTGTGACGTACCATTAAATGGAATATGCACACAGACTGTGCACAATTGAGGTGCAGTGGATGAGACTATAGAATAGCGCGCTCGCAGCATGCATCTCAAATAAAATCTAAATGCCTGTGAGGTTGAATTGAAATAAGTCACCAGGAACCTTTGAATTTAAATTACAGTAAAATATTTTTCAAAAATAAGCAAACACTTTTGGTCAATTATTTCATGCTTTATTCGCCCGACGGTGCTCATCAATGCTGTCTTTTTTCTCCCGCAATATGCTCAGGAAACACAAAGCGCCAAACATTTCAGCAGATTTGAATAAAGTTATATTCCAACAAATTACTAAACGTGGTACGTATGTACATCAGTTGAGACTTTTATAGTTCACGTAACTGATGAACGCGTAACAGAATGACGTATATTATTGAATATTTTGATCCTGATATGGTGATGGATATTCGCCTGCCCAATGTAAAGGTATCTTATAAATTAAAGGAACACGTCGCCTTTAGATTAAGCCCGTTTCACACGACACTTGATCCAGCGCAAGACCTAGTATGCTAGCTGGTACTTGATATTGAGGACGAAATCCAGTGTACTAGAAACCGTACTAGAAGGTTTCACACGATCATCGACCTTGTGCTTGCTCTTAAGCAGTTATTCCATATGATTCCATACTAATTAAAAAAAGAGAAGATCGCACAGCGTCTGTAACGTGAACGTGATTGGTAGATGGCCACTGGATCCTACTGGGTCTAGTAGCAAACTAGTACCACATCAAGTACGAAATCCAGTAGCTCAGCGAGTATACTAGCTAGCATGCTTACTAGCCAGTATACTGGTTCTGTTCACACGATGCTGGAAAGCTAGCATACTAGCGAGTATACTAGACCTTGTGCTGGATCAAGTGTCGTGTGAAACGGGCTGTAGACAACGCGGAGGAACGCCCGAAACCCGTTGCCAATAAAGGAACGCGTATAATTTGATTGCGCACAATTGAGGCGTCACTATACTGGGCTGGTTGGCTATTTCGGGACGAGACCGACAACTGAAGTAATTTGCTCTGGTAAATATAGGTGGATAGGTTTGCAAGGGAAAAATAAATTGGGGCCTGGAGGAAGGGTGGAGAGAATTACCTACACTGGCATTATCCTATACTGAAGCAAAAGCGCCAAAAGGATCACAGTCTAACGTCCCACTCGACGGACGGAGTGTTACATATGAAGTACCCTCCACAAGACACCCAAGTAGGAATCGTGATTCCACTGAATAATCTTCTAAAGTTCCGGTTTCCGAATCAGGGCCCTTGGAATGGGAAAGCAAGCAATATAGTGGTAGAATTAATTTATTTGGTGCGTCGACGGCAGGGGACATTTGCACCATGCTCAGCCCATTTGACGCATTAAAAAATTAGGTCTCCAAAATAGTAAATTGTTAGTGTAACTACAGTTTTTATGCATTTATGCTTTATGCGTAATGCACGTAAGTATGCATGTATGCATATGCAAACTGTATTAAATGCAAAAAACCTATTTCATTTAAATACTATAAAATTCGGCTTAGGCTATCCGAATCTTCCCCTAGAAGAGTATCTAGGCTGCCCGTGATGGCCATTCTACAGCGTATAACCCGGTATTTAGTACATGCTGTCAGTAGGTGATTAACAGTGAGAGAGGCGTCACAGTAATCGCTCTGTGGTGGGGTCTTGTCAGCAGTAAATAGAAAGAAATGTGTAAAATGACAGTGCTCAATCCTCAAACGGGTGATTGCGACCTCATCCCTACGTTTGCTCCTGCAAGAAGAAGGCCACGCTGAAATATCAGCTTTGATGCTACGCAGCTTGTTATTTTGCAGATTCCGCCATGATTCTCTCCAATCCTCCAAGACTGTAGGTCGTAGCGTAGCTTTCAAGTCATCTACGAGGACCACCGAAATATCAATTTGGTGATTTACCAATGCTTCTTTTTTTTAATTTAATGAAAAGAGAGATGGCACTTTTCCACAAATTTATTGAAGTACAACGCGTTTCGACCGTTAGGTCATTTTCAAGTACACTGAGTGGTTTTGGAAAATAGGAGCTGTATTTATACAGGTCGGATGAGTGGGGGTGGGAATTGGAAAAGGGTGGATGAGGAAGGTGGGGGGGATGTGTCATGTGGTTGTGCACTTGGAGAATGGGATGGCAAGGAGTGGGGAGTGGCTCATGAATGTTTGTTCATTCATTAAGTGAATGTCTCCTTCTTGCACAATTTCCAATTTTTCCAGAGCGTCGAGTCTTCGGCCTTTCCTCTCCACGTGGACGATCTCCGGGTCAAAATCACACGAATGATTCTCTATAAGGAGTGTATCACCACGAGTGAGGTGGAATCTCCTTTCTTCCAGCATTTTTTGTGTTCTTTCAACCGGGTGGTGAAGCTCCGGCCTGTTTGACCGATGTACACTTTTTCGCTGTCATTACATTTTATTTTGTATACACCAGACTGTTGAAGGGGATGGATCTTATCTTTCGTTTGACAAAGTAGCTTTTCCAAGGTGACAAGGAAAGATTTGGCTAGACAGACTTCTAATAAAAAACAACGCGACGTCGCCTTAATCAATTTGTCTGCCCTCGTGCTAACCCCACCCGAAACCAAAACGTGGTGCAAAATTCGGTTCATTGGCGATATATCATACAAAGTCGACAAACTTATCCCAAAAAATAAACTCAGAACGTGTTTTTACAATCCGCCGGAGCGTCATTGTCAGGAGGGGGATTAGAGGAGTGAGTCTCGTAAGGGAAGTAGTTAGTGTGTGCTTCACCTAGGTGGTACTGCAGTGCTGGGTGGCTCGAACGGCGCGGGAAATGCAAAGAGGCACGCAAAAACTGACTAACATTCGGTCCTTAAGGACATTACTATTTATTTATTTACTATCCCACACAACCAAAAACGGTACAATGGCAAATTACATTGATCGATGTAACAAAATAAATAAACATAGAACAACAGTAAAGAAAAACATAAAGAATGATTTTTTTTTTAATTAACACAAAAACAAAACTAAGTCAAATTTGGGGTTCCATTACCCAAGTGCCGTTTGATGAATGCTTTGAATATGTTGGGCGAGGAGAAGAGGCCAATTGTGTATGAAATGGATTTATTTCAGTAATTTACTGGTTAAGGTAGGTTTAAGTGGAAGAGATTAAAACATTCTCAAGATAATTACAGCCGGAGAACCCTATCTCCTTCCATCATTTCTTTCTTCATCTCAGCATACGTCCTACCTCTTTCCATCCCGTCCATGAAACCTATTCTCTTTTTTCTTCCAGTTTACCCAACTTCCTTCTCTCCATTAGGGAATACAGCATCCTATCACCTCTAATTAACCTGTTCCAGCTGCCAACTATCACCAACCACACCGAGCGCTTTATCGTGCGTCTTCCTTTCGTTCCATCGCATCTTAGCGATTCTTCTCCACACCTGTTGTGTATCGTTATTGAAATTATAGAAGATCGAGCGAGCAATCGATTGTGGGATTGAACAAGTGACAGTACAACACTCATATCTCAACCACCTGCAGTCTATTCTTATACCCTCTCCTCAGAGTCTGTGCTTCTCTAAATACATATACCGGTGACAATGGCAATGAAAATTCCGCCCAACTTTCAATTTTCCTGTTCATAGAATAATATGTCGGCTTTATTGCGGTAGCAATGAGACTTTAAAGTCCCCTCTACCGTCTAAACCCTCCTCAATTTGCATATGAATTTTCAAAATAGTGAAATCAAGCTTTAGGTGCTTAAAAATATACTTCAAAATTCAAAGTTTATCACTAAACATGACAATTGAAACAATATAGTAGATAAATATAAAAAAAGGTTCTCTCATTTGCGAGACGAACCAAAGGGTAATTACTATGACGTTGGCAAGCATTAACTTATTCTTGTCGAAAAACCTCTCACCAGGATAACATCCTCTCTAGAAAGGGGGTATGGAAAACCTGGGAAAAGTACTTATGGAGTTACACGAGTTTGAAACCCTGTAGTAAAAGTATTTCATTTACGCCATGGGGGAAGCGGGCCGCCAAAATCAGGGTGGTATACACTTTTGAAAGTGATAATTGTTTTGCGTACAAGCCACATAAGTTTAATTTAATCAACATTTACTTACACAACATAAGGAGTAAATGTTGATGAAATTAAACTTATGTGGCTTGTATGCAAAACAATTATCACTTTCAAAAGTGTATACCACCCTGATTTTGGCGGCCCACTTCCCCCATGGCGTAAATGAAATACTCTATTCTAATAAGTAACTATTTTCTTCAACCCTTGAAATGTCAAATAAACTGACATGTAAATACAAGGTATTGTGCTCAAACTGTTAGGCAAGTGCATGAACGATACATATCAATATGTATGGATTTATAATTCCGTTTCAGCAACAGCTAATAATTAGGCTACAGGTAGATATTTAATAGTTTAGATTTAGATACTAATAAACAAATTCACAATGGAATTCCAATAAATATCCTCCAGGGTAATAGTTTCAGCACAGGTTTTCACTTCTGCTGTCGAAATTGTAACATTTAAAAAAATGGAGATCATAACGATAGTCTTTCTATTCTATCAATAAAATAAATAACACTTTTTCCTTTCTTTCAAACTTAATAACTCTATTTATTCACAGTTGTATTTCCCTCCACATCAAAGGTTAGATATTTGCCCGTACTAACTTATATAAAATACAACACGTCACTCAATAAAAACATATTATACATGAATCACAATATCAGGTGTATTTGTTACCTTTGTCAGTGTATCACATTGGTTTCTTCGCCCTTTGGGCCACAGCGATAATTCTCTTAGTGGGAATTCCTATTTGCCTTCACGGCTAGATATTCACTTCACGTTTTGCACACAAATGTATTCACTTGCACAAATAAATACCCTTTACCAATTAATTATGATTACATACGTGACTTCTGTCATGGATATCGTCATGACACACATGCTTTGCGCTGATCCCTCGACTGCATAAGGAAATCACGCAGTTAACGTCCACCGCTGTCTCGCTACAGGAACTCGGCCGCAAGGTTGACTGCTCCCTGGTTATGTCTCGGGTAGTTTACAGCGGACCTCGGCTTACTTCCTTTTACAGTACGGCTAATACTTCCCTCGTACCGGAAACCAGTACTTTATAAATACTTCTTCAGTTCTTATTAATAGTTCATATGACGTAATTTCACCGCAGCGAGTGGCGTGGATTCAACCTATATCTTGGTTGATTGTTTAAACTGCCAGCCACCTAACTCGCCTGTATATATGCCCCTTTTCTCCCTCCTTCTATTAGAATGTTCTCGAAGGTATTTCCCCTCGTTTCCCTTTGTTTGCAGGCGTTCATAACTTTAAACAATAGTGTTTTTGCTGCTATCGGCTATTGTTTGGTTTCAGTTTGATCACGCGGTCAGGTCGTGGTCGCCGTAGTGTCATTGTTGCAACCTCCCACCTGTAACAGCGCGGAGTCTAAAATTAGAACTCACTGCACGTACGTGGTTTATTCTTAAAATATTTAGCGTCGAAATATTGAACATGGATGGGATTCCAATATGTCACTATATAATTGAAGTTATTCCCTGTTTTAAACTTTATGGTGCTTGTAAATGTACAACTTATTGTATTTTCATCGAGAAATAAAATGAAATATTCAAATAATGACATGGTCAACTATGTTTAAATCCACAGAGTAATTTATTTGCACGACTAGTTTCAACTCTACGGCGTCATCATCAGGTTTGATGATGATGCCGACACCGTCACCAACCTGATGATCACGCCGTAGCGTTTAAACTAGTAGTACCAATAAAATACTCTTTGGATTTAAACATAGTTGACCTTGTCATTATTTGAAAATGGACTTCCACAAAGTTACGCCAGAACGGATTGAATTCATGATATATTCACTGTAAAACCGTAGTTTCTCTCTAAAAATTGTGAAACCATTTGATGCGCTTGATTTAATATTGAAGTATACATTTGATTACCGGTTTAAAGTAATAAACCTTTGATTTTGAGCGAGAAAACACTGTATTAAACTCAGCTATTTTACAATCTTCGAGTTTCCATGTTGGACTTTCCCGCCCCTGCGGTGATACCCGAGGTCCCCGAGAATAAGCTCCGTGTTCGACGCGACCTCTTGCAGCTCAAGTGTGAATCTCAAGGAACAACTCCAGTCGAGCGAGGTATTTTTAAATCGTTCTCTGCATGCGGAGATTTGAATGCCTTAGAAAAATTATTTTTTAAATCTTTCAGAACGTTAGATCTACATCTACATCTACATACTACCCCGCAAGCCGCCTCAATAGGCGTGTGGCGGGGGGTGTTAGGACACCAGCCGTTTAAATATAAAAAGGAAACACTCTAATGAAATTACGCCTAGCATGTATTAAAGTCCCTTATTGTTAGGGGGGAAAACGAATTCCAATACCTATCCGTTCGGCAAAATATCTCTCGTAATTTATCGTTTCTGTCAGACCTGGAAATATAGTGGGGTTCACGGGAACGGGAACGTACGGGAACACTATGCACTCATGGAACCATTTGTCCAGGTTAATTTCTTTTTTGATTCTATGCAGCTTTGGTGTTTCACGTTGGAATTTCCATACATTTCGTTTTCAGTGTTTCTATGGAAATTAGCGATCTCAATCTTCTCATTTTGATATTGAAATAGTCACATGAGAAACTAATTTCACTTAACAATTTACCACTTTCTGAGGCATTTCACCATGTTCTGGGGGAATTCAATGCTGAATTGTTCAAAATTGCTATCCCCTTTGTGTTAAATGCCACTCTAGTATGTGTATAGATTACATCTTTTTCTCTTTCGAAAAAAAGTTATAAATACCTGCAAACGCTTAAAAGTGATTCCAAATGCTTCATTTTCAACATTTCGATATTTTTGTTTCTAAAAAACAGTTATTTAATTTGTAAAAGGGCAATGATGCTCATTTATGTTAATAAATAAATTATGTTATTCCGTAAAAAAATTGTTTCACCGATGTGACATACAAAAATAAAATGATTAAACGACACCGAATCAGAGTGTGCAAATTGATTTCAAGTCATTTTGCGAGAAGTTTCGTAGCATATTTCGATTAATTATTGCTAATGATCACTCAATGTGCACTAGTTTGAATCGCAACCAGTCAATGGGTGCCTTCGTGTGCATAGGATAGCCGATTTTCAACATTCCGCATGGCGTCTCATATGGACTGTGCGATTCTTCAATTTTATCAAATACCTATTCATAATGTATTGTTTGTTCTAATGAGCCTTAAGGAGAAAGTTTGCCTTATTTTACTGATCAAATAAAGCTCGTATCCACCGAACTATAACCTCGGTTAGTCTAGCGAGTGATAAGAAAGTTTGTATGCACTGTTTTTTTCGTGCGCATTGGCGTATGTTACCGGTAATTTGCCGGTTAAGGTGGTTTGAGCGAGATAGTTCCCTAGTCATAATGGAGACTATATTCAAATTTTATTTTTTAATTTCAGTATCTGTATTAAGTATGAAATAAATATTGTAATATTAATGGCGCAAAGACAGTTATATACGACCAAAATTCTCAATAATTAAATAAATAAAGCTATATAAGTCTCTAACTTGACTCATTTTTGTCCGCCGTACGGCTGAAAACCCTTCAAAACAGCAGGTTTTTTTTTTGCAATTCTGTCAAAATTACGGTGGTGAGTAATAGATTATATTTTATAAATAGTTGAAAAAACATGCAATCTACACACTGTTAGTTTTTTGACGATGTCTAGGTGTTATACATTCCTATTTCCTACAATATTCTCCCTCTGGAGCGCACAGCCATAGTCTATCCCATGTTAAACAGCTTATATTTTGAGACAAATTGCTCGAAAAGTAGTTTGGCAAGAGCAATATTTTGATAGCATTGGAAAGATGAGAGTTTTTTCTATAATGTGAGACCAACTTCATCAAATTCTAGGTGGAGTGATTTTTCGCTCAAACTACCTTAAGGTATGTTCAAATAGGAGAGAGTAATAAAATTCTCTAGATTTTTTCAAGAGCAGAGCCTTATTTCCTTCCACGATTTCTTTGTTTATCTCAATATACGTCCTACCCCTCTTAATCCTACCTCCCCGTGCTCGGTTTACTCGAATTAATCCGGGCCCTCAGCATCACTTGGCCGCTTGCCTGATCCAGCCACCTATTCTGCCTTCTCCTAATCACCCTCAGAAGCTTCCTCTCCCCACCCTCCATATCAAGAAGTTCCGCTCACATCTTCCTCTCCGTCCACCGCTCCTTCTCCACTCTCCTCCACGCCAACATTTCCAACGACGCACAGCAGGCCCAAAATGCAATAAGTGCTTTTTGCTAACTGGAAGCTGAAGCTTCGCATGGCCATTCTCCATTTATTAGTGAGTACATGAGATGGTGCATGTAGTTTGTTTCAGTTCTTATGCATCGATAATATACGAGGGCTCGAAGTTTAAAACGTTTTGCAAAAATAACCCGCCTTTAACATTCTCCGAAAAATTAACCAAAAACAAGCCCATGTATAGTCTTTTGGTAATTAGCTGTGGAGTAAAAAAATGATACTGGCCAATTAAACTGCTCCTTGCCTAGAATTTTCATAATTTTTTTGTGTTTAACTTAACTTAATCAGCGCTCCTTAATGGCGCGAATGATCCTTGGCATCCAAAAATAACCAGCCAACCCACTACAGTGACACCCATAATCATGTTTCATTCAATTTTGTTGGCCTAGCCAACGCCCATTGCCATACCTTGATGAAAATGTTTAACTATACGTCATTCGGCTACTCGTTATATTCAATTACAAGCGCTCAAGTCTCCACTGGTATACCACGTTCAAATTTAGGCTTTAATGTAAATTTATACATATACCCTCAACTGCTTGGCAATTCGTGCTGTCGGGGCCTACACAGGCAGCTTTGATGAATACCGGTGAACAAATAATGCGTATAATAAGTGACCAAGTGTGTTCTCATTTTCTCGTGCGAAGAAGTTTAAAGGAAAAAAACGGATGCTTTTAAATATTCTTTTTAAATATAGCAATTGATGAATGGAGTAGTTCATCAGCAAAAAGGTTTTTGAGCACTTTCCTCATAGTTACAATTCATTTATGAAAGTAGTCGAGAAGTTCATTACGAAGTAAGTGAATAAATGATGTGTTATTGGAACACACTATACTTTGTTGCAACTATATGCTTTATTTATGGTGACTTTTCAAACAGTGAGTAGTATTGTTGATTTATTTTTAAGTTTGGCATTTATTTAATTTTGGTAATTCATTTTCAGTTGATTAAAATGTATAATTTTGTAATCGTTAGTATACAGAGTTTATTTTTTACATTGTAGACCTAGCAAGATTATTTAATCTGTAACGTAACTTGAATTGATGGTAATATTTTCTCATTTAAAATAACCTCACAGACATTGGAATTTACATTTTGAAAGAATATTTCCGGTGAGCAGTTTTTTAAGGCCCTTTTACTCTACATAAAGTGTGTATGCTCGCTTACGCGTTCTATTTATTTTTATGTCACGATTTTGGTTCGTGAACGAGGTTTCGGTACATTAGCAAATCAGCTGACAGATTGGGAAAATTACGAGCTAATCTTGCGAATAAAACTAAAAACAGTAAAAATAAAAAAAACTGTCCATAATTAATTTCATCTAATTCGGCCTTTTTTGACTCGGAAATCAACCAATCCGCTAACCTCTTATTTGTTTTCATCTCCTTCCTGAAACCTGCCTCCTCTACCCACATTCCCCTCTCCCCCCTCCCCAGAGTCCCGCTCACCTCATGCCCACGCCGTGTCCCAGCAACACCCTCTTAACACCCTTACCCTTCTCTCCCCTACGTAAATAAACAACTACACAATACACAGCCTAGTTGGGGTGAGATGTCGCTTATAGTTATGTCATTATGGGCCAATGTAATGTTCATTGCATTCGGAAATAGTGAATTGACTGCAAATGTAAGCACCTGGAACCTATGCATTTCACCCGCCGTCGAATTTATTTCCATTTTGTTTGGGACTTTGATTTGGACGGCTCTTGCACAGTTTCCGACGATATTATCCTGTGGCACAATTGGCTTTAAGGTGGTCGCAATTAATACCAACTTCGGCTTTCATGTAAAAAATATAAGCAGCCAAGAGAAGCATGAATTAAATGTAGTAATATAAGTGACGCCAACACTTTATTTTAGTGTTTTGAGACTGAGATTCCCAGTAATCAACTAATTATACTAATATGAGACATTACCTCACGTATTTGTTTCACAGTTTAGCACCTTACGTTGGAAAAGCTATTACAGTCGAATATTATATTTTGCGAAATTGTAAAATTTTTAAGGTGAGCAATAAACATATTTTGTTATTATAATTGATAAAGTATGTAGACTAATTTACACACCGTTACATTTCTGGCGCGATCTTTGTGCCACAACATTATCTTGTCTTTTACATCATTCCTCTGGGGCTCACAGCCGATGGCACATGTCCCATTACCAAAGGCTCGTATTTGTTGGCAGATATTTCGAAAAGTAGTTAAATAAGGGGCTGATAACTTTATATCACTTGCAAAATGAGTTATTTTTCTTGGAAATGAAGTCAAATTAATTAAATTTTGTAAGTAGTGGTATCTCGCTCACAACCTTTAAGTGGTCGTCATTTATCGATTAAACGTAATTAGTAATTTTATCCTGTCAAATTGTTCGGTAGCATATGCTCATACACAATCCACCTTTTTGAATATTTAGTGTGCACTTCATCGCATAATTGTATGATACACTTTTGAGAATTCGTAAGAGAATTTATCAGATAACTTCTAAAATAAACACTATCTCCTGCATTATCAGTATTTTAAGGTTAGCGAAAACTCTGAATTTCTATCATCAGAGGCATTACCTACATGAAAAACATTTATAGCCCACATAGAACTTAAACAAAGATTTCTGCCATGACCATGAAGCACTTGTGAACCATTGAGTGATATAATAAACCATTTCTGGTTCAACCATGGTCTGGTATTTTGTTCAGTTAATCCATTCTGGGCACCACATTTTAAATGTAATAATAATAATTTATTCCTTATCATACAATTGAAAAAAGAGAACCATGTACAAAATAAGGAATTTATACACCCTTTCCGACCTTAGTCTCGCTTTAGGGATGCCGACTCAATGAATATTTTAGCTGTGCTGTGTTACATTAATTTTGTAAATAGCACTTAAATTCTGGAGTACAATTAAAAGAAAGAAATCCAAAAATGAAAATGAACAAAAAATGAAAATGTATAAACAAGGAAAATGTACAAAAAGGAAAATATACAACACTCCACACATAGACATGCATCACCGTCATGGATTGGCGGCAAGCTCTTTATTTCCCAAGAGCAAGCAAAAACTCAACCTCCCCATTTTGCAACAACCAAGTTCTAACTGCTTGATAAAACTTCCATTCACTTTCTGCTTTAAACAAATCAGGCGGTAGTCAACAAAAGATCTTTGGTCCCAAATAATTATAACATTGCATATATAATTATTTTTTTAGGTTTAGGAATCGACAAATTATTGTTAAATCTTAATTCATTAGCCCTTGGCTTAATTAATTCACCACCACTGTTATAAAAAATTCTTGAAAATTTGTGAATGAATAAATGTCTCAAGGGTAGAATACTCAGATTCTTGAAAAGGGGAAAGGCATGAGTCGAGCCAGAGACACGCGAAATTACCCTAATTATCTTTTTCTTAGCTATCACCAAAGGCTTGATATTCGTAGTATAAGCTCCACCCCAACACACAATACCATATTGCAATCGCGAATTAACAAAAGCATAATAAGCTGCTCTCATTACAGACGCTGGACACAAATATATTAATAGTAAAATTTTCTAACGACAGATATAATTTCTTATTTCAACTTATTCATATGGGTTTTCCAGTTTAGCTGTTCATCAATACTTATTCCTAGATATTTGGTATGGCTAACTCTTTTAATCTGGATACACTCGTTACAGAATGCATCATAGTCATTTAAACATTTTTTACACTTATAATAAAGCTTATTTTGTTCAGAGCTGACATACCTTAAAGTAAACAATACATATTTGGTTTTATTACTCAACTTCATACAGCTGCCTGAAAACCAATATTTCAGCTTGTTTAAATCAGTTTGCATCTGTTGATGTAGTAAATTTACATTATTATTAAACACAAAACTGCATCGTCAGCGAAAGAGGTCATATTGCCCTCAAAACTACCATTACACAAGTCATTCACATGTATGAGGAACAATAGTGGCCCCAAGACTGAGCCCTGTGGAATTCCACAGGTAAGTTTTGTCGCTTGTCCAGTACAGTTATTAATACGCACACACTGATACCTACAGCTGAGATAGCTGCAGAACAAATTATATGGGACACCTCTAATACCAGCATCTATTAATCTTCTTAATAAAATTTGGTGATTCACATAGTGAAAAACTTTAGTTATTTCAATGAATAACCCTGCAACCTTGCTTGAATTATTTAACCCGTCATAAATTTGAGATCAAAATTGCATAAGAGCATCCTCAGTAAATTTAACCTTCTGAAACCCAAACTGATCACTGCTAGAAAAAAACTTGTGAGAATTTATAAAACATAGTAATCTACTTTTCACAATTTTTTCTAATATTTTAGAAAATAACGGTAACAAAGATACGAGCCTGTAATTATTTGCATTTAGTCAGTCACCTTTTTTGAAGATAGGAATGACAATTGCTGTTTTCAATTGATCCGGAAATATCCCAGTTAGCAAACCGAGATTGGCAATGTAAATGAATACCTTAGCGATTGTATTGCTTACTTCTTTTATTAAATAAGAACTTATATTGGTAAAATCTTCTCGGGTTTGCCGCCGGGTAAGGCTTTTAAAGGCCAATAAGAATATTGTAATAGAATAAGTATGCGGCCGAAAGAAGATCATGAAAAGCCGTTAGGAAGAGCCTGCATACCCTATATCTCCACTGTCTCGGGAAAAATAGGGAGAATTTTTACAAAAATATAACATCCAGACGATCCATAGACCTCCAGGGAAAATTAGAGATCAGCTCGTAAGAGTAAAAGACGACCTCGGCCTCAGAGTGCCTGGAGTGTATAGCATCCCTTGTGAGTGTGGCCTCGCCTACATTGGAGAGACTGCACGCACGGTGGAAACCAGGATCAAGGAACACCAGAGGCATATAAGACTTTTTCAACCCGGAAAATCGGCCCTGGCAGAGCATAGCCTAGATAATGCGCACTCCATCAATTTTAACGGCACCAAAATCCTTTGCCGTTCAAATGGACACTGGGATCGTTTGATGAAAGAGGCTATCGAAATAAGTTTGGAGGAGAAGAAGTTAAATCGTGACTCTGGGCAGTACATCAGCCAAGTATGGAGACCGCTACTGAATAAAATCAAACGGTCGCGGTTACAATTTAAATTCAAACCGCCTTGAACGAGCCGGTCAACAATGGGTTTTTTCAACCGCCGTTGGCCTGCTATAAAAACCCCGGAATGGACCAACTCGGTAATCTGTCTCAGCCCTGATGACGATGAGGGAGTCACTCGTCGAAACGTTGGCCTTTAAAAGCCTTACCCGGTGGCAAACCCGAGAAGATTTTACCAATATTATTCGCCGGGAAAACCTAAGATCTTTTAAGAACTTATGTTGTCAATTCCTTTGATTTCTTAGGCTTCAGATGAGTTACTGTTTTTTAATTCAGTTTCATTGGTAGGAACAAAAAACAAAGACATACTATGACCAGTGAACCCATGGACATCACCACGTGTATTTAGAGTATCAATTTGAACATCATTTGATTGAATTATTCTTTCAAAATGTGCGGTAAATTCGTCCACAATATCCTGCGTGGTTGTTTTTATTTGTCAGCTACTTCGAGGTTTAATCTTTGTGATACTTTCATCCTTTGATTTTCCTCCCGTAATTGAGTTCAAAATGCACCATTGGTCGGTAGAATTACTTGCATTGCATTCAAATATGTGTTTTTTATAATTTTCTTTAGATATTTTCAAATCAATATCCAGTCAAATGAATGAATGAATGTTTATTATACTCTCGGTTTCCCCATAAGAGTAATACAAAAGTGACATAAACAGTTCTCCTTTCGAATAAAAACGAAGAAAAAACATAGCTGGCAAACAAGTCACCAATAAACAAATGGATGGCAACAACAAATGCATGACACTCCAAAGGAAAATATGGAGAAAGTAATTTACCAGGATAGAAGGAGAAAAAAATCCAATTTAAAAGTTCAGACATGCTATTTTACTCGTATCATTACAGAACATGACATAGGTATATACTTCGTGATAAGTGGATTAGAGTCATATTTACTTCTTAACGCGTAATGGCACATTTCTTATAACCATAATTGTTGCTAACATATGTCAAAGAGTCAAGCCGAGCCTTGCATTAACATTTTCCGTAGATGAATCTGTAACTTATCTAGAGATCAGAAATTTGATATTTTTAAAATGAGGTTTAAGAAATGTTAGAATGGAGCTACTCTTGCTACTGTACCATTGCGCTGTGATCTGAAAAACAGACAATGCGCCATGGTGGAAAAAGCGTTTGTATGACCATGAATGATGCTGCAGATTTTTATTTTGGCATTTAATTTTTTTTTAATGTGCATTCCCTCCTTATAGTGACAATTAGACGTACGCGAATCACGTACTGGATGATAAATAACTTGGATGTGTGCAATTTTCTACAAACAAATGAACTTTAGTGCAGGACCCGGGTTTAGATGTTAGTATGCATCATCTTCCACGCCCAAAGATGATGCATAAAATCAAAACCCGGGTGCTTCACCGAAGTTTTTTGTTTGTAGAAAATTTACGTATACAAGTTATTTATCATGGAAAAATTCCGCACAATATCCCCTGAGCCACGAATTTTACACGCACTAGATGTTTGACGCATCCCAAAAAATATGCTCTAGATTGCAATCAAGAATCTTTATGAATTAATTTGAAATGAAGCCCTCATCGTGAATGAACATCGGCATTTTTTGCATGTTTCCAATTTAGCCAATAGTTAGCAATTATACTCGGAGCAGTATTTCGTGTGTGAGGAACTTTTGCCCACCTTCTGATCGGCAACCACAAACTGAAGTCTTTTTTCTTTGCTCGGGTAAAATAATTTAATTTTTAATAATCAATGCGTACCCTATCATACCACTAAGACTAATTGGTTGAGGTTTTGATGTAGATGGTGGAATTCCGGTTCTCTCTGTCTTCATCAACCAGTGCTTTGCTAATCATTATTATAATATCTTAAACGTGAAAAGCAAGTGAACTCAGAATGTAAAGTTGAATGTGGACAAGTTATGGCTTCATACGAGCTCGTGACTCAATGCAGAATGCGCTTACCTTCACCGATTGATGGACAGAGGGATTTCTGTGGATGTGAGTCAGTTCTTTTGCCACCAGACCACCCGTGGCACTGCTCTCGCCCTGGACAAAAACCGGGTTTGTATAAGCTATGATGATCACCGAACAGCATTCGGCATTACTCAGAGTGCAGTGACATGATATCATATGGATACCTAATCGGAATTTCTCCGCATTTTTTTATTCAGATTTGAATGGAAAAGGAAGAAAAAGATATATTTCACATATTTGCTTACCTATTTCTTTTACTACTGCGATTAGCCACGATCATTAACTATGAATCAATTTTTTAGATATCAAATCAACCTTCGTACTACGTTTGATAAGAAGATAACCAATGCTTTTTTTGTACAGATCACAGATTTCTGAAATCCCTGCGGCGAAATTTCTTTCCGAGTACAAGTTGAACATGGTCGTTGATTTTACAAGGTGAGAAGGAGGAATTATCAGGGCTTAAGGAAATAAGAAGAGCAAAAATTCATTTTTTATCAATATATTTCTGTATATGTATCACAGATTTGCTTTAAAAATCATCATATCTGTAAATATAACCATCCACAAGTGATGGCGGCATGATGAGAACATTCTGCATACGGGATTGCACCCGTTAAAATAAATTTTCTAAGGCATACACGCCCAGCAGAATACTTATAACAGGTACATATATATCACAAAAAAAGCTTCTCAAAATAGGCTTTCGAGGTTTACCAAAAGATAATATCACAAACATTAAAAAGTCAATTTTATATCAAAAGTAAATAAATGATTTTCTCTCGAACAACAATTATTTTCAAATATTGCCCGTATCAATCTCGTATAGTCTCTCCTTAAAAATGAACACAAAATCAAGGCTATTGCATAAAAAAGGCATTTCACAAGGTCATGCTTCAACATTTAAGCATTACCTAATACTAGCATACAATCGGCAAAAATAAAGACAGCCGAGTGACAACATAGTATAAATCACGTAATATCACGAAATGCCCACTCTGGAGTATCTATAACTCGAATGAAACTATGAAAGACTGGGTGAGATCATAAGAATACAACAAAAATATCTATGAAATTGTGTGGATAAGAATAAATTCTTTCCCATATAAAACATCTTTAAACTATCTCATCAAGGTTAACTAACATGTGTGTTTACAAAAAATTCACTGGAGCGGCAAAGCCGGCGGTAAACACTGGAGAAAAAACACGAACAGTTCACCACGGGCGCCAAACTTTTTCCTTGGCGGCGGAAGAGTGCTTGGTGGGCACATCCACGACCTTCAGCAAGCCTCCTGGAATCACGGAGAACGAGGTGATTCTCCTCTTGCCGGAGTACGGCGATGAGGCCGGCGAGGATCCGGCCGACGAGGCCATGGACTCGGGGGAGCCGGGCGGCGTGATGGCGGAGTAGACGGGAGCGGCGGCGGGGCCGCTGTGGGCCGGGACCTGCACGGTCAGCGGCGACAGGGAAGTCGGCGTGGCCGGGCTGGACTGGGGGCTCAGGGTGGTGTCCAAGTCGTTGAGGCGGTGGCCAAGGTGGGTCATGAGCATGGTACCCAGGCGGACGTCGACGCCGGGGGTGGCGGCCAAGCAGCGGGACACCTCGGCGGCGCAGTGAGTGAAGCCGGCGCGGAAGCGGTCGGCGTCCGCGTTGGGGCAGGCGGAAGCGAGGCGCTGGGTTCGGCGCAGGCGGTGCAAGTGGCGCACGGTCAGCTCGAGGATGTCAGCCTTCTCGAGCTTGGACACGTTCTCGCCCTCGGAGGTCAGCGCGCCCACCATCAGCTCCTTCAGCTCGTCCAGGCAGCGGTTGATGCGAGCGCGGCGTTTGCGCTCAAGCATCGGCTTCATCACCTGAAGGGAGAACAAGGAGGAACAACGTTAGCAACATCTCGAGAGAAACACATGAAGGGAAAGTGATTGAGCCCCTTTTTTGTTTAACTCAGTGATACAATTAAATCTCTCAGTTGAAGACTTGACATCCCGAGCGAATCCGTTCGAAATAATTTCTGCTACGGATCGCTCAGGTCCAAGAGAGATCACAAAAGGGCGAAATTGGGATCAGTACAGCCCGACTAAAGTGGGCGAAAGGGTTTGAAGTAGTCCGGAGATCGATGCTTACCTTCCTGTACTGGTAGGTGCGGGAAATAGGCTGGAGTTGTTCCATGTCCACACTGGGCACAACGTTAGATTCGTGCAGCATCTTCAAAAGCGGGTCTCACAAAACACTGTATCAAAACAACAAGGCTACAATTCACGTTCACGTCGATCTCTAGAAGTCTCCCACCCACAAGCAACTGTCAGATGTGTTCACCAAGAGCGCAAGGCTACGAGTGTGTCGGGATGGCCGTGGAGGGGGTCCTCTTATACCCGAGGGAGCCTCCTGCGCATCGGAGCGCGCGCCGCCCGTGAGCCCCCGCCCCCCTGCCCCCTCCCCGCGCCATCAGGTGTGTGCCGGGCCCGTGTCAGCCGCGGCGGTGGGCAGCGGGGCGGTGGTCTGGGATGGGGGGGCCGGTAGAGTAGGGGAATGGGAGGACGATGGGCCGGCAGCAAAGGGCGTGGGAAAGTGAGCCAGGGCCGTGTTCCCACAGCGAGGAGAGCAGCCGCGGCGGCAGCCGCCACCTGTGCTGCCGGGGGGACGGGGGAATGCTCTGGGGGCGGGGGACGGTTTGGGGTGTGGGGGAATGCCCGGGGAATGGAGGAACGCTTGTGGTGTGGGGGAATCTTGGGGAGCGGAGGAGGGGCGGGGGGCGTGTGTCGGAGTGTGCGGGGGCCCTCTTGTACGCGGGAGCGTGTTTGGCGGGGCGGCGGTGGGTGGCGGGGGGTGCGTACGCTCTGGGATCGGGATAAATATTTTGGGGCGACTTCACGAGTGGCGGGCTGGGTCGTCAAGAAAACGCATTGCTCTAATCATTTGCTCCAATTGCCCTTGGCTCACCATCACTTCGCCCTTCAGTTTCTCTGGATGCTAATTTCATTTTCACGATGGAGAATTAGCAATAGTGGCTAGGGTCGGCGATTTTCTTCAAAGTAGCCGTAGGCACATTTGATTCTGTCTATTCCAGTCCAAAAATGGAGATAATTCTTTTTTTAATTCCGATAGTTTACCAATCACAAAAATCTGCAAGACGTTCCTTATTATTGGCGAACATTAGAGATAAATAAATTATAAACATTGACAGTGAAATGGAACTATAGTCACAAAAAATCAAATCGACAATTACACAACACAAAAATAATCGAAAGCAATTAAAAGGCTGACAAGAAGGAGCTCGTAGAAAACAGGAGAATACTTAGCTGGAAGGGAATAATGTGGAAAAGAGATCTCAAGAATATGGAAATCAGGAACTTTTAACATCCACATCGTTGTTGTTGCCGAAATATCGTGGAGGAATACGTACAGAAAAGAATGAATGAGTTTTTTAGTTACGGAATACAATATTTAAAATATTACTGAGCAACTTACTGTCATATATTTTTCGACAGTGATGTAGGTCCTGAATGCCAAGGTTTTGGTGCGAAATTTCTATGTTTGTGAAGGCATGATTTGGTACACTTAGTAATTGGTATACATCTTATTGAGCGATCATATTGACAGGGACCGTTTTTAAATGCGTGTATTTCTAAGCATCAATATTTTTTTAAATAGATTTTATTTCCCTTGTTTGTAAGCGGAGTAAAAGGAGACGTTTAGCATGGTGGTAACATTCATTTGGTTAATATTAATATGAGTCAGGAAAATAAACGGACGTCGTTTTCACTCAGAAGGAAGACGCACAGGTCACGGTCGATAAAAGTTGAATCTGCGGAATACAAGTGTGAAGAAGTGTGGCACGTTAGTGAAGTCTGTTCGGCTTCTCCACCGGTTCTAAACTCTGCATTTCTGCCATCGTTTCGACGTATTAGTCATCCATCGTCATCAGGGCCTGACGTCACATCATACCCTGATGACGATGGACGTCTAGTGCAACGAAATTTCGGCAGAGGTGCAGAGTTTGACCCAGAGGAGAACCCGAGCAGACTTCATTTTCAGTTTTAACCGGGAAAACATCAGATCGTTCTTCGGCTGCGTGGCAACATTACCCTGCTGACATCTTTCTCTAACGTCTCTGAGGAATATATTATTCAATAAATTCCCTCGGCAAGGAAAATTGGCATCTTGAGCGGATGCCTTACTGAAAGACTCGTTGCAATAAAATGCCAGGCGGAGAAATAATTTATATTGAGTTATCTAAGTAATTTATAAGCCGATGAAAAAAATGAAGTCAGCCTATAGTATACTCCTGGCTTTCGGATACCTGGCCTTATTTTTGCCTGAACACTTGTCATTATTTCATTATAAATATTAATCAATACCGTTAGGGGAGTTACATTTGCAATCTCCACTGCATTATATCCTCTAGTGGAATTGGGATACACGCAGCTTGAATAGGTAATTTCATTTAATAGGTAGGTATGAAAAATGACATTGAAACTAATTGGCAGTGTTTTTTTCTGAAAAAGCGGTCGGAGATTGGAGAGATGTGCTCTTCGAATAATTTGTTAATTGAATTTCCTCTCTCTCTCTCTCTCTCTCGTTTTCTGGGAAGCTAATAGCATTCCCCAATAATATTATTTTCAAGTCTTAAATCTCCTTCATCGATTAGTCCCGCCATTATTTCCCCAGTACTAAATTTGATCATCGGTGATAAGATATATAGGTAGCGCGAATAGCGTCGTGTTGTAATGAAATACACAAGGAAAAGAAGAAGCTATTCCGCGGAACTTCACGAAGTAAATTAGTTTCTCTCTTTTGAGAATACCTCCAGGCATTGCATTTCTCTCAACCGTTCTGCGACGAAATTCTACCAACAAAGGTTTTAAACGAAATCTTCATACTCCTCGTGGAGGCTTGAAGTTTTTACGATCGCGGCTCGCAATGAACATCCGGGGGGGGGGGGGGGGAATCTCCCATTGTTCATCATTCATTTGTATACGTGTGGAATTGTATCGAGAAATACTTCGGGAATACCATCAGGGAGTTGGTTGCAGTGGGAGTTTCGAAAGTCTTCTGTTGACTTGTAAAAGGCTCAAAAAGAATCTTATAAGTTATTATAATATCCCATGAGAATACCGAGATTGCAATAATTGGTATTTCCAGAATGGGAAATTCTGACGCTGAATCAATTGGATCCTCAGTTCCTACGCGAACCTTAATGCTGATTTTGAACTCTTTGCGGGAAGGATATTACTGGGCAAAAAGGGCAATGATGGTATGACAGATTTTTTGCCACAGCAATCTCTGTTGGCAATAAAATAAATGAACCTGGGAAAAATGTCATAATTTATTATCTTCGGATAAATGCATGTGTCGTGGATGTACGTAGACGACGCAATTAGCGAATACCGTAATCGTTGACTTACCCGTATGAATTTTTTTTTTAATTTTACCCATATGTGTGCTAAATATATATATTTCAGCCTTTAATTTTTAAAGTTTTAAGAAAATTCTATGCTAAGTCATCACTGCCAATATACCTTCCGTGCACGTATCGTAAAATCTCGTCAGCTTACATTTAATGAGAAAGTGGTTGAGGAATTAAAGGTACCTCCCTTGCGCGGTGCTGAAGTCTCATTGGTTAGTGGTACTCAGAGGCGATAAGTTAAAAATAAATTCCAATTGAATGATGTAAGGCGTCGAATACTTTTTTTTATTTGAGCTCACTAGACGCAATGAACACTCGATACAATTGATCATGGCAAATGAATGAGTGATAGGAATCAAGTAGATAGCAAAAGTTGAAAACGTACAATCTTGAGGAAAATTTTGACAGGTTTGAATAAAATGTGCAAGTTCCTTGCACCACGGGAACGGGAACAATCTTGGAGACGCATTATAATAAATGAGAAGTGGATGTTGGGCTCGGAAGAATGAGAAGAATCTTGGAAGAAACCTACGGTTTTTTTCTAAGATGCTTCTCATTTTTCGTTCGTTCATGATAACGGAGCGGATCGTCGCAACGGCTTTTGCGCTCGGCACAACGGCCCACCGAACGGCGGTCGGAACCCTGGCGCCTTCTCCGCCGCGGTCGGACAATAGAGTATCATTCATTAAACGCTATCCTTATATGTAAGTGGTGCACGCAACAGTAAATTTTCAAACGAACCCAAATGTTAGTGCGACAGCCACTGGCATTTTGAATTGCATTTAAAAAGTGCGTGAAATTTTGCAAAGGTACGTGACCTAAAAGAGCATCTCGAAGGTTAGATGCCACCGCAAGGTATCGCTTCTCCGCTGCGCATGCACCTCAAAGAGCGAGGATCAAATAATACCGGTTCATTGTCTTCCCTATGAAAGATATTATATGGGAAGTGCTGAAGTATCGTTCACTAGGCACAATGAGCAATAGATAATATGGGTCATAGCAAATGAAAGAGTGATAGGAATAACGTAGGAAGCAAAAAATAAAGGTTGAAAACGTACAATATTGAGGAAAATATTGACAAGTTTGAATTTATATGAAAGTTTCTTGCACCACGGGATCGGAAACTATTCTGAAGACGTATCATCATAAATGAGAGGTGAATGTCGCCCTCGTAAGAATGAGAAGCATCTTGGAATAAACCTACGGTTTCTACTATGATGCTACTCATTTGCGAGGTGACCTTGTTCTTAACGTCAGCAATCTCGCGTTCTTTTTAACTGGGAATATGATCGTTAAACAACGCTGTTGATCGACAAAATGTGTGTCGTGCGTATTTAAAAATGGGAACTTCACATCCTAAAACGTTCCCCGTTCGACTGGCGATTGCAACGGGTCCGTACGGCGCCCGGCAATCGTCGGGTGTCGAGTGGTTGCGCGCCACGTGGTTCACTGTACTGACCTCCCCGGTCCTCGAACCCCGTCCTCTGGCATGGCGTGCGCGGCTCAAGTTTCGCTTCGCCCATCGCGTCACCTCAAAAGTTGGGGGGGGTAGCGAAGAGGTTACAATGCCATTGAAGTAAGCGAGGCCCCCGTTCGGTGGTCAGCTCCCACTCCCCCCCCCCCCCCCCCCGCTGGGGGAGAAATGACAAAGCCCCTTGCCCAGAGTCCAACTGGGTGGGTAACTCGATCGTCACTCAAAGGGGTGGGCCACAAGGTTGCGTGCATCGGAATAATAATATCCCCATGATGCTCTGATTTTCGCTCCATCTTTGATTGAATCGCGCGAATGGAACGGGTTCTCTCAAGTAGTGCCTTATCTCCGAATATCACGTGCGTGGCACGAACACAGCGCGCGATGAAAAACGAAACTTTTCTGTGAATATCGCCCATCGCGCGAACTTCTTCACTCGTTGAAAAGATTTTCGTTAAGTTGTTTGCCGAAAACATTTATTTCGTGCGTATTCAAGTACGTGAAATTCATACGTAAAATAGTTACCCGTTCCGACGAGCGATGGCGACGGAGCCATTATGGGCTGTCCGGCATTCTCGTTCCTCTGGGTCCGAGTGATTTCCCGCTATGTTTATAATAAGAAAAAAATCTATTCATGATAATAAATAAAGTACTACTTCGGTAATTATTTTCATTTGATTGATAATTTCAGTTGTTTTCTCTGTAAGGCGTAATATTTACTTAAATCTGCGGAAACCTACTGACAGAGAAGCTAATGTCTTCCTACAAACAGTATTTAGATGTTATAAGATTTAAGATTCTCATGAAACATCTAGGATGAGGACAGATAGACGATGCGAATTCTTCCAGATTCCTGAAATCAAATTTATCTATTTCTGCGTGAGTGCTGGCTTAACTTTATAATAAAAAATTTGAACTAGATTTAATTATAATAAAACTTCATGAAGGCATTTGGTTTGAAAAACAGCTATGCAAGGGAAATGGAATCTTATAACGGAAGCATTTTTCATTCTTTCCCCTGAACATTTCAATATCACAATTCTAGTCTGGGTGACTCGTGAACAAGTCTACATTTTTTTCCGAATGCAAGTAGACCTTTCTCCGCGCCACCAGCACTATTCCCACAAAAATTATCAATTCATAAATTTATTTCTTAGGATCCTGTTCCCTGCCAGTTGACTCAACATAAGACGGCTTGCCTACGTGCAAATGCTGATGAGTCATCGCTGGCCAAGTGGAGACACTATTGACTAAATCCGTGAGTAATGCCTTTGCTTAAACTCGTGGTGATATCAATGATCGTTCGTGGCGGCTATTGAACTTTCCACCCGATGATATCAGCTTTTCGGCGGGAATTATTCAATGATTCAGGGTACATATGCCCAAAAATAATGACTGATTGAATGTGCGAATTTTATTGCTTCTTGTTGAACTTAACAAAATATAGTTTCTAAATTTTGACGCTCAAGTAAAGTTCAAAATGAATTTCCATAAGTAAATTTCGTGTGATGTTGCATAAGTATTATACCTAGGATAACGTTTTATTCGGTTCATTAAGCTCTGCTGGTTGTCTAATTGTGGTAAATATTCATCACTTCCAGTACTATAGAGAGTATGATGCCGGAAATTGGTTGTCTGGATAGTTTTTCATAAGGAATTACTACATTATAAATAAACAATAATAATATGCCTACTTTATTGTGCGGGATTTGAAACTTAATAAAGTCCGTCCCGACAATTTTCACAAAAGTTTTAATGTTTTTTTTTAAAGTGAACAAAGCATTTTATTGGAAAAATTAAAATTCACAAGAAGCATTAAATTTACAATTAGGAAAATATTACTAAAGAATGTAAAAAATATGCATTTGCGGGGAAAATGTTAGGATTATAAGGGAAGGGAAAATGCAGAAATGCACTGAAGAAGGAGTATGAAAAACCTTACAGAGAAAAAAACTTCAGAGAAAAAACTTACTGATAGCGATGCTTATGTTTTACTACTGCCAATAAATAGCGGTGAGATTCTCATTAATAAGAGAACAAAATATTCAATGAGAATGCCTCCAGATTCTGGCAATCACATTTATCTATTGCATTGGTTTATTACGGAGGTGCGTTCGTGATTTTTCCCGTGACTTAACTCAGCATAGCTTGTAAGATAATAAAAATACCGCTAATCCGGAGCTTGGGTCTTAACTTTCTCGGGACAAAGGAGGTTGACCAACGTCACAATTACGGACAAACTTCTGAGCCTCAGAATGCCCCTTCATGAGTTTAGTGCTCGAAAATAAAAGGAGTCATAGGAGCCGCGAACGTGCCTCTATGTCTCAAAGGAGTCGACGCACTTACCTAGCGGGTCAATTTGAACCGAGATTTGTCCGTAAAAACATTTAAAATCCTAATTTGACGCCGGAAGGATGCGTGTCCCCGACCCTGCCCCCCTACCCGCCACAAGTCATAAAAGCAACCGCTCCACCGGGAAGGGAATAACTCCTCTTTCGCATGTGGAGTGCCCACATCCCCGCCCCCGCCGCTGTGTCTCTGCCCCCCCTACACTCTCGCCCTGACCAGAAGACACAAAAGGGGGGTGGGGGGGAGGAGGAGTGGGGGAGGTTGTAGGGGCGGCCGGGCGGGCGGCTGCAAGTCGGTAACCGTGGGAATGCAGCCGCCGCCGCGCGCAAACCACGAGCTGGGGATTAGAGTTGGCCTTCCCACCCCACTCGTCCAGTTGTCCCTCCGCCCTCTCCCCTACCGTCCCCCTCCCTCCGGCCTCCGCACGTGCGCTCGGGAACCCCTCCGCCCCTCCACCCCCCGGCATGGCGGCGGCAGAGCAACCCCCTCCTGCCCCCCAAACTCCCCACACCCTCGGCTCATCTCGCCCGAGAGTGAGCGAGTGCTGGAATGGGAAGGGTTCGGGGTTGGGGGGTGCGGGAGGGAGGTGGTGGGGCTAGGGGAGGCGAGGAGGGACCCCAATGACTCTCCTCTCCCGCCGTCCCCTCTTGTGGCCCCCACCCCACCGCCCCACGGCTACTGAAAAGCGAGCGAGGGCGATGAAGAAGGTCTCCGGGGGCGGAGGAGGGGGGGCGGGCAGAGTGAGGGCATCTTCTCCCGCCTCCGCCGCTCCTACACCACCCTCCTCCTCCTCCGCCCCTCGTTATCGGTGCACGGATGACGGCGGGGCGCATGCCGCGGCCCACCCGCGACACACTCCGACGACGCGCAACCCGTTTTTTTACTCTTACTCCCGAGTGACGTCCGTATGCATCTTTAGCATGAGTAAAGAGACAGTTGTACATTGCGGAGGCCAGAGGTTGGCAGAGAACCGGCCTCAAAACCCAGTGGTCGCGGGTTCGAATCCCGTCTTTGAGTTGGGTCGAAATAATAATAATCAAACATCACACTCCTCTTTATGGTTTAATATTCATTGACATTAATTAGGCTTAAGTGAAATGGATAGCACGCAGTGTTGTTATTTTCACTTCTGCTAAAAGATTTTTTTATATTTCTGATATTGTTTTTATATTTTCTTAATGCTTCTAATTTATTTGTTTGTTGCTCATCCGATTTAACAAACCTTGGTGCCGTTTTTGGGACTTTTTCAAATAAATAAATTCCACCATGTTATTCCAAATACTGGTGACTTTATTGGGCATCAAAATTTAGAATGACTCAATATTGATTCTTAGAAGGAAGGTCGTTTTAAATATGGTTGTTTGAGTACCTAAACCTCAAAACGGCTATCAATACTGCTACGCGATGGATACACTCGGGTTGTCGTGAAACTTTTTTCATAAATACCCAGCTTAAAATTATAACTTATGTTATTTAACTTAAAGTTTTAATGTTTTACTAGGTGCTTGAGTGTTCCTGATGCTCATATTTTTGCACCTCGTGTGGGTTCTACCGTATTTTTGATACAACGCATGTTTGGACTATTTTCCTCTAAATATTCTTTTTTAATTTTGTCTGTTAGCTGATAATATTTTCCCGAAGTTCTGTCTCCATTCGTGTTGACGGTGGCACTGGCAAGTAATAACCCTCAAGTGATATTATGATTAGGGTTCATGTGATAGAAGTCCCGGATATTGGAGACGCTCCGCAAAGTAATGAAGGCAGTAATTGCAATTTTCCACCACATCATGCCTGATATTATTCTATTTGCTCCACAAAGTTTTACCATTGCGGACCAATTAAGACATTTTCTTTGTGAGGATCTTAGGAATGTATCCATACTATTGAATGCATCTACTATACCATTGCATGTTGCCTTCCAAATAGGAAACAGTCGTTGTCAACTGGTTGTTTTCCGTTGTGATTGCGGGCAGATGCATAACCACATGGAAAATTAAAAAAAAGCCTTATGTCCTTTGGAGTTCGTGCATTTTTTCATCTTTGAGGAACTAAGAAATGATTCCTTCATAAATAAGTAATATCCATGCACTTTTCTTCGCCAGCTAGGTACTTTTACCCAGTCAGGGTATTTTACAATGTGCTAAAATTAAAACTGATGAGCCCTTTATTCTGCAATAAAATTGCTGTGAGATAGCGCGCAATTCACTTTGACGCTTACAGCGCATGCAAATTGTTGGTAAGTACCATACATTTTCCTACAATTCTGGCATGAAATTATTTTTAGTCTTACTCGCAAAATACCTGTCAGTGATTCATTAGGTTTGGTCACCTGCTTCTTACGTACATGTCACGTGCCCACCAGTTGGCAGGCATGCTATAGCCTCATGAAAACGAAGATATTGGAGTGCGATATTACTAAAATATTTGTGAATTTCTATCCGTAGGTGCTTAGTATTTTATTTTGAAAAATATTGAGGTCCATCCTCAATCAAAGGAGTTATGTATCCATTGAAGTGAGCTTTCATTTATAACCTTCAATGTCAATTTTTACGAATTAATGTTAGAACGGACTTGAAACTAGCACCCTAAGCTTCGCGATTTTGAAGCCGAAGTTTGTTTCAAGAGTAACCGAGGCTCTGGCTCATTATGAACCAAGGCCGGTGATGTGTAAAATATACTCGTTCGGGGTTGAATGTGCGGCTCTCTTATTGTTTCCCGGGAAGTTTTTGTGCCCAGAAAACCACAAAACTTGGGTTTCACCGCAAAATCCAGGAGGGGTCACCCAGATATGAACTGTAACTCCATAACCGGTAGCCAAACTCCTTGGGCTCTGACAGAATTTATTGAGGAGGTAAATTATAACATTATTCAATTTTTTGACTGAATTCGTTTTAATATCTGCTTGCTGATAATACTTTGGTCACGAGTTTGGTTTCCGCCTAGTTGGTTATTTCTCCACTTAGGGTTAGGGAGTTGGTAATTGTGAATAACTAGAAACAATTATGTTTTTTTAATTTGACATATTTAAATTGCAACCTATATGCAATAAATACATTGTTACTATTATCATTCGGCAGTCATGGAGATTATAAAGTAATTTAAATTCTTTCATATCATACCAAGTCAAATGTCAGTTATAAAAATAATACCATCAGCGTTCCTTGTTTGATTGAGACTGCTTTAATTCACCTTTCTTGGTGTGAAGTAAACTTTAAATATGCCTTTTCTCAACGTTGAATAAGCCCCGATGCCGATTATTCCCTTTCATTGTGAATACATTCCTATTTTTCGTCTTAAATCTGGCACCATCTCACTGTTTACATTATTCATCTCTGTTTACGTTTTCGTTATCGGCGTCTCCTTCCCTACAGGTGATCCCGATCCTCTTTCAGGTTGGGCGATCGTGATGCAATGCACACGATTGGCTCCATACCTTGGTTTAGGTGCCAATATGTCGTCAAACAATCACCATTTCCGTTTTAGTTCTGCGTTTTGCTAAACTGAAACGCGTTACTCTGAAACTATGCGGCATTCCTTCACAAAATTAATTTTCGTGTAGACATTTTTAGAACCCCTGCGGTTGTCAAACGTTTCCACGCGAAAGTAAATATACTTATAGCTACTTCTAAATCGCAATGGAATCCTCATGCTTGCGGTCCACTGTTCCTGCTTTGCCTTCTTCAAAATGATATCCATTAGGTGGATTAGGCTTTCTAACGCCGAGAACGGTGCCACAGAGAGACAAACGAATCTCGGAACCGTTTTAAACCGCGTCCCTGATTAACCTCGTAAAACGTTTAAATGCTCACGACCGCAACCGGACTGAGAAAATTGGGTGGACTTTAAACAAATACATAATGACTCGGGGGGTGAAGGGGAAGGGGGTGGCATTCCGGGTGCAGGCTTCAATGCTTCTAGCCCATCCGCCCGTCGGCCCACCCACCTCCCATTCTCCCGCCCATGTCCGTGTTGCGTTTCGTGAGCATCGTTTTTGTTTTGGCTCCACAGCGCTTCCCATAGTTCCACGGGGCTGGTTCGACTGACGAGGGTCGCCGGTGGGACGGGGTGGTGGGGAGGGAGAAGGAGGAGGGTGGGGAGGGTGAGGGGGGGGGAGAAGGGGAAGGGCGCGAAAATTGGAGGCTCCGTCTCAGAAGGAGGGCGGAAGGGAAACTGACTGTTGCATGCTCGAGTACTCCGGATTGCCGGAGCAGGGGGGGACGGTGAAGGGAGGACGGGGAGGTTGAGGCGGAGAGCGGGAAGCTTCGGCGACGGCAGCCACCTGCCGCCGTTTCCCACGGTTCGTGAGGAAGTGAGGGAGTAAGAGGCCGAGTAAGTGGGCGGCAGGGAGGCCCCCGGGGGCGGGGAGGCGATTGGGGAGGTCGGGGGGGAGGTGGATGATGGGGCGTGGGGCAGTCGCGCGCTCAGAGTGTGGGAATCGTCCGCCGTGGAGGGCGTCCCTTTGGTTAATGGGGCGTGGGGTGGGGGGGCAGGGGTGATAAGGGGCGGAGTGGGGGCAAGAGGCGATTTGATGCCCCTATCCCGCTCTCCTCCTCCTCCCCCTCTTCTTCTTCATTGATAAATACCTGCACACGTGTGTTAGTCCGCTTTTCATCACGGAGCGGGGACTTTCCGCGCTCAAGTCCTCCTTCACTCTCACCGGGATCGGGTTCGTTGAGTCATATCCCTTCGGCGCCGGTGCGGCTGGCGCCGGTGCCCGACAACTAAGCACCCCGGATGCATTGTGGGCGGAACACGGCTGAAATTTCTTGCGGTGGCTTGAGCGACATTCAGTCTTTTGGGAGACCATATTCGAAATATCTTTTAAAGTTTGATCGGTTGTTATAAACATGAAGGAAATGTAGTAATATTAATGGCACAACAACTTTATTAGTATGACTAAGCTCCTCAGTAATTTCCTAAATATGCATATTTGAGGCTTTAGTTTGTTTTTCTCACGCCCAAGGCTGAAAACGTATTCAAAGCCGAATCGTTTGTTGCATTATAATTAAAAAATTACATTTTGCAGTCAATTTATTTGTTAAATAAATTAGGAAACACTCAACCTGCTCACTGTTACATTTATCATGCGATCATTACGTCAAAATTTACCAAGTTTTTTAGCGTTTCTCAGGAGAGAACAGTATTTACCTGCCAAATCCCATGTAAAATGACTGCAATTTTTCAGCAAGCTACTCGAGGTGTAGTATAATAAGAGGCTGATATATCGGTATCATTACAAAGGTGAGTTCTTTCAGTATAAAATGAGGTAAGTTTTATTGAATTTTACTGTATTGATATCGTGATCATACTTCCTTAATATGCAAAGGTTACGTCGATGAAGTTGTAGGATGTATGGGCAATACTAATGATTTACTTGATTGTATTTGCGCAGTCATTCACGTAATGGGCAATAGCTCTCGTAGATGAACTCTCTCAGTTATTGAGAGTGGCGGAACAACTGAAAGAAACCATCATTTTGTTGTACCGCCCCTGCCTTAAGAAGAAGGTTTCATAGAACGCTATTAATTAAATGAACATATCACGAACTGATAATAACAATAGGAATAACGCGGAAAATTCGTGCTCATGGGAATGTTTAAATTTTGTAGCCATGGCTTTGGAAGGCTATGATGTCATCTCCGCAATTGTCCTTTTTTGGCAAGTCACATTCTTAAATAAACCATGTTATTTGGTCTACCTGATGAAAAATGTTTATATCATTTCTCCTAAAATAATGGCAACTGTAATGGATAATTTAAAATAGTGCTGGACATATAATTCTTTGGAAACATATGGGATGGTTACTTACAATAAGGTCATTATTTGTCCAATATGCACATTTTACACGTGAGATCCTAGCTGTTAAATCCGATAAAATTAGAGCTACTTGCGTCACGAATTCAAAATTTGGCACTTCTGTCGTCGGATAGAAGGTAATTTCCACTCCAATTCGTTCTCTACTGTCGTAGTGTTCGTGTTAGTAGTCAGGGAATAAGTGAACGTTTTTCACCCTTCGAACTGACTGATTGTCCACCATTGTCTTACAGGTTTTTTACGTTGCGTTCCTCGACTTTGTCAGTACTAAACCTTAAAAGCAACAATATATTATTTGCTGGTAAATTTAGGTGATATCCTTTTTCCACCGTTTGGTAAATATGTGTACTACGGTACTATTCTTTAACTCCTGTGGCATATGATTTGCGCTAGCCTGCACTTTTTACTTCGCCGCCAGAAAGCTCAAGAATAATTTTTATGCCCGCTGGGGAATGTTTTCCACGAGTCTCGCGTGGTGAGGAACCGTAGAGTTTTTTTTCAGACGAACACGCTCACGGCCGTCTAACACGAAGGCTTCCGTGCGATTTGGTGACTTGCGTTGGGGAGTTAGGACTTAAAATTTGATTAGCCCCTTAAAGAACTATAGGTTATTTTTTTAGATGTGGCCGGGTTTTTTTTTTTGCTTCAATCCCCAGCCCCTATTATAAAAACCGGTTGAACTAGTGTTAGATGAACCAAAATCAGCTACCACTATTTTTTCAACCAGAATGCTTACGCGTTAATATTAGCTTACCTTCTGTAGTATTATTCCTGCGGCAAAAATAGAGATTGGCTGCTTCAAACGTTAAAAGAATGAGTTGCCGGTGTCCGAGGCAAAAGCTAACGCCTTTTACTCTCTCCTCAAGATTGACCGTTCTCTAGTCATGTAACTGGACACTAATTTATTGAAATCTGGATTGAAAGCCGGAGATAGTGACTACAGCTCATTGTAAGTGGGTAGACAAATAAAATGGTCCTCATGAAATAAAATCCTCCCGCGAATTCACGACGAGTAACTCTATTTCAAACAAGGTCATTAGATGCCATTCTATTCAGAATAGGTGAAGTACACCTAAACGTTTCCGTGCATAAATAACTTAGCTCATCCTTAGGTTACACACACTATATTTGAGAGACCCGGAATTCATGATCTTGGAATTTTCAAAATTTTCACATCAACCCAGGCATTCAACGAGACCCTGTGAGCAGCTTCCTTGAATTGATGCATTGATTCATTATAATGTTGCATATTATCAGATACACCATTAGAAACCTGGGTAGGAACATTTTTCATTATTTGATGGGCTAAGTGTCTGGGTCTGTTTCTTTTTTCCTTGGATTGACTTTGATTCTGTGCCAGCTCTAATTCCACCATTTGATTACGGATTGGGCCCCTTTCAAAGCTTACTTCACTCGTTGAAGTCTCTAAATCCATGAATATTTTCCGGCTCAAGGAATTTGGTTGAACTCGATTCATGGCTGTTATCTTTCCGAAACACGCCACTCAGTCAGCTCGGTTATAATGGTTGATTGACCTCTTGTCGTGAGCCTCTTAAGGCCTCTTGATTTAAACCTCATTTTGACCACGTTGTCACTTAACGAGTTAAATCCATCGCTATATTTTCCGAACTGCTCGTAACGAGACCCAATAAATCATGGAACGATATTAAAAAATTCAATATTTCCCACTACTATTTTGATTTTCCCATTTGTCGAGGGATTCAAGGATATACTGCGCCTCGTTTTGCCTCACTAGGAAATCGATAAATTCGCAATTCTCTTCTGTGGTACACGGATTTATCAGCAGTAACCCTGATTTGGTTCACTTTCCTTCTCCTCGAGGAATAGCCATAAAAAAGGTTTCTTCTAATTTCCCGTGTGGTGAATCCCCCGAGAAAACCTTTGTTCCTTCATGGTGGGACGCAGGTGGCGGGGACTGGAGGGCCGCCCTCTGGGCTCCAGGACACCGTTATATCATTTACGCACCTAATCAAGGTCGTTCCGTACGCATGCGGCTGTGTACATAGCTGTTCATGAATCCCTTTACACGCCTGGCTGTGATTTCCGAAACCACTTCCAAATGTATTGGCAATTTCATTACTCATTGAGGGAGCGTACATACCTAACAATGTGCTAGGTATGGCTTAAAGGCCCTTTTTTCATGGTGAATCCCAAGTTATGCCCTACTGAAGGGAATCTGTTGCCTTCCAAGAATTATCTTATCAGCGTGAGGCTATCCATATTAAACTGGGTTAATTTTTAATTCATCGGTAATCAAAACTTAAACGTATTCTCCGTTGTCTCGGGCGTGACTTGGTGGAATTTGCTTAACATTGTAAATGACAAGTATAAGTATCTTAGTTTTTCCATACTTATCATTTGCGAAACTTAGACGTTTTTGAGTGCTTTTTCAGAATAATTGGAAACATAATGGTATGAAATATACCACAATCTGTCGTGAAAAATTCTTTTGGAGAGTTTCATTCAAACCTCTCAGAGCTAAATGAAATAAAAATGTACATTTTTAATTATTGTTTTTTTGATATACTTAACTTGGATTTTAACGTAATGTTTCCTCTTCGTCTTTAGGTGCCAAAGATTTACCCCGTACTTCCGCGTGCAATGGGTGTCCTTTGCGAATGCTAGTGCAGCAAGATTTTACTCCATAATAAATTATGCTGCATGATTCGACTCTGTAATAAAATATCATGGGGAATATATTTATGAACTCATAAAATCAATATGCTCTCTATCTTGTGGGAAATGCACTCTCATTCATTTCGACACCCTGTTTCATCATGAAGGGAAATACAAGCAAAAGAAAAGTTGTACCTTCAAACGATGCATCTTTTTTGCTTCCGCATGTGTTAGCCATTCTTATTTTGTTCCTTTTTTCTCGTTTTTGATTCCACGATATGCGTTCTGAGCGAAAGCGATGCCATGAATATAATTGTACATACATTTCCTTGTTGCACAGTGCGCATAGCATGACGGCTCCTACTTTGCTTTACATACCTACATGCATTGCTTTGATACAATGTTTAATTCAGTACTATCGTAACACGTAAATGGATCGTACTGTAAAAAGCATTCTCTTTGGGGTACTGGATTTGTACGTTGTTTAAGAATCAACACTCTTATGCACAGGGGTGGCTCCAGACCAGATGTTCGGGTGGGGGGGGTCTCCAGACTAGCGGCTCTTGGGGTATGGAAAAAGGGAGTTCGTCGGTCTCGTCCCGGAAATTCGTAACAAACAAAAATGTGCAAAATGGTGCATTATGAGTGGCTTGGAAGTTTTCCTTTTAAGAAGAGCAAGTTTTTACAAAATGCATATTTCCCTTTTAGATTACCACCAAGTCTCGACTAATTCCGAAATGATTTTGATTTACATTCGCATTCAGCTTGTGGTTTTGAAAACTGTTATGGTTTATATAAAATTTAACTGTATTTAAAGTAAAATAACCAAAACTTCAATTTCAAAAAAGCAACAAAATTATTTAGGCTTTTAATTTGTCTATGACATAGAAATACGCCGCGTTTTTGGGGATGGGCAATTCCCCTTTTTGCCCCCCCCTTTTTGGCCGCCAATGCGTTTGCAGCACTCCTCTACTGGGCTACACATTTACGAACAACTGATTTATCCGAAGACTCTCTATCCGCTCTCAGGATTGTAACGCGAGGAATAGCACCAACGGCATGTCGCAGCGAGAATCGCAGCGCAGGTCGTGCGTGGGCATCGCAATGCGTCCCTCGGGGAGGGTCGTGCGTTTGGCCCGTGTTGCCGTGCGCGCCACGCTCCCGCTCTCCCGCCGGCACACTCGACACGCGCGCGCTTCTCTCGACCTTTCCCAGTTATGTCCGCACGCGGCCAGCTAAGCTTTCCCCTAAGCCGTCGGCGAGCAGCAACTGGTCATTTTCGCCATGAATGCCATCATAATTGCCGTCTTCAAACGGACCCCTGTTTGCTTATTTTTGGTTTAAATTATTACTCCTATTTGCCATCTGTTTTGTATGTAATGCATTGTGATAACATTTTAGATATTATTAATATTAATATTAGTATATTTTTGTGATAGTTTCCCTATTTTTTCTCCTTTTCGGTGAATACGCTTTACGGTTTTGTTTAAAGTAGTTAGAGCGAAAAATCACTTCACCTAGAATTTGATGAATTTCCCCTCACTTCAAAGAAAAAACTCATCTTTCCGATGATATCGAAATATTAACCCCTTCCCGAACTACATTTCGAGCAATTTGCCTCAAAATACAAGCTGTTTTACAAGGAATTAATTACGACTGTGCGCTCCAGAGTGAGAATATTGAAAAAATTAGGAATTTGTTACACCTAGATTTCGTCAAAAAACTAACGGTGTGTAGATTGCATGTTTTCTCAACTATTTATATTAAGCAAGATGTTAATCACCGCAGTAATGTTTATAGAATCGCGGAAAAACTTGCTGTTTTGAAGGCTTTTCAGCCGTACGGCAAGTTAGTGACTAATGTACTTATATTTGTTTAATTACTGAGAATTTTTGGCATATACGACGATATTTTTACGCCAGTAATATTACAATATTTACTTCATACTTCTTACGGACGCTGAATTTACTCGTAAAAAATAACATTTTTAATATGGTCTCCATTATGACTAGGGAACTATCTCGCTCAAACTACTTTAATTTGCTCGCTTATTATTCCCTGCTACCTGGTTTATACTTAATTAAGTATCCTATACAAAGGTCATATTGGCTGCTCTTGGGATATTTATGGGATATAAGGTATGACTTACGCAGGAACGCTTTTTCGTAAAACACAGTATATTCATTTTCGATATGGGGTCTTTACGGTACTTAAATACACTGGTGAAGGCTCCTTAATGTCCAATATACGTGGGAAATATGACGGTAGGTACACAAAATCAGCTTGCTCTTCTAGAAGCTTTACTTTGTAAGTTGTGGCAAGTTCTATCATACCTTAGCACAAATGATGGACGAAGGTAATCCATAAAGAAGAGCAATGCCGGGGCCAAGTGCGGAACCATGCCCGCTTCCCTGCAGATCCTTTGGCATCAGTTTTTTTTTAATTAAACCTATTTCCATGGAAAAGGGATGACTCATTAATAATTGATGCGCTGATAACCACATGGAATGATTTTGATCGGTAACTGTTTCAGTTGGTTTTGAAACTGACTCGGAGGAGTGGTCTTGTTCGAATCTTTCTGAGAAGGGGATGAAATCAAGTCCTCTTCGGAACGTCTTCAATGCACTAAACTACTTATATTAAGCTAAGGAAGGGTTCACTTTGTGTAAACACTCTATAGCTAGCGATAGAAAAACTAAGTACTTTCCACACCGATATCGTAAGCTCCTTTGTAATCAACCTCAATGATCGTTATCTGTTGAAACCTTGGCCGGAGAGAACATATCTAATTTATTTTTTTAATCGCGTGATCTGAATTTTTCAAGTAATCTTTGACTAACATTACAAAAAGGAGACAAGTAAATAAGAAGAGTATTATAAAAAGTAGTTTGGTTTTAAAAAAATTAAGTAATAAATACAAAAAATATACATTGAAATCCCGTTAAGTGTTCATTTGCCAGTATTCAGCTTCAAAATGTATATACCCACATACCACGCATATTAAAAACATCCTTCTTGCGTACATATTTACGCAATATTTTCCAAGTTAGGTAGAACAGTAATTCATAACTATAATAGGTAACACATTTCGTAAATATATCAAAGAACAAAATCACATGTAAGTATACATTCTTTTCCACTTCACATAAATTATAATAGCAGCATGATTATTTTTACAGGTAACTGCCATGGAATATTAAGAAGTAATTAAGTAGCTTGTATACCTAGAACTTGAACTCTCGCATTGATTTTTATTCTCTTATTAATTATTATTATACAATAATTAATAAAATACATAACATTAGTCAAGTTAGAGACTTATATAGATATATTTAATTAATTACTCAGATTTTTGGTCATGTACTATAACTATATTTTTGCGCCATTAATATTACAATATTCACTTCACACTTATTAGGGGTATCGCGACGGCAATAGTACAGAGTTTAAGATGAGGAAGGGTTAGGGTGGTGTTTCTTACACCCCAAGCTTCTACTTTTACTCAATGTAACTGAGCCATTGCCTCTAAAATGTTGAAATTCTACATATCTACATCTACATATTACCCTGCGAGCCCCCTCTAGGGTGTTTGGCAGGGGGTGACAATTCACCAAAATGCAGCATGCAAGCGGACCGCCACATGCACACCGCACGGTCATGAATATTAAGGATACTAACCAATTCCATCATAAACTAAAAACCATCATGCAGCATGCAAGAGAATCTCCACATGCACGCCACACATGTACGATGACACAAGCTAGAACATGCAAAACATGCTGTTAGAAACACCATAAAACTCCGTAAACATGCTTTAAGAAATACATAAGTTAGTAAGCTACACTACCTGTCAACTAATCTATTTCTAAGTCCTTACACAGCCGTTATAGTCTCTTATCGCTCGCGGAAAAAACGACATTTTAAATCTATCTGTTCTACAGTCTATCTCTCTTATTTTATTTTTATGATCTAATCTACCATAGTACGTTGGCGGTCGTAAAATATGATCAACTTCGTCGGAAAATAAACTATTCTTGAATTTACAATAATAACAAGAATATCATCAAATTGCTTACATTTAAACCTTATCGCGGGTTAAATAGCAACCCCGTGACAATGCTTTTCAAGGCAGCAGTCATAAATGTGGGGAGGGGAGGGAACAAAGTAGATGAGCACAGCACCTTGCACCGTGATTCATGGTTGATTTTTAGAATTTCAAAATGAATATTACTTGTTCTAATTGAGATTAAATAGTTCTATTATATCTAGTTCGGGTACTTTATTAGTCTTATTTCAACCTATCCCAAAAATAAACTCACTCAATAATTGAGAAAATGTTTTAATTGAAAGTTTCATTTGCAGAGACAACGTTACATGTCAGAGGGGGGGGATGGGTTGGGAAAAATTCTACGAAGGGGTTGGGGGTATAATAAAAAAAAATCATCTAAAACGGTAACGTAGCTAATGCACGACCCCTTATTGACGCTGAAAATAATTCGAAGACGGTCTCCGTGATGACTAGGGGAAATATTTCGCTCAAATACTTGGCCGCGCGACCGTCCCATGGCTTCGGCGCGTGGAGAGGGAGGAGAGGTTCGCGAGGGCGTCGCGTGCTGCCCCGACGCGCCGCCCGACCCGTGTCGCGTTCGAGTGCATTCCCCCTTCCGATCGGGGATGCACGTCGACGCGGTGACGTCGAAAGGAGGGATGCCCCCCCCCCTCATCCCCCCCGCAGTCGTGAGAGCATCGGGAAAAGGGGCTACGGAGTGTCTGCAGCAGATGCCGTGAATCAGACGACACAGGTGGACTCCCTTCCCCCCCCCCCCCCCGACGTGCGTGCCTGGGGCGTGTCTTCTGGCGCGCGGAGCCGAGCGTGGGAACGCAGAGCGGAGAGGACTCTCTTGGAATGGGACGGGCGGGCTGTTGGGCTATGGGGCAGGGGGGAACATGGGGCAGGGGGGGGGGGGGCAGTCCTCTCTCGACAGTGGCGGCCACAAGGGGGGGGGGGGGAGAGGTCTCGTCTTTTTGTCTCACTCTCCCTGCCATATCGTTGTCGCGGCTGGCGTGCGGCGGCGGGCCCCTCGCGTGTCTCTCACACACGAGAGGTGAGAGGGTAAGGGAGGGGGAGGGTATTGAGGGGTACGGAGGAGTGGTGCAAGAGTGCGCCGATGATGCTGTTGCTCCGGGAAGGACTTACTCCCCCCCCCCCCCCGCTGTGATGATTGCTCATCTGCCGCTCCACTCGTGAGAGTGGCACGGTGCACTCCGACACAATCAATCCGTGAACCCCAGGTTGCGGTTGATTGAGCCTCTTTTTCTTTTCCCGCGAAATAATTATTTTAACAATTATCATATTGGATAGATACTCTAACGGTAAACGTTTCGATGGTTTAGTGGGAATACCTTTCCTAATCTACATCTACATCTACAAAATACCCTGCAAGCCACTTCAGGGGTGTGTCGCAGGGGGTGAGTATTCACCAAGATGCATTACACTATACCCTAAAGTTAGTGTAACTACGACTAATTATGCATTAGCATAAATCGATAATGCTTGTCACGAGGCGAAGCCTCTCAAGCATGCACTACTTCTCTACAGATATTGTCACAATGAAGAGGGACCATTAATATACATGTATTTTGCAACTACACAAATGGACAGAGACTCAAGACTTATGTAGAAAACATGCACGGCGTGCTGTTAGTACTAGGTAACAGATAAGGATTCAAGTATTAGGGAGTACTACTACTAATACTAAGAGCTACACTACCTATCGACAAACCTAGATGAAAGTCTCATTGGCAGCTGTTATGGTCCCTTATCGTTCGTGGGATAAATGACATTTTAAATCTGTCCGTTCTGCAGTCTAGTTCCCTAATTTTATTCTCATGATCTGATCTACCGTAGTATGTCGGATTTCGTAAAATATTATCAACGTCGTCAGAGAATAGATCGACTAATCTTTTAGACCAGTAGGTCCTTCTCTGCATGCACTATTCTTCATCTTGGCTTACGCCTCTTGTCATCCCATTATCAGCCAATTCTCTTTCTTCCCCTTCCCCGCTTACCCAGCATTCTCACCTACATCACCCAGCGACCCTCACTTCAGATTCCCTATGCCAACCACCTACTCTGCCTTCTGATAGCGTTCTCCTCTCCTTCCCTACCACACCGAACACTTCCTCGTTCGTTTTCTTTTCCGTTCATCGCTCTTTATCCATTCTCCTCCATACCCACATCTAAAACTTCTGCTACCTAAGGCCATATTACTACAACTAACAAATACCGTTGGGACCGGAAGCCCACCAAACTCTTAATTGCCCTGTTCATGGAATAAGAATAAGCTCCTTCTATCACATAACTCCTCGTCAACTCATCTATGAAAAAAAAAGTTTCTATTGGCGAACACAATATATGGATGGACTTTAGTTTTAGTTATAGATTTATAAGTCAGCCATTTAAAGTTGTAAAAGGGTAACGAAGTGCGGATACATGAGTCAATTGTACCTTTAATGGCTATAAATATTCTCATGGGCATAAGTTTGAGCACAGGTTTTTACTTCCCAATTCTACGTGCTTTACATTTTCCTTTGCTTTGAACTTCATGCTGGTAAATTTACTTTGTAAGTCAACTTACTACAATTTTTTGTAAATTTTAAATTTTACGTAATTTAAATTTTATGGTAAATTTTACGTAATTTACTTTGTAAGTCAACTTACTACAATTTTGATGAGAATGATAATGTCTTTTCCCTGTCAAACGGATTTATCTCTCCGAAAAGTTTGAAACCATTAGATCCATCAGATTAAATACAGAAGCATTTACTAAATTAACTGTTTAAAGTGATCAACCTGCTGGGATTTCGGTTGAAAAATATTTCATTAAAATCAGTGATACCTCTATCATTAAAATAATTTTGAAATATACTTCATATTACATTCCTAGTGAAGGTCGAGTTTCCATGTTGGACTTTCCCGCGCTGTGTTTTGGCCGTGTCGAAAGCCGAGTAACAGCCCTGCGTTCGACGCGACATCTTACAGCTAAAGTTGAACCTCAATGAATAGCTCCAACAGAACGAGGTGATTTTAAATCATTCTCCTCGTGTCGAGATTTGAACGCCATAGAAAAACTCTATCATAAATCTTTCAGAACGTAAGATCATCTGAATCTGCCACAACTGAGATGGAAATCGCTTTCAGACCGCCAGAAGAGCAATGTGCACATCATAGATTATGTCTAAATTCATGAATTCCAAGCCGGTCTCTTTTCTGACGTCAATAATATTTTACGAAAGTCGATATACTACGGCACGGTAGCCTAGATCATGAAAATAAAATTATTGAAATAGACTGCAGAGTAAATGGGTTTAAGAGGTCATTTTTCCCGCAGTCTAAAGGAGGACATAATAGCTGCAAATGAAACTTTAAACTAGGCTAGTCGATCGGTAGTGTAGCTAATAAGTTGATTTGCTCACTAATGCTTGTTTCAAAATCTGCAACGTATTACCAACATCACGTTTCACCTGGTTCCTTCTTGACTCTTGTACCGCTGTGCATTTATGTAGTTGTAAAATCCATTTATACAAATAGTTTCTGTAGCATTGGTAACATACCTATAGTGTTATGCATGCTGGTGAAAGTTTACCTCCTGACACACACTTGCAGGCTTATGCTAATGCATTAATAGTTGTAGTCACGTCAACTTTATTAGTGCATATGTTAGTGCCTGCTGGTGATTACTCACTCCCTGCCACATTCCCTTGAGGAGGTTTGCAGGGTATTATTTAGAGGCAGGTGAAGATCATTTACGAACACCATTCACCTCTTTAACCATTTGGCAGTATTACTTTGGATTTTGATTGTATCCAGTGAAATTAAAACGCAGTGACTCATATTTCATTTTTACATGAATTTCACCTTCAATGTGTCGATATAAAATGGCAATCTCGAGTCTCTTATTTTGATGTTAAAGCCACATACAATGTATTTTTACTTAAATATTTACCAGATTTGGAGGGATTGCACTATTTTTTCGGGGAGTTTTGGCAGTAAAAAGATTCTATCCTTTTGTTCAAAACCACTCTAGTATGGATAAAATATGTTCAGCTAAAGAAATCTAAAAATATGTGCAGAAACTAAAAAGTGATTTAGTTCTCAGCCCAATATTGTTTAAAAATGATTTTCCTTAGAGATGATATTTTAAAACCGTTATTCCACGTTTCCCAATGGTCTAATTGAGAAGCCGGCCGCGGTGGCGGCGGGGTTAAGTCCTCGCCTGCTAATCCGAGGGTCGTGGGTTCGATTCCCGCCTGGGTCGGTTTTTCGCTTACCCAGGGCATGGGTGTTTGTCAAGTTCTGGCGGTTCGGCATCTGAGAAACATGAAGACAAGCCAATGGCTTATCTGGATCTCAGGGGTATATGGATCACAGGGGCATCATCATATGGCATTTCGTCGGAGAGCAAAAAAAATGAAGGGGACAATTTTCGTTACCTATTTGGTAACCAAAGGAGCAAGTTAAAGGAATTTTACTGTAGGAAAATTTCTCTCATAAAGTGGCGTTACCGAACCGATCCTATTAATGTACTGCAAACATTAATTTGAAAAACAATTCTCCAAAATAGGAAAGAAAGCTTTGGACATGGAATTTGAGTAAAGTCATCTGGTTAACTTACAGTGAAAGAGGCGATTAGAAAAGACTCAGGCATTATTTGATAGTATCTTTTCATCGTGAAGACAGAGAAAAAACAGCACTTCGATTCGACATTAAATTTCAATGTGGAAATGCAGGGTTGTTTATAAGTGGCTGCTGTTCATCGGAGAGGGAGTTGAGGCTGTGTGGGCATTTTTTGGCAGAAGCCGTGCGTTAATCCCTTCGCGGTCTGCGCTCTGAAGCATCGTGGCCATCGAGTCGAAGCAAAGCCTCTTAAAGTGTGCTCGCTTGGTTTGCTCTTGGGCGTGGTTTTTTTTGCGGGCTCGGATTCCCTCGGCCCTCACGATGACGGCGCCATCCGGCGATGACGAAGCGGGCGCCAGCGGAACCATTGAAAGTAGCTCTCCAGCAAAAAATGCATTGCTCGGTGGCATCGTGCCAAGCAAGGGTGAAGCGAGCACGGAAACTAAAGGGGAGCGTAAATCAAAGCAAATTCCACATGGTTGACTAGTGGACATGACAGGAAGTTTTCTAACGATTTCAAGTGTATGTACAATACTTATATGTATGCGTCCATTAATAATTGATTTTAAAAAGTGTATTCATTTTTTAAAAGTCTCGTGATGCTAAAGGGCATCTCAATTGCTTATTGTTGACGGACAATATGCTCAAATTGTTGCTCAGGAGTTGATCACATTAGTAAATTGCCTTCTGCAAACAAATAAGAAACGGCTTTTCGCCAAATTGGGATAAACCACCTCAATTTTACACGGAAGTGCGTCACATTACTGGCATCGATACCGTTCCGTGACGTCATCCGCCGGATTCTAGGTGACGTAATAGAGTTCCCATGCGGCCAAGCGGCTAATTTAAATGAGGAATACTCTCGTGAAAATACGCATATTTTCTTTTCGTTTAAGGACATGTAGGTAATTCTCATGAAAAAGTAGTGCATATTCCCCACGGAGAGCGGTGAAGAGGGCAATGTGAGGCGTGCGTGGGGACGGAAGGTTCATTTGCCGCCCCTCCCGCCCCCCGCCTCCAGTCCCCCGCGTGTGTACAAACATGCAGGGAGGGGGGTGGGAAGGGGTGGGGGCACGCATTTCCACCCCGTGCGTATACTATACACACACTCACGCAATCCCCAAGGACGTACGGGCGAGCTGATGGGGGAGGGGGCGAGAGGAGGGAGGGAGGAGGTCGGAGGGGGCGAGAGGGGGACGATAGTATCGCGTGGTGCCGAGTGGTAACTTGAGGTTACGGCGCGCGAGGAGAGGAGGATGGGGGGGGTTCGGTCGCCCCTGTGGGGTGGGGGACAGGTGTGGACTCGGCGTGGGAACGCAGAGCGACGTCTCGTCCGCTCTCGCTGCGAAAAAATGCGCACAGGGGCCCTCACAAACCCATCACCCCCCCGCCCCCTCGGATATGAATGGCTCGGGGGAGGGGGTGGGGGGATAGTCCCTCCCCCACCCCCTCGTCTACCCCCTTCCTCCCCGTCTGCCGCCACACTCTCGTTTACCCCCTTTTGTTTACGGGATGGTTGCGCGCGGGTCCGGCACATGGGGCGTCGCACGCGGTGCGCGTGGTGCCGTCCGCGTCAACTTTGGGTTGCGGGGTCAGGTCGGGGTGCGGCCGTCGTGTGCCGATCGGTGATCGGCGATTATCGGTCGCACGGCGTGCGTTTCGCGAGGGGTGACCTCTTGCCCCATTCCGTTGCAGAGTGAGGGGAGACCTTGCCCTCAAGTTAAGAGATTCACCGCGGTGTTTGTTTGGAAAAGGATGGCAAACTGCATCGGCAGCTTGAGGCCGTGAGGAAATGTTACGATTTGTATAGGCGGTATTACACACGGAAGTTACTTTTAGATATTACGGAGCCAGCCTTTTGAGTCACTTGTAAGTTGTACTTCGGGGAGTAGGCACGGGCTTAAAATGCAAGAGGTCTTCCGGGGAAATTAGCGGCAGCTCTTTGCCATGAGGGAATGCTGCGATTTGTATAGACAGTATTACACACAGAAGATACTTATACATATTACAGAGCTAGCATTTTGAGTCACCTGCAAGTTGTACTTCGCGTAAGTATACTGCAAGTGTACTTCGCTTGCATTTAGGGTCGATATGGGATGCAATCGGTGCACGATTGACCGAAATTCGCACTTGCACGCGACGCGACTGCAAGTAGATTTTTCGTTTCTGTGGTAAAATCTCATAGCATTTGATGAAATTATGATCTCATGACTATGAGCAGGGGTTAAAAATATATACAGCAATAGAATTTCCATAGGACGATTTGTTGTAAACTTAGACATTAATTTTTACCAGGAAATGTTTTGGTTGTTAGAGGTTACTTGGCGGTATCAGCTCTGACGGTTCTTGTGCTAATAAAAGATAATAAAAAAGAAAATAGTTCTCATAGCTTTTCTCTGACTATTTCTAACTAGTCTCGTACACTTTATATGAGCACATGAATATTTGATACAATGTATACACATTTATAATTCCTACGGATGCCAGCGAGACTCGAAGAGTGCGTTGTAAAAACGCATCGATTGCGGAATTAGGCGATTTTTGAAATTACCATATTAATCGCTTACTTCCGTTATTCATTTTTTGGAGAAAAACCCGAAAGTAATGCGTAAGCAGTACGATGACTTGCAAGTAGTGATACACGTGATGACATCGCTTATCTCACCATTTCCGTAAAAGTTCATAACTCTACCTGTTTTCGCCTGTAGATGAACGTTTATCGTCTCCCCCGCGTCCTTTATGGAAGTTGGCGTGTCTTTACGCCTCATCGTTTTCGCTGGTTGACAGTTTTGGTGACGGTGACTACTAAGCGCTTTTCTTGAGTCTTTAACTGTCTACTTCCTATGTATCAGACTCTCCAATGTCGATAGAGAACGTAGTGGAGACGATTAACGTTTATCGACGGGCGACTAAGGATACAGAATGCCCTCACCAGGAAGTAGGTAATGGAGAGAGTTGGGCCGAACTTTATCCCATTTCTTTCCCTTTTCCGGCGGTCGCCAGATATTATCGCGGGAGGGTTTTTCACTCAATAGCGCATGAATGCATTCCTCTCCCTTGTTTATTTTTAGATGCTTCCCGTGAAACTTTAATTAATTTAACTTTAATTTAAAAAATTATCTCTAATGAAGTAAAAGTCACATCGGGTGTCCCACAGGGAAGTGGCATAGGCCCACTTCTGTTCCTTTTGTATGTACATAAACGACATCGGTGAAACAGTTGACAGTAAGCTTAGATTATTTGCAGACGACGCAGTGGTGTATAGAGAAATTCGTAGCCTTAATGATAAGGAAGCGCTAACTAAGGACCTCGAGGTAATACAGGAGTGGTGCGATGCGTGGCAGCTAGAATTAAACCTGAAAAAATGCGTTGTTGTGAATTTTTGGAAATGGAAAAACGCTCCTTGTAAAAGCTATTGCATAAACAACAGAAAATTAGAGGCTTATTATGCTTATGTGAGGAGGGGATAGCCGTGGGTACTCCGCTGCCGAGACGGACTTGAAGTGTTTTCCGACTCCGTCAGTCGTGGTCAGCATCTCTGTGGAGAAAATGAACGCACCTCGAAAGTAAACCATCGACCCCTAAATTTGTCGGAACGGTTGACCTTATTTCAGATTCACTTACTTCTGTAGCAGTAGCCTTAAAGGTGGCGTGCTAGTGGCACTTCGACATGTAAGCACGGACTTAAATAGAGTAGGGATAGATGGGGATAGTAATTGGTACTCAATCGATCACGGTTTTACATAAACGCGAAAATCGATAGCCTTCTATTTAACTTCCAAGTGGCATTTCGAGTCTCAGATAATGTAATATAACATCTATTTAAATCCTTATTAGATGACCGTTGTCGGGGTTTAAAAATCTTAATGGTAAATTAAGTCACCAGAGGACGACTTATTGTTCAAATTTTAAATATTTAGGTAAACTGAGAGATTTTTATCGCTGTAATAGTAGATATGCTTCAAAGAAAGAGTTGTGGCTATTATTTTCCAGGAATAATGAGACATAAGATAATTCTAAAACCTGGTACGTTTAATAGATTTATATTTAATTTATATAGACTGATATTTAATCTACCTATAAAATAAAACAAATTCCTCTAATTCCGGTAAAACTCAAAAGAGTGAGGTTGTTCACTGACGCATTAATTGCCGAAAATCGGCGAATTTTTTAATGTTCGTACTCATCGTTTAATTCTTCTTTTTACAAAAAAGCCGGAAAATACGTGTAAGGAAACTATTCCCCACTTGTAACGATACACGTCGAGGTATCGCTTCACCCGAGACTTCTATAGAAGTGAACTTCCATGTGTAAAGCCACTATTAAGTCATATGCCGTTGAATAGTTGTGGTAAATGACAAAAATATGCTATTTTAATATAATGAGATTCATCTAAAGTGACTCGCAAAAATGGCCCCTGATTCGGAGTGGCCCCTTACCCGCCTGTGGGAATCAAGGGGTGTTTCCGGAGTTGACGACCACCCGTCGATCTAAAGCCGTCGAGTGCATGGGTTGATATGGACGCATGAGTTTTTTTGCTCAAGCCGTGTTGATTCCAGCGGAGAAAGCTAGTTAGCGCTGTAATTCGTATGCGTGTCGTAGCACGTCGAAGGCGTCTCCTTTCTATTGTTTGGCCACACCCCGAGTATACCGCGAGCTTGCGAAAAAAAAATTAACACGCGAAATTAACAAAATTCCATGGTTAGCCGCACGCTTCTCTAAAGACTTATTTGTGCGAGAATATATTAGTGTAGTGTAGTGCATGCTTGTGAGGCTTCGCCTCGTGACACGCGTAAGCGATTTACGCTAATGCATAAATAGCCGTAGTTACACTAACTTTAGGGTATAGTGTAATGCATGTTGGTGACTACTCATCCCCTGCCACACACCCTTGAGATGGCTTGCAGGGTATTTTGTAGATGTAGTGTGTGTAACGCAACTGATAGAAGTAATCAGTAAGTTTGGTGTTGATAAATTCGGAGGTAACGCACTAGGGTAAGATAACTTGAAAAAATCTGATCACCCGAGTTACAGGGTGCCAAGAAGGATATTATTTCAACCCCCGAACTGATAGAAGACCTGATAGAAGAGATAAAATACACTGCCGAACTGATGGTTACAGATACTCCTTCTTCCCAGATACCATTAGGTAATGAAACAAAGGAAGAGCGTTATGAAAAGTCATTCCGTTTACACACAATTCTCTTTCGTCGTTTCCCTCCTCCAATTCCCATTCCTTATTCACTCCTTTATTTCATGGCTTGTGTAATAAAACCCCCTGCCACACTCCCCAGCGGCGGTTTACATGGTAGCATGTATAGTTGTACATGTATGTGCGTAAGCACGACTGAATGAATCGCACGATGATGCGAATGGAACAAGTGCGCATCTCTACCCGTGTATTGCAATCGTGGACTTTGAATGGTCCGGGTCTCGTATTTTGTCTGTCTTTTAACTATCGCGCATGTCGCCATTCTATCATTTTGTATTTCGCGAATTCCGACAGTCTATTATATCCCGCGCATCTTGCTCGTCATTTTGTTTCACGCGCAGTTCGCCGGTTCTTTGTTTCCACCACTTTTCGTTCGTGTTTTGAGTCCGGTGCATGTCGCCATTCATTTGTAAGAGCGAGGCAAACGTTCACGTTACTCGAGCTTGCTGTAACACCGAAATTTTAGGGCAAGAATCTGAACTCGCGCTCGGATAAAAACTAAATTGCCGCGAGAAATAACCACGATTTAGGCTGCAGGAGTATTCGTGCCACCTTCACCAGATTTATCAAATGAAATTCGGTGTGATGTTTAATTTTATGAAAGAGGCATCGCATTGGGTGTAATGTGTCTGAGTCGCTAGACTGGCGTTTTGTTTAGTTTTCTTTGCGTAAATATAAGTATTGAGCTCAGTAAATTTAACACCGATAACTTGGAACCTAGTTTACAGTTATTATTACTCTTTATTCTACGGTGGTTTTAATCTATGAAGTTTTAGACGTGATTCATGCTCTTATTGTCATTTCCCGTCCGCATGCGACCACTGATCCTACCTTGACTTCCTTTGCTTTGAATTGCGCCGAGTGATTTTCGGATATCTGATCGGTTGATTGACTATTTATTTGGGGAGGCGACCAAAAAATGAGGTCATTTTCGCAAGGTCATTAGGAATCGATGGGTAGAATGGCAAGTAGGGGTGATTCGGGAAATGTAGCAAGGGTGGAGAGACCCCTGGGGCTGGCATCAGACTGCTATTTACTAAAGGTCTCATCCGACGGACGGAGTTCTGTACTTAAAGTATTATCGATATAGAATCTAATTAGGGATCAGGATTCCACTGAAATTTTTCCGATGTAAAAGCAATTCGAGCCCTGGCCCTCGGAATAGAAATCCAATACTCCAGCCGCCACACCAACAACTGTATTCCCGAAATGCTTTGCCCTAGATTTTTTTTGCAGTGTTGTCTTGGTCGCTGTGCAATCCTCTTGCGATGGGTAGAAATACTAGTCACATTCCATGGGCCTTCTGTTGTGCTTGCAATGTTTCCCAATTGGTAATAGTCCTTTGGAGTGATAGGTGGTCACATCTAATGCTACATAATGTGTCTTTCTCGATTGTATATTATAGTTTCAGTGTGATTATATTATTTTTATGTTTTTCTCATTCTCCCTTATGGTTAGTTTAAAAATTTTTCAAAGATTTACACGTTGTGCGATACCATCTACATCTACAAAATACCCTGCGAGCCACCCCAGGGGTGTGTGGCAGGGGGTGAGTACTATTCACCATTGAACAAGTAGAACAAGTAAAGTGGTCATTTCATGCGCGTTGTTAAACGTCTATATCAATTTCTTTCAATGCATCATTCTCCGTTTCTATGTTCACTTAAACTGCGTTTATCCTGCAAAAATGGTATTTATTCAGCGATCACTCCAGCTACAAGTAATAGTGGATACAACTTAGTGACTTCAGAAAAAGCTGATACGAAAATTGTTGTAATGAGATGTAAGCGACATCATTCAGCATATGTGTGGAGGCATGCAAAATAAAAATAAAATAATATTCCCTAATAACCACCTGAATTCAAGATATGTTCTTCCCAATAACCTTGAGTTGCATCAACCCAAGGGGATATTGGAGATGTGATTGCCACATTATTTTATGGGAAAAAGGATCAGACAAAATGAGGCATTATATATAGTATGTATACATACCTATTTGTGGGAATATGACTAGCAAAACAATATCAAATCATCGGAGAATCCAGAGGTGAAGAATCGGGTATGAAATGCAACGTAAGACGTCTAAGGATTTTGATCACGGAAGGACGACGATCTGCCACTTACCTCGCACCTTACCTCTTGTTTGTTCGGAACCATACGGCTGTGAAAATTGTTTATTTTCAACATTTGATGAAATATCCGTTGTCGTCAGCGTTAAAAAATTTACATATCCTTTTTTAGGGGCACATTTGGAGGGGAAGTGCTCTGCACGACACGGAAGCTCAGTCGAGGAAGTGGGTGGCAAGACTACCTCCGTAGACCTCCGATATTTCCTTCCTCGTAGATATATCAAGGGTGCGTCATGCACCAGTTGAAGTCTCTTTTTAGCATCCGTTTCCCTCGCGATATTTTGGAGGACTTGCAGGATATAAATATCTTTTCCCCATCTGATTACACCACCAGATGGGCGGAAACCTGACGGGAAATGTTAGATTTACCAATCAATAATTCTACATCTACATAACACCCCGCAAGTCACCTTCAGGTTGTGTGGCAAGTGTTGAGTTATCACCAACATGTACTACACTATACCACAGTAAAGTTTATGAAGCCACTACAATTGGTGCTTTGGAAAAAATAAGTAAATACTTGTCAGAAAGTGTCATTTAATCAACATGCATTGCACTGTAATAAAATTGTTTCACGCGTGGTGGTACACTTACGAAAATTTGTTTTGAAGAGTAAATTCTGGTGAAGTCACACCACAAGATAAACCTATCACACCACCTCAGTGCGAGATTGATGAGAATTTGAAAGAGGGATGTTATTTCTCGTCGGCTAAGCTTCGCTGTAAACTTGAAATAAGTTTGTGATAACTTGCCAGCTAGGTAATTATTCTGCAGATATTCTTTCTCGAAAATCAGTAGTATTCTTGGTCTGGTGTAATAAATCTGGAGCAGTGAATACGTTCTTAAGATATAGGGTAAATCAAATAACGAATTTATATTTCTATTTCTTTTGATAAAAACCTCTTTGCGTAAGTGTGTATAGGCGAATCGTAATTGGTATTCCGTATGTCAGAGTTATTATTCATAGAAACGCTCGGGTACACTTTTTTCCGTCTAAGAGTAGTTATTTCATTGCAGGTTTTTCCATTGGCGTCGCTTTGAACGTATTTAAAATGATGAATTTATTTATTTGTCAAGAATATTGTGCACATGCAGAATTGCCGTTAATTTACAATGAGACATATGAGCGTACATGGAATGATATTCGTTTGCATATAAGTTTCAATACAAAGTTAACAATATAAGGTCAACTATTGAAAGTAAAAGGCGATTCAAACTTGTCAGAGAGAAGAGATGGAGAGCGGCGGGTGGAAGAAATCGAAAACAGATCAATGTTGTGTGGAAATGGATTTGTCGGGAAGGAGAGGCGGACAAGGACCCAGCGCTTGATCAAGGATAATCTGGGAATGGGCGTATGAAGTAAAGAGTGCGTGTATATTGGAAGACATGGAACTTAAAAATTGATTAAGGAGAGCAGTTTAGAACAGTCGGTGGTTGAATCAGGAGTGCTATAAATGAGTTTAAATTAATTTTTTAGCTTTTTTTATCGGGAGATTACTAATGGAGAGTGTAGACAGAACGGCATGAGTGCACACATTTTGAAAACGGCTTACTGAATTTTACTATTATGCGAAAAAAATGGTACTGTTAATATTAATAAAGATAAACACTGTTTAGAGTCAAAATTCTTTAAGATGGATCTGAGACGGGCAATAAGGGGAGCAATGCGTAGTGAGTGGAAGGAAAATAGTTGAAAAATATGAGCAAAGTATGACCAGTAATTTGGATTTGATTTCCGTGAAGCGGTGAAGGAGACTGGCTTAGCTGTACTTTTCATCGCTAGGATATGCTCAGGACAGGTTAAGTATATGACTCGTCAAAACGCCTGGGTCAACTTCATAAGAAAGACGAGAATTTAGAATTTAGAACGTTAGAGAATTTATGGCGTAGTTGAAGTTAAGATGAGATTTTTTGCGGCGGTAAATATTTTTATTTATTTTCAACTCCTCCGGAAACTGGAAAAAAGCCTTTTCATCGAGTGGTTTAACACACAGCAATGGACGTGTACAAACACCCATACCATGGGTGGCGAAAAATCTACCCAGGCGAGACTCTTACCCCCGATCCTGCGGTGACAGGCGAGGACTTTACCCCGCCTCCATCGGGGTCGACGATCTCAGTTTCTGGGGCTAAAGTTAAGCTTCCAGGTATTGCACTTTTCTGAAGTCTAGTTAAAATCATAATAAAGGTTGTAATAGTTCGTGATGTCGTGAGTTTGTTGAAAAATTTTGATGTCGGAGGCGTAAAAAAAGGGTGTAGGCTTCAGAGAGAAAACTAATTGTGACTGGATCATCTATGAAATAATGAAAAAGATATGGCCAGAGGACACTACCCTTGGAAACCCCAAGCGATACAGGCAACCAGTGGAGTTGAGACACCAGTATTACCCGCTGGGCCATAGTTCTGTGGAAGAGATTCAAATATTTGCCATGCATGTAAAACCGATGACGGAGTTTAAGGAGAAGCGAATGGCCAAGGGAGTCAAAAGCTTTCGAAAAGTCGAAGTAGACAGCATCTAAATTTGTTTTATTGGCTATGGAACTGACAGCATTGCGCAGAAAAACTGCTAGATCAATCAGATAAGAGCGCCGCGGAAGGGAACCATGTTGATTGCCGACCAGAGAAAGGAGAGTAATATAGATTTAAAACAAGGAGAGTAATAATAGCTATCCTGCCGGTTTAAGTTTGGTACTAGTAATTACCGATCTCAGTGCACTTATTTTTTTGTGTTAATAATAATTTCCCTACCTTCAAAGACTCCCTATCAGCATATTCTACCATTGGTCTACTATTGCCTATGCTATATTTCATATTTAAAAATAGCCCTATCTCTATATTGTTCAACAAAAACGCTTGGTGCCCAGAAATAACTGGCATATGTGGGGTGGCTGATCATATGAATCACCTCTCGAAAACAGAAGATATACTGGGAATAAATAAATCTGACGCTAGCTAACAAAGAAAACTCTCGGACCCGTTCTATTCCTACGAATGACGATTGCGATTTTCAGTGTCAAGGAAAGTTCTGAGGGAAAACCAGCGGTTTAACAGAAGGCTTGAATGTAACAAGGAGAAGAAAGGACAGTTGTGTCTGAATAAAGATCCTGAAAGGAGTGATAGCAATAAAAACTGGGAGGAGGTAGCCCAGTTTGTTGATATCTCTTTTATCCTCTTGTAATATTAGCCTTGCTTATGCCTTATGTCGTTAGAAAAGAGTAAATATCAATTGAAAAATCAATAGAGCTGATAGTTTTTTAGTTAAACCAATTCCCAAGTAATTATCATCGTTTAAATTGTGCAATCTCTCTGCTGCCCATTAACCTCTGTGTAACATATATCCGGTAGGTGCTTGGCGTGGAAGATTCCACCCTACTAAGGTGGTTTTTATGATTTGGTTAGTACTACTGGCGATTTCATAATGCCTTGTTAGCGTTAACTGCAAGGTGGTGTAACAGTTTCTTTTAAGTTTATTTTGGTTTGATCCATAATATCAGACTGTCCGTCAGTGAGCTTTATCGATTGGAGAACGAGTCTACTTCGGTTTTCATTCCGCGAAAATATTTCACAAGAGACAACACGACGTGTTGTACGGGAGGTAGAAGGGTACCAAAATATAAACTTGGGAGGAGAATCCTGATTGAATCCTCTGTTATTGAAGGAGAGGTTTATTAAGCGCTAGATTTGCTGACTCTTACCATAAAATTTTCCTTTTTCCTAAGTTACCCTTCATGGAAATCACTGCACCTTCATCCTTCATATGAATCGTTTTTTCCTTCACCTTTGGGAAAGCCACCATGTTCATGTTTCTCTCAGCCACGCATTTTTTCACGGCCTATCAACCATAAAAAATGGATGCCTCTCCCAAATCACTGAATACCCACTCGCATAATAAATTAATTGTGATAAGTAACAATATTATAAATTACTCATATTATTTTATAATGGGGTTTAGGAGTATTTTTCATCAGTGAAGATTTTTTTTTTCAAAATTTTTGTTATAATTGAGCTTCTATATACAGAATTCCTGAGCAGGTAATGGATCACTTGTCATATTTCCGAATTATACCTCACGCTCTCAGGAGGAAAATGTAGATGACCTTCTTAGGGCATAAAGTGGCGTAATTATTTTCGGCGTTTTCTATTGCGTATTCCGATAAGAGAATCTCCAGTTAGTAGCACTTATTCATTATTAACTAAGTGGCATTTTCAAATTATGTTTAAGTAGGACTCAAAGCATCATGGTGATAGGAATTATATTTTGATGCCGACGGGTCACGTAAATGCTTCTGGGAAATGGTAGCATGTGTCCTTCATTTTATTTTAAGCAATGACATTGATAACCACGATATTTCATTGTACATATATAAGTAGGCCATATTTCATGTATGGCTTAGAGTAATGAGTTAATTAGGGAGGTAAAAGGGATAGTTTTTCGCCTGCTTCTTCTTTCGTTTTCACGAGTGACGAAAAAGAGGCGTGAAACGATACTGCATAACGAGTGACGAAGTGGGTCAATGTAGCTTTTGAAATATCTCGCGGAAACTGGAGGTGTTTTTGAAAAGAGGCGGCGCTAAGTTTTAACAGGTTATCGAGATGTTTGTGACAAAAACTTCACCAGGCTTGAATGATGCAGAATACTATCAAATTTTTTCCCTAAACCCGCAGTTCATTTCTTTGAATGGCGTGGTTGGTCATTTATAACGAAATTCAGGTGGCGGAAGCCACCAATATAGGAACATTTGACTGGTGAAAATGAAGGGTTAATATAATAATAATAATGTTTATTAATGTTCAAGGAATTACATCCACTATGAACATAGAAAATAGAAAATGTTATAATAGAGCTCACAGTAGATTATAATCATACTACAAAAAATATAGGTTCAAGGAGATATTTACAAAAACATTGGTTAAAATATATCATTTTGTTTGTGGTATTGCAATAATGATAAGGTCAGCAGGGAAAACACAGCAAAAAACTATAGTAATAACATGAAACTATAGGCAAGAAAATAGATAGCACATAATTAGGTAGTACGTAACAATAACAAGGAAATTATCAATCAAATTATTACAAACAAAGAAATTTATCTTTTTGGAGTTTGAAATATAGTTCGACCTTTGCATTTCTTCATGCCTCAATAAAGGAAAACTGAAATTCTCTTTGACGGTAGTTTGAGCGAGATTTTTCTCCGGTCGCAAATTAGACCACATTTGAGTTATATGTATTTTAATTTAAAGCAGCCGTAAGGAGCATGAAATAGGAATAGAAACATGAATTATGTAAAAACTTGGTTTCTTTGTGAGTTCTCAGGGATTCACGAAATCTTGGGGCCTATTCTGTAACTTAGGGCGCTATGTACCGCCAGAGGTATTCTCCGCCTACAAATAGCGCCTGTTGCGATTCTGTAAACCCCGCCGCGCTATGTTCCGCCGATTTCGGGGACGTTAAATAACCCTATCGCGACGTCGGAGAACAGTATGAGAAATTGTAAGGGCAAATACCAAAACCTTTTTTTTTTATTATAAAAGCTCTATTATTTGGCAGGAATATATTGATTTTGCCCATATTTTTTATATTTACTTTGAATTTATATTTATTTATGTCAAAATAAACTAAGATATAATTAAATTAAGCCTTTGTGGAAGTCAATATCGAAAAACAAAACTGTTGCGCTGGGCTCGCCGCCGTCCCTGTAAACAAATCACGAAGAGTGTTCTTCGTGATACAAATGAATGGAAATGTGAGTAATTTACTGTATAATAAAAGTCAAGTGGTATATATTATTGTGTACGCTTTTGAGAGTTATATATAATGGGTACCCACTAGTATGCATTATATTCATATAGGTATAAATCTATGGATATATTTCGTGAACGGAACTTGTTGGAAGTCTGTGTTGAAAAAATGTTTCCAGTGGCAGCGGAAATTAGGAGAGAACTTCGTTGAAGGATTGCATTGGAAAAGGCTAGGGAGTTTTTAAATGTTCAGAGCTGTTTTGGCTTTTGGTTGGCAACGGTTTATTCGACAATTTTCGAATGCAATCTCGTGGAGTCAAAGCTATTTCAGTCCTTGTGAATATTTATGTCTATCCCATTGTAGTATGTAATTGATAAGGAGGGCATTTTCATGATTGCTGCGATCTTCTGTGTACGCAAGGGATTATATAAGCCTAGGTACCAATAATGATTCAGGTTATTATGGACTGTGACCAAAATGATCTGTCTTGAAAATCTCATGGAAGTTACCGTCGTGGATAAGACATTCCTCACTGTATTTTTCAATCCAAAAGTATCCATCGATAATAAACCCGCGGTTGCAAATCTAAAATTAGAGGCAGTGCTATGAATGATTTACGTTGAAGTGACAGCCAAAATGCAAGCTAGAAACGTGAAAGAACCAAAAGAAATTGACTCTCATATTGGGACGAGAGAAAAATCTTGGATTGCCTGTGGTTGTTACTAGCATATGATGGTTTACTAATTACATTGTTCTTTTCATGGAGGCTTTTATCATGTTTGGGCGTAAATCTCTTATGAGCAATATTTTTTGTTTACAAAACCGAATCACCCATTTTAGTTGAGCTTTTGGTTAGAAGTAGAGAACCATTATATTTACAAGTAGCGAAGTGATCAATTGCAAATTAATTACGTTATTGGATACTCGCCATTAAATGATAAAATCTCGTCAAATAAGAAAGGAATCATTTCATTATTATTCTCTCCAAGTGGAATACTCATCACTCGCTTAAACAAAGGTCGCTTTATAGTTTTAATCAGTCAAACCCGTCAAACCACATACCAAGTCGTGCCATTTCCGAAGTATCTCGAAAGAAAAACATTAGACGGTGCCGATCTGTGAGCAATAAATGCAATCGGAGGGGTCGATATTAGGGATAACGCTAGCCGAATGCTGGTGTTATTGTTGGTGCTATCCAACGTCCCCAAATAACGCTAGGGGTCGCTATTTGAAGTTACGGAATCAGGGGGGCGGTACATAACGCCGAAATAGTGCCCTACGTCATAATAGCACAGGCGTTAACAGTTACAGAATCACCCCAATTATTCTTCGAGGTCTTAACTGGATTTATTTATTTCACGCTGTGTACTGAAAACGCAGCCTTAGGTTTTGTTGCTATTTTGTTCAACTAATATCGTAGAATAAAAAAGTTTTGAAAAATAATTGAGAAAATATTACAGCCTTTATATTTCTGACGCAATCTGTGCGTCATATCTTTATTTCAAATTATGTCTCCCTGGAGCGTAAAGCCATAGCAAATCGCTTGGTGAAAGGTGTATCTATATTTTTTGGCGAATACCTAGAAAAGCGATGCGGTAAGTGACTCATTCAAAGTGAGTGATATTATGGAATCATTGGAAAAATTAAATAATTTTCTTCATAACTAGCTAAATTCGTTGAGTCTTACGTGAAGAGATTCCTTGCTCAGACTACCTTAATAGCTGGAGAGGAATTGCACCCCACAACTCAGAAAATAATAAAAAAGTTGACCCAGAGCACTTGGTGAATTTGGAACTTTTTGTGCAACCAAATGGAGTTGAAGCAATTGGGATCGTATTACGGCACGACTGTCTCCTTTGCGACGGTAGAGGGAAGGAAACCTCCTTACTGTGAGGCAGGGCAGGTCAGAACTCGTTAGAACACGCCCGGGATCAAAAGATTTGTCGAGGGTGAGGTTTCCTTTGTGAAGACGGTGAGGCGAAGGCAATGGATGGCAAGGAGGCCGGGAGAAAAATCCCTGTCAAGGTTTGTGCCTTTTAAGCTCCTCAACACGTGCGTTTTGTATAGTATATAGAAACTAGTCTTTAGAAATCCGACAAAGATTTTCAGTGGGTTCCCTCCTTTTAATGGCTCCACTCCTTTTTTGGGGGCGTCATTGTTGAGAAAGCTACGCATTTCTCTGCCCTGAAACGATGCATGAAAATTACTCGAAGGGAAAGGTCCCGGCACCCTTGTATACTCCGAAGTGGTTTTATCACCGCATCTTGGAGACATTGGTTGGATCCAAATCGTTTTCCTAAACTCGCCCGTAATTGCTTACCTTCTTCGTTTGAGACCAATTTCAGCGTTATTCTTTTGCCTTCGCTTCTGTCTCGTATTCCAGAATTTTTGACGTCTTCCTCGTTTTTCAAACCTTTTTTCCATTTTATTTGAAAACTCAAGACTTTTTGTAATTTCATTAGATAATTGATTTCTTTTTATTTTCTTCTGGTTAATTTTTCATGTATTTAGAACGCTCAAAATTATCGGTTGCGATTAATAAGGTATTTATAAACAGATATTTTTTTTTGACTGCGGCAAAAACTAATTACCACTAAAGACTCACATTCCTCGTAATCCGGCAGAGGAAGATTTCGCAGTGCAAGTATACATCCATAGTCGGCAAGTGGGTAATCCAAATTCCAATCGAAGAAATGAGCTCCTGATAAAAAGGCAATGATTACTGCATCATTAAAGCCTGCTGAAGTTATCCCCGCAAACATTTCGGTACCCTGCCATATCTGATCGTCGTTTGTTTCCGGAAACGCCTCCCAGTTTCCGCGCGATATTTCAAATGCTCCATCAACCCGGGTTGTTATCCGTTAAACGGTATTGTCTCGAGTCTCTCTTTCTTCACCCGTAAAAAAAGGAAAGAAAAACTCGGCGTAAACAAACCCTTTTTCCTTCCATAAACTGATTACTCTTAATCAAACATGGCATGAGGCCTTTTTTTAAGACTTACAAAGATCGTGGATATCAATGTCATCGCTTGCAATAATACTGTTATTATCAGTACTCGTCATCAGAGCTGGTGCCAATAAATCGTAAAATCTGATAGATTTGCATTTGGATTATTAATATGGTCCGCGAAATATCCCGGGCACACTTTTTGCTTCACGCGAATTATGGCCTAGTTCATGACCTCACTGTAATTTTTATTTTTTCATTTGGAGAATACTTCTCGGTCATAAAATTAGGATTTAGTCCATATCATGGTTACCACCTGTTAATTATCTTGATGCTCAAGAAACGGGGAAAAAAGGGGCGATTTAAAAATGGAGGATACTAGAAAGGAACCTGATTGCCTTCCGTGATATCAGGGACTGTTACACCTCGCGTACAATAGCCGTTTTGCATGCGCAAGGTGCAAACAGTTACCTCATTAGTTGTACGGAATCTTGGCAATAAATTTACGAAGATGAGAAAAAAATGAGGCTCAAGAAATGAGTGAAATCGTAATTTCCATTATTCATCACATCAAAGTTAATCTAATTTCTCCTCAAAAGCGCTACTCTTACATACCAGTGCTCCCCCTCGTACTTAGCATGATAAACAAACAACTGAAAGGCACACTTGGGAGGTTTTGGCAGTGATGCCAAGTGAAAGATTTAGTCATTTAAACAACAAAAACGTAAGATTTTACATGTTAATTTTATTCAAATGGAAGTAAATGGAAGACATAGTATCACAGTTGATTTTGTATCAGTTAAAGCTCATAAATCACAGATATTCAATCACATCAGTCGCTATATAAAAACATCAAATATTTAAGTAGTTTTTCACATAAAAATATATGAAATTCATCTAGAAATTCATAAAAAAAATATATAGATTTTTTACAAGATCACAATAAAATGCTACTATCTCATCACATTATATCAATATCTGATTATTATGGCAAATACTCTTGAGCAAGTCAGCCGCGAAGGCATCAGCTGACAATTTGTCGTTGCTCTTCATCGCCGATCATGAGGTCACATTGAGTCAGTTCGATAAAAAAATTAATTTGGCACTTCGCTATCCTAATTAAAGCTTGTTGGCGCGGCCACTTCTCCATCGTCTCCTCAAATTCAAATCCGCACTAATGTTTCTTAAAATATCACACACAAAGAGATCACAGGCGCACTTTGGACACTGAGGCACTAGTAGGCGTAGCACGGGCTCTGCTGCTCTGCATGCTGGGCGCTGGTAATCGTGAGTCCTCCGTCGCCGAAGCAGATATCGGCGTCGGGCGCCGCCCACGCCAGGGGCACGAACACGACACCGCGGCAGGGGCAGCAGCACGGGCAGGGGCTGCAGGCGAGCTGGGACTCGAGGGCCTCGTTGGCGTTGTTGTCATTCTCCTCGGCCCTGTAGTCGACGCACGAGGAGTCGTCAAATCCGGCCGGGAACGCGGCTTTCTGCTGGTGATGTTGTCCTTTGTGGAGCAGCTCAACCACCGGACGAACCATCTGCAAAGAGAAAAAGGCGAGGAAGATTTTAGTCGAGGCACAACTATTTGGGTGCGTGGGTGTTAGACCCGGGCGTTGGATGTAGAATGTTTTCAAAAAGGTTGTCAACGAGAACTCAGCTCACCTTTTTGATGCGATGGATTTTGGAGGAGAGCCAGGAGGAGCGTTTCCTCGACTCGCTGGCGCTGTCGGCTACCTCACTGTAACCTCCGAAACACATGACTAATGCTTCCCGCCTTTCGGTTCACGTTCCAGAAGGAGAAGACGAGAGTTTGGAGCGAGAGTAAATACAAGCGTGCGCAAGGAGCTGGAGAGCAGGACGTGCGTCTCGAGCGAGTGGCGAGCAGTGAAAAACACGTGCTGCGGAGGGTCTGGGCTGCTTATATAGGGGCGAGCGAGAGGGGGGGGCGGCGGAGGGGGCAGGGAGACGTGGTGGGGGCGGGGTGAGGGAGGGAGCGAGCCGAGCGCGCAAGGAGGTGGCGGGGCGCGTCGGCAGCCGAGGGGCGGTCGGACCCCGTGCCTCGTGGCAGGTGTGTGCCAGACACGAGTGAGATAGTCGTGGGAAAGAGCTCCGCCACTGCGTTCCCACACACGGCAGATGGTCGCCTCCTCCTCACTCTGGTACCGAGCGGCAAGCAGCGAGCGAACACCCACACCCTGAGCGGTCCTCGACCCACCCCACCGCCGCCACGACCCACCCCTGTGTTGGACGACGCACGTGAAAAAAAAGGGGGCCCGGAGTCAAATCGGCCTTTCGGGTTCCTGGGCCCTCGCTCGGAATGCGGGGTCAGTTTAGGAGAGCTCTCTCGAGTCGCAAGGAGAGCTCACACCTGCCGCTAGTTCCCAGGCTCTCATTCGCTGCTTTGGCACCGGGGGCTCGTTTTCCCTCGTCGGGGGCGGGAGCTGGATGGGGTGGGGGGACCTGGCTCTCCCTCCCCAAAAGGATTTATGGAGATGATTGCACTGATGCTTGTGTGTGGGGTGGGGGGGTCGGGAACGAGTGGCCTACCGGACAATTTGCGCGATTCCGGAGGAACCCTTATAACAAGGGAATGGCCTTAGGGAACAAAGAGACGCGCCTTAGTCATGGGGGTTCCTTCCTCCCTCGGTCGCCCTCGACCGTGGATGAGGTTCAGGTGGGCAGAATGTTAATTGCATCTTTCTTTTGACGCTTCTAAATATTTATTTGGGGCGAGGAATGGGGGAGAGCAGTGTCGATGTTTGGAGGGAGGTAAGGGAGGGTAGGTGGTTGTTGTGGTTCGAGACTTGGGCCTTGAAGGTACTCGAAGTGGGACGATTTGCGTTTATTTGAGTTTCCAGTTGGCGTGGAAATATTTAAAAGCACTTGGCTGCAAATCCATGGGGTAAACATCGCGTGGATAATGCCTTCTGTTCGCACTTTACCGAACTACTTACTCTGTCAATTGTATCACTCTTCAGGCCCTCGAATTGTAGAGTGAGTTTCATGTATTGGAAAAAATATGCGTTATCGATAAGTGCTTTATTAATACCAATTCATTTCAATGGACACATCGAGTTATCGAATTACCCCGATATTAAGGCAAGTAGCCGGGACGATTTTCTTCTAGTAATGAGGATGACGTATCGTTTTTTAATTATATTAATTAATTTTCTTTAATCCGTTATCATTTTTATGCATAATAGTAAATAGAGCACAAAATTTATTTAAGACATTAACATTCAAAGACGAAAAATTGGCCGTCGGAAAAATTTGTGATTGGTTCAATTTTGCACGTCTGGTTTAACTTAAATTGCTCTCAAAACAAAAAAACACCCAATAATTCCACAAAAATTGCGGGGAAAATGGCAAGATGTTTCTGTGGGAAGTACCTCTCAAATGTTATACTTACATGCACTTACTATGTGCTAAATGAGGTTGCATGGAGTATTTTAAACTAACCATTTTATATGGAGGTGAAAGATGATTGTATGATATACGTGAATTATGCGCGAAAGAATATAGCTGTCTGTCGCAGACAATAGTGAGTTCATCTTGGATGGAGGGGGGTTGAGTACCTCACCCAGTGGAGGCAAGGGATTACATTCTCGACAGCCCCACCAAAACGTCAACACGAAAGCCCAAGTATATCCGCTTCGCATTTCGTACGTCGTTCTTGAATTTGTAAAAATGCGTGAACTTGGCTATGAATACGTTTTTGAACTCGAGTGTAAGAAATTTGGCCGTCGCGGTCTACCTGTTGTAAAGCCATCCCTCTCCATTTGTCTTTCAGCTCCTAGAGGCTCTGCGGAGAGTTTCTGCGGCCTCTTTTGTTGCTTCTTTTGCTCGCAGGTCGAGGGAACAAGACTGAAATCCGCTCCGACGCGTTTGGGGTGGCACAATGGAGTGTGGACGTTTTAGGGAAGGGCTCCATTAGAAGAAGCCTCAAGCTCTCGGTTTTTACGGTGTGGCCTTACGATAGCCAAGGGGGTAAAAATCCTCTCTCATTGTTAAGCTTGTAAACATTTACCGGTGTCAAAAATGAACAGCCTCAGCGCCGAGACAGAAATGCCTCACTTCAGTCTTTTTTATTGTGAAAAGGTTGCTATGTTAGAGCAGATATTAGAAAATAAAGAAACAAAGACTAGCTTCATGTTTTTACATAAATATATTTAATTCCTTGAATCGATGTTGTTTTTACTGGTGTCACAGCTTGCGGCAATAAGTTGTTTACCCACATCTTCTTTCGCGACAGTTAATTTAACTTGCCCTAATTTCTTACATATTCTTTGCTCTTATTGCTTTTATAAACGAGTAATTTTATTTCAACAGGATCAAATCAAATCAATAATGTTTGGAATTTCATTCAGCAAAACATGTGTCTTTCAACTGTCCGTGATTCGGTCGGTGATAAGGCAGAAACCCTTCATAAAAATTGAGTCAGTTCCGCTGAATCAACTGTGAATAAAAATACTGGTGTATCTTAGTAGTAACCAGTGGTTTCCTCTCATTGATAACATAAATGAGGAGAAATCATCGCAACTAATCATAAATAATCGTAAAAAAATATTCTCCTAATTATGTAGCGGGGAAGTGAACCCATTGTGTCTTGTTATACACGGATACCCCGCTATGTTCCTGCATAAGAGGGCGTTACCACATGGGGGTAAGTGTGAATGCTAGTTACGCAGACTTTATTTTGGTGTTTTGTGTAATCGGCTTCCTGCTTTTTTGATGTAAAAAATGCACATCTAAGGGCATGGTCCAAAGAGTCGAGCGCAAGTTTTCTCAAAATTGTACTTCTTTAACTTGTTTAACAATGTTTTGCCCCTTTTTGTGGAGACATTTTATTACATTGAGACAGGACATTCCATTAAATATATGAAATAAAGAGATCAATTGAAACCATGTTAGCAAAATTCATTTTAAATCCCATTTATGCATTTTAGCTCGAGGGCGGATCCCAGGGTAAAGGCGCTGTTCGCCTCAATTGTCCCTTCTCACACCGCACGAATTGCATGTCGGCTTACACAGCAGCTTCTTGACTCAAGTCTTCAAATTAGTGTGTCGCTCAAGAATCTTGAGCGACACACTAATTTCATTTACCACAAGTACGTTTTTCCGTAGTGATTTCCGTGGATAATAATTTAAAGTAAATTTAGATAACTCCAAATAAAAACTTAATCCACTTACGCGAATCCACTTAATATAATATTTTCAGGATTCAACTAGGTTCGCTACTCGGTAGCATATTCAGGTTAATCGCTTCCTGAAAATGCCACAGCGTAGCGAAACTAGCTGAATCGATAAAAAAAAGTCCAGCCTCAGTATTTAAATATTTCTCACTGTCCTCTATATTTAAGCCCTCTTGATGGCAATCCATTCCTATACCGTCCGTTTGACATCCCTGCGTTAATTTTTATTCAGCTCTGGGGCTGAATTTTCGGTTATAGAGTGTTGCACATCATGTCAGCGATAAAAAAAACACCTAAATCCATAGACTAATGCGATAAAAGATGGATTGAGAGAATGTTAACTATAAAACCCAATCCTAGTCTTATCTGTTAGTAAGGTATCTACTAAATAAACAAAAAAATCGAATACTTACGATTTGGACATACATGCGATATTATTTTTTTAATTTTTAGTACGATGGTCAATTTCTCCTGGTTGTAGCGAGTGGAGTTCGGCTTTGGTAACTCAGCAGGTGGAGAAAGTGTGATGGCAATTAAGGCAAGGTAATTGCCACCAACTTCTCTTCCCTCCATGGAACTAATAAAAGTGGAACTAATACATAAACTTGGAAATGATAACTTGCTTAATTGACGGTCGATTCAAGCATGGGAGTGTCACAGTTCAAATCTTAGAAGACGCGATTATATTTGACCAGAAATTTGTGGATCGTGACGAGAAATAGACTATGAATATTGAGCGAAGGGCGCTTTCTACGACTCTACAATACCTAGAGTCGACTTAATCACTCTAACATTCCGTTCCAGGATTATTAGATTTTCGGGCTGTTTTGCCACTGGCCAAAATGCAATGAACTTTCGTAAGGTTTCTTAGGAATCGAGCTAGTATTTAGCCATTAAAGGTACTACGCAGTTATTAATGAACATTTTCACATCCTCCTCAAAGTGTTATTTTTTCTGTCCAAAAATTACTTTACGAGCCATCGCAGGGGCATATGGGAAGGGTAGTTGGGATGTTAGGTTGTTAGGAGTGACAGTTATGATGAGGGAAGGGAATGGAGGAAAGGGTGAAAGTGAATTGTGAGTGGTTGGAACAATTTTTGTTTATTTACAGATTGGCGAGAAACTTTGCATACGTGTCTTAATTAGTAATATCTATAGATAGAAACGAAAAAGTTGCATGTTACTTATTTGATTTTTTTGTAATTAAATGCTTTTTTAAACCTTACAATTAGCCGTATGGCACATGACATATATTTCGAAATAATTCGATTACATGTGTGCATACATATTTTCCTCTAAACGCGAAAAAAATACGTTTCATATTATTTTATGATTGCCAGCAAATATCAAGGTATGATGCCGAGTCAAAAACGTACTGTATACAAGTAATTTTCGCCTACATTTCGAAAACCCAAGTCATAACATCCTTTAACTATGGCGAAACATGTAAATATATAATTCAATAAAAAATATATGAAACGTGTTGAAAAAAACCAACTTTGTACTTTCCAAAATCTTAATTTTGCTGCCACGACGCGCGTTTCACCACGCTGTGGCATACTGAATGTGGCACAGTGTGGTGAAATGTGTGTGTGTGTGGTCACCAATGTGACTACTCCTAGACCTATTGTGCGTGGGAAGAGGAAATGTTTGCGCTTATCTATTTGACTGTGCAACTCCCTTATTTTGTCCCCTATATCAGCTCTGGGTTCCTATTTAGTACGGGGTCCTACGTGTCACCGTGTCCTGCGTGACCAAAACTTTTGAAGTCAAGCCTATCGTGTTGTGAATACCCGCATTTCCACAGGAAGACAGTTGGTGCAATGTTCCGATTCGATGGGGGATTATCAGACGAATATTTTTTAGATATTACCGTTGAAATCAAATTTGCATAGGTTTTCATATAGATTTACGGTTTTGCTTCGAAACATTAAGAACTAATAGTCAAACAACTAATCGTAGAAAGTTGCATTTTTTTTCTGTTTCCGCAAAACGATCTCTGACGTAATTTCATCCACCGATCAAAAGCCCGTGGTTCGATTCTTGGCGAAGACTGATATTTTTCCAAAGTATTTTCTAAATTTTTATTCTGTTGTATTTCCGCCAGAGGTTGACACCTTCACAAAAGCCTTTTCAAGGCATCTTTTAGAATGGATCGGGAGGAAAAGGGAAGAAGCGATGGATGAAATGATGTCACAGCCGTTATGGGAAGGTTTGTCTTTCCATTCAACTTTAGACTCCTATGTATCTGGCTATTTTTGGAATCTTTAAGAGACGATTTGCAAATAATCATTTATCATGGTCCTCTGCACGATAAAGCAAAAAGCAAAAATCGTGATACACCCCCATTGTCATACGTACCCGAGACAAATTAGTCGCGTTATTAGAATTGGTTTGTCACCCACCCGGGAGACTTCCCCGGTCGCCCTTCAATCCTCCCCGGGGGGGTCACGGAGAGCGGACGACTTCAGCGGTCGCGGGATTGCGTCAGGCGTCGGCGGCGAAGCGTGCGGCCATCGGGTGACGCAACGCGTGCCTCCCGCGACACGCGAGCCGCACACCGCTCCCCCCTCACTCATGCCGTCACGTGACACGTGACTACGTCATCGACGCGCTCCTCGACCTGCTCGCCTGGCTGGCCATGTTGCGAAAAATTTACTCCGTGCGCGGCTTCCGATTGGCCGTTGGAGCGCGTCGAATTGTGACACCAGGTGGACGAATGAGTATCAAGCAATGGGTGGGCGTGCTGCTCTTGAAGAGTGATAAATAATTGGGGAGGATTACGATCGAAGAAGTCCGGCGGAGATTTGGAAAGAAAGAGAGTTATGGAAACTCTTGAGAAAAAGGAGAGGCAAAGGGATTGGAAACATTTTGCGTCACGACGGCGTTCCGATAATAGCAATGGAGGGAGAAACGAATGTGAAGAATTACCATTCATTCATTCAAGTATTCTACCAGCTGATTGGTAGGTTCTTGGACAGTCCCCATTCTGTATCCCAACCTCATAGAAATTGTCTCGCTTTCCCTCCTAAGGATGGCCCGTTATTAGATCCCTCTTCAATTCTTCATATCTTCTAATTCCTCTTATTTCGTCCAGAATTCCTATCCTCCTCCATCCTCTTCCACGCTTCCCCAGTGTTCTCCCCTCTTTTCAACATGCTCTCTCCTATCAAAACATCCTCTATCCATCTCTTCTGCCTTCTCCGCACCTCTGCCACAAGCTTCCTCTCCTCTCCAGCCATATCCAATATCTCCTCGTTCGTCTTCCTCGCCACCCAGCTCACCCTCTCCATCCTCCTCCAAACCCACATCTCAAACCCCTCAAGTCTACGCACATCCTCCTTTCCCAATGACCAAGTTTCCAGAAGATTAAATGAATTCAAGAAGCATCAAACTCACGAGACATGTTATGAAGGAAGTAAAGTGAATGTTTATAACAAGAATGGGACGGTTAGCCGATAGGAGAGTGGAGTGGAGAGCTGCTGCAAATAAATATTTGGATCGATGACTTACGACGATGATGAGACACACAGGGGGAAGTATTCCTACCTTTTTTTTCCGGGCGTGAGCCCTCTAGCTACGCATCTGGTGTGAGTAGGCCTGTGCGATTATTCGATAAATTTAATCGTCGATTCAATTATTTTTACAATTGATCGATTATTACAGCACATCGATGTCGATTGCGGTAATCGACTCGTCAATTTTTTCCAAGTGTCAATTGCAGTTCAATTGTTATTCAATTCACAATTATTGTCCGGTAATCGATTATTTGACGATTATTGACGGTGGTGACGGCCACCACCTACCCCTCCCTCCAGAAGTTAGCAAGAAGATATCTAGCTATCCCGGCAACTAGCACTGCGTCCAGGCCGTTTAACTCGATGAAAGATTTTGCACAAACGAATGTACGTGAGATTTTAAGTTTGTCTCAACGAAATTAGAACAGGTTCTATTTCCCATTCAGGAATTGACGCATTCGCACAAGCGTTCATACAATTTGCCACTTTACACGATAAATTTTACCTCATGCAAGAGTTCACGGAAGAGTCTGGACAGACAAATGTACCGTGTAAAACGGCATTCCGAGAGATTGTTCAGTCTCAGTGGGAACATTGTCATCGACACACGCCAGTGTCTGTCGGATGAACACGCTGAGGATCTCATCTGCCTGTCTTCAAGTAGCGATCTATTTCTTTAATTAAAGCTAACTGATTGAGCTATTTTGTTGTTATTCAACTTAGTTCTTTCATTCTTCTCATTGCCAAAGGAAAGCCTTTGAAAGCACGATCGAATTGAATCCTGTCAATTAATTGGTTGGTGTCGATTGAGGGCCTGAGAGTCAAAGTAATACAAGTGCCAAACATCGTCCAGTGTGACCTGTATCATTTTACCCCGGTAAGAAATGACAAAATGCAAATTAGCATAAGTGTTCGGCGGCTAGATCGCAGCAACCTTCTAACACTTGTATTCCTTTTCCTGTATAAACCTGACGATATCCGACGGTACCAACTTAGAACATATGCACGTATATCATTTTTCATGTTGATGTCACTTGTATTACTTTGACTCTCAGGCCCACAATTAATTGAGTAATGACAATTAATCAATACCAATTTCGATGTCAATTAATTGGCATTTGTCAATTAATTGAATGACTTCAATTAATTGTAATTTCTTCAATTCCCGACAGTTGAATCGACCACAGTTCCAATTATTCTTATAATTGATCGATTTCGATTTTTTTCGATAGTCGCACAGGCCTACGTGTAAGAGTACATACACTTCAGGGAGGGGATGAGAGAAAATTTTAATGGCAGAGATATTTTGATTATTTTTTATTCTTATGTTTTCTTTCTTTTTATCATCATTGTAATATCCTACATTATATCCTACAAAGTGAAGCTACCGGTCTGCCAAAACGAAGCCTGCGTAACGTGAAGCAGTTAAGCCAGCGCAAGTTCTCACGCGCATAACATGATCAGTCCTGTTTGTTCAACGACATTCCTTCACATTTCAACACACGATGATGCGTAAAACCCTGCGTTCCTGTTCGTTCTGCGTAAGAAAAAACGAAACGTAAACACTAAGTCCCCTTTATCGGGCATCTATTGTACATAAATCCATTTAGTGGTTTTAAAATCGTCAACTGTTAAAATTCTAACAGTTAATCGCTATTAGTAATTTATTCTTAGTATCTTATTATCAGTATTATATCACCTTTAATCAGTAAAAAACACATCGAAAGTGCTCGTCAAGGATCAATTACTGTGCACCTCGATTGGTGCAAGAAGAATTTTTTAAATTGAAAAAATTATTTTATTTTTTATATTTGAAGTTATTTTGTAATTTTATTTACAGTTTTAACCAGAGGGAGTATGCTAAATTTTCCAGCATGATATAATCTTTGCATTTTTATTTTTTATGTTGATATTTTTTCTCAAATTTCATCTAGCGAGGTTCATGGTGGTTGGGAACATGTTACGGTGGAGTGTTGACTTTGAGATAGGAAGTTAACCATGAATGTCAGATAACATTTGAGGAAATTCCGAGGTGGGTTTCCGCAGTATCAATTGATTGAGCTAATGTTTCTGTCAATTATTTTCTTCTTTAGAATTTGCATAAAAATAAAAAAGGTTAGCGGATGGCTGGAGCGATGCTAAACTGTAATCGATAAGGTGCAGTTTTTCTCAATACGACGAAAATCTGTAAGGTGTCGATCTAGGCTGAAAATGAGGAGTAGGTATTTTGGTAGTTAAAGAAAACTGTGATTAGTGAGATACAGAGGTAGCAACTCGGAAAGAAGGAAAGCACGAGATATTTAAAGCATGGATCTACGGGAGAGATGGCTTAGAAGATGAAATGGAGAGGAGAGAGGAATATGGGAATGAGCATGCGCCGGAGGTGGTGATTTGAGTGGTGTCAGACCACGGTGTTCGGGCGCAGGACACGTTCAAATCGCCTCTTGTGAAGTAGAGAGAAATACTGTCGGCATAAAACTTATGAAGCCCCGGTTTGCAGCCTGATAGCTAATGAACGAATAAATCTATATGAACAATATTTACACCGAACTTTGGCTTATTTAATTTCGCGTTCACTCATTTAACCAAAAAAAAATATTTTATTATTTCTTCCATTTTTTATGGCATCGGGAATAAAAATGTGCCTGTTTTTTGACGGCTTTCAACCAAGCCTCCACTTTGAAAATGTGTGACTTAAAAACTTGTCATTCAACCAAAACCAAACTCTAACACAAGTGACAAATGTTTTCTAATGTATGTACTTCAAAGTTTCAAAGATTTATGTTTGACCAAAGAAAAGTTGTTATCGAATAACTAAATGTGCTTTTATTCTTGACTGAAATGTCTCTAACAAAAGCCCGATTGTTCGCGTTGTGGAGCGTAAAAGATGAAATACTCACTGATATAATTCTGTGTTATAGTTAAAACCAGTGTTTTTACATTGAGAGTTATTTGAAAAGCGTTTTCTTGAACTCTGGCAGGCGACCTGCTGGGCTGGCCTTATCGTTATCGGGATGCGCTGTTGCCCAATTCGTGCGTACACCCGCTCTTCTCTAGTGATTACCTAAAGAAATCGTGAGGGATAACGTAGGAAATAAAACGCGTTTTATGGTAGAAAATGCGAAATCGTGTGAGTCAAACGGATGACATGCGGAAAAATTAGTGAGTTGGTTGAAAAAAAATCCTGAATTACTGAAATGATGAAATACTTTGTAAGAGTTACTAACATGCAGAAAAACACTGTAGTAGTACTAAAATGCTGTGTTACTTGAAAAATTCAAACCACGCGAGTTTCAGGGTGACACGGAGAATATAATTTTAACTCCGCTCTTTACCTATGCTTCTCCTTATTCACCAGGGGAGAGCCAAGTTATCAGTGCGACCTTTTCATTAGCCCACCTTTATCTCGAAACATGTCCACCAGAAGCGACCCATCTAATATGTACTGCCGAGCACATCGCACGTCTAAATACCACGATTCATTCGTAGTCCGATCTACAGTAACATGGAATTCGCAACCAAATTCACTAAAATCACTAAAATCTTTGTCTGTATTTAAAACACTATTTTATAACTCTCTGCTTGGAAATTTACCTTGAATATTATTACTTACCTGTAACTGTTTGGCCATGCATGACATATTTCTCTGATGACATTTCTGCGTATGGAGTACTTAATACTTTGTAACCCTGTCCCACATTCATTAGTTATGTGTCATGTCTGGTCGCCTTTACTTCCGAGTGTACTGAGTGGCTATGGATTGTTGACATTATTTTACTTGTACTTTGGTCTCTGATTGAGACACCTGCCATTATACAAAATGAAACATAGAGACTGGGGCCTGGGTCCCATCGATGTATCTACTTATCTATATTCTTTTTTCTTTTCCTTTGTCACTTCTATATGAGTATAAATGCACAACACTTTTGTAACTTTTGTATTGTCCTAAGGGGTGTTGTACCCAGACCATGAATAAAACCTATTATATTCCATCTCTAAAGCTCTTAGGAGAGACGACATAAGAGAGAGACACAGCTGAACCGATGAGTAAAAATATTCCTTCTCCTAAAGCATCATTAGTGGCTACAACAGACACAGAACGAGACACTCCATTAACATATCCATTCCACCTTCGTCTCCCTCTCCCTCTTCCAATTTCTTTTTCCTATTCCCTTTCTTTTTTTAATTGCTAGCATCCCAAAACACCCTGCCACACGTCCCTGAGGTGGCTCGTAGGGTAATAAGTAGGTGTAGACAAATTTTAAAAGTAGGTAGCAGTTATCAGAGTCCAGAAGGGAGCAGGCTTGTTCGTAAATTAATGAAGAAAGAAAGGAAAAATATGTGTGCCAGCGTTTTGGCAAAAATTTGATTTTTCCCTGCCGACTTAATCCCCCTTGTTAAATCGACTGGTCAAGGTGAGCAATTCTCACCGGTACAGCGTAGGTTAAACGTCTTCTGCCCGCCAGGGCGACCTCGGATACATGGTAATAATGGAGTCTGGTGAGGAGATTTGCGGAGGATGAGGAGAGAGATATTGACGCGCGAAGGGAAAGTCAGGAGTGATGCTAAAGATGTTACGGTCCATGTCCATGGGGTGCCTGTGAGTAGATGAAGGAGTTTGTGTTTTGAAAAAGGTAATTTTTCTATTGTGCGGTTATTTAGCAATGCCGTTTTCTTTTGAAGCTCGTTTAGTTCTATTTTACTTCGGGGCTTTTGGAAATCCGTCAATACCTATTCATCGGATGAACTGCTTTTGTGATTATATTTTTTCTTGTCCTTCTAACCATGAGCTTGACGTATCATTTAATCTGCAGCACAATTCTTGGGAAAGAGACAACAATCTGACCATAGTTAATCCTGGAAAAGAAACACCTTGACAGATTCGTGGCTATATCATAATTACTATTCTAGAGTACTATGAAATTATCATATAAAGATGAAATTTTTATTAGCACATGAAAATTTCATCCTAATTTAGTATTTAATGATCAATGCAATTAAACGCTTTATGCCTGGTATATGATATTGATTGTGCAATGATTAAAAGTAATTTTCCGAACAGCTTTAATATTTACGAGAGAGGAAATGTATATTATTTTTCAATGCCGATGGTTTTGAGTCGTTGAAACCACAGCAGGAAATGATTATATTCTCACCTGAATATGTATTTTTGTTAAAGGCGCCAATCTACTCTTCAAAATATGGTTGCTCTTAATTAAAATCTATCTTGAAATTTGTATTAAGAAAGTTTTTCGGGTCTTCCACCGGGATATGGTTTTTAGCACTGCCCAAAAATCGAATCAGTAATAGTAATTTTGAGCTTTTTCAGATTATCCCGGTGGAAGACCGGAAAAGACTTCTTCTATATTATTCGCCGGAAAAAAACTAAATCGTATTTGAAATTTGCACATTGAAAGCGTTCCTTATTTCAAAATATGTTACTGATATTGTCTTTTGAATACACGAATATAGTCATAATGAATAAAGACACTTGGTAATCTTCCACAGATTTATTTATTTGACACGACGCGTTTCCCCACACTGTGGCATAATCATGTGCACACATGTCATGTTGGCACATGATTATGCCACAGTGTGGTGAAACGCGTCGTGTCAAATAAATAAATCTGTGGAAGATTACCAAGTGTCTTTATTCATTATGAATATCGAGAACTTCCACCATATCCAGCCTGAAACAGTAGAATTTTTTTACGAATATAGTCTTTAGAAATTGTTTCTGTCATCACAGGTGATCTCTGCAGTATTATCTACTGCTCTCAACAAATTTATGGGGGCAAGAAACTTAAAACTGCCCATGATCCCCAGAAAAGAAAATGTACCTCTTTTTTCAGGCGAGTCACGCCAGTTCCTTGCCTTCTCAATTGAGGTGGCCATGGTGAGGGAACAACAATTGCCATAGAGCATTGAAGTTTCTTCGGGAGGGTAAGTTCTCTTTTGGGGCTACCCGTCGGTCGTTTAGAGTCCCTTCTGTTGGTTGCTGGGCGTCAATTATCGTGCTCAACAGTTCTCCTTCTTCGAGTCAGCCACTCGTAAACGTTGAGCGACCTCCGCCCTCGCCTCCCAGCGCCCCTCGGAGGCGTGGGGGTGGACGAAGGTAGGTGGGCCCGCCCCCGGTCCGTCGGAGGGATTCACTTTCGCCGACGGAGACGGTGGGAGGAGGTACCGCCTCTGCCCCGGTGGCAATTTCCCCGGACCGACCCGTTATTGACGGCATAATAACACACGGTTACGGTTCCCTAGCATGCAATGATGATTCCACGCGGATTCACCGAACTAGGCGTTTGTATACAGTGCGAATATCACTCGCCACTTCCTTGTTCATCTAATTGGTTATGAGGCTGGTGACTGATGGCCAGCAAGTAAAACTTTTGAAGAATATGTAGATGAAATTGGCTTGAGCAATTTTAGTCTATTTAGTAAATAGACTAAAAAGACTAGATAGTCTTAAAGGTATTTACTGATTTCCGTGAAATTTTATAGGCATAATAATTTGTTATATGCATTGATAAAAGTGAATCATTTACTATTACCGATTAAAGTTTTTGGCCATTAACGTAGCCTTATGGTGCATAAGATATATTTCGTAATAATTCGATTACGTATGCTCAGATTTTCTTCTAATAGCGAAATAATACATCTCATATTATTATAATGGCTGCTAACATGAATCAAGCTGTAACGCCGAGTCAAAGATTTGAAAAAATATTAAATTATGATTTTCGCCTGTATTTTAAACACCGCGCCGGAAAATATCAATAGCTTAACTTTCATCAAGGCAAAAATGCATAATGTATTTCTTGTATCATTTACATTTCTGCATCTATGGTGAGTACCACCGCAAAAAACTGATGTATTTAAATGAGTTGTGGCCCTTGTATTTTTTCAACTCGCCAAATTATTCAAATGTGTACTCAATGACCCACGATTACCACTCCAGAAACCTTAAAAGAAGTCAGAAATACCCGCACTAAACAACAAATGGAATAATTGATCGAACTAAGATTCTGCATCGTGCATTAAAGCCATGTATGTGCTATTCCCCGACAGTAATAATAAATTCAGGCTGCATAAAAACAAACGTGTACCTACCGTCATTGACCAAATACTTGTGATTGTAAAAATGTTCGGGATTGTTTTATTTCAACCCAAGAATTATTTTCGGATATTTTTTCGTCTGTATTAGAAGAGCAGATAATAGTCTGACTGTAAAACGATTATTATCTTTTTCTGTGTTAATTCTTCGGTAACCGTTTAAAGTCTTTACCCGAAATTTATTGTACAAATATTTATCTAGCCACGATTCTCTTTATTACTTATCTCAGAGCTTTTCTTTGTTCTTCAGCCGATATGAAAATGTGACATGTAATGAGGGACATTACTGATGATGAAATGTATGTATTTCTTGGAAAAGGAAAATTGTTCATATTCACGCGGCTTTTGGTTAAAAATGACAAAACATATGCTGGTGATTTGTCTTGTAATCGCATACTAGCTTAAAAGTAATAAGAAACATTCTAATGCATCAGCAGGTCGACGGGAGCGGAGTCACCAATGAGGTAGTTCATTCATAGCAAAGTATTTTAATGTTAAGTAAGGATTTAAATCAAATACGAGGAAAAAATCTAACTATTCGTAATAACACTTCTATCGTTTGGGGTTTCCGTGGATTGACAGTAAATGCCATTTATTTCAAAATGGATTTGTTTACTTTGATCGGAAAGTTGTTGATCCCGTCTTGAAAATGTCCGCCCCTTTCTCTTGAGGCTTTGTAAATATAATAAGCTTGAACATTTCAATTTTTAAAGTAATCGAATATTTTAAAAGGAATCATCCTTTGAAAAGAGTGCTGCGAACAGAATGAAAAAAAAGGCTTCCGTGAGAAGCAACTCACCTTTGGTCTACGAGCAATGGCGATACACTTTGCTTTCGATCATGGGTGAAGATAGGGGTGCAACGAAGCTTTAAGTAATGAGATACCTCTATACTTGAAAAAAATGTTCCCAAAAATGTTATCGCACATACATGCGTACATAAAAAAATACATGGGTATATGTATCGCCCATGCCCCTAGGATCATCCGTGTCCCGTAAACAAGGGAATGCTCTCGCTCTTCACGGTCGCCCCCGCCCTCACGGGCTGGGGGTGGGTCTGAAAAGGGACCGAGGAGGCGGAGAGGACACCCTTACCCTCTCAAAACCCTGACGGCCACAAAAACCCTCTCCTAACCCCCCTCCCCGCCGCGACTATTCTTCTCTCTGTGTCCGTCCCCCATCCCTCTTGAAAAATCCCCGCTCCGACAACGCTCCTCACAACCGCCCACAGGGGGCCGCCCCCGCCCCAATAATAGCGGGCCGCACCGTTTCCCGAGCGGGGGCGAAGAAGAAGGAGACGACCCGGCCCTCCTACCTCCCCACCCCCGGGTGGGGCAGGGGGGGAAATGGTGTCCCCGTTGGCGGGACTTGAAAGCGCGCTCTTTTTTTCTCCACTACGGGACGGCATATATGACGAGCAGTTAGGTTTGGGAGGCGGGGGTGGGCAGGGAGGTGGGAGGGAGAGGAAGGGTCGAGCGTAAAAAGGGCCATTTGGCCTCATGGGGGCCCTCTCGGATTGTGTGGAGAGAGAGAGGGAGGGAAGGAGAGAGAGAGAGGATTGCCCATAATGGGCTCGCTCTTTAAGTGAGCACGGTCGGAAGAAATGGGTTATTTGAAAAGGCAATGAAGCGACCGCCCCCTTGGGTACGGGTCTTCTTCTACCCAGGTGGAATCAGTGAACGCCTTTGATATATACCAGCGTACCCATATACATATTATACATATATACGTATACTCTCACTGGAAGGGATTTGAAAGGAGGTGACGCACCGTGGGCGTTGGGGTGTGAACGCGATGCCCTGCCTCCACCCTCGGACAATCTAACCGCGCGGCATTGCTGCGTTTCCCACAAGTTTAGGAGTCCTTTTCAAATGGAAGCTCATAAATTCACGTTTTAGTTATGGTCGGCGGAAAATGGTTAGAACCCTACCAGCAAAGGTGAGAGTAATATGCGCTATTTTAAAAATTAATTTTATTCTCCAAAATATTTTCTGTCGTCGCGATACGCCAGCGCCGCTTTGCCTCTGCGTGATAACTCAGTTTCCTTCTAAAGGCCTCTCTCCGCCTATGCGGTAGCATTTGAGGTAGCTCGAATAGGGAAGCTCGATCCTAGGAGATGCAGAAATATTTCCATTCCGAGGACTGACTGAGAATGGAAGAACTCGAAGGAGCTGCCCAATACCTCAATTTTATTTCTTTTCGCTCACTAACATACCTACAATTACCAACGAACCCTTTAATTTCCAGCGAGGCAACACGAAGGAATATCAAAGAAAGTTGATAATGGAAATCGGATTCTTTTGATAATAGGAAATAACTAGATATGCTAAAAAACATACAATGCATTACTTTGCTATTTCGCCAGGATGATAAGAGAGTATATCGTCCATCTCGCCACTGACATTTAGTCTGTGACGGATCACCAGATGTTCATTTCATTCCATCATGAGCTATCGAATTAAATGTGATATTCTCTTCCTGCATTGCCCTCACATTATCTTCAATGGTTCTAAGTGTAAGTAGCTGTTGGCTCTAAAAGCGGAAGCATCGGCTTTTGCAATATTCTCTGAGCTTTCGACCAATACTTGAATTACGAACTTTTTTTAATTACTAATTCTCCATTATTACTCTCATAATAAATGCAAAGCAAACAAATGTTTGAGGAAAGGGTGTATATTATGCGTGACGAAATTCTTATGAAAACATTTTTAATGGGTGAAACTTAATCATAAATCGTTGAATTTACTTTTACACCGTCTGAATTAATAGTATATATTGAACGAGAGTCCTCGGTACCAATAAGAGTCTCGAAAGCTGTTTGACAGGCGGTATTGAAGTGAGTAATGCATTCCTTCTTCTTAATCTGCCACAAATCACACCGTTAGCCCCGCGGGGGCTTGTGTAGGTCGGTGTCTGTTCACCAACCATGGAAGAGGAGCCATCGGTCTGGAATGAAAGGGATTCGAAGTGAGATTTGTTTTGGTCCCCTAATGCCTTGCTTCCTGCTCCTGGTCCCAGATTGCACGAGAGGACAAAGAATCCTTTAACCCCTTTGGGATGTTCTACTCTTCTCATTTTGTTTCTATGTTCTCACTTGCAGATGTAGAGTAGGACCAGGATCACTTCTTGCATATCATCATTTTAATGAATATCTTCATTGTTCTACAGTTATATTTTTTAGTCAATAGCGTAGACGAAAATCAATTACAAGTATTACATAATAGAGATATGAGACTAATATTAAAATGTGATGGGTACACAAAAATGGAATGTTAAAAACGCTACTATGGATGGATATCAGTCATGCCTTGAAAGAGAATGCATTGATATTTATGCATAAAATTAAAATCGGTTTATTGCGTGAATATTTTATTGAAATTCTCATATCCATTTAATTAACACAATTGTAATACCGCAATAAATAGTAACATAACCTTATGAGGATGAAGGCATCATCTCAGGGCTCACCGTTTTAGAGTGGAATCTAAAGCCCGTTTCACGCGATGCTTGATCCAGCACGAGACCTAGTATGCTAGCTGGTACTTGTAGTTGAGGACGGAACCCAGTGTGATGGAAACCGTGATATAAGCCGTTTTACACGATCATTGAACTTGTGCTTGCGATGAAGCGGTACTGTCGCTTACTTTTAAAAGAATATGGAAAATTTCCATAATAGAAGGCGACTTTTGGCTGCGGCAGTAATAGCAGGGATTGTCGCGACATTTTCACCGCCAAAGAGTTCCTAACACCCGCGATAAAAGTGAAGCGCCGATTAAAAAAATTGAAGATCGCACTGCGACTGTAAAAGCTAACGTGATTGGTCGACGTTTACTAGGTCCTACTGGGAAATAGTAGCAAACTAGTACCGCATCAATTACGAATCAAGTAGCCCAGCGAGTATAATAGGTATCATGCTTGTTATACAGCATGCTAGTTCTATATCATACGGTACTGGAAAGCTATCATGCTAGCGAGTATCCACGACCTTGTGCTGGATCAAGTATCGTGTGAAACGGACTTAAATGTATAACACATTAACCTCTATATTAAAAGCATTAAAGATGTGGTTATATGTAAATGGAGAGTATGATAATGGTTGTTATCAGCGGTATGTAAAAGAAAAGTAAAAGCAAAGACCATGTAAAATTTTTATTCTGTAAAATGACTGGATACTGAGGCAATGATTTGTGTAGGTAGGTACTGGAAATGCCACAATGGATGTTGGTATACCTACGTCGCAACAATTGCTTGAAATTAAACATTGTATTTCTTTTCAATTTTGGTCTTTGTCATTCCATTTGTAATGGATTTTTAAATATCTTCTGCTAAATAAACACTATGATTTTTATTATTAGTAAAATACTAACCTATTTTAGCTCAATAATAATTTAAAGTTTGTTCAAGCTAGCTTAAGAGTTTTCACGTAATTTAGGTTTCAATCAGGTTTAGGTTTCATTTTATCAAATATATCAAGCGTCACACAGCTAAACGAAATCAATGATTTCGTTTAGCTGTGTGACGCTTTGATATATTTGATAAAATGGTTTTTTGAAGCTACGCTGCTTTCCTAGGGATTGCATGCTGCTCACTTCTTAATGTTTTCTGGGCTTAGGTCCCAAATTTAGGACGCCTGTCCCATGGTGGCTCTGGCTCAAAGGAATAGCATTTCACCCTCCCTTTTTTATCACAGTACATACAAGGGAAGGCATTACGCGTGTCTATATACGTTTTTTACATTAAACGTTTTCTATATTTCAATAATATGATGCGGTATGGTATGTGTTGCTGGCGCAATGAGCTGCGTTGGCAAAGTATTGAAAGGAATTAAAATATTTTTAAACAGCTTTGTTCGCATTTTGTGAAGCAAATGCATTAGCACAGGTTATAATGGAGCCTGCTTTTTCGTCTGAAATTTCTGGAAAAATTGTAATCACTCCATCGGTATTTCATGAAGTCGGAAGGAAATCGTATCAAAAAGGAAAAAATCACTGGCAAAAACTTGGTAATGAGATTTACTATGATTAGTATCGGGTATCGCAGCTTGATGAAAAAAGGAGTTTTAATTTTTCTTTTGTTTTTTGCTTACCGCATGCCATTACGCATGCCATGCGGGGACCATGATCACTTTGCCAGTGGCGGCCTCCTACTGGAGACAGCCTTGCTTGGCTTTCGCGTTTTTTTCAAAGTTCTGCGAAACTAGAGAACCGGTACAATTTACAATGGCTCTGCAAGTGATATGAATACTTAATTTTTTTTAGACTTAGGTCCTAGATAACGGAGGACTATCTGATTGAGGCTATAGCACAAACGAATAGCATTTTACTTTCACATTTTCATCGCACTGCATACGAAAACAGCATTCGTGTCTATTTGTTTTACATAAAACGTTTTCTATAATATGATGCGGTAAGGCATATTTTGTTTGCATTAGTGTTCGCTGTAGTTAGATTAATTAAATAAAACTTAGATTAGTAATTACTGGAGGCTTTTCAAAGTGCGAAATTGAATTCTTTCATTTTGAACCGGAACCATTTTCTCAGAAGAAAGGATCAATAATGAGGTTAAAAAAGTTAAAACAAATATAAATTCGCTACATGTTATCGTTGCAATTGGACTAAATAACCATTTTAATGAGGAATGATTGTCATAAAGTTCACTTAAAGTGTTTATATCAACAAATACGAGTGTTGCATATGCTTGAGTGTACTTGATAATCCGGAATGAAGTGTTGGCAATGTATGAAAATAGTAGCTTTGTTATAAGAGTTGGTAGATTAATTTATTGGAAGTTGGGGATTGAGTATGTATGGTGGCTAGCGTGCTGACTTAGAGAAATTCACAATAAACTTATAACGTTTTTAGACACAAGCTGAAAATTTAATTTAAGTAAAACTAATTTTATCTATCTTGCCTATAAATGGCAATACAAAATTACAAAAGAAACACGCAATCACTCCGTGCTCCTTGGCTGTGATAACAGATAACTACAGTAAATTTTTCGACCGGATTACCTTGGGCAACATTTCACGATATCAATTCAATAATATCAAATACAGCGTTACACAGATGTTAAAAGAATTAGGCTGGGAGCCGCTAGAGACTCGGAGGCTGCGCGCTAGGCTTAGATTGCTTGAACAATTGAGAATAGATATCTTTCAGAGCGACACGGAGAACATCATATTAGAACCCCACTATATTTCCAGGTCCGACAGAAACGATAAATTAAGAGAGATATTTTGCCGAACGGATAGGTATGGGAATTCGTTTTTCCCCCGAACAATAAGGGACTTCAATAAATGCTAGGCGTAATTTCATTATAGCGTTTTCTTTTAATATGTAAACGGCTGGTGTCCTAACACCCCCCGCCACACGCCTATTGAGGCGGCTTGCGGGGTAGTATGTAGATGAATTCTGATTGATGGAGATATTCGTGACTGTCGTTGTAGTTGCTAATTTCACTCTTCTTAAGATGAAAAATGTGCTCTGAAATGTGTGAAAAATCTGAAGGATATTTGGAGGAGGATGTAGAGTAGGAAGTGGTAAAGAGGGGCGAAGGGTTGCTGAAATCCGTGATCGCGAGTTGGTTTAGGCGGGGAAGGAAGAGCATATGTTTACGTGACGGGATGAAGAGAAGTTGGGCGTATGCCGAGACGAATAAAGAAATTGTGTTGGTAGATAGGGCCCTGCGCATGCAAAATTCTTGAGGACTTTTACTCTCCTCCATTGAAGGTAGTATGAGCGAAATATCACTTCACCTAGAATTTGATGAAGTTACCCTCACTATAAAAAAACTCATCTTTCTAATGATATCATAATGTTAACCCCTTGCCGAACTACTTTTCGAGAAATTTGCCTGAAAATACGAGCTGGTTTACATGGGATTGATTACGGCTGAGCGCCTCAGAGGGAGAATTTAAAAAAAATAGGAATTTACAACACCTAGATTTCACCAAAAACTAACGGTGGGTAGTTTGTATGTTTTCCTAAGTATTTCTAAAGAATAATCTATTACTCACCGTAGTAATTTTTACAGAAACGCAAAAAACCTGCTGTTTTGAAGGCTTTTAGGCCGTACGGCGTGAAAAAATGAGTCAAGTTAGAGACTGCACAAAGAAGAGTAACATAAAGATCATACAAACATTCCAAAATAAAGTACTTAGAAACATAGTAAACGCGCCTTGGTACATCAGAAATGACAATATCCATAGAGCTTTAAAAATAGAACATGTTACTGAAGTAGTTAAAAAATATGCAGAGCAACACGGGAAACGAGTACAGACCCATGTAAATAGAGAGATGACGAAAGTGGCGGAAGAAGCTCCAGTCTTGTTAAGGAGACTCAAAAGACCGAAGCCCCATGACCTATTACAGAATTAACCAGCGAAGCCTAATGTGAAACTTACAGCAAGTCACAATGCAGGGGAGTAGCCAATGGGCTGTACCCCATCAATGGTAGTAGCCAGTGGGCTATATCCCCTCACCTGCGACGATAGCAAGAAAGAGAAGCTACTAGATGAGCTTGCTCAGTTGCAGCAAATGGGAGGTGTTTTTAGTGGGTTAGAGTCCCACACTACTGTGAGCTTCGGGGCTCACAGTGTCTATCTAGAGATTTTCACCTACCCTCGTAAAAAAAAGTTAGAGACTTATGTTGATATATTTATTTTATTACTGAGAATTTTGGTCATGTATAACTGTGTTTTTGCGTTATTAATATTACAACATTTATTTCACACTTCTTAAAGACACTGAGATTAAAATATAAAATTCGAATATGGTCTTCATTATGACTAGGGAAGTAATTATTCATTTTTTTATTTATTCCATAATCCTGAATACAGCCTAGTGGACCATGTTACAACAGGCGTTGTAACAGTATCAAAGGACAACACACACAACCATGCCCTGGGAGGAGAAAAATCCTCACCAGGCGGGACTCGAACCCGCGACCTAATATTTAAGGAGAAACCATCATTTTAGGCATGCCCGAAAACCTGCCCTGATTTTGACGTGTACTATTGTTCATGATTTCTCCGATCGATTTGTGTATAAATATTACTATGTCATCGGCCATTTAATGAAGGTATATGGATTTGAAAATGATGGAATTTTACGTTGAAATCCATTGTCTTAATGGCATTTGGGTTGACAGGCGAGGTCGTAACCGCACTGCCACCTAGGCCGACGGCCTCATTCGCTCAAAGTACCTTAAACTTATCACAAGCGGTAGAATACTCAAATAATAAAAAGAATGCCACAAATGCCGCCCGGGGAGGACCCTCGCTACGCCACTGTGACGGAGAATTTTCCAGAATTGGAATCCCGGAATGGCTAAGTTGCCGCGTGGAGAACACCGAAAGCGCAGTCATCCGTCCGTCCGGTGGGATGAAAAACCCGCGGAACCATGTTGCGCCTCTCATCAAGAGCAGACAAACGCCTATATGCCGGATTTCTCTCTTCCCTCTCCTCCGCTCCCCAAGTAGTCCGGCCAATCCTACCTTCCATTCCATAACCATCCGATTCCACACTCAACAAAGTTAATCCGACTTCACTTCGGGTCTTTTTTTTTTACTCCAAACGAATTTCGATTCAGCAGCAAACTAATCTTCGGATTGATGACTACTGATGATGATAATATCGTCTGCCATTGCTTTCTCTTTATTGGAAAAATGTACTGCACCTTGGAAAACACCCTGTCGCTTCATAAAAAATTTAGCAAAAATGCGTTTCGATGAAAAAGTATCCAATTTTGCCTGTGGGATACCGGCTTAAGTGAGAGAACTTAGGCCAATCCGGCTCTAGGGTGGCTAACGAAGAATCAGAGGCAAAGTTGCCCGTTTTCGTCTTTGCTGTTCATTCCGAGGAAATGTTGAGAGAGGCATGGATAGAGCTAGGCGTGGATATAAAAGTAGAGATAATGTCACTCATATTTACTGACGACCGGACGTTGGTAAGTCGATATCCAAGGGATTGCAGGCACTGATAGGTGCATGGGAAAATCGGTGTATGACAAACGGAACGAATATTTATCATCTGGTACTTTCCCGGCGTCGTTGATGAATGAATTCTTCTCAGGTTTCCAACCGGGTTTGACTCTCCATTGTGGCCGACGTTTCGATGCCCGACTCGTGCATCATCGTCATCAGAGCTGCGGAGTCCCCTCAAGCCCTGGGCGTCAATTTTGGTTCATAGTAGCGGTCGCTATCTTCACGTAGCGACGATATTAGCGACTGTTGCTACGAATTTGATTCCGATTCCGGGTTAGCGAATCACTTGCTAGGATAGCGGTCGCTAATTCATCTTAGCTACGGAACAGCAGCTAAATCCGATTCCGGTTCATTTACCTGTCACTAATGCGTAGCTAAGTCGGAGCTAATATATCGCTGATTTCAATGCCACTCTAACACATACGCTTGGATTATTTGAGTATAAAAAGAATATATTTCGGATTTTGTTGACCGAAAATCAAAACTTTGGCCTTGTGGCATTTAGTTAGTAGGATTTAATTGCAATCGTTGTTAGTTTACTTACGTGTCTCTAATATTCTATGTAAATGGAATACTTTCATGTAAGCCAGCAAGGATAGATATGAGTGGATGTTCTTCGAGTTAATTACTTTTATTGCATACTTTAATATTGAGGAGAAGATTTTCCCACTGGGTAATTATCTGAAGTGTTATGAAGATATAGTGAACGTGCAAGATAATCCTAGTGAAAGAACTTTTATGAAGGGCATAAAAAATATTTAAAAATTTCTTTAACCATTAGACGCTCAAGGTGCCGATATTTCGGCTTCCTTGGTTTGCCTTTAACACTAGGACGCCCGGACTTCTCGACATCATTCAACGCCCAAACGGGGTCATTTTGACCCACGGTATTTAATAAATATATTTCTCACGAGGCATGCACATGTTTGTATTTTTTTAGTTTTTCTATTAACTAGCACTCTAATTCTTCACATTCATTGATTCCTTCAGTTCGTTATGTTCATTTTTTTCTCATTATAATTATATATTGAAATATCTACTTTGAGTTTTGGTATAATATTCTCCTTTTCTTCAGTTTTATTTTTTTTATCGCTTAAAATTGTGGCACATAATTATGAACAAATATCACCCACTCTATTTAAATTATTTATTTATCGTTGTTGTAGTTTTGTTGCAATTAACATACTCGTAATATTTATTTCTGTATATAAATAGGAATTTTCCGAAAAATCAAAAGCGGTTGGTTGATTTTTTTTTATTATTGTAATAGAAATTTTAAAAATATATTACTCAAGAACATTATCATAAATTGTAATTACCATTTTAATTGTTTAAACTATATTTTAACAGATTTTTGTTCATACACTTGACACACGTGTATTCAGTTCTTCTAGTACACCACAGGTCGCCATCTTGCAGAATTGACATTTCAAAATTGTTTTATTCACTTTAGAGTTTTCTTTATTTTCACACTTCTTTATTTTTGTATCTATATCTGCTTCTGAAGGTGGCGCTTGACTCCTTCGCCTATTCGTGTAATTAGAACGGAGTTACTCCGCAAGCTGTTGGATGAAATTCATTCGTGAAATTTTCCTCCCAGTTACGGCTCTATGAAGTACTACGGCATTTATTGCTGCAATACCTAAATTATTATAAAAACAATGAACAGTCCACCTCCTTGATGATGCTTAAACTGAGAACTGTCTTGCCATTTTGTAAACAATATCCAAACCACAATTCGTTGCATTATAATACGACACAGTTTCTGGAATTATTTTCTTAGAATTAGTTACAATAACGCTTGGGTGAAGAGAACTCAAGAGTAAGAAATGTGTTCCCATTTTCTTTCGGTACATCGTCAATATAATATCATCACATTACAGTACACTAGGGTAATACAGTTCTTCTCCATGATACATCTCGTTTGGAGCGATTTACTGTCCCAACTAAACTGGTGCATTTTTTCCTCAGCATATTCTCAAAATTCAGGGATATAAAGAAGTTATCGGTAGTTACATTTCTGCCTTTGTACAGAAAAGGCTGCATAAGACACATCACTACATAATCCGAAATTTGTTGATTATTGGGACGGTTATCAACTTTTTCTAAGTAAGGGAACTCAGTGAGCACATTCTTCGAATCAACATCTAAAACGATCCAGTATTTGTGACCGTATTTATCTGGCTTCGAAGCCATAAACTGAGAGAATTGGCACCAAGCTTTGGTAGGGAAAAGTTGTTCGTCAATTGTTATATTTGCCCCGGTTTTGTAATAAAGTTTGCAATTTTCCATAAAATGATTCCAGTCGGAGGAAATCAATGCAAATTTATCAGTTTGCAAGCGAATCTAGTTGATCTAGATCTAGTTGATTTTTCATGAAACTTTAAAAAAATTCATGTTTTCACAGAAGTGGTTCCTAGGCATATTGTCCTTACAGAAAGACAATCCCCAAGAATGTGTACATAAAGAGTGAAGCTCCTTGTTTTTACATTGCAATGAATGCTTCTAATTCGTCAATGCTGACGGACCACTCATTGTTTTCAAGGACTCAGTAGGCCTCTGTCTCAGTACACTTTTTTACATTATTCACTATGGATTTATTTATGAACAAACGCCAAGAACTTACCACGCTGTTCTCATGTATCGTTTAGCATGGACTGTGGGACCTGGCTCTTCCCTCAGAATATTCTGCGAGGAAAGTCGTCCTCGAGGCGTTGAATCCAAAGCCACTTCCTTCCATGTGCTCCCGTTCTGGCGAAGTGAGGTTCTAACTTGAGTGTACGTAGGCATCATCAGCAGATGATTCTTTTTCTGCCATTGAATTACGATCGACAGCGTGGTGATATACAGGGAAAGTACATGCAAGTCCACGTCGGGGTCGGTGGCCGCGTCGTCCTCTTCCCCTCCATACGCTATGTGGGCCTGTTTTCCGATGAATGATTTGTCCTGCCAAAATTATAAATTTCATATTCGCATTCTGAGGATTCTGTTGATTCTTCATAAGTTTCAAGTAATAGCTCGTCGTCGAAATTGTCAAATAAACACGCTCCACCATCAATCATCCTCTTGAATCTTATTCAGCTCCGCAAGTATGTTAGCAGAAGGTAATGATTGTCTTTGAGACATTTTGACCACCTCAAAATAATGATCACATCGCAAATTCAAAAAACCACTAACCGTGAAGCCACCCGCAATGAACAACGAAGCCACGAATTTCCCTTTCAGGAACTGAGAGAAAGACTGCGTCATCCGAAGATGGACAATCAGAGTTGAAGTCAACATATTCTATGCGAAAGCGGGGAACAGTATTGCATTCTCCTCAAACTGTGAATGTGACAATGTATGATGGTATCAACAAAGTGATTACTAAATATTCCACACGTAAGCAAGACGAAAAGTGAGAGTACGAGGATTTGAAGGGGAAAGAAAACAAAACTGTTTAGAAATGTGACATGAACTTTGAAGAAAACCGAATGAAAAAGATAAGACGAGAGAGCAGTAAACACATGCAAATAATAGTAGCCGAATAATAACATGAATGCTGATAAAAAAGAACCTTCGGTGATGATGAAACGCGCAAATGAACACTTGGGTCAAATTGACCCCATTTGGGCGTTCAAGGTAAAATATAATTTAACTGCTGAATGGATTATTTTAGGAAGATAAAAATTTTTGTAAGCAAACAACTATTAAAAATATTAAAAGTCACGAGTGGAAATTTTTCTATCTTAAAAAATGAGCTCAAAATATAAATTTAAAAACACGTTTGGGTCAAAATGACCCCTCTGGGCGTTCTAGTGTTAAAAAGCTTAAGGTGCTGTTTTATAGGCTCGTGCAAAAAGTTCATTTGTTTAAACTTCATCTTATTAAATTTAATATCGATTTATCTCGCATTAATTTAGTCATTTAAACAGCACTCTGTGTTGGGCATCTGAAAAATTTCAACACAAAACAACTCAAAAACACAGCAGACGCAATACATAATTTAAAATTAATACTTATTTGAAATTTTTGAGAATTATGCGTTCTGAGAATACAAAAGGAGAATTTCTAGTTCATAATTGAATCGCAGAAGGTATCGCCATTACTCTCTCCTACTTTTTCATTATATCATAAATTCAAGTTAAGTATAATATCTAATACTACTTCGGCTGCCGATTTTCAAATGGACATTGCAAACATTTAAACACATACAAAGCAGGTATGTGTTTCACGTTACATTTTATTACGCAGGAGGATTCTAAATGGTATACATTAACATCAAACTTCTACGACTACGAGCACGGGAGTAATATTTGACATTCATTGATAAATACTGTTAATGAATAATCTCAGAGTTTAATTTCTAGCACATTTATATAGCATTTGCAATTATATAAGTAATTCTTCTAAACTTTCGACGGGAAGTTTGTACCAATATTGAGACAGCGGCATACGTATATGTATTGAAACGTTTACGACATAGGTTAATGGATTGTGGCAATACTTTGTGGAAATTGAAGATAGAATTCATTGTTACAAAACACTTTACAAAATTCCACTAATTATTTTTAGTTTTTTATTAAAAATAATTAGTGGAATTTTGTACTGTTTTTGTAACAATGAATTCTACGACATAGATGTATATCCAGGCACTTTAATGCATGGAAAACACTTGAGGTTCATTTCACTTCCCCTAGCTAATCGTATTATTATGAAATAAAACCAAATCAACAGAACGGCAATATCAAAACACTAAATTGATTAGAGTAACGGTGAGTTCACAGCAATTTAACATGCACCTTATTGTTTTGGAGTGGCATACATTTAAACATTCACCCGGATAATTTCTAAATATCTTCACAAAATAACTTCGATTGGCACACATAAATTTACCTTTCATTGTCAACTCGACTAATTGCAGACTTTCACTTTCATTCGCGTAAAAGTAGCTACATATATCAAGGGAAACGAAATAAATGAAAATAAAGTAATACATATATCGTAGTGCAATCAAATAATTTACATAAAAAAGATAAATTAACAACGTTTATATACCCATACGGTATGTAACCCTTTGTTATTGAATAAGTACTGTTTGTTTACTTCACCATTACTAACCTAAATAAATTCATTCTTCTTTTGTTCTTCGTCGTTGTGTTGATTTTTTGGCATTACGTCATCATATGGTGGAATCATTCGCTAACTTCCCGAAGTTTTCCGCACCTTAGCGACCGCTAACTTGGTAGGAACGGGAAAAATGTTACTTCTTAGCGTTCGCTAAAGTTAGCAGTAGCTACCTCCTAGCGATGGAAGAACCAGAATCAACGCCCTGATGACGATCCACGAGTCGGGCATCGAAGCGTCGGCCATAATGGAAAGTCTAACCCGGTTGGAAACCCGTGGAGAATTCATCCATCGGAATGAAGATTAATCAAATGAAAACAAAAGCAATGAGGTTTTTAAAGAGAAAGAAAGTGAGGCTGGCCATAGATGAAGATGGACACAAACTGGAGCAAGAGAATAAATTACTTGACTTGCACGTTTGAGAAAAATGTGCGTATTAGTGGGGACATTAAGAGAGTTTCGCTAGCGAAGGAGGCGTTGGGCAATAAGGGGATGACGGGGGACCTAGCGTAAGAAAATAAAGAAAAAAAGCGACGAAGAGATAAATGGAGTGCAGCGTTGTATGGTGCGGGAGGCTAGATCCCTGAGAAATGAGGATAAGAATAGGCTTCAGGCGTTTGAGAAGCGGGTGTGCGGGAGAATTGAGAAAGTGTGGTGGACAGAAATGAAGACGAACAAAGAAGCGCTCGGTAAGGTTGGGCAAAAAATACCGGTGTTCGGTAGTACCGATACTATTTTTTAAATCCGGTAGTACCGACCAGTAGGTATTTAAAATCGGTTCTACCGATGGATCGGTATCGGTACTAAAAATACCAGTGTTTAGACACCTCTGCCATCTTGCGTCAACTAACTACGAAAATTGACTAACTACCTCCTCTAATTTTCAAATGTTCTCGTAATATGTCTGTCTTTTTTCATATTTACATAACCGTGAAGTTGAGATATGTTTGTTATCATTTTTGATATAATATGCAAGTATACATTTTTGACGCATGCCGAACACCAGAAACTCGATGATTTTGAACCGTATAAATACAAATATTTATTCCTGTAAGCTAAACGCTAGTGCGGCCGCAAGGATTGATCACTACAACAGGGGACTTTACCTGACCATAACAAAAAAACAATACCGATCGTTCTTCATGTGATTTAAAATCATTCCAACAAAAAGCGACGACGAAAAATCATTCGCCTAGACCGGGATTCGAATCCGGATCCCTCGATTTCGCGTCAAGTGCTTTAACCAGTTAAGCTACCGAGGCGTCCTTATCCCCTGTGGATTAATAGCCACCAAACTACTACTAGGCCACCAAAATTGGTAGAGGAAACTATTCGAGGAAATTAGGAGAAGGCAGAGTAGGTGGTTGGAAAAGGTAATTTTGGGCGAGAGGATTCTGAGGGCCGTGATAGAGGGGAGGATGTTTTTTTTAAGTCTGGAAGGGGAAGAAAGAGCTCAATGGGTAGAGAGAAGGGAGGTCTTCCGAGGTGAAGAATAATGCTGTGTATGAAGAGAGGGGCCTTCAGCAGTGAAATATTACTATAAATATTCCTACTTACATCTTAACTTTCCATTTATCGGTGTGTCACCGAATATTAGCTCGAGCGAATGGCGTGGCCAGGTTGTGGGTCTAGGGGGAGGCCAGAAAACTTATAGGGAGCGCCGACTCGTAAAACCAGTTTACACAACTTGACAAATTTTGGTGGTGCAATTGGCGGATGTGTTTGTACAATATATGACAATTGACAACGTATTATACACATTTATTTATACGTTTTTGGGACTTAAGAGTGGAAACATTCACAGACTAAGGGCGCCAGAACACGGGGCGGGGGGGGCATCCGCCCCCTGCCCCCCCTGGCTACGCTACTGGCTTCAGCCCATTGCTATGTGAATTACTGACGAAAGACTTCCATTTTATTCGGACGAGAGACCGTTAGTTGAGAAGTCTTTGGCTCAGCTAAATCCTATACGACTTGCCGCAAGTAGCATTTGATCGCCTCGCTTCAAGTGTCCGAGGCCGGTTTATTCTTCGGTCCAAATATCCCCTCGCAGTTGGCTTGGATACGCAGAGCGCGCTACCTAACGGGCCTTGAGGAAAGCATTCAGTTGCACAGGGGTTTTTCGTGTGAGAACAACACGGGGACAGGAGAGAGGTGCTTGCTAAAGGTAATGCAGTCTTATATGTAGAGAAAAAATATATTTTCACTAAAGAAGAAGCTGTTTATTCTTTAATGCATGATATCTACTACAATAAGGCATCATTCTTCACTTTCCATTGATTTCTCTTCACTTTGGGAAGATGTTTCTGGTTCTCATGAAGGCAGAACACGATTAGTACATTTAAAATCAAATGATGATTACGCCATCTCAAACTTAAGGCTTTACCTTTAATTCCCTTTTCTAATTCACAGCTCGCCCTACCAAAGGAGTGTGAATGCTGAGGTGAATGGTGTCTCATTAAGATCGCTGAAATGTTCCTGTGGATGAGTCGCCATGTCAGAGTGTTTTCGGTGAGTCTGCCAAGGGAATCCGTTAGTATAGTGCTTTAGGATAGGGTTTGGTGTTGATGTCGCGATGCAATTGGGGAGGATTTCTCGTCATGGACGCGCAACGCGAGCGATAGTTAATGTGGATTTTTATGTTGTGTAGAATTACAGTGGTGAATATAGGTTATAATTTCGGGGGGGCCAAGACCGGCTAGCTATCGGCGACCGGCTGAAGTATACTCCGCATTAGGGATTGGAAATTTAAATCCAGACTCGATTTTCGATTAATCGACTTTCGATTTTGGTTTTAAAAATCGATTTTCTAAAAATTCGATTTTTTGTCCAAAATAATCGAAAAATCGAAATATATTTATGTAAAGTAATTGAAAGCTGAAATACGGATGTGCTGTTGTAACAAAATACAAAATATGGGTTAATGGAAACACTAGGGATAAGAACCAAATACAGTTAAATTTATTAAGACAATATATTATTTTAAAGATATTAATAAGATATACAGGGAAGCATTAATCCATAACATATACTTATGAACACATAGGTAATATAACAAGCAAATTACATGTTTAGTAGCAATAAGAATTGTATATTGAAGTGGGCATACCACAAAATGAAAAACAGAATTGTATTTATTTCTTGTTTGCAAAGCCGTGGAAACAGTGTTCCTCGGGGAAGGACGTTAAGAAAACTAACATTTTTAAATGTTCTCCGAATAATCGATTTCGCAACCGAGTTGCTATTAACCCGGCGTGAGAAAATAGTCGCTCACACGGCACGGTAGAGGCAACTATATGGATAAAATCCTGCTGGCTGGTTTGTATATACGTATGGGATATTCTCCCTTAATCTCCTTCCAAGCTTGTAGTGGCTTAGAGTTGGACTTGCGGTCGACTGGAGGGCGGTTTACGAACTGGCGCAGCTCGATTGGCAAAATTCAAACGCTAGCTTTAGCTAGCAAGATAAAAATCGAAAATCGATCGGCTGGAATCGATTTTGATCGATTTTTCAAAACAAAAAGTCGACTTCGATTAAATCGAAAATCGGAGTGTGATAATCGATTTTCGATTAGAATCGAAATCGATTTTCCAATCCCTACTCCGCCTATGCGCCTCCCGCCGCGGCCATGCGGCCTTATTTCGGGGGGGGGGGGATAGTTGCCGGACTTCGAGGAGACGATTCATGGAACGGACTAGACGTAATCAATGGAAGTACTGGAGAAATTATGGGTAGATTGGAGAGGTTGGGGAGTTGTTACGAATCTGTTCTTGAGCCCGGCAGGTCAGATTAGCCGTCGGAGGATGGAAATGGGCGCTGTTAGGGCAGGGAGTGAGATGAGTCATGGCTATCGCCGTTATACTTCAACGTTCACTCGGAAGAAATGGATGGAGGTGTATGGGAGGAGATGGAGGTGGGGATGAAGGCAGGAGGGGAACTAATCAAGCCTGTGCGATTCGCAGGTGACCATGCGTTAGTTAGCCAGTCGGGCAAGGGGTTGCAGTCGATAATGAGTGCGTTAGCGGTAAAGTGTGAAAGTTATGGGATGAAGGGGAGTCATGAGGAGACGAGGGTAATGAGATTTTCTTGATGGAAGAAGGCGGGGCTGAATACAACGATGGGGAGGCATAAAATGGAGCAGGTGGGTCCGTTTGGGTACCTCGGGCGCATTTGGAGGAAAGTGGGTTCGGTGGTAGGGGCATCTGGTGCACAGTTTCTTTAGCCAAGGATTTGTTTTCGAAGAGACTGCAGTTTGTGGCGGGGGAGGGAGGGGGGAAAGACGTGGGAAACCTGGCCATAGTGGAAAGAGGATTTGCGCGGACTGGAGGCATTTGATTGTACGGGTTTGGGGAAGAATGGAGAGGGTGAGCTGGGCAGCTACGGAGACGAACGAGGAAGTGCTGGATTTGGAGTGGGAGGGAAGGAAGTTGGTGGCGGAGATACGGAGAGGGCAGAAGGGGTGGATAAGATGGCATGATGATTGAGGGGAGATCGCTGGGTAAGCGTCTTCATTGACCTGTGAATTTCTTAAGCTTGGGTTGGAATTTCATAATGGGCAAAACGTGATCATTATTGATTTACGCACCTCACGCAGTCTTTTATCAATTTATTTCTAAGTTGATGTTTCACCGTAATCTATTTAATCGATTTGAAATATTCTGACGCCCAGGATTTTCTGCGGGCATCTTCATTGGAGGTAATTGCTACAAAATGTGCTTGTCACCACGAGACCATTTTACATGCAAAACTCATGCCTTTCTCTCTCCAATCGGTACGCTTTCCCAAATTGGTTTTTTCCCTGATTTCTTACATTCTTAGCCTTCTCTTACAATCGCCTTCAGGCCTTCAAGGATTATCAAGTTTTCATCACCTTACACATTCCTAATCGCCTTCTCTAGTCCTTCGTTCAAGTCATCCTCATGGTTCCGTCACTTTCTGACATTAATTTTTTTCAATTGGAATATTTTGACAAATTGGAAAGATCATTAACTGTCATGCAATACTATAATTACACCTTTCTTCTATGTTCCCGGAATACATTTTTCACGTTTTTACTGTGTGCCTTCTTGATATAAATTTCCAAATTCTTCCTCTCAATGACTTTCTCATTGCACACACCAGATACTCGTTTTTTATCAATTGTTTTCATTCCCTCCCTAGGCCCTCATGTTTTAGCGCTCAAAGAAAGATTTGAGGTGAAAGTAAGCCGTGTTTACCTATCATGGCTTTCTCTATAAAAATTTGTTTATATTCATGCTTCTTATCATATTTTTACTACCTTTCTAGCCGAAAATCACCACTTTTTTAATTAAATAAAAAACAGCATTTGTAAAACTATTGAAATTTTTGCCAAATATTTCAGTAAAACGTCATTGTCCGCGGATGATAGTTTCATTAATGCCACTACGTCATGTCCAAGTAATCTGATGTGACGCTTTTTAGCATGTAATTTATTTTTTATATGCAGTCATTGTTCAGAGATTATTGTTAATCAATCTTGGAAGAGTACAATTGGGAAATTAAGAATACGGAGTGATTTTGAAAGCAATAAGAAATCATGTGGAAAATTGAAAAAGATAGAAGAAAATAAGAACTAATAAAATTTGACTAAAATGTGAGTTTTTTTGCGAAAAATGCGGATAATGGGGCTTTTAAAGGAAGCAATTTTTGATTTCGTGGTGCCGGGGATGAAACTTATTGTAGTTTATGTGAATACAAAAATGCTGTTTGGGGTAGGTCAAAAGGTATTAGCAACCGGGATGAGTCTGTAAGGTGAAAATGCGGCCGGCGCAGATGATATATCGAGTGAAATTCTGAGGAAACTATGAGAATTAGTCATACTTATCTCATTCAGCGACAAACCTGAGAGAAATGCAACTAAAAATCAACATATTTCTGCAAGGGAGCAGCCATAAACGTATGGATTGCGTCACTCTGTGGATATTTTGCCAGTTTTACTCTGTTTAACGTTTGCCAGTTCAACTAGATTAAAAATGTCGGGAACACTTCCGGTGAACATTGATTTTCCCTAATTTACATATATGTATATAAAAAGAGATTACATATATGTGTTCTCATTTTATTTATTACTTTTTCTTATTTAGCGCTAGCGCTGGTGATGGCCTGCTTAAGCTGTTTAATATGTATTGGAAATACTGCACTGCACCGCATGATTGAAAAAACATTACTTTTCACTTTGCTTAAAGGAAATGGTTCTGATATTCAATTTAATAGGTCATCATCATAGGTATTTCACTGTGGCCAAGTGTGATCATTGTCGATATCCGTTCCATGGTTGCTCTTGCTGTCTTTTATTTGGTTGCAAAATTGCTATTTCATCGGAATATAATCGATTTCAAATAGTCTATACTATACAGTCCCGAAAATGATTTCCACAAACCGCGGTGAGTTTCATCTAAAGTTTCGTAAGATTAAACTATCTTTTTTCAAATGCAACTTTCTTGTAATAATTCGCTTCTAAACTTCGTATCTTTTATCTCCCATAATGCTGTTCAAGATTCACATTGTTATCCTACGTCTCCCACGCTAACCTAACATTCTCCGTTCCATGGTCCTCTGCATCATATCGCTACCCCTACAAGTCCTTCCTCTAGCCACTTGCAAACTTCTCATGTAAGCTTCCTTCCATGTTGTAATCATTTTTGTTTGCCTGTCCTCCCTGATCACTTTTCCCTTCTCCTTTCACACTCACATCTCATTATCCTCCAGCATTCGGTTATCTTCCATAGTGACAGAGTTTCTCAATCATACTGAGCTTTACTACAACTTTTGACTCTCGATTTATCATATGACTTTACTCTAAATTCTCCTCATAAACTCATTTCGCCTTATAATTTCCCTCCCTTTCATATAAGTCTCCTTTGATATTGTAATCCTCTTATTGTTCAATCCATTGCCCTACAAAATAAACTCCAGATACGGATACGGTTCTACTAGCTCTGGATACTACCCTTCTAATTATTCTAGCCATTCTAATTGGAGAAAATGTCACCACCTTTGCTTTCATGTACGAAGCCTTTGACTGCATCCTTGCTTATCGAAAAGCAATGGCGACAGGTGACACCCTTGAGTCACTCCCCTAACTGTTGTTGTCCCTACCGCGATTCTCCAACTTCTCTCGCCTTAACTCTTTCACTCCCATGGGATTTTCCTTTTTCACTCTCATAAATCACTCATCTAGGTAATTTTTAGAAAATTTCAACTTTTTTTTAAATATTTTTTGTGAGTCTTTTGCATAAAATTGTGCCTGTCAATTTTTTTAAAATATCCTCATTACAAAATTCTGTTTGAATAACAACTTTATGCTAGACAAAGCAATATTGATTTTTAAACAAATGACGTTTAAACAAATGAAATTTTCGCATGAGCCGAAATATCGGCACCTCAAGCTTTTTCAGACAATACGAATGCCGATATATAGGTACCTTGAGTGTCTAAGGGTTCAGCTAACTTTTCATGCATTCGCTTTAGCGTTGACGCACACTGCATGTGCATTCAGAAACGAGATCCCCAACGCAGGCTGCGTTGCCGTAGGAATAGCGCATCTTTCAACTGTCGACGCAGCGCTACTGGGACTGCCGCGGTGAGGGAGAGCTGATGACGCACAGTGGGCTGAAATCGAAAAAAGCTGGCCAAAAATGATTTTTTTTCACTTTTTATTTCGAATAAGGAAATGACATATAATGATTGTATACAGTTCAAACTACAAAAAACTTTAAACCATTTCGGCTATTAGTGCTTAATAATGTTTTCCGACATCTTTGAAGTTCAGAAAAAATAGCTACAAATTTCAGATCCTTTTTTTCTAAAATATTCTAAAATACTTCTTGCTCTTGAGACATTTTGTAGTCACATATACTTTTCTCAAACACCTGATATAAAAGTATGCAGTTTATTTAAGAGGATGAGGGGTAAATGTTTTAATTAATACATTTTTTGTACAACTTTTTAATTAACATAAAAAAGCACTGTTTTTCACGAGTTTTTCGCATAAAGTAGAGAAAAACATTATGTTATCCCTATTTATCCCCAAAAATATCTATACCAAAATAAAGAGTGAAGTCTCTGCTACCATTTGAGAAAATTATTATACGAAGAGGCCGCCGTCCGGCGAGGAGATGAGATGTGGAAATTTCGGACTTGGTGGTAGCTAATGTGAACTAGAATAAAACTTTTCTAAAAACAATGATTTTTTTCACAATCAGCCACGGTGAAGCCTATTTAATATTCTAAATTCTACTTTTTTCTAATGAGCACTTCACAACGATTGTCTAGAACGATTTCAAATGCAAGCTTCATCGCGCCCGTCGCGGCACGCCGGATCGACGGTTGCCAGTCTGAACCGGAGTTATCGACTGCTGAGGAATATTTTCACACTCTTGGGATCCCCCAAATTGCCAACTACATATTTTGGTCTGGGAACATTCTTCAGCTCTCTCAAGTTCAGCCTATTGAAAAAATGAAAGGTATAGTGGTGGACGCGGACTCGGTCACAACCCGACAGACCGTCATAGTCATTGTTTTGCCCGCAAACCCCCAACCTTTAGCCAAAGGAAGATTTCCCTCCAGCATTTGAGTTTATTGCTCCTTTAACGACTGAGTGTCGGTTATTGTGATGTTTCACACTCTGTTGTTCATTTATAGAAATGCCGTTTATTGCTTAAATACCCCGTCGCGTATGAAGCGGTTAATACGCCAGAAATGGCCACTTCTCTTGGACACGTGCATGTACGAGTTCTATGAAATAGCTGTAGTGGGTGTTACTGAAAATGCACATTTCCTATTGGCTCAAAACATATCTCTCTTTCACGTACTTTCGGAGTGGTTCAGTCATGTATTGCTTGCGAGTGTAGAAGGATCTCGGTGCTTGTTCCAAGTTAACAAGAAACCGGAGATTTTTCTGAACTTCAATTGCCCGTAGTGTGAAAGTTCGACGCGCAGATCAAAGGGAGGATATCACGGATCGGTAATCAGGTATTCTCTCCAGGACAAGATACGCACATAATAAGCCAGTGTCCATTAATCAACATTGCATTCTATTCTAATTTATATTTGCTGTTGCCGTGATTTAATTCGTTCTGTCCGGGAAACAAAATATGGACCCCACGAAAATGACTCGAAAAGAAATTCATCAAGCGATTCTAAATGGAATGGAGAAGTCATTAGAGGCAAAAAGAAACTATTTGCCTTGCAAAATCTACGTAATAAGTTCAACATAAGAGAAAATTCAGATGTAAAGGAAATGTTGACAGAGGTGATGGGCAGAAATGTTCTTAATAAATACTTCCTTAAATGGTAGGAATGTAGGAGGACTAACGAGAGGTTTGAAAAAAAATTCGGAATTGGCTAGAGAAGGGTATTATATTTCCAATGGATTGAAATAATATCTTCCTGGAATATCCGTCTCAGGGTATTACCAATTATTAGTCACCACGTTTCGATTGCATTAATTTTTAAAGAGTCTATTTTAGTATAACTTCCAGCTAGTTTCAGATTCCTTTGGGTATAGGAGTAAAGGAAGACCGAAAAACGGTTTCGAGAGATCTAGCACTAGATCTAAAAGAAGGAAAGTTTTGGATTTAATAGAGAAAGCGCCAACAGCGGAGCAATCGCTTGCAACATCAATGACATTACGCGCCGAAGGGGATAGTGCGGCAGCAAAGATCATTTCGGAAGTGTCTTCTGAAGTCTTCGCCTTCATTGAGGTACGTTTTACTCCGTGCGTTTATTACGATTATCGTTCTACATTGATAGTACAACGATTATTGCGGAACGATTATCGTATTTTGCTCGGTGCCTCTACATATATACGATTTTCGACCAGACTGCCTTTTTGTTCGCCGGTCATATGGTAGAATTATCCCATGGTGGAAGGTAGAGTCGCGAAAACATGGATATGAGTAAATCGGGTAGGAGTAGAAAATTGATTTAAAAATACCTTTTAGTTGAAGAGATGGAAGATGATGAACTTCTTCTCCAAATGTACCGGGAAAAATGGAATAAAAGACATCGCATTTTTGAATTGAGGAATGAAGAAGGATTATTTCAAAAGCTGATAGGCAACCATCTGCGTGAAGACAGCAAATATTTGCAGAATTTTTCCATCTTTCAGTTTAACAATTTGATTTCCTGGTCAATTTGGGATTTGGGAATTTAACAAAAACGACCTATCCAAAAAGTATTACAACAGAAACATATACCCTGTGATGCCTGAAGAAAAAATTGCCATCTCTTTGAGGTGGGTACCTACTGTTAGTTTTTACATTTAGTATTTTAGGTTTCCATTGAGGATTTATTTCTTGTATTTGGAATGTGAGAGCTGCTACAACGAGGGATATTTCGCAACTTCCTCCACAAGGATCTCATCCTGTTCTTCGGAAAATTGAGATCCATGACGACGACACTACTTCCAAGTCAAATGAACATTTGCGACTACGATTGTATTCGCCCTCCAACCGTGCGGCTAGTCAGAGCGTGCACGATCATCGTTAGCGACTCTAGCTGCAGTCACTCGGAGCAAAACAACACCATTCAAAAACAAAGAAGTATTTAGTGCCTTTAAAATCGCCGAACGATTATCGACCCATCCAAAACTGGATAACAAGATCCCATCATTTAGACCTACATATCCCGCAGCACAAAACTGAAATGTACCACGAATCATACATCTCCACTGTATCTATAAATTGGAACTCTCTCCAAATAGATGTAAAAACATGCAAATCTGTGCCTTTTTTAACCTCTTCAGGGAGACTGCCACATATGTGGCCATTTACAGTATGTTAAGTCTATGGGAGAAAATGAGGTCCTGTAACGGGAAGAATACACGTTTGTGTCCATTATGTTCCGATGAAAATTTGCAAAAAACTCACTTTTAATAGGATTGTAAAGTGTGTAACATAATGTAGAAAAAAATTGTTCAAATTAAAAATAATGAAAAAAATTGTCCCTGAAGAGGTCAAATGAAAATTATTTAATTCCATATTCATGAAAAAATGTTAAAGGAGAAAGTGAAAATAGATATAATTGTTGTAACACTGTTACCAATTTTTATTTTTGGTGTAAAAACTTTCTTGTATTTTTTGTGTAATATTATTATAATTATGTATATTTTTGTGTAAATACTATCTTGTAAGTATTGCTATATTTTTTCATTATGTCTTTTTTAAATGATAATTAATGCACCAAAATGTCTGAAAGACCGATAAGGGTCTACGACAATAAACGTTTTATTATTTATTTATTAATATTATCGTTGAATCCTGAACGATCATCGTTGAGCGATAATCGCACCGAGAAAAACGTTAAGGTGGTTGCAGTGGTGTTTGTTTATGTACAGGTTTACGTGTAACTTCGCATACGTATTCTTATTAGTGATATCTATAGATAGAAGTGAAGAAATTACATCATATCGATTTGCTTTTTTGGCAATTCAATGGTGTTTAATACGCAGCCTTATGGTACATGACATATTTCGTAATAATTCAGTTACATATTTAAAGATTTTTTTCTGAACGCGAAACGATACATTGTCATAATTATAATAATTGTTGCTAACAAATATCAATACGTCACGATGAGTCTAATATTAAAAAATAACATACATATTTCAATATAATTTCGCAAAAATTTCAAAAGGCCGTTTTACGCGAGGCACTTAATTGCACAATTTGAATTAGCCTCTGTTTTCGCAATGTGTGAATGCAGGCTCGGAATTAGAGCAGGGGCTATTTTCCCATCTCTGGTTGATGCATTTGCGCATGCATTCTAGCAATCCACCGCTTTACACGACGCAATTTTCAATGCTCACCAATTTCAATCAGACTGTGCAATAATGTGTATCGTGTAAAACGGCCTAAATACCGTGTCGAAAACTCTTGTCCTACGACAAGAGCGTTCGGCATTCGTATTTCCAGTTTTTCAATCTCGTAAAGCACGTTAAGTAGCATGCTTGAGTTAAGTGAAACATTTTTTTGTATAATTCGTGTATTGTTTCCATCACTGTATGGTGAGTTCCAACGCATAAATTGATGTGCAAGTGGAAAGTCATTTAAGAATTTCTTTCGACTCACTTTATAAATTATGAAAATGTGCTCTCAATGACCCACAAAAAAAAGTTCACGAGAGCAAAGAAGTCACCGTTTACCACCGTATTATTTTTTCATCCGGTGCAGCTGTGGAAAGTGAGCGAAGCACAACGCCGCGGCAAAACAACGCAAAAACGGATGCAAAAACGCGCGCAGTCTTATTCTCGCGTCATGTTGCCTTCTTGGTTTTTGTGTGGATGAAATGGAGCTGGATGTAATTGACGGCATTATCAGTGAGGAGTGAGGTCTGGGAATATAGGTTTACGTGTCATTCTAAATGCCGATAACGCACTAATGCTGTTCGAAAGCCCCCTGGGTCGTCTGGGTAAGTCTCCTCGTCAACCTCTGTGACTTGATGGAGAAGGGAGTCGGAAGATGGCGTCGGAAACCTAAGTGACTGCTTGATAATCAGAACGGCCAGAATGTTTACACGAATGGGGCGAATAGTAAAATTATCGAGGAAGTGGATTGTGCTGTGCATTTATGCCGGATAATTGTCACGGGGACGAGGTTTGAGAGGTGTTTTTGGATCAAAGCTTTAATGGAAGTTTTAATGCTTTCGAGGCTATAAGGTAGTTTGAGCGAGATATCACTTCACCTTGAATTTGATGAATATCACCTCATTTTAAAGGAAAAACTCCCAAATTTCCAATGATATCAAAATATCAATCCCTTGCCAAACTACTTTTCGAGCAATTTGAGTACAAATATAAGCTGGTTTACATGGGATAGATTACGGCTGTGCGCTCCAGAGGGAGAATATTGAAAAAATTAGGAACCTTTAACTCCTAGATTCCGTCAAAAAACTAACGGTGTGTAGATTGTATGTTTTCCCAACTATTTATAAACATTAATTTATCACTCACCGCAGTAATATTTACAGAATCGCAGAAAACCTTCTGTCTTGAAGGCGATTTCACCATAAGACGTGTAAAAATGAGTCAACTTAGAGACTTATGTACATATTGTATATTTTTTCACCATTAGTATTACAATATTTACTTCATACTTCTTATAGACGCTGAAATAAAAAAAATCAAATTCGAATATGGTCTCCATTATGACTAGGGAACTATCTCGCTCAAACTACCTTAAGCAGATCGCACAAGTATGAAAAATTAGTGCATGGCTTAGCAGAGCTCAACAAGCGATGAATATGGAAAGGAATCCCAACTTCTCCCCTATTGAACGCATAAAGTGGGCATTTGATGTACCACGATAGACTTATAGGAATCCTAGTAGGTACTTCAGAAGTGCTCAGGTGAAAATAGGGAAATTAAGGGGCACAACACTTATGCCATGCCATAGAATGGATTGAGAGTTTAAGATAGGGACAATTGTCATGCTACGCTAATGCCCGTTACACACGATACTTGATCCAGCACAAGACCTAGTATGCTAGCTGGTACTTGATATTGAGGACGGAACCCAGTATGATAGAAACCGAGATAGAAGGTTTCACGCGATCATTGAACTTGTGCTTGCGAGGAAGCGGTACTGTCGTCCACTTTTGGGAACTGTTAAAAGAACATGGAAAATCTCCATGAAAGAAGGCGACTTTTGGCTGATGCAGTAATAGCAGACATTGCCGAACCATTTTATGATATCGCACTGCGACTGTAAAAGCTAACGTGATTGGTCGACGGCTACCAGGTCCTACTGGAAGCTAGTAGGAAAATAGTACCGTATCAATTACGAAATCAAGCAGTCCAGCGAGTGTCATAGCTATCATGCTTGTTAGCCAGCATGCTAGTTATATATCACACGGTACTGGAAAGCTATCATACTAGCGAGTACTCTAGACCTTGTGCTGGATCAAGTATCGTGTGAAACGGCCTTAAGAATACCATGAAGTCTTGGAGTTGGAGAGACTTGATTTTCTGGTCGTCTTCCACGTCTATCCATCTTTCCTAAGATTACTTGAAAATTTTACTCCTCGCTATTTTCCGGGTGACACGGAGGTTATTACTTTCACACCACACAATATCTGATAAGTTCTTCTCGGGTTTCCCACCGGGTTAGTATCTCCATGGTCGCCGACGTTTCGGCAGAAGACTTTCCTGCCTTTTACAAGGCTCCAGAGCCTTATCAGCATCATTCGCTGGGAAAGCCTGAAATGTTACATCACACTATATCTCTTGAACTGATAGAAGAGGCTAAATGAGATAGATACACCACCGTAATGCTAGGTAAAATAAAGCGTTCTTATCACACAGTGGAATGTAGAAGTCTGCAAACTCCAGTGACTACAATTAATAGTAACATAGCGAAGCACTATGACACATAGAAGAGTTTTACATACAATTCGCTTTCATCCTTTCAATCTTTTAATTACCTTCCACTCCATTTTACATGGTTGTTGCCCAAATAGCTCTCGCAGCGTAGTATGTATAAAAAAATTGTTTCTTGTTTACACTCGTGGGTGGGTGTGATCGAAGAGACTCGAGCAGCATGTAACGAATCTGAAGAATCTAATCGCGCAGTGAAATTTTAGAAATGTCCTCGAGGAGAATGAAATATACTGAGAATGTGAAATCGTTCAGAAAAAGGTGGTTTTTTTTAAGCAGTCTCTGATTATTTGACTCTTTGAAAATGTCTCCCCCGAAAGTGAAATGCCTGATGGGAATGTATTTGGGTGAGGTTTTACTCGCTGTTACCCTATTCTTTGTGACTACTGGTTGCCATGAGTGCTACGATTATGGTTATTGAGTTTAGCCTTATTTTACCGGCATCACGGCTATTTTATCACTTACCTGGGGGGTTATTTTTTAATCTCACTTTAGTGAGAATACGTCATAAAATACCACTTTTTCGTAGTTCAACTCCGCCACCCAGGCGGCGTGACCATCTTCGGATCTCAAGCGGTAAACTGCCGGTCATGTGCTGGTCTTTTAGACGATTCATCCGCTCTGATCCGTATCTTTCGACTCTTGATCCGTTTCATTATCTCCGCCTGCCATTAGTTCCATCTCACCTGTCATAAAGAACGTGACATGGAGCCACCATCGTTCCCACTTGAAGCTTGAGATGGAAAAAAAACAAGGGCGCGAAAGATACAAATGATTTTAAATCGTATTGTTGTAATTTGCTAAACGTGAAGAACTTCAGCATTTTCAACTCCAATATATTGGGCACTTGAAGGTATGCTTCGTTTGAAATGCTTATGTTATTATTAGCTTGAATTATCTGTGCATATATTTCGTATCAATATTTCCCAAACAATGTTGCTGATACCTTTGTTTTCGTGTGCCTATCCGCCAGTGTATGGAGAATGGAATTCAGTTATTTATACCATAATTTCATAATTTTAACAAATATTGCCTTAAAATCTACGTTCTTGGTAGATATTTCCCGTGCTTGTGAATCGAACACTAATTAGACCCACTTCATTTTTTTTAAATATAGAGTGATCGCTTACATGTCGCAGTGTAAGATATCTTCCGTAAGATGTTGAGCAATCTGGGTATTCGCTAGTCTTGGCATATTTTATTTGATATAAGGTAATTGAAGCTTCTACAATTCACGAACCGTTCGTGAGCCGATCATTAAGAGAGGGAAACGGAGCTCCCGCCTTTCCACTGAGAGTCACTAAAAAGGTGAGATTACAAAATAACCCCCCTGATCTATTTTTCCGGCATCTTTCTAACAATTCAATTCATACTGCGGAATTCAGCTTTGAATGTATCCACTCTTTTGCCATAAAGTTCTCCGTGGCCATCACGTAAGTTGTCTCTATTTTTTTCCCACACTAACAACATTCAGCTTCACCACGGAACCAATTCTTTTATTAAACTAATTTACAAATTAGCGTAATCTCTCTTTCGAAGGCATGTAATTATCTCTCATTTATAAGAAAAGGTGGCTTGCACGATTTCATATTTAAGAATTGGTGTCAACCCAAGTCACTCTTGATTTCAGCAGGGGCTGACGCAGGATGAAATGCCGTGACAGAGTGGGGATAGAAGATGATACCATCAACCCGGAACCCTCCTCATCACTCAGGCGGGGAAAGGCGTGCTCATTCAACCTTTGAGGCCACATGCTTACTTCTTCGGACCTGTTGGGATGAGTACCTTTGATGAGGTGTGTATTCTTTACGGCAACATTTGTAGGACTAACTTTCTACCTTTCATCCCCCGAAATACAGTGCTTTCACGTCATGTACATTGAAACCATTTTTTTCTTACTCTCCTCAGAGATATCCATTTTCTTACCACGTGATACATTGCATCACTAACAGTTGAGGACGTTGCGAACATCCTCTAGTGTCACAGTTTAAAAATTAACTTTGAAATTCTTTAAGCCAATTTAATATTTAAGTAAAAATTAATTCGCAATTCCCTCTGAGAATCGCATTGTAAATGAGCAATTGTACCTCTCCCAGTAATTCTGTTACGAAACCGGTCGTTCCAATATATTCGTGTGTAATTGCAAAGTATATTTTTTTTCACTGTGGCACAATGAAAACATTCCATAAAGTAGTGCAGAGGTTATATTCCACGGAGACAGTGTCTTCCTCTTTTGTCTCAAATGTTGAAATTATTTATGTAATGCTTACTCATAGCTGATGTGTGGCTCCAATTTCCTCATTTGGGGACGAAATAGGGTGATATATTTTGGTTAATTAGAGATGTATTTGACTCTAAACAAATGGATGCACAAAAGACAAGTAATTGATTTTGACACCAATGACAGGTACTCTGCACTCAAAGAGGCGGAGCAAGTGTGCATATGAATATTTAAATGCGCTGAAAGAGCTGTCGCCTTCTTGTTTAGTGGAAAGAAATTACCTATTTGGAATTTATGCTTTTCCTAACAGTGTCTGTAATATCAAAACTGCCAAGTTTCTAATGCCTTGACGGCTGGGCAATTTAATGTTATATTTAAAGTTCCCATTCAGACAAGATTAATCATAACAGTGAATAAGAAAAAAAGAAGCATTTCATTGATTTACGCCTTACTTTAAGGGGTGGTGATTGCTTACCTGCTTTGCTCTGTTCTGTTAAGAGGGTTTGAGCGAGATAGTTCCCTAGTCATAATGGAGACCATATTCAATTTTTTTTTCAACGTCTGTTAGAAGTATGAAATAAATATTGTAGTAATAATAGTGCAAAGATATAGTTGTATATATAACCAAAGTTCTCAGTAATTAAATAAATAAAGCTAACTAACAGCTAAATAAAGCTAACTTGTAAGTCTCTAATTTGACTCATTTTTTTCACGCCGTAGGTATGGCTGAAAACCCTTCGGAACAGCAGGTTTTTTTGTGATTCTGTAAAATTTACTTTGGTGAGTGATCGATTAATTTTTATAAATGGTTAAGAAAACATGCAAACTATGCACCGTTAGTTTTTTGACGAAATGTAGGTGCTAGAATTTCCTAATTTTTTTTAACATTTTCCCTCTGGAGCGCACAGCCGTATCTATCCCATGTAAATCAGCTTATATTTATAGGCAAATTGCTCGAAAAGTTGTTCTGCAAGGGGTTATTTTGATATAATTGGAAAAATGAGTTTTTTCTTTGAAATGAGGCCAAATGCATCAAATTCTAGGTGAAGTGAGTTTTCGCTAAAAGTACTTTAAGCACTTTAGACGATTTGAGACAGTACAATGTAATTAGGAGTATTATCTTTGAATAAGCTCTAGGAGTTTAGACTCAAGTCTTTTGTAAATTCACTTGAAAATGACAGGTAGCATTTTATAACAGAAAATAAGGATTATAATGTTAAAGGAAGTGAATAATTAGGTGTATGCGAATAAAATCACTATACTCGGGTTGACGGGCAATATTTTCTATCTACTATTTTCTTTCTAATATTTTCTATCTATAATTCGGTATTTCACCTTCCTTTAAAGTTTTAGTAATGTCCCTCCATTTCATCTGCTTATGATGGCTACGCATTGTTCCTACATCAGGTTTTATGCGGGAGAAGATAGGTCTCGGTAAATATTAGATCGTTATTACCTCATCGCCGACTTGTTTAAATGGCATGCTTCCTTCTTCAGGTCTTTGAGTTAGAAAATGAGTACCGTTAGTCTCTTTAGAAAATGAGTTCCGTTATTTTTTTGAAGTTATTCCTACACTTAGAATGGAGTATAAGAAGAATTTCCAAACAATAACCGGGGAAAGGAAAACTGGTGGCAAGGACAACGCGAGGAAATGAAAAACCTACAGGAAGAGGGGGAAGAGGAAGTAAGATGCTCTAAGCTCAAGTGGAAATATTATCAGGAGCGGATATGTTAAGAGAAGGCTAACGTTACCAAAAGTGAAGTACAAAACATGGAAGATATTAAAGGACAGGTAAGTATCCAGGCAAAAGTAATGCAGATACGGTAGAGATAATACGTGGAAGGGCTACATAACTGCGGTAATACACAGACATTCACAGGTCTGTGACCCTAGGTATAAAGATTGAGAGACCAGTAGATGAGGATAACCTAGGACTGGATATACTCAACAGGAAAATAGAGAATGCATTACGTGAGATAAAGGCAAAAAAGCAGTGGAAGTATAAAATATTACTTCGGAGTTACTAAAGAATTTAGGTAATAAGGTGAGACAATATTATTTTGAACATATACCCTGGATCTACGGTGAAATCTCGAAGAAGAAGAAAACGTCTGAATGCGAGGAGTATAGAACAATTGATTATATTTCACGTGGCAAAAGTTTTGCTTAGAATAATTAATGAAAGGTTTGAGAGTAGGGTGAGTAACCACTCGCGCGATGACCAGTTAGTGTTCCGTAATGGGTGGGCAACTTGGGATGCGATAGCGGTGAAGGAAACATAAGAGTATAATCAGGATATTTTATTGCTTATTTGATTTAAAAAAGCGTTTGACAGAGTTAATTCGAAAAAAAACTAAAGAAGATACTCAGAAAAATAGGAATAGATTGGCGATATGGGAAACTCATCCGAAACTTTCATATGGCCCAGTGGGCACAGGTGAGGGCGGCTGACGAAGAATCAGGGTGGTCAGATATGGGTCGCGGGGTAGGGCAAGGGTGCCCGTCGTCAACTTTGTTTTTTATACATTTATTCCGAGAAAATGGTAAGAGAGGCATGGGAAGAGCTAGAGCTAAATGTTAGAATCAAAGTCTAAGGCCAGGGGATTAAGTTGGTTTAAGATTAAGTTGGTTGGTTTCACGTACAACCAGGCGTTGATTAGTCGATTGTCGAAGGGATTGTAAGCTTAGGTAGGTGAATTAGGAAACCAGTTTGGGAAATAAGGAATGAAGATAAATCATGAGAAAATGAGATTAATTGTATTCTTTAGGGCAAAGAAAGTGAGGCTGGTCATAAAAGTAGGAGGGCACAAACTGGAGCAAGTAGAGCAATTTAATTACTTGGGTAGTACACTAGAAGAATATGGACCTAATAGCAAAGATGTTAAGAGGAGAATAGTACTAGGGAAAGAGGCGTTCAGTAATAGACGGGAGGTGATAATTGGGGTCTTGGGTAAGGATATAAAGGAAACCTATGACGAGCCTGATAATGGAGTGTAGCGTTGTATGGGGAAGAAACGTGCACTTTTGAGAAAGGAAGACGAGAATAGGCTGCAAGAGTTGAAGAAGCGGCCGTAGAGGAGGATGGAGATGAGGTGACGGAAAGGAAGACAAACGAGGAAGAACTTTGTGTGGTGGGTGAGGAAAGGAATCTTTTGGATGAGATTAGGAAGAAGCAAGGTTAGAGGTCCATGGAGATACCGATGTACCTAATGAGTTGCTCAAGGCTGTGATAGAGGGGGAGGATGTTGGGTTAGCGGGGGAGGAGGAGGAAGCGAATGGGTTTATGGACGAACTGAAGAAGGGTAGGACGTATGCTGTGATTGTTACGAATACATTTACATACCCTCCCAGTGGGGAGAGACCATGCAGAAGACATTCATGAACTTATTCAAAAGTAGTCCACCACTGATTTATCCTGAGCATACAGCCATAGAACGTTCATTGAATGTTCAAGTGTGAACTATTTATTTGAGACTGTTCATAGATCGTTCATTTCCAGTCCACGAAGTATTATTAAAAAATGCTTCTTGGTTGAACATTTAAAGAGTATCTTTAAACCTTTCAAACAAACCTTTTCAAGTTCAAAATCTTGTTTATTTACAGTAATATTGCATTTAGATTCGTACTATGTGGAATTATAGGTTTCAATTAATTAATGCCAAATAACTGTTATCGAGATTTGATGGCATTTCCTCAAACTATCGAGGAATTGCCATTTAATAATTATGGTTCTCGAAGTTACAATTATCCACGGCGATGACTAGGTTTATACGACTTTCTTAATGTCGGGCGACACAGCTGACGTCGATACCGTCGACACTTTAATATCGGGTGCTAAAAAATACGCGTTTAGTCGTAGGGTGCCTAATAATGCGACATGGGTACAATGACGTTAGGAAAATACAAGCTAGGATGTTATAACGTACCAAAATTACGTACCGTAATTGCACATTCTTAGTGGTTAATTGCAAGTTACCATTTTTGTATTTGAGAGAGCAGGGAAGTCATTGGAGAGGTAATACGATATGAATCGAGAATCATTTCACGAGAACTATTTTTTTTAAACATACTTTCATGGTTCATGTGTCATTAATTCAAAAACAGTTCAGCCGAAATTCATCTACGTTGAACATTTTATGAAGTATTCCAATGAATGTTCTTTGCACTATCTGTGAGTGCTAATTGAACGTCCTTCTTGAATGATCTTTGAACGTTTAAATAGTCTTCACTGAACGTTCTTTGAACATCTTTTGGACAATTAATTCCCCACTGGGCTAATATGTACAATCAAACCAGTGAGGTTGTCATACTTTGCATGATTTGCATTTCGTTTGTCCTTTGTTTTTGTCTCGCTATTATACTCCCAATATTCATCTCTTGTTAAGTCCAGTCGTCTTCAGGTCTTTGTACATTGCTCTTTGTATTATTAATTACATATGATTAACAGTGATTCCTCTATCACCAGTACAATAATAATTGAATATCTAAATATTACAAATCTCTGGGAATAATCTTCAGGTATTGCAAACATTTTATAAGCATGGAATCTTACAGAGAATTGTACAAAAAACCTCCGCAATGTAGACTTTAGTTAACTCTCTGCGCGCTGAATTTATTCTAACAGTGATGAGGAAATAAATACTATAGGTAGATAGGACCCTGCACTTGTAAATATCTAGAATATTTTTGCCAACTTCCATATACGCCTACCTTATCCGATAGATTATTTGATAATAATATAATAATAAATAATCTAGCCAAGTCTCGAAACTATTAGTCACTTTCTGCGTAAATCTACTTAATAAATCTTCTTATAAATTGATTTCCTTCTTTGGCTATTGCTACGATGGAAACCTTGATTCTAGCTCGTTCCCCGAAATAAATCGTTGTTCAGCTGGGCTCGAATTTGGACGGGTGGTTCTCCTATACGTGTGAGTGCTGTTGGCGCTGTCTGCAATTGTCAAACAGTATGTGCGAAATGAAGTTAGCTCTGGATGCAAATAGAACCATAGTGCTATTACAGTTTTCTTTTGCCTAAATACTTCTCTATGCAAATGAGCATCAACTTTACAAATAAATAAGTAAATAGTGAAGGTAAGACGAGTTTATTGAAATCATTGCTACAACAGGTTCTTTTTAAATATAGTCTCTAAACTAAAATAGTTTGAAATGATCAACTTGAAATTTATTTACATGTAAACTCTGTTAAGTATCAATTAGTCCTATTCTCCGTAGAAATAACCAGCCAATGCGACTTATTGCAATCCTAATTTTTTGTTGAGCCTTTCTAGTTCAATGAATCACATTAATGTGAACCAATTTCGCATAAACTGAATTGGAATAAATTCTGGACTGTTGTTTGAATATTCCGACAGCCATGTTTCTATGGGCCTCACTCTCACAAACCATGGCTTTCTATGAATTTATTTTCCGAATGCCTGCGATACTGTCTCTGTCATCATCATTTGAGTTCTGCCGACTGATTGGTTGGTTTCATGGACAGTCTAAGAAGCAGTACCTAATTTCAAGTATGCCCCAAATAAATTCAACAGTGTCGGGCGATATATTGTGGAACAGAATTTTAGTAATTAAATAAAACTACAGTAATTGTACTGTCCATTTAAATTTTAATGTAAATAATACACAACACTAATAATGTTGTGTATTATTTACATTAAAATTTAAATGGACAGTACAATTACTGTAGTTTTATTTAATAACTAAAATGCCCCAAAGCTTGCTCCCGTGCCCATTTGTTCGAATTGCGTTTCCGTTAAGGTGATTTCCATCGTGATATGATTTAAAGTAGCTAGATTGAGCGAAATATCACTTAAACTAGAATTTGATGAATTTAACTTCATTTTAAAGATAAAAATCTCATCTTTTCAATGATACCAAAATGTTAACCCCTTGCCGAATTACATTTTGAGCAATTTGCCTAAACATTTAAGCTGGTTTACATGGGATAGATTACGGATGTGCGCTCCAGAAGGAGAATATTGAAAGAATTAGGAATTTCTAACACCTAGATTTCGTCAAAAAACTAACGGTGTGTAGTTTGTATGTTTTCCTCAACTGTTTATTAAAATTATTCAATAACTCACCGCAGTAATGTTTACAGAATCAAAAAAAAAACCTTTTGTTGTGAAGGCGTTTTTACCGTACGGCGTGAAAAAATTAGTCAAGTTAGAGACTTATTTAGATATATTTATGTAATTACTGAGAATTTTTGTCATAAATAGCTATTTTTGCGTCATTAAAATTACAATATTTACTTCCTACTTCTTACAGACACTGAAATAAAAAATAAAACTAGAATATGGTTTCAGACTAGGGAAATATCTCGCTCGAACTACCTTAAATGATATTTTATTCATATTCCAGCGACTTATAGAAATAACTGTCCTCTATTACCCTTAGCTCCCAGTACCTACATACTTTCTATCTCCTCTTAAGGAGGCTGGAGCGGTAAACAGGCGCCATTGCTCAGTGAGTGCTCATTTTCATTTTAAGGTGGCTGGAGCGGTAATCGTGAGTCGTTGAAGGCACATTCTAGTTACTTTTCAAGCAAGTCGAATAAAATATTCTTAGACCACATTTCACTCAATTACATCTGTGTATACGTTGGAAATGCCAACCATGCAGTAATGTATATGATGCAAGAGTTGTGTTTCAAATTTTCGCCTTACTTAAAGCATTGTTTTGACTCAGTATTTCGGCGCGAAATTCGAAATTTACGAGAAAATCATATCTAAATACGCTTTCCTTACTCGGTATGATACCTTGATATTTGTTAGCAGCAGTTATAATAATATGAAACGTATTATTTCGCATTTAGGAGAAAATCTGTACATAAGTAATCGAATTTTTTCAAAATATATGCCGTGTGCCATAAGAGTACTTGTTAAAATATCATTGAATTGCCAGGAAACCAAATCGGTAGCATGCAGTTTTTTCACTTTTATCGATAGGTATTACTAATAAGGACACGTAGTCAAAGTTTCACGCAAATCTGTACACGTACAAAAATCGCTCCAGCCACCTTAAAGTAAAAAAAAACTCTTGGGCCACATTTCACTTGAGTGTATCTGTTTATGCGTTGAAGCTCATCTTACAGGCAGTAATGGGAATGATACAAGAATTATATTGTAATTATTTCCCAATTAAAGTATGATATGACTAGAGTTTTCGGCGCGGTATTCGAAATTTAGACGAAATTATATTGAAATATGTTGTTTTCGAATATTGAACTCGGAGTGACACCTTGAAATTTGTTAGAAACTGTTACAATAGCAACAAGTTCCTTATTTTGCGTTAAGAAGTAAATATGTACCGCATTAATCGAATTATTACAAAATATATTTCATTTTTCATAAGGCTACGTGTTAAAGTAGCATTGAATTGCCAAAAAAGCAAATCGGTTTTCTGCAATTTTTTTTCACTTTTATCGATAGATATCACTAATGAGAACACGTATGCAAAGTTTCACGTAAATCTGTACATAAACATCGCTCCTGCCAACTTAAGTCGTTCTTCATTTTCCCCGCTCGCCCAATAGGTACTCTCCCCTTCAATACCCATTCAGTATTCTGTTCCCCCTGAATACGCTCTCGCCGTGCCTTTTCCATATCTCAGCAACTGATCTCCTATCCTCTCTCACCTTCTCTATTTCTCACCACACCCACATCACAAAAGCCTCCCATCCACGTACATCTTCTTTCCGCAGTAATTAAGTCTCCAAACCATACCACGCACGATTCATATTAAAAATTCGTCATCTTTTCATTAATTTTTACCTGTGTTCTTTGCCACTTTACACATACTTACTTCACTTCCTTCACTACAGTATGCATACACCTAATGTGCTTGCTACAAAACCCTTTCTCCTCCTAAATATTCCTTACCGCGTGTAGTAACTGCATGCATTTTAACACCTACTATATTTTATGCCTTTCCTTGTTTCATGTTTAGTTCCACGTTTCAACTTCTAGACCACATTCTAGATCTCTCACCACGCTCAACCTCTTAATCATACTCTCTGGTTGTCTCTTGGTCATCCGCAAATGAAAAGATTGAATGGAAGTGGTGAGCTCTTCTTCAGCTTTTGTATGCATCAATGTTTACACCACCCATAAATCAAAACAGAATTACGATTATTCAAAATGTCCATGGGTGTAACAATGTTTCCGCTCGCCAGAATAGCCGGGAACGAAGGAATAATTTTGGCTCATAGTCAGACAGAGGATAAGCACAAGAAAAGGCGCTGTTGACCGGGTGGACACACTCTAAGTATGTTGTGCTTTTTTTTAAATCCGACCTCAGAAAATCCGCATGCGTGCACCTGGAAAAGCTCGGATGTGTTTGCCTAATTTATTTTGGTGGGAACTTTTTTAGCCGCAGCATCTTTCGAAATAAACACGGGAAAAAATAAATAAATTCATAAAAAACGTAAAGGATAACCAAATGGTCGAATTTGCAGCGGTTTTTCTGTGTTCATAGCACGCAGACAGAGTACGAAACCCAGTACATTTTACTGAGAAAATGTAATTTACTTAATGCGCATTTTGATGTTAAAGCAATCTCAGTGAAGACAATGTTCTTTTGCTTGATACGTCTACCTCATCTTCGGGAGGTGGATTCTGTTATTCCAGGGCCTAATTATACGAAATTCTCGTGGATAACTTTCCGGGATTTACTCCGCGTCGATGCATCTTCGCACGACAGTTTCACTGGCATTTCAGCAGCCGTCTTCAGGTTTGAAGAAACTGTCGCACGAAGATGTTTCGACATGGAGGTAATCCCAGAAAACTAGCCACGCCACACTTCGCGAAAGTTCTCATCAATGATTGTACGAAATATTGCATATTGGAGCTAACTTTCATCTAATCTATCGTAGATGATGTCCCTCACATAGGTCATGTTTTCCTAAGCCACTTCAAGTGTGTACGTTGTGGCACTGGCCACGATGCCTATTTTATCCTAGGGGTTAGACTAAAATGTATGTAATACGTCTGTGATGACACTGCGCTTCTCCCTTCTCTTTAGCTTATCTTGTAATTGTAAGGCTTACGCTGTCAAAGTTATTTCTCGGTGGATCTAACAACTTGAGGACGTCAGTTGCAGAGTGATTTCTTTGCTCCCTGTCTTATTACTTAAAAAAACAATGAATAATATAAACATTAGAAGGGACTAATTGTATTCACAACAGAGAATTGGCCAGTCAGGGAAGGCATGAAAAGATGGTTGTAATGGCTTGTCCTTCTCCAACATATGCTGCTCCTTCAGCGCGCAGGGCTGGCAGAGAAAACAAACAATAAATGAAAAACTGCTTAAATACTTTTTCGAATGATTGTCCACTTCGGTGTTTATTAGGTCACCCTCATTGCTTCATTAAGTCTCCGCGTTGCTAAGAGTGTTTCATTTGCTTTGCACATCGTTATCCATTCACAATCAATAATAGTATAGCTTTGCGTTTTCTAACATTCTCAATGTCGTATATTTTTGAATTTGTCACTCATTGAAAAGAGCACCGGGTGATTGAATATTTTATTCGTTTCAACCTTTATTCCAACATTATACTTTAAATGAGTTGTTTTTTGTGTGGCCGATTTTAACCGAAATAAAGTTGGCTTTAATTAAATCTTCCAAACAAATCCTAAATTATATGAAAGAAATACCTGTACTACACGGATTTATAACAAAAATGCGTCCAGGGGTATTCGCTTAAGCAAAGTGTTGTCTATATGTTTAAGTTGGAATTATTCACAAGAATTGTTTCCAATTGCCTTGAAACACTTGACCCTTTCAGAGCGGAATTTTAATCAAGTCAACAAAAGACGACTTCGACGGTTTTCTGTGTCATGGACATAGAATACAATTAATGGTATGGAATATGGAAATGAATCAATTTTCAATTCTGTGAAATAAGCTTTATTTCTCTTGGCTGATACTCGAGGCTGAAAAAGTCGCCTCTACAGAAAATTTCCCTTGATACGAACTTCTTTGACTTAGAGAAATAGAAGGGAATCTTACATAGATAAAATAAATATACTCTTATCAATATTTACAATTAGTTCTACATCACAGTGTCGCTATACTGAGGAACTTAATTCATGAAAATATATACCTTCCTCTTTATCACAATATCAGGAAACAAAGTAAATTTTTACATTTTAACAGAAAATGTCATATTTACTCCTTGTTTAAGCAGTTTGATAATGTGCTCACTTCTTTAAAAACATAAATGATAATTCAACGAATGACACATACACGAAGAGCAAACGAAGAAAATACTGGGCCATTTTCTACACCGGAGATACAACCAACATTGAGTCTCTTTACCTGTAAATACTCTAGACCTCTAATGATTCTCCATATTGACTTAGCAGGATCTAGGTTATGGATATTAACAGTCATAGTGTGGGTAAGTTTTAGAAATTCAGCTAAATATGCCACGCAAAATCTTTAAAAAACTAGTGGGAGGACCAGGTCTGGCTATAATTTTGAGCCGCATTTCATGGGGAGTTAATAGACCTGAACAAGTCACACTCGGCTCTCGACTGGACTGGACCTTATGCCTATGTCAGTGCGAACCAGAGTTTTAAAAAGATTAGCTCTTCGATATGTGTCATGATTGATCATTTACAACAAGATTTTAAAAATTGCCTTGCAATTACCAACAGATCCCTGCTAGGACAAAACAAAATGAGCTTCAATATACCTGTGGATAGTAAGTTGCACATTACCCTACTCCACAGCAGGTCTCGTAAGTCACAACCAAGAACGAATCCGAACGTGTTCACTGGCACGTTTTAATTTCCCACAAAAGAGGAAATTATTTAATAGAAAAAACATCGTAAGTACAAAAGTGAATAGAAATACAAGGCAGGCAAAGGCAAAGACTTTCATAAACGAAAGAACCAGCCTATTAAATTCAATTTAAGATAAAAAATATATAAAAAATTCCAGGTACTGGTATGAAGTACACATTTTGTGACTATCTGTATCGCTATGATTCTAACTGGATTCGTTATCAAGGGTACAGTGGACTCCAGGAAATCCACTTAAGCGATTACGCCACGATACTAATCCAAAATTTGCTTTCTAAATACCACGAAGGATTCAATAATGACTTAAATAAAACAAAAAATAAGCGTAGTATCCGTTAACTTCACGCAATAGATTGCATTCTCTTGATTCCACGAATGCGGAATATTGATAGAAAAAATGGTGCGACCGGGCTCACAATATTTTATAGCATTCGAGGGCAAAAACCATATGGGAATTGAGCGAGGAAAATGCTCAATCTTCGATATCACACTTTCCTTATATGAAATTAAAGCCGTGTTGTACCCTAGTCAACGCGGTCGCACCGTAATTAGTACGCTTCAGGTATCCGAGTTATTTTAGCTTCGAACCATAAACGATATTGATTTCAGCTAAAATTATTTTGTTACACCATTATAACAGCTGTTTTGGCACTTCACCACCACATGGGGAATGAGTCTAACAACTTCTTAGACGCATTGCCCCGACATGTCCCTTCTTCGGGTTTCAGCTTCCTCGATTAGATGGCCCTGGCCTCGCTGCGGCGGTCCCCAGCCTCGCTCCGGCCCTGGTAGGGTGGCATTCTATTAGTACCCCGGCCACCGATGATCTTGTACTTTTTGTGATTCGCCGTGGCTCGTGCGTGTCTTGCGTCCGCGAGGCGGCACCAATTGCTCAGCACATTGTCGGCATCGCTCCCGCCACGCCCTTCCTGAAGAGCCACCAGTGCTTCGGCTCGCCTCTCCTCCAGCTTCTGACACCAGGCACCCAGCTCCTCCCAGTGCTTGTTCAGATTCAGACGAGGCGCGTTGGGATCGATGGACCTCGGCAGCCGCGGTACCAAGCCCTGAGCGGCGAGAGTAAGAATATAAGGTTAGTGTCAGCTCCACTCTGGAGAGATTTAGCGAGTGGGCGGGGAAGTACTCATCGGGGTCAAGTATCACAAGGGAGGCTAGCACATTTCGTCAACGTCTAATCCTCCGAATCACCTCAAGGGCTTGTGGCAGGGAGTGATTCCAAGGCATGCACAAACCGTCAAACACACTTATAACATTGGTAAAAGGTGCAGAAATACCCGAGAATGAAGCCTCAACATGTTATTAGAAATTTTGTGAAATATACTTTTACGTTAAATTAAGTAACATGCATACATGGGAGGGAATTCACATGCAATAAAGCTAACAATGATTCAAATCATGTAGGAGTGATATTCACTCAAACATCACATGAACCATTTTTTAGTTTTATCTTGAAGGCACGCAAAAATATTTTAAAAAGTTAGAGACCCATAGAGCATAAAATTAATTGGCATCCCATGCTGAAATTGAAAATTGGAAAAATAAATAAATACAAATGAGCATAAAAACAACGACATCTACTGTTACCATAATCATCATTGGTGGAATCGATCACAGCCACATTGGACCCGATCCGTACGAGAAATAAATGACATTTTCACTCTTGCCCGTCCAGTAATTCTATCTAATTTTATGCATTAGATCGAACCTGCGATCTTTGATCTTCGTATGGTATTACTGGGGTTTAAGATATTCTTTAGGTCTATTAGTATGGTTCCATGTCACGAAACAACGTGATGGTGTGAACAAACCATGATCGGGGTAAGTTAGTGGTTGAATTTCGCTAAAGAGTACGTTTGATAGTACTCGAGTTAATTTTGCTAAAGACATTTTTTGCATTAGAAGTGGTGGTTAGTCTTGGACGTTCATGGATAATGTCGGGAAATTATTGGGTAGCTTTGTATGGAGGGAAGTGTTAAATATTTTGGAAACGGGGAGGATGTAATAACAGAAACCCTGCTGAATGATATGACACCAAGATCCCAAATTTTCCAAGGATAAAATACCCTGGTCCATCAAAAGCCAACGGTCTAAGCTCATCATCTCCAGCGACCCTGAAGGACCTCTGCTCCATTCTTAGTTTTTCATAGTTAATATTTTCTTTGTCCTCGCCTGGAGACCCCTCATCAGTTACTTTTGTCTCTGTAAATTCTTCTCTAGCCAATGTAATTCCACGCATATGTCCTTACTGATGACCCAACTCTCATCCAGAATATTCCGAATAACCTGCTGATTAAACGGTTAGGCCTGCTAAACATTTTACCGTCCCATGATTACATTTATTCCATACTTTCCACTCTTATTGCCTACGTATTTTTATGATTAACCCTCAACCCTCCGTATGCCCTCCGTATTGTAAATGTCTTCAAAGCACTTACGATTGGCTGCAGTCCCTCAGCTGACTGCCCAAGCAACGTCTTGGTCATCTCTGAATCCCCACCTACTTTAATTCTCACTTTCATCCCACCCAGTCCCTCTCTATGCTCGAAGTTACTGTATATTATTTGTTAAATATTTATTTACTTCCAAGGTATTTTAAATTGGAAATTAAATCGGCCTTCAAAGATCGCTGATCTCGTTGTTGCGCAAAATCGGTACGTGGATTGCATTTTTCTGCTCTGACCCCCATTGCCACACCCCCTACAATAGGGTGTGCGTCGTTTTATTTAGCACACTTTAACGTTTCCGGCGTAACTTAGCGTAACAATTTCATAAGAAAATAACAATAAATAACAAGGTGTACCTACATACATTTTATAAATTTTAAAATTAAATTTTAGTTTCTATCCTGCTGCAGAATTCCTCGTTATGGGTTGACTTTAAAGGGCGGGACTTTACCTTCTGTGATGTTTAGGAGCATTGTTTTCTTAGGAGTAGTTGGGCTTTATAATCTGTATTGTTTTGGGCAGTGCCATTAAACCGTTTTTGATAAATACGCTCCTTGTACCAAGGTTCAGACTATCATTGCCCCGGATCAATATGAATTATAAAAATATAATTCAATTCCGCTAATGAGAACAATGCGCATATTGAGGAATAGATTTTAATATATGTCGCTAAGTTAAAGTTATTGACTTTTTTCAATAAATATATATGAACTATGCATAAAATAAAAACAAAAACTCTTAAAGTCATTGAATCGGATTACATATTTAAATAATTAAAACAAACTTAAATTTTACAGATTTTACGGAAAATTATATTTTGCTGAACAATGGTCCCAATGGCCACCCTTAATATCCCAAAATTCCTCCCATAAGGTAATTCCCTACTGTTTGAGAAACCTTGGCTTAGGGGTATTGTTTTCTTAGGAGCACTGTTTAAGGGATGTCTTCTCTTTTTACATGTATCGGGGTGCGTGTGCTACTGACGGTTTTTTCGAATGTTCTGTAGTGTCAGTGGAACATGTGTTTACTAATAAAATCCGAAGATTCTTGCGAAATTGCGGGGAAATTGTACATAATGAAGAAATAACACGTGCAATGTTCCACAAAAATAAAATTTACTTCCAACCCGGGTTTCAATGTTGACACATCATCTCCAGGTTGATACATCATCTTCAGAAGATGATGTATCAACATTGAAACCCGGGTAGGAAGAATATTTTTGTGGAAAATTGCACGTGTTATTTCTTCATAATGTGTTTACTTGCTCTGAAATTATCGGTCGATGTTTTTTTATAGTGATCTGGTTTTGGAGGGATGTAGTTTAAAGGGATGGATTTGTGTGGTGAGGAGTAGGATATTGTAAAGCGCCTTGCGTTTCAGACAGGAGGTTCAGGCTTTGATTATGGTTGCCTGTGCCTATGTGGATTATCAACCGATGGATATTTACTTTTTTGTGTTTGGTGGGATGACACCCATTTGTAGGTATATATTTTTGAATAAACATCGGTAACAATTAGCAAGTAGTTCAACTTACAATTTTAATGAAAACAGCATAATCAATGCAACGGCTTTCATAATCAATGTAACGTATTTCTGCTATAGGCTGTGCAATCTTCAAAAGAGCCAACGTTAAAATTAATATTTTCAAAGATTAATTACGCATATTACTTCAATTACTTCAAAAATCAGTTTTTTGTATCATTGTGTTTGATAAAAAGTACATTGAATAGTATAGAGCAATTTTGAAATTTTAAATAACTTGACCTGAAGGCAGAACCATGTTAATCGAGATCATGATAACAAAAGCAGGAATAATTGAATTTGAGGAAGAATCGTCATTTAAAGTACATCTTAAAGGGAATTTATACTTCCATGCAATGGGAAGAAATTAATATCTACTCATGATGTATATCAGCAATGTTAGCATCTTGGTGTATCCCGCTTAAATGGGAAAGGAGCTAAAGTGTTTGCAAATAAAGCGGAAGATAAAATCATCCAGCATGGTTAAAATAAGTCCATTCCATGTTTATTTAAATTTCAACACGGTGTTCTCCAAAAGAAATTGATGGTTTCACTTTTAATGTCCTTAAATCCTGTACTACTGTTTCTCTACAATGAATCATCTATCGCATTTTTGAAAATTCCCCACTGTAATCAGTTCAAATTTTCAATATTAAAAGTGAATTTTTGGAAGTGGATTATACTAGGATTATATATTACTATATACTATTATATTACTATTATATTACTATTATATATACTATTACTATATTGGATTATACTAGGTACTGAAACGTTTCCTATGTTTTCTTTAAATTACAGAAGGTGAAAGAAAGAGATAGGAAACATTTTATCGAAATTGGACGAAGACACTGGTGATGTGGAAGATGGTAAAGCCGAAAAATCAGAGGGTAAAAATGTGCCGTGGCCGGGACTCGAACCCGGAACCGAGAGCACCCGTCGCGAAATCGGGAGGTTCCGGGTTCAAGTCCCGGCCACGGCACATTTTTACCCTCTGATTTTTCGGCTTTACCATCTACCACATCACCAGTGTCTTCGTCCAATTTCGATTATATGTTTCATATCTCTTTCTTTCGCCTTAACGCTCTTATATATATATATATATATATATATATATATATATATATATATATATATTAAATGTCTGTTGAAATGGCCATGTCTGTAACCTATTACCTATTTAATTATTTAGGTGAGCCTTATAATCAGGTTTATACTACCTACTGGTCCAACGATTATTGTTCTTTAGGTTTGTACCTAGTCTTAATTCTCTTGCTCATTCGTGAGCATAACATTCATGCAAAGTGCCTGCACCTAAAGGTTTGTGGCGACGTCGCGAGGCTCATTTTGACGCCAACATCTAGTTGCCGGCGATCCTCACCCTCCAGCCTACACCATGTGTCTCGAGGTTGAGAGAACCTCCTCCAACTTATTCTAGAAGTCTCGGAGGCGGATATAAAAAGGCGCCCTCGGAGCTCGACCCCACGCGTCCTGGCGTACCTGCTGTAATTCGTATATAAAATAAACATAGGTGAAAAGAAGTGACTTGGTCAATCACCCTTCGCGATTTTATCTATAGGCTATTCAAATTTGTTTGAATAGCCTATAGATATTGATGCTCGTGTATATCGTGTATCGCGCAAATGTTGGTAGTACTCTCGGCTAAATAATGCTGTTTACGATATTGGTTTATCGAGCGCCAACAATGGATCTAGCAGGACATTCCCGCACGTTTCATGCATAGTATTCAGTAATATTACGACGAAAATAGACAAATAGTAACACTCAACATTGAACCTAATCTCCTTTGCTACCATCACTTATAAATGGTTCGCAACTATTGCACCTTTACCCCCTCCACTCTGCTTTTGAGGTTGAAACTAAACTGCGTGAAAAGGAATTTCAGACAGTTTCGTTTCGTTCCCGAGAGAAACGTTTCGTCCTGGTTCGAAACTAAACTCCCTGGTGCATATCATTTCGTACTGCGATGAAACGATACGTGGAACTCTTATTTTCATTACACTCCGGGTCGAAACGAAACATATTCGTTTCGCTTCGATTGCATCCCTGGTGCTCAATATATCGGCTCATGTAAAAAGTTCATTTGTTAAACGTCATTTTATTAAAAAAATTAATATTGCTTTTTCTAGCTTAACGTTGTTATTCAAACAGCATTTTGTAGTGAGAATATTAAATTTTATGCAAAAGACTCACAAAAATATTTAAATAAATAGTTGAAATTTTCTACATGCGAGGTTTCCGAGAGTGAAAAAGGAAAATTCCATGGAAGTCAAAGGGTTAATATTTTGATATCATTGGAAAGATGGCAGTTTTTACTTCAAAAGTTTGTCAAATTCATCAAATTCTTAATGAAGTGATACCTCGCTCAAACTGTCTCAAATGAAAATTCTTGTAAAAGAAAGTTTACCACCAGAGTATACGATATAGCTATGTGAATAGCTGACTAAGAAAGTAAACATTAATGAAAATAATTTCGGTACTTATATTATGATTTCGTCATCTCAATTAATTAAAAAAAACACCAGGTAAAGGGGTCCTTCAAAAAATACCCTGGAGTGGGGCACATTGCGATTTCCCCTGTTAGATCAATAGCCACCCCATATCAATGTTATGCTCTTTCAAAGAATGCGGATCGCAGGTTTAATATATATGCCCGCTGGAAGCTTAAGGGAATCGGGTTGGTGCGGTGGCTAGAGTATTGGCTTCCCATTATGAAGACCCAGGTTCAAATCCTTGCTGTGGCAGAGATTTTCATTGGAATCCATATCCCTACTAGGGGCGCTGCTGTAAAGTACTCTGTCCGTCGGATGGGACGTTTAACTGTGGACCACTTGGCACCTGTCCTTTAGACCAGGCTGATGCCGACTCCGGGTTTCTCTCCATCTTTACTCCATTCCCCATTAATCCTGCCCTTACCTACATAAGTTAAAGATTCACCCAATTTTTTAACAAAAGCAAAGGAATTTGGACTCTAATGCATGCATTTCGGTCATCCAGGTGACCATCGACAGGGAGTATTTAAATCTCGCAAACAGGACCGTTTTTACGAGTTTTAAAGTCTCCCCGTCCATGGTCACCTGGATGACTGTTATGCATGCATAAGGAGTCCAAATTCCTTTGTTTTTAATGACAATTTGGATTAATCTATACTTTGCCAATTGCACTTGCCAAATGCACTTGCCAATTGCTTTTCCCTTACCATACAACCGGCCTATCCAACATGGCCCCAATTATCCTAACTATAGGTCGCCTCCCTAAACAACCAACCAACCAAAAATTGATACACCTTTTGATTTGTATGGTAGTTGAGCGAGATATTTTTACTATCATAGCAAAAACCATATCCGAATATTTTTTAAATTCAAGCAGTTGTCGCGAATATGGTAATATAAACGACGCATATTGTTTGTTTTTAATGACGGAACTTCTCATTGAAAAACTAAATTGAGTGCAGAACCGCACCAAATCCCACGGGAACGGGCTCATTTTCTGGTAACTATCCCGAAAATTACTGCAGTAAGTGGCTGATATTTCTTATTACAAATTATTAGACATTTATTATTAGAATTATGAGGTCATTTCCATTGAAATTGGTCTAAATCCATTAATAATAACATTACTTAGCAGTTTTCCGCTTTTTTCATATTAAATATAGGTTTATGCGACCGGTTTCAATGTATTACATCATTGTCAAGCACGGTTATGATGACAATGATGTAATACATCAAAACTGGTCACATTATCCTATATTTAATATTAAAAAAGTGGAAAATTGCTAAGTAAATATATTCCTAATGAATAAATTCCACCACATCTGCCCGAAGACAACTCTATTGATTCTAAAGTCATTGAATATTGTGAGCCCAAACAAACCTTTAAAAGGCATCATTATTCGAAGGTGATCGAGGAAGTTAAATCTAAGGAAGTTAAAGCCCAACAATACGCGCATTGAAAAGGGCACTCTAAAGGGGGCGTGCCGCGCACGGGCACTCAATCACGCGGCAACGCTCTCTAACCCGTGCGGAAAACGAAAGCACTCGAGCGGCGGGAAATCAGTTCACCCTCGCGAACGACGCGCGCTCCACACGCCACGCCGAAGACCCAGCTTCTTCGCGCCCCTGCGACGTTGCACCGTTGGACGGCGTTGCCAAATCTCTTCCTAGGTGTAGTGGGAGAAGGGTGGGGGTGTAGGAGAAGGGTGGGGGTTTGGGAGGGGGGTGGCGAGGATGTTAGAGCGCGGGTGGCGGGAGTTTATCTCTTTCGGAGGGGGATGATTTGTGAGGAGGGCTCATGGAGTAGGACTGATGCAAGTCCAATTCCGCTAAATTTCTAATTAGAAAAAAAATACTCGCTAAATTTAATCGTCGATTGCCATTGCTCACAGCTCGACAGGGGGACTCGGAAAACAATCAGGGTTATCAAAGGATAAAACATTGTATATTTCACAGGATTTATTGTAATCCAACCGGTATTGTGGAAAAGTCGACGCCATCACGAGTATTGTTATTTTCAGGACTACTCGAGGAAATGAGTCGTGTTACAGTAAATCCTGTGAAACCAAAGGAGTACTTTCCTTTGCAAACATTAGGTTTCACAAAATCGAGTCAGAAATTATGGAAAAAGCCTGGTATTTAAATAGCGCCCCCGCGATGCTGATTTTCATACAATAGGGTAGGTAGGTACATACATACGAACGTTTTGGGATCTAGGGTATCACGTTCAAATAACTCTCAACATTTCTGGTGACAAGACCCTCTCTCGCGCCACAGGCTAGAAACCCCTTTTTAACACGCGGGATATCAAAGCTCTATTGCTTTGAATTTCAAGACCAGTCCCAGCAATGGAATATCGCCCACCAGACCCACATATCTCTTAATCTCGAAAGCTATCAGCCAAGCCCACGAGGGTATTGCACTTGCTGCAACCCACACTCATTCTGGCAGTCACGAAGGCTCGACGCCGAATTTCATCTGAGGACCGGAGGGAAGAGTCAAGAGGGGAGGGGCGGTGACGAGTCTCCCCCCACCCCCCGTGGAGCACGTGGCGGCGTGTTGTTCAGTTGATCGCGAAATACAACTGCTGCCGACCATTGTTGTCAAGGCCCATCCGTGTGTAAACTTTCCCTCTTTCTTAACACAATACATTCGCAGGACCTTGGGTCGCATTCCTGATGATAGCCTGCCTATCAAAATGGTACGTTTCTTATCGAAACGATAGTTTACGTGAAAGAAAGCAAACTCAAGGTAATTATCGCATATTTACCCGTGGCCTACTCTCCTATATTCTGCAAAATATCTGTTCATCACCGTTATTGATGGTTACCAATGACAAAATATATGTTTAACATTATTGAGCAAATACTAGCACAAATACTATGCATTCAACAAATAGGAATGGGTCAGGAATTCATTCATGCGGGTTTTTTAATGAGTTTTTAAATTTTATATAGCCAGAGAAGTCACCATGTCGGCTTTTAAATTGATAACACACATGCGTTTTAAGTTTTAAAAATATAGTATAGAACAGTGCAGGGATATTAGGGCATTTCAGTTATCTTTAATTTAGACGGGCGTTATTGATAAGTTGCTGTCATATATTTAGCGGGAAAAACCTTGCTCTCTTCCATCAAGGCAATTAATTACTTATTAAGGAACTTGGAGAATCACATTTTAGTCTCATGCAAATACCGTGCGACAATTGAGAGGATACTTAAAAGGTGATTTCTGCACAAACTGCATTGCTTGGAACTATTTACTCCATTTAAAATCACATGGCATGCAAATAATGAATCCCAACGCGATTCTGAACATGTAATCAACGGACGCCGGGAGGCTTTTTCAACAAGTCATGCATCACCTACTTCAGGAGGCAAAGGCTCATGCATTAATGTATGCACGTTTTCCAGAGGGAAGAGTGCGAGTTGTGATTGATAGATTGTCAGGTAAGGGTAAGAGTTAAAATAGGGAAGGTACTCACCGACACGGTCGGGCTGGAGGACCAGGTATGACTAGTCGGAGACATGGGCAGCTTTGCTCTTTCGAACCCTCCAGACATCTCGAAAGCGGAGTATGTGTCCCAGGACGCACCGCCGATCCCCTCTGATACCTGCGGAACACTTGCTCTTTCAGCCGGGCCGCTCGGCAGGAGACTTCGACGCCCAGAGGAGTTGCACGTGGAAAGGGGGAAGAACCAGAGCGCGTGCCTCGCAACCTCCCGTCGACCCTCGCACGCTTCGAGTGGCGCGCGTGTTAGCCCCGGAGGAGGGCGGCTCACTCTCGGAGCGAGTCTCTCCTCTAACGGCGCGCGATGTACCAGCGGGCTGGTCGGCGGACCTGCGAGGCGATCCAACACACACACGTTCTCTCTCTTCTCCATCACTCGCTCCCTCCCCTCTCTCTCCGGCCACCCTCCCCTCCAGCCCCCGCCCCCGCGGCGGCTCGGCCACAGCGCGTGCGCAGCGTGTGCCTGGTGCGTGGAGAGCGGCGGATCTGCCCCCTCCTCCCGCCAACCCGTCCCCCCGGCCAACCACCCACCCGCCCGGCCGCCGCCGCCCACCGGACCCGAGACCGTGGGAATGATCGAAAGATGAGTTCCCACCGAGAGAGAGCCGGCTTCATCGGCAGCCATCCGCTCGCACCTGCTCCCTCCTCCCGCAAACCAACCGCCCCGCCGAGCGACGGGGGCGGGGAGGGTAGGGGGGGCTCATATCCGCCGTCCCCCACTCCCCCACTCTCCCTACCCTCCCCTACTCTCTCTCTCTCTCACTCCGGTGGCACTCTCGTCAAGATAGGCGCTTCTCGCCGATGTAAACAAAGGGGGAGGGGGGATTGGCTCTGCGCCCGTCTCTCCCCCTTCTCCCGTCTCCACCCACCCCCCAGCCGCCCGTTACTCCTTCCCCATCACCCCTCTCTCTCGCCCACTCCCCCCGCCCCTTTCCCGCTAATGCGCCGCGCCGTGGCAAATTGAGCTGCCGCCGACCACTCTCCTCTCCTCTGCATATATTCGCCGCGGGGAGTGAGTTGCGGTGGCGCGCGCGTTGACAAGCTACGTCGGCGCTGCGGGAGCCGCTCGGTAATGGCGGTCTGCGGGCGGTCGGGCGGGCGGTTCCGATTCATGCATGGGAATTGGACATTTCGGGGGAAATGCCGTCGCTCTAAGCGTAGCATGAGGTGAAGCGCAAATCTGGGATCGAGTAGACTTTCAGTATTATGCGAGGCGACTCCTCTTTGGAACAATAGGAATATGTAAACGTTATCAGAACTATGTAATTTTGCTTGTTTCACCGTGCAGGTAATTGAATGCCTCAATAGATGCGAAGGATTTGTGCTAGCTTGGAAGAACAATGGGTGGCTAGTATACTGGCATTAATGTGATGGCTAGTATATTGGCATTCCATCCCGGTCAAGTTTGAATCGTGGTGTTGGCGGAGAATTTTCACTGCAGTACCTATCCTTAACTTGTTTGCAATGTTTACAGCACTTCAAGTGTAAAATGTACTTCGTCGGGTGAGAAGTGAAAATGTGAAACTTTTCTTAATTCATATTGTCTGAGGACGCCTCTTTCATTTTTATACAGAAGTTCGTATTCTTCAACGTTACCAGCGTAGCTCATGGCCGGGTATTTTACGTATTTCCGGAAAGGTATAAGAGCGCGTGAACACATTATTTCAAATAACGATTTTTTTATGTTATTGGCCGTGTTGACTTTGACGTGGAAACTATAGCCGTGGGGAGTGGCGATCGTAAGAAGGATGATTTGGTTCCTCTGAGGTTATTCGCACTCCTATGTTCATCGTGAGCCAGGACGTTACACCCTACTTAGCGCCATACCCAAATATCCTACCTCAAATATACCTCCTTACCCATACGCGGGATTTTCACGGGGTTTGAGATTTATGCCACGTCTGTAATATTATCTCTTGAGGAGGCGAGGAATACATTCATTCAAAAACGTAATGCTTGCGAGGAATAAGTACATTGAAAAACGTAACTGTTTTAGAAAACTTCCCATACCTAGCATAAAATCTCTCACAGCGGCATATGGTGATAACATTTTCGGTTGCGGGTGGCGCGATTGCCAAGTTCGTATCCGTAAATGTCGTATTGTTTCTCTGTGATGCCAAGAGTCGAGATGCTGCCAAGATGTAATCAGAGACCAATGAAGTTCTCAATGAGAAATGAAGAGATCAATGAAATTTAAATCTTAAATAACCGTTAAAATGAGATTATTGGTGATGTCACTCGTATTCCTTTTTTTAATATTCCCTTAGTGAGGATTTCAATGCACCTATATTGTCCCCAAGGTTAAGATCAAAGTTTGTTTCATTTGTGGAAAATTGCAGTCGGTTTATCCAATCACCAGGTTTGAATTACCCGCCATATCGCCGGAATTTGCTGTTTGTTCACAGCGCCAAATATTCCTCTACGCATCCATTCATATCTCCTTATCATCATGTATACTCATCTTATGTTTCAATCGTCGGATGAAAATAGCTTTGCACTCGCCCCAAAAATAAAACCGTCATTATAATAAAATCGTGGTCCAGGAAAATTACGGAGTAGCTCTGGTGAGGAACCAAAGAAAATAGTTTTATGAAATTTGCTATTAACTGGTTTCTATGTCTTTTAATTATAGATGTACCATTCATTTTTCATTGGTTTAGTATGTAGGAAATGTGTAACTCCATAAATATGAGTCAGCTCTTCAAGTACGAGGTTGTGAAGCATTCCGCACAAGCCTTCATAAGTCTTCTGGGGCCAGAGATGCCCGTGCCGGAGTCGATCTGCGCCCTATCTCCACCTTCCCGGAGTCGGCCGGAGCGAGCGAGAGCTCGACTCCCGGAGACCGCGCGCTTGTCGCGCGTCTGTCAACGTCAGTCAGTTTGGCGTTCGCCGCCGCGGCGCGGCGCTGCGACACGTCGAGTGATTCTCGTCCACCGCAGTGACTCATCTCACACTGGCGAATGTTTTTAGTCATTTTTTACTGGCAGGTCGGGACTCGTCAAATTCTCCATCCGTATCCAGAAGTTCTTGGAACAGATTCTCGTTGCTTTTTTTAATGTTTCTTGTTAGCCTAGCAAATTAAAAATATTCCCTCTCACCAGGCAGGTAGCCAAGGGGGGGGGGGAGGAATTGAGGGGCTTCAGCCCCCCCTGAAATTTCAAGTCGCTAAGTTTAGTTTTACCATGTATTATACTGGATGAAAAATGCAAGGGTACGAGAGGGGAAAAAGATAATAACAAAGCCGTTTTATATTTTAAAAAGTATCCATAAATAAACTGCAATGGCGAATGAAATTGTACCAGGAGAGGACCCCCCAGGCTTCAGATTAAGCCCCCCCAAACCAAAATCCTGGCTACGTCACTTCCTCTCACATATATGCTCGTGTGCGTACATTTATAATGCATTCAAATTGACCTGATCATTGGTATGGCGAATTCTTTTTAAATCTCACCTCGCGCTCAGAGGCTGAAAAGCAGGAAAACCTGCCTCTCCGAAACAAACATTTTTGTCCCATTTCCTCGTACGGGGGACCTGAGTGGGGGTCAAGCATCCGGCTTCGGAGTGGCCCGTCTGTATTAAAATTATGCTAGAGGGTGACTTGATAATATAAAAGCCATTACGATATTTATTTGGGAAAACCTTCCCATTTTTACGATAGTAAAAGTGTCTTAAATCTGTATAATGGTGTACTTTTACGCGATTTTTTGTCCAATTTATGTAATCATTTCGAAATTACATACTGCATACCTCGGAATCCCACTCATGTAACGGCATTACACAGCTCAAGACTGGGGTTTCAGACACTATCTTACCGCTTTGAGGTGGTGTCTATATCAAATTATTCAGCAAAAAATAATCGAATTGACATTTATCTGAACGATTGACGAGTATGTCGCATGCCATTTGTAGAATTTGTGCAAGTTGCTTATATTTTGTTTCCAAAACTATATTTCCTGTAATAATTGGGACAATCGGTTAATTTTTCATATATAAGGTAAGGAAAGGGCAGAGAGGAAATAATATGCCTTTGGTGTAGGGATATAAGTCTCTTGAGCATGCCAGGTAACGTGTTTGATAAAATTTGATCTAAAAAGAGTTCGCAAGGATACGTGTATTGCAGTGTTATTGGGTGAGGGTTTTCACCCCGGTAGGAGACATGTTCGACAACGTGAGTTTAAAAAAATGCCTAACAAGGAGCGCTGTGCGTCACTTGATTTGATTCATCTTTGCGCTCATTACGTTGCATTGCTGGCACTTTCCTTGGACGCTTTCAAGGACTCCTTCATGATTTGCCTAGTCAATGAAAAGGTTGCAGTAGAGGGTGACTGCGTTCAAAATCAACGAAAAGTTGTTGGTAAGGAATATTTTGCGTATTGAATGGAAAAGGAAAAGTTATTAATTCAGACGGTGTTCCCCCTTCGTCTTAAGGCCGTTTTACACGATGAAAGAATTTGTACAAACGAATGTACGTGAGATTGTATGTTTGTCTCAACGAAATTAGAACAGGTTCTATTTCCCGTGCAGGCATTGAGACATTCGCACAAGGGTTCATACAATTTGCCACTTTACACGATACATTTTGCCTCATGCAAGAGTTCACGGAAGAGTTTGTACAAACAAATGTACCGTGTAAAACGGCCTTTAGACGCACGTTGTGTGTTGGGCCGTAGGATTGATGAAGACATTAGCATATGGCTTATGGAAGGGGGTCCTTTTAGCATCTAAGTTTACGTGTTACTTATACGTCTTACCTTGAAAGCGCGTGTGGCAGGGAAAAATAGGACACCAGCCATGATAAAGGGAGGAAAATAAGTAAAGGAATCGGAAATGCATATTTATTGAACGAAAATCGATCCTTAAGTCCTCTTACTTTAAATTCGTTTAACATCACATCAAAGAGGGAAGGGACGGAACGGACGAAAGTAAATTTTATGTTAACAGATTGCCAAGCTGTTTTTGTTGCAGTCAGTAATGCTATGCATCTACATCTAAATACTACACTGCGAGCCACCTCGTGAGTATGTGGCAGGGGGTGTTAGGACACCAGCCGTGTAAAGGTGTAAAGAAGAATGTTACATGTACGTGGGAAGAATAAATATTCAAATCTAAGAAGCACGTGGGATTAAAATAATTTTCTGGATCGAATAGTTAAAAATTAAACAATTTTTTGAAGAAAAATGGTGTTTCAGAGATAAGGAGTAGGTACGCCTTCCCACAGATTGCCACGAGCCCTTTAAGGTAGAACATTTACTACAAGGGCCTTCAAACACGCCCTGATATTTTCATATATTGCAGAGAAATTATGCCTTAGTCGATCTGTGAAAAAGTAATTGGAGGTAATCGGCCATTTAGCGCTGATAACAGGATTTGGAAATCGTCATTTTCAGCCTCAAATTAGATTTTTCTTTTGGCGTAATGGTGTCGTCCCTCACTTCAACATTTTATTTCTCGAGATTTTCCCCGACAAGCCTGCCTCAAAAACGACCATAAGGTGATTAAAAAATCAACGGATACAATTAAATTTTTTCAGGTTACCTTATCGGCCATTTAATGCAGATATTTATGATTGAAAAGTGATGAATAGTCTTACTTTCGATCCGTAGCCGCCATATTGAAACAGACTTGGCAACATTGTTCGAGGAGTAAACAAAAATATTGGAGTGAAACTATGCAAACAAACAAAGGTTCCGGACCGGAGTGAAACTATGATATGTTGATAGCTATACAGTGTTGTCGAGTTCATCTTCAGCAATTATATGTAATACATTTGTTTTAATTACGTTGACATTAAAAGAGCAGAAGCACTCACTAGTTCTGTTGTTTTAATGCATCCCTAATTTTTTAAGAATGCAGCTTTACTGCAGTTCCAGAGAAAGTTTTTAAATTCCTCTGAAAAATGGCGTCAATATAAAAGCCATTCTTCATATGACAGGATAACTTCATTTTGAAGAAAACACATGTACTGTACAGCCATGTTGATTAATTGAACATTATTTTCAATTATTATTAATAACATTTTGAGCCATTTTATCTTGTTGCTGTCGATTTTATCTATGTAATGAAAGCAGTACTTCGAATCGCAGGTTCTACCTTAATATCCCAGCGTTGCTGTTATAAATGCGAGGACGCTCAGTACTCCTTTTGCGCGCCGTTCTGCTATTGTGATACGTAAATAGGTCGTCGCTGCTGAGGGCGTCTGTCTCATTGAGGGAATGTGTCTTTATTGGTAAATAAATGCTGTGAAAGGGTAATTCAACCAGAGTGGTGTCATCATCGGCAGTCATCAATGCGAAGATTGGTTTGCTGCATCTCTGCACTCCACCTCCCTATCAGCTAACCGTTTCATTCGTAGATACATGATTTTTCACTTTGACATCCTCGATAATTTGCGTAATATATCCCACCACTGGCCTTCTACGGTGAATCTTCATATTCATTACGCTCGCTAATAATTACAGAATTGCGAGCGCGAGTGAAAAAGGACGAAGATTACACGTTTTCATTGAATGAAAACCTCCCTACTCAGTTTTCATTTCTTCTCAAAGTTCCTAATGGAACGGAGGCGAGAAATCATAAATCGGCTTGCATTTTTAAACCGATAAAAGTATTATATATTGAAACAAAACCACTTATTTTCCAATTTATTCCGTGTACACTCGCAAGATCATGAGAATGAATGGGCTTCCCCTGTGCTAGTCGATGCCTAAGTGGAAACTCCTGCTAGATGAGTACGTGGTGCCACGGCATAATTAATTTCTGTAATATCTGAGTCTTTCCGTGAGATCTGATTTAAGGTATTTGAGCGAAATGTCATTTCAACTTTAATTTTATGAATTTGACCTCATTTTAAAGAGAAAACTCATCTTTCTAATGATATCATAATGTTAACCCCTAGCCGAACTACTTTTCGAGAAATTTGCCTGAAAATACGAGCTGTTTTACATGGGATAGATTATGGCTGTGCGCTCCAGAGGGAGAATATTGAAAAAATTAGGAATTTATAACACCTAGATTTCGTCAAAAACTATCGGTGTGTAGTTTGTATTTTTTCTCAACTATTCATAAAAATTAATTTATTACTCACCGCAGTAAGTTCTACGGAAGCGAAAAAAAACCTGCTGTTTCCAAAGCTTTTTTGCCGTACTGCGTGAAAAAATGAGTCAAATTATAGACATTTTTATTTAATTTATTGTTACCTGGCCACTATAAAATGGCACTCTGCTGTATGTGGTTATCTTTCTTTAAAATAAAAAAAAAATAAATATATAAAAAAAAATACTATGAATCATGGTCTCGCATAACTAGATTAGTGCGCCAGTAATATTACAATATTTACTTCACAATTCTTACAGGCGCTTGTATTAAAACATAAATTTCGAATATGGTCGCCATTATGACTAGGGAAATATTTCACTCAAACTACCTTAACAAGCATCCAGGTGCAGCTTGAATCTTCAGCAAGAGAAGCCGAGGTATCGTCGGAGTGCGAGGGGGTTCGGAGCAGTAGTACGACTCGGATTGTGTTTGTGGTGAAAATTCGTGAGGATGAGGTGAACGTGTTGGGAGAGGATGAGATATGAGTGGCTCATGATTGGATCCGGTCTGCAGTCTCGGTAATGGACCAGTGTGGAAATAACGGCGCGACGATATTGCGATCACACCTGGAGACTCTCCGGACGGATTTATGTTAAACGCATCGATTTGTTCGAGAGGTAGTGTAAAAATTGAGGAAGTCATGGCGGAAAGTGATGGGAGAACTCGGAAAGGCGATAAATATGGGGAATATTTGAAATTAAGAGAGTGAGGCAATCTGCGAGAATGGGATCGGAGCCTGGGATTCCTTGGATCCGAGGGTTTTTGTCTGCGTAGATCACTCGTGTCTATTTCTCGGAGAATGTTATTTTTTACGAGAACTCAGCCAGTGTTGAGGGATGAACTATTTATCGAGTTAGATTAACGTTTTCTCTTACACGGAATTTCATCTCTACAAATCGACCAACTGTCGAACTCCCGGCGAGAAAGAAAAAGGCAAGACGATTCGCGATCGGGAAGTTCTCTCGGGAAGCTCGGGAAGCTAGTTTGAGAGCAGTCCACGGAAATATTTTGTTTTCAGGGAAGCTTTTTTTGTTTAACCACAGATTTGCGTGAAACTTTGCATACGTGTTCTCATCAGTGAAATCTTCGGACAAAAGTTTAAAAAATTGGATCATGCCTATTTGCTTTTTTTGGCAACTCAATACCATTTCACACGTAGCCTTATCGCACATGAGATATATTTCGTAATAGTTCATTTCCATGTGTACAGTTTTTCTTTTAAATGCGAAATCATATTTTTTATTATTAGATATAATTGTTGCTAACGAATATCAAGTTGCCATGCCGAATCCAATATCCGAAAAAAAAAACATATTTCAATATTATTTCGCCTAAAGCTCGAATGCCTCGCTGAAAACTCAAGCCATATCATGCTTAAAGTTAACCAAGGAAAAAACTTAAAATATAATTCTTGTATCTTTTCCATTCTGCCTGTACGATGATTTCCCACGCATAAAATGTGCTCTTAAATGAAATGTGGTCTTAAGATTTTTTTCAGCCTGCTTGAAAAAATATTTAAATGAGCACTCAATCACCTACGATAACCGCTCCAGCCACCTTCAGGGGTGAATCTACAAATCTACATCTACAAAATACCCTGCAAGCCACCTCAGGGGTGTGTGGCAGGTGGTGAGTATTCACCAACATGCATTACACTATACCCTAAAGTTAGTGTAACTACGACTAATTATGCAATAGCATAAATCGCTAACGCTTGTCACGAGGCGAAACCTCACAAGCATGCACTACAGTACAGATATTATCACAATGGAGAGGGACCATTAGTATATATGTATGTTGCAACTACACAAATGGACAGAGACTCAAGACTTGTGTAGAAAACATGCACGGCGTGCTGTTAGTACTAGGTAACAGATAAGGATTCAAGTATTAGGGAGTACTACTACTACTAAGAGCTACACTGTCTATCGACAAATCTAGATAAATGTCTCATTGGCCGCTGTCATGGTCCCTTATCGTTCGTGGGAAAAATGACATTTTAAATGTCAGTCGGCATTTAAAATGTCATTTTTCAAATCAGTCGACAGGCGTCTTCTTAAGTTCGGCAGAGATGACGAGAATGTATTCCGCAATAGGGGAAACGATTATGTTGTCCGTCAAGTGATTTCAAGTCTCGGAGGCTTCTTCGGAGAAATAGTGACCCTCGATCTACGCGCGGACATACCTAGCGGTCCAGCATTTTCTAGTCCAGGTCCAGCTAGTTTGCCCCGTTTGTCTGGTCCAGGTCCAGCTAGTTTGCCCCGTGTCGCACATTTGAATTCACCAGTTCACATTTACGTCTCTCTCCACTCTTTTGAGTACCTGTTTTTTTCCTATGTTTCATGCTCTTATCGCCTACGCTGGCACATTTAATTTCACCTACTGCGCTTCTCATTGCGTGCCGGAAAAATGTGCAAAACTCCGGTTTTATTTCAGACTAGCCGAAATGTATTACTGGTAGCTAATAAGTCGGGTTAAAACCTAATATCTTGGAATACACCTACATTTACATACTATCCTGATGCATTTTTAATCTATGGAGAGATTAACATACCACCCCGTATCTCAAAAAGCTTAAATCAAGGAGAACATTTAATATGGTCTGCTTCATGTTCAAACTCCTTAAGCATGGGAATCCTCGATATATGATTGAACATTTTCCCCCTGCTATAAATGCCCAAATGTGGTTACCAGACCTGACCCAGGTTTCCTGTGTGTCCCTCACTCTGGCACAACCACATTTCAAACATCATTCATCATTACAGCTTCCAAGTTTTGGGATGGTTTACCATAGTAAGTTAAAGGCTGTTCGTCACAATAAATGTATCGGGAGAGGCTTTGCAGCCATTTATTCAGTTATCCAAATTTGTAACTGAAATATTCTTGTTAGCACTGAATTAAAAATTGAGATGTTTTATTGTTGCGAGCGTGAACGTATTGGATGTCAAGATCCTCAAGCCGCAAGGCCATATGAATACACTAATGCAGTGCCTACCCAATGCGTTGGTATTTTAAAATTTCATGTCCAAATTATGAATGCATAAATAATTTTTTCCTTGTTTGCTGATCATTTCTAAGTTGTCCGCACTAAGTTTTAACCTTTATATTTCGTTTTCATTTATTTTAAGTGCATGTTTGTTTCCATTCATTTGAAGTGTATGCTTGTTTCCATTTATTTGAAGTGTTTTGTACATTGATTTCTGTTGCAAAGGAGTGCCACTCCTAGGACAATAAATAAGTATTATTATTATCCTGCGAGCCGCCGCAGAGGTGTGTGGCAGGGGGTGTTAGGACACCAGCCATGTAAGGGAAGGCAATAGGTTGAAGGAGTGAGGGGAGAGGGCAGAGGTGAACTGTATGTGAACAATGCGTGTGGTGTTAGTGTCACGCCGTTTTAGTAATGATCACTAAAGGTGCGTGGAATGAAGGAATTTTTTTACGTATAGTGATCTGTATTATTTTGTAGCTTCCATCACTTAGATATATACTTAGTGCGGGGTCAAAGCAATATCCTCCGTGTCGTAGGTACTAGAACTTGCTGATCTGAATTTGATAAGTAATCTAAGTCTAGCGTGCAGCCCCCCAAGTTTCAAACGGCTCCCAATTCCGTTCATCAGCTTTGTGACGTTTTCTGTTCGCTCCTAGCAGTATTGAACAAAGGGTGCGGCTGTCCTTTGCATTTTATTTGATTGATTGATTGATACATGGGCGAGGGTCTTCTGGAGTCCTCCTGGCACTAAGACTCCTTTGGGTCCATTGTGCCGTTCCAGATGTAACCTGCCCGCCACTTACAGGCAGGAGATGGGACACGACCCCCGAGATATACGAGAGTATCACGGGGGTCGTGGACAAGAGCACTACGGTAGAGGTATGGAGGAGGGTCTTCCCCCACCCGCTGGCCCAATATTGCCCAACTTCGGTGATCTGACGAGAACCGGTGTTTCCATGTGGCTAGGCCATTGCCTTTTCATTTTATTCACTTCGCGAATTGAATCTTTCTGTGCAGGGACTCAAATACTCGCGGCCTATTCGAGATGTGCCCGGACCAGAGCGAAGTGGCACCTCTCTTTCACTTTTTTAATCGGAGAATCTTCCTACTATTCGCTTGATAAATCCTAGTTTCTTCAGTGCAGCGCCGAAAATGCTCGGAATACATCAACTCGAGTGTAACTGAACATCTTTATTTATAATGAATAAAGACACTTCGTAATCTTCCACAGATTTATTTCTTTGACACGACGCGTTTCACCACACTGTGGCATAATCACACTGTGGATAAACATGATTATGCCACAGTGTGGTGAAACGCGTCATGTCAAAGAAATAAATCTGTGGAAGATTACTAAGTGTCTTTATTCATTATGAATATCGAGAACTTCCACCATATCCATCCTGAAACAGTGGTATTTATTGAACATCTTTACCTTTTCTATCTTAATGTTCAGCTAGATTCTCAATTGTAGACGTCATGTCCAAGGAATGCATTACGCTAGCCTGCCCTGAAAATGGGTTTTTGTTAATGTGTGATCATATTCGGTAGTCTAGGATGCTGTTCAGGGCGCGTTCTGAAATTCACTGCCAGTATTGCCTGTGCTGCCGTGAAACGGAACGTGAAGCTGTACTGCGGTTGCTGCAGTAGCATGAATTTCGGAACGGTCGGCAGTGGCTTGAAGTTCAGTATGGCCGAATTGCGTGGTTATTTATTATACTTAAGCGATATTTCAGTTCGTTAATTCTTAATGCTAATCTTAATGACATTGGTAAAGAGCATTCTAATTAAATGCTAATTTTCATTGCCTTGCTACTTAATGCTACTTAATACTGATTGGTTACTTTCTCTGACGAGAATCTACATCTACATCTATCTACATATACATACTACCCCGCAAGCCACCTCAATAGGCGTGTGGCGGGGGGTGTTAGGACACCAGCCGTTTACATATAAAAAGGAAACGCTCTAATGAAATTACGCCTAGCATTTATTAAAGTCCCTTATTGTTCGGGGGGAAAACGAATTCCCGTACCTATCCGTTCGGCAAAATATCTCTCTTAATTTATCGTTTCTGTCGGACCTGGAAATATAGTGGGGTTCTAATATGATGTTCTCCGTGTCGCTCTGAAAGATATCTATTTTCAATTGCTCAAGTAATCTAAGCCTAGCGCGCAGCCTCCGTGTCTCTAGCGGCTCCCAGCCTAATTCGTTTAACATATGCGTAACGCTGTCTGTACGCCCGTAGCAGTTTTTGACGAATCGCGCAGCTTTCCTTTGTATTATGAATAAAATGAATTCGCGTCAGCTACCCGTGCATGGAGAAAAATCCTGTTTTATTAAACAAATCTCCGTTATAATTAACATTATCGAATTTACAATAAGCATTCTTAATCTTGGGCTTATAAACAAGTCTTCGAATATATTTGTCAAGTCCTGGATTTTCTTCATGGCTAGTTGTGCGAAGCGTTTCCAAGAGTGATATCGAAAATTAGGTAAATATACGGGTTGTTGAGGGTTGCATCGCAGAATATTTTCACTAACAATTAGATTTATGCAACAAATTACGTTTACCGACAATTATTTTACATGCTGGTATTATGCTAAGGTACCACTGTAGTAAGCGGCTGTATAATTGTGTACCACGTATTATTCATGACACTAAATTAATTTTTGGTAATTTCACAAGTCGTTTTCATTCGCAAATATAATTACCTCTCTACTTGTATCACTTGTGATGTTCTTCACTCCATTATCATTTTATTAACGCTTTTATTCTAGTGAAATATTCACCGGTAAGATTAGCTGGTACCTAATTCATTATCTTACATACTTGACAAATAAATACGTTTTATAAACTTTTATACGCTAATCAGATGCTGTTAGCTATTTAAGTGCATCGAGACTTTTCTCTCTCACCGATATAAACATTAAAATGTATGAAGCAGTTTCTCTAAACTCTTCTGATTTTATTTATTAACGTTGTAGATTTGATTTTTCCGCCATTTGTTCGATGGCTGTCTGCTTTGCTGCTGCTACTGCAGCCCGAGAGCAGTTGTAGCGCTAGTAGAGTTCACAGTGAGAAACGTCATCAATAGGCTGACGCCATTGGTCACTGTGCTGTACTGTCAGTTGATTACGGAACGGTTTGGCAGCACTGCCAGTACTGGCAGTGAATTTTGGAACGCGTCCTCAGTCATTCCTGGTATATTTTTAATATTATTCCAAGCCTTTCAGGCACTTAGGGACTAATATAGTCGTACTTTTGGGGTCCTGAGGAACGCAAGTTTTTAAATTCGGAATGAAGAAAAGCATTATGATTTTTCGTAATGATCGATAAGTGTTTAGTTTTTAACCAACCAGCTAATGAGAGGTGGGCTCTTACTGACGAGTAATATTGTCGGTAGAAGAGTTGTTTATATACAAATACATACATATAATCCAAAATCATTCTTGGTGATGTAACTGGCTAACACACCTGACCGGCAATTGGGAGATCCGGGTTCGAATCCCGGTCGAATCAAATGATTTTTTCATACCGTCTTTGGTGTATAGAACATGGCTCATATTTCGATGGAAATATTTGGTGCATAAAATCGGGCTTAGGTATACGTAAAAACTGGAGTACAAAAATAATGAAATATCATTCATATTTACATTTATTGGAAAGTTTTACTCTACCAGAGTGTAGTCATGTGTGCTAGTAAACTGGTCCGCAGATGAGTATTTCGCCAATAATGCCCGAGTTGTCTTCGGCGGGGACTGATTTAATATTTTCTTTGGCGATGTGACCTCGAGTAAGGGAGCTGGTCTCAAATTAACGATTTAGTGCAGGTCTTGCTTATTTCTGTCCCTTCCCTCGATTATTTGTAAGAAATAAACTTTTGGGTCCGTGACGAAACTGTGGGTATGATGTTTAGTACTTCCATTTTCTTCACTTTACACGTCGTAGCAAACAGGGTCTGCATGATCATCATGTAGATACCTAATTGATTTTTTCGCAGAGGATAAATCAGATACGGCCATGGATTGCATTGATCGAGATTTTTTAAACTGAATTTTTCTCTTAATCTTTGAGAATCCGAGGAATGAATAAACAGTGATGGTAGATCTCTTCGCTAATTACTTTTTTTAATAGTTATCTGCCATTTCGTTTCCACCATGGAGGAAATTGTACTGGACGTGAAAGAGATGGGGTTTATTCATTCGTCCGTGGCACGCGTATTACCAGGGCCCAAACATCTCTCTGACTCTAGGCTCCATCTGGGCATCAATGGTACCTTTCTCAGAGGCCCCTCGGCACTACTAGTAGGCCCACGGCCCGGATTACATACCATGCGCCCACGGCAAGGAATCGCCTCTGGAGGAGGCATATCTATCTCAGCCCGGTCACCACTCTTCTGATCAAGACCCTGCCGCTCATGTCTCATTACTGGTTGCTCTATGAACTATGTTCACACAGAATTCACTTAAAACAATGAAAGGACCCTTGAAAGTGACAAATACAAGAAACGAATAAAAACTCACTCTTTCCCAAAATCGGTTTTCAGATATTGTTCAACGAAATTATTGTTTTTTAGATTATGGTTAATTTACGATCCATCATGTGAATAATTTGTCTTCTGTTCGTGTAAGTCTAGTGATAAAAAGTTTTTAGGCTTCCAATCGATTTAATTAAGAGAGCCCAAATAACCACTATTATATTAGGTACGCTACATTATAGTTAATATTATTACATTATTATATAATTAATTCACTTTCGCTAACAATGCATACAGTAACTTTGATTTGATATTCGAGAATCCTTCATCCAAAATTGATTTGGTTGATAAATGTAAAAAAAACATTAGCTTTATCTTTTAATTTTTAGAAGCATTTTCTTCTGTTGGGCAGTAATTTTACATTTCATTTGAATGAATAAAGCAATTTCATAGTTCTCAGTGTTCGACGTCCTTTAATACCAAATTTATACTTATATGCCAGGATCATAATCTCATGGAATTTTCAGCAACATAATAGAATCCTATTTGAGGAATTGGATACTTAACAGCCTGCGAAATTATTGCCCGTTATATTCAAGCATCATATTTTATACCCGTCTTAATATTAAGAATTAATTCGGCTGCATGAACCTTTTTAAGAGTTCAATACTTATCATATTTTGTCCATGCAAGCCTTGAATGAATTTCTTTTCGTCGATAATATCATTCTCGAGGTAATGAATTGTTTTAAGCAAAGCTCTTGATTCAAAACATTAATAATTGTGACTCTTTTAGAAAATGAGGTTTGATTACCATGAATAGATGGGTCAAAATGCGCAATGAAGTAATTTGAAAATTTATTTTTTTTAAATTTAACTTTCATTTGAGATGTACGAAGTTTCTGTTGCAGGGAGGGGTCTTGAGTGTCCACTGGAAAGGCGGTCAAATAAAATAGCGTTCCATATCAGTAAATTTCATGACTTCTTTTTCTCTTATGGGTCTTGTCGAGAACTTATTTGTTATTAAGGTTGTTTAATTGCGTCATTTTTTATTTGTCCTTTTAATTGCGTCCTTTTTCATGAAAGCAGTGGATTGCGCTAGAAGGAAAATAGTTAACCCTTTCCACGGATGTTTTTGCGAAAAAATTTTCAATTCAATAGTCAGTTAACCAATACCATGTCAGGGGCATAGTCAGAGCTGGGACCGGGATACTGTGCTGGGCAAGTTATCTTCTCACTTTACCAAGGCACCGAGCGCTCCCAATATTCTCTCATCTCGTTTGATTGTTTTCGTTCAGTGAATGCGTTTTTTGCTCTTGTTTGATAATAGTTTTAACCTTAATTTCCTTACGCCGATATGATATATGCAGAGTTTCCACTACCGTCGTTCATACCAGTCCCTAGTAGCCCACCATGTTGGGCCAATTTTAGTTCATTGGACCATTGGCCCAATAATTGGCCCGGCTTTTGGGAGTGCGACCAGCCTACATGAATTCTTATTACTTCGGATTTAGGATCATGACTCTGTGCTGCACTTTCCAGAAATTAAAACGAAAAATTGAATAGTAATAAGTTCATTTCATACAAAAGTATCTTTCCCGCATCCACGAGATCTTGAGCAATATCCGGGATGCTTCAGAAGCAAATGGAACTCCTCTCTGTATAAAAGTAGTTGTTTCAGGCTTGGTTTGGTGGAATATCATAATGAAAGAAAAAGACTGGCAATTTTCCACAAGAATAAGGTTTTTACTCGACCGGTTTCGGTGTACAACACCATCACCAGGTCCTGATGATGGTGTTGTACACCGAAACCGGTCGAGTGAAAACCTTATTCTTGTGGAAAATTACCAGTCTTTTTCTTTCATCCTCTCTGTTTATTAAACGAAGTATCAGTATATATTAATCCATTGAGTTCATCTTATTTGATAATTGAACTTCATCTTTCAGCGTTCCCCCGCGACTCCTACGCTTACACCTGTAAGTTGCGAGCGTTCGGCACAACGAATTTCGCGCGTACACAGTACACACGTGCCTTCTGCCCACAGCGATCATGGTACGTACGATGGCCGGTTCGGCGGGAGTGGAAATGGAGCAGAAGAGTTTCGTGCATCTGCCATCCGGATCCTGAGTCCCTACCTCTCCTACCGGCCACGCTCGTCTGATATCGCGACACCCCATGCCAGACACCACTCCAGTGGTTGCTCGCATAATCATGGCGCGTCGCTTCCTTAATTTTCCTTGGCAAATTGATATGGAATTTGGATGGTATAATTTATCGCAACGCACAATTCCAATTACGATTCTTGAAGTGTAGTGATTAGTAAAAATTAATCAGTTATTGGTTAAGAAATGTTTTCTAACTCTCTGGAGACTTGAACGCTGGAAGCTTTTTTGTATGTAGGTATGTATTTATAACGATCATACATTCTTGTTAAATATAGTTCCTGTGAATTAATTTTGTATGAGCAATTTCCCTGCATTGCTGTAACTGAATAGTTGCTGTTTTTCCGTATATCAACTGATTTAAGGGAATGTAACACTTTGATTTATTTTGGGTGACTTTTTAATTTTGCAAACTGTTGATAGTTAGGTCACATCATCAAATTTTGAGCACGCATATCCTAAAACAAATGAAATCTAGCGAAAACAATGTACTACCTCTGGCAATGCAACGGTAAGGTTGGGCTTGTGAACTGGTGGCGCCTCCACAGGCTAACTAATGGCTTCCATTATGGAAGATGCCCAGACGCGGAGTTATCGTGGGCTGGCCGAATCACAAGTAGCGAACTCAGCCCTTCTGGCACCCTGAACGCTTTACCGAGAGCCCATCACCGCTGCCCACAGAACGCGCCACGTTCTCCCGCCGAATTGATTTGGAGGGCGGGACCTTTGAGTGTATAGTTCAAGTGCATATATCTTAATAACTCTATAGGCGGGACCCACGTTCAACTGTAGGGCACACTAATAAGTTTGTTCTACCGTAAATAATGTAATTTTATTCATATTGTCTACCTGAAGACAAACTTGTTTCCTATGTGATTTGAACAAAGAAATGAACAGAGCAAAGAACAAAGAAAACCTTTCCACGCTATATTTCTCACAATTAGAACTTGAAATTACATGGTATTCAATTGGAGAACGAAAGGAGCACGGCGAAAAATAGTATTTTTCCACAATAATAAACGCCATTTTCTCGGAAAACTTAAGTTAATCCTCCCGATTAGTTGAATAAAAAATGTGATATTACTACATAATATCATAGTTATTTCCTATTTAATGCTATAATTGAATAAAAAATGGGATAATTCCATAGAATAGGCGCTGCAATCGGCTCCTATGGCTGGAAAAAAGTGCTCATGAAAATATATATTCGCCGAATTATCTGCATATTTTTTACCTTAATTTTGGTTCTCATAGGTAAACGCATGCATTCACCGAAAGATTGGATTTTAAACCAACTCAACTAAAAAGTGGAATTTGGTATTTGCTTCGGCTCCCACAGTCGCGGTGGACACGCATTAAAGTTATTATTACTCGACCATTAGAAACTTGCCGCGGGGCCAGTCGATGCAAAGCAATTGAAATCATTGCGTATCCACGCCTTCCAAAGTATCATTTTAACATGACTTACTACAGCTGTTATCCGCAGCTTCGGTCACATTGCAAGTCTTCCAGTTACCCTCTTTTCACTCACCACCTGTGGCTCTCACCGTGTGTTGGGAATCAAAGTGTTGCTTCTTATGTAAATGGTTCTTAGCGTTTATCGAGAAACGACGCGAGGAGAAAACAATGGGTAGGTTTTTATATTCACGTGACTTTTCATTTATGGTCAACATACATAGCTGAAATTATAACTTAATATAGAATAGAATATATGAATAATTTTTTAGATAAAAATACTAACCTAATTAATCCTTCGTAAGTCACTTATTACAAATAAATATATAAAAAACAACAGAATATGTTAATCTGCAAGTATTTCCATAACTGAACGAAATTTTGAGTTCAGGTCCAAAATACACACCTAGCGGAACCAAGTTAGACGACATCAGTCCAAGTTGGACGGAACTGAAACTATTATTAAAACATTTTTAAACACTATGTCTGTAAACAGTGGTGAAATATAAACGTTTCAGTGTCATCTTCATAGGGTATACGTTGTAAGGAAATAATATTGTCTTTTTAGTACCCTAATAGAGTTAACTAAATGCACTAATGAGTTAGGTGGACCAAATTACTCCGACCTCCTCTACATATAATCAGCTGAGCCAATTAGATCGCCGAAAATCTAGGCGAGAAAGAAGCTGGGTGAATTGATGAGCTCCAATTTTTTTACTGTAGATGAAAAATCCCGTGGTGCGTTTTCCTCTGTCAGTAGTTTTGCTGCGAGAGGAACCGTCTCTTGGGGCCAGTCTCGTTTCGTAAACCTCAGTCTCGTATCGGTCTCAAGACTTGCACGAGACTCACGTCTCGTTTTTAAACAAAAATAAATGCACACTTTTTGGTATAAGAACAGCTAGCTTTTTTGTTGGATATAGTGACTTCAAAAATAAAAATCATTTCCCCATCTCCACATGACCAGAGCTTTTAGATAAAGTAAAAATTTGTGAAAAGTTTAAATTATACAAGGAAAAATAGCTGAGATATCCATCAATATTTAGTATAAATACGAAAACAAAATCAAATGAACATTTTACGATAATACAATTATAGCATCAAAAGTAATGGAATTAAATGAAAACCATGCTTTTGCATTGCAAACCATTGCAAAAAAAATGAGAACCCTGCGTACCTTCCGGACATACTTTACATTCTCAGTCACCGAAATACTATACTCCATAACTCCTTCTCGGTTGAAGCTGTAAGACTATGGAATTCCCTCCCTCAACATATTCGTCAAGCATCGTCCATAAACTTTCAAACATTCCGGTCAAAATTATTTCAATATCTCTACTCATGCTCAAATTGATAGCTCTGATATTGTTACATGAGCTATATTTGTTGTCATATTTTGTTGATTGATATGTAATGTAATTTTAGAGAAAGGCAATGTTCATTTAATCCAGCAATGTATTTTTATTTTTTTATCTTGTTGGTGATATAATTTATTTTATATCAAGGCCAAATCAATGGATTAACAAATGCAATGTTATTTAGTAATTTTTTCACTTTTTTGTATTGTCCACTTGAACCTACGGGACATGATATTCCAGACCCCTTCATTATCGCACAAAGTAATACATTTCATATAAATCCTTGCTATACTAGTGGGAACTTAGGAAAGAAAAACCATCTAGAACTAGCACCTAGTGGTTTCGGCTCCGGCTTCGGATTTCGGCTTGATACTGGCCTACGGAGAGTTAAAAGAAAAAATAAGTTCAGCAGTAACATTAAAAATATTTTGATGCATGTGATGAAGGACTAGGGCTAGGTCTTATGCGCAAAAAAAAGCCCAGTTGTATTTATAAGGCTGTTTCTATCACTATTTTTAAGAAGTTGTGGGCACATGTACGTACATATATGAAAATCTAGTTAACGACATCCATCCAATATCATTTATTCATACTTGATGCGGACGTATATGACCATCTTCAGCCGAGTAAGGCTTGAGGAGGCTCAGAAATCATGTAAAAATATTTTTAAAGGTTTTGTTAAGATTTTTTCGCGATTCTCACCGGAACTTCTCCAGGACTGCAATAGTTCATCGGTTTCTTCTTCAATAGTTGAGCCCAGACTTGTGGTGTGAATTCAATCGATTTACAGTGCAGCCTTTGACTCATCTTTGTGACTCGCGTTCTCTCTGAATTAGAAAGCGACACAGACTGACGAAAATAGTCAGTTTATCTCCTTTCTGAGCACATTCACAGCTATATGTCTTAAAACTATATTAATACTACGAATCCCATCACTAACTGATGTCAATGACGTTAATTGTAAAAGCTAAACCCGTGAAAAACCTCTGCAAGCTCACTCTACTTAAAAGAAAGGGAAAATTTGAGGGTTACCGCTGCTTTGTTGCCATATTTCCCGCAGTTCATGACCACGTTTTTAGCATTGTTCGCAAAATGGTCAATTTTCATCGTAGAACGACGATTAAAAGATGTAGGTACTTACTCGTACAATTATCGGGAGTACGCATAGACCTTGAATATAGGTTATCACCTATATTCAAGGCCTATGGGAGTACGATGAAGATATTCATTTGTTGTTATATGACGTAGTTGATAAAGATTAAATTGTAGTGAGCACGGTTGGTTTTGGCGAGAGAGCCTCCCGCTGTGTGGGTCGAGGAGAGAGGCCGGCGTTGGGTCTCCGAGCTGGGGAAAGGGTTGCGGATTAGGACTGACGAGAGCTTGGGCCCCACCCAACTCGCGACCACCTGCAACTTGGCCCCAGAAAATTGAGTTTAACCCAATTAATATAAGGGCTAAAATTAGAGAATAATAATATGTAAAAAAATACTTCATAAAAACACGTTTCTATACAAGTGTACTAAGAGGTAAAAAATAATTTTTTCATCACTACGTGGGCGCTTTCACTTAATCAACATCCAACCTCTACCATTTATATCAATATCTATTCCACAAATGCCCAAATATCAATAGGAGAGTGATGAAAAAAATATTTTTTACTTTTTAGTACTCCTGAATATAAGCGTGGTTTTTTTAAAAGTATTTTTTTACGTTATTATTATTGTCTAGCTTACAACAGCTCTGCTCCTGATCTCCTTTGAAGTACTCTTGACTTGCGCGTGAGGTCTGAAATAATCGAAAGCAGATGCACTGTTGTGTGGTGAGGAGAGCGGCAGTGAAGAGATCATATTACAAGTTGTCTGTTACGTCATAGATCCCATTCCTAAGGGTCAATTACGAAGGGCCGTCTTCCCACTGAACTGCCCGATCCATAACCCTTCAGCTTTTCTCCCTCCAGCCGGAGTGTAAGGGTGAGTGGCCACCCTTGATATTATACGGTGATAAGGATTGGTAGCACTTGACCCGGCAATTACCGATCCGATTCTGCTATAAATCACTGGAAGGCTTGTGAACACAACTGACTCTGAAGCTTCTTATATTTCGACTTTCCCCGACCTATAAAGATGTCTATAACTTACCGAAAACCAATCTAAAGCTGTGTGAGAAAAAGCTAACCCCTATCCCCGTTCGGGATTTACCCAATCCTAGATTTATATTTTTCTCCAGTGGCGTAATTTGGGGTTGGCAAGGCGTGGGAGTTGGCACCACAGAATTTAGAAGTAAAAATCTCATTAATTTACAAACAATTGGAAAATACAATTCTACATGTACGGCACATTTTTGAACTTTCTTGATTCTTCATTAATCATGCCTGGTAGTCGACTGCCTTATCCACTTAGAATTCGTATTCATCAGAGCTTACATACAGCAACATGCTTTTTTACGATTTTTAAATGCTTTTTTCTCAAAAAGTTAAGAGAGGTGCGTCGTCTCGTTTCGGCATAGTGAATTAATAACCATGAACTACCGAATCAGAAAATTTGAGTTCGATTGGCCACCCCACGGTCGTGTATTCCCCTTGTGAGATAATCTCAACGACTTTCTCACAGGAGTGGACTTATTTAACAACACCAAGAGTATTTGCTGAAGTCAACGAATGTAAAATTAAAACTAACCCTCGTCTTCACACTGCCTTCAGTCACCCATTCCGGCCGAAGGGTATCTAGTCAAAAAAGGCTATCGTGGAAGAAGGTGCATAGGCTAACCAACGTGAAGTCATTACAGTTTCTTCTGACGCCAAAGTGCACCGTGTATCTAATTTCCAGTTAAACCTCGAAATTCGATAATTTGGAAACGAAAAACTGCTTATTTAAAATACAACAACTTTATACACGCTAAAGGGTGAAATTCGGCCTCATGGTCTTGAAAAAAACACCTCGCCCCTCATAACCTCTTCCGACCACCTACCCTGCCTCCCCCTGATCTCATCCAGAAGTTTCCTCTCCTCACCCACGATACCAAGCACTTCCTTTGCTTTCCTTTCCGCCCACGCCACCTTCTCCACCCTCCTCCACACCCACGTCTCGAACGCCTGCGGCCTATTCTCGTCCTCCTTTCTCAGAGTCTACGTCCCCATACGGCGTTACATATATCAAGCTCTTCACTAGCCTCCTCTTAATATGCTTATCAAAGGTCCCAGTCATCAGCGGCCTTCTATTACTAAACGCTTCCTTCGCAAGCGTTGTTCTACTTTGCTGCTATGCCCATTTTCTTCTAGCGTAGATACTACTCAAGTAATTTCAATACTCTACTTGCTCCAGTTTGTGCCCTCCTAGTTTTATGACCAGTCTCGTTTTCTTTGTCCCAGAGAATCTCATTACTTTTGTTTTATTTTGGTTCATCTTCCTTTCCCACACTGTAATTCTAATTCGTCTGCCAATTCACACGTTAGCAACCCATCCCAATTCACTGTCAGCCACCCTCACCTGTGCCCACTGGGCCACGTACAAATTTCGGATGAGTCTTCAATCTCGCCAATCTATCCACATTTTCCCGAGTGTCTGCATAAGTTTTTCCCAATTCACTCTATCAAAAGCCTTTTCGAGATCCACAAAAAAAGTAAGGACATCCTGGTTATATTCTATGTTCCTATCTATAAGTGTCCTCATCATTAAAACCGCATCTCGAGTAGCCCTCTCCTTCCTGAACCAAAACGTTCAACGCCCAAATGGTAATTTGCTCTGCTCTCCAGCCTTTTATTAATTATTCTAAGAAACCTTTTTTCGCGTCAGAAATTAAACTAATTTTTCTATACTCTTCGAATTCTGGCACTTTCTCCTTATTCTAGGTAGGTATAAAGAACTTTTTCACGATGTTCTCTGGCCATACCTCTTCCTAGTAGATCCTACGAATAAGTTCGAAAAAGATCGTCTACCCTTATTCCCCTAAATTCTTCAGCAACTCCGAAGGTGGAGTACACTGATGGAGTTAATTACTTGATGCCTTGCACTTCCTCTTTCCCAGGTCGGTGTCGACGTTTTCACATCCGTCTTTCATTCATTTTCCTAATAATTTCTACCGTAACCCCTGCTTCCTCATCCTCCTCGTTTGTACTGATCCTGTTGTTTTCTCTTCTGCTCTTCTGCTGTCCCCTTTTTTAGAATCTCCTATTTTCCCTCGATTGATCCCATGTTCTTTGCTTCACCCATGTCCTTTTACACTAACTCCTGGTGTTTCCTCTTTTCATCTGTTTAAATACTTTCACGTCCTTCAACCGCCTACTTTAACAAAAAAAATTTTCAAAAGAATTGACACCACTGCCGACTCTCTATCTCTCCAATCTGCACTTCGCTCACTTGAAGACTGGTGCAATACATGGAAACTCAAGAATAAACCTTTAAAGTCAGCCTGCATGTCATTTTCGTTAAAGTCAAAACCCTTACACAACCAATATCAACTATCCGGCAAAACGATCTCCGTCACCAACTTGCAAGAGGACCTCGGCGTTACCTTCGACAGTAAACTTACCTTCAACGCTCATCCCAGAGAGAAAAAGTCGAAAGCCATGTCCGTTGTTGGAATCCTCTACAGATTCATTGAAATATCAGACCCCAAAGCACTCAAAACGATCTTAACTGGCTGCATACTCTCCATTGTTGAATACTGCGAATTAATAATGTCAACTTCTTGTCCAACCAGCTTAAAACTCTTGGACCGTCCCCTCAAATTTTTCACCTCTATTGTCCGTCACCGTGTTCCCCACCTGCGAAGCTCATCCCATTGCGAAATAATGTCAAATCTTGGAATTTCCCCTTAGTCAACCCGCCGGAAATTCATGACCTAAATTTCCTCCATTCTTCCATCAACGACAATTTCCGATCCACCGACATCCTTCATTTTTTCTCCCTTCATATTCCAAGCCGCAAAACCCACAGCAGTGATCTCCTTCGCCAACCTAAATTCCGTCTTTCACTCTCCCAGCGTTCTCTTTTCTTCAGACTCCCGAAATTATTCAACATACCTTCTTTCAATCACCCCTTACTTGACCTCTCCACCTACCGTTACTCCTTTACCGCTCGCATCAAAAAACGTCTTGCCTCCTAATGTAACCGGTTTGTTTTCCATAGTGTTAGATTATACGGGGCCACCATTATTGTTATTTATCTTGATTTATTTTACTATTGTCGATTAATTTATTCAATTGTTATATATTCAATGTAATAGGCCATTTGTGGCTGTTTTTGAATATTTTAATTAATAAATAAATAAAAAGCCTTTTGAATATAACATCACAGCTTACCATAACTAATTTATTATCTTAGTCCGCTTCCACCACCGGATAGCTTCGCGAGTATTTACACTGTATTAAAATTTCGACCTTGCCATGATGTAATCAATTTGATATCTTCTGGTATCACCCGGAAATTTCCATGTGTCCATCACCCCTGGGGTGATGTTTAAGCCAAGTGTCAGTCACTACTAATTGATTTATGCTGCAAAATTTAAGTGTCTTCTCACCGTGGTCAGTTCTTGTCCCCATCCCATACCCTCCCGCTTCAAATCCATCCTCTCTTCCCCCAATACTGCATTCCAGTCGCCCATCACAATCAGGTTTTTCTTGCCCGGAACTTCTCTAATAATCACTTCTACTAGTAGTTGTTCGTATACCCCATCCACCTCGTCCTCCCTATATTTACTTGTAGGCATGTACACCTGGACCAATACAAAATTCGTTGGTTGTGATTTTATTTCTATCACGAGAATCCTGTCGCTCACCTATTCAATGTCTACCACCCTCTTCCCTAGTTTAGCATCCAGTACCGCAGCTGCGCCACGTATACTACCACCTCTTCCACTATTGATAACCCTGTATCTATCACTTCAATAGTCCCCGCTGTCCCTCACATCTCACCTCGCAAAATCCCAAAGCATCTATTTTCCCTTTCTCCATTTCCTGTTTAATATTCCCTGGCTTCCCAGCTCACATCATTGTCCTTACGTTCCAAGTTCCTATTTTCATTTCTGCTTTTATCCTCTTTTCCCTTCTCTTCTTTCTCTCTCTTCTATTCTTTGTATCCTTTGATGACGATGTTGTTCAAGAATTTCGTTTGATGACGACCGCGAAGGCCTTGCCTTCTCCACTGACTGACACGACACCCGCCCAAGTGGTTGGCGTCCCGTAGTTGCCAGGATTCCTAACGGTGTTTTTAACGTGACACCATCACGTGAAATACCTTTCGTCCGGCTCCTACCCTTCGACCTATCTGGAATGGGTGGCCCTACTGTGAGCAATCCTAATTGCTGCTGTCAGTTCAGATCTAGGGGTCACTGGAACGCGGAAGCCCTTTCGCCACATCAAGGTTCTAGTCCAAGGGAAGGGACTCAGAGGATATATCGCGCTATTACACATAAATACACGGATCTAGGACGAGGTGGGTTACGAACTCACGACCATTGGTAGGCCCACAATCGAATCGAATCGAATGAACGAGGCCAGTGTACTCAGCTTCTTGAATTATTGCTCACTAGATATGCCCCTAGAGGTCGCAGTAATATCTTTTAACGATCTATTTTAGTCGCAAACTACGTAATCAACTACGTATCAAATTCAAAACATTTAGAATGATGATGAACAAATAGGGAATTTATAATTCAAGTACTGAATCACGCAGCTCTTGAAGTCACGCTTTTGGTATCAGTATTGATTTTGTCAGGCAGAAATTTTATTTTTCCTTTGGGGAGAAATTATTTGAAGAAAAATTATCATAAACTTGCTAATGTTGGAAAGTCCCAATTTAGATACTTAGTGAAGTCAAATATTAGTTATCCCGGAGAATTCTTTGCACAGCAGAGGATTGTTTTATTCATAGCTCTTCATCACTTTCTCACTAGACGTTCGAGTCTCGTGGCAGTGGTCTCAACTCGTCTCGGCAAATGGCGGTATCGTCTCGAGTCTCATCTCGAATTACCGGCCTTTGTCTCGTCTCGTGTCTTGTCTCGAAAACGAGGCAAGTGTCGAGACTATACGAGAAAGTCTCGAGTCTCACGGAAACACTCTCTGTTGGAAGACAGTTAAAGTGTATTTGCATTCTGAAAATCCTCTAATGAGTATTGGAAATGTAATATATCTGAGCTAATGCAATTTGCGATCTCAAGCGCCACTTGGTGTGACCGATTCATTCTAGAAATGAAATGCTCGAGTGTGGTGCTTCCATTAGATTTTGTTAAAAAACACGACCCGAAATTTCAAAAATAAAAACATGTGGAATCACCATGTTCAAATGTTACATTTTGAATCCGAGCGAATGGTTGGTCCCTGCAATTTTCTCTAGATAATACCCAAAATGCGCGTTTGATTTTTAAAACCTCGTTAAAGTTGTTATAAAAAAAGATTTCTCACTGTACATCATGAGACTAAGGTGGAGTTTTTTGGGAAATTTCAGTGTAAGACTTCTTGGTAGTTCAAGAGAAATCACGATCAGTCAACGAGTGAGTCAGTAGTATTTTGCTCCTGAGTATATACTGATATAGAATTAATTGTCAGAATGAATCGTAAATGAAATACTAACTTTGTTTCCTTCCATAGATTCCTTTTCTTGGTACAACATGTTTCGACACATCGGTGTCATCATCAGGTACAAATTCAAACATAGTTTTCACGTACGTAGTCGTCCAGCAACGCCCATTCGGTCCAATGAAGGTCTCGCCACAGCTCCATTGTTAGCAGGAACCTGTACTGTTCAATGCTGTTCCTTTTCGCGTACCAGCTTTGGAGTTCCTTCTTCACCCAAATCCGTTGTGCTGCCTGGACTGCATACCTCCCCGCTGATGATCTGCTGCTGGTCTTTAAGCTGACGTAATCTGGGATAACTCCCAAAGCAAGGCATCTACTGTTGAAATAGATGTTTAAAGGCCCCATTCTGGATCAAATAAATCTGTGGAAGGAAACAAAGTTAGTATTTCATTTGCGAAATTCAACTTCCACCTAGTTGAGCCTGAAACAATGGAACATCAGAATGAATATTTAACTTTGGTTTAAAATTTATTTTTAATTACTTTAATATAATCGCAAATTTATCAAAATTATACGATGTAAAATTGTGTGAAACAAACACCGGCCAGATATAAGTTTTTTCCCAAACATCCAAAAATCTTCTTTATATAGATAGTCAACGTGTGCACCGGGCAAGTTATTTCTGGTCTCAGAAACGTATTTCCGCTTCATTTATCAGTCGAATGAGTGAAATCATATAAAAAATAATGCTCGCACCTGGCTAAAAATGTAAAAACGTAAATGGTCTTCAGAATTTGAGTAAATCCATCGCCACGGAATAGTGGTGGCAATAAAAGAACGCAACAGTTTTATTGCAACTGTTTCGCAACCGAAACAGTTGCAATACACCCTGTTGCGGACAACAGCTAGAGGCACACCAAAGAGCGGGCGATCGATCGGGGCTGTTAGAACGTGGCTGGTAGTTCTGTATTCAATTTAATAAGCTTAGCTAATATCACTTAAATCACTTAGCTTAATAAGCTAATATCACTTAAATAGAGTAAAAATTTCATTTGAATTAATGAATTATATATGCAACTATGAGCGGACATGTGTTGGTTGAACAAACCAGCAACCGCCAACAACAGATTCAAATCCAACAAATTGTAGCTTATAATCGCAACGCAGCCACACGTGCTGTGCAACTGGAACAGAATAGAAGGCAAAACAGTCAGTTTCCGCTATCAGTTGCCGCTGCGTAGCACAGAGCGCAACGGCGTGGCTGCGGCACGGTCGCGAAACTAAGCTGTTGTTTGCAACAGTCATTTGAAATAGTTGCGGCTGCAGCCGTTCCGCTCCGACAACAACTTAATCCACCACTTGCACAGAGGATGAGGGATTTCTCTGCATGGGAATGTATATGGCTATGTATATGAATGTATTTTTCCTATATTTCGATTGAAATTTACCCTAAGTCAAATTTTCTCTCGTTAAAAATTGAAGAAACGGCTATTTTAAAAACATTTAGCTCATATTCATTGGCATATGCATGCCTTTTCCTTGGCGATGGAAAAATGAACAGATCTTTCAGTAAATACGAATAATCATAATTATATGCACCATGTATCCGTGGCTGTTCAGTGCTCTACATATTTATTTACACGTAATTTTAATTTTTATATTTATATAGGTCAGCATATTCAGATATCGGATGCGTGCTTGGGTTAAAGTGGTTTGAGCGACATTTTTACTAGTCATAGTAGAGACTATATTCGAATTTAATTTATAATTTCTGCAACATTAACATGCATGAAGTAAATATTGTATTATTAATGGTGCAAAGATATTGTTTTATAAAATTGAAATTCTCAGTAATAAAAAAAATAATGGCTATATAAGTCTTTAACTTGACTCATATTTTTCATACCGTACGCTGAAACGCATTCACAGCGAAAGATTTTTTGCGATTCCAAAAAAAATATTTCGGCGAGTAATTGGTTTATTTAAAAAAAGTAGTAGAGAATTCATACAAACTACATTCTTAAATTCATGACGCGATCTCTGTGTTTGAAATTCCTTATATTTTAAATGACGTCTCTTTGCCGTGGAAAATGGCTGGTATTTTTTTGGAAAATATCTCGAAAGGTATGGTAGTAAGTGGAACTGCATTCTGATGATAACGGCATAACGCGCCGAAACCTTGTTTGGTAGCCAATAAAAGTGTGAAAATTTTACATGTGTTTCTCCGTCTTGAAGATGGAAATTGTCAGTGTTTCTCTGGATTAATGATCATCTACGAAATTCATCCTCCCGTGGAGCTTACTGCGCTTCCAATACAAGTTACACTGGTTTGAAGAACATGAAAGCTTACTGCGATCAACGTTGTTTAAATTCCTTCGACTGCTAAAGAGAATAAGGTTCCCAAAACTCTTGGTTAGTTTAACTTGCTAGCTTGTGGCTCTCTTCTTTTTGAGTGGAATTAGGAACTTCAAGACAAGCTCGCGCTCTAAATAGGCATGGAAGTCCGGAATTTGTGAAAGCTGGCCGAAAAATAATTGTTGACCGGCAACGGGATGGATTTGCGGGATTATCTGTTATTTGAGCGATTTGACGAAAAGAATATTTTTACTGCCTTGTTTCCTTTTTATGTTAATGGACACAATTTTTTAATGCTTGAAATAATATTAAATGAAGTTTCACTCTAACGGGCGTCACTCACTGTGGACAGACGTGCTAATTGGTTGGTGCTCTGCCTGGAAGTTAAACTTAAATGAAAGTAAGTGCAATTCCATGTCTATTCACCTTAAAAAAATCCCACTTAACTTCAGTTACACCCTAAATTCGATACCCCTAAACCATCTGTCGTCAGTAAAAGATCTTGGTGTATTGATAGATAACAAGCTTAATTTCTCAGATCATATTCGCACAATTAAATCCAAAGCTATGTCTCTCCTAGGCCTTCTATACCGCTACACAGATATTAAAGACCCCCAAGCTCTTAAATCCTATTTTAAAACGATTGTTCTTCCCGTGATCACATATTGCTCTCCTATTTGGGCGATTTCTGCTCCTTACAATCTCGCAGCCCTTAAATCTGTTACCCATTTCTTCACAAGTGTAGTGAAGTACAGACTCCTCCAAATGCGAGATATGTCCACTAACGCCATTCTGTCTTCTCTCTCCATCCACAATCTTCCTTGTCTCCTCCTTAAAAGTGACCTGAAATTTGTTTACAACATCCTTAACTCCATCACAGACTGTTCCAATCTTCTATGAATCTCTTCTATGAATTTACGAGTACCCTACGCGCACCCACGATCTATTCCATTTACCAATTCCTAGATTATGGCTCGCTCACTTTTTTTTCCGCCTCCCCTCCCTTCTTAATTCCCTTCCTGAGAGCGTTGATCCCTTTTTTCTATCCTCCAGCATCTTTACAAACTTGGCTCTCTCTCATCTTTCTGAAAATAGCCAACAATACTTCTTCATTCAGTTTCTTTCCGATATTTCCTGTTTTGTTATGATATCTGTTATTATGTTATGTTTTTATTGTATCTGTTTTCTTTGTACGTTTGTTATTGGGCCACTGTAAATTGGCAACAGTTGATGTATGTGGACATTTTTGATTAAATAAAAAAAAATAAATAATGAGCAAAGTTTAAAATAAGGAAATCATTCGCGTAGACGGGGATTCGCACGATGAACCCTCAAATTTGCACCGAATGGTTTAACTGATAATCCTTGAGTGAAATTGACGCGAGACTAGAAATATCTTCAAAGTGATTTTCATCTATCACGAAGAACCGTGTGAAACCTTTTTAACTAGCAAAGGAATAAGGATCGTTGTCTAAAGTTAAAATTGAATGCAGGGAAAGTTGAAATGCACAAAGTAAACGTTGCTAAACTACAATTTAAAACAATGCAAGGGAAGGTTCAGGCAATATCTTCCTCCCAGCAGGAACCAGATATTTGTAAGTGAACTAATTTTATTGATGGTGATTGGCAGAGAAGGTACGCGATTGAAAAATATAACATGGAAAACAGTAAACATTTTTATGCTATCAAAATTATCATCTTGACGCTCAAAACGGGCAAAAATTCTAATTATCTCTAGTTCCCTGCGGATACAGTTTTCTGATTGAAGATATTAAATGCCTTTAGAGAGATTTGAACATTTGCAAAACATCACCTACGTCTATTTCACAGTCCAAAAAATCGTAGTATATGCCCGCGTAGTATATGCGAAGTTAAAAATTCATTTAACTAAACAAACGTCACAAAACAAAGAAGTTTGAGATTCCAGCTTATGATAAATTCTCTACATCTTTTTTTAAGTTTGAGGAAACATTTAAGAAAGCACAGCCTGAATGTAAAAAAAGGGTCTCCATGTGTTCTTGGATTCATTTTGAATGGCCTATTGTTACCTTTCCTTTGCAGAATTTAGCACTTGAGCCTGAGATAGGGGTGACCTCTACTATAGTATTAAAGGCCCACAACGATTGCCACGCATCGTTCCCGTCGTTCGCTTGGGTGTGCTATAGAGCTGCCAACTAATCTATGTGCTCCCGCGTCAATAACTTAACCAATTTTATAGTAATATACATGTAAGCTGACATTTCTCATTATTAAACCACTTATTCCCGTAGGTTAAGTTAATTAGTAATATGAAACGGGGAACCTGAAACGGAATATAAACTTTTATTGTCTTGAAGTTGAACTAACAGAAGCTATTAATTTTTGAGAAAGCTGTTAATTTCTTTCTAATTTTCAGATACACCGTCATGGCCTAAATTTAAAATCTGCACCGCATTGAAAGCGTTAGGCACTCAATAAATCATTAACTGCGTCTAGGTTCTACTACCGGGATACGAGGTTAGAACTCGCCGAGGAACTGAAAATATGATCCAATTTTTGGAATGAAATAAAAGCAAATTGCTCGGTGTAATTTTGGCTGGTAACGCTAACGTTCCTTTGAAAGCCAGCGAGATGGTGGCTGAGAAATTTCCAATTTATTAAGTATTTCCAATGCCCATGCTTTGCCATTTAAAAATGCATAAATTCCTAGTTTTATTTTTCCCCCGAGCTACGAGCAGTAATAGAAGTGCCTTAGAGAATTAGATTCCTCTCGAATAACCGCATCAAGAAGCGTTTCCTACGCGATCTTTTCCAAAACCATGCAATTATCGCTACAACCATTAAGCCAGATTTATAACCACCGGCTATCAGGAACGAACTGTGCTAATTGCGTCTCCGGCATAGCGTTGTGGGCGGGTAGGTGTATAGTAAATGCGGACTGACTAATATCATCAAATTCAGATTTAAAATCACGAATTAGATTCAAGGCAGCAAAAAATAATCATTCAATTTATACGCGCCACTGACGTCATTAGCTACTGGTCACGATGAGGGGCAGTCCCCAAGGCCGCTATTGGGACTACTTATGCATGCAAATTGGCGTCGGGGGGGGGGGGGGGGTCGAGCATGCTGAGGAAATGGCCGTCCAATGATTTATTTGTGTTTGCGACGAATATTAGAGGAGGAAGATATTAATTCAATATTTTATGGCTGGGGCATAAAAAAATAAATGTTCGCGCAGAACGGTGACTAAATAAATCTTCGTATGCATATAAAAGTAAAAAAAAGTGATTTCGGTGGTTATAGTTTTTATCGCGATTATAAGCTATCCAACAGATAATGCAAATTAATAAGATTATTTGGCTTATTATATTTTTTGTGAAGGAAGGACACGAGAAAATATTCCCAAAAGATGAATGAAATATTGTGGCTCATAACAGCTCCATGCGCTCGCTGTTTGACGCTCTCAGCCATTCATACCTACATATTCCTTCAAAGCCTATCTCATGCTGTCTAATTTAATAATAATAATATTATGTACAACACAGATATAAATACAATATATGTAGTACTTATATTTTGGAGTTTTAAGCAGCTTCAGAAGCCTCAAACCTGGTAGGAGGCTGTCTTCCCAGAATCAATTCATTGCTACTGGAAATAACTTGATGCATGACATGTGCAATAATTTAAACTTAAATGCATAACATTGTATTGCCATATTGTGCAACGAGAATCTCTTCTTTTTTCATTCCAGCTTAATTGAGCATACAAGATTCCACCACATAATATCTAGTTTCTAGATGGAAATCACAAGTCTTTACATTTAATCTCAAATATATAAATTTATATGAATTATTTCTTCGAGGAAATATATATCATACACTATCTCTGGATGATTTATCAGCGTTCAGCAAATAGCATACATTATTTAACATAGATTGTCTAATTTAAACTATTACGAGACAAAAAAATCACAGCTTTCTCCAAATCTGAAGGACTTCCAGATGTTATCACTTGTTCGTTTATGTGATGGCATTCACGAAAAATGAAATTTCTAGGCTACAAAAATTGTAAAAGTTTGCCTAAGAGGCGGAAGGAGAGGAGAGATCTTTTCAGATGGGTAGCATGTGACTTGTGTAGCTGAACCTAACTTCGTTCATGTCTTCAGAGGTTGTGGTGGAAAAACTGGGATTGGGCAGTGAAAAAATCTTAATCGTAGACATTGTGAGGCATCACGAGCTAAGCGGCGGAAGCTGAAAATGAATCAGCTTGCAAGAGGGTTGCTAAAAAGACCGTAGGTTGGCTATATAAAGTTGGCGATAATAATGCAAGAGAATTGAAAATTTATTCAGAGTTGAAATATACTAGCAAATAACGGGTGTTGGCCAAGAGTTGGCTTGTGCAAAAACAAAACCGACAAAGTCATTAGAAAGGAGAATGGCATATGAGAAAGATGATCTGAGCATTGCAATGAATTTCTCATTAAGGAAACAGATCCACGGAAAATGATCATTTACAATTTCAAAGAGCAGAAGATTGTGATCCTTCCATCTCTAGAAGCGGGAAATGAAACTGTGGAGAATGTTAAGCAATCGGAGGGCACCAGGAGAAGATGAAATCGACATAAATTTGTGGCAAAGGTCCAATTAGAACGTTGTTCTTACCCGCTAGTTTTTAGTATTTGGAGGTACGGGGACTTAATAGAAGATTGCAAGATGGGTTTTAATAGTCCTATATCCAAAGGAATGTAATTAACTTGTCTGCAAAAACTACCGAGGCATTAATTTATTGAAAGTGGCATTTAGATACTATTTTTATCAGTACCTACCCTCCTAAAACGTGTAAATGCGTATGCTTAAGACATTCTGGAATAATATAAATAGGCTTCAGGTCAGGAAGAAGCACCAATGATTTGGTAGTCGTTGTGAGGTCGACAAAGGAAAAGTTCTGCAAATATAACATATATTTTAAACAAGTTTTCTCGGACTTTGATGAAGTTTTTTATTTGCTTAAGAAAAGAAATATTGAAATAGTATTTATCCATAATTTTTTACTACGCCGACCTAGGTTTCAATGGATAACCTTCGTTTTAATATGCATCGATTTTCTCGTAATAATCTAAATTTGCTGAATAGTTGGCAATTTCCCGGCGGATTTTTATGTTGAATCCTTCTCGGGCTTCCCAGTAGACCTACGTGTCGACAGGAGACTTTTTCATCGTCATCGCGGCTGTTTGACGTTAGGAAAGTCTCCTATGGAGACATCGGCCAGAATGGAAAACTTAACCTGGTGGGAAGCTCCAGAAGAAATCGACATACCTTCCATTGTTTTCCGACAAGCTAATGACTGTCTGAAGAGAAAATATATGCTATACGCCTTGAAAAGTAACGGTATTCCAGAAAAAACCATTTATACTGGTTGAAATGATGCTTAAATATTCCTATGTTGAGGGTAGAGTCTTATAAATGACTTCTGGAGAAGGACAAATGGATGAACACTCACCACGTTGTGTTTTCACTAACAATAAGCAATTAAGGGATCGAAACCGAGGAACTATTGACCTTAGATTCAAGCAAGAATTCACATGTGCAGATTTAATACCTTTAATATATTACGGAATGTGAATTGACTAATATAAATATTTAGTACTGTAGAAAGCGTTGATAATATAATGGGTCTCAGGGTTGATGAAGAAAAGACTATATGTATTAAAATTCCATTCCTTCAGAGCAAGTTCATTATCATCATCTGAGTAATCTACCGGTTAAAGATAGGTTATGATGAAATCCAGAGAAATCCAACAGAAAATCATGACGTCCATTAGAAATCGAAATATTTAAATCTAAAAAGTTTATGGAATCACCACCGTATTCTGAAGTAAAATTTATATTATCATGTAACGAATTTAAAAAAGTTTTAAAAAGATCCAATTGACGTAATGACCTAGTCCATAAGCATAAAATATCGTCAACATACCTAAACCAATAAAATACGTTACTCAGAAGAGAGTCCTCGCCATCAGCTCCCTTCTATTATTGAACGCTACCTTCGCTAGTGCTATTCTCCTCATAATGTCTTTGCTACTCTTCCCATTTTCTTCTAGCGTACTATCCAAGTAACTAAATTGTTCTACTTGCTCCAATTTATGCCCTCCTAATTTTATGACCAGTCTCGCTTTCTTTGTCCTAGAGAATCTCTCTTGTTTTCTTATGATTAATCTTCATTTCGTAGTTCTGGCAGTGCTTTTATAATGCATCTACTAAAGTTTGCAATCCCTTCGATGACCGACTCACCCCTCGCATGGTCGTCCGCGAATCTAACCGACTTTATCGGCTGGCCTCCTACTTGATTCCAACATCTATCTCTCAACTTCAAAACACAATGATTGGAAATAATAAGTTCGGAGGCGTCAAAAATACTTTTACTTCTACATACTAGATGGAGAGGCCCACCCATGTTGTGGCCACACTAAGGCAGTTTGAGCGAGATTTTTCCCTAGTCACATTGGAGACCATATTCAAATTTTATTTTTAAATTTAATCGGTGGTGAAAAGCATGAGGTGAATATGTTAACATTAATGACGCAAAAATTTATCTAAAACTAATGATATTCTCAGTAATTAACTAAATGTACATGTATGAGATTTTAACTTGACTCATTTTTTTAACGCCGTACATTTTAAAATGCTTTCGCAACAAAAGTTTTTTTTTGCGATTTGCGAAAAATTATTGCGGTATTTTATTTATTAAAAATAATAGTTGAGAAATCATACAAACTACACGCTTAAATTTCTGACGAGATGCATGCGTAAGAAATTTCTCATTTTTTAAAAATACAGTCTCTCTGGAGTGCATACCCGTACCGTTTCTCATGGAAAATCGGTAGTTTTGGGCAATTATATCGAGTATTATGTATAATGGTTCAGTGGCTTATATTTCGTTATCATTGGAAAGATAGGATCATTTTCTTTATAATGAAGCAGAATACATAGGATTTTATGTGAAGTGATATCTCGTTCAACTACCTCAATATATTAACATCTATATATAACCGAGCGAGCCTTTGCTGAGATTTGAGGGATGGGGTGTTAAGGCACAAACTCCAAAAAGACGGAAAGGACGAAAGTGAACCCTTATGTTTACGGAATGCCTTAGTGTAATTATTATAATAGCGTTTATTTAGCAGTAGCTATTCAATTACAGTATATATTACAAATACATTTTCCAAGTGACAATATTCCAATTGCCAAAAAGAATGACGTCAAATAATTTTCAAACAGAAAATGGAGAAACTTAGTGCACTTTTATATGTATAGCGAAACTTGGTGGCACTCACCAGCGGAGAGTTTTAAGTCACCGAGGGCGAATTGAGCGTTGATTGGCGGGCAAATTTACCAAAGTGCTCTGTTGGGGGGCTTCCACAGAGAACCTAAGATTCTTTATCCCCCTTCTCTTGTATGCTATCCTATCCCCGACGTCCTTTTCTGTATGAGCGAATGCCACCAAGTTTTGCGACACCTTTATGCATTGACTTCCTATGACTTCAGTACAGGATACATTTTACACCTTAACCAGAATGTCTTGCGTACGTTTTTTTAATAATCACTAACGGTTCGTGGGAAGATGTAATCTTTGTACCCGTCAGTTCGACTTTGAATCTCTACTATTTTGTAGCTTCTATCAGTGATGTCGAACTCGCAAGTGATCTTAGCCCAGCGAGTGGCCCTCCGAGTCTCAAGCAGATACGGATGCGTTGGATTGGGTTGGATAATTTGGAGAATGGAGGAAAGGTTGAAAAAAAAAATCTGGTGTCGAAATCTGTCCAATTTTTTCAAGAGAGGCGCCCAGGGTTCCACATTTTAACGTTACATGCGACGAACGGACCAGTTACACTCGGAGTGCACTTCACATGGCATCCAAGAACGGATGGGGGTCCATTGTCCGAAATTCAAACTAGAGTGTTTGGAATGGGAAGCCGGTGGTCCAGCTACCCCATGCCTGTGTAAATGGATTCAGTTTTCAGTGGCCTTCTCCAATAAGGAGTTCGGCAATGGAGAAGAGGCATTTGTCGCAGCATCCGGAAATTGGTGAATTTTACTTGATTGATGGTAAAATAAAAAAAGATGAAGTTTGAACAATTTTTTTTAGCATTTGAACATGCTTCGTTCAATCACAATGGTTTCTAATGAATCACATGAAAATTTCTTTCGACGCTTTTGCTGCGAAGTTCGTATTTACATATATCCGAATGAATATTGTCGTCCTGCGGAGTTAGACTTTACCTCACACGCTAAAAAGTTACTTTTTATCCGCTGCAGAAATCGACTTGGAGAATGGCATGCTTATTACTACCAGTTGCCAATAGCGAGAATTATGATAGGTCAGTGAGCTAGATATGGTTCGCGGCATGCTCTTTGGAGGAACCATGAATAAATTGAAGCTTATGATGGACTAACTGTTGTCTTTCGCTCACTTGCGTTTTATTTACTTCAACTTTTCGTTTATATACAATCCCGGGAATGATGAAGATTTTCCTGTGATTTAAGGTACTTCCATGAATGTATGCCAAAAGTAAAAAAAAACTTTAAAAAATAGTCTTAGGTAAATTGAAGCTTAGTCCATACTGCCGAGTTTTTCAATTTTGACTAATTATGAGCATAATATATCTGCTATTAATTCCAAGTTCCCTGGTGACCCTTCTCCGTCGTATCTCGGATGATTTATTCAGGAAATTTAAAATGTGGTTGAGGGAATTTTTACGGCACTATGTATTTTTAAACAGTGCAATTCGCCGAAATGTTTCGTTTCAATATTTTTTCAAGTCTATTGAGATTATTCCTTACTATCCCTCTGAGAAAAAACCAGTTGGTAAGACCATAACTAGTGTATTTTTCTAACAGTAAGCGTTTCAGCTGCGATTGTTAAAAAATATATATTATGTATTTTTAATGCTTCCACTGACATGATTGCCGTTGAAATTCATTCGGTAAAATAATCAAACGTACCGTGCCAACCTTGAGGTGCTGCTTGTAGTTATACTTTGTACTCGTAAGAATGGCATCACATTGGCTATAACACACTTCAGAGAGGACAACCCATATTTTCCACCATCATATAATTGCCCTAATTTAGGGTCACTTTCGAAAATCTCTTTCAATTCTAAAAAGAAAATTAATTCCTCGCTGTTTGTCCAGGTGAATTTTGGAGAATTTTCATTTGGCATTTCTTTCTCTTTGCATTCGTTAGTTCGTAAGCCAATTGGCGTGACATACATAGTCGACTAGTGCGTTTGTTGCTCCAACTGAAGCGCAGGAAAAGGAAAAATGGAGCTCGTATACGAAATAGAAATGGTGTTGGACTCGACAGCTTCCCTTAATTATCCCAGAACTAAGCTCGCCTGTAACTGTAACTCATGATTCCTCAATTTTTCGCATCCTAATTATTTACAGTTTCATGTCAGTTTCTTGGACTCTTGATTAAGATTATATCTAGTGGAAATACCACTTTTTCTGGGAAGCCTTATTTTCTCATTTTTATTGGAATCTTACCAATGAATAAGAGGGTGGGTTTTATCTTAGAATTGTTAACCCTGATATAGTTTAGGTTCTTGGGGACATCCACTGCAGTCATACGAAGTTTTCGAAACTTTTTTATGTTGTAAAAAGTATTAAGTGATGTCTAGGAATTATTATTAATTTATTTTTCCTGGAATTATTTGAAATTCGATGACGGTTTATCCTTGGTGAACATTTATAATTGACCCGTTTCATTTGTGACCGCTCTACTGATCATTTCATCAGTAAGTACAGTAAAATCTCTCAATTATGGACAACAGTCGTCCGCAAGAATGTGTCTTTAGATGAGAGGTTCCCTTAAGTTACTAGTTAGACAAGCACAATTGTACATACATTCATAAATATATACACATATATTCTGTCGCATGGATGAAGATTATGTACCAAAATCTGAAATGAATGTACCTATCAATGTTCATCCAGTCGAGATTTAGGGCTAGGGTTATTGGTGACGAAGTGGAATCGGCATAAGTATTAAATTGAAGTACATTTATGCATGCATAATTTAATATTCCCTTACAGAAGTGACCTCTCTAAAAAATATTAACATTTTAATACCTCGATAGAAAAACATAAAAATATGATTGAAAGCCTATCTGCATAACATTTCAGACTTTATGAAGTAAACTTCCAGTGTTCTGCAATCTGTTCTAGCATTCTCTTAAGCTAAAGTTAAGAATGCTAATTTGCGTGTTTGATTAAAACAAAAAATGTGAATTACCATTAAAGTCAAAATACATCTACATTCATGTATACATGAACATCGACTTAATGACTCCATGCCTGTACGTAAGGTTATGTTGACTCCAGGGGTATAGCAACTTCTTCGCTAACCCTCAACGGGGTTTATGCAAGCGATACCATCTGAATTGAATCGGCCATAACGACTCGCATAAGAAGCCACAGAGCAGCGTGGGGTCTCTCATGTTAAGCACGCCTCGGGAGAAAAGCACTTTATGCATGAGGACGGGCCGATAATGAAAATTCATTAGCCGAGGCTGATTCACCGCTCTTGTTGTGGTTTTTACCCACTTGACCACCAGGAGGCAGCAGCGGCGGTGGCGTGCAAGAAAGGACGGTCCTTTCGGCGCGCCGTCCGCTCCAGCGATGATGGCGGCAGTTCCGATTTCACAGGTGGCGCCTTTGTTTGCATGCGCTTGAAGCCCTCTCTCTGTACAAGACTCCATTTTCTCACGCCCGCGTCATGGATTTAAATAATTAATAAATTAATTTTTTTTAATATACCACGTTTTTAAAACGGACTAAAAAGTATAAAATAATTTTCCCTGGGCCCTTCTAAATTTTTGAGGGTGAAATTTTAGTGGCTATGGAGATATTTGTAAGACTTGAAGAGAAAAACGTGGGGTGCAGGCATTAGATAATAGAAGTAGATTATCCGGATGAATTCACAACTAATTTCAGTGCATTGCTCTGGTATTAATTGTGGGAGTTTGCTCAACGACACCTGGTCCCTTTACTCCTTAATTATCATGGGTTGCCTGCGCCCCACGTTTTTCTCTTCAAGTCTTACAAATATCTCCATAGCAACTAAAAATTCACCCACAAAAATTTAGAAGGGCCCAGGGAAAATTATTTTATACATTTTAGTCCGTTTTAAAAACGTGGCATATTAATTTTTTTAAATTTAATTAATTATTTTCTGCTTTTTAGTCTTATGCCCGGGTGAAAGTTTCCAATCGATTTTATAAATCTTGATGAGACTCTGACAGGGACACAGGAAATTCCCGATGCATTTCAGATTCTGTTCAGCTGACAGTGTGTGGAATTGAAATAATTAATTAATCGTTAATTAATTGCTATAACATGTACTAGCTAACATTGTATTGTCATCCACTTCTGAGCTATGGTTAAAATTACAAGCCTCTACCAGCACATCAGGAAATATGTTAATAAATTAATTGTTATAATAGATAGCTAATATTGCATTGTCATCCATTTCTGAGCTATGGTTATAATTTCAAGTCTCTAGCTGATCAAGAAGTTAGTTTAAACTCGGTTGCAATATTCCACCCGGACAGACAGACAGACATGACGGAAACCGAACTAATAAAAAAATGGTAAAATATGCGCGACCTCCATCATTCCATCACATTGCAGATGCAATGAGGGTTGCTACCTTTCACAGATTTTACGGGAGACTCTTGGAATTAAATATAGTCTCAAAAATCTCCCGCCTCTCAGATTCAAGCGTTTTCCGCCCATTTTAAGTTTGATTCAAGCGTCTAAATCATTCACCCCATTATTATTGTTTTCTAAGATTTATAATTGTGTGTATTCATTTCTTGGGTAATAGAGTCCTGAGATAATCGTTTCCTCTGATATAAACGACAAAACCAAATCTTTCACACTATTTTGCTCGCAAATTGAACATGAAATGACAATGGTGTGCGAAAAACTGTTTTTAAGAAAGGAGATCTCCCAAGTAGTCAAATGATAATACACATCTTTCCACTCTATTTCTTTCGCGAAATGAACATGAAATGACATGGTGTGACAAAACTTCACAAGAAACGAGATCTCTCAAGTAGTCAAATAATAATAAAATTTAGTCACCGTCCCATCCTATGTTTTGAGTTGTTACGAAATTTCAGCAATAATTTAAGTCAGGATGTTACTCAATGGAAAGGACGTAGCAGTCGGTTCCTATGGTTAGAATTGTCTTATGTTAATTCAGTAGGACTGTCATGACCAGTGGAGTTGACAGCTGATTCATAGGCTAAATGACATTTATGGAGCTCCTCTTGAAAGTCAATGTCTTATAACCCTTTGACTCCACCTGGGGTCTTTTTTGATCCCAAACGTATTTCATACCTTGATTACATTTTACTGTTTGTCAAGGAAGAAATCAATTTCTGGGTATGCCTTTCATATCTTCTCTTCATATTACTTCTTGAAGCCTTATTGTATTGTTATCACTCTGTGAAGTTAAAATTAAAAAAAATTTTTATGGGGATCTGATTTGAACCAAAGTGTAGAGTTTGTGTCATTGAAATATTTAATTGAAAGTTTGTATTCAGCCTTTTAGCTCTCATTTAGCAGCAAATCTTTTCCCTCTGTTTCTTTCAATGCCTATCTTCACTCTCAGTACACCTTCTTCCTTCTTGAGTTAGTATTCAATTGAAAGTTTGTCTGCAAAATGTGATTTCAAGTTCCCATTCCCTTCTTATGTTATTCCTTTCTCTCTTCATCCATCCTACCGTCTATATACATTGTACACATATAAATGAGGGCATTATTGAGAAATATCTGATAATATTCCAATTAGATGTTATAAATATTGTTATGGTTAGAATAGTAGGCTCCTGCGGCATGTTTCTTTTTCAGTTACAGCCTTATCTAGTTTAAGTTCCGGCATCACCCTATTCTTGGCCGACTGACGTTTAATCTATCTGTGTGCAGTTTATCTCTTGCTATACCTACTAATCTGTCGATTGTCATTCTGTTTAAATGTCCGTTTCATTCTTTTTTTTCGTTTGAGTGCCCAGAAATTTACATTTTCAATTTTACATATTTTCCTTATGTTTTCACATCTTCATCCGCCTAACAGTGTTTTGCCAGCAATCCTTCGAAGCGTCTCTGTAGTCTCCAATAGTCTTCTAGTCTTGGACATATCTGATCTCGTCCCTTATGTTTATGTCATTATTGGTCTTATACTTGTTTTATAAATTCAAGATTTTATTTCTTCTCTTTGGGAATAATGTCTCCAAATAGTATCATTAAGGTACCATGTTCCCTTTTTTGCATTGAGGACATGCTGTCGTACCTTATCTGCGGCATCTCCATAGTTTTTATGTGTAATCCTAGGACTGTAACTTCTGATTCCTGCGTTAATATCTGATCGTGAAATTTGATTTTGAATCTTCGGGGTTCTTCAAATTCTGTCTTTCATTAGGTCTTTTCGGCTGACACTATCATATTGTATTATTTGCATGATATGTAAAAAATGCATCAACCTCTGGAGATAATCTTCAGTTTCAGCTGATAGTACAACATCGCCTACAGAGTATATTATTTTGATATCTTTCCCACCCAGCTTGTATCATTTATCCTTGCATACCATCTTTATCACTACGTCCCTTACATTATTAAATAGTTGCGGGCATAGTGAGTCATATTACCTGATGCCGTTATTGACGGGTATAGCTATCGTTAGTTAGCCATTGATTCTACTGTGCTCATCATTTTTTGAGTTTGTATTCTCAATGGTTTTTCATTAAATGTATTGGGATATACCTATTGCATAGTATGCGTGTCATATCTTCTAACTGGACGCGGCCGAATGCTTTCTGCAGGTAATATGAAGCATAAATATGCTGGTTTATTTTATTTTGTAGATTTTTCAATAACCTGTCTCAACATGAGTACAGCATCCGCGCATGATCTTCCAGATCTGAACCCCTGCCTCTCCTCTGATAGTGAATATTAACTTTTTGAGTTATCGCTTTTGTGGTAAGCTTCAGTGTGTATCCAGTAAGTGTATGCCCCTGTAGTTACTAAAATGGGGGTTTATTTATCACCCTTTTTAAACTTAAGTATCAGTGTACTGGTTCTCCATTTTTCCGGTATTTTACAGGGTGATAGTGCTTTTGGGCAAGTTTCGTCAGTTCTGATATTAGGCATTCACCTCCATTCTTAAATAATTCATTTGTTACTCCATCTTGTCCTACCTGTTTCATATTTTTCTGCGATTTTACGGCTTTTTACAATTTCTCGGTAGTTTACCTGTATTAACTTTATTATTTATGGCATGTTGGTGTGTCTTCGCCTCCACCTGGGACAGCTGAAGGATGGATTGTGTATCCCAACAGTTGTCACTGCTGTTCCCATGCCCGGATAAAGGAGGTGGGTTGATGGGCCAGATTAACTGCGTGAAACAACAAAAGCTCAAGAATACAAATTAAAAGCCTCGGAATAGGACTGATCAGAAGACAATGATCCACCCGCGATTTAGGAGAAAGAGATGGAGAGACAAAAATATGATGAGAAGATGTACCTGGAACACCACATCATTCAATAATAAAGATCAGGATATTTTTGTATAACTGAATGATAAAAACATAGACCTTTGCGCAATCCAGGAAACGAAGGAAAAAGGTCAAAAAGACTGGGACAGCTACATACTTCTATGCAGCGCATTGAAGAAGGATGAAGGTGAAAGAGATGGAGTAGGCATACTCATGCATACTGCGCTCATATACAATACGGATACAAGCTGTGAAAAGATATCATGCACAAATATTTTAATGGATCAGCGAAAACTCAGTGTCATATCTATCTATAGCTCGGAAGACTGCAAACCCAGAGATGAAACAGAGAACTTCTTTGAACACTGCAGACCTCCCTGTACAATATTCCCAGTGATGAAAATCTAATCTAAATGGGAGACTTTAATGCCCGTGTAGGCAAATAAGTAATTACTGGAATTAAAAGCTAAAATGAAGAATTCATTAATGGGAACGGAGACCTCAAGACTAACTTCTTCTCCTTCAATGAGTTGAGAATAAATAACATATTTTTCAACGAGGAAGATCGATTCTGGTCGTCCGCGAATCTGAATTTATCAGCTGGCCTCCAACTTTGATTCCCCCATCTAGCTCTTCCCATGGCTCACTTCATCAGCGTAGATGTTAAAGAGCAACGGCAACAACGGGCATCCTTGCCTCACCCCGCAACCCATAACTGCCCACCCCGATTCCCCGTCATCCACCATCACCCCTGGGCCCCATACAAGTTTCGGATGAGTCTCATATCTCACCAATCTGTTCTCAATTTTCCGAGTATCTGCATTAGTTTTTCCCAATTAATTCAGTCAAAAGCCTTGTCGAAATCCGAAAAACAAGGAAAACATCCTGGTTTTACTTTGTTTCTATCTACAAGTGTCCTCAACTCCGCAATCAGATCCCGAGCAGCCCTCATCTTTCTGAACCCAAACTGTTCATCGACCAATTGGTAATTTTCTCTTCTCTCCAGCCTTACATTAATATTCTTATCAAAATTTTGCTGCGTGATAAATTAAACTAACTATTCCATATTCGTCGCGTTCTTACTCTTTCTTCTTATTCTGGGTAGGTATGTAATAAGACCGTTTTCACGAAGTCCTCGGGCCTTTCTCCTTGCTCGTATATCCTACGAATAAGTTCGAAAACGATCGTCTTCCCTTATTGCCCTTAATTCTTCAACAACTCCGAAGGTATGCTGTCCACTCCCACGGGTTTTTTCTTGCCTTCATCTTTCGTAATGCTCTCTCTACTTCGCTGTCAAGTAACTCCGATCAGAAGTTAACCTTATCTATAGGTCTCTCATTCTCTATATCAAATTTTAGAAGTCTATTATTGCTGCCATGTAGCTCCTACACGTACTCTAACTATCCTGGATATCTTGTCCTTTCCATCAGTTTTCTTTCGCCTGATTGGTCACTCGTTGTAGTTAATTGTTTCATTCCTTGTACCGCCTCTCGCCCATGGCGCTCTTGACGTTTTTCCACATCCTTCTCTCCTTCATTTTCCTAATTATTTCTTCCGTAACCCACTGCTTCTTTACCCTCTCCGTTTTCACCGATTATATTGTTTTCTCTGCTGCTCTTACTATGCCTGTTTTTTATAATCTCCCATCTTCCTTCGATTGATACCACTTGCTTTGCTTCACCTATGTTCTTTTCCATTAGCTCCTGGTATTCTTTCTATTTAAACCCTTTTAATACTTCCATGTTCCGCCTTTTCATCCTTCAACTTTTACAAAATCTTTTGAATCTAACATCACAGTTTACCATAGCTAAGTTATGATCTGAGTCCGCATCAATCCCCAGATAACTTCGCGAGTCTTTGACACTGTTCCTAAATCTCTGCCTTACGTTAATGTAATCAATTTCATACCTCCCGGTAGAACTCGGCATTTCCCATACGTATATAGCGTTTGTAATGCCCCCAGTTAATTGTTTAGAGTGACAACAACTCCCGTTATTGTCATTGTGGGCTATTGTCAATGGTAATATGACTGCAATGGGATGAGCGGATTATTCAAGTATAAAGGAAAGTATATGGGCAACTATTCAAAGATAAGAGACACGTATTTAAATTCGGTATGAGTATGAGGATTTATTTTATTTTCATCGCATCGATAAAATTCACCCAATCATCAGATAATGTGAACTACCTGGGACAATTTCATTAAAAAATGGTGCATAAGTAATTAATTTTAATGTGAGCTACCAGGAGTTTTTAAGTGACATCATGGAGGGGTTCCTGAAAAGGATGTCAAATGAATTTAATTTTAGGTAAAACCTTGTACAAAAAAACCACAATAATTTGTAGCAGAGCACAACCCGAGTTACAATGCATGAGCATTATCATCATCATGTGTCCGTATGTTTAGGTGACATCGAAGGTTATTGTTCAAGCGTTGAAACCAAGGTTGTGTTGTTTTTCATTTTATCTTGCTTTTGTTGAAGTTTTTGACCTGATATGAAATACTAAATTGGAACAACACAATGTTTCTCATGAGCGATAATTATGCGAGATGTAATTTCGATACAAAAGCCATTTCTAATTTCTATGCCTAGTAATTCGGGCTCCAGTGTTGCCTTTTACCTCTAAAGCAAAATTTTGATTCCAGAGCGCCGCCATCAAAGGAGCCTTGCAAATGTAGTTTGCCCCTCTAGAGAAAATAATTATCAAGTTTCTAAAAACTTATCTCACGATTGTGAACAGTGTTTCACGCATTGAAAAGTTTTTTTTGGATTGGCAGAAATAATTGCATCGCGTCTGTGGTTATTTTGATGAATAGAAAATAATGTGATTCACACATAATTCTCTTCTTCAAATAAATTTATTTCTCATTAACGTATGTTTTAAGAAGCCATTCAATTCCTCCCATCCTACTGCACATTCGCTTCCTTGATTACACGGTACATCCATTTATCCACCGGAGCCCTGACCCCCGAGGCCGCGGAGGCTTAGTCGGGTCGACGAGGAGTCGCCGAGCTCCTCGAGGTTTTTGTGCTCGCCGTGAGTCGAGTGAGTTCCACCACAGGAACTTGCCCATCACTTATTCGGAATGGCGTCAAACTCCAAGAGCACCAAAGAACGTCACATGCGCTATCTCGGGTCAAATCTAGGAGATACTATTGCCTTGTTGCTGGCACGTGCACTGAGGTTGTGTGTGCAGTTCTTTGAATTGTAATCACGCCTCAACAGGTTGGCTTGGCCGCCGGGTTTTCTTGCCTTCCTCATCCTTCCCTACGGACTCTTCAGCCGACTCGGGGGAATTGTATTGTATTCGCATCACGCTAAACCCTTGTCGTAGTTAAATAAACGGCTTTATTTAAACGATATCGAGGCTAGGTAGTCTCTCCTTTCACCTAATCCCTCGCCATAGTTATAATCGTCTAGAACAATATTGTGGTATTAAAATTATACAAATGTATACATTTTTTAATATTATTTTCGGTAACCATCCCGTTTGCTTGCTTATTTGACAACGCTTCGCCTCTCTTCCTGGAGGCGTCGTCAGGTAAAGAATTATCATTTGAATTTCGGTCGATATATGTAGTAGCTGGTTGCTAAGGTGCATTGTAAACGGCTGCTGTAGATTGAAATTCAAAATGGGCGCCCTGATTTGAATAATCAATGCAAATGATTAACAATATACGTGTACAAGAATCATATATGTATAAGAATAATATATGTATACAGTTATAAAAAATGAAGTTTGTACACAAGTGGAAAAAACGCAAGCATAACTGCAATCCTAGACGAAATGGCACACTGCAGGAAAACACCCGCTGTAAGGGTAAAACTTTTTGAGTGAAAAATGATGCATGTATTTTTTTAGGCAAAGCATATAGAATCTTAGATAATGGATAGAGATAGAAAGTATAAAAGAGTAAAAAGATAAACAAATTATATGCTAAAGGTAGTTCTAGGAAGGAAAAGAAAAGTAAATAAACGATAGTAAATAAATAAGTTAAAAAAATCAGCAAGAGTTGTAAATAAAATAAATTAGAAATGAATTACATAAATTAACAGGAATAGTAGAGAATATATGCTTATTTATTTTTTTCATTTTCATCCAATTTACAACTATTGTCGGCTTTTTGCTACTAGTATTTTTACTATTTTTTATTTCCTTCACTTTTCTATCATCAGCATATTATGGAATCCGATTAGCATCAGAAAGTTTATGATCGTGAAGTGAATGGCGATGGGGTGGACGGAGAAAGTAACGGGTTACCGCGGTGGAAAAGACTCGAGAGGAGGAATATTAGAAGCGTCGAGTAAAAGAGAACGCGCATGAAGCTATGAGTTACTGTATCAGAAGCAAAAGGGGTTTGAAATTATGGGGCCGTATGTGGAAAATTATTAAAAGAGATCCAGTTTCCCCCACGCCTCCTACCCTCAATAACTAAGCTCGCCGACGGTGCCTCTCTCGGTGCAGGGGAAGGGTGTGCTTGCCGCGTGTCATAAAAGAGTAGGTGTCGTAGAGAAAGAGATCACATGAACGGGGGTCGCGCCCTCTATCAAGCCTTCCTCCACCGGGGATTTTTTTTCCTCTTCCCCCGACCCTTTCCGGAGCCCACAAACCATTTTGCTCATCCCAACCCCCCATGGCAAGCGCATGGAAATGTTTATACACGCTTATATCTCTCCGCTCCTCCCCCTGTCGAAGCATCTCGCTATCCCTCTCTCGGAAACGAGTCATTCCGTTGAAAAGAAAGAAAGGAAGGAAGAAAAAAAAACTCGGAATCCCCGAGGCTGCACTCACTAACACACACGCTCAAAAGCTTCCAACAAATTGGCCGTCGCGCGCTGGGGGCTGCGGGGCGGGGGACTGGGGGGGGGGAAGGTAGGGGGGCGGTGGAGGTGGGGCTCTTGATGACCGTGGGAAGGCGGAGCAGGTGCGCGAGCGGCGGCCGACACACAACCCATTATGCATCTCCTCTAATCCCGGTGATTCCCTTTTGTGCCCCAGTGCACAATGAGGCGTGAAAATTTTCGCCCTCGACCATTTCGTCTCTCGCGGCCCCACGTGCGCCCCGCGACCCGCGGGGGTCTCCTCCTCGCGGATGGCGCCCCGCCCTCCAGGGTGTCGCGGTCGGGGCGACGGTGCTGTTGTTGACTACATGTCGCGTTGTCGCTGCTTCCCTGCTCCCACTCCGGGCGCCCCCTTGAGGTCGATTTGAGTTATAATTTCTCCTGTAATTTTTATTTGTTTTAATTCCAAAATATTTTTGCTCAATTTAAAAATACTAGGTAACCCGTGCGAAAATTTCGCACTTTCAGGCTATCAGGGAATGTTAAGGAAACGGTGTAATTGGGTTTTAAATAGAGAAGAAGGTGTATCAAAAAGTAATTCCTTTAAACTTGCTTTCTTTCAAAAATATACAAAACATATGAATACAATACAGGCAAGAGAGTTTATCGAAACTTTTAAGTCAAATTAATGGGTAAATAGTGACATTTGAGATTGTATTTTTCGTCAGAAGCTGGTGATTCAACGTTTAAAATGATACCTCATTTATCACTCTAGGTGCAGTATTAACGGAGCATATACGGAATGACAGAAAAATACTTTTCTGTAATAATATATGTGATTGTGGAACGGTAGGATTTTACTTTTTCATCTCAAACGGATAACATATTTTTCTCTAGGTAGCCATAATATATTAATTAAATTACTTTTAAGTCGTTTAAAGTAGAATAATCTTTGTAGAACTACGAATAATATGCAATCAGTAAAAATATTTTTCAGGTTTCCGTCAGTATATAAAGAATGATTTTCGACGTTGTTTTGGTTAAGTAAAAATTCTGTGATGGAGTAAAAGTGAAATTCGGAATAAAAATAAGTACCCAAGTATGACGATCAGTCACCACCGCTTCTATCCGTTAATTTAAATTTTTTCATAATATTATGAAAATATTCCGCAGTATATTGAAGAAAAATGTCTGAATAGAGCACAAAATTTATATTTATTTTATCTTGCCATAACATATCAATACATACCTCTGCATTATAAATTCATCACTATTGTCACACAAATGGTGATTTGAAGCAGAATAGCATTTGCAGTCACACTGCGATTACACAGGGAAAATTATCTGGGCCGCATGTCCTTAATTACTGGAAAATTCATACTTACGCAGATAAATGACGCCTTTTCCTTTCGGGGTATAGGCACAGTCAAATAAGTTTAATTTTCGGTGATAGGCCTGACACTTAAATAATTTCCTCCATGCTACCTTGTATACCTCTTTTTCTTCAGTTAACCTCAATTGCTTCATATACGGCCTCTTGTTCTTAGGACTTATAATATTTCTTTAGCAGTGACATTATTTTCCGGGGGCTCTTGGAAACTTTCAGCAAGGCAAGTAATCTTTCTAAAAAAATCTTCTGTAATGACATCTTGAAGAAACTCCACGGTTTAGTTGGTTCCTTAAGCGCTTATTAGTTTGATGCGATACCACTCTGTTTCGAAGATTTTCGGATGAAAAAGTAAAAGAGAGGTGCTATTTCGCACTCGTCCGGCCACGCGTTGAATATGCAGCGAGCATATGGGATCCAGTGCAGAAAGACTCAATCCAGGAACTTAATAAAATACAAAGGAAAGCTGCGCGAATCGTCAAAAACTGCTACGGGCGTACAGACAGCGTTACACAGATGTTAAACGAATTAGGCTGGGAGCCGCTAGAGACTCGGAGGCTGCGCGCTAGGCTTAGATTGCTTGAACGATTGAGAAAAGATATCTTTCAGAGCAACACGGAGAACATCATATTAGAACCCCACTATATTTCCAGGTCCGACAGAAACGATAAATTAAGAGAGATATTTTGCCGAACGGATAGGTATGGGAATTCGTTTTTCCCCCGAACAATAACGGACTTCAATAAATGCTAGGCGTAATTTCATTAGAGCGTTTCCTTTTTATATGTAAACGGCTGGTGTCCTAACACACCCCGCCACACGCCTATTGAGGCGGCTTGCGGGGTAGTATGTAGATGTAGATATATGTATAGCGAATTGAAGCAATTGTGTAAAGCGAAAAGTGAAACGGAACTGCTTGGAAGCGGTTCGAATTTTGACAGCAATGGCCAAAGGTTATCTAATGAATGCTAATATTTTTGTGATAAAGGCAATGAAATAGACGGAGAATCAATGCTTATTCTTTATATTGTTGCCAATTGTGTGATGGTATTTGTATCCAAAGAAAAAAGCAGTCTCCATTTCTTCCCCTCGTCGCTGGATGCCTTCATTTCGCTTTAGCGCGACACCATCTCTTCGCCGCAGAACGAAGTATCTCAGTTGCTTTCTATTCATTTCAGATACTGTTTCAGAGACTATTTCTACCCTGTCAGTTCCAACGGATTTGAACACAGCACGTCCGACGGATCTTGACGAACGATTATGCTAGAGTGTTTACCCGGTACATAATTAGTGGCGGAGGCAATGTTTATGTGCGTTCGAAGTTGTGAAGGAGCGTTCCTGTTATTCGTCCACCTTACGGCGAACAGACCAACAGTGATGGACAACTGAGTATTACTGGTCGTATTATTACTCTCGTCAGTTGTTTTCCTCTGTTCTTACTAGACTGCTTAACACTGTTGTCCGTATCACTGTTATCTGCTCATGATAGAGGGTGCTTTTCATTCGTTTTGGACCCTGTGTACTGGTCACCGCACTTAAAATTTATATTACGACAATGATTGTCAAATAGATTGTACCTGTCCGTACCTTAAATATGCAGCGAGCATAAGGGATTCGGTGCAGAAAGACTTAATCCGGGAACTTAATAAAATACAAAGGAAAGCTGCGCGATTCGTCAAAAACTGCTAAGGGCGTACAGACAGCGTTACACAGATGTTAAACGAATTAGGTTGGAGCCGCTAGAGACTCGGAGGCTGCGCGCTAGGCTTCGATTACTTGAGCAATTAAGAATAGATATCTTTCAGAGCGACACGGAGAACATCATATTAGAACCCCACTATATTTCCAGGTCCGACAGAAACGATAAATTAAGAGAGATATTTTGCCGAACGGATAGGTACGGGAATTCGTTTTCCCCCCGAACAATAAGGGACTAAAAAATGCTAGGCGTAATTTCATTAGAGCGTTTCCTTTTTATATGTAAACGGCTGGTGTCCTAACACCCCCCGCCACACGCCTATTGAGGCGACTTGCAGGGTAGTATGTAGATGTAGATGTATTATCCGTATCACTGTTATCTGCTCATGATAGAGGGTGCTTTTCATTCGTTTTGGACCCTCTGTACTGGTCACCGCACTTGAAAACAGATGGAGAGGAGAGTTGATGTGCGCTCAAGTGCGCGGGAGAAAAACGTCCATACCTTATTCCCGACTGTAGTTTTTGTGCCGGTTTTCCGTTCAGGCGTCAAACATGTATAATGTAAAGTTTTTAATTACCATGTTGTAAAATGCTTACCTTTAGTATGCTTTTTACCGGCGGTAGTTTTTCAAGCATGTAGCCTGAACCAGTCCGTTCACAAAACATTCGGCCGTGACTGTTGGGAATCTACAGGGAGCTGCGGACCGGACGGTTAACGAAAGTTTAGATTGAATACATGATTTGTTCACCACCGTTCCTAGTATGTGACAATCTGCGCAAACTTGAATAGAGAATGCCCGTCATCACACTACCATTATAACAAAAGTCGCGTGATGGCCGCGCTGCATCAACTGCACCGTCTTCTTCCCGTGGACCGCTTGGATTCGCAATGGCGGACGCTGAAATGCGTGAAACGGAACGACTCTGGGAGCGCAAGAGATTGGTGCGTGGTTTGGAGCACACCGGACAATCGGTGCCTTCAATGCGTTAGCAATTATTGACACGTTACATGGTACTTATTCTAAACTTCAATGTGTATCATTTGGACTCTTTAGTTGGGGTTGATTGTATCGGGGAATATATTCTTCAGGTGGCGTAACACAACGTAAGTTGACCTCTATGGAAGTGGCAAGTGTAGCGATATCTCGACGTGTATCGCTGCATTGCAGGATGTTGTTCTGCTCACTCATTACTTTGGTGTTTTTTATTCAAAGAAATAAATGGCGGAAGTAAACGATGAACACGGCAATATTGCAAATCACCTAAATTCGGCAATCTTGGTTGTGTGGTTGGAGTGGTTGTTCAACGCACTCATCGAGTTTCACAGGCTTCCGTAGGATTGATAAAATTGTATGAATTGCGTTTAAAATATGTGCATCTACAAAGTATATTAAGTGTAATTATTATTATATTTCTGATTATTAAATGCAAGAACAAGCACCAGTCTTATTTTCCAGATACCTCTAATGGCTAAAAGAAATACAATTCGTGGTATGCACAAACAAATACATAAATTGGTAAAATAACTCCTATTCGGGTAAATTAATTTGCTGTTTAACCGCAGTCATGTGATGGGAATTCCACCCGGTGTTATGCGATACTGTCGTATTAATCGAAATGCTACTTACAGACCAGCCTGTTTCTTGGGCAAGTGCAAACCGCGTACCGATTGCTGCCCCTACCGACCCCCACAGCCATAGAAGTCCGTGCTTGCACCTCGAAGAGCCATTTTCCATTTATACATACTACCTCATTTATGTTTCGCACCTTTAGTTCATTTAAATGTTTTCTAAGAATTGTATAATATACCGTATATATAACGTACCTTCAATATACCGTATGATGATTATATCGTATATGAAAGAGCGCCCCATGCTTTTCGTTGTGGTCTAGCATAAATAGACCTCTTGAAACGTGTTATGTTGTTGAAAACATAATTTTTTTCTATTTATGTTCATAGGTAATCCATTGTGTGGCTAATTTCCTTGAATTGGATTTAATTATTTCCAGTGCTAGGCTAAACTTTCATTCACTTGAGAAAATATTATTATTTCTTTTTTTGGACGATGTTAAGATAGTATTTCTTTTCTTTTTTTTTTAGATGTTTTAATATAATTGTATTTCTTAGAAAAGCATTCTTTAAAATCATTTTTTAATTTGTGTTAAAGAAGTAACTTCTATGAGTTCAGATTCCTCATCTTGTCGTTATTTTTTCGTCGACACCTCTTTAAGTCTTTTTAGGATATTATATTCAGCCGTTTGAAATACGAAGGAAATGTTAATGGGAATGTCTTACGTGGCTGACATGGGATGAGAATGAGCATTTTAAATAGCATAGGTATTGTAATGGCTCGATACTTGTGTATGTTTATGCGCTGTAATGCATTTTTGTGCAGCATAGAGTTGAATGGAATTCGAAAACTCGTTTCTCCTCTCTGATTCCCCTGAAAATCAAAAAAATTGGATTGCTTAATTCTCCAGGCAGAATATTTTTGGCAAAAAAAGGCGTTAGATGTTGACGCCACCCATAGTCCGTGAAATATTATGAATTTTTAAGTGTAATACCAAATAAAAACTGGGAAGGAGTCGCTATTGACATTGCGTACAAATTGCCACCCATAAAAGTTTTTTGATCGTATTTTAAAGACTGGAAGTTAAATGAAATGCTATTACACGACACCGGGTTTTTTTTACTCGCAAGCGGCGAAAAATTAAGCTCCTGGGTTGCAGGTTAGGAATGAAACGCTTTTTTTTTCAATTTATTTCGCAAATGGCCTTCTTCTTTATGGCCAAATTTTGTGAATCGCATTAATCGCTAATGTGGTATTTTGTCGTCGAGGAGAACTGAGGAAGTAACCGACAGGCTGGCGCAATTTGTTGTCGGTGGTAATGCTTGCGAGATTCGGCGAAATATCACCCATACCTTTTTTCGAAGGATGTATTTCCGTAGTTTATTCTCGCCTTGTCATGGTTTTTCTCCTCTCGAAGGCAGAAGCAATGAATCCGGGCGAGAGACGAACATCCCCGCCCCTCCGCGCAGTGGAAATGCGATTCCCTTTGCATCTCCTTCATGTTAAGTCTTGAATGAAATTCGCATGCATATAACTAGGTGTCTCTGCAATAAACCTTTGGTTTCAGGTGTTCGGAGCGATTTTTGTTTATGTGCAGATTTGCGTGAAACTTGGCATACTTACTTGTTTTCATGAGTGATATCAAATGGTGAAAAAATTGCATCCTGATCAAAAATAAACTTGGTTATATTCCACACAAATTTGTGTGGAATATAACCAAGTTTATTTTTGATCAAGAAGTATTCATTCCACGAAGTGAACCCGCAGACCATTGATTTTATTTTTTTTTAATTGCATCATTAGAATTTGTTTTTTTTTACGATGCAATGGCATTTTAACACGTCGCCTTCATGAGTTTTATTTCGTAATACTGTAAAAAAGTAGAAGAGAATAGAATTTTATTTAGTTCCATATACAGAACATTACAATTAAAAATAATTGAACATAACAACGAAATCTTAAGGTGGGCTCCACGGTCTTCTTATTTCTATAACGCGAAATCAGGAAATAACATTTAACATCATCATAAAACACAACCTTTTACCATTTCCAAAATTTCAATTTACATTTGGTTGCCGTAAAATAATGAACGTTTAGTTTAGTAGAATAAAGACAAAAAACATTTGAACATTGAAAACCATTCAACATTTTCATTCGACAGAAAGTATCTTTAAACATTTTCAGAATTTTAATTTGCATTTGGTTAGCAGTGATATAAAACACTTTCTTAGAGAGAAAAGAATCAGAAAAAAAGATTCAACGTTTCTATCAGACAGTAGTCATTATTTGAACATTTTCACAAATATTTTACCAGAATTGCATTTTTTTAATATTATTTTTGGTAAGGAATTGAATATTTTAGGTCCCGTGTACACAAAGAAACGATTTTTAGTACAAGGTTCTTCTTGGTTTTGGGTAGGATATAATCTAAATCGTACTCGATTACATATGTACAGATTTTCTAATAGACGCGAAATAATATAAAAATTTATTATTAATAATTGCTGCTAAAAATTATCAAGTTTTCACGCCGAGGTCAACATTCGAAGATAACCATATTTCAATGTTATATTTTCTAAATTTCGGATCCCGCGCCGAAACACTTGCTTTAACTAAGGAAAAAATTTAAAAACATAACTCTTTTATCATTTCCATGAATGCTTGCGAGGGAACGCATAAACAAATGCACTTAAATGAAATGTGGTCTACGAATGTGTTCCAACCCACTTAAATAAATTATTTAAATGATCACTCAACAACCTACAGTTACCGCTCCAGCCAACTTAAGTTGTTTTTATGATAGCGTGCTAGGTAATGTTTAATATACTTAAATAATAATTAAACTGCACTGTTCCATGTTTGGTACCAAGAATGCCTGTGTTTTCTGGACTGGGTTCAAGGTTCAAATACATGACTTATGGTATGTATATGATTTACAACCGTGGCGCTCTTGTCCGCTGTTTGCATGTGGCAGACAAGCATAGGGTTGGCACAATGGATCAAAAAGTTCGGGCACAAGTGCTCCTGTCGAAGGCTACAATCAATTTATCTATATGATTTTCAAATTAATATTCCTTTTAATCCTAAACATGTATCCGTCAAAATTGGGAAGCACGATGTCTGTGCTCGCAAAATGCGACAGTCTCTATTCCTAAAAGAGAAATTAGCGGATAATGTCCGCGACAAAATGTCTACGTCCACGTGGTTCCCAGCAAGCCACCTCAAGAATGTGCGGTGGGGAGTGATTCCACAGCAGGCACTAACTGTCAAACTTATTGTCAGTCTGTCATTACCTATTGCATTAAATTTTCAGGATTTCCATGAAGTAGCGTTTGTGGAAAGGACATCACATGCAATACGGCTTCGAACGAACTTATCTATTCATGTGTGATAGACACTGTGATCATGCGTAACGGGGACCAATTATTACAGTTCAGTCGTGCTAATGTATAATTTTTTATAAAATTAAGGACTTATGAAGCATAAAACTTAGTTTTATGCCATGAAAAATTTGATGATTTAAAAAAATTAAATTGCATAATTTAGTGGACGCTGACTCGGCTGCCACTTCTAGATTCTGTCTCCCCTAATTTTTTTTAGGGAAAGAGCATGAAAGAAAAACGCCACATATCGTTAAAATTGGAATTATTCGCGGCATTGATCATAGCTTAAGTGCTCCCAAATCGCCCACGGAAAAAATGACATTTGAAGCTTGCCCGTCTTGCAACTTTATCTCGCTAATTTTATGTATGTGATCGAGTCAATTACCACAGGGGTTTGTTACATGCAATGTCTTCTTGTGACTTGAGTGCGTGCACGAGTGAAAACAAATTAACGATAGCGTCACCATCACCATCGGCTTCCATTACTTGAACACAAGGAAGTAAACGCAGACTCGGCTGTCGCTTTTGAGTTTCCGGCAGTCACGAAATTTTCTGTGGCATCGCTTGGATATCGTCTTGGCTTCTTAGATTCATAGCTCGATGCTATTTCATCGTGTAACCTCTCTCTGTAAACATAAACTTAATTACTTTGGGGCCATTTTTCCCTGAAATGAACACATTTTTCAATATTTCGCAATATATATCGCTTAATTTTTTTTTAACCCTTTGTGAATTTCAGATTGTCCCGTGTTTTTATTCCTGAACACGTTTAGTTAGATCTTATCGATTTAAAATGAATTCACTTGCAAACCACTCGCGCGATTTTACGCCGAACCACATTGATTTTACGCTGTTGGCGATTCAGTGATTTTACACACAAGTTTGGCCCCCCAACCCCATCCCCCCACACCCCGTCCCACCGCGCCAATCCCGCCTCCATCGCCCGCGGAAGGAAGTGAAATCACCTCGAGAGAGCGAGAATCATCCCCTTGCTTGCATCGGCGGGCACTCTTTCGCGGAAAGCCCTCCCGCTGCACTCGGCTGCTGGATGGACGCTCGGTCGTCTCGAAGGCGTCCGCTCATTAATCGGGGCCACGCATCTCCCATGCAGTCGGGACGGGGGGGGGGGGCAGACGGGAGGGGGTGGAAAAGACGGTTATAATAGCGGAAGAAATGGAAACTAGCGGACGACGAAAAAACGAGCGTAATTGCAACAGGAGAGGGACTAAGGCGGCGGCGCCACTTGGCCGCCCGGATTCTGTCCAATCGCGGCGCGCGAGGGGTCGCCCCTCGTGACGCAACGTGCGCAAGACTTCAATTACCCAGGGGGGGGTAATGGGGGGTGGGGGGTGTGAGTTGGTCGTGAGGGGGGAGGGGGGGGAGCAGGAAGGGCGGAGGAGAGAGATTTCCTGCGAGCCAGGAGGAGAGGACGGGGGCAGGGGGAGGTGGGGTGGGGTTGGGGTGGTGGGGGCGACGTTGGCGGCAACGGCGGCGGCGGAGGCAAGGCCGTGGGAAAAGGAGGCAGGTGCTCTCTTACCCGGGGAAGAAGAAGTCGCTTTGCCTCCTCCTCGGGAGACGTGGGGGTGGGGGACGGAGGGGGCGGAGTGGAGTGGGCGGTCGCCCCCCCCTTCTGCGGGCACCCCCTGCCCCCCCTCACTCTCCGAGGGACGACGCCCCCGGGTGGGGGGGGGTGCGAGGCGGGGCCCCGGGTGAGTCGCCCGCCCGGGGCCAGCGTGGCGCCCCCAATTTACGAGCAGGGTGATCGGGGAGGCGTGGTGTCCGTAGTACTACTGGCTCTTCATCCGGAAGACCCGGTTTTCGAATCCTGGGTGTGGCGGGTGTCCCAGGTAAAATCCCAGTCCATGCTTGAGTGCTGAGGGTACTTAAGGGATAGTACTCCGTCCGTCGGATGGGACGTTAAACTGTAGTCCCCTGGTCGTCTTTCTCCAAGAGTGAGTTATGCCGAAGCCAGGATTCTTTCCACCCTCCTATCCACCTATCCTGATGGAGCGAATGACCATAGGTGTTAGTCTCGCCACCCCCAAGAACCAACCGACCCATTAATTTTGGGGAAGGGGAGGGGGCAGCATCCATTTCATCATCCACCTCTCCTCATATCGTCTCCTTAGGTAGTTTGAGCGAGATATGTCCCTAGTCATAATCGATACCATATTTGAATTTTGTTTTTCAATTTTAGCCAGTAAGTAAATATGTAAATATATAAGTATGAAGTAAATATTGAAATATTAATGGCGCAAAAACATAGTTATCTATGACAATAATTCGCAGTAATTAAATAAATAAATCCACATATGTCTCTAACTTGACTCATTTTTCACGCCTTACGGTAAAAAGACCTTCACAAAAGATGTTTTATGCGATTATGTAAAAATTACTGCAGTGAGTAATTTATTAATTTTTATAAATAGTTGATAACCAAACAAAAAAACAACATTAGTTTTTTTGCGAAATCTAGTCATTGTAAATTCCTAATTTTTTCAATATTCTCCCTGTGGAGTGCACAGCCGTAACCTATCATCTACGTATCTACTGATTATACTTTTATGTAAATTGCTCGAAAATTAGTTCGACAACGGGTTAATATTTTGATATCATTGGAAAGACGAATTCTCTTTTGAAAATGAAATCAAATTCATAAAATTCTCGGTGAAGTGATATCTCGTTCAAACTACCTTAATGTCTCGTCCTTTCACGACACGGTCATCTTTCTTCACGGTGTCGGTTGACAAAGTGAGTACGTGTCACTTCCTCCCGCAGACGCTACCGCCACACCCAGGATTAGGTGCGGGTCCACTCCCGCGACGCCCGCCGCGCCGGCGCCGGGCGCCTTCCCGCCTAAAACGCAAGAGCCTTGTCCGTTCCGTGCATCGTTGAACAGTCCGTCGCGATACCGTTGGCCCGTGGGGGAGGTTCGGGCGCAGTCAACGCCTCCAGTGGGGCCGCATTTATCTCGCCCCAGATCACTTTACAGAGAGGCACGCGTAACAATTTGAATCGATGTACTGGCCATAGAACTATAATGTTTTTGGATGAAGCATTTTATGTACATGTGATACAGGTACATATGGATGGCTCATTGTCATATGTGGCTAATTACCATCAGGGATTATCAGTGAAATGATCGGAATAATAGTATTCCATTCTAAGCCAAACATTTCTAATAGCCTTACTGTCTGAAAAGTGCTGCTACGATTTTTGAGAGCTGCAATTTTTTAAAAATTCGTTATTGAATACACCCTTCATTTTCTGCAATCTTGATCAACAACATTTGCTCACCTATAGCACTGAGCTGTTGAATGTATGCTTATATTAATTTTCGCATTTTCTAAGTGGATTAGGTCTAAAAAATGACAACAGTCGTATATTCATTGTGAATATCGACAACTTCCACCAGGTCCAGCCTGAAACAGTTATATTTAACAGTCGTATACCTATGAAATGACTTTGGTTGACCGTAGAATTATGAGCATTGCATTCTAGATATCATTGAAAATACTTACAGTGGACAAATTAGTATTCCCAGTCACAAATTTCTTTCTATAAACCCACTAAAACATTGCCGTCATAAATGCTTCATCCACGTACTTCGAAGACGCAAGCGTCTTCAAACTTCCTTTTCATTAGATTAAACGATAAATTATTTGATCAGTCATTATTTAAACGTTATTGAAGCCTTTAGGAAAGATTTTTATGTCACCAACACCCGATCAAAGCGTTTTAGTCGTCGGAGATGAGGAAAGACGCGGACGCCTACCGCGCGTAGCGAGACATCTGCCAAATACTCCACCCTTCATTATTTTTTACCAGTCAAATATGTTTTATTGCGTGTGCCAATAATTCGTACTGAATTGATGAAAACAAATCCGCATATTGTGAAAAAATGGTGGAAATATTGAGTAACAAAAAAGGCTCAAGGAACAAGAACTTATACTAGAAGTCAGGGGCGGCTCCAGATTCGGGGGGAGGGGGCACCAGCGACTCTTGGGGTACGAACCCCCAGGAAAAAGGGGGTTCGTGGGTCTCATCCCGGAAATTTGCAACAAATGATGTGCAAAATGGCGCGTTATAAGTGTTTTGGAAGCAAAAGTTTACCTTTTACTTAATGCACCTTACCCTTTTAGATTACCACCAAGGATCGACTAATTCCAAAATTATTTTTATTTGCATTCACATTTAGCTTGTAGTTTTTAAAATCATTTTAGTTTAGTATATAAAATTTAACTGGATTTTAAAGTAAAATAACCAATACTTAAATAACAAGAAAAGCAACAAAATAATTTAGGCTTATAATTTAAGGTCTATGACAAAGAAATATGCCGGGTTTTGGGGGGGGGGAGCAATTTCCGCTTCTGTTTCCCCCTTGGGGCCGCCAATGCTAGAAGGAAATATTTATAGTCACCCGACAGAATATTTTCCTAAGAAGGGTTTCAATCATCCATGAATTAGGGTAACCATCAATAAGCTGAGGAAGTCACTCGCTACTCCACAGCTCGTTGTACTCGGCGAGTTAAGAAAATACTTTCCTTCGGTAACTTGGACCCCACAGGCTTCCTAGTGGGTCCGATAATATTTTGTCTTCCATTTTCCCAGAGCTTTAGCTCCCTCTCCCCTTCCCATTAGCAGCCTAACTGACCCGAAGGGTATATTGAGAATCCAGTTTTATCTCATTTGCATGAAAATCGTTATATGGCCATTTTGAGGTTCTCCTACTGAATATGAATATGTGTGAAGATGAGGAGATTCGGTTTTATATGTGTGAACTAATATTATAAAGAAAATGTGACACCTATTAGTTAATATTTTCCTCTTCTCTCAGGTTTACAACTTCGTACTCTTCCATGGATCACTTATCATAAAATACCTTTTTATTCTGGTACAAGATAAGGCTTTCACGGCGGTTAGTTTAATAGATCGCACGATATCCTATACCCCTCACGGAGAGCTGTCAGCTACGATGGGAACGAGAACAGGGTTGAACATGTCGGTATAGATGAACACGACGCAGCATTGTTGCCAGCTGCGCCTAGTAGGCCGGCAATTTTTCCGTCAGGGCAAACAGTACAACTTTGGAATACGGCTTGAAAGAACAACTTCGCACCAATGAAAATATACGAAGTGGCAATCATAATTTTTTTGTTACGTTATCTTTACTTACAGTATTAAGTGCTGGCAAAAATATTGAATATTGAACGTTTTTTTGGCATAAAGGCATCTCTTGCTTAAATAAGTAAATTTCACATCGCACACTAGAAACCCACCCTACCACATTGATTGTTAACTTTTAATTGAAACACTTATTTTTTTAGACACACTTTTGTCTTTTTCATTATGGTCTTGATGAGCTATGTTGAGGGCTTCTCAGCAGGTGCTAGGGTTTTTCACATTTCTGTTGAATCTGAATTTTTTCCTGTGTTACAATTTATGCATTAATTACCATTTTATAATATCTCTTTTTTCAACTGTCCCATTGGATTAACAATTTTTAAAACTTTTTGTATACCGTTTAATAGTGTTTGTATATTTTTATTTTCTTCCCTATTCCGTTTAGAATTTCATTGTTTTTATAGGAACGCTTTTTATTTCATACGGTTAGTCGTGATATTTCTCAGATGAAAGAGTATGGGCACAGACTCTGTGGAGAAATAATGTATCCATCCTGAAGAAACACTGGTAAACACGTCCCGGCCGCCCTGCCCTCCACTTGCCGCACGTGAGTCAGCCAACCTTCCCTTGTTTTTCAAAAACCCCCCTTCTTTTCTCAACTTCCTACTCCACCCCTAGTGTTGCGATACACAAGGCAGGCGTATTTGTAAAACTGTACCCTGATAACGTGTCGAAACCTTGTTTGGTGATTATTAGAAGTGTGGAAATTCCACCAGTGTGGAATCTATCTTCAAGATGGTGATATTTCTCCTCAAACCCATGCCTAAGGGCCGTTTTACGCGCGGCACTTTATTGCACAATCTGATGTATGTACGGATGTGCATTGAAAATTGCGCCCTGTAAAGCGGTGAAATGCAAGAATGCATCCGCGAATGCATAAACGAGAGACGGGAAAATAGCCCCTGCTCGAATTCCTTGCTCACGTTCTCGTAGTTTCTGTGAATCAAATATTTTTTTTAAAGTGGCGGGATGGCTCCGGGATCCCTTCTTGCGCGAAGCCGCCGCCTTCCGTGCCGTTCTCTCCTCGAGGCGTGCCGAACACGCGTCGCCCGTTCTCCGCCTCCTCCGTCACGTGTCCGCGGGCAGCGGCCGCCGAGGCACGCCCGGGAGGCCTGCCCCGCCGCCTCAATCGCGCGCGCACTGCCGTGAGTCACCGCCGCCACGCCGCGCCCGGCCGTCTTCTCGGCCTCCCCAAGGTTGATTCATTGGCCAAGGTCTGTGGCGCGAGTGCTAAGGCGACGAACATTGCTCCTCCACGGTCCCCGGAGATCGGAACTGCCGTATACGGAACTACTATATCCAGTGTCTCCCACTCTCCAACGTGATTGAGACGTGAGGATTGAGAATTATTACTTATGTCGATCTCTCCATTGTTTTTTAGGTTTTAATCAATTAAGTTCAACGCCGTGAAAACCCAAAAGCAATGGAGAGATCAACTGATCAGCCATAGGATCAAAATTATTATTTATGTCCAATTCGTACAAAAATGGTTATTTTAACCTGTAGATTGACCTCAATTCAAGCCATGATATTGTAAACATAAATACAATATGATATTGGGCGTAAATTCTTAGGGAAGATAAGGGAAACTTTTGGTATTAATTCAGAATCATGGACTTCTTTCCTTTTTTTTGATATTTTTTGGCTGGTTACTTTGGGAGGCCACAGACAACTGAGGTCATTTTTTGATGTTAGGACTGGTGGAAACAGCTGGTAAGGGAAGGATTATTGGGCCATGGAGGAAGGGTGGATAGAAACCCGGTGGGTGTTGGCTTCCTCTTAGCGAAAGGCGCCGAGGGCCCACGGTTTAACGTCCCATCTACATCTACATGTACAAAATTCCCTGCAAGCCACTTCAGGGGTGTGTGGCAGGGGGTGAATATTCACCAATATGCATTACACTATACCCTAAAGTTAGTGTAACTACGACTATTATGCATTGGCATAAATCGCTAATGCTTGTCACGATGCGAAGCCTCACAAGCATGCACTACACTACAGATATTATCACAAAGAAGAGGGACCGTTAATATATATACATGTATTTTGCAACTACACAAATGGACAGAGACTCAAGACTTATGAAGAAAACATGCACGGCGTGCTGTTAGTACAAGGTAACAGATAAGAATTCAAGTATTAGGGAGGACTAACACTACTAAGAGCTACACTACCTATCGACAAACCTAGATAAAAGTCGCATTGGCAGCTTTTATGGTCTCTTATTGTTTGTGGGAAAAATGACATATTAAATCTGTCCGTTCTACAATCTAGTTTATCTAATTTTATTCTCATGATCTGCTCTACCGTAGTATGTCGGATTTCGTAAAATATTAACAACGTCGTCAGAGAATAGACCGGTTTGGAACTTACATAATAGATTGAGTCTAAATTTTAATCGACGGTCTGAAAGCGTTTCCCATCCCAGCTGCTGCAAAAGGTCAGTCACTTACGAGATTATCACAACGGCCTTTAACGTATCTTGTCGATCTTCGCTGCACGCGTTCTAACTCAGTTTCCAAGCCTATCCCATAAGGATCCCAAATACTGGTAGCATATTCCAAGTGGAGTCTAACGAGGGAGAAGTAGCTGATTTCCCTAACTTTATCGTCAAACCTGCCAAGTACTCTTTTAACAATTCCCAATTTACGATTAGCTTGACCGGTAATTTCTCGAATAAGTTTACTCCACGAGAGATCATTAGTCAGTTTAACTCCGAGGTATTTAACCAATTCTACAGTCTCTAATTTGCTGTTGTTTATGTAATAGCTGTTACAAGGAGCGTTTATCCGTTTCCAAAAATTCATAACAACGCATTTTTTCAGGTTAAATTCTAGCTGCCACGCATCGCACCACTCCTGTATTCCCTCGAGGTCCCATCCGTTGGACAGAATACTGTACCTGAAACTATCTCCACTAAGTACCCAGGGAGGGATCGGGATTCTAAAGAAAAATCTCTAGCATCGCTCGTATTCAAACCCGGACCCTTGGAACGGAAAGCCAGTACTCTAGCCACTGCACCAAACTTACCTCTTTTGTTTTTTAATCACCAAACCTTACTTGAATGGAGCATTCATGTAAATACCAAAATGAGTTCAGGTCAACACCATTCGCCGAGTTTGACTCTCCTTGTTGTTGAACGGCTGATTTAAAACAAGCGTTGAAGTCACCGTGCAAGAGCGATTCTTCAACGTGAATCATCGAGGCGAGCTGGATTTCTACACAGACCTCTGTATTCCTGGTCGATCTTCTACGATATTATAGTTTAGTATATCATTATTCTGTCAACTTTTCCTTATGAAAAATTGCATTCGGAAAATATCGGCATTGTACGTGTATCTACTTGGTGTTGTTCAACACATTGTTTCAGCATTATTTGACGATTAATCCGAATTTTATGATAGAGTGATGATTGACAGTTCAATGCAAAAGATTCTCAAAATATATTTGGTCAACTATGAAGATAGAGGGCTAAAGCAAACAAACATAAGTAAAAATACGAACTTACATTACCCTGGCCCAAAATCGGGGGCTAACATAACGCAATCAAAATACGATGCTCACAAGTGGGCGAAATCGCCTATTTTCTGAAATCAGAAGCTACTTGAGTATGTAATCTAGTTAAGTAAGTGAGTGCATACATGAAATCTGATTATAATTGAAAAATTTCAACGGGAATCATCCATTTAAGAACAACTACACCGCAATAATAGGCATTCACCGCGGACGATTTTTGGTAATTATTATGAAAAATATTCCGGTGATCGAGTATGCTGAATAGCCTGAATATGGTGCTATTTACGTACTTGTTAGTGCCAAATAGTAAAACATTTTAACAGCCAAGAGAATACAATGCAATACTACGGAATTCTAGTTGTGCAGACGTTTCTCTTATAGATCATCACCTTTAAGACCTTAACTTTATCGAAATTTGCATTAGCTCTCTTAAGAACAAATTACGTTGCTATTACAATCAAGAATATATGTGCATTCATTATTAAAAGTATCAAATTATCCCAATTCAGGCTAAAAATCCAAATTTATTATCCATTTGCTTCGGTGTTTCTCAAGCAAACCGACTGATTCTCCGCCGTACCGACAGCTTTTGCGTGTCGGTGGAATCCACCGACTGGAGCTCGCCGGGGCACCGATCGGGTGCTTACAGAATCGCACGGCTGCTCTGTCTTAGTCGGCGTGACGTCCCACCCGACGAAAAACCTACCGTACCAATCGGTTTGGAGTTACAGAATGACCCCCTGATCCGGTTTGCAACCCGAGAAGATTTTTTTTTCAACATTCACCGGGAATAAAGTACATAGCTAGCACAAACAACCCTTTCAACAGCAATAGAAAAGGCGAGGAAAACCCGATATTTAAAATATAATTAATAAAATACTAAGAGTACGCACATTCAAAATCAGGCTTGGGGACTTATATCCTTGAATCTATTCTTGTATGCTGGAGGTATACTATGAGAGAATGGCGCGTACTTTTGTAAATAGCACTATGATGAGTTTAAAACTCAGATGGATTCGATTGGAAAACGCAGTAATGGTATTGTTGATAACTCTTATTTATGTAACTTATGATCTGTTTGAATTTCAAAAAATCTAGTTATTCAATATTGAAATGATGAAAAGAACCAATTTATTTAAAAAAAGTTTCAACTACCTCTGCATTTCCATTTGTAGCTATCTTTTAAGTGGATGAATAGAAATAACTAATATATATCCTGTAAGGACATTGTGACAAAAAACAATTAACTTGGAGTCGAATAAAAAAATAGGATATCATTTTGAACATGTGCTCGTTGTATGTCATATTTTCTCTAAGGTTGCATTTCCTCCAACTCGATGGCGCTCCTGTTGGAATTTGAAACGCAGCGTTGTGCTGCGATGCGGAATTCCTATTTACCTTGAGTGCAGCCCAAGGAAAAGTCCCGGAACCCTAGCTCTCTCTATACCTGTACAACGCAACCCTCGATGACACGTTAAATTAGCCCTTTCAGGGTGGGCAATGGGTGAATATGGGATAGAAGGAATCGGTGGCGAAACACGGATAGGTTATGCGGTGGAAGATGACTTAGGAGTAAAATAGCCAGTGCTGTGATTGGTGGGCGCGAGGCCTGGGAGGGAATGAATGAGACAGAACCCTGGCGTGACCGCCGCTGTGGAGATGCGTATGAATAAATCACGTGCTCGAGAAAGAAACGGGCGCACTGGTTGCGTGCAAACAATGGACGCGGAGATGTGGGAGCAAAACTACTGAGTAAGGCGGAGAATGTCGTGCATGAAAGAGTAAGGGAATACGTGAAGGAGTGGAATTATAAAAAAAGTGAGAAGCCAGCAGAGAAGGTAATAGAGCTTGCAGGAAACCAGTCCTCAGATTCACATTGATGAGTTCGCATTTAGTAGACGGAAGTGTCACTCCAGCATCTGAAGCTTCGCAAATAGTTTATCTTCTAAGATTATAATTGACGTCATACAAATTTCAGCCACGGAAAATAGTTTAAAGTTCTCGGATGAATCTCAGTTAAAAGCAATGAAGTATATGACTAGACTTTTTGCGGACGACTGCATCATTTATCGAAGAATACGTAATCTGAGCGACCATGAAGCCCTTCAGGACGATGTTAACAAATTGAAGAGTTGGGTATCGTTAAATGAGATGGATATAAATGTACAAAAATGCAAGTATGTTAACTTTAGCAATAAAATTATTACCACAACTAGAATATACGAATTCTCTGGCAATGCAATTCCGAAATCCGATAGCTGTAAGTATTTGACAAATAATTTAGACTGGGACTTAAATGTGAATTGCATGACCAAAAAGGCGTTCAAAATGCTGCATTGGGTAATGAGAAACCTCAAAGGGAGCCGCAAGGTTACAAAGGATATGGCCTATAAAACACTGGGTCACCCTATCTTAGAGTAGGTTCGCTTCTCTTGTATGGGATCCATACAAGAAAGGTCAGGATATTAAATTGGAGAAAGTGCAAAGAAAAGCAGCCAGGTATGTGTTAGGAAGATATAAGAAAACGGACAGTGTTGAGAAAATGATCCACGAACTAGGATGGGATAGCTTAAATCAAAGGAGGAAAAGGAGCAGGCTATGTGGGATGCATAGAATAGTTACCGGGGAAAGAGCATGGGACGACCTAGGGAAGGAAATATTAAAGCCAAACTTTGTTTGAAAGAATGGTCACCAATTTAAGATAAAGTGCCGATCACAAAAGGACTAACGTTGAGAAGTTTTCATACCTAAATGGAATAATACTTGACTGGAACGATCTACCAGCAAAGCTTCTCGAACCCTTCCCAAAAAATGTAAATATATTTAAGAATAGATTGAAAAAGAATGTTTTTATCATTTAATTGTAAGGTATTGTTTGCCAGGGATGATGCGTATTGTTCGTACCTTGTTTATCTATGTTACCACCATAGTCCACTTGTCCACTTGTACCATTATTAATTGTCTTACCACCAATTGTCCACTTACCACCAATTGTCCACTTGTACCATTATTAATATAATAATAATATGTTCTAAATGCTAAAATACCAGAATATTGAACAATACCAAACCTATTATAAACGAATGCAGTATAAATGTGAGAGATAATGGGTTTAACATAACAATGCTCTGTACGCTCAGAGTTCGTTGGTGTCAAAATGTTATACTTGGTCAACTTGAAACAAGTTTGGAAAAGTTGGAGTTACATTCCTAGCTATGAATTGAGATGAAGTGCTGTTACGTGCTCGGCTTCATAAAAATCTCTTTCGTTTTGGTAATCGAATCACGGATTGTTTGAGGAAGTAATTATAACTTTTATTACTGAAATGGAACTATTCACATGCTATTACAGTAAAATTAAATAAAATCTTGCAGGATTATAAATACACCCCTTTTCATTAATGATTTTCACTTTAGAGTGAATTAAAAATTAGCATGGAAAAGAAATTTGTTTCGCCGTAGGAGTAAAATGGATAAGAACGTTGGAAAAGAAATTGATTAGAAAATCAGGGTGTAGTCAGTCCATTTTTCGCATTTTTGGATGGAAATTCTATTTTGTTGGGCGTTTATGGGCACGTCAAACTGATCAGTAGCGATTAATACTCGTGGTCAATCTTCATGGTTTGGCGTTAATTCAACGCGGACCCAGGCACAAATGCCGTGCCACCAGGCTTGTCGTGAGTGGGGGAAAAAATTAAATCTCTGCGAAAATGGTCCTCTCTCATTCTACTCACCTACCTCAGCAATTTTCACAATTCCCAAGCAGTATGCATGTACATACTATGCATGTTGGCATCTGGTTTAAACTGCTCACAATGAAAGGATATGTTGTTCAAGTTCATCGATAAAACCATACACTCAAAGTGTCTTCTAACGTTATCATCCTATCAATCGTGTGGCAGTGCCAAGTAGTATAGCGATATACCACAGAGGAAAAATCATTCGCCCCGACCTGAATTCGAACCCGGATCCCTCGATTACGCGCCGAGTGCTTTAGACAGTTAAGCTACCGAGGCGTCCTCCTCCCCTGTGGGTTTTCGCCTTGACCGGGATTCGAACCCGGATCCCTCTATTTCGCGCCGAGTACTTTAGCCAGTTAAACTACCGAGGCACCCTCCTCCCCTTTGGATTTTTGGGTTCGAATCCCGGTCAAGGCGAATGATTTTTCCTCTGTGGAATATCGCACTTATGTGTACTTGCGGGTGACTCCCACTCTTGGGCGGGTAAAAGTATATACGCTAGTCTAGGTATCCTGAAAAAAAAGTGCCAAGTAGCACTCACAATGTACGCACGAGTTAATGGAATCTTAAATTATCCGTCATATAAAGTATTAGCATCCATTGTTTGTGTCTTAATAAGCTTGGGCCGATAGGCCGATAGTAGAATTATGGAATGTAAGAAGTGCGCTCCTTAGCATTTGGGAAAATCCGATTCTGCAAAATGTCATTCACATGAAAACATCAAGCATCATTCAGTCTTAAATCTTTCTACCTTCAATTTTTTCCTGTTTGAGCAAAAATACTAATAGATGTACGATCAAAAAGAAGGAATTCACATTTTAAATGCACTTCCGCCGTTTCGAGGTAGACAGATTGAGGGACTAACAAGCTGCCTCAGGTGTACTCTATGTCATTCCGTTCACACAGACGTCTTGCACATTTTATTAGCGTCTCTCAAATGTTGTGGGTAGCCCGAAATAGCTGTGGTTTTATCTAAACGGTGTCATTCACCAGTGAACATATAGTGTCTCTCTTGGCTTCATTCACGGTCTCCTGTATCTAAGTATCCAAATGCTTCTTGTCTTTGGATTCACCTCAAGCAAACTCACCCGCATCTACACCTTCCCTCCGCTGAATTAACTCCTTCATATTTCTGCTCAGGGATGTCACGCTGATTGCACCCATACAGCGAGACAATCAACGAAGGATAATTCTTCCATACACGTCTATTGTTCAGTCCACATTGCTCCGGGACCCTTACAATCCTCGGAGTTCTATTTTTACATCATGCACGTCTCTCAAGTGACCGATTCACAACGCATTTAAGGTGGTTTGAGCGAGATAGTTCCCTAGTCATACTGGAGACCATATTCAAATTTTATTTTTTGATTTCAGCGTCTGTAAGAAGTGTGCGGAAAATATTGTAAAATTAATGGTGCAAATATATAGATATACATATATATATATATATATATATATATATATATATATATATATATATATATATATATATATATATATATATATATATAACCAACATTCTCAATAATTAAATAAATATATATACATAGGTTAGTCTCTAGCTTGACTCATTTTTTCACGTCGTATGGCTAAAAAGCTTTCAAAAGAGCAGGTTCTTTTGCGATTCTATAAACATTACTGCGGTAGGTAATGGATTATTTTTTTATAAATAGGTGGGAATTCATATAAACTAAACACCATTAGATTTTTGACGAAATCTAGGCGTTAGAAATTCCTACTTTTTCGATATTCTCCCTATGGAGCGCACAGCCGTAATATATCTTATGTAAAACCGCTTGTATTTTCAGGAAAATTGCTCGAAAAGTAGTTAGGCAAGGGGTTAATATTTTGATATAATTGGAAATATATGTTTGTTTTTTTCTTTAAAATGAGGCCAAGTTCATCAAATTCTTGGTGGAGTGATTTTTCGCTCAAACTACCTTAATGACGGAAGTGCACATTGTGGCATTCCCAGGTTTCATCCGTCATGCGTTAGGGTGGAGGTGACCTAAAATGTTATGAGTCTCCGTTTCGCCGTTTTCGCTATATAAAGGCATTCATAGTTCGATTCTCGTTGTACACTACCAAAAAAATTATTCCAATGTTCGGGGATGCGGCTAGCTCTTCAATGTTCTACCAGTAACCTTCTCTGCACTTACATCCTTCGTAGCCAACTAGCCTGCACAAACTCGTTCGTTATTTTTTCATTTTCCCCATTGGCTTTACAGGCCTACGAAATTAGAGCGCTAAACCACACCGGATGAAACGAGCTACACTGCACTGCGGCCAACGCCTTGCGATATGTCTGTATGTAACTAGGTAGCTCTCCAGTCTTCATTTTATATCGTTTTATTGCTTCGATAAAATGTTGGGTCATATTTCATGACTATTGATCAGTTACGTAACATTTAAACTGTAGTATTCTATGCAATGTACTTGGAATACCTATATTATATGTCATGTGTTTGGAATTCCGGAAATATCTACCGTATGGTTTAGGATTTAATTTTCCATTTTTCCTAAATTCTTGTCAAAAACGGGGAGCATATTGTTGGCCTTCGCAAAATGCGATAATTTTGATACTTTAAAAAGTTAGTTTGTAGAATCTGTACCGCTGAAGTTTATTACGGGAAACGTCTAATTGTGACTCGTAGGTGAGCGTTAGTTATAATAAATTAATTTATGAGAGCCATCATCGCCGTCAGCTTCTTTAACTTGCACATCATTTGGTAGGCGCTGACTCAGCTGTGGCTTGATTTTCTGTGTCACTCCCGAAAATGTTTTGAAGCGTTCTGGGAATGACAGTCTTGGCTTTTTACATTCAGAATTCGATGCTCTCTCATCGTGTTACCTCTCTCTGCACGCTTAAACTTCCATGCATCGGAGTTATTCGGCCATTTTCCTTGAATTGCACAAATTTTTCAATATTTCGCAACTTATAGGGAGCGTGGCGGCCTAGTGGGTAGAGCGCTTGGCTACTGATCGAAGGGTCCCGGGTTCAAATCCGAGTAAAGCCTTTGGACGCCCCCAAACAAAAAAATCCTCGGAATGTGAGGTGGCCCAGGGAAAGGAACTCCCCCCCCCCCCGCCCTGAATGTGTGAAATTCACACGCCTGTGGCTTAGTGAGGGTGAGCTCTACCCTCAACTATCCAAATCACTGAGTGTGCAAATCACTGAGTGTGGGTTGAATCACTGAGTGTGCAACTTATATCACTTCTTTCACCTTTGTGAATTCAGCTCTTTCCGTGCTTTTATTCCTTAGAACGCTCAGTTAGATCTCAACGCTTTCAAATGAACTCCCTTCCAAACTCTTAGTAATTAACTGTGTATACATATTGAAGGCTAAGACTTGCCTTATATCTTTCACGTCTGGCGCTATAGAAGCCTTCCCAACCGAATTTTTTTGCGATTTTATAAAAATATTACGGTGAACAATACATTTATTTAAAAAAGTGGAGCAAAGTACGATATACAAGTTTTTAAATTTCTGACGCGATATGTGCGTCTGAAATTTCTGAATTAAAAAAATAATATCTCGTTGAAGTACAGAGCCCTTCCATATTCCATGGTAAACGGCATATATTTTTGGCATATTGCTCAAAAATTGGCAAAGTAAACGGTTGATATTTTGGCTTATTTGGTATTAGAAAGATGAGATTTTGTCTATATTACAATGAGGTGAAATTCATTGAATTTTGTGGCTAGCAATGTCTCGCTCAATATAAGTATGGAAATGTCACATTTTTCTAAGCATATGCATGGTACCTCACCTAATATTTTCTTCACGCCCGGTCATGAATTCCAATAACCAACTATGAACATACTTTTCTGGGACTAGAAAATATTATTTTCCAACACTTGAATTCATTCGAGTAATATCGGAACCTTGCCACAACAGTCTTATACTCGGACCATAATAAACCCTGAGTGAAAATTTACGACTTCGATCTGCTTTCTTGAAGTGCTCAGGGCCATTCTGGCTGTGCTCACATGAATGTCGTTTGAAGAACCTTTCATTCCAACACATGGCCCGTCGGCCAAAAAAGTGAAGTGTGAATGAGAGATTCAAAATCCGTCTCGCTCCACGTTATGCCCTTCATTTGGATTTCACCCTCATTCAACTCTCCAAATGGCTTATTTTTCCACATGTCCTTGCTGGTGGAAATGCCACTGGTCTGGAGATTTCGCAATTGCTAATGTATGGCTCCGAATGGTTTTCAATTTTTTTGGCTCGTCAATGGATCTTTGCGATTGGTAGGTTGTAAATCGAATATATATATATATATATACGAGTTCGTGGAAAATCACACACGCGATAATATAAATAAACTATGCCACAGGTGGGGCGGAATGAAATATAAACACATAAAAAAGAACACTCACACTATAAGTTGATATTTCGGTTGCTCTAGAACCTTTCTCAAAGATAGACGGATACAGACGGATACGGATTCTGTATCCGTCTATCTTTGAGAAAGGTTCTAGAGCAACCGAAATATCAACTTATAGTGTGAGTGTTCTTTTTTATGTGTTTATATTTCATTCCGCCCCACCTGTGGCATAGTTTATTTATATATATATATATATATATATATATATATATATATATATATATATATATATATATATATATATAATGTCTTGGTAGAAAATCGCTCTCGGCGACGATGCACATGCATAAATAAAACAGTGATACACTAAACAAACACAGAAACACGCAAAAAGGACACTCACAAAAGAAAACTTGTACGTTTCGACGCCAGGACGCCATCGTCAGCGGTAGAAGATTCTTCTACCGCTGACTATGGCGTCCTGACGTCGAAACGTACAAGTTTTCTTTTGTGAGTGTCCTTTTTGCGTGTTTCTGTGTTTGTTTAGTGTATCACTGTTTTATATATATATAAATATATATATATATATATTCGATTACTCTCGATTCGATTCGAGTACTCTCTCCAGTTCGGAAGAAGACAGTTGATTGCTGTCGAAAATTAAACAACGATTCGTGTGAGTTTCTTTTGTTTGTGTCACTATGTTTTTACTTGTCACGTCTGTGACTCCTTATTGGGTATATGTATATATATATATATATATATTTATCACCCGAGTGATTCTCCTAGAAGTTTTATATATATATATATATATATATATATATATATATATATATATATATATATATACGAGTTCGTGGAAAATCACACACGCGATAATTTAAATAAACTTTGCCACAAGTAGGGCGGAATTAAACATTGACACAAAAGAAGGAACACTCACACAATAATATCTGATATTTCGGTTACCATAGTAACCTTTCTCAAACACAGACGGATATGTGTATATGAAATATATATATATATATATATATTTCAGAATTTAACGTGATATATTTTTATTTCGCTGCAGGCGCCATCCAGCAATTAAAGTTTTTCGCGAGGTCTTCTCGGAGAATCGTTTACCGAACGCTGCTCGCCAAGAGGCACGATGAAATTCTCATTGTCTAATGCCAATAACTCGAACACCTCTTTACCGCTCCCCTGAAAGGTTTCAATGACCTTCCAGTCGCGTCGTCCGACTCATCTATTTCACCTTCCGGCTTGAAAAGACTTCGGGTCCATTTCGCAGGGATGGCGTCCTTTCCCGCGTAAGCTGGAGGTGATTACAATCGGCGGTGGCAACAGCGTTCCTCGGGGCACTTGGATGTTGCCTTCGAGAGTAAGGAAGTATAATGGTTCACGACGGTGCTTCTTTATGAAAGCCTCCGCAGAATGCGGATCATTGGTCGGTGCCTTTGGCGGGTTAATGCCTCCACTTACCCTCTTCGTAATGAAAATAAAAGCAAAGGTTTCCGGAATTACTTTTAGTCGAGCTCATACACGTCACTCGATAATTTTTGAACTCTGTTTTTTCCACGCTCTTTATTTCGTGGTCATTATTTCGATATATAATGTCATTATCAAGCCCTTGGTAGTAAGAGTCGCCGCTGTATCATGGTATGGAATAAAAGAGCGTGAAAAGTAAGTAAAGTAAGTAAGTAAGTTTATTATTACTACATACACAAAATACATTTCAATTGCAAATTTTGAGTAAATTTTGGTAGCCTTGAAGGAGAACCTGTTTTAAGGCTACCATCAAATATTAACAGGTTATGCTTACTCTTAAAAATACATAAAGCTCATGTAGTGAGATCAAGACAATTACTTAACAATGTGAGTGCGTACCTTAAGAAGCTACTAAGACTTATGGATTTAATTATAACACATTAACAGCAATATTTACAAAAATATTTATAACACGTTTACAACAATATTTACAACAATATTTACAACAATATTTCCTCTACACTCTCTTTGGTGATAAGCCATGAATGCACATTTTTCGAAAACATTTTCACAGACTTAGAATTAATGCATGAATGAAAATTTAAATATCGTCAAATTTGGTTTGGGTAAGGCTATACTTTTTTCACGCAGGGTAAAGGGAGAAAGCAGGCACAGAAATATTCCAGAGTTACCACTTCTAGTATAAAAACACCGTAGAACCTTATAAATATATAAATGCCTCAATGGAAGCAAACCTAAATGTAGAAAGATATATTCAAATACAAATTACTTATTTACTGAGCTCCCTCTGTCGTTTAGACCCGCCTTTGTTCCTGAGGCGCGTCGGGGCGTTCGATTAAACTCGAGGAAGGAGGAATTGTGAGTTAATCCCCAAAACATAATCACAGTGAACAGTAATTTTGGTCATTTTTTGCAACTGTATGGAGCTAATAAATGGACAAACAAATAAACAGTTGGCGTATTATTATTATAAAGATTTCTTCGCCGGTCAGCGGAGTGTCCTCGAGTTTTCTCCTCGCATTAATTTCGCTATCGTTCCGTAAATTATAATCCGTTGTTTCTCCGTAGTCTTTTCATCCGGCTTTAAAATTGTGAGTGTAATTTTTCTTTTAACGTCCTACATATTTTTGAGTTCCGCGTGTGCTCTCTTGCTGGTCCTGAAATATTTCTATTGGAATCCTGCCTCAAGTGAATAGTTCCCAGGATGAAAGAGTGAAAGAGGAATGCCTTTCCGCTCTAGTTAGGGCACATCTCATCTACATCTACATACTACCCCGCAAGCCGCCTCAATAGGCGTGTGGCGGGGGGTGTTAGGACACCACCCGTTTACATATAAAAAGGAAACGCTCTAATGAAATTACGCCTAGCATTTATTAAAGTCCCTTATTGTTCGGGGGAATAACGAATTCCCATACCTATCCGTTCGGCAAAATATCTCTCTTAATTTATCGTTTCTGTCGGACCTGGAAATATAGTGGGGTTCTAATATGATGTTCTCCGTGTTGCTCTGAAAGATATCTTTTCTCAATCGTTCAAGCAATCTAAGCCTAGCGCGCAGCCTCCGAGTCTCTAGCGGCTCCCAGCCTAATTCGTTTAACATCTGTGTAACGCTCTCTGTACGCCCGTAGCAGTTTTTGACGATTCGCGCAGCTTTCCTTTGTATTTTATTAAGTTCCTGGATTGAGTCTTTCTGCACTGGATCCCATATGCTCGCTGCATATTCAACGTGTGGCCGGACGAGTGCGAAATAGCACCTCTCTTTTACTTTTTCATCCGAAAATCTTCCCACAATACGCTTGACGAATCCTAGCTTCTTCAGAGCTCTGCCACAAATATTTCTTATATGTGCTCCCCACGATAGGTCCGAAGTTATCGTAACTTCTAGATACTTCACTTCATCTGTCGCCTTTATGTTAACACCATCCACAACTACATGGGAATAGTTGGACGACCTCCGCAAGAAATGTAACGCCGTGCATTTGCTCAGATTAAGTTCGAGTCCCCACTCTTGGCTCCACATATGAACGTTGTTTAAATCCGATGTTAGAGTTTCAAAGTCAGAGTGATGACTAATTTCGCGATAGATGACAGCGTCGTCGGCAAATAAACGTATTTTACTGCTAATTCGAGAGCATAGATCATTTATTTATATAATGAACAAAAGGGGGCCGATCACGCTTCCTTGTTGGACGCCTGATATCACTTTAACTACATCAGAGCTAATTCCGTCAAGAACTACTTTATGCTTACGATCACTCAGAAAGTCGCGTATCCAGTTTACTACTGTTTCGTTTAGGCCGCATGACTGTAATTTGTATAAAAGTTTGTTATGAGGTACCTTGTCGAAAGCTTTCTTAAAACCTAGAAATAATGCGAGTTAGTTGAGAGTATTTTGAGTGCTGAAATGAATGACTTGGTATGCGAAACAAAATAAAAGGGAAATCCTCTTGCTTTGGTAATAAAATTCGTTCATAAATGAATAAACGTCGAAGGACTAGGTTGGGAACCGCTGGGAACTAGGGGGCTCCACCCAAGGCTTCGATTATCTGAAAAATTCAGATCATGTGAACTTCATGGTGACACGGTGGGTATTATTTTCTCCTTATAATATCTAGAGCTGTTATAATCGATAAAATAAGAGAGTTACTGCTAAAGTGATTGGCACAAAAATCCTCCTACTCACGTTCACTAATGACTACAACAAAACGGAGACAAAGACGCTCCGTTGACATATATTTCCATTTTCGTCCTTCACTCTTCCTATTCCTCATCCCCATTCTCCCTCTTTTCATTGCTCGTGTCCTTACAACCCATACCACACGCCTCTGCAGTGACTCTCTGGGTAGTATGCAGATTTAGAAGGCTGTAAAAAAACCTGACTGAGTAAATTTAGACGCCAAAGACTCTGTCTTGTGTTTACAGTAGCTGAAGTAGATGAACACACATTAACATCCACGTCATATTATTCCGTATCTCGTCATGCAATTCCCGGTCAAACAAATCCTTGCCTTTTTATTTGTAACTTTGCTCACCAAGTATCTGTTTGCCCGGTTCATTGAGCTGACTTTAGAGGGCGTAACGTAAGCTCGCCAAGGTGAAGCCAGCCAGTTTTCTCAGCTTGCGAATTTAGCCAATATTGTTTCTTAGGATTCATTCTGTTATAGGAGATATAATTACTTTTTTCTGCAAGAACGTCTTTTGGCCAGAATAAGAAAAACTTGCCTTGTATTCACAGATGGTGTGCTGCTCGATTTACATCTGTAGTAATTGGCACGATATGGATATACCAGCCATTTCCTTCAGTGATTTAACGTGCCTATGACAGTGAGTATTTTAGCCAGCATTGACAATATATCTAAACTTCTTGTTAATGAGCGAACGATGCCCCTAGCCTCATCCTCCACATAGTGCTCAGTAATTTGACTTGCGTTTGACTGTGATTACCTACCTCGTATTTAATGTTTACCTAAATTTTCTGTAAATAAGGGAGCCTCACCTTTTGCCTCATCTTCATCTCGGCGCTCAATGATCTGACATGTCTTTGACAGTGATTACCTAGCTGGTATTAAATAAGTGTCTAAACTATGTGTTAATGAGGGAAAATTGCCCTTAGCATCGTCTTCCTTTTAATGCCATGTGTTTTCAAGTGTTGACAATGTCTCTGAATTTTGCATTTATATGTGAGCAATCATTTTAACCTTATCCTCCTAATTTTTCTCAGTTAATTTCCATGCTATTTACTGTGATTACCTTGCTGGTATTGACACTAATTTTAATTTGTTCATTGTTCATATTGACTTTTGCGCAAGGATATTTTTAGTAATAACCTGGTGATGATGCTAATATACTTATCAACTTACTGTTTATTCCCTTTGAAAGTTTTGCATTGTCTTTTATTACTATGCATTTGGCCAATAATTGTGAAAAAAGTACTACCAAGTGAGAGTGTTTTTAAAAATGTATGTGAAACTAATTTTTTATTCAGTTTGTACGTATGATTTTTCGCACCTTGATCTAAGAATGAGACATTTTAATTTTCCTGGCTGCATTGCAATATGTTTCGTTTCTCATAATATATTTCTACAATATCATTTAAATCCCGAATCTCCGGTAGATATTTACTAAATGTTTCATTGACGGTCGCTTACCTTACATAAGAATTTGATTCCAATACCTCTTTGAAAAATTCTGTATTCTAATGTTAAAGTGTAGAAATGTTTTAGCATGTAAGGTCCATCAAGTGTATTTTGATAAAACTTTGTCAGTGCATTACATAGATCTTATGTAGTTTCGTAAATAACATTTCGTACGCATACGGGATTCTTTCACTTTAATAAAGCCTATTGCCTACACATTTCACTGTCTAACTTGTATTCGCAAAACATTTGCATCCCACACTTTGTTGCCTTGAAGCAGTATATTCATCTTACTTATTAATATCTGACTCCGTGGCTAAATAAATTGAATAGGTACGCCTACAGGTTTTTTTCAGCTTTTTAATCTTGATCATGGATATGCTGAAGAGTCGTCGTCTTAATATTATAAGGACAAAATAGAAATCGTGGTGGTAAATAAAAAGCGTGTCAAGGCTCTACCTGGGAATTTCAATATGGCCGGATGCGCAAAGATCCCTCCTGGCTTCACTTTCTGACGATAGGAAGTATTGGGGACGTCCCCTCCAGTCAACTCAATGGTCCAGCTTAATCCTTCATTGGTTCCCGTGTACATATCGGAATATTTTCCAATATATGATCATATTCCCTCATGGATCGGGGTTTTGAAACCACTGCAAACACATCTACATTTTCAATTGTCTTCGTCTCTCAACTTTCTATTCCGGACGGCGGTCTTGCATTTGGAGTATTACCGCAGGATATGAGTGTGGAATATTTCATACTGCTTTACTACCAATTATTATACGATTTAATTCATAACATATAGGATGCATTACGGGAACCACAGAAATGGTTAAAGTTTATATAATTATATTACTGTCTTACGAATCGGCCATTGTGCAGTGCGGAGATGAGAAATTAGTGTTGAACTGGATTATGAGTCTGATGCTTTGGCTTCTTATTGGAATATCTTAACTCGTTTCCAATAGCTACCCGTGCCACGTTGTATAGTTGAGCGGAATTTTAACCCTTTGTTGCTAGGTGTTCCGTAATCTGCACATACCTCTGGAGCCATTTCTGAGGTTTTTTTATACCAATGAACAATATGACGAATTTTCTGCTAATATGAAATATTAACAAATAAAAATGTTTAAAAAAATAGTTTTTTTACGTTTTCATCTGTAACCTCCATTAGTTATAGAAGAAACAATTCTTTTTCAAAATATAATTACGCACATTAAAAGAACAAACCCTAGTTTCCACTAACTTTTTATATTCTGGCACGACACACGTTTCACCACACTGTGGCATAGCCATACCACAGTACATGTTTTAATATCCATCGTCTCCAGCAAGTCAAGCCTGATACAATCAGTTTCATAAAACATTTGTTCATAAAGGCTTAGGGCCCTGATTTAATGCATGTAAGTAAAAAGCAAATGTCAGGGTATAAGTACGGTGGCTTAACTCCACCCTCCCAACGGTCTCCTTCAGTGCTGCCACGCCCTCACATTGTCCGTCGTTTGTATCCGTCATTTAACGCAAACTTCGTCAGATGAATACCCTTAGAAAATATCAAATTATGGTAATTTCAATGTTGAAGTTAGTGTGGCCAATGGCTCGTTCACAGCACCGTGGGAAATTTGGCATTCCTGTTTTCCTCGAAAAGCTTGAATGGGTAATCTTTCTTGCTCTGAAAACACAGAATCTAGATGGAGATGGCCTCTTTTAATTGCTGGCACATTAAACCCCCGTTTCGTTCAGGGGGAAGTTCTGTTTGAAAGTTTTCCGCTAATTGAAAATTCGTCTCGCCAGAATCCTTAACCTTTTGGATACTATAAACTGAAGCAGTGTGTGGGGAAAAAGTTTCCAACGCTAAAGGTAATCATTAAACGGAGGAAAATTGCTGCAAATGATAGAGGTGACGAGTAACGCAGGATCACCACGCAGTTGGCATGTGGCTAGGTATTTTTTCCGGTATTCTGTACGGCGTCGCGTCGTGCCCTCGGAGAGCAAGTGTAGTGGCAAATGGCATGCTAATTTTAATTGGTTGGCATACATCAAAGTGATAAATGTCGCTTGGCGCTTCCTCTCAACTAGCGACGTTAAATTTCGTCGGGGGGAGCATTTGGTTCCCGGAAAAATGTCGATGTGTAGAGAGGTCTTTCACCTCGCCATTCTGAAATATTTGCGCGATCCATCTTCCTTGTAGAACCCAAATGTTTCATTATTGATTACTCTTAAATAGCTATATCCAACAATGAAATGCATGAGAATAAACATTTTGGTCCATTTTTCTTCAATTGAACGTATTTTCTCGCATGCTAAATTAATTTCCGTAGTTGGGGCACTCATGAATGCCTTTCACGTAGCATTGCACTTTTTACAAATAGCTTATTATCTTTTCAGCCTCTTCCGGTGTGAAAAAATCGATTGGGACATTGCTACGTCACGTCTCTTTTTGTGGGGTCCCCCAGGGCTCAGTCCTTGGGCCTATACTGTTTCTTATATATATAAACAATTTCAGTGCTGGAATATTCAGCGGTAAATTAACATCCTTTGCGGATGATAAGGTAGAACAAGGTAGAAAGGAGTGTTTGAAACAATCAGTCTATCTTCCTTGTTTTATCTGAGTTGTCAGATCATTCATTTCAGCTGGGGCACCTAATAATGTTGTCAGCGTCAGATTTAAAATCGAGTCTCTTATACTAGCCTCGAAGTTATCGCTTATATTTCTTCGTGTTGCAAGGGACTCCCATCCTAGTTTTACCAATAACTAAGTTGCTCTTTGCTTAAGACTAATCCGGCAGATTTTCTCTCAACTTAATCTAATTCTGTAAACAACTCTTTCCCTGATGGGTGCCAAATACGTACTGCATATTTCAATTTCGGCCTTAATAATGTAAAATAACATCTCCGTCAGACCCTCTAATCACATTTACCTACTGTCTAATTAGCCCAAGTTCTTTAGAGCCCGACCCTCGTTAGGCACCATAAGTGAGCGGATTTGGTCAGCCAAATCGCTCGCCAGATTTAGGGTACAACAAGTCCTTCATAAATCTGCCACCATTTTGAATTTTCCATGATTCCGAGGGGTAAAAGCGTGAAAACTAGTGAAATGAGTGGAATTGCAGTAAATATGGCGGGGAGGTAATTTTTTTAAATGCAAAGGCGTGAGTTTATATGAATATATTAAATGAATGATAAATGTTAGATTGATTTATGTTATAAATTTCATCTTCGAAAGCAACGAACAGACAGAGACCTTCATATAAAGGAGTGACACAGAATATACAAGTGTCATAGCGGGGAAGTATTTTGAGTGTGTACAAATCACATTTCTTTATATTGTCTTACGCATGTTAGATATTTTTAAATTAAAATTTCGTTTTTGGGAGTAACGAATCAATCAACCGAACAGTTTATTATAGCTAGATAGGAGAGGGAGTATCAAAACTAAAAATATAATCTAACAGAAAACTACCCTACGCCTAAAGAAAGTCTACAATATTGCAAGTTTTAAACGAAACTAAAAAGTAACTACAATACAAAAGAAACGCTCAAAAAACGGCATGCTATAATATAGTTCTTTCCCACAATAGCTCGTCTTCAAACCCCATTTGCAACAAAAACATAAAACTTCAACATTCGCAAAAGATAGTTTTATGAATTTAGACGTAACTCCTGTACCTTTGGGAAACTGTACTTAGATGTAATTAGTATTATTTAATATTTATTTTACATCATGTCCATTAGATATAATTTAGTGGCCTCCGTATGGATTTCATTGCATGAACCTTAGGATCTCATCCGATGAACATCCACAGGATGTCCAATGCTAAATGGACATCATGCGGTGGCTGGGTATCACCTTAAACAGACGTATTAATAATGCACGCAAAAGGAAATAATTGTACAGGGAAAATATAAAATTCGATTTGAAGCTATTACCTACACGATCACAAATGCAATTAGCTGCTAAGTCAAACACGAATCGTAATCTGCCAGAGAGGAAAAATTAATACAAGCACAATAAACAAAAGCTAAAAATACGTGCTTCATACCTACTGCTGAAAGACACGGATAATAACACAATCACAAATTCAATAAACTGCTCAGTCCAACACGAAATGTTATCTGCCAAATAAATATTGATACAAACTACGAACTTCTAAAAATACAAACACAATGAACAAAAGCTAACAGTACGTGCTATACTGTACTCTGTAAGTCACGGAATCTAACTATATAAATCTCAATTTTACGAATTTACCACCAAATATTCCGAAACTATGAAAATAATGAGGAAATGTATCATTATCGCAATTCAATTTCAAGCAGCACTAATCATGAGAGTCATTTTGTTCAAAACATTATCGCATTTCGTATTTCCATTGTCCTTCGTTTGCTTCGAGCTCAGCATATAGCGACACTTGCGAAGGATGGCCAAACTCAAGCTCCCTTTCTGTTAGCTGCCCAAAATCTAGGTAGCGAAATCCATGCTCCCTAATGCCTAACGAGTTTGGACACGGCTTTAGTAAACTTGACATAGGCAGGCTTCACTTCGTAGAAGTTTATTATATTAGTACTCATGATTAAAGATAATACTTAGAAGGCACTTTTCTAAAAATAAATTTATTTTACGATGAGTTTCACTGATTTACGGCATCGTCAGGTACAGAAGTTTGTTATTTTTGTTAATTGTTTCTGTAGTTACGGGGGAGGAGGGGGGAAATCAAATACTCGGGCAGGGTTGAGGAAGGAAGAAAAAAACACGTTGATTAAGGGATGTTGAGGCGGGAAAAGTTAATTTTATCGGAAAGAAGTGGGGAGGGATGAAAAAACTTCCCTAGCTTAAAAGCTAATTTGCCCCGCACTGACAGAAAGACCAATTAAATTCAAGTGGTGCTCTCTCCCATTCATGAGTACTATTTATTATAGAATTTCAAACCGCCGACCGACCTCCTTTAACCCTCCGTTAGTCGCGCGGCGTCTACTAGACGCCAAGCAATTTTCTTTTCTTTGCCCACATCATGTTTTCATAGTTAGGAATCTCTCCTTCCTTGCATCTTATTTTTTTATGCTTCTGAAATAGTCACCAATACGTTTATATGGTTTGCCACATATCTGGATTAAATACTGATATGTTTACATTTTTGTAGTCTGATAGACGCCACGCGACAACTTGAGTTACAACAGGTTATTTGCTAATTACCTTCGCCATTTTCATTGCAAAAATTTGAAATACGTTTATGTTATTAACAAACAACTATTTAAAGCAGTAAATTTAGGATATGCGTCTTATTGTTATACAATTTTGGGCGTTCAATATAACACTTTGAATGAAACTACTATTACGAACATTTCGCTATGTTTAACACATAATCCGTCAGAAATTTTGCATGTACCACACCGTACAACCTACACCGTAAATATACACGAAAAAATGTCATAGCTGCGGTGGATAATGTGTTTTCAATCTGATAGGATAAAATTTATTTGTTCAACTTCAGCTGAGCGCGCTTTCTAACTAAAATGCTTCCAAAGTCGAGAATTTTGCCTACAAAGTCTCATTTGTTAGGTTCTCAACAAAATCCGTACGGTGAGACTTCAATTTTGTCCAAAAATTAGTATAAATAAATAGTAGTAGAATTATCGGAGTGACTTTATGCCGCACATCCTTCACTCAGAAGGAAAGAGGAGACTTGACGCCTTGGAAATGTTGGATATAATCCAGAATTTCAAAAACAACGTGCCCCTGGCGAAGAAGGAAGTGCTTCCATCTCACTCCCCCTAATTCTCATCTCACTAAACGAACTGTTTCATCAGTGATACCATCAACAGTGCTTCCTTCTTCTTCAACCCGGCACCTCCCTCCTTCTCTACACCGTAATTCTCAGTGACCGAACCATCATTGAGCCTTAACCCAAGGGATTCCAAGAAATAGTATTTCCAAATCCAAGTGCTATTCCTTTCAACAGAATTATTCCTACCAACTAGCAAACATTCCCTGCAAAACCTGCAGCCCTATTAGTAGCCTGGACTTGCTGATTACTCTCAGTGACTATTGTGCATAGAAAGTGAGGAAGAAAATGGCCAATAAGAAGAAGGTGCAGGTAAAAACATTGTTTTTAGGGAAATATCAAGTCACTAAGTGGGAGTTGGAGGTTTCGGTTATAAGTGTCAAAATTCGCTCCCACAATACATTGACATAAAAACCAAATGTGAAAGGAAAAGCAAAAACTTCAAAAACTGTCTTAGTGTGTTGGAATAATTTTATTAGTGAGTAATATTTCATAGAATAAGTTCATCGCCACTAAGAAAGCTGACTATTGTAGAAAGAGGGATTGCATTCCGACGGACATTAGTGAAATAAGAGCTTTCATGGGACTACTTTATATGGCAGGTGTTCTAAGAAATAGCAAGCTCAATACTAGTGACTTGTGGAATAATGATGGAAAAGGGGTAGACATTTTTCGCCAGGTAATGTCTCAGAAACTTTTTCATTTCCTCTTGCAGTATGTACGTTAGGATGACAAAGAAACAAAGAATGAAAGAAAAGCTTTAGACAAACTTGCTCCAGTTTGGGAAGCTTTTGAATTGTTTGCCCAAAACTGCCAAGAATGCTACTCTTCGAATGATAGCTTAACTATTGATGAAATGCTTGCAAAATTTAGAGGAAGGTGCAGGTTTCGTCAGTATATCCCCACGAAGCCCGGAAAGTATGGAAAGAAGGATATTTTTATTGACAGACTCTAGGAGTTTCTACACATTAAAATTAGAAATTAATGCTGGGAAACAGCCAGATGGCCCATTTCAGGTTAGCAACAGCCCTTATGATGTTGTGAAAAGATTGATTCTACCAATTTGAGGTAGTGGATGCAACATCATGGCAGATAACTGCATTACTAGTTTTGAACTAGTTACAGGTATTCTAAAAAGTGACAATCTTACATATGTTGGCACAATTAGAAAAATAAAAGACAACTACTGCCCTCATTTACATCAACACAAGGTCGGCAACAATGTTCATCCCGTTTTGGTTTTCAAAAAGAGTGCACTTTAGGGTCATACATACCCAAAGCAAGAAAAAATGTCCTATTATTATCATCAATGCATCACGATTATGATATTGATGAACTAACAGATACAGCCAAAGATACCTGAAATTTTTACTTTCTACAATGCTACGAAATCTGGAGTGGACGTTGTGAATAAGTTATGCGTGACATACTCTGTTTCGAGAAACAAAAATCGCTGGCCAATGGTTATATTGTACACTATTTTCAATGGAGGAGTAATAAATGCCCAGATTATTTATCTAGAGAATAATTCTAATTCCCAGAAACTTCGTAAAAGAAGATATTTTATCAAAACTCTGGAAAAAGAATTAGTGGCGGAACACATAAAAACAGGTTTCAAATTATTGGTTTGCCAGTATAGTTGAAAAAATGAACATTAGAGCTTGGTGAAATAATTAATAATGAACATGAAGAGAATGAATTATGTAAGTGTACGTCTAAACGTTTCTGAAAGGAGACGGAGGAAAGTGGAACAAAAGAAAATTCCATAGCCCGAAAGAGGTGTTACGTCTGTGGACAGAAAAAGAATCGAATGACTGAATACAAATGTAAAATTGTAAAAATTATATTTGCTTAGAGCATTCGGTTAATGCTTAGATTACTCTTCAAATAAAAAAAATTGAGATAATTTCGATGAAATAAAACTTAATAAAGGTCAAAATTAGATGCATTAAGTCTTTAATTAATATAAATATTTCCAGTATTATTATGAGCAAATCTGTACCCCATGCATAAAATTAAATATTAAATGAATGAATTTTTGTAATTAAAACAATTATTTCTTTTTGCATACATTTTCTTTAACCACTGCTAAATGTGAGACGCCGTGTGACAAACTGCGTTCCAAAAGGTGGCGCGACTAACGGAAGGTTATAGCAGCTTTTTACACTCCCCTAACCTTTTCCTAAACTTTTAGTCAACGGCAGAGACAGACAGGATAGACTCATAAATTCTGGTATTCATGAAATTAAATGCAATAGTGACATGAAATGAAATGTGACATACATCGGCCAGACTGGTAAGGGTTTTAGCACACGTATCAAAGAACACGCGAGAAATGTGAATTCCACCTCACCTTTTGCCAAAAACCTACTTGATAACAACCATACGAGCGATTTTATACCCGAAATGTTACTCGTTCTTCACAAAGGCCTGAAAATGGACGCACTTGAACAAATAGAAATTATCAGACAGTCCAATAACCTTTGTAACGAAATATTATTTCCACATCTCTCTAACCAGCCGCTAATCAACGTGTTTTCTTCCTTCCTCAATCCTGCCCGAGTATTTTACTCCCCTCCACCTACTACAACGATTAACTCAAATAACAAACTTCTGTACTTGACGATGCCGAAAATCGGTGAAACGCGTCGTACTATAAACTTTTTGTAGAAAAGTACTAAGTATTATCTTTAGTCATGAGTAGGTACTAATAAACTAGATCACAAACTTTTACCCGACCGCACGCAAGGTGCATCAGTCGATAGTGTGAGGTAAGAAGTGTCAGATGCGACATGCAACGTGCCCCTTAGAAGTGTGATTGGGGCAGCTTTGTTCCCAACTTACATTTACGTCCTGACTACACGCGTAAATATTTACGTGAGACTATTTGCCCGTTTTTCAAGAGAAATAATACCCACAGCAGATGGTGTGTCGCTCACAAAGGTTTTGGAGAGCATTTTAAAAACGGAGTATAGATAGCTGATTTTAATTAAATCATAATGAATACCCCAAATAAATCACGATTTCCAGAACATGTGAAGCTTTGTTCCCAACTTACATTGACGTCCTGACTACACGCGTAAATATTTACGTGAGACTATTTGCCCGTTTTTAAAGAGAAATAATACCCACAGCAGATGGTGCGTCGCTCACAAAGGTTTTGGAGAGCATTTTAAAAACGGTGTATAGATAGCTGGTTTTAATTAAATCATAATGAATACCCCAAATAAATCACGATTGCCAGAACATGTGGAGTACTCGGGAGTCATTCTCACCTCCGAACTGAACGAATATGCGGGTCGGGCTCTAAAGAACTTGGGCTAATTAGACAGTTGGTAAATGTGATTAGAGGGTCTGACGAAGATGTTATTTTACATTATTAACGCCGAATTGTATATATGCAGTAAGTATTTGGGACCCATCAGGGAAAGAGTTGTTTACAGAATTAGATTAAGTTGAGAGAAAATATGCCGGATTAGCCTTAAGCAAAGAGCAACTTAGGTATTGGTAAAACTAGGATGGGAGTCCCTTGCAACATACGAAGAAAGACAAGCGATAACTTCGAGGCTAGTATAAGAGACTCGATTTTAAATCTGACGCTGACAACATTATTAGGTGCCCCAGCTGAAATGAATGATCTTACAACTCAGATAAAATAAGGAAGATAGAATGATTGTTTCAAATACTCCTTTCTACCTTGTTCTACCTTCTACCTCAATTCTTGATCACCAGAGAACCATGGCAAAGTACACTACGATTTAAATCTAAGATGGATTTATTCTATTATTCATTGAATCAGAATCTCTTGTTAAATTGAACCTTAAATGTTGAATCTCGAATCCATATCCTGTTTACCCAAAGTGATGAATCCCGGTTCCTTTTCATTTCCAAATTAGGTGTAAATAAAAAATCCGCATTCATTTTTACATTTTCTTTTACGTTCGTCAAATTGTTAGATTTTCTATTATTCTCATGAATTCTCTAAATATAATTAATTTTTTTTTAACATGGGGACAAAACAAAGCAGATACATATTTCAGTTTCACAGTAAAATATATTGATTCTTAAATTTAGTCGCCTAGTGAATATAAGAAACTTATTAATTTTTCTTATGAAACGGAGCATTTTTAATCTGCCAGGATCTAATGTTTTTTTCAGGCAAGTTAGTGGTTATACTGGAGGATTTTTAAATAATACCATTGCTAGAAGAGTCCAAAGGAGTTCCTTGTTAAGAGGTTTCAAAATATCTGTGTATGTTTATTTGGGCTAATTTTGAGGCTTTTGCTACTTCATGGGCTGAAATTGAATGATTTTTTCCACGCTTCTACGGTGAGTTAGTGGCTTTAAAGACACCATTGTGTGATATAGTATTACCACTAATGGCGCAAATCGTTCTCTTCGGCATTTTTCTCTGGAAAGAAATACCTAATTACACTATTTTGCGATTCCAAACGAACTACCATGGGCTTGAAAACTCGTGGCTTGATCAGTTTTGATTGCAATAATTTTCTATCGCAAAATAAGTTACGATATGAGCAGACGTTTTGTAAAATATTAGCCCATAATATTGATTATGGTAAATGATAGGGGGGATTAGAATATTTGAATTTAGCGAGAAATGGCGCGACGCACTTTCAAACTGTGACTTAAATAAGTCTCGATCTATTGGTCAGATTTTCAATTCAATGGCCTTTTCAAGAATAGGAATAAAAAACCTGATTCCATTAACTTTTGGCCGCATAAGTATAATATTATCATCTCTTGGCGTTGTTTAATTATACCACTTTTATTTCATCCATTAATAGTAACAAATACCGTATTTATCCGAATATAAGCCGCACCCCGTTTTTGGGGTCTCAAACAGTGAAGGAAGTTAATACGCAAATTTAAGCTGCACCATTTTTAGTGCATCCTGTACTACCTACAGTATTAGGCATTAGAATTTTGTCTGTTTTTACATTACCTATTGGACTGTGACACAATTTTACCTATATTATCCTTTAATATATGAATAAATTGTGCACCAATTTGACCTTTTTCTGCGTTATTTCTTACTTTCCCCGTGGCTTAGGCGAGTTTAGCTGGCATCCGCGTGAATCTGAGTCACTGGTTTGCTCAAATCGGTCTTTTTTACGATTTTTTAAGAAAGCTAAAGCTCGAAGTTAAGCCGCACCTCGAATGTAAGCCGCACCCCGATTTTGAGGCCCCAAAATCGGGGGAAAAAAGTGCGGCTTCTATTCGGAGAAATACGGTAATAAATTTATCTTCTGAAAGGATTTGACTTAATTTACTTTTGAATAAGAGTCATGACGCACGAATCGGCTTAGAATTGAAGGCCTTATATTTGCGGTTTGGAAAAATTGTTGCAAATATTGAGGTCTGGAAATAGCGATGTATGACCGGATGTTCTACGTTGTGTGTATACATTTCTGCAGCTCAAAACTTCGTCATTCAAAGACAAAATAAAAATTATGAAAGTATCAGTGTAACACTTAACAAAACAAGGACGCCATATTGTTCTGAGGCGCGCGTGTTGGCTTTGAAAATGACCAATGACGGTTTGCACATGCGCCGCGCGCCGAATTCCCAAGTGAAGCGTTACGTGACTATCTACTGTATAATCTCCGCTTATATACATATGCACATTATTGAATTTTTATGCCAATAATCAACACATTTGAGCCAAATCGACGTCGTGGCCATGAAAAACCGTGGCAATATTTTGTACGTTAGAGTTTACCGGTGCAAATGCCACGCACACAACCAGGATTCCAATATTTTTTGAAGGATTTAGTCGAATCTCGATTCCATGGATTCTATAAGGTTCAAGCAAATCCTCGAACGCTGACCACTTCACTTATATTATTGGAATATAATTTTGCAGCCATCAAGAATTCTTTTCATTCAAATAGCAAAAAATGATCGGTCCTAACAAACATAGCATAGGACGGGCATAGCATATAACTTTAATAGGGTATAGTGTAATGCATGTTGGTGACAACTCACCTTGTGCAACACACCCTTGGGGTGGCTTTCAGGGTGTTATGTAGATGTAGATCACGGACGTAGGTCCATGGCATCGTAGCGAAAATCCGATCGCAAGAGTCCACTTTCGACGACTGCGAGGTTGAATTCTGTTGATATTCTTAATGTTGATCATCCTTTGGAGGATGACTTCACCTTGAAAGCTGCTCATCCAAGAAAACCGAACGATATAAGAGTTGCTTCTACGTGTAAGATTATGTTGGTGAAGGTGATGACTTTTCACGAAACAGAATTTTCCCAATTGAGATAAATGCCTTACGTATAAAGTATCGATTCTAGTCTTTTTGAGATTTTCCAAAGGTTTCCTGCTCAGCTATCGAAGTGAGCTCGGCAATGCGTTGCTTGAGCCAATAGCCAGCATCTAAAGCCACATGCGCTTTTAAAATCGTTGAGTGACGAATCAAAAGGAAGCAAAGTTCAGGTGGGCATCGTAAATCTCGCATTTTTATCGCTCTCTGGACCGATATTAGTTATGAGAGGATTCTCCTGGAATTATTCATTGTTGAGCATTCAGATATAAGAATACTACGGTGTCTCCGAACATTTGTAATCAAGTTTTTTTTTCATCAAACAGCTTAACGTGAACATCAGCTGATACGAAAACTTTATGGTTGCCTCAGAAATTTCATGTTCCAACATTGACAGGTTCCAACATCCGCAGCCATTATGGAATGAATGATCGTTGAATCAAGGGACGAGCGCATGGAAAATGAGAGGCTGAGGAGAGAAAAAAAGCTCATGATCTTTCAATCCGTTGCTGATGCGCGTGTCGATTTCACAATGCCTGGGGTTCCGCAGCGTATGAGGATCGTGTTGTTTTCCTCCTATCAGACCCGAGGAAATAACATATAATTTGTTGCCTTCGTTTCCTGCTGGTGCCTGTTGATGGGGCTGTGGAGACAGAATAATCCACTGTTCAATCCTTGTTTCAGGAAAGATATGTGACGCTTACATTTATTCCGGGTGAGTGGTAAACAACGAATATTGGAATCATCAGTTGAAAAATGATCGTGCCTGACAATGAAGATCTAGAACATTTTTACGGAGAAATCCTTTTAACCCAATTTGAGGTAATATTTGCATGCGTACTTATGGCCGGTGGTATTCATGCAGAGAGATTCTTTCCGTTATAATGCTTCAGCTGCCATGTTTCCCTCAATGGAAGCGGTAGACATGTGACAACTAGTGTCTAGGTGTGCTCCATTCCCCTGGTGCTGATGGTATTATTCGTGAGTGAGATCTATTGTATGTTAGAGAATGCATTAGGCATTCAATTTTGGTGACATAATTTTAGTAAGTTATAATCACGAATTTGCCTGACTTTCATTCAGTATTTATTCTGTCCTTCGTTTATCAAATCTCGAGTGTCCATTGATAGCTATGATTTATTGTTGGGCGGACACAATGTAAGCTTTCCACGGAACCCCTATCGATTGTTACACTTTTTAAAAACCCTTTTCACATTACTTGATATATACTTAGAAATCTGGAAAACTATTCGGTGAGTTTTCTTAAATATGCTAAGCGTTGAGATGACTTGTAAATGGATGGCTGGGTGTGACAACAGTTTCATGAACCAATCATGATTAGGGCAACAAAAATAATGCCGTGTAGTTTTGGTGACATGAAAACCTGGATGAAAACTATGCATTTTATTTCCCTAAAGCCCGTTACACACGATGCTTGATCCAGCACAAGACCTAGTATGCTAGCTGGTACTTGATATTGAGGACGGAACCCAGTATGATAGAAACCGAGACAGAAGGTTTTACAAGATCATCGGCCTTGTGCTTGCTATTAAGCAGCTATTCCATACTAATTTTAAAAAGAGAAGATCGCACAGAATCTGTAACGTGAACGTGATTGGTAGATGGCCACTGGGTCCTACTGGGTCTAGTAGCAAACTAGTACCGCATCAAGTACGAAATCCGGTAGCTCAGCGAGCATAATAGCTAGCATGCTTGCTAGCCAGTATACCGGTTCTGTTCACACTATACTGGAAAGCTAGCATACTAGCGAGTATACTTGACCTTGTGCTGAATCAAGTGTCGTGTGAAACGGGGTTAACACTATGATGCTATTCCGCTTTGCTGAAGAGCGGAGCTTTATTGTGATCTAGATCTCTGCGAGGGGAGCAAGTGCGCGTTTCAGAGCGTCAAGGAGTGACTGAGGGGCCCTCGGTGAGGTCGCTCGGCCTTCGTCCGTTGCCGCAATGCTTTAAAACCACGTCCAGTTTTATTAGAATCCCCCCAAACTGGGAAATCTTACATTAGTGCATTTTTCTCAAACGTACTTATCCAGTCAATATGTCTGGCGGGAAGGGTGGTCCTGTTACAGAAAGATCGAAATGTACTATTTTTAGAGGCGTGATCATATTGTAATGGAACTAAACTCACTTGGTGCGAAATTCCACAGAGGAAAAAAATCATTCACCTTGACCGGGACTCGAACCCGGATATCTCAATATCAGTGCCGAGTGCTTTCGAACCCGGATTTGCGATTTCGATATCGAGGGATCCGGGTTCGAAATCGAATATCCGGGCTCGTTATCGAAAGCATTCGGCGCGATAACGAGGGATTAGAGGTCCCAGTCCAGGCGAATGTTTTTTACATGTTTTTCTTTAACTCGCTTCTCCATGGATCTATGGTTACTTGCATGGTTACCACTTCATTTATAGCATAATAATAATAATATTATAATAAAATACTCTTACTACACTTCATTCGAGGTGCAATAGTGGTGAAGCATCCGACTCTCGTCCCCGAGAGTCATTAGAGTTAACAGTCCTAGTTTATTTTAGCCCTAGTTGTTGTGACACTAGTTGTTTTATAATCATTATATTAACTAGGACTAAAAAGTAAAAAAATAAAAGAATTAAAACAATTGAAGCATGCTTTTCTAAAAAAAATAAATTTCATTGAAAATCTAAAAAAAAGAAATCTAAGCTTCTTAGCAAAAATCTTAGCATCGTACTAAAAAATAATATTCTAAAAAAACAAAAAAAAAATCTAAAACAAAAATCTAAAATCTAAAAACAAAAATAAATCTTAGCATCGTACTAAAAAATAAAAAATAATATTTTCTCGAGTGAATGAAAGTTTAGCCTAGCACTGGAAATAATTAAATTCAATTCAAGGAAATTAGCCACACAAGACCACAAGGAAAAACATGGGGCGCGACCTCATTTATATTTCGCATTTAAACTTTAATTCATTTAAATATTTTCTATAAATTGTATATTGAAGCTCTCAATTCCATGGAGTACTAAAATCTTTATATTTAAAAAAATTATGTTGATATCGAATATGAAATAGTGCCCCATGCTTTTCGTTGTGGTTTTGTCATTGTGTGACTAATTTCCTTGAATTGAATTTAATTATCTCCAGTACTAGGCTTAATTTTCATTCACTTGAGAAAATATTACTTTTTCTTTAAGTACGATGTTGTGATATTTCTTCATTTTAGATTTTTTAATAAAATTTAATTTTTTTAGAAAAGCATGCTTAAATTTTTGTTCGTTTTTTATTTACTATGTGAAATTTCGCCCTTATGTGCACTTGCGGGTGACTCGGTAAACGTAATACGTGCCGTGGCTAGGTCCGGTATCCTCAAAATTCATTGAACTCACTTGATTTCCCCGCAAATTTTGGTTTAAGCGCTGTGTAAGCTTCGCTGTGTCGCAATATTATAAGGAACAAAAAATGTGAATTTTTTCGTTTATATTATAATTAGTGTGTAATATTGCACTGTACTAACGGCATTGTACTGTACCGCACTGGACTAAATTGCACCGTGCTGGACTGTATTGCACTGCACTATGCCATACTGTACTGTAACACAATAATATTGATTTATTTTAAAACTAACTTTACTTATTTACAAAATTCAATTTACTATGTCAATAATATATCAATTCCCTCAAATACTAAACATATATCTGTACCTAGTGCTATTGTGACGTAGAAAAACCCGGGTTGTACCTAAATATATATCAATGGAAAAAAAGGTGTTTAGTTTCATTGAATTTGTAGATGAATCACTGCTACAAAGTTACGCCAGATACCACCAAGTTACACCATATACCACCAACAATGCAATATCGTATCTTTTAACATGAACTTACGAAGAATTGAGACGTACGTATGTGTGGACATTTCCTGAGTTGTATCCCAGCGTTGCATTATAATCACCGTTTTAGAAACAAATATGAGAAACTCAGAGGAAGCCAGGGGTTGGGGCAGCAAGAACATCAAGGGGGTGCAGTCCCTTTCACTCCAGTGCTTTCCTAATCCTAGTCATGGCAATGTGTTTAAATGTCCATGATTTTACGGAAATCTGCTGGTTTTCCGGGGAAAGTTTCATTTTGCAAATTTTGTTACACTTGAAATTAGTTATCTACTTTCGCTTAAATGACTATTTTTCATGTGTTTCTAACGTAAAAACTATTATCATTTTACAATGAATTTATCGAAAAAGTTTTCTGGCTGCAATTAAAGGCCGTAATAATTTTGCGTTCGTTTATTTATTGGCAAATATATAAACGTCTTGGAGTCGGCTTCGCAAAACGTATTTGGCATACTGAATCACAACTATCCTTAAAATGTGGCGTAAAACTGTTTTAAATTGCAAAGCATACCGTTAACTGAATAAATTCCTTATTCGTTTATAATTTACCGAACTGTATTAATTAAAAATAAATTAACTTGAACTCTTCCGAAGCTAAAAATAAAAGAGTTAATTTTAACGCGTAAAAACTCGTTTTCATTTTCCAAATTCAATGTGAAGAGCATAAATTGTCCATAAAAAGTGAAATAAAAAATAAGTACCGAAATTGGAATTACATTACCTTATACTTTTTTCTCGTTGTTGTTGATGATATATAGGAGTGTGTCCCGCCAATGAATTATTTTTCTCCACGAATTCGGGCATGTGGGCATGCATTTTGCTCATTGAAAATGTATCCATTTGAAATGTAAAGTATAATTATCAGACAAATTAAACAGTCGGTCACGAAGTGTTCCTTCGTTCGGCATCCACACAAGAGCCGTTCGTTCCAGCTGATAACTACCATTCAATTATATTCCTGCACTCTTCCTTAGTGGTGGACATGACCAGTACGGCAGGTGCGTCGTTGCATCCGCAATGGAAAAAAACTCAATCAGCAGCGGAGCACTGGGAGGAGACTAAGAGGATTATGACGCCCTAAAAGACCGCCTTAACATACGGTAAAGTAAATATTCTTTCGATGACTCCGTACGATAATATTGCATTTGGTTCTATTGTTCACAGGTTGATATTCCACACCATTGTGGAGACCTCATTTTCGCCTGCGGGACTGGGTTCGAGACTTGAATGTCACCACAAGATGCCCTCCAGCCATTATTCGAAGAGATCATGCTGTTGCCTGACTCCTGGGAGTGTCCCCATGCACACTTCACGCGAATCCTTCTCACCCTACCCACCTGAATACTCCCTTATCTGTGGCCCATAAACAAAAACCACCATGGAGCGAAAACATTCGCTAATTATGGCGACTCTGACGTCCTCTGGGCGCATTTGACTCATTTCCAAATCCGCTGAGCGTGAGACCTCCGCCCACGGTGGAACTCTGGCTACCACGAAAGGTAACGCCTGCTAATGCGAGGGCATTCAAAATAATGGCGCAGCGCTTCTTAATATACAAGCAATTAAGTGCGCACCTTTTACGAAAGCAATAAAGTTCAACCCTTTTATGAGAACAACTATTTGACCTTCTGCGTTAGATGAGTATTCATTAGTAGCAGGCATCATTTAACATTTTTGGAGCATCTTAAAATCAAAGTTGAGTGAAAAACTACGGGCTAATTTTCTCCAGGCGACATGGAGCCCAGATGACTGGAGGTCTTGTGTATTGAAGCTTACCCTGGAAGAGGATCGAATTTATGTTGGTGCATAGTGCATCGATTTCTTGGGTCAAGGGTCTGGCTTTGATTCTCGGATGGCCCTGTTGGCGGAAAACTTCAGTGGTGTTTCAATCTTCATTCCGAGTAATTGTCAGTGAATGCGCATTATCTGCGGTGTGTTGCGTTTGTCTGTTTACCTCATGCGCATCATGAGATTAACCATACCTAAAGCTACGTATTCGCGTGATGCGTAACACTGCGGCAAAATGACTGTTGCATGGTAACGTAGCTTGACGCAGCATACGATCCACAATAACGTCTGCTCTATATTATTAATGTTACCAGTGTTTCAATTTTTTTGTTCCCCAATTTAGCTTTTACCCGTGGAATGACAAAGATTTGTAGTAATTCGATTAGATAGTGGTTCAGTACAACTCCAATTATCCAAACTCCAGCTATCCGGATAGCCAATTAGGATCACTTTGATGGGAAAAATTCCTTGAAAATCGGCTTTTTAAATTCACGCTTGCTATTCGAAATAAATGCTATTCGAAACGTCTCTTTTCGAATCATCTTTCATACCGTTGATTTAGTTCGTCAGTTATTAGCTGCAGTACATGCGTTTCTTTAGCGTTATAAAATCAATCCCTACTCCGTAGCAAACATGTTAAAAGACGCAATCTTCTCGCGAATTTCAGTAGTTGCGCACCATATTGGGCCCTTCCTACAGCGAAACTATGTAGTTCAGCGATAGGCTACCGCCTAGGCAGACTATAAGTCATATGTCTTTCACTCGCAGATGTAAACAACATTGTTTTTGCAGTCAAAAAATTAATAAATTATACATAAATTCAGCTTTTTTAAAAAAGAAATTTTCTTTTTTTTGTGAGCTATCTAATTATCCGGATGGGGTTAGATCCCAATTGATTCGGATAATTGGAGTTCTACTGTACTATCTGATGGAATACAAGCTGGATTAAATGATAATGCCGAAGGTGCTATTCAGACTCTCCACATAGCACCCGGGCATAGTTTTTGATTTCTCTGAAAATCTCCTGCACAGCACGGGCGTCAAACCCTAACCCTCAGGGTGAAAGCCCAATATGCTAGCCGCCATGGTAACTCGGAGTGGTTTCTTTGGGGGCCTACATGCAACACAAAGTTAGGAGGACACACATGCGAAACGTGGGATCTGCACTGAAGAGACTAGGATTTAAAAAGCGAATAGTGGGTTGCACCTTGAATGAAGAGGTGAAATAGAGATGCAACTTCGCTGTAGTGAGTTCAAATTTGGAATACCCCGCGAGATTTTGGGACGCAGTGAGTTTTGATAAGCGAGATACATTAAAGACAATTTAAAATTAAATAAAATAATGCGAGAAAAGAGTGCATCGTCCTTGTGTTCACATTTATAGCCGTGGGTGTTAATTTGCATGAGGCTGTGCAGTTGAAGATCAACGAAGATGGACGACGATTGGTGACTAAAGTGCCGGTTGATAGCCGTTTGTAAACTGAATAGAGAACTTTAAACAATAGCTTTCAATAACTAGCGATTAACAATTAAAAACATCAAACAACGCAGTTGTTTCCTGAAGATACTACAGAGTAGGAAGATAGTTTAACCATTAAAATATTATATTTAGTGGAATTGCAAGCTTGTTATTTGAAGTTCTCAATTTCGTGGTGGAATTCCGCAAATTATCAGCCTTGGCCATCTCTCACAAAATCGTGAATGTGAATCCAATTATCGTTTACGATCCAATATCCAATACGTTTCATGTTGACGCCAAATTGTAAATTGCTTCACATACGAACACGTCGCCAGTCAGCAGTAAAGGTGGGCGCCGATGGTAGATATTGTTTTCGACGGTGGCGAGTTTTTCAAATATATTATGACAGTGGATGATGATTTGAGATAATTTCATGGCACTACTACTTATAATTGCATGAAAATTCGTGGTTAAAGTCTGAATTTCTCTTCATTTCCAAGAGAGAGGGAAATGTGACGATGCTCAGTAGCTTGCTGATGCTGATACTAAGCGCGATGACTCACGCTACTTGACAGCCGACAACCCAAGCATACGATCCGCGCGCCGACTAGAATATCGTTGGCGGCGAAATTGTCGGAATGTGCGAATTCGCTTGTTGAAGAAGTCTCAATCGATGGAGAATTTTCAACTGGATATAGTTGGTTCAAGCTGCTGATAAATATTTGAAGGTGGTTGGAGAAATTTTTTTCTATGTATAAATTTTTGCGTAAACATTTGTATCCGTGCATAGTGATATCTAAGGATGAGTATTTTTTGCAAGCTAAGAATTGCATTTTGTCGATTTAGTTTTTGGCAGTTAAATGCTATTTTAACACGCAGGCTTATGGCCCATGAGATATATTTCGTTATACATTTATATGTATAGATATTCTTCTGAACTCGTAATAATAAATTGCATATCACTACCTATAATGGTTGCTAACAAATGTCAAGGTTTCACGCCGAGTCAGACATTCGAAAAATCGTATGAAAATATAATTGTCGCCTAAATTTCTAATATCGCGCCGAAAACTCAAGTCAAAACATGCTTCAATCAAGGCAAAAATGTAAAATATAATTCTGTTGTAATTTCTATTACTGCATGAATCGTGAGTTCTACCTCATAAATAGATGCACTATAATGAAATGAGGTCCTAGAACTTTTTTTAACTTATTTGAAAAATTATAAAAAGGTGAACTCAATGACCCACGATTACCGTTTCAGCCACCTTAAATGTGTCTCGTGGGTGGCAAATATCAGATCGATCCCCCTCCTCAAATCCTTGTCATTAAATTCATGGTAGGTAGGCTGGTAAGTCATGCTAGACACGGTAGTCATGGTGACCGGTTGACCACCAGCCATCACTCGGGCCTTCGAATTAGAGGCTATGGATTTTCAATTCGAAGGAATCCAAAAGACGATGCATTTTGGGCATTTGAAAATACCGCGCAATGGATACAATTTTACATTACGATGTGTACGCATGAAAACACTGCATTATTCTGATTTCTAACTTATTATTGGTTTATCGCGTCTCTTAATCTCTCTCTTATCATTCATTTTCAATGCACTCATTAAAACATTTTCTATGCTTGCAATTTCTGCTCGTAGGAGACCCTTTTTTGTGTATAGTAGCTAGCTAGCAAGGATCTTAGAATATAAGGTTGCCTCATTCATCACTGCGCAGGTGCAAACAGAACCGCTGTTACGTCACTGACGGCCGGAAGAACCCATCTGCATGGTGCCTGTACCCTCCGACGTGTTGTGCGAAGGTCTCAGAGGCGTTATACTGTTGCTTATTTGTGCAAATTTACTTCGTGTTAATTAAAAATCGTGCAGTTTATGGTGCTAAGACTTCGTAATTGTTGAGATAAAAATTTTTATTTTGGATAAGTACGTCTTTCATCGCCTAAAACGAAACGAAGCTATGCCGGGTGCTCGTTGTACTGTTGCAACATGCACCAACAGTCTTATAAAACGAAGAATTGTGGGCGGACTGTATCATATCACAGATATGTATGTTAATTTAAGAATCCTCATGTTTATTTATTAATTTTTTAGCAACTGTTATGTCTTACTGTGCATTAATTTGGAAAATTAAGCATTTACGTCAGTTGGTGAACCTAAAGATGGAATGAATTATATGAGTTTTTAAGTAAGGTCCTTTTCACTTTGAATGTGCAGCCTAAAAATATATGATAGTTGTAATGTTCAGTTATCACAACTCATATCAATCATGGCATTGTCCTAATTACCAACCAGTTCCTCACATTTAAGGAAATGCCAAGCTAATCAGTTCGTGGAGACATATCTTTTTACCCAGTAAAATAATAATTAAATTATCATATTCATCTCTATGCTAATGCAATATAATGCACTTCATTTTAAATTTAATTTTATAGCCATTTGATCTGTTAGTTTTACATTTTGACAGATTCAAAAATGTTAACACGCTCATGAAATAGTTTACTCCGACCACCCTAAAATTAGCCGTTTCCTCATCTTTATGTACTTTATAACACATTTTAGGGAAAACAAAAACTTTCTACCGCATTATACTTTTACCAAAATTTGCAAGAATGATTAAAGATACGCATAAGTGCAAACGCACATTTATAAAACGCATAACTTATTGTTAACTAACGAAATTGTTTAAATATCATCTGGTCCCACGGTTTTTCCCTAATCGAAAAATTAAAGTTATTTCAAGTCATTCTAATTTATTTGAAAATATTCTTTGGTCCATAATCAGTATCAATATTATTATTTGAGCACGTTATCTATACATTTCTAATACATGCTTGTTCATTATAATGACAGTAAGACGATGATCCACACAGAAAACTTTTCCTTCCATCTTAGTATTTATTCATGAAATGTTTTACCACTAAATATCTTGCTATGATAGTTCATCAAACGTAATTTTAATGCTAAGAAATTTCTACAGAGAGTGCTAGGGAATTCTGGAAACATTCCATAAAAAACCGTGTCAATATTTTAGGGAATGTCTACAGAACTGTCTAGGGAACTCTATAGAAATATTTCTTAAAGAAAGTGTACAGATTTTTTAAAATGTATGGGCCATGAAAATAAATGGTGTTAAGTTTGTCTAACCGTTAAGTATTTTCAATCCAAAATTAACCGTCATCAGTGCCACTGCAACTACTACTGCTTTGTTCTGGGGCTAACGTCAGGAAAACTCCATATCCAACTTCAATTCATCAAGTATTTTTAAAATTGTTGGAAACTCTTTTATGTGGTAAAATTAATGCACTTTACGTTGAATAACTCCATGAGTGAACTCGTCAAGCACAATGCGAGATCGTCCGCGACTTTTTTTCGGCGAAGACGCTTCACTGCCGACACTCTCTCTCCTTTCTTTAAAGATATTGCGGAATGTTTTCTCACTCACGCCCCCACAAATTGCTGTATTGAACACCACTTTATTGGTGTCAATAACCAAATCACCCGACTTAACACTGTCAAAAAACTACTTAATGTTGATGATCAAATCCTTATCGCGTTTTCTTAAATTCTTCTGTCTCTCTCTTTCACGATTCTCAACGTCGGAACTTGTCGTTCAGGGCTCTCATATTAGGTGGTTAACACCAAACGTACGAAACGCATTATAACATCCAAGCCCCTGGATGTGAAAAATCGTCCATGTGCCACTCCATCCTGCAACCGCAGGGAGCCAGAGACTTTACCCCGACACCAACGAGACCGGCAGACCTAAAACACTTTTAAAATCATATACAAATGCCATAGATGCGTACAATTTATGGTTATGGTTATTGCGGTACAATATTGACTTGATGTTTTTGTCATAAGCTCGTGTTCCTCATTAGAAAACCTTTTACCATACTTCTAACTTTTTTTCAAATTCGTCCCCCGTGTGGGGTTATTTAGTGATTTTTTTCTTGAAGGGCAAAATAGATCATCGATAATACATCGATATATATCCTCTCTCATATATCTGCTGATCCATTTCTATATTTTTGTGTGCATTTTCTAAGAGATTGAAAAGTGATGAATTCGTTTCTACGGTATTCTCCTCTCTCGAGCAAGTTTTGCGACATCCTTACGACTCTGGAGGAGAATGATTTTATTTTCATTTCATTTCATTTCACTATCTCGATTAGAAGCCGAGTAATTGCGTTGGAAATAAAAAGAAGACGCTGATGTTTGCTCGTTTTGCTGTACGCATCACTTCGATCGCCATCACCTGGACAGGACGAGACACTTGGATGTGTCGTGCGAGTCATATTTTTTTAATGGTCCGAGACATCTTGTTCGCACTGAAGTTTCAGCTGAACTGAAAGAGACTGACAGAACATAAACGTACTGTTCTCCACAGCGACAATGGGGTGTACACTTATTTTGGGAGAGAGCCTACTGCCTGGTTTCTTGGAAGTTTCTTCCCTCGAAGGCGACAATACGTCAGGGTTGACCGGGTTCGGATACTCTCTTACTCCAATTTTTAGTGGCAGATATTGCTACCCTTTTTCCTAAAAGGGACTGCATTGGTGCAGTGGAGGGGAGAAAGTGACCATTTCCTTAGTTAGATAGTCGAGTTAGACTGAGATCATATAACTCATGAAACTCAGCAGCAACCCTAACGTAGGACATTTTTGGGGGATTTACCTCCCGGAAAGGGTTGACGGACTTATTGCTCTGGATAAAACACTGAGGCTGGAGAAGTGGGTGAACGAACAACCCAACCCTTCCATTGTATTATTTATTTTCGGAAACACCCAGCAGAGAGGGTTATCTTGTGCCTAAAAGGGCTTAATGCTACGGTTAAAATACCAAGGCGGGGGAGTGAATGAACTAACTACCCACCCCTTCCATTACATTTCTTTTCGGGAACTTCCCAAACGGAGAGAAAAGTCATGCGAAGGGGTTGGAAGGGAGGTAAGGGATGGAATTTATAACCTTTCCTTTAGGATATATTCCGTGAAAAGACGGAGAAGTCTTTTCAGCCTACTCAAAAGCTTTTAACTTTTCGGAGCGCATTTTTATCGGATCTTCTTTGCTCTTGTTTAATTTCCTCCAAACCATATTGTCTTCCATTGGATAGAAGAACATAATAATTATGTCATACTGAGGCTGTTGACCTTGAGTAAATAGATTAGATTATCTTACAACAGACGAGACAGAAGAAGCCGTGACATTGGCTCAGGAAGAACCTGATAATTCAAATGGCGCGGGAGTTTGGGCCGTCAGTGACGTCAAACCAATAGGAGCCCGAGTCGCGAATGAGGTAACCTTTACTCTAAGAACCTTGGCTAGCTAGACCCGTGGCCATGTGAAAAGGCAAGCAGCAGTTTTCAGAGGTTTATTCTCTGCAGTGCTTATTGTTATTCCTTCCTAATTTCACTGCAATTAGTGTGGTGGCTACTTCCGAGGCAAAACGGCTTTTGTTTGAGTGTCCATTTATATCAAAGCTGCCCATTTATTAGCTCTTTCGGATTGTATGTTTTACCTTATTAGTCGTATTATTATTCATTGATGAAAGTGAGGTTTCATCTATTAAACATCTGCATTTAATGGTAAAATTTGATGTTTTCCTGGAAAATTATTTTGATGAAGACTTTTCTGGTTCCCTCCGGTTGTGTGCTTCAATGGCCAACGCTTCAAAGGCTGACGGTAAATTTTCGACTTACAGCGCCCTGGAGTTAAGGGCGGAGTCAGCCTTCGTAACGTCGGCAATAGAAGCGTTCAGCCAGTGGGAAACCCGAGAAGTCTTCAGCCGAACTAGATAAATATTTCGAAAAACCCTTTGACAATATTATTCTCCTATAAAATGAATTAAACTCTTACTCTACAAATACGGATGTATGTTTTCATAGGGGAACGAAGCTTGGATGATAGCCGCAACAGAGCAGAGAAGGTTGGAACCAATGTGGTGTCATCGACGAATGAAGAAGGGTGAATATAGTCAACAATGAAGAAGTACTACAGAGATTTGTATAGAAAAGAAGTTGAATATAAACTCTCCGAAGACGAAGAGACAAACTTAACCGTACATATCAAGAGACATTAAAACTACTTGAAAATAATCTTGAATGGGAAGAATTATTGAGGTAGACCAAGGGTGGAATACATCATGCAAATTATGAGTGGTGTTATTATGGGAATGAAGCGATTGGCGGAGAGGAGAGTGGATTGGAGAGCTGTAGCAAACCAATCTTCGGGTTGATGACTGTTGATGATGAAATGGTCCTCCATCGCAATAGGGCTGACGCGTTTGGAATTAGCGAGAGTGAAATCCGACGAAAACGATGCTCTCAGCACGAAGTGTCCGCTTGAAGGAGCAGAACTCTTTCAGACCCACGTCCGTGGACTGATGTGGAGCAAATACTGACGGACGTCTCTTATCACACCCCTGCACAACCTCCCGCCCGCGTAAAAATATCCCCCTCGACGGACGAATCCATTTCCCCCCCACACTTCCGAAATCCGGCACCCGAAAGTAATCTGACGAATTAATCTTTATCATCGTCTACCTGGTCATTTTTACTATTCAGAATTAATGGGCACTTTGGACGGACACTTCGTGAAACAAGACATCGGGTTTCATTCTGGAACGGCCGTGGGAAATGATTCGGGGCGAAGACAATTCTCCGGCTCGCCGCTGCACCTGTCTCGCTTTCCCACGGCCTGCAAGATCAACAACCGTTACAGGAGGAGAGCCACCACCTCTGAAGACGTTGGGAGACGAGGAGGAAGCCCTCCGTCCTCACCTCACCCACGGACCTCCTCGCGTCACCTCCCTTTGAGTAAATGGCGATTTCAATTTAGGGGGATCATCATCGTGCGGTCCAAATCCGTGGCGCTGCGTTTCGATTTGGCGTTCGGGGGATTTCATTAGCGAGCGGGTCGGGAGGTGGGGTGGGGGTATGAGGGGTGGTGAGGATGGTGGGGTGGGGGGGGGGGTGGTAGCGGTGTGGGGACACCGCCAGCGGGCAGCTCCGTAAAAATTATTGCCCCGCTCACCTATTTTGGGTCAAGAAGGAAGTATTTTATGTTTCCTTTCCATCTTCCACTGATTTGAGACTTCAGCCAGGTATCGGAATACTTTTTAATTTGTTTTTTTTAAACAAGATGATCCAGAATCGGTCAAAGGGGGGTGAAGTCCTCGGGGCGAAGCCTGCTCGGCAAGGGGGTCGCGGGTTTGAGTCCCTCCTTGGTAAATTTCCACCACCCTGGACTCGGTTGTGTGTTCATCCGTTGTTAAGCATTGTAAGACTCGTAGTAAAAGGTTTACTTGGCAGTTTTCGGGAAAGTTTAAAATAAATTATTGCATAAAAATACTAGCTGAATTGCCCGGGGTTGCTCGAGATCGCACATCCTTCACAACTCATCATATAAGAGGAGAGGGGTAGTTAGTAGTCGTCAAAACAGACTACAGTGTTATTAATTATTGCATTTATTTAAATAGTTAGCTGAAATCGCTGTTTTTATACAAATACGATGCGTAAAAGAAAATCGATTGAAAACATGAGAGAATTCATTCTATCGGGTATCTGATAAAATAAACTTTTACTCTCTATCTCGAGTGAAAGTATTTTTAAAAAGCGAAAAAATAAATCACTTCACAAAACCCAATGCTTAGCGTTCCTAATCTGCTTAACTAAGCTAAATGAATTTTAAATTCGTTAAAGACCAAACTCTGACCGTCAAGGAAATATGCTGTAGTTGATTTCAGATAAAAATGTGCGTTTTTGCAGCTAAAAACGCGATTTTCAGACAAATACGAATTGGGAAACATAATTGATTGAAAGAATTATAAACGTCATTTTTCAGCCATTTGATATAGGAAATCCCAACCCTCTACCTTGAGTGAAATTAATTTTAAAAATCAAAACATGAAACCACTGCACAAAATCCAATACATAGCATATACCATTTTCGGGACGTTTTGGGGCCCTGAGACATTTTTTACATAGCCTATAATTTTTATTCTGTCTTGAACTATTTCATTCATTCATTACAGTAATCTACCGGTTAGAGGTAGGTTGTGATGAAAGTCAGAGAATATCCAACGAACTCTTACACGTGCTGTGCCCTTTCTACCTCTTGTATTTCTTTCTTCATCTCAGCATAAGTCCTACCGTTCTTCATCCCGTCCATAAAACCGATTCTCTTCCTTCCCCTTCCCCGCTTACCCAACATCCTTCCCTCTATCACGATCTTCAGCAAACCATCGTCCCTCATTACCCCTTCCAGCCACCTACCCTGCCTTCCCCTAATCTCATCTATAAGTTTCCTCTCCTCGCCCACCTTGAACTATTAGTCTGCAAAATTTCAGCTCGATCGGAATAAAACTGTAGATTTGTATAAAAGACAGACAGACAAACAGGCAAACGTTGTTTTATAGATATATAGATATCACTTTTTTGCTTGCCTTCCTGGGAGGATTTAGATGTAGCCTGTCATCTTTCAAGACTATTTTGATATGGATTAAATATTCGGTGAGGGTGAAATAGGCGGATGGAATAAAGTAGGAATACGAATGTTTGGAGGAAGAGACCTGTACCTGAATGCGCGAGGGGAACCATTTCAAGACGCCGGGAGAATGCGAGGGGGATTGTCGTCGTCAACATCCTCATGCTCCATTGGCCATGCTTTGTCGCGGTGGCAGTAATCCTCTGTCCATTGCCACTTTCTTCATTTATTTTACATCTCATTGTATTTGAGGCTTACACTAAATAATTTTTCATGCTCTTTCTATCACTTTTGAGCACAAAAATTATCATCCGTTCGATGACTTTTTCAATACACTCTTTCTCGTCAATTGGCATTTTTCGCCATCATTCTGCGTACCACCTTTGATGATTTCCTGTCTTATTGCGCCTCTCTCAAAACCTTTCTGCTGTTCTCCTTCTCTACTCAGCTATTTTTGTGTGATTTTGTCTAAATCCACGCGTAAATCGCTTCCAATCTACTAGTAGACTCTACCTGCTTCCTCAACGCTTAACTATCACAACCATGCCCCACAATAGTTATAAAATAACAGATTCTCACGGAGATTTGTCTTACTTCAATGTTTTATCTATTCCAATGCCTTCATGCCAGTAGATTATAATTTTTGTAGAAAAGGAGTTGCCGTGAAATATTAGCAAACTTCAAAAATTATTTCAAAACAATCCTCGGTCCACACGACATGTAATAGTGAATTGATCGTCGTGAGCCATGTCTTCCGTGGCAGAAGAAAATTTTACGCTAGGTAATCTTTATCATTAAAATATCCTGATTGACTTTTTCACTCACTGGTCGACGATCAGCCAAAAATTCATGACTAAACATTTTAATATATTTAGGATGTATTCTTGCCATAGGATTACAAAGAATGCATTTTACGATATTCCATTCTTAAAATGGGGTGAGATTGGAATTTTGATTTTTTAATTTTCTAGTCCCCTAAATAAGATATTTGTGCTTTATTTCTTTATTTACTTTCACCTTCCCTGAAAAACACACCGAAGGGCTCTCATATTAGGTGGTTAACATCGAACGTACGAAACGCATAATAACATCCATGCCCCTGGATGTGAAAAATCGTCATTGTGCCGCTCCATCCCGCAACCGCAGGGACTTTACCCCGACACCAACGAGACAGGTAGACATAAACACTTTTAAAACATATATAAATGCCATAGATGCGTACAATTTATGGTAATTACGGTATCGACTTGATGTTTTTGTCATAAGCTCGTGTTCCTCATTAGAAAACCTATAACCCTACTTCTAACTTTTTTCAAATTCGTCCCCCATGTGGAGTTATTTTATGATTTTTTTTCTTAAAGAGCAAAAGAGATCATCGATAATACATCGATATATATCCTCTCTCGTATATCTACTGATCCATTTCTATATTTTTGTATGCATTTTTTAAGAGATTGAAAAGTGATGAATTCGTTTCTGCGGTATGCTCACCTCTCGAAGCAAGTTTTGCGACATCCTTACGACTCTTGAGGAGAATGATTTTATTTTCATTTCATTTCACTATCTTGATTAGAAGCCGAGTAATTGCGTTTGAAATAAAAAGAAGACGCTGATGTTTGCTCGTTTTCCTGTACGCCTCACTTCGATCGCCGTCACCTGGACAGGACGAGAAACTTGGATGTGTCGTGCGAGTCATATTTTTTTTCTGCACACGTAAATGCGATTTCTCTTCATTAATATGTGGTGGGCAAGGCCGTGAGGAGGGAATGCTAATGGGAGAATGTATGCACGCCACCAAGAAGTGTAACACGCCCGCCATGGGCCCCCAAGTGAACGTGGCGATCAAAGGCTTTAGAAGTATTTAAGGTAGTTTGAGCGACATATCCTTTCACCTATAATTTGATGAATCTGACCTTATTTGAAAGAAAAAATCCCACCTTTCCATAAATATCAGCATATTAACTCCTTGCCGAAATACGTTTCGAGCATTTGTCTAAAAATGTAAGCTGTTTTACATGGAAATGATTTGGCTGTGCGCTCCAGAGGGAGAATATTGAAAAAATTAGGAACTTATAACAACTAGATTTCTAGATAGACGTCATAGCACTAACGGTGTGCATATTGTATGTTTTCTTATCTATTTAGAAAAATTAATAAAATACTTACCGCATTATTTTTACAGAATCTCTAAAAAAAACTATTTTGAAGGCGATTTCACCGTATACGGTATACGGTGAAATCGCCTTCCAAATACGTATACGTCATGAAGAAATGAGTCAAGTTAAAGACCTATGTGGTTATATTTATATCTTTAATTACTGAGAACTTTGTCATACATAACTATATTCTTGCACCCATACAACAATTAACAATATGTACTTCATACTTGCTACGGACGCTGAAATCAAAAAATAAAATTCGAATTTGGTCTCCATTAGGACTCCATTAATATGAGAGAAATATGTCGCTCTAACTCCTTTAAGGTAGTTTGAGCGAGATATATCCCTAGTAATAATGGAGACCATATTCGAATTTTGTTTTTAAATTTCAGCGTCTGTAAGAAGTATGAAGTACAAATTGCAGTATTAATGGTGTAAAAATGTAGTTACATAAAAATGTAGTAATACGAGGCGTGTTTTTTAAGTGAGTACCGTTTTGAAATAAAAAAAAAGTATAATTTTCTTAACAATTTTAATGTTACATGTAAGCCTGTGCCTTGGTCTACTTTTATTAATACATTCCACTAATATTAAGGCACTTATCGTATCGTACTTCCAGCTTTTGAATCCCATAATCCCATACAAGTTTGCCGCCTGATTTGACAACCACTCCAACACGGTTGTTTTGACCCCGTCATCGTCATCATGACGCTGACCACCCAGATGCATCATCAAATGCAAAAAACTGGTGGTCGTCAGTGGGCCCTAGATTGGGACCGTGCGGCGGTTGATCAAGTTGTTCCCCAGGTAAATGATCCGATGAGATGTTGAGTTTGATTAGCCGCGTGTGGATGGGCATTGTCATGGAGCAGATTTTCAATACCCAGCGTGAATACAACTTTCGATATTTTAAACGTTCGGTCACAATTTCTTAGAGAAAGATCTAACCCATTTCCGTACCATTCCATCACTCATAACGTTTTCTCCACGTACTTCACCGTTCTAAAGATGAGTTTCATCCGCTTTCACGCCATTACCACTAAGAAAACGAATCATAGCGCGTATTTCACAGTCGATGGGATTCTCAATCGGCGGAGGCATTTTAAATACTCGCATACGAACGTAAACGCGGTAGAATGTTTCCGTAGTAGCGTCTGTGGCTTCCTAACAGATGTGGGTACAGAGCGCGCATGCGCCGAGTGGCGACCGCAGCACTGCAGCGGCCGAATTTCAAAATGATACTTACTCAAAAAACACGTCTCGTATATGACAAAAATTCTCAATAATTAAATAAACACATCTACGTAAGTCTCTAACGTGACATATTTTTTCACACCGTACGGCTAAAAAGCCTTCAAAACGGGTTCCTTTGCGATTCTGAAAAAATTAATGAGGCGAGTAATTAATACATTTTTTATAAATAGTTGATAAAACATACAAACTACTCGCCGTCAATTTTTTCACAAAATCTAGGTGTTCGAAATTACTCTTTTTTTTAAATATTCTCCCTCTGGAACGCACAGCCGTAATCTATCCCAAGTAAAACAGCTTTTTTTTAAGGCAAATATCTCGGAAAATAGTTCGGGAAGGGGTTAATAATATCATTGAAAAAATGGGAGTTTTTTTCTTTAAGATGAAGCCAAATTCATCAAATTCAAGATGAAGTGATATTTCGCTCAAACTACCTTAATCGTTTGGGCCGATGTCCTGCTGTAAAAAGTTTACAAAAGGTTGACCACACGGTTTTAAGTGTCGTGTGACAGATAGGATTTGAACCATATGAAATTTGAGTAAAACATGATTAATAAGAAGGATAGGTTGAATTCCACTCTTTTAATTTCTCATAACCGACCATGCTTTCAGCTCTTTGTATCCATGTTCAAACCTTTAAAATGGTTGATAGCGCTGAAGCAATGGAAACTAAAAGTGTGGAATATAACCTGGTCTTCTTATTTATGATGTTTGATTCAAAACGATTCCACCAAGTAACATAAGATACAGTCTCTTTGAATCGAAATTGAATTCCATTAAAATATTTCAGTAAACGTACCAAATTTGATCAAACTGGATGGATACGATTTAAATTTATGACATACGACGCAGTCACATTGAAAAATTTCAAAATGGTTCTCACCAGCCTGACTACTTGCGGTTTTGAGTGGGAACTGATGTTGTGCTGGCTTTGGCTATTTTCACTAAATGTTAAACTATTTGCCGGGAAATATGTGCCTAAATAGTAGAACAGAGACCAAATCGTTTTACCCATCGAAGCTGTGTGCCTTCATAGGATGAGTTATCTTCGAATAACCATGGCATACATGCCAGAAGGGTTTCATATACTTAATAAAGGTATGGAGGAAGCCGAAATCTTGTTTCAACGACTTCAATTATCCAAGTTGATGCGCTATGACCAACTGGAATTTTACTTTTCTTCGCGGAGTCAAGTCAATGCGCATTAAAGTCACGGCTGGTGGCAGGTTCCACAACTAAGTATGGTTTGCACAAATATACGACTGAAAATTCCCCATGTGGCAAGCATTAACAATATTTTGGCAAAATCTTCAATTGGAAAAGACATTTTTGAGCCGTATTTTGACCGTTAATCAGCTTAAATAAAATCCTGATTTTCTCCACAGGTACCGAAAGTTTTTAAAAGTACGCTACATTTATTATTGTTATAAATAGATTATCAGATTGATAATCTATTTATAGCAATGATGTATCGCTTAGTGTAGGGACATTTTGCATATATTTTTGTAAAATATTTGTGCATTCTACTACCAATTGATGTTTTGTATTATTCTTTTTTATTTAGCAATAACCCACCAATATAGATCATAATTCATTCTAATTTTATTAATTTTTGTTGTCATATATGTATGGTTTTCCAACTGTGGCGAGGGGTTAGTTGGATGGGAAGAATCAATAAAGTTTCAATACAGCCCCAAAATTAAGGATAACTGTTTACCTATCAGCTTTAAACATTCGCTTAGTATTTTCCAATTTATCCCCTTCCCATGGGAAACTATTTTATTAAAATTTCCCTCTTGTAAAATAATTTTAGCTAAGAAATATCAATGCAATGAAACTGAAAATTTTTACATAAAATTATTTGAGTATTTTTAATTACTTTGAATTATCACATTATTTTGAATGTTTTGAAAATTTTATATCAGTGTGTAAGAAATTTTTTAACAAATGAAATATGTTGGCAGCAAATTTGCCTCTCGCCTTTTAAATTTATTCTCGTACCATATTGGCGATTAACTGATGGGTGCTGCAATGACTAGTATTAAGTGTGTTATAGCTTCTTATTTTGTTTTTTTCTTACAAATTAAATAATGCACATAGCTATTGATACATATTACTTCTTTGATCTCCTAGGATATATTCTATTAATTTTATAAATTATTTCCTCCGTCAATGCGTCTGAAATATGTGTGAACATTCGATTTTCCGTGTAATTGACGCTCATTAGCATTTGTCATGTTTTTTGTTTACTGTGAATATGACGGTTGCTAAGAGATCTCAGGAACAGTCCTCTTAGCAACCGTCTCAGAATCACATGTTTCGATCAAAACAGCGCTATCATTGCTTATCGGTGAGTTTTCTAACACAGCTTCAAAAGACCGCTGCCGCCGATTACAGTCACTACGCCATGTAATGCAAATTTAAAAAAAGTTCTAATCTGAAAAGCAGATAAACGTTTTCAATAAAAGAGAGAACACGTAAAAATGCATCTTAAAGCGTCGTGGAATCGCGAACGTAGGCCGGTTATCTCATGATTTATGTAAATGATAACACTCTAGAGTACCTTCAAAATTAGATGTTTGACGATGCGGGCCATCTAACGAGAAGTGGTCACAACAACGGAATGTCAAGCTCTTTAATCAGATCTTAAAACCTTTACTCGAGGTGTCTTGAGAGGATGCTCGGCCTTAATCATGAATTATAGTGGCACTAAGTTTCTTGAAAAAAACCAGGCATCCCAAAAAATTAATAAAAACAATAAACATAGCGCAAAAGTGAAAATATATAAACTTAAAAAATATTCAGAGAAAATACAATTACATATTTATGTTAGTTGTCAAGAAAATCCTTTTCCTGTTGCACCATTCTGTTTCATGTAAATTCAAAGATTGTCTTGAAGTTACATATGCACAAAACGTTAAATAATTTTGTTTTAAAAATCAACTTTCTCTATTTTATTTTGTGAGAGAAGCTCTTCCAAATGTGTACGTTGTCTAAATGTTAAGGTAATTCAGAAACAGAAAAACTTAAAATTATAAACAAACATGTACATATTGAAAATTTTATTTGTTTATGAAATAGGTGTATAAATATTTGTGCATAAAAAATTATTTTGTGAATTTATAACTTTCATTAATGGAAATTCTCGAATAAAACCGTGTAAATGAAAGAGATTCTACATATTTGACTCTAAATATAATGGAAAAGTCATGTAATTATTCTTTAACCCAGGCATTTTGCTTGGTACTTGGATTGTTCATCCAGTTTAGAAGAGTCAATACAGATGTAGACGTGGAGTCGACACGCTAGGCTGAGACTAATTGAAAAATCCTGATTGTGCTCCAGGGTGACGGGATGTTATTTTGACTCCACATTATATGTCACTTCGACCTGAAGATGTCCGCTAGAACGAGAACGAAACTTTCTGCATTGCAACACAAACAACGCGGTGGAAAACCTGAAGCCATTTAGCACTTCATCTCTTGAACTGGCAGAAACAACAAATTACGGGAGAAACACTGCCGAACTGTTAGGTACAAAAATTCCTTCTTCCAAAGCATGCTTAGTGACTGCAATTACAACTGGGCTACATACAATAACATACATACCATCCTTTCCCTTTTCTAATTCATTTTTCCCAATCTCTCCATTTTCATTAGCCTTCCGTCCTAACACACCCTGCCACAGGCCCCTGCGGTGGCTCGCAGAGTAATCTAAAAATAATGCAATGAAGATGTAGATAGATTTTAAAAAGGTCATTGGTGTCCAGTGAAGCAGAGAAAGGAAGCGGAGTTGCAAATAATTTGGTGCGGAAAGAAAGAAAAAAGTGCGGGCCAGCATTTGGGAAATTTTGATTTTTATCGCAAACTTCCTTACTTACTTACTTTAGGCAACTCTATGGTGCCCCAACACTCCCTGCCACAATCCCGTGGGATAGCATAGTAGATGTGGAGTGGTATCATGTTCAGCGTGGTTAACTACAGTCGTTGATTTCCCGCCCGAGCGTTGGGTGGAACTGACTATATTATTAATTTTACATTTGTGAGGGTTCCTACAGCGTTTACCCCTCTCGTTTTAAAAATTATTTTAACATTCTGATATTTAGTATTTACAATAAATATTCAAATAAATGACTACTTATTAAAAACAGAATTAAATGTTGTTTCTTAGCATAATTTTCTTGTAACATGATCACAATTATAGCGGTTACTAGTGCCACAAACGACCCACTTCTTCTTTGAAGTCTTCTGCCCATTCTGATATTTATTCTTTACATTAAATCGTTAAGTAAATAAATAGCCACTTGATAAAAAAACAGAATTAAATGTTGTTTATTAGCATAGTTTTCGTGTAATATGATTACAATTAAAGCGGTTACTAATGCCACAATATCTTTGAAGTCATCTGCCGCACCAGTGGTCCTCTTCTCCTGGTGGTCATCTTCCTCTTTTGCAGCCATGTCCTCTTCTTTCTTCTGAGGGCCGCAAGTGGCCTTCAGTTGTTGTGTCCTCTTTGTGATGGTTGAATCCCTTAATTTCCCGCCCTGCGCAAGGGCGGAGCGCGCGACTGGTCTGGCGGCGAGCGAACGCGTGTAATCGTCATCGGTTTGGCACGGATCCATCCCCCCGGCCTCCACCACTGGACCATAGTTTGCTGCTCTACCTACCCGCTCTGGCTCCGGCACAAGCGCGCCTGCCATCTAGGCGGAAGACCGTTTAACTGCATGCCGGGCGTCTGTGGTCCTCCCAACGTCGTGCGAGTCGAGACCGGCGCGGCGCACAGTGGGCGGAAATCGAAAAACCCCCTGTAGGCGACCTTTTTGCTAATTCAAAGCTACTCCACGTTATTTCTTAATTTATATTATCTAGGAAATCCAATTTTAGTGTTTTTAAGAACCCATCTTTACTAGGGGAGGCTCTAAAAACAAAATGGCAGAGAGACCGTTTAAGCGTTATCCAATGAACAAGTGAGAAGAGGCCAAATAAAATGGAATTCATCATGGAACCGTGTATGTTTTGAGGGATTTTATTTTACCAATGCATAGAGAAAACTTCAGTCTAACTGTAAATACAAATATCTCAGCGGGGATAAGTGGCGAAAAATAAATCATCTCTGCTTTAGTTCAAATGTAAGCAGAAAACAGTAGATATTTAAATAGTAAATAATGTTCACTCGGAATGTTTAATTTTCCAAGAAACATAACTTAATACAATCCAATAGATATATATTATCATTATGAATTCTCTACGAGAACTGTCATCATATTTTATCTCCACACCAGTGAAACAAACATTGTGATTGTTCGCTAAAAACGAAGATTTGAGGTTACGTGTTGCTCGTCACTTTTTGAAGGATAATATACCATTTTACTCAATTTTATATTATATAACGAACGCAGCTGACATTAAATAAGTTGCTGTATTCTAGAATAATAGTAAAGTACCTGGATATTCTAGAATAATAATAATATTATTATGCAACTTCTGGATCAACATAGGAAAAAGTCGAAAACTGGGGTTTTGACCAGCTTTTTTCGATATCCACCCACAGTGCACCTTGGACCGAGGTGACGAAAAGAATTCCGCAGCGCAGTATCCAGCTAACGGATTGCTTTTCTTGGAGTGTTTTCCTCATCAACTCGAAATAGGGATCAAGTTTAATGTGAAAAGTTTCCGTCGCCGAAACTTCAAACTCGGAAAAAATCCAAAAAGTCAATAAAACCCTGAGTCTTCGCTTTTGAAGCCTCGTGGCACCGCGCTGATCTTATCCCCTTGCCGTCATCGCATGAAGGGCTAAACCAAGGAATCTTTAAGCGAAAAAGACAAAATCAATGTGTCGTCAAAGTCAAGACATTTTATTTCCGTGGATGTATTGTGTCTGTAATTTTCAATTGACTTTCTGATGTTTTAGATCTGGGGTCTCCAAACTTATCGTAACGAGAGCCACAATGGGTACTTGAACACTTTTTAGCGGGCCGTAGAAAAAAAGGAAACTCTAGATATGAGTTTAATCGAAATCAGAAATTTTTATTGACTAATTTCAGAGTATGTTAAATTAAATCATCGTAAATTTATGACGACGAAAGCTTCCATCGAATTCTCATTTTTATCATCATAAAACCATCAATATAAATGATGTAACTGTGTTTGAGCTTTAAAAATCGTATTAAACAGAGATTTGAATTTTTAAACGTTAATTACTTTCATGTAGCGACCATCCAAGCAAACAATTTCCACGTAATTCCTCTGCGGGCCGGGTAAAATCATCTTGCGGGCCAGATGAGTCCCGCGGGCCGTACTTCGGAAACCCCTGTTTTAAATAAATCGTATATGATTGCTGCAAATATAAGTGTCGATCGTCACTTTTTTGCTGCCGATGTTTTGCGAATAATTCCAGATATCAGAATTATTTACGAACGATTTAGAATTTTCGAACAACGATAATTTTTTCTTACGCTCTGAATGTTTTATGCTAGTCGTGTACAATATAACTTCACATGATTGATATGTTAAAATTATTTTAAAGGTGAAAATTTGATTTAAAAAAATATTTACGCCGTATTTTTATGACGGAAACAATTTTGAAGTGAATATTTTTTTTTTCATTTACAGATAAAAATTTGGCTTGTGATAGTATAGAATATCTTCCCGGAAAATGACTGTATTTAGCCTTGGATTCTGAGATAAACTGTTTGCGTTGGAGACTAATTGACGCCGTAATACATAATTGAAACCACCATTAATACCTGTTGAGGTTCGGGGCTAAATGTGGCCATTTCGTCGGTAAGAGGCAAGACAATAATAATAATTACACGAACTATGGATAAATAATGAAATCGAAATTATCCGACGGTTATTAAGTGTGCACTTCGAAATTTTGCCATCAGACTGACTTAATGCATGATTATATCATATGTATACATGTATGTATGTGTGCATGATTATATTATATTATTGACGGTGTTGAAACAATTAGTACTACCCTCAGAATCACTCAAAGGTTGACAGAAAAACAGAAGAGAGAGGTTTTCTGTAATATTTCATAGCATTTGTTGCCCAAAGTTTGCTGCTATTTACTCGTGTCTTTTGATAAATATCAAAATTTTGCGGAAACTAGTGATGCATTTAAATATGACTATTTTGCGACCATAGTTGAGCCGTCAATACCAAGTTGAAACAAATTTCTCGTGGCTTGGGTTACGAAGTATGCAAAATGGAGGAAAGGTCTGATTGGAAATGAGTCTGTTTTTGGAAATGAGGAAAATGAAATTATGGTAAACGTCTCTAAAGCCGGATTCAAATTCAAGCGTTTCACGCGTCTCGTGGGCACAGTTTACATGCGAAACGCACGAAAGGCCCACATGCAAGTGTAGGCAACGTCGTCGTGCGTGTGAACTGCACATGGTCACACCTATTGGAGGATGAATGAAGTAGAAAAAAAAGATCAAGCCTCTGCGTGCGTGGACGCGCCGGGAGCGCCACGAGCATCGAGGTGGTAAGAGAGCAGCTAGGCGTCTTTCCTTCATTATGAGGACATGTACATGCACGGTGGGCTTCGATCGACTTTAAATTAAAAGTGTTTGCACCGATGAAATCTTTTTAAATTTCATTTCTACGATGTCTCACAAATATTTTAAGTCCCGAAAGAAAATAATTGGTAGAGGGATGCGCGCGAAAATTGATTTTTGTAGTGTATATGGCATTTTTCGGTCAGAATTTGCCTGTGATGAAAATTCCAGGTTCGGAACTTGTTCACGTATATTTAATTATGGTAATTTTATAATGCATTCGTTATGAAATTGAACTGGAAATAGAAATTAATTGATTTTATTATCTCGAACCAAGAGCGCGAGCAATGATTTTGAGTCACTTAAAATGCATGAAAATCGGATTTTACTACCATTTTATGTTATAACATATATATTATTATTATATAATCTATACTATCATTATTCTGCAAGATAAAACAAATTACTGTATAATAAATTATTGTTTTAGAACATATTCAAATAATGACTTTAGAAAAATAAAAATCCACTTCAGTAATAATTAACTTATCATTTATTCAAACATCAGTAATACGATGTAGTTTTTTGTTTTCGGACAATGCTGCGTTTTTTTCGTTTTGAAAACTCAACGTTTTACTTCTCTTACTGAAAACGTCATCAAGAGAATGAGCGTTAACCGGTATCAGTTCGCTCTTATATAGCATCGATGTCCGTTGCAACATTGTTAGGCTGATTTGGGACTGAAAAGAATCTAGCTTAAATACATTCAATAAATGTTTATATAAAGTGTTTACAACACTTATTATTCAATGCAACTCTAGCTGTAACCATTTTCAAAGTATTTTTTTACTTAAATGTAAATTCTGTATTTACAAAAATCATCGGCAGAAAACAACTGTTTTTAAATTGAAAAGAAATCTTCATTAACTCTTTAATTAATTAATATTTGCAAATGTTTACTATGTGGTTGCGATAACGATAAGGTGGATTGCTTTTATTTTTCGTTAAAATTTCGTTTCAGTGGAGATGACACAACTTTCTCTGCAGTTTTTGAATCTGTACTTATAATAGTGAAGTTCTCCAAACGCGTAGTTTAGCTGCATTTATAAGATAGTCCATTTCCAAATAATGAAAAACATTTGATGGAACGTAATTGCATATTATCTTTAAAAATTGAGTTTCATTAGGAGACGGAATGCAAGTAAACGTACAGGGAATGATGAGGAAAAGAATGTTTTAAATTTTACTCATCCAAGATTAAATAAGAATTAGTTCGAAAGTTGAGGCAGAAAATTTTCTTCGCAATATTATTCACTACTTTTAAAATATATCGCTGAAGTAGTGGCTAAATTGAATGTTTGGGTTCAATATTGAGGGTTAAAAAAAACACCAGACACTGACCTACAATCCCTTTACTCAAAGTTGAGCGCACTACCCACCGGTCTACCGGAGGTATAAACACTTTGTGCAATACATACCATAATTATCGAACTCGCGTTATGGCCTGAATGTCTGTCCCCACCTTGAGGAGTTTCTTGTTTTTCATTTGTTCATTGTTCACTTGTTGAGGTTCTTATTTTCTCTAAAACAATTATTAATAGATCATATCTGATCCAACTTCACATTTTTGGCGGGTATTCACTAGGAAATCGTCAGGTATAATGAATACTGCGACAGTGTCCCGTTGTCGCCTGGGATGTTTATGCATGAAAGTTAGCCCATAAAATTCTCAATGTTCCAACAATACTACTATTACATATCAAGCAATGTAGCAATGATTAACAGAAATGGACAATTGATGTATGCATGCTAATTTATCCCAGTGAATCTTAATAGTAACTACGAAATGACTCCACGTGTCCGCCATTTGTTTCACGCATCAGGCGCGTAGAAAATTAAGCAAAATTCAACTTCGGCGACGCGAAGATGGGCGTGCGAGGCGAAGCACCTGATTGGCTGCGCGCGAAACGCTTCGCTTAGTACGCATGAAACGTCTGAGTGAATCCACCTTTAGGCTTGGAAATTTCCTTGGGAAACAATCCACCTGGACCTGGAAACGAACCACTGACCTTTGGCTTGCAGGACCAATGCGCAGATCACCACGTCACATAGTAACTCCCAAGGCAATTTGGAAGGATTTTAAGGGAACTAGATGTTCCTGAAGTATTGGCGGCCCGAGGGGGGGGGGGCGGAATCGCCCCCCCCCCAAATCCGGCATATTTCTTTGCCATATAGGTACCTTAAATTAAAAGCCTACATTATTTTGTTGCTTTTTATTGAAATTGAAGTTTTGATTATTTTACTTTAAAATCCAGTAAAATTTTATATTTACTAAAATAGTTCTTAAAACCACTAGCTAAATGCGAATGTAAATCAAAATAATTTTTGAATTAGTCGAAACTTAGTGGTGATCTAAAAGGGACATGAATTTAGTAAAAACTTGCTCTTCTTAAAAGGTAAACTTTTGCTTCCAAACCACTTATAACGTGCACATAGTGTCTTACGAATTTCCGGGACGTGACCCACGAACCCCCTTTATCCCGGGGGGTATTCCATACCACAAGAGCCGCTGGTTGCCCCCCCCCCCCCCAACCTCTGTTCTGGAGCCGCCCCTGTCCTGAATAGGCTACAGACATCTAGTTCCCTTAAATAATGATGGATTTTTCCCAAGGTTATTTCTATGTATTTTCATCGCCCGTTAAGGCAAAATTGAAAATATCTTCATGCGTAGGTAATCACGGCATAAATGGCGTTACAGGATTTATACTCACGGGTAATGGCTTCTTTGAAGTCCATCTTCCCTTACGAGTGCGATCTTTGATCGACCATAGGGGCTGAATGTCTAGTTCCCTTAATAAGGTGGATTTTTTTTCTCAAGGCAATATCTACTTATTTTCATCTCCCGTTATGGTAGTTTGAGGGAAAATCTGTAAGTAACCCTCGTTGATATATTCCACGAAACTCCCCTACATACTCGCAAAATTTGAAGAAAGAAACACAATGAATACAAGGTGAAAACAGCCAAATTCAATTTATCCAAACGACATGAAAAACATTTAATTTACAGAAATCACCAATGGGAAGGCTTTTAAATGAAGTGATGCATTACAGAAAAGTGTAAGCATGAGTGACACAAGGAAATTAGTTAAGCAGTAATATGATTGAGTAAGCAATAAGTATAAGAAAAATAACATTTGACATACAGTTACGCACAGTTTATGATTATTTTAATTAGCATTAGGAGGAGTTGAAACAACCAATTACTATCGGAAACAGAAACACAAAAGTTGACAACTCTGCAAATATTTAAATGCACACTTCATTTATTCTCAGTTGTTATATGTTGCTTTCGCCAAAGAAGCCTCTAGCGTCGACTCGGGGCTTGAGTAGTCTCCCTCCGAAGGGGTCAAAAGGACGCAGTTGCACCCTATGTGTTCAATGTCTCTTTGTTTCTTCTTCTGTGTGAAAGAAACTAACGGGTTTCACTACCTAAAGAAGGTATAATAAAGTCATATTATTTATAATGTATTACGTTTTTTGTGCCGGAAATACATTGTGATTTTCCGCGGGCACACAATCTTTTCATGCGGCGTAATTAGACTTTATGTGCCATAGTTAGTGCTCTCAGCCGTATTATTTCCGTTTTTGAAATCTTTCTGGAGCCAAGCCATCCTCATCACGTGTTATTACTGTACTTCATCAAACCTCGCCGATCCATTATCTTCATATCAAATCTCTTCCGTGTGTTCTTGCCATTGGTGACCTTTGTCATGGAGAGTAAACGGGCTATGCTCTAAAAAGGGAACTACCATGAAATCACCTAATGCACAAATCTCCCCACGACTTAATCCATCGCCATATTTTCTTTGAAGTCGGCTTTCCGGAAGAGGTTTTCTCTCGTGTCATCCCGTTGTGGTTATGGGTTCGCGTCGGCCCTGAACTGTGCGATTTAGACTAAGCAGATGCGTTGCATTGACGAGATTGGATTGTCGCCTATTAAAAAAAAGTATAGTCACAAGCGGGGCGCCGAGTGAGGTTAGTCGAGGAGTTTTTGTCTCAAAGTTTTTTTTTCTTCCCTTTCCGAGCGAAAGAATCAAAAGCGTTGTTTTTGCCCGCGAGCAAAATTTCCGTCGAGCTGAGGCGCAGAGCGAACACACATTACGCCACGTGGTGGAATCATCTCCCGAAGAGTCCAAGGTTGACGTGTGTCATCAAAGTTGACTGATCTGATGATTTGTCATGGATACGAGCATCGATTTTGCATTTTTTGCTTGTCAGGGAAAGCTGAGTGCAATCACCACAATCATATACGATGCAGCTGTATGCTTTCGTATTTTTTTTAATCGCGAAGTATTTCGCGTGAATATCGCAATAGCTACCGTACAGCAGGAAGCTGACTGACATTTCAAAATGCAAACTAATACAAAAAAGGAAACATTTTGCATATTGGTTTGTGTGTTATCATCAGCAGGGCGTTTGAATTTACATTTCGCTGTATATTACAGGTATCACAGGTCTGTAACACAGTGGAATCGGTATTCACTACTGAACTTATCTCCCGAATACCGAATGGAAAGACAATAAATGTAACATTTATTTGCTAAACATATAAGTGGGCTTGCATTTTATATCTTGGTTATATTTATTCTTAAATTGAGTTTAATATTTGGGTCATATTTATTTTTAACATAAGTTGAATTGTATTTGTTTAGAAATTATTGTGCAGATTTCTTTTCGGGGGACGTACCTCCGTGGTACAATGAAGGGTGGGATGAGAATTTTTATGATTTCATTTGGATAGTTTAACGCTCAAATCAAAATTATTATTTGTGGAATTCACCGTGGCACACATCTGTAAGGAAAAATAAACTGGGTGAGGGATATTCACGTATGTGCTAAAACCTTTGGTTCAGATACGTTCCAACTCCGTCTTGCAGGGAGACTTTACATGTCAGTTTGACATTATCCACTTTAATCCAACGATCTGTTTGAGGAAGAATGCGTGGCACTATTCATGGAAAATTATAGCTAAATTTTCGCAAAAACGATGAGTAAATCCTCTCCAATCCTATTCCATGGGGATTTTTTTCACCACCAAGTAATTACGCTGGTGCACTCGGTCATAAGCTTCAAGAATCCACCTCTCTACTCTCTTTCATATAACGTATCATATGAAAAATGAACGATTATATCATTTACGATACAAGTTGGAACCCAGTATATAAAAATATGAGTTGTATGGGGGTGATTTTTGAATTTGTCAGAATTAATTAGGGTTTTGGAATGTGGAATGGAATTGCACTACATTCATTTAGATAAACAGGCTTTTTAGAATAAAATCGACCGCGATGCTGATGAAATACGTGATTATTTGTGTTAGTCTTTTACATTCCAGCTTTATTCTCATTAATTAATGTCAATTTACTACGAGTAATTCGGACCCCAAGGTCTCCTCCATGATGATGTCCTTCGATCATCGATTTAGTTCGGAAAATGTTTATTTTTTCTAAAACGTTTCCGATGGACTTATTGAAAACATTTACCAGGAGAGGAGCAAAGATCGTTCTTTAGGCGCTAAAAGCTGCGGAGGCTGTTAAATATCACGTTAAATATAAGTTTCACAGGAGGAACCGTGAGATGATGCCAAAATATTTTGACATTGCACAGGTTCGGATACAAAATAGTGTTTACATTATTTCGATTCTCTTGTAATTGGAGAAATTTATCTTTTCTCGCCAAATACTTATTTTTCCAGCAATACGATGGGAATATAGCGAAAATAATCTCAATTTTCCAAGATTTACGGTAGCTAATCTAGCACTATCATTCTTCGGACTAGTTAAATGACTGAATTATGCATTTAGAACATCACAGTGTGAATACTCCTTGCGGTCAATGCAAAAATTTCATTTGTTTCTCCTTCCCGTCGAAATTCAATGGGAAGGAGAAAAACTGCTAGTTGTAAGTACATGAAGGCAGTTAGTTGTTGCATTAAGGCACAACATTAGCTTTTTTATGAACGGTAGATCTTGTCCAGTTCCTCCGGCCGCGAATTGCTTGTGTAAATTGTTTATCATAATATTTATTTATCTTTTGCAGTTAATTATTTTTAATTGATTATTTATTACTGTCGGTGGGCAAGGGCCTAGCCACGTTGAAACACCGGTTCCCATCAGAACACCGAAGTTAAGCAACGTTGGGCCCGGACGGTGGTTGGATGGGTGACCCTCCTCCATACCTCAACCAGGCATGGATGGAGAGATGATACTCCCTCCATACCTATACCGGCAGGCCTGAGAGGCCAGGCCAAACCGGGCCGGTTGGAGGGAGGACATCCTCTATACCTGGTACTGGGGTGAGGCAGGGGGAGGCCAATCCTCCATGCCTCTACCGAGGTGCTCTTGTCCCCTGTCTGCAAGTGGCAGACAGGCATGGGGTTGGCACAATGGACCTAGAAAGGTCTAAGTGCCCGGGCACCTGACGAAGGCCCCCCCAATTACAATCTAATCTATTCTATTACTGTCGGTAATATTGCGGTCGAATGTGAATCTATGTCTGGAATTCGCGTGTTTGATGAATCCAAGTTAAATGTCCTTACCCAACGCCTTTAAACCGGTGCCTACAGTTATTTCCTGATAATTGACTGCTTCAAGGTTTTTTAAAACTTGTAACATGTTAATTTATTGCTCAATTATAGTGACTTAACCCTTTATTGCCCACTTGGATGAATTCTTCCTCCACTTCGCTATCGCTAATAGTATATCATTAGCTCGTAGGCTTCCGCGGATGTAGTGTTGACTGTTTCCTTTTTTCGGGATTCATTCCGCGATGTTAAAGTTTTAAAAAAACAATATTTCGCTGGTCCTCCTGCCAGCTTCATAAGGTTAACTGAACTGATTCCTTAGTCTCGCTCATCTTTATATATATGAGTGAGGACTCCCATTGCTGCCGGAATTTTTAAATTTGAACAATTCGTTTAAGATTTCTACTCAACGTGTAACCGTCTTCTTGGTTGACGTTCTCCGGTCTCTTCGCAATTTCTATAGCCTCCCTGATTAATCTTGGGTAATAGCGTACCTCCTTTGATATTAATTTTGTCCCCTCAAAGTTGAAATTATGAGTGGGGCCGCTGAGATGGTGTTCGGCTATTGCAGAAATGCGGTAATTATTATTTTTAATTGCCCGTTGATGCTCTTGGAGGCGTATTTTTAGGGCTCTGCATGTCTGGCCTACATATGAATGTCCACAGCTGCACAAAACTTCATATATTCCTCCGTAGAGGTTCCGTGGAAGCGGGTCTGTAGTTTTCAGAAGTACCTACGTCCCCTGTCTTCGACGCGCATGTGAATCTGCTAACTACGTTTAACTTCATATAATATATCATATTTATTCGGCTCAGTTCCCAAACGAACCATCTTTCCCGGTTACAGAATCGTGAAAAATGGCTAAGAACGCTAAACATGTATTTACTAGATAAAAAAATTAGAAATAATGTCTAATATAATGACAAAATTAATGTACTTGCTATAACACTTCCTAGGCAGTAAGGTGTTAACTTATTTTGAGATGCCCATGCATCATGCTTAAAGTTGTAACAGACGCTTCTCCGTACCAAGTCTCCATCCTATTCTGTTGTTGCACATGCATTCTTACTAATCCCTTGAAGCCTCATCTGTGTCATTCCTCCACCTCTACCTTCCCTCGGAGGGGTTTCCATTCTAAAGTTCGCTTCAACCATCCTGTGCCAATCATACTTTTTGCGAGTTGAAACCATATGAAATGTTTTCTCTACACCTCTATTATGTCAACGACCATATTCATATTTCTTTTAATTGATTCATTCCTGATTTTTTCTAATTTTTTTAATCTTCTTACAAACTCGTCCCAAGAAGTCTATTTCGGTCGACATGAGTTTATTTCGATTCCTCATGGTCATTTCCCATGTTCCGGCCCCGTGTGTGATTAAATCTTTGTTGAAACTTTCATGCACTACGTTTATCAATCGATCTCAGATCGATCTGAACTCAGACCGATCGGAAAGTTCAGGAACGAGCTGACTCAGATCGCTTGGTTAACCAATACGGTCTGAAAGTTTCGATATTGAACTATCGAATTCAGTGGTCTGAATTATTTTTAAATTTCTTGCTTATACTCTTCTCTCCCTTCCCTTATTAAAAAAGGCCACGCCGTAAATGATATCAATTACATTTGGTTTCCCATCGGCAACCAAAAGGAGAACGAAGAGCACCACGCCCCGACCTCTTCGGATCCATCTGAGATCTCAGACCGGTTAGGGACTCTGCTCACTTCTCAGATTGATCTGGCTAGCCCGTTCCGTTCACCATACCGAGCTGAGCCGGTCAACATACCGAGCTGAGATCGATTGGTAAAAATAGTGATGTATTCTTTTCCTTTTCTCCCTTGAAAAAGTTTTGTCCCATAAAATGGAGTCGATGTAATTCTATTTCGTCCTTTGATTTTATTCTTCCAAAACAAATTTAGGGTCAAATATTGTTCATATTTTTTTAAAAGAAACCCGGTCCGACTTTTTCCGACATTTCTCCATACTCCTCACCGTCGGCACTATCGCTTCCTCTGAAGTATTGCTACCAGATGATTGACGAAGCAGTATTTGCCCTCCTGGGTAGTTTCTATCGGAAATATTTTGCACAATTATCTATCTCACGCTCATGGCACAACTCGGGGAGCAGCTAATCCGTGGACAAGTGATTCAGTGCTTATAATCCCGTGAGGGATAATCGAAGCGGCTCCATCAAAGCGTAGCGGGAGTCGCTTCGGGAGCGCGTCCTCTCCTTGGCTACCTTGGCCTCCTCGCGGTGCAGTTTTCTTATGAATGAAATCCGCAAAAAAACGTCCAATGATGAGAGATGGTTAGGATTTAAAGGAGCGCTTTAGACCCCATAAAATAATGCTACAGCTTTTGTCTTTAGATATTTTCTCCCAATAGGGCACATTCTGGGACAGCAGCCCATTGAATACATCACTGGTGGTAGAAATAAATGGGAAAAATTGATCGTGATAGGCCGAGGATGGAATGGCCATGGAGCGAATTATGAGGGACACTAAAATGAAGAACTATGAAGGTTCAAAGCGGTTAGCTTAGATGAGAGTTGAGTGAATGGGTTACGGGAAACCAATCTTCGAGTTGATGAATGCTGTTGACGATATTTCATACGGAATCATTCACAAACAGCTCCGTATAGGACTGTTGGGATAGGTACTTTATTCCAAAACGGCAGACTTGGCAAAATTGATTGAATTCATGCCGGTTCCGCTTTCTAAATCTAGGAAATGCAAAATGAAGCCTCAAATAAAGTATGATTAATGCATTATTATTCTTTACCACAACAGCTTTCATGGCTGAAAAATACGTCTCAATCCCTGGGATCATGTACTGATGTTGAGTTTTTGTTCACATCATCAGTCGTTTGGTTTGATCTTAATGGTTATTAAATGTTATTCGACGCTTTCACATTCTATTCAGAGGAAGGACAACTGCAGTCAGCGTGAAACTAAATCACCAGAGAGAACTTGTGCTTGCTATGATACAGCTGCCTTACCGTCGCACTGCCCGGGGTCATGCTGAACATTCATTCAGCATATTCACTTTATAATACACGAATGGCCGTAATTAGGTCTTAATAGCTGAGCATTACTAATTTTGGCTCAGCCGCCATGGCCATCCACGGCATCGAAATCTCCACTGTGATTCTCATTCCACCACTATCATCATCTTCCCAATGTGTTCACGGCACCCCACTGGTTGCAAATGAGCTGGTACTTGAATCCTGGTCTGGTCTTTCCTGGTCCTGGTCTTGCGGCAAGCATTTTGATTGCGATAAGTGATCATGTTGGCTGCATACACCCTAACGTACTTCTCGTGTTTATGTCACCGAGAAAGATGGACACAGAAATGGTGAGGACTGTGATTCATGGCGAGGATCGACCGCCCTCTGGGTGAAGGGAAGAGCGCAGGAGAGGATCGGGAATTTGGAGTACGATGGGAGAAGTGGGAGGTGTGAGGGTGGGATTGTTGGTGGGCCATCAGGGTGATGGGCATGGAAAACTTTGATGGCCCCAAGAATGGGATGTGAAGTGAGGGACCGTCAAGAAACACACGCAAAGCAGCTGGTGGTATTCCCAGCGAGGTACTTCGTGCATGTAACTGTTGCACTACTCACTATCGTGTGTTAACTTCAATTCATTGATATACGTAGCATTGACAGCCTTATTATTTCTAATTCGTTGTTCGACAGGCTGCCTGGAACGAGCGCGCATCGGATAAGGATACTTGATCCTACTATGATCATTCCAAGTTCCGTAAGTTTTGAACTGCATTGAGTGCAATGTCATTTCTAACCATGTGTCTAAAACCCTGGAAGTCTTAGCTACTATCCATAGATAATACTTGTGGCCGGTTAACCTGTTAATATCCCCTATCGTGGTCCATGCTGCTGCGTAGTTTTGCTCTGCCAACTGCATGTTGTTGACACAATGGGTTTTTAGCATAAATTGTTTCCAGGTAACCAGGGTTCCTTATAGCTGAACTTTCTTGGATTCCCCAACTCTATATCCTTTGACCACTCCTTATTGTGGGTTATTTTTGCGTAACTTGCCACATTGGTAACAGTAACATTAACATTAACACATCTTTCCATCGAGTGTTAATATTAAAGAAAACATTATTTTTGGTCTCAAACCTGCAAACATGATGACGATGATAGCTTTGGAATGTAAAATATGGTGAAGTCAAAGAATGATTGGCAATTAGGTATCGATTGTTGCTGAAACTGTGTCTCTGATCGCGTTTATTTTGGGTGTACCTTACACTCAGATGAATATCAGCCACACCGTTCAATTACTCTGGCGCAGCGGCGTTTGCCCAGAGCATTTTTGTATCACTCAATGACTCATTCAGGCATCTCCACACTAGCGCACATTGATCGCCGGCTCATGAAAACCATAAATGCATATTATAAATCATAATTGTATCGGTATACATATTACCCGATATTATAATGGTGATCGTAAATTTCAAAAATCCCTTTACCTCGCCTGCGCTGGGGAATTTTCAAGTGGACCGTCTCCAACCTCAGTCAGGAGAGAAAAAGAAATTCTGATCACGGGAATTTCGTCTTTTGATCTTGACGGAAAGCAGACTGCTCCCAATGTAGACGTCTCTGGGTTAAACTTCGTGTCATGATTTACTTCAAAATTCAGTTTTAGGTAACTTTTTTTGAAAATCCGTTTTGAGAATATTCAAACTCCTAGATAATTATCGAATAAATTAGGTAATTAGGCAATAATTTATTACTCCTTTCGCCTAAAATCTGTGGTATTAGGTCTTAATAGAAATACTGAGAATAAACACAAATAATAAATACATATATTATTTTGTTTACATAAATAGGCGCCTCCCGAACATCCTTCTCACTTGGGCCTGAAGAAGCTTGCAAGAAAGCCGGCGAAATGTCGTCCAGAATATGGAACGACGCGGCGGAAAAAAACGACGCGGCGCCGAAAACGGAAGTATCGTCATCCATACAAGCTCCGCGGAAACCTACGTCAGAAAAAATGAGAAATACATACTGAAAATGTGTGCCCCTATATATTTTTTCCCGTCTAGAGCATGTTTCCAGGGAAATTCGTTCTCACAGCATAAATGGAATTCACATCATTCGATGCATCTTGATGGAAAATTTTATGCATTTTAACCCCCGCGCCTTTTACTTGCATCGCATTGTTTAAAAGGTGGACGGAAAATAGGAATCGGAAATGGAAAATTAGAATCGGAATGGAATTGGTTCCATAAATTTCCGTGGAGTGGAGTGGGTTGCACGCATTCACGGGGAATGCGGAGAGAATTCGTTCGTTGAGATGAGCGCAGCCGCGAAGCTAATGTTAGAGGTGCAATTCCAAAATGAGCCAAAGCGAAAACATTACGGCGAGAACAATGCAAAATGGCAGTGGAAGTGGAGTGGTCACCCTTCCCAGGTGGCCATTCGAGAGATTTGATTTGAGTTCGGCGTCTCCCGCGTGAAGCGAGGGAGGGAACGCCGATATCCGGCGCAATGAAAGTCGCCATTTACTGACTTAAGGGATTGCATTGACTCCATTTTTGTTGAACTAATTTACAACTCATGACATTCACGTGAAGATTGGAGAAACTTCAATGGGATTTGGCCTCAAAGGAGCATGTGAGATTCAACTTTCGAATGTTTTGTTGAAGGTGAAGAAAATATAGTCGTTGTCTTGAGGTTAAAATGAAAATAGGGGCGTCAACTTTCTCTGGTGTAACCTTGTGGTTCCCCATAAATAAGAAAAGGAAAGCCTTGTAAATCTGGCGAAACAATTTTATTGTAACTGCCGACCAAGGTCTTGACTTACATAGGCATAATCAAGACTTGGTAAGTTGAAACCTGGGTTGGCCAAGTTCAATAATTTTGTTTCGTGGACTCTACATAGTTTTCTTTTACTTAGAGGCAGTTTATTTGGACAAAAAACACACTGTCAAACCAATTTAAAATAGGAAAAAGAAGATACAGACTATATCTGATTCTGGCAAGGAGCATTCAGTTGTGGGGTGACTGGTAAATACTAATAAAAGATGATATTTCTGTTTCTAGTTTGTGTTATGACGCACGTAAGATTTAGCAAATGCTATTTGGAATTTCTTCAGGCCCATGACGCAGGAGGGAGAGTGAAGTAACAATCGGTTTATTTAAAACTAACCGTGGTCGCGGTATACAATTCCATTATCAAGACCATCATCCTCAGTCGTTTGCCAAGAGAAAAGTGTGGAATGAACCATTCATTTTCTCTCGCCGGAGGATCGAGTTGGTGCGGTGGCCAGAGTATTGGCTTCCAACCCCGAGGGCCCGGGTTCACATCCCGGCTGTTACAGGGAATTTTCAGAGGAAAGTCCATCCCTACTTGGGACCTGTTGAATAGAACTTCAGAAGCATTACTCCGTCCGTCGGATTGGACGTTAAACTGTGGTGCACTTGCTGAATTGAATTAATAATAGACTAATTCCGACGCCGTATTTCTCTCCGCCCTTCCCCCATTCCCCAAATTATCCTTCCCCTACCTGCCTACCCACCTATCCTTCATGCTGCATATTAACTCAGCTGTCTGTCGCTTCCTCTAATAACCAACCATGCAATGAAAAGCTATGAGGCTGGCATTCGAAAGATTGGGCATATTATTTCGTGGTGAAACCACTTATTTTCTTCCAAGCTGGAGTATTATGAAATATTTTCCTGAATCCGTGGAACGAATCTTATGCACGGCGAAGTGGAATGGATAGGGGAAGAATTCGCAAAGCATGGGCTCGACCAATCACTTTCATAAAATGTGTGATAACCAGGGGCGGTACCAGACCAGAGGTTGGGGGGGGGGGCAACCATTGGCTCTGGAGGTAATAATATTGTATGATAACTTTATTTGCTCTGGGACCAATCTGTCCCTTGAAGCAGAAGAAACTTATACAGTCAGAGAAATTAGTCACAATATTCAATAAGATACATGGTATATGACTGTGGACAAGACAAAAAGAGCCATAACAATAATAATACAGGTGTGTGGACAGCATATCGAAAGTGCATAATTTCACAAATAAACTACATGAGTTGGGTGCATATCAATAAAAAATATTTTCGGATATTTTTCCTTTAAATAACTTAACATTATTTATAGATTTTAACTGTTTGGCAAAGAATTCCATAATTTACATGAAGAAATGAAGAAGGACTTTTCATACAAATTAGTTCGATATGATGGAATGGACAGAGTTTCTGTATTCCGTTTAATGTTTTTTTCTGAATTAATGTTTAATGTTATTTGATTATACAAGTAAGATGGTAATTGGGTTTTAATCATTTTATGTGTAAAGGTAGCTTTCGTTATGTATCGTCTTTGTTCAAGTTTGAGCCATTTTAACAGTTGGTAGTATGGTGTGACATGCTCATATAAATTGATATAAAAACAAAGCGAATACAGGAATTTTGTAGTCACTGTAATTTCTTATCTAGGTCGCTTGTAATATCGGAGTAAACTATTGAACAGTAATCGAAGTGCTGAAACAACAGCACTTGTACAAGTTTTTGCCGTAATCGGATTGCAATTAAATGTCTAAAATGCTTTCAATGGATACAGGGTTATATGTATTTTGTTAGATACATAGCTTACGCGGTCTTGCCACGCCATTGTTCTATTGATAATAATTCCAAGATTAGAAGAAAGAAATTAGAATAGTCAATTTTCCTACCTTGAACAATAACTTTAGGAATTACATTTAAAGCTAAGCTACTTACGTAGTTAGAGCTACCAATAATCATACCCTTGGTTTTTGCTGGATTTAGTTTTAGCTTCTTCACTGATATCCATGTACAAATTTCCTCATTGTCTTTTTTTATTTTATGTACAGCATTTTCTAATTCGTTGGGATTGCAGTCCAGATAAATTTGCAAGTCGTCTGCATAAAAGTGATAGGCGCAGTAATTTATCACACTGGGAAGGTCTTTAATAAAAATTGAGAATAATAATGGGCCTATGATCGATCCTTGGGGAACACCACGGGAAACTGGTAGGAAGTAGACATTTCACCGTCAACACCCTTGACGGCTTGCTTACGTTCTAAGAGATAGGATTGATACCAACGGAGAGCTGAGAGGGAAAGTTTTAGCGGAGCGGAGCCGAGGTTTCCGAGCCGGCGGATGAGAATGCCATGATCGACTGAATCAAATGCTTTACTGCAGTCAAATTGAATCAAAATAGTAATTTTGCGATTTTCAACAGAGCGTCGGATATCGTCCGTTATTTTTCATAGCGCAGTCGGCGTACTGTAGCCTTTCCGGAAACCTGACTGAAATTCATCTAATAGGTTATTCCGATTTAGGTGCTCTATAGTAGCATTGAAAACATGGCGCTCGAGAGGTTTAGAAAGGGCACATAACAGAGCTATGGGGCGATAATCTGACAGTTCTTTGGGGTTGGAAATCTTGATTATGGGCTGAATGAGAGATGATTTCCTCAGAGATGAGAAAGTCGAATGGTTTAGAGGAGTTCGAGGTATGGAATACTTCCTAGGAAAAGGGGAGTCCGAGGGTCTCGTCCCGAGAAATCGTAACAAACTATGTGTAAAATTAAAAAGAAAATAATTTAGCTTAAGAAGTATGCATCATACTTCAAAGCATAAAATAATTTTTACTTTTATGCTTAGGTCTATGAAAAATAAATAAAATACGCCGGGTTTTGGGGGGGCCAATTGTCCCCCCTTGGAGCCACCAATGGTGATGACAGATACGGTGGAATGTAGCGGCCAATTTTTTAAATTTCTTTTTATGAAAAACTTTCGGAACATACGCTAATAATACGATGACGTCAATTTTCTCCATAATTTGGAATAAAAATTGAATAAATAAGCGTTTAAATATCGAAAATATACCAAACTAATAAGTTCTTCTCGGGCTTCCCACCGGGTTAGGCTCTTCATGGTCGTCGACGTTTCGGCAGAAGACTTTTCTGCCATTTTCAAGGCCATCATCCATCATCCACAGCCTTGAAAATGGCATTAAAGTCTTCTGCCGAAACGTCGGTGACCATGAAGAGCCTAACCCGGAGAAGAACATATCAGCATCATTCGCCGGGAAAGCCTGAAGTCATACCAAACTAAATCGGCAGGACTGCATTTCCACAACACCGTTTATTGAGTAGACCCACGTGCACGATGACACGATGCGTCCCACGAAAATACGTAAAAGTTCGTTCGTCGCAGCGTTGGAGCGATAACCTCAATGTATCAAGACATGCTGTTCACAGCTAATGAATGATTGAATTTATTGCTCCAATATGGATTGATACTACAAAAATAAATGTTACACAATCAAAACTGTATCAAAATTTCACCACAAATACTACAATAGTGATGTATGGTAAATAGGATTACATAAAACTCAACATAATCAATAGATTCTAGAGCAGTGTTTCTTAAACATTTTGAGCCACCAACCTTAGTTTTAAAAACCTATGCCCAACGCCCCCCAACTATATAACCAAATCAGGATGGTTATAAAAATAAAGTTAAAACTATTATGATTGAATTAATGTTTACTTCAAATCCAGTAGTTAATTAGTATATCCATCCCTGGACGTGTATGTATAAGGCACCATTCGGTTAGTACCCCGCCTCCAGCGTCCCCCAACCGCCCCTTGTTTCTTTTCGCCCCCCTACATTAGAGCACTGCCCCTCAGGGGGCGGTAACGTCCACTTTGGGAACCACTATTCTTGAGCTTCAAGTACCCCATAATAGCCTTGTATGTATTTGGGTCGCCACCATTTAACAGGACACCTGGTCACAAAAATAATCTTAGCAACTGAGAGAGTACTTCCTCAACTGGCAAAATAGAAAGAAAATTAAGGACAGCTATAATAAAATTTCCAAATAAATTTTAAATTAACGCCATACCGAAAGCAGTTAGCAATAGCGATGGGAGTATCGTTATACTAGCACGTAAATGAAATCAATGTTTGTTGTTTAAAGGTGAGGGAGTTGATTCGTTCGCAATGCCGGCAGATTGTTCACGCAACCATGTAGATCGGTCTCTTCCAATGTGACGAATGAAATCTGGGGTGCTATTATTTTATCGCGACAGCGGATCCCAACATGGGGTACGCGAACCCATCTAGGAGTGGATGTTTTAGGGATACGCGAAAAAGACGAATGAAGGTGTAAGCAAGATAGGAAAATTTCCATCCTCGAGGCGTCAATCTGATTATGGTACTATCGATGGAAATGGATCGCCAAGGGTAAACCAGTCGAAAGTTTGGAAGCCGCTGCGACATCCATCATTGATAGAGTTGATGGTCCTTTGTCAGGCTGCGGAATATTTAGGGTGGTTGGAGGGATTTTTGTCTGTGTACAGATTTGCGTAATACTTTGCTTGTGTGTTTTCATTAGTGATATGGTAGAGACATGCTTACTCTATGGTAATATGGATACTCTCAAGATAAAAGTTACATATATGTAATCAAATCATATGCATATGCACATATTTTCTTCTAAACGCAAAATAGTACATTTCTTATTATTATAAAAGTTAATAACGTATATCAAGGTGTCACGCCGAGTACAACATTTGAAAACAACACATTTTAATATAATTTCGTCAAAATTTCGAAAGCTGCTCCGAAAACTCATTTTAAGTCAAAAAACGTGTTTTTAAGTAAAAAAACATTTTAAGATGTTTTTTGACTTAAAAACATATTAAAATGTGTACTCAAAAGACTCGCGACGACCTCTCCAGCCATCTTAAAACCTTGAAACAATCCGTGGGGAATTGATTTCGACTGATAAGCGTCAGCAGCACACACTTAAAAAACCAATATCACCGCGTAATACGCAAATGACTTGGCACGCAGTCACGCGCACATATGCAATGATACACACCAAAAGAATGAAATTTTCCATGAAAAAATCGTATGACATGACCGGCGTCAAATGATTTTTCTCAAGGCGAGTTTCATCACTCCTTTGGAGTTTTCCGCATTCCCTCTTGTGGTGGCCATGGGCGCATTCAGGGGACGTAGCGCTCCGTGATCGGTGGAGCGGACAACTACCTAGCCTGTGCTCAGCTCACCTGAATGGAAAAAAGACTGAGCGCTACGGTGGAACTTTTGAATCGTAGTCTCTCTCCGTCCGCAGATTTCTTATCGGAGATAATTGATGGAAAGGACTCATAGTGGTTTAATAAAGCTCGAAATTACCTTCCTATGATTAGTAAGCACAACTGCAGTTGTGTTAATCCGCGCTATCATCGTCTAGAATAATCCTTATTTCCAAAAAGGATGGAAAATTTTCCTCATAGAGCATGCTCTTTATAAAGAGCATGGTATAGGAAAGGATAAGCTATATAGTTTATCCTTTTCACGAAAATAAGCGATGGAAGGACTTGAATAAATGAACAATAAACCACGCTTGGATGGGCAACTAACCTTGGTGAGCTCATTGCATTCTCGTAGATACTTCACCGAGGGAAGACACGACGACGGTTAATTTTTTGCTGTGCTGCTCTTGCTGCTGTGTGAACTGCCGAGCATCGATTGCAAGTTAACTGCTATTAATATATTATAAATGACTTGGTTCAAAGGTTATGTACTTCGATAATTTCCTTGCGGATGTGGAAACGTGATGATGTTTTACAGGCCACATTTTTTGTGTTGCGCTACGTTGATATTATACCTTTTATGCATGCTGCATAAAAAGACAAGTGGTTCCAATCCCTCGTCATGGAAAATGTGGACGTATTCGAGGTTTTCATTTCTAGAAAGCTCTCCGTTAATTATTTGCGCTCTTGAGCAAAGTATTATTATATATTAAGTATATTAATAATGCCAGCTATGCTTGTTTCATAATCGTATACTCTCTCGAAACTTTGTTAAATTAGGTCGATCGTTACCTTAGCCCATAGCCCAACAAACTCAGCCCACAAGACATGCATGATCATTTGGGGAACAAACTGTTAAATATTCTTATAATTCTCTCGCAAACAATTCACATTAATAGTTAACTTTCATAATCGTACACCGTCATCGATAGACACACATTTATGAGCATACAATGTACATCACTGTCGAGACGTTAAGAAACTCTTGCGTTCGCTGATCCTTGTGTATGATTTTCCCAGTCCTATAATAAGTATAAATAGCACACAAAACGTTGGCAAGGGAGACACGTTTAGTTTATTATATTTATGGCGAACATCTTAATAATACCATGAGAATTAAGAAGAGTTCTACACTAATTCTAGCCAACTTTTGCGATGAATGAGAGACGTAAAGTAACTAAGTCAACCGCACGCTTGCATCGAAAGTGCATTATATTAATCGTATTTGAAGGTAAATGTGAATCACATTCAGGAATATAATTTATTTAATACATATTTTCATGCACCATACCAGACAAGCATGCAAGGATGAGTCACGCGAAGACACCACGCCGAGTAGTCATTTTTTGTCAATGTCATTTTTCCCACGTACAATAAGGGATCATAATAGTTGCGATAGATCAATCACATGAAACTCCCACCCTCAATAGGTAGAGTAGAATTTTCACTTGTGTTTAATAACACCACATAATTACTAACTCTTCACACCGGTCGATTAGTCCGGCATTATTTTATTTTGTTCTTTGCATGAGGTAGCATCTCGTAGTATTCATAAATTAACAGTATCAGTAATATTAACCACTAGATGTGTCTATAGCATTTTTCTGCATGTTTGTATGTTCTTTTACGTATCACTCTCCCAGTTTCCGGTTGGACTGCGCACTGTTCTCCTGACTGCTTTTGGCCTGCGCCTAGAGCCAGGGGGAGCGTGCGAGGTTCGGATTTGTTCTGGGATGAGTGCTGCATGCCTGGTGTGGAATCACCCCGTGCCACACACCCCAGTGGTGGCTTGCACGGTACATCGTAGATGTAGTAGTATAAGCATCCGAAAAATCGCGTCCAGTCACCGAGCGCTCAGTACAGGTAGCGGCCCAAAAGACCGTTCCGTAAAATGGCCGACCGCTCCGTCGGATCGGCTACGTAGCGGTCGCATGCAGGGGGAATTCCTGGAATTTTGGCTGAGCGCTCCCGGAGCGCTCCGTCCGCTGAATGCGCCCCATCTTTCCCGCAGTTGAAACAGGATCGGTCTTCACCTTTACATTGTGCCGCCCGATGGCCCACCTCGAGGCAACGATAGCAGTGTCGCTCTTCTTCCCTAATCATACCCTGGACGAGACAGGACCGACAAGAAGTCTCCTTCTCTTTGCTAAATTTCTTGCTGCTTCCTTAAAAAGCTTTACCGTTGCTTTTTGTGTTCCTGAAAAGGCTGGTCTGAGAGATGTCACTTCTACTCCCTCAGTTGTTCTCCAGCCCAGGGCTGCTTTCACTCCTTGTATTACCTCGTCCTCAGTTACCTCACCATCCATGTCGCAGATGGGTACTGCCGCTGTATTTCTCCTCATTCTTGTTCTCACTTCCGCTATATTTTCTGTCACTGCTTTGCAGAGGGATTCACCTGTTCTGAGGTTCCCCTAGACATGTATTGCCAGATCTTCCTTATAGTTCTACGGATAGCAACCGCTTGGGCCTGCACCAGAGCAGGGCTCACCTCTTTCTTAACTCTTTTTAATATATCTGAGACGGTCACTCCTTCTCCCGTCACAAATATTACTTTCTCCTTCTTTTGTTGTTGTTTGCTACGCCTTGCTACGTTCTTTCACTGACCTGATTCTTTCGCACGCGTCTCATCTATTTTGTCCTCTCCTTCATTTGGAGCATGTTATCTATCTGTTACTGATGCCGGGACTTTGGACTTCTGCTTCCATTTTTTCAAGCAGAAGGTTACGGAGATTTCCTTATCTGCTATGGAGCATTCAACAATCTTTCGTAGTCTGCTCAGATTACAGTCTTCGGGCACGGCCATGGACATGGCCCCAACCAAGAGAATACGAGTGTTCTCGCAGGGGTGTTCTGATCCTTCTGTTCGTATTAAGTCCTTACTCTCCGGAATGAGAAGTTTCCCTGGTGTAATTTTGCTGTTTTTCAGTCCTGGTATTTGACCTTACAGATTTCTGAGTAACTGGTTTTCCACCAGGTCCTCGGTGCTGGTCATAACCACCTTGACATCCCCTTCCACTGGACTAAGCAGACTTTTCCTGCTCATTCTTGTCTTTTGAAATGCCTTGTTTGGCCACTCAACACCTCCCAGTTCCAACATCGTCTCTTTTCCCATCTCTCCGTTGATCTAGCTTTGTATTCCTCTTGTCCTGTAGCTTTCGTCATTCTCGTTTGAATGTCCTCCAGCATCCATTCCATCGATGTCTGTTTGTTTGCCACTTGTGCCATATTTCACAGGTTTTATGTCCTTAAGCTGGGCAGCTGAATTTCCCTGCTCCTCTCCTTTGCTATTTTCAGCTGTTTCTCATATCCGAGAAAGAGCAATAATTAAACTACGCAGTTCCTCTGTGTTTTTCTTTATTTCTTCTTTTGTCCTAGGGTTGGTTTGGAACGATGCACGTAGCTTTTCGATCTTCCCTATCATCCTTGACCAAAGTGTTTTCCTTTCCTTTGCCATATCTTGAGATGTTACTAGAGATCCTTCTGCTTTTCTTTTCTTATGTGCTGATGCAAATTGAGAGAAGCAGTCGAGAGATAATGCCCTCTGTCTGGGTGGTGTACGGCACACTAGTCCGCTCCTTTGGAATGCTTTCATCTCTTCTTCCTGGTTAATATTTGAGCATAATTCATTATTATCTGCTGCTCTTTGTTCTACACTTGTAACATTGTCTGCTGTGGGGACCAAGTTATCCGTCCCCTCAGCATTGCAGTATTTGAATGAAGACGACCCGGGGCCTGCTTTCTCACCCCTGTCAGCCGCCTGCACTGGGGATCCGACCCCCTGCGCCGTAAGTTTCGATCCTATAGGAATCTCCATGGGTGGTTTGGAATCAAGGTTCCTTCCTCTATCCCATTTACTCGCCCTTTACGACAAGCAAAGAATACTCCAGGCCAAACAGTTCCTCCCAGACTGCGCATCTTTCTCCGTTATACGCAACCCGCACCTGAAAGATAAGGCACTGCCTCCTTGCAAAATAATTTGTCCATTACAATTTCAAACAACAACCGATCTGAGAGAGATTTAAAAAATGCCATTCCGTTTTGAATAACAGCGAATATAGCCATTAATCGTTGAAACGTAGAGCATAGTAATTAAGGAGTGTACAGTGGGATGCGCCTTTGTGAAAATCTCTCTGATGACGTTTCACGTCCTGAGGACAAACGGTGGAGCGAAAATGACAACGCCTGTCATAAACTAGGCGGGGGTAAGGCGGAGAACAAGGCCATTGTGTCAATGGATGCATCTTCCTAGATCTTGGCCATGAGATTTACCGTCAGTTATAATAGGATTATAAGCGCAATAGCATCGCTTCTGCGACCTTCGCCTTTGAAAGTCAAGAGATTTAGAATTACTGTAGATTAACCTCTATCGGTAAAGTCACATTCTGCGTTTGTCGGCCCTTTTATGTGGCGTTTTGATAGTCATTCTTCGATAGATTTAGTGCTTTGCGGTGACTCCCTGGTATGAAACATACGAGGTTTGGGCGTAGGTGAAGCAGCATGTAGGTGAAGCAGCAAAAGGTTTTTCTTCGTTAAACCACTCTTGAATTTTTTGTAAATCAAGCTATTTCCTGTTCTTGAGAGCGGAGAGAGTTTCAATGCGTTATTCCACGGAGAAATGAACTTTTATTCTTATAAGTTTAAAACTTGAGCTCCAGAAGTGCCTTCGTGAATACTTTGATATCTACCGTCTGGCCTTAATAGTATAGAGCTGATATTCATACTGGATCTCAATAATATTAAGCTGATTCCAAATTCATGTTTCATAAGGAGGAAAATATTTTTAAACAATGAAACTGCGGGGAATGTCGCAACTAGAACTTTTCTTGTTGAGTGAGCATTTTGTTCAAGTTTCCTATTTGAAAATGTGTCGAGTGTATTAAAAGACCATTTTTTGGAAAGCATACATGAATTTTTAAAGCGAGGTTTCTTGATTCCTTGGCTGTTGCGGCAAAATCTTTATTATGGCAAAAAATAAAATATTTTCGGATTCGTATTATGAAGAATTATCTTTTTATTGAGAGGATTCGAAAACACACAGACTATCTATTCCATATGTATGTGATTGTGAATATTCTACTCTACCAGTTGGGCCCAGGGCCTATCATTGGATATGTTAAATGTCATCAACCATTCTGGTCAATTTGAAGATTTTTAATTTCATTTTTTCTTATAAAATTTTGTATTTATCACACAACTCTTAGTAAAGTCAATTGTAATCGGAGCTTTAGGTCGTATCCTGATTCTTAAATCGACGCGCAGTGAAACACTGAAAAACTGGGCAAAATATCAGACATTTCTGATTGTCATGAAAGTTTGTATATGAGGATTTGATGAGCCGCCAATTAGAAATTTGAAATAAAATTTCCTAAAACCAAATGGAACACATATTTGCCATAAACCCACTCTACTCGCAATTAAGCTAGTGAATAAAATTTTATTAGAAAAGCTAAATGCAATTTTAAAGGTTATTTCACACAACAATATGGTGGATATAAAATGTCGTAAAAATGTATAATTTTTGTGATTTAACTTTTTCCGAGGTAATACGTAAATTGTGATAAATAAGGATATTTGGATTTATAAATTAAAAGGAAAAATTTGTCTCATTCCAACAATTTATTTTCCGGTACTTCTAGTTTCGACGCAGCGGCGTCATCTTCAGGTACAAACTGAAGATGACGCCGCTGCGTCGAAACTAGTAGTACCAGAAAATAAATTGGTGGAATGAGATAAAGTTTTTCCTTTTCATTTATGAAATGAACTTCCACAAAGTTGAGCCTGAGACGATTGAGATAATATTGGGTTTTATTAATGTGATCTGATGTAAATGTATCATAATATAGAGCTCAATGAGAATATATTTTTAATATTATGGAATTCAGGTGTATCAAAAAAGTAAATTAAATATGAAAACACACTAGGAATGAAAATGTTTATCTTTCACTTACTCCTATTCTCCGTCACTGCCTCCGGATTTACTTTCCTTAGCGGAAAAATCAGTTATCACCAGATGATTACTGAAAGCCTGTTTCTAATTTCCATTCTTTCTGAGAGGTAATTTCCGCCTTATGGATGAAATAAGGGGATCTGAATAAAATCATTATAATATTTAAACGATATTTATATACGTGAATTTCATTTTCAGTGAACCAATTTCGGGCATTGGCAGAGACGGACATGGATGGAGATGGACGTATAGTCTAGCAGTATCGATTGCAAATGTTGTGATAGCTTGCACATCTCTCATGCGTTTCCGCGGGAGAGATTTCGTAGGATTGTGTCACATCGAGGCATTCGAACTTCATCCACTCCAGAATTTGAATGTGATTTGGAAGGGTTTATGAATACACGACGTGCGGTATTGCCATAATTATTACTCCTGCTGTCATGTTTTTTAAAATGAACTAGAACCCCCAATCTCAGTCTTTAACTCGGCCTAAATCGTTAATTTACTTTTTCCTATTCCGTCTTTTGTGTCCTTGCATTTTTTTCTCGCTAGAATTTCAAGCTGATAACTACCATGTGGAAAATGTTCTGAGAATAAACTTGATTATATTCCACAAAATATTTATTGGACCCAAACGCTTTCGACCTTCTCAGGTCATTATCAAGAGTTAACTGAAATAATTGTGTGGCAAAGAAATAACTCCATGAGTGGAATACATCCAAGCTTATTCTTAAAACATAATATCTTTATCCCACTAAGTTAACTCACCAACCATTGATTTGATAACAAGTGGAAGACATGCAAAGAAGCGTATGTACGCATGAATGTGGAAAGTGCATGCTGAAATGCGTCTGCTTTTACTTCCCTTACAAGTAATATGCTAATTTTGTTCATTTATCGAGGTAGCACTCCACACAGAATCTTGGAGACAATGTGGAGTGCGTAACGACATTACACAGAAATTCCCATCCACACCAAAATGAACTGTGCATTTTGTATGGTAGAGCATGTTTTCTATAACTACCTTCTGTTTTCATAATCATGTTTGCGTCCCTTCAAGCTCGATTAGTGAGGTGAAAGTCCTTTTCAAAGCGGTGAGATCCTTCCCGATTCTTCAGCACCTCCTCGCAGTGCCGAAGTAACGTCCTATTAACTATGTCAACGATCGTCTTATCGCCATTGAAAAGTCCAAGGACTTGGTACACATTAAGTTACTCTCGCTTGTGACGTTCTATCCATATTTATATTTTTTTACCATCAACTGCCAGTGTAACTCTTGCAATGTTATAGTAAACAGCTACGAGAACGTTGAAAATGAGAATGCTTATTAGAGTACAATGTGAATGCTTCTATGTTCACAACAGCCAATCTCTCACTCATTATCCGTAAGCAAGCAGTGCAAAGATGAGCTAGCAACAAAATTTAAGTGTTGGCGATGGTTAAGACGGTTTGTCGTCCCATCCTTAGCTCCGGCGGGCAGTAGTTCACCCAGCCAAGCGGTGCATATCTGCAGTTTAGAGCAGCTTTCTCGAAAACCCGCGAGAACCAGCATTTAACTTTTTTATAAGGCATTTAGAGGATATGTAGGCCATACGTGTCAAATTAGAAAATCCATCCGACATCGTTAGACCTTTTTTTGTACGACTAGATATACTAATTAAGTTATCACATTCGCAACATACCTAAGATAGAATCAGACAATTACTTTTCCAGGAATACCAGAGCCTGATATTTTACCTTAATAGCCATTGAACATCCTTATGCCTGGAAAGAAAACTATCACTCGCTTTAAAGTCTCATTTACAGCGAAGAATCTCCGGAATAAAAGCTAAATCCGTGAGCGCTAACAGCGCAGGTTTATATAGGCCATGTTCGCTAGTTTGTTGTATCTAAGTATATTATAAGAAGAATAATATGTCTTCGGATATAATGGCTCCTACTTGCACCAAAATAAATTTGAACTCCATCCTACTATTTTGAAATTTGGGGTTTTGGCCGGCCAAGACTGTTTTTGCCCCGCTGTGCGGCGTGATGAGCGTAATCGTTAATAAGTCGGCGAACTGTGAATAAGTGAAACATGGAACAAAGTCACTATACAACTAAGCATTCAAACGAGTTGTTTTCATCTCTCGAATGAAAGCATTCTAGACATTGGTAGAGGTATCTAAGCAATGACATAGTTAATTTATGTAATAGTTAAGTTAGACAAGCGGTGTTGGTGATGGTTCTGAGTTTGATATATTCAGTATATTCAAATTAACCGAGGTGCAGAAGAATTAATTAATTAATTCTTCTGCTGCAATAACTATGTAGTTATATGAATATAATGGAAGGGAAATCACGTTACTCATTCTCATTTAAAACTGCATTGAAACAAACTCGCATTGCAATTTAAAGTATGCTTTAATGCAGTTATTTTAATCCGCTGCTGTTTTGGTGTGGATAGAGGGACCGGCCTTTGAGATCGCGTCCACAGCTGAGATCGTAGAGAAATCTATCTTCACGATCATTAAGCGTCCAATGCGACGGACGGTGTTTTTATCCTTTCATTTTTCTGGATGCGATATCCACTAATGTAGAGTAAATAATTTACGGCAAGGGGAAAGAGATTGGATTTTTCATATGTTCGGACTCCGTGTACCAAACCCCGTATTCGGAATTGGCGGAGCTATTGGTGAGTCTAAACCAGTGGTTACAAATATTTTTCATGGCCCACACCCCTAAAAAATTTCAATGTTCTCGCACCCCTCAAATTGATATCTTGCACCCCTTAAAGTAATAATTTATTTGAGAATGAAAGTGAACGTGACCAAAAAAAATTATTAAACAAATTAATTTTTAATAATATATGAACAAAAATGGAAAAGAAAAATATTAAAACGAATTGAAAGTTGCATGAGCCCTACAAAAAGGTACCCCTGACATAAAAGACTGAAATGTTATCTCGCGCTCTAAAGGGTTGCGGAGCTGGTTGGAAATCCCTGGTTTAACCGCAAGATTACCTTGTTTGCCGCCCACTCAGCGGTTCTGCCGTCTTGGCACCCGTATGTTTTGCACCCCTCAATATTCGTCTTTGATGAAGATCTACGGTGGAATCGCTGGCGGCAACTTTGTCTGAGCTGGTTAACGAGATAACGAGAGGCTTCCTTTTATCTGGTTAACGAGTAATGCTATTTCAAAAATGTACTTATCCAAATTACGGACCGGTTAGGTTGAGAAAAAGAGACCCATTCCCAGGCTTTACCATGGAAGTTGATATCTATGGTAGTCTCGAGTGAAGTGATATCTTGACGCGTATCGCTTCTCGCAGGGCGTTGTTCTGCTTACACGTCATTTCCGGCTCCCCCGCCTTACACCCCCAAAATAAACGAATAACGGAAGTGAACGATGAATATTGCAATTTCGAGTGTCCTGGAATTTTGGTCACCGGTGACGGCGTTTTCACACCGCACTCCGCGATATCCTCAAGAATTAGTGGAAAGTATGATGATTTTCTAAATTCTATAAAATATATATTTATGTATAGCGCATTTAATTTGGAAGAATTTTATTTCTTAATACTCAACACGAGAACAGTCTCAATTAGCTTTTTAATGTAATGGAGAACATTAGCAAAAACATCTCTAAGTTAACTTTAATATTAACATTTCTAACAGTGAATCCTCCTCTGGCTAATTACTTTGCTATTTAGATTTACTATCGCCGTTGGGGGCCATGTGATAACTATTAAACCCGATGCTATGCGTTATTATCGCGGAATAGAAATTCCACTTGCAAGCAAGATACAAGGATGACTATTTCCATGCAAGTGCGAACCGTGGTCGATAAGAGTACTGATTGCTACCCTTGTCGACCCCTACTGCCATAAAAGTCCGTGATTAACACATTGAAGTCCTGTATGCAAGCGACCTTAGGGCTACTTCTATAGAAGTAAATTCCACGGGTAAAGCTTCTTTAATTGCATGCTAAAATCTTAGTGAAAACATTAATCATCATCATCGGAGTAATCCACCGGTTAAAGGTAGGCTATGACGAAAGAGCGTAAGAGAATATCCTATAGACTCTTACACGTGCAGTGCCCTATCTACATCTAGTATTTCTTTCTTCATCTCAGCATAAGTCCTACCTTTCTTCATCCCGTCCATAAATCCTATTCTCTTTCTTCCCCTTCCCTGCTTTCCCAACACCCTTCCCTCTATCATGGCCTTCAGCAAACCATCGTCCCTCATTACCACCTACCCTGCCTTTCTCTAATCTCATCCACAAGTTTCCTCTCCTCGCCCACTATGTCAAGCACTTCCTCATTTGTCTTCCTTTCCGTCCAAAGCACGTTCTCCATCCTCCTCCATACACTCATCTCGAATGCCTGTAGCCTAATTTTGTCTTCCTTTCTCAGAGACCACGTTTCTGCTCCATACCAACGCTACACTCCATATCAAGCTCTTCACCAGCCTCTTTTTTACATCCTTACTTAAGGTCCCCGTCATCAGTTCCCTTCTATCATTAAACGCTTCCTTCGCTAGCGCTATCCTCCTCCTAACATCTTTGCTACTATGCTAATTTTCTTCTACCGTGCTACCCAAGTATTTAAATTGTTGTACTTGCTCCTGAAATACCGCTACTATCTCCGTTGCCGTGTTTATGAGCCTCGACCCTGGCGTCCTGGGACCGGGCTGGAATGTTCGGCTGCGATCGTTCACGGTGATCCCTAATTCTCGAAATGATATTCGTGCATCCCTCTTGACTTCTGTGTCGTAAATACGAGCACGGTTACAAATTTTGTTTTTGCGAAGCGCTGTGGAGCAAGTTTTCATATTCCTCTTTGGATCGGTTTGTGAGAAAATGATAAGGAAAGATGACCTATTTTTCCTTACAGCCAGGATAATAACTTAATAGCTTCATTTATTCTTAAACGTAGAACAGGAGAGTAATTTCCTCAGATGCAACTAATTGTATATAACGTCTCTTAATTTACCAGGGAAGTTACTCTAGGACATGTTTTTCATATGTGATTCAATTGCCATGATACGATATACTCGATGCGTTTGTTTTCCTGCGTATTCGATGGTAGTGAGCTCTTAATTCAAAAGCAGATAAACCTTCACTTTAACGGATTCTTTACATTCGCCAAACAGTCTCGGGACTAAACAAGTTGCCTCCGCCTGATGCGGGTCACGTGAAAGATATTGTGCATCAAGTAAAATTCTGTACTTACGATTTACAGATGCACGGAGGGGTAATCATTCCTATAAAAATAGCTCCTATGTCAAATGGCAATCCCTTCGTAGACAATTAATATTTCAAAAATGTCATCTTAATAGAGTAACGCTCACCACCAATAGGGAGAACAGAATACACTTGATGATAATTGGAGTTCGTCATAATTGTATTCTAAAATCAAATGTAACTATTTTCTCAGTTTTTCACGTTTCACCTTAAAAAAAAACTTAGGTAGATCGTTCAAAGATACAAAAAAGAATTTAATTTGAGGACTCATACGAAATTTTTATCGACCATGACTATAGCCATGCTATTATGCTATAGAATACTATGCTACAAATATTGATTGAAAAAAGAGAAAAGAAAAAATATATCGTTTTTTCAGAATATTTTTCCGCTGTATTATGTCATTGACATTTAGTAAATATGCTTGACACTTTCACAAATTTACTGTGGAAAAGACTTCGGTAAAGGAAAAGGAACAATGTTTACTGCAGTTGATTGTTAGCTTGTTTTTAAGCAAAGTTATGTGAAATATAAACGCCTCAATGGTATAGCTTAGTGCTGGGCAGTATTTGAATCCCTATATCAATATCCAATATCTTAAAATATTGAAAATGGACCAATATCAATAACCTGTATTAGACTATTGAATATTGGAAATAATGGAATATTGGAAATAATGAAAAAATGAAATACTGGAAAATATTGAACATAGGAATAATAATACATAGTTAAACAAAGCAGGTATAATATTCTTGCTTACAATGTTTTGCAAATCCTGCCTGTGTTAACTATATAAAAGTCTGTTAATAAAACAAGAAAAGCAATGCAAGCTTCTTTTCCCCAGTTATTGCTATGAATAATGGTGGAAAAGGAAGTGCTGCAATGAGTGCCCCGCGCACCATCTGTTCTCAAATATTAGGGCGCTCTCCGACCACCCTCCTCACCGGCTTCCAATATTCAGGACTTGAATTTCAATTTAATTTAATTTAACTTAATTTAATTAAATTTAATTTTAATTTATAACATTGGTAATCCAATATTCAGTATTACAATTGAAAATATTAGTTATTCAATATACATTATTCCAATTACATATATTGGTTTTTCCGACCACCAATATCCATTACAGGATATTGGCATTGGTCGTTCATAAATTGTGATTTTGGAATCCCATTATTTAAAAATTCTGACATTGGAACCAATATATTGGCAAACCGCCCAGCCCTAGCATAGCTGAAGTAGTCGTTATAACTATTATTTCATTTGATGCTCTGGGTTGCAATAGTTTGTTCCCACCTTTTGAACAATTAAATGGCTCGCGGTGAATTTCATTTAATTAACCGTGAGTCATTTAATTATCAGGCCATAAACGAGTATGAATTTTGGTGATGACTTAAAGGATAAAAACGCCACCTTGGAGATACACGAAGCAAATCTGAAGAGAGTTTTATATATTCCTGCCTTAATGATTTCAGCGTTTGCCACATCAGTGATCAGGAAACAAACTTTCGAATTAATTTAGCGACAGGAAGGAGTTAATTATAGTTTTGCGGTTAAGGCGGGTGGGGGAAGAATTATGGTGGGCTAGCTACCATCAGGGGCCTGATTCTGATGCTTTCCCGATGTTCAACTTTTCCACCAAAACGTCATTGGTTTCCACCAAAACGTCATGACTTTCCGACACTACGTCATCAGTTCCACCTTCCACCATAGAATCGTTCACTACATCGTTCATCGTTCAATGACTGGTGGAAAGTCAAGCTTCCCTTCCACCCGTCATCCACTCGGTGGAACAGCGCTAGTGTCGTGGTGGAAACTTTCCGACGGAAGTAAGCGTGCGGAAGGTAGACATTTTTTTGTTCGCGTTTTCGAGGTAAGTTGGAAATCGGCATAAGTTTGTGACGATCGGCTCTCCAGAGGGGTCATTGAGCCGTTCATTGAACGGTTCAAGAGTCGTTCAATGAACGAATGGTGGAACTTTCCACCAGTCAATGACTGGTGGAAGATCAGAATCGGGCCCCAGGTAGGCAGAGGTTTCTAGTTCGCCTTAAGACTTTACCAAAATTCTAGTTTTTTATTCGATGAGACTATTGACGTATTTATCGTTGATTTTAAAATTATCTTCCAGTTTCTGAAATGAAATCTGAAATCTAGCTTCGTATGGAAGTTCTTTTAGGGGAGGGGATCTATGTCCAATGCCGTTAGTGCGGAACATGTTCGCTGGGGGCGCAAGTACCTGAGAATAGGCACATAGAATAGAATATTTATTGATTGTTCTATGATTATTCCCCTTAAGAACAAAAGAATAATATAAAAATAATAATGCGAGTTAGTGAAGACAAATAAAGAGTATAAATGACAGAGACGAATGGCGCAAGGTTGTGATGAAACATTATATTTTTACTTATAAGTTGTACTATGTAAATGATAAACAGTTTACAGGTATGCAAAGTAAAGTGAGAAGTATTTCATGTAATGAAGTTAGAAATTCTGCAATTAAGTTCATAATATAAATATACAAATAAAACAGAGAATCAGAAGGTAACACATTATAATATTTCATTTTGACTTTTTAAGAGAGGGACTATTTTTTGTATGTTTTGGTAGATTATTCCGCAGATGACACAGACATTATACAATGCAAATAAAAAACAAGTCACAACTATGCAAGGTAAACTGCGAAGAATTACATATAATGAAGTTAGAAATTCAGAAAACAAGTTCATAATGTAAAGATACAACTACTATAAATATCCGCTTTTTGTTTTGGGGGAGTGGAGTTGAAGTTGAAGTATTCATAGAATTTCTAATTGTAAGCTATGTTCTAATCATAGTTTGGAAAGTTACCAAGAAAATTAACTTATTACAGCTGAAGTTAATCTCTGTTAAATGTAACTAGTTTATGTTAAAAGTAAAATTTCTGAAAAAGTAATTGATTGAAGTTTGAGTTAAGCAAAGTAACTTTTACGTTAAAAGTTACTTTTTCAGTAACTTTTAAGAAACGTTTAAATTGGAACTTTTAAAAGCTATTTTTCGTAATTGGGATAAAATAAATGCAAACCTCAAATTCAAGAAAAAATTATTTAACTTTTACTTAAAAAGTCATTTAACTTTAATAACATTCTCATTTCAAAATTTGCATCGGGCATCCATCATCTCCTGTCTGAAAAAGGAAGCCCTGCAGCACTAAATATCCTTTCACATTGCGCTGATGATGAAATGCCACTATTGTAATTGATAAAAAGATTTCTCATAGAGCTTGAGAGTTCATAAACACTTCTATGCTCGTGAAAATATCTCACTGCTACCGCGTCGGCGATGGAAAGTGCCTTCTGACTGTTATGAGTCGGTTGGTGTTTAAATTTTGAAAAAAATGCATCCATCTTAGAAGAACTTTCATTTTTGGCCTCACTGTTGGATGAAGGTGAACATTGGTGCGTTCCTAAACTTTGGCGGTCACTGTATTCAATCTCGTACGTTTGGATGTATTCGTCTGGGCCTATTCATTGCATCCTTGCACACCTACCCAGCTATATAGCATTCTTAGATACCGTTTTATTTTTCCCTTTGTCTGTTGGGCAAGCTTTACACCCAAATTCGAACAGGTCGACATTCGCCAAAAATTAACGAAAAAAATTAACAAGTTCGTTTTGTACCAGTTAATGTATAAATTTAACGATTAAAAGTCAACTCTTCTAAAAAGTAACGGTTAAGTTAAATAGTTAGCTACATTTTTAACGATTAATTTTAATCGGTAATTTCTTTAAATAGTTAATCCCAACTATGGTGCTAATGTATTAAACGTCGTCGTTTGGCATTACCGCGCTGTTGTGTCTTCGGTGTTCCGAGTTTTAAGCTACCAAGCTTCATTTTTTGCGACTCTGGTGTCATGCGCTGCCAGCGGGTTTACCAAAAGGTACAAGAGCGGTTCATCATTATTCAATTAAAATTTGTTATTCTTCTAATCATTTAATTAATACCTGCACCAAATCTTTTAATTTGGAAAATTTAGACTATATAACGAAGGTCTGAAATAATTTGGTTTATTCTTGCCATAAAAATGTTATGTGAGGATGTCGTTTGCTCCTAGTTTTGTTTTCGAACAACAATAATCTTTCGAGAGCCATTTTACCGTTGGTAATTATTTAATTCAATTCAATCAAGTATTCTACCAGCTAATTGGTAGGTTCTTGGACAGTCCCCATTCTGCATCCCAATTTCATACACATTGTCTCGCTTTCCCTTCTAAGGATGTCCCGCCATTGGATCCCCTCTTCAATTCTTCATATCTTCTATTTCCTCAAATTTCGTCCAGAATTCCTATCCTCTTCCTTCCTCTCCCACGCTTCCCCAGTGTTCTCCCCTCTATCACTCTCTTCAAAATGCCCTCTACTCTCAGAACCTCCTCCATCCATCTGTTCTGCCTTCTCCGCACCTCTGCCACAAGCTTCCTCTCCTCTTCAACCATATCCAATACCTCCTCCATCGTCTTCCTCGCCACCCAGCTCACCTTCTCCATCCTTCTCCAAACCCACATCTCAAACGCCTCAAGTCTACGCACATCCTCCCTTCGCAATGACCAAGTTTCCGACCCATATAGCGCTACGCTCCATATCAGAGTTTTCACCTAACTTTTCTTTACGTCTCTTCTCAGACCTCCCCTCATCAATTCCCTTCTCTTCGAAAAAGCATCTTTAGCCACGGCTTCTGCATCTGACGTCCCTACCACTAAAATCATTCTCCTCTAAAATACTACCTAGAAACGTAAACTGCTCGACCTGCTCTATCGTCTGCACTCCCACGCTCATATTCAGCCTCGCCTTCTTACTTCTAGAAAATCTCAGCACTTTCGTTTTCTTGTGGTTGATCTTCATCCCATACTTTACGCGCTGCACCTGTAACGCATTCACCATTGACTGTAACCCCTTGGCAGACTGACTAACCAATGCTTGATCATCTGCAAATCTCACTCATTTTATCAGCTCCTCTCCTACCTTTATTCCTACCTCCTCCTCCCATGCTTCCTTTACCATTTCTTCTGAATACACGTTAAAAAGCAACGGCGATAGTGGACACCCCAGCCACACTCCCCGTCCTATCGTGGCCCATCCCGATTCTCCATCGGCTACACTAACCTGCGCCGTCTGGTTCATATACAAATTCCGAATCAGACGCCTGTCCCTCCAATCGACTCCTAATTTCTTCAACACTCCCATTAATTTCGTCCAGGCCACCCGATCAAACGCCTTCTCAAAATCTACGAAGCATGCAATAACCTCCTGCCCATACTCAAGGTTTCTTTATACTAGCGTCCTCATCACCGCTATAGCGTCTCGCGTTCTCGTCCCTCTCCTAAACCCGAACTGGTCGTCACCCAGGTATTCATTTGCCTTATTCTCTAGCCTTCTGTATATAATTCTAAGGACTACTTTGGCCGCGTGGGCTATTAAGCTTATTGTCCTATAGTCTTCGCATGTTTTTGCTTTGCTTTTCTTCGGTATAGGAATTAGTACAGTCTTCGCGAAGTTTTCCTCATTAATACTACGAATAAGCGCAAAACGTTTTCCCCTTCCGTTCTTCCCCATACTCTTTAAAAACTCTCCAGGTATGTCATCTATTCCCACCGCCTTATTCTTTCTCATGTCTCTTAGAGCTCTTTCGATTTCACTATCTAGGATACCTGGTCCGATGCCATCTCTGTCGATGTCGTCTTCCCTTTCTATATATAACATATTGGGCTTTATTTCTTTACCATACAGCTCTTCAACATACTCCTTCCACCTCTCCTGAATCTCTTTCGGTTCTACGATCACCTTTCCCGTCTTGTCTGTTATCGTTGTAATTCCCCTTCTCTTATTACCACCCGTCAGTTCCTTCACTTTCCCATATAATGCATCTGATCTTCCTTCTTTTTGGTATTTCTCTAACGAGTCGATCTGTTCTCTCCACCACGCCTCTCTTGCTTTCTTTGTTTCTCTTTTAAGCCTGTTATTTAATTCTCGGTATTCTCGTTTACGTAGCTCTGAGTTTACCCTCGACCATTTCCTTCTCTCCTGCATCTCCATTATCATCTCCTTCGTGATCCACGGTTTTTTATTTTAGTTACACTCACTACGCCTACCGTTGCTTTCGCCGCTTCTACAATTCCATTTTTCAAACTTCCCCATTCATCTTCCACTAATCTAACTCCATGACCCTCACCCACTATCTCATCAACCTTCTCACGATACTTCTTCTTAATTGCCCCAGTTAATGCCTCCGTATTCCACTTTCGTACCCTCCGACCCATTCTTATCTTTTTCAGTTTTACCCGACATTTCATGACTAATAAGTTGTGGTCTGTGTCTGCATCAGTTCCTGGATAAGTATGTTAGTTTTTAACACTATTCCTGTATCTGTGACGAACCATTATATAATCTATCTGGAACCTATCTGTCTCCCGGTTTCTTCCAAGTGTACCTACGTCGAGGATGATGTCTGAACCATGTATTCGTAATCTCTAGGTTATTTTTCCGGAAAACTCCACAGCTTTTTCGCCGCGGTCGTTTCTCCTTCCTAGCCTGTAATCGCCCACCATCCGCCCATCTCTGCCCTCACCCACCACCGCGTTCCAATCCCCCATCACTACTAAGTGCTTACTCCCAGGTATCCTACCAATTATTTCCTCTAGCTGTTCGTATACCCCATCTACCTCCTACTCTTTATGATTAGAGGTAGGCATATAAACCTGGATTATAACTAAATTCCTTTAGATCTGCCTTTAGTTTCACAACTATTATCCTATCACTCACCTGTTCTGCATACATTAATTTTCTACCAAGTTTCCTATTCATAACGAATGCAACCCCGCGCTGACTTTCATTCCCTCCACTATATATTACTCTATAGCCATCGCTCCAGTAGTCTCCGTCATCCTTCCATCTTACCTCACCCAGACCCATTATGTCTACACCCACCCTCTCCATTTCTTGCTTTATATTCTCTAGCTTACCCGCCCTCAGCAGAGTCCTAGCATTCCATTTGCCTATTACGATAGTTTCGTTCCTCTTCTTTATCTTCTTTTCCTCTGCTGCTGTATTTTCTGAGCAAGGATTTAGTGTGATGACGACCGCAGGGACCTTGCTCCCACCGCTGACGAGCACGACACCCGGCCCACTGGGCCGAGTCCCGTGGTTTCCAGGATTCATTATCATTTGTGAACTGTTCATTATTTCAAGGTTTTTGTTTTAATTGAGATGGTATTCCGTGGCCTTACTCAATAGTGTATTTTTACGTGACACCATCACTTAATTTTTTAATAGCTTAATTTAATGTAATGCGCTTTAGAGGAAAGTCGTTTACTATAACGCATCTAATTACTCATAACTTCACTCTAGTTACCAGGGAAATAGATCTTCGTCCGTATGTTTTCGCGCCTGATGCTATTGAACAATGATCCAAAAATGCTCTTCGTTGGTTTTCTCGCAGGTTTATCCGAAATATGATCTTTTCTCCCAAACAAAGAGTGTTAACAAGTATTTTCTTTTGCCAACCAGCTTAAAAACAAATGAATATCCAATCTTTAACCCAACCAAGGCTTCCGTTGTACCTAAGCGGTAACGCCGGTAAACACTTTTTGCAATTACATGCTGTAATATCCCACCGGTAGGAATCAAACCTGGGGCTCACTAATTCGGAATCGAGAACATAATTAGACTTAAAAACAACCCAGTGTATGCTTTTAGCTCGTTTCATCGTGGACAGGCTGGCAAAGCTACTCCAGTGATTTTCCCGCGCGGTTGAGATTATGCAAAGGTTATAATTGCGGCGCTCAAGAGAGTCAAACTGCTGTTGGGGAACGTCACCCAGAGTTGTGGAACTTATCTCGGCTCCGTAATGGATAGTGTGAAGAAGAGATAAGAATTTTTTTGTCCACGTGTTGATGCCAGCCGTATCTCCGCCATGCAGACCGCAAGACGGAAATTTCCGGCTCATTGTGGCGATAAAATATTCGTGTGGACGCCGAGAGCTGACGTTTTTATTTTACACTTTCCGCTTTGCTTACGAAGTCTTCCATAAATAACGCCACAAAACTTTTGACCGTTTTGCGCTGCACCACTCCTATTACACCATTATATTTCACTTTTATTGTCCCGTCTTCAAATCACGAACTTTATCCGGCTCAATATGTGATTTTTTTGGGGTGGCAGAGTTCTCAAGCGCTGGTTTTGTGAGTCCAAGCAACACACTAGAGGCTTCTTGGGTCGGATAACGTCAATGGCGATAGCCACCACTTCGTTTGGGTTCCAAACGTCCTGTTGAAGTTCTCACCGACTCCTCAGCTGCCCACTTGTGCCCACCCCATTCCCTCCTTCCCCTCCCCAACCCCCCCCCCCCACCCTCCCCCCTAGCACCAGACGCCAAACCAAGATTTCGTTAAAAGCTCCAGAATGAAGGGCCTGTCATCTCGCCACTCCCGCCGAGTCCCCAAACTGCACTGAGCCCTTCGTCGTGATAAGTGTATCTCCCTCCCCACAAATGCGTTCGTTGATCGATGGATGTTCCTCTGCCGGGTAGATTGGTTTGTTGTGTTTGCTAGATAACTTGCCTCCCGTCCCAAAGGGGCCGGATTCGAATCTCAGCAGTGGCTGAGATTTTTTTATTATTTTCTTATTTAATTCAACTGCCCCGAAAACAGCTGGCAATGGCCTCTTACATTATGTAACATTAACAATAGACCAACACAAACACCCATGTCCTGGATGGAGAAAAATCCACCCAGGCGGGACTCAAACCCGCGACCCTCGGATTGGCAGGCGAGGACGTTACCCCGTCGCCACCGGGGCCGACAAGGTGGTCGTAAGCGGTGGTCAAGGTAGTCTGTTAAGGTGGCTGGAGCGATTTTTGTATGTGCACAGATTTGTGTGAAACTTTGCATACGTGTCCTTATTAGTAACATCTATCGAGAAAAGTGAAAAAAACTGCATGCTACCGATTTGGTTTCCTGGCAATTGAATGATATTTTAACTAGTACTCTTATGGTACACGGCATATATTTTGAAATAATTCGATTACTTATGCACAGATTTTCTCCTAAATGCGAAATAATACGTTTCATATTATTATAAGAGCTGCTAACAAATATCAAGGTATCATGCCGAGTAAGAAAAGCATATTTAGATATGATATTCTCGTAAATTTCAAATTTCGCGCCGAAAATCCAAGTCAAAACAATGCTTTAATTAAGGCGAAAATTTGAAATACAACTCTTGCATCAAATACATTACTCCATGGTTGGCGATTTCCAACGTATAAACGGGTGTACTTGAGTGAAATTTGGTCTAAGAATATTTTTTTCGACTTGCTTCAAAAGTTATTAGAATGTGCCTTCAACGACTCACGATTAACGCTCCAGCCACCTTAAGGTGGCCGTAGCGGTAATCGTGGGTCATTGGGTACACACCCCAATAATCTTTTAAGTAAGTCGAAAATAAAACTTTTGAGAGCAACATTTCGCTTGAGTTAGGGTTCCCATTCGTCCCGTTTTTCTCCGGGACAGTCCCGTTGTTTGATAGAATGTCCCGGAGTCCCGACTTTTTTTCCAAATATCCCGCCTTTTTATTTTGTAAGTATCATGCCTGAAAGCAGTGCATTAGGGTTTCCATTTTAAACATGCAGTCCTGGTGTCGAATTCATGGAACTTTGATTAGGAGTATAAGGAAGTTGGTAATTGTAATAACGATACTCATTTTTCCCCATGCTTCTGTTGGCATACCAGGGAGTATAGAAAATATTCTCTAATATCAGTATGGCATACACACGGTTACCGGTACCATATGACGCGACGTCAATTCAGTGCCGGCATTGCTAGATTGTGAACTGGTTGCTACTCAGTGTTGCGCATAGTTGGTATCATGCGGAAAAGTACGTGCTTATTTAACGATAGTAGTAGAGGAGAATTTCCCTGCATCAAACGACACAGTACAAGCATTAATCATTGTAAAGACTTATTTTAAGGATTTGCCTTGTGTTGACTTCCATGCCCAAATATCTAAGGAAAAGAAACTTCTTGATCAGGTTCATAATTGTGATAAATATTCTGATGTATCGTGTAAACATGGACTATAATCAGTCATATTTTGAAATTCCGTTCTTATAATCGTTGTAAGTGCGATTGTGATATATTATACAGGCATGGTGAATTTTATTATATTTTTCCTATTTCGAATGTGTCCCGCTTTTTTTTACGAAATGTCTAAGTGGAAAATGCAAATGTGCCTTATTTTCAAATATACATTAAGGGAACCCAAACATAAGTGCATCTGTTTATGTGGTGGAACTCACTCATGTATACAGCAATAGAAATTATGCCAGAAATATATTTTACATTTTTGCCTTTATTAAAGCATGTTCTGACTTTAGTTTTCGGCGCCGTATTCGAAATTTTTGACGACATTGATATTTGATATTGTCACCTTGATATTTGTTAGGAGTAGGTGATGGAAATAATTCAAGAATAATATTTTCAACTTTTTTCCTCAAAATATGTTATGGCTTGAGTTTCCGATATTCAAAATATTGAAGAGATCATATTTCAATGTTTTGTTTTCGAATTTTGAACTTTGCGTGACACCGTGTTTTTAGCAACATTTTGTAATAATAATAAATGTATTATTTCACGCTTAGAACTGTGTGTGTAATCGAATAATTATTACGAAATATATATGTCACGTGCCACAAGGCGACGTGTCAAAGTAGCATTGAACTGCCAAAAACCACTCGTTTTGGCAATTCAATGCTAACCAATTTAAACAATTGGTGCGAACAATTTGTTTTACTTTTATCTATTGATTCCACCGATGAGAACACGTATGCTAAGTTTCACGTAAATCTGTTCATAAACTAAATCGCTCCAACCACCGTAAGCGGTAATCCGATGCGTACATCGATGATATGAGGGAACACTTCAAAAGATCGGGGTGGTGAGGTGCCTCGAGTGCTGACTTCACATCCATGGGGTCCGGGTCATTGGCGGCCCCAAGGGCTGGGGGGAAGTAGGGGCTAATTGCCCCTACTTCCCCCCCCCCAAAACCCGGCGTATTTCTTTGTCGTAGACCTTAAATTATAAGTCTAAATTATTTTGTTGCTTTTTTTTGAAGTTTTGGTCATTTTACTTATAATCCAGTTTAATTTTATATCAACTATAACGGGTTTTAAAAATCACAAGCTAAATGCGAGTGTAATTCAAAATAATTTTGGAATTAGTCGAAACTTGGTGGTAATCTAAAAGGGATTCATGTGTTTAGTAAAAACTTGCTCTTCTGAAAAGGGAAACGTTTGCTTGCAAACCACTTATAACGCGCCATTCTGCACATGAATTGTTATGAATTTCCGGGACGAGACCCCCCCCTCGTATTCCCGGGGGATTTTCCTGGGGGTATTCCATACCCCTAGAGCCACGAGCCTCTGATCTGAAGCCGCCCCTGGTCCTGGTTGTAGAACATTTTTAATGGAATCCTGATCCTTATTTGAGTGCCAAGTGGAGAGCACTTCAGGTACGGTACTCCGTCCGTCGGATGGGATGCTAAACCGTGGTCCCCTTGGCCCCTTTACGTTCGTAAGCGGCGCGTTGCGTTAGCGTCTCGGCGCCTTTCGTTAAAGAGCAGGCTATCCCCGAGGCCGGGTTTCTCTCCAACCTTCCCCAATAATCCTTCCCTTGGCAACGAAACCACGTGTCCTTGATGTCGCAAATGGCCTCATTAGCCAGTCGCCTCCCGTAATGACCAAAACCGACTTCAACGAAAAGGACTGAGTTGGGAGACGCTAGAGTCTGAGATACTACGAGGGGCGGTTCCAGACCAGAGGTTCGGGGGGGATGGAGGGGGGGGGGGGACCACTGGCTCTGGAGGTATGGAACACTTCCCAGTAAAAGGGGAGTCCGGGGGTCTCGTCCCAGAAAACCGTAACAAACTACGTGTAAAATGAAAAAGAAACTCTTATTTATCTTAAGACATAATGCTTACCATCGTGCTTGACAGCATAAAATAATTTTTGCTTTTAGTTTTAGGTTTATGAAAAAATAAATAAAATACGCCGGGTTTTGGGGGGGAGGGGGCAATTGCCCCTTGGAGCCGCCAATGGATGCTACACCTTAGGGTTAGATTACTTGAAAATAACAGACAAAGCTAGTTTCAAGATGACGCGTAGGATATTATTGAAGCTCTGCACTTTATCTCTAGAACTGATGGAAGAGCCAAAATATGAGAAAGATGCACATTCAAATTGATCGTTACAAAATTTCCTCTCCTCACGCACTATTTTTGACGACAACCAAAACGGCGAGATGCTCTACAATACTCCATTGCCATATTTCTTCCTTTCCCTTTTCCCGTTCCCCATCCCTATTAAAAGGATGTTTTTGGAGAGTTGGTCATCAATCAATAGGTCATATGTGTGCCTCTTGCCAACGTTTCGAGAATTTATATTTTCATCTTCTGGGCTACAGTAGTAACATAACGTAAGTTAATTAACAATTGTTTTGATCCATAAATTATTGAAAAGAACTATATCAGCATTCCTTGAGGTGGAAAAATTAGATTGAGATGTCAGAATATGCAAAAATTTGTTGAGGATATTGAAATTTGCTATGGTAACTGTAATTTAATATTTCTTAGTAACTAGACACAGTGATCAGCATTACAAAATTATATGGATTATTAATGCTAAAAATGTGGTTTACAAATAAACATCTATGAAATATAGCTGGATAAAGAAGTGTCTGATGAAGATTATATACTACACATATTTTCCTATAATATTCTATGTATTGATGACCAACTCTCCAAAAACATCCTGTTATAATTAAGTGGTCAATGACAAGCGGTTATGACAAGGCTGGTTATGAAAGTAGGAGGACACAAACTGGAGCAAGTAGAATTGTTGAATTACTTGGGCAGTATGCTAGAAGAAAATGAGCATAGTAGCAAAGACATTAGGAGGAGAATAGCGCTAGCGAAGGAAGCGTTCAATAATAGAAGGATGCTGATAAACTTACGTAACCTTAACCTTAAGTAATGACGCAAAAATGAGGCTGATGAAGAGCTTGATATGGAGTGTGGCATTCATCTACATCTACGAAGTACCATGCAAGCCACCACCAGGGTGTGTGGCACGGGGCGATTCCACACCAGGCATGCAGCACTCGTCCCAGCACATATCAGAACCACGTACGTTCCCCCGGCTCACAGTGGGTCAAAATCCAAGAAAGCAGGCCAAAAGTCGAAAAATTAAGTTCACGCAAACCAACCAAAAACAGCTGATATTATTAAGCATATGCTCTTTATGATAGGGTACCATACAGAGCATGGAATGCGCCATGATAAGTTTTACAGCTGGTCAAAGTAGAGCATGTCAGGGTGATTTAGGCGACCGAAATTTTGCCGTGGAAAATAGCTAAATATATAGCTTTATTTAAGAGTCGTTATTTAGAATGTTGGTTTTAAAGTATTTTGATCCACATAATGTATCCTTATTGCATGAATGGAGGTAATGTTTGTTCCGTTTTACTTGTTTTTTAATATTTTTATAATTTTTCAAAAATTGTGCTGTTTTTTCATTAAATTTTATGTTTAACGGCAATTATCGTTTTTATCGACATCAGGCTACACGGATTTATCTGCACTGTGTGATACAGAAAGGCATATAGAACAATATTCAGAAGGAAATTTTTGCGATAACTTGCGATTCTAATTTTAACAACCATTTTAATTTTAAACCACCCCGGCCACTCGGGCCACAGTGGCGGCCACTAATGGCGTCTAAGAGAAGAAAGTATACGATACGATATGAAGACGACGGAATGCCAGCTCAGTGACATTGGTAACTTGAATAGATATTTTATGAATAATTTTCATCTTTATTTTAACACATTCTACTTAAATGGCTAAATTCAACGTAAGTCTTGTCGCAAATTGCAATTTCTCGCTACGTTGGCGACTGTCGATTCTACGAGGAGGTCGTTGGGACGTTTCTCAGCAGAGTTATGGGCTAAAATATCTTTGAAAGGATTTTCCATGCAATGCGGATTTCCCTCAGGTATCATGGGCAGGTATACCTTTGTCCTGCCCATTGTACCTGAAGGTATAAGGTACACCTGATGTGCCTACAAACATGCTTTTTCACTAGATATTTACTTAAGGACTACGGTTAATACGTCAGGAATTTCATTTGGCTTATCTCCTCTCCATTGCTATATTCGGTGCATGGAGTGACTTTTACACATATACTATCGTTTGAATGCATAGCAGTGGAGGGTAGGTGCATTTTTAAGCTACTTGTAGTTTTTATTATTTGTAATGTTAACTGCCAGTGTACTGGCATGGATTACATTATGAAACTTTATATTTTAGGCAAAGGTTAGTAATGGAAGTAAACAAAAAATGCAGGCTAGGAGAGAAATTATGCAGAAATTATTTCGGAAGAAAATGGGTCTGATAATAGATGTACTAAAATCAGGATATAGCACCACAAACGATGGTAACACAACTAGACGCTTCTTCTCGGACCCTAAGTTATCAGCAAATATTACCGGTAAGAGAAACTGACAACTATTTCAAATTTTAAAAATCATCGCTGCTGAATTTTAGTCAGATTTTTAAGTTAATATAATATTTTTCAGGCTTCCATGAACAACTGATTTCAAGATTTTCTAATATTTTGACAGCAATTTCAAAAAGTCGAGCACTCAATCACAGTGAGTTCAGAAAACACTGTCAAGCAAGAACGAAATTATCCGTGAAGAAACACCCTTGATAGTATATGCAACCAACGGTGCACAAGCTTCTAATTCATGGTGTAGATATATCCAAGGAAGCAATTCTGCCCAATGGGCAATTTTCAGAAGATGCCTTGGAATCGAGGAATAAGGATATTAGGAAATTCCGGCAACACAATACGCGGAGGATAACAAGAAAGGCGACTAATGAACATTTATTTCGGAGGTTGCTGCTCACTTCTGATGCCTTGATGTCTTCAGTTTCATTTCAAAAAAGTAAATTGAAGGAAGATTAAGATTCAGAAGTGAAAAAACTAATTGACTACCTATGGGAATGACGAATGTGAAGATGAGAGTGATGGCGAGTCATCAGAGGACGAGTGAACACTTTTTATCAATATTATTATTCAAAATATTTATTCAAGTTTTTGATAGTGATATTATTAACAAATATGTGTTTAATATTAAAATTTAAGTAATAAATTAAAATGGTCTCTACCGCTAGTTTACATTTGTGTTGAATCCTGATCCCAGTAGTGTGACGAAATTATAGCAAAATGCAATTGACTGGAACTTAGCCTATTTTAATCGAATTTGCATTAAAAAATTAATTTAATATTTATTTTTTGTGAAAATGTAATCTACGTAAGCTATAGCTAAAAATTATAGACGTTTTAACTTGGTCCAAGTTCATTTTTATCGAGAAACATGTTTTCAATTCCTCCCATTCCGTTGCAGTTGTCATAATTTGTTAAAATGTATTATGCATTAAATTCTGCTTGGACAATTTTTTTATGGATTCTATAGCTCCTAGCATTATTAATGACAGTATTTTGATAATTATCATAGGAAATTTTGAATTTAAACTTGACCACTGAACCATCGAAATGAAGATTTGTTGTTGCATATTTAATTTTTATGGACATGCACATGGACTGGAAATTATTATAGTTATTAATTTTTACCAGCTGTTTTTCAGTTTTGCCCACTGTTTGGCCGCTAGGCGCAGGCTAAAAAGCAGTCAGGGGAACAGTGTGCAGTCCAACCAGAAACTGGGAGAGTGATACGTAAATGAACATGCAAGCATGCATAACAATGATATACACACATCTAGTGGTTAATATTACTAATACTGTTAATTTATGAATGCTACGAGATGCTACTTCATGAAGAGAACAAAATAAAATAATGGCGGACATACCAAGTGGTGTGAGGTGTTGTGAATATGTTGAACGTCCGGCAAAAAATTGTCTGCTTCGAACTTGCGCAATAGATTTAACCTGTATTTCTCTCATCGATCAGTTAGAGATTCCCACCCTAATTCCTTCAACAACTGTAACACTGCTAGGTTTATCGTAATTGCATTGTTAATCGGCATTGTATGGCGTAGAAGTGTGGAATCTGAGGAAGGAAGACGAAAATAGGCTGAAGGCGTTCGAGGTGTGGAGGTGGATTGAGAAGGTGCGGTGGACGGAAAGGAAGACAAATGAGGAAGTGCTTGGCATGGTGGGTGAGAAGAGGAAACTTGTGGATGAGATTAGGGGAAGGCAGGGTAATGAGGGGCGTTGGTTTGCTGAAGGCCGTGGGGGGAGGAGAAGGAAGAGAATAGGTTTAATGGACGGGATGAAGAAAGGTAGGACTTGTGCTGAGATGAAATAATTACTAGAGGTAGATAGGGCAGTGCACGTCTAAGAGTCTGTTGAATTTTCTCTGACTTTCTTTCATCATAACCTACCTTTAACCGGTAGATTACTGTGATGATGATAATTATTTTCACTACGATTTTAGCATGCAATTAAGGAAGCTTTGCCCGTGGAATTTATTTCTATGGCAGTAGTCGCTTATAGGGGTAATGAGGGGCGATGGTTTACTTAGTCCGTGATAGAGGGAATGATGTTGGGCGAGCGGGGAAGGGGTGGAAAGAGAATAGGTTTTATGGACGGGATGAAGAATGGTAGGACTTGAGCTGAGATAAAGAAAAAAGTACTAGAGGCAAATAAAGCAATGCACGTGTAAGAGCCTGTTGGATTTTTCTGACTTTCTTTCATCATGGCCTACCGCCTACCTTGAACCGGTGGATTACTACGATGATGATGATGGTCAATTCCCAGCTCTCATCAACTTATCCCTATTCCCTTCCGTTTTCATGACTGGTGCCCTAACACCCCCTGTCACACACCCCAGCGGTGGCTGTCCGGGTAACAAGTACATGCAAAACTAGAGCGCTCCGTCCGTCATATTGGTCATCCCTTGGCCCTTTCGTATAGAGTAGGAAAACGCTGATGACGGCATTTTTCCACCCTTCATCAATTTCTTGATCTTTCGCTTCAAGGGAGAACCCATTTGATGTACATAGGTAGCAAAGCACAGGCGCATTGTTTTGGACGTTAACATTGATCTAACATTATCACTCATCATTGCTACAGCTGTAACCATAAAAAAAATCTTTACCATAATTTCCTATCTTTATCAAATACCTTACCTGGACCTCACCATCTTTCACTGTGGGTTAAGGATCCATCTTTGCTCTATAAATAATGCCTTCTCGTGATAGAAATCACAACAAAAATGGCATGCAATGCAAATAAAAGAACATGCAATAGCAGTAGGAGTTGGGTGTCCTATTCTTCGGGCTCGAAAGCGAAAACCAAACTTGATTTTTCCAGATTTTTCCCTCAAATTGTCGCAAAATTAGAGCAGGTTTTCGGGGAGAAAGTGTGCCACCAGAGACAAGCCATTTATTTACACAACAGTACCTATCTCCAAGATCTTGTCTTTGTTTCCCAAAAATACCAGAGCCGTGTCTTTGCGTAGTTGTCAATTCTTAAAAAAATATTTACGAGAACAGGCATTGAGAAATTAACTCATGAATAACAATCAACGGAGAAAGCTAACGAAATGAAGATAGTTATATAGAACTCCTCCGGTTTACCGAACCTTTATTAACCCTTCTCATTGGTTTCAGGCTTAATGTTATCTTCAGCATATGCATGTTTACCATCGCAATTTTTACGTACGTAGTTCCTCCCGTTGCCACAGAATCTCCCCGCTTTCCCAATAAGCGTAAGCTATAGTTTGATTTAGTGTGCCGGAAACAATTTTCACCATCGCTGGCGGTTGGCTGTTAGGTCGGGCCATACGATATGACGGCCCGAGTCAGTATCGCCTGAGGCCGTGATTTTTGTGCGGGAAAACGACGGCCGACGTCACTTATGACGTCGTTTTTTTCGGAATGTCCCTGCAGGTATAAGCCACCACACGGGGCACTAAATGCTGCCACTCAGTCCGCTCCCTGTCCGAGATGAATACCGATCACGCGTGGCTCCACATCGAACATTGCTTCTCTCACACGCACCAAGAGGACGTGCGAACGCCCTCCGGATTAGGGTGGAATTTTTAGAGATATTCCCCCGTAAATTCCCGCGTGGATAGTGCGTCGAATTCCGCTCACCTCCTTGCATCACTTCTTTCGTGGACCAGTCTCGACGCTCACCTGCCAATTGACGACGCGGAAGTGCCTCCGGCGAAAAGTCCACACCGTCAATACCGTCCGTTTAGGTGAACCTATACTGTAAAAGGAAATAAATCTCATTTCATTCATATTCCGGATACTTACAGAGAAACGTGTCCTCTTTCTGGCGTGAACAACAAAATGTTAGTTTCACGCTATGTTTCTCGCAAATTGAATTTGAAATTACATGTTGAGAAAAACCAACGTTGTAATGAAGTAAAGTCTGATGTTTTCCCGGCGTATACATCTACATCTACAAAATACCCTGCAAGCCACCTCTGGGGTGTGTGGCAGGGGGTGAGTATTCACCAATATGCATTACACTATACCCTAAAGTTAGTGTAACTAAAACTAATTAAGCATTAGCATAAATCGCTAATGCATGTCACGAGGCGAAGCCTCACAAGCATGCACTACTACGCTACAGATGTCATCACAATGGAGAGAGATCATTAATATATATGTATTTTGCAACTACACAAATGGACAGAGACTCAAGACTTATGTAGAAAACATGCACGGCATGCTGTTAGTACTAGGTAACAGATAGGGATTCAAGCATAAGGGAGTAGTAATACTACTAAGAACTACACTACCGAACGACAAACCTAGATAAAAGTCTCATTGGCAGCTGTTATGGTCCCTTATCGTACGTGGGAAAAATGACATTCTAAATGTGTCCGTTCTGCAGTCTAGTTCCCTAATTTTATTCTCATGATCTGATCTGCCGTAGTATGTCGGATTTCGTAAAATATTATCAACGTCGTCAGAGAATATACCGGTTTGGAACTTACATAATAGATTGAGTCTAAATTTTAATCGACGGTCTGAAAGCGTTTCCCATCCCAGTTACTGCAAAAGGTCAGCAACACTAACGAGATTATCATAACGGTCTTTAGCGTATCTTGCCGATCTTCGCTACACGCGTTCTAACTCAGTTCCAAGCCTATCTCATAAGGATCCCCAATACTGGCAGTATATTCCAAGTGGGGTCTAACGAGGGAGAAGTAGCTGATTTCTCTAACTTTATCGTCGCACTTGCCAAGTACTCTTTTAACAAATCCCAATTTACGATTAGCTTGACCGGTAATTTCTCGAATATGTTTACTCCACGAAAGATCATTAGTCAGTTTAACTCTGAGGTATTTAACCGATTCTACAGTATCTAATTTGCTGTTGTTTATGCAATAGCTGTTACAAGGAGCGTTCTTCCGTTTCCAAAAATTCAGAACAAAGCATTTATTCAGGTTTAATTCTAGCTGCCACGCATCGCACCACTCCTGTATAGCGTCATGGAGGGTTCGATTGTGAGGTATATACAGTTTTTATTCTCTCGAATGTTTCTTTATTAGCTAATAACTGAAAAAGAAGATGGTAAGAAGCATCATTTTTATTTGTAATCAATTCATCACCGCTGGACAGCGATGAGAGGAGTGACCCAGTGACAAACCCGAATAGCCTTCCACAACTTGGTGATTGCCACAAACTTTATTTTGCTGGCACGACGCGTGCGTTTCACCGCACTGTTGCATATTCATATGCATTAAGCGGTAGGTTGGGTGGGAATATATAGACCGGGTTCTAGGTTCCCACTTTTTTCCTCGCTTAGAACCCTGTCTATATATTCCCATCCAGCCTACCGCTAAATGCACATGAATATGCCACAGCGTGGTGAAATGCGGGTCGTGCCAGCAAATTAAAGTTTGTGGAAATTACAAAGTTGGTTTTTCTCAATATGGATATCCATCATTTCCATGATGCCAGGCTTGATATCATCAGTTTTATTTGAAATTACATGGTGTTGAATAGAAGAATGTGAGAAACACAGGGAAATATAGTTAGTTTGTTACCGAATTGTTTAAGGAATTAGGGTGGGAATATCTAACTGACCGAAGGGAGAAATAAAGGTTAAATCTTTTGCGCAAACTCGGAGCAGACAGTTTTTTGCCGGACGTTCAACGTATACTGCTAGATCCAACATACTACGGTAGAAGTGATCACAGGAATAAAATAAAGGAAATTGACTGCCGAACCGATAGATTCAAAATTTCATTTTTCCCACGTACAATAAGGGATCATAATAGTTGCGATAGATCAATCATATGAAACTCCCACCCTCAATAGGTAGAGTAGAATTTTCACTTGTGCTTAATAACACAACATCATTACTAACATTTCACACCGGTCGATTTGTCCGGCATTATTTTATTTTGTTCTCTGCATGAAGTAGCATCTCGTAGCATTCATAAATGAACAGTATCAGTAATATGAACCACTGAATGTTTGTATAGCATTGCTCTGAATGTTTGTATGTTCATTTACGTATCACTCTCCTAGTTTCCGGTTGGACTGCGCATTGTTCTCCTGACTGCTTTTGGCCTGCGCCTAGCGCCAGGGGGAGCGTGCGAGGTTCTGATTTGTTCTGGGAAGAGTGCTGCATGCCTGGCGTGGAATCACCCCGTGCCACACACCCTAGTGGTGTCTTGCACGGTACATCGTAGATAGTATTTTTCTATATAATATAAATCTAGCGTAAACTCCCGGGGAATTGATTACAAATAAAAATGATGCTTCTTACCATCTTATTTTTCAGTTATTAGCTAATAAAGAAACATGCGAGAGAATAAAAACTGGTTATACCTCACAATCGAACGGTCATATACAATAAATCGTTCACTGTAACTGCCTGCCGCGAATGGAATAACCTTCTTCTGGCCTTACGGGAAGCTCCTTTAATTTCATCATTAAAAGGGCGTTTCTAAAAGCACTCGTAAAAGCACAACAAAATAACATGTAAAACACTTCAGGGTCTCACGGTTACATCATATTAACATACCTATGAGTCTGAACTATCCAAATCACAGTTTAATCTTATTCATAAAATTTAACATTTTGCAATGGGTACTTAATCTTGTAATTTTCTTTATCGTTCTCCTAGGTACTGAACGATTGACATATTTTATTCATTTTATTTTATCAATTTTTTAAAGCGTGTTTTAACTCTTATTATTACTATGATAATTATTGAATTTCTAATTGAAACGTATTTAATCATTTTTCATATTTTTATTAATCAGGACTATTTTTTAAATATTGATTTGTGATTTTATGAATCTATTATTTCACATTTATTTGTGCATATCAGCTCCCATTTTCTTTCTTTTTATATACATCTTACATTGCTTTTTTGAAAAGTAGGTACATTAGCTTTATTTATTAGTAGGTTTTCGCAGGTTGTTCACACTCCCCTTCATGTGTGGGTGTTTTCCTGCTGTGGGTTTTTTGTTAAGGATATCAGCCTCTTATTCCTTAAGTTTTTCCCACAGTAATTAAATATTTCTACATTATTTATATTCCAGTTTCTTCATTTTAAAATATTGACGGTCATTATTTCGTTCTTTTTCTATAATTTTGATAGTCAAATTGTAATTGTTTCATAGATATATTTAAGGAAGGGTTAGATTTAAGAAGGGACTGTCCCAGTCACAATCTTGCCCCATTTAAGTCGAATTATTATTATTGTTACTGCTATAATTGAAGTTACAATTTGGCAATTCCTTAGAAATGGCGCAGTTGCCTGCGTCTATGGCTCTAAAATAATGTTCATTCAAATATATTCGTAGAATAATCTGCGTATTTTGTGCCTTAATTTTGATTTTCTATAGCTGACGCAAGTCATAAGTGAAAGCAGCACTTTTTAAACCAATTAAACAAAAAGCTGGACCCTAGCATTTGTTTTGCCTCACATGTCGCGGTTGAACATCCTTAACCACTAACGTAGTTTTAGCGAGATTTTCCTCTTGTCATTTTAGAATTTAAGTTGGTGTAAAAATCAAGAAGGATATGCAGCAATAAAAATGGCACAAAAACTTTGTTTTTATGGCTTAACTCCTCTTTAATTAGCTAAGTATACATAGTCGAGGCTTTAATTGGACTTGATTGTTTCACGCCGCGCGCTAAAAACGCCTTCACAACCGGATTGGTGTTTTTTTGGGATTTAAGGAAAGGATCACGATTATAGAAAAGCGGATTGGGAATAGGGGAAAGTATCACGGAGAGTAACAATTTAATTTTTTTATAAATGAGAAAGCAAACCAACTACACAATGCTAAGCTTCTGACGCGCGTTAAAATTTCCCCGCTGTTTGAATAATGTCTCTCTGGAGCGCACAGTCGGTAGAAAATTCCGCGGAAAACGGCTTCTACTTTTCTTGCCAAATATCTCGAAAAGTAATGCAGTAAGTGGCTGATATTTTAATTTCATTTAAAAAATTAGATCTTTTTCTTTAAATAAACGTAAAATCCATTGAATTTTATCCATAATGATATCATGCCCAAACTATGTTAATGCCTCTAGAAACCACGCATGATCTTTTTCGAGTAGACGCATGGAAAAATGTACTTTCAAAATAAGCCTGAGTAAGCACGTCAGTTTATTTATTTATTTATTTAATTGCTAACATGCAGTATTTCTGCCAATTTAAAGTGACACAAGAACAGACTTTAAATAAAAACAATAACAATCAATGAAAACAATTGCTATGCGGTGAAAATAATAACAAATACAAATAAAGCGTAGGTAGGAAGGGAGGTAAATGGGAGAGGTATTATTTGTTCATGGGAAAATGGGACATAGCGATATTGATAAATGAGTCCGAAGAGAGAAAAAATGGATCAATATCATTAGGCAAAGAATTCAGTAGGGAGGAGAGGCGGTAGTGAAGTGAGCGCTTGACAAGGGATAGTCTGGGGATAGGCATATGGAGTAAGGAATGCGTACGCGTGGATCGACAAGGGACTCTGAAGTTTATGGAGGAAAGCAATTCAGGACAATCAATGAATGAGTTTACAATATTGTAAATAAATTTTAAATCGGATTTAATTCTTTGATGGGAGAGATCAGGGATTGAGAGAGAAGATAGGATTGAACAAGTAGGCATGTTGCGGAAGTCTGCAACCCTGTGTTTTACAAATCTGGCGAAGAAGCTAGTGATACTGTTAAGACAGGCGAGATTAGTTGGAGCTGCGACGGGCCATATGGGAGAGCAATATCCAGTGATTGGAAGGACAAATTCTGAGAAATATGATTTCAGAGCTTGGGGATCAGTTATTTCCGTGTAGCGGTAGAGGAGGCCTAATAGAGACAGTTGCGCGAACATGCCCAGACAATATTCCCTGTGCTAGTTCTGTGAATGTGCTCTTGCTTGTCTTCACGTTTGTACCCGCACAAGTTCACGAATATTGTGAACAGTGTTGTCATATTGCCTGAACTCTATACCCCTGAACCCTACATCCTGATTAATGGCCCTCCCACGGCTGCATGGCGTTGCATCAAACCCTTGCACGCCTCACACATGGAGAAGAGAGCGTGTTTTCATTGTTAAGTTTTTCCCTCTGATAGCAGTCTCACATATGGTGAATATTGTTTGGTGTGTTCACTGCCTCGTTCAGCATATCTATTAGAATTAGAATTTTTCTCGTAGATTCGCATACACAATTTGCCTCAGGACGCCTCTTTGTTCAGTTCTTATCGTATTAACTCCAGCTTCTTTACCTTCGCTGCACGCAGACTTTCAAAGTGAACATTATTTCCTGTAGTCGGACGTTATCTTATTCGGCCCCGAGAACAAATATTACCCCTTGCTACCCCCTGGTGACCTTCACTGATCGTTATAAATGATACCACTTTAAGTTGTTAAATGACTTGAGGTAGAAAAGCTTCGCGTCATCATTCAAGCTGAGAATAGGAAGAAGAATGTAGTTGCAATATTCTTTTTGATATCAGGATTGTCTTAAACTATCTTGTATTTGCTCCGCCCCGTACCCAACTTATTTTTACATTAATATTTTGTCTCTACATGCTAATAGCTAAAACCGAAACAATATCTGTTCCAAAAGTTTAAAAATCGACGTGTTTACGGATGAGAGGGAAGAGCGCCATTTTGACACTATCTTCTCTGTCATTGGTTCTTAAAGGTTCAAAATATTTTAAGGACTTCCTTCCTATTATTTGTTCAGATATTTGTTACTTATGCTGTGATGTAGAAGGAACATTGATCAAAATAAAATTTGTTAAATTCAGCCCGTCTCAAACCCGTTTGATGAAATATTTTGCTAAGAATGTTGGAATTTTCAATCGTGCGTGCAAAATATCACGGTTAATTTATTCATATTATTTTACTTGACTCTAAATGCCTCTTCAACAGATATGCATGCGCCGTCCAAGCTGGTCTCCCTTCAACCTTCTTTATGTTTCGGCTGATTTTGTTGCAGAAACTTTTGACACACTCTCTTTCTTTAATATTAAATGCTCGAACGACTACGTTCTGTAATATAATTAATTAAATACATGATGACATCGCTTTCTCTTCCACTATATTTATCTTTCCAATTTTTTTCCTCCTGCTTCACCTCGCAGTCTATCGTATGTATGTGTTATGTATGTTAGTGTATCGATAATTCTACGTTATTAATTACTAAAGTTAAGACGCCATTATAATCGTAAATATCAGCCGAATGTGGGTCCATAATGCCAAATCACCTTGATTATAAGCTTGTGCGATGCCATAACATGTATGGTATATTTATAGAGAATAGAGCAAAGTGAATTACGCGACCACTGACCACACTTCAAGGGAGGAATATAGTATGCTGCTGTTTGATAGAAGTTTTATTATATATTTCCTTTTCCTAGTAAAATTTTATGCCGACTTTTTCTTGCTACTTTAATGAGTATGTTAACTCCCGAGCAAGCAACATATTCCGGATCACGAGAAAACACTTGTACTAAGTAATATATTGCGACATTAATTTTGCTTTGTTTTCCTTGGCATCTAGGAAGCCTTTTGCTTAATCACTTAAACTAGCCGACCCGTGCGAAGCATTCGCACTGTATCCTCCTCAAATCCCACTTAATTGAAGTGCACACCGTATAGTTAGTACCGTGTAGTTAGTGCGTCAGAATCCATACGGTACTTACTTTTGAGTTGAACTTGTGTAGATTTCTTAAAGTGAATAATCTGATTTGATCGCCGGGTTTGTTTATCGTAGAGAGCAGAGACTAAGTAAGTTGGTCGTCATGGACTAAGGAAACAGTTGTTTTCACCTGAGCATGGCCATTCCTCTCCATTATCATCCCGTTGGCCTTCGCTAGAGGATCCATTTCATCGTTCGATCAGCAAGCTAATCCATGCAGTAGTTCCCCTAATGTTATTATTATTTGACATGATCTACCGATTATGGTAGGCTCCAATAGAAGAAGGAATACTTTTACTAATATATCACGGCATCGAGTAATTGTCTCATTACATGATTTCATTCTACATCTAGGCTTAAATTATGTCCTCCCTCATGTCAAATCAACCATGCTCCAAATTGGGTAATTTGTGGTTAGGAAGAGATTAAGCTGAAGTTTTACCCTTGTTACAGCTAACTCCTGTTAGTTGCCGCACGTGCCTACATCGCCATGCGGTCTTTCTCCATGGTAATTCGCATGCTGTCCGCACAAGCGACTGCGTGCGATAATTAATGCTCGGTAAAAACACGCTCCCATCCTTTCTTCCCGCCAAGATGCCACGACGGCAAGGAGCGGCCGTTGTTTCCCCCCTGGACCCTGACCGCCTCACCGGCGCAGCAAACCGGCGAAACCCACGTGAAGCTCCGCGGAAACACTTCCATGGGTTAGCGCTTCGACCTTGCAGTGGTCATGATCTCAGGAATCAAAGGGACTTGACGTGGAGTGACGTTCGATTACTTCCAACAAAAATAGGCTTGTTACCTGTTACGAACGTAGGAAATGGCTCATTCAGGTCAGAAATTAATGTTATTTGCCATTTATTTATTTTCATTATTTGTTTTTACCGCAGGTTAATATATGTTTCCTGAACGAATTAAGATTTTAGAATTCATTACTGAAATGAGCACAGAATATTTTAAGTGAGAAAATAGTAACAGAAGATTTTGAGCGAAAAGTTGTTCGTATTTCTGAAGCTGGAACAATGAAGATGGAATAAAACTCGCACACTTCTCAGCAAAACATAAAACAATTATTCTTTAAATTTTAGGTACAAACAGGGATATCATTGACTCCCCTTGCACTCGGCATTTTGACATAACTGCGGCAAATGCAAACGCCAGTTATGAGAGTACAAACATCAATTTTACGAAGAATAGCAAAATAACCACTTATGACTATATAAATTGTACGCACAACGAGACTCACGTACGTTAATACAAGGTGTTGTCACGACATCTATATTTAGTAATTGTCTACATTCTCGAGTTAACATCCTTTGACCTAGGAGACCGCTCCGGAGGACAATGCCGGTCCAAGGCGTATACAACGTAGGCAAACGCCACAGGCGGCCGGTCGTAGGGCGACGGCTCAGTAATAATTGTGATAGGGGCACAGACCAAATGTAAACCGGAAGGTTTTTCTAACTTCTATTCAAAGGGCACAGATTCTATGAAAATCGGAAAGTTTTACTAACCTCTATCCAAGATGACCTTCTTTAACATACATCTACAACTACGAGGTACCGTGCAATCCACCACTAGGGTGTGTGGCACGGGGTGATTCCACACCAGGCATGCAGCACTCGTCCCAGCACAAGTCAGAACCTCGCACGCTCCCCCTGGCGCTAGGCGCAGGCCAAAGCAGTCAGGCGAACAGTGCGCAGTCCAACCGGAAACTGGGAGAGTGATACGTAAATGAACATGAAAACATGCAGAAAAATGCTATACAAACATCCAGTGGTTCATATTACTGATACTGTTAATTTATGAATGCTACTTCATGCAGAGAACAAAATAAAATAATGCCGGACAAATCGACCAGTGTGAAATGTTAGTAATGGTGTTGTGTTAATAAACACAAGTGAAGATTCTATTCTACCTATTGAGGTAGGGAGTTTCATATGATTGATCTATCGCAACTATTATGATCCCTTATTGTACGTGGGAAAAATAACATTTTAAATCTATCGGTTCAGCAGTCAATTTCCTTTATCTTATTCCTGTGATCGCTTCTACCGTAGTACGTTGGCTCTAGCAGTATATGTTGAACCTCCGGCAAAAAACTTAGGAGTGACTGACACTACAAACATAAGAAAAAAGCACAATTTAATCTACGGCCTTAACATTTCCTCCATTAGCATTCTTGTGGCCGCCAATTTACGGTTTAAACTACACCAATTAACAAGAAGTTCGTATAATGAAGACAGATATTGCAATTTTCCACAGACAAAATATATATATTGTGACCTTACACCACTACATCATCATCACCTGACTTTACCAGTGGAAAATTGCAATATCTGTCTTCATTATATTGAAATTCGACTACATCACGCCTGTCACTTCTCTTTTTTAAGAAGTTTCTTATGATGAAAATAATCCCTCTAAACTTTAAGATCAGAAATTGATATCCTGGAGGAGATGGTAACTACATTATCAAGAGAATCTTTCTGAAACTCTCGAGCATTACTCAAATTAAAGTGCGGTTCGAGAAATCGCAATGGGCATATTAAATCTTTATAAGGGGAGCACAAATAAAATGTTGCCCACACTTGTAAAATGGCTTGGGTCGGTACTGCCGAATACATAACTTTTCATGAGCCCTGCACTGAAATCACATGAGAGTAATTTTAAACCTTAAAAAGGAATTGCGACACCCTTACGAACTCAAAATTCCTGTCGAGTTATTGTATGTACATATTTCACATTACCCAAGACTCGAACCTTTTTCTCAGCTCAATAGATCTTTCGGATAGGCGAGATAAGATATTTTTCTTCCGAAACAGCCTCCAAATTAATACTTGCAATATAGAACCGGGTAATAATTCATGTGAGATATTGCAATATGTCGCAGTTTATTATACTTACTTTAAAAAACTTATTAACCCAGGTTGGTGCACCAAAAACTTGGAAACGGATATTTAATGCACAAGCACCACGTATTTCAAGCTTACACTGCTCTTCATTGTGCATTATACAAACTCCACGTAATTCTTGCTGACACACTCCGCGACAGTATTGGCAATGTTAATGCTGGCTGCCGCCGATTACTTCGAACTAGGCACAAAGTGACAAGACAACACTTGTACTCTATTGTATGTATTAAAAAATATTGTCATATATATTTCATAATAGGCATGTTTTAACTGAAAAAAATAATCAGGAAATAAAAACCGTTACATATTACTTTTAATTAGAATATTTACTTTCTGTTACCAGGATTACAACAGCGCAATGGAGCGACACTAATGTTCTCGAAGTGCGTGCGACTTTTATTTTCATTCCGGCTGGCTCATGCGAGATACATGTACTCACGATAGGTCGCGATTCCGTCGCCGGTGTGGCCGCAGGGACCCTTGACGACGGGCACCCTTTAAACGGGCACGGATTAGCGGATAACCGTTAATGGAGGCCAGCCCCCAGGCGAGGTGAGAAGAGGCGACAGTTTTGGGCCGTGTCGACCAGATGGCAGGCGTATCGCTCCTACCCACTGTCATAGTCAGTCGGCGGAGAGGGTGGGTGCTCTCTCCGCCTCTGCCACCGCCCCTCCCCGCCCCCGGGGGCCGGTGGAGGGGGCGGAGGTGCATGGGCGCGCGGCTGAGTGGCGGAACGTGGGGGGGGGTACGGCGGGGTGCCTTCCGCGTGGCGAGCGTGGGAAAGCCTCCGCTCGTGTATTCCCAAAACACGGCTCTCTCTCTCTCTCCCCCCTCCTCCCGCCTTCCCCCGCCCCCCCGACGGCAGCTTCCTCGGCCTGCCGTCGGGCGGCAGCACATGGCTCCCGGGAAGGCGGCGGCATGCGTGAGGAGGGCCCCCGGAGACCTCCTCCGGCCCGCGTGCCGGCGGAGGTTCCCCACGCGAGAGCGCGTGGCACGCCTCCTCCTTCCCGCCCCCCCCGTTCCTCGACCCCGCTCGCACTCCCGTCCCTAACGCGTCGGCCCCCGGGGGCGGAGGCCTTGCTCGTGGTCCGCGTGCGTGAGGCGAGTGCCCCCTCGGAGGCGGTCGCGAGGGACGCATTGTGCGAGGGCCCGCGCGGGGGGGGGGGTTCCTCTCGCCCTTTTGCGATGCCCTTTTGGGGGCCCTTAAGGGACTCCTCCGGTGACCGAGGGAACTCCCAGGAGGCGATCGGAGAGGGTTTCGCTCAAATTTGAGAGGTTGCCGCGGTGTATGTGTAATAATGCGACGGGAGGTGTTGGCGCGTTTCCATCCTCTGTTGGACCCTCCCCCCTTTCCCCCATTTTGCCCGCCAAAGTCCCTTTTTTCACCTTTTTGGTCTCGTTTATGGCCCCGAGGGTTAGAAACTTGAAAACCTCACTTGTCCCTCAAAAGCTGTCGTGCAGGACGTTTGCCTCTTTCCTTCTGTTTGTTTTTTGTAATCCTTTAAGCTCGGTTGCACGATTCCTTTGTCAACCTCCACGGCTCTTTTGTACAATTTTACAAATTTTAATGACTGTATTTAAGCGCTGGATTGCATCACTTTCATAGCATTCATAACAGCGTAATTTTCACGTTGAATGGAGTCCCCTATTTAGATTATTTTCACGCTGATTGTAAACAGTGTGAGACTTACCAATAATGACAATTTGAACGTGGATTTAATTATGTACTGCTTAATTAATACCGTCTCTTACTCTTTATTGTGAGGCAAATGTTTCGTCTATGTTTGTTTCCTCTTATTATTGATCAATGTATTTTTAAATAGGCCATTTTGGCAAATTGATCAAACGGGTATTGTTCTAATGCTTTGTCAATTTGAAATGGTTAACTCTGAGTTGTATCTAGTCGATCCCCTGCAGAGTTCGATTTCCCTCCCACATATATGTCAATAACCAATTAAATATCAAATACCAATTAAATACAATTCGTGAACGTATTAGTAGTAGTACTCCTAATACTCGAATCCTTATCTGTTACCTAGTACATACTAACAGCACGCCTAGCATGTTTTCTACATGGGCCTTGAGTCCCTGTCCATGTGTGTAGTTGTAGAATGCATGTATATTGACGGTCCCTCTCCATTGTGATGACATCTGTAGTGTAGTGGTGCATGCTTGTGAGGCTTCGCCTCGTGACAAGCATTAGCGATTTATGCTAATGCATAATTAGTCGTAGTTACACTAACTCTAGGGTATAGTGTAATGCATGTTGGTGATTACTCACCCCCTGCCACACTCCCCTGAGGTGGCTTGCAGGGTATTTTGTAGATGTAGATATAATGCGTATCCCTTCACGGAAACTACTGTAAATATTAGCAAGTATATGAGCTTGTACCTATAGTTTAATATTTAGTACATGAATTCTTGTCCTTGCTGGTTATTCACAGTAAATAATAGTATACAAATCAGCCTACCTCTATACGGATGGCAGACATTTAGTCCAATTAGGTTCATTTTCATAAGGTTTAGTTCACGCTAACCGACAGATGAGGTTGCCCTAACTAAGATATCATGTTTGATGGAGTAAATCAGACTGCCGGTTAGTTGAAGTGAGAGTAGCGTCGGTTATTGTCCCGGGGAAAATGTTTAAACAGACATTACAAAACCGGACGTTTAAGTGTTTAAAAGGACTCGATACAATTTGGAATGTCAATTGCGCGGACAAGATACATCTATTTCACGGGTTATTTATTTGATTGTCTGACCTGAGAAAGGTAGGACTTAAAGCTGAGATGATGAAAGAAATGCTAGAGGTAGATAGGGCTCTGTACATGTAAGAGTCTGTTGGATTATCTCTGACTTTCATTATAACCTACCTTTAACCGGTAGATTACTCTGATGATGACCTGGCCAGGAAAAGTGAATAGTACATACATTTCACAGTATTTCCTGCCACCGTTTCATAACCTTTAATTATATATAATTACTTATATGAAATTCATTCGTTCATAAATTGCCAAATATAAGTGAATACATATCGATGTTTTGCTGGTTTTACAATCATATGCAGGATGAACTTTCAACGTCGACTAGGTCTCTACTGGACTGCGCGTGTAAGGATCATTAAGCCTATCTAAACTCAATAACGTGTAATATATCCATGTGTGTTGCTGAAATTTTGTGGCGTGATGGAGATATTAATTAGAAGATACCACTGCATCGTCTGGTTCTCTGCTGTTTATTCTTGATTTCTCACCCCCCCCCCTTTATGTCAACAGCAATTACCTATCCAGCGCACATCGTGGAAAACCAGCACTGAGTATAACGAACGATGCTCCTCGGCTCTTCGTAAATTTTGTGGCCTCATGTAACGATGGTACTGGATGAAGTTTATTTATCTAGCTCTTCTACATACTTATAGATGATAGCAAAATATACAAAAAAGGGCCCGTTAGAAATTTACGGCATGGATTAAACATTGCAATTTATTCGTTTATCTAGTTCTGAAAAATCTTCAATATTGAACAGAAGCTGTGTGGGATTGAACGAAATAAGGTGAATACACAGCTTCTGACGATTTCCTCTCATATGGATTTGGATAATGGAAAAAAAGGGATTGGTGCGAGTAATTCTTTTATTTGTCTTTCAGTAAGTAGTCTTCATTCCGGTTCGGTCAGAAAAGACCATGAACTCACATGGTTAGAACCTAGAAACAGTTTCAGGTAGTTTGAACAAGTTAACTCAACCCCCTAAATTCAATGAATTTGACCTCACTACAGAGGAAGGGATCTAATTTTTCTAATGATTCCAAAACATTGGCCATTCATTACAATACTTTTCGAGATTATTGTCATAATCAGAAGCCGGTATCCTATGGGATTAGAAACGGCTGTGCCCTGCAGAGAGATATTATTGGAAAAATAAAGAAGCTCTGGCGCATATGTCACGTAAGAAATGTAACGATGTTTTGTTTGATAGTTTTCTATACTACATATTGTTAAGAATAATCAGTGAACAGTTTAAGCAGTTTAAAGAAGCACAAATTAAATATAGTGATGGTCATGACGCCAAAAGTTTGCTTTTGTAACTGAAAATCTTGTAAAATAACTGCACTTCAATTTGGCAATATTGCTGTATGCGGACTATTTTTTTAATGAAATAAAATAAAGCCAAGCATTTGAGGCTTAAACTTACTTTATTTGTTTTACGCTGTTCGCTGAAATTGGCGTCACAACTGAAGGTTTATTTTGCGACCTTATGAAAAATATTACGTTGAGTAAGGCAATTTCAGCGCACGGCGTGAAACAAATAAGGCATGTGTAAACCTCGAATATGCAGATTTACCTTGTTATTTACTGAGGTTTTCAAAGATAAAAACAGACTTTTTGCATCATTACCACCGCTGTATTTACTTTGTGCTTCTTACAACTGCTTAAATTAAAATAAAATTCGAATACTTGTCGTCTCTTTTATGCCTTGAGAAAAATATCGCTCAAGCTATCAAAATCTTAAATTCAAACCTGTTGTGGAGAACACACATAGTAAACATACATATGCGGCGCAGCCTTAAAGAAACTAGGATTAATCATGCGTATAGTGGGATGGTCCTCGGATGAAAAAGTGAAAGAGAGGTGCTACTTCGCTCTGGTTATGCCACACCTCGAATACGCCGCGAGCATTTGGGAACCTGGACAGAAAGATTTGATTCGGAAAATAAATAAAATACAAAGGAAAGCTGTGCTCTTCGTAAAAAAAACTGCTACATGCGAACAAATGTTTGTTTCACTGCTTTTAGAGGGATAAGGTCGGGAACCACTAGGGACTCGGAGGCTACACGCTAGGCTTAGATTGCTTGAGAAATTCCGAACGGGTTGTGTTTCAGTGTGACACGGAGAATATCATTTTTCCGCCACACTACATCTCTAGGTCCGACAGGAAATATAAAATAAGAGAGATACATTGCCGAAAGGATTGGTACGAAAAATCGTTCTTCCCACGCACACCAATTGACAATAATGTTAACTGAGATCCAGTCCAAACACTTTCGAAATACACTTCACCTTTTCACTCACCTATAACGTTCTCCTTTACACCACCACACGGCTGGTGTCCTGACACCCCCTGCCACACTCTCATGCGGCGGCTCGCAGGTTAGTATATAGATGCAGATGAATCATTTGAGAAACATAATGAAAGGAAGTGGACATGCGGAAGAGGAAATGGTTAGTCATGGGAGAGAAATTATGGCAGGTATCTCGTGTAAGGTTGTTAAGAGAAGGCTGGTGAAGAGTCTAATATGGAGCAGAAACAGTCAAAAGAAAGAGTTGCATGGCGCGGAAACGTGGGAGCTGGGGAAGGGAAATGGGAGTGAATCGGGGACCATTGAGTTGTGGAGGAGAATAGTGGGGAACGGTCTATCAACGAGAGATGCCATGGGGTTTAATTTATTTCTAATTGTCCGTTGTAAATCCATGTGAGAACTCCTGATCATACGTACCATTATCTTAGGCACCATTACAGTCAATAACTTTGTTGAAATTAACATGAATCGGGAAGGAAAGCACCACATCTTAAAACTGGAATCAAGCCGGATTAAATATTGTTACTGGAAAGACAGTTCTTATTATACATCAAGGGAAGATTTATTATTGAAACCAAACCAACCTACTAATATTTAGCCACTGGTAATTAATTATAAGCTGTCTCTATTTTATCAATAAATTACCTTGTGGCTTGATTGAAAGGATTCTTAATTTTGATATCCAATGAGTGCTCACAAAAATATTTTAAGCACATTCCGAAGTGATGAAAATCCCTATTATACACATATCAAGGCACATGGTGGGCTTTATTTCTTCATGTAATTTGGTCATTGATGGATATTTGGCGGAAAATCGTGGACTCGTTTATTAGGAATTGCACGTGCGATGCTGGAGACTGATTTTACGCATGCCACAAGGTCCATATTTGATGTGGTAAGAAAGGTTTTTGTGTAAGTTTAAATTATTAGATAGAGATACTGGCTCCTTCGATACTGGCTTCACCGGAAGTCCGATATACTGAGGAATGGTGTCGGAGTCTTATGTCTCAGAATCAGGGCAGTAGTGCAGCTCTGCCATATGGCTTCTCAAGACACTAATCACCGCCACATGCTCTGTAAATCCCAAAAGGGTCAATGCATTCATCAATCGAACGAATTCTTCACGCGCATGCCACACCCTCTGTGGCGTTCGTCTCTGACGGCGCAGAGAGGAGGAACTTCGCAAAGTCCGTGATCGCTGAAAAATGTGATAATAATCCCAAGTTTCACTAGTCTGTACTCCCAAGTACTGCTTATCAAGTACTACTCCCAAGTAGCGGCCGTCGCATCACATCCCTCTCATGTTTTTTTTATGAATCATTTCACAGTCCTTCATCCTATTCGTGCACAACTTTGATAAGTGCATGAAATAGGTGGCACTCAAATAGCCACTTGAGATGGCTGAAGCGGTAATCGTGAGTCATTGAGTGCACATTTTAATAATTTTTCAAGTTAGTCGAAAGAAAACTCCAGGACCACATTCCATTTGAGTACATCTGTTGATACAGTGTAGCTCACTCTTCATGGAGTAAAGGAAATGATACGAGATAAATGCATCTTACAAATTAGCGATAGTTGGAGCGCATTGTCTCTTGAGTTTGCAGCGCGGCATTCGAAATTTATGCGAAAATAATATTCAAATTGCTTTCCAATCTTTGACTACGGGTGGCATCTTGTTTTTTTTTTTAGCAACTATTATAATAATATATGTATTATTTCGTGTTTAGAGGAAAATGTGTTCATATGTGATCGAGTTATTACGAAATATATATATCATGTGTGGCTGTGTGAAAATAGCATTACTTGCCAAAGAAAAGGACATCAGTACAATGATCATATACATCTCGGAAATTGTAAATTCGCCCTGATTTTAGCCAATTGTGAAAAGAGTGGAAATAATTCGTGATCGTTTTATGGTAAGTATACGTAACAATCACAAATATTTCCATAACGTATCGTACGCGAAAAGCAGATGAATTGTCGCATTATTTTAATTTCATATTTCAATTTCCTATAGTATTTGTTGTGCAATGAATACCTAATTGCAGCTCCTCGGATGGCGAAGTTCCCCTTTCCGCCTCGGGGAGAGGCGGAAAGGGAACTTCGCCTCACGAACAGGTTGCTCAGCGGTCCAGCGAAGCGTGGGAAACGATTAAAACGTGTGCAAAGGCTGCGTGAATAAGGGCTCGTAGTAAGAATAGCATATCGCAGAATGCGTTTGTCCAGGGAAGCAGAAATTGCAGTGCATAAGTCGTTCCCATCTTATTGTATAGGGGTGAAACTGTGGTATGCCAGGGTAAGCAAAAATCTAGGCTGAATGCTTAGGGCGCGGGGTACCAGCGATGTTTCTGCGGCACAAAAAGTAGGTGGGAATAGGGCAAGGTGTGGGATGAATGGATCGTGAAGGAATGCGGATTGGACGCTCCGGTAATGGACGAGTATGTAAGCTGCGTGCCTTGTCGGTTTGGTCATGAAAAGGAAGTGAATGGGAGTTGAATGACCAAACAGTTATATGATATAAGCGCGGATGGTGGGAGAGGAAAGGGTTAGGCCGAGGTGAAATGTTTTTCAACGGACGATCGAAGGAAAGAATGTGAGAATATATTGGTGAAGAAAAGTGCAGGTATATAGCGATGGCATTGACAAAAGCGAAAAAATGCGTGCAAGGAATGAGGTAGAGTAGTATGAATAGACTATGCACCACCACATTTCAGATTACATCCTCTAAAATGCGGAACTCTCTCCCAGAAAATTTTAAGAAGGCAAATACGTTGTATATGTTTAAGAACGAAATGTACAAAAAATTTTTGTACGAGAAAGAAGGCTAATTTGTATGAGGTGTGTAAGAGTCAATTGTAAGAATCTATATTTTTGTTGGCCTGTTTTGTTTCTTTGTCTTTTGCCATGATGATAATTGGTCTATTGTTATATGTTCGTGTTTCTCTGCCAATTTGTATTTGTATGTTTTTTCTTGGTCTAATCTCTTTTCTTAGTTAAAAGCATAACTTGGTCTATGTTTATATCCTAGTGATTAACTGCTGATAACTGACCGATTTTATTTAGTAAAAATGGCACTAACACTTATACCTAGTCATATTTATTGTAAAATTGTATGCCTGTCCCACAGGAGTTGTCCTGAGACAAATAGAATGTTTTTCTACTCTATTCTATGCACACTAAAAGACCATCAAGAACAACAGAAATGCGGACGATAAGAATGAGCCCAAACAACACGCTCTTGAGTAGAAAAAGAAACATCGAGCAGCAGACAAACATAAGCGACTCCTTCGGTTGGACGAGAGCGCGGAGAAGACACTGAGATCCGCACGTCATTAGGATGACGGAAAGCAGAACACCCCGCATTGCTAGAGATATCATCCCTCATGGCAGGAAACTCACAGGAAGACCGCCAATAAGACAAACATGCAGCTGACAATATACCTTCCAACTGACAATCCTCGTAGCGTAACCTAATTAGCGTAATTTTAAGAAGAAGAGGCACGAATAGATGAATAAAACTAATACTTCTCTAGCCTTACGGCCAACAATTAAGATTTATCCCTATGCGATGCCCAAAAATAACAGTATGAAGAATCCGTATGTTCTTATTTACACGTCTGAACGTATTCCTGGTATCCCAACTCTTTGTTGGAATTAAATGTCTCAGCTCTTCTAGGTAGCTCCCAAATCCGAGATTTAAGTGCTAATATTCCACATAGGAGAAATCATTCGTATTGACCGGGACTCGAATCCGGAACCATTGATAGTTCGAGTCCCAGTCAAGGCAAACTCTTTGAAATTTCTGCTCGTATGTGCACTTGCCGATAATACCGCGGATAGTTCACGGTACTGTAAACAAATTCGAGATTAGAGATCTAGTTGAGTTTCGTGGGTGGGAAAACCCTTGAATATGTGAAATTCCGCGAGTTGTCAAGAGTTTTAGCGTAGGAAATACTGCTGGTTCCTCTAAAACTTCGGATTCAACGTGGTGTTAAAGGCTGTGTCATTTATTTTACGGATAAAATGAAATAAGCTTACGTCAATGTAGGTAACATGAACCAAATCAGAAGAATGTCAAAACGTAAAATCGTCACTTGATACAGTTTTGTTACCCCACATTTTAAGGTATAGGGGTCATTAAATGCTATTAAAAAATTTCGGAACTTATGTTTCTCTTGTTATGATTAGCTGCATCTTCATAAACATTGCTGCTTCCTTATTATACGCTAAGAGATGCGCAAACGTATATAATAACAATTGGCATATAGGATGTCAACATTAATCAAACTCCATATTAAATTTACATTGAGCATTGTAAACTCATTGTTGAGGTTTTAACTTCAGAATTATAATTAATGCTTGTTATTCGGAAGAATTTTCAACTAGGTTTTATTAATATCATCATCCGTATGACGGCCAGAACTTAGAATCTTAATCAGCGTTTTCTGTTAATTAAGATGGAAGCGAAAAATTTCAAAACCTATACCAATGATTGTAATGATACCAATGTGCGAGAAGAAATTGTAATATATTTCTTCTCGCACAAAGAGTCAATGAACTCTAATTAAATGGTGGTTAATCATGACTCAACGGCAAGTCAATGCAAGAAAAGATTTTAACCTCCCGCCAAAAATAGGTACCTCGCAAATGGTAAGGTAATACCTCAAATTAACTTCAAGGTTTCGGGTACCTTATGCTTTTATCGTTCCTTAGGGTTGATTCAGGTAGTTCATTCAAGTTCACAGTTTTCTTTTGAATTAATGTGCCATTTTGTATTCGCTGTATTCAGGTCATTATGGTAGTTTGAGCGAAAAATCACTTCACCTAGAATTGGATGTATTTGACCTCATTTTAAAGAAAAAAAAACTCATCTTTCTAATGATATCAAAATATTAACCCTCTGCCGAACTACTTCTCGAGCAATTTTCCTGAAAATACAAGCTGTTTTACATGGGATAGATTACGGCTGTGCGCTCCAGAGGGAGAATATTAAAAAAATTGGAATTTTTTACACCTAGATTTTGAGAAAAAAAACTATCGCTGTTTATTTTTTATGTTTTCTCAACTATTTTTAAAAATTAATCTATTACTCACCGCAGTAATTTTTACAGATTCACAAAAAAACTGCCATTTTGAAGGCTTTTTAACCGTAAGGCGTGAAAACATGAGTCAAGTTAGAGACTTATGTAGATATATTATTTTAATTACTGAGAATTTTGGTTTGCTATAGCTATATGTTGGACCGTTTATATTACGATATGGACTTCACACTCCTTACGGACGGTGAAATTAAAATATAAAATTCGAATATGGTGTCCATTAAGACTAGAGAACTATCTCGCTCCCACTACCTTAAATACTTGGTTCATTCCAATCGTAATTTTTATTCTCCTTCAAATGTATCAGTACATAATGTCAGCAAAATAACCTGCGGGTAGGCAATGCCTTTCATGTCGATCTAGCGTGTTTTTTTCTCAAAGTATCTTATTGTTGGCTGAAGCTTCGTAACCCCAAAGCTTCAAGCAATTGTTCAAGTCAACATGTCACAGTGTGGGGAGTTTTATGGCCGGACATGAAGAGTTATTCGGAATATGTAGTCTTACATTCTCCCCTCCGCCCCTCTCGCATGAGTTAGGTATGTACCTGTTTTCTCGTAGGTTTTGCAGCGGTTGTGTTTCTTGCACCAACACCCATCACAGCGGCAGCAGGATTCAAGTAGCGTTAAACATGGTGTCGAGTCGGAGCTTGTCCGCGGATGACGTGATGCCATCAATTCTCCACCCGTGCGGTCCGATGCGGCTACGGTGAGGTGCGGGGCGGTGCGGGGCGGGTGCGGCGCGGGTACGGGGCGGATGCAGCGCTGGCGGCACCCGCCCGGTGAGGCGCGCGTGCCGTGAATCGGCTGTCGCGGTCTTAACCCCCACCCCCCCGACACGGTACTTCCGGGATATGCATGCCGCTTAGAAACATTTTCGTTCCGAATGTCCCCTCCGAGCAGAATGCTGTCTTAGTCATTCATTTAACTGCGTGTCGAGTAACCGGTTCGAGGATTAACTGCGGAAAAAAAACGAACGACGGACGTATAAGCACTGGTAAAATAAAACTGTAAATATTTTTTATCTGATCGACTTTCAATGTATAAATGCCTATGTTAAAGTTGTTCAGAGCGATGTAAGTGTTCTAAATCCTTGAGAAGAGTAGTTAGAAATCCGAAGATGCATTTGCGCCTCTCAACTCTGACATTTCCTTGCTCATAATTTGTTCGTGACTGACATTATGGTGGTTTGAGCGAGATAGTTCCCTAGTCTTAGTGGATACCATATTCAAATTTTATTCTTTGATTTCAGCGTCTGTAAGAAGTATGAAATATATATAGTTGTATTAATGGCGCTAAGATATAGTTATATATGCCCAAAAATCTCAGTAATTAAATAAATAAAGCTTCATAAGTCTCTTACTTGACTCGTGTTTTCCCGCCGAACGGCTGAAAACCCTTCAAAACAGCAGGCTTTTTTGCGATTCTGTAAAAGTTACTGTGGTGAGTAATAGATTATTTTTTACAAATAGATGAGAAAATATGCAATCTATGCACCGTTAGTTTTTTGACGAAATCTAGGTGTTATAAATTCCAATTTCCTTCAATATTCTCCCTGTGGAGCGCTCTGCCATAATCAATCCCATGTAAAACAGCTTATATTTACAGGCAAATTGCTCGAAAAGTAGTTCCGCAAGGGTAAAAATAAAACGTAGTCTTCAGAAACTTTGTGGTATTCCATCACAACAATTTATTACAGCGAGGAAACTTTTACAAACCACATAAAAATATAAACTCAACCACGACCCGGGTTTCAACGGCTAAGCGTCATCATCACCATCACCTGATGATGACGCTTAGCCGTTGAAACCCGGGTCGTGGTTGAGTTTATATTTTTATGTGGTTTGTAAAAGTTTCCTCGCTGTAATAAATTTTAGTTCGGCAAGGGTTTGATATTTTTATATCATTGGAAAGATGAGAGTTGTTTCTTTAAAATGAGGCCAAATTCATCAAATTCTAGGTGAAGTGATATTTCGCTCAAACTACCTTAAGTCTAGATCCACCAATTGGTCCGAAAATTTGGACATAATTGACTTAATTGGTGATTAACTTAAGTAGGTATGATTTATGCGCCGCAGTAAGATTGACCATATTTATCGCAAGCGTTATCAATATTTGCCTTTCATTGCCGTAATATTTTGTATATTTAATCATGGTTAGTTGATTGTAACAAGTACTATTTCTAAGAATGACTTCTGAAGCTATAAGAATATAATTTTTACCTCTTCGGTCAACTATCTCATTTTGTCTGAATCGTCTACTCTCATGGTCTTTCAGCTCTTCTTCATAGGATTTCGAAGTATGTCGTTAAATCACTTGTGAAAGTCTGTGTAATTGAACACAGGCTGCTGCTACCGGTCACTTTGAGAGCTTTAGTTTGGGGACGGCATTAGTCAACGGAATACTAAGTTTATGGTCATCTTCCCTTGTCACTCATAAGGATTTCTTGGAGCTCACGCTAGGTTGATTCCTGCGCCACAGAATCGGTGGAATGGAGCAGCTGAAGCAATATAAGTACAGGAAATAATTACTAATGTCATGCAATGCTTGAGAAACCTGTCAAAAATCCATCTGCATATCAGTGCACGTTAGGTGTTTTATTTTTCGTTCTCCTTCTTTTCTTTATTGAATAGCTATGTGTCTTTTGCTATATAATTGCCGAAGAACTGAAATAGTCAATCAGGTTTATGCGTCGTTTGTTCTTTTCCTAAATAAAAGGACCGGTAAACGAAAAAAACTCTAGCCTTGATTAGACATTTTAGCATTTCGGCTGCTATGTTTTATACTAATGTATTTTGAAAAATTGTGGCCTACTCACTTTGAAATGTCGCTGTGCATATGTCTATTCTTTAAGGTCTAAATAAACGATTCCCATCATTGGACGCATTAATACCTTGCGATTGAATGATTTCCAGGATAAGCCTGACTTATTGTTAGTGGGAAAAGTGTGGTAGCACTCTCCGAAATCAAGGCTTATTTAGACACACACTCCAAATGAATGAAGTGGTGTCATTTCGATGGAGACTGCTGTAGCATAATTTACTTTCTGCCTCCATTTTAAATTTCTCTCAACTGAGTTATACAGTTCTGTTTTCAGAACTCTTATCTTACTATAAGGTGTTAAAGTTTGATTCCATTCATAAATTTTATTGAATATAGACATTTTACTTGATAATACTTTTTTTTTTAAATACATAATACTCTTAATACGTACGGTCAATGTATTCGTTCGAACTTCAACGCTGCACATTTTTATTCTGTCTTAAACCCGAAGAAATATATACTCACGTCCACAAGCATGATGGATATTGGCCGATTCTTATATTTTCACCGGTTAATTCTCAATGGTTCATTGGAAAATTATTTACGTCTCATTACGAGTGATGACAAAAACCGGGAACACCTGGACTGAACGGGGAACTGACTGATCTATATGCTTACATAAAAGGAAAGAACAACTGACTCATGCACTGACTGCTCACGATATCTCTGGGACCACAACGGACTACAGTGACATTTGCCGCACTGCTCCGTCCTAGGGCCTAAATGTTCGCAAATAAATATCTTTGTTCTTACTACTCTCTCAGGACTTGTTTTTATTAAATCAAACGTGTACTGCGGGTACCGCCTACAGAATATTTCAGGACCAAATTATTAGTTCAAATATTGTCTTATATTCCTTGCCAAACATTTCTTATAATACGTCGCCGGCGTCGCTTGTGGCTTATATTCCTTACTAATCTTAAAGCGTCATTGCACTAAAAATATGTGTCAAGGGAAAGAGCACTACATAAATTTTCATTTACAAAGGAAGTGAAAATACAACAATTTACCCGGCTAATTTCTAATTCAGCTTTGCGCCGACCTAATTGACTCAGTTGATTGTACTATTTTCCATTGATAAAATGTGTCTGGGTGGTTTTTAATCGTGATATGTATGGAAGAATAAAATTATCCTCGTTGTGTAAATATTTGGTTTGGATATCATCAAATTCATGCAATTTTCAGCTAACGAGAAATTTTGAACACTTCAATATTAAAAAGTATTGCAATCATTAGATATTTACTTTATGGCTTTTTAAAGGCAGGCAAGCTCTGTTGATGAACATTATAAATGAGCTTTAAAATTATTCCCCCTTGATCACATTAATAAATACCGTTTTATATATTAGTATTATACTTCGTGAAGTGGCAAGACGGTGCTACAGTGTTCATTTTCATATTTTGTACAACATGGAGAGCGAAACCTTAGGTAACGGTTACTAACCTGGCAACGTTTCCTCTCATTGATGGTAACTCTTAATAAATTGGACTGTATCTGGCGTTACGTGGTGGAACAGAATTTCAGTAATTAAATCAAACGTCAGGACTTACTGTACTGTCCACTTTCATACCTGATGATGACCCCCTAAGCGTTGAAACACGTGTTGTGTATTACTGTTCACAAAATATAAGTGGACAGTATAACTCCTGCAGTTTGATTTAATGGTAACTTTTGACTAGCCAAACATTCCTTCACCACGGAAAAACAAATCCGCTACAATGGTTATGGAGTGACACAGACTTGCACAAATTGAAAATGAAAATAGTCACAAGATGAAGTTCTGGGTCTCCTCGCACGTGGGCCGCCCCCGGAGTAGGGCTGGGCGGTTTATCAATATATTGGTTCCAATATCCATATTTTTAAATATTGGCATTCCAAAATCACAATTTTTGAACGACCAATACCAATATCCTGTATTGGATATTGGTGGTCGGAAAAACCAATATTTTTAATTGGGATGTTGTATATTGAAGAACTAATATTTACAATTGGAATATTGAATATTGGATTACCAATGCTAAAAATTGAAGTACTGAATATTGGAACCCGGCGAGGAGGGTGGTCGGAGAGCGCCCTAATCTTTGAAAACAGGCGTTGCACTCATTGCAGCACTTCCTTTTCCACCATTACTCATAGAAATAACTGGGGAAAAGAAGCTTACAATGCTTTTCATGTTTTATTAACAGACTCTTATTTAGTTAACACAGGCAGCATTTGCAAACCGTTGTAAGCCAGATAATTTTACCTGTTAAAATTGCTATGTTCAATATTTTCCAACATACCACAATTTCATTTGTTCATTATTTCCAACAAAGCAATATTTCATTTTTTTCATTATTTCCAATATTACAATATTTCCAATATTCAAATATTTTCCAATATTCAATAGTCCAATAAAGGCTATTGATATTATTTCATTTTCAATATGTTTAAGATATTGGATATTGGGATTGAAATACCGCCCAGCCCTACCCCGGAGTGGTGCGTTGCCTACGCGCGGTACTCCGGTGCTAGCGAGCACGCTTCCCGCCATTTATTCGCCAATTAGCCCTCCGCGGTCACTCCCGGTGCGTGCGCGTGCATGCCGAGGCACAGCGCGTGATGGCACGGCAGCCGTGTCGGATGCTGCGGGCCGCCGCCGCTCTCACGGCCCAACAACAAAGGATGACGAGGAGCGGCTGGCCGCCTGAAAGGAGTCTATTCATCCAGGAGCGCCTGCGGAAGCCAAGGCCATCATTGTTTGGGCAGGGGGGGGAGGATGGACGAGGGGGGAGAGGGAGTGGGGACCCTTCTTGGTCCGTCTCCCTTGTGTGTGCATAATGAGAGGGGTTCGCGAGGCGACGGATTGAGGCGGCGTGGATGGGGTCAGCGGGGGGAAGGTTACTATCCTCTCTCATTGTTGCGAGTAATTATAATTCCCGCACTCTGGCGAGGGGGGTACATCGCCTCAGGCACTTCCACCAGTGCACGCGTCGCCTCCCGACAATGCCGAGTGCTGTGCCCGCTGCAATTGTGATGAACTGGCGGTTCGCTGCGTGCTCGGATTGATTGGCCGCCACTTATGTCATCAATATGGCTGGCGGGCGCAGCGGCGGCTATCGCGGCGCTTTAAAAAAGGCCCCGCAACGCCACGGCGTGACGTCGGAACGCGTTATGTGCGCCTCGTGCCTCGTTTGGCATCGGGGCAACCCCCGTCGCTACTTTCGAGTTCCCGTCACGTTACTCGTTACTCTCCGGTAGCGCGTGCACAGTTACTTCCATTGTTTATCGAGCGTGGGCTAACCGTCTCTCATTGTGGGCAGTCGTCATTTTTCATGTTCACGACTGTTTCCCCAAGGAGGTTAAAAAAGAAATGGAGGCGACATACCACTTGATTCTTGAAGTCAATTCCGTCATTGCAGTCGGCACAGCTTACAATTAGACCTTCTTCTGGCTTACGTGTCCGGCGGTCGAGTTCGATTTTCGTCAAATGTAAGTTAAAAACCACAGACCAGGCGATGTTTTGTGACTGGTTTGGCAACACCTACTCGGCACAAAACCTTTCCCAAGCACCCCTATTCTTGCTTCACTTTCGCCCATGAGCGTTCACGGTCATGCCTACTCCATTTCATTTTAACCTCCTTGTTTTTCCCAGCCACCACTATGCTCTCGTAACAAACACGCGTTCTGTTTGTGCAAATTCGTGCGTCATTCATTTCTGCAGGGAAATCAGTAAAGGTTTCGTTAGTTCTCTCCAATCAGTCTTATGTTCCGATGCAACGTGTCTATAATCTTCATTCGGATGTGTGAAGACTTAGAATGACTTAAATATCATCTAATTAATATTCTGCCAGCTTATAGGAAAACGTGTCCACGTTTGATATGAACAACGAATTCTACTTATTCAAGCTTTTTCTTTGCGAAAGTTGAACTTGAAATTACATCCCTAAGTAAATAAACTATGTATGTTTTAAACGATTAATTCAACGTGCGACCGCTTTCGTCACATGGGGGACATCATCAGCTGACCTTAGACATCCTGATGATGTCGCCTATGTGACGAAATCTGTCGTATGTACATACATTAAATTAATCTGTGAAAACATACATAGCTTATTCATTTAGTGGCAATAAATTTTCACAAAGTTGAGCCAGCAACAATTGAATAAATTGAAATTAAATCTTGTCGAATTCGAGAATTAGTGAATCATTGTGAAAAATTGCATTTTCTATCCAACATAAACGCAATTTTCTCGAAAAATTGTTTTTGAGAAGCGAACTCTCCCAGGCAATTGGGCGTAGATAAAATGCGTTAATTAAATGGAAATGCCGCTGCAGTCAGATCCTAAGTCTGGAAAATGTTTTCATAAAAAATATATTCGTCGACAAATCTGCATATTTTTCTTCCCTTATTTCTGTTACTTTTAACTCTTTAACTTCGTAATCAATCAGATATATAAACATCCACAGGTGCAAATACATTTCCCCTCTCTTAGATTGTGAATGTTCCCTCTCTTAACATTTTCCCGGGCTATTCAGAGCAGAGTGGACTTGGAAAGTGCAATAAAAGACCAAAAAGTTCTTGGAGAGACCTTCACGACATTTGCACATATGTTAAGAAACCTCTGTTTTTCTGTTGCAGGCATAAGTATCATGGTTCACATTCCCAATAAGACGATGGGAACAGTCTTCTACAACGATCGTCAATAAACGATGGGAGCAGTCTTCTCCGACGATCGTCTACATTCAGTTACAAATAGTTTAACTGTCATCAGTGAATGCAGATTTGCGAAGCAATGTTATGTACATACCTCGATGGCATATAGTAGGGATGAGTCGATACCGCTTTTATTTGATTCTGATTCCGATTCTTTAAAATCGATTCCCGATTCTCAATTCCATCGATTCTTATTCCTAATAACAGGTGGGATATTTATGTACCAGTAACGTAGACTATTATTTAAATTCAAGTACTGGCTAGAATAAAATAAAAAAGACAATTTAGTCGCTCAAAATGTATATTTAATGACAAATAGCAAATATATCCTTAGCTTAGAGTCTATGTTTAAAATATTTATCTATCTGGAATCGTTGGTCGTTAGGCGATCGATTCTGGATACCGATTCTAAGCCTGAAGCGGCGATTACACACAGGAGTTGACTCCCATCTGATCGATTTATATCTAGTCGACTGATGTTCGACTCCACTTGGACCCACAACTAGGATGGCGGCTACTCCGTCCAAGTATCGAATTCCGCCACTATCGATGGCGAACTCCTATAGGAGTAGGTATGATACACGTCCAAGGTTCACCTTCCAAGTGGACTCGTGTAGGAGTCAACTCCTGTGTGTGACAGCCTGAGAATCGGTGGAATCGAGAATCGACATTTGGAATCGGCTCATCCTTAATTATGCGCTTAGTATATAGTATTTGTTTTCACTCGACACAGTCGCGGTGGAAACTCATCAGGCAAAATACAAAGTGGGTGCAACTGTTTGGCAGGAAGGGAGCATTCGGGTCTTCCATTCATAAGGGCAGCAGTCTGGTGGCGTTTCCTTTAATCATGCGGTGCGCTCAGCTTCAGAGTCAATGTCGTGAAATGCGCTCAGGAGAGAGGGGCAGAAAAAAACTCCTCTCCGGTCCATTGCCGGTGCTCACCGTGGGAAATCTTCTCGATCCGATGTTTGTGCGTGTGACGGCGGGGTGGCAAAGGGAGGGGGGGTAAGGGGTGGGGGAACTCAGGGGGGGGGGGGGGGAGGAGATAGCGCGGCGGCGTCTTTCACGCATCTCGGCACGTTCCCGCGGCGAGGGCCCCCGCTCGAAGCTTTTATTAATGACCGAATGGCGCTTCAATTAATGCTTCGTGATCGAAGAGAAAAAAAGCGACTCTTAAACGCATCCTATATTTCGAGCTCTTTTCTCCCGGCGAAGGAAAAGAAGTATTTCCTGAATTAATGGCTTTGCATCTTAATGGCAGAAGAGCGAATTTTATGGCTCAATATAACGGCCATAACTCAGGACGGCGCGGCCGTTGAATGCGGTCGAGGGAAGTTCAATCAGACGTCGAATTCGTCTCTCGAAGGGGCGGCAGCCACTTCCGACCGGCGAGGAATCATTTAATGGCTCCCCCCCCCCCTCCTCTCCTTATTGGTTTCAAGGCTCTCGTGCAATTATATGCGCGCTACGAAAATAATTGTGGGATCTCGACCCTGCATTTTGCCGTGTCTGGGTTTCTGGACGAATTGGGAGAATCTGCGTTTTCTCCGATGCATTTATCATTTGAGATGAAATAGTATTTTGTTCCCTTCATCATCTGCTGAGCATTGCATTATTGGAAAAAAACTGCATAGCTTTTCGATTTTAAATTATACCATTTCCTCCTGATGTTGCAGCTCCTTGAGAACTCGTTTAATCCAAATAAAATATTATTAACGTTGAAGGCACATATTATCTTTCTACCACCCTTTCCTTGATTTCAGAATTTACCGTTTGCTTTGCCACTCTTCGTCAATTAAATTACGCATATTGAGGATATGTAAATGGTGCGATCATAAAAATTCCAATATGTTCGGGACTTTTTTTCTGGTACCTAGATGTGAAATCATCTACTTCGGGAGAGAATGCCGACTTTGTTATTTCTGTTGAAGGTATCCAAATCGCTGCGGAGAAAACTCGTGGCGATGTGCAATGATTCCCACGTAATTGCTTTTCTGCTCGTGGTCCACGCCCAGGATAGCTAAAATCATAATATTCATCGACCCCAAATGATTGATCGCATCGATGGATTCGAGCGGAGATATCGTCCGGATCCCAAGATTTGCGTGTCTCCCGTACGGTGGGAACCTCTCGCCGGCGTCCAATGTTTTTTATGCCTTTATTTGCATACATTCTGCCGATGTGCGAAGGAAGCCGGCGGTGGTAAAGAGAGCAGTTTCCTTGCTCGATTCAGAATGTGCGGGGTTCGTCGAAGTCTTGCGGTTTCCCTGCCTCCGAAGATTGCACGCCCGTCGCGGTTTCCCATCCCGCCGATGATCAATCAAAAGGCACAACGAGGTATTCTGGCGATTCCTTTACGCGAGACCACCAACGCAACGCTGCACTTCTAATACGTGTTATTCCCCGAGTGTCGCGGCGGAAAGGAGATTTTTTAAAATTACCCACTGCAGTCCCCCCCTCCCCCGTCGCTTTACATTGTTTTCGACGGCGTGTGTAAATGCACGCGTTGAGCGGGGCGGCAGTAATACCTCCGGGGGGGGCATTAGCGGGCATGGGGACGGAGCTTCCGTCATCAAAAAAGATCCCGGATCGCCCTGGGAAGGAGGAGGAGTGGAATAATGCCCATTGAAAGGCATAAATTCCTACGGACACGCATCGCTCCGCTATATCGCTTGGGAGGCGGGTGCGCTGGAGAAGAAGAGAGCCACGCGGCCACCGTACCCCCATACCGCGGCGCCGCCGACATCAACAAGAGGACGTCCCCGGTGGCGAGAAGGGTGGTGTGGGGGGGGTACCCGGGCAAACGGAAGCACGAAACGTCATCGATGCCCCCCCCTCCTTCTCCCGCGCAAGAACCACGTCGCTTCCCCCCCTACCGTCGTCCCCCCCGCCCCCCTCTGCTGGTAGCAAGCGGGCGCACAGGTGGCGGCGAAGGGGGCAAGAGCAGCCAGCCAGCCACTGCTGACTGTGTGTGGGAATGTGCCCCTCGTTCACTTTCCCACGGCCAGAGAGTCGGGCCCGCCCCACCACCGGCCCCGGCCGCCACCCCACCCCCAGATCCCTCTCGCTCCTCACACCCCTACCGCCGCCCCTCCCCTCGGGGCTGCCACGGGCCCGGCACACACCTTCGGCCCTCTATATATAGACCACGGCGCGCACAACTCGTCATTCCTCTACTGAACCGCCTAGCGGACACAGTGTGCGAGACAGACGGAGACATTTGAGAGTTATTTGAGATTCGAGACAGTTTTTGCCCGTGTTGATGTGTGGTGTGTTGTCGTGCGCTTCCCCGCGCCAGCCCTCCTCCGGCGATTGTTGCAGCAGCGCTAATCAGTGCGACGCGAGTGATTGTTTTGCATCCACGATGAGATCCGAGAGCGGCGGGAGCACTTACGTGCCCTCGAGTGACCTGGAGGAGCAACCCATCTCTCGCACCTATCAATACCGGAAGGTGAGTTTGTTGTTCCTTGGAGTTGTGATCGGATTGTTGTGCGGAGTTGTCGGCGAGTTTCTGTCCATGCCTTGCCCTGCGATGACAGCCCCCCTGGAATTTATAATCTTCTCGTGATTGCTCCGGTGATGGTCAGCTTAAGTTCGTGTTGGGAAAAAAACCAAGTTCATTGCTTTCACAGAATTGATGCATGCCACAGTGAGTTCAAAAGAGCGTCGTTTCAGTGAAATCAATTCTGTGTTAACAATTAAGTTTGTTCGATTTCCAGTAAGAATTTTCATTCATTCAGTCACATCCAGCCTAATGTCATCTATTGTATTTCGCGAACAACCTTAAATGCATGCCACGGAGAAATATTGTTTTCCGGTGGAGTATCCGAACTAGTTTCGCATGCCCTCAGCATATTTACTAATATTTTGTGATTTGGATGTGGTTTCGCTAAAATCAATGTTCTTGACTTCATTCATTGCGTAAAATCTTAGCAGAGCGTTGTAAATTTTGCTTTCCAAATGTAAGTTTTCTGTAAATATTGTTGTAAATTTAATCAGCGAAATTCCAGTGTTGCTTTTTCGTGGGCTTGGCATGCTATTCGCCATGTGTCTTTGCCGATGCAATTTCTTACCATATCTCTCTCTTTGTTGTTCTCCCTTCAGGTGATGAAGCCGATGCTTGAGCGTAAACGCCGCGCTCGCATCAACCGCTGCCTGGACGAGCTGAAGGAGCTGATGGTGGGCGCGCTGGCCGCCGAGGGCGAGAACGTGTCCAAGCTCGAGAAGGCTGACATCCTCGAGTTAACCGTGCGCCACTTGCACCGCCTGCGCCGAACCCAGCGCCTGGCGCTCACTCCGGAGGCCGCATACGCCGACCGCTTCCGCGCCGGCTTCACGCACTGCGCCGCCGAGGTGTCCCGGTACCTGGGCGCCGTCACCACGGCCGCAGGGGGCAGCGGCGTCGAGGCCCACGTGGGCACCCGCCTCCTCACGCACCTCGGCCACTGCCTGCAGAGCATCGAGAAGCCGTCCCCGCCCCCCGCGGCTCCGTCCCAGCCTCCACCGCCGCCGCCCCCGGCGCCCGTCGCCGACGCCCTCCTGGCCGCCGCGGAGCAGGCCGTGCCTCCGCCGCCGATGCACAACTACGCGTACAACACGCCTCCGACTTCGCCGCAGCCATTGTCCTCGCCAGTGCAGGCGCTCCCCGAGTGCCCGGCTGATAAGCTGGCGATGTCGACGGCCGAGGGCCATGGATCCGTGTGGAGGCCGTGGTGAAATCACCGCCGCCGTCCCCGTGTTTAAGTGAAAATAACGGCCCCCGGCAAGACACCGCGGTGGCCCGCAGGCCTGTGATCACCAAAGACTGTGGAAGAATCCCACCCCCAGTAATTTTTTATTTTTATATGTTTTGGAAGCCGCAAGGTGCGAGTTGCGCCTCTGTCCAGTGAGCGGCAAGAGAAATGTTTATTTTTGCATGTACAAATTCAATCGCCTGTGATAGTGCCTGTACCTGATTGAAGAATCAAAGACATATAGTTTATATTTAACCCTCAAGTGTCAGGGTGAAGAGCTAGTGTGATATTTCTTTATAAATGAGTGATGCCTTTATATTGTTTATTGAAGATACCTTTAAATATAATTTTTAAATTCTTTAATAAATGCTAAAATTTGATAAGTAAACCGGTCTTCTGTTTCTCAACCTTATCCCATTTTTATTATTATTCAATTTAGTTAATATTTAATTATGATAACTACTAAATTTTATTGTGCTTGTTTTGTATTAAGGATCAGTTTTATTTCATTGGAGGTGGATATGACTATGAGACTGCTTCCAACACTGAAATAAGTTGTCATTAATCGATTGATGTTTCTCAATAACAGCACTTGAATGCCACACGTCGTAAGGAAAACATAGAATTTGTCTCTTGCTTCTATGAAGTCCCGGATGAACTTTCATGGCTCGGGAATTCATGAGATGACACAATCCGCCGAAATGTTGGGACTTGATGGCCCGCGGATTGTTGATCTGTTGTCGTTAGCTTTGATCTCAATGCAGCCTTGACTTCCTCAAGGCCGGAAAATTTGTACGTATTTACTGACTTAATGCTCACTGCGCTTGAGTTCACCGCGGTAATTTTATTCACGGGCAACCCCAAGTGGGCGGGGCCTCGTTGACTCCTTGCCTTCTCGAACTTCATTGCCCCGTCAACGGAAGTCAAAGAGGTTTCCTGCGTGAGTATTCAGGGTTGGTGTTAATTACGCCTTGTCCATACGTGATCTCTTTTCATATTAAATGATAAATTATTCCGTTGTAGTTTATTTCAGAGCGCTCATTTGAGTGGCAATGTTAATGTATTTTAAAGAAACCGTGGAGTAAAATATCATAATCAAACAGCTTTATAGATAATTGTCGGTTATTGTGTTAGGAGAATGCTATATGGCAGAAAAGGGGGTGATTCCGCAGCCTTTCAATAAATTTGATGCAATATTTCTTTTTAAGTATTTCATGTTATTTTTACATCGTAAGACAGTAATCCGCGGTATGGGTATTCATTGACCCAGTTCTTGAAAGGAGGAACCAACGAATTGTAGATATGTTTCCGTATTCCCATACAGTTGGAGTGGAAGAATCTTAATTTTTACTAAAATAATCCTTCGATTTACCATGATATTTTTTGCAGTATGTGGAATGTATTAATTTTGATCCGTTCTCGAGTCATTTTGTCGAGCTTGGATATTTGTTCCATAATCGCTAGTTATTTGGCGATATTAATCAGTCTTGGTCTTTGTCGTTTGCAAAATAATGTGAATATTTCATCAATTCTAATTTCTCACGTATCTGAAAGGGTGGTGGTAGTCTAAATTCAGATGATATACAAAGTGCATAGACTCGGTGCAGTCATGCATAAACGTTTCTCACGTTTAGATCAAGACGTAACTAATTGTAAGGGGACGCGCATAAACTATGGTACCAACTTAGGGGGGGGGGGTTATCTCAAAGTAACGTAGCTGTTACAATGCGCCTGTTTACGTTTCTTACTCGTCAACATTGCGTCGACAATACCACAAAGTTTGACATGAGGAGGGACGCGCGGGGTGTTTCTTACACCCCAAGCTTCTAATTTGACTCAATGTAACTGAGCCATTGCCTTTACAATGTTGCATGTCCTCATATCATAAAAATGCTTACATTTTAACCTTCTCGCGGGTTAAATGGCGACCTCGTGACAACACTTTTCAAAGCACCAGTCTGAAATGTGGGGAGGGGAGAAAACAAAGTAGATGAGCACGGCACCTTGCGCCGTGATTCATGGTTGATTTTCGCAATTTAAAAATGTATATTACTGGTTCCAATTGAAATTACAGAGTTATATTATATCAGTTTCGGCTACTTTATTTGTCTTCTTTTAACGTATCCCTAAAAATAAACTCGCTCAATAATTGAGAAAATATATTTGAATTGAAAGTTTCATTTGTGGAGACAATGTTACATGTCAAGGGTGGAGGGGTTGGGGAAAATACTACGGTTGTCAACGGGGGGGGGGTATAAAAAAATCTCCGAAATCGGTAACGTATGTAAAGCACGACCCCTAACCGCTGTCAGCGTTTCGTAGAATTCATGCGAGAAATTTCGTTAGGCTTCTTACTTAAATGTTAACGCATTTCGAAAGATGATATTTGTGTACGCCGAGAGGAAGTTCGGAGAGACCCGTCGAAACGATCCCAACGATTCGTGGGTTACATGGAACGTTTGTCACTATACATTTAAGCATTAATGTGGCAGAACTTGGTGGTACTCACTAATATCGTGTAATTGCAGGTCAGGGGGTAATGCAAGCGTTGTATCGTCACGCGGAATGGCCCGAGGTCGCCCGCGGTGGCATTTCATTTGCTCCACGGTTCTTTTGCCCTACCAACCTCGCATGTTTACCCCTCCCTGACGTTTTGCTCTACCACGGCAGGTGTCACAAAGATCTATATTAAGAATATCTATAATACGAATCCATTAATCTTATTCAGGAGAATGCATGGTGAATGTGCTAATTTAAGCCAGCAAATATTAAAAGCCAGACACGTCAACATTTCTTAACAACTCCATCGAACAAACTTTTAGAAATTCAATGTGCCATTTCAGGTCCGATTATTCTCCTAAACGATATGTCTCAACAAAAAAATTACTCATATTAATTTTTGGCTCCAACCCATTAAAATTATTGTCTTTGGTCATAAAAGTCTCCACTTTTACTGTAATGCTACATTCGTGGACCAATAACGGTAGCAGGGAATAATGGGTGAGCTGACGCGCTCTGTCTATCTCTAGAACTTATATCAGTGACAAAATAGGAGAGACACGCTGTCGAACTGATATGGGCGAAAGATCCATCTTGCCACGCACCGTTTGCGATATTATAACAAAAGCAGCTTGACGATAACAAAAGACACATCGTTAAAGTACAGTTCACCTCCGTCCCCTACAACTCCTTTTGCCTAATCCCTCCCCTTCATCCCTTTCATGGATTGTGTCCTGCCACCCCCTGCCACACGCAGTAGTATGTAGATGAAGTTACCCATCAGCGGCTCAAGGGGGACGAGAATTTGCGCGGTAATATTGGCAGTTTCAGCGAGATATCTCTGCACATGATATTCAATGCATTGGGCATCATCATAATGAGAAGGATCGCATCATTAGAATGATTAAAAAAATCGGCAAAGTATTGCTCTTATTTTCAAGATATTTGCCAATAAAAATAGGGTATTCTATGGAATAAGGTGCCACTTTGCACTCCAGGGAGACTATTAAGAAAATGAGGAAGTTTTAATTAAAAAGATTGCGTCACAAATGCAATGGTGTGCAGTCCGTATACTTCCTCACTTATTTTTAAAATTAAATTCATTACGCACCTTAATACTTCATATAACATCGCAAAAAAACACTTGCGTATGTGAAGGCATTTTCAGCATGCGGCGCGAAACAAGAAAGCCAAGTATAAAAGCCTATAATAAGTGTACTTGGTTAATTTGTGAGAAGTTCAGTCGTATGAAACAAGGTGTTTGGGTTTTTAAAATTGCTATATTTACTCTGCTGCTCAATTTTTAAAATAATACACTCATATGGACTATTATAACCAGAGAAAAATCTCTCTTAAAGTGGTCGGGGTATTTTTGTCATGTTCAGATTGGCGATAAACTTTGCGTACGTGATCTCATTAGAGATATCTATCTATAGATAAAAGAGAAAATTATTGCATTTAACCGATTGGTTTCTGTGGTAATGAAATGCTATTTTAGCGCACAGCCTTACGGTTGAGATGATGATACGGTTACATTGGTTTACATTACATTACATATGTGCGGATTTCCTCCTAAACGCAAAATAATCCGCTCCATAACGGTTGCTAACATACACCAACGTGAAACGACAAGTTCAAGACTCGGAAAAACGTTTCCAAATACAAATTTCGCCTAAATTTCGAATACCGTGTCTGACCCAACCGAGCAACCACCAACCACCCATGACCACAAACTTCCCGTAGACAACTCATAAGCTGGGCACGGGAGTCCATCATCGGGAGGCAAACCCGCTGCTATCTCTGCTGCTGCTGCTGAATACCGCGCCGAAAACAGAATTTATAACGTGCTTTAGTTTAGGTAAAAATGTTAAAATATATAATTCTGGTATATTTTCCATTATTTCTCGCGTGGTGACTTTCACCGGTGTCATTTTTTTATCATAAAGGGGTGTATTTTCAATTGAAATGTGATCCTAGAATTTTTTCGACTCAAAAAATTATAAAAAATGTGTTCTCAACACTGAAGTCGATACAATGGAATGACGATCGCCGTACACCGCGCATAGGAACAGCTGAAGCCAGATGGGCCATGTTGGGAAGCCCCTCGGACCATGTATTTTAAATAGGAGAAAGTGGAAAAATTGGATGGGAGCATAGTGCTTTTTGACATGCTTAAAATGCAGTTAAAAATCCCAGGGACCTATCATCCAAATCGCAATTCAATCCGAGTTATATGATCAAAGGAAAAAAATTTCAAATATGCATGAATTTTCCATGCATTCTTATGGAGTGCAATGCTCCGAGGTCCTTCGTAAGATGGCCGGATGCGCAATTTTTTGGCTTTACTCGGGGAGGGGGTATTGTCATTCCATTGAATTGAGTTCAGTGGTTCTCAATGACCTACGATCATCGCTTCAGCAACCTTTAGCAACGTTGAACCGCGAGGATAAGTAGCAGCAAGTTTGCGGGGACGAAAGAGCGCCATCCTGACTGGGAGAGGCGACTTATATGAGTGCTGCTAGATGGTGGACGCCGAGCGGCGATATATTCCCGGAGTGGCTTTCGTCAAAGGCGTGAGAGCCCAGAGCACGCACTTTCATCCCCGGAAGCTCAACGGGAACGCAAACAAAGGACACCTTTAGAACTCCACGACCAGTGGTCGTCGACCACCCCTCGCTAAAGTTAGTTTCTCTTTGCCCGCTGGACTGCGAGCTCACGACGCGTCGATGCCGCTCAAATCCGTGCGTAATGTGATGCGGATTTGGAAGTTTGATACGAAGGTGTAGGGATTTTAGGTGCAGGGAGGGGTGATGCAGGCAGTTCCCCGAAGCCGGAGGACTTGGGATGGGGAGGGAAGAGGGCAAGATGGCAAGTTTATCATTCGACCACTCCATGAAACCCAAAGATCGCAGGGAAGAAATGTCAAAATTCAATGATAGTTGCCTAGTTTTCCCCCCCAAGGCCGTGGAACAAAAACATGCACAATAGAATGGAATATATATTTATTATGCTCTGGGCATCACCCTTGGAGCAAATGGTACAGCAAACTAAATTTGGCTCAGCAAAATGGTGGAGTGCAATATGATTGCTTAAGAATACAAATATATAGAAACAAAATAATAAGGATACAGATATAAAGTTGCATATATATGAATACAAATAAATTGATACCAATATGTGGATACAAAATATATGGACACAAAAAATTAGACACCAAATTAAGGGTTAAGGGAATAGATAATGTTACAGATATGCATTTTATAGGCTGTCACTTGGCAATTGTAATAACAAATTTTAAATCATTCTGCATTGAGTAGTCATGTATCAGGCGTTTTTAACTGAATCGATGGAACCCATTTTAAGTTTTAAGTTCTCGGGCAGAGAATTACAAAATTTGGATGCAGTTATTAAGAACGACTGTAGATAGTTCGGGGAATGGGTTAGCGTAGAAAATTTTGTTTTGTACGTGATGTCTTCATAGAAAATTCCGACCTGACCTTAAACATTTCTGTCGGGTAATTAGGGGTTTACTCCTTGAAAATGTTAAAAAGGTGGGTCCCTAATCAGTATTCTCTACGGGAGTGAGAAAAAATGCTACTTTTGGTGAATCTGTTCATTCATAAACTTGCATTTGATTAGGGGCGTGGCTGTAGCGCTCGGCGCATCGCGTATATGCCGAACTTTAGTTGGCGCCCTTATGCCTGCCACTTCCCCAAGACAAAAAAAATTCTGCTTTATTGGAACGCATTGGTGATCATAAATGAAATACGTAATATATCAATTATAAATTTATTGAACAAAAACCATTCATTACTAAAAATCTATAAAAGCTATAAAGAAACATGAAGGATAAAATAACAAACACTTTAAACATAATTTGGAAGAAAATAAAGTAATTCAATTTATTTGTCGTGAAAATCGTTTTCCGGTTACACCTTATGGAGTTTTACGTCAATTATGTGGTAAACTTATCGTTTTAAAACAACAAAAATATTATTATTTTCCTTCATAACTAAACTAACTCTACTTTACTTGGCTGGATAATAACGTTGACATTTTTTCTTAGCATGGATATCACATATATAAAAAACATATAAACACTCATGGATATAAAATTGGAGCACACCTAAAATCAGATTTTTGTAAAGAAATAAGTAAATAAATACTTAATCAGTAATAAATTCATTTCGAGATTTGAACTGAACAAATAACAATTAATGGGTAAAAATAATATGATTGAGACTAATCGATGAAATATAATTTAAATTTAACAATAAAATTAACTTTTATAAAAGTAATTATATTTTTTCAAGTATTTCTTCTTCGTCTGAAACTATTGGTGCCTTTATTACTTTTCTTACTGCGGTGGGTGGTTGAGACCACATTGCGACCCACCCCCCCCCCCCCCGAAATCAAAAGTGTTTTATTCGCAACTCGTGGAAAACGACCGAATGAAATGCATGTACATGAAATGTAATTTCGGAGAAGTCATTCGAAAAACATTTTATCCCTCCTAAGACGAACCTTCTCAATAGTGCTGTGCTTGACGGAGCTCTTGTTACATCAGTGTTAAAGGGTGTCGCCCATTTGTGATAGCTCATTGAAAGCGCTCTATTATTAAGGTAGTTTGAGCGAAAGATCTCTTCTCCTAGAATTTGGCCATTTGAAATGAATTTTAAAGAAAAAACTCCCGTCTTTCCAACTATATCAAAATATTAACCCCATACCAAACTAGTACTTTACGAGCAATTTGCCTGAAAATACAAGCTGTTTTACATGGGATAGATTGCGGCTGTGCGCTCCAGAGGGAGAATATTATAAAAATTAGGAACTTATAGTACCTATATGTCGTCCAAAAACTAACGGTTTATAGTTTACATGTTTTCTCAACTATTTGTAAAAATTAATCTATTACTCAACGAAGTAATATTTACAGAATCACAAAAAACATGCGGTTGTGAAGGCATTTTCACCCTGCGGAGTAAAAAAATGTGTCAAGTTAGAAACTTATGTGGATATATTTATTTAATTGCTGAGAATGTTCGACATGTATAACTATATTTTCGCGCCATTAATGTTACAATATATACTTCATACTTCTCACAGGCGCTGGCATTAAAAAATAAAATTCGAATATGGTCTCCATTATGACTAGGGAACTATCTCGCTCAAACTACTTAATGGAAATACATTGCAATGTCATGCACATGCGACTTCCACAATAATATCACTTCCATTATCAAATCCTTCTTTTTTCTATCTCTGCCATTAACTATCCTTAATGGGAATGGGTATATTTCGAAAATGAAGACAGAGATCCGCCGAAATGTAAAATGTTAATGCGTAAGAGATAATTGAGGTGGTGGAGGGGAGGCGATTTGGGCGGACTGCGGGGATCTGGCGGGTAACGTCGCTGTTTGCACGGCAGCCCGTCGAAGACGGCGGATGAGACTACTAACACTAACGGATGAGACTACTAATCACTTATCACTATTACAAATATGATATAAAATCTACGTCATCGAGAGATGGCCGAATTCGAAAATGGATCAATGCATGATGTGCAACGAGATATATTTTTCACTTCATTCCTTCCTACCGAGTACTGCTTGGTTGAAAATGGTCGATTTTTATCGAAGTCCGCGATTTTTTTCTTCCTGGTATTATCAAACATTGGAGATTACAAGGTTTCAGGAGCTTTGTCACAGGATTTCTCTTGCCATGCGTTTACTGTTTCATCAGATTGTTGGGCCGGCAATGCATAAATGACAGACTAAGTACGGTAGATCAATATTTCACATAAATGCCTTGGTATAGTAATGCCTCAGAATGACGTTTTCCTTCGCCTTGGAGGCAGTGACGGAGAGACTTAAAGAAATGAGTACCTAAGAGTAGCGTAAAAAATGCTTTTTTATTTATCCAAATAAATGACCTGCCTGTAAAACATGAAATAAATTTAGGTAACTAATTGTTTAATACAGCGGTCGTACATCAGGCAGCTTGCGGGAATTTCTTGCTGTATTTTATAGGCTTCTGCTGTGCTGCTCCCTCATCCGTATCAATATCAGTTTCATCAACGCGAGGATTAGAATTGCAGCAAAGAGCATTGCTGGAGAAAATGAAACCTTTCCCTCCTTTTTCTGTCCATTCATTAGTGTTAGTAATATTCTAAATTCTTTAAATAAACGTTCTATTTTAGCTGTTTCTTTTTAAATGTCTCGTCGGGATCATAATAAGGCCCCGTGGCTAGAGAAAGTCCAAAGAGAAATTTGCTTTTTACGAAGTCCACTCATCATTGCAACGGCAGATGATTACTGGAAATGTATGTCGACTCCAATCAGATGTTTGGATATTTGTGGAGGCGACGAGATTATTTGCAGAACGAGATTATTTGCATCATTGAAGAGAGGTGAGTTGGAGGGGAATGGGAGGATTGAATGGGGAATGGAGGTCGGGTTTAGAAAAAACCAGCTTCGTCATTACCCTGCTCCCAATGAAAGTTTGGGGCTAATTGTAAGATAATCACAATGGTAAAATTTCACATACCAAGTAACTCCTCATACTAAGGCTTTCTCTAGCCGTCCTAATTTTCTCAGAAATGTCATTACTAGGATTCGTCAAGCGTATTTTGGGAAGATTTTCGGATGAAAAATTAAAAGAGAGGTACTATTTCGCACTCGTCCGGCCACACCTTGAATATCCAGCGAGCATATGGGATCCGGTACAGAAAGACTAAATCCGGGAACTTAATAAAATACGAAGGAAAGCTGCGCGATTCGTCAAAAACTGCTACGGGCGTACAGACAGCGTTACACAGATGTTAAACGAATTAGGCTGGGAGCCGCTAGAGACTCGGAGGCTGCGCGCTAGGCTTAGATTACTTGAGCAATTAAAAATATATATCTTTAAGAGCGACACGGAGAGCATCATATTAGAACCCCACTATATTTCCAGGTCTGACAGAAATGATAAATTAAGAGAGATATTTTGCCGAACGGATAGGTACTTTAATAAATGCTAGGCGTAATTTCATTAGAGCGTTTCCTTTTTATATGTAAACGGGCGGTGTCCTGACACCCCCCACCACACGCCTATTGAGTAGACGGTGACTTTACACACAAGATTATTTATCGTCCGGGAGAAAATCATAAACGGCCGGAAATGTGGCCCTTAGAATTTAAGACCTCTCTATCCTTATATACGGTTACATTGGCAAGCTGTGCCGACCGGGTTAGGTAGAAAGGTGATCAGGAAGTAACTCTCAGAAATGGCACCAAGAATCCAAAGGTCATGGGTTTGAAATCCGCTTCCAGCATGGATGTTACTTTGTCTCAGCGTTAAGACCTTCAGGTGCGGTATAACCATGGGAGTTGCAGCGACTTAACAATCAATGTACATACTTCTACCCGGAAACGCGTTCACTGAAAAGTAAAAATTAAATGAGTGAACATGAAGACGAACGGTATGAATATTGTATTCTACGGAAATACGTCCTTAGAAGTCATCATTTTTTGAAATGTCAAGAAAGAAACCTTTCTTGGAAGGCATATTGTTCGACTCATTGCTATCCATGATGCTATTTTGTTATTGATTTTAAATTATCCAAGAAAATTAAAAACATGAATTAAAGTTTACCTCGTCCTCCTCTACATTGTAATAATTTTGAGGATACCGGGACTAGCCACGGTAGTTACCTTTACGGAGTCACCCGCAAGTGCACATAAGTGCGATATTCCACAGAGGAAAAATCATTCAAGGGGAAGATTTTTCCACTGTGGAATATCGCACTTATGTGCACTTGCGGGCGACTCCGTAAAGGTAAGTACCGTACCTAGTCCCGGTATCCTCAAAATTAGTCAAAGAGCGAACACCTCAATGTGTTCTATGCACGGCTTTATCCTCGCGGACTGTGGCGCTTAGCGCACGACTTGGACTGCTAATGGCATCGTATGTCTAGCAGTTCTGACCACCAAGCTCCTATAAAGCCACCAAATTTTCCACATGGGAGAAGGATGCATCGGTAGCTAAACTGGTTAAAGCACTCGGCGCGAAATCGAGTGATCCAGGTTCGAATCCCGGTCAAGGCGAATGATTTTTCCTCTGTGGAATATCGCACTTATCTCTAAATTACTCATTAATTGTGCTTTCCTTGGAAATTTCACCATAGATAATTCGACACTATTTAACATTTTATTCTGAAATATTGACGAAACTTCCCGGGAAATCCCTTGGAAAAACAAAATTGAGACTCCTGTGAACTGAAAAAAATTGAAATGGTGTGAGAGTAAGAAATCAGGGAGATTATTCCTGGAGCATTACCTCCTGCGAATCCCTCGATATTATACCGTTGTTTCCCCTCGCGAAGATGAATTGTTTTTCTGTATTGCTCGGAAGAGTGCGCGCAAGAAGGTAAGTAGGCTAAGGGGGATTTAACGGCCATTTTGTCTAAGATTGTAACATCATCAGTATCTCATACGAAAATGACTCATTTTATAAAAAAAAAGAAAAATTAATAGCCGAGAAGAACGTTTAACTCTATTGTCCTGATGAACTCGATTTTTATTTTTTTAATCAAGCTGTTTTTAGATAAATAAAGCAAATTGAGGTTATTAATGACAAAATACGGTTCTCTATGATTAACTAAAATACTTATATGAGGATCAAACTCGACTTATTTGTTTTACACTGTACGCTGAAAAGAGCCAAAGGTTTTTAAAGCGATTTCACTGAAGTAATAGGGCAATTAACTATTTTTTTTAAATAATTGAAAAAGCATGCGTGTTATACTCTGTTATATTTCTGTCGTGATCTGTGCTTTAGGAATCCCTATTTTTTTTAAATAATGTCCTTATGGAGCTCACAGCCGAACCAAACCCGATTAAAAACGACTTATTTTTCGGCGAACTCACGGGCAGACAGTGCGATAATAGGCTGATATTTTCGTATCATTTAAATGATGAGGCATTTTTCTTCGGAGCGAGGCCAAGTTCATCGAATTCAACGGGTAAGTGATGCGTAGCTCAAACTGCCTCATAGCACTGTCAAGCTTAGCGAAATCGGCTCCGGGAGTGTGGCGTGAGACTGGAATAAGCCACGAGTCGAGGGATCGACACTCTCCCTCCTCCTCACGCCCCTCCCCTGTCCTCCCATCCCCCCCATTCCGCCTCCTCATCGCTGACGGAGCACTCCCGCGATCGTGGAGGAAGTTATCAATCGCATTCACGGAATATTGCACGCGCCGTCAGCGCCTGGGGTCGCATTCAGTGACTCCGGCCACCGGCGGCGGTGACAGCTCCCCCCCCCCCTTCCCAACCCCACCTCCTCCCTGCTGGCATAACATCCCCTAAAATCATTCGTCCCGATATCTTGTCTTGGGCAAGGCGCCCAATACTATTAAGTGAGTAAATAATTTATTGATCGCTCTGGGTACAGACACTTAAAGAGGAAAAAAATACAAACACTTTCGTACGTACACACATGTTCATATATGATAGAATAAGAATAATCAAACAGTATATGTATATATAGATTGCTATGTGTGGATATAGGTGCTATTACGTATTTAGAAAAATTCATAAATTTTAATTTTAAAAATTTCAATTGATTTAGTTCCAATTTATTACAGTGAGGAAACTTTTACAAACCACATAAAAAATTTACACAACCACGACCCGGGTTTCGACGGCTAAGTGTCATCATCAGGTGGACAAAAGTGTTCAGCAATCCCTTATATACAATCAGTCAGTTGGGGGGGAGGGGGGGTAGTGGTGTGAGGGGGGGAGGGAGGAGGACGGGAATGGACAACAAAAGAGGAAAGGATAGGGGAGTTGGCGGGCAGCAAGTATTCATTTAAAAGATTAACGTCTGGGTCAACATTTCGTTTTAAAATTTCGAGCTGTTCAAATGCATTTAGCTCACGTCGGTTATTAGTAAAATGCAGTGCTTTAGATTTAAAATCACTTTCATGGTCACAAGTTAAAAGGTGTTTGGCAAAATTACTCTTTTCTTCATGGTCATTTTTAAAAGCACTATAATGTTCTTTTGTTCTGGTCTGGAAACTTCTCGAAGTCTGCCTCACGTAGACCTTCACAGTCGTTGCGTGACAGTAATGGATTGATAACACAATTGATTTAGTATTTTTAACATGTACTGGCAATGAGTTCCATATTTTGGTTGACGTTACAACAAATGAATCTTTGAATTTGTTGGTGCGATGAGCAGCAAAGTAAAGCATTGAGGAATTGCTTCTTGTTATGACCCTAAGAGAACTAGGTACAGACTTAAAAAATTAAGATTGGCATGGTTATCTCTCTGCCGTATTAGCCCGAGGCGCCTGAGCTTCCGCCAGGTGTCAGGGGCATTTTTAAGGTTAGAAAGAGACGATGAGTATTAGCAGCGTTTGGATTCCAGCATATGATATTTTACTTAATTCCGAATCGTTTTAAATTTATGAAATACAGTACCACTGCGGGAACGAATGAAAGTGCGCCTAAGTCTATTTCTTTCACGGATTTTTAACCTTATCTCTTCAGTGATCCAAGGAACACAAGGACGTTGCGGCGAGTTGGTGATGTGACATGTGTTGGTGATGATACTAGGTGATGTCTCATCATTATAATTGGTTATTAATACGAAGTTTATCCACTTCTCTGTCCTCTCAGCAACCCCGATTTATACCTGTATGTGCTCTTATTAATTTTGACGTCCGCGAACGCTCACAGGCAAGATCCAGACCGAATGCATTACAGGCTAGACCCTGAATCGGGAAGATTCCGTGAAGGCCGTTTTACACTAAGCACTTCATTGCACAATGTGATGTATGTATGGATGTGCATTGAAAATTGCGTCGTGTAAAGCGGTGAAAATTCTCTAATTCCGTGCTCGCGTTCTCGCAATTTCTGTACATCAAATTGTGCAATAAAGTGCTTTGCCTTTAAACAGGGCCATGTGGTTGTGTTGTTGTTCGTTTTTTCCCTGTTAATTGTTTTTTCATGCTTGGTTGCTCCGGAATTAACAGCTTTTTGACTTAATATCCTTGATAGTTTGTCCGATGTATTCCGTCCTTAGCAGAAATTACCAGTAGAAAAAATCGTCCTGGACCGGGAATGGAACCACGGATCTTTGGCTTGCCGGGCCCATGCGAAGACTACTAAGCTTGGGCTTCCTAATTCCTTTGGCCATTTGATGGATACACGACAACTAGTTCTCCTTATGACACAAAACATACTTCGCATCAGAAGCATCTAATCTGCCAATAGAAGTAAATCCAAAATTAACAAAACTTTCATCGTACTTCCATTTTGGTTTTTTCACAGGTGAAACTTGCTCTTTAATATTCTTTTTCGAAAAATCACAGTTTGTGCATCCTTTTCTTCTTCCATCGTAGATGTATCAGTCGAATTACCACGTCTTCCTTTTGTTATTGCCCATAATAAAATATCCGAGGATAGTTATTAAATAATGTTTAAATTCTGCAATATTAAAACAATTTAGCCTAAATGTTATTTTTAAGCTAATTTAAACATTTTTGCTCTGAAATTATATAGGTCTTATGCCATGTGAATAATTTACAAATAATTTCAATTCGTATTCGAATAAATTTTAATAATTAAAGCAACACTGATTTACTTTTTAAATAGGTAATATCTCCGCAGGCTTGTTTCTTCCAGACTTTAGAAAGCGGTATGCTTACTATAGTGGCCAACCGACTTGACAATCTTAGCAAATGTTGTCGTAGGTAATAATTGAAATCGGCTGTAGCGTCAGTCGGTATCGGGAAGCGAAAACAATACACATCATTTTTTTCATGTGCACTGGGTGCGAAACGGTAGCTTCTTTATCACTCACTTGGTGATATGAGGTCAAGCATTTTTGAATTTCTTGCAACCGTAGCAGCACATGAAAGCAATCCAGGTTTTCGCGAAACAACTATTAACGGAACACCAGAGATCCACGAAACAGAGTTTGGGAAACCCTGGTGAAACCAATAGATTCGTTTCTTCCTCTCAACGTTTTCGTGAAACATCTTGTCTCAAATCATCGTAGGATACCTTCCGTCCATTTGATCTTTATTGTTCTACGGTAACACCGCATCTCTACTGCTTCAAATTTGCTTTGCTCTGCACCTGGCTTCCAGGCTTCTCCGAAATGCTAGAGCGTGCTCCAAATATACCTAGTTATGTTCTAATAAAGTACTTCCTTACTTTCATGCGTCTGTTACCGGCTGTCAGTAGACTTCTTCTGGTGGAATGCCTTATTTGCTTCCACTACTCCGATTGCAATATCATGCTTGCTACTTCCAACACTGGTGATCGTACTTTCCTCACAGTAAAATTGTTAATTTTGTCCCAGTTTTGCTGCCCAAGTCTTATATTTTGTCTTCTTCATTTCTTCCGAAGGCTATATGCTATATTCTGAAAGTGTGACCTCCTAGTATAGCATCAAATTCTTTAACACTTTGATTGGTTGCTGACAAATGTAAATGTTTGAATAACTTCCGCACAGTACACGATAAATGGTGCACATATGTAATCTTAGCAAATAAGACGGCTACTGGAACTGGAGAGATGAATGTTGTGTGAATAAAACTCATAACTTTTTTCTATTATTTTTGAAAAATATTTTGTTTCCTTATAATAAGGTTAATCCTGAGGCAAAAAACTGCATAGGAAGGCCTAGGCTGCCCTATGTGTAGCATATCTTGGAGGAGCTAGGATTTCGTTCCTAAGCTGAGTTGAAGAGGCCTGGCTTAGGACCGAAAAACATTATTGTAGCCTCGGAAGCGTCTTGCACTGATGGTTTCTTACCTCTGATTTGAAATCGGGATGCATTTTCCCTTTCGCACAACGCTGACGTCATCATTACAGGATGCGTGTTGAACCTCTCAATATTTTCCGCTTCTGAAAAGTTTTCCCTTCTTATTTAATCAAAAAGTAAATTTTGTCAGATCAGAATGAAACAATCATCATTAACAAGAAACGCGATATCTTGATTAATAAAAGAAAGAATGCGGAAACCACCCTACAACCCATTTGTCACATTTATACGGCTTATTATATACGATTAAGAGAAGGTTGTAATGGGCCATTTCTACTCGTCCTTCCCACCCTCAAGCATCTATTTTCGTCTCATTCTTCCTCACTTTAGCTCAGAACGCTTTCTTCCCCCATCCTGACGTGTCTATCCTTTTCCCTTTCTCTCCCCAGATTACGTATTCTCCTCCTCTTTTAGAGTCCTTCAATAGGTCACCTTCGTTGTAGCCCATCATCATTTCTATCACCACTCCTTCGATCTATCTTCAATCTGAATTCTCGCAATATAATTTGTATTACTGCAATTACGAAGATGAAATCATGTTAGTAAATTGTAGTCAAGGTGTACTTGCGACACTTTGAAAAGGGCGAGTATGGATTAATTCTAACGACAGGGTGGGGTAACAGAGTCGGCCACAGAGGAGGGATTGGAGGGTTTAACCCTGGCAGCACCCCTCGTGGATAATTTTACATTAAAGCTATTGAGGAGAGCTTAGAAGATGAGGAAAATGTAGGAGTGAAGATAGGAGGAAAAATGATTAAATGCATCGGGTTTGGGGACGACACGGCAGTGGTGGCAGAGGATCCTGAAATGCTCGGAAGGATGATGAGAAAGATAAATGAATGTTGTGAAAAATATGGAATAAGGGTAAACAAAAGAAAGAAATAAACAATGAGGATCGGAGGAGAGGAAAAGATTGGACTAATATTAGAAGGAGTAGAAATAGAAGAAGTGGAAAGATTTAGATATCTAGGAAGTGTGGTGGAAAACAACTGGAGATAACTGCGAACAGGAGATAAAAGAAAGAATTGGAATGGAAAAGACTGCATTCAGAAGAATGGAAAGACTGTTAGTGAGCAAAATAGATACCTATTGAGTTAAGGAAGAGGCTGATGAAATGCTATGTATGGAGCGTGTTTTTGTATGGGGCGGAAACGTGGACTCTGAGGAAAGGAGACAGACGGAGAATTAAGGTGGCTGGTCGGGTAATCGTTAGTCATTGAGAATTTTAGTTACTTAAATTTTAATGCTGGTTTAAAATTTAAATAATGGGTCGTAGTTGTCCTATATTCAGTAGGAATGACTTATGTCTTAAGTACATTCTGAAATATTGTCCTTTAAATTTACACTTTGCCATAAAAATTTGCTTAGATGCAGACTTGATTCATTTCTTAAGTCATTTTTGCGAAATTAATTTTCCGAAAACAGTTACACCCGTGGCCATCGAATTCAAAATAAGTATTTTAATGAAGATATATTGTCACTCGAATGCGAACTAGTATTAAAATATGTTTCTATACATTATTTTATCTTTCGTTTTTAATCCGGCAACAGCGTCCATTTTGCAAAACGCTGCAACACGTGTCTCTGCTTAGCATGTCCCGTACTTTTGTGTGCCACGTTGCCAACTTTACACCACATAGCCGCGCGCGACATTTGAAATTCTCGCATACATATTTTTAAATCATATTTACGAAAAATTTCAGTCGATAGTATTATATGATTTTTTCATAATAGATTTTAATTTATTAGAGCTACATTATATCAGTTTTTGGTTGAAATCTGTTCAGTAGGGATAGAGAAAGTGCGTAATTTATCCTATTGGAGTGGAGAGCGCCATAAGGCTCCATGTTAAAAGAATGTAATATATCGCAAAAAGTATGTCGATGATACCCCGTTTTTTCTTCGATATTCCATAGAATATCCAAAAAGGAATATATTTGGAAATTTTTAAGAAAATCTGTTCACTTTGGTTTTTTAGACCAGCCACCTTAAGGCGTTCGAAATGTGGACATGGAGACGGATGATGGGGGTGAATTGGAGGGACAGTAGGAGAAATGAAGAGGTCCTAAAGGGCGCGGAAGGGGCGAGAAAGTTAATGGGGGTGATTTTGAAATGGTAAAAGAACTGGGTTGGTCACTTTCTAAAGACATGGGGAAATATTGAAGATGGCGGTTGAAGGGGCAGGAGAGGGAAGGAGCAGAATGGGACGGAGGCGTTCAAAGATGTTGTGAAGATGGGCTGAAGGGAAGAGATGGATATGGTGAGTTGAAAAGACTAGCTTTGGAGAGGAAATTACGGGAAGAGAACGCCAAGGACCTGCTGAATGGAAGAGCACCCAATGATGAAGATGAAAGCTATGATTCTCGTCCTACGCGCCTCAGAATCTGCGGAATAACCGCCGTTTGAAGGCCATCACACGCCTATACAATCTTTTCCACGTTATAATTATTCAGAGGATATAAACGGTTGATAATCGGTCAGAATAAATGGCTTAAGATATCGATTATAAAAATAAATGGTCCATGAGTAATCGATTGAAATGTTTTCGATTGAGGTTGTTTGAGCGAGATATATCTCTTCCAAAAAATCCCATGAATTGGCCTCATTGTAAAGAAAAATATCTCAACTTTCCAATGATAGCTAAAATATCAGCTACTTATCATTATGCTTTTCGAGATGTTTGCCAAAAAATATACCAGCCATTTTCCGTGGGACAAGGTGTGTGCATTCACTTCAGAGAGAGTTTACTTTCTTTAATTAGGATTTTCAACGCATATATTGCGTCATAAGAATCATTAAAGAAAGAAGAGCTAAACTTAATGGACATTTACTACGGCACGATACTTGAGTTTAAAGAATAATTGAAAGAAAAATTGAGGGTACAAATTGCAGAGGAAGACTAGACTACATGAGCCACATTATGAAAGATATGCAATGCAGAACATATTACGACCTGAAACGGAAAGCTGAGAAAAGAGATGGGGGTCCGCTGCCAGCCAACTCAAGGGTTGAAGCAGAAGAAGAAAAAGTAATTGCGTCAGAAATTCAACAGAGTGTGTTGTTTGTATGCTTTCTGAACAATTTAAAAAATAATCAAATGCTCGCTACAGTAGCTTCATTTATGTCACCTGCAGATGACATAAACTGTCGTAACCCGCGTCGTAAATAGAAAACTTACAAGTGAAATTAGCAAAGTTTGTTCTTTTCCCATCATGGAGTAATTTCACAAAGTTACCCCTGACATTGTTCGTTTGGTTACAGTATTTACTTAATACTTCTTACAGTTGCTTGAATTTAAAAATAAAATTTGAATAGGGCCCCTCTATAGTAATCGTAATTGTGCATTCCTACGTGAGAGGGCCCTTTTTGAGGCATCCGAACTAAATGTCCAGGGCTGTTGCGTTCATTTTTTTACTGCAATATTGAGAGTCGCAAAAATTACGTCTAAATGGTGTATTTACAAAATGCCTAAAGAAAATTTGTGATATTCTGGTATAAATATAATAATCGCATGTGTGTCGTGGAAAGGATAGCGTAAATGTAGTAATAAATGATAATATTTGAGGTAGCGAATTTATGCGATCCTAGATTCATTTTTTAAAAACCATACATTTTATCGGAAATATCCATGACGCTTCATATACGTATGAATGAGGTCAAGCGATGTTGTAGCATCAATGAAAAGGTAGGTGAAAAAGAGACGCCATTTCATTTTTGTTAAATAAATGCTACCCATAAATTGTTATTGCTTACTTATGGTACCATTATGAAGTGAACCAATACTTGAACATTTGAATAGTGTAATCACCTCGAATTATTTAGTGCATTTCAAAAATGAATCGTTTGTCAGATCCCACTGTAGCAATAAGTGTGATATTATCAGAACTTATCGAACGCAATTTAATGAAAATTGTATGCAAAACTTGTAAAATTGTACGAAAAGGCATCGTTTGTCAAGTCCCACTGTAGCAATTAGTGAGATATTATCAGAACTTATCAAACGCAATTCAATGAAAATCGTAAGTAAAACTTAAACTTGTAAATGTGAACTAAAAGGAATCGTTTGGTAAGTTCCATTGGAGCAATTATTGTGTTATTATCCGAATTCATCAAACGCAATTTAATGAAAATGGTAATTAAAACTTGTAAAATTGTACGAAAAGGCATCGTTTGTCAAGTCCCACTGGAGCAATTAGTGTGATATTATCAGAACTTATCAAATGCAATTCAATGAAAATTGTAAGTAAAACTTAAACTTGTAAATTTGAGCAACAAGGAATCGTTTGACAAGTACCACTGTAGCAATTAGTGTGATATCATCAGAACTCATCGAACGCAATTCAATGAAAATCGTAAGTAAAACTTAAACTTGTAAATTTGAGCAACAAGGAATCGTTTGACAAGTCCCACTGGAGTAATTAGTGTGATTTTACCTGAAATTATCTAACGCAGTATATTGAATATCGTAAGTAACACTTGTGAAGTAAGTTCCATTGTGTCGAGTCTTTCTCAATAGGAGATTGGGCGATGGGCACCCTCTTCTCCGGGGTAACTGGCCGATCGAGGGGGCGCCCACGGAGGGCACTTTCCCACAGCGCGGACGGAGGACACGCGGGTCACGTGCGAGCGGTGCGCCCCGCCGCCGGCCGGCGGGCCCTCGGATGCGGTGGCATCCGTCAAATGTGAGCTGTTGGGGTGGGGATGTATAAAATTAACTCACACCCGAGAAGGAGGGGAAGAGGTGCTCCCCCGCCATGAATTCGGCTTCCGTCCAACTGGAAATGGGGATATCCATCGAAGTGTTTCAATAATGGATAGTTTTACTTAGATGTATCTATAGATCCCATAGATATTGAACGGTCCGACATGTGATTACTAACGTTGAAAAGACTTATTTTATGTAATTATTGTTCTGTGGCTTGCGATCTACGAACGAGTGCTAAATCAAAGTACTAAATAACGGTCGGCACCATGATAATACTTTGATAAATCATGAAATATATACTACATCTTTGAGTGCAAAATGCATTGCAAAAACATGCACAGCATATTATATGACAAAGTAAAGATAAAACTAACAACATTACAGTACCTACGGGCACTTTATCGCGATATTACTAGACATTATGAATTTCTCTGAAGGTATTCTTAATATTTCATTTTAAATAATAGACTCAAAATTTGAATAAAAAGGGAACTGAAACAAATACAATCATCAGAAATGAGATTTCTTCGAGCTGTTAAAGGGTGTACAAGAATAGATAAAATAAGGAACACAGCTATAAGAGAGGAACTAGGTGTCCAGCCGATATCGGAAAAATTAGCAGAATACAAAAATAGGAGGAAAGAGCATGTAATACGAATGCCTAAGGAAAGATATCCTAAGCAAGCTTTGGAATATAAGCCAATGGGTAAAAGAAGCGTCGGAAGACCAAGGATGAGATGGTAAAGTGAAGGCGGAACATGCTCAAAGCCTAAACCTGGAAGGAAGAAGAAGAAGATATAATAGACTGATGTATAAAATTAAGAAAAACTTTGTCATTAACTTCGCTATTGCGCAAAAAAATATTTTTATTATTTATATTAGTTTCACAACACCCAAGCATCATTAGAAAACAACAAGAGATTAGTTCACCGGCTTCAATGCATACTCATTTGCAGTGGTGAGGGAGAAGATAGATGCAGGGTGTGGGTGTAGATGAAGTACATTTAAGCATGTACATTCAAGGTTTATTGTGTGAAGGGGTTGACAGCTTTGGATTTATCTTGAGTTCGTACGAGTCCTGTATTTCGTTTACACATGACTCTTAAGTTGGTTGAAGCGATTTATTGTCTATGTGCAGATTTGCGTGAAACATGGCATATGCATTCTTATTAGTGATATCTATCGATAAAAGTGAAAAATATTGCATTTCACCCATGTGGTTTTTTTAGCAATGTAATGCTACTTATCACGTATCCATTGGGCACATAATATTTCGTAATAATTTGATTACATACTTATATAAATTTTCTTCTAAACGTGAAATAGTGCATTTTATATCGTTATAACGGTTACTAACAAAAATCAAGATGTCACGCCGAGTCAAATATTTGAAAAATATATTTAAATATTATTTTCGCCAAAATGTTCAATACCGCGCCGTAAACTCAAAAAATAATATGCTTTGAGAAAAAAATGTAAAATAAAAGTCTTGTATCATTTTCAATACGGCATGTATGGCGAGTTTAACTACGAAAATGGGTGTATTTACATGAAATGTGGTCCTAGTTATCATTTACATACTTGAAAAATTATTATATTTTGCAATCAATGAGCCACAGTAACTGCTCCATCCACCATAAGCGATCATTCAGCTGTTTCCTGCAGGAATGCATTGAACAAATGGCTTATTTTGGTTTGGGGACTGTCACTGCCTGATTTTGTTCCAGGATATCGTAAAACCTCTCCATCAGCGAGCCAGTTTGGAACCCTAATGATGGAGCTTAATCACTGGTAACATTGATTTTTTTGTAAAATGTATGTTCCTGATCCTGAGATACGCCAGGTTTTTTCACTGAGGACAAGTTGCACGCCGCGCGGCTTGTGATGGATGTGTTCACTGCCTTCCTCGTCACCCTTGGATGCATTGGTCGAGAGCTGTGGTGTTCTCAAATCGTTTCAGTCCGCTAATCACCAGGTAAATAAAAAGTGAAATCCTGGGCTTCGTTTTAACATACTTCCGCTCACTGAATTGTTAAATGGAAAAAAGGACGTCTTTTACGTTATCAGGACTACGACTGTCTCCGTTTCAATTATGCAGCCTTTTTTTTCATTTTCAATTGCTTCGCGCCAATCAATCGCGGATGATAAAGGATAATTTCCTTGACTGTTACCTGCGTTTTTCCGGTAAAAATGGCGTGGTCCCACCCGGTAGCGAGCATGTTGTGCATATCGCCCGCGAAGCCATCTCACCATCTGACCGTCTTTGCAACGAGTGCCGGCGTATTCCGAGAGATCAGTGATTGACTGTGAGTGGACTTGCGTGTGGCTGCTTGACGACGAGCAACAGGGTCTCCGAAGGGAATATCACTCCCGTGTATGAATTTGCAACCCGCCTAAGGTTATCCAGCACTAACCGGGTACCCTGGCTTCATTTGGGTAATAACAAATTTTGACCCGGAGATTGTTAGGCATTGGGTTGCCTCTCGGGTTTTTTTATTTTACCCCTGAATGGGTATTTTTATTTATGTTATTCAATTTATATTGTCATCATGGATAAAGCCACCTAATACTCTAATACGCATTTGATGGTTTTTCAAGAAAAACGAGAAAGCGAACCCAAAGTCGGTCGTAAAACTTTACTGTTATTGACCTTTAAACGCCTGGCGTGCGCGGAAAGTCCCTTTAAAGACCGGTTTTATAATGACTTGTTAACGCTAACCAGAAGATAATTCAGACTTTAACTTTAACTACAGGTGGCTGAAAGTTCTGGTTAGCTTCTGTATAAGACCAGGCTGATAGGTAACCAGTACTTTCAGCCACCTGCAGGTAAAGTTAAAGGGTGTATCATCTTCTGGTAAGCTATAACTAGACATTATAAAACCGGCCCTAAATGTTTTGGCTGCATGCCGTGGTCCGTGAGTGCCCAGAACATCCTGACTCTGGAAATGCGTCCATTTAAATCCGGCATCTAGGCGAAAACACCGGAATTTAAATCCGGCGGATAAAGTTTAATACAAATGGTACCACATTAGAGTAAATGAAGGATATAAACAGCAAAATCGAACTACGTAGCTCAAATACTTTATAGTGTCGTGTTATAGGCAATAAAAAGGAAAGATATGCAAGTAGAAGAATAGGAGTGGGAGGAAGGACATTAGGGGGCGTCAATTAATTATATGAGGCGATTTTGGCGATTTTTCGGCCACCCTCCCCCCTTGGTGAGATGTCGTGAGTAAGGCTCGACCCCCCCTAATCTCACGTGAGATTTAAAAAAATGCGTATTTTTAGTGTAAATACGTAAATCTGTGCTTGATTGCGTTGGTTTTTTAAAAATATAATTTGCTTAATTAATTTTATTCAAGACTAGATAAGACTAATATTTAAGTCTGCTAAGAACGTAATCTAGAACCACAGTGAGAAAATCGAACAATGAAATACTTCAATAGGAACTAGTAAAATTCGTAAAAGGTACTACTAAAATTCGCTCATTCTAATTCAGTCCACGGGGACTCATGTGCGGTCTCAAGAGTGACTACTGGAACCAACATGTCCATGTGATTTGTTTCCACGTGTTTCAATTAATTTAACCCAGTTTCCTCGCAATTTTACACTGTTTCTTGCGGAGAAAAATTACGTGATATTTGCCCCCCCCCTCTCCCCCACGTGAGGTTGGGAAAGATTCGGCTCGACCCCCTCCCCCCCCCCTAAACGCCTCACGTAATTTTTGGACGCCCCCTCATTTGCTCCCAAAGATCTTCAACATTTAAAATATTGAAAACTGAAATCTTTTATAACCATGCTAGGACATTAATCAGCATGCCGATTCCTGCACGATGACATAGTGATTTTGGCAGAGAAAAACAATGTATATGACGAGAATGTTGACTGATTGCAAAAAATATAAAGAAATGGGACTTATGAATTCGTGTAAAGCAAACCAAAATTAAGACGGAAAGAAGTCAAGAAGACATGCAATCCGAAAAGTATGATCGCCAGTGAAGGAAGAAACTGAAGAGATACAGTGAGTTTACATGCCCAAGCACACGACGCGCAATTATATCAGAAGAGTCTACAAGTGGTTAGCCACAAATGTAACGAAGATTTCCATTGAAAATATGTATGGTGTATGATCGTATATGGCCGAGAATATTGGTACTATGAAAGGAGCTGAAGGGAGAAGATTAGAAGTATTGCGATTGTGCTGATACAGAAAGATAATAATTACTACCTAATGGAGATAATTAGTACCGGAGATTATTCCTCCTAATATTGAGGAGATGAAAATGTTTTGTTCGGCCGAAAATTACGCCTGTGAAATTTTCTGCGTATTGCCTATAGAAAAAAATCCATGATTAATTTATTTCACACATGATGAACTTAGCATTGGTCCGGCAAGCTTAAATTCAGCTGCTCAGTTCACCGGTGAGGGGGATTTTTCTAACTGCAGTATCTACGCATTTGGAGAGATGTATGAATGACTCTACGATATAGAAAGGGCAGAGATGAACCTGCTCTAAGAAATAGATTCCTCTTGAAAGCGATGATATTTCAATTTATGTAATAACGTTGAGGAAGAGTGAACAGCACCTTAATCACTATCACGGAATAAAACACCATTAGCACTAATACAGGGATACAAAGATGGACACTCTTGTGATATTTTATTTACGTATAACCTGGGTCTAAATTTTTCAATACGGGAATAAGACATCGTTTTGGATTGCGCTTCCACTGATGATGAATGAAGATTGGACACCGATGGATAATGTGCGAATCATAGAAATAATCTGCCAACGGGAATCAGGATGTCCCTCTATCACAAATAAACTTTCGGGTTAGGGTTACAAAAAACCTTCACTCAGGGTAGTAATTGTTATGATTATATCACACATAGTATATACTGTAATATGTTAGTTGTATATAACTTCCGTTGATATTTAAAGTAAATCAGAATAAGATTCAACGTTGAAAAATAAATTGAGCTACTATTTAGTAGCTAAATATCCTAGCATTATATCCCAACATTCTACGCACTTCGCAGTCGAAGGTAGCACCTGATACCATCAAGTTTCGATAGTAAGCACATAAAACATGTTCATACATGTCAAGGGAAGCCAAATTCCTAGCAGTGAGAATGGTGGGAAGTAATGGGTGAATCCGTTCCCACACATATGAACCCGATGTAGGTAATCTGACACCACAAAGAAAGAAAATCGTCGCCAGCACCGAAATTTATCCGACTCTAGTTTACAAACAGGTGGCTGGATTCGAATCTCAAACAAATAACACAATGTAACTGTTAACGGAGAATTTGGAGTCAAATGTACCTTTTTCGTCCGTTTCCAAGTCACATTCCACTGCGGCAGTGGTGTTTTTGCGTTAGCACCGGGAGTTACAGATTGATGGAGATTAGGAATTATACCAGAGGATTTGGCGCTAAGAAATAAATTTGATTAATAACTTCGTCCTATTTTATCCGGAAAAACAACGGAATATCTCCGTTCAAAGTTCACGAAGATGACTCGATTCCGTAAAATAACGTTCAAATCAATCTGTATTTGTTTCGAATCCAAGACTGAAATCGCAAAATACTGGCTGAAACCGCCGATTTCATTTGTTGCAATGAAACGGCGTCGTAAAATGCCATAGCGTAGCCACATAACTCAACCATGAAATTGGAAGTTGTAATCTAACAAAAGAATTCTCGTCGTAACATAATCGTCGGGAAACAATACAATTTGAAAATATTATGCGCCATATGTAATAGCACGCATGTGTTTGTAAAATAATAAAAATTTAACCACATACTGTTTTAAGCTATTTTTTTTCGTAATGCTTTACACCCATTCATTTCGCTGTTGTTTGCTTGGAAATGTGTCTGTAATGTAAACATTTTTGTAATTTAGACTATTTTGACTGACTTTTAAGCATGAACTCGAAATTTACAGGCGCAACTTTATGAAAATACATTATGACTGAAGCAATAGCACTTTTCACAATGGTTTTGATTTCTAGACGACCGGTTTCATCGCATAGTCGACTTCCTCAGGCACATTTACAAGTCCCTACAAAATATGTATCCATAGATGGGTGGGTGTGGTAAGGTAATGAGAGAAGGAAGGCAGAGGTTGGCGGAGGGGGGAAAGGGGAGCGAAATTTTTGGAAGTGGGTGGGGGAAATCGGGAAGGAGGGGTGGAGTTTGGTGCACTTAGGGTTAGAAATGGACCTCGCGGCCGGGGGCCAGCTATTCAGGAAGGGTTTTGGCCAAGATGGGAAGGTTGAGGAAGGGTCTACTATCGGTGCAAAAATTATGTAGTCTCATGTTTGAGCACCGATTAAAAATGAACCATTTAGTCTCTCATTTGATTTTACGCTTCACCATATTTACTGACAATTTGTAAAACACACCTCTGATTTTTAATCGCGATGTCAACAAAAAAAAGTACCGGTATTTTGGCGATTTCTAAGGGAACGCTCTCTTTGACCTCTCATAAGGCAAAAAGTTGGCGTTTAATCGTTAACATAAGGAAAGTAAACATCCTTTCTTAATGTTTACCTCATATTTCAGATCCTTTTTATTTGCCATAAAAAGATTGTTATCAATTTTATAAAACATTCTTTTCTAAGTGATGAATTGTCCGAAAATTTTATATTGGTCTTGTTTTACAGCTCTTTGCTGCAGTATTGTAATACAATAACCGCAGTCAATCCAAAATAATAGTAGGTTAAAGACAGAGGGACATATAAGGGGGGGATAGTTTCAAACATATTGTCGTTCCAGGGCGTACCAACTCTTCTTTGAGATGTTTCCTTATCTCCAACTGCTCCAGCGAGTCAATACTGCGTCCTTTTCCTTCTAGGTGAAGAATTGCCGACACCTTAAAGGTTGCTATCTTCAATTGAGGTATTTTGTATTACTTATCGGAAATATTATTTGTCGTGGAGGAACGTTTTGTCTCCCGTTGGCAGAATATTTGACAAGCTTTGTTTTTTCACATAATGCCTCTCATTGTCAAACCTGTATTCCATAAATAATGCTTTGTTACTATGTAATCATCTACATGTACGAAATACCGTTTAGGCCAATTTCAGGGTAAGCGGCACGGGATGATTCTAGACCAGGCATTTGACACTCGTCCCAGTTTAAGGTCGAACCTCGTTCGTTAGGCGAGGACCAAAAGCAGTCAGGAGAAAACGGCGAGGCCAAACCAGAAACGAGGGGAGTGCTAAGTTAACAGACATGCTAAACACACACATCGTTTCGTGGATATGCGTTGTCATATCCCAGGGAATTGTAATTATGAGACTCAAATTACATGACAATATCATATCACAGGAATACCCATCTCTTTAACCCTGCATTAATGCTCGTCATGTATATTTCTGTTTTAGACATTGAAGCGATACTCGCTTTGTGGAAAGTGTCATAGGTGTAAGGCTGTGTCAATACAAATTACACCGGGGTATATTCAGATAATGCCTCCTCAATGTTCTCACATTAATTATAATTATATGTGTGGTCTGTCTTACTTACTTTCTACCTCATCATTGTGATGCCGGTAATAAGGAAGCTCAACTTGCCGTTTTTGTACCCGATAGTTACAGTCCACTGAGGAACTAGTTATATGCCATTAGATCTGTTTAGCCCTGACGTTTTATGCTTTTCCCCGAAAATAAATTGAACCGTTCTAAGTTGATGAGTTCCCTAGAGTAGATTCCATACATGAAGTAAATAGCTCTTGTATTCCAGCCTTATTTATGTGAGGATTAGTAAACAAATTTACCAATTTGCTCACTTGTCCTTCCGCTGCTATTCTTGCGATTATATCCAGCGCAACAGATATTTATACCACATGGAGTAATGAACTTAAGTAACCCAAATTAAGGCGGCTGGAGTGATTTATTCTGTGTATAGATTTGCGTGAAACGGCATAATTGTTCTTATTAGTGATATCTGTAAATAAAAATTAAAAATTGCATTTCATCCATTTGGTTTTTTGGCATTTCAAAGCTATTTCAACACGTAGCCGAGATGACACATGGCACGCGCGTAGGCACATGAGATATGTTTCATAATAATTCGGTTACATATGCACAGATTTTCTTCGAAATGCGAAATTGTACATTTGATATCATTAAAATATTGTTGCTAAGAAATATAAATGTTTCAAGCCGCGTCAAAGATTCGAAAAACGTGTTTAGATGTATAGTTCGCCTAAATTTCTAACATCGCGCCGATAACTACACAAAATTCAAGTAATAATATGCAGTAATTAGAGGTGTGCGCCGCCGCAGAGGTTTACAGGTCATGCATAAACTACGTTACCGTTTTCGGTAATTTTTTTTACTCACTCCCACCCGACATGTAACGTTGTCTCTGCAAGTGAAACTTTCAAATTCAAAAATATTTTCTCAATTATTGAGTGAGTATATTTTTAGGGATAGGTTGAAATAAGACAAATAAAGTAGCCGAACTAGATATAATAGATGAAGAGAATGGTTTTTCGGGTTTCCTTCCGCGTTTATCCATTTTTGGTGGACAATATTTCGCCAGCGTTCCAGCTAGCTTCCTCAGGTCCGTTAGATTGCAGGGTTTAGTCCGTCCTTTTATGTTATACCGGTTTCGCGCCTTCGGGTTGAGGTGTATCGTGATTGGTCAATATTATTGAAGAGCCGTTTCCAAGCGGTGGCGAGTGTGTAGCCGTCCTCTCGGTTGAAATTTTGCGGTGTTTTTGCTATCTCTATTGATTCCCGTATGATTCTGGGAAATAGCGGGCTTCTTTTTTCAATAATACTGTGGTGTCAAAATTTATGCCATGCGTTGGCTCACTCCACTGATGTTCCGCGACCGCCGACTGGCGGAGTTGTCCGTTTTTCACGGCCCTCTTATAACATAAAAGGACGGAGCAAACCCTGCAATCCAACGGACCTGAGGAAGCTAGTTGGAACGCTGGCGAAATATTGTCCACCAAAAATGGATAAACGCGGATGGAAACGCGAAAAACCATTCTCTTCATCAACAAGACTCCGCGGAAGCCTTCACGAAAACTTTAGATATAATAGATCTCTAATCTCAATTGGACCAAGCAATATTCAGTTTTTAATTATAAAAACCAACCATGAATCGCATGAAGTTTAAAAAAAAACTAGAATTTCTAACGATCCTCAATAGACAATGTTCCTTTATCCCTCCATGAGCCAATATCGTGGATTATAGTTATTTGATTTGAAGACTTTTGACAGGGCTGTGCAAGAGTATTTCTTCTACGAACTTCTCATAGTATTGTCGACGCGATTTTGACGAGTAAGAAACGTAAATAGGCGCATTATAACAGCTACTTTAATTTGACCCCCCCCCCTCCTTCTCATTACCCGCCGGAGGTTTTTAGGCGACCGCCTACCCCCCTAATTTGGTAACGCATGACCCCATATCTACACGCCGCCGCTGCCGGTCAATTTTAAAAGGCACGCCACGACGATAGCCGACGCCGATAGACGACGCCGGACTCCTACACCGGCGCGCGGCGCGGGGCGACGTTAGCGATAACCATTCTTCCTCCCCTTTCTCTAGACGTAAAAAGTAATCGCCCTGTGTCTCTTCTTACTCTAACATTAGCATGATTCTAATGGATGACATTGTAGCGGGGATATTGACCCAAGCTGGCTTTAACCCAATGATTTTGTTTTCGTGACAATGTGTATCGTATCGTGTTACTTTCTCGAGTTCGCCGTTCTGCAACGTAACAGAAATATGTCGCTTGGGAGGTGTTGATGTCAGCTCGGGACTATTCAAACCGATTTAAACGACAATCATGCACAAGAAAGCGACAAAAGAGATTTGAAAGACCCAGGGTACGAGTACGTGTTTTAAATTTGGAGATGAGCGAAATCGAAAACCAGGAGGGACTCAGCAAAAGTGTGAAAGCGTTTTGTGTGGGAAGTGCTACACAGCAAAACGAAGAGCGGTTTCCGCTGGAAGTATTTTGGAAAACTCATTTTCAAAGAAAATAATTAAAGATTACACGTTAATTCTGATAAAATATTCTGTGCGCCCTGTCTTGAACAGGTCATCAAGAATGACGCGGATGTTATTCCATTTTCATTCCACCTTCATTTATGATGACTCCTTTGCGAGAGTCATTGCAGTGTTACGCATGCCAAATAATCCTGCGAGGGAATTTATTTCTTATTTTTATATTCCATAACAATTCTTTTTTTGAAAACATAAATGAGTCTTATTAGTATAATTTTAGCAGACCGCTGCTACAAAGTTAATTTTTTAGTGTTACCAATCACAGGTTCGGAATTAAAAGTTATTCCGTTAGCATAAGTACGGGAAACTTGACTTGCCACCTGAAAGATGTTCATAACATCAAGAAGCAACACCGAAAAAATGGAATAGTATGAACTATTGCATAGTGCAGCTACAAAAACGGGATACTGCAAATGCGGCTGCTGAATTGGGTATACACTCAGATGTTAAGTGGATACTTGCAAGAGGCACTATGGTTTTTGTCGAGGCTTTCTATCACTCTCCGCTTCCTCAAATGAGGGAATGAAAGACTTACAAAAAAAGGTATTTGTCGGCAATAGGCACAAAAGACTTGTATTTCAGGCAAGTGACTTCTCGTTATTCATTTCATACGCAATGAAAGTTTTACTCACTACCTCAGCCGCAAACTTTTGTGCTGGTTTTAAATGCATAGATCAAAAGTGTCAGTGTTCCGAGATGATTGGGTTCAATTATTGGTCGTTTATTCCCGTGGCTTTCTCGCTTTTACAGTAACTATATAAATCTGGATGCTACCATAAAATAATCTGAGAAGATTTAGGAATGTTGTTAACCCAAATCCAACGAAAAAGCAGGCAGGATAAACAAGAAAAATGAGTTTTTAGATGTTCTTTGACCCCTTTATACTCTGGGCAACACTGTTTGACTTTTTCTTTGTGCCAACCTAATGTGTTAACAGCAACAGGTTAATAGTAAAGGAAGTATTGGCACTTCACAAAAACAGACCGTAAAATGTTCTTATTTCGAGTAGAAACTCTAATTAACGAGCTCCGCGGGACCAAAATATTACTGGTTCGGTAAATGGTATTATTCAAGGTAACAATAAAATTTACTCTGTACAATTCCGCAGGGTAAATTTTTTGCCGATCGATTTCAACAGAGCGTAATTTTCAAGGCAATCGTGAGTGACGCTTAGCCGTTTAAATCGATCGGTAAATATATCTACGCTGTGGAATTGTACTATTTTGAATCATTTTTATTGGTACCATGCAAAATATTACAAATTTCCACTGTATATCGCCCGTCTCCGTCGATTAAAATCGTTGATTGGGAGGTCGTGGCTCGGGGGTACTTTGCATATTGCGTCACCGTAGGGGTAAGTGATAAAACATTGCCAATTTTAGGTTCAAGACAGCTGTGCTCCGCACACAACTTGAAATACACGAAAGATGCGCCGGATTGAGCAAGCTTAAGGGATTTTTCCACCGGTTAATTAGACGTTCTTTACCACGTTTCCCGATTATTCACCTATAATACCGGTACTTATTGCCTGATAATGCTGCGACAGAAGGCCCACAAGATCTACCCGTGTCGTGCGACTTGCGGAATTAGAATCGGGACAATAGAGTCTCGTCTCCGCAGTTCAACCCACGGAATCTCGCAAATCGTGTCCTTATCACTGACGATAAATGCGATCAGGAGATTTAATAATGTGATACTCTATTTATTTAACTCTAACATGCGTTTTAATAATCACTTCTTGATTCAACTTATACAACGTGATGACGAAAAGTGCTTTCTCAAAGAAAATCGGACGTACCTACCGTGGACAGAAATTTAATTGAAGGAGCATGTCATTGCGTAAGAAGCGACGTCATTACATAAGTCCAAAGCTACCAATTGCTTACATATTACCTTACGAGCCACCACAAAGGCGTGTGGCAGGTACAGTGGCTGCTAAATATAGTCCAAATATGTGCGGTAATTCCTCCGTTTAGGTCCGGAAAAACCGGGAATGTCTTCTCCCCAGTTTGGTTGCCACCCTATACCCGTTATTCTTTATTTAAATAGCTAACCTCTTTCAACCATAAAGATGTAACTTTAGAGCTAAAAGCCTAAATCGGACTCTGTAAGTATGTACATGCATTGAAACATGAACTGGGAATTAAAAAGTCAATTATTGTCTAAGTATATAAACAAAATCGAATTGTAGGATTACACTCTGATGTGATTGCGATTACTACATCGTATAAGTTTCAACAGCATGGGGTTTTGGGCCATCAGTGACGTCAATCTAATAGGAGGCCGATTCGCGAGTGAGACAACCTTGCAAAATCCTAACCACGCTGCCAGCAAGTAACCATCACTCACCGGAAACAATTCAATGAACGGCATTAATACTAAAAAATGTTTCCTAAGCGGCGTATTCATATCTAAACCTCTAATTGGCCCTTAACTTTCAAAACCGTAAATACAATGCGAATAAATTTTAAAAAAATATTCTGAAGATGTAAATATTCACGTCGGAACCAGCCCGATTATCGGCAGTTTTTGCGAAGCAAGAGGTTGTTCATAAGTGGAAATTATCAGTGCATTTAAATGGGATTGAATGAAGAGGTCTCGGCTCCCACTCTCGCGTATCAATGTGATTTGGCTCCAACGTTTCGAGAGCTAAGTTCACCATCGTCTTCAAGGTGATTGAAACGAGATTCTGATCACTCGGCAAACTGAAGCATGAAAAGTTTAACCCGCTGGCAAACCAAAGAATAATTCATTGGCGTAATTTCTTACTTATGTTTTAACACTGGCGAAAATTTTATAGATGTTTTTATTTGATATTTTAAGTATGTTAGCCCATATTTAATCTGTGAGAGAAAACGAAGAAAAGTAAAGTCATCTTCAAATACAATTACCGCAAAGTTTCCAAAGAACATTGTAACAAATTGCCTCATTAGGTGTTACTCAATCATCCAGCCTGCTGGGTACCCAACCTAAACTCATCACCAGTCTTAGCATCATGAGAACTGTTTTAAAAGCATAATTTAATATATCCACACTTTACATGAAGTTATTACTATTCTCTTTTGTATTTTCCTGCCCCCTAGTAAATTGTTTGGAACTCTTGTAAGCATTACCTAGTATTTGTTTTACTTTCCTGAAAAAATATTAATTTTGTCACAAAATGACTCAGGATTACCACTCCAGCCACCTTATGTTAAACCATAGTCTCTACAACACGAAATACTGAACTGCATAACATTTGTACGGTCCCGTTCTTGATCTGCGGAGTCCGCCCGGTGCGGTGTGTGAAGCGTTCGACTGAGATGCGGTCCCGAGTTGAATTCTCGGGTGATCATTTCGACATCCGCTTCTATCTAGTGAATGGCGGAACTCTACAAGATATCGGAACTTGGGAGGGAATCGCTGGACCTTGGGAGGGAATTGCTGGTATGGCTGGCTGGATACCTGGATAAGGACTGCCTCCCTTGCTCTCCGCGTCAGCAGAATGCTTGGTATGAGGTGAGCCTCTCTGCTCTCACCTGTGGAAACCATCCTTCGGGTTGGTTGCCGCGAATGATTCATCACTAGAAGCCATCAATCCGAAGATTGGTTCGCTGCAGCTCTCCACTCCACTCTCCCACCAGCCAACCACTTCATTCCTGCATAATTATTCACTTCGATGACCTTCATAATTTACCTGATGCATTCCATTTTTGCTGTTCCTCTGTGATCCATTTCTCCCCTTCATTTCTCTTTCAGATATTGTTTTCAACAGGCCATTTTGTCACAAAATGTGTCCGATTAAGTTTGTTTCTCCCTCTTCGCGGAATTTTCATTACACTTCTTTTATCTCCACCTCTTAGTAGGATTTCTTCGTTAGTGATTCCCTCTGTCCATTTGATCTTCATCATTCCTCGATATCACCTCATCTCCATTGCTTCCAATCTCTTTCGCAACGAAGTTGTTATAGTCCAGGCTTCACTAGCGTATTCGAGCATGCTCCAAATATGTATTCTAGTAAAGTGCTTCCTCACTTCCAGGCTTGTGTGATTAGCAGTCAGCAGCCTCCTCTTCAGGTAGAATTCCTTCTTTGCTTGGGATATTCTGCTTAAAATGTCGTCCTTGCCTCTCTAATCAGTGGTGGTTCAGCTTCCCAATTAGCAAATGCAAATGATTAATCATGGAAAAATTCATAATTTTTGTCATGAATTTTTTCACGTGAAACTGCGGTTGGTGCATACCTATGACTGGTGGTGATGCAACAATATTGTGTATCAAATAGGTATGTGATGTTAGCTCAATGTAGAAGGCATGAAAAATATTCGAATCATTATATGCCATTCGAAAGGGGAAGGTTAAAATATTTAAATATATATCCATTTTGAAGTTGATGGCGCTAGCATAAAAAGGAAGAAGGGTGGGTATGTTAATTATGGGTATAAAATCACGTGTCACGGCCCGCGTATAATAAGTTTAGCTCGACGTTAATTCGCACGAGGTCCTCGTGATTTTATTCAAAAGTGCTCGAGTCGTTCCGAGGGATAACGCTACGGAACCAACTGAATCCATGATTTTTTTATTCAATCATCTCGTCCTTCCTCTGTAACACACCCCGACAATCTGAACCCCAATTCCTCACGTTGGCCTCTCCTCCCCAGACTTACCTCACCTTCTCCCACATTCCCTGACTGAATGACATATCCCTTGATTCAATCGTTAACCATCAATCAGTTACATCTGCCCAATCTCAAGACTCACGTTAAAAAAAAGACATGGAGAGGAAAAAACGATACTTTCACCAACCTAAATTCATCCTCTTCAACTGCCCAACCTCCCTCAACATTTGAACTTCCCCCAAACTTTGAAAGCTCCCTGTCATCCCTCGCGTTTCTAAAGGGCTCACGCCTCGAAGAAAGAAGAGCAAGCTGGCTCACATCGACTCGGTCTCGGGTATGGTTGAAATAATGCCAATTTCTTCATTAATATCGTGAAGTTTTTTGGACCGATCAACCTCTTAACTTGCATGTTTCATGGTTTCTGCAATTATTCGTATCTGTTTATCATTTTCAATAGACTCCATTGTTGGTCTCCGGAGGGTCATCGCATGGAGTGCTGGGAAGCGTGGCGTCATCACCCTTTTAGGCTTTGAGCGTAAACACTTGCATTTACGAGGGAGCGCATGCTCGAAGTGGGTCTCCCATTCCTCGCCCTTTTTCGAGAAGACCTCTTCATTCACCCTCACTCACTCACTCAGTGAGCCCCTCGGGTTAACAACCCGCGGTCGGCGGGTCGCTCGCGATGACGCGCCGCGCGGCAAATGAAGCGAGCGATGCGCTGCTGTCATCCGGCCACGAGGCCGGCGGGTGGGTGGGTGTCGGGTTGGGGGGTGAGCCGCGCGCGGCGGACATCTCTTGTGGCGAGGAGGGGTAGCGTGAGAAGCTGTGCCCCAGAAGAGGGCCTCAAGTGAGGGGCGATGCTCCTCGCCTGCTGCAGTGGTCCACTACTACTACCGTGACAACTCGACTTTACGTTAAGCAATGGAGACAAAATGTATCACGTACAGCTGAACAGAACTAACTATATACATCTGCGAAATGCCGTACAAGCCACCTCTAGAGTAGTGGTGGTACTAACATAACACAACATTTTCACTGCAACTGTTTCTCAACGGAAACAGTTTGAAAACGAAACAGTTCCGTGGAACACCCTGTTGGGTACAAGAGCTAGAAGCACACCAAACAGCGGGCGATCGATCGGCGCTGTTAGTACAGTACTGCTAGTTCTGTATTCTATCTAATGAGAAATCTTTCGCTTAAATAAAGTAGCATCTTTATTTGGATTCGTAAAAGATACTTCACAGTTCCAATTCTATCTGCAACGATGGGCGGACGTGTTTGCTAAATAAACCGGCAACCGCTAGCAAAAGGCTCAAATCCATCAAATTTTAGCCAATAACCGCAACCCAGACGCAGGTGCAGTGCAACTGTAACAGAATAGAAGACGAAAGAGTCAGCTTCAGTTATCAGTGGTCACTGCACAGCACAAAGCGCATCGTCGCGGCTGCGGCACGATCACAAAACTAAGCTGCTGTTTGCAACAGTCATTTGAAACAGTTGTCTGACCGAAACAGTTGCGGCTGCAGCCGTGTCGCTCCGACGACACTTAATTCCTCCGCTACTCCGAGTGTGTGGCACAGATTCCACACCAGGCATGTAACACTCCCCCCATTTCAATGCCGAACCCCGCCCGCTCCCCTGACCACTAGGCGAGGACCAAAAGTAGTCAGAAAAACAATTCCCTACCAAACCAGAAACTAGAAGAGTGCTACTACATTGGGGAACAATCCAACAACCAGCATCAGGGTCAACATACTAATTCTGGACCTACCTACTGCCATTACGACTAATTCATGCATATTCAATGAAGTCAAATATGTTTATTGCTATGTCAAAATATGTACAATGTAACAAGTATCAAAGTTAACAAGTAACAAAGTAGCAAAACTAAGCATGGCCCCTGTTTTAGACTGATTGCCTCTACATGGTTTGGGAGAGTTCTCTGTGGAAAATGATCGAACGCTGCCGATCACGTAGCAGGGATGGCCGTGACCCGGTGGGCATTTGTCCGTGGATGGAGGAAAATCTTGGGAGCCTCCGCCAGGCCGCCAGGAACTGTGAAGATGCCAACAACAAGTAACAGCAACTGGAGAAAGGCCAACATGTAACCATGGTGAATAACAACTAATCTAAAAAAAATAGATAGATATGAGATAGCAATATACACATACCCATCACGTGGCTCCCTTTCGGGATGGGATCAGTAAAACAATTAGCTCTTGGTGAAGGACATCTAAAGCTGACTTCACCAATTTTCTCCTGATTACCCTTCCCTTGCGTACATCTTTTGCTTTATTTAAACTTACGGGTTACTTTATACTCGACCTCCGATTGTTTAGACTCCTGGTAAACCTTCTCTTGACTGTCTCTTCCACAACATTCACCCATGGCTCACTCGGACTTAAAACCTCGGATAATACGCACGTGTTTACGAGATTTTGACTCTCCATGACCGAAGTTCATGCAAGGGAGTAAACATTTCTTTGCTTTCGTTGGCCAATTGGATTTATTTTTAGTCTTAATTTACTTGTCAATTGCTCTCTTCTTGAATTAACTGCAGTGGTGTAAGTCACCTTTCTGGATTTAAAAAAACTCACACAAGAATTATTTTTTATTCATACGATGTTGACGTAGCATAGCTATTATATTCCATAATAGATATAATACTTCCATATACCTAAATAAATTTTTAAATTTATTTAACCAGTTTGATGATTTTTAATAACGTGAAAGCCAAACTGTTATTTTCGGTGAATTATGAGTAGAATGAAAGACCGTGATCTCTTTTACACCATTCAGTCATACTAGGCTAATTACAATGCCAGGTTTCTCTCCATTCCAAAATAATTCTTTCCTTACCAAACTACCCCCTTAATGGATAAATACCCTTAGGAGTCGGTCGCCTCCCCACATAACCAACCAGTCAACTTCATTGTTATAACATTCTGTATTTTAGCGGTGAGGACCAATTATCCATACTTTCGAATGTTATCACTTCTACATCTACATAATACCCTGCAAGCCACCTCAAGGATGTGTGCCAGGGGGTGGGTTATCATCAACACGCACTACATTATACCCTATTCAAGTTAATGTAACTATTATATTGTAATATTAATAATTATATTGTTATATTATGTGTATACCTGTATTGATGCATTAGCAAAAACATGAAAATTCTTGTCAGGAGGTGATATTTCACCAACGAGCTCTACACTACAGGTATGCCACCAACGTTATAGAAACTCTTTATGTTTTTAGCAACTTAATTAATGCACAGAAATACAAGAGTTAAGGTTGGTGGTTTCTGTCGTAACTTTACGGAACTTTCTATTCATTTCGAATAAAACGATTAAACTTTGTTTTTTTTCCACATTAGAGTTTAATTTTCACAGCCATGGTTTCGACGGTTAACGTCATCATCACGTTAACCGCCGAGGTACCTGATGATGACGTTAACCGTCGAAACTATGATCGTGATTTAAAAATATTATGCGGAAAAAAACAAAGTATAACCGTTTTATTAGAAAATACAAGAGTTAAACATGAAAAATGCAAGTGGTTCTGTTAATCTTACTTTGCAGATTTATAAACAGGCATTAAGAGGTTAATCAACTAATTAGGTACACTAACTATCGACAAACCTAGTGAAACGTCTCATTGATAGTTATTATCACTTTGCGGCTTTTCGATATTTCAGTTATTACCGGCAGTAGAAAAAAATTTCCAAACATACCGACGGGATGTAGCGTGCTTGTAAAAGGATGAACAACTCAGTTGTCTCTGTGATATTATGCCCTAGGTATTTGGAAACGGATGAAATTCGTGGGCTAGGATGTTCTTTAGTTCTCACTGTTCGGGACGTTTAGGGGGGTGGAAGAAACCCCAGGAAAGGCGTTCTCAGACCACTGGGGTATTCATCGCCACGGTTAGCCATGCTAGGATATAAAAAATTCCCGTCTACACCATTCAGCGCTTGAATTATGGAGTGAGGGTGAATGAGTTTAACGTAGAAATTGCCACAGGAAAATATAGTCCCGGACCGGGGATCGAACCAAAGACCTTTGGCTTGCTGGGCCAACGCGCAGACCACTACGCTGCCTGGAAAGCGTGGTGATCTGCGCATTGGCCCGGTAAACAAAAGGTCCATGGTTCGATACCCGGTCCAGGCCGATTTTTTCCTGTGGTAATTTTTACGCTATTTCACCGCTGTATTTGCGGCAGGTATTCGTGAAAGAGTTAAATTCTAAAGTTGATACTAAATACATCAGAATAAAACTCGCAAGTTAAGCAAAAAATAGATACTCCTATCAAATCCCCAGTACTCTTTACTGGGGAGTGATACGGAAATCAACCACATTTACAAAAAAATTTACATGTACTGGCAGGGTTGTACATGTGCGTACAACCCTGTGAGCCGCCGTGGAGGCGTGTGGCACGGGGTGTAAGGACACCAGCCATGGAAAAGGGAAATCGGGAAATGAACGGGAGAGAAGACAGGCGTGATTTTGTGTGAACGATGTGTCATATTTTAGTGTCACGCTGTTATAAGTTACTAACGGTTGTGGAAATAAGGAATAATTCTACCCGCTCTGGCGTTTTCTTCCACTCCTTTGGTACGCCTTCAGAAGACCGTCGTAAAGCGTGTCGGAGCGTCGCACAAACTCCCTCGTAACGCCTGTGAAGGCGCTTAGATGGTGAAGTTATGAACGCTTAGAGGTTTTTTAGGAAGCGCCATACGAGGCGTTGATACAGGCAAGATATCCTACCTAGTTTCGTCCTTACAAAATTGTACGGCTCTACGCGCATATTCTCACACCCGACATCGACAACACAGCGTCTAGGAAGTCTTATATATACGGCCACTTCCGTGCGTTAATGTGACTTCGAGAACTAATTATTAAATGTCTATTCCGTGATAGTTTGAGAAAATACCATCACATCGCGAAAACAGTTATTTGGCATTAATTGATTGAAATCTATGTTGCCACATAGTATGGATATAAATACAATATTACTGAGAATAAACAAGATTTTTCCAATTCCCTTTCCAATTCCAAGTTGTTTTGGACGATAGACTTATTAAATTTAAGCGCTCTGATAACTGTCTTTTGCTAGATGCAAGTCAGATTTGTGAACTAAGTCCAAATGAGAGACAGTTCCTTGAGATAAATGGCCTTCAACCATCAAGGTGTCTTTTTTATCACCGCATGCTATTCAAGGGTGTAAGAATAACAGCTTCTCAGTATTCTGCGGACAAGAGAAATGACGATTCAATTGTGTACTCTGATTTTGGTAAAATAGTGCTGGTATTAGATATTTGATTGTCTGCAGCCTAAAGTGTGCAATGGCTGGTTGAAAATATTGTGCTCTCAGATAATGCCGTTCTTTCAACTGAAGATTTTATCATTCAACACATTCAAAAAGTAGAAATTATCGAGGGCTTAGAAATTATGCAGCCTGAAGTCATACGCGGGGAGTGTATTTTGATGGATACAACTACAGGAATGTTTGAGAGTAAAATACCTCAACGATGCGATTGTGACTAGAAAGTTACAGCTTGTATTTTTTTTGGTGAAAGTCTTCCAATTGCTTGAATAAAAATAGTACCAAAAGGCATGTCTCATTTGGTTACAAATAAATCTCTTGGATCGACTAATTTGTTGGATTTGGACAAATTCTTCCTTATTATCCCACCGGATGTGTAAAACAAGAGATTTAGGGGCTTTAGCGCCTATCTCTGCACTGTAGCACTTTTAAGTGCCCCTCTTAAGGCCGTTTTATACGGTACATTTGTTTGTACAAACTCTTCCGTGAACTCTTGCATGAGGCAAAATGTATCGTGTAAAGCGGCAAATTGTATGAACGCTTGTGCCAATGTCTCAATGCCTGCACGGGAAATAGAACCTGTTCTAATTTTGTTGAGACAAACGTACAATCTCACGTACATACGTTTGTACAAAATCTTTCATCGTGTAAAACGGCCTTCACAGAGCGTGTAAAAACGCCTTCGAACATTGTGACGACGCCCTCTAAGGTAACCCAAAAATACTTCGATGGCACTTTGAATCGCTCTCTTCGTGAAGGGGATCTGAAGCGCCTATGAACTGAACACAGTCCCCCCTAAGGTGTAGTCTAAAGGCGCTGCAATAGCGCTCCGCAACACCTCATGCGACATGGTGCGAGCCGTACCACCTTCAGTGTTGATTTTCCATCTTTTCTTAGCGGTTTTTACGTAGTTTTACAGCATACCTGCATGTTTTTTTTATCCAGAGAAACGCGTTACTACTAATCTCAATGTTCTGTGTGTTTCTTGGCATGCTTCTGGTAAAAAAAAGACGTAAGATTGGGATTTATATCAAGGAAATGATTTCTGTCGCGCGAAATTTCCCCGGATTAATCAGCAAGCGTGTGGCAGCACAGCAAATCGTTGTGCATATCATGATAACGCAAGAAAGATGCACGCATCGTCCTTGACGTCTATGCTAAGTTAGGAATCACATTGTGTTCGAGCTAAAAGCTACAGGTCTCAATCTGTGACCACTTCAGAACTCGAGCTGGATGAATACTAATCAATTAGGTAACTGCTTAGGGAGGACGCAGCACAGTGTGAATCATCAACAATGACTTCCAACTACACATGTATGCTCATAGGAGTATGCAGAGTGTTTGTTTGTGTTCGTCATTTACAATATTATTAGGTCTTATTTTTTAAAGATCCCAAGTTTACTAAGCGACATGTTCAAATTTATGATTAAGTTCAGGGAAAAATTATACGTTAATACATTTATAGTTTTAAGCCACTGTTTAGGCATTACTTTGAGGAACCATGTCACAATTTACAGAAACGATAGCTTAATATTTTCCACACTATAATGTATTACCTATCATGGTTTTAGAAATTCATCGCCATGATCATGACACCTTGATAATGGGAATTATTAGCTGAAACCATGGTATTTAAAAAACTGGCGTGGAAAATACTAAGTTGCCGTTTTATCAATTCGTAGTATTATTTTAATTATTCCAAATAGTATAGGAAAGATTTAAGTAGAACTTTGTTAAATGATGTCTGAACCATCCCGCGTAGCCACAATAGTTAGTTCTGGAAGCATTGACGCCCGTGTATAATATTTCAAACTCCGAAGCGAGTAGTCTGCCGTGTGATCATCGTGGGAAATACTCTTGTCGTGCATCGCCAGGATCGGTTACACTTAGTCGAGGACACTCTCGAAATAAATCAGCATCTGCTTCGGAAGTCAATCGTTCAGAAACTCCATTTTTACCCCTTCACTTTTCTATCTCAAATGACATAAATGATGCGCTTATTCCTTGGGAACGGTGCAGTGATTTTAAATTGTGTAAGGCCATCATTTATGATGCTTCTGTTCTCTCCACTGCTTTATGTGCTGGTAATTATTTTAATTAATTCGCTTACGGTGATGTGAGGTTTCATTTTTCGATTTTCCAATAACTAATTATGCCAAAAAAATTAATTTTTCCTTATTATGTACTTAATGGTACAATTATCTATAGGATGTATAGATTTAACTTAGCGCCAATCCGGGGTTAGTCCCAAGTATTCTTCATTTTGGTCGAGCATTTTACCTAGCTAATTTAGCTTCTTGGTCTTTAATCACAGATTTTTGACGTGGAACAATGAAAAAAACGAAACTTCGCAATTCCACAATGATGTGATTAAATTCGAACGGCTTTGTAACTGCATTTTCCATTAATTTTCGATCACTGCGTTACATTTTCAGGCGCGTATCACGAAACCGGTCGTATTTTATAAAACCTAGATGGAATAGCAAAGCTTTATTTTTCATTGTTACATGTTGAAACAATTCCAATAAAGCAAAGACGGAGACGGTTACTTACCGTTCTTCAATGAGTGTGGCGAAGTGAATGCCTCATCTCACCAAGGGGATGCAATTCACCATGAAAAAAATCATTTACCAAGCCAGTGGCTGGGTGGTGTAACTGGCTAAAACACCTGACCGGCGAGTGTAAGATCCGGGTTCGAATACCGGTCAAGTCAAATGATTTCTTCATGCGGAATTTCATCCCCTTGGCGTATATCTTTTCACCCTTGCGCGTGACTGCGTACCATTTCATATGTTCAACCGCAATGGTTGGGAAAAAATCGAGTACTTTTGTATAATTGTCCCAGGAAAATGTCGGTTGTTCATCGCCGTTTCGCGCCGCTTGTTTCGGTTGACTTCTCCTCTCCCACCTTGTGAATTCCCGTGCTTTTGACCGCCAGGATTTGACGACGTTGTGTCTAAAGGCCAACGGTAGCTCTCCGATGCGGCTGTTTGTACAACGGAGGGGAGACGACAGCGGCGCTGACAAAGAGACACTCGCTCGCGCAACGTATCGATGGGATGCGATATTACGTCTCCCACTTACCAATGTGTGTGGTCACCTTAAGGGATAAACCTTAGCCTTTGATCAGAGGAATGTTCTGATTAACACATTCAGGTCTATTCCCGTACGTGTTACAAGTGTTGACATTAATCGACGCCGACGGTGCCCGTATCCCGTCGCCAATAACAAATCGTGCATAAAAAAAGAACAATTATTCACTCACTCATATGTCATTCACATTAAAAATCATCGTCAAGCTTAAAAAGAAGGAAGACAAATTTGGAAATAAGATGAGAACTATTTTTTACTGCCTATCGTCAATTTGTTAAAAATAATTGTTTAAAAATACCATGAAAGGAGTCTGGAAGTGTAGGTCTGCAGGAGTATGAGGGGTATGAAGGGCTCAGATTCGAATGTGTTAAACTCAAGGGCATGCTTTCCTTACCTTCAGCTGGAGGCGTTTCCCCTGTGAATAATTTTTATGCACTTTGACTCAAATTCTGGATACTTGAAGAAAAAAGTATCCTTTGTTTGGTATGAACAACAGAATACTACCTTCCCAAGTTACTGGATGAAGACGTGGCGGAAATAGTATGTTTCCATGCAACATAATTTCCATTTTCGCTCCAAATTCCTCTCCATTATGATTCCAAAACTGTCTATATGGCGCAAATTCTCCCATACAATTGAATGGAGATAAAACATGAGCACCTATTAATCGCATTTTCTTTAGTTATTTAGTAGTTACCGCGGTTATTCAAAATAGAGTTAAAATGCGTAAACTCAATGGAATTGGCGCTGCAAGTTGGCTCTTATGGCTGGAAAAAGTGTACAATTTTTATTATTCGAATAATTCGTATGTTTTGTGAGTTAAATATTATTCTTTAAGGGCTTCGGTATGTCATCAGTGAAAGAAGTATGTATACTTCTTTCACTGATGACTGATGAATATATTTCACTCAATAAAATTCAAAAATTGAAATTTTTATTTTTTTATTTTAAACTCATGCAGTCTAGATGTGGAACCGCTTCAAGCCGGTAGTCATGACAGGAAAGCATCCACGATGAATGTAAGCAGCACTAGGCCAAGGTAACTTCCGTTACTAATCGACGACAAGGAGACGCATCGAGGATAATTACGCGCCGCGTCGTATCACGTAACTTTCTCGCTATCAACTGCCGCATGTCCCTGCAAAGAAGCATCTCTAAGGCTTCTGCGAAAAGATTACTTGGCCCGCGAATCGTCGGATGCGCTATCAAAAGGGAAAGAGCCCATTGTTTGAGCCCAGCGAGTGTGCGTCATCAACGGAATGGGCCACTCACTACGGTGAGAGTTTTGAATGCACATGCCTCCACTTTGACGTCATCTCATCGTGCGATCCAAGTTTACCCGTATCTGGACCCAACATGGATCTCAGCTCTGCGGCAGAACCGTGGATTTCGGGAATATGCACTATCATGGAAGTCGGAAGCGTCATATTTTTTACTCATCGTTCGGCATGTTGTTGAACCATATTGTGTTGACAGCAGGATTTTTATACTTCGATTAGTTACAGAATGAAGATAGTTTTGATCTCGTGAGCTTATTTCACGACATTGAATGGGTGGCAGTTTCGAAAAAAATATTTCTATTCGATGCTTTCACATATTTGACAATTATATTTCGAGCTTGGTATCCCAATTGACAACGCAAAATAATATATTAAAAAACAAAGAACTATCTTCAACAAAGAAATTGAAGAAGAAATATATATTGCATAACCGCATTGCACCCCACCCTACTTAAAGGCTTGAAGAAAATATATAGTAAAATTGCGCGATGCCGGTTTTTATAAATCAGCATAAGTTGGAGTATTTTCGCATTAGGAAATAGTAATGACCATACCACCGTCACAGAACAACTCTGCGCCAATGAAATAAAGTGTAACAGCGTCCGTAAGTAAGCATAATGTCCAAAGCGTCAGGTCAATACAAAACCCGCTACAAATAAGATTCTACTTACCTTAAAAATGGCCATACTGAAAAAGTAGTTGTTGCCAAATAAATTCTAGAAACACGACATAGAATTGACATTGAAGATAAAAATTTATTCAATTATACTTAAAATGCTAAACTAGACGCAGCCTAAAGTCAATTAGTCAAATGCACTAGGAGAATATTTTAACAGAGATATTGGTCCAACACTCAATTCGATTTTATTCTCATGGACTCCTAGTCAGTCTTGATTTTGTCTGTATTTTCCCATCCCAAATTCCTCCTTCTCATGTGGATTTCGGAGAAAAACTTTAATCCAACGTGTCAAACAATATAAATAAAATGCTGACAATGTTCACACATTGACGTGAATAGCAACACGTAAATTTGTCACACTGATGATGACTGCTTAGCAGTTGAAATACATGTATTTTCCCCGTGGCAAGGAAAAGTTCAAATTGTCGTGTGAACGCGGATAACAAAACCAGAGGACAACAAAGCATCTAACCAGGGGTCACCCGAAACATTCCAGGGACAGCTGTTCCCTATGTATCATCGATTGGACATCGTGTCATCTGTGAGTGCGTGATTCTTTGATTCTTTCCCCGCCGCGTCATAGATGCTAGTATTGTGGGGACAGACTGATCATTTCCTTTTATTCGTAAAGAAACTATAAAGATGAAATTCACGATGGATGAAACAAGTAGTATTCCACCACAATCTTATTCAATCAGCACGACGCTAATCGTTAAAATAAAATGACATTTTCCAAGAATGATCACGTATTCCTGCATTGCCTTCGCGTCAGTAGATTTTCATGTTTAGTAGGTCGCTCAGCGATCATCCTGGATGCTGGAAATCTAGCTACTCAACCCATCCTCCAAGTTACAAATGCTGTCGATCGTCTCCCACAGTAAGGTTGTTAGTGTGCTTGAGGAGTTTTTCGAGATCAACACGTTCAAAGGTCACCTTCTGTCTCTGATCTACTTGCCATTTCCAACGGGGCTGTGATTGCCGGAAAATTGGATTTGAACCCGGAGCCACCCAGGTCGTAGGTTCTACGTACTCGGCTGCCACGGCGGTGTAGAACGTTTGGCTAATTTTTTTTTACAAAAAAAGGATTGAATATATCAGCATCTATATCGACTTTAATGCTCTCTTTATCCGAATAGTGCCAAAAACAATGACATTCTGAATAAAACTAAGGATGTGTATGGAACTCGCAAGTTAGCGGACGAGTGTGTTAGCTTGGCTGAGTCCGGCATGAAAAAGAAAGTGAAAATCGACTTCCAGTTTTGCTTGACGTTATGTGCTATCAAACATTTATCCGTCAACCAACGTTTTTTCATGCCAGTTAGCGTCATAGTTTAGTAACCAAAGTCGCTTTCCTGTATTACTGCATGCCATTTATTTTATACAAAACGTTTCAATCCTTACACTGGAAAGGTCTTCGGGAGGATAAGAGTAACTACTGTCGACGCAAAGATTATGTTGACTCGAGTGGTTTCCGATTATCAATGAACGAGCAATATGAAAGCAAGTTAAATTAAGCTTGAACTTAATTTATGTTGGTTTCAATCAGGGGCGGCGTGGCTTCTCAGGGGCCCGGGCCGCTGCACGTTCAGAGGGGCCCGGTTTTTGTGATCCCCCCTCCCCCCTTCTGAAAATATTTGTGCGTTGAAAACGCGTTAAACTACAATTTCATAGGTATTTATGTACAGATTGACAAAATTGTACTTTCACTCAGAGATGTTTGGTCTGCTGGCTGTTCAAAGTTCGGGGCCCGGCCCACCGGGCCCTTCGGACCCGAGCCCGAAACCTAGTGCGTGGACCGGGGCCCGAGTGGGAATCCCCTCCTTCCGCCCTGGCCACGCCGCTCCTGGTTTCAATAATTTTTCCAATTATTTTAAATATACACGCTCGATTTAAAAAATCGTGAATGCAACGAAAAAGTGCCAGTTTTTGGGCGCGAAACTTCATAAAGAAAAATATCCTCGTGAAATCATTGGATGATGCAGATGAAATGTTTCTATATGTGATTCTTGACTTACATAGCTTCCTAATGAGCCAATAAAACGTCCTTAACAATTTTGTGTATTAACGTTTTCTGAGGATTGGATGATCCCTAAAACACGACAATTGTCGACTGGCCGTCAACCATGGTCGAGCGCTAAGTATGCAAGGATACTGCGTTGAATATTAATTCGATAAAAATCAATATCGTTATGTGGGTTAGTGATAGAGAATCTTTATAAATATGTACTTCTGGAAAGAGCTTTAATTCATGTTAATATGTTTGGCTAGTTAATAATTAATCGGAATCCAAACTCGAGCATACATAATGTTGGTGCCTGCAGTGTGAATTTAATAATTATTCTCTTGGAGGCGCTGTTAGAATGAGGAGTTATATGCCAAGGAAAAATGAATCAAATGCTGCAATACCCGAAATCGTTGTTGATTATTGATAAAAGGAGCTGCGTCAACCCGCATTATTTCAACATGTTGGATTTTTTGTGTTTGTGTCACCCGCCTGGGGATTTCGAGTGTGTACTGTTTGTGTTTTTCTCCTTGCGCCGATGGAGATCCTTCCTCCGTAATAAAGGGCCATTGTGTTAACTGGAGGGGGTGTCCCCTATACCTCCTACCGTCCGAAAGTGAAGCCAGGGGGCGGGGCATTTTTGCGCATCCGGCCATATTGCAGTACCTAGGTATAGCATTGAAACGTATGTTATACAATACCTCCACGACTTATATCTTGCCCTAATAAAATGTAGACGACGACTCTTCTGTATATTCACGATCAAAATTAAAAACCTGGAAAACACATTAATGGCGTATTTAGTTTATTTAGCCACGGTAACGGCAAGTAAAAAGTAAGATGATGTACTGATCCAAGGCAACAATGTGAGATGCAAATGTTTTGCGCACGAATATACATAATTATGTATATTCGTGGTTTGGGAATACAAATTAGACAGATGAATGCATAATATTATGGTAACATACGTTAAATACTACAGGCAATAGGCTTTGCCTGTAGTATTTAAATGTCAACTCAATGTAAAGGGCTGAGTATGTGCCTTTCAAGGAGAATGGCTCGGTGAGTGCGTGGCGTGCTGGCAAGGTAATGGGTTGAATGTTTGCGTGAGGACGAGGCAGTCAGCTTGCGTGACATGAGGGAGAAGCGGCCACCCGTGTGCAAGTGTTCCGCTATTTGGTGTACATACATTGTAAATGCTGATCATTCTTATCATTCTTAAGAATAAATCTACTAAGTACGAGTCGCAACTTACTTTTAAACTTAGATGCTCCGATATACTTAAAAGTGCATAACTTAAAAGGTAAAATCACAGCGTTTGCTGATGACGCAGCTCTTTGTTACAATGCACCGAACTGGGAATGCGTTGAGACGTATGTATGTACAGGAGGATTTGTTTATTACGACAATGGTTTGAGTTCAATTCAAAATTTGAGTCCAAGGGCTACAGCTGAGTATTAGGACAAAGTTTATGCGCTATGATCTATGCACTACTTTTAGTTTTAACTGGAATTTTGTGTTTCATAGCTTAACCTGCGCAAAAAATGGCTGCACTTGTCCTGTAATAGAGAGGGTGCATGAATTCAAACACTTATGAGTTTGTTTGGACAGCAATTTACGCTGGGATAAGCATATAAAAAGTGTAACTAAATATTTATGGTATGCATTATCCAAATTTTACTTAATTCGGAATTAGTGCCCCCTTCTATTCAGAAAAAAAATGTCATGCTCTTGTCTGTTCCAAGTTGCAGTATGGTATCATTTGTTGGGGTGGCGCTTATAAGAATACTTTAAAGCATGCAGAAACATATTATTAGAGCCATTGCTTTGAATAAGCGATGCGAATACGAATGCGATACGAATAAACGATGACATTCACGCTATTTTTTAGTCTAAGATTGCTACCCTTGAGATATATTCCGTATTTAAGGTTCTGAGAGTATTCTATGTAAGAAGTGGAAATATGCCAAATGTTTCGGATGAATGCGCATACAATTTGCAAAATGCGCGCAACGTTCTCGTTACCAAACCAAGAGTCACTATTTACACAAGATCTTTTTTATACATGGGTCCAAAACTATATAATCAATTACCTGAAAAAAATCAAAAGGGTAAAACCTTCAGAGACTTTTCTGTCATGATTAAAACATGGCTATATACTCAGAAAAACGTTAAAACTATGTTTTAAACATTTACTCTGCAGTATTGATTTCTTATATGTTACTGCATTATTATATCTTATTTGGTTTGGTTTGGTTTTGTTTCATTTTTGCTTTTGCCTTTCTTAATAATGCTACTGTGTATGGATTTGCTTGTGATTATTTACATCTACATCTAGATCTACAAAATACCCTGCAAGCCACCTCAGGGGTGTGTGGTAGGGGGTGAGTAATCACCAGCATGCATTACACTATACCCTAGAGTTAGTGTAACTACGACTAATTATGCATTAGCATAAATCGCTAATGCTTGTCACGAGGCGAAGCCTCACAAGCATGCACTACTACACTACAGATGTCATCACAATGGAGAGGGACCGTCAATATACATGCATTCTACAACTACACAGATGGACAGAGACTTAAGACTTATGTAGAAAACATGCACGGCATGCTGTTTGTACTAGGCAACAGATAAGGATTCAAGTATTAGGGAGTACTACTACTACTAAGAGCTACACTACCTATCGACAAACCTAGATAAAAGTCTCATTGGCAGCTGTTATGGTCCCTTATCGTTCGTGGGAAAAATGACATTTTAAATCTGTCCGTTCTGCAGTCTAGTTCCTTAATTTTGCTCTCATGATCTGATCTACCGTAGTATGTCGGATTTCGTAAAAATTATCAACGTCGTCAGAGAATAGACCGGTTTGGTACTTACATAATAGATTGAGTCTAAATTTTAATCGACGGTCTGAAAGTTTTTCCCATCCCAGTTGCTGCAAATTTTGTTGCAGTTGTTGCACATATGTCACTCATGGCGATGCAATGTCAATATCTCTTGTGATACAGGTTTTCAAAACCTTGGAGACCACTTAAAGCTTCCAATATTTGTTTGCTTGCAAAAATAATACTCAATCGACATGTAGCTCGTGCGAATATCGTCGTCGCAATTTGAATGCTGAAAATCGGCCATAATATAGGCCGATTATATGGCCGAATATATCGGCCATATCGACTATGTACACTGACCGCAATATCTCAATGATTATGAAGATTCTTTCAATGTTGGAAATCAACAATTGAGCCTTAAGGAGAATTTTCTTCATCGAAGTTCGCAGTCTCTTTATCATTTGAAATACTTTTATCTGCACAATATTTTATGCGAATTCAGTCTTTATCGGTTACTTAAGTAGTGACATCAGAATGTTTCGTTTTAATGTTCAGCATCTTGAACTTTGCTGACGAAAAAATTAAAAAGTGTGCGTCGTACACTTGATCATCTGAGGCCAACTCGCTGATAGGGAAAAAATGTAAAATAAAAGCAGTGTTCTTAGAGGTGTATAAAGAGGAGGATGCGATTTTAACGGCTTGCCTGTGAAGTAGCCGCAAAGGTATTTGGAGCTGTAGTAAAAATTGATTTTGTGAAGTGAGAATAAGTAAAATAAGGGAAATGTTTGTTGCGGTAGAATCGGGAAAAAGGTAATTTCTGAATGGAGTAAAGGGGCAAAAATTGAATAGCAGAATGTTAATCTCGGTAAGTTATTGCTCAAGCAATTGGAGGCTTTTTTTCCTCTGGTAAAAGGATCGCCGGCAGGGAGCTCGGTAGGGGGAATCGTCGAAGAAAAGTGAATTTCTTGCTGAGACAACTAATAAGTGGCCGCGTAATAGTCTTTAGAAAAAAACGTGCAGGGGGAAGATATGTGCAGAAAGGTGCAGAGCAATTTTCGCCGAAAGGAAGCGGAAAGAACTGAAAGTATAGAAAAAACTTTAATGGAAAATACTTCTGCCTTAGCTTAATGGATAAGGTATATCCTTCGTGCACAATTGATTAAACTCGATAAAAAAAACATATATCATATTTTGCGCTCCCTTATTTGAAGTCCCTTATTTGTGTTTCTTCCAATGCCTTTAATGCAGTAGTCAGCACGCGAGAATGAACAGTATTTTTTTGGTTGGGGAGACTTCGTCTTCGGCTGGTGGCCACAGCTATAGTGTAATGCCATGTCCCTGCTTCATAAGATCCTAAAAGTGCTGTTATGGCGTGCACATTTCTTGCCATTCCTCGCTGAAAGACCTCCAAGAGGGCTTCTCCACTCAAGTTAAATAAAATTACTCTTCAATAATTAAACAAATTATCGTTTTTATATAAATCCGGTGACCTAGAAAATGTTACATTTCTCGTAAATCCGAAAAGATAAAAAGTAGCAGTTTCAAGTAATTAACAAAATCTGGTATACATTTTACTCTAACAAATTTTTTTTAGATAATTGTATTTGAAATAGATGCGTCCTTACCCGTTTAAAATTGAATGTAAATTCTCAAATGAACAAAAGTGCATGCACGCTTGCCGCGCAGTTCTTAAGCTACTATCGTTCAAATTGGTGATTTACCGTTTTTTTTTTCGGAGGCAAAAACCCGTGACTTTTTTCAATCGAAGCCCCATAAAAATAATAAACTTTCATTAAAACTAATCCACACGTATAACGGAACGTAAAAACGCATAATCTTTATCATGCAGTGTTTTGTTGCAATAAGATCATTGGCTATCGAGATACGACGTCTCAAAAACAGGTATCTCGACTTTTTGTATGCATAGTAGAACTCATAATATTGTTTTCGTAAGATGGCAGGGATTTGTCACCTCAATACCAATAAATAAATATTATTAAAAGTGGAGCTTTTTCCGAAAATCGTCTTCATGCAGGTAGTATCGCAAACTCATGGTGTCAGAGATGAGAATTAAAAAAAAACATTCTTGTGACTCATTTTACTGTGGCTTAAGCAGGGGCACATAGAAGAATAAACCTCGGGTTCACAGTATGATAACCAGAGGGTGCCGTGAAAGGTGTCACACGGTTTGTGGTTTACTGCGGCTGCCGTGCATCACGACGGGCGCTGTGGGCGTGACACTGGGCCGATGGGCCGCCGTCACGCGGCTGCGGGCGTCCCAAGATCCTTTGCGATGGACATGCTCCCACGAGCAGACGTTTTAGTCGAAATCACCCCAGCCAGCCAATTATCTTTCATATCAACGGTGCTACTCACAGTATCGCTACGTGGAATCGCTTATGCCGTGAATGTAAATTTTTATTGCAATGTTTTCATTGTGAATTTTAACTTCAGTGTTAAGCACATACCGAGAAATGTTTTCGTCGTATTCAGCCATCCGCAACTGCCCGCGGGTCAGTCAGTCATTGTGTCAAAGAGGACTGTCGTCGCCACTCACTGTGTGTGAGGTTCATTGCTTGGTTTATTGCCCGTGGGGTGGCGGAGGGCATTTGACTGGTGCTTTTTAACTCTTCTCGGGCTTCCCACCGGGTGAAGTTCTTCATTCTGGCTGACATTTCGACAGGAGGCTTTCCTATCTTCATCAGGCCTGTAGATCCAAGTCATTAAAATAACCCTGATGACGATAGGAAAGTCTCGCGTGGAGGCATCGTTCTGAATGAAGAACTTCACCTGGTGATGTTCTTCATTTTGACCGACGAAGAATAGTTAACCAGAATAAGTCGTCGGGAAAGCACCAAATATTTCTTCATATCTGTTTAGTGGATTAGTCTTGTCGTTTCCAATTGGTCGTCGGGATCACAAATTTTTTTGTAGAGTTTTGTTCTATTGTTTTTTTATTCTCATTCAAAGCATATGAGAAATAAATTCCTGTTTGATTCCTATAAAGTATTTGGTGAAGTCCAGTGGGATATTTCGGTCTATCATTAGGTAAATTTTGAATCAGGGAAGTATTACCCGGTGCAAGAAAGTATAGAAAATGTGTGGAGATGGAGTTGATGTGGTGGATAGAGTATTGACTTCCCTCTCAGAGGGTCCTGGTTCGAATCCTGGCTGTGGCGGAAAGTTTTCAGAGGAAACCCGATCCCGAGTAGTGTGCCGTATGGGGAGCACTTCAAATTCAGTCCTTCGTCCTTCGGATGGGGCATAAATTGTACTACCCTTGCCGCCCTCCGCTAGGGTTTCTCGGAGCTACCGATGCCTGGTTTCTCTCCACACCTCCCCTTAGCCCCAGTAATCGTTCCCTTACCAACTTACCCACCTGTTCTCAATGGTTCTAATGGATGCCTTCCATTTGCGGCGCTGTAGTTCATATTCATGATACGTTTCCATTTAGGATATGTTATTAGCTGTCAATAAAAACGTATTTTAACCATACGTTTGCATTTTAAACCGTCTTTGTACTCTCGGAAAAAGTATAAAAAATATCAAAAAAGACCATTAAAAAAATTAGGTTATAAAAATTTCTTTTTCGCTCCACGACGGTTCTACTATGCTTTTTCTAGTGTAGGGGGACGCCATCGGGCCTCCTACACTGAAGAAAACTTTTATTGGTCGTCCGTATCAAACTTTGGGTAAAAATTCGAAAAAAAGCATTAAAAATCAATGCCCTGACCGCAAAAGCAAATCAGGACGATGATACAATGGATTTTCCTTTATTTAAGGAAATACACGCAAGCCATCAGCAAGAAAGCTTCATTGGATGAAAACTACCGTAGGGCGATGTTATTTTAAGTGCTTTCCTGGTGCACATACATTGTAACTGTAAACACATATTAGGGAGTACGTTATGCGAGAGGAGTTTTATTCGTGAGCTTACGTGATCCCAGCAAAATACGAGGTGGATTCGTATTTCGTTATCGCCGTAGGTATTGCGTGAACTTCTATCGTAAAAAGAGGTTATCCCATTGACCAACCGATATGCTACATATTATTATAATGAGTACAGTTTGATAAAGCCCACCTTTTGTCATAAAAGGAGCGAATTCCTAACGGTAGGAATACTGGTAAACTGAGATGATATTGAGGTGCACTGATCGTATTACTGAGAGGGAATCAGAATAATTTGTTCCGGTATCCTCTTATGGAGTCATTTATCATACACACTCGGTTAGACTCGGTTACTTTAATTATATCTTTAACTTATTATGAAGATGACAAAAATACATATTATATTCAACCATGAGGTATTAAATCTTAAGGTGGTTCCACCGTAAAATGACTTAAATGTCATTTATTCATATTCTGTCTACTTGTAGAAAAAGTTGTCCTTTATCTGATAGGAACAACAAAATAATACCTTTCCACGCTATTTTATTCTATAATTGAACTTGAAATTACATGGTGTTCAATGGGGGAATGAGAGAAACGCGGGGAAAAATAGTATTTTTCCATAAAATACAAATGCCATTTTCGTGGAAAACTGTCTCTAAGAAGGAAACTAACCAGAGAAATTGAATAAAAATAAAATACAGGCATCTTACAACCTTATTTTTCTAGTTATTGAAGAATTACTGCCGTAATTGAAGTCAAAATGCGGTAATTCGTAGAAACTGGCGCTGCAGTCGGCTCCTATGGCTGGAAAAAGTGCTCATTTAAAATACATTTGTGGAATAATCTGCATATTTTGTAACTTACTTTTGGGTTTCTATAGGTAACGCATTGCATCAGTGAAAGCAGGATTTTTTTGACAAAATATAAAAAATGTGGAATTTAGTATTTGTTTTGACTCACACAGTCGCGGCGGAACCTCCTTAAGTTAATGTCTCCAAAACCACCCGATTTAGCCTCTTTTAGATACGGATTATGTGTCAAAAAATATAGAGCCAAGGGGATCACAAGGAAATATTTTACATGGCGAAACACTCACCCTAGCTGGTGTTAGTAATTTAATTTGTCCTCTTCTTTTATGGAATAAAAATCAATTGTGGATGCTAGTCTATCTTTTATCAACCCAAACGAGTAAATCGAGAAATGTCTTTCTCATTTTCTCTTCCTAACATTTGAAATTCAAACTATTTTTGAACCCTTTAGGTAACTTTCATGCATTTTGCTTAATATGGTAATGTGTATGATATCCATAACTTGGGAATTTTCTGTTCTAATCAATTGTTTAGCCTAATTTATGAATATCTCAAAATTATTCCTTTCCCAGTGTCAAATATTGCTGGTGTGGATCATGTCAACATTCCCTTTTCTTTAATTCGATCTGTCTAATTTAATCAGATCAGTTTATTATCAATGGCATTTTTAGGGATTTACTGTAAAATTATACTCTTCTCATCTTATTTTATCCATGGAGAAGTAGCTACACAGGTGTGACAAATGGATAGTCTCTTGGCCACCCTCAGAAACTGTGTACATATTAATTTGGGACAGATTGCGATGACGCTTTCTGTAGGGTATTATCACTGTACTGATTACTTTTTGAAACCAATACAGGTCATTTACAACACCAGCCCTAAGTCCAACACTCGTCCATAAGATTTACAATGTTAAGAGATGCCCTATGAACAGCTTTATTATGTCTGAATGTCCAGCATTATCAGCCCTATAATGCTGAGGAGGAGGAATTAAAATGAAAACAGTCATGCCCAACGGAAAATATATTATTAGAATACTTTGATAAAAATATATTCTCGCAATTGTAGTTTTTGTTTTGTCAGTTAATTGATATGTAGATCAAGGGTGAACTAAAAACGTGTTCCCTTCGTGGGTGACCTACCATTGTAACCCTTGAAAATACGTTACTTTCAATAAATTTTAGGCTTCATAAGTTTTTGCCGTAATTAGAAATCAACACACCATTTTGTGTTCCAACGATGGAAATATGGAAAGTGAATTAAACAAAGTTTACATGTTTTATGGTGATGATTGAAAAATTTTAGCATTCCTACTTGATGTTAGGTGGGTTAAATGAGGCCACAGTCTGTGTCTGATGAATGGATTTACATTCATTCGAAGTGACACAAATGAGTCGTCAGAATTGAAAAAGATCGCTGCCCAATTATTTCCTAGAATACCAGGAAAATGTCGTCAAACATCGTTTCCCTCATTAGTGAGGTGGCTACAGTGATTGTCATGAATAATATAAGATAAGTTGTTGATTCTCCAATGTTAATAAATTATGATGAATTCATGACACCTAAATGAAATACCATTTGTCCATGACTGAAACGCTACATGCGTGTGTAATAAAATAAATTGCAGAATTAAGTTGAGTCAATTGTATGCTGCAGGTAAAAAATGAATGTGTAAATAAAATCTTAAGAATATTTTTTAAATTTAAAAAGAAAAAGTGTAAAATTCATTAGATTTTCGTGCAAGAAGTCTATATGGTCAAGAGCGAATAAGGCAGAGCCGGTTCTATACCACCACGCGCGCAGAACGTCTGATTGCCCGACCTTAGGGGTCTACTGGGAGAAGCACATGCGAGCTATGGAAATGCAAGCGTGAAAGCACTCATGATCTTGATTCATTAACATTTTGAGACGAGAGAGTCAGTAAATTAAAGCTAAGGCTTCACTCAAATGCGTAAGGCTTCACCCACCGGTAGAACCAGTGCGAGGTGAAACACATATCTACTCGTCAATATCCAACTCTGCATTTGATTGCTCTGTGAGCGCATGGAAGAAAAGAGTCTCCAGGTGGTCGCGGAGGTCGTGCCTAAGCGTAACCCCTCTTTGAACTGCCGCGTAAATGACACGTGACCCATGACACGTGCCGTTTTTTCCGTCTCGCTAATGAAGCCCTGGATATGGATATCAAGCCCTCAATATCCTGGGCTTTACTCGCCGAGCCTCGAGCGCGCGATCTACCCTGTTTAAATCTACTAGAAAAGGTCCCCGTTGAATATCAACGGCAAAGAAAAAAAACAACTAATATATTGAACAAAGAACCATTGAGATGATGGATATTCACGGATTCTCAACTTTAACAATAAGTATGGTCGTTATGGGGAGGATGACTCAAAAACGCTATAATATTTCGAAAAATCGTTACGTTTTAGCAAACATTTCGGAATTTCGACCGGAACACAGAATTCTATTGAATGAATAATAATTTTTATTAAATTTTCTTTCCATTGGTACATTCCCCAATAACAGAAAACCACTATTTCATATTTTATTTTGCAAATAAAAAAAGGTCTGCAGCCAGATGAAGATTCAGCCTCAAGGGTATTTCTTGTGTGAAGGTTATTGACACATATATACGCATCAGTGATTATTATAGTCGATGATCGTATCGAACGTTTCCTGCTATTCTATCATATCGATGATTTATTTCCGATACTTGATGTGAGACGAAAAAGTAATCATTCAAGAAATATTTTGCCACTCTACTTATCTACATCTACGAAGTCCGTGCAAGCCACCACTAGGGTGTGTGGCACGGGGTGATTCCACACACGGCATGCATCACTCGTCCAACAACAAATCAGAACCTCGTACGGTTCCCCCGCGCTATCATTTGAGCCAGATTATTGAGCTGGGAGTTTTGCAAGGACTTGGAACGGTGGAATCGCATATGTATCCCAGGAATGTATCAGATGTAGATATATGGGTATAATAGTGGATTTGGATTTTGAGCCAAGACATGACTGTACATGTCTTGACCAGATAGACTTCTTGCATGGCAACCTAATGGAAGATAATAAATGTTATATATTTTCTTTTTATGCATAAAATTTTTAAAAAGATTTTGTTTACACATTCATTTTTTTATTTACAGCACACAATAGACTGAACCTAATTGCTACAATTTATTTCATAACACAAAAATATAGCGTTTCAGTTTCGAACAAATGGTCTTTCATTTGACTGCCATGAATTCACCATAATGTTTTAACATTGAAGGATCAACACTTAATTTTATATTATTTATGAAAATCACTCTGGCCACATCAGTATTGAGAGGAAAGATGTATTACTATTTTTCCCTTTTATACTTTTGCCTCGCACACTTCTGAGGCCACACCAAAATTACCGCATTTAGGAATGTAAAGAATGGCTGGGTATTAATTATTCTGTGATACTAAGTTATTAAGGTAAAATATTCTATGGTTTAAAGAAATTTTCCATGTTTCAAAAACATAAAAAGTTGAAAGAAAAGGACAGACATCTCCAATCTAATTAAAATTTACCATAATTTAATTAATGAAACAATTTTTCAACAAAGTAATAAACCAAGCAACGAAATTAAATTTTTTTCAATATCAACAAACTTTAAATGTAAAGTAATTTGGATGTCTATATATTTTTCTCGTTAATGACTGCTACATATATCTAGGTATATTTAAACCATTCTGTCTTCAAAAAAGGATTGTAGAAAACATTTTTCATGAAGTAACATTTCATTATAACCCTGAGGATAGATGAATAAATATCCGTAATATTGGCAGAAGTTTTACATTTTTTATTTGACCTAAAACTCCTGATATTTACACCATAAAACATAAAGAGGTCGAGAAAACACGTCATACTAAGTTAGGTTCGCTCACATGCGTAAAATCATAGAGATAGGAAGCCGGACGCCATTTTTTCTGCGTACGACTAGGAACCACCATATTTATGGTCGATACCATCGATAATGTTTATGGTAAATTCGATCGGAGCCAAAGGGGCTTTTTTTATAAGCGGGGGCGGGGCCGGGTTTTGGGGGTGGGGCCCCTCCAAAACCAGGCGTATGTCTTTGTCATGGACCTTAAATGAAAAGCCTACATTAATTTGCTGCTTTTTTATTATTAAAGTTTTGGTGATTTTTACTTAAATATCCAGTTAAATTTTATATAAACTAAAATGGTTTTTAAACCCACAAGCTAAATTCGAATGTAAATCAAAATAATTTTGGAATTAGTCGAGACTTGGTGGTTCTAAAAGGGATATATTCATCTAGTAAGAACTTGGTCTTCTTATAAGGCAAACTTTGGATTCCAAACCACTTATAACGCACCATTCTTCACATAATTTGTTACGAATTTCCGGGAATTTTCATACTCCCATTTTCCTGGGGGGTTTTGCCCCTTCCCCCCGAACCTCTGGTCTGAAGCCGCCCCTGGCTTAAACTACCAAGCTACAGGAAGACTCATCCAGGGAAGAGTAGAAGGATTGGGAAAACATTCAAGGGGGGGGTGGCGATTAATTTGTCGCCCTGGCGTGCGCGACATTCGCGTAGCACGGGTGGGGGGGGGGGGAAGGTATCAGCCGGGAGGTTGCCCCCAGGGGGAGTGGGGTCGGGGATCTCCCCACGCGGAAGTGAGGACGGGGCGCTTGGAAAAATTTAAACAAGATTCGTGTTGGCGGAAAAAAAGGAAGGATTGTATCTGTGGAGGAGGAGGTGGGGGTAAGAGCGCGCCCCGCCCGAAGACATACGAGCACCAAGGGCACGGGGGTGGGGGGGAGAGGGAGGGAGGGCATCCTCCCCTCCTGCCCCTCCCGCCGACCCCCACCCCCCAGCCCCCGAGACGAGAGAGTCCACTTCCGCCGAGGCGAGTGTGGGAAAATGCGGCAGGTGGCTGCTTGGCTGCACGGCTCTCCCGCTACCTCCCACCTCCCTGCCGCCCCTCCTGCCCCCTCCCCGCTGCCCCCGGGCGGACCCATCTCCTCCTCCTCCTCCTCTCGCCCTCCCTCCCTTCCTCCTCCCACTGCCCCTCCATCCCCCTCCCTCCGGCCCTTGGCTCCACAGCACGTGCCCGGAGAGGCGGGAGTTGGGGGAGGTTAGGAGGGTGGGGGGGGGGGTGGTTAGGAGGGGGGGAGGTTAGGCGGTAGCGAGGGAGAGGGAGAGTGGAGGCTTTTGGCGAAGTGGCCAATGTGACGGCGGGGGGGGGGAGTTAATGTGGGGCGGCGGGGATTTCGGTTTCTTTTGGCCTCCGGTACGATAATGAGGCGTCTGCGGGGTCCCGCACAAGAGTCGGTTGGCGAGAGTAGGGAATACAATAGAATAGCTAGGTATACATTCTGCCATGGACGTATTGCCAATGGGGCAAACGTGGGTGCAAATTAAAACTAGCACAACTATATGGTTAACATAAAATGTAGTGATAGAGCGCAGTCATAGATACGAAGCTGTGTTTACAGGCGGTTATGTGGTGAACGACTTCGGAAAATGACGACTGCTTGGCTGTTTTACATTATTTGCTAAATTATTAAATTGTAAATATAACTGTTTCAGGCTGGACATGGAAGTTGTGGATATTCATAATGAATAAAAAAACACGTAGTAATCTTCCACAGATTTAGTGCTATGGGGCTATAGGTATATAGAAATAAATCTGTGTAAGATTACTAAGTGTTTTTTTGTATTCATTATGAATAAATAAATTGTATTTGACTCTTCTCAATATTTATTTATTTCAATTACCCCGAAAACAGCTCGTAATGGCCTCTTACATCGGGTGATATAACATTAACATCAGACGAGCACAAACACCCATGTCCTGAATGAAGAAAAATCCACCCAGGCGGGACTCGAACCCGCGACCCTCGCAGGCGAGGACGTTGTTACCCCGTCGCGTCGCCACCGTGGCCGACAATATAAAGTGGTCTTTGAAAATTAATCGTTTATGGCGTAACTTTGTGTGGCTGCTTTATATAAAATAACAAAGAATAACAAAGATAGAATACAAATGATAATTATACCTTAGTTTTTCCGCATAGATTAAACTAAGTGGAAAAAAGAAGTTATACTTATAATTTCCAATGCTAAGCAAATTCCGCGAAATCACACCCGAGACAACGGAATATAACAAAGAATAACTTTGTGAATCCACATAAAATGTTATTTTACGGCCTATATATCGCTCCAGTACAGAATCATCAGGTCGCTGCAGGAGCAGGATAGCATCATCAGGGCCTGATGATGCTGCACTGCAGCAAAACTAGTGTCGTGTATAAAACCTTTTATGCGATTCCACGACGTTGATCTTTGTTATTTAACATGGAGCAGTCCCACAAAGTTACGCCAGAAACGATTAATTTTGACGACTACTTCATACTAAGAAGAGTCAAATAAAATTTATTTATTTAGCTATTAATGTTTAAACAGCCAAGTTAACTTTTATGTTGGATATTGGAAAAATTATAATCCGAGCAACAGGTTAAACAATGGACAGTATAATTTTACAAAAAAAATCATATTTTACAATTTCGTCTCTAATTTAGGGCACTAATGATGGAATCCGTGTGCATCATGTTTTCCGTTCCTTGTAAAGGAAATTGTTTTTAAAAATCGGGCGAAGAGTGAATGAATGGTGGAGAGATTTGTGATCGTCGTGTGTCGTGTTGATCGGAGCGGAGAGCTGCTATCTTTTCTTTGCGGTCAAGAGCTGCTGCGAAATGTCACGGGCGGATGGGGGTGTGGGAACGTGGGCGTTTGGCCGTTGTTTACCTTCCCCGGGGGCCGCGCGTGATTCGGCCGGAAGGGTTCTTTGAAGCGCGGCCCTTATTACCCCTTCTCTATCCCTCTCTCTCTCTCTCCCTACCTCTCCCCGGAGTTGTCTCTCTGAAGCAGCGGGTCCGATGTATGAATGTTACATCTCTGTTGATGCCAGCAGTCGTCTTGAGATACCGCCCGGCTCCTCCTTCACGCTAACACATACCCTTGATGGATGGTTATCAGCTTTTCATTCGGCCTCCTTTCTTGCACTTTAACCTGATTTATTGCCTCGAGAAGGTCCTTCTTTGTTTTACGGCATGAAAAAGATGGTTCCCTGCTTAATTTTGCGAAAATCATTTACGCCACCGAATAAATTAGTGCTTTGTATTTTCCACACTCATTTTTCCCGACATATGTTTTCGACATAAACCGTCATTGTGAAAGTGGTGTTAGAGTTTTATTATTTAGAATGTAGTAGGTATAGTTAGTTGTATATTGTTAATATAGTGGAGTAGTATTGTGCAATAATTTACAATATATTATAGAGTTACGACTTATTTATGAAGCTGCATGGATAAATACTATTATTGGCTATTGCGGCACGATTTCTGCTTCAATTTACGATAAGTTTTTTTCGTCTATCCTGTAATTGTGTACATGCATCTGCTCAGCATTCCACCCTATTTTTTTCAAGACTCTACGATAATATGTGATGGCTATTCATCCTACATTATAGCAGGTTCCCTCTTCGGCCGAATTAATTTTCGCGAACCTATAGGTATGCCTACTCCAGTGAGGCCAATAGTGGCTGCTGGATGTCTCTTGAAGGTATAATTTGACCCCATGCTTCACGATGGCGGCAGTAGTATAATGTATAGGCTTCCTGTCGAAGTATTTACGTGTCGATAGCGCGCGTAAACGATGCCTGAGGTGGTCAATTTACTCTTCTCCTCCGTGCTTTTATCTCCTCTCGACCAAACGAAAGCCCTTCGCGCTTCGCCGCGTTTATCGCTCTCGGCTTCATTCCATCGCCGGCTTGTCATGTGATATCATTGACGTCTGGCTCCGCGTCACTGTGGCCTCCTTCCAAACTATGACACCTGATTGCGTAATATTTTTGTGGGAGCAAATAATTAGAGGTGTGTTACTCACGCTCTGCGCGTAATGGCGTCTTAACGCGATGCGCATACCAGCGTGTGGATTCATTCGTGAACTCACGAGCGAACACATTCACGGAAACAAAATAGGGCTATTTTCTGGACTTTTTTTTTTTCATAAATCCGTATGCATTCGCATACACGTGTGATGAATTTTCGAGGATACATACTATTACATACATTCACGCTTCAACCCGCTCTGGCACACGCATCCTTGATATGTATACATAGGCCTCAGTAAACTGTTGATGCTGACGAGTTCTTGGGTGCGGTCCTATTTCGGAGAAGAAATTCCATGAGGTAAGAGCAAATGCACGCATCCTTAAGTCGATGTCTCTAAACCCATTCGTTGGAACAGAGATGAAACTTGCCGAAGGTCACAGTGGCCTGTATCCTCTAATCTCACTACTATGAGTAACTTAACGGTAACAGCGCAGCAGGAGATCAACATTAACTTCTTATTAATATTTCGAACATCACTGGGCCTAAGTTTCTAATTGCTAAATCTTGCCCTTAGTTTTTTGCTTATGTCAGCATTCCTTCTAGACAACTACGCGCTTTTGACCTTTGGTGAAGTATTTAATGCCAAGCGTACTGGATTTCAGGAGTGAATTGGCCAAATTTTTCTCTTTATGGTTTGAGTTATATTGCGATATGCACGGGCAATATGATGAGGGATGATGACTTTAGGCAGTGGTAATATACCACACACCTGGGAATTTACACATTCTTTTTGGCATTTATTTCAGTTAACTCCTTTGCATCGCATCTGAAGCACGCAGCCAAGTAAGGGAAGGTGCGCTCTGCCGAAGATCTCCATTATTCAATAAATATCATCATCAGGAGAAGGAGATTGTTAAAAATACGCAATTGATTTAATAGCGAAGTACTTTGTAAACGCATCCTTTGATATTGTGAACAGATCCTTCGATCGATGGCTTACTCAACTGCAGTACTCGGTACCAATACTCGGGTGAAAATATTTTTGAGTCCTGTAATGATTTGGGTTATTATTCCCCGTGGTAAGCATCCTAGAAATGAGAGAGTCCTGATTGGGATAAAAATCTTAAAAATAGATTAAATTTTATTTTGTCTTCTAAATTGAGTAAAAATATTTTCGTCTAATGAATACAGAATTATTATTTAGTACATACAATAATTGCTGCAATATTAAGTGTTGAATAACTGAAGACACATACTGATCAATATCAACTTCTTATTAATATTTAGAACTTTATTGGGCCTATGTATCTAATTGTTTAATCTTGCCCTTAGTTTTGCAAATGCAAAAGCGTTCCTTCTAGACGACTATGCGCTTCTCTAAAGCGCGCAATCTCGTACTAAGTGCAACGTTTTCATATCTATACTCCAGTTCGAGTACTAACGTCCTGTGCTGCCCTCGTTCAATAGTGAAAATCGTTCCAAGTATTTATCCTTCCGTTTTACTTCTTATCGTCTTATTGTTAGCGCAGCAGGAAGTGAATCCGTTCGTCCTTTTCTCCACCCCGTTGTGACTCCTGCCGCCGCCGCTGCATCGCTACGTGCCCCCTTGCGTTTGAATTCATGTCGCGCATGCGTCGCGGACAATCGTCCACTTCACTTCTCCCAACCCCCCACTCACGTCGACAGCCGATTGCAAATGAAACGATTGCCATGACAATTCCTTTGAACGCCCCCTCAACCCTTCACCATTGTTCCGGTCCGCTCTCCGAGTCAAAACCCTTCGACTGCAATTCGTCTTCAATTGTTGCTGGCATCAACGGGGCGACGAAGGCCCCCTCCATTCATGAACTCTCCTCCCACCGACTCTACCCTTCCCCCACCACCCTCGTCCCCGTGTCGAAAAACCCTGACGCGGTGGAATGGAAGGGATAAAGGGGTGGTCTCGGCGAAAGAGAGAAAGATTAAAAAAAAAACATTTCGCCGGATATCCGCATGAATGAGCATATGGCGCCGCGATTCATTTGCACGGCGGCGCGGGGAACTGACTACTGCCACTCGGCCGAGGCCGGGAGTGAGTCAAAAAGCGAGCAATATATATATCGCCAACCCTCCCCTTATGCGCTTCGATACTCCAACTAGGGGTGGGCGATCAAATACAAATTATCGATGTAGCTGCATCAATGTAACACAGAGGAATGTCGATTCGGTAATGCGAAAATAGAAAAAAATACCAATAAGTAATTCAGCGGATCACCAAAGACTTACAAACATAAAATATGGTGATTTAAACCTTACACAAATATTCTATGTCTTTGATGTAGTGCCCCCCTCATTAATCAATTATCTTTTCTTTATCTAAAGATGGCTTTCTTGATGAGTGAATGTCATTACTTGATATTCTGCTTTTGAATTGCTGCACACCGGACCTAGTCCATGGCCACCCTTCTTTAACCTTTCATACATCTTGTTGGCTGTCAAAAGAATTTTTAAGAGCATAGCTGCAGAATTGTTTGTGTCTACAGTATTTAGCATACATAGTATGCATGACAGTATACAATAGAACACACTCTATAGTATGTGATACGGTAATATGGTACATCATAGTAAACAGCGTAAATTTGAAAGTGTAACATGATAGACTAGGACGATATTTTTGGGATTTTATAACGTTAAACATGACGGAAAGAAAAAAACTAATAATGACAATACCAACTATGTTTAAATCCATCAGGTACCTGATGATGACGCCGTAGCGTTGAAACTAGTTGCACCAATAATAAATCCTGTTGATTTAAACATAGTTGGTATTGTCATTATTCGAAATGAACTTCAACAAAGTTACGCCTGAAAGGATTGAATTCAGAAAATACTAATTACGATAGAGGTTCAACATAAGAAAGGTTAAAATTGACGCCATAGTTGTCAACATAAATCGGTCAACTCCAGTGAATAATCTATGTTTTAATGTCGAATGCGTTCACAGCTTCAAGTCGAGGAGAGCAAAAGAATAGCGATGCATGTACTCGAGGGACTGGAAACGCACGAAGCGAGTGTTGTAAAATGGTTATCTAATGAGAAACATCGATGCAGGCTCGCATCGGATTCGTATCGCCCATCCCTGGCTTCAAACAAGCGCGTCGCGGCTGACTTCCTCGCGGTGCGGCGATCCTAACGGCGTGAAAGTGGGAGGGGTGGACGGGTTAGGGGGTGGGTGGGGGGGTAGATGGGGTGGGGGGGGGGCTGTTGGGGTGGCCGCGATACCATAATACATCTACGGCGTCTCGTGAGCGGGCGCTCTCGTGAACCTTGAAGCGTGCTCGGCGGCTGCGGCGGGCCCCCGGCCCCCGATCATCCAGTGGGGTTGGGGGCACGCTTGGGGTGGGGCGGGGAGCAGGAGGGGAGGCAGGAGAGAGGAGTCGAGGAATCCGATCCCGGGGGGCGGAGAGTGGGGGGGCCCTTTTGTGTGCGACGGAGGGGAGTGGGGGAATCGTGTCTGCTTGTGGAGAGTGGTGGCATGGGGGTTGGGGGGGAGCGGGGGGCGGTGGGGCGGGTGGGGGGTTCTGGTTGCCTGCCTGCCTGCCCCCACCCTCCTCACCCCACCCCCAGTCCTCTCTCCGGCACAAGAGTGTTTTGGGAAGCCCTCACGAGCTGCTTTCCCACGCTTCGCTCCGGAGACGTCACAGGAGGCGTGGGGTGGGGCGGCCTCGTGGGTTGGGGTGGATGCGGAGGAATGGGAGGGGAGGCGGGCCTCCCGCTCAGCACACGTCTGCCCCGGGGGCGGGAGAGGGGGGGGAGGTGGAGGGGGGAGGGAGGAGAAGCTGGAGGAGGAGGAGGCGGAGGAGATGTTGAATGGGAAGTTGTGGTAGTCAATGCGTGCCAGAGAGAGAGAGAGAGAAGAGCCGCCCGTGGTCACCATTTGAAGTGTGTAATCAACGCTCTCTGCCTCGAAGAGAGTTCAGAGCTCGTTCTTTTGACATGAACTGTGTTTATTTACTCGCTCGCTCCGGCCGACCTCCTCTCGGCTTTGAAGACTTGTAGTTAGCGACTACTCCCTGCCTTTTCGCCGTGCTCAGAGATAAACCTCGCCTCTGCACGCCAATCGACGGGAGTAGGAGCTGCTTTCCCTGCTCAGGGCTCCCGTGCGAGCCAGCCACGAGTCACACACACACAGACATTACACAACCCCCCCCCCCCCCCGATAAATAAAGTTGACCAACATTCCGACGCGCGGCGCGCGCGGCGCAAAACTCGGGAGTCGCGCGGGAATTCACCGCGAGAGGTGAAAGGTTTTACGCGAAGCGCTCCAAAGGATTGACTTCACTGTACCTTATGTCGGCCGCGGTCGTTAGTATGCGCGCCGGCGCGGGCGCTGACGGCTCGCCTCCGACATGAACCGCGCGCCTAAAAAGCGCAGTCCTCGACGTGTCTCGCTGCTTCATGCGCCCTCGCGTGCCGACTGCAATGCCAGCGCTCTCGCGTGCACTTGGCTTCAATCTTTCGATACCCGTGTGTATCCGGCCAATTGAACTCGGGCCTTGATCTTATTGACTGCCTAATACATTGATTCACAACAATAACTAAATGTATAGTGACGGTCACCAACTCTTTTTCTCTGGAAATGAAGACCGATGGGTAAAAAAATGAGGGCTTTTGAGGACGCGGTTCCTTAAAATACGATGTAAATACTAGGAATCTGCATCGAAAGGAAACAATCGATAGTAGACATCAAATAACCATCGGAGCTAATTATCGGAGAAAAGTAATTAAAAAGGAGAAAACGTTGATCTTGAAACGCCGGAAGTTGAACCATCGGTGGTTTCTTTAAGTTCTTATATCAATTAGGTACATAAATTGTGACCTTAGTGGCCACATAAAGACAAAACTAAATTTTGAGACATGTGAATTATTCTAATCACACTAAACCTTTACGTCAACCGTGCTAATATTGCGGTACTTACTACGGAGTACCTTTAATCTTTGATTTTTTTCATCTTTGGTTTTCCAGGTTGTCGTAAATTTCTTTTAATTAGTGACTCCAACTCTTGTGGTTAGGTAATTCAGGACGGTGCGTTACTATCAATCTACCGCGATCTCACCATCACAATTTACCTACCGCGGCTAATCAATTTAGCCAGTGAAAATCATGTGGAGATTTCCAATTTTGAGCTCCAAAATTCTGGACATTCATGAATTCCTCCCGGATGATCAAGGACGGTTGTGTACCAGCTAAAATGGACAGTGAAGAAATCTCTGGGAAAATGAACTCGGTTTGCAGGCCTATGTGTAGTAATTTTCACACTATATTTAAGAACTCCGCCCACCACGATTTCGAAAAATTCAGCAATTTTCAAGGTGATATATTTGTTCATTCTGCTTTGGTCTCTTAGAACTCTTATTGCCAGAAAATTCCGTTTGCTGAGGGTGATTCACCATTCAACGGTACCGTAGCGATATCGAGTCTGTAGCTTTGGAAAAAGATTGGCACATCGACTTATTTAGAAATGACAACAAATAGTTTACATATAGATAGCATTAACCAGGTTGCATGAACTATTTGTCTACCATGATGCGTAATGTTTTTCCCATCCATAGACTTCGACATTCGCAATGTAAAAATCTTTTGCCTTGAGTGTAACTGGCTAACACACCTGACCAGCAATTGGGAGATCCAGGATCGAATCCCGGTCAAGTCAAAAGATTTCTTCATGGCGAATTTCACCATATTTTGTGCATATCTTTTCCCCCGTGCGAGTGACACGTCATTTGTGCAATCGAAATGATTGGAAATTTTGCCCATCCATTTAAAGGTATCAATTCAATTGCTACCTCCGGTAATGCTGGCGTGAAGCAGCATCATCGAGTCTGATGTTTACGCTGTGTACCCGTATTTTTGCATCTCACGCAATTCCTTAGGTTTCAATAACGTAAAATGCGAGATTAGATCATCCCTGCTATGCTATGTTAGATCAACCGCTGGATTTGGTGGTATTCTGTTCTTTTTCATCTGTATCATGATGTAATTGTTAAAGCGGGAGATGGGATCATTCAATTTGCTTTCATTGAGTGCTGAGACAAGCGATCTTTCGCTCATGCCTAGTAAAATAAAAATATGGTGAACAAAAAAGAGATGCATGAATACAGTTGTCTCCTGTTTATGGAATGCATCCTGACCCGTGACACCGTAATTCACTGTCTTTCAACATTTAATTACAATTCGGTAGCCTGCTTCTATCTACATTCTGCAAGATGATGTAGAAATTTGGGACCACATATTCGTTCAACAGTGCGATATAAAATTAATGCATCATAAAATTCGAGTCTTATTTCTCTGTGCAGAGCGCTGCAACTTTTAAGCAATGCATGGGCTGCAGTCAATGAAACAGTGCAGTGCTCACGTAGATATTGTATAATGTGTATGAGTTGATAAACTCGAATATAATACATTCCTCGTAGTTGTGAAACTTGGTGAGCACAAGAATTCCAAGAACTGATGATTCGAATTATTAGGCAATTATGTATCTCGCATGCTACGTTTGGGTAAGAGCAGTGAGGCTCTATTTGTTCAACATCAGTCCCAGACTAGATGTACCTTGCAATAGCGACAACACTGAACGAATGGTTGTGTTTCAGTGTTTGCATCATCCACAAATGTTGACCAGTTCATAATTTGGGGCGGTGACTATGTATCTATGTTTATGCACATTGGAAGTTGTGAAAGAGCACTCCAGTTTTTCGTCTACCTTTCGAAGAACATAGCTATACTAATGAATAACTAAGTAAACCTTTCGCGTCCCATGGGGAGATTTTGGACTGACCAATGTTTTACCGGACGTATTCTCACTGTTGTCAATCGTTTTCCCCAGTTTTGGCTTGACTTGGTCGTGGGTCACTTCAGTTGACGTCACTGTAATTCGCTCTTGTTACGGCCGTTTTACACGACGAAAGAGTTTGTGCAAAGGAATGCACGTGAGAATGTACGTTTCTCTCAACGAAATTAGAACAGGTTCTATTTGCTGGCATTGAGACATTCGCACAAGCGTTCATACAATTTTGCCGCTTTACACGATACATTTTGCCTCTTCCAAGAGTTCACGGAAGAGTTTGTACAAACAAATGTACCGTGTAAAACGGCCTTTATAGGGTGTTTTCCTTTCGTTTCGGGACATGCACTCTTGGCAGTGCACTTCAAAACAGATGGAAAGTTGATGTAGAGCGCTTTAGAACAAAAGAACCTCGATATTCGTACTCCCGATTGTTGCTATCAGTATCTTACGACTTCCCTCCTCATACGACTTTCAGTATCATTGTCAAACATGTAAAATGTTTGAAATTACGTTGTGATAAAAATTGTGCACATTTATGTAAATATGTAGCTTGAACCGATTTGTTTACTATTTACCAAAACTTCGGCCGTGACGAATTAATATCCACACAATGCTACCTATAGCCCACATTTTATCCCACAATGTTACCGAACGTTTCCCCTGAGCACCTCGGTCCATTCAACGTCATTCAGGTGCACCAAGGTGAGCTGATATACGTGTGCAAATTACGCCACGAGCCGCCACAGGGGCGTGCCGCAGGGGTGGGACGTAGAAGGCACCAGTCGTGCAAAGTGAAGGCAAAAGGTCTTAATATCGCAGTCTGTTTTAGTTGCCGTCACTAATGGTGTGCGGGAAGGAGGAAATTTGTATACCGATCAGTTCGACGGTGTATTATGTCACTTATTTTAATTGCTTCCTTCAGTTCTAGAGATATCCTATCTAGAGCACCCCCCTTCCAATTTTTCATCCCAGCACCTTACTACTATTTGCTTGATAAATCCAAATCTCTTAAATGAGGCACCGCAAACGTTTCGTTTGTGTTTCCCCCAAGCATAAATGCAACGAGCATTCAATAGGGCTGGAGCCGGCATTCCGTCGTTGTTGCTCAGAACTCCCAGACTCCTCCTCATCGGGCACCGTTCATGTGGTATTTCAAGGCAACTGTCCAGTCCCTCGCTGCCACTGTCCTCAAAGTTGCCTCACATGATTTCGTATTCATGAGAATGTACGCTCCTCATCCCCGCCTCGAAATGAACGAAAAAAGGATGAATGTCAAATGAATATGGAAGTGGGAAACGACGGAAGTGATTCGTGTGTCAACGGCGTGTCGAAGGGTCTAGATCTGTTTTTATTATAGTCACCAAGAGTATTTAGAAAGAAGGAATTTTTGTACCACTCAGTTCGGCCGCATTTTCTCTCATTCTGTTGCGTCTATCAGCTCGAGAGACGCAACTAGTGTGGTGTTAAAATTATATCCTTCGCGTCACCCTGAGACAAGCGTGATCTGAATGATGTGTTCTGATTTAGGGCTGGGCGGTTTTCCAATACCTATATTGGTTACAATATCAATATTTTTAAATATTTGTATTCCAAAATCACAATTTTTGAACGACCAATACCAATATCCGGTATTGGATATTCGTAGTCGGAAATATCAATATTTGTAATTGGAATATTGTGTATTGAAGATCCAATATTTGCAATTGGAATATTGAATATTGGATTGCCAATGTTAAAAATTGAAGTATTGAATATTGGAACCCGGCGAGGAGGGTGGTCGGAGAGCACCCTAATCATTGAAAACAAACGGCGTGCGTGGCACTCTGTGCAGTACTTCCATTTCCACCATTATTCATAGCAATAACCGGGGAAAAGAAGCTTACATTGCTTTTCTTGTTTTATTAACAGACGTTTACATAGTTACAACAGGCAGCATTTGCAAAACATTTTAAGCAAGATTATTTTACCTGTTAATATTGTTATGTTCAATATTTTCAATATTCCAATATTTCTTTTTTTTCATTATTTACAATATTACAATATTTCAAATATTCCAATGTACATACCAATATTTTCCAATGTTCAATATTTCAATACAGGTTCTTGATACTGGTTAATTTTCAATATTTAAAGATATTGGATATTTATATTGGGTTTCAAATACCGCCCAGCCCTATTCTGATTTGTACAACCGTCAAACATAGAATAAGCTCCCGTATTCTTTACGTGTTGATGCGTGAAGTTGTTTCTGCCTTTGGTTTGTGGACTATTGCAGATTAGTTTAAAATGTTATAACTGAAGAGCTTAACTCAAAACTCCAACAGCTAATGAATTCGTGTGCCAGATTGGTATTTTATTAGAGAAAATGTGAGCATATCCTTCCCTACCTGTGTGAACTTGGGTGAATTTTGAACAGTCACTTTCAGGAGTACCTACATACTTTCTGGGCGTGTTTCTGTTCAGAATGTTTCTCAGCAAAAAGCCAAACTACCTATTGAGTATGTTTTCCGAAAGACCTCATAGTGAATGTGCCTTAAATACTTCTGTAAACAAATTTTTGCGAAATATATGTCATGTGTCGTAAGGCTACATGTTAAAATAGCATTGAATAGCCAAAAAACGAAATCGGTAAAATGCATTTTTTTAATTTATTTGTAGATATCACTAATGAGAACACCTGAAACGTTTCTCACAACTCTGCATATGAACAAAAATCACTCTAATAACCTTAAAAAGCCGTTTTCTCTCAACTATCGCCACTATTAAATTGCCAACGTGCCGGGGTGGAACTTGCTAAGGATATTGGGGATTGGGCAATAAAATGTTACAGCCATGGTCGTTTTTGGCCTCTCTCTGTGTGTACTCTGTGATAGAAATGATCGGTTTGATATTGACCCCCCATTTTTGGATTCCTGATGGTCACATCGATTCCTGGTCGATCTTCTGGAGGTCCCACCTCGAATCTCCTTCGTCGAGCAATTGAACCGAAGAATGGAAGCGTTAAACCAATGTCCCACCGGGGAAACATTTCTGCCAAAAATTCGACGAAACTGATTTGAGTATCGTGTGACAGGCAGAATTTGAAGAAAATGTCTATTTGACTTAGGGTCATATATCGCTTTATCAATTTAAGTCATGTAAATATTATGTTTTATTCAAATCTCGTCCATTTTGCTGGAGGTATTCAATTCCTTTATGGCTTTCCGGGCTAATTATTCTGGTGAATTCTTCTCGGTCTTCTCATCCAGGTAATGGCTGTATACTGGTCGAAGTTTCGATGGAAGGCTCCCATTGGATCCATCAACATTCCTGAGGATGATGAGAAAGTCTCCAATTGAGACGTTGGCCAGCATGCTGGCATTAACTCGGTGGGAAGTCCGAGGAAGAACTCACCAGTATACTCAAATTCGTTTGATCAAATATTGCGTGAAAAACCATGACAGTGGGACATCGACTTCACTCATTTCAGGTAAATCGCCACCGTAATTTTCGCTTATGGGGGCTGCCAGATCAAGTCGTGCATTGAATTGTTCGTCACTTCACCCTTGAGGAACCAATGAAATTTCCTTTACGTTCGAAGAAAACTCAGTAATATGTATGTTCGATCAATCTCATGGTAGCCAATGTAGTCTTCTTGGTGACCGCGATAGTCAGGTTGGTAACGTGCCGGCCGGGCAACCAAAGGTCACGGGTTTGAATCCCTCCCCATGCATGTATCCTTTTTTGTCTCAGGGTTAAGGTCTTGATTTAGACAATGGTATGTAATCTCAGTTTTTGAAATACATCTACAGAATAGGTACCCTGTAAGCCACCTGAGGAGTGCGTGGCAGGGGGTGAGTAGCCACCAACATGCATTACACTATACTCTAAAGTCAGTGTATCTACGAATAATGATGCATTAGCATAAATCGCTTATGCTTGTCACGAGGCGAAGCCTCACAAGCATGCACTACACTATAGATATGCTACCAATGAAAGAGGAACCGTTAGTAATCATGTATATTGCAACTACATAAACGGACAGAGATTCAAGTGTTACAGCGAAAAAATACACAGCATACTGTAAGTACTAGGTAGCAGATAAGGATACAAGTATAAGGGAGTACTACTACTACTAAGAGCCAGTGACGTTGCCAGGATTTTGGTTTGGGGGGGGCTTAATCTGAAGCCTGGGGGGTCCTCTCTTGGTATAATTTTATTCATTATTGCAGTTTATTTATGGCTACTTTTTTATAGAAAACTGCTTTATATTTACCTTTTTCCCCTCTCAAACCCATTTTTCCCCTCACTCCATTTTTCATCCAAAATAATACATGGTAAAACTAAACTAACAATATGATTTGAAATTTCAGGGGGGGCTGAAGCCCCTCAAGACCCCCTGGCTATGTGCCTGCTAAGAGCTACTCTACCTATCGACAAACCGAGTTAAAAGTATCATTGGCAGCTGCTTTGTTCTCATCGTTCGCGGAAAAAATGACATTTTCAATCTGTCCGTTGTGGAGTCTAGTTCCCAAATTTTGTTCTCATTATCTGATCTACCGTAGTATGCCGGATTTCGTGAAATATTATTATAATAATTATATCTATTAAAATACGTGAAAACTCAACACTTATGATACCGTTGAATTTGGTAGGAAACGGGTTTCATCACTTATTGTCAGCAATCATCAATTGAAAACGAGATTCCTCCTTGCTGTGACGACTGAGAACCTCCTCTCACCGTGAGACGCTTCCTGACGGAGTGTGACGAATACCAGGTATTGCGCGACTCGCTTTAGGGATCAGGTTAGATCTAGAACGTGTTCTAGGCAAATACCCAGAACGTCGAATCTTTGTAACCCATCTGCTTATGCTAGCTGGGCTTGCAAAACTGTTCTAACTTGTATCACACGGTAACGCGTTGTCTTTCGTTGGTTCTCTTGGTATCCCTTTTGGTTGGTGGGGTATTTTGGGTGGCAAGCGACAGCTGAGGTCATTTTTTCCCCCAAGGATAGGTGGGCAGGTTGATAAGGGAAGGATTACGTGGGGAATCGAGTGATTGTGAATTAAAATCCGGCTTCGGCATTAGTCTGCTTTTTACCAAAGGTGCCCAGATGACCACAGTTTAACGCTGCATTCAATGGACGGAGTACTTCTCCATATGGCTATCAATAAGGGGTCGGAATTCTGATGAACATTTACCACCGGTATTCGAACCCGGGCCCTCACTATGGGAAGTCAGTGCCCTAGTTACCCCACCAACATGCTCCACAACTACTTTCACGCAGTAGGTTTGGGTAGTCGAGGTGGGAAACGAATTATTGTCAAAGAGGAACACGGTTACTGAAACTTAGAAATCAACTGATTAAAATATATTTATTTAGAATAGTTTCACGACTTAGTAACATCTTTAGGAATAAATCAATTTATTTGAACGAATCCTGAATCGGCTTATTCCTGAAGATGCTACGGAGTAGCGACATTAATCGATGTAAATCTATCTGAAACAGTGGACAGATAGGTTTAAACTATTATAGTCCTCTTCGAAAATAACATTGGAATTCTATAAAGTGTCGGAAGAATCCATCAAGTACATCTAGAGTGAAATCTATCTAGTGGCAAATGTAAAAGATAAATTATTTTCGAGTTCCACACGTCATCAAGAGTCCTGAAGATGATGAGCTAGTCGCGCATCGAAACGTCGCGACGTCGCGTCGTCGGCAGTAACTATGAACCTGACCCGATGTGTAACCCGAGAAGAATTTATCTTCGAATTTTAATGTTTAGGCGGCTTCACGCATAGAAGTGACCTTACTACTCACCACGGATGGAATTAGTAGCCTTGTAAGTCACTTGCAACAGGCACTTACATTTTTTAGGTGGGTGGAGCGGTAATCGTGGGTCATTGAGTGCACATTTAATAATTTTTTAAGTAGCAAAAAAATCTTGAACCACATTTTATGCGAGTGCATCTGTTTATGCGTCGGAACGCGCCATACAGGCACTAATGGAAATGATACAAGAATGAAATATTAAAGTTTTTCCTTAATTAAAGCATGTCACGACTAGATTTTTCGGCACGGTATTCGAAATATATACGAGATTACATTGAAATGTGTTGCTTTCCAATATTGGACTCTGTGTAAGACCTTGATATTTGTAAGCAATAATTAAAATAATAAGAAATATATTATTTAGCGTTTATAAGAAACTCTGTAGATACGAATTATTTTGTGGTGGCACGAAAAGAACGCAACAGTTTCATTGCAACTGTTTCGCAACCGAAGCAGTTGCAATGATATTCTTGATATTTCTTCTCTTTTTCAGTATTTTCAGCAGACAAGGAGACTCCCCCACACGTCTGAGAACCTTCTCGTTACTGAATTGGTCGACCTAGGGAATCTTTAACATCCTCCATAAACACCACATCTGGAATGCTTCCCCCCCCCCTCTCTTCTGCCTTGCCCAACGTCCAGGTCTCACTGCCATGAAAAAATATGCTCCATACATAAGTTTGAAGATGTTTTCTTAGGTCTAGGACGATATTTCTGGATGTTAGGAGTTTCCCTTTTTGATAAAAAGCATTCTTTGCATAGTGAACTCTACTTACTAAGTCTCTTTTGTTCCTTCCATCGGCTGTTATTTTGCTTCCCAGGTTGGTAAACTCCTCTACATTCTCTATTCGCATGTCTCTTAAATACACTTTAGCTTGTCCCCCATGCTTGCTAACCTTAAGTACTTTGGTCTTCTCTAAATTTATTTTCAAATTATATCCTGTTGTTAGGATGTCCTCCATTACCTCAAGTACCTCACTCAGATCCTTTTCGCTCTCAGCCAGTAATGAAATATCATCCGCGAACCTCAGGATATCCATAAATAAAATAAGCTCACTGGTAACTTGGTGGTATTCCATTCTGTAAAACGAATTTATTAAAAAACTTTTACAAACCGCAGAGAAATATACGTACAAACACGACCCGGGTTTCGGCGCTAAGCACCATCATCAGGTGATGAAGCAATACAAGCAACCTGTATATATACCACACTGGAGGGAGGGGGGGGTGGGTTGAGTGGGTGGGGGATGTAGTAGTTAGGGGGTGGACACGGATTGTAGTGGTGGATGATGGGGAGATAAGTGGTGACGTGCAGGGCTGGTAGCGGACCTTGAGTAGAATGAGGGAGGAGCGGAAACAGCGACTGCGTCAAGGATAGGAGAGGAGGCAGGGTACAAATATTCGTTAATAACGGAAACATTCGGGTCATTATATGCTTTTAAAATCTCCAATTGCTCTAGTGAGTTCAACTCCCTTCTGTTGTTAGACAAATGTAAAATTTTAACAGTAAAATCACTAGTATGGTCACAAACTAAAAGATGCTTAGCGAAGTTGCTCTTGTCGTCATTGTTCTGTTTAAAAGCTCTAAAATGTTCTTTACCTCTAGTGTTAAAATTTATGATGGTTTGGCCCACATACACTTTAACACTAGAGGTAAAGAACATTTTAGAGCTTTTAAACAGAACAATGACGACAAGAGCAACTTCGCTAAGCATCTTTTAGTTTGTGACCATACTAGTGATTTTACTGTTAAAATTTTACATTTGTCTAACAACAGAAGGGAGTTGAACTCACTAGAGCAATTGGAGATTTTAAAAGCATATAATGACCCGAATGTTTCCGTTATTAACGAATATTTGTACCCTGCCTCCTCTCCTATCCTTGACGCAGTCGCTGTTTCCGCTCCTCCCTCATTCTACTCAAGGTCCGCTACCAGCCCTGCACGTCACCACTTATCTCCCCATCATCCACCACTACAATCCGTGTCCACCCCCTAACTACTACATCCCCCACCCACTCAACCCACCCCCCCCTCCCTCCAGTGTGGTATATATACAGGTTGCTTGTATTGCTTCATCACCTGATGATGGTTCTTAGCGCCGAAACCCGGGTCGTGTTTGTACGTATATTTCTCTGTGGTTTGTAAAAGTTTTTTAATAAATTCGTTTCTCAGGATATCCAGTTTTTCTCCATGGATCTTGACACCACCTATCTCCCCTACCTTTTCTCTCATCTCATCTAGAGCTCTCTGTATATAGTAGTTGATGAGAATCGGTGATAGGGAGCATCCTTGTCTTACCCCTTGCCTTAGAGTTGCTTCCTGCACATGGTCTCCGCAGCGCACCACTGCCTTTTCCTTTTCATATAGGTTCCATATTACTCTCCTGTCCTTGTAGTTAATTCCTGTTTCTTTCAGCATTTGGAACAGTGGTGCCCAAGGTGACGTTAGTACACAGAAAAGAAACACAAATAAACAGTTCCGTTATTTCACAGGAAGGAAGGAAACATACTTTTAAGTTTAAAGAAAAACTTTTATATTTGTTTGCAACTAGTTCTAAGTGTATTGTTCTGTTTTTGCTTCTATATTCTGCAGGGAGAAGAAATGTTCATACCCATCAGTTTGGCAGCGTATCCCTCTTATTTTGTCGAAGCTATCAATTTCAGAGATATAGCGCAGGGAATAATATCATCCGTGTCATCCTGCATGTATGTATGACGGAGCAGTTCCGGAAGCTCCCCACTCGACCCATTGGGCTCGTCTCTCATGCATTATTACAGACCCTCGTGGGTGTCAATTATCCCGCGTGGAAATCATTTTAAATCCTTGATGGACGCGTGTTGGCTGAGCGAGTAGACGGCGGCTGCGCTGTTGTCATTCAACCGGTTCTCACCGAAACCGGTTGCAGCCTCCGCGGAGCCGAAGTCACTTCGTCTGAATATGCATTTAAAGGTTCGTGCTCTCCTTCATCGAACAGTCCGTATTGGTGTCCGGAAATTCACATCCGTCAACAGTCTACTCCTCGCTCTGTGCACTTGTCCTGTCGCTGCCTTTTTTGCGTCGTCGAGCACTTAGGTGTTGCCGGGATGGTGTGGTGAAAATTCGCGACGATAATACGTATTTATTTCATAATAACGACGAAGATACGTGTTTTTAGATGTTGATAATTTGCATATTCAAATGGAAAGTAAAATATACTTAGAAAAATTGTTATTCTGCATTAAACATATTTCTATTGAGATTGTATTCCCATAAATATTCCTTTTTTTCTTGTACATTTGACTTAAATATTGCATGTTTTAAAACTTCAACGAGCGTGAATCTTTTTTTAACGACACATCATTTTTCAGTACATAAGAATGTTACCGTAGACATGTTTCTTTCAAACTATACAGAATCATTAGAATTACAGTGTTTCCAGTGTATGTGTGCCAATGATGCAGCAAGTTCGGCGCTATGAAACCGGAAATAAGGGGATATGTAGTATAAATTTTAGAAATCAATGTAGCAGAATTTCGATCTGGCTCATTTAAAAAATTTATAGCACTAGCCAATTTTTTCAACTAAGCCAGAACACTTGTATATACCTACCTATGCCAAAATAAAGGATAATCCCGCTTTTTTTTAGGACGCATGACAACCCTAACTGTAATACGTAGTTCTTAACTCTGCCAACCCTATATCGGTTGGCGTTAGCTCTGCGGTGGAGGAACCGGAAATATGAAGCGCTGCTATTCAGAAAACTAACACAAAATTGATAATGGGGAGATGTAACTGTGATTGATAAACAGAGAAGAGTGTCATTTTCTTATGAAACCATTAAGAATGTTACAAAATGCTGCGCTGATTCTAATTTGGTTTGAAATTAACTGCTTGCTTTTCACTTGTTCGTTCCAATTCCTGGAGAGCGCAGCACAGAGTTTACATCTGCAATGCCAATGTAGTGGGAATGTATGTAGGGTTGTTACGCCGGTATCTACAAAAGTAGTGGAAACAGGGCATTAGAAATAGAGATCCAACTTTTCGTATGTAGAAAAAACAAATGCCGCCAGCGCCGCCCATCGCCATAACTCCTCGCCAACATTGATTTTCGAGGAGCATCTCCACAATATGCGGAAATAATTCGGAAGCCCGTTACCGTCACGGTTTTCCACCGTCTTCTTTTTTCATCCGGTGTTGCCGCTGCCATGGAAACGGTCTCTGGGGGTGACGCACAGCGCTGAAAGAAATCGACGCATTGAGTGGCTCTCTTCATGTGCCTATTTCATGATTTGTTATTTAAGGGTTCGGTGGATTGGATCATGAGTATTACTTTGGGAAATTGGCTGCAGGAAGGATACACGACTAAAATTTCATTTTTCCCGCGAACGATAAGAGACCATAATGGCTGTATCTGATAATTTATAATTAGGTTTTTCAATAGGTATTGTAGTTAATTATTTGATTTTCTCCATATGATTTTGTCTTGTCTTTGCTACGTTGTACGAACAAACTCGTCTGGAATACTTCTTGTGCAATTCTTGTGCCTCTGTGCATTTATGTTGTTGTAAAATATATTAATACTCGTAACATAACATTGTTAAAATATAGTGTAGTGCAAGCCGGTGAAATGTCACCACCTGAAACTTATTTGCAAGTTTTTGCTAATGCGTTATTTTTCGTTATTCTATAATTTTTTGTTGGAAATGTACAAGTTGGTGAAAGCTGACCTAATACCACATACCCTTGAGGTGGCATGCAGGGTATTATCTAATCCTTTGCAAGCAAAATATGTTTTAATATAAACCTCCAAATGTGTGTAACCTTAAATTATGTCATGTACCTTAAATTGAATATTGAAAATTGGAATTGGTTCTTAATAACAAATTAATATCGTAATCCAATGTATATTTGTCTTGATGTCTGTTATGAAAGGTTTAAGTTATGATTTGTAATATTCGTTGGACTCATATCGCGGCTTCAATTTTCACTAAATTTGCTAATTATGCTCACACTTTATAATCACCTTAAATTGAACTTATGTACCTACTTATTTATTATATGTAAAACAGAGACAATTCTATATTTCTGTATGTTGTATACTATGTATTTTTCCTTTGCAAGCAAAATATGTTTCATTGTAAACTTCTGCTCCATAGGAGCTATTTCTCCTAGGACAATAAATGTTTTTTCTATTCTATTGTATGTAGATGGAGATGTAGAGTATATAGAGAAATATCTGTGATTCAGAAAAAAACTGAAGGCATTTTCACCTAAGGTTTATAACAATGTACCTATGAGATCAATGTAGATAAATGCTCTAGCAAAAGTTGGAAAGTTCGTCATTAGCCTCGCGGAATCCGAGTGCGAGTCAGAGGCTGTTTTCATTCTTCTGGTCGCAAGCCCTTAAGGGGTCGTGCATAAACTAAGATACTAACTTAGGGGGTGGAGGGGGTTGCCTAAAAACCTACGGTGGGTAACGAGGGGGAGGGAGGGGGGTTCACTCAAAGTAGCGTAGCTGCTACATTGCGCCTTTTTACGTTTCTTACTCGTCAACATCGCGTCGACAATACTACAGAGTTTAACATGAAGAAGGGCGCGCGGGGTGTTTCTTACACCCCAAGCTTCTACTTTAACTCAATGTAACTGAACCATTGGCCTCTACAGAGTTGCAAGTCTTCTTACCACCAAAGTGCTTACATTTTAACCTTTTCGCGGGTTAAATAGAGACCTTGCGACAACACTTTTCAAGGCAGCAGTCAGATGTTGATCATGGAGGCGGTTGGGAGGTTATGAAAGTCTAGATCAACGAGTGTTTATTTTATTTTTTTTAAATATCAATTGTTATTATATATATGTTCATAATATTTAGTAATAAAATATTTTTCGTTTTTTTTGACGTCTTACGATATCTTGTCCAACTTAAATATTTGTAGGCAGGTGAGTTACGAAAACTCAGCCCATTTTCTTCAACTCTGTGCGTTCGTAGCGCTCCCTTTTCTCTCGCAGTGGTTTATTTTTTTGCTTATTAAAACTAATTTCACTAAAGATAGAGAGTTAAACAAAACTTGATCAAATACCCGAAGGAATGAAGTTTCTCAATTTTTCAATCGACTCTCCTTTTATATGTCGAGTTTTGATGGAAGTGTAATTCCGAGCACCGCCGGGTAATTCAGCTAGTCCAATACAAGGGTAACCATAATATATGAACTTTTTAAATTAAACTACGGGATAATCTGCTGGGGAGGTGCCTATAAAAATTCGCTCAATCCGATGCTGATTCTCCAAAAATCAATAGTGAGACTTAGATTGCTAGAAAATGTCAATTTGAACCGTCCTTCCCCATATTTGTGGATTTACAGCTACTCCCTACGTCATCTTTACGTTTACAAAGTATTGAAATTGTTCTACCTCAGAAGTGGTAATAAACCTAAAGAAGAACCAAAAACCAATGTATACAACCTAAGATCTACAAAAATGAGATGAGTGGCCCAAGCCAAATTTGCCCCTGTTCAAACGCTCATTTATCTATTTAGGGCCAAACATATTTCCTAGATTGTCAGATGGTATAAGAGGTTCAAATAGTTTAACATCTTTTTTGAAAAGAGTAAAAAAATGGTTACCTAATGTAGAAAATCTAGACGTATTTTTTTGTTAATAGTACGGTTAATACTCACTATATTTTGTATGCACGACAGGTTGAGATTAAACAACAAATTTTTATCTATTCATGCATTTATTTATGTGTCGTATCCGGTCTCAGTTTACTTATTTTTTCAATTATTCGTATTGTAATTTGTCTTGAGGCATCCCAATACAGGCAATGCCTAAAAGGGATTCCTAATTTATCCTTATTTATTTGAAATGAAAAATATGCGTGTAATGTTGATTCCATGGATAAATAAATATATTTTATGCACGACAGGTTGTTTTTGAAAACAACCGGAATACATGTTTTTTACATGAATAGAGTTGCTTATGAAAGTCCGCTTATTATTATTATTTCCACCGATTCTAGCTCAGGTCCACCCTCATGCTATATAATTTATGCACAAACTTCATATTTATTAAACTCGACGTATTGATTTAGCGATACCGTTCCGTGACGTCGTCCCCCGGTTGTCCGATGACGTTGTTTCCACGCCGCCAAGCGCGCGTAATGTTCAAGAAGAAATATTTCAATAATGAAACATTGTGTTCCGATAAAATTCATGACTTGTGTATTTTAGAATACGTATATCAAACAACAAATATTATTATAAAAAATAACTAATGCATGTTCCCCATTGCTCCAGGCGGAGTGTCGGTACCTCTTCATCCGGCTGGAGCTCGGGAGCAAATGAAATCTCGGGAAATCCTTGAAATTGGTTTCAAATCACCTGAAATTATTTGCAGGCGTTTAAATTTAATGGCGACTTGTTTTATGGTATAATTACCCTCAATCCAGGAATAATAAGCATGAAAAGCGGTTGCGCCCCTAACAGGAACCTCATGGAAATATTACTGGTATATGTTATTATGAAGGTAACGGGAGCAAGCTTTTATGCTCTTTTTTTATACGCTTTTTACTAGTTTAATCAACGTGTTAATTTGTGGAAGTTTTCAAGTACGAGAGTAGAGTTGAATGAACTTGCTTTTTGAGGCATTGCGTGTTGGAAAATAACATTTAAAAGTTCGTTGCCGTTTATTGGAAAATGTGATTAAATGACGTAAGAATTCTTCTGTAAACGCAAATTGCAATCCTTCGTTTTTACATGAATAGAGTTGCTTATGAAAGATATTAAACTGCAGTCAGACATTGAATGCCCTAGACGTACTAATTGGTTCTTTTTTCTATTGATTTATGGGACGCTGTAACTTGATAATGGATGCATTGGCGCAATTCGACTCTAGTAGCATCCTTCGGAGTAAGGAACGCCGCCGAGAAGAGCACATCTGCAATGTGCTCCCTTCTCCAGGCATGTAGATATTCCGTTTTCGCTTTCCATAATACCGTATGCTCTCATAGAATTTCTACTTTTTCCTTCAGTCATTGCGCTGCTTCTTGGCTCTCGATGACTTTTGTTGGTTGTAGCCCTCGTGTGTTACCGTCGTATTTCCAATCATACTGATGATACTTCGGCAAGTGCTAATTTGAGATTCATAATGAATAGAAACACTTAGTAATCTTCCACAGATTTATGTCTATGGCGCGACGCGTTTCACCACTCTGTGGCATAATCATGTGAGGTATCACAAAACATAAGAGGTTTTTATTCATTATGAATATCGATAACGTCCACCAGGTCCAGCCTGAAACAGTTATATTTATGCCAATTTGAGGATTTTATTTTAGGAGGAAACGATGATTAGTGGATCAGTAACAAACTTATCTCAGATACTTCCAAGATTGCAAACAAGGAACAGAGATACTTTAGACCGGCTAGAGACTATATACAGAATTATAGCAAATTGTCATAGTCACTCGATGTGGAATACTATGGAGCATTTTTATACATTTTTGAATATTTGAAAACTTATTGAATTTTTTAAATTAATTAATGGTACAGAAAGTAATCGCCGAATTACCACTGCACAAGTAAACATTCTGTCACAATGCATGATTTTAGTCTAGCAGACTTTAGTCTAGTCTAGAATAGCAGTCTTTAGTCAGCGGCAAAAGGCTGCTCATGGAATGAGAAGTAGGAGGAGATGTTCTCAGTATTTCTTGCTTTCTTTATTCCCATCACTGATATGTAAGTATATTTGCTTAAGAGTTAATGTGCTAACTTCTTAGAAACACTACTAGTACAACGATGAAAACCTCACATGTTCACAAAGAACTTTAAAAAGGAGGAACGCGGACTCTTAGAAAAGAAAACGAGAAATATTAGTAAAATCTTCTCGGGTTTGTCACCGGCTAAGGCTTTTAAAGGCCTTTAAAAGCCTTACCCGGTGGCAAACCCGAGAAGATTTTACTAATATTATTCGCCGGGAAAGCCTAAGATCTTTTAATACGAGAAATGCCTGCAGGCGTTTGAGATGTGGGTGTGGAGAAGGATGGAGAAAGTGCGGTGGACGGAAAGTAAGACAAACGAGGAAGTGCTTGTTTATGGTAGGTGAGGAAAGGAAGTACTGGAGGAGATGATGAGGAGGGAGAGTAGGTGGTTGGAAGAGGTGATGAGGGGCAAAGGGTTGCTGAAGGTTGTGATAGAGGGGAGGAGCTGGGAAAGGGAAGGAGAAAAATGGGTTTTATGGATGGAGAGATGTAGGACTAATGCCGAGATGATGAACTAGATGGTGAATGTCGATGTCGGCCTGCGCCTGTAAAAATCTAGGAGATTTTTACTTTCTTCCATTTAAGCCTACCTTAAGCGGTAGATTACCGTAATCCAAATATTATCCTCCATGTCGCGATGTAGTCAATGATTAATTTAGACGCAATTAAAGCTGGGTCAATTTTTGATGCTGCTGCAGGCTAATTTGCACAAAATCATTCAAAAGGTATATTTGAACGAATATAATGCTCAGTTACACCATTATAGTGCATCTTGCCTGGAATGACTGGTGTCATCACAGAGTTCGGCGTAATCTCTGTTTCAGTTCAACCCCATTGATAAATTTTATGAATTCCGCCGCGGAAAGTAAAGCACATAATGTATTGAAAAGTCTGATTTCATTTTAGTAGTCTTATTAATTTTGTATTACGTTTATATATCATGTTAAATATTTAACTTTTTCACTCTCTTTGGAGTTTTTCGGGCTAATGATTTTAGGTTTCGGGTTTCGGGCTCGAGTAATCGGGCTAGACAATGCCCGGCGAATTTGCTTGAGGCGTTTTTGCTGTCAGTAATGGTAACTACGCCTTACAGGGTGACTTATTGATTAGGTGCTCTTATTGGAGTAGTCAATGGCGATAACTGAAACGGTACGTAAGTTGGAAAAAACCATATGAAGATCTTTAACGCAATTCACGTATATGGAATTGAAGGTTCCCAAATCCACATAAATTGTAAGAACTTTTGTATGGACTGCCTTTATGAAAGTAAATATAACTTTCATTGACATTTAATTATGCTAACCAGTAGAATTGCCATCATAAATAGGTATAGGAAAATGCAAAAGTAGTAGGATCATTAGCTTATATTTATCGTAAAAATGTATCCTTTCAGCTTGACAAGATATGACAATACAATGATTTTTAGTAAGCAAACCATTAAAAAGTACCAAAAGTAATCCCGCTATACATTTCTAGTAACACATCAGAGCAACTTCTGCAGTAAACAGGAAACTTTATAGTTTCTTTACATCTTTATAGTTCTCGAACATGAAATTACAATTATGATAAATATTATTTGTGGAGGCGATTAGTATTTACTATAGGATATAAAGAAAAACGCATCTGAATAAAAAAAAACCTACGCAATGCTTACGGAGAGCACACCAAAATAAACACGTTAATGGCGGAACTGTTTACGTTACGAAGACCTGAATCCAAGGAGGAGCAACCGAGATATCGAACGACTTGTTCGCATCGCTGCGCACACCGCGTTAGTCACAAAAGTCCACGCGGGGGCGATAGTGTGCGTTCAACGATGGGCTCCATTCATCTCGCAATTCCCGCCCCCCGACTCCCCCTGGGGGTTGGGGGTGTGAGGTGGGGGCAGGCCCCCAGAAATGTATAAGTCGGGCGGTGTGGGGCCAGAGTGCCGCGGAATCCGCTGAGGGGAGCGCGCAGGTGGCGGGGGCAGAGGCGATTCCGTTCCCACGCCTCCTCCCCGTCGCCCCCTCACGTCGCCGCCTCCCGCTCCCACGCGCTCCTCCCCCAGGCGGGGTTGAAGCGTCTCGCCGCGCCGCTAAAGCACCCCTCGCGCGCGGGAAACTGCACCCACACCCATGGGGAACATGCATTACCCCAGGTTATCCTGAACGGTCGCTCGCGCCCACCTCACCAAACTGCCCGTTGTCCCGATTCAGACCCTCCGCTTAATCGTACCCGATTCCTCCTCTCACTGGCGTTCCGAACAGTGTGCCCACGTGCGTAAGTTAAGGAGGTTCCGCCACGACTGTGTGAGTCAATACAAATACTAAATTCCACATTTTTTATATTTTGTCCAAAAAATCCTGCTTTCACTGATGACATGCGTTACCTATTGAAACCCAAAAGTAAGGAACAAAATTTGCAGATTATTCCACGAATGTATTTTAAACGAATTTTATTTCTCCTACGAATTACCGCATTTTGACTTCAATTACGGCAGTAATTCCCTAATAACTAAAAAAATAAGGTGGTAAGATGCCTATATTACATTTTTATTCAATTTCTCTGGATTATTTACTTCTTATAAATAGTTTTCCGAAAAAATGGAATTTATATTTTACGGAAAAATACTATTTCTCCCCGTGTTTCTCTCATACTCCGATTGAACACCATGTAATTTCAAGTTCAATTAGAGAGTAATATAGCGTTGAAAGGTATTATATTGTTGTTCATATCAGATAGAAGACAAATTTTTCTACAAGTAGACAGCATATTAATAAAATGACATTTAAGTCATTTTACGGTGGGACCACCTTAAAATCGCAGTGGTGATGAACGTCCGTACGCGTGTAAGCTACAATCACAATGGGTATGAATATCCGGGCGCGCGGAAGTAAAAACCGCAATGGGAATTAACTTCCCTACGCGCGTAAGTTAAAATCGCAGTGGGGATGAACATCCGTACGCGCGTAAGTTAAAATTACCGTCGGCATTAACGCCTGTACGCGCGTAAGTTAAAATCGCAATGGGAATTAACGCCCGTACGCGCGTAGGCTAAAATCGCAGCCTTGCCCGCGTTACGCCTAGTTCCAAACGCTGCCAAATTTGGGTGATATGCGCTGGCGTCGAAGGGGGGAAACCGGGAAAGATGAAACACGATAATCAAACATGGCCAACAAAATGGAGATGAGTACACTCTGTATCCGGTTTAATAAACAGAGGAGCGTGTCATTTGCTCGTGAAACGTTTGCCTGAATATATGCTAAAGGCCTCACGTATGCGGGAATAGTAATTTAGATTGAATTTAACTGCTTTATTTTCCTTTGTGGACTTATCACTTGCCACACGATGGTAGTACATGATCTTATATGATGATGTAGGCTTAGTCCACGATGTGTACATTCAAAACAACTTTTAACTCCCTGCCCTTTGTCCCCACATCCAACGAATTAAGTCAACCTTCTCCATATCCCTCGGCACCACGGTCGTAGAGAATATAAAGGTCTGGAAACTGGCCGCCTACTAGGTATAGGTACCTATGTTCCCTTCAGGAAGTCGTTTCCCGCGGAGGCCGATAGAGGCGCCACCTATCCAGGAGGGCAAGTCCGATATATATTGGTATACGTAACAACAGTATTTGTGTATTAATGTACGGTAATAATGAAGTTTATCACTGCGAGTATGGCTAATAAATTGCAACTCCATGTTCATTAAACATTTTACAACTTACAGCTGGCTCTAAGACGCTCAGTAACAAAGGTATTAGTGAAGTTTAAAGTTACATTTCAGCGTCGTCTGCATACTTAGTTTTAAGCCATTACTGACATCACATAATATCTATTATACTGCGAACAGGAGAAAATGGCAGTTATTTCTGAGGATTTTTATTCAGTTACCAAGTGATTATGGAGTTAGTGATGTTATTCCCCTATGCTGTCACAAAAAGGATTGTCGGCGGTTGTTAGCCTTTATCCAGATTTCGCATCGCCTGGCGGAGTCTTATTACGAGGTCTCATGCGACTGTCATTATTTCTTGCGATCACTTTCAGATTTAAATATGACAGAATCGCGTAGCAATTCTCTACTTATAAATCGCCTAAATCAGCAATGCTTGTCGTACGAATACTGCTTGTACAACCGATGGTGTAATGAAAGGCTAAGTAGGTGACTCATTGCCGTGTACCAATCATACGAAGTCCAATAGGTAAAAATACTTCAAAAATAGAGAATGGCACTCTTGAAATTAGCCGCCGTGACTGATACAAACATATACCTACCTGTACAAAAAAGGTGATTCTTCAAAAAGCAGATTTAGCTATTTACTGACCTCCGAGAAAGTAAGGTATGTACATAGATCATGTGAAAATAATAGTGAGGTTTATAATGCTCAGATTATTTAATTCATATACAATATATAAATTAGCTAGTTCCTTACTATGTTAAAAATTGGAATTCACAAAAACCAACTACAATTTAGAGGTAATAGACATTCACCACTCATAGCATTCAAAAGCTTGATAACTACAATGACTAGGTCTCCCCAACCCCATAAATGGGGAAAAAACTGTCATCATTGGCCCATAAATAGGAATTGACTAACTACTATTCATTTTCTATGGTGCATAGACTGCTTTTCTGCCAAATAACAACAACATTTCTAATTATGTTTGAGTATTAGGCATGTTCAACGAAAAAACATACCCTTATACATGTAATTTTGTTGTTTTAGACATGCCACAAAAGCGAATTGTAACCTCCAAAAGCGAATAGCGTGACCTCCTGAAACCCTTAAACTTCTACTAATAAATCAGCAATAATTGATCTCTGTCATAGGGAAAAATGCTTTTTTTACTCAACGCCTGCCTATATAAGCTATATACTTCTTAACTTTCCACCCACCATGTAGGTATATCTCTCACATAGTCTCATACCCTTCCCCCTGAATGACCGTTGTGAAAAGGCTGTCGAATTTTGTAGGAGAAATAAATAAGTTATTACAAGCACTTATGCTTAAACCTCACATCAGACAAGCACACAGGGAGAATGCCAAGGAACACAGGGAGCTACCAAATTGATGAAATCATGGTGAGTCAGAGGTTCAGCGAACAGAATCTAAAACTCACACAGCTTTTTGGGGGTGGATACAGACTCAGATCACAATTTAGTTCTTATAAAATTAATCAATCCAAGTCAATTATCCAAGGAATGGCAAACTTTTGTGGATGCTTTAGAAAAAGTGCAGGAAATTAACTCACTTCCACTTAAACCTACCCTAACCAGTTGATTACAGTCACACAGACACATACTATGTAAAAATATGGTACCACACACGCCCACGACATTCTTTTATCCTTCATCGGAATTATCTACAATCTTTCGACGAAAATTGAAGTTGGACATAAATATAGTGATGCACGACAGTAATGTTTGGAAATAAATGAATACAACATTTACATTAATCACAAAAATTTAATTCTCATCTCACTTGACGCACACGGTCTGCCTTCAGTAAATGGGAATACCCACTAATTCTAGCCCTCTAGACCCGTGGCGCCACCACGAGAATGGTACGGCGGATTGAGGAAACGACTTCTTTAACGCTAATACGGGCAAGAGGCTTTTGTGACTTAACCGGGCAAGGTGAGTCTAGTAGACTCTTTTAACTTATTTGCGGTGGACCTGGCGGATTGCCGTCCCCTCCCACCCCGTTCACCCACAGACACTGCCAGGCTACCCGCCTCGCTAATCCCATTATTGATCCCCAATGTTGTCGCCAGGCTACGAATGTGTCACCTATTAGGCTAAGCATTACCAAATATAAACTTTTCAAATATGTGTTTATCTCAATGGAATAACAAAATTAGTAATCTACGCCAAATTTATAGAAGAATGAGTCCAAACACGACGTAAATCAGACATCATACAAGTTTGTTTTTATGTCATTTTATACTATTATTAACATGCAAAATAAATTTAACTAATGTTATAACTACGGCGTGTTTTGACATATTTTTCTTTAAAAATACAAACATTGAAATTTCCAAATTCTCCCAACTTTCCACCCACCTATCTCTCACATAGTCGCATACCCTTCCCCCTGAAAGACCGTTGAGAAAAGGCTGTCGAATTTTGTAGGAGAAATAAATAAGTTATTACAAGCACTTATGCTTAAACCTCACATCAGACAAGCACACAGGGAGAATGCCAAGGAACACAGGGAGCTACCAAATTGATGAAATCATGGTGAGTCAGAGGTTCAGCGAACAGAATCTAAAACTCACACAGCTTTTTGGGGGTGGATGTAGCTGTAAAGGAAAGATATACACTAAGGAAAAACAAGAAACAACATGAGCCTCACGGACTCACCTTGCCCGGATTTGCTGCAATTCAATAAAATATTTTATTCCAAAGTTATTTTAATACTGAAACTAATTTGAATGTATACAATTTATAGATGATATAGAAATAGAAAAAGTCTAAAATTCACGCTAAGCTACCATTTAAATTGTAAAATAAAATGAAAAAAATGTGATGCGATGAGTCTGAGAGACTCACCTTGCCCGTATTAGGGTTAAAAGAACATGGGCTCCAATGGGATTGGATAGGGAGTTTCAGGGGGCTGCTCGGCACCATAACGACATCAACTCCTTGACTGCCATACGTATATACTCCCAATGCTCACAGCTCACATAAAATCATATGAAATGTAGTTTTGTACTTGTACTAGACTAAAATGTATGTAAGTAGGGTGCATTTAAAATGCACGGACAAATAAACGATAATACCTATCTTAACAATGTCTTTAACATGTCGTCCAGTGTGCTAAGAATCACATATGCCTTCTATTCTTATGCTTTTCTGATTCTTGAGCCTCTTAGCTAACTTTAGCGGTGTACAAACTCTCCATTGCCAGATTTGATCGCTGGTGCGCCAAATTGGCTCATGGAATCAAGCAGACGCTTATCAGCATGTTCAAGCATCATAGATGAAGACATATGTGAAAATTGAGGAGGAAAACAAGTCTAAGGCCTAAGTGGACAGATCGCGGTACTGCTAGGTACTGCAGATGATATAACGGACACGTAACGAGATATTGAAAAACAGTGAATTGCGTAAGAAGACTTGCAACAATGTATCAATTATCAGAAATATTCAAAGCGCTGCCATTTTTTTTATATACAAAGTAAGAGCGCCCCGGGAGCGTCAATTGGCGGCGCTCAGCACTTCCACTGTTGAGGAGCAATATTGATTGATCAGGGATCGCCTCCGGCCTCACTCCCCAGCCAATCACATCCGCTCACTACTCACCACCCGCTTCCCATACCTGTTGCGTTGCTTTCACGTGCACGCACGCGTCCCGATAAGCCGTCTTATCCGTCCAGTCTACTCCTAATTATTTTGCTGAAATGTCATCGTCTTCCATAGCTCCTATTTACTCGAGACTTTCACAAATCGGCGAAGTGAACAAGCGAACATCCTGGCCACATTCTTATTTTCACTCCAATAGCGTACGCGTGACTGATTCCACGGCTTCCCACCTTCCGGACGCCCACTCTACGTTCGGCGCGGTCCTTTTCCTCATTCTTTCATGTTCCGTTGGTGACGTTGAGAAACACCTTTCGGCGCGTGCGAAGTAAAACTTGTGATCCCATAGTCCTCGCAGGCTTTGGCTCTTCTCCACACAGACGGAGGAAATCAAAACAGATTTGTGCCAAGATCGCGGTATTAGATTTGTGCCAAGCTCAATTGTAAAATCACCAGAGGTTGAACAAGAAGAGCCAGACAAATTATTAAACCAATTACAAAAGTACAAAAGGGGTAGACTAATAAGTCTGACCTTCATTCTTTTTAGCGTTAGTTACTTAAACTTACTATGGAAATTGCCTCAAAAAATAGACGTTCACATACTAGTAAGAAATTGATAAGGATTTTTATGAAATATTTGACTTACCTGCAGAATGTTTTCTAATTAATTCTAAAAAGAAATAGTTAAAGGTATTATTTCATAAATCCATCCCTTCGTACTAGTTTCGCAAGCTCCAGGTTGACGTTCACAACTTCACAACTTTCGCAGCTCGAGCGTTCAGAACGTGATGTAAAGACATTCACATCGTGCAAATTCGATTCACATAGTGCAAAAAATTAAACAATTCCCACTTTCTTAAATTGGGAAAGCCTTCTTAAATTGGGAAAATGTCGTCGAATTTCTGTTCTCTACTTCAAGTGTGTTAATAATTTATTTTATTATATTATTTGGTTTTATGTACACATGATTTACCGTACGACAGTCTGAGCTCAGCTCTCTTGAGGTACGGTTCCTTCGCTCCTCCCTCTCTCTCTTACGCAATGCCCAACTGCGCTGTTTGTTTCCAAGCCGTCAGGCGAGGCCAAACCTCACTATCGTGTGGAACGTGTCGCAAAGTGTACCATATAATATGTGTTGGAATAACAGAAGAAGAAGCCATAGTGTTTGCCGAGCTTCAGAGTCCCTGGTCATGCGAAAAGTATCTTGCCGTGGCCCGTTCATCACGCTGTGACGACACCCAAATGAAAACGCGTGAGGAGGTGCGCTCTGGTGAATATCTCACTGGTATGCTGCAAGAACTATCCTTAACAGTCAAGGAGAAAAAAGAGGAGCAATCTGTGATGAAGAACTCACTAACAGGTTTGCAGGAAACGGTTGGTAGTTTTGCTAAGTCCTTGGAAGCAATTACCTCCTCGCTATCCAAATTAACTGACACCTGAAACCATCTTGCAAGTGAAAACGAGTGCTTGGAGATAAAGCTTGGTGAAATAGAACTTCGCCTGAATTGTGTGGAACAGGAAAAGTTACGTAATGTTATCGAGGTACGTGGCATTCCCATTTCAGCGGAGGAGAATGTTGAGCAACGTAAGCGAAGTTAGTGCTGCCCTTGGGATGCAGGTTGACGTCCGTGACATTGACTATTCTTTTCCAGTTAGACCTATTCAATCATCTGATCAGTCTCAGGCTTCAAAACCTACCCCTATTGTGGCTTGCTTTGTAAGGGCCAGTACTGCTACTGGTCTCATTCAAGCCATGCGTTTTATGTCCAATCTAACCCTTGGAGACTTAAATGCTGAATTGGGACCGAGCAATCAAAGAGTTTTTGTTAGTGAGTCCTTATCCCCATTAAACCGAAAGCTCTATGCAGCAGCTAGAGTCTTAAAGAAGGACGGCAAAGTTAAATACCTGTGGATACGTAATGGACGTGTATTTGTCCGAGTCCAAGACGGCAGTGAACGTATCCTCGTCGACTCGGAAGAATTACGTAAATTAAATTAACACGAGGCTCCCCCGTTACTTCCCAAAACTAAGGTATCCGAGAGCGAAGTTAAAATCTGTCTCGTAAATTGTCAATCACTTCTGTGCCATGTTGATGAATTTCGTGTGCACTTTACCTCCAACCCCATAGACATTATCTGTATGACTGAAACATGGCTGAAGCCGACTATCTCCGATGCCATAGTTCACCTGTATGACTTTCTTCTGATCCGGCACGATATAGTTTGAAAAGTCAGCGGTAGTGTCGGAGCCTTCGTTTACCAACGCCTGCAATCAACTGTACTAGCAACTTCGCCTCTGACCTACGAGAAACGGCCCGAATTCCTGGTCATCGAAATAGCGGGGTTAAATCTTTCAAAAACTTAATTATTCATTGTCTACCGACCACCAAAATTTGGGCATATGCCAGATATTGAAAATGTCTTTACGAAATTTAACCCAACGTTTAAAAATATTGTAATTGTTGGAGATTTCAACGCAGATTTGTTGCGAGATCACCATTACAGCACATTCTTACATAATTTTATAAATTCCAATGACCTTTACCTTCTTTCTATGAATGCAACTCATCATACTGAGAATAGCCATACGCTCTTTGATTTATGCATTGTTGATTCGCAAGAAAACGTTTCTTCTTTTCATCAATCTGCTGCTACATTTCTCTCAGCCCATGATAAAATTGTATTAACTTATGAATTTAAAGTAACCAAAACATCTCAGCCTCCTATAATTGTTAGAAATAACAAGTGTTTTGATGTGGATGGCTTCCAGAGTGAGTTGTTTAGCTTTGATTGGAAAAATGTATTCAACTCCTTGAATGTTGATACAATGCTGCATAGCTTCAACTCCTTGACTGCCTTGACCGTAATGCCCCTAAACGACTTATACATCCTATGTGTTCTCCAGCTCCATGGTTTACCACAGTCGTAAAGGAACAAATCAAAGAAAGAGATAGGCTTAGACGTGCCTTTGTTCGGATGAAGAGTAAAGCCCTTTACCAATTATTCGTGAGACAACGTAACCTCCTACAAGGCTCAGTTATGAACTTTAAACGACTGTACTATACAAATGTTCTTTCTAAGCCGGCCAATCCTAACGACCTTTGGAAAAAGCTAAAAAATCTGGGGCTTGTTAGACAGTCAGACAATTCAATCGTAAATGGGCTCTCACTAAATGAATTAAATACTTATTTTTACGAGCCGTATTCCTTCTTCCAGTCCAACCAATGATCACCTGATAAATATTCCTTCTGATGGTGTTATAGTGCCGTATAATGATATAAACTTTTACTTTCATTACGTCACGCCAGACGCTGTGCGAAAGGAACTCATTGGGGCGAAATCAAATTCAGTTGGAATAGACGACATCTCTGTTAGATAGATAGAAAGTGGTATTAAATGCTGTGACTCCTGCTCTACTTGAAATATTCAACTCTTCACTGATGTCCGGCATTTACACTTTGGAAATCGTCCTTAATTCGCCCTATTAAGAAAGAAACGATCCCTCTTCTCTTGGAGATTACCGTCCTATATCTATGCTTTGTGCCACTTCTAAATGTCTAGAAAACATAGTTTTTCAACAAATTCTAGATGATCTCACTGAAAATAAATTATTTGACCCATTTCAGTCAGGCTTTCGCAAAACATTCTCTACTCAATCGTCCTTAATTAAGGTTTCCGATGATATAAGATATGCCATTGACAAAAGGTTGTTGACTATACTGGTGTTGATTGATTTTAGCAAAGCCTTTGACTCTGTAAACCATTCATTGCTCTTACAAAAAATGAGAAACCTTAATTTCTCCTGTTCCTCATTAAACTGGATTTATTCATACCTAAATGAACGACGCCAATCTGTAAAAGACCCTAATGGCAACTTGTCTGAGTGGGCTCCTATCTCTTGCGGTGTACCTCAAGGGTCAGTCCTTGGGCCATTGCTGTTTTCGTTGTATGTGGGTGACCTTTCAGCATGTATTACCAGGTGTAAATATATGATGTACGCCGATGATCTTCAAATTTATATGCAGTCACCCGTGCGATTTCCCTGAGACCATTAGACAAGTAAACTATGACGTATCTGCCATCGTCTCAAGGGCACGAGACAACACTCTAAAAATAAATAGTAATAAAACCAAATCCATGACAATTGGTAACTCCAGGGTCATGTCTAGACTTAATGTGGCTGAACTGCCTATGGTTGAGGTCCAGGGAAATTGTATACCTTATTCCAAGACGGCCAAAAACTTAGGGGTCATCTTCAGAAATACTCTATCTTGGAAAGACCTTTTTTGTATTTTTCAAATAAAGTTAATGCTCCTTTACATCAAACTGAAAATTCATAAAAAATTGCTGCCTGTCCATGTAAGAAAGCAGCTTATCTCCACCTTAATTTTTCCTAATTTTGATTACCGCTGTCATGTATTTTATGATCTCACAGCAGGACTTAATACTAAGCTTCAGCGCCTAATGAATTCCTCTGTCAGATTCATTTATAACTTGCGGAAAGATAAGCACATAACCCCATATTTTAACAAGCTCTCCTGGATGAACATAAAAACAAGAAGGAAATTCAAATTGGCCTGCTTCATGTATACCCTACTCAAACACGATGACCCACAGTACATGATTGACTTTTGCCCCAGGAGAACCATATTGCCAAATTTTGTTACCCTAACTACCTACATGTCTCAAATTATCGGTCCTCTACATTTCAGAAATAATTTACCGTTGCCGCCTCTCAAACTTGGAACTACCTATCTAAAACAATTAAAGATTCCTCATCGCGGTCCCAATTCAAAAAGAAATTATATTCTTACCTAACTTGCCCCACATAAGCCCTATCTATTCATTTCAATGCTTTAACCATGTATGGGCTGTACTATTGTAGTTTATTTTCCATTGTTATTTATTTCAAATTATTATACCAAAATATTTAATCCTGTTTATATTTAATTGCTTGCACTTGCTTCGTATCCCATATTTTATACTGTTTTGTTTATGAAGCTTATTCCATTCATTTATCATGTTATTTTTTTTGTTGTTCACTTAATTGTAACACTTTTTTCTTAAATAGGTGCTTTGCACACTAAATTTAAATGTATATTGAGCTCTAATGTAATTCATGAAAATTGTTCATATCGGATGTAAGTCTGTGAACAATAAACTATATTATTATTATTACGACCAGAGGGCTAATTTTTTGCTCTTGGATATCGACTTCGAAATTATAATGATTAAAAACTATCTAAATCCACCGCTAATTTCCAAGTTTACTTGCAAGAATGATGTTTTTTCCTCACCGCATTTCTCCGATTTCTTTTATTTATTTGTCACAGTACTTGCTGTCAAGCCAAACTAAATCATTTTGCGTTTACAAAAAGCACTCAAGTTAAATTTCATAAATATATGAAACATAATTTTGACATGTTTAAAAGTTTATCTACAGAATTAAAACTGCTTGATAAATAAGTTTTACTTTTTCCTTAAATAATGATTTTTTTTTTCAAATTGATAAAATATTTTACCATACCGTAATTGTTATTAAAGTATGTCCCGGCGAAATCGAAAATCTCTCATTCGTCGTGTTCTTTTATGATTTATTTGCGTTTCTCACAATATCTGCATAGCAGACAACGGCACCTACTCAACCAAATTGTGAATAAATTAATTATATTCTATTTCCAGCACGCTATGCGTGAGATGACCATTGCAGCAAAGAGGAATTAAAGGGATCAATTATCCTAATATGCCTACATAACAGATAATTCACCCACTGCAAGGGTGCAAAATTTCCAATGGACAACACGAAGCTTCAGAGATTTGAATCTGCATTATGGATGTCTCCAATTGTAGGAACAACGTTCACGGAAGCGAATCTAAAACGGATCCGAGATAATTTCGAGAATTCCAGGTTCGTAGTAAGGAAATCGATGCCAATGTTCCCAATACCGTAAGCATTCAGCAGGTGGTTTTGCGAGTCAAAACAAAATCCCCGGGCCCATTGACCACGCAAAAACCTCATCTACGTCGCAGGAATTGTGACGAGCAAACTAACTGTTAGAGTTGAATTAAAGATTTAAAAAAATGCACGTGCCTCCTGTCTCGCTTGACATCAGTGTTGAGAATTCCCGCAGACTGAGTGACGCTCACGATTTGCAGCGACGGTTCATTTTCGCGGTTTTTTCCTCCCAGCCGCTGCGCCCTTTAAATCCAGCGCTTGCGTAGGTAGCGCCCGCCATCTCTCGGCCAGACACGGAAACTGTGATTGACCGAAGCGCAGCCGGCGGCCGCGTCGGTTTAGTCGTCTCGCGCAGTTATCGAGGGTCAGTGGTTGATAAAGAGGTTGTGCGTCCTCTGATCCTCTTTTTCTCAGAGAGTGATAGATTTTATTTGAGTTTCGATAACTACACTGCAGGTAACATTTTTCTCGTTGAAACTTGGTGTTTGCTGCATCATCTGTGTGCTACCCGTGGGAGCACAGAGCTTTCAATGTTTTGACTTCACGCCCTTGCACGAACTGACCTACCCCATCTTGGCTTAGCTCGATATGTCGCGGCGTTGAGTGTTTTTAAAGGCAGCAAGCATGCTTTCGTTCGTGGCGCAAGGGAGATTGTTTGTGCTTTTCAATGTTCATGACCGCAATGTCAACGTGGTTTAGCGACATGATTTTCTTGTGGTGTGTGGTTTATTGTCGTTGGGCGAACGAGTCGGGAGGCACGAACATTTTTTTGTATCTTTAATTTTTCATTCTTGGCTAGTCCATCGCAATTTATGTGACGTTGACGAGGTAATTTCGACGTCGCAGAGTCCAGACGCTTTTGGGCCTGGGGAGTTTTTTTTTTGCTTGCATAACCACCTGCTGAATGCTTAAGGTATTAGGAGCATTACTATCGATTTCCTTCCTGCGTACCCGGAGTTCTAGAAATTACCTCGGGTCCGATTTAGATTCGCTCCCACGAACTGGAGACATCTATGATGCAGATTCAAATCTCTGAAGCTTTTGCTTGGTCCATTGAAAATTTTGCGCTCATGTTGTTGTCGAAGTGCCGTGATGTGGGTTAGGGTTTATTTGTGTCCCTAATTTCTCTTTGCTGTAATCGTCATCCCGCGCATAACTTGCAGGAAATAGCACATAATTTACTTGTTAGTAACTAATCTTTGCTGACATCGTCATCCCACGCATAAATTTCTGGAAATAGTACGCAATTTACTTATTAATTATTTGGTTGTGTATCACTGCTTGTTCGGTAGAAATCTTTAGAATGGTGAGTTTTTTCAAGAACGGACGCTGTTATAATACTCATGTGAAAATGGTTCTGTTTTATGTTTTAGAGAATTTAAATGTATTCCTCTTCCTCAATTGATCTCAGGTTTCATTCCTTATATGTGTCAAATATTTCCAAAAACTTAATATTGTATTTTTATGCTAAAATTAGTAATAACTTGTGTTCTTTTATACCGAAATGACATAATTCATCCATCCATCGTCGTTAATCAGTCTTTTAACGTCATGTTTAAAATGGAGACATGGTGACATTCATTAGACAGAGAGAGGAAACCTTTTTTTTGGCAAAAGTTTTTCTCCGCAGTCAGCCGACGGAAGTATTCATTCGGATACTCGATGGTCGCGGAAAAGGCGCTAACGGGTATTCATTATACGGATGGAGCATCTCCGGAGAAGGTGGATGCTGAGTTGAGAGACGACGGGCAGACATGTGAGGTTCAATCTCTTGAAGCCACGCATTCCTCCGGTGGCTGATCCAAAATTGAATAATCTCGGAAAGAGCCGGTAGTTGAGCGAAATGAACCAGATTTAATCTCGGAACCCCTTTCACTCCCTTCCTCAAAGCCAGTCAACCCTTGGAATAGGGATAAACAGATTAAAACTCATGTAATGAGGCTAATTGAATCGTGATTTGTTTTCAATTTGTACTTTAGCTATCGTAAGTTCATGTCGAAAAAAGGAATGCTGATGATATTCGCTGATAATTCTTTAAAAAGTTATACGAGCCGTAAAACACTGTAAGGACATATTTTGACGCTGCACCTGAAAAAAGCACGCGGATTGCTCCTTTAACCTGCGGTAAAAATTGTAACTCCGTCGGTAAAAATGTTTTAAAAAACACGGGGGCTTATTTTTTGGTGTCGTGAAATCCGTTTTATTTTGCTGCGACATTTTTTTTAGAAGATCTACTGCTTTTTTCTCGGGAACAAAAGATTTCGTGTATTTTAAATGACGCTCGCTCGAGTATTTTAAAGCTAAATTAAAATGTATAGCCTTGATTTCAGATAAGTTCGATAAGTTCCAAACTCTATTTCATCTTAAACCTTGAGACTGCATCGCGTTTCCGCGTCAATCTCATCAGTGCATTCTCCTGGACCTTTGAGACATCCATATTCCCCTGCTTAAACTTCTTATCCGACGGTTAAGTCTGAGTTTGTTATTATGACATCAGATGAGGCCATTTAAAGCCGCGGTGGATACCTGTTGATCTGCAGACGCAGACACGAGGAAGCGACCCCCATTGGAGCGTTTTGGTCCGTGTCCGGGCCTAGGACAAACTAATGGCTGCCGCGCGGAAACTTGTCGTCAACGCAGGACATGGCGTGGCATCACCCACGTGATTCCGTTCGGACGTGAGAGCTCTCATTTCGGCGAATGAAAGACATATTCAATAATTCTTTGAAAGATCATCTTTGTTCTTAAATCGTCGCTTTGTTCTCGCCGACGTGATTAAATTTCAAATCTTCCTACCATGAAGACCTGTTGCTGAAGGGAGCTACATTTTTCAGGTGATCGATAAAAAAAACCTGGGATGCCTGTCAAGTTAGTTGTCAATCGTATCTGCGATATCATTAGAAATATCGATTCAGCCCCCGAATCTCATGCACAATCGTTTTCATTAAAAAATTATTTTCGTATTTATGCTCTTTTTCTCATTTAACTCAGATGAGTAATGCTGATTTGGTGGACGTACTCTCGAACTATATAATTTGACGGGCCTCTACCAAATTTTGCTAAATTTATCACTGAAACCATGCTAAGAACTATATGGGAGTTATGTATTGCACTTATTATAATACTCGATGCTTCATTTCAAGCTAAACGTATTATACTGAGACTGGATGGGTTGAAAGTGTAAAGCAATAGAGTATTTGCACATTTTTTGGAAACTATGTTAAATTTTGCTTTGGTGCGTAAAAACCATAAATCCGAAATTTTACTGTCGTAACTTTCCTACTTTTTAAACAATAAGCGATTTAAAATCACATTTCGAACCTTGCGCACAAACGGACCGAGGCCATATTGAATCTGCTGTGACGTAATCGCCCTTACTCCACAATCGCTGCCGGGTTTGTTTACATTCGTTCTGTGTTGTATTTACTGCCTTGTGTGGTAAATATCCTTTTTACAGGCTAAATAGTTCCAAAAATTACCACGTAGATGCCTGATGATATCAATTAAAAATTACTGCGAAAAAGAAGAGCTACAAAGAGTATTGTTTCGTGCCATAATGCAATGTTGCTCAGGAAATCTCCGATCATTAACGCGTCCACACCCGGAAGATTATTGGTACTTGCCTTTGCGAATCCAACTTTTATGATGAGCACCAACGTTTTATTTCAAATATCGAAATAACTTTGAAAAGGCAAATACTATTTCACTCTCAACGCACAGCTAGGCTTTTTCGCTTCTGCTAATATGGGAGATGACGTCACACTACGTTTAGACCTTGGAAATTTCGATGCTAAAACAATGCATATTAAAAGCTATTTATTAAATTAATTAGTAGGAATTATACCTTGGTATTTCGTACGTGGCATTTCTAAACCAAACACTACTCACTACAGTTAATTTCAACAAAATACCTCACTTACGCAAATACTCTATTGATGTGGAATCAAGCGAAAACGAGGTGAAACCTTTTTTTTAACTGCACAGCATTCCACCTGAATCGTAATTCATGAAATAACAATGTTTTTAAGGAATATCGTTAAAATTCGAATTAAAAAAAAAGAAAATTCACCGTTTTTATGTAATAGATAGGGGAAATATATATATCTTCAGCTGGCATAATTTCGACCGTTAGAACTGACTTAACCGAAATCATTCCCCAGCTAGCATAATTTTAATCAGAAAAAAATGTCTGGAAAATTTGTGCAGCCAGATGTGTACGATGCGTCGATTTCCCGGGGATATTCTTTCTGCTGTGTTCCAGAAAATTCATTATACATCGGAGCGTGGCTTCAATCAATCGTGGTTATTTTTAGAAGTAAAATGGCTGCTAAATGTGTTAGCCCTGTACACTGCGGGGAATGTTAATGCTGAAATAGGGATACATGCCGAAGACTATTGCTTGTTTCATTGCATTAAAAGGATATAGGCAAAAGATGTTTTTAGAAAAGCATTCGGCCTCCATGTACACGAGGAAACTATTTGAAGTTAAACTTATTCTCCCCTGTGCGGATCAGGGTGTTGTTTTGTTTGGTTTCGCTCATTTCGGGAACAATACCGGTAGGGTACACTGTCAAATATTTTCCCTCAAACTAGCTGAAATTCAGCAAGGTGTCTAAAACTAAAATTTTACCAACTTTAAAGCAAATCTGGTAAGCTCAAAATTTTAAGCAAGGAAAACTTGCTGAAATTCAACAAATTTTGCTTCACGAAATGTAAATTCAGCAAGAATTTGCTGGATTTAAGACATTTTGCTGAATTTCAGCAAGGTTATTTCAATGAAAATCTATGAAAAGTTCAATTCCGGGAACTTACTGAATTAAAGTCATTTCGCTAAATTTCAGCTAGTTTTGTATGAACTGAAAATGTCTAGGATTTCCAGTGTAGTGAGTGGCTGGAAGCAATTATGCCTCACACCACAACCACCGTACCCAAAACCACATACATTCCCTCCACTTCGGAGTTACAGTAGGACCCTATGCTGCCCACACCAGGAATTTCCGCGAAAAGTTAAAAGCAAGTTGTTGTATTGCTACGAAAATTAGAATACCCGCATCCATGAGACATTTTGCCATGCTGGGAATGGTTTTAAAAGCAAAATTTCTCTCCTCTCTGGTGAGGAAACATAATAGCTTTGTACATGTATCCATTTGTCCGCCATACATGATTGCCGTGGTTCATATTTTCGGTTTTCGCTCGGGACACCTGTGCTAACCAAGGAGGTTAAAATGAAATGGAGGAGGCATGACCGTGAACGCTCATGGGCGAAAGTGAAACAAGAATAGGGGTGCTTGGGAAGGATTTTGTGCCGAGTAGGTGTTGCCAAACCAGTCACAAAACATCGCTTGTCTATGGTTTTTAACTTAGATTTGACGAAAATCGAACGCGACCGCCGGTCACGTAAGCCAGAGGAAGGTCTAAACTGTGCCGACTGCAATGGCGGAATTGGCTTCAAGAATCAAGTGCTATGTCACCTCCATTTCTTTTCTAACCTCCTTGTCAGCTAACCACTTGAAGGCGAGGTCGTGCATTGCCGTGTCACTTTTGAATCGCGTGCGCACGCTGGTCGGTGCTCTTGAGAGGGAAAACGGGACATTGGCCAATGTTCGCCTCGCGCCGAACGATAGTGGCTCGCTCTCGCGTTGTAAAGAAGAAACGGAGAAAGAGGATGCGCGGTGATTTACGACTGGGGCGTCGCGACGCTTCATCTCAGTCCGGACGAGGAGTGTGAGACATCAGGGTGGTGGCGTTCCTTCGTGGTCTAATTACAGGACAGGGAGGCCGCAACTCCTCTCTGGCAGCTCATTAGGACAGCGCCTGCACTTTCTTCCGCGCCAGCGGTGGCTTTCCGGGCTTCCTTTGGTTCGTCTTCGGTTGCCGTCACGACGCGTCGATTTGGAATCGGACTAAGCTAAGTACCATCCTAGCTGGTCTTGAGAGCTGTTCTGTCGCTACAGTTTTTTAGGCTTAACTTCTACATCTACATACTACCCCGCAAGCCGCCTCAATAGGCGTGTGGCGGGGGGTGTTAGGACACCAGTCGTTTACATATAAAAAGGAAACGCTCTAATGAAATTACGCCTAGCATTTATTGAAGTCCCTCATTGTTCGGGGGAAAAACGAATTCCCATACCTATCCGTTCGGCCAAATATCTCTCTTAATTTATCGTTTCTGTCGGACCTGGAAATATAGTGGGGTTCTAATATGATGTTCTCCGTGCCGCTCTTAAAGATATCTATTTTTAATTACTCAAGTAATCTAAGCCTAGCGCGCAGCCTCCGAGTCTCTAGCAGCTCCCAGCCTAATTCGTTTAACATCTGTGTAACGCTTTCTGTACGCCCGTAGCAGTTTTTGACGAATCGCGCAGCTTTCCTTTGTATTTTATTAAGTTCCCGGATTAAGTCTTTCTGCACCGGATCCCATATGCTCGCTGCATATTCAAGGTGTGGCCGGACGAGTGCGAAATAGCACCTCTCTTTTACTTTTTCATCCGAAAATCTTCCCACAATACGCTTGACTTTTAATGGAAGTGCATCGTATCCTTGAATTTTATTTCGTGGGGGTGCATCGTATTAAATAATCCATCAGATTGTATGTTTCACGCAATTTGTTCCCATCAACCATGGTTTCAAAGTACCGGGTAGATTGCTAGTCGAAACCATGGACGGTGAGTGTAAAAAAGTATGGAATTCGAAAAGTGATGCATCATTTTTCATAGTGATGTGAATACTCTTATTTGAAGCTTTTCAATTACACCTGTCAGCTCAAAATTACAGCAGGTTGTGCCCGCGATACTAAAGTGTATAATACATCCAGCGTTCTTTAGGTGACTTGCAGATGTGCGCGAATTTAAATGATCGCGTCACCATCACCGTCAGCCTCCATTATTTACACCGTTGTGGCAGCTGCTGACTCGTCTGTCGCTTTGAGTTTCTGTCCCTCCCGAAATGTTCTGGAAAGACCTGTTTGTGACAGTCTTGCCGTCTTCGATTCGCAAATCGGTGATCCTTTTTTACTGGAAACTCTATTCTGTGCGCATCCTATACTTTCAAAATTTCACAGCTTGAAGCACGTCGTCTACAAATGCACATCAAGCTAAAATTGCAATACGCTGTCGCTGACGCATCTTTTTTTATACCCGTAATTGGCGGCCATGACTTCAATGAGAAAATTAATAATCAAAGAATCCATACCAAGCTCTCCCGGGCGAACGTTCATGTTTCGTGACGTCGTTGCGAGATAAAAGGGTATGGGTAAAGTCCTTGGGGATAGTTATGAAACCCCCACAGCGTCCGAAGCTGACAATGGAAAATGGCGGCCCAAAAGTGGTGCCAAATAACCCGTCAATTTTCTGATATTACGATTTTTTTAAATTTTGAATTTAAAAAGCGGAATAAAATCATTGACGTCGCGCTACTAATCGTAATAACTTAATTAGCTAATATACAGGCTAGGAATCTAACCTACATAAACTTTGAGTTCTGTAAACAGTTTTCATTCCACACTTCCCCGAACGGTATAAAACTTTTCACCCCATAAAAAATATATTTAAAGGAATTAGTCGACGTGCAGCAATTATTCCTAATTAAAATTCACTGGTAAAACAAAAAAATTGAGACAGCGTATGAAACATTAAAACGAAAGGCTACCAGCTACTCAAACGACAAGAAAGAGATTGATCTTCTTTGTTGATTGTTTCTCATTATTTACGGAAAGATTTATTTTGACGAAATTGGTAAAATTTTGAGCGATCAGAGATAAGGGATCAATAACAACGGGGAATGTATTTGTCGCACGGGGTAGAGGGGGAATAAGGGGCGTTTGGTGAGCGGTAATGTAGACGTGGGCATGTGGAGTAATGAGACTGTTGGGGCGGTACGTGAACGCACTCTTGACACTGGTGAGAGAAAGAAGTTCCTGTTGGTCATTATAAGAATTAAGGTTGTTGTAAATAAGCTTTAGGTCGGATTTAAGTCTATGACGTGTGTAGGAGATGCAACTGATGGAGGGTAAAGACAGCATGGCACTCGTGTACATATGGAGTAAATGCGGAACTTTTTCATCTACATCAACGTCTACGAAGTGCCGTTCAAGCCACAACCAGGGTGTGTGGCACGGGGTGATTTCAAACCACGCATGTCCCAGATCCCAGTCCAAATCAGGACCTCGCACGTTCCTCCGGCCGCTAGGCGCATACCAAAAAGAAGTCAGGAGAACAGTACGTACTCAAACCAGGAACTGGGAGAGTGCTACGTAAACGAGCATGCAAACATGCCGTACACTGGAAAAGGGACAAATAGTGGTTAATATTACTAATAATATTAATTTATGAATGCTTCGAGATGGTGCTTCAGGCAGGAAACAAAATAATAGCGGACATTTCAAGTGGGGTGAAGTGTTAGTAATGATTTTTGTAATTAAACATGAGTGAAAAGTCTGCTCTACATAGTGAGGGTGGGGGTTTCATATGATTGTTCTATCGTAACTATTATGATTGCCATTAACATTACCATATTGCCATTGCCATATAAATGCCATTTTAAATCTATCGGTTCTGCTGTCTATTTCCTTAATCTCATTCCTGTGATCGTTTCTGCTGTAATTCGTTGGCTCTAGGAAAATATGTTTAACGTCTCTAAAAACCTTTTAGCTGCGGTTATATTTTTTCCCACGATTCTCTTAGAATATGATGTGAAAGAGTTGAAACCGGTCGTGATAGAGCATCATTAAATTGGTTAATATTCATCAATATTCAAATCGGGAAAATATTAAAAGTTTATTCACTTACAGGAAATTTGAGCGAGAATTTAAACCATTCATAATTGAGACTATACTCGAGTGTTATTTTTTCATGTAAGCAGTAGTAAGAAGCAAATATAATAATTCTAATGGAAGAAAAGATAGGTCTATAAGACTGAAATTCTCAGTAATTAACTAATCATGCATATTTGTGGCTTAAATGTGCCTTTTTTTCGCACATCTTACGCTAAGGCTTTACGTCTCACAGCTGCAGGCTTTTGGTTATTTTTTTATAAAGTGCTACGGTGAGATGTATGTCTTTATAATTGAGAAAACGTACGAATTACACACCGCTACGATGCTAACGCGATCCGTCCTTTTGAAGTTCTTCATTTTTTTAGTGATATTCTGTATAGTAAAATGCTGTACAAATCCCTAATCAAATCAAATTTATATTTTTAGCTATTATTTCGAGAAATAGTTTATAGTTTAGAAAATACTTTGGTATCACAATAAAGATGAGATAGATCGAACGCCAAATTCATTGAATTTTATGTGAAATTATATCTCCCTCATTTTACTTAAAGCATGTCATCAAAATTCCTCAAACTAAACTCGTAAAGTTTATATGGCTCTAACGAATATAAAATATCTGGCTTTCGCACGGATGACACTTTTAACCGGTAGGGAATGACAGGGAAAAGAGGTGAAGGTCCTTTCCGCCATTGTTTTCTCAGCCCTAGAGACCAAAGTGGAACTTAATGGATTCGTGACATGTGCTTGATCAGCGACTCTATTGAAATATTGAGCGCATCTTTCCTTGTCTCAGTCCGTTCTCAGCCTTTGCTACCTGTTGCATGCGGGCCATGTACACGCCCACTATTCGACCTCACAAGCGTCGGAATGTCGTAAATTTCGCAATTGCGGGAGCTTCTCGTCAGGCAATTAATTCAAGTGGGAGTTCGCCGGCCACCTTCCCGCGTCGCCCGCCGATTTGTTGTGCACCATTCAATACTCTACCGCGCAATACCGTGCAATTCATTGACATGGAACATTTAATTCTGAGCTACGATGGGAGTGGAATGTGGTTTTAGAGTATCCCGGTCACATCATTGAGTAATGCGGAATTTTATTACCGTAACCAAGACTAGTGATTCTCCACATCCAGCAATAAGGTCGACCCCATTTAGAACCATGTTGCCACTACCACCGCAACCAAACTACGTGCATACCCTCCCCTTAATTCTTAAGAATGACTGAAAAGCAAGTCGTTTTTAGCAACCAAATGAGGATTCCCGCATAGATTAGCAATAGCGCCATACTCGGAATGGTTTTTTTAATAACACTCCTTTTTGGTCATTAAACAGAATAGCAGCGTCCATTTTGCTCGCCATATTTGACTGTCGCGCTTCATATTTCCGGTTTCCGTTCAGGACGCCGGCGCTTGCCACCGTCATTTATCAGCATCGGGACAACGATGTTCGCACGTGTGGTCGTGCATTGCCGTATCGCTTTTTAATTACGTGCGTGCGCAAGCTGGGCGGTGCGCTCGGGAGGGGAACCTGGGCATTGACCAATGATCGTCTCGCGTCGAACGCTAGTGGCTCAGTCTACCGCTGTTAGGAAGAAACGAAAAAAAAAAAAAGATTTTGCATTGGGCGTCGCGACGCGGGATTTCAGTCCAGGCGAGGAGTGTGGTAGGTCAGGACCAGTCTGGTGGTGGCGCCCTTGTGTGTTCTGCAAGGCTCGGTGGCTGCAAAAACCCTGGGGCAGCGCATAAGGGCAAGGCGTGCAATGCACTTTATTCTGCACAAGCGGTGGATTTCCTGGTGTCATTTTGTTTCGTCTTTCGTTGGCGTCATCTCGCGTCTACTTGAACGCAGACTAAGATAAGTACCCTCCAATCTGGTGTCGAGTGCTGTGCTTTCATTACCGTTTCAGACTACATTCAATGGAAGTGTATCGCATTGAATGCTCTATCACTCCGAAAACTTTGCACCTAATTGTTCCCATTGACCATGGTGGTGACTTAGTTTATCGAAACCATGGTCAGTGAGAATAATAATGTGCGGTGTTTTATAAGTGATGTTTCTTTTTTCGTCTAGCAGTGATTTATCTTATTCAACGCTTTTCAATTGCACGGGTCAACTAAAATGAATAGCAGGTTGTGTTCGTGATACTAACGTAGGTGATTATTGCAACAAACGCCTTCCTTGTGGCTTTGAGATGAGCGTCAGATTATAAGAAAAATTGAAAACGTCACCATAACGCAAACTTCGAATACTGGCACCCTTGTAGTAGGCGCAGTCTCGGCTGTCGTTTTGAGTATCTGTCTCTCCTGAAAGTCTCTGGAACGATCTGTTTATGGCTCTTGGCGTCTCAGAATCTGAACTGGGATACCTTATATAATGTAACCTCATTTCTGTAGGCATCCACACTCTTTTTAGGAGATATTTATACAAAATGCACAATTTATTCAACATTCCACTACTAATTATTACTATAGCGCTCTATTATTTTTGGAACCTTCATGAATTCGACTAATTTCGTGTTTTCACCCCTTTGAACAATCTCAATGCATGTGAATAAATTCTATCGCGAACTCGTCGCACAAATCTACGTTAGGCTACAATATTAATGCGCTGTGCGTCATTTTATTATACCCGTTAATGGCGGCAGTAACTTCTAAGATAAATGAATACCCTTATCAAAAAAATATCTATTCACGCCAGCGAATTGCTGAAGCTGTAGCAGGTTCCCCCGGGGTGAAGCATCCATGTTTAGTGACGTAGTAGAGGAGAAAAGAGTGTGGCTACTGGTCTTTGGACATGAGTATGAAATCCCGACCATGTCTTAAGCTGACAACAGAAAATGGTGGCCTATACGAGAGGCCGAATGAACTGTCATTTTCTCATAATACACATTATTTTAAATTCTGTATTATTTTTTTGCGGAATAAACTCATTGATATTGCGCAACTCTTCATAATTATTTAATTCGCTAATACAGAGGCTAGGAATTTAACCAACTTAAACTTTGCACTTTCAACGCCATTTTTACTTTACGCTACCCCGAACGGTATCAGCGTTTCCTCGTCATTTAAAGAATATATTTGAGGAAAGTAGTCCAATGTAGGAATACAACCACTTTAGAGTGCACTGCTAACAAACATGATGGTTTTCTGTAGGTGACTTTGAGTATTCAATTTCAAATCTGCATCCTATCTAAACCTACCGATCAACTTCCATGAGTCTTTAAGCGATAATCTGCCTGTTGTCTTACCTACGCTGTTTTGCTTAAGGAAAACTGTTAAACATTATCTGGTTTCAGTTGAGCCGTAGGATAGGGTTCAATGGAACGTTTCAAATGCATTCAAGGTTGTTTAATGCGCCTCCGTTCTCGTGACCAGCACGAAACACGCCCGGGGAAGGCGAGCGGCCGGGAATCCATCAGCGATTAGGACGATCAGTCCATCACCTTACTGGGTTTTGAATTTCCCTCGTCGTGGCCGAGACCTACGAATATGCCATCAGAAAGGAAAGTGGTTGTCCCCCGAGAGCGATAGTGGCGGCGCTCCGTTTGTTGGGAAACTTTTTTCCTCCTTAGTAAACTACATACATGCCCACTGCTAGCTCTCCCTTGCATCGGAATGCCGTAAATTACGCAATGGTGGGAGCGTCGCCTCTTAGTCAGGCAATTGATTCCCGTGGGATTTCGCCGGCCAACCTTCCGTGTCCTATTGACATGGAACCATTAATTTTGAGCTACGATGGAAGTGTAACGTGGTTTTAGAGTATCTCTGTCACATCATTGAGTGGTACGGAATTTTAATACCGTAACCACGGACAGTGGTGCACCTGAGCCAACAATAAAGTGGAACCCATTTTGAGCCATGTTACCACTACCACCAAACTACGTGCGTTCCCTCCCCTTTAAAGTTAGAGTCAAAACCCGGTGCTGCTCACTCCAGGAATTCATAAGAATAAGTGAAAATTAAGCAGTTTTTTTAGCAACCAAATGAAGATTCCAGTATCGATTAGACATTTTGCCATACTCGGAATGGTTTTTCAAGCAAATAACACTCCTTTATGGTTATTTGATGGAAAAGCAGTTTCCATTTGGTTCGCCATATTTGATTGTCGTGCTTCATCTTTTCGGTTTCCGCTCAGGAAGCCGGCGCCATCCACCATCAATTATCAGCGTTGGTGCGACGATTTACGGGCGTGTGGTCGTACATTGCCGTATCGCTTTTAAATTACGCGCGTGCGCACGCTGGGCGGTGCGCTGGGGAGGGGAACCGGGGCGATGGCCAATGATCGCCTCTCATCGAACGCCGGTGGCTCACTCTCCCGTTGTAAGGAGGAAACGGAGAAAAAAAAGGGATTTTGGCTAGGGGCGTCGCGACGCCTCATTTCAGTCCGGGGGAGGAGTGTGGTAGGTCAGGACCAGTCTGGTGGTGGCGCCTTTGTGTGTTCTGCAAGGCTCGGAGGCTGCAACAACCCTGAGGCAGCGCATAAGGGCAAGGCGTGCACTGCACTTTATTCTGCGCTAGTGGTGGATTTCCGGGTGTCACTTTGTTTCGTCTTTCGTTGGCGTCACCACGCGTCTACTTTAACGCAGGATAAGATAAGTACCCTCCAATCTGGTGTCGAGTACTACTCTATCGTTGCAGTTTCAGGCAGTAATTAGTGGAAGTGCATCGCATTAAATAATTGTCGTAAATTCACACGTTATTTTTCCCATAGACCTTGGTTTCAAGGTACCTTGGCGTTGACTTTGTTTGTCGAAACGATGATCAATGAGAATAAGAAAGTGCGGTATTTAAAAAGTGATTCTTAATTTTTCGTCTTGGAGTGATAACTCTTATATGATACTTCTTCATTACATGTGTCAACTAAAAAAGCAATTTGTGTCCGCGATACTAACGTAGGTGTTGCGTCAAACGTCATCTTGTGACTTGTGGTGCTCCAGAGACAACTTTACAGTGGAGCCCCTATTGAGCCTCGTTACTACTTGAAGCGTGTGCAAACCACATGAATTCCCTCCACATTGGAGTCAAATCCCTGTGCTGCCCACACCAGGAATTTCAAGAATAAGTGTAAAGCAAGCGGTTTTTTGCAACTATATTAGGATTCCCGAATCCATGATACATTTTTCCGTTCTCGGCTTTGTATTAAGAAAGTATAACACTCCTCTATGGTTACCAAACAGGATAGAAGTGCACCGTCTCCATTTTGTTCCTCATATTTGGTTGTCATGGCTCATCTTTTCGGTCTCCTCCTGGGGCGCTGGTGCTTGAGGCCGTGCATTGCCGTGTCGCTTTTGAATTAAGCGCTTGCGCACGCTGGTCAGTGCGCTGGGGAGGGGGGTCGGGAAATTGGCCAATGATGGCCTCGCGTCACACGGTGGTGGCTCACTCTCGCGTCGTGTGGAGGAGACGGAGAAAGAGGAAGAGGTGTGACTTTCGCCAGGGGCGTGGTGAGGCGTCATTTCAGTCCTGGCGATAAGTGGGATAGGTCAGAACCAGTCTGCTGGTGGCGCCCCTGCGTGTTCTGCAACGCTAGGTGACTGACACCCCCCTGGGCAGCCCATTAGGGCAGGTCGTGTCCCGCACCTCATTCCGCGCCGGCTTTCCAGGTGTCATTTTGGTTCATCTTTCGTTGGGAACAGCGTCACCACCCGTCGACTTGAAGGCGGAATAAGCTAAGTACTATCATTCGAGTTGGTGTCGGGTGCTGTACTTTCGTTACAGTTTCAGCATTTACTTTGTGGATGTGAATCGCATTAAATGATCCATCACTTCGTAAATTGCACCATATTGCTCCCATCGACCGTGGTTTCAAGGTACCTTGTATATGACATTGTTTGTCAAAACCATGGTCAGTGAGAATAATAAACTGTGGAATTTAAAAAGTGATTTGCTTTCAAATCAATTTCAATTTGCTTTGAATTCTCCTAATGCTTTTCAATCTCACGTGACAACAAAAAATCTAGCTCGTTGTGTCCACGACTAACGGGTTTATTGCATCAAGCGTCTTCTTGAGACTCGGAGATAAGCGCGAGTTGAAATGAAAAGATGAGATCGCCATCCTTAACGTAAGCATCCATTGCTAACACCCTTATAAGAGGCGCAGACTCGGCTGTCGCTTTGAATATCTGTCCCTCCCGAAATATTCTAGAACGGTCTGTTTATGAAAATCTTGGCTTCTCAGATTCGGAATTGGGCTATGTTGTAGCCTCTTTTGTGCCGGCATCCACTTTCATATTCTGTAGATATTTAAACTTTTTCCTGAAGTGTACAATTTTTCTCAATATTTAACAACTTAAAGCGCTCATTTTTTTTTAATCTTCGTGAATTTGACCAGGTAGGTTTGTAGTTTCACTCATTTGAACGATATTAACGCTTTCAAATATCCGAATTCGCGAACTCCTCGCTCAAATTCACGTCGGGCTACCATAATTATGACCTGTTGGAGGCACGCCATTATTTATACCCGTTATTGGCGGCCATTACTTCAATGAGAAATTACTACTTTTAATCAAAATAATTATTAGCCACGCCAGGGATTTTCAGAATACTTTGCAATCTCCCCAGGGCAAAGCGTACGTGTTTAGTAACGTTGTTTACGTAATTGCAGGTATAAGTAGAAGTCCTTGGGGATCAGTGTGAAACCCCTCCCGCGTTTAAGTCTGACGACAGAAAATGGCGGCCAGTATGAGGCGCCATTTTCTGGCGTCAGACCTCTCAATTTTCTCATGATAGGAATGTTTTTATTTCGTATTATTTTTTGCTGGATAAAGTCATTGATGTTGCGCTACTTATCACTATAGCATAGCATTAAAGAAAATGTAAACGAGGAATATTACCTATTTAAACTTTGTATTTTCCTCATAATTTTGATCATACGCTACCCCGAACGGTATCAACGTTTTAGCGTCATTAAAAATATATAAATATAATAATATATATATAAAGGAAGTTGTCCAATGCAGAAATACTTCAAATTTACAGTGAATTGCTAACAAACATAAATGTGAGATGGGCCATATGAAAAGCATCAACATGAAAGACCACTAATTACCCAAACAACAAGAAAGAGATGTATGTTTCTCATTATTTATGGAAATATGTGGTATGGCCAAGTTGGTAAATTTTAGATATCAGAGAAAAGGGATCAATAACAACAGGAAGTGAGCTGATTGTAGGGAGGAGAGGGGGAAGAGAGGCAGCGTTCAGTGAGTGGTTATCTGGAAGTGGGCGGGTGGTGTGACGAGACTGCTTTGGTGGTACGGGAAGGCACTGTGACACTGATGAGAGGAAGATGTTCCGGGTGATTAGAATTAGTTTCTGTTAGAATTATGGGTGTGTTAAATGAGCTATAGGTTGGTTTAAAGTGTATGAGGGCAGAGGTTCCCTACAGGCGAAGACAGAGCGGCATTCGTGGACATATGGCGTAAATAGGGAACATTTTGAGAGGGGTAATTTTTTTCTGCTTGCCCCCAACAAATGACGTGAAAGCGTTTAAACCGGTCAGAGTGGCGTATACTGAAAACAGTGAGGAACATCCAAATCTTATTCAATTTCAGTGAGGTTGATTTTTATCATGTCATACTAGGGATTATTAATTTTTTAATTAATCAGTTGTAAGAAGCGTGAAGTAAATGTTATTTTATTAAAACACCAAAACCGAAAGCTTTTTGCGATTTAATAAGGTGTAGTGCCACGAGTGATTGATTAATTTTTTAAATAATTTTGAAAATTCTCCAATTACACACCGTTGCAATTCTGATGCGATCCGTACTTTAGAAATTTTAAAATAATGTTCTCTCGAGTATCCAGCCAAACCAAATCATATGGAAGTCAAACAATAACTTTTTGGAAAATATTTCAACAACTTTGTTTGGTCGAACGAAAACGAAAAACGAAAAGTTTGGTCAAATATTTTGGTAGCAATAGAAAGATGAGATATTATGTTTTTTACGCCGCCAAATTCAACGAATTGTATATGATAAGATATATCGCCCAAACAACCTTAAGCATGTCAACACGATTCCTCTAACTCAACTCGCCTACCATTCAAGTTAAATGATTATTACCTATATCTAATAACTAGCTGTTACTTGGAAAATACTTTTAGCAGCTAGGGAATCATTGGGAAGTCATTGCCTTTCTAGGATAGTTTAGCGACTCTAATAATCATCTCATATTTCCTAGTTTTGAGTCCGTCCTCAGCCTTTGCTACCTGTTGCATGCAGGACATGTACACGCCCACTCACTATTCGATTTCCCATGCATCGGAATGTCCTCAATTTTGAAATGGTGGGAGCGTGACATATCTTCGTCAAACGATTGATTCCCGTCGGTTTTTGTCGCCTATCATCCCGCATCGCCCGCCCTTTTGTCATACGTTGTCATCCATTTCCCTGGAAAATTTAATTTTGGTGACAGATGGAATTGGAACGTGATTTTAGAGTAGCTCGGCCATATCATTGAGTGATGAGGAATTTTTATAACGCAACCACGGTCAGTGGTGCACCAGAGCAGATGCCCCAGAGCAGAGCAGATGAAGATCCCCTTTTGAGACAACAAAAATAGAATGATCAGTTCTAAAATTCTTATTTCTAAAATTTGAGGTGTTATCGAGTGCAAAATGGACTATAAAATAGATAAGTAGGTCGGTTGAAGGGATACCTAATTGATCTACAATATCGTGCGGATTGAATGGCATTTGAGTGTACTAACAAATGTATTTCTTGGGGGATAAAACTTTAATGTTTACTCCATTGATTATCACCGCTAATTTATTTATTTTCTTGCCATTAGTTCTTGCCATATTGTGGACATTTGAGAGGAATTAGAGAAGCAGTATGTTTCACATCTGCAGCCCCAGGCTGTTATTTTTTTAGTGCGCCTACACCGGCAAGTAACAGTGTGGTGCGCCCGGGGCATTACGCCCATCATCGGGGTTGATAGAGGCGGCGCTTCAAATGGTGGCTAATACCCCTGAACTAGTGATGGAAAAATCGGTTTCGATTAAAATCGAAAATCGAGTTTTAATAGTCAAAGATCGAGGAAATCGAGATCGAGTCATGATCTTCGAGTTTCTATCCAAACTCGATTTTTCAACTTCGATCTTGACCATTTCGTACCGTTTCGCGATCAGAGAGCTGAGTGCGATAACGTCATCCGTACCATGTGAAAGACTTTTCTTTCTCTAAGGCCGGTAAAATTGGAAAGGCACGCCCTAGACCATAAAGAAAGCATCTCAATCAGCTGATCTTTCTTAAACATTTTAGTGATGCCGAATGGTTCCAAGCGGTGATCCCCAAACTTTAATGTGCGTACATTTGTAAATTTTTACTACTAATAATTCAAGACTTAATTCTAAGTACATTTTTAGGGATTTTTTATACTATTCAAATATGTATTATGAGCGTTTTTCGAATGAATAATAAACATGTTTTTGTACCAACTCTATTTAAAAAAAAGCCGTCGATTTTTTCGATTAATCGATCTTTTGGTTCAAATTTCGATTTTTGTTGAAAAGTCGAGCTTTTCATTTCGATTAAAAATCGATTGCTCGAAAAATCGAATTTTATCGACATTTTTCCATCACTACCCTGAACCTGTAACGAGGTCGTGCCTCATTCGCCATATTGGCATTTGCCATTTAGCTGTACAGTGTATAGGGAACACTCGTTCTTTCAATATGAACAATGTTTTAGAAGGCCCTCGGATTTTATGATTGTGCATAAGTTTAACGGAAGTTCGTTACTTTAAATCGAAGCACCGTAGGTATATGAACTGACTACCTATCTTTAAATGTTTATTTGTTCTTAGTCTGAGGAATTGACGGCGGATACTTAAACAGATACATACGTCAGATGCCCTTCTATTCACAAATTGAAGATTTTTTTATTATATCGCTCTGATCTGCTGCAATCAAAACCAGAGCAGCATTTACAGTGTCAACGAATTACGTCATCATTTGTCATTCATTCCTAAGCCTAAATTATAGCCTTCATTTCTATCCGTTCCCTTGCTAACTCCTCAATGTCCTAGTAGCTCTTCTGTTGCATGTCCTGTATTAGCTGGCCTATTTATTTGTTCCTCGGTATTTCTCGAGGGGATTACCCTTAAATTTTCCGTTCTTAAATGTTAAAAAAATTTGATTTTCGCAGGTTGTGCCCTGTCCATATGAACCTTGCCCTCTTGCTAGTGCTCCATATGGTGCTCTCCTCTTCGTCTGTTCACCTTCTCGTCTCTGATCCATTCCGACCATTTGATCTTCAGCATCCGAATCCATCACCAAGTTTCGAAAGCCTCTATTCTCTTCTGTTCCAGATTTTCAATGATCCATGTCTCTGCGCCATGTAGTATCTCCACAAGAATGTTTTCAGACTGCTTCATCCTTGGTAACCCTATTTTCTTTGAGCACACTAATTGCTTTTTCATCACTAGCGCTTTCTTTGCTTGAGCTAATCTTCGCTTGATGACATTGCACTTCTTCCAAACCATGCAATGCAGCTACCGAGATAGGCGAAGAACATCACTTCTTCAATCGCCTGTCCTTGTGGCGCTATACCTGCCTTTCTTGCTGAGAATAACAAATTAGATAAAATTAATTTTTTAATATTAATCGGTTGTGACACCTGAAAATCGCAGCTTTTTTTGCTTTATACCAAGTTGCCTTATTAATGTAACCATAAAAAAGGTTGTGTACTAGATATTGACTTGCTAGAAATGAAGGCTGTCCATTGAAATTTGGCGTCAAGTAACTCATTTGACCTTAATTTTTAACACGTGGAACATTTCTTATGCTAGAAAAATAGCAGAACTTTCCAAAAATTCCGCATTCTAAAACGTCAAGTTGCCGTGTTTGGTGATGTTATTTTACAGTATGCATTTTTTTTACATTGAATCAACAAGGGAGACAACGGAGCTGCCGGGAGGGCCAAACACGAACACTAAGTTATGTGATTGCAAAAGATTTTAGGTAGGTTAGGAAAAAGAACTGAGGTCGATAAAAGCCAATTCTTGTAATATTCCAACGTTAGATAAATGATTACGGAACTCCACTAATCTCGGAAAGGTTGAATATTTCCGGAATTAGAGGAAAGAATGCAAAATCTTTGAAATTTAATAGTCTATATCAATAATGCGCATGAAAAATATTTCGAATTTTCATAGGGGCTAATCTATTAGTTAGTAACTTTTGATATTTAGGCATGCAAAATGTTTTTAAAACGTTTTTTGAGGGTACACCCGTCGGAATAGTCTAAATAGTTACTTTGTAACAAAATACTTGCGGGCAAGGATTGCTTTGATAGTTTAAAAAAATGATGTTTTTATGAAAATTTCATTTGAAACATTTTCACCGCTTAGTGGAAATATTAAAGTTTGTGAATTCTTTTAACCATAAAAGATTTTCAACGAAATAAAAAGTCACATTTACAAACCTTTTACGATATATCTCTATCACTTACCAAACTCAACGAGAAATCTACTTGATTCTTGCCTCATTGGGATTGAAATATCTGACATAGCTATTCCAGATTTGTATTTCGTCGACCTGTAAGAGGGAGTAACTGGAGTTGTGTGGGGGGTGATTCATAGAGCGTCTCTTCCCAATCCCATATCACAGCAGCCGAGCTTCATCTGTGAATGTTTTTTTGTAGCTAATGAAGTAATATTTAGGATTTTTTTAAAAAATGTCACTCCTAATGATTGAAATATTGGCAGGAGTGGCTTGCTGTATAAAATTCACAATTGTGGCCTATTTAAATGGTTGAGAGATAATATTTTCCAGGGTAGTCTCGTAGCTAGCCGCTCAATGTTGTCGAAAGTCTTTTGGATAAGTAAGCTGCGTTTGGTATAATTGGTCCCCTCCTTAGTCATCCCACCACAAATTGAAACGGAGCGCTTTGGGGTAAAAGAAGTAAAACGATGCTTCATGATCGCAGGGGAACATAGATCACAAGAAACGCATATTTTCCCCAATAAGTTGTTTTTTATTTAAATTTGTTCGTACCCTGTTCCTTGGTGATATCATTGAAGAAGTGGACAGTATGACCTCAGTTGCTCAGTCATCGTATGATATTACCGCGCTCACTGAAACATGGTTAAGTGATAATATTGGTAATGCTAAACTTGGGTAATTCAATTATATTGTATTTAAAACGGATCATAGTATTTCAGCAACAAACAAGTAACGAGGTGGTGGTGTATTTATAGCTGTTCATAAAAGATTGAATTCATGCACCATGGCTAGTACTATCAGGTTGGTGGGGTTGGCCCATTATTTGAGTCAATAACCGGCCGTAATTAAAAAGTTTTGTTTGGGACAGTGCACATACCTCCTACATAACTCCAATTTGGAGTTGTATGAAGCTCACTGCTCTGAAGCGGAAATACTTGTAAACTGCCATAAATTCACAGAAATGATAATTCTTGTCGATTAAAATTTACCACAGATGCAATGGAACCATTATGTAAATCGCGATGTACCTCATATGTCTCCTAAAGCTAGGCGGGTGTTAGATAGTTTCACTTTTCTTGGCTTGAATGAGGTGCTAAATTGTAATAATTCTCAGCTTGATTTAGCCTTTTCAAACGATAGTAGAATTAGGATCCCATGTTTTCCAAGGAGGCTTCGACCTGAAGACGCATCCTGTAACGGATGAGAAAACGTTTGACATCTTCACGCTGACGCACACAGTTGTACCTGAAAACATAGAATCCAGTTTTTCAAGCAATTGCGGAAGCCTTTGCTCCAACTTAAATAGTAGAGTTACTTCCACAACTGATAACAACTTTCATGTGATAAGAATCATCCAGCAGTAAATTATCTGTGGAGATTAACTGATTAAATTCAGCGAAGAAATTATAACATGATTCTGTATGATTATAAAAATTGTGACTATAACCTGGTCAATGAATATTTACTAATAACAAATTGGGCTGGCGTGCAATATGTCACATATGTTAGTGATTTATTGCATTATTTTTATCAATTGCTTTATAATGGTATTGAAAATTTCACCCCAATGATAAATGTACAACCAAGTGATCTATGCCTAGTAGAGCTATGCCTAAAAAATATCTACCGTAAGATATTTAAAATTACTGGCAATGAGTTTGATTAACAAAGGTTCTCCCAGTGTAGGAAAACTTGCAAGAGTACAGTGCTATCAAATGTACTACATATCTATCGTGTAGATGAACTAATTCCCTAATATTATAAGTTTTTGGTCTTTTGTAAAAGATCTGAAAAAATATGATATGATGCCTACCCACACCAGGCAGCAGAGCCGCTTGTATAAAAATTGTAAATTTCATGTACAGTTACAAAATGAAAATATTTTGAAACAATATTATAATGCCATTCATTTAATACAGAGCTGACTATGATGTATTAGTGTGTGTTCACAAGATTAGTGTCAAAGTGTCTGGAATGGTTGTTTTAAGTCATGGATAAAGATAACAAAAGAGACGATGAAATGAAAGCCAGTGCCTTTGTGGTAAAAGGAGCAAAGTAAGAATGTACTGACATGTTATAGTAATGTTAAAAACCGTAGGAAACTGAATTTGGTGCTAAAATATCTGTAGAATGAGGCTGGTGAAAAATTAGCTCTGAAATTTAATTGGAAATTACTATGAATGCAAGGGTACATGATTCAGAGTATAATAATGCCTACCAGTTAAATTTTAATTTCTTATAGACATTGAGATACATGAATTCACGGGTGTTTAGGCCCCTGGGGAAGAATGTCAGTGGTTAATGGCATTTGAAACCTACGTTGTTTGTAACTGTAACCCATTGTTGTTCATTTAGAAACGCAGCATTTTCTCAAATATCATCCTTTAATTTTGATAACAGTATTCTCGCATATGATTACAAGAGAGATTTGTTTTCATGCAAGAAACAGAAATTTTTAAATAATAGGCTACGCCTTTTATAAAAAGAAGTAGCAGCCATCAAAGAATTCTGTGATGGCCGTGATGATGATGTGATGATCTTAAGATGTGAAATCAAGAAAAATACAAGGCTGATTTTTTACTAGCTACAGAAGGGACAGGGGAGTGTGGGAAATGGACAAATTTGCTATGAATCACCATTGCAACTACCGGTGCAATAAAAGGAGCAGCTTCTTGCGTTGGGAGATATTTTACAACGTAACGAAGACTTCGGGATATAATTGGTCAGTTGCCTATTTTTTACCTCATTGCAAAAGTTGGAATAGATTCACTTTCGTTTAAGAAGCTATATTTGTTAATCCTAGGTAACCAATGGCCCTTTTTTCAAAGAAACCTGATGAAAGAAATTTACACTAAGGACTTCGGTCAGTTAATAAGAAAAAAAATTGCCCAAGGTGATGAAGAATTGCATCGCAACCAATTTCATACGGCTGGGGACAAGTAAAGAATTCCTTTTAAGGCCTCAAAAGTATCATCACTGTATTGGCCTCCGTTGGTTCATGGAAGCATTTTGAAGGAGATAAATTCGCGCCACTTGCTGGCCTACGCGACAGTGATTTAATGAATAGATACACCGACTGAAGATGACGAGTTTATTGTTATACTTTAAAAATTGGTCAAGGTGTTGGCTGTAAAATTAGGGTTATTCAGGGTCATGTACGTGTAAAAATCACGTATAATCCTGTCCCAGGTTAGTCCAGAAAGAGTTGTAAGTTACAAAGTTAAGGGAGAAAATTCTGAACTATAAAAAAAAGTTTATAACCCCAACTGCAGTGTGTGGAGATGTGTAAGGAGACATCTTCAAGTGAATATTTCTTCTTTATATCTTCGCGATTCCATTCTGATAAATTTCACTGGATTATTACAGTTAATTTTCCGGTATGCGTGTAGGAGGACGCTACTATCAAAAACCTTCCATCCAAGATCCAGTGGCTTGCGGGTAGAAGGTGATCCAATGGCATTTGAGCTCAATGAAACAATACATCTCAAAAACTTGCCCTGAAATAATGGTCTGTGGCCGCAAAGAACAAAGCAATCAAATTCATGCCGCTTTAACCAATTTTTTGAACCCTGAATGAAGCTGTGCAACTTATAAAGCATTTTCTTTCTTCTAATACTCTTGTCGTGTCCCGGTGGATGATATAGATGAAGTCTGGGACTCGGGACTTAAAGGTAACATCGCGCGAAAACAAAGACAAAATACCAACCAATCAGAAGCCACCTAAACTGGTTAACTCAGGTATAAAAACTCGGGCAACACCAAACTCGGCACTCAGTTTCGCCCTGAGGAAGATGAGCGTGCATCTCGTCGAAACGTCTGCCGTGGAAAGCCTAACCCGGTGCCACACCCGAGAAGACATCATCCACTTGTTAAACCTGCGGGTTTTCTTCTTAAAATCTCGAAAAGCAGGATTTGAACGTAACTTATGGCTAAAGGTTCCTGTTTTTGACAACAAAATACATATGAGTACACGTTGAACCATCGATTTATGCCGAAATCTAAGAGAAAACAACATAATTACACAAGCAAAACACTTGCAGTTTTCCACTAATTAAAGATTTGATACGACTAGTTTCTATGCTACGACATCATCTTCGAGTGAAACTTTCAGGGTACATGCATGGAAAAAGAGGGTGAGGGATGAGAGAGGGACCAATCAGGGGAGGTTGGGCAGGGGTGGGGGGTGGGAAGCAGAAACCGTTACCCCGGGTAAGGAGTGAGGGCGTGTGATGGGGAGGGAGGGGGGAATCACAAACAAAAACGTGAAAAGGCCAAAAGGTTTAAGATATTTTGAGCGAGATATTTCCCTAGTCCTTAGACCATATTCGAATTTTATTTTTTAATTTCAGCGTCTGTAAGAAGTATGAGTTAAATATTATAACATTATTTGCGCAAACATATAGTTAGTTATATAAGACGAAAATTCTCAGTAATTAAATAAATAAGTCTCTAGCTTGACACTTTTAATCACGACGTACGGCTAAAAAGCCTTCAAAACAGCTGTTTTTTTATTCTTTATAAATTACTGCGGTGACTAACGGATAAATTTTAATTAATAGTTGAGAAAACATGCAAACTACGCTCCGTTAGTTTTTTGACGAAGTGTAAGTGTTAAAAGTTCCTAATTGTGACAATATTCTCCCCCTGGAGCGCACAGCCGTAATCTATCCCATGTAAAACAGCTTGTATTTTCAGGCAAATTGTTCGAAAAGTAGTTCGGCAAGGGGTTAATATTTTGATATCATTGGGAGGTTTATCTTTAAAAAGGAGGATGAGAGGCTTTTCTTTAAAATGAGGCTAAATTCATCAAATTCTACTTGAAGTGATTTTTCGCTCAAACTACCTTAAGTCGGATCTATGTTGATGGGTGCCGGTTACCCGCCGCTGCCGGCTGCCCTGGCGTTGTCTCGCACTTCCCCGGTGCGTGGAGGGTGAAGCATGGCATTAGTGGAAAACTGCAATTGTTTTGTTTCTGTAATTATGAAACGGTTACACCACATCACACCTGAATCTGCATTTTTGACACAGAAAACAACATGTTTCTATCCTCTCCATCTTGAATATCTCACTTCCGGCTAAGACTTCGACCAGGTAGCAAGCATTTCCGTAGTCTGTGAGTTTCAAACATTCGGAAACCACCTTTTACTCGCTTGTTACATGAAATGCTTCTTGTTGAACTTTTTTCCGAAGTAGGTATGTCCTAGACTATAAATAATACTTAGGCTAATGTTATGTCATGATTTTCCCTTGTTAATCATAACTATTTGGGTCGTCTATTGAAATTAATTGAGAAGAATTCTATTAATACAAAAGAGTACTCGATTTTGTTTCTGATTTTGGGTGGGTTACATAGGACTCGCCGTAGTGTCAAAGAATTCACATCACAGATTTTACCAACGATTATTGCAGTAAAATATTAGTTTACAAGATGCAATGCTTACAGAGCCGTTACCTTCCTTCAGGTTAAGGTAAACAATGGCCGACATTATCACATCCACCGTTCTGTAATCACGTACGATAAAATTGTTCATTTTTAACACCCATTTATAGCTCTCTGGAATCTTATCCTTAATATCATGCCTCGTTTATATATATTTATATTAATATCCGAATGAACGCCATAAAACTGGGAGCACATTAGTTTATTTATATGTATGAAGTTAAAAAAACTTTTTTCAATAAAAATGTCATCTTACAGTTTTTATCCAATGAAATGTATTAGTTATATCATTACCATAGACTTCATCTGCAATTTATTGAAAATGTCCATAAAAGGAATAAAATCAGAAGCGGAAAAAATGACCGCTACCGGCGCTTTTAGGTGTGCGGAAATCCAGTGCTTCTAGTGTTAACCGTACTATTGTTGAACTTTAATTACAGTATATTGTATTATTAGGTTGATTATAGGTATTTATGACGTTCTGTTCCGCATTTAAATCAATTTAATTGGGGCTAATATAAAAAGTAGATGAAATAAGTCAGGAGCTGTTGAATTTGATCAATACTCACGTTCCTGAAAGCAGCACTTAGCATTTCCAGGGAGACCGTCTTGAAGGGTCTCCCCTCGATTGCCGAATGAAAATTAATTTGTAAATTATTTGGGTGTGCTTCATTTTTTCCAGAGGCACGTTAGCGTGACAATTTTGTTTTGATATCACCCCTGCTCTCTTGTCCTTATCCAAATCCTTATCCTGTCTCTTTTGTCTTTATTTGTTTGTCATTTTCCTTCGGGTTTTGGTAGGACAATTCCTCTCAATGAAGAAAAGGTCTCATGGTGGAAGGTAAATTAGGGCACGTCACATTACACTAATATTTGTAACTGATGCCTGAAATACTTGGTAAAATAAGCAACCAGTGGTGGGAACTTAAGACTGCTGCCAAATATAAGGCAAAGCAAAATTCATGTGCCACCCCACCTGAAAAGGAGTCTGACACAAGTGATTCAGCAAAAATGTGGGGAACAATGTTGATCTTGGACAACGACCCTACAGTCAAATTACATCTTGCACATTTTTTTACGACTGGCACATTTTTATGATTGGATAGAAAATAAAGTTTCCTTTATTTAAAAGCCCCCTCACCACTAATATTCCGAATGTGGAATGCAATAGGACTGTCTGCCGTCTGGTAACCTTACGTTATATAAATGACCTCTTAATAAATTACAGGTCATGATTGAAATGCATAATCTTGGGTGTTAAAAACTCCCAGTCGTCCCTACACGAAAGATTCTAACGAACTCCCACGCCTCTTCAACTCGTCTCAAAATTCTTCGAATTAAGTTCGAGGTCCAAATACGGGAACTAATATCCTATAAAAGATAATCCGTAATCTCATTAGCGCTTATTGTTTTCTACATTGGTAAGTTAAAACATTTTTTGCCCTCTCATTGTACATCATTGGCTACGGGAAATTCTTAGCTTCCTACTTGGGTTGTTAGATTCTCATTAGAAACGCATGCATGCAACCTTCGTAATTATTCTCGAAAATATTCCAAACTAGGTAGATCTTGTGTGGTAAGGATGACAAAGTACCGAAAATCGTCAGTTCATGAAAAAATTACATAGAGAAAAGTCATGAAAAATTAACATTTAAATAAAACCGCGAGGATAAAGTTGAGGGGTAGGTTTCCGCGGGGGTTATGTTAAATGGAGGCTGGATTGTCCATTTATTCGGGTTTCCCACTGCGTATTTCTATTTCCTGGACAATATTTCAACCGGTAAACTGGACCTAAAAAAGCCTGCAGAATAGCCCGCGAAATATAGTCCAGGTAATGGAACAACGCAGGGGGAAAAAACGGAAGATCCAACCACCATCAATGAGATTAATAACATTAACAACACACATCTTATTAAGTTAAATCCTGCCCAGTACTTAGTACGTCGGACGAAGAGGGCTTAATTCTAAATTACCGCGAATTTTAGAGATATTGATGAGAACGATCTGAATTTCCTTCGAAAAGTTAATCAAAATCATAAAATTGTCGCTTATATCTCGTGACCAACTTTGTTTACGGGGTTCATAAATATCATCGCTAAGGCCATCTTGGCCTAAGTGAGGAACAGAGAATTTTAATTATGTCACAGTGTGGTACGCATTCCGGTAAACCTTTTTTTACCTGTATATTACCTTTATTTATACCCTTTTAAATAATATTTCATTTTGTAAACAATCACCAGCTACAGTCATAAATCCGAAGTTTGGTTTGTTGCAGCTCTATATTATTGGAAGTTGAATCTTCTAGAGTACATTAGATGTTTTTGTCGTCATCTCCAGTTAAAAATGATATTCAGTTATAGAAATAGACTTTCCACGGTATCTAATCTGCCATATTGTAGCATCGGTAAAATTCTATTAGTAAATGTCCTCGCATAACTAGGGTGCCCAGCCGTTCGGTTTTCCACCAAAAGGTTTGGTATTAAAAGTAATCCTTTTCGCTTATACTACTTAAAAATATTGCTTTCACTAATGGCAGTCCCATTTGGGCGTTAGGATGTGGCTAGCCATCGCCCTGTGGGAAGCCACTGCAAGCAGCCACCCGAGCATTGGCGGGTGAACCACGCCGTCATGGGTTAGGAGGAAATGCCTGCCCACAACCATAAAACACCTTGTGACACCTCAGAGGCTTAATCCTTTTGCTTGTGCTGTTGAAATGATATTGCTTTCACTAATGACAGTCCTAATTTGGCGTAGGGATGTGGCGACCCCATCGCCCAGTGGGAAACCACTGCAATCAGCCACCCGAGTATTGGCGGGAAAACCATGCATTCTTTAGCATTTTTTCTGTTACCTTGTGGTGTGAGTACCGATAAACCTTTTAATCTTAATTATATATTTATATAAATTTAAATAATATTTTATAAGTTGCATGAAATCATCAACTGCAGTCATAAATCCTAAGCTTGGTTGGCTGCAGGTCTATATTATTGAAAAGCTAATATTCTGGAGTTAATGCTCACAAGTTAAAGAAACTTAAAAATAATATATTCATTTATAGAAATAGACTATTTCCTCTACGTCACATCTGCCATTTTGGAGCAACGTTTCAACGCAACTTTCTATTTGTGAGATGCTCTCGCCAATCTAGGGTTGTCGTCCGTTCGGTTTTCCACCGAACTATTTTGTATTAAAATTGTTTGTACTCGACAAAGAAGTGTTTGGTAAAATTAAAACAAAGTGCTATCAAATTTTTCCTTAGTATAATTCGGAAGTTATGTTCACTGATAGCGGTTATGGAATTGGAATAGATTTAAAAGATATATTGACATAGTTTTGCATTTGAATTATAACCAGAATCGAGTCACAGTGGGCGGAAATCGGAAAAAGCTGGTCAACAGTCCAAAACTCCTTTTGTGGTATGTAACCTTTAAATTTCGCATATAAACTACAATGGATGGTGCATATGGTGTAGCACGTCACTTTTCATGGTCTCACGAGTTTATTAGATACAGAGGCTCAAATATGACCAAATTTCCCAAAAAACGCCGGTCTTCAGTTTTATCCGAAAATCTTCAAAGTTGGTGAAGTTGAGGAAGGATATTTTGTGAAACAAAAAAATAATGTGCTCAATTGAGGTGGTGTTTTCCTTCTCTATTCCTTAGTTTCAGGGATAATTTTTGATAACTGCGTGCTATGACATCACAAAATGGCGGACGCCGATTTCAAACGAAATTTTACATAAAGTAGTAAATGTGAAAGGCTTTTAGGCGGAAACCTGTGAAGTGAATTATATCGGAGCAATTTAGGAAGTGTTTATAAGGTTTATCTGAAGAGAACTTACATAATCGAGTAAATATATTGGATTTTTTATGGCGTGTCGGAGTCCGGCTCTCCTCACAGTCTATAATGAAGTCATCGCGAGGATATCGAGTAGTCGGAATGGATAAGTGCACGCGTAATCGCAGTCAAGTTACTATTCTTTAAATAAAGTTCCAGAAACGTACTTCATATTCACACATTTTAACTCATGAAAAGGTACGTATTTTTCCTATAGAGTATACACGTCCTTCCATAAAGACAGCAGCTGGGATTCTTTTACCTTCCCATTCCTACCTCACCCTCACATCTCCTCCTCATCCCCCCAAAGAGAATAGACAAATGTTTATCTTAGAATTCAACATTACCATTTCTATTTAGCAATGGATTGTGGACTTATGATTGCTCAGAAATTTTTATTGATTCGGAAATCGCAAAAAACATGCCATGTGGAAGGACTAAAGCTGTTTCAATTCGCCAAAATATATTTGATTCTTATTCTGTAGACGTTTTTATTCAAATTCTTGGATCAGGTTACTTTTCATTCACAAGCAAAGCTTCCAATAAAGGCAGCAGAAATTTGTTTCCTATCTGCATTCCTTATTTTAATCCAAGTTCAGCTCATTATGCTTTACTTCATGGTTTTTATTTATGTTTTTGCCTTATTTTAATAAAAAAAGACCGCATGTTAAATTTCTACAAATAATCAAATGTTATGTCATTCGCAATTCATCAAAATGTTACCAAAATGTTTGAAAAGAATTTTATTTAAATCTATTCAATATATTTTCATATCCAGCTGATAATGCCTTTGTAAATTATGGAAAATAAAAATCTGTATTTTTATACTTAAAGAATTAATTCTAATTAGTTGCTACAAATTGTAATTGCCATATTATTTTAATGCTGATCAATTCACGTCAAAATGTTTAGATGTGGATGTTAAAATTAACCAACTAAAATTGATTATGAATTTCCATCATCTGCAAAAAGGTCACTTAAAAACTTTTGTGAATTTGTAGTATTAGAATGAGCACAAATTCTTTGTCACGTACCTACTACATGGTTGTCTTTATACCTAGCTCTTTGCGGACTTGGGGAAAAATAATCTGATCTAAAAGCGTATTTTCTTAAACAAGGTAAAAATAAGTGATACATTAGTGCGGAAATTTGATGCCTATGACGGTGAAGCAAGAATTGGAGACGCTGATAAAATATCTGTAGCCGAGATGAATTAAAATTTGTATAAATAAATCTGCAGCTGGTCCTTTTGATGCAAAAGTTTTGTTATTAGAAAGCATATCTAGTACGTCTATAATATTTTACCATGCTGTGAAGAATTTAATTGTTCAGTTAAATCAGAAAAACAATGATGAATATTTTGGTTTCATTGCAAATACTGGACAAAGAAGTGCATCACATTCACGTGCTTGAAAACTAAAACAAGAGTTCAATGTGATTTATGAAAGGGCAGTTGAGTACTGCAAGATTCTTATTTGATTTGGATAAATCTCCATTCAAATATTTCGGTATTTTCGAGATAAAAGATAATATACAATGGTCGCAGCTGGAGTTGGGTGTAGATAGTCTCAAAATAACTGACGAAGTTAATACTGATGCTTTGTAAACAAAATATCCATCAGTAAAAGCAGCATTACTGGGAACTATAAAAAGAGAGGAGTCGCTGGCATTGATACGTGGAAAGCTTTGCTAATAAAGTCTGGAATTAATGTGTTTCCCAATTTGCAAAAATCGCTTAAGTTTATGCATTCAATTCCTGAGAGTAATATGTATGCAAAATGAGTATTTTAGATAGTGAGAAACATTTGAATGGATGACAGAAATATATTTGACCTAGATGTGGCAAAATCTGAATTACAAATTAAACTCAATTTTGATACGTCATGCTCAGAATTTTATGATTCGATAAAAACGAAACCAAATGTTCAAGAGGCTACTAAAAGCAGTCCAAAATATACTAGCAAAGATGTTAACTAAATCCTTCTTTAATTTGAAATGATATTTCAAAAATATATTTTTTTCTTGTTTAATTTATGTCATGTACACATATTTTTGTGCCGTATTATGTTAGTTTATTCTCGACTCAGATTCATTTTTAATTTTTTTTATTAATGAAAGTTCAATTTATTTATTCAATTTAATTACTAAAGATTTAATCAATACTTGCTTATGTACGTGATTAATGTACTATTGTTTTTTAGGTTTAAATGTGTCATTTTTGAACTTTTCACAAATTTATTAATGAATTCAGTTGTTTTTAGTGTAATTTTCATTAAACCATTATTGTTATTGCTTTACTGTATCTCTTAGAGGGCTTGCAAATTTACTAGCTCAAGGTAAGTGCCTTGCCTTGAAACGCAAGTTACATTTGTTTTATTTCTTTTAACGGAGTTAAGTTTCAAATAATGTGATTCTATTTACTATACTTTATTAAAAAGGCACAAATAATTCCAATTCTGTAATTTTGTCCGTAACCTATGTAGTAGTTCTTGATAATGCTGTTATTTAAAGTAAAAATCTTAATTAGAAATAATATTGAAACAATCCGATTAATGTTACAATTCATTGAATTTTTCACCCTTTTAAGTTAAGAATACCTTGTACCTAAAAAGTTATTACTTTGTAACTATTTATTTCTTTCTTTAATTGAAAAAGTAACGATGGGCGCTCCAAGGAGGAGAAGCTTGATTTAAATTCCGCGTTTGGTAATGACACCATAAAAAGGTGGCACCCCTACGCATATCTGATGCAACATGCCCTACTTTTTATTTGAATTTGCGTCAGTTTCTCTGGCCATTACCTTTAGTGCAGCTTGTCTACAGAATTAAATTTTTGGAATCAGGAAACAGCAAAAACACGCGTCACCTTGCTCTGTTGCTTTCTCTCTTGCACCTTCAGTGAATAAGTAACAAACGTATTTATTAGGTTTTTTTTCTTTATCGCGCCCAGCCATGTTTATCGTCTGTCCAACATTGATCCACCTCTCGTCTGTGTACACAATCTCCCTTCACTCACGGTATACTCACGTATATTTTTTTCAATAGTCTTAAATAATTATGAAGCCAACGAATAATATCGTCTCTTTCAATAAGCATGCTTCGCCTACCCCTGCGTTTGTATACGAAGCCTTGGTCAACAAGAAGACGGTATTACGTGGTCCTCTTGAAATTAAGAAGATCTTTATGTATATCTACGGAGTTTAGAACGGTTTTTAGAGTTGGAGGAAAATTTTTCATGAATGATTCATGAACTTTCCTGCGAAGTCCCGATCTTACGAAATCATCATACATCACTGATCTCGCATTCGAATAAGGTTTATTTTTTTTCTTTTTCGAAGGAGTAAGCAATGCACCGCGGGATGATTCCTTTCTAACCCTGTAGATAGTAGACTTGTGAGCACCCGGTGTCTTTCAAGGTATCTTTGCAGGCTTTAGCGACATTGAACGATTTGTTGAAATATTTGAACAATTTTAAACACTTTTTCTCTTTCACGGCTTCACAACTTCGCCCTTTTCCTCCGCTTAGTTTCGGACATGGCGATAGCACACTGTTGGAAATAAATTGATATGGAAGATACTCCATAGTGCTGTTGAACTATTCTGCACACCACACACCACTTGCTCATGCATAGAAATCTGATGAGAAACTAAACGCCTTCGCCCATTCTTTCCCTGGTCCCTTGCACCGACGGGTTGCTTCTCATGCAGATGTTTTATGGCACCTTCTTCACGAAACTTCTATAAATACCCAATATACACTCATTATCAGTCAAAGGCCATGCACTGGATAAGAATATCCCTCGTACGAATCCATTCGCATTTTCTGCCGAAAGGCACGGAAGACGTTTACCACTTCTTTCTTGGCTGTCAAATATTTCTTTCTGAATGCTTCAGTGTTAACGTATTTTCATCAGTCAAGTTCTTGAAACTAGTATATTCTAATAAAATATTTTACTACTGACCTAACTAAATGTCATACAAAAAACTATTATCTTCGATAGCAAAGAAGCGTGAGTAATTAAAGTATCAAGCTCATTCTCAGACCGAGAATCTCCCTTCCACGCGATAGGTTAGCTGGCAGGACAGAACCAGCGGCGGAATTATGGCGCGTCGAAAATATTTGGCGACATAAAAAATTCATAACTCCCTTTGTAACAGAGATAGATTTACGATTATTTCACCAAAAACAAATATAAAGTTTTATCTAAATTTCATACGCAGCATATATGGATTTATATCGTGAGATACGAAAGTGAACAGCACTTTAGTAGCTTTTTACCTTGCAAAACTCAAAATATTTTGTCAAAAAGATATTTAAATGAATACAACAACAATTAAACTCAGTTAAAAACAAATTAAAGCTAACCCTTATAGAGGGAAATGTATGTAAAACTTTTTGTATGAGTTTTAACGTCATATTGTAAACCGTTTGTCTGCAAATAGGTGAGGAAGCTAAAATCAGAAGCGCTCCGTTACTATCGGAAATTCAAGGAAATATTTTTTATAACATTTATTTCATACTAAATCGATTAATTATTGCAACCACTATATGTAGCATCTTTTTTGCTTCAGAAAATGTCTTTTTATATTGGATAGCATCACATTAATTTTCCTGCTGTCATTGGCAAAGTTGCACCTAAGGCCTTATGGAGATTTACATGGGAATCGGATCTCCATAAGAGCCCATACTCTTAAATGTAGAACGCGCTATACCGCCTTTGATGCGGCTTCTGATGTTGTCTTGTTTCTCTCCCTCTGTCCCGTATGTCATTAAACTCTCACTCTGTCCTCTATCCACCTTTCGACCTACCTACTCTATAACTATTCTTTTCCTCTTGACCAAAAATCATTAGCTTCTCTTTTCACACCCACGTGTATTAAATGTCAACTGTAATCTGCTAATCGCAATCGCCAGGTTGTTAATCTGCATACCAGGCAATCCTAAGATACTTCACAGGTCTCTGTTTGGAAATCTTACATCGCAAGGTTAAATAGCGAGTTTTTGACATTGTAATTTCCGCAATGTATTTTATTCATGTTTTTGTTTTCGGGAACACTGAATGTAGCAATAAATGTTACCGAAAGCAAAAACGTGAAAGATGCAACACTCAGAAAACTTGTATAAAAAATGTATTTTATTGTTCATTACCATGGTTTCGTTGCAAAGAAACATCATCAGGTGTTGATGTTGCTTGCCTGACCTGATGATGCTTCTGTTCAACGAAACCATGGTCATGAACAATATGATACGTTGTGGAATTTTGCAGTGTTATATATTCACCTTTCAATCCAACCCAAAGATCGCTGGTTCTAATCCCGCCTCGGGCATGAGTGTCTTCATTTTCTTAGGATTTGCGTCCAATATAATAGCGCAGTTTACAGAAAATCAGGCAATTTGTGAATATATTCAATGCCGTTTGAGGAAGGAAATCACGTGAACGAAGTATCCATGGTGGTGGTCTTTGTTTAAACTATATTATAGTGAAAAATGGCTAACTTTTCATTTTTTTCTAAGCCAAATCAGTATATTTCAACTGCGCTATTATCTTGGACGGGCAAGGATAAAGATGGGCAAAGTGTGGTGGAAGTAGCGGAAGACAATGTTTATCGTGAAGCCTATCGTGAGTAGGCCTTTCCGAATAAACTTTCCTGAAGCCACGTGTGTTTCTGAACAGCCAGTTAATTTTATCCCAAAATTCGGGCGTTTACCTAGCAATAACTTTTTAAAATATCTATACACTACTGACATAGTGACTATAGACTTATGGTTATAATTTTCAACTTTAGTTCTCTGCCTCCTTTGAAGATGGGTATGACAGTTGCCATTTTCCAGTCAGATAATATTTCACCATTGTGACGAGGAAAAGACTTAACTAGATTGAGGAACTACAGCTTTTGCTCCCAGTTTTAATGCATCCGCGGGTATATTATCAGGTTTCATTGATTTGTTCTGATGTTTGCATCGATCCACAGGAGTGGATATGTAGCCAAACAAAATGTAAGTCGGTCAAAATAAAAAAAAACGATTCTGTAATTTATCGGCATAGCTTGTGGGAGGCAAGAGCAAGGGTAAGCTCAAGGGACATAAAGGGAAGATATCCTAGAAGGCCTTTCTCAATTGGTTTCTCGTGACAGTTCCGCGTGCTTATTTATCACTTTGAACTTTAGTATTCCTTTACTTTAGAACTTCATTCGTGATTTTCTGCATTTGGCGTGCACCCGGGGATCGGGTTAGTGCGGTGGTAACAGTGCTGTATTCCCACCCCGATGCCACGGGTTCGAATCCCGGCAATCCCGATCCCTGGTTGTTCATTTATTTCAGACCAACCGCCGAGGTCATTTTCCCCATTAAGAACAGGATGGTAGGTTTGGTAAAGGAACAATAATTTGGGGGATGGAAGACGGGTGGAGAAAAACCCGGCATTAGCCAACTATCAAGTCCTGTACACACGGTGGCATTTCTGGAAGTGACTAGCAATAAATTTCTCCGAACAACCAAATCTCATACTATCTGATGATTATATCGCATGCCAGTAGATGTGATAGCATGAATCGAATAGAGCAGGGGTTCCCAACATTTTAGCAACCGCGTACCACTTCAATTATTTAGAATTTTTGCGTAACAACAGTCCTATATTTTTTATAAACATATATTTCCTTTCACAAAAGTGCCCAATGGCTTGTTTTATTTTAATTAAATTGCTGAGAAAACTTCATATTTAACTATTAATGCACTTGCATTTCATTTTTTCAACTCTTTATCAAGGCAATAAATAAATAAATAATTATATATATATATAATATGCCAAGAGGGTGGCCGATAAAAATATAGATACAGAAAAAAATGACACAAATTTAAACTTCCGATATTTTGGTGAAGATATTAGCTTCACCTTTCTCTAGGAGAAGAGTAGGAATCTATAGTAGTAGGAGTAGGAGTAGGAAGTATATATATATAATCGGTGGTACGCGTACCACATGCATATATATATATGCATGTGGTACGCGTACCACCGATTGGGAACCCCTGGAATAGAGTAATAATATTGTATGAAGAGGATGATTTCGTTGTTGAAGTGTTGAATATTGATCCAAATAATCAGTGATTATTGAAATAAGTTTTTAAATTCATATGCTTTGTTATGTATTCTTCCAAGGACGCCGGCCCCGGTGGCGGTGGGATAAAGTCCTTGCCTGCTAATCCCTGGGTCTCGGGTTTGAGTCCCACCTGGGTCGGTTTTTCTCTGGCCAGGGCACGGATGTTTCTGTGAAGTTCTACTGGTTCAGCCCCTGAGAAACCTGATGACAAGTCAAAATGCCTTATCGGGATTCTAGGGACATACGGACCACCATAATCGTCTGGGAATGAAAAAGCAATTATGCACTCAAACAAAGCATATTAGCAACAATGACGATATTAAATCAACTCTAATCAAAGCAATTATTCATATTTTACTATTATCGCAAATTATGGCCTTTACAACCATCATCCATTTCACACGAAAATCAGTCATCCGCGCTTCATTGTTGCCACGACTCAGGCACTGCCTATGGGTTCGTGTATTCACATTGGCTAAATGTTGCTCGCCATCGGTTTCCGCCCTTCCATCCGACATGGCCCGGGGCAGGATTGCAGGCCAATTTAGGCATGACAAATGTTCCCGTCTGTACAGGACTTTAACGAACTGCGGTATAAGGATCGCATTTTATCCCATCCGATGGACGGAGCACTACACCTGCAGCGTCTTCCTCAAGACACCTAAGTAGGAATCGAGATGCCATGGATGAATCTCCACCACGGTCGAGATTAGAACCAAGGCCCTCGGGACCTCGACCACCACAACAACCCGATCCCTTCCCGATCCCTAATTGGATGCTGTGCGGAGAAAACTTCAAGCGTAGTGTTCTGTCCGTCGGGTGAGACGTTGAACTGTGGTCTCCTTTACCCCTTTCGTTAACGGAGTAGATAAGTGTACTTCCTCCCACTTTATTGCATGGAACCAAAAATTGGGCCTTCCAGGGGTGTAAGCAAAAGATAGTGGGTATGAGTAAGCATATATGCTGAGATGTGGTTGCGCCAAAAACAGAAGGTTCAGTGTCAGGAATGAGTGGACGATGAAAGAATGTGGAATGGATGCTCCGTTAACGGACATGTATGAAAGGTTCTTGCTTCGTTGGTTCGGCCACGTAGTGAAAATGGAAAAGAGTCGAATAACGAAGCAGACTGATGATAGAGGAGTGAATGGTGTGAGAGGAAGAGGTGGACCGAATGTGGTGGAAGATACTCTTAAGAGAAGGAATATTGGGACTCTTAGGAGGGTGTGAACGAGGCAATCCAACTGAACCGAAAGAGAAATGCTAAGGATAGGGTTGCATGTTGGAAATTATTAATGTAGAGTCAGTTTTACAGGCCTATCACCGATAATTACTGTTCTTTGACTGTGGTATGTGTTAGACGTGGGTGCCCTGCGGCGCTGGACCTTTTCCGCACGCCGCCTACGCCGAAATCATGTTCGGCGCGAAATCGGCGCGAGTACGATCATTGGTACTGTTGGCACTTTGTTAATCAGTTGCGACGGGTGGAGGGTCGTTGGACTTACCTTGTGGGTAGTAGCCAGAAGGCATAGACGCTTAACTTCCTAGAGATGATCTCTCCTCAAAATATGACCGCGACTACAGTTATTACAACGCTACCAAAAAATTGCAAGTGTTCTAGTTCGATGGCGAAATTTTTTTTCATTTCGCGCTTTGCCATTCTGTCACATACATCTGTGCTTGAATTCTGTTTCTTCATGGTGCCATGACGCAAGCATTGCGTCGTAGTGAAGAAACAGAAATCCACCCCTGGAAAGTTATAACACTTTATTCGGTCCACGCCGTATGCGCCGTCATGTCGGAAGAGGGTCGCACAGTGGTCCGGATCGCGAAAAAGAGGGACAAAAATCAGATTTTTGTCAGATTACTTTGAAAATTGTCATTTATATGTTTTAAGACGCGCTTAGTTCATTTATGCTGTTATTTTCAACAAAAGATAATTATTTTAGAAGATATTGAGAATTTTAATGCTAAATTAACCGATAATAAGGAGACTGCATAGAAAACGCCTGTTATTATTAAATATGCAAATGTATTTGCATAATATGACTTCTAGACCTTTAAATTAGTAAATAATTTAAAAAAAAATGGGTAAATGTAAGGCAGTTAGAGGAATTGATTCTAACGTTGAAGTGATTGCGATTATCAGCTAGCAGAGGTAGTGCCACTGAAACTAAAAAATAAGTAATTATTAAATAAATATTAAAACGGTTTTTAGTGCAAATTAACTCATTAATGTTAGTAAAAACATAATTAGTATCTTCATAACTTTACAATTTATATAATTTCAAATCAGATCCTCCTGAATTCCACTCTTCCTCGCATTCACTCGCTGAGTCAGGATATTCTTGCAAGAGCTCACGGACCTCTTTAGGCAGATCTTTTAGGCCACGGTATTTATTTAATTCAGCAACTAATGTACCTACTGACTAATGGATCAGAGGTCAGGATCAGTCTCCGGAAAACGTCCTCAGTCATGTGGAATCTTGAAATTTTTCTTGCGTGATGCTCGCAGTAAGTTTTTATATCTTTATTCCGCAATTCCTGAGCCTCCTCCGAAAAGCTCTCCAATTAGAAGAAGAGCTGACTCAATCACATCTGCACCATGCAGCAGAATTTTATGTACTGTGAGTGGCATGTAGAACCACTCATAATATTTAACATAACATTTTTCCGGGTCCTTAAAATATTCTTTAAATTTTGGGGGATCAATTATAAGGCCGCATGACGAAGCTCTCAAAATATTTGAAAATTTAATGATAAGTTCATCTTCTACCCCTGAAAATCAATTTTATATTTTATTTCATGTGAAAAGCGTTGAAGTAAAAGAAGATTTTTGTAAAATAAATGGATCCTTGACAGTGATTTCAGCTGATAGGCGGGCATTTTTGAAGAAGCGCCTAGCTGTGTTGCCATCATTCGATGTGCCATATTTTGGCTTTGGTAGATCAACTAATAGACCCATTCTACTTTTAAATTTCTCCTGAAGTACCTTCTTTCTTTTCCCTCTTCCACTTTTTCAATATTCGTTTTGCCCGTTTAGGGGGGGTCATCGTATTACCTAGAGACGCTTCTGCGCGGCATGTCCTCTCTCTCTCTTAGATTCATGGCTGTATACGAAGACAGTTCTGCGGGGAAAGTATTTTTTCTAAGGAATTTAGTTTTCCTTCTTTTTGACCGGATAGTGACATCCGAAAATTGTTTGATTGGCCTACCCTTTTTTTTATTAGATGTGCTTGATAAAAAAGGCTTATTACTTAGACAATAGCCCAAGGGATCACAATTAAAACAGAGGGAAAATACGAACCTTGGGTGCTTGGAAAGTTACGATACACATCAGGGAAATCAACGATTTGATCCAACCAAGTCGCATACCTCTATACAAAAAAAGAGTTCATTTGAGAGTAAGCTCTCCATCCTTTCTCGTTACCAACAAAAAAATTTACTTTCAAAAAATTTTTGAGCTAATTTTTTGCGTGCTCATCTCCGTGTAAAATGTAGGCAATCCTCAAGAAGTCCCGTCAAATTACTTTTCCGGTCGTCCATTGACTCTCCTTTTTTCTCCTGCATTTTACCGTGAAGTTGCTTCCGCGTAAATGTTAATGCTGTGAGTTAAAAATTAGAATCACTGGTTCGTTAAATACTGAACAATATTCTTTCTTCTAGAAAGTTAGGAGTTTAAACGGAAGCAAAAACAATGCAAAATTAAGTGTGGTACCCCGTACTACATCAACTTGAAAAACGGAAATAAAAGAGAAATAGCATACCTGTTTAATTATCCTTATCGCTGTGGTGGCCAGGAACAAAAAAATCATTGAATCACAACACTAACACTTACTTCAGAGATCACTGCAAATCACGAAAACTATTGCCAACCGAGTACCCAACGACTATGAACTGGCATGTGTACACATCGATGGAAAAGGACCAACTGAAGAGCACCAAAATGTTTCGACTGGAGCATGGAGGAGGTTAAGTAGAGAAGTTACCACCACCCCCAAGAACCTGGGTCTACCCCCGAGGATAACCAGGAGGGTTTTTGGATGACCGCATAGAGAGAAATGTGCAATGCCTGAATTTTATGCGAAAATGCCTACCAGCGGCAGCCCTCCAATAAAACCCATCTGGAAAGATGAACCTGGAGGTTAAATACCATATCTGTTAACACGTGCAATTTCACTTGCAGGTCAAAGAAACCGCCTTTAGGCAATAAACACAAGTTGGGTGGTGCGTTAAGTAGGGATAGTAAAATATCCCGACTAAGGACCTTACCCACTACCCTTGGGTCCGGCACGTGTGCGGGTAACGGGTCTCCTGTCACTTAGGCTTTGAGGAAAGGGACATCAAGAGGTGGGTTTTCCCAGCAGCAGTGCATACAAACAGTCTTATATACTTCCAACGATTAACAAAATTCGATGGGAATCGTACTGAAAAGCGGTTGAAGAAAATATTTTCCTCCTCTTCTAGCGTCACAATTTCGCTTAGTATCGCAGTCTGAAATTCATTCTCTTGCTCTTTCTAGAGTAAATTCGGCCAATAACAGAATATAATAGATAAAAACATAGTAACCTTCTTCATTTTTAAAATCATAATCAATAAAACATTGGAAAAGACGTATATTACAATGTGTCTCCACTGTGACGAAGCTCGCGTGTCTAGTGCAGACGCCCACGTCCGCGGCAGAGAGTCACATAAGTCGTTGCCATTCACTTATTTGCAAATATTTGCAGCTAAATCCTTTACTAATATCTTTCTAATATAACCCACTCTTGCCACTATAAGAATCTCCGTGTCACTCGGTGTCACTCTTTTTATAATCCAACGTTTATGCGAAATTTTCGAGAAAAAATGATTCCTCTTGAAGAACTCCTTCAGCAATCATCACAACCACTACAAGATTGAAACCTAGTTTTTCTCATAGTATAGTGTCCATATTATTATAATCCACACTCATTTTACCAATTTTTTATACGAAATAGAGCAAACAAATTGTTAAAAATGTGTATTTTTCGAAAAAATTAAAAGAGCGCGGATTAGCTAAAATTAGCTCTACTTTGAAGCGATTTACTAAACTTAACAAAACTTTTTATGCAAAACTAAGTGTGCGGTAAGATTCCCCGGACATAATGCTACAATAAATGCATATTTAAAGTGAGTTTCAAGAAAGTCGAAAAAATGACTTTTGTCCGCCTTTTTTCGGATCCGGACCACTGTGGGTCGGCGCCCACCTCTAGTATGTATTCTAACAGTAGACTAATGATAACACCTAGTTTCTCTCCACCCCTTCTCCGTACCCCACATAATCCCTCCCTTACCAACTTACTTGTCCTCAATGGCGCAAATGACCTGAGTTGTCTGTCGTCTTCTTCAAATAACCAACCAACCTATATGTCTTACAAAAAATATGCTACCTTTTTTCCATTTTATCCGGAGTTATGTTAGGTATTATTTTATTATTTATTTTTTATCATTCTCGCAATCACTCAATCATTGATCCGCGTTTCAGCACCGTTGACCTTTCAGCTTCAGTAACTCACGATACGGTGCTGCGCGCAAGTCCCTGAGTTTACTCAGAAACATACTGGTACGGGATTTGTTGTGACAACAAGTCGAGGTAGTGAGGCAATACAGGTGCTAAACTAACCCTTTTCGCTTGCGCTGTTTAAAAAATATCGCTTTCACTGATGACAGTCCTAATTTGGCGTAGGGATGTAGCGACCCCATCGCCCAGTGGGAAATCAATGTTGGCCGGCTCGGGTGGCTTAAGATAAGCCACCCGAGTATTGGCGGGTAAACCATGCATTCTTGGGTTAGGATTAAATGCCTGCGCACAATCAGAATACACCTATTGGCACCTCCGAGGCTTACTACTTCGGTTGTAATCCTATCACCGTTGAGGCGTTGGCCCCAAAACAGAAATTATTCGATAGAGCATGATGAAAAGTTCAACCATAGGTGTTACTACCCCAGTTGGTGACCAATCCACCGTTGTCAAATACAATGTCAGCGAGCCTTTGGATTCTGGGGAGCTTGCACTGACATGCAAAAGTTAAAGAGTAGATAAGTGACTCAATTTTCGTGCTTCAACGTAAACTCACTCCTCAAAACTGGGAAACTGAAACACCTTATAGATATCATTGCCAAACAGAACATCACAATTACGGCGCTACAAGAAACCAGATATAGAGACGAAACGGCCTTCGAATCAGAAGGAAATCGGATTCTGAAAGGAAAAGGAAGCAAAAGAGAAATGAAGAACGTGCCACACCTGGGTAGTGGTGTAATCAATAAACAAATACTAGGAGCAATCACGAATTTTACCTCCAAAAATGGTAGAATCTCCACCCTTCCTTTAAGGGGACTGAACAAGATCCATGCATTGGTCAACGTACATGAACCAACGAATGAAATCAATACATCTAACCCTGCGTGGAGGATTTTTGGGAGGATCTGGAGGAATTCTTATCCAGGATTCCAACTAAAAATGTAACCGTACTCCTGGAAGATTTAAAGGCAAAACTGAAAAAGAAAGAGTTTAGGAAACTCGTTAGCAGCCATCCATCCCACAACAGGACTATTGAAATGGCGAGCGACTAGTGGAACTATGTAAAAGCTTTGATACAGTCATGAAATCGACAGCCTGTAAACATCATCCGAGAAAACAGAAAACACAGTTCACTTGGAGAGGTTGAAATTGACGATGTTGCCGTCTCAAATCATGCAAGTAAAGAAATTAAAAATTTCAGAGTCCTAAGGGGTGCAAATCAGGACTCAAATCATTTAAAATCCCAGGTTAAAGTCAATATTACTCCAAGAACACAAAGAACAAGGAAAGAAACACGAATGGCTAAATTTGACATGAAGAAACTTAAAACAAGCAGAGATTTTGAGTCAGAACTGAAGGAAAAAGAATATCAAGTATGTAAACAATTAAAGCAGGCATTGATACTGCAACAGCCACAGTTCATCTGGAGAAAAAGAAGAGACACTCTTAGTGGTCAGCGAAGGGAGATACAGCAATAGAAGAGCGCCGGCAGGAGTGGGTGGGTTATTATTGTTGTTGTTGTCGGAAAACCCCTCAAAATAAAAAAATGGAGAAGTAAAAGAAAAACACCGCTAAAAATATTTGGAATCTTAAGAGGAATTATGAAAAATAGCGTTCGACCAAGGTCAAAGAGAACTTCCAACAAAACAATACTCGGGATTTTCATAAAACCAGACCAGTTCAAGGCTACTTTAAATAGACACGTTCCTCCAAATCTCTATTTAAAGAACCAGGAAGAGAATACAGAGGACAATGATAAAGAGAACAGTCGGATCCTGGCAGACTACTTAAAGAAACTCGTTTGTTGTGAACCACAATCACAGAAATTTGATTATAACCAAAAAGGTCAAAACATCATAAATGGCTTGAAGAACAATAAAGCTGAAGGAGAAGATTAGATCATTGCAGAACTATGGAATTATGCTGATGAAGCCCTGAAGCCCTGTGCCAGCCGAATTCCTGGCCTTAACAAATACAGAATTGATCAAACGTTTGGAGGAAGTGGGAAGGAAAATTCTGAGGACTCGCACCTCGAAGATCAGAAGACGGCTCTTATAGAAGGCAAGGAAACCAGGTACTAAATAAACTGATGGAAAGAATGTCAGAAGTCATCAGAAAAAGCTACATTTTTCGGGCATATCTGCCGAATGGAACCGGGAAGATGAACGAATAAAATATTGATATTCTTCGGTAATTGGAGAACCAAGGCACGCTGGTTTCAGACGATACAAAGAGACATGCAGGAAATGGGAGTGCAGCAAACAGAGGTGAGCAACAGCAAAGCCTTCAAGTCTGGAATTGAGGCCACCCAGGGTTTCCAAGATTGAGTGAAAACCAAGACCCAAACACACCATGGACAGAGGGAAGGAGCAAGCTGGGAGAATGGAGTATTGAGCGAAGATCAAGGATGGAAAAAGCTAACCCGAATTAATGCAGTCCAAAGTTGGCCGAAACGAATAAGAAGAAGTAAACTCTTTTACCATTGGAAAACAAGATTAATATACAAAATATGCAGATTATTTGACAATTTAAGGTTTATAATATTTTTTTCTAGACAAATGAGCCAGCTGCTGCGCTGTTTATATTCGACTAACACATTCTTATTGTAGTCCCAGTAATTATTTGATCATTACTAAAAGATAAAATGGATTTAAATGGATATCTTCATCACCATCAATTCCCCCGAAGTATTTGCTTCGTATTAACCCTTAAGTAGGCGCGCTCAGTTTTTATCACACAAGTAGGCGCGTGGGGGTCTGGCTGACCCCCAAAATTTGAATTTATTTACTAATAAGTTAATGTGCATTCTGATGTTATTTCCTCCGAATATTTTAGATTTATATCATTTTAACCATAATTATTATTTATACAACAATATCGATTAATTTTATCGTAAAAATCATCATTATCGTAAATGTCCCCATGTATGCGTATAATTTCGTGGAGTTCTAATAACTTGGCTGAAATTAAAATTTAAAACATTTTTTGTCTTTTTACTCAGAAACTTATCTTCTAAATATAATAAATGGGAAAACTGTTCATTTTTGCTCACATAAGTTATGATAAAAGACGTGATATTTAACTTTGAACTTAAGTATTTTTATGATATCTCTAATACATTTATATAATCACATGACTCTAATGGAAGCAAAATATATTTTATTTAAAATGTCAGACTGAGAGTACAAAAATTCTTATGTAAATGACAAATTTTAGTGTAAATATACAATGAATTTATTTAAAAATTTAGCGCAAGACTACAAACTTGAAATACCAATTCTTGCGGTCGCATTAAAACCTTTTTCGCATGTAGTTTTCAAGTGCTTCACGCACATACACTCTTTACATTTAATGCTGTAATTTTTTTCTACATCATTTTGTCTAGGACATATTGTACATCTCCCTCTTTTTGTTGGTTCCATAAAATTCCTTTGCTCTGTCGTTGGGTGCATTGTCTTAGATACCTATGACTGTTTTCAAATGCTTTGGCAAATTATTCAGCGCTGATCTTTTTGAGATTTGCGATCCCAACAAAGTAAAACCAATATCCCTTTAAAATATCTCTGAACAATTGGAGTGCCTGGAAAATTATAAAAATGTAACATTTGGGTATTTATTCCCGCAATATCCAAAATTCTGAAAAACAGAACTAATGGCCACTGCCTGCACCTCCTGGAATTTGAGTAAATTTCGTACATTTCATCTACGGTATCAACGCCTGCCTTAGAGAAGTTATACGTGGTGATAATTTCTGGCTTCTGCATTTTCCCAGACCTGTCATCAATTTTTCTATCCTGATGAATTGACGAGACTAAAATTACATTCCTTTTTTTAGGGACATAGAATGCAAAAGAGCTACTTTTTTCTTTCATATTTTTTCACACTCACTAGTTGCATAGGTATTTCCTTTTTGTTCTTTCATAAGGTCCCAAGTTGAGTGGTTTATTTACAGCAGTTCCTTCACTAATGGAATGCTGGAATACCAATTATCTGCAGTCACGTTCCTTCCTGTACCTTCAATAGCTCTAACTTAACACACCACTTCTGAATGTGGCATATAGGACACTTCAAATGGGCCTTCTGGCTGAATCCCTTAGTACACTTCCATAGTTTTGGTGCACATAATCCTAGCATCAGTAAAAGCAAAAAATGTGTATCCCATATTTAGCAGGCTTACTGGGTATGAACGGTATGAACTGACGAAATGGACACTTTCCTCGAAATGGGACCAGTAGTTAGTCTATTGTATTAAAGCTTCCTGACTGATAATTTTCCTCACAATTTTGAACGAATAATTAAAAAAATATCCCGAAATGGAGCTCATTTTCTTTACGCCGTTGTTGCCTGTCGTGTATATTGTCAAATCGGATACAACGAAGCAAAAATAAAAATATTTTTAAGCTCACAGTTGAATAAAATATATCAATTCCCGTGTCATTTTGATCCCAGAGATCTTGGACAATTGTGATCCGACCAATGTAATCAACTCAATGATTGACTTTATTTCACACTCATTGGTGACCTTAGCATCGCGTTCTCTTGAAAATGACTGAGAGACACGCGAAATGAACAGATTTGTACACATTTCTATTGTCCGTAAAATAATGCCGTTTACCAACAGAAAAAAGCTGTCTGGGGTTTCCGCACATCTAGTGGATCCCAGTGTTCCCTCACGGCCTGTCACAATATTTACTGAACGTGTTCTTACATTTCGTGGGGGAGTAGTTTTCTTCCACAGCGACGTACCGTCCTTACCAGGTAAAATATCCGAGCCGCAACTTGCAGTTGACTGCGGGGATTGAAAAGTTTCCATTTGCATCTGATAAGTCACTTTGTTCAGATGAACTGTCATGATCTGAAATATTGACATGCTCGTCGTCCTCATTAATAGATAAATTGTCTAATTATTCTTGCGACGACACGTCTTGGATTAGATGAAAAATCAGGTTTCATTCTTCTTCGTCAGTTGTTTGAGTCATTTCAAAATAATGTGAAAACTCTGAAGAGACTCCTGTAAATTTCAGAGAATAAAATTGTAGGAATATTTACATATATTGTGTTACTACAATGTTCATTGTACTGAAAGCGTAGCAAATACTATTGTACTGATAGCGTAGCAAATACTGAATAGGCCTGAATTGTTACTAACGGATAGAAATTAACATCGGCCAGAAATACCAAGTCAGCAGATTTCCACGATCCCAGGAACTGTGGGTGTGATATTGCAAATAATATTGACACTATATATTCTGTTTTACATGAGCAGAGAAAACACTATGCAAATAAAACTCACAAATTCAAGTTTTCCAATGCAAACTAGGTACATTCCCCTTAGCTGATGGAAGATAATGTGGATACTGTGAATTTTCAAAACGGGCTGAGACAGGTTGTTTCGTACTCGGCTACTGGATTATAATAATTGGAGAGAATGACACACGCGAGTGTGCAAGGAACTGGTGAACCGGAAAGGGAAGAGAAGGCTAGAAAATAATGCCTATATAAAATAACTTCCCATTCATTATCTCACCCACTTACTTCACAAATTCTCGGAACTCATCTTCTAATTCCTCGTGTCCCATACCGATTTTTCCCCCCACCTCTACCTACCTATCCTTGCCAAGGTCATCTTATCCGAGATGCCTTTTGTCCACTTCCTCAAACATCTTGTTCCACCTCTATAGGTCACGGTCTCTCTTGACCCATAGTGTATTGCAGGACATAATGAGCAAAAATGACCAATCATAATATGTATAACGAAACACCTGAAGTGGCCAAGCAGTTTTGTGTTTTACACTTCATTTATCATAATAGTATATGGTACCACAATCATAAATACATTTTTTTTCTTACATTTTTTTTTACAAATGTTGCTTATTTGAAGAATATTTTTGTTCATTTTTTGTTCAATATAAGTAGTTTTTTGCGGAGTATATTATATATACTGAAATTTCACACCATATTCAGCAACATAGGCGAACAAGTAATTCTATTATCATTAATAACATACTATGACAAAATATTATGGTGATGTAAAAATATCCATATTTGTTTATATTTAAGTATAAAATGCAGAATTGTTAATTAAAACGGCCATACATGGGAATTATAGCATATGGATACTATGGACAGACAGTACAACGTTAGTGGGGGTCTGACAGACCCCCGCGCGCCTAGTTAAGGGTTAACAGCTTTTCGTGAAAATATATTTTATATTATATAGAGAAATATTATTTCTATCATGTTTCACCAACTCCCGTGTGTGACACCATGTAATCTCAAGTTGGAAAATTCAAGTGAAAAGGCAGGATTACACAGGTCACAAAGAGGGGTGAAATTATTCATGTCAAACAGATGTGAAAGTGAAGAGGTGGAGATACTGGAGGAAACAGAGACCAGATTGGCCTATCAGAGTAGTCTAGACAAAGCAGAGGAGGATGGAAGCGATACAGGATCGATTGATGAGAGATGGCCAGAAATCAAAAAAGGAATTCTTAATGCAGATGTCAGAAGGAAGTACAAAAACTCGAAAACAGAAGGACAGCAGAAATGTAATAATAAGAAATGCGATCAGCCGTAAAGCAAGAAAGGTCAGAGAAGAATGGATGAAAACCTATGCAAAGAGCTAGTGGGCAAACTCTCTCAGGGAAAGGTTGAAGCTTCTTACATGACTGTAAGAAGTCACTTTTAAGAACCTCTAATTGAAGGTAATATCATTCGGGGTGAAGGAAAGGAAATTCTTATCAAGCTGAGGACAAAGTGAAGAGATGGAAAGAGTACCTGGAGAAACGTTACAGCGAAGCATTGAATAGAGGATGGAGATTTTAATAGAATCCCTGCTAGAGGATGAATACTTTGTGGGTGAAGATGAAGAACGATGCAATATTGAGATAAGAGTTTGACGCTGCAGTGAAGGACTTGAGAGAGAGAGAGAGAATGGCGCCAGGAGTTAATGGAATTCCCTCGAGAGTTTATTAAGAATGCAGAAGTAAAAAATCCTGAAATCTATAAGAGTTAATTTGTGAAATATACTCAACTGAAAAAAAAACGAGAGAAGCTATTTTAGCACTAAGACTTATCATAAAGAAGAGGATTCAGTAGGACCATCCAACAAACATTTGCTTTAATAATGTAGAGAAAGCAGTTGAATACTGACTACACTGCCGAGAATAGGAGTGTCATTTGATGACAGAAGAGCAATATGCAGGCTGTATGAGGAACAGCTGGCATTGATTAAATGTGGTGGAAATTCTGAAGAAGCAGAAGTGAGGAAAGGATTACGACGAGGATGTGCATTGCCGCCAATGATCTTAAATGTATGCACTGAAATAGCCATATGTGAAATGAAGGGAAAACTAATAAAAAACACGAGAGCATGGAGGTAAAGTCAGCAGGCTACGCTTTGTTGATGAAATAGCAATTCTTGCTGATATGAAAGATCTGACGATAATGCTGAACTGTATGGACAAACTCTGAAGAAATACTACCTGAGATTAATGTTTGAAAACCAAGATAATGGCTTGTGGAAGACACCAAGAAGGCAGAATCACCGCTAAACTAGAGCAGCAAAAACTTGCGAGTTGGAAGAATTTTGTTATCTTGAAAGCTGGATCACCGGTGATAATAATAATGATAACTGTGTCATTATTCGAGAGTAGAATTAGGACTATCTATTCCTCTTTTACATTTGAATTTTCAACGGACGAACGCACACAGCCCATACCAGGAGTTGGATATCCTACGGGATATGCGGGTCTCGAACCCGTGACCCTTGGGTTGGCAGGCAAGGACTTAACTCCGCCGACATCGGGGCCGGCGATGGGAGAAGAAAGAAAGATTATGAGCAGAGTAGCCCAAGCAAAGAAGTCATTCTACCAGAAGAGAAGTCTGCTTACAGCTAGTAACACAAGCCTGGAAGTGAGGGAACACTTTGTTAAAACACATATTTGGATCATGCTTTAATATGGCGGTGAAACCTGGACAATAACTGCTGGAGAGCAAAAAAGATTGAAAGAAATTTAGATGTGGTGTTCTCGAAGAATAATGAAGGGATGGCGGCAATCACCAAAGAAGTCGTCCGAAGAGTTGGAGAGAAAAGAACTAAGATGAAACCTCTGATAAGAAAGGGATACAAACTTTTTGGGTACATATTGTGACGCAAAAGTCTACTGAAAAGAGTAATGGAAGGAGAAATGAATGGGAAAACTAATAGAGGAAGACTAAGAATGGTATGCATGAGGCACATTGTAAAAGACGTCAAAGTGAAATCACGACTTCACTTCTCAATAATTAACTTAATATACACATTTCAGACTTTACCTTGACGTGTTTGTTTCGCGCCCGCTCTGTACGCTGAAAATGTCGTCACAACGGTTTTATTTTTCTATTTGCTGCGACTGTGATTGATAATTTAATTTTTTTAATAATTGAGAACACATGCACCAGACGGTTACACGTGTAGTATTCTGACGCACTTTGCCCGTCAGAACTTCCTCATATTTAAAAAAAGTATCTCTATGGAGTGTGCAGCCATACCAGATCCCAAGATATTTCTATTTTTTGGGAAATCTCTTGAAAAAGAGTGCGATAAGTGGCTAATATTTTGGTATCATCTGAGAAAGATGAGACGTTTTTCTTTAAGATGAAGCCATATTCATAGTTTTTTTGTGTGGCGATATCTCGATCAAACAACGTTAACCTAAAACCTAAATCTAAGCGGAATCATTATCCGCGCCTGAACCGCGATTTGAACCAGCGATCTTGGATTTCCAGGTCCGGGGTGTAACCAACCTAGCTGCAGCCACCGATTCGGGAATAAAATGTTGGGAGAAGCGTCTCAGGGCACATTCAGCAAAACATAACCTTTCAGGGGTCCTCACCTTTCGAGATATTTTCGAGATTCCAAGTTGGTTTCGGGATTTTCGGGGAATCTCATCTTCCTTAGAAGGCCAGAATCACAATGTAAAGTCTTTGCAGAGTCTCATGTGTGAATATCTCCGTGTCTATCGGTGTTTAAATTATCTTTATCCCCATTTAATTGCGAAAAATTGGCCTAAAACAGTGTCTGCCATTTTTTTGTATAACAGCAGTAAAATGAGTAATACATGCATAAAAATTATGAATTGTAATATTTAAAAACCTGTTTTATCCGCCAGTACAATTTTTAATCCACTACTACTTAACATCTCTGTCTAAGTCTCTCTACACCACCTTGAATTTAGGGATTTTCAGAGAAAATTAAGGCTGGCGTTTGTTTACGAAATTTCTTCAACTTGAAGCCCTCGTGTGTTGTCTATTCGTTAGAACTGATACAATAATGACGTGTGTCATCTCATGCACCAACCAATGGAGAATGGAGCATGCAAAGTTTATACTTGAATTGCCTACCCTCCATCACCTCCTTAGCTCCTTTGCGACAACCCTTTGCGCTGTGGCGGATTTCAGTTTGTATTTTCGAAGAGTATCGACTTCCCTTTTTGTAATATCTGGTGGAGTATTCGTATATTTTACTAAGTTTTACGTGAGGGGGCCAAGAGCAGCCCATTCTAATGTCTTGATGAATGGAACACTTAGTACTCCTCCACAGGTTTATTTGCCTAGCGCGACGCGTTTAACCACGCCGTGGCCTAATCATATGCAAGGTTTTAGGGTTTAGGTCACAGGTACAGTAATGCCTCGTTTAGTGCAACCTCCTTGGCGCACATTCACTATAGTGATAATTTTTCCCTCAGGGAAATTTTTCCGATGTGACCCTCCCTTAAGCACCCTTATTTTAATTAATTTAAATTTTATTATTATTTTTTATTATAAATTATTTTAAACTTTAATTGAAAATTACCTTTTACCTCCCACCCTTGATCAAAGGCGAACTAGTCACAAGTACCAACAAACTTGCTCTCACTGGGCTCGACTTGACATAATTGTTGGCCTTCGATCTTCATATGTCTCTATATTTATATCGAAAGCCTTCATTGTACACTGGTCGCCTATATTTCTGAGCCGTTATGCCGTCAACGGACAGCCAACTAGTGGAAGTAATGCATGCCACCTCCCAAACTGTATGGCAAGCCGTGAACCAGACCAGTGAATGATCATGTGTCTTGGTTTGGCTATGCGGTTTGTCACACTGCGGAGGTCCTATGTCTTGTGGAATAAGGTGTGCCAGTCGGTAAACTTTGCGTGTTAGATGGTTGTGATTGTGCCAAGAGTTGCTTAATTCACGTGAATCATAGCTGAAGAAATATAATGGCATTAATTGAAATAAATATTAATCCAGACAAATCATAAATCTGGAGCAAAATATAAAAGTGATTGAATGCTACGAAAATGGCGAGTGTGAGAGGCATATTGCGCTTAAATTTAAAATCAGCATTTGGACAGTTCTTACCATCAATTTGAACGAAGACGAAGTTAAAACGTCAGTGTCATTAGCCTGGGCAACTACTGTGAAAAGGTTAATGCGTTCACGAAGTTCATTGCATGAAAAAATGAAAAAAAATTCTTATTTGATGGATTGATTCTAAACGGTCAAGTGATATCCCTCTTACGCAGCCAGTGATCTTCTTCATTTGAATCCTTATAGGAAGACGAAGATGATTAGAAAATATGCATGCAGAGACTCTTTAAGTGGGAGGGGAAGGGGTGGCGAAGTAAAAAGTGGGGGGGGCTAAGGTAAGGGGCGGATACCTTAACTCCCCCGCTACCATTCCTTTCCTCCCCCCTGTCCACCCCACCCATCCCTTCACTTTCAACTAGGGATATAACCTAAACCCACAAACCTTGATACCGTCTCTTAGGTCCATAACAATGCACTTACATGAGGACTTCATTGTTACGTTTTGTTGCTCAATTTAACACAGCATTGAATGAAAATAGTAGCAATAATATAAATATAAGTACATAGTTAGAAAAAAAAGTAAAAATAAAGACAACTGTATGTGTCCAGTCTGCCCATGGTTTATTCCACCACTGAATCTGTGGAAGAGAACTAGGTGTTTTACTCATCATGACCATCAACAGCTTCCACCATTTCCAGCCTGAAGTAGTTATTTACTTCATGATGTATTGTACCAAGGAGCCCCTCCCGTGAGCCAGGAATTACGGGGGGTGCAGCAACCCCCCATAGATCCTGGGAAAATAGATAAAATGGTAATCATTCCATTCCCTTCAGACCCCCAGAAAGTGGCAATCATAGTATAATTGTATAAATATATTTTTTCATGAGGGTTTCACTAAAAACCTTAATCCGCCCAAGCATGAGCATCCCTGGTTTAATATTCGCACCTATACGATTAAAAATGATGAATCACTGCAAGGGAGTTATTTGATATGGAGGGGGAGAGGGGGGGAGGTTCCAGTGGAAAGGTGACATGTACTTCTTACAAAATTAAACTCAAGATTTTGGTAAAACTGTTGGGCACTTGTAACAACACTAAACACGATTAAACACAATTCTTTTAAAAATAACTTTAATCTACTCATGTTTATAGGTCTAGTTTCTAGGTTTATAGATAGCGTCAATGAATCCCTTCTCGCGCAAATGGAGCTCGGTATGTAAATATAAATTTTGTACTTTTCTTGGAGCATGTATTTCCTTCAGGAAAATAGCACCACCACATTTACATCAAATTGTGCAAAGGTTGAAATTACAAAGTTAGCTTTTAATCACCTAAAATCAGAGAAAACTCCAGAGCATCTCATAAAGAACTATAAATGTTCTATTGAGTTCAGGGCCGTACATTGATGGTGTCCTTCGCCATTCCCTACTTGGAGGCCTAAGAAGCCTTTACTTTGGCATGCCCAATGTTATTTGTGGCAGGGAACTGTAGATAGTTTTTGTGTTCATTTCATATCAGACTTAGGTCAGATATCTTTGCCATGATAGAGATATCAGACAGAAGAAAACATGAAATGTTGAGGAGAAAACAGAATTTTCTGATTCTTTCCCAGCCTTGGAAAAAATGGAAATTTTGGGAAATTTTAATTACAGAACCAATATTTTTATGATAAACTCATTAATATTCAATTTTAATTTTGCCAAAACCACATTCATAACTGCTACTAATAGAGAGATGGGCTATCATTTTTATTTTAAAATGATATGTCACCCCAATTAAAATTTCAGAGTTCTCTATTGATCAGTCAGCAATTGTGACAAAAGTCTATGATGCACTGTTCTTAATATCAATGTGTATATTCTATTCTATCATATTTAAAGTAATGCAATTTTAGAGATCAGAACCACTCAAGAACTCAGTCTTCAAGTGAACGTACATAAAAGATGATAACACTTATGGCATAGTGCATAGTGGTTTGCACATCATCCCAGAAAGTTTAAGGCCCGTGGTTGGACTCTAAGCCCTGGAAATTTGGCAGCTTTTATGTCATTATTTATTAGCCATTCACTTTTGTGTCAATTAATAAGCAATATCAGAGCTAACCTATCTAGTTTTGGTTGAATGTATGAGACTTGTAGCATTTTAATGACCTAGTTATTATTGTTTTTTCTTAAATACTACAAGAATAGCATGAACTTTTTTCATGCTCTTGGCAAAATGGGTATCCAGTTGGTGAGGTGGCTAGAGTACAGGCTCTGCATCCCAAAGGTCCAGGGATCAAATCCTGACAGTGATGATGACTTTCCAGTGGAATCCAGATCCCAATGTATGTGTTTTATTGATAGCCCTTCAAATACCATACTCCGTCTGTCAGATGGGACGTAAAACTTTGGGCCCGATGACACAATTCATTTTGAGTAGTTAGGCTAATGCTGATGCCAAGTTATTTATTTCACTGTTTAATTTTTTTATTTACCTATCTTTCATTCCTCAAGTAACCATATTTACCTATCTGCCCACTCATCCTTGACGATGTATATTATATCAGTTAGTTGCCACCATGCTTAGAAATGGTGATCGGACAATGTAGCTTGGATTTTGATTTTTAAACTAGAAATGACGAGTGTGAAAGCTACTCCTCCTCCTCCTCACAGCACCAAAGAAAGAGTTGGATTGTCCATTTAAATATCTCCCACTCTCTGCATGGAAACCAGTACCTAAGCCACCATACCAATTTGAACCTTACTACAAATTCATTTTAATAAAATAATTAGGGACTTATGAAAGTTCAAAATGTTTGCCTTATTGGAAAATGAAAATTCATTTCATTTTCACAAAGAATACCTATCTCATTCTCAACCAAAATTTAGTCTTATACTGTAAAGTAAATTTTTCTTTTATCCATTGCTTGTTTCAATATGATATGTCATTTCAGGATTGCTCAGCCCTCCCTTTCCATGTCTACTCCCAGAAAGCTTGCATCTAATTTTTGAAAATTTCATGTATTTATTTAAATATTGTTGTGAGTTTATTGCAAAAACTCGTACCTAAATCAACATTTTTTTATATGCTCACAAAATAATGTTAGAGAAAGCAACAATATTTTTTTTATAAAATGAAGTTTAAACAAACCTTTTGCCTGTGCCAATATGTTAGCACCTTGACCTTTTTAAGGCAAACTGCAGAACCCGATATATTGGCACCTTGAGCATCTCATGCTTATTTCATTCCATTTAATTATAATTAACCCCTCGTGAGGGGATTTAATATTTGAGTATTTAACTCCTCTGGGGGTATTTAAATTAATGTATGAGGCAAGTGGACGTAAGCCATGTGCTAAAACGGTGCTGGGAGAGAAAATAGGGTCCATTCACAAGTATGTCAAAACTACTTGAGAGGATAAAATGTTGCTTGATTATAAAATCCCTGTCATGTTATATGTTATTGCTACAGAGTTACTGGAACAAGTAAAAAGCTCTTGAAGTGGGACAGTAATTATTCCTTTTAGTTTCGCGAGATGTATTTTCCCAAAATTTCTAGTTTTCTTGGAAAAAAACTGAAAAAAAAAACTGAAAAAAAAACTGTTTCTTTCTTCGCCTTCAAATTTCCCAAATTTTTACAGTGTTTGTCATGGATTTTTCTGAATATTTGGGTTAGAGATGGAGTTCACAGCATTCACATACTTCATCTTTTTGCTTAATCGGACAGAAAAATGCTACATAAATATGGTGACATATTATTATAGGTAAACCAAAAACTAATTAATCTTGTAATCCCTATTATGAAGATGCTGGATACTTTTGATTTTGGCTCTATAATATTGCTTGAGATGCTGGTGATTTCTTTGATAAATTATGCTCTGATTATTTTTATTTGTCAGATGAATTTTTGTGCACAATTCAACTTTATTCTTCTGTGTTCAATGCACTCCCTTATTTTTTGAATGCAAAATCATACAAGTTAGCTCATGGGCTCCATTTGTGTCTGACCTTAACAGTTAGAACCATATTGATATGTAGGTGGATTATATACAAATATATTCATTAAAACTGTCTGGTAATACTAAAAAAAGTGCCTCGGAGCCACAGTATTCCATGCTCAGGACATGCATTTATATCACTGTCCCTCTGATAAAATATAATAAACTTCTCCCAGGATGGGCATCGGTGACTCATATGGTGCAGATGTGGTGCCTCCCTGAGAGGACAGGAATGAGAAGTATAAATTTAGAAAATAAACTCTTTGATTGGATCCTGTTTTTTATTTTTGGATTTTTTGTGTACCACGTAATGTAGGAAAATAAAAATAATCCAAATTGACTTTGTTATAGCCACCTCAAATAAAACTTATTTTATAAGCACATAGGAGAATCTTCAATTTATACTTTCTTGGACAGTATTTTGCCTGAAGTAGCATCATTGAAATTGATATAGTATTTTTTGGCATTGGTAGTATGTAGCATTGAATTGAGCACATGTGTATACTAAATTTATTTTGTAGAAATTTATGCAATTCTAGCAACCATATGTATAGATTTCACTTTCTCCAGGCTTTTGAGCAGTGATGGCCAATAGACAAAGGTAGAAAGAAACTTAACTTATATCAGCTGAAAAATCACATAGGTACCTACCTACCTACGTATCGAACTAAAGCTAGTAAAAACTGTACCTGAAATGTAAATATAACTCAGAACTATTACTCTTACAAAATGCAATTGCACATCTCTGTCTCCATTGAGTAATTCTCCCATTTCAATAAACGTAGGTATCTGTGGTGAGAAAATTTTACTTAATTTTACTTAAGAACAATTTACCATACATTTTAGAATTCCGTCCAATGGGTTGTTAACTCATTTGTCACAATGCAGAAAACTAAAGAGTAATGCAAATTTTCTCTCCTTTTTGGTGCAACAATAATAGACTGTTATTGATAAATATAATCATAATATTTAAGAACTATTTTACTGAATTTATATTTTCAAACTAGAATAATTCCTTGTACAACATAGTAAAAAAGAACAATGATCCTATTATTTTTAGATCAACATACATATGCATCAGACCATTCACTTTTGGGGTCAGTGCATCCAAAGGGCTTACCTATTGCTGTTAGGCCTAGGAAAGTGATTCTCATTTGATAACTTCCTCCATTATGTTCTGTACCTCTTTTGCTTCTATCACATTCAAGCACTGCTTAATATGCGCTCTTTTGTTCTTAAGACTCCTAATACTCCTCCTCTTAAACTACATTCTCCCTTATGAATTAACACAGACAAAGCAATTAAGTAGAATTTCATTTTTTAGTCACAGATAAACAATAAAAGCCATAGTCATATATTAGTAATTACTTATTATAAAATTGAAATGATAATAGCATATTGTGGATCTCCCTCAGCCCACTTGATCCCACTCATAGTCTGAGGGCATTCACTATGTGGTCACTCAACCTTTTATTACAAAATGCAAATTCACTTCTCAACGGAAGTGGGTGGTGGAATCGACATGGATTCCACATTGATTTCATTTGCATGTACGTGGAAATGGTGTATAGTGAAAATGTGTAACTCACATGGATCTGTAGTGATGCGTACAGCTGTGCGATGGAAAAACTATATAATTTAATTAAAAAATCATTCAATACCTATTAAATAATATCAGTTTATTCTCTTTAAGATTGTTATTACTCATGTGACTCCTGCCATAAAAGTAGTCAGGTGAAGATTGTATTGCATGATGGGTTGATATGCTTTACCACTCAGGGTCACACCATGCATGTAGTGACCTGAGGAGAGAATGAAAGCTGTGTTTTACCAGATTGAATGTATCGCTTGGTTGTTTTTCCATCTCAACACCTTGGATTTGGATTATTCTCCCATTTTTGATCCCCTTGTGTTGTGCAAGTCACAAACTAATGTGCTGTCAATATTGCCAAAGGCTGAATCAGCACTCATACTCATAAAAATTGTTAGTGAACAATAATGGCATTCCTTGTAAATTTACCGTTTATGTTATTGTTAAAATCAAATAAAGAACTATATGCATATGCATACTGATGCAGGGTATTGGGTTTAAAGTACAGTCTGGCAGAGGGTCAATAAAATTTTAGCGCAAGATTGCGGCATTAACCACGTCATTTCCACATAGGTTCTTCCTAATTTCTCCATGAATTCCACTACTGTGGAATGCTCAAAGTGGATTTCATGTAATTAACCAATGTCATTAAATTGTCTTTTACAGCTGTTTTCAATCCATGTTCCCTAAAATTAATTACATGCTTGTATCACATTACTTATTGAAAGACAGCAGCTAACAAACAATAAAAAATAATTTGAGCATTAAATTGAAGAAACTAGAATGAAAATTCATTTGATTCCTACCATATATGTCCACCCATTTTCCATTTCACATTTTCACTTTTATCCCACCACCCATTTGTCTCAGGGTTCATCATTTCAGATCTGCCTTAACTGGAACCTTGGTGTATGGTGATGCGGTAAATGGATACAAAATGTACATTTGTAGACACTCCTGTTAAAGCTTAGAATATAACTATTAGAGGGATAAATATTTATGCATAGGTTCACATTCACATTACAATCACTCAAATGTCCCTTGTTAATTTTACCCTTAAATAGTTGAATTAAAAGCATGCAATTTTTTAAAATTTTTTTACATGTGATTTACAATGTATGACCACTATCTCTTCCTTCTTCTGTGGCACATTCACTTAATACTGCACTTATACATTTTGGCCAGTCAGCCTCTTTCAACGAATGATGTATCTAATATCAGCATTTGTACAATCCATTTAATTACCCAGTGTGTCTTTTGATTATCTTTATAAAACTGTTTTCAATCATTAAGCCCAATATTTAATTACATGCAAAGTATATCATGATATTACTGAAAAATAGCACCTCAGAAAAAATACAAAATTATTTGGACTCTAAATTGGGGAAATTAAAATACAAATTTACTTTGAAGAAAAAGATCTAATGATAGTAAACTTAAAGGAGTGCATTTCACAACTGAGAATAGTAGTCTCATAATTCAAATGAATAACAAAATTTGAATGAAGTAAAGTTAATTATGTGCTTTATCATGTAGCTTTTGTGAATGCTTTCCTTTCTTTCTAATGATCAGTTACAGTTTGGTAAATTGTGTGGTATTTGTAATTGTAATACTTGTTCGAGTAATTGTTATCTAGCCCAATTATTTTTTAAATGGCCGTCACTGCTGATAAGCTGTTTGGCTTACCCAAAGTAGAGTTTTGCAGGAATAGTATTTTAGCCATGCTTGCCATGCTGTGCTTGATAAACAGCCTTAAGTTATCCATTATTTGAATGCCTGATTTATCATGGCAATTTGAAACTATAAGATTATTAGCTTATCTGCAGACATTGGGGAAAATCTTTGTCAATTTTTGCAAGTTCCTTGTCAAATGGATTGGAAGCTCAGCATGGACCAGACTCTGCAAGTCTCTTTAAAGCCGAGCCAAAAGGTTTTAATTGCAAGCTCATCATGTGTCCAATAATTTGGTAAGTTTAAGTCTACCATGAGTACCTGCTTACTATCTTACCTGCTAGTGCAATAAGCTTGAAGGATATGTCGTCGGGGTTCTTCAGTCAAGCAGTGGCTATTTACCAGCCATATTAAAAAAGAGAAATTCTATTTCCATGGAAATATTTCCTAAAATTTTAGCAAAATATGATTTGATGCTGGTATTTTGCAAAAATTTTAGAGGGGAAAATTTGATTTGCTTGACTGCTTACAAGCATTATATGAAATAGAAAATATATTTAGATGATGACATGACTCTCTTAATTTTTTTTTATTTTTACGTAAATAGGCTGAGGGGCACATTATAATTTTTGAGCAGCTGATAGAAAAAGGCTTATTACGCTTTGTCATATTTCTTTACTGGCTTGCTTCTTGCTCACAAAGGCAAAATACTTAAAAAGCCACTAATTAAATGCATTTGTTTATATAGGTGCTGAATTATTCAAAAGTTACTTTTAATGGATGATGCCTGTGTTTTTAGTTTCAGCCATTTATTTCTTAACCCTTTCGCCACAGCACTATTTTTTCCCATGTGGGGTGAAGGTTGCTGTGCGAATGAATACAATGGCAAGGCATACTAGCCATAGGCATAGCAACACAAGCAACCCATAATGGGACATGCTTGTCACTTGCAGCAAAAGGGTTAAATATAAAAACTATGGCATAGTCTGGAAGAGACCAAAAATTGGTTGAATTCCCGAGGAAATGGTGTGGTTACATTATTGAAATTCATTTTAAATTCTGGAAAATGTCTTATTACAAAATAAGAATACTTACATAAATTCAAACATCTTTCACTTTTTTCTTTATAAAATACAAGTTTTTAACCCTCCCTGTTCAAAAATATACACCATCTTCTATCTTCCACCATAATTTAACAGATACTATCCTGAATTGAATTATCCTTTTTTTTTAACCCATTCACTGTGGCTTGTAAAATGTGAACTGATGCAAGCAAATGATTTTTTGTTCTTTATATTTATACACATTGATGGGTTTTAATAGCAAAAAATATATGTTTTAAAAATAATTTATTTTTTAATTGATTCATTTAAATAATTTAAAACCTTGTCCGCCACATGGCGAGCCTCCACCGCTGGGTAAGCAAGTAGGGGCAGGGAACGCAACCCGTATTCACCATTCAATATATTTTCATAAAAAATTCTCTTGTCAGTGTTTTCTATTCCTAAGCATTTACAAAGAGGAAAAATTAAGGAAGGAAGTTTCCCGAATACTAGAATTTGATTATTTTGAAGGCTTAATGATAAATTTTTTTCCGTAGAGGTATGACACGGCTAACACAAAACTAGTTTTACTTTATGTTTTTTACGTGATGCATTTGAAAGAAGCATACATATTACTTTTAGATTGAACATGAAATGAAATGTATCTTGGATTATTTTCCACGGTGGATGTTTATTAGTTGAAGAAAACTGTGTCACAAAAGAAGGAACGCATGGTCTTTAGCTATGCAAAACCAATTTATTGTAAAGGAAAACAATCGGCAATAAAATTAAGTCGTCTCCAGCATTTCAGGAATGTAATCCCCACACTTGGTGAGGGTCTACTGCAAAGTTTTTCTGTGTGGATCAACTAAAAAAAAAGAAAATGTGCAATATTGTTTATAAAAGTTTATTGAATTTTTTTACAACAGACAAAAAAAAATTCATTCATAAGCTTTTGACAAATTGTAAATTTTATGTTAATATTTATGAAAAATTCGGAAACAAGGCTCAAGGAAAAGGCCAGGCTCCCCTTCTGTAATCAACACAATGATAGTGTACATCTTCCATCTGTCCTGTCTTAAACACATTTTTCTTTGCGCTCTTTTGCCTTTATCAGTTTATGGATTATATATCCTGCTAGGTAGATGAACTTTAACAATGTTTGATGGTGATGGAGTTTTTGGCTGTGGAGCTTCGTATTTATATATTAGTTGTCGTATCACGGCCTCTTGGAATTTTTCCAGAGATATTGTATTACCACTATATTTTTGTGCAGGAAAAATGAGTTGTTAAACATTATATGGATAATGCGAAATCCCAATGGAATATACCACCGCAAAGTTTTCCTGTCAAAATTGTTGTAAGAGATCAGTTGATCGGTCTTATCTACTCCCACCATATTTTTGTTATAATGGGCCACCACATATGGCTTTCTTGATTCTTTCCGCTCCTATTTGTCACAGAGATAATGTCACCATCAAAATCTGGTGAACAGACACTGAAAAAATAGATTATAACGATATTTTGTGTATGTATACTGCAAGGGAGCATAGCAAAATAAGCACTGATATTTTAAGATATGAAAAAGATAACATATAAGATGTAAAATGTGAACCTTTCATTAGAGTACAGTTTTCTCCATGGCTACATGATATGATGATGAAGAAAAAACTTGCTCCAACAACTGAAAGGTAAAATCTCATATAATTTGGATATTGAGTGGGTTTCAAGTTGAAGAAATGAAGACGAACCTCAACACTAGATAACTGTAGCTTTACTGAATCACAGCAGCGAATCGATATTACACTGAGTGGGAAACGGGTAAGGAATATATACAATATACAGAAACAGATAATACATGAATAGAGCAAATTTTTAACCTGAGGTCGTTACATTGTCTGGACATTTCGCAGGATTTCAATAAAAAAATAAAAACAAAGCTCACCAAATAGAAACAAGTTTCATGCCCTGAGAATTATGAATGACTCGTTCATCGAAACGTTGGCAGAAATGGAGAGTATGACCCGGTTGGAAACCTGAAAAACCACCAACATAACAAAGCTCACTGCTAGACAATTGTAGAAGTACTGAAACACGGCAGCAAAAGTATACTAAATTGAAAGGGAAACGGTTAAGGAATATATAGAATGTACTGAAAAAAAAAACCTGAGGACAGCGAAATTTTACAATGTGAGGTCGTTACAATGTTTGCAAATTTCGAATGGTTCCAGATAAAAAATAAAAACGAAGCTCACCGCTAGACAACTGTAGCAGTAATGAAACACGACAGAGAAAATGAATTAAATTGAGTATTAAATGGCAAAGAAATATATACAATATAGGGTAGGGTGCCACTTCCTGCCAAGTGGTAGTTCTTGATTGCTGCACGCTAACCCACCACTTGGAGGGGTCCGGTGTGAATGGGTTAAATATTTACTTTGTTCATTGCTATCCAATTAGCTCTTTCACCCTTGCCTTTCCTAGGGCATTTTACATTCCTTCGGATGAATTTGTCTCTCATCTTTCCTTGATCTTTCTTGCTTGATGGCCATCCTTTTCTTATTCATTGATAATGCAGTCTTACTGATAGGTCCAGGGTTGGTAAAATAAATGATGAGCTGGCATAACAGAAACAAAGTTTGTATTTACCAGCTGAGAAAATACCTACATAGGCAAACATCTGCACACTATGATGCCCCGATACCAAGAGAGAAGCCCCCCGGTTCTGAACATGCACTTTTCACTGACTAGTGACTTATCAAAGAAATGAATTAACGAGGGAAATGAATAAGTGCAACATCAAGCAGTGGTCATTTATTTGTACAAAAAATAGGAATTCATACAATTTTAATGAATAAATGGAAAATTACTTGTTATTTTATGCATGAACACATAAAATGTTATGCTATGAGTTAATTCATATGTTATGAGTGTGTGTACACTCACCTTCCAAAATTTTGAGCCTTCACCTTTCTTCCACCTTTTTTCAATTACTTCCTCCATGCTGCGTGAAGCTATGTTCCTTTATTTATAGATAGGTTTTAGCCCATGTTGCGCAGGCATGTAGAGTGAATTGTCAGAGTTCATATTTGTGCATAATTGAATTAGTAATAATTTTTTTGCACTATTTTGCAAATTATACCCCACATTGCACAGAATATCTACAAGATATCCACACAAGATCTTCAATGTCTTCGATATTTAAGATGTTTAAAAAATGTTTACTAAATATCTTAATAATCGAAATCAACTATGTAGAAACTGCCATGTAGAAATATACGTCTGCAAATATTGCTTTAAATGCGTTTTGTGTCCTCCTGAATCAAATGAACATTACTTAGTCTGCGTCAATTATTTTTTGGTCTCTATAAGACCTTCATTGGACTTTTTAAAAATTACGCGCCGTGCCTAGGAAAACTGAAGTCCCGTGGGATGCCTAGTAAGAAAATACGACTGCAAATATTGTTTTAAACGCGTTACAAAACCATTATATTGACATCGCGTAAGCAAGGTGGTTGTATCCTTGCACTCCATTTACAATGGTGAAATATTTCCACTGCTTAAAATCTGCACTGTAGATATCTAGAAGACATTTCACAATGTCTACAAAATATCTAAGGATGATAACTAGAGGACATTAAAAAAGGGGACATTCAAATATCTACTGTCTAGAAAATGTTTACAAGATTTTTGTAGACATTTTCAAGATATTAGGTGTAGACATGGAAGTGATTTTGTAGATATCTTGTAGATATTCTGTGCTATTTGGGTATGGATCAGTTTTTAAGCCCCATGGGGATTTTTCAACTCTTTGATGCTGCTATGTGATAGATTTGTGGGTTTGTCTTTTGCCTCTTTATTAGCACTGAACAGACTTGCTGTAATGTAAGTGATGTGTGATTCAAAGAGCAGTGAAAATGTGGGTGCGAGTATCTCGCTACTTTCATATTAAGCAATTGTTCATGTTTTGCTATATTACCTGTTCTATAAAAGTCAATAATTTTTCTAATCTTCTTCCTGGGCCTGCTCAAAAGCTAGTCTCTGTCAAATTTATCTAAGTAAACTTCTCTATCAACTTTTTTCCTTCATCAATTTCTTCTTCAGTTGCACAAATTAAAGAAGCAGCTTATCTCTCTTAGTTTTATTGATAACACTTTTCAAGTAGCATATGTAACCATTGAATTAAACTGAAATACATTCTTATCCTGGGTATACCTAAGTTCAACTTCTCTATGTTGATTTCAACATTTCTCGGGTTGCATCCGCGTCAGTTGTCATTCAGCACAACAGTTTCGCCAGCTATCTATGCCAGTTTCTCTATGTTATTAACCTCTTCCACTCAATGAGAATACTCATAGGTAACGCTCGGTAAAATTATGCTCAAGTTTTATGTTCACAAATTACTCACACCTATTTATTTTTATGGTGAATTTGAATTTTGGAGTGAGAGGACATCAAGCCTCAGAAGACTTGAAGAAAATTAATTTTTATTTTTTTTATGGACTCCTCAAATCTGTTTAATTCTTTGGAAAGTTAGTGTTGCATTGGTTTAAAAGATAATGTAACAATCATTAAAGAACCAGCTGTTAAATTTTTTAAATAATTTTTAATACATATTAGTTTTTTCCTTGCTCAAGAATTAGGCCCTGGAATTGAGACATTTTGATGGATTTTTGTTTGGATGGATGGATGAGTCATTAGTGTTTACTGATGTGACTTTGGAGTGGACTAGATTTTTGAGATACAGGAAGTTGAGGAGATTATATACAGAGGGGTTGAGACTTCAGCCAATGACTATAGCCGGTTGTATCTTTTATTAAAGCTATCTTATGCTGAATTCTTATGTTGTTTCATGGCAGCCCTCAATGTTTAATGCATGCCGTGATTGTCAGTGTTTCTGATATCATATGTGTTAAATGTTTCTAGCTGAGATTTAAGCTCCCTCATTCTTTTTTATGTCAATTATTTATTTCAATGAATAGCTATTTAGTTTATATATTGCAAATTTTGGCCAGTCACAGGCATATTGAGGAGATTAGGGGATGTTTTCCCATGTTTAATTCCTCACAAGGTGCTGAAATATCACATTACGGGATTAAAAATGGGATTAAATGGAATTGAAAATGCTTCTGGGTTCACGAAATAAATCTTTGCTCCTCGGAATGGGAAAATCTCACTATGTCACTGGTGCCAATAATTATGCCCAAGTATGTTTTTCCTTCAATATTTTTGCCATTTATTATTGCCTAGTTGTTTTTAGCAATGTCTCACCTATCAGAAGTCATGTACAGTTTCATGACATATGGTTATTGGCATAATTAGGAGGAATGGTGCACTCTTTAATAGGTAAACTGCTCTCATCCCTTCAATATTTTTCCTTCAATCAGGATTATGAACCATTTTATCCAGGGAGTTTAACACATGAAATGCTCACTCCTCATTTCCCAATTCATTCATATTGGAGAAGGTAAGACCTTAATCTAATAACCTTTTCAATATTATGTGGAGTGAGTCATGCTCTCCTGGTAGTTTGAATGAGATAGTAGTTCCCTAGTCATAATGGAGACCATATTCGAATTTTATTTTTTGATTTCAGCGTCATTAAGAAGTATGAAGTAAATATTGAATTGTTAATGGTGTAAAAATATAGTTATGTAACACAAAAATTTTCAGCAATTAAATAAATATTACTACATAAGTCCCTACTTGACTAATTTTTTCATGCCGTACAGTGAAAACGCCCTCAAAAAAGAAGTTTTTTTGTGTTTCTGTAAAAATTACTGCGTTGAGTTGAACATACAAACGACGCACCATTAGTTTTTTGAGGAAATCTAGGTACATATTGAAAATTCCTAATTTTTCAATATTCTCACTCTGGAGAGCACAGCCATAATCTATCCCATGTTTAACAGCTTATATTTTTAGGCAAATTGCTCAAAAAGTAGTTCGGCAAGGGGTTTTTATTTTGATATCATTGGAAAGATGGGAGTTTTATCTTTAAAAATGAATTCAAATTCATCAAATTCTAGTTGAAGTGTTATTTTGCTCAAACTACCCTAAGGCACCTTAAGGCTAAGTTGAACCACAGCGAGTAAAAAAGAAGTACCTAATATATGGAGTTATTGGGCAAATTTCTGGTAGAGATAAGATGAGGGAAAGTCTCGATGAAAGGTTCAAAGAGCCAGATATGCATTGTGATAACAACAAAACTGGAAAATTGTGAGGAGCCGTAGAAATTAAATGAGTTTAAATGCCCTGGATCAAAGAAAGAATAACTGGGAAGAGAGAAATATAAATATGGTGGAAGAATGTAAATACATACAGTAGACCCTCGCTTTACGATGGCAATCCATTCCATAGGACCGATCGTAATGTGAATTCCATTGAAAAGTGAATAAGTATATTACCGGATGACGGATCGGTTTAACTACATCATCGCAGCGTATCATTAAATATGTAAATGTTGCTATGATAAAAAAAGCAGTCTACTAACAAATAAGGCTTTGAATACTGGACGAATAATAAATTATGGGCGCAAAAAAATTGTCGAAATGAGAAATTTCAAAGTGCGAGTGCAAAATCAGCACGCTTTGAAGTTCCCAGCATGCAGATCGTAAAGTGAATCCATTGTAAAGGGAACCCATCATGAAGCGGGGATCCACTGTACTGAGTTTGCTAGGAGAATTTTCCAAGAATACAATATTGATGATATTTCCAATGATATCAGCCCAGACTGCAACCTTTTGGCAGAGAAATAGTACAGGCAAGGAAAGATTTAATGAATGGAAAAATTACTACCCAGGCAGAACTACTGATGTCGTGAAAATATCTAGAAGATATCAGAATGGTTTCCATTTGGTTGAAGGTCAAAATTTGGTCTAGGAAAACCAATAAATGACCTCAAAGTTTGGGCCAGAGATCTGATTAACAGCTATTATCACATGCATGTATTTTATGTATTTTTGTATTATAAATGTATTTTTAAAGTCCTGAGTAGGTCATGACTATTTTCTTGAAGTTCATGAAGAGTACTTCTAATATTTGAAATGTGGTCTTGATTACTTTTTCAAGCATCAGTGATGACCATAGGCTTATCCAGGGGGGTTTTTTGGGGTTGTAACCCCCCCCCCCCCCCCCATTGATAAAAAAAACGTAAAAATGATGTGTTTAACACATGCTAATAGTACACCTATAGATCACCTTCCATAACACAATAGAACACCTTCAAAACGTCATTTTAAGATGTGTATTTTTCAAAATTCCTGGATGTCGACAAATGACGTTTTACATGGGGGGTATTCCATATCTCCCCCTTCAGACGGTGGTGACCCCCCCTTCTGACGCTTCTAGATATGCCTCTTCAAAAACTAATTTGCAATGTGGTAAAAATTTACCATCCTGCGAACTTCTATTATGCCTCTGATCGCTATGCATAAAGCAAAACCTTATGAACTTGCTCTGTGTTCAAAATGAATGTGTTGAATGTAACTCTTCATTCTTCAGTTTCCTTCCATTGGGGTACCATTTACTCGTACCATCAAAGTGGTTCAATCTGCATTCACTTGTAACAAGCTATCAGTATTTATCATAGTTCTCTTTATTTGCATCGTCTTATCACATGAGATCAGGGCAATGAACAATTTTTATCAAGAACAATGAAAAGTAATACCTGAATGAAATCAATTACATATCTATACGCTGACATGTCATGACACTATTTATTCCAGCTAGCTAATATAATTCTTCTGCTTCTTATCCAAAGATCTGGGGCTCTCATCCAAATTCTTGGATGAAAATTTAATCACGTAAGTAAACTCTTGTTTGAATTGATATGAGAAGGGATCATTAAAAAAATGCCCATTTTAATGCAGTGGAATAATGAGCAATGAACACTGAGTTCTTTTGTCTGAGATTCATCATTCTCTATTAAATTGCAAGGATGTACTAACTTAATGTTTCGTTAACCCAAGGCTTGATAGTATAGTTGAACTAAATGGAGATAAACTCTATTATGCATGAATGAGATTTGTTATTCATTATCGGCCAGTCTTGTTGGCAGTGAGGTAAAGTCTTTCCCTGCCAACCCTAGGGTTGTGGGTTTGGGTCCCATCTGGGTGAATTGATATCCACCCATGCTATGGGTGTTTGAACATGTTTTCTCAAATCATAACGAAACCTGCCATAAATTGCCTATGGGGCTTTTCGGGGCAATTGGAAAATAAATAATTAAATAACTATTGTTAATATTTTTGGGCTTTTGTACATTCATCTATAGCATTTATTGCTGTTCTGAAACATTTCATTGAAAGAGTCATTGTAGAGAACAGGAGTCTCTTTTTAATGATTCCCTGATATCAATTCGAATATATTTAGAGTTGGAGATCTGGGATTATTGTTTTAATGTTGTGTGGTAAAATTCATGTCTGTTGAATACATTATTTGTGCTTGTGAGTATTTCTGTGTTGTGATTTAGTCTTAAGTGAATACCTTTTACGTAATTTCTCACTGAATTTGACCTTTTAAGAGCAGCTATGAAACAAATTGACCCTTGAGAGTTAAAAAACAAGGTTTACTTGTTGGCCACCCTTGATTGATAAAGTGGCTGTAATTGGTGTGCACAAATTATTTTATCCTATTTTATTCCTCATACCTTCATAAAATGGGATCATGCAAGAATTATTTAAACGATTGACATTTTATAATTTGCTTCATGAGTTTTATTTTTTCCGAATGTAAGACTTTTACTCCTTTATTGTAAGGCTGTCTATTATCCTGAGTTTATCTATTCAATCCTGTCAAATGTCCTCTTTGTTACAGAGATTCCTGAAAGCCATGGAAGGTGAAATGAATACTCAAACAACGCAGATTGTGCCAATGGAAGAAGATGAGGCTAACAGCGTTGAAAGATCCGAGACAGCCATCATATGTGTGGAGGAAGATGACGGAAAGGAAGATGCAGAAGGAGCAGAAACAGAGAAGAATGAGTCCGTAACCATTGAGCCCTTATATGACGACATGAGTAACTGCTACCTGGTCTCTGATGGGGAAGGTGATGGCAGGCTGGAGCTGATTGAAATACACTCGGACTACAGCTTGGATGATGAGGATATGGAGATTCAACGTCTGACTCAATCACTGCAGGAGCTGGGAACTGGAAGAATTCAACGATCACTGAGAACTGACCAGCATGAGATCCAAATCAATGTGTCATTTGAAGATAATTAACTTCATTGTGACACCACTTTTGCATGAATGCTCATTGTGATTGTGATACCCTCAGTGTTGTACTCCCGTCTACTTAATTGTTCTTTTACTCTGACAGCTGACATTGTGGGCTAACTTTTAAGAGTATTAAATGTATCAGTGTCATATGAAGATTTGTCATCATCGTGGGGGAGTGTTGTATTTGACCTTGATAGGGGCACAAAAATAGTTGATTATGCTAATTCTACCAAAGTCTGAAATTAAGTCACTACATCATATTAAGCTTTTGGGAAAGTGGTTTGAGCTTAAAATGTATAATTATCCACAATTTTCTATTGCAATTTAAAATGAAGATACTATTTGTCAAGGAATGACTGAAAAGCATTGAATATAGAATTTAGCTTGCAGGTCCTCTCTTCTATCAGTTTTTTTCTGTTAACTCGCCTACCTGTGCATTATTGGTGCCCTCACAAGTTATTTGTAGTAATGTGGGCTGTGATCAGAAGCCACTCCTCCTCAAAGTATGCATTCATTTCTTTTTTCTCTCATTTGTTTTTGTCTTCTTCTTTCACAGCATATAAATATGTATTGGCATTGAAGTGAGGGTCCTACTGTTGCCACGCATCAGTGAGTGGACATTCACAAAACAAATTCTTTGAGGGCTGTTGATAGTGTGAATGCAAAACCTGTCATGTACTTCTTCCACCCATTCCCATGAAAGTTAATCATTAAATAGTGGAAAGAGGAAATGCAAAAATAGGGGAGAGTGGGACAGACAATATAGAAAACTAAGGAGTTGTTTTCTGAGCAATTTTCTAGGTTCCCTAGCAATACTATATCATAAATGTTATTTTTCTGCAAAGTTACCAATATAAATTTATTTACTTTGAAGTGAATAGAGAGCTCATTCTCTATTCACTTCAAAGTCTAGGATGGAGAAATAATTGGCAATTGGGAAGTTGAAATACTTCATTGAAGAAACAGGGATTGAGATTTCTCAATACCTAAGCTGGATGGGTCAAGAGTTTTTTCAATTATACCCACTTAAGCACCTTATTGACATGTCTTTTATATTCATTCTTTTGAAGGATTTCGTAACCTGTAATTTGTCTTAGAAAGTTGGCCTAAAAATAGTTTCAGTCTATTCACAAAGTAATTTGTTTCCTATATAGTTGTTACAAAGCAGATAGCCCCTGAAGGTGATCAAGATGTTAATCTATATGAAAGTATCACTAAGGTGATGATGCATATATGCATATAGTTATTCCTGAAGTGTTGTCACTATTCCTCACTATGGCTTCTGTTAAGTTATAGTGATGTCGTGCGCGAACCCCATGGTGACGGGAACTCGAACACTGGGCTCTGGGTCCTTGCCCTTGGCGGTCGAGGAACTAATAATGACTCAGAGATATTGAGGGAAATATGAATCAATTCATTTTTAACCAAGTAATTGAGAGTAAAATGATTCAATTTATTTCTAATCTAGTGAAGGCAAGAATAAAACAGTGTACAAGAATCAACATGTGCTTCAGAATAGCCAGATGGGAATATTACCGTTAATACCACATCTCGGGAAGGAGGGAAAATTAGGAGAGCTCGATGCAAAAATGTCATGGGTTCCCTGGCTTGCACTGAGGCTCTTGTGGTGTCTATATTTTGGAGTAGCCACTGACTCAATGAAAGACCGACAAGTGACCGTGAATGACCAACTAACCAATGACTAATAGTGTCTCCAAACATTCCGTTTATATAGGAAACCAAAACAGGATGTTTTCAGTGAGGTGACAATGGATGGGGAGGGAGTGGAACAATAAGGAATTGACGTCAAGGAAAGCGAAAGCTCTCCCAAGGCATATTTCCCCCTTATGGCTATTTTGAGTTATATCCATTAAGTGGCACAGAAATACAGGAAATAGGTATTCAAATTTTAACAAGCAAAAGGGAAGCCAGATAATAAAACAGATAGCCACCACCATTAATTGTGATTCCAATAAATTAATCATACATTTCAAAGACTGACATGGATACAAATAGTAAAGAGATGCTTTTGAGGCATGCTTCATGAGAAAGGAGCACGGAATGGCAAATACTCTCATTTCTCAGGAAATCCCTAAATCCCTTAACGCTTTTAGTGTCCCCTGATTTCAGTGCAACCATTGAGAAATACCAGTGACAACTTTAACATGAAGTGTAACTCTTTAGAAAATAATGACATTTAGTAGAAATATTCTGAAATATCAATCTGCAGTTTACTTTCATTGGCATACGTGTAGGTGCTGATCCCCTTTTCCCAGCTAGGATTAAAAAAAAACGTATCAGATTGAGTTTAAAAGATTGAATTGACAGCATTTGCATTAGCCGAGGGCAATTGCCTACCACGATGGAAACACCGGTTCCCGATCAGTCACTGAAGTTAAGCATTGTAGGGCTCGGCTCGAGTTTGGAGGGGTTATCCTTCGATTGGTCAGAGTGGTCATTTCGCATTTACTGTTTGCCCCTGTCTGCACGTGGCAAACAGTAAATGCGAAATGACCTTAGCCATCAAAGCATGTTAAACAAAAATACTACTATACTGCATTAGCCAATACTCCTGTGAAGGTACATAGGTATTCAGTTTGCCACTGGAAACTTGAGAGGGTGAAGCCAATATATCACCTCATGGCACTAAAAGGATCAAAATCCAACAGGAATGGTAAACTTTCTATGATGTATACACCTTAAGTGGTTTAGTTGAAATGAAGGAAAAGTAGGAATGCTCAAGCAAAATGAGTCGACCAAATCAATTACAATGACTGTGATACCATGAGAATTGGCCTGATAAGAAAGATTTAGAAGCAAGAGTGGAGGAATACAAAATTTTTCCAATTCATTACAACCAAAATTCAATCTCTAAAACACCTGATAGAAAATGGTCGGAAAAGTGGATTTCACATCCAGTATTTTACATGTAGAGAGTTAGGGGTCAAGGAAAGATGTCGCTGAAGAGCCAAAGATGTGTTTTACTTTCAATCAAGTGTAAAAACCTTCATTCATCAACAGATCATTTATCCAACCCATTCCCCCTTTTACATTTCCACATAATCAGCACCAAGTTCTTACTCCTATATAAAACCCTGGCCCTCCAACCATATCCACAGCAAGGCAAATTCAGTCTCCCCCATCCTAATGTCTCCAATCAATTATGCCAATGCACCTTCTCTCAGTCTTTCCACCTCACTGCAACCCTTCCCTACCCCCACCTGACAAAGAGGCAAGCTCTAGCCCTCATCTCCTTCCAACCCCCCACTCATCTCTCACCAACTCATCCCACTTCCCACCCCTCCTCTTCACCACTTCTGGCGATAGGCATTCATTCCCAATGCAAAGTACACGTTTACCTGTTGATGCAGCATCACTAAAAAATAATATTTATCAAAACTAAGTTGCAAACATTTTACTTTGCTTCTCTTCTCTTTCAAAAACATTTATATTGAAGCTGTAATGTACTAACAGTGGTGTTTTCATTCTTCATCATGATGCAAATTCACATCCTAGTTTGCATGTCACTGTTGTGAGCTGGAAATTGGTAAGCGAGTTTCTATATATTTTAAATGTGAGTTTTGCTTACCAATGTTCTCATGAATGCATTAGCTTGGTACTACTGCTGTGAATCATCAATGAGCAAATGGGAGGAGTAGAGACTCTGTTGCTGGACCATCAAGTAGTCGATGATATTTTCTGTTGAATTGTAAGCTGCTTTGTGGTGCATACACATGTTTTCACTATGGAATGCAACTTACATGTACTGGTGCTATTTCTCACATAAGGAATATTGGTCCTAGGTTGAAGGCATCATATCTTGTTGGTCAAAAATTAAATGTGAATTCGAATTACTTACTTAGTTTTCTCTATCTTTCTTTTCAAAGTGAATGAGTTATTGTTTTAAGCTGGGAATTGTGTTAAGGTGATAAAAATCAATGAGCAATCACTTTCCATTCATCTACATGACAATATAAGATGTGGAGCAGCCATTTCTTTTCAATTCCATATCCTGTCTCCATAGCGGCAAAACTAAAACTAAGACTAGGCTATCAGTCGGTAGCTAAAGATAAAAATAATAGGAGGACATTATTAGGTCTGTGGCTTTCAAACTCTGAATTTAATCTCCTGGAGGGGAAGATTTTTAGACCAGCATTGAGAATTTAAAAGTTAATTTTTCCTCTTTTTTGCTATCAAGTAATTTATCAAAGCCATTGGTTAACTTCACAAGTGCTCTATGATTGCTTGCATTGAAAAGTTTCTTTGATCATTGCACAATTTCATAAATTAAAAGTTTTGAGCCATTAGTGAATGATATTTTGTACACCCTTATTTACTTACTAGGCCTTTGAAACTGTTTTTTGAGTAAGGCACATAAACCTTTGTAAGAGGTGCTCTAGGCCATATATTTTAGAAATCCCTATTGTAGTCATCGAGATCTTAGGGAGTGTATGCTAAAATATTCAATGCCAGTCTACCTCAACCCCTATTTCATAATTCAGCACTCAGCTACCATTACATATCTACTATACTTCTCAAGTAGTGTCCTTGATAAGACTGCATTGTTTACCTACCCAGGACTGTAAAAGCTGATGCCTAAACATTTTTGCATAAATATGTCAAGATTATGGAGACATTGATTTTTAAGAGATGAGTATTTTCTTGAAAACAATTTTTGTAAATGTTTATAGTGTGGAAGTCTGTGGTGCATTCGATGGAAAGGGGGAGAGGGTTAAGTCGGTGGTCATCCTCCTGTATGGGCCTTTAAAATGTAGAACTGTTTTCTAGTTTCTGGTATATTTGAAATAATAATGGTAATTAAATTTTACTGGATGATTGAATACCTATGTGCTGGCCATAAAGCTACATCTCTGATCAGTATAATAATCTCATATCTACAACGCTTTAGATTGCAGTAGATCAGGCATTGTGAATCTTTTAGATACCTACTCATGAAAAATATTGAAAACATGAAGTATGATATTTATATCCGACTTGGAATTTACCAATGAAAGAGTCACCTCTGACAAGCAAATTCCAATCGAAATCGCTTTTTTGTGAAATTTTACCCTTGAAAAATAGGTTAAATATTTTATAAGCTCACTGAACTCTCCATCCATGAAATGTGAATGCTCTGTCACAGTTGTTAGCCCACACTGTGAGAAACTATTGTGATCTGAGGGAGTTAAAACCATGTTGAAAAAGTGTTTGTCATGTACATGAGAGTGGGCTACTTTTAGCATCCTTTCATTGCTATATGATGGAATGCCATTTGTACCAGAAATGCCAAATATGATATTTACTTATTTGTATATTAGATATGGAAGTCATGGGGGTCATGAAATATGTACATATTATTGAAAAAAAATAAGATGACTATAAATTCATCCTTTAAAGAGGAAATTGTTTGATGTTAACTATTTATTGTAAAACTTTTATTCAGCGATGGGTGTTTTTATTTATATGTTGAATATACTAATTGCAGTGAAACATCATAATAAGACCATCAGCTCTTTTGATCAAGATTTAAAAAGATTGATATATTGTTTGAACATATGGCTTGTATGCTGTCTGGTACGTTAGTAAAATGGCAAAAGACTTTTTTGTACCAGTTTGCTATTTGGAAAGTAATCACTCTTCAGTTATTTTAGACATGATGTATTTCCCCTCAGCTGTAAGCCATGCAAAATTTTTTTTTTAACTTCTGGCGGGATTTGAACTTTCTTATTCCAGGCTTGTTTGTGCTTTGAGAATGGAATAGATAGTCCATGAAAACTAATGTCTTATAATTGACATTCTTACTTTCAGAAACACTGAATGCCTATATTTTATAAATGCTTTATAAAATATACTTAGTAATACCGAAAGCAATAGTGTTAATCATACAACACACTGAAAAGCTAAATTCAAAACTAATGTCTTATGATTGGTCAGAACAAAGAGCTAATTTAATTATGATGAGTCCTTTCATGTGTGAAATGTTCCTTGATGTAATTGTGGTATTTCGTGTACCTACTAGTAGTTCCTGTTAAAGCTGCAGTAGGTTAATCAGTGCTGCGGTCTGTCTGGTGTCTGGGAGTAGAGTTACTTCTTCCAACTCTTCCCTTATATTAATGTTTGTTCTTTCCTCTTGGCATTCCTCTGTGTTTGATATGAAGTGATGCCTCTATGTTTGACATCATGTTCCTCTGTGTTTGATATGATGTTCCTCTGTGTTTGATAATTAGCATTCACAGAGTTTGAGGCCTAGGGGTGTCTCAGCTCCCTCCTCAATATACCACTCCAGCCTGTGTTCAGTTACACTAGCTGTTATTCATGTAATTTGAATAGTAAGAAATGAGTGTAAATTCCTAGATGTTTGTTTTAAGTTGCGGATTAATTATTCTTGGCTGCTAACATACTGTTAACTAATTTCAGCACTGTTGATTATTAAACTACATTTGTAATGTATAGGACCATTACTCGCAAAGTTTGTTTCCTATGGTCTCTTTCATTGCATGAAATGAAAAAGATGTACATATTTGCTTGTTATTTCCAATGCATATACTATTGCTGTAGTTTTATGTTGAATATTGGGAAAGGGTAGATTACTTCTAGATATGTGATTAACATTATGTATGTAACCGGTACTTTGGAGACCTTGAAATGTTTGCTATATTTGTCAGTAACTAATGATACATTTTCCTTTATAATGCAAGGCTGTTTTTTTATAAATTTGCTGATTTCAAAACTAATGACAAATTGAATGACAAGTTTTGATAAATATTAATATTTCAAATGCTAACAATTAATGTAAAAATTAATCAATGATTGAGAGGGTTACATTTGTATGATGGCTACCTTGATATTGAGGCAGTTGATTTCATAGGTGCGTACATGCAACCTTGGAAATAAAATTTTCCATTTAGTTTGAAGAAATATGTGTAATTAAAACTAGGTTACATAAAGCATATATTTATATTACAATGCTTATTAATATATATTTCTGAATTGAATGACCATACATAAATATGTGTATATTTTTATGTAACTATCTATTCTGATGTTTAGGTTAAATAAACTTGGTTTAATTTTGAAAAGATTTCCATTACTTTAATCTTTGCATCAGATAGAGAAAGAAAATTTCTCATTGAAAGAACAAACTTTGTGGTTTCCACAAACTTCTAGTACATTATTCTTCTATCACACTTCTGTTATATATAAATTACGCACATTTCGCCACAATGTGGCATTGAAATTTGAAAGGTTTATTGGGTGGGAATATAGATAAGGATCCTTGACGAGGAGAGAGATGGAGGTGATGGGGTAGGAAAAGGAATGCAGTAGAGTTTAAAAGAGGGTACCAAAGAGACTAATTTTCTTAAGTATTTAGGGAGCGTTAAAGTGTTACTTAAGCACATTTATGGCCATTTTTGAGCCCTCCCCCCTTTGTAAGCAAAAATAAGCATTTGCCAAACCCCTCCCCCCCCCCCACGTGCTTCCTTAAGATTTTTTGATTTTTTACATTTGCTTTATATAAAGAAAACGAAATATTTTTTACTATTTTTGAAGTGTTTCTTTTGCAATGTCACATGAGTACTATAAAAAAGCGTACTATTAAAGTACTTAAGTAGTATTTATTAGTAAATTAAATTACGTCTTAATTTCGAAAAAGCAATGCTATGACAAGTGGGAGGGGGGCTCCCACTTGTCAGCAAAAATAAGCATACTCGTAACCCCCCCCCCCCTCCCCTAGGGGTGCTTACGTAATACTTGAACGTCCCCTGAATATAAATATGTCATGTCAAGGTGAAGCTAATATATAAGTGGAAATGGGTTACAATAAATTTATTCATATGGATTTTTAATTTTATGATTGATTTGAAAGTGGATTTGGAAGGAAATTAATTTTTTTAAATTTCTTGATTTTTGGTTCTAAAATATGGAGGGTTTAAAGAAAGACAGCAAACAGATGATGCTGGGACAACTCCGTTGGCAGGGGGAGAGGGGGATGGGTGGGAGGTGGGGATGGCTATGACTTTTTATTTCTTTAATCAAGAGATTTCAGACAAGGCCAGGCATGTATTGAGGGTCACATACATCTAGGATTCCACTTCTAACATGGAAATTTAACACTTATAATGTTATTTTACTCTAAATATTTCTAGTAATTGTCATTGTTTTTTTTCAAGATATTCCGGAAAATTCAAAGATTCTATGCATTTCAACAATGGCGTGATAGAGATTTTTTTTTATTTTTTAACAACAAACATCGTTAACATTGTGAATTCCGGTGTCATTTTTAAGTTTTGCTAAAATAGTTAGCCAAAAGCGATACATAGCGGCATGCTTACCTTCGATTTATACTATATGATGTTTATTTCAAAAATAATTTTACTGCGTTTGTTTGCCACAAAATAAGTCTCTAAAAGCTCTAATTTGATAATTACTATCTCATTAATCTTACGATACATATACTCTGTTACGACTTATCTCACTTTATTATTAGAGCGACGGGCGATGTGTGCATATTTTAGAGTAAAAATCAAGAAATTTAAAAAATTAATTTACTTTCAAATCCACATTCAAATCAATCATAAAATTCCCATGAAATTCATATGAATAAATTTATTGTAACCCATTTCCACTTATATATTAGCTTCACCTTGACATGGCATAATATATATTTATGTTAAATACTTAAGAAAACCAGTTCTAAAAAAATATTCTTATGACGGAGGTATAGACACTGATTACAAATAAAAGTAAATAAAATCTCGGAATATTGATTACAGAACAGGTTCCTCTGGAAAGACTAAAATACCGCCAAATTCCTTGGGGTATTTTAGTCTTTCCAGTTGTGAAATGCGCGTCGTGTCAGACTAATAAAAGTTTGTAGAAACTAAAAAGTTAGTTTTTTAAATTTGAAATAAAGGAAGAATTTAGTTAATGATTTGAGGCGTAACTTTATGGAACTCCTTCATGATTGAAAAGAAAAAACTTTGTTCGTTCCACATAAATAATTTTAATGCCGACCTAGGTTTCGTCGCTGGGCGACATCATCATGATGAGGTCGCTCAGCGACATTAGGTCGGCATTAAAATTATTTATGTGGAACGAACAAAGTTTTTTCTTTTCAATCATGAAGAATTTAGAGTGTGGCATGGTGTGTGGAACGAAAAATGAAAGACCAAGTTGGGTACTCCTATCGCTGGTATGCGTGGAGAGAAGCAAAAGCTCGCATTTCCGTAACTGTCGACAACTGCCGATAACTCTCGTTTTGGTGGCATATGATTACTATAGCATGCACGAGCTTGAGAAGATTCGAACCAGGACCACGCATTCTCATCCGTTCTCTTTTGCAATTTACCTCTAGTGTTAGTACTAGGGTTACTAGTACTATAAGTACTAGGATTTATTCGGGTGATAACCAGTGGCGTAGCGAGGGGGGGGGGGTCCGGGGGGTTCCGGACCCCCCCCCGAAATATTCATCTACATCAACATACTAACCCGCAAGCCACCTCAATAGGCGTGTGGCGGGGGGTGTTAGGACACCAGCCGTTGACATATAATTATTAATCCTGGCGATCCTGATTGAAATATTGAGAAAATCTTATCAAATTATTGTATTATCATCGGTCCTTGATGAGTCTAAAACGTTTAAAGGAAATCTGATCATTCAAAGTGGGTCAAATTCGAGTCCAAAGGAGTCGGTTACAAACAAACAAACAAACGAAAATACAGGTGAAGCTAATAAAAGCGTGTTAAAAAGGAAACGCTCTAATGAAATTACGCCTAGCATTTATTGAAGTCCCTTATTGTTCGGGGGAAAAACGAATTCCCATACCTATCCGTTCGGCAAAATATCTCTCTTAATTTATCGTTTCTGTTGGACCTGGAAATATAGTGGGGTTCTAATATGATGTTCTCCGTGTCGCTCTGAAAGATATCTATTCTCAATTGTTCAAGCAATCTAAGCCTAGCGCGCAGCCTCCGAGTCTCTAGCGGCTCCCAGCCTAATTCGTTTAACATCTGTGTAACGCTGTCTGTACGCCCGTAGCAGTTTTTGACGAATCGCGCAGATTTCCTTTGTATTTTATTAAGTTCCCGGATTGTCTTTCTGCACCGGATCCCATATGCTCGCTGCATATTCAAGGTGTGGCCGGACGATTGCGAAATAGCACCTCTCTTTTACTTTTCCATCTGAAAATCTTCCCACAATACGCTTGACGAATCCTAGCTTCTTCAGAGATCTGCCACAAATATTTCTTATATGTCTTCCCCACGATAGATCAGAAGTTATCGTAACTCCTAGATACTTCACTTCATCTGTCGCCTTTATGTTAACACCATCCACAGCATATATACGGGGATAGTTGGACGACCTCCGCAAGAAATGTACCGCCGTGCATTTGCTCGGATTAAGTTCGAGTCCCCACTCTTGGCTCCACAAATGAACGTTGTTTAAATCCGATGATAGAATTTCAAAGTCAGATTGATCACTAATCATGCGATAGATGACAGCGTCGTCAGCAAATAAACGTATTCTACTGCTAATTCGAGAGCATACGTCATTTATGTATATAATGAACAAAAGATGCGCTTACGCAAATTACGCTTCCTTGTGGGACACCTGATGTCACTTTGACTACATCAGAGCTAATTCCGTCAAGAACTACTTTTTGCTTACGATCACTCAGAAAGTCGCGTATCCAGTTTACTACTGTTTCGTTCAGCCCGCATGTCTGTAATTTGTATAAAAGTTTGTTGTGATGTACCGTGTCGAAAGCTTTCTTAAAATCTAGGAATAATGCGTCCATTTGTCTTTTCGATTCACCAGATTTGAGAACGTCATGAAGAAAGAGCGCAAGTTTTGTTTCACATGATCTACCTTTCCGAAAGCCGTGCTGACAGCCATGGAGGAAGTTACGACTGTCCAGGAACGTCATGATATTGCTAACGACGATATGTTCGAGTATCTTGCCTATAATCGACGTCAATGAAATTGGTCGCTGGGTCGTGTCTGTTTCCCTTTTTGAATATCGGTGTAACGTTTGCAATTTTCCAGTCAAATGGTATCTTTCCTTCAGACAATGACTTGTTGAATATTATGTCTAAGAACGGTACGATCTGTGGCGCTAACTCCTTGAGGACACGCGCGGGTATTCCCTCCGGACCCAGAGAATTACTATTTTTTATCGACTGTAGCTGTTTAGTAACCCCATCGCGTTGAATAGTGATTTCTTTCATCGGTTCCTCAGTGAATGAAATTTCAAAATTACATGCAGTATCGTCTGTAGTGTATACACTTTCGAAGTGGGAATTTAACGTGTTAGCTTTGTCAATATTGTCGGTGAAAAGTTTGCTATCTTTATCAAATAAAGAATCTACGGTTGAAGATTTTCCCTGAAGCTCTCTCGCATGTGACCAAAAAGATTTCGGATTTTCTTCGAGTAATTCAAAGAGTATTTTTTTCTTGAAATTTCACAATGCAGTACGCATTGATTTCTTGTTTCTTGAGCGTTGCGCAGCGTAACTTTCTTTTACTTCAAGTTCCTTCGATTTGTCACCTAACGTAGTGGACTTTTTGAACAAGTTGTACAGTTTTCTCTGTCTCTTAAGGTCCCTCCTAACATCGTTGTTATACCAGCGAGGTTCTTTACTGTCACATTTCAATTTTTGCGGAATATATTCGTTGATTCCCTGTCGTAGAATTTCTAAGAAACATTTCCATGACGTGCTTTTATCCTCTGTTTTAGCTACTAAGTCCGTGTACGAATCATTAAGCATCTCGCCAAATTTTATGAAGTTGCATTTATCAAATAAATAAATATTGCGTTTCTGTTTTATAGCTGACTCTACTTCAATTTTTAAGGTTGCAAAAATTACTCTGTGATCACTTATGCCGTCAATAATATCGAGTTGTTTTATCAACTTAGGATGGCTTACTGCAAAGAGGTCTAATATTTTATTTCCTCTCGTAGGCTTGTCAACTACTTGGGAAAGTGAGTGATTAGCAAGTGTGTTGAGTAAGATCTCGCTGATTTCCCTATTCCTAGAATTCGGTTTTACAGTGTAAAATCTCAATTTATAGATGGCAGATTAAAATCTCCCCCAATAATTATTACACTTTTACTGTCTCTCACAGTAAATGCGGATATTTGCTTTTCTAATTGGTTAATAACATCAGCTTCGGAGTTTGGAGGTCTATAAAAAGAGCAAACATGTATCCTCCGTTTGTTTCGTTGTTTAATTGTACACCACACGCCTTCTATTTCATTGTCAGTTATTTCGTGGGCGGTGCTGTGTAAATGTGATTTAACTGCTAGAAAAACTCCGCCATCTGTCCTATCGCTTCGATCGCTTCTGTAGATTTTATATCCTGGATGATAAACTTCGCTGTCGCTTATATCCTCTGTAAGCCAGCTCTCCGTTCCTATGGCCACGTCTGCGTCCTGAAATATACAGTGATACCTCGAGATACGAGTTTAATTCGTTCCGTAACCTTGCTTGTATGTCAATTTGCTCGTATCTCAAAGCAATTTCCCCCATTGAAATTAATTGAAATGCCATAAATCCATTCCTGCCCTCAAAATGCCACCCAGTTTTCACTCTTATTTTTGAAAAAAAAAAAAATGTATTTATGAATGACAAATAGTGTATAAAAACATAATAAAAGAGAATGTAAAGAAATAAACTGGTTTTATAAAGTTTATTTGTATTTTGGTCACTTAAATGCAACTTACACACAACTTAAATGTTACTGTATGCTTAATTTTAGTCACCGATTTTTTCTTCACTGGTCTTTCCCTTTTTCGCCGGATTAAAAAAACCTGTACAAGGAGGTTTGTTACTTCCTCCCTTTCAGAATGTTGCGGAAATGAGTCAGGCAAGTGTCATTAAATAGCTCCGATGCACGACCAGTTGCAACTTTTTCGGGGTGATACTTTTCCACGAACTGTGAAACTCTCTCCCACATTCCCAAGATCTCCTTCATTTCACTTATAGAGATAACCTCCTCCACCTCTGGCTCATCTTCGAAACCAATTTCCTGCAGAACCTCCGTATGCTGCTGCGACTGTAACTCTTGTAACTCCTCGGCCGTCAGTTCCTGAGAGTGCTCCTCGACGAGCTCGTTCACGTCTCTCTCATCCACCACCAGGCCCATGGATTTTCCCAGAGACACAATCTCCTCCTCCACTGGCACTTCCGGTTCGAATCATTCGAAGGTCCTTTCTGCTACAGCCTCGGGCCACAGCTTCTTCCATGCAGAGGTCAAGGTCCTCGTTGTAACACCCAGCCAGGCCTGATCAATAATTCTGAGGCATATCACGATGTTAAAGTGGTCCTTCCAGTACACTCGAAGGGTGAGGTTTGTGTTCCCTGTCACCTCAAAGCAGCGCCGGAACAGGTGCTTAGTGTACAGCTTTTTAAAATTAGAAATCACCTGCTGATCCATGGGCTGCAGGATAGGAGTGGTGTTGGGTGGTAGGAAGAGAACCTTAATAAACTTGAACTCTTCGAGGATGCCATCTTCGAGGTTCGTTGGGTGAGCAGGAGCATTGTCGAGGACGAGAAGGGCTTGCATGGGTAGGTTGTTTTTCCTGTAGATATTTCTTAACAGAAGGCCCAAAAACCAGGTTTACCCACTGCACAAAGAACTGCCTAGTGACCCATGCCTTCGGGTTTGCCCTCCTCATAACTTGCAGTTTTTCATTTAACATCTTATGTGACTTTAAGGCTCTTGGGTTTTACGAATGGTATACGAGCAGAGGCATGATCTTGCAGTCGCCACTCGCATTGGCGCACAGTGCGAGAGTTAGTCTATCCTTCATGAGTTTGTGGCCTGGCATCATCTTCTCCTCTGCCGTTATGTAAGTCCTATTCGGCATCTTCTTCCAGAAAATCCCTGTCTCGTCACAGTTGAAGACTTGCTGATGCATCCTTTGGCTTCTATCAGTTCGGAAAAAGTTTTGAAATAATCCTCAGCTGCCTTCACATCCGAACTTGCTGCCTCACCATGCCTGACATTGGTGTGAATGCTGGTCCTTTTCTTAAAGTTGTCAAATCAGCCTCGACTGGCTTTAAACGAGTCTTCCGATGCCTCGTCCGTGGAAGTGCGCGGGGTCTGATTCAGCAAATCCGTAAATCGCTCGTGCCTTCTGGCATATGATGCCCTGTGTTAAGGTATCGCCTTACGCTGCTTCTCCGTCACCCAAACCATCAGCAGAGTCTCCATATTTTCATAGAGAGAGTTCCGGAGCTTAGCAATTATTGTAACGCCCTTAGCTGGCGTTATGCGCTTTATCGACTCCTTCTGTTTAAGCACAGTACATATTGTTGAAGTACTACGCCTGTACTGCCTCGCCAAGTCAGCTACTCGCACACCTTGCTCATTTTTTTCTATGATTTCACGCTTTAATTCAATAGACATCATCTTCTTTTGAGCACTGACCTTTCCACTCACTTTCTTCGGACCCATGGTTATAAAAATAAATGTGATAAAGTATGTAAATGCACAAAAAGCACAAAGCTCTAAAAAAACTTATCAAAGATGCTTCGACAGCGAGGTAAACAAACACACTGGGGGGATGCGTGGGATAATGCGACACGCACGAGGCGCAGTAAACTGGTGGGTCGTGTGCAGCCGGCCGTTCCTCGTATCTCAAATTTTGCTCGTATCTCAAAGCAAAACTTCGCTCGCTCGACGGCTTGTATCTCAAATATCTCGTATGTTAAGGCACTCGTATCTCGAGGTACCACTGTATGCTCGATTTCAGCGTAGCGCTTGTTTTTAACGCTACGGCAATTAACTACTATAAAGTTAATGTCATATTTTGTAGATTGAGTGTCGGTTGGTTCTTTTCCACGCTTATGGGTATTAGGTGGGCGAATTTCACTGGAAGTGCTTATTACATTTGAAATAATTTCTTTCACAGGAGTACGCGTTTTGGGAAAATTGTCACTATATACCGGCTTTAGCGCTCCTAAGTTTACTTGGATGTGAAAATTTTCTCAATGCGGATTTCCTCGGAGGCTACTTTTGGTTAAATAAAGACAAAATATCAAGACATATAAAAAAAATTAATCTTTGAGCAGGGGAAAGTCTAAAAATAATAAATTATCATACCGTTGTTAAAAAAGGTTTGTCCTTTTGTTTAAATAATAAATTCTCAAACGATACGTTTGGGCTCGGTCGCTCGGGTAGTGTAATGGCGGTGTTTGTATAGCTGGCCGAGTTTCGACTGTGGACTGTCTACTGTCTAGTTCGCCCCGTTTTTCAAAAATTTTCCCCTGGTTTTGGACCCCCCACCCCCCGAACGAAATTCCTGGCTACGCCACTGGTGATAACAGATGCGGAGTAATAAAAGGGAAGAACGGTTGCTATTCGGCCGTTGGACCTTGTGGAGACCTCTGAACCGGTCGGTCGCTGGGCGACCGATGGAAAAATCAGGATGCAGTCGAGGTTCCTGGCAGAGATGGAGACCTGTACAGCAAGCGGCTGCTGTGTGGCTGCCCTATGCAACAGGATGGTGGCGAGGGGCGGAGACCTTCCGGAGACAGGCACCGTGTGAATTATTTTATGCCCTCGGACGATTCTGATAGTTCGTATGCCCCTGCGATCCCGATAAGCCATTCGCTTGTCGTCAGGTTTCGCAGGGGCCGGACCACCAGAACTTGACAGAAACACCCAAACGCCAAGCACGACGAGAAGGCAGTCACGATTTTGATTTCAATTTGAACATAAACTTTTGAATTTATTAAATAAAAAACTTTTAAGCTGAAATGTTTAAGGAAACCATTAAAATTGAGAAGTGGAAAAAAACAAAAATGGGCTACGTTAAACAAATCAGACTTGAAAATCATAAATTTAAACTTGAAACAAACGTTCATTAAGAACTAAAGAACATTGACTATTGAAATGTGTATAAAACGAACATTAACATATGTACTTTTAATGAGGAGTAAGTTTTAAGGAACCCTCAATATGTAGAATATGGGTTAAAAAAAATAAATTGGGAGAGGTTCCCATAAGGATCTCTCCACATTCTTCTTCTTCCCCTCATCTATTCAACGGCTGACGAGCAAGGGGTATCGACCTATTCGGCCCGTTTCAATAGGTGGAATGACTTCTGCAACTATATACTACCCTGCTAACCGCCGCGGGGGGCTAGTGGCAGAGGGTGACAGGACACCATCCATGAAAAGCGGAGTGAATTGAGCTTTATTATTATTATTGAGATTATTATTATGAGAGTCCTATTTTTTAAAACTCAAATTTATTTTGGGACGTCCCATAAATTTGTTCCAATTGGTTAGAAATTAAATTGTGTTAAATATAACAGAAATCAAAATTTGAAAGTTATCTACTCTGCAATCACGACAAATGTCTTAGGAGTCTCACGATAATTCTCCCGCAAGAAAAACCGATCACTTCCAGAGTCAGCTGGAAACGCTTCACGGTCTTATCGCGGGTGAGTTCTTGGAAGTGGAAGAATTAGCTTCCATTTATAGAAATTCACACAATGGAGTGTTACCCCTGGTTTCATTACCTGCTTTGGAACGCTACGCCGTTATTCTTCTTGCTACCTTCGAAGCAGTTTTCTTCTCTTCATGCCATAAAAATGTCCCAGCACAAGAATACATCCAACAACATACCATTTTCTCTTTAACTGATAAGAAACAACTTATCCCCTTCGAGTAAGATCATTCCCTAATTGCAATTACAATTTCGGGCAGACCATATAGTGCTGCGACGACTTAAATTTATTTTTCTCTTTGCAATCGAGTGCTTCGGCAAGAAGATTCCTTCAATTTTTCTCACTCCTGGTAGTTTCTCCAAATGTGCGGAGTTGCACAAAAAGGAAAAATGTTATCTTCTTCGTTTTCTTGTTTCTAATGTCTTCTGTTTTAGTGAAAATAATTCTTCAGCGTTTCACGCATTTTCCCTGAAAAATAAAAATATTTATAGAAGTAGCACTACGGCATAAATTTAAATTCTTTAATTTGGCTCTGCATACAAAAGCACCCCTGGCCTTAAGTAAGTTAAAGCAATCACATTGGTCCCCATTAGGTATATCCGATCAGGTAGATTTTGTCAGAATTATTCGTCTCCATTTTAAAATTCAACCCAACTTTTCTGGATGTTTCAATCTGCAATACAACGCATTATATTTCGACAGTAAAATCACAGCACATTCTGGCTTACCAGAGGTGTGTGTCGAGAATAATCGAATTACACATGAATCAGCGTGACACGTTGCAATCCAATGGCAACGTTTTAGTGAAATGTTTCTGTAGCGTTGCAAAAGGTGGAACGTCTGTCAGGGTGCTCGAACAGTTGTTATAAAATCCATTCGAAGAGGAAATTTAAAGAGTTCCTTCATTTCCAAAGCTCGGGTTCTTCCTGGAAGAATATCATTGCTGTGGATTTCCGTTTGGAATACGTTAAAGCTCCCAATGTTTTCTTCTTTGTGATCAAATCCACTAAGAAAGATTATGTTGCTATTTTGATTTACGATTTCGTTTTGCTGATCAATGCTCAATTGAAGTACAAATGACGAAATAGAGAGTTCAGTAATGTAGCTCCGGTCAGGGTGCAATCCTGGGGGTGAAGTTTGTAAGTTTTGTAAGAAGGTATGGGTGTGTACCAAGGTGAGTAGAGAGACTCTCTCTTTACTCTCTCTTTACTCACCTTGGGTGTGTACGGCGTGCAACGCCATGCAAAATGCGCCTACGTGCTTACGTGAATCTTATATAAGAATCCTATATATGTCATACATCTTATATTTACTCATTACTATGCCTGTATTTTTTGTTATGACAATTGGCGATCTATTAACAATGGGTTTGTTTCGTCCCCTCCACCAATTCTATCCGAGATCTGATGACGCCTGGTCGAGGGAACGCCAGAATGAAAAGGAATCAGCATTCAACGAATTATATCTGCTCACGCCTTATCTTTATTCTCCCATACCCGTCACTCACTTATGGTCACTAGGATCGCTACTCTCAAGATAACTTCCTTCGCCTGCATCCCACTTCCATTAAATTATAACGGGCACATGAATTGTTACGGGGTACGTCACTATTACATCAGTCCTCGGAAAATGTGGAAAATTTTCTCAACCCAACACACCGAATTCTCAATCACTGATTCGATAGCGGCCAAAGTTTTGAAGAATGGTTTTAAAATGGCGTGAATTATTCACGAAAAGCCACGGCTTTGGGTAGGGGTGAATTCATTTTATTTACAGGATTGTTGTGCTCATCGTTTACACAAATCTCAGATAAAATGAATTCAATGCAGTTTATTTGTTGACTCAAAGTCTATGTGTGCATCTGTAATTTAATTACTCATCTTTTTCATTTTGTAATTTTATTTTAACTCCAAAAAAACTTCTGATGTTCCTCAAATACATGGAATTATTATAAAAGCCTAAATTATGTACAAAAAATATAAATTCTTACCACTGAAGGAAATTCACATTGAAGGAAACCCTGTTATCGTATAGGTACGCGTGTATTGAGAACTAAGTTTTAATTTGTGTCATCATAATTTATACCAATGCATTTTAGATCCGGCCGACTTAATTTGTCCCATCAATATAGATGTTCGATGCGCAGAATCTACTTGAAGTGGGGGCAAAACATATGATACATTCGCGGCGCTAAATTTAAGAGACCAGAATTTAATAAGTGGATGATAGTGGGAGACAGAGAGGCTACTTCGCTCGGCTTGCGCCGAGTACGCCGTAACCCTTTGGAACCCCGCACAAATACAAATGCAAACAAAATACAAACGGAAGACGCAGGCTTCGTTAAAATAGATGTGAGTGAACACTGCTGATAAAAGGACGAGATTGGGAGCAGATAGAGACTCGGGTGAAATACGCTGGGCTTAGATTATTTAGAACATTCCGGTGAGTTAAAGGGTGACACGGAGGATATAATTTCAACCCCGCACACAAACTCTGCGACTGACAGAAGCCTTAAAATAAAAGTGGCATTGCGTCAAACAAAAAGTGCGAAAATTTCTTCATACCACGCACTATTAATATAATGACGCCATTGCATGCAGTTGAGGCACCAATCCGTCAAACTATGTTCTCCAATTCCGTCCATCCTGTCTACAATTAATTTTCCATTTTCATTCGCTTTTTCGTGGCTTGCGTCTCCGCAATCCGTGCCACACGCCCTGGTGGCGAAAGAACCACTACCGTGTTGTCCGTGATGGTCATTCCATATCAATTCCTCCGGCGCACTTGCATGAAGCGGTGTGAATCCGAAGGAACTGGTTCACTTAAATTTTAGGGTGGCACCCGGCGTGTTATGTTGACGGCTTCAAGACGTGCCTCTACGAGCTGTGAATTGACGCGTTTAACACCCGTGAATCTTATGTAATTATAAATACAAATACTTGAATCACACTACTTTGAAACGAGTAATTTTACCAGTTCCTACATGATGCAAACTGTGCAACTTAGTTTCTTTTCTTTCTCACGTGATAAGCAGGGTAAGGTTAATGACAAAGAGACTCGTATTATTCCTTTTTTGTTTTATTTTAAAGCTAACTTCAAACACTATTTTCATGGAGCTTTGCCGTTTATAAAAATAAAATAGAAGCTGGCAATTCGTCTTCGTTGCACTCTGTGGAACGCACGCCTGGTTCTCTAAGTTAAATCGCATGACGGAACTTAATTGATCAACATTGTCTGTTTTCGCTGCAACGTGGAGAGGAAAGGATATTAAAATTTTGACTAATCCTCCTTTGAAGTAGTTTGTCCATTCAGTTCCACCATCTGGGAGTCATATAAATAAAGATCTTACAATTTGTTCTAGAAATATTACTGGGAAAATTAAAAAAAATGCATGGAAATGTTGACATAAGTGAGCACAGACCCATTTTACAAAATGTCATTAGTCAAGTAGCCGAGACCAAAATGAAGAGGTGGTGGAAAGAACCAAATGTCCGGCTGTGTTCGGTGCGGAGTGTTAGGTGCTGCTAACTGGCCAAAATACCTTGCCAAAATTGCGAAAAGAACTTGGACCAAGTCCGAGACAATTTTACTCTAGAAGCCTTCTATATAAAACATCGACAAAAGAGTCAGTCAAGTAATTTCATACATTTTGGAAACTGCAAAAGTTTCTACACCAAAAGCAAAACCTGAAACCAACGCATTATTAGGTCGATTGATGTCGAGTCGCGTCACTACGAAATGTTCTTCGATGAGTAGACTATGGGCTTTTCCCTGGCTCTGTATTTTATTGGAAACTGCCTTCTCAGCGATATTTTAAAATCTTATGAACTTAAAAATGCAACGAATGATTTGATGTGGGTAATTTAAAATAACGAACGTTATTAAAGTTTATTCACGTGTTCGGGATCATAATTTTGTTTCGTCAAAATGTATGTACGTTTGTATTGATAACTAGTTTAAGTTGGAAGCCCTGTTATAAACTTTGAATTCTGCTCCTGTTCACATTTTTCACTGAGAATCCGACATGGCTAAAACATTTCTGCCACCATCAACGAGCAATGAATAATTGTTTGCACGTGTCGGAGAGTATTATTCACTTCCATTATTTGATTTTATTTTTGCCATAACGTCTTTTCCAATCTTTTGTAATCCGATTGTGTGTTCCCAAACAATGGACAATAAGTTTGAACTCAATGCACTCAGACACTTATTTCACATCCATCCACCCACGTGCTATCTCTGCGCCGTAGTTATTTTCTGTTTATTCTTTTTCCCAACTCTCAGGCTCGTCGTAAAAGAGTGGCCCTCATGATTCTCACTCATGCCCACTTGGACTCCTGGCAATTAAGCCTCATCAGAAGCTCGTTAAGAAATAAAAAAAAATATTAAAAATTAAAAAATATACCTTAATTATCAGATAGTCTTGTTGCATAATTTGGAATTCATGCTTAAGGAAGCGCTAAAAAAAAACAATTTTTTACAAATAAGTCAGTACTCGGTCCATGCCATCAGGATAGTCTCTTATAATATTTTTCATACCACCCCTGTTGTTCACCCTGTGCCAGATAATAATGTATAACGGTCCGAATGCAATTCACGCTCGTCAAGCTGACGTCACAACATGGTTAGGTTTAATAAAGAATTCACGAATGCACACGGCACATTGGTCAGTTCTCAGAAGTGATTAAATCTTCCCTGCAGCTGCTCCAGAAATTCTACGGGTAAACCAATGCAATACAATACATTTATTTAGAACCTGCGATCTCATGTCCCCTAAGTTCAAGTGGAAAATACAAAAAATAAAAAACATTACTAATAACAGGACATTTATTAATTCCATGATTTAGGCCTTGAGACCTTAATAAATAATATCACCAAAAAGAAAACAAAAATACAGAGCCGGATTGACTAAACATTGAATTTCTGTAAAATTACATTACATATCAAGCAAAAATAATTTAGCATGAAATATAACACATGTAACAATATCAGAACTTGAATATTATGCGTATAGGTAAGATATTATGCTACAATCTTAAGCGCTATTAGGACCAGAGCATCAATTTGAGCATATGGAGTTGAGATATGACCGGAACGAATTTATGGACGATGCTTGACGAATATGTTGAGGGAGGGAATTACATAGCTGTTGGTGAATAAAATGAACTCCGTTACGTAGTTACGTTTTCTGAACTTGATGATTTTAAATATACTGCAAAACCTAGAAATTTTCATTTCATAGTAAACTTGCCGAAATTCAGCAAAATGTCTTAAATTCAGCAAGTTCTCGGAATTAAACTTCCCAGACTTTTCCAGTAACAAGAAAGAAGAAGAAGAAGAGTTTTCAGGAAAATTTGCTGAATTTAAGCAAGTTTTCCTTGCTTAAAATTTTGAGCTTACCAGATTTGCCTAAAAGTTGGTGCAACTTCAGTTAAGGAAACCTTTCTGAATTTCAGCAAATTTGGGGGAAAATAATTTAGTGTAGGAAAAATCCCAAGAAGTATTTTCTTCGGTTTCACACGGTAAGAAAAAAATTTGCTAGCTTGCGTGCATGTGATATGTGATAAAATTTTGGGATAAAATAAATGAAGCGAATACATGCATTCAATGTCCTTCGAAGTTTTAAGTTTAGGTCTTTCCGAATAGTGCAATAAGTAACACTGCAGTAATCGAATATTGGTAATATAAGTAAGCTAACAAGTTTATGTCGAATATGGGTTGATAGCTTTATTTCGCTTGATTTTACGGAGAATCTTAAAAAATCTTGCGGTAGACCAGGGACACTTGTCCAGTTCTTGTTAGAGTTTGAATGATAATACACGGCGTCAAAACTGCGCACATTTTCATTTATACAGGTGACGGACTTTTCGAAAATTTGCTTACATTCAAAAAATACAGGCGCATGTGCATACGCATTATTCAGCCATGTATGAACAAATATAATAGCGTATTTTTTATTGACCAAATTGGGGCAGCAAAAGATGGTCATAACGCAACTTTCTTAATCCATAAAAATCATTTTAAAAAACAAATGAATATGGGAAAAATAAATAAGCTGCGACGAAAAAAAGGTGACTTTTACCCGAATTTATTTATTATTTTCACGAAAATATTTCGATTCATTTTTTTAAATTTTTCTGCATTACTTCCTAAAAGGTTCATAGAAATAACTTACACTATGATGTTTGTGCCCTTCTTACAATTATATTAACATGAATAGTTCATCTGGCCGGGCTCTTAATAGTAACGGGAAGATAATAAAATAAGGCAAGGGATGAAAAACTACTCAAAAAATAAAAATATTAGGAAAATACGTTGTAAAAAGTAAATAACCTCATTGACACAAGCATTTAATGACCAATATCTCCTAGAGCATTAATTCTGATTAAATTTCAGAGTCCGAAGAATAAGATCTAGATGCATATAATGGAGGCTATTCCGGCTTCGCTGTCATGTATTAAAAAAATACAGGGAGTTTTCTTGATACTCCTGTCGGATCTTTATTTCGTGAACGCGAAATCACATACATTACTCTCGTTGTTGGGAGATTCTTTTATTTTGTTTGTCAGAAAGAAATTTGAAATGAAAGAAAGAAAATTTCGCTATGCATAACATTTATTCATCGAAATCATTAGTACAAATGGCTAACCTATGAACAATTGTTTGGTGACTACTATTATCTGCTTTCCTATGTCAATTTTATATTTCTTGTATTATTAACGTCTAACTCACGTTTTCAGCTCTCCGTAAACATCTTGATCACTAAAATCGACTGACTCCTTCCGGAGATACAACTGAACAGAGCGCGCGCCGTGCCCACAGAAGCCCAAATTTAGACCCCTCACGCGCAGCGCTGTGACGTCACCTCGCAACACCCCCTCCGATCGCGACAAACCATTTCCGGTAGTCGACAAAACGGGCTATTGGGTCATAGTTTTAGATATTCTTTAATCCTTATAGTTTTTGCACACGAGGCCCTCGAAAGTACACATACATTGGTCGCGGCAAAACCTTACGTGACACCGAGAACCTTACGTGACACCATTCGCATTCACATCAAAAAGATTTTTCGAAAACAGGGCAATAGTATTTGTTAGAATCTCAGATTACAAAAAATGAATAATTCCAAAATTCTTGTCATTTGTACTTTTCTAATGGATGGAACAAATACGCTATGGACTAGCATAACCACAAAGAGCAGACATGCTTCACAGTTCTCGTTAATACACATGGTTTATAAAATGTTAATGTTATTGCTCTTTACCACAATAGCCACATTTTAATATCTTTATTGCTCAAGTTAATGACTGCGGTTGAACCTTAAACCATACACTTCTCCAACTAAAATTACATTATTTTTTACCCATAAAAAAACTTGTTGGCCGTAATTAGCCATCCAAAGAATTCAATACGCGAGTCAAAGAGGGCAAAATATTGCCTTTTGTAGCGTGAGTTCCTCAACTGCAATTAATGAAAAAAGAGCAATTTCCACAAGTATGACATTTATTGCACGACCGGTTTCGCTTTTAACTTTCGCTTTGAGTTCCTCAACTTTAAAACTTGCGGTTCCTGCTTTCGTAAGTAGAAGAAAATCAATCTTATGATCGCGAGAAAGAAAGGTAATATAATTAAGATCAAAATTAGGGAATGAATAAAACGGATAAAAACATTTGCCGTAAATATTTAGCTAGAAAATTATTGGATAGATTTTGTATTATCTTCATTTACCAAATGATATGACATGGTAAAGTTCTATTCATCCAGCTAATATTTCGTTGCACCTAATTTACGGGGGGGGGGGGGGCTGCGACCGAAGAATTGGCCCACACCAACGCTCTTTTATTTGGTGGTGGTTCTGGTGTAACATTCAAGTTAAAAAAAAATAGTTATCCTATATTTAGCCCTTTGATTTTATTGACATATTCTTAGTAATTCTAAATTTAGGAGCGTAGTAAAGGAATGCAAATCAACAGTTTAGGTTATTCAGTAAAAATTTCTCATGAAAAAGCTCTTCGTCAAATAAAAAAGGGGTGACCCTCCTGAATAGGTGCTCGTTAGAACGTCTTCTATGGAAAGTCTAACCCGTTGCCACAGCCGAGAACACTTCTTTAAAAAAAAAGGGGGAGATTATGCATTTTCAATGCAACGGAAGAAATGAGGGCGATTAAGATAGATTTTAAAATAAACATTTGCGTTATTTTAACCGATTCCTTTTCACTGCACTGCGTGACATTCATAGCCAAACACCCAAGCAATCCCCATTCTCTCAATTGCACGTATATAGTGTCAGGCCCGTCGCGAGGGCGGGACAGCCGGGGCATTTTGCCCTGGGCGCAGCGAGTTGGGGGCGCGCCGTGTTCGCCGATAGAAAATCTTTTTAAAATTTTGACAACAACGTTTTCCGCTGTGTGGCGCTCTCGGGTCTCTTCAACTCAATGAAGGAGCTCCGGGACATCGCGGTGCAAATCTTCTTGCTTTTCAATCTCGTGGCAATGGATGACTCCCGGGAAGAATTTGACTTGGATGATCTTGTTCCTCACGATTTTCACGCGCTCTTTCTTGATGAGGAATTCCACCCTTATACGCGCGAAGATTTGCAGATGTATGAGAGTGAAGTAGAGATTAGTGATTGTGAGACGTGTGCGAGTAGTCAAAGTGACAAAACCGACTCGGTAACCGACACCAGCGAGGAAGAAAATATTCAACTGGAGGGTGACCATTTCGTTGAGAACGCAGAAAACAACAAAAGTGAAGAGAGAGAAGAGTAGTTTCTGAGTGACGACGATTTGGCGACATTTTCTCGCAGGTGCCGCGAAAATTCCCGCGCGCGAAATGTAAACAAAGATCGTCAATGTCTCAAGAACGATTGGTTGCACTGGCAACGTTGTCTATTGAGAATGAGGAAGCTAGAGACTTGAATTTTCAAGAATTAATCAAATCTTTGCAGAAAGTAAGGCGAGAAAGATTCCATTATAATATGAATATTAAATTATAATCAATAAAATATCTTTTTTCTGAAAAATGTTTTCTATTATATTTTCCCCAAATACCGGAAATCTCCCGATTGGATGTATATCAATGTTATGGGGGGGGGCGATGTTATGTTGCGGAGATGTTATGGGCGATGGCAATGTTATCAATGTTATGGGGCACGATCACAGTTTGCCCCGGGCGCCAGATCAGCTAGCGACGGGCCTGTATAGTGTGTTGCCAGCGAAATGCGAAATTCCAGTAAAATTTCTAGATAATGGACTACTTCACTAAGAAACCGCCATTATTAACCGCAAACTCAACTCTTTACCTTCCAGCTGTTTCTCACTCCATTTCGAAGCACTGTTCTACTTACAGGAACTCACCCGTGATAAGACCGTGACGCGTTTCCAGTTTACGCTGAGCGTTCAGTTTTTTCTCACGCGAGAAATATGCTGGGACGCTTAGTCATGCGTCGTCGTTACAGAGTCACTTTCAAAAATCGGTCCTTGCAACGAGGGCGGAAATCTGCGTACTCTGCCGGTATCGAACTAAGCTTCTCGTGTACGCGTTCCATGCCTTCTTGGAGCCAATTTGGCTCATATCACTTGCGCAAATAGTTTGTACTCAAATAGAGTACATTATCCTATGACCTCTGAACATGAACAAAATATCGGAAACAACCCCGGTGATTCCTAAAATTATTCACCGGCGAAAAAAATGTGAAGCGTCCCAAGGTAGTTTGAGCGAAATATCACTTCACCTAGAATTTGATGAATTTGACTTAACTTTAAAGATAAAACTCCCATCTTTCCAATGGTATCAAAATATCTTCCCCTTGCCGAACTACTTTTCGAGAAATTTGCCTGAACATGTATGCTGTCTTACGTGGGATAGATTATGGCTGTGCGCTCTATAGGGAGAATATTTAAAAACGCCTATCTAAGAGAATATCTAAAGCCTATGATACCTATATTTCATAAAAAACCAACGGTGTGTAGTTTTTATGTTTTATCAACTATTTATAAAATATAGTTTACTACTCCACGCAGTCATTTTTTCAGAATCGCTAACAAACTTGTTGTGAAAGTGTTTTCATCGTGCGGCATGAGAAAATGAGTCAAGTTAGAGACTTATGGAAACGACGTAAAACGGAATCATATTTCCGTGACCACTATAGTTCAATTATTTACCAAGGCTAAAATTGACTGTGGCATTCTGCCCTTGGTAGAAGTTTTTAATGCTCGTATTTATGATAAAGTAAAATACTTTGTTCTTTTCTCAAATAATAAATTATGTAGTACGATGCGTCTCGCCGATTTTCGGCATCGCCAGGTATAGAATGTTTACATCGCCGATATACAGCATCGACTTTTTTTCGCTTTCATTAAAAAACAAATAAATTTTAAAACCGATTTAATTTTGATGGGTATAAATATAGGACTAATGTACACTTAGTTAGTTTAGAAAAAGATTAAAGTTGTGATGAAGCCCTGTGATCAGTCTTGAATTTTGGAATTCACATTCCATTTTTCTCCAAGACGCGCTTCTATTCTTCTAACCTGTACACTGACAGTTGGATAGCAATGTACTTGGCCTAAGCATTTATCATTCTATTCCATGAAAGTAACTGCTCTTATTTGATTTCCAAACTTTTTCTGACGTTGTTTTTAAAATATATGATGTCGCATACTTAACTGAGCCCTATGTAGAAAAGAAGATCGTCCATAATTGTTGATGGTTTTACTATTCTATGCCAAGCAAATGGAGTTCGACCACAATCTTGAAAAGGGGCAGCACATTACAACAAATGCATATGGTGGTTACCGTGGCTGTACACATAATTTACGGTGGCAGAGCACAGTAGTACGAGAGAATCTAGAAATTTGGAAGAGGGCAGTTCTCGAAACGAGGCTGCCGAAAGGTTGCAGTGTTTGGAAATGGAGATAAATTAGTGAATTTGAACACTGGAGGGGACGTAAGGAGAAGGAACAGGTACTTCGTCGATTAAAGACTCGTATGAGCTATTACTAAATTACTGCGCACATCCATTACTGTCAATTTTCCCCTCTACTGTCATCTAGCTTACCCCGCCGACTACAGCCATGAACTTCTCGAGCGCTGGTTTGTCACAAAAATGCTTAATAAATAAATTAAAAGTCACGATTAACAGTGAAAAGGTGGAAAGTGATATTCATTGACGATATCACTAGAGAAAATGATGCCTTGCTGATGGCAGTACAATATTTTGGCAATAATAAATCATGATTACACAAAAGATAAATATTTATTTGCTCTTCAACTTCAACTTCATCTACATCTACATCTACATATTACCCCGCAAGCCGCCTCAAGAGGCGTGTGGCGGGGGGTGTTAGGACACCAGCCGTTTACATATAAAATGGACACGCTCAAATGAAATTACGCCGAACATATTAAAGTCCCTTATTGTTCGGGGGGAAAACGAATTCCCATACCTATCCGTTCGGCAAAATATCTCTCTTAATTTATCGTTTCTGTCGGACCTGGAAATGTAGTGGGGTTCTAATAGGATGTTCTCCGTGTCGCTCTGAAAGATATCTATTCTCAATTGTTCAAGTAATCTAAGCCTAGCGCGCAGCCTCCGAGTTTCTAGCGGCTCCCAGCCTAATTCGTTTAACATCTGTGTAACGCTGTCTGTACGCCCGTAGCTGTTTTTGACGAATCGCGCAGCTTTCCTTTGTATTTTATTAAGTTCCCGGACTAAGTCTTTCTGCACTGGATCCCATATGCGAAACTTATGCAATTTCAAAAAGATGGGGCTTTATACACCGTCAATTGTTCTACGACGTGCGTCAAATCGTTGTACCAATACCTTTTTGGGGAAAAATCTGATAAATTTATGTACACAGGAGAAATAGTCACATAGTTATTCTAATGCATCCTCACGGCAAGAAGATATGCTACTCTCGACGCTCATATGCTCGGCACCTTTGTTTTGTTGTCTTGTTAAAAAGGGCGAAGGGTAGGCTTAATTATTTTTGCGTGGTACATTTCCCTGTAGCAGGCCAATGCGTTTTCGATTTGTTTAAAACATATTTTGAATCTCTCCAAACTGGAATCATCCTCTGTGAAAATGTTTACCCCTGCTTAAATTGGGCTGAAGGCATCAGACACGCGTCTTGTCAATTCTTTCTCAGGTGGCCCCTCAAGAGCAACGGTGTCGTCGGCATCTTGTCTTGAGATCATTACAATCGTCGGTGAAGCTCCAAAAGTCTTCCAATATTTATTCTTTTCAACTTGCGTTAATCAACATATTGGCGTAATCTTCGTCCATTTCATCGAATCCGAATTCCTTCGCCAGCTAAACAATTTGATGTCACATTTCTTTTTCAGCTGTTGCTTCTTGGAAACGTCTAGAGCTAATACCTTATGGAGAAATGTTTTTCCAACAACCAATTAGTGTCGATTGTGTCACCTCATATCATGCGGGATCAATGTTGTCCACGGCTTTGCTGATGTTGTGGTCTATCCAAAATTCGTGAATTAGTCAATTACTATTCTTTTTTTACCAGTTTATTCATCACTGGACAAACTTAATAAACTTCAAGCGTTGCTATGACATCATGGTCCATTTTTTGGATCAGCGAAGTAGGATTTGTTGGAAGGAATACCGTTCCAATATTGCCCGTGCAATCATCAACATTCACTGAATGACCCCGGGTATTATCTAAAGCTAATAAAGCCTTATTTATGAGACCATTTTCTTCGCTGAAAGTTTTCACCAAAGGTGTATTTATTTTGCTGTACTTTTTTTTTTAGCTTTGATATTACGTGAACTGTTTCGCCGCTAAAACGTGCAAACCACCCACGACTTGCTTTTAAGGTGTACTCACTCGTTTCCTCCTCCTTACTCACTTCTCCTTTCTAAACACTTGCTTTTTCTCGTATGTCCTTCCATATTGATTTTGCCTTTTCTTGAATCACTATTAAACTTATTGGAATAGATTGATGATTTTTGTCTTCTATCCGTATCATGAGAAGGGCCTCCATTAGTTTTTTCCATATCTTCCTTATTTACGCCGAACTCCCTGGAATTAAACTTTCTGTAAAGTTTTTCATATTCTGTGAATTTGCATGTGAATTTACATGAATACTTCGCTCATTTGTAGGTGGAAAGTCCAACGTCCGTGCAATATTCGCATCTAGTTCTCCGATTTCGAAAAGGCGGAGAACCTCCGATTTTGCATCTAAAGTGATTGCTTTGCGAGGACTCTTTGTTTACGCACTTCCTGTAGGCTTATCACCCATATTTATGGATATTCGGTAATCTATTGGTTTTAAAATCACTTTTTATGTCTCAACTCAACTTCGCTACGAGGACGCAGAATTGCGTGTAGCAAGCAAACGATTTCGAATAAAAACCCGACTGACTCAATTCTTGCCTCAAGAATATAGTCAGTAATAGCTATGGAACGATGAACAACAACATGCTTATTGCAGTTATTTTATAATGATGGATCCTTTTCCCGTAGGCCAAAGAGGGAGGGGAGCACACGGGATGTTTTTTGGCTCAAATATCACTCTTTCTCAATATCACTCTCCTCCTCAAGCCCATACTATGTATGTTCTGTCACCACTTGAAACTATATAGCTTACAGAAAAGAGCCACTGAAACATCCGGCTAAAGTGCCAAACAGAGGGCCGCATGTCGCTCGCTCAAAAGGACGCACGTCGCTCTTCAGCAATGCGGAACGCGTAAATTTTTCCAGGGGGCTATCTTATAGCAGGATTAAAATACATAAATAAAAGAACGAAATTGTTTAATGATTTTCACGCTACTGAAGGGATCACCATGATCTACATGATCACCATGACATTAACGAAGCATATTTTTGTGTTTATTTATATATGTTTAAATTAGTAGCAGGATTAGCAGCTTATAGCAGGATTAAAATGCATAAATAAAAGAACGAAATCTACATGATCACCATGACATTAACGAAGCATATTTTTTGTGTTTATTTATATATTTTTAAATTAGTTTAATTTTTTTTTTTTCAATTTAACCGGGAAATTTTTTCGACGGCTCATGCTTATATATATTTATTTGGAATACATGCGATCATGATTTTTAAAATCGCGGGCACGTTTGCTACGTGGTTTCCAAGTTGTGGTTGTTCAAAGTTGGGCTACCGTTTATTTGGCGTAAAAAACTGAGACTTTTTCAATCGAAGCCCCATAAAAATATTGAAGTAATGCTAAATAATGTTGATACCTAACTTTGGACGCATAAATTATTTATCTTTCATACGAAGTTTATTTTGTTGCAATAACACCATCTTATAACGCCTCAAATCGAGTGCTTCGACTTTTTGCATGACAGATAATAATAATTATAATAAATTTTATTCCACAACATCATATACATTTTAAATTGACATTGACCCTTAAAATTGGGAATATAGGTACCCCTATGGAGAAACTGCCAACGGTGTCACTCGTCGTGTTCATCACGAAGTAGAAAGTGGATCGCGAAAGATATTACTTAGGAGTGACATGAGTCTTCCTTTGATATCGAGTTAAAGAAGAAAAGCGTCTACTAGCGCAGGACAACCCGGAGGTGGCGCCTACCCGATGGCTTAATCCGTGGAATCCTAAGGGCGTTGGAAGGGTAAGGGTTATGGGAACAAAAGGTCACGCCGTTTGGCGCCAGAATCACATGCCGGAGGGACGGACCCCATTATGAAACCTGGTATTTATTCACTCAAGAGGTGGTATGACACACTCAAGTTAGTAACAACATAACGACCGTTCAAAAGCGAGATTATACGTATTAAATTAGGACTGAAAAACTGCAAATTTTGCAGACATAAACATCGCCGAGCATTTTTACACTCTTTACCAGTTATCACTCAGGATCATTAAATCTTTTCTGACTGCCAATTTAGTAAGCTTTAAATCACCAAAGTCTCTTTCGTGATTCCAGAGGCTTTGATGCAGCTTCAAAAAATTTGAGAATCACATTTACCTTTCTCTTTCCTCTGGGTCTAAAATCAAACCCTTTATTCTACCCCTGCCTTGCATCAATTTTATAAGCTGCTCTTTGATATTATATCGCATACATTCGCGGAGTTCATCGTTTAGGCTCTTAATTTTTCTGGTCCTCTCCCGTGCCTGTTGGTTGTTTGGCGACAGCAGTTTTGCTGGCACTCCTGCCCCGCTGACCCTTGTTCCATCCAATATAAGCCACACCGTCATCATGACTCGATTAGGTCCGCTACTTTTAATATCTTTGATTGTACTAAGCAATTTTTATTTCATTCAAATAGGGAGTTATATTTTTGACATGTAATAAATGCACAATTAAAACGATTTACAGTGCTTAAAATTACATGGAAGCATGGCGGCGTGAGGGTGAGGGTAGTCATTTTGTACCGCATAAGCTAAAGGACGAACCTTAAGAAGCTAAGGAAAGGTTGAACTAATGTTAAATAATAAAGTGAGGGCTGAGGTTAGAATCAAACTAATGCTGCTTGCAACGCAGATAACCAGATAACGCTTAATATCGAAACGGTTACCTCACAGCGGATATTGGAATGCTGGTGAGTGTTCACGTGGTGACTTGAGAATTCCTTAGCGCAAATGAAATGATATCAAAATGGATGCAGAAAAAAATTAGCTTTACTTGCATTTTGCATTACTTTCCAACAGTGATGAGGGCGAAAAAGTCGTAGAGATGATTCATCGCCGTTCGGTAGTGAAGAAGATGAAGATGACAGTCCACCCTATAACTGTGGCGGATGGGATATGAGGAGAAACTCAATACACTCCTCGTTTCCAAAATTATGAAAAGAGTAACCATTCGATATTCTTCGGCATAATTTTATTACCTCATCAGGCATCCCATTCTTCCCCCTCAAGTAAACTCTTTATTACTACTTATTTATTTGAATAACATACCCGGTGAAGAAGATTGTTGTAAACTTCGCAAGTATTTATGTGACAGCGGAAATACCGGAGTTTAAAATCAATGGTATGCGAGTTTACTTCGTAGAATGAATGCATTTTAGGTAAAATGAAAACTTGGTTATATTCTACACAATTTTATTAAGAACACGACCGGTTTCGACCTTTTCAGGTCATTCTCAAGTGTAACACTGTTAACAAGTGTTACACTTGAGAATGACCTGAAAAGGTCGAAACCGGTCGTGTTCTTAATAAAATTGTGTAGAATATAACCAAGTTTTCATTTTACCTAAAATACCGGAGTTACTGGTCCACTAATGGTTCCATCTGTAGGCTTATAAGCCGTTATAATGTTTTATTTTTAACTAAATGAGGGATTAAATTTTCCCGAATCCATGCTTTTAATAAACAACTAATAGTATTCGCCTCAATCAGTATAAAAATCTGACTCACGGAGGCAAAATCTGCATAAAGCATTGATAGACCACCGTGGTTATTATTCATATGATTAACTTGGTTTTGGTGACTTAAAACAGCAGTCCCCGAAAACATTAAAAATGTAAATTAAGGATGAATGTATCTCGAAAATCTGTGAGTTTGTTTATAATTTGTGTAATGTTCCTTGCCGTCTGACAAGGGTTCAGAATGCCAAATTACTTGCGTATATCAAATCACACAACAACTAACAAGCGGCGTCATAATGGCGGGTTGAGCCGATAGTAGTAGTGTTCTATTAAGGACAGGCCAATAAATGAATCGTAAAAAGATTTGCATCCTATGGCATTTTGCGTCAGCGTGCTTTTGAAGCTATTTGAGTTTGTTCTTGGGCTGATCGGGCCTGCATTGACGAGTATCAAGTCTGTTAGGGGAAGAATGCTCATTTCAGCATAAAATAATCTTCTGTTGAGCTTGCGGTCAATAGCTACTCCCGATTCCTTAAAGTTGGGTTGAAAAAAACGAACGTGTTTGACGTTTTTTTCAAACAAAATTAAACGGAAAATTATTATTTCAGAAAAAATATGTAAAAACGTATCTTTTTATTAAAAAAGGGATGTATTTTCTACAAAATGCTCCATAGCCTTGCCATACTACCTTATGCCATCTACAGTGCGCAAACTACACAAATGTGGTTTAGCCCTATTTAAAAGACACAGACATAGGTAAAGCTAAAATATGGGAGGTGACATTTTTTTTAATTGGCAGTGGTGCCAAGTGGTAAAACAATTTGTATCTGAAGGGTGAGCAAGAATTTGTTTTCCTTTTTTCTGGAGGAAATCTTTTTCCTCAATCATTCCAACTTATATCAAGTAACGATCAAATGTCTATGGGTATGTGCTCATCTAATTATTGATTTGTCCGTGTCACTTTTCTCATAACCAGGTGTGTTGTTTTTTTCAGTCGAAAAGTAATGGATTCTGAACGTTATTTCAGGTTCTGATTAGTGTCATTAGCCCTTAATTTGAACATTGAAGCGACTTGATTGAGCATTTATTTTCCGCTGTTGCACCGTATGTTCTAAAAATGGTCCCTTCTTTGTCTATCAAGAAATATACAAAGAGTTTGTTCGTAGATAGTGATATTTAATTGGTTTGAAAGAGCTCGGCAGATTTTCTAAATTGGACGTATATTCCTCTAATTATTATTGTAAAACATTCCTAATAAGAATAACTAATTAAATAAAAATAATTTTTTAAAAGCCATGTTTATAAAAAGGATCAAAAAGTATAAAATAATTTCTCCTAGCCCCACACACATTTATATCCCCATATAGCTTCAAAACCTAATAAAGATTGTCCTGATGATTTGTGATTGTGGATTTTAATAGCCATGAAATTACTTGTAAGATTGAAAACGAACAACGTGGGGCGCAAGAATTAGATAATCGAAACATCACCAGTTCACCTAATTCACTAACAATTAGTTTGCACTGTAAATGATGTGAACTGTTATGTGAGTTTTCTCAATGACAGCTACTCCCTACAATCCTTACCATTATCAACAGCATGCGCCCCACGTTTTTCATTCTCAATCTTACAAATATGTTCATAGCTATTAAAATTCACAATCACAATTTTTCAGGACAACCTGTATGTGGTTATGAATCTGTATGGGGATGGGTCATTTTCAAAAAATATGACTATTTCATGTATTCAGTTATTTTCTTGCTTTTGTTCTGAAATGCGATGACTTTTCCAAATAATTGTCTATTAACATGAAGTTCAGACTATCTTAAATTAATTAATATCATAAAATTCTGTGTGAACCACCATTTACACCGCGATTTATAGGAATAAAACAGCAGAAACGCAAAAAATGCCTTGTCTACAGCCACGTCTGTAGGTCTTAAAGTTTGATTTATGTGTGATATAAATCTAACAAATGCTATTTCCAGTATGAATTTAAGTACTTTGCATTTTACACTCCAGTTATTTAATTAATAAAATTAAAGAAGAGTAATGCTTTAATAATTGTAATAGCACCCGGTTTTGTCTACAGCTCACATACACCTCTGTTACCTTTTCCAAATATAATTTTTAAACAGGTTTCTTTAGAAGGTTGTGAATGGCATACATTTGATTAGGGTAGTCCATCATCTGATGTCACTTCCTGTTTATGAGTGAACACATGTAGCCTCTTTAGAACACATGTTGCTGAGTGTCTCATGCTGACTAGTGGTGAGTATTTTTATTCATTTACCACTCTGTTACTCTATTTTATGAGAAAAATATTGATATTTTAAAGAAATAATACTTCTTATTTATGAATCTAATGTAAACTACTATGCATTATGAAAGTAATTTTAACACATTATCTATATTGTAGTGCAAGGGCTCTTTGAGGTTATAATTCTACCACTCTGTTACTCAACACCTCTGTTACTTCAGAAAAGTAACAGAGGTGTTAGTATTGTAACAGAGTTATAAGGAGGATCATTCTGCTTGCATGTTTTAGATATCTGTTCTCACAAAAAATTAATTTTATTAGATAGTTGGTCTAGGTATATCAGGGTACTTAACTTTTTTAAGTTACCCTAGAATATTAAGATAAAATTGCATTTTCATGCTTTTGATTGTGCTAACCTTAGTATGTTTCAACCTTATACTGGGTAAAGCCTAGTGTAATGTTTTCAATTAGGCCTTTCATGAATTGTACACATCTACTAGTGTCTCTATCTATTTTAGTGAAACAGCCCAAATTGAATCATGCCACTGACACCTGCTGAAAAGCAAAAACAATACCGAGAACGGAGGAGGATAAACCATCCGGAAAAAGACAGGGATACCAGGGAGAAGGATAGGGAACGGTACATATACACTGAATCTTGAGTTGGGTATCCTATAGGCAATATACATTTGGCCTGTATATTATAATGTTGTTTTTATTTTTAGGTATCATAAGAATAAAAAGTTAGTCAGAGAATTGTCAGCCAGAGAACAGAGGGCGAAACGAAAAGATTGGCGTAAACGCAACGAAATTAGAAGCATTAAAAAGAAGAGCGAGAGTGCTATGGCAGCTTTGCAACCCATTCCTGAAGGGATTCTGCCAGCCAATAGAAGAGGACGGAAAGCTGTTCTTCTGCGTAAAACTAAATGTGTTCGGGAAAACATAGCTCTTCGAGAAGAAAATGCAAAATTGCGTAAGAGTGTGATGCGGTATAAACAAAGATTGCAACGTAAGAAGTCACAAAAAGAAAAAATCCTAAAGAAAACACCTGATCATCAGTTGACCCCAAGGTCAAAAGCAGACAAGCACTTATTGCAATCTGGCCTTAAGCACATTGTAGGTAACCGAATGCATATGATAAGAAGAAAACTGACTATGTACAACGCAGTCAGCGAGCGAATGGTCGAAATATATAGAAAGAGTGTTGGAAGGGCTGATAAAAATGTTATTAGCAAGGTTGCAATAAACAATGCCCTGAAAGTGTGCCGGTTGAAGACCGAAGCTACTTCATTGTTGGGTCTAGCTCAACGTAAACGAAAATCCGTTGCAGCATTAAAAATAAAGAAGAGGCAATTTGTGAAGGACAACATTGTGTCATTCTTCAATCAAGATGATGTGTCAAGGATGACTTCTGGAAAAAAAGAGACCATCACACGGGACAAAAATAAATGCCAGAAACGTTTCTTGGTCGACACAATGAAAAATTTGCATTCAAAATTTCTGAATGATAAGCATACACAAGTTTCGTACTCCACTTTTACTCGGTGTAGACCGTTTTATGTAGTATCACCCTCAGAAAGTGGTCGAGACACCTGTTTATGTAAAAAACACAGCAACATCGGCTTCATGGTGCAGAAGCTGTACGAGTTGAAGTATTTGAATACAAGACACTCCCATGAGCTGGTGGAAGAGTTAGTGTGTGACAAGGGTAATGCCAATTGTATGTACAATTTATGCAAAGATTGTAGAAACCGAAAAGTACCAATTTTACAATCCGATACTACAGTCACAGCTAACCAAAAAATATCCTGGTGGTGTTGGAAGCTGATAAAAATTCAAAAAGAAAATGTAGGCCACACTGCAGCTTCGACTACAAAGAGAGTTACACAGAAAGTAAAACAATCGGGGGCTGTAGACGAGTTAATAAGCACTCTTAACAAAGAAATTATTGTTTTTAAAATGCACATTTTCAACATAAAATGGCAGAATGCTGCATACCGCTCTGCAAAAGCTGAATTGAAAAGTAATGAAGCGATAGTGCACATCGACTTCAGTGAAAATTACTCCTGTAAGTTAGCACAGGAAGTGCACAGTTTTCATTTTGGATCATCCCGTAAGCAGGCAACTCTACATACGGGCATTTTACACTTGGCGAATAAACTGACGCCCGTGACATTCTGTTCCATATCACCAAGTCTTGAGCATGGCCCTGCAGCAATATGGGCTCATTTACAGCCAGTTTTTGATCTAATTCATCGAGAAGCTTCGGAAGTCGATACTATCCACTTTTTTTCTGACGGTCCGTCGTCTCAATACAGACAAAAAAAGAACTTTCACTTTTTTACCACAAGGCTGTTTGACAATGGATTCACATGTGGTACATGGAATTTCTTTGAGAGCAGCCATGGCAAGGGAGCAGCCGATGGTGTAGGTGCTGCTATAAAGCGATCTGCCGACTCTATTGTTGCTCACCAAACTGATGTACCAAATGCCAAAACCATGTATGAGTTGGTGAAGAGAGAGACATCAATAACCATGTTTTACGTTTCAGAAGAAGAAGTACACCGAGTGCATGGAATCATCCCCACCAACCTTAAGACTATACATGGCACACACATGATACATCAAATGGCAACTCACAGAAGAGGTCACGCTTCGTTCAAGTATGTTTCATGTTTTTGCGCCAAAAACTCCTGGTTGGAAGGGAAAATGTGCACTTGTCATTTCAATCCCAAAGAAGTGACGATAGAGAGTAAGAAGTCTGCGCTGCAAATCATGATGGATGAAGCTGAAGCTGATGCCACATCCAGTGATGATGAACTATTAGTCCCACCGGACACGGCATCCGAAGAACTAAGTAGTACCAGCATACGCCTTGATATTGGGGACTTCATTCTTTCCAAGTTTCCGAAAAATTCAAGAATAACCTATGTTGGGAAGGTGTTAGAAAATGTAGACATAGGAAAACTTAGAGTGGAGTTTATGAAAAGTGTCGGAGCTGGCAGTATATTCATTTGGCCAGAAACGGCTGACATTGAATGTATTGACAAAACATGGATCGTACGTTCATTACCTAACCCCATCCCGGGTCGTAGGGAAACATTCAGATTTAAGTATTGTTTTGATAACACTACTAAATAGTAAGTTGCCTCAAGTAAATGAGGACATGTGCCTTACTTAATTGACAGAGTGGGAGAATGATTTTATGCATTTGTAAAATGCTACCACTCTGTTACTATTTTACCCCTCTGTTACTACTCCTTTTTTGTGAATTAAGTGTCATATCTTAATAACATACTGATTGTCAAGCACATGGCAGTATGAAGAACATTGTCTTGAATATACCCACACAAAAATACACTGTCATTTTTAATTTCTATGACAATAATTGTTAAGTTTATATTGTGTTTTTTGTGGACAGTCACATTTTTTTCTAAGTCGGACAATAAAAATTACTAAAATTATTTAAATGTATCGAACTTATTGCTTATTTTAATGTATGTGTGTTATATTTTCGGTTGATACGTAGTTACATGAAGATTTCAATAGCATTTTATGTTTTTTGTAATACTTTTGTTTGGTAACAGAGGTGTACTGGTGGAGCGTATGTTAGCATCATATCTTGAATAAAATGCATAAATCTTAGTGTCAACTTGTACCACTTCTCATTATTGCAGCTAATGCATGTACAGACCCTTTTATGATATAAAAAGTCCTAACTGAAAATGTTGATTTCAAAAATTACATATTTTCATATAGTCAATATTTTTGAAAATGACCCGGATATAATTGTGTGTGGGGATAGGAGAAATAATCTGATACTTTTTGGTCTGTTTTAAAAATGTGGATTTTTAACATTTTTTTTATTTAAATAATTATTTTCTACTCTTTAGTCTTGTGTTATTATATTTGAAATATAAAATTGTTATAACTATCTACCAATAATATATCAATCTGTTTAACTGTTATTTTTCTGAAAATTTAATTAAAGAAACAAGCAAAATTAATTTGATAAGATTTTTATATCAACAATACAACTTATTAATTATATCAATTTTTTATTATTATTATATATTATGTTGTATATAATGTATGTATCATTTATAGTATTTATAATATTGTAATATTTAATATACATAACATGTATTGTAATATACATAACATGTAATAATATATATTATTACATAGTATTGCATTGTCATCCAATTCTGAGCTATGTTTAAAGTTTCAAGTATCTAGCTTATCGGGAAATTAGTTTAAAATCAATTGCAAAATTTGTACCAAACAGACAAACAAGCAGGAAAGGGTCTTAATAAAAACGTTTTAATAAAATAAGAAAACCAAAAAAATATATGCGGTTTCTACACCGGTTTGCACCCATTCAGGTAAAAGATTGGGAAAAGTTAATAACTAATCAAAAAGTTAACAAATAAAGAATAAGAACTTAAAAAACTACAATCGAAGGATCGAACTACAATGATATAAATATTTACAAAAATACAGACACCGCAGACGTGGGTGAACGTTTGACTAATTTATTTGGTAATAAGTTAAAGGAAAACTGATAGGTAAGAATTGAATCAGTTATGAAACATCTAATTTGAAGGTACTGGATTTATGAACATTCACAAAAGAGGCTTAAATAGAAAAAACGTATTTTTAATATGGCAGCGGTCTGCGAAACCGGATTTCAGTGTTTACGGATTAAACTTAGCAAACATTGTTAAGGACGATGATCATAATTTATGTCTAGTGCCAATTTATGTTTTTTCTCAGCTTATTCTGTGAAAAAATTATGTAATTATAATAACAAGCATTCCCTTAGACTCCGTTTAAAATACAAAAGCTAAAAATTATATTTTTCCCCACTGTTTGCACCGTTTCCCTCTAATAAGTTTTCGAAAAGCAAAATTTCACCGAGGAAAAAATAGTCCGCTCTGACCAGGACTCGAACCTGGTTTTTTCATTATCCCTCCGAGTGGTTTAGCCAGTGTGGTTATGTGGGCTATAAAGGAGAAAGATAATACCCAACAGTCTGTCATACAATCTAACTACCATACATGCAGAAGCATTCAAGTAGTCAACTCGTGCGTATGTTAAAGCCAATCTTTGAAAACTAAGGAGTTGGTTTTTTGACAGATTACAACTATTTGGCAGAATTCCTTACACGGTGACAACCTCAAGTGCATATATGAACAAAAATTTCAAATAGGAAAAAATATCTGCCTTTACCGGAACTTGAACCCGGTTTCCTCGACACTGTACCGAGTGCACTAGCGCTAAAGCTACCGATAAGGCGTCTTACTCCCCTGCGGATTTTTGTGTTTTAAATGAGTCAGAATGCCAGCTGCGGAACATAAAATGCCAGGATACTTAAGGTGGCTGGAGCGAAAAATGAAATTATATAGATTGTCTTCAAAATTGCAGTATTTGTTCCTTTACTTATGGTCAATAATTATACGGAAAAACATTTGTGGGTTTCCGATTTAGTTTTTGAGATATTATAGGTTTTTTTAACATGGGGCCTTATGGCACACCCCGCTTCGTAAGGATCAATTACGCATTATTTTTTTATATACAATACAGATTCTCACCAAAAACTGATATTATGTAGGTATTGGTCAAAGAAATTTATTCTGAGAAAATCAACCAGTCTTATCGACTTATTTTTTCCATATATACGAAACAAATTAAATATTCGTTACATTTTCAAATATTGCGCGCGAAGTTTTGAGGTGCATTTGGCAACGATGAATCAGACGATGGGAACCATGGGAATTCAGGAGTCCGCAGCAGACAACCGAATCTCAGTGAATTATTTATAAATATTACTGATATTTTGCTAAAGTAAAGAAAAGTTATTACTTTCATCGGATCATTTTAATTCAAACAGGCCACGTATTAATGCTTATATAAAATCTAGAATATTTGTTCACGAGTACATTCGTATTACATGCTACGTTATAGCTGACAATTATGGATCAGTATAGTAGTTACCGAAAAGACAGTAAATATATCTATGAACTTCAATTACTACTAAATACTAAGGGTAATAAATAAAAGTACTGGATTAAAAGTATGCATATATATTCGTTCACAGTGACAGTTATTCATGTGATTTTTAATTCATTCCTCTTACAATTAGTAAAATAAAACAACATGTATTCTAGAAGAACGCAAAAAATCTAGCACCCTTGAGAGCATAATTGACTCATACGCGTATGGCAGATTATAATGTTTACTCGCACCAAAAAACGCCTGAATCCAAAAATAGGTCGTGCATTAACCAATCAAATTATTTACTCCAAGGCTTCCATGATTACCTTAATCAATTCTTAAATGTTGAATTTACCTAAACTCGCCAAAAATATGAAATTAAGTAATAAACTGTGTCAACTTGTATACCATAGATACGAGTCCCTGGAACTTCGTCAGTTGTATTAGAGATGCTATTTAAATTATTAATTTGGGGAAAACAATAATTCTATTTGAGTTTTGAAGGAGGAATAGGCTTATTTTTAAGGTAAAAATGAACAATAGAATCAAAGGTCTTGGCCAACCTTGTGAAGCCAATTCAATTTGGAAGACTGCTGGCCATATCGTCACAGTGGAGGTGTCATCAGCATAGACAGTAGTATTTCTGTGGGACGGATCTACAAGTTAATTTCAAGGGTGTAAAATTAATAGTTGAGGAACTACAAGGATATCATACAGCCCTATTGAAAATGCCCTATAGGAATTTTTTTCCCACAGTAATTTGACAATGGGAACTCAACAATTTCCTATAGGAAATTTATTATAATAAAATATATTGAAAATAAGTTTCCCATAGGAAAATAAGTCTAGTATACATGACATTAAAAAAGAACGCCACCACTAGGATTAGATCCGGGGTCCTTCTGTTCGTGAGTCGCCGACGCTGACCATTACACAAAATGACTGAGTTGGAGCTTAAGCGATCTCATAAGTATAAACTTGGCATGCTGAGCGTGACGCAGAAAAACGCTTTTTGTTATTTTCCTTGCGATGATGCCAAGAATACGCTGACGCACTGTTGCCAAGAATAAAAGCACAAGTTTATAACACATATTTAAAGTGTTACAATTGTTTGATGTCAAAATCTAATTCGTTGTTATATCGGCAACAATAATTCTAACTTACAATCATAGAATATCATACTGGCTATGTCTTATACGAAATAAGTCTATATGGCACACCTATTTCATAGAACATGTTGCAACCACGACATTCTTCGTTTAGCGAAGTCATAACATGTTTTAATGAAGTCCTAAGTATTAAATATAAATTTTGTATTATTTCGATGACTGCATATTTGGCGAGTTCTATTACATACACAGATGTACTTAAATTAAATGTGGTCCTAATATATTTTCGACGTACTTGAAAAATTATTAAAATATGCACTCAATGAACCACGATTACCGCTCCAGCCACGTATGAACGCTCCACACGTATGAACGCAAGTTGAGCAAGCACTAAGATATAGGAATTTTTGCCCAATTGCTATTTCCAAGTTCATAGAATTTATAATCCTGCGCGTGAAAACCGTTATCTACGTTTGATGACTACTCAAAAATCCTCATTGTTTGCTGCACAAAGGGGAATCCTAATCTTTCTCTGAAACTGATTTTACTACTAGTGATACAATTGAACAATTCATCATTAGCAACTACTAAAAATATTCATGAACACCGTGAAACAATATCTTACGACACACCGCATGAAGACCTGGATGTACAAAATTGATAATGGAAGTGACGAAATCAAAAGAAAATCACCTCAGAGCACCAATAAGCGTCATTCTACGACACTTGAGAGCGAGACATCAAATTAAGCGGACGTGCTCCGTTGTAAGGTCTTCATCGTGTTTCTTAGGTCGTTTTATCGTATTTCGTCCGTGTGCCCCACTGTGTGCTGGTGCTGGTCTGTGCCTGCTGCTTTCGTGCCACTAGCCCCTGGTAGCGTTGAAAACTTCTGAAATACGTACGTGAGGCACACCAGTTTCTAGGTTCACAGCCAGGTTACCAAAGTGAGGTTTACGAGGATACATATTAGGAAATCTGACCCATCACATTATTTAATTGTCCTCTCCGAATTAATTGGAGTGCACTGCATCCCAAATAGGTTTTCCATCTAAGTCTAAGTAGTTCAACACGGTGGATATCAGGACGTCTCTCCCTCCACCCTTCAGCCATTTCACTGCGTTCCGTGCCTCTAAGTAAGGTTCAGCTGACTTCTTTTCTCCAGTTGTAACGTCAGCCCTCCCAATTCACTGATCTATCTCCAATCAACTAAACCTCGCATTCTTTCACAAAAATGTTCTTCCTGCCACTTTTCCTCGAGTATGGCATTGGAATTTATCCGCGGCAGAAATACCTCTTCTGAATCGTGGTCTCTGGAATCTTATTATCTAACCCAAGAGCCCCGATGGCATCCGCTATTGTATTCTGCTCCAGAATTCAACCAAGGGAACCCCAGGAGTTCTGCAACTTTTCAGAATTTGGATTTCTCTTCTGAACGGTGGCCAATGGAACCTGATCATATCACCCAAGAGCCCGGGCTGCATCCGGCATTGTACTCTGCTTCAGAGTTCAACGAAGGAAACCCTAGGAGTGCTGCAGCTTTTCGGAATTTGAATCTCTCTTCTGAACGGTGGCAACTGGAACCTGATCTTTTCACCCAAGTGCCCGGGCGGCTTCCGCTATTGTATTCTACGCCGGAATCCAACGAAAGAAACCCCAGGCGTGCTGCAGTTTTTCAGAACTTGGATCTCTCTTCTGAACGGTGGCTACAGGAACCGTATCATCTCACCCAAGATCCCGGGAGGCATCCGCCATTGTATTCTGCTCCGGAATTGAACCAAGGAAACCCCAGGAGTGCTGCAGTTTTTCAGAATTTGAATCTCTCTTCTGAACCGTGGCAACAGGAACCGTATCATCTCACCCAAGATCCCGGGAGGCATCCACTGTATTCTGCTCCGAAAACCAACGAAGGAACCCCCAGAAGTGCTGCAGCTTTTCAGAATTTGAATCTCTCTTCTGAACGGTGGCAACTGGAACCTGATCTTTTCACCCAAGTGCCCGGGCGGCTTCCGCTATTGTATTCTGCTTCAGCATCCAACGAAGGAAACCCTAGGAGTGCTGCAGCATTTCAGAATTTGAATCTCTCTTCTGAACGGTGGCAACTGGAACCTGATCTTTTCACCCAAGTGCCCGGGCGGCTTCCGCTATTGTATTCTACGCTGGAATCCAACGAAAGAAACCCCAGGAGTGCTGCAGTTTTTCAGAACTTGGGTCTTTCTTCTGAACGGTGGCTACAGGAACCGTATCATCTCATCCAAGATCCCGGGAGGCATCCGCCATTGTATTCTGCTCCGGAATTCAACCAAGGAAACCCCAGGAGTGCTGCAGCTTTTCAGAATTTGAATCTCTCTTCTGAACGGTGGCAACTGGAACCTGATCTTTTCACCCAAGTTCCCGGGCGGCTTCCGCTATTGTATTCTGCTTCAGCATCCAACGAAGGAAACCCCAAGAATGCTGCAGCTTTTCAGAATTGGGATCTCTCTTCTGAACGGTGGCTACAGGAACCGTATCATCTCACCCAAGATCCCGGGAGGCATCCGCCATTGTATTCTGCTCTGGAATCCAACGAAGGAAACCCCAGGAGTGCTGCAGCTTTTCAGAATTTGAATCTCTCTTCTGAACGGTGGCAACAGGAACCGTATCATCTCACCCAAGATCCCGGGAGGCATCCGCCACTGTATTCTGCTCCGAAAACCAACGAAGGAACCCCCAGGCGTGCTGCAGTTTTTCAGAATTGGGATCTCTCTTCTGAACGGTGGCTACGGGAACCGTATCATCTCACCCAAGATCCCGGGAGGCATCCGCCATTGTATTCTGCTCTGGAATCCAACGAAGGAAACCCCAGGAGTGCTGCAGCTTTTCAGAATTTTGATCACCCTTCTGAACGGTGGCCACAAGAATCTTATCATCTCACCCAAGAGCATGGGCGGACTCCACCATTGTATTCTGCTTCAGAATTCAGCGAAGGAAACCCCAGGCGTACTGCAGCTTTTCAGAATTTGAATATGTCTTCTGAACGGTGGCAACAGGAACCGTATCATCTCACCCAAGATCCCGGGAGGCATCCGCCACTGTATTCTGCTTCGAAATCCAACGAAAGGAACTCCAGTCGTGCTGCAGCTTTTCAGAATTTAAATTTCCCTTCTGAAAGTTGGCAACAGGAGCCTGATCATATCACCCAAGTTCCCGGGTGGCATCCACAATTGAATTCTTCTCCGGAAGCCAACGAAGCTCGATCTCTCCGATGGGATCCGGGGCCACTTTGCGGAATATTATCAAGCCTACGCTCCTTACTTTCTCAGCTTACGTTGAAATCTGGGGACTCTTCTGTACAAAATAACGACCAATTTCCCATCCCTTCCTCAGCTTGCAATCCGAACGTTTCAACGAATATTACGAAACCACAAGCCAGTGGACTCTTGGCGGAAGGGCAGCTAACCCTACTGCAAACCACCCAGGGACAAGCCGCTGACTGCCAGTCTCCACCGAGGAAGACTTACGCAGAGGCCGTCCAGCGGCGGCGTCACACCAACGATATTGACAATGAACTGCAACCCAAGGACGCCAGTGAACCATCCTTGCAAGTAAGTGACGGTTTCTACTCTATTTTATCACAAAATATGTTTCAATTCGGGTCTTATTCTCTTCCGAGTGCAATGGCCTGCGCTGGAGATTTAAAACAAAAAAATATGTGCTCCATCCCAATGGTATTCCTTTGCATGTATGTATCTTTTCCTAAGAAGACCTAAACCGGCTCTTTGTTTTCATTTTCTCCTAGCAAAGAATCAGATTCAGTGGTGCCTCTCAATATGTACCAAACTCCACTGATCTACGTTACAGTATCATTTGCTTTTTCTACCAAAATAGAATACCATTCTTCATCAGCGCGCATCCTTGTGATCAACCTTGTGTAAGGCAAATCCTAAGCAAACTAATATTAGGGGTTTCCTTTTGTCTGCTGGTTTCGAGACAGACGGCATCATAAATATTTCGTTGTATCCACGTGTTCCCATCTAATCCACTTACAATTGTCCTTAAAAGACGTCACTTAGGAGGAGGAGTTTTAAAAACATGCGAACCATTTGTGACATTGATTTGTATTTCAGGTCATAAACCCCCCGCAGTGCCGTCGTTGCCAGAGGTTTTGGCACACCAGGAAAAATTGCCGTCTGCCTTTTCGATGTTCAAAATGTGGCAGGAATCACTTGCCACGCTTCTGCTACCTTCCGCGGTATGGTCCTTTTTCCTGCTGCAATTGCGGAGGAAACCACTCGACAAGGTATAGAGGCTGCCCCAGCTTCAAAGCGGTGAGAGTAGTCACAAAACTTCAACGTCAGGGGTCACACCAATCTGACCCCGAGCCGAGGGCCTGACGTGAGTGAGAAGACATGTCGAGACCCAAAGCCACCTCGACACTGACTTCCTCTATGATCTACTCACCGTCTCTTCCAACGACATCAAAACAGCAGCTGGAAGCAGAAAATGCTAGGATACCAAACCTCAACTCTGCATTGGTGCACAATTGGTGATTACATAGTGTGTGCTTTAAGTATTAAAGTATACTTTAGTAAGAAATAAGTAAGCTTTAATGTATGTATTATATTAATCGCCGTGACGTTTAGCTGAGGTTCTGATTTGTGTGAGTGGTGCGAGGTACTTGTGCGAGGAGAAACGGAGATCGAACCCACTATGCGCATATTTCTTTTGCTTAATTTTTGGTGATAAGCTATGATGCTTAAGTGATTAGTTAGTGCGTGATACTGAAAACATGAATCGCTAGTGCGGAGTACTGAAAACATGAACCTCAAGTGCAAAACCATTAAGTTTGAATCAAGTCAGCGGTAATGTCTGATCTGCTTTCGAACAAACTTGAAATATGAGCAAAGTTTTTAAATTCTTAATGTTACGTTGCGCCCCGCTTATTTTTTGGCGAATGTTTGCGATGGAGTAATATAACTGTAATGGAGTTATATTCAAGTTAAATCGAATTAAATTGATATGATAATTGAATGCTAGTAATTTTTGAAATTCGAGGAACAAATTTCTTTCTTGATTGTCAAACAAAATTGTGTTGCCCCATAACTTTTTTATGAATGGATTGGTGCTTTTATTTTATGAAAATGAAAGTGATGAAGAGGGATTTCAAGACCCAAAGCCGCCTCGGCACTGAAATCTAAATTTCTCATCAAAGTTCTTGACATTCCAAGCAAAGATGCGTGTGGCAGAAAGTGCTAGTATACCCACTTTCATCGGTGTACTGGTGATTGATTGGTGCACCTCATGTGTAAGAATGTTTCATGCTAATGACTCTGAGTTACTTAACGGAGGCTCTGATATGTGTGATTGAAGAATTTTGCTATAAAAAAGAGTATTAAAGCTAGCTGGCAATATGCGCACTAATTTTGGTACCTGGTACTAAACACCTGGTAGTAACCCTGAAAGTTAAATCTAGTTTTGTGTTCATTGGAAATGTGTGATCTGCATTCGAGCTAATTTGAAATGAGAAAGCAATGTTAAAATCTGAAATTCTGAATATATCGTTGAGCGGTCGTTACTTTTTGGCTTTTTATGACATACGGTAAAAATATCGACTCTCAGCTTTATCCACAAATAATACTACATTCACTCACTCTCCTGATTGTATGTATGCATTTTTTGAAATTCGAAGAAATTGATTTTTTATTCAATCCAAACTACCAACCCATTTTGGGCTCTTGAAACTTTGAAGTGTATTTTTTGTTGCTGAACATTTGTCTGTTTGCTTAAAAATAATTTCCATTAATTGTGACACACATATGGCATCTAAAAATCCAGGAATATTATTATTTGTATTTTAAGCGATTCATTATTTGCATATTTTCATGCATGATTCAAAATGGAATTAAAACTTTCAAGTAAGTAAATAGTTTCTTTCTGTTGAACAATTAAATTCGAAGACGAAATCACATCATATTATCCTAGAACAAGAGTGAAGTTTATTTGCTATTTACAATTGTTTAAAAAATGTATATTGCCATATTTCATCCTTTGCTTCTGAAATTGGCTTTGGCTTCTTAAATAAATATTTAAAAAATTACTAGTACGGTGTGATTCAATGCTCCTAAGTAGCCTTTTTTCATAGAACACTGAACAACTACTTTTCCATGATGGATTTAGAAATTAAAATTGTTATGTTCCTTTATTGATCATGAGAGTTCCTGTCCAATTATTGAATGTCTTAAGTAATCTTAAAGTATTATGGCATACTCATTAAAGCCTGTTTGTTGCAGTTGCATTTATAGTGATTTCCTCTTTTCTGGGTAATAACTTGACATAAAGCTCATAAATTCGGCAAAAATAACGTGCAATAATGTGAATCTATGCCAATACTCAAAGTGACTGACTAAATATTCATCAATTTTTTAAGTGTAGGAAATCTATTTACCAAACTTCTTCCAGGAGGCCCAGGAGGCTGTTGGAGATATTTGCATCTCAATTAAAATACGGCCTTCTTCTGCAAATTAAGGTTATTGGACTGGCCAAAATTTAATGCATGGGAGGGAGTGTAGGTAAGGAGAAGCCTCTGCGGTATGCTGGTGGTAACATTTCCATAAGGAACTAATGCACTGACTCCTTAAAAATACTTAGAAGTTAGCTCCTCTGCTGAAGAATGCTTGGTATGCCGAAAGCTTCCAGGCGCAGTGGACACCGGTGCCCTCAATGATAATCTACCGGTAATTGCCAACTGCTCCATCTTCCTATCCTTGCCTAGCCTCAACACCTTTTCGAAAGTGTCTATATAGATACACAGTCAAATTTTCAAGGTACAACGTTTAGAAATGACCTCATCATACATTAAAACCTTTATATCCCCTAGATATGATTTTCAGGTGAGCTAGATAAGAAACGGAAGCGAATAATATATTTCTTCAAAATGTTAAATTAATTATGATTTTATGATTTTTAGCAAATATTTTGTTTTTTATTTTATATTTTTTCATAACTAAATTTTACATTTAACATGAATTTAAATCCTACTTTAAACACTTTTAGACCGGTCTGTTTAATAAAAAAAGTCCCGTGTTCGAACATTTTGGTGACCCCGACGTGATCTGGGATTCTTTTTTTCCTTTTCCTCTCAGGGCATTGTGTAGAATAATTTTATTTAATCATTAAGGTGAACATGCCTGAAGGTGATGAGGTGGTTTGGAGAGGAGTTGCTAATCGGGAGAAATTCGACTCTCACCTTAAAGTTGTTGCGATTCCAAAGTTATCAATTTGAAGGGATAATCTATGTTGCTTACGCATTGGCAGAGGAATTAATTCAGTTCTCGGATCCGTAGTAGGCCCATCCTAAGTTTTATAGGTTTTGTACTCGCTGTTTCTAACTTAAAGAGGGGTACAATAATTTTTTCAAAGGTTGAACATTGCCTTCGTTTTAATTTAACGGAATGTTATGAACCTGATCGTCTACTCGGGTGAACTCTCAACGAAAAGTAAAATTTTATTCTCTAATTCTTTGAACGTTCGCCGCTTTCGGCAGTTTTAAGTCCATCGCGCCACTCTGACAATTGTACCCGCAATCGGCTACCCACCATGAACATTCCGCGTTGGTCGGGTGCCTTTTGTGAGTGGGAATCATTTCGCTATCTCTTCCGAACGGTAGTTCATGATAGACAGAATTAGCACCTTTTGAAAGTTTCAGATATTTAGTCTGCTCTTTCGGGGGTTTCTTTAGCGATAATTTCTTCCGTTCCCTCGGGAACACACATTATTATTCTGCGTGGAAGGAGCTGTGCGATCATTTTCAAAATACACGAGTGGTTGTATTTAATTATTCAAAAAAATTGTTTCAGTTTCACTCATCGTCTTCGATTTCATTACAATCCCTTCAGAATTTTGGTCATGTCTTTTTCTGAATGTATTCGGCACTTGTTACTTTGAACATTTTCAATTTTGGAGAATTTATTTTATTTAGATTTGCTGCAATTTGATTTAATGTAATAGAAACCAAGTCGATAATTTGGATCTGGAGGATCCTCGTTTTTACCAGCCATCGCAAATTGCTTTCATTCTAGGAATGGATTTTGTAACCGGATTTTCCGGATTTTTCTTCTCTAAAACACCTAAAGCTTTTCCTCTCTCCTAAGCGTTTGGCATCTCTTCATCTTCCGTTGTTGAGGAAAAAGAACACAGCAAAAAATGAATTAAACATCGTATTTTTTTATTTCGTTTTTTTCGGTCCATCTTTCCGCGTTTATTACTTTCTTTGGGTTATATGTGGCTCCGTAATTGCCTCACCTGTAAAAGAAGCGTTTGGTATCTTTTCATCTTCCGTTGTTGAGGAAAAAGAACAGAGAAAATGAAGTGAACGTCGTATTTTTTTATTTTAGCCAAGCCTAGTTGTAATTTCTTCAGACGCTCCTACTATTAAGGATTTCATGCAAGTCACGCCCGCTACCATTTCTCATTTTTTTATTTGGTTTTTTTTCGGTCCATCTTTCCGCGTTTATTATTTACGCATCTCAAATTTTGCATTGTTACCCCTCGAAAACACTACTTATATCACTGTTAGTTTATGGAGGTTGGGTTACATTCTTAATTCTCAAGTCATCCTTGCTGAGAAGAAATACTTCCTAATTCTCGAGGTTGTAAATTCTGAATTTTAAATTGCAAATTCTATTTTTCGTTTGGTTATATGTGGTTCCGTATCCGCCTTACCTGTAAAAGAAGCGTTTGGTATCTCTTCATCTTCCGTTGTTGAGGAAAAAGAACAGAGAAAATGAAGTGAACGTCGTATTTTTTTATTTCGTTTTTTTCGGTCCGTTTTCCGCGTTTATTACTTACGCATCCCCAATTTTGCATTGTTACCCCTCGAAAACACTACTCATATCACTATCAGTTTATGGACGTTGGGTTGCAATCTTTATTCTCAAGTCATCCTTGCTGAGAAGAAATACTTCCCAATTGTCTAGGTTAAAATTCTGAATTTTAATTTGCAAATTCTATTTTTCCTTGGGTTATATGTGGCTCTGTATCCGCCTTACCTGTAAAAGAAGCGTTCGGTATCTCTTCATCTTCCGTTGTCGAGGAAAAAGTTCATTTAGAAAATGAAGTGCAAACATTTATGGGAGTTGAAGAATTACCAACACCATTGGATGAGGATTTTCGAGGATAAGATGACCCCGAGGATTTTCGATGTGGACAGTATAGCTTAGAAATTTTTCAAAGAGATAATTCTGGAAGATTTATTGTTTGCCTTCTTTCCGATCCCTTTCGCTCCAACTCCGGGATTCATACTCTCAAGCGGCTTCACGGTAAATGTATCCTAAGCGTCGCTTGAATCGCCAAAAGGAAATAAAACGTCGCTTTGTACATTCCACACACAAACGTTATTGACTGGCCAAACACACTTTATGTCGACCATGGTTTCGACATGTAAATGTAATTATCAAGGTACAGAAAATAAAAGACCATTCCTAAAATACTCTCAAGTTAGGGGGAGGGGAGAGGGGAGGGAAAGGGAGGAAGGCAGCGGGGTCCTCACTTCGAAGCGAATTGCGAAGCGTTTAAATAAATAAGCATAGGGGCGATTTATAAATATTATTTAATAAGTAAAGTAAATTTATTAAATTCATTAAGTAAAATCCGCTTATTGTAAGTATGAAATTAAATTTATTTAATCAATTTTCATCGGCGATGGGTGAAATGGAAAATGGGGGGACATATATGGTAGGAATCAATTGAATTTTCATTCTAATTTCTTCAATTTAATGCTCAAATTATTTTTTATTGTTTTTTAGGAGCTGTCTTTCAATAAGTAATGTGAGATAGTGGTCATACATTGTAAATCACATGTAAAAATTTAAAAAAAATTGCATGCTTTAAATTCAACTATTTAAGGGTAAAATTAACAAGGGACATTTGAGTGATTGTAATGTGAATGTGAACCTATGTATAAATATTTATCCCTCTAATAGTTATATTCTAAGCTTTAACAGGAGTGTCTACAAATGTACATTTTGTATCCATTTACCGCATCACCATACACCAAGGTTCCAGTTAAGGCAGATCTGAAATGATGAACCCTGAGACAATTGGGTGGTGGGATAAAAGTGAAAATGTGAAATGGAAAATGGGTGAAAATACCTTGCTCATGCGGAAAATCCTATATCGGCGAGACATGCAGGTCCATGAAGACTCGTCTGCAGGAACACAAGAGGGCAACAAAGAACAAGAAATTCAGCCTATCAGCAGTCGCCGAGCATGCATGGAGCGAACCCGGACACGACATAAAATTTGACGAAGCCGAAATCATCGCCAAGGAAAGAAGATATTATCCTAGGCTGATAAGGGAGTCAATAGAGATCACCGAAATGCCAAGAAATATCAACCGGGAAGACGGATACCATCTGACCAACGCTTGGAAGAGAGTGTTCCAGAAACCAACCAATCACAGCGCAGCAGCGGGAGAACGAGGGCTATATAAACGCAGCCAAAATGCCGATATCGGCACTTCGACCTGAAGACGCTTGGTGGAATCCCGGCGAAACTGTCGTCAACCTATGACAACCAACGCGGCGCAAACCCGAAAAATGGAGAGATCCACGAATCCAGAACGCCACGGAAAACTACGAACTAACACAATTTAATGACATTGGTTAATTACATGAAATCCACATTGAGCATTCGACAGTAGTGGAATTCATGGAGAAATTAGGAAGAACCTATGTGGAAATGACGTGGTTAATGCCACAATCTTGCGCTAAAATTTTATTGACCCTCTGCCAGACTGTACTTTAGACCCAATACCCTGCATCGGTATGCATATGTGTATACTTTTTTATTTGATTCAAACAATAACATTTCTGAGACATAATTCCCTCCTTCTGACTTGATTTTTTCGCTTTGTAAGAATCAAGTCAATAAACGTTTTAAAACTCTTGTAGATTCAAGTTTTTTTAAACATTGAGTTTAAGCGGCGAAGTATAGAGTGCAGCAACGAGTTTGAAGGACAAGTTAGAAAATAATTTTCATTTGCAAATAATTGGAAAGCAACCGATTTATATATTTGAGTTTCGTTATATACCACCAATTCGACATTCCAGAATCAGGGTTCTCGATTATTTTTTCGAACGGGATTTTTTGCTTCGAAAAAAGTCTTTCAAATAATTTCTGAAAAACTGTCACAGAATCGATTTTTTTTTAACTGGAGCTGTATGCGTCGAAATACGCAATTCAACACATCAAAAGAGCGAGTTGTAAATATTACTTTTACTTGCAACGTAAGTATAATAATTTGTCATAACTGTTTATAATTTGTTTGAATTTCTTTTTGTACCATCGATTTGCAAATTAGGTTTCGTAGTCCAAATCTCATTATTCAAACTGGAACATTTTGCATGGACAGAATCTAGTAAATTAATTTTTCAAATATATTGCGACGTAAAATTCCTTGTACTGGCCTTGTTTTGTTGATAAAGAACGTGATGAAACGAATAAGAAACAAGATTCAATAAAATATTTTTTACTTTACTCATAAACATACGAAACCAAAACATAACAAAAAACCTCAATATCTGGTAAAATATTGAAGATTTTAGCCAGTCATGACATTGAGACCATTCATAGACCGCCATCCAAACTGAAGGAGCTTATAGTCAGAGCTAAGGACCCTATAGGCCTGAAGACCTCAGGTGTGTACGGCGTTCCGTGTGAATGCGGGGAGGTAGATGCGATAAGGTGGACGGCGGAGACGAGAATTAAGGAACATCAACGTCACCTTCGCCTGTGCTAATCTGAGGATTCGGCCGTTGCAGAGCACACCATCACGATAGACCATTCCGTCCAGTTTGAGAAGACCGAAGTGATTGCCTTCTCTTCTGGCTATTGGGACCGTCTCATCAAGGAAACCATCGAGATCCGGAGGGAAAGAAGGAACTTCACCAATAATCGTGACTCCGGTTACAACCTGAGTCACACATGGAAACCCCAACTCAAGGTATGGAATATTTAAAAAAAATAAAATAAATCGGCTTAAACTTAGAACCGCTCATCCCAAAGTTAAACTCGAGCACTGCAAAAAGGTCTTCATGACTAAACGATAGATTGTGAATATAAAAATCGACTTAAAGAAAAGGAATCATTCATATTCAATTCATCTCGAATCCTGAAAGTCTATTTTTTTACAATCAAAACTTATTTCCGAGGGTCGAAATTAAGTTTGTGGTGAGCGTTGCAGAATCTCAGTCATTTATTTCAATTCAGAATATATTATTTTTCCTTAATATATAAAATATCATACATAGATTATCATTTTTCAAAGACATCAAGTCATGTAAGGTTGCATTTCACAGGAATCAGAGATATTCTGAAGATGAGTGATTACTTATTTCAGCCGTTTATTCAATTTTATATCAATTAATATTCTTAAACTTATTTCCATGGCTCTAATTCAACTTTGAGATGAGCTTTTCTCTGTTTAAGCAATATATATTTCACTGAAGAAATTCCATATCCATATCCAAAACAAAAATCTAAGGTAAAATTTTACTTAAAATACATTCGTTTATTTTATATAGCATTTCTCAGGGTTCAAAGGAAAATTGCTTCTGAGCGATCCTTCTAAAGTCGATTTTTGTATTTTAAGTGTATTTTTTTCTTGAAAAATTATTTGCAAAGCTGGAATTTAATTTTAGTATGAACGTCCTGAGTGTAAGCCATTTTTTACAACATTTTCTATAGTACCCATAACAATTAAAACATCGCAGATAATAATATCATCTTTTAAACGAATCAAATTATTTTAAATGCATTTCGAAGCATTCAAAGGTATTTTGAAGATGAGTGAATGATTCCTTATCTCAGCAGTTTACTCAATTCAAAATTATTTCTTTGGTCATGAAACTTATTAGCAAGGCTGGAATTTAACTTTGAGATGAGCGTTTCTGAGTGAAGGCCATTTATTTCAATTAAGTAAACATTCTATATCTACAACAGAAAAAGAATTTCAGGCAAAGTCATCTTTAAAATACTTAAATTTATTTTGCATTGCATTTTCCATGATTCAGGGGAAATTTGAAGATGAGCTTAAGTCGATTATTGAATTTAAATTGTTTTCCGGAAAACCTTTTTGTAGAGCTTGAATTTAAATTTGAGATGAGCATATGTGAATTTTAGCCATTTATTTCACTTTAGAAAAAATTCTTTATCCATAAAAAATATAACAACTAATATAATACCATCTTTAAAAGAAATATAATATTATATACATACATACCTATCGTTTTTGTTGTGGATATGGAATATTTTATGAAGTGTAATATGTAAATGGATTAATTTCAAAAACACTCACTGCAAAATATTCGACCGATCGGAGTCAGTTTTAATGAATAAAAATTTATTTTGAATTGAATAAACTGTTGAGAAAAGGAATCACTCATCAAAATATTAAAAAATTGAAAAATGGAATAAATTTATTGTATATAAAGATCCTTTTTTTTCAGCAACTTGTTTGAGCTAAATAATTCTTTCTGAAGGAAAATAAGTGGCAACGGTTTCGAAACTCTCATCCCAAAGTTTATTACGAGCCTTGCAAATAAATTTTCATGACTAAAAAATAAATATAGAATTGAATGACTGTAATCAGGAATCACACATCTTCAAATTACTTGTAAATCATGGAAAAGGCAATGTAAAATAAATGTATGCCATGACTTCATTCCGTTCTGGCGTAACTTTGTGGGAGTCCATTTTCAAATAATGACAAGGCCGACTATGTTTAAATCCACTGAGTATTTTATTGGTACAACTAGTTTCAACGCCACGGCGTCATCATCAGGTACAAACACTAAAGTCATAGCCCGTGGTATTTGAACTCAATATTCTGGGGGAAGAGGGGAGGGATTAGGGGAGTGTTGGGTGGTGGTATGACGGGGGAGGAGTTAGGTGTATTCTGGGAAGAGTGGGGAGAGGGTTATGGGTCAGTGGAACGGAAAACAGCGGGGTTCAAAATTCTTATCCCTAATGGCCAGGGAAGCTAAAGCAGTTGACTCACAGAGTATAAGTCCATCTTCCAAACCTTTCATAACCGAGTTAAAAACACAAAGGTATTTTTTTATTCGATTCCCTATTGATCAGGGAAACGTACGTTGTGGGTTTGAGTCACAGGGTGTGAGTCCATTTGCAAAAAATCCATAACAGAGTTAAAATTTCCTATTCGTTAAAGACCGGGAGGTTTCAAGCACTGTTTCAAGCACCCTCACACCACTCTTCCCAGAATACACATTACTCCTCGCCCGTCATATCACCACCCCACCCTCCCCTAATCCATCCTCCCCTCTCCACCCTGAATATTGAGTTCATATACCACTGGCTTTTTAGTGCTTGTACCTGATGATGACGCCGTAGCGTTGAAACTAGTTGTACCAATAGAATACTCTGTGGATTTAAACATAGTTGGCCTTGTCATTATTTGAAAATAGAATCCCACAAAGTTACGCCTGAACGGATTGAATTAAGATGAATGACTTTTTTTCAAAATTTTTGAAGGATACACAATTACGATTTTTCATTACAAATTATCCGTTCATCAATGTCGCAATCATTTAAGGCTTAAAAAGGAATATTTTCAGGATAAAATTAAACCCTAATCTATCATTTTGGAGAAAACACCTTTATTAACGGAAATATCTCTTCTAAATATTGTAATAGAAGTATTAAAAATTTTCTCCACAAGTGAAAGTTATAGCATTTTGTTGATACCTAATGTACAATAAATCAACTATTGATGATAAAAAATTATAATATATCTTATAAGTTATTCTTTTAATGTGTCAATTCAGTATGCTAAATTTATTGAAAATCCAAGAAGTCCCAATTTGGAGCATGGTTGATTTGACATGAGGGAGGACATAATTTAAGCCTAGCTGTAGAATGAAATCATGTAATGAGACAATTACTTGAAGCCGTGATGTATTAGTAAAAGTATTCCTTCTTCTATTGGAGCCTACCATAATCGGTAGATCATCTCAAATAATAATAACATTAGGGGAATTACTGCATGGATTAGCTTGCTGATCGGACGATGAAATGGATCCTCTAGCGAAGGCCAACGGGATGATAATGGAGAGGAATGGCCATGCTCAGGTGAAAACGTCTCCCTGGTTAAAAATGCTCAGCTCAGCAGATATTTAAGTGATTAAGCAAAAGGCTTCCTAGATGCCAAGGAAAACAAAGAAAAATTAATGTCGCAATATATTACTTAGTACAAGTGTTTTCTCGTGATCCGGAATATGTTGCTTGCTCGGGAGTTAACATACTCATTAACGTAGCAAGAAAAAGTCGGCATAAAACACTACTAGGAAAAGGAAATATATTGTAACGTATGATATGAATTGTGTTGTTGATGCTGGGTTGCTGGGGAGTTGTTGATAAAAAGAAAGGGGGATTGTTGGGGAGAATTGGATTTGGAGAGGATGCTGGATGCATCAAGGAACATTGTAATGGAAAGAATAAAGAGTTTTCTAACGAAAATAAACGTCTGACGTTACAAACGGAGGTGAGAACCCACATTTCTGGCGACGAGGATGGGATATTCGTCACGGGTTTTAAAAAATAGCCCGTGGAACGTGGAAAAACGCAGCGGCCGGATTGAACGCGTGAATTGGAGGGCATCGGAAAAAAAACCCGTGGAACGTGAAAAAACGCAGCGGCCGGATTGAACGCGTGAATCGGAATCGGAAGGCATCGGAAAATAGCCCGTGGAACGTGGAAAAACGCAGCGGCCGGATTGAACGCGTGATTCGGAATCGGAGGGCATCGGAAAAAAAAGCCCGTGGAACGTGAAAAAACGCAGCGGCCGGATTGAACGCGTGAATCGAAATCGGAGGGCATAGGAAAAAAAGCCCGTGGAACGTGAAAAAACGCAGCGACCGGATTGAACGTGTGAATCGAAATCGGAGGGAATCGGAATAATGCTGATCGTGTGTTGTTTATTTGCACTTTCTCATATGCAGGCTGGAGAGTTTGAACCAACCAGTTATTGTGATGTCTCTTACGATGGCTCAACGTCTTCAAGTGACTCTGATTATGATGTTCCTTCGACGGCAGTTAGGGATGTAAGTGTCTCACTTTTCTTCTATAAATCTGGGTATTTTGGGGGTTAACTTTTTACCAAATTGATCACCAATATTTTCATCTCAATATCAAATGATTATTATTAATTTCATAACTGATAATTTTATTACTTTTATTTTTCAGGTACTGAAGAGGAAAAAGAAGCGGAAGTTACGTAAGAAGCCTCAGTGTAATAGGGAATTTTTTTACCCGATACTTCGGAAGATTGTTCTTGTAGCATTTATTCGGATGGATCCCACCGTTCTCTCTCTTCACAAGGCGTGAACCATTCCTGGTCATCTATATCTGCACCACCTACACCCCTTGGAATAGAGTCCACTGTATCACCCTGCCACTCTCCAACTAACCTTGAATCACAGAAGCCGATACACAGTGTTCCCCCCAAAAGTGATGATGACGACCAATGCAACAAGCATAATTTTGAAACGCTATGCCCATGCACTGATGTAACTGCTGGAGATGTGATTTTTATGACTTTAGCTTTAGGTTGTAAGCATGGTTTATCATGGGCAGCCCAGAATGACATTATGAAAATGTTCCAGGCAATTTCTGGGAAAAAGTTTCCTCAGAAACTCAAATCACTGTTAAAGGGTTTTGAGGATTATGAAGGGAATATTAAGTTTCATATGTTTTGTCATGTCTGTGATAAGTATTTAGGGCCTAGAGATGAGTTAGATGTTGAGGGAAAGTGTTCAAATGAGGACTGTAAGTCATATTTAAAAATGAAAAGCTCTCAGAACTATTTCTTATCACTTTCAATAAAGTCACAATTGCTTTTGTATCTAAAGGATAAAAACTTTGTTGAAATGGTTCTGAAATACAGATTTAAGAAGCCAACTTCAGAAGGAGTATACTCTGATATCTATGATGGATGTGTTTACAGGAAACTATTCGATAACGGAGGTATCTTATCCAACCCATTTAATTTGTCTCACTCCTATTTTTTGATTGCTTGGCATATGGAGATTCTTTTAATCAAAGTGTTTGGCCTATTTATCTTACAATCAATGAATTGCCTTATGTTCAGAGATCAAAATATTTAATTTTAGCTGGCCTTTACGTAGGGAAAAAGGAGCCCACTTTCAAAAACATTTTTGAGCCTTTTGTAACTGAGGACAATCAGCTGAGTGAACATGGAGTCCAATGGTACCATGATGGTGAGCCTGTGACAAGCCGTCTCATACCGCTATGCTGCATAGCAGATTCTGGGGCTCGACACAAAGTACTAAACATGCAAAAATTTAATGCTTATTATGGTTGTACTTTTTGTTATAAGCGTGCTGAAAGTACAAGGAGGGGGATTCGATACCCCCTTGGTGAGATTGCACCTTTGAGGTTAAATGAGAGCATCCGTGGGGTTTTGAAAGAAGTTTTTCATCGCATGAGTTTGCCTGGGGTCAGAGATAAGGCTTACAGAGGTGTCAACGGTTTGACACCTCTCATGAATTTAAATAATTTTAATTTTGAATGTAGTGTTGCATGCACAATATTCTTCTTGCACATGCACAATACATGCATGCACAATTGCATGCACAATTGCATGCACAATATTCTGCTTGGCACAACAAAACACCACATGGAGTTGATTCTTGCGTCAGAACGGAAAGAGAAATTTTGGATTGGGATGAATGACAAAATGGGTATAGAACATTTAAAGTGCGTCATTGATGAAAGGATTTCTCATTTACAATCGAACTCTTCGGTGATTAGGGACCCTCGCCCTCTGACAGACATTGGAACATGGCGAGCAAGTGAATGGAGGGCCTGGCTATTATTTTACATGTTTCCTAGCCTGCAAGACCTATTGAAAGACAAACACTTGAGTCATCTTGCTTTGCTAAGCAAAACTGTATAGTCTGTTCACTGTTGCCTGTTCGTTTCTTGTTTGGCAAAGCGCACAACCAACCTGCTCCTGCCTGTTGCGAATCTGTTCACTGTTGTATGAAACAGACGATCAACCTGCCCCTGTCTGTTGAGTGCTTGTCCACTGTTGACTGCTCGTTCCTTGTTTGGCAAAGCGCACAACCAACCTGCCCCTGCCTGTTGAGAGCCTGTTCACTGTTGTCTGTTCGTTCCTGGTTGGGAGAAGCGGACAACCAACCAGCCTCTACCTGTTGAGAGTCTGTTCACTGTTGCCTGTTTGTTCCTTGTTTGGCAAAGCGCACAACCAACCTGCTCCTGCCTGTTGAGAACCTGTTCACTGTTGTCTGTTCGTTCCCTGTTGTGTGAAACAGACGATCAACCGGCCCCTGTCTGTTGAGTGCCTGTTCCCTGTTGTCTGTTCGTTCCCTGTCTGGTGAAACATACAACCAACCGGCCCCTGCCTGTTAAGAGTCTGTTCACTATCGTCCCCGAAATGCTTGTTGCCTGCCGGTTAAGGAACAAGCTGCAAACAGAGTACAAACTGTTGGAAGGCTGTTTCCAAGTTGTTTCCATTTGTGTGTGGCACGAGATTGTTCGTAGGCTGTTCATACTCTGTTCACTAAATCTCCAACAGGCAATCAACAGGCTTCAAACTGACAGCGAGCTGGCATTATTGTTACAGAAATCGACAGGGTGCCTTTCCCATCAATTATATTTTCAATAAGTATTTCGTCTTTTCTTTTTATTTGATTTCCTATGTGGTATATTGAGACTTGCTCTTCTTTAACATAGTCCTTGTATGTTTTAATCCTTTTAAAATCGCTCTTTTCTTTCTCCAAGTTTAAAATATCTTGCTTAATTTTGTATGAGTCATTAATATTATCATTTGCTTTTAATTTTTCCATTAAAACCTCTCTGTAGAAACTGATAAGACTGGTCAAATCTTTAATTCTTTCCTTTTCTATTGCAAGAAAATACTTTTTTCCTTTAAACTTTAAAATAACCCAATTGATTACGTCGTCTTTATTCGCGTACTTTTCTTCCCACTCTTTCCATTTGCTTTTAAAATCACTACATACTTCTTTATCTTCCAAAAGATTAGCGTTTATACAATTTTTCACATAAAGAAATTTACTTTTTTTATTTCTACAATTGTTCTTATTTAGTTTAAACTCCACTAGTAGGTGATCTGAAATTCTGACCGGGTACGCATTCATTTCTTTAATTTTTATTTCTGAGTCTCTCTTAGTGTTAAATCTATCCTGTCTTGTCCCTGAGTTTTTTTTCAATCGACGTAAATTTAATTCTTTCATCTTCCTGTATAGTATCGTTTAAATCTATGGCATCATACATTTTATCATACTATCCAGCTCTTTACACACAGGGTAGTTTATCCTCTCCATATTGATTAATCTACCCTCTAAATTAATAATGGCATTAAAATCTCCCCCCATTAGGTACAGTTTTTCTATTAAAATCGTCCATATATTGCATTAGTTCTTCCTTATAAAATTTCTCCCTATCCTTAACTGCTCTGGACCCTGATGGCTCATAAATATTTATAACATTTACGTCCTCTATCTTAAAAAACGAAAATTCTTCCACTTGGACTGATTCTTGTGGATCTCGGTTTTAATGGTTTAATGGTGAAACAACCTGTGCCTCTCTCACCGTTTGTGTTTATAATAACATTACTTAAGAACAAAAGGTTCGGTCCCAAGGTGGAACAATTTTTTAAAGAATTTTTTTTCGCCATAATAAATTGAAAAATGTGTTCATTTGTTAGTATATTTTGAATAAAGGTAATTAATTTAATATTTTAAAGTTTCTGAACGAAAATTGAAAAAAGTAGTCGATACATAAATAGCATCACTGGTAAAAAAATGTCCCGTGGCAGTGTACGTTAAATAAAAGGGTCTTTAGGCCTTAAGTACAAAAGGTCTTAAGTTCGATCCCACATTTGCACAATTTTTTTAAAGCGTATTTTTTTACGCCATAGTAAATTGAAAAATGTGTACATTTGTTAGATAACATCGAATAATTTTAATTTCTTTTTTTTTAGTTGCTGAACGAAAATTGAAAAAAGTAGTCCATACGTAAATATAATAGACGGTCAAACTATGTGTCGTGGTCATGGACGTTAATGCACAAGGGTCTTAAAGGCTTATTAACAGAAGGTCTTAGGTTCGATCTCACATTAGCGCAATTTTTTTAAAGATTTTTTTTTCGCCATAATAAATTGACAAATGTGTTCATTTGTTATATAACTTCGAATTGAAGTGGTTGGCACAATTTTTTAACGTTTTTGTACGAAAATTGAAAAAAGTAGTCCATACGTAAATAACATCACCTGTCAATTTATGTTTCGTGGCCGTAGACGTCAAAGCACAAGGATCCTATGGCCTTAAGAACAAAAGGTCATATGTTTGATCTCACATTGGCACAATAACATTTTTTTTTTCGCCATGGTAAATTGGAAAATGTGTTCATTTGTTAGATAACTTCGAATAGAAGTAATTCGATTGTTTTTTAAATGTTTCTGAATGAAAATTGTAAAGAGTAGTCTATACGTAAATAACATCGCCTTAAAACAATGTCTCGTTGCCGTGGTCGTTAAAGCACAAGAGTTTTAAGGCCATAAGATCAAAAGGTCAAATGGCCTATTGGCACAATTTTTTTAAGGATTTTTTTTTCGCCATAAATAATTGAAAAATGTGTTCATTTGTTAGATAACTTCGAATGGAAGTAATTCGTTTAATTTTTTCAAGTTTCTGAGTGAAAATTGAAAAAAGTAGTCTATACTTAATTACATTGCCTGTCAAACTATGTCTCGTGGCCATGGACGTTAAAGCACAATAGGTTAAGGACTTCAGAACAAAAGGTCATAGGTTCGATATCACATTGGCATTGTTAATACACCTATACCTGGAAATATGTGAAAAAGAAGCCATAAACACATTTGACTCTCACCCAACAATTTAGTTAAGATACGTTGACGATACATTCGTCGTTTGGCCGCATGGAACAAAGATACTCGAGGATTTCCTATCACATCTGAATAGTCAGCATCCTTCGATCCAGTTCACGATGGAAATCGAAAAAGACGGACAGCTACCATTCCTGGATGTCCTAGACCAAAGAAAAGATTATGGTACACTTGGACATAGTGTTTACAGAAAGAAGACTCATACCGATCGATATCTTCACGCACGCTCACACCACCATCCACAACAGAAGGCTTCTGTTATCAAGACCCTGTTTGATCGCGCCAGAAAAGTTTCCGATCTTGATTCCATCACACAAGAAATACACTATTTGAGAGAGGCATTAAACAATAATGGTTTTCGTAAGAAATTAATTGAAAGAGTGACATCAAAAAAACCTAAAGAGAAGGAGACTCCTAAACCTCTGGGATATGTTATGCTGCCTTACATTGCGGGTACGATCGATCGCATAAGTAGAATAATGAAAAAATGATAGCATTATGACACGATACGACACTACCTCCAGAGTACGAGATCATCTACGAGGGACTAAAGATCCATTACCACCGTCAAGGTATGAGTGTGTATACGAACTTCTCTGCAGTTGCGGAAGACCATATGTGGGGCAAACCAAGAGAGCAATTGGATGCCGATTAAAGGAACATGAACGTGCAATCTGGAAGAAAGACTGGTATCACTCTGCCGTGGCTGAGTACACTACGTTAGAGGAAGGTCACGCCATTGACATCGAGATGGCAAGAGTACTACACAAAGAAATCAGTTACTTTCCGCGGCCCATCAGGGAGGCGATTGAAATAGAAAAAAGAACAAATAATATCAATAGAGAGGATAGTTATATACTCCCTTATACATGGAAGAGACTTCTTCGAAATTAAGTTTTTTTTTACTTCTCGAAATCATCAACTGCTGGAATTGTTTATTTATTTTTTGAAAAAGACCATTGTTGTTCCTAAAAGCCCGACGAAGCCGGCAGCATAGCACGGCGAAACTGTTGCATAATATTAAATTATTTAATCGCAGAACGAAAAGCCTGAACTTTGTCATTGTTGTACTCAGATGTACATTTTTGATTCCCAAAATAACGCAATATTTGCAAAATCGTTACTATTTACATGAAAGGTTTATAATTTATTATACTTGAGTTTATTTCCTTTTAAATAATTTTCTTTGAAATTCTGATCAGTACTAAGGGACATATAAAACGTTACCAACTTAGGGGGATGGGGTCCCCTAAAAACCTACGGCGCGCCGGCAACGCGGCGGGAAACGAGGGGGAGGGAGGGAGTTCACTCAAAGTAAAGTAGTTGTTACAATAATCCTGTTTACCTTTCTAACTCGTCAACATTGCGTCGACTACAGAGTTGAACATGGTTACACCCCAAGCTTCTACTTTAACTCAACGTAACAGAACCATTGCCTCTAGAATGTTGCAAGTCTTCATACCATCAAACTGCTTACATTTAAACCTTCTCGCGGGTTCAATATTGACCTCGTGACAACACATTTCAAGGCAGCAGTAAGAATTGTGGGGAGGGGAGAGAACAAAGTAGATGAGCACAGCACCTTGCGCCGTGATTCATGGTTGATTTTTAGAATTTAAAAATGAATATTACTTCATTAATTATTTTTTCGGGATTCATTCCGCGTTTGTTTTTATTTTGTAAAAACAAAATTTCGCTGGTCCTCCTGCGAGAAACAAAGAAAAAACAAACGCGGAATCAATCACGAAGAAAAATGATCAACATTATATCCGCGGAAGCCTGAGAGTTAATGAATGTTACTTGTTCCAATTGAGATTAGATAGTTCTATTATACATAACTCGGCTACTTTATTTGTTATATTTCAACCTATCCCTAAAAATAGACTCTGGAGGGCATTCTAGAGGGCATTCTACATGCACCAGTCTGAGAGCATTTTGTTCGCTTTAAAAAGTTCCACAACATAATTTACCTTAAAGAACATATTATTTCAATTGTTAAAATAATTGTTACTCGCAAAAATAACAGTTTGCAAATGTTTTTTTTTTCATTTTCCGGAGATGGAAATAAAAGAATCTTATCGTATGACGGATCATTTTGTAGATGCTCATTTTTACGTTTTATCTCATTGAAGTACCCAAAGCTGATCTATAGTTATCTGTAGAAACGCCGAAAATTAGTTTTTGGTATCTTTATGAAAGATTCATAGAAAATGGGAAAAATGGTGTGTGGATTTTTTTGTTTATTTTCAACGATTTATTTTTTTTTCTTGTATTCTATATGATTTACCTATCGCCTACCTGTGTACAAGTTTGTGTCGTCCAAATGCAATAATGATTGGCGTGATGGTGAAAAACGCCAATTTACCTTTCTAAGAGCTAAGAAGAAAGTGGTTAATGAAATCTCTGGCATAGGACCTTATTCTTTGCTTTCTGTGGAACGGAACCTTCTGAGTGGCGGGAATATTAAGGTACAAGATTGAAATTTCATCAGGAAGGACCGAAGTTAGATTTGTCCCTTTATTTCCCTTATCGAATCCAAGAATATAACCATTGAAACACACATTACTCTGTAGTGTCTACCTTCTTTACAGATGCGGTTAAAAAAATAACTATGTTATCCCTCTGATTCTCCTCTAGTGTAAGCTAGGGCAAAAATTATAGTTATATAGAAGGCATTAAGCAGGAAAATGATCCAATCAATGATAATAACGCAAATTAGCGCTTACAAAGGCCTTTTAGGCAATTCAAATGTGATGATACACTTGTCAGTTAATATTAAATTTTACTGACTTCGTGATAATCGCTCTCTTGAAAAAGAAAAACTTTCATTACAGTTACTGCTTACGGAATGCGCTGATTGTAAACAGTGAATTTTAAATGGTACTGTGCATTAATGTCAAAATAATTAAGGAAGAATTTGGCTCTAATGCTGCTAGTATTTGCGATCCCTTATTGGTGATGCTTGATTACCAAATTAAACCGCTTGCAATAGAGATCGGAAAGATATGCGTAGGTTCATAAGGATTATTTATTTAAATTTTTCATGTTAGTTGAAAATTCAACGCTGCCATACACCTTTGAGGAGGCTCGATCGGTACATACTACGTAGAAGTACCGTGAGTAAATATTTCGATTGTGTTCGACGCTTTCCACATTCTTGTAGTCTTTTGACTTAGTCTACAATATGTTTAAATGCGGCTGTAAGTGTATTGACGGCAACAAAATATGTTTACTGTATTAGGCACATCGACTCTTCCACTCTGATCCCAGTTTGGTGCGTTAGATCCTGTCCTCCGATAGAGCTGAACCGGAAGATGTATCGCATTCAAGGTCAATGATGTATTATGTTGATATTGGCCCAGAATAACCGAATAAACTCAGCACTGCGTAATTGGACGATAAGCTGATTTTACTGCAAATATTTATATATAATGTTTATTTATCCTTGAATAAGGAAATAAGTGAAACATAAATACTGAGTCAATCAAAGTACCTAAATAAAAGGCAAGGAAAACCTATACTGTTCACGATAATGGTTTCTTTGCTAAAAAGTTTATGTAAAAAACATTAGGTTTATTATTAGGTTGTTCGATTATGGCCAATAGAATGTGAGATACATGCTATTTTACACCTTGGTAAATCAGTAAAGGTACAGAAAAAAAGCTTACCTAATAAAGAGTTTAATGCCTGATGATGGCTAAGATGAGCTAAGAGCGGAAATAATTTTTGGATCTTTAGTTCCTCCTACCTAAGCTTAAACGTTGCCTTCTGCCTTATTAAATACATACAGTTCCCTGCCATAAATAAAATAAATAGGGAATTAATAGATCATTCTTACAACATTAAATAAAAATGAACAGATGTACAATAGCGGAAAACAAATATTCATTTAGATGACTAAGTTTAGAGGCTATGAGTGTTTATACAAATGCTGTCCTAGGCTTCATATTTTCAAATTCCGAGCTCCAAACATATTTAACTCTTAACTCTGATGCAAATCAAGAACGAATGCTAAACTCTGCTGGGACTTTTTCAACTTGACGCGGTTTGCCTGTTGTTTTGTGTTCGCTTGCATCCGCAGATGTTCTTGATTCGAAGAAGGACAATCGTGCCGCAAGTGCATCACGTTTTGAGCTGAAATTAAAGCTTTAACTCTGGTAGAAAATATCCTTGCATTTTGATGCAATGAGGGAAATGACGTCCAAAGGGCATCATATAACCGCACTCCCAAGAAATAGGAATTTAGAAGGACTCTTTCGGTGAGAAGGGAAGTTGACCTTACGACTTACTTACGACTGAAGCCCAAAGGAAACCGAAGAGGAATCGCAGCTCGACTTCAGTGAGAATTTGTTTGTCCTCTGACTTTGTTCGATCGAGTAGTGTCCTAACAGCTGTGGGCTTCTGCTATCCCTTACGGTGTAAATATGTATTTCAGTGCGTAAAAAGTATCACTGGATTATGTGAGCAACTGTGACGTGTGAGCTGGTTGATATGCAACGATATCTTTTCACAAAGAACAACTTCGAATCTTTCTTCACCCAGAATATTTAAACGTTCAAACACGTAACAATAATTGTACGTTCGTTTGATGGTTTGTGAATGTATGGTTGCCTGACTATACATCTGGATCAAAACCGCCAAACAATACAGTTCATAGGGAGTCACGGAGTTTTTACAGAGTGTTAGTGTCTCGATGTGTTGATTTTGTCACAAGATGTATTTATGTACGTGATATATAAGTGCAACCCATCGGTCGATACAGTGTGATTGCAGAACGTGACGAGAACAAGGGCTGGAGGAATTCATCACTGTATCATCACTTGAACATGTTTATAACTGTTCCCAGCACTCACGGGGACAAAGATAGAAGGTATTTCACCGAATGGTGACCTGAAAGCAGAGCAAGGAATGGGCCTCCGTAACAAAGTCCATGACTCAGGTAATGTTATTCTCGTTCTTAGAGCACTAGCTGTTTTGTTTAAGAATCACGGAATACAACCAAGGCTGGAGTCGGCGTACTCACGAACGATTCTGAAACGACCAAAATAAAGAGGGAAAAACACGACCATAATAATCTTAGGATATGATTTCTCCACTAATGAAATAAATGAAGAGTGTATTCAAAGATTTGCCAGTTCTCTACTGTAGATTATGAGTTTATGTTTATTGTTTTAATGACTTACCATATTTAGTGCGGAAAGTAAATATGTTCTTACATTGTAAGGTGTCTCTTAAAACTGTCCGTGAACGTGTCAGGTGCAACAAACTAAATGCTTGCATTTAGAGGGATATGTACCAGTTTCATTGGATGACATTTACATGTTACTTCTCCTGGCGCCATCTTGACAACAAATGGTAGAAATAGATGAATAGATATGAGTGATGGTATTTTCTTTTGCATCGCAAACACAGCTTTACTTAGGAATAAAGGTGTTAAAAAATGTTAAAGTGAGTTTTGTGGAGTAATTTGATATTGCTACTGGCTTTTTCGGGCTTTGAGGGAATATTCGAATAAAATATTTCAATGACGTCACAGCCAATGATGTCACTTGGCGCAATATGCGCGTTAACGTGTCTTTCTCCCGCCTTCCCCCTCAGTCTGCCGCCTCTCTGTCTCTCGAATGGTAGGTGAGTAATTAACTACGAAATATACTGCTAATTTCGAAGTTTTAAAATTCCTGTATTATATCTTCATCGTTCAACGGAACTGAGTTTTTTAAGTTTCATAATTGGATTCAATCTTATGTCGTGAAATATCTCTCGTTTTAATTATTATTGATAGCTATTAGCGTTTTTTATCTGTATATTTTCATATATTTGCAACAGCAGAGATGACGCTGTTTCCCGGAGGTTTCGTAGATTCCATTAAAGTATAACGATTGCTCTTACGAATTCACTTATGTAGTATCGGGCAATTTTAAGTTTCACCTGATATTTAATGACAAAATTTAATTAGGATAAAGTGTGCTCTGGATGAACTTTTCTAAGCAACTCTATTGAATAATCCTTTCAATTATTACAGATCTACTGACGGTGGCTGTGGTCGAAGGATGAAAGGATCCGTGTGAAAACGACGTTTTCCGAATATTTGGAGATGAGCCTGATTGAAACTATAGTAAGTAAATTACTATTGCTTCGCTTCTAAATGATTTCAAACGTATCAGTGTGGCAATTAATGCAGTGAAGTTCTTCATCATGTATTGGACAGACGACACCAGTGTAATGAAATAGAGGTGAAATTAATTCATACCCTCATAACACATTATGTGGGATGATATCATTAAATTGATTCTTAAAAATACATTTATTTGAAGAGGAGGCTCATTTTCTAAGTAATGAGTTTTTATTTTGTTTTGCATTTTCCAATGTATTGCTCTTCGGAGAGGCTTTCTTCTTATAAGGATCTCCAATTTCGCGACTCGAAAATGACGAAATTTACGGAAAGCTGTCGTCCTCTTGAATTTGAAACAGAAAAAGAGAGTAAAATATTTCAATATCCCTATGCTAAGTTCTCTTATTATTATTATTAAATTATCTAACTCCTTGATTTTAACCACAAAACGATAGGAAAGACTTCATTCCAACGTCCTTTTCTGCTTAGCAATCTGACTACACTAGGGTGTCTTTCCTTATTTATACTCTCTAATTTACATTCTTAGCTAGCGATAAGCGTTCAGTTTAATCACCCTGAGTATATTCAGTAAGTTTACTTTCATGACTGTGTATAGCTTACAGTTCAAAATAACACCGAAATCATGTTTGGCAATTGACGGTAATTTGGCAATGTCCATAGCGCTGACAGTGATACTAATTTTTCACTAGTGCTTTATGTTAACATCACCTGGCAAGTAGACTTATTAAAAAAAACTACGGTACGTTACTTAGAAGAGAGAGATTCATAGACTTTATAGTAAAACGTCTTGTTACGTCAGAGACTTTATTGTAAAACGTCTGATTTAGTGAAAAGTAAGAAAGATCGAGAAAAATAATTGACTTTAAACGTGTCAGCATACACAACGCCCTTAGGTTAGTGGCTAAACACGTTCCTTTTGCCGTTCATATTACAGCTTATGGTTGAATCGGCCGTGGAATTTCGGAGCTCCACAAATTTTTTGTTTACGACATGGAAACATTGCTTAGCTTGAAACGTACTTTTCCGGAGGAAACTTAATTTTCTTTGTAAATGTATTCACTTGTTTTCATAGGATGATCCCTGCGACATTTCTGGTGATAGTGCAGCGAGTGCATTTGTCCATTTACTCAATTCTCAGCGGCCAGCTTCATACGTTGAAATTCAGTATTTAACCCTAACACGAATAGTTACTTAACCAATGTTAACGACACCCCATCGTGCGTGAGTATATCCTTCGCATAAGTGTTCGTGTTGAATGCGAATTGGGCGCTTTTGCAGCGAGTTCATTTCTTGAAACTGGTCACAGCGGGTGAATGCTTGGTTACAGTATGCCTTGATTTACATTTGACAGCTCTACAAGTATTTCGACAGCCATTTTCATTAATATGACTAACCAGGATATACACTCTCTTCCTCATGTTTTTATCCACAATTCTTGACTGTCCTTTATCTCTACCCCTATTAAAGTTACTTTCTACTTGACTTCTGATTTCACGACTGCTACCAGATATTTCGATAGTACATTTCTTTGTGGGATACAGCTATGCTGACTCAATTGGTGAATTCTATTTAAGTCTTTTATGAAAAACTCGTTCCCTAGTTTCTTCTCTAAAATAGAAAGGTGTTGTCTTCTTATAATAAGCTCACATCCTGTTTTTAACTTCACATAATTCATTAACTTGGGAGGTAGATTGCCAGCTGTCTTTCCATCTTTATGGTTATGGTTTAATCGGACACCTGTCGCAATGCAGGCGAGTTTTCTCTTCCATCGTTCTATCGATGTGCTCGTCCCAGTATCGTCTTCGCTCTCTAGTCTGACGACGTCGTTTGTTTGTATGCTGCCTTAACTTATTTTTTTCTTTTCAAAACGTGCTTGCCCGTCGTCATTCTTAGAGTTTTGTACCTTTCCGTCACTCTCAATCGTCTTCTATGCGTTCATTGGCTCATATCTTGTTTATAACCCGGACGTTGCGATTGGTCTCAAATTTGTTTTTTATTCACGCGATTCGCATTCTGTACCTTAGCATTACTTTCTCAAGATAAATTTTTAGTGTTTTGAGACTGAGGCATATATTCATTACATTCCTTGCTTCGTTTTCCAAATTTCTGTAACAGCATTTTTTGTTTCTCAGGTAGTCGAAGTGCAGCAATTGTTAGAATTATGCATTTAAATTAACATCCAAGTTATAAACCGATTATTTGTTAATTGCTTACTTTTCTTGATTGACTTCTTTGGGAAATATACTAATCGATAGAAGAAAGGGAGTGAGCAAAAAGAGGTACCTAATGTCATTTTTAAATTCTTCTAAGTATATAGTTAATCTGTGAAATATAAGAATATCCAATCCAATATAATCCAATAAGCAATCTAAATTTCGGCATTGTAGGTCAATTATTAACAGAGATTCCGTTTACATGGTGCATATTAAGATTTAGGGAGGAAAGGTTATTTTTAGGTACGCCATGTTTTTTATTTAGCTCTAATTGAGCAATTAATATAAAAAAGGAATGTGCCACTATATTTGCCGAATATTTTCTTTGCTACCATGGAGTATTGTTTCGTAATTGGCCATGGTATCCGAGGGAATATAGTTTTGATAAAAAAGGCACAATAGGATTGGGAAACTAACAATAAGAGCCGAGACGCTAGCTTTTTTCTCGTCCGATTTGTTTACGGTAAGTTGTTGATATCTTATTTAGGTAGGGGAAGCGGAAAACATTTGAAGTTACAGAGTAAAATGTATCCAGGACACTTCCGAAAGTTTTGAGTGGATTCGTAGGTTTTCGAAGGTTTTGAGTGTGTCCATTGTTGTCGAGTCAGATGTTACCAAATGCTTTAAATAATGGAGGCCGGCGACACTTTTTGGAACTTCGCTGCATTTAGTATGACGAAAAAAAATCACTTTGATTCTTTTTTCCAGATCAATTTCAACATACTGGTATGGAACCGCTTTGAAACTTAAATGAAGATCATGCTATTGCTTAGGATTATTTACTTGATCAAATTGTATGAAAGCGATGTTAACTGTATAGGCCAGTTATTTCAAGAACCTTAACGGAGAAAAAGACAAAAGACAAGAGGCCTGATGATGATGTGAACCCACGTCGAAACCCGGGTCGAGTTATTAATAAATTCAGTGGCATATGTAAAAGTTGTCTTTTCTCCGTTATGATGGAATACCACACAGTTAACCTTGAGAATGTAATTGCTCTTCATGAACCTTGTTTGTTTCCTTCGTTACATATTAGTGTGACATGGGTAATTTTCCAGTCTTTTGATACTTGACCTTCCCGTATTAACCTATTTTAAATAATTGGTAGAAACTGTGGAATAAGCGATGAGCACTTGTGTAGGAATATTCTGTTACATTTAATCGAGGTGAATTTTGAAATGTCGCCCTTCGGTTCACTACTGATGGGAATGTTTATGTAAAGCTTGGAGTCATCGGTGGTGTAGAAGAATTACTTTAACATAACTAGTAAATGTATTTGCATTTTCAATGCCGTTAGCGACGACTTTACAACTTTTTAGTGACAATGAATCCACGGTTGATAATTTTTTGTTGAAGTTGAATAGGACCAGATTCCTTTCGCATTTTCACATTTTAATTCACCTAGAACTTTTTTCTTGAAGTTTGTTTTGGTAGAAAACATTCTATTCTTAGTTTTTGAGCGTTGAGCAAAGTAACCTTCCTTAACCTATAGCTCGATCGTTTTGTTATCAGATTTGAAGGGCTTTTAAGTACCCATATAATTTCTTCTTACGTTATGTCATGCGTCAATGATGAATATTTAGCGATTCCTCTACGAAGTATTTCCAAGAAATACCTCCATGCCACTCCTGTGAACTCGCTAAGAATTCCAAGGACGAATCTTCAAACGTTTCTCCGAATAAAAAATAATTCAATTTTTCGAATAAACTGACGTTTCGTTTGGTTCTTTCATGGAATCGAGTGTTGGCTTTATGGTTGAGAAAATGTTACGTAATAATTGCATGGTGCTAGAATGGTAAGAGCTAACTTTTCATTACCTCTGGTCGGTTTTTCAAATACCTGGGAAAGGAAGTGGTTTGTTAACGAATTTAGTAATTCCCTGCTAACTTTTATATATTTTGATTTGTTTGAAATATTTTTACTTCCCCAGTTCTCATGGGCAAGGTTTAAATATCCGACGGCTATTATTTCGCTTTTGATGTCTTTTGAGGTGAATGTCGCTATTTGAGTTTCTACTTAGTGTTTTGCCTTATGACTGAGTAAACTGGTGTTCTTAGGTTTTGCTTTCTGTTACACCAGACGCTTTGTATTTCATTTTTGTTGAATAACTGCGGTGACAGAAACTCAGTTATGATTTTACCGCAATACATAATCCATCCTATTGCGTCTGTAGATTTACCTTGGAGGATAAACTTCACCACCGCTAATATCCCCTCTGAGCCATCTCTGCCCCATCACTACATCCCTTATTTGAAATATATATCATACATTTATTATCGTCACGTTTGTTTTAGCCTCTGCGACAATTTGTTACGAATAAGTTGTTGGTATCATAGTTGGGAATTTTACCAAAAAAATGAACTGATTAAAGTTAAAGTTAATCTCTGTAGAAAGTAACTAGTTAAAGTTAAAAGTTACTTTACCGAAAAATTAAAAATAAAAAGTAACTTTTAATAGCTACTTTTCAAAATTGGGATAAAATAAATACAAACTTAATATTCAAGAAGTTACTTTTTCAGTTACTTTTAAGAAACCTTTAAAAAGTAACTTTTAAAGGCTATTTTTCGCAATTGGGATACAATAAATACAACCTTCAAATTCAAGAAGAATTGATTTAACTTTTACTTCAAAAGTCAAGAAACTTTGATAACGTTCTCATTTCAAAATTTGTTTCGGACATCCGTCCTCCTGTTTGAAAAAAGAAGCCCTGCAGCACTAAACATCCTTTCACATTGCGCTGATGATGGAATGCCAATGTTATACTTGATTAAATGATTTCTCGTAGTGCTTGAGATTTTATTAACCATTTTACACTCGTGAAAATATCTCACTGCTTCCGCATCGGCGATGGAAAGTGCTTTCTGACTGATTAAAGTCTGTTGGTGTTTAAATAAAAAAAATGCATCCATCTTAGAAGAACTTTCATTTTTGGTCTCACTGAGTGATTAAGGTGAAGGTATTGATGACATGATGTCGCCGAGTAAGGCATACGAGCCCTCCAGGACATTGTCTTCGCGTGGTTTCGTGTTTTTCTCTTCTGGGAGTGCATTCCGAAATTTTGCGGTCATTTCACTCAACCCCGCTGACGACGAGATGTCGCCGAGTGAGTTATGCGTAAACTGGCGCATTTTACAGATACGTTAATTTGAATGAACCCGTCCCCCTCGTTATCCGTCATAGGTATTTTGGCTACCCCCTTTCCCGTGTTCAATTATGTAGTATTGATGACACGACGTTGCCGAGTAGGTATGAAAGTGAGAGGTCTGTTTGAGGCAACGAAGGGAAAAAATCCAAGCAGGGAATACCCGGAGAAAATGAAAGGAGAGGAAGTTGGGTCGGCTGGAGGGATTAGCAAGGGTGGGTAAGGGAGCGGTTTAGCAAAGGGTGGTGGGTAGCGGGCTCCTTACAATGCGATCGCCTTTTCACTATCCTTTCCTTAACCACGTTAACCCACTTCCGCGAATCCGTCACTATAACACCGTTGACCCAACTTCCTTTGCCAATTCTTCGTTTCAAGCTAAATTCTTAGTCCTCGGACGAATCGTAATTACTACTCATACTCGCTGTTTGATTCTATTGCTTCTTCTTTGTCTTCTATTAGTATTAGTTCCCGTAATTCCTTTGGAAGCCTCTTATGAGCCTTCACAGTCAAATATATGGTGGAGGAAAGCAATGGATCGGACGTGATCAAAAGTCTTTTGAATAGGTACTCATTGGTGGCCATCCTGGTGTGTTTCCGCGTGAAACTTTCTCGGAATATCCTGGCGTCCTTATTACGAGCCTCCATCGCCTCTTCGGAAAGCTGGTTGAATTAGCCTCGATAACAGAAGTGTATTACTCAACAAGTAAACTCACTGTTGATTTTTTGAGTGTAATACGTGGCATTGGCCATATGTAGCTATCTCTGAGCATATAAGCGGATTTACACCATTACCTGTTACATCAGCTACCAGTTTAGGAGAATAAAGAAAACGTCTAGCTGTATTTCCATCATTCGTATTTCCTTTTCCAGGCCTGAGCACATCTACGATTAAACCCATCCTTTCTCTGAAAGTCTTCTGTATTATAGCCTTTCTCTTGCACATCTCTATTTTAAGATAACCACGAGCCTAGAAAGGAATTTAATTATAATTTAGCGATTTATTTTTCAGAATAATTTGAATTGGAGCAATTAAAAGTTCCACCTTGAGCATTGATGTCTTCTCACCCGTCATTGCTTAAACCCCAGTCGATACGAAATATGCAAAATACACTTAAAAAAACGAATGTAGCAATGCAGCGTCGATAAACCATAAGTATATTTTTCTACATCTGCCGGTCGATTTTTCATGGCTGTTATGTTATTCATTTCGGAAATTTTTGCTATGCAGACCTAAATTCTTTTTCTGGCCTTCCCAATGTGTCTGATAAAGTAAATTTTCAATATTAAAGGCTAAAGAGTAAAAATAATATCGTTAAATGAATACATTAGAGATTTGTAGAAAAATACATAGCAGTCGCCGTAGAAGTACTTGGTAAATAATGACGCACGTTATCAGGCAAAATGATTGACTCATTGAGCCAAACATTATGATGCAGCAAATATCGCTCGTTTTTCCTAGAAAACTTTCCACTTTATCATGTAGGGCACCAAAAAACTAATCCAAATGAAGTCACTAAAGACTTTTTAGAGCGTCATCATGTGACCCTAAATCTAATCTTCGTGACAAATAATCAATTAAATATTCTTTTTTGTCATTTTATGATTTTCCCTTCATATCCGTTACTTTTTTATGGAGCTCAAGACGCGTGATCTGGTGTGAAGGCAAATCGCATCACATTTGAGGAAAAACCTGTCCACTAATTTAAGAAAATATTATATACGAAGGATAAAAGAAAAAAAAATGAAGATACTTTGAAATAATAGTAAGCAGTAAGTACGCGTGGTAAAAGAAATACCACGAGAAGTTAACAGAATATATATGATCACTAATGAGAAAACTACGACGCATAATGTGGGAAAAAAACGTCATTGGTGGGAAAGAAGAAATTAAAATAAATTGCTTACCTTAAAAAAGAGGTATACTTTTAAGAAAATAAAAATACTGCTGTCACCACAGGGAACTGGAGGAGGAAATATGTCAGTATTTTACGAGCCAAATAACCAAATACTATGGGTTTTCCAAACTCACGAGTGCACAGGCACCACATTACTTCACCAAAACCAAACTACAACTGCCTGTCAATATGCATTTCTTATAGAAAGGGCGCCAATGGAAATACCCGCTATTTCCCGTCAACGGCAACCCGGTGTCATAAAACGTTCCTTTTCGCGCCACCCTCCTCGGGGAGTAAAGGCGGAGGGTGTTGTTCGTGGTGGGGGAGGAGAGGGTGAAGGGAAAGAAGGGAATCTCAAATTTTGCTTTTTTATGGAAAACTTGCAAGGCACCCCGAGAACCCGCATTCTTTCTCAAGAGTTGAAAGACGTTCATAATTTGCAGCATGATTCCGAAATTTATCCAAAGAAAAACAAATGTGTCGCAGTTACGCGTGAACTGATCCATTCTCTCGATTCAATATCCTCGCAAAATCTTCAGTTTGGAATCTTTAGATATCAGTGACAACATGCATAGCCTGAAGAAGTTGAATTCGATGAGTTAATGTCCACACAACTTGAACAATCCAACGGGGAACACTGTATTTCCCGGTCCCGCTGCGCGAAGCCGGGCCGCGACGCGCGATCGAAAAATCGAGTTTATTTCTCGGCGTCGCAAACTTTTTTCGAATTATTTTTACGGAATAATCTATAAATATGTTTAATTTATACTCTGATGAAGTATCTCAGAGACCATTTTCCGAATAAGGAGTATATTGTCTATTTTATGTCAAATGTTGCCTAAAAAAAGGGTCCGCCATTTTGTGACGTAAAAGCACTCAAGTATGGGCAAATATGTCTGAAAGTTATGCATAGTATAGGTGAAGTACCCTGTTTACAAATAGTAATGTTTTTTATCTCATACAAATCCTTTAATTACTCCTATATCTGCTCAACTTTTTCGATTTTCGAAGAAGAATGAGAGCGGGCGCTTTTTTGGAAATTTGGTCGTGTTTGAGCCTCTGTATCTAAGTAACGGGTTAGACCTATGAGAAATGTTTTACCATTCCATAATCAACAATCATTTGTGTGTATATACGCCAAGTTTCAAGTCGATATCTCAAAAGAAGCAATTTTGGACTTGGGCCCACTGTGCGATGGGTCGCGCGAGAGAAAATTGTAAATGTTTAAATATTTATGAAAAACGCAATTATGAATTACCATTAAATTTTATTTTTGGAATAGTTATCTGGGTATGTTTAGATTACGAAAAACAATTTTCGGACGATTCTGAGATGAAGTTTTTGAGAAAGGTTTTTTAACAATTTTTTAAACATTAGTAGTTAACAACAATAGGGTATAGAAGAAAATGATATATTTGCATTTTATAAAGATTTTGCTTTAATATGAGCTATTAATCATTGCTGTATGACAATTACAAGCGGAAACGTAAGTGATAATATGATTTAAGGCTCTGATTTTTGCTAAAAATGCGAAAAACTTAAGGTATGCTTAATTCGCTCAAAAAGTTTTTTTTTCACAAAACGGTTTGAGGGTATTCAGTTTGAGTTGATATTGTTCCCATACACCTATTTTTATCAAAATCTGAGACCCTAAGGGACAAACGTTTGTTGAATTGAGGTGGAATGACCCATAGTAAGTGGTAATAGCTAAACTTTGGTTAGTTAAGCTGAAGATATAAACTTACACAAGCACATTTTTTGTGAAAAAGACAGTCATGGAGAATATTATTATGCGGGTGATTCATTTTTAGAGCAGCAAAATAAAATCTTGGTTTATCATTACATAAATGAACGTTGTTTGGCGTTCATTTTTTGTTTGGCGTTTATCATCAAATACATTGAAATTGACAAAGTGACAGTTAATAGAATTAAAGTGCCATTGGCCACATCTATGACTAATTGAAATCTAATTGCCTTCTCAGCGAAATGTAAGGGTGATTTCACTTCTGTTCCGCGCAGTTCCCATTAAGATGTAGAGGAAATAATGAGTCAACCAACCTAATAGTTAGTTGGTGATCACTTAATTAGAAACAGAATTAAACCACCTTAATCTACAAAAATGCATCCACGGTAAAGCCTGTTAATACCAGTTATCCACTAAATTTGATTTGAAGGGATGGAGTGAATACCAAGATATTTTGATTAGTATTGCCTAAGATCATAAAATTGTCAGAGCTTAGCGGGTGTGAATCCTAAACAGAAACTCTCACGATGGGTACCTATATAACGCGGTTTGCAGATGCTCTGAAAATCAGTACATGCGGTGTGAACTCAAAACCCTTCTAAGAAACTCAGAACACCAAAACAATTTTGAATTGCCGATTAACATCGTTGTATATCCAACATTATTTTCTTATTGAGGACACACTTAGTTTTCGTTGATAGGAGTACATGTCTGTTTCTTAACTCCAAACTCCTGTAATGGTCTGATACTAATTACTGCAAATTTAGTTGAAGAATGGCTTTAGAGCCCTGAGGAGTCCTTCGAGGTACCTCGGACGTGGTAAAGAACAATAATATCCCGACGAACGCGAGTTAGAGCTTGGAATAGATGTCCATGTTGCCAAAAGTTTATGGAAAACTTAGATTGTCTTCTAATTGTGAAAATGTCATTATATTCGAAATCTGGCCATTAAATTGACATAAATTGAGCTGTTAGGAGCTGTGGGTCACCATTTCGTGCTTACTTAAAATCACGAAGTGCTCTTTAATTTCAGCGATATACACTACATATAAAATCTGGAATTAAAAAAAATACGTCAAAATCCTGGCTAATCTATTTACTTTGGATTACTTAAATAAACTATGTATTCTCTTGCATATTGAATGTATACTATTGTCGTCCAAAAAAATTAGAAGTCTTCACATTTTTCTCACCGCCCCCTAATTCGGTGCCGGATGACTACAGGTATAATGACTATGCCGATCTTTGCTACACGCGTTCTAACTCTGTGTTTTAGTCTACTTCATAAGGATCCCAATTACTGGAAGCATATTCCTTGTGGGGTCTAATAAGGGAAGAGTACCTACCTGATTTCTCTTACTTAATCGTCGCACTTGTCAAGTACTCATTTAACAAATCCCAGTTTTCGATTAGCTTGACCGGTTATTTCCCGAATATATCTACCCAACTCCGAGGTATGTAACGAATTCTACAGTCTCCAATAGACTATGCTGTATGCAATAGCTGTAATGAGGAGAGCTTTTTACCTTTTCAAAAAATTTATTATAACACATTTTTCAAATTCAATTCTAGCTGCCACGCATCGCACCACTCTTGTATTGCCTCGAGGTCCTTCGTTAGTGCTTGCTTATCATTAATGGTGCGGATTTCCCTATTCACTACTGCGTCGTCTGCAACAAATCGAAGCCTTCTATTTCACCTGTATCGTTAATATATAAAGGGACAGAAATGGGCCTCTGGCACTCCGCTATGGGACATCACGTGTGACTTTTACTTTATTAGAGGTAGCGCCGTCTAAAACAAACCTTTGTACGCGATTGCTTAAGAATTCTCAAATCCAAGAAATTGCATCATAATCTAAACCTTAAGATTTTAATTTTTAAAGTTACTTTTATGGAACACTAAGTCAAGAAAAATAGCGTCAACTGGAACGTTATATTCACCCGAGACTAAAATATCGTGGGCAAAAAGTGCTAAAGGCGTTTCGCAAGATCTTCCCATTCTGAATCCGTGTTTCGTTTTTATTTGCAAGCCGTGCATATCGAGGTGTCTCATAACTGAGCTTATATTATATGTTCAAGGACTTTGCATGATATAGGTGTGAGGGATATCGCTCGGTAACTCCTTATCGCCATTTTTAAATTTGGGGAGGACATTCGCAATTTTCAAGTCATTGGGATGTAATCTATGATAACTTCGTGAATGCACTATTATGCAATAATAGTTATTGTTCGATGGTATACTCACCCCAAATATTGCTTTTTTACTTAGACGACGCTATTGTATGCATTTTCAAAATGTGTGACACTGAATACTACTGTCAATATCAGTCTAAAGGCCTGTTTACACGGTGTTCGGTTTAGATATTTAGGCATTTGGAGATAGATTTTTCCACAGTCATATTAAAAATGCCTATCGCCGCCTACACTTGTTTTTAGATAGGTGGTGTTTTTAGATAGGTGGTAGGTATTCTCCTTGTCATGCGCTTCGTCTCGCAGGTTCCTATGAAAGAAATTAAGCTCACTCTCACTCAGCGATTCAACCCGAAGGTTGGTTTGGAGAGCTCACCCCGGACTAAGCCACAGGCGTGTGAATTTCACACATTCAGGGTAGGGGGGCCAGTTCCTTTCCCTGGGCCACCTCGCACTCCAAGGATTTTTTGTTCGAGGGCGTCCAAAGGCTTAACCCGGATTTGAATCCTTCGATCGGGAACAGTACCCTTCGATCTGTAGACTAGCACCCTACCCACTAGACCACCACGCTCCCCTGGGGATTAAGCTATGAAGGGAAAATAACTTTGGCTGGTAAAATAGTATTTTAATGATTTCATTGTTACATTGCAATAAATATTATTCGTATGTTACACAAGTGCTTGAGGTTCCTTTGAGATTTACCCCCAATTGCATTGCTCTTTTAATTTAGAACACATACTATTCTTCACGATCTTATATTGAGGCTAAATATGACTAATAACTTAGGCAGCAAGCTTTGAGCAAAGGTACATCTGGACTTACTTCTGAGTATGAGCTTCAGCAGCATTAGTATTACACCAAAGACTGAAATTCGCCATGAAATCTGTGCAAATGCAATGATTGAAACATTTGGTTTTATTTCTTCTAAATGTCTATGGCTAGTATATGCCACGCATTGTAATTGGGGTACTGATGTGAAGAAATGTTTACGGACAGAGCACCCGTGGAAAAAGCTCGTCATTTTAACCCAAGCCTTGTCGTTCAAATCTCTATCTAGATGTAATAATTTGATACCCATAATTTACTTGTCTAAATTATACCGTTTAGCAATTATGGAATGCAAAATGTGGTTACGTAAATTATCTCTTTAAATTATGCAGGGTATTCATCGACTATGGAGCTATGCAATCCTGTTTGTTTTCTATTACTGTTGCATTTAAGGCATTAATGTTTTAATGCAACAGTTACAGAAATGCAAATGCAAAGATGCGCGAACCCGCGCATGTCTCAATTTAACGTTCATATTTTTATATAATAAAACCATTTCATTGATGTCACATTTACGTCATCTAAAAATGTACCAAATGTAGTGCTTACCAAAACCATGTCGTTTATTCTGATCATGTATCATGTGCTATCAGCGATCTTGTCTCATTTGATTATTCACTTAACTAATGTATGTAACAAAATAAAATAAGCTCAGTTTTGTCGTTGACACCCGCCGTATTTTCCACTTGCAATGCAACGGCAGCATGTTGACAATTTCTTTTGACGTTAACCCTTTCTCCATTCCGAACCAATTCGGAACGACTCGGTGGGGACAATGCTGTTTTTGGAAATTAAATGTCTGGCAGAGGCTCATCTAACTATTGGTCCCAATGAGAGACGGTTGCCTCAATTTATTGGTGGTGGACAAAACTCCAGGCCGAATGTTAAATATCAGCATTCAGAGTTTGAAAAATACAGGGCTGACTTTCAAAATAAAACGGTGGTTCCGCATTCAGGAGCTGCCACCAGAAGTTAGGGTCAAATGCCGAAAAGAAAAACTTGTTGCTAAATTCATTGCCAACAGCCAAATTTAAGATTACGTGAAACCAACAAAGTGAGAAATAAAAGGCGGCAAAAAAGGGTATGCGATATTGAAAATATTTTAATTCTTATTGCTGAAAATTCATTTATTTAAATTTTAGGGTAATAAAATGATTCATAAATATCATTTATGGCACAAATAAGGAAATTTATCCTTTTGCGGCAATATCTTTCTGTTCTGAATGAGCTATAGGTGCTGAGGTTTGTTGAATTGCCATGAACATTTTTTTTCGGAGAAGTTTGTAGCTATTCATCTTTATCAGGATTACCAGGGTTGCCAGACTACACTGTCTTGACGATTGCAGAAATATCACACGTGATAATGAATTACTGTTAAACAGGGAGGAAGAATCGTATGAAAACACCAGAATATAACCTCCAGGAAATGCGATTTCAAACGGTATACTTAACCACGAATTGCATGTCTAAATACCCGGTGGCATTCGATTCGTATGCTTCCTCAGTTTTCGCATTTACCTATCCACTGCGACTGGGGTTGGTACGGCCTCAAATACCCCAAGTCGAACCGGTAAGCTAGCTGCTAGCATTCCGAAATTAATTTTTGGCGAAGGTCGACCTGTCCGAATTTGGGTGCAAAACTTTTCCAACAGACAAAGGGGAAATTAAAACGGTATCTAAGAATACAATTAAGATGTGCAAGAATGCAATGATTAGGCCCAGACGAATACATCCAAACGTGATCCAAACAAAATCGGGATTGAGTTGAGTGACCGCCAAAGTTTAGGAAAACACCCTCAGACGAGAAAACACGAGACCACTCGGAGACCATGTCCGCGAGGGCACGAATGCCTACTCGGCGACGTCGTATACTACATAGTTGAACACGAGAAAGGGGGTCACCAAAAAACCTATGACGGATAACGAGGGGGACGGGTTCATTCAAATTAACGTATCTGTAAAATGCGCCAGTTTACGCATAACTCACTCGGCGACATCCCGTCGTCAGCGGGGTTGAGTGGAGTGACGTGTGTCGACCGGGACGGATGTCCAATACAAATTTTTAAATAAGAAAGTTACCAAAGATTAATGACCTTCAAAGTAAAAGTTAAATACATTTTTCTTGAATTTGAAGTTTGTATTTATTTTATCCCAAATGCGATAAATAGTTTTAAAAGTTACTTTTTAAAAGTTTCTTAAAATTGACTGAAAAAGTAACATTTAACGAAAAAGTTACTTTTTAACTTTAAGTTTAATCATTTTATTTTTCAGAATAGTAACTTTTAACTTGAACTAGTTACTTTTTACCGAGATTAGCTTCAACTTTAATCAGTTAATTTTTTTGGTAACTTTTCCAACTATCGGATTGAAACAGTTGTTATTGTGATAATTAAAAAGTAACTGATTTTTTCCAGCATATATGCTCCAAATGTCTTCCAAAATCATTTCTACTTTGAATTTCTTATAGCATGTGCTCCGAAGCAGATTCTTCGAACATTCTCTCGTGACATACATGCTCGGTAGCATATAATCCTCTGTAGCGTAGCAAAGGGGGCTCCCCCCCCCCCGTGTTCTGGCGCCCCTAAGCCTCTGTATTTTTCCACTCTTAAGACCCAAATACGCATATATAACTGTGTATAATACGTTGTCAATTTTCATATTTCATACAAACCCATCCGCCTACTGCATCACCAAAATTTGTAAAGGTCGGCGCCCCCTAAAAATTTTCTGCCACCCCCTAAAAATCTTCGGCCCCCCCTAGACTCAAAACTGGGCTACGCCACTGATAATCCTCCGAATATTATCCGGAAGTTAACGCTCAGCTTATCCTCATATTGTTCTTGTAAAACATATGCTCGACTGAACATTCTCAGCACATGTGCCAGCGTATGTTGGTGTAATGAAACATAGGTGACTGGGTTGCCTCGCTTGAATTCGCTCTAACTTCGTAGCAGAGTTCCTTGGTGGGAACGCAAGCCGCTCCGGAACAAGGCGGTTACATTCCCCCATTCAGATCACGCGAGTTGTTAAAATTCCGTTTTTCCATGCACCATTAAAGGCCACGACACACAGATAGCGATGCAAGAAGGCATTCGAGTATCCATAAACGAGCTCTAGCTGCGTAGCCCAACAGGCTGCGCTGGGTCGGCGAGCCAGACCGAAGGGGTGAAAAAATGTAGTCGGCCAAAGGACTAGGGCCGTATCCTGGCGTCTCCGCGACCCGACGAAAGTTCGCAATACTTCGCTTCCGTCAATCGATTTGACGTGGCTCTCGAATTTTGCACTGGTACCTAACGAAAACCAACGAAATATCCACGCGCTAACCCAGTGACGTAGCCACGATTTCGTTTTGGGGAGGGCGGAGGGAAGGAGTGGTTGGGGGAAAGTGATTTTTTTAATTGGAGCAGTTGTGCGTGTTGAAGCAAAAGAAGCCTATTGCGTCTGGGGAGAAACAGCCAATGTTTAAATAAATTTAATTGTCTAAACTTCTGAAAGAATGCATAACCCAGTTTTTTATGTTTTTAAAAGTTACCAACAAATTTATTTAAAAAGTTAATTAAAATGAAGTGTAAATGAATTCAACATACCTGGTTAAAAATAAGTTATTATTTTTTTAATCCCCCATTTAAAAAGATAAATTCATAATTTCTGGGTGGAGGGTCTTAAGGAGGAGGCCTTTCAACAAGGATTGAATTTCATAAAATCGCATGTGGCGTGCTTCCACTTTCTCTAGCATATTATAATGTGTATATCTTTCATGTATATGCTATGAAAAATTCAAGACAAAGGAGCCTTTTGATATAATTTTGCAAAGCAATTGATAATATTACAGGGGCACAACAACTGGTGGGGGGGGGGGCCAGGTAGGGCATTGCCCCCCCCCCCCAAGCACGAATAAATCAGCTCGATCAAAGGTTGTGGCGCACTTTTTAATGGACACTGCCCGATTTGCTAAATATTCCCCCCCCCTGCTTAGCTAGCTTATACAGATTTTCAATGAGTCCCCCCACGATTGGGGGGGTTGTTGCGCCCCTGTAATATATTGACTTGAGTCATGAATTAACTATTTCATTTTTGCATCATGGGTCGTTCGATCCTAAGATTGGTTGACGGGAGCCCTCCATCCTTCCCTATGCAATGCTAGTTCCGTACGCCCTTGTCGTTATTCTTATGCACTCGCCTCTTTATTTTGTCTCCTTACTTCTTTCTTGGCCTTCATCTTGGGGCCTTTACCTCTATTTTTCCATCAATTATATTCTTCACAAACCCATTTTGCCTCAGGGTGTGCCCAATCCATTTGATTTTTCTTTTCTGCATAGTGTTCCATAAGGTTATTTCCTCTTCTAATCTTCTGTTTAATTCTTTATTTCTTGTTTTTTACATCCTTCAGCATCCTCCAACTCCAGGTTTGGAATGCTTCTAATCTTTTCTGGTCTGCTTTTCCAATGGTCATTATTTCTGATTGATGGAGAGTGCCATGGACCACATGAATCTTCTTTTGACAAAAGTAGTTACATATTCATCATGAATGCTTTCATAGCTTGGGTTATTCTACGCTTGATGTCCACCGTTCTTCTTCTGTTCCACATGATGGCACCTCCGAGGTTGGTGAGGGAATCTACTTGCTCTAATTTATTTCTGTGTGACTTGTCTCTTCAGCTTATATCTTCCGCATAGTCACTAGGATATAGGGTATTTATATTCATGTTATATTTTAGAAGAACTTGGTCCATTGAATTAGTGATCTTTGAAGATCATCACCATTACCATCTATGACTGCAATGTCATTTTCGAAGCGGAGCTTGTTTATTTCTTCCCCAATGACCTTAATTCCATTCAATCTTGTTTCTTGTGCATTTCTTATTGCCTCCTCCAAGTATATGTTGAACGGCGCTAGTGTGAGTTTCCTTTGTTAATTTCAACTTCCATTTTTCTTTCATTTGCATTGTGATTACTTGCTTCTTGTATAGTTGGCATATTATTCTTCTGTCATTGTAATCTATTCAGAGTTTTTCCAGCAGCCTGAAGATCTTGCTCCGCTCAACATTGACAAATTTCTGGGCACATCAATAATAAGAGTAATTTGGAAGTGAAAAAATACTTGGTCAAATTTTTGTGGGTAAAAAATATGTATTCTTAAACAATGTAGTGGTGCTCATGACCATGGGGGTGAAGGATACCTACGTAGCTTAAAATGACTAAAGCACTTGGTGCAACATCGACAGATTCGGGTTTCTCTCCGGGGCAAAGAGAGCACGATTTTTGCACATTATGTATTACAAAAATTATTCAAATGGATGCAGCCCCTGACTTACTCTGCAAAAACGGTTTTCATTAGCTCGTCTTTTGTTTCTCACAAGAAATAATTTCCCTATTTCACATTTATGTATCATGTTTAATCAAAAAGCCATTAATATTGAATAATTTATTTTAAATTCATTCATAAAAAATTATTACAAAAATTGTTCAAATGGATGTTGCCCTGACTTCCTCTGCAAAAACGGTTTTCATTAGCTCGTCTTTTGTTTCTCACAAGAAATAATTTCCCTATTTCACATTTATGTATCATGTTTAATCAAAAATTTCATTCATGTATTGAATAATTTATTTTAAATTCATTCATAAAAAACGAATTGATAAATTTCAGTTTATGTAGCAAGTACATACATACCATTTTTGAATGTGTATTGATTTAAGGAGTAGATAGGATCTGACTTATTCTCATAGTTTTTAAACTTAGAAAATTTCCCAATCTTGTTACAAATCGCAAAAATAAGGAAAATATACTCCAACAACAGCATGCCTATTATTTGAGAAATGACAGCGAAGACAGTGGATGCATGTTGATAAAGGCTAAATAGTAATGTAGTTATCAAAGTTGGTATGTACATATATAATTTCATGTACTTATTTTCGGTTTATTCTTTTCTACATTGCAGGATGAAGATTGCGGAATTGAGAACTGACAGCATTGTCCAAAGAATGAAATGTTGGCAACCACAGATGAAGGACAGAAAAAGTGGAAAAAAATGAGCCTGGTTTGGTATTCTCTTTTATTAAACCAGGTTACCTACTATTGGTATGGTAGGAAGAACTAATGTAATATTCTGCCTTTTTATGAATGTGTTTTCCTCTTAGTTCATAATTTATTAATGCAGAAACAATCAGGTGCAGGGTGTGTATATTTTATGTACCTAAATAATGGGGAACCCCATAGGTATAAAAAGGTGAAGGTTCTGCAGAACAAAGTGTGTTGTCAAGGATCCTGACAAAATCTTACCTGGGTAAATATTGGTATTGAAAACTCAAAACACCCACAGTACTGTGAGGTTACACATGGTGGTATAGAACAAAGATAATGTCGACAAAATTACTGTGCACAAAGGTAATTACCAAAAACAAGGTACCTGAAATAATGCCACATGGCAGAATATCCAGAGGGTATACAAAACAATACATCACCAAAGGTATATTCTTGAATATATAGGTGCAAATTAATTGATATAAGTGGTATTGTATGGTAAAAATGACTTTTATGGTGATAAACTGATTGATAATAATGCAATTGCATGTAATTAACAAATTCCCCACACAGGCTTCTAGGTGCTCCAGGAAAAACAACCTATGCAAGAGAGAAGAATGAAGCTGATGACTCCTCACAGTCTTCTACGTACAGAGCAGGATTAAGACTTAGGCCGATCCGATGCTAGGCTTTAGATTTGGACCACTATATGGTCAGATTTATTTTCCGTAGTTAATACTAGGCAATGACTGGGGTGCGTAGATTTAGTAATTTTTAAAGTGTTTGCATTTCCATGTGCTAACCCGCTCTTCTCACAGGTACCAACTCATCAACAAGGATTCCTGCAACATCAAGAGAGAAGAAAGAAGATGATGACAACACAACCACATGAAGATTTGAAGCAGGATGAAGAGCTAGGCCGCTAGGACCCTAGGCTTTAGATTTGGACCCCTATGGTCATTAATATATGTCAGGCGTAGTTAAGGCTAGGTACCGATTAGCTTGCGTAAATTAGTATTTAAGTGTTTGTATTTCCATGTGCTAACCCGCTCTCTCCATAGGTACCACCTCATCCCCATGGATTACTGCAACATCAAGCGAGAAGATAGAAGATGATGACAACACAACCACATGAAGATTTGAAGCAGGATGAAGAGCTAGGTCGCTTGGACCCTAGGCTTTAGATTTGGACCCCTATGGTCATTAATATATGTTAGGCGTAGTTAAGGCTAGGTACCGATTAGCTTGCGTAAATTATTATTTAAGTGTTTGTATTTCCATGTGCTAACCCGCTCTCTCCATAGGTACCACCTCATCCCCATGGAATACTGCAACATCAAGAGAGAAGATAGAAGATGATGACAACACAACCACATGAAGATTTGAAGCATGATGAAGAGCTAGGTCGCTTGGACCCTAGGCTTTAGATTTGGACCCCTATGGTCATTAATATATGTTAGGCGTAGTTAAGGCTAGGTACCGATTAGCTTGCGTAAATTATTATTTAAGTGTTTGTATTTCCATGTGCTAACCCGCTCTCTCCATAGGTACCACCTCATCCCCATGGAATACTGCAACATCAAGAGAGAAGATAGAAGATGATGACAACACAACCACATGAAGATTTGAAGCATGATGAAGAGCTAGGTCGCTTGGACCCAAGGCTTTAGATTTGGACCCCTATGGTCATTAATATATGTTAGGCGTAGTTAAGGCTAGGTACCGATTAGCTTGCGTAAATTATTATTTAAGTGTTTGTATTTCCATGTGCTAACCCGCTCTCTCCATAGGTACCACCTCATCCCCATGGAATACTGCAACATCAAGAGAGAAGATAGAAGATGATGACAACACAACCGCATGAAGATTTGAAGCAGGATGAAGAGCTAGGCCGCTAAGACCCTAGGCTTTAGATTTGGACCCTTATGGTCATTTATATATATCAGGCGTAGTTAAGGCTAGGTACCGATTAGCTTGCGTAAATTATTATTTAAGTGTTTGTATTTCCATGTGCTAACCCGCTCTCTCCATAGGTACCACCTCATCCCCATGGAATACTGCAACATCAAGAGAGAAGATAGAAGATGATGACAACACAACCACATGAAGATTTGAAGCAGGATGAAGAGCTAGGCCGCTAGGACCCTAGGCTTTAGATTTGGACCCCTATGGTCATTTATTAAGTTATTTATAGTCAAGTTAGGCGTAGTTAAGGCTAGGTACCGATTAGCTTGCGTAGAGTATTATTTGTATTTCCATGTGCTAACCCGCTCTCTCCATAGGTATCACCTCATCCACAAGGATTGCTGCAACATCAAGAGAGAAGATTGAAGAAGACGACTACATATTCCCGTGAAGATTTGAAGCTGGATGAAGGGCTAGGCCTAGAGTTGAGAAAATTACCATAATTTTCATCTGAGGTAAATTACCACGGTAAATTATGGTAATTTTCAAAAATTACCGTAATTTTTCTTTATTTTTTAGTTTTAAGTATTAAAAAGCAAATGTATAGTTAAATAAGAAAGCCAATAGCAATAGGAAGTATTAGCCATGTTTAAACCATACCTTATGCAACATTTTTGTATTAGAAATGTTTTAAATTGTAAAGAGAACTACGGCGGCAACACACAATTTGGCTTTCTTTTTCAAAGTATGAGAAAATTTTAAGAATAATATTTCTAAAGCTTTAATCTTTTAATGTTATAATTTAAGTAAAATATTCCAAAAATGAGTCGTAAAAATGTCCATTTATTATTAAACACGTAGGAAATGTGAACTTGGCTCAAAAGAATATGTTGGGAATTTATCTGTTTGCAAAATTATCTCAAATATAGTTGAATTATATAGTTGAATAATTTACAAGGGAGGCGGTAAACTACAGAAAATACCGCGGTAATTTATGAAAATTACAGAGATAATTTTCAGAGTGCCCGCTAGGACCCTAGGCTTTAGATTTGGACCCTTATGGCCATATTTAACGCTAGGCGTAGGCCAATAGGCCAATAGGCTAGGCCAATTTAATGCTAGGCGTAGTTAAGGCTAGGTAGCGATTTGCTTTTGTAGACAAGTATTTTTTTAGTGTTTATATTTGTGTGTGATAACCTGCCTTGTTCATCCACAGGTACCAGCTCATCCACAAGGATTGCTGCACCATCAAGGGAGAAGGTTGAAGATGATGGCAATGCACCCTCATGAAGATTTGAAGCTGGTTAAAAGGTAATAATAATTTTTATTCATCTAAGAACATAAAATTCATACAAAAAACAAAGTCAATCAATACAAAGATAAAAATACAAAATCATATTATTCATCCAGAAAGTCTGTGAGACAGAGTAAAAGAGGGTACATACAAGTTTCCTTTAAAAATATTTTAGCACTAGTAATATTTTTAATTATATTGGCTAACAATTGTTATAGATGTGTATGGCCATTGCCTTTTGTCCCTTGGAATGGGAGTTATTTAGAAATATCTCCACGTGCAAATATCTCTTCCTTCTAGTATCATGGAGAATGTAGGAGTCATTTAGTCAAAAAATACTGGTGTCACTTAAAAAAAATGTTGTTATATTGAGTAGATGTGAGATCAAGGTAAAGTAAGGCCGCTATGACGCTAGGATTTAGATTTTAATCAATTTGGAAAGAGATTTTGTGTAGTTAAGGCTAGGTAGTGATTCTACCATAGCTATAGCTATGGTAGATTATTATTTTTTTAATGTTTGTATTTCCATATGCTAAACTTCTCTTTCCACAGTTACCTTCCTGCCCACATCAATATGTGTGTAGCAGAAATATTAAGGGAATACTGCTATTTGGTGATCTAAATATTAACTTCCTGAGTGACTCGCATGTTAAAAATGAGCTTCTCACCTTGTTATCTTCTTTTGGTTTGCATGTAGTTAATAACCAACCCACCAGAGTTACTTCTAACTCGAGTACGCTCATTGACTACTTCATTTCCGACATTTCTCCCTCATTTCTCTCCTGCAAAACCGTGTGTGCAGGCTTTTCTGACCATTTTGGTCTTCAAGTGAAATTTTCATTTGATGCTGGAGGTGTGAAATCATTGCCTGTATATGTTTACAAGCGCAAATTTTCATTGGATGGTATGGATTGGTTTACCCATTATCTAACGCTTGAAACTTGGGATGATGTTTATGTTGCTGAAGACGTTGATGTAAAATTCAAAGCATTTATGACCACCTTCATGGTATGTTTTGAAGCATGTTTTCCCCTTAAAAGGATTAAGGTTAGAAATTTCCATGAAAATTTTAAACTTGATTCCCCAAAACTGCACTCCATGTCTGAGAATCTTCGTCATCTTCACTACTTAAGCAAATTCACAGATACATCCCTCCGCAGTCACTATTCTAAAGCACTCAAGGATTTTAAGAACTATGTGGCCTTAGAAAAAAAGACAGCAATCGATAAATACCTTGGGAATTCTAACAACATTATCAGAGATACATGGCAGGTAATTCATCAGTTAACAAAATCCTCTGTTAGTACTCCTAATTCTAGCATTAATTTCAATGGTAACCCTGTGGATGACCCTCAAAAAATTGCTGATCACTTCAACTCACAGTTTTGTTATATCCCACCCCCGACCAGTAAGTCCTCTTTTCATGCTCAATACAGGGCATCTCCCAATTCGTTCTTTTTATCACCCACAGTTCCTTCCGAAGTTGTGAGCATTATTAAATCCCTTCGCAATTCCTCCTCAAAAGGGCCAGATGGCATTCCCTTATCTGTTGTCAAGGCCTCCTCACAAGTGATAGCATTACCGCTTGCTGACATCATTAATCTATCTTTCTCTTCTGGTGTTTTTCCCTCTGCACTAAAGCAAGCCAGAGTAATACCTATTCCAAAAAAGGGCTCTACTACAGAATCATGTAATTATAGACCCATTGCTGTTTTGTCAGTCTTTTCCAAAATTCTTGAGAAGTTATTCCATCAACGATTAAGTATGTACCTACACTCATTTAACCTGATTACAGACTCCCAACATGGCTTCCGCGTTGGTAGGTCAACCAATACTGCAATGTTTCAGTATCTGACTAGGTTACTTCATGGCCTAAACCTGAAACAGCATGTCATAGGAGTCTCTTATGATCTCAAAAATGCATTTAATAGTGTTGATCATAAAATCCTTAAGTGCAAGCTTGAAAGCTTGGGGATTACTGGTAATTCTCTAAACTGGATTATCTCCTTTCTTGATAGTAGATCCCAAGTAGTGTGTTACTCGCATCACTCTACTGCTGGGATGGTACAAAGCATATCAAGCCCTTTAAAAGTTGAAGCCGGTGTTCCACAAGGGTCAATACTTGGTCCACTATTGTTTCTCCTTTTCATTAACGATCTCCCCCATCAGTTCACCATGAGTCACACCATTATGTACGCAGATGACACAACTAATCTGTTAACTGCCAGCAATACCTCCAATTTAATTGAAGGTGCTAAGAAAACAACTCAAGAGATGTTGCAATGGTGTCATTTGAATAATATTGCCTTAAATGAAGCCAAAACCTCTTACATTCGTTTTCACATTAAAAGTCCCCAACAAGCCCCAGGATTACCCCCTGATCCATTGCTCAACTTTTCTTCATCAATGAAATGTCTTGGTATTCACATTTCAGATACTCTTGACTGGTCTTCTCATGTTTTAGCACTGAACAAGAAGCTTTCTGTTGGTCTTTTCATGATCAGAAAGCTTGCCCCTATTGTGTCTACCAACACACTCACAACGCTTTACTATGCAAAGGTACACTCTCATGTGTCTTACGGCATTATATTTTGGGGAAATTCATCTCTTTCCATGAAAGCTTTCTCACTCCAGAAACAAGCTATTAAAGCTATCAGTAAAGTCCCTATTCGCACCCCAGGTAGACCACTATTTGTATCTCTTGGTATTTTAACACTCCCCTCTATTTATATACTTACCTGTGCCATGTTTGTAAGAAACTATCCCCATTTTTTCCCTGTTAACTCCAGCTTCCATAATCACGACACTCGCTCTAGAAATGACATACATAGCCAACAATATTCCTACAGTCTATGTCTGAGAGGCCCATATCACTCCATTTCCACAGTTTACAACAAGATTCCAATTGAAATTCGCTCCATTTCCTCAACATCATGCTTCAGATCCAAATTTAAAAAATTGTTAATTCATAAAAGTTATTATAGCTTAAGGGAGTATCTATCTGATGATTTTCATTAATGTATGTATTTTTGTTCTCACACTCTTTTATGTTTGGTTTCATTTATTTATTTAGTGGCAACCTCTGTATATTTGCCAAACTACTTGTAAATACTGTGCTGTAATATTTTGACGAAACTCATGGATGTTATATCCCGATGATGTTAATAAATTATTATTATTATTATTATTATCAAAGGATTGCTGAAATATCAATGTAGAAGATTGAAGATGATGGCCATGCATATTATTGCCAGCTCATGGCCATGAACATCCAGATAGAAGAATGAAGAGGACGTAAGGGTGGCAGTCACTGCCAGGTGCCTTCAAGACCGACTAAGGCATCAACATTCTCTGCCTGGACATGGAGACATTAGACTTGGACCCCTAAGGTTGGAATATTTTTGTGTACCTAATTAATTTATTATTTATTTATTTATTTATGATGTTGGCTTTCTGGATGAATGTAAATAGATATTTTATGGTTTATGCAAATAATTTTTCAATAATCCCTTCTGCATTATTTGTTTTTAGCTAGCTTGATGATAATATTGTTTGGCTTTTTAGCAGATCTCAATTAAGATTTATTTATTACTGGGCTATAATGCATTGATGCTCATGCCAGGTTTTGGCACAATTTAATGAAGCTATTCAAATGATTTACACAGATAGTAACTTTTTGACATAGGTAGCTGTAGCATTGAAAATTATATTCATTAATTTACAGCATGATTAAGTTCTAATGTTGAGAGAGACTCTGAAACCATAAAATAAATATTTATTTATTCATAAACATGTAATTGAGCTTAAAAAGTTTGATATATTACTGTATTTTCTTTTCTTGCAGATATGTGCAAACACGAAGAGATAAAATTTCTTTAAAAAGAAATTTTTTCTAATGCTGAGGGATATCCTTTACCCCTGTGGACTGCCACACAAATTGGATTCCTGAGTAGCTCGTTTCCTGCATGACTTCCTTCTGTAAGTAATTATGTGTTATCACAAACTCTTTTTCTATGGTGTTATCATTCATATCTTTCACCTGGCTGATGATTTTTTTCTAATAAAATTTCTGATTTTCTATTAAAAAAAACCATTTTGCATCATTTTCACCTTTTGCTGCCTAAGCAGTGCTATTGACATTTTTAAGAGGTTTAAAACAATTGTTGATATTTTCTTAAGTCATAATGCATGAATTTGATTGCCAGTTAAATATGTTGTCTTTATTTATTGTCAAGTCCTCCAAATGATTGACATTTAAGCAAATAAAAGCACTTAGATTTATTTTGTGAACTAACAATTGTTATAGATGTGTATGGCCATTGCCTTTTGTCCCTTGGAATGGGAGTTATTTAGAAATATCTCCACGTGCAAATATCTCTTCCTTCTAGTATCATGGAGAATGTAGGAGTCATTTAGTCAAAAAATACTGGTGTCACTTAAAAAAAATGTTGTTATATTGAGTAGATGTGAGATCAAGGTAAAGTAAGGCCGCTATGACGCTAGGCTTTAGATTTTTTTTAATTTTTAATTTTTTCTAATAATTGTTAAATGTGCCTCTGTATTATTCTGTTCTGTATTATTAAGTTCTGTATTATTAAAAAAAACCATTTTGCATCATTTTCACCTTTTGCTGCCTAAGCAGTGCTATTTTGACTTGACAATTTAAAAATATGACATGCATTCCTTCTGATGGATTTAGTTTTTATAATATTTATTGTAATATTATCATAGGTGAAGTTGAAAATGATAAAATCTACTGAATTCTGGTTAGCTTGCATGCCGATTTGCATCCTATTAGCAGTGATGATCATATCACTTTCTTATGCAACTGAGGAAAAAACAATTCCATATTTCACCTTCATGCTCTTAAAAAATCACACCCAAAATTAATTAATAACCGAAGAGTATCTGATCAGTTTTTTGAAAAACATATCAGTAACTGGTGATAAATTCATCAATTGAGAGAATTTACCTGAACTGATGAACTTCACCAGTTTCACCAATAAGGAAGAACACCCTTTCCTTAGGGTGTTCTTCCTTATTTACTTAATCTCCAAATATTATGACCTTATATTTTTCTGAGAGGAGTTATAATGGGCATGCTTTCATATTATTCCAGAGTAGTGTCCTCCATTCCAGAGAAGTTAGAGAATGGTGCGCGTTTCTTACACAAGGATTATGAATGCTTAACTTATTTTTGATAAATTTTTAATTTAATATTTTAAAATTAAAACAAATTAAATTTTAATTTTTGGATCAAAATTAAGAAATTAAGTTTTGTTTGGTGTCAAATTAATCAAGAAATATCATGTGAATTTAGTCAGGTTATGGTTAAAACTTAGTACAAAGTATATCATTGACCATGTAGCCCATTGACCATTGCCCATGCCCATTGCCCATGCCCATTGAGAAGACATACATAATTTTCAGCACCCTGTTTCACAACACCTTCTAAGTGTTTTAAGGATTTTAAGGACCATTCTATATTTCAGCTGTGGCAGAGAAGTGGAAAATCTTTAAATCTAGTTCCACAGCTAACATTAAGAAGATACAAATGATATTGTTGCTCACATTGGAAATAATGTCTCATTGTAGCTGTTACCATATCTTTGACTTAGTAACAAGTATTGCCCTGTATCATAAAATTGACCCATGTTGATTCTTTTTCTCTTTGTGCACCCTCTTAAATTTACCCCTTAGTGATTTCCATTCCTCCTCCATTACTTCAGTCCATCTGGCCCATGTAGCGTCACTGGATGACTAAGGAACTTTGAATATAAGCAAATCAGCTTATATTCAAAGGATCACTTGATCCCCCTCCCGTGGATGCTAAATAATAGACAAAACCTGGACATTGGCCCTTCTGCCACTGATGCTTCTCACCTTTATCCCACATGTATATTTCAACCTCACTTGATTCTAGTTCACCCTAACTATGCTAACACATCACAAGAGATGGTTATTTACATCATGTATTTCTGATGTAAATAACCATCATAGATGTTATTTTCATCATGTAAAGGATTTAGCGTTATGAATTTCCAGATTAGAATTTCATGGCTTTTACGAATTGTTAATGTAGCATTTTGTAGTGTTTTGGTGGAAAAGGGAATATTACAGTTAGAATAATTCTCAACTCATTTCATTTATCTACTCATTAAAAGTAGGTTTAGAAGGAAGTAATGAAAAACCTTCATATTAAACTCTTCACCAGCCTCTTCTTTATATTGCTGATCTACAAGATCCCTATCATCAGCTCTTTCCTATTGTTGAATGTTTCACTTTCTTTCACTTTCACTAGCACCCATAATATTTTACCTCGCTTATTCTAATTTACCCTGTTTGTTTCTTGTGTGTTTGTCTTGATGGAATCTTGTAATCGAAATATAACCCACTCTCCTATACTCAAGAGAGCTAAAATATGGCATACATACTTACTCTCAATGGCACTACAGAAATCAGTCATTAAATTCACTGTTGATTTTTTTAATTGGGACAGTTGTGTGTGTTGAAGCAAAAGAAAGCTATTGCGTCCGGGGAGAAACAGCCAATGTTTAAATAAATTTAAATGTGCAAACTTCTAAAGAATACAAATTTTTCAAATACAAATGCCATTTTCTAACTTTAAATTGTCTTCTCTCTGGCAAATCTTGACCCACTTTGCCCTTGTATATATAAAGTTATATATCTTTGGGATATCTAAAAAACATTTCTTCCCTCAGGTTTCCCTGCATTACTGTTGTATCTACACGACACTACACTACACGACAAGTATCATTAATACACATTACACTTTGTACCTACCTAGATAACACTTGATGCAATCAAAACTATTTCATAGAGTTTGATCCAAATGATGCACAACCTATTAGCAGCACCATGCTCGTAAAGACTATTTTATTAGCAAATACTTGCGCATTTTTCCATTTCTGAAATGCACCAGCTTACTATAGGGCACCAACAAAAAAAATGATTTGATTGCCTTGATGTGTCCCTTGCATGCATATCTTGTTACTTTGTTGCAAATTTAGTATGTGTTTACATATATTGTGGGACTGTTACATTGTTATATCCTAATCATTACCCTGGCTATTTTTAGGATCTGAAAATATGATGAGTCTTCAAAGGCCTCGCCAGGATGTGAAGAAGATGACTAGAGAAGAAATCGACCCTCACGGAAGGAAGAAGAATGAAATTATGCAACAAAGATTATATACACAGTTATATAACTTTTGATAGTATATTATCATGTTTGTATCATATTTACTGTGATCATTTAAGAATGAATTCTCAGCAATGTGTAATTCTTCCTGATGGAAACATACACTAAAAACACAACAACCAACAATCACCACATTTAGTCTGAGAGCTCAGATCATGCAATATATATGATCTGAAAATACTGGCCAGTATTTTCCTTAGCTGAAACATGAGCTGAAACAACTTGGACAGGAATGTTTTAGTGAGTAGAGACCAAAAGCAATCAATTTGCTAGGTAGGGTTGGTGTGTGAATGTGTGAATGAATGCATGGTCATATTGACTGTAGTTGTATGGCTTGGTGTAGTTGTAGTAGAAAGTGCACCTTACTAACCTGGTTGAATGAAATGCTGAGTGTGTGAATGATGAAATTTTGTGCATGACCAAATCACCATGTGATACTATGCACGTAACCCAGGATTAGGCAGAAAGTTGAGTAGGTCAGGTGGTCCTAGACACCACGTTTGACTATAGTTGGAGCAGTGATACAAGGCCAGCAATGAATAGGTGGCAGGAGAGACACATCCAATCACTCCTACTTTACTCCCACTTACGCAAACCACACACAATTTGTAAAGAACAAATAAAAAGGTCTGTAAATATTTGGACCATGAGTGTGGTATGCAATCTATTTTCATGGTTGTATATTTTTCATTAAGACATATGATTGATGCTGCTTTTAGTTGTAGTAGAAGGGTGGGTGGGCTTTCCAAGGTTGTGGTTCCAACCCCTTCGGCGGGAGCTTTTTCACCCTTCTATTACTTTTTATGGTGGTTTTGTATTTGCTGCTGTATCAAGAGAACATACTGAAATTTCTTTCAATATGTTAATGTTCTCAGACATTTGCTATGTACAGTAATTTGTCATTTGTATTTGTGTAATGGATCATTGTATTTTGAATGTCTCATCCATCTGTGAAGAGAGAAGTGGTTTAGTTGGGAGGTGGGCAGGCTTTCCAAGGTTGCGGTTTCAACCCCTTCGGCAGGGAGCCTGTCCACCACATTTTGTACTGCTCATGAGTATTGTCATTGTAATATGTCCATGGACAATGACAGCGTACTTTATTGTACATGTATTCCACAAATTTTAAATGTTTCTCAAACTATAATACCAAATGTGAATGAGAATATGTAATATGATTGTTAAGGCGGTCTGTGAAGGTTTTGCGGGTTTCCCTTCACTACGGGCAAATGCCAGGCCAATGCCACTCCCGTGTAAATAAAGGTTGAATTGTTAATAACCTTTATAACTGGCTCTTCATTCATTAATTCAACTTGCCCAGATTTTGGAAGAGAGATAGATTGGGCTGCTAGATAGGAAGCTGCTACCATGGCAAATGGAATGCTAAACATTAAGAATGCCCACCACTATCCAAAACATTTTTGGGTAGTGGTGGGTCGAATTCAGAATTTCAAAGAGTCCGAGACTTGAATCATTATCTTTTTTTTATATAATCTGAAATCCGAATCCTGTTTTCACTATATTATGATTAATAATTCCTTTCCACCACTAATTAATAACCATGTCCATTGTTACATGTTCTTGTAATTTTATGAACTTCTAGGATTTTCCGTATCCTCAAAACGATTGAATTAGCAGCGTTTGAGTAAAACATTAAAATTTAAATAGGTGAAAGTGAACAAATATCCCTACAAAACGTAACTTTTATGTTCAGTCAAAATCTAATGTTTAAAATACGAGCCGAATTGAGGATAGTATTATTTGTGAATGAACTCTATAAAACTCTCTGCATAAATACCGTTGTTGTAACGGTGAAAATGTTTTTTATTACGAGGTGTTTAAATGTATTTTTTTGTATCTACCTCCGAAACTATAGTTGGTGGCTTTAGAAATAACACCGCGGGATTCTAATTTCGCGTTTCGAGTTTAAATTTAAATTAGGTGAAAAGTGAACAAATATCCCTATAAAATGGAACTTTTATGTTCAGTCAAAATCTAATGTTTAAAATATGAGCAGAAATGAGGATAGGCATGTTCGAATCCCAGGCATGTTTCATTGTCAAATAATATCAAATTGCATTAGGAGCTAGTCAAGAGACGATTTTATACCCTCTCTGCCCCCCCCCCCCCCCCTAGTAGAGGGGCACTACTAGTATGGCAGCGTAATCGACATCACCCCACCCCGCATCCCATTCGTTATTCTAGGTTTTTGAAATTATGCGATAAACGATGTTTAAGGCAATGTAGGATCTCAACGAAATAATTAAGCAAATGATGCGGAGACTGAACCAACGCTTGCAGTCTCCCGACTTGAAACTGTTTGGGGGCCGGGAGTGCGCAGATCAAATCGTGCTGCTGGCGGTTTTTTGTCGGAAACTTATAAAATAATAAATATTTCGTTCAGATAGAAGGTGAAAGAAAGAGGATAGGAAACTCATAAATTTGTACAACACAATGGTGATGTGAAGATGGCAAATTCACAGTGAAAAAAATTCGACTACAGCTGGAATCGAACCATAGATTTTGCGACGAATGCTCAGACCACCGAGCTATCTAGTCTTGTAAGAAACAATGGAATCGGCAGGAGTTTATATGAATCAAACACAACCAAGAGATGGCGCAGGGCAATTTCACTCACCGGCAGAGAAGGAATTACGTACGCAGAAGAGGAAAGCAAAGTTTGAAACAAGTTTCTAAACGCAAATTGAAGTAAGCAACGTTAAGGGGTAACGCGTTTTAACGTCGACGGCCACGAGACAATTTGAAATTTGATATTATTTACGTATGCGTTGCTTTTTTCAATTTAGAAACCTTAATACATTAAACGAATTTCTTCAATTCGTAGTTATATATCAAAATTTTTTTCGTAGTTACATATCAACATTTCAACAATTATAATGGAGGAAAAAAAGCATAATTAAAAAAAATTTACTTATGTGAGAATTGAAACTATGACCTTTTGTTCTATAGGCCTTAGCATTAACGTCCTCGGCCACGAGACATAATTTGATGAGACATAACGTAATGCGTTGCTTTTTTCAATTTGCGTTTAGAAAATTTAAAACAATAAACGAATTTCTTCATCTCTTAGTTACCTAATGTTTATTCAGTTTACATTTATAATATTATAGTGGGGAAAAATGGTATGATTTAAAAAAAATTTACCAATGCGGGAATCGAACATATGACCTTTTGTCTATCTAAAGGGCTATCTTTTTTAAACCTATGTTTTTTATTGAAGTATGTTTTCATTTGTTCTAAAAGCGTAAAGACCCTTGTGCTTTAACGTCCACGGCTAAGAGACATAGTTTGAAATGCGATGTTATTTACGTTTGTTTTGTTTTTTCTATTTGCGTTTAGAAACTTTAATATATTAAACGAATTTCTTCGACTCGTAGTTATCTAACAAAAGAATACAATTTTAAAATTATAATGGGGAAAAAGAGTATAATTAAAAAAAAAGTACAAATGTGGGAATCGAACCAATGACTTTTTGTTCCAATGTTGTCCTACGTCCACGGCCATGAGACATAGTTTGAAATGCGATGTTATTTACGTATGCGTTGCTTTTATCAATTTGTGTTTAGAAACTTTAAAACATTAACACAATTAACAATTCTTAGTCATCTAACAAAACAGTACATTTTTAAAATTATTAAGGGGAAAAAAGTATAATTTAAAAAATATACCAATGTGGGAATCCTTTGACCTTTCGTTCTAAAGGCATTAACACCATTGTGATTACACGCACACGGCCAAGCGTAAAGACTTTAACGTCTAAAACCACGAGAGATAGTTTAAAAAGCGATGTTATTTACGCACGTGTTTCTTTTTTCAATTTTCGATCCTAAATTTAAATACATTAAACAAATTACTTCTTTTCGTGGTTTTCTAACAAATGAACACATTTTTCAATTTAATATGGCAAGAAAATATATTCTTAACAAAATTATACCACGAAGGGAAACGAACTTATGACCACTTGATATAAAGGACATAAGTTAAGAACTTGTGCTTTAACCTCCACGGCCACGAGAGAAAGTTTAGAAACAGGCGATTTTATTTACGAACGTGTTTCTTTTTTCAAATTTCGATCCTAAATTTTAAAACATCAAATAAATTACTTCTTTTCGTGGTTTTCTAATAAATGATCGCATTTATCAATTTATTATGGCTAGAAAATAAATTTAAAAAAAATTATACATAGAAGGAAATCGAACTTATGACCTCTTGATCTAAAGGAGTAAAGAAATTGTGATTTAACGTCCACGGCCACGAGAAAAAATTAAACAGGCGATGTTATTTTCGAACGTGTTCCATTTTTCAATTTTCGATCCTTAATTTAAAAACATGAAACAAAAAACTTCTTTTTGTGGTTCTCTAACAAAAAAACACATTTTTCAATTTAATTAGGCGAGAAAATTAATATAAAAAAATTCTACCACGAACGGAAACGAACTTATGACCTCTTGATCCAAAGGCAATTCGTTTCGTAGCTTTCTAACAAATGAACACATTTTTCAATTTTTAAGGCGTGAAAATTAATATAAAAAAATTCTTTATTTCAAAACATTAAATAAATTACTTCTTTTCGTGGTTTTCTAACAAATGATCGCATTTTCAATTTATTATGGCGAGAAAATTAATTAAAAAAAAATTCTACATAGAAGGAAATCGAACTTATGACAACATGATCTAAAAGCGTAAAGACCTTTTGCTTTAACGTCCACGGCCACGAGAGAAAGTTAAACAGGCGATGTTATTTACGAACGTGTTTCTTTTTTCAATTTTCGATCATAAATTTTAAAACATGAAACAAAATACTTCTCTTCATGGTTTTATAACAAATGAACACATTTTTCAATTTATTAAGGCGAGAAAATTAATTCTAAAAAAATTCTACCAGGAAGGGAATCGAACTTATGACCTCTTGATCTAAAGGCGTAAAGAAATTGTGATTTAACGTTCACGGCCAAGAGAAAAAATTAAACAGGCGATGTTATTTTTGAACGTGTTCCATTTTTCAATTTTCGATCCTTAATTTAAAACATGAAACAAAAAACTTCTTTTTGTGGTTCTCTAACAAATAAACACATTTTTCAATTTAATTAGGCGAGAAAATAAATATAAAAAAATTCTACAACGAACGGAATCGAACTTATGACAACATGATCTAAAAGCGTAAAGACCTTTTGCTTTAACGTCCACGGCCACGAGAGAAAGTTTAACAGTCGATGTTATTTTCGAACGTGTTTCTTTTTTCAATTTTCGATCATAAATTTTAAAACATGAAACAAAATACTTCTTTTCGTGGTTTTCTAACAAACGAACACATTTTTCAATTTATTAAGGCGAGAAAATTAATTCTAAAAAAATTCTACCAGGAAGGGAATCGAACTTATGACCTCTTGATCTAAAGGCGTAAAGAAATTGTGATTTAACGTCCACGGCCACGAGAAAAAATTAAACAGGCGATGTTATTTTTGAACGTGTTCCATTTTTCAATTTTCGATCCTTAATTTAAAACATGAAACAAAAAACTTCTTTTTGTGGTTCTCTAACAAAAAAACACATTTTTCAATATAATTAGGCGAGAAAATTAATATAAAAAATTTCTACCACGAACGGAAACGAACTTATGACCTCTTGATCCAAAGGCATTTCGTTTCGTGGCTTTCTAACAAATGAACACATTTTTCAATTTTTATGGCGAGAAAATTAATATAAAAAAATTCTTTATTTCAAAACATTAAATAAATTACTTCTTTTCGTGGTTTTCTAACAAATGATCGCATTTTTCAATTTAATTAGGCGAGAAAATAAATATAAAAGAATTCTACAACGAACGGAATCGAACTTATGACAACATGATCTAAAAGTGTAAAGACCTTTTGCTTTAACGTCCACGGCCACGAGAGAAAGTTAAACAGGCGATGTTATTTACGAAAGTCTTTCTTTTTTCAATTTTCGACCTAAATTTTAAAACATTAAACAAAATACTTCTTTTCGATGTTTTCTAACAAATGAACAAAATTTCAATTTATTAATACGAGAAAATTAATTTTAAAAAAATTATACACTAAAGGGAATCGAACTTTTGACCTCTTGATCTGAAGGCGTAAAGAATTTGTGCTTTAACGTCCACGGCCACGAGAGAAAGTGTAACAGGCGATGTTTATTTCGAACGTTTCTTTTTTCAATTTACGATCCTATATTCTAAAACTTTAACAAAATACTTTTTTTGTTGTTATCTAACAAATGAAGATATTTTTCAATTCATTACGGCGAGAAAATAATTTGTAAAAAAATTCTACCACGAAGGGAATCGAACTTATGACCTCATGATCTAAAGGAGTAAAGACCTAGCGCTTTAACGTCAACGGCCACGAGAGAAAGTTAAAAAGGCGATGTTATTTACGAAAGTGCTTGTTTTTTCAATTTCCGATCCTAAATTTTAAAACATTACACAAAATACTTCTGTTCGTGGTTTTCAAAAAAAATGAACACATTTTTCAATTTATTAATGCGGGAAAATTAATTCTGAAAAAATTCTACATAGAAGCGATCGAAAATTCAAAAAAGATTTCTTATTTTAATTTTCGACCCTAAATTTTATACCATTTTGCAAATTCTTCTTTTCGTTGTGTTCTAACAAATGAACATATTTTTCAATTTATTAAGGCGAGAAAGTATATTATTAAAAAAATTCTGTCACGAAGGGAAACAAACTTATGACCTTTTACTTCTTTACTTATGTTCTTACTAATAAGAACACATTTTTCATTTCATTAAGGAGAGAAAATTAATTGCAAAAAATTCTACCACGAAGGGGAATGAACTTATGACCTATTGATCTGAAGAAGTAAAGGCCTTGTGCTTTAACGTCCACGACCACGAGAGAAAGTTTAACAGGCGTTGTTTTTTACGAATATGTTTATTTTATCAATTTTCGATACTAAATTTTAAAACATTAAACAAAATACATTTTTTCATGGATTTCTAACAAATGAACAAATTTTTCAATTTATTAAGGCGATAAAATTAATTCTAAAAAGAATTCTACCACGAAGGGAACCGAACTTATGACCTCTGTGTCTAAAGGCGTAAAGAAATTGTGATTAAACGTCCACGGCCACGAGAGAAAAATTCACAGGCGACATTAATTACGAACGTGTTTCTTTTTTCAATTTTCGATAATAAATTTTAAAACATTAAACGAAATACTTGTTTTTGTGGTTTTCTAACAAATGAACACATTTTTTAAATTTGTTATGGCGAGAAAATTAATATTAAAAAAAATTCTACCAGGAAGGGAATCGAACTTAAGACCTCTTTTGATCAAAAGAAAAAATGACCTTGTGCTTTAACAACCTCGGCCACGAGTGAAAGTTTATCAGGCATTGTTATTTACGAAAGTGTTTCTATTTTCAATTTTCGATCCTAAATTTTAACAAATTAAATAAAATACTTCTTTTCGATGTGTTCTTACAAATGAACACATTTTTCAATTTATTAAGGCGAAAAATATAATTAAAAAAACATTCTACCAAATAGGGAACTGATGACCTCTTGATCTTCTTGACTTCTTTTTATAGTTTTCTAACAAATGAACACACTTTTAAATTATTTAGGCGAGAAAATTGATTCTAATAAAAATTCTACCACGAAGTAAATCGAACTTATGACCTCTTGATCTAATGGCGTTCCTTGTTCTTTAACGTCCACGGCCATGAGTGAAAGTTTAACAGGCGACGTTATTTACGCCGGTGTTTCTTTTTTCAATTTTCGGTCCTATATTTTAAAACATTAAACAAATTACTTTTTTTCATGGTTTTCTAATAAATTAACACAGTTGCCGTGGTAGTTTCGTGGTGAAATTGTAATTATTAAGGCGAGAATATTTATTCTAAAAAAAGTTCTACATAAAGCCGTAAACATAAAACGTAAAAGCCTCTTGACATAAAGCCGTAAAAACCTTGTGCTTTAACGTCCCCAGCCACGAGATGAAATTTAACTGGCGATATTATTTTAGAACGTGTTTCTTTTTTCAATTTTCTGTCCAAAATATTAAAACATTTAAGGCAAGAAAATTAATTCTAAAAACATTCTACACAGAAGGGAATCGAACTTATGACCTCTTGATCTAAAGGCTTAAAGACCTAGTGCTTTAACGTCCAACGCCAGGACTGAAAGTTTAACAGGCGATGTTATTTACGAACGTGTTTCTAATTTCAATTTTCGATCCTAAATTTTAAAACATTAAACCAAGTACTTCTTTTTATGGTTTTCTAACAAATGAACACATTTTTCAATTTATTTTGGCGAGAAAATTTATTTTTATTAAAATGTAAAAAAAATTTAAATTTATTAAGGCGAGAAAATTAATTTTAAAAAATTCTACCACTAAGGGAACCGAACTTATGAAAACTTGATCTAAAGGCGTAAAGAAATTGTGCTTTTACGTCTACGGCCACGAGAGAAAGTTTAACAGGCGATATTATTTACGAACGTGTTTCTTTTTTCAATTTTCGATCCTAAATTTTAAAACATTAAACAAAATACTTCTTTTCGTGGTTTTCTAACCAATAAGCACATTTTTAAATTTATTAAGGCGAGAAAATTAATTTAAAAAAATTCTACCACTTAGGGAACCGAACTTACGCCCACCTCTTGATCTAAAGGCGTAAAGACCTTTTGCTATAACGTCCACGGCCGCAAGATAAAGTTTAACACGTGATGTTATTTACGAACTTCTTTACGTGGTTTTTTAACAAATGAACACATTTTTCAATTAATTAATACGTGATTTCAATTAATTCTAAAAATAATCTACATAGAACCGTTCGAAAATTTAAAAAAGGTTTTTTTTTATAAATTTTCTATCCTTAATTTCAATTCATTAAACAAAATACTTCTTTTCGTGGTTTTCTAACAAATGAACACATTTTTCAATTAATTAAGGCGAGAAAATATATTATTAATAAAAATCTACCACGAAGGGAATTGAACTTATGACCTGTTGATCTAAAGGCGTTTTTTTATTTTTTTTTTTTTCGTACACGGACACGAGGGAAAGTTAAACCTGCGATGTTATTTACGAATGTTTTTCTTAATTCAATTTTCGATCCTAAATTTTAAAACATTAAACGAAATGTGGTTTATTAACAAATGACCACATTTTTCTAAAATTAATTCTAAAAAAAATTCTACCAGGAAGGTATTCGAACCTCTTGATCTAAAAAAGTAATGATTATGTGCTTTATAATCCTCGGCCACGAGAGAAAGTTTAACAGTCGATGTTATTTACGAACGTGTTTCTTTTTTCAATTTTCGATACTAAATTTTAAAACATTAAACAATAATCTTCTTCTCGAGGTTTTCCACCACATTTTTCAATTTATTACGTCGAGAAAATTAATGTTAAAAAAAATTTTACGTAGAAGGGAATCGAACTTATGACCTATTTATGTAAATGCTTAAAGACCTTGTGCTTTAACGTCCACGGCCAGGAGAGAAAGTTTAACAGGCGATGTTATTTACGAACGTGTTTCTTTTTTCAATTTTTCGATCCTAAATTTTAAAACATTAAACAAAATACTTCTTTTCGTGGTTTTCTAACAAATGAACACATTTTTATATTTATTAATGTATTTTCGTGGTTTTCTAACAAATGAACACATTTTAATATAAATAGCTAGAAAAAAAACTCTACCACGAAGAGAAACGAACTTATGACCTCTTGATCAAAACAAAAATTAACCTTGTGCTTTAACAACCTCGGCCACGAGAGAAAGTTTAACAGTCGATGTTATTTACGAACGTGTTTCTTTTTTCAATTTTCGATCCTTAATTTTAAAACATTACACAAAATACTTGTTTTTGTGGTCTTCTAACAAATGAACACATTTTTTAAATTTATTATGGCGAGAAAATTATTATAAAAAAAATTCTACCAGGAAGGGAATCGAACTTATGACCTCTTGATCAAAACAATAAATGACCTTGTGCTTTAACTTTAAAACATTAAACGAGCCACGAGAGAGAGTTTAACAGTCGATGTTTTTTACGAACGTGTATCTTTTTTCATTTTTCGACAGAAAGTTTAACAGTTTCTTCTTTACGTGTTCTTTACGTTCGTGTGTCTTTCGTACGTGAACTTTAGGAACGTGTTTCTTTTTTCAATTTTCGATCCTAAATTTTAAAACATTACACAAATTACTTTTTTTTTGGTTTTCTAACAAATAATTACATACTTCCATTTAATATGGCGAGAAAATTAATTATAAAAAAAATTCTACCAGTAATGGAATCGAACTTATGACCTCTTTATCAAAACAAAAAATGACCTTGTGCTTTAACATCCTCGGCCACGAGAAAAGGTTTAACAGTCGATGTTATTTACGAACGCGTTTCCTTTTCCAATTTTCGATCCTCATTTTTTAAACATTGAACAAAATACTTGTTTTTGTGGTTATCTAACAAATGAACACATATTTCAATTTATAATGGCGAGAAAATTAATTATAAAAAAAATTCTACCAGTAAGGGAATCGAACTTATGACCTCTGAAGAGAAAGTTTTACAACCATTTTTTTTTCGAATGTCTTTCTTTTATCAATTTACTATCCTATATTTTAAAACATTAAACAAAATACTTGTTTTTGTTGTATTCTAACAAATGAACTCATTTTTCAATTTATTATGGCGAGAAAATTGATTATAAAAAAAATTCTACCAGGAAGGGAATCCAACTTATGACCTCTTGATCAAAACATAAAATTACCTTGTGCTATAACATCCTCGGCCACGAGAGAAAGTTTAACAGTCGATGTTATTTACGAACGTGTTTCTTTTTTCACTTTTCGATATTAAATTTTTAAACATTACACAAAATACTTGTTTTTGTGGTTATCTAACAAATGAACATTTTTCAATTTATTATGACGGGAAAATTATTTATAAAAAAATCCTACCAGGAAGAGAATCGAACTTATGACCTCTTGATCAAATCAAAAAAGACCTTGTGCTTTAACAACCTCGGCCACGAGAAAAAGTTTAACAGTCGTTGTTATTTACGAACGTGTTTCTTTTTTCATTTACTATCCTAAATTAAAAAAAAAAACACAAAATACTTGTTTTTTTGGTTTTCTAACAAATGAACACATTTTTCAATTTATTATGTCGAGAAAATTATTTATAAAAAAAAATTCTACTATGAAAAGAATCGAACTTATGACCTCTAGATTAAAACAAAAAATGAACTTGTGCTTTAAGAACCTCGGCCACGAGAGATAGTTTAACAGTCGATGTTATTTACGAACGTGTTTCTTTTTTCAATTTTCGATCCTAAATGAGAATTTGTTAGAAAACCACAAAAACCGTACAGAAAATTCTACCAGTAAAGTAATCGAACTTATAACCTCTTGATTAAAATAAAACGATTTTATATTTTAAAACATTAATTTTATTTTAAAACATAAAAGTGAACACTTTTTTATATTTATTATGGCGAGAAAATATATTGTAAAAAAAAATTCTACCAATAAGGGAATTGAAATCTTGACCTAACAAGTAATGATTTTCATTTTCGTCTATTTTTTCATTTTGATCTATAACGTCCACGGCCACGACGTAAAGTTTAACTGGCGACGTCATTTACTCTAGTGTTTCTTTATTCAATTTTCGATCCTAATTTTTAAAACATTAAACAAAAAACTTCTTTTCGTGGTTTTCCACCACATTTTTCAATTTATTACGTCGAGAAAATTAATGCTAAAAAAGAATCTGCATAGAAGGGAATCGAACGTATGACCTATTTATGTAAATGCTTTTATGACCTAAATAAAGGCCTTGTGCTTTGACGTCCACGGCCAGGAGAGAAAGTTTAACAGTCGATGTTATTTACGAACGTGTTTTTTTTTCAATTTTCGATCCTAAATTTTAAAACATTAAACAAAATAATTGTTTTTGTGGTTTTCTAATAAATGAACTCATTTTTCAATTTTTAATGGCGAGAAAATTAATTATTAAAAAAAATTCTACCGGGAAGGGAATCGAACTTATGACCTCTTGATCAAAACAAAAAATGTCCTTGTGCTTTAACAACCTCGGCCACGAGAGAAAGTTTAACAGTCGATGTTATTTACGAACGTGTTTTTTTTTTCAATTTTCGATCCTAAATTTTAAAACAATAAACAAAATAATTGTTTTTGTGGTTTTCTAATAAATGAACTCATTTTTCAATTTTTAATGGCGAGAAAATTAATTATTAAAAAAAATTCTACCAAGAAGGGAATCCAACTTATGACCTCTTGATCAAAACAAAAAATGTCCTTGTGCTTTAACAACCTCGGCCACGAGAGAAAGTTAATTATTATGTCGATGTATATTATATATTAATTAGTCGATGTTATTTACGAACGTGTTTTTTTTTCAATTTTCGATCCTAAATTTTAAAACAATAAACAAAATAATTGTTTTTGTGGTTTTCTAACAAATGAACTCATTTTTCAATTTTTAATGGCGAGAAAATTAATTATTAAAAAAAATTCTACCAGGAAGGGAATCCAACTTATGACCTCTTGATCAAAACAAAAAATGACCTTGTGCTTTAACAACCTCGGCCACGAGAGAAAGTTTAACAGTCTCATTTACGAACGTGTTTCTTTTTTCAATTTTCGATCCTAAATTTTAAAACATTACACAAAATACTTGTTATTGTGGTTTTCTAACAAATGAACATTTTTCAATTTATTATGGCGATAAATTTAATTATAAAAAATAATCCTACTTGGATTTTAAAAAATGTTTATTTTAAAAAAAATAATTTAAAAATGTTATTATTAAGGTGAAATATAATTCAAAAAACATTCTACCACGAAGGGAATCGAACTTATGACCTCTTGAATTAAAGGCGTAAAGATATTGTTCTTTAACGTCCACGGCTACGATAAAAGTTTAACAGGCGATGTTTTTTACGAACGTGTTTCTTTTTTCGGTTTTTGATCCTAAATTTTAAAACATGAAAATAAATACCTCTTTTTGTTGTTTTCCAACATTTTTCAATTTATTAAGGCGAGTAAATTAATAATTAAAAAAATTCAACATCGAAGGGAATCGAACTTTTGACTTCTTGATCAAAATTCCATCTTACGGTACTCCTCGACCTAATTGAAAAAAGAAAACGCAACGTCATTAATATAAAGGAATAAAATACAAAAGATCACTTCTTCTAGCTTCATAGCTTCACAAGCACAATATATTATGACGTTTTTATGAGGTTATATACTGGTATTTTTATGAGGTTAAATACTGAAAAGATAATTTAGGGCAATTTTTATAATAAGGAAATGAATCCATTAAAAAATTCATGTTTTAATTTGGAGAAAATGCGGCTCACATCACATGTAAATGCTTTAACGTCCTCGGGCGCGACAAAATTTAACTGGCAATGTTATTTTCGAACGTGTTTCTTTTTTCAATATTCGATTTTATATTTTAAAACATTAATTATATTTTAAAACATAAAAGTGAACACTTTTTTTATATTTATTATGGCAAGAAAATATATTGTAAAAATAATTCTACCAATAAGGGAATTGAAATCTTGACCTAACAAGTAATGATTTTCATTTTCGTCTATTTTTTCATTTTGATCTATAACGTCCACGGCCACGACGTAAAGTTTAACTGGCGACGTCATTTACTCTAGTGTTTCTTTATTCAATTTTCGATCCTAATTTTTAAAATATTAAACAAAAAACTTCTTTTCGTGGTTTTCCACCACATTTTTCAATTTATTACGTCGAGAAAATTAATGCTAAAAAAGATTCTGCATAGAAGGGAATCGAACGTATGACCTATTTATGTTAATGTTTTTGACCTAAATAAAGGCCTTGTGCTATGACGTCCACGGCCAGGAGAGAAAGTTTAACAGGCGATGTTATTTACGAACGTGTTATTTTTTTCAATTTTCGATCCTAAATTTTAAAACATTAAACAAAATAATTGTTTTTGTGGTTTTCTAACAAATGAATTCATTTTTCAATTTTTAATGGCGAGAAAATTAATTATTAAAAAAAATTCTACCAAGAAGGGAATCCAACTAATGACCTCTTGATCAAAACAAAAAATGTCCTTCTGCTTTAACAACCTCGGCCACGAGAGAAAGTTTAACAGTCGATGTTATTTACGAACGTGTTTTTTTTTTCAATTTTCGATCCTAAATTTTAAAACAATAAACAAAATAATTTTTTTGTGGTTTCTAATAACAAATGAACACATATTTCAATTTTTAATGGCGAGAAAATTAATTTAAAAAAAATTCTACCAGGAAGGGAATCGAACTTATGACCTCTTGATCAAAACTAAAAATGACCTTGTGCTTTAACAACCTCGGCCACGAGAGAAAGTTTAACAGTCGATGTTATTTACGAACGTGTTTTTTTTTCAATTTTCGATCCTAAATTTTAAAACATTAAACAAAATAATTGTTTTTTTGGTTTTCTAACAAATGAACACATTTTTTTATTTTTAATGGCGAGAAAATTAATTATAAAAAAAATTCTACCAGGAAGGGAATCGAACTTATTTCAATTGAACAATTTCTTGATCAAAACAAAAAATGACCTTGTGCTTTAACAACCTCGGCCACGAGAGAAAGTTTAACAGTCGATGTTATTTAGGAACGTGTTTTTTTTTTCAATTTTCGATCCTAAATTTTAAAACATTAAACAAAATAATTTTTTTTGTGGTGTTCTAACAAATGAACACATTTTTCAATTTTTAATGGCGAGAAAATTAATTATAAAAAAATTCTACCAGGAAGGGAATCCAACTTATGACCTCTTGATCAAAACAAAAAATGACCTTGTGCTTTAACAACCTCGGCCACGAGAGAAAGTCTAACAGTCGATGTTATTTACGAACGTGTATTTTTTTTTCAATTTTCGAAACTAAATTTTAAAACATTAAACAAAATAATTGTTTTGTTTTTATTTTTGAACGTGTATTTTTTTTAAATTTTCGATCCTAAATTTTAAAACATTAAACAAAATAATTGTTTTTGTGGTTTTCTAACAAATGAACACATTTTTCAATTTTTAATTGCGAGAAAATTAATAATAAAAAAAATTCTACCGGGAACTTATGACCTCTTGATCAAAACAAAAAATGACCTTGTGCTTTAACAACCTCGGCCACGAGAGAAAGTTTAACAGTCGATGTTATTTTCGAACTTGTTTTTTTTTTTCAATTTTCGATCCTAAATTTTAAAACATTAAACAAAATAATTGTTTTTGTGGTTTTCTAACAAATGAACACATTTTTCAATTTTTAATGGCGAGAAAATTAATTATAAAAAAAATTCTACCAGGAAGGGAATCGAACTTATGACCTCATGATCAAAATAAAAATGACCTTTTGCTTTAACAACTTTGGCCACGAGAGAAAGTTAAACAGTCGATGTTATTTACGAACGTGTTTTTTTTTTCAATTTTCGATCCTAAATTTTAAACAAAATAATTTTATGCTATTTATGTAAATGCTTTTATGACCTAAATAAAGGCCTTGTGCTTTGACGTCCACGGCCATGAGAGAAAGTTTAACAGGCGATGTTATTTACGAACGTGTTTTTTTTTTCAATTTTCGATCCTAAATTTTAAAACATTAAACAAAATAATTGTTTTTGTGGTTTTCTAACAAATGAACTCATTTTTCAATTTTTAATGGCGAGAAAATTAATTATTAAAAAAAATTCTACCAAGAAGGGAATCCAACTTATGACCTCTTGATCAAAACAAAAAATGTCCTTGTGCTTTAACAACCTCGGCCACGAGAGAAAGTTTAACAGTCGATGTTATTTACGAACGTGTTTTTTTTTCAATTTTCGATACTAAATTTTAAAATATTAAACAAAATAATTGTTTTTGTGGTTTTCAAACATATAAACACATTTTTTAATTTTTAATGGCGAGAAAATTAATTATAAAAAAAATTCTACCAGGAAGGGAACCGAACTTAAGACCTCTTGATCAAAACTAAAAATGACCTTGTGCTTTAACAACTTTGGCCACGAGAGAAAGTTTAACAGTATTTACGAACGTGTTTTTTTTTTTCAATTTTCGATCCTAAATTTTAAACAAAATAATTTTATGCTATATATGTAAATGCTTTTATGAACTAAATAAAGGCCTTGCGCTTTGACGTCCACGGCCAGGAGAGAAAGTTTAACAGGCGATGTTATTTACGAAGGTGTTTTTTTTTTCAATTTTCGATCCTAAATTTTAAAACATTAAACAAAATTAAATTTTTTGTGGTTTTTTAACAAATGAACACATTTTTCAATTTTTAATGGCGAGAAAATTAATTATAAAAAAAATTCTACCAGGAAGGGAATCGAACTTATGACCTCATGATCAAAACAAAAAATGACCTTGTGCTTTAACAACCTCGGCCACGAGAGAAAGTTTAACAGTCGATGTTATTTACGAACGTGTTTTTTTTTCAATTTTCGATCCTAAATTTTAAAACATTAAACAAAATAATTGTTTTTGTGGTGTTCTAACAAATGAATACATTTTTTAATTTTTAATGGCGAGAAAAATTAATTATAAAAAAAATTCTACCAGGAAGGGAATCCAACTGATGACCTCTTGATCAAAACAAAAAATGACCTTGTGCTTTAACAACCTCGGCCAAGAGAGAAAGTTTAACAGTCGATATTATTTACGAACGTTTTTATTTTTCAATTTTCGATACTAAATTTTAAAACATTAAACAAAATAATTGTTTTTGTGGTTTTCTAACAAATGAACACATTTTTCAATTTTTAATGGCGAGAAAATTAATTATAAAAAAATTCTACCAGGAAGGGAATCGAACTTATGACCTCTTGATAAAAACAAAAAATGACCTTGTGCTTTAACAACCTCGGTCACGAGAGAAAGTCTAACAGTCGATGTTATTTACGAACGTGTATTTTTTTTTCAATTTTCGAACCTAAATTTTAAAACATTAAACAAAATAATTGTTTTGTTTTTATTTACGAACGTGTATTTTTTTTTTTTCAATTTTCGATCCTAAATTTTAAAACATTAAACAAAATAATTGTTTTTGTGGTTTTCTAACAAATGAACACATTTTTCAATTTTTAATGGCGAGAAAATTAATTATAAAAAAAATTCTACCAGGAAGGGAATCGAACTTATGACCTCATTTTCAAAACAAAAAATTACCTTGTGCTTTAACAACTTTGGCCACGAGAGAAAGTTAAACAGTCGATGTTATTTACGAACGTGTTTTTTTTTTCAATTTTCGATCCTAAATTTTAAACAAAATAATTTTATGCTATTTATGTAAATGCTTTTATGACCTAAATAAAGGCCTTGTGCTTTGACGTCCACGGCCAGGAGAGAAAGTTTAACAGGCAATGTTATTTACGAACGTGTTTTTTTTTTCAATTTTCGATCCTAAATTTTAAAACATTAAACAAAATAATTGTTTTTGTGGTTTTCTAACAAATGAACTCATTTTTCAATTTTTAATGGCGAGAAAATTAATCATAAAAAAAATTTTACCAGGAAGGGAATCGAACTTATGACCTCTTGATCAAAACAAAAAATGACCTTGTGCTTTAACAACCTTGGCCACGAGAGAAAGTTTAACAGTCGATGTTATTTACGAACGTGTTTTTTTTTCAATTTTCGATACTAAATTTTAAAACATTAAACAAAATAATTGCTTTTGTGGTGTTCTAACAAATGAACACATTTTTCAATTTTTAATGGCGAGAAAAATTAATTATAAAAAAAATTCTACCAGGAAGGGAATCGAACTTATGACCTCTTGATCAAAACAAAAAATGACCTTCTGCTTTAACAACCTCGGCCAAGAGAGAAAGTTTAACAGTCGATGTTATTTACAAACGTGTTTTTTTTTCAATTTTCGATACTAAATTTTAAAATATTAAACAAAATAATTGTTTTTGTGGTTTTCTAACAAATGAACACATTTTTCAATTTTTAATGGCGAGAAAATTAAATATAAAAAAATTCTACCAGGAAGGGAATCGAACTTATGACCTCTTGATCAAAACAAAAAATGACCTAGTGCTTTAACAACCTCGGCCAAGAGAGAAAGTCTAACAGTCGATGTTATTTACGAAAGTGTATTTTTTTTTCAATTTTCGATCCTAAATTTTAAAACATTAAACAAAATAATTGTTTTGTTTTTATTTACGAACGTGTATTATTTTTCAATTTTCGATCCTAAATTTAAAAACATTAAACAAAATAAGTGTTTTTGTGGTTTTCTAACAAATGAACACATTTTTCAATTTTTAATGGCGAGAAATTTAATTATAAAATAAATTCTACCAGGAAGGGAATCGAACTTATGACCTCTTGATCAAAACTAAAAATGTTTTTTTTTCAATTTTCGATCCTAAATTTTAAAACATTAAACAAAATAATTGTTTTTTTGGTTTTCAAACATATAAACACATTTTTTAATTTTTAATGGCGAGAAAATTAATTATAAAAAAAATTCTACCAGGAAGGGAATCGAACTTAAGACCTCTTGATCAAAACAAAAAATGACCTTGTGCTTTAACAACTTTGGCCACGAGAGAAAGTTTAACAGTATTTACGAACGTGTTTTTTTTTTTCAATTTTCGATCCTAAATTTTAAACAAAATAATTTTATGCTATATATGTAAATGCTTTTATGAACTAAATAAAGGCCTTGCGCTTTGACGTCCACGGCCAGGAGAGAAAGTTTAACAGGCGATGTTATTTACGAACGTGTTTTTTTTTTTCAATTTTCGATCCTAAATTTTAAAACATTAAACAAAATTAAATTTTTTGTGGTTTTTTAACAAATGAACACATTTTTCAATTTTTAATGGCGAGAAAATTAATTATAAAAAAAATTCTACCAGGAAGGGAATCGAACTTATGACCTCATGATCAAAACAAAAAAGACCTTGTGCTTTAACAACCTCGCCCACGAGAGAAAGTTTAACAGTCGATGTTATTTACGAACGTGTTTTTTTTTCAATTTTCGATCCTAAATTTTAAAACATTAAACAAAATAATTGTTTTTGTGGTGTTCTAACAAATGAATACATTTTTTAATTTTTAATGGCGAGAAAAATTAATTATAAAAAAAATTCTACCAGGAAGGGAATCCAACTTATGACCTCTTGATCAAAACAAAAAATGACCTTGTGCTTTAACAACCTCGGCCAAGAGAGAAAGTTTAACAGTCGATGTTATTTACGAACGTGTTTTTTTTCAATTTTCGATCCTAAATTTTAAAACATTAAACAAAATAATTGTTTTTGTGGTTTTCTAACAAATGAACACATTTTTCAATTTTTAATGGCGAGAAAATTAATTATAAAAAAATTCTACCAGGAAGGGAATCGAACTTATGACCTCTTGATAAAAACAAAAAATGACCTTGTGCTTTAACAACCTCGGCCACTAGAGAAAGTCTAACAGTCGATGTTATTTACGAACGTGTATTTTTTTTTCAATTTTCGAACCTAAATTTTAAAACATTAAACAAAATAATTGTTTTGTTTTTATTTACGAACGTGTATTTTTTTTCAATTTTCGATCCTAAATTTAAAAACATTAAACAAAATAATTGTTTTTGTGGTTTTCTAACAAATGAACACATTTTTTAATTTTTAATGGCGAGAAAATTAATTATAAAAAAAATTCTACCAGGAAGGGAATCGAACTTATGACCTCTTGATCAAAACTAAAAATGACCTTGTGCTTTAACAACCTCGGCAACGAGAGAAAGTTTAACAGTCGATGTTATTTACGAACGTGTTTTTTTTTTCAATTTTCGATCCTAAATTTTAAAACATTAAACAAAATAATTGTTTTTTTGGTTTTCAAACATATAAATTTATTTATTAATTTTTAATTTCGAGAAAATTAATCATAAAAAAAATTCTACCAGGAAGGGAATCGAACTTAAGACCTCTTGATCAAAACAAAAAATGATCTTGTGCTTTTTTGGTGTAACTTTGGCCACGAGAGAAAGTTAAACAGTCGATGTTATTTAATCGTGTTTTTTTTTCAATTTTCGATCCTAAATTTTAAACAAAATAATTTTATGCTATTTATGTAAATGCTTTTATGAACTAAATAAAGGCCTTGCGCTTTGACGTCCACGGCCAGGAGAGAAAGTATAACAGGCGATGTTATTTACGAACGTGTTTTTTTTTTCAATTTTCGATCCTAAATTTTAAAACATTAAACAAAATAATTGTTTTTATGGTTTTCTAACAAATGAACTCATTTTTCAATTTTTAATGGCGGGAAATTAATTTAAAAACAATTATTTAAAAAAATTCTACCAGGAAGGGAATCCAACTTATGACCTCTTGATCAAAACAAAAAATGTCCTTGTGCTTTAACAACCTCAGCCACGAGAGAAAGTTTAACAGTCGATGTTATTTACGAACGTGTTTTTTTTTTAATTTTCGATCCTAAATTTTAAAACAATAAACAAAATAATTGTTTTGTTTTTATTTACGAACGTGTATTTTTTTTTAATTTTCGATCCTAAATTTTAAAACATTAAACAAAATAATTGTTTTTGTGGTTTTCTAACAAATGAACACATTTTTCAATTTTTAATGCCGAGAAAATTAATTATAAAAAAAATTCTACCGGGAAGGGAATCGAACTTATGACCTCTTGATCAAAACAAAAAATGACCTTGTGCTTTAACAACTTTGGCCACGAGAGAAAGTTTAACAGTCGATGTTATTTACGAACGTGGTTCTTTTTTCAATTTTCGATCCTAAATTTTAAAACATTAAACAAAATAATTGTTTTTGTGGTTTTCTAACAAATAATTGTTTTGTTTTTATTTACGAACGTGTATTTTTTTTCAATTTTCGATCCTAAATTTGAAAACATTTAACAAAATATTTGTTTTTTTGGTTTTCTATCAAATGAACACATTTTTTAATTTTAAATGGCGAGAAAATTAATTATAAAAAAAATTCTACCAGGAAGGGAATCGAACTTATGACCACTTGATCAAAACTAACAATGACCTTGTGCTTTAACAACCTCGGCCACGAGAGAAAGTTTAACAGTCGATGTTATTTTCGAACTTTTTTTTTTTTTCAATTTTCGATCCTAAATTTTAAAACATTAAACAAAATAATTGTTTTTGTGGTTTTCTAACAAATGAACACATTTTTCAATTTTTAATGGCGAGAAAATTAATTATAAAAAAAATTCTAACAGGAAGGGAATCGAACTTATGACCTCATGATCAAAACAAAAAATGATCTTGTGCTTTAACAACCTCGGCCACGAGAGAAAGTTGTTAAAGCACGTGTTTTTTTTTTTCAATTTTCGATCCTAAATTTTAAACAAAATAACTTATGATATTTATGTAAATGCTTTTATTACCTAAATAAAGGCCTTGTGCTTTGACGTCCACGGCCAGGAGAGAAAGTTTAACAGGCGATGTTATTTACGAACGTGTTTTTTTTTCAATTTTCGATCCTAAATTTTAAAACATTAAACAAAATAATTGTTTTTTTGGTTTTCAAACATATAAACACATTTTTTAATTTTTAATGGCGAGAAAATTAATTATAAAAAAAATTCTACCAGGAAGGGAATCGAACTTAAGACCTCTTGATCAAAACAAAAAATGACCTTGTGCTTTAACAACCACGGCAACAAGAGAAAGTTTAACAGTCGATGTTATTTACGAACGTGTTTTTTTTTTTCAATTTTCGATCCTAAATTTTAAACAAAATAATTTTATGCTATTTATGTAAATGCTTTTATGACCTAAATAAAGGCCTTGCGCTTTGACGTCCACGGCCAGGAGAGAAAGTTTAAATGGCGATGTTATTTACGAACGTGTTTTTTTTTCAATTTTCGATCCTAAATTTTAAAACATTAAACAAAATAATTGTTTTGATTTTATTTACCAACGTGTATTTTTTTTCAATTTTCGATCCTAAATTTAAAAACATTAAACAAAATAATATTTTTTGTGGTTTTATATCAAATGATCACATTTTTCAATTTTTAATGACGAGAAAATTAATTATAAAAAAAATTCTACCAGGAAGGGAATCGAACTTATGACCACTTGATCAAAACTAAAAATGACCTTGTGCTTTAACAACCTCGGCAACGAGAGAAAGTTTAACAGTCGATGTTATTTACGAACGTGTTTTTTTTTCAATTTTCGATCCTAAATTTTAAAACATTAAACAAAATAATTGTTTTTTTGGTTTTCAAACATATAAACACATTTTTTAATTTTTAATGGCGAGAAAATTAATTATAATAAAAATTCTACCAGGAAGGGAATCGAACTTAAGACCTCTTGATAAAACAAAAAATGACCTTGTGCTTTAACAACCTCGGCCAAGAGAGAAAGTCTAACAGTCGATGTTATTTACGAACGTGTATTTTTTTTTCAATTTTCAAACCTAAATTTTAAAACATTAAACAAAATAATTGTTTTGTTTTTATTTACGAACGTGTATTTTTTTTCAATTTTCGATCCTAAATTAAAAAACATTAAACAAAATAATTGTTTTTGTGGTTTTCTAACAAATGAACACATATTTCAATTTTTAATGGCGAGAAAATTAATTATAAAAAAAATTCTACCAGGAAGGGAATCGAACTTATGACCTCTTGATCAAAACTAAAAATGACCTTGTGCTTTAACAACCGCGGCAACGAGAGAAAGTTTAACAGTCGATGTTATTTACGAACGTGTTTTTTTTTCAATTTTCGATCCTAAATTTTAAAACATTAAATTAAATAATTGTTTTTTTGGTTTTCAAACATATAAACACATTTTTTAATTTTTAATGGCGAGAAAATTAATCATAAAAAAAATTCTACCAGGAAGGGAATCGAACTTAAGACCTCTTGATCAAAACAAAAAATGACCTTGTGCTTTAACAACTTTGGCCACGAGAGAAAGTTTAACAGTCGATGTTATTTACGAACGTGTTTTTATTTTCAATTTTCGATCCTAAATTTTAAACAAAATAATTTTATGCTATTTATGTAAATGCTTTTATGAACTAAATAAAGGCCTTGCGCTTTGACGTCCACGGCCAGGAGAGAAAGTTTAACAGGCGATGTTATTTACGAACGTGTTTTTTTTTTCAATTTTCGATCCTAAATTTTAAAACATTAAACAAAATAATTGTTTTTATGGTTTTCTAACAAATGAACTCATTTTTCAATTTTTAATGGCGGGAAATTAATTTAATAACAATTATTTAAAAAAATTCTACCAGGAAGGGAATCCAACTTATGACCTCTTGATCAAAACAAAAAATGTCCTTGTGCTTTAACAACCTCGGCCACGAGTGAAAGTTAAACAGTCGATGTTATTTACGAACGTTTTTTTTTTTTAATTTTCGATCCTAAATTTTAAAACAATAAACAAAATAATTGTTTTGTTTTTATTTACGAACGTGTATTTTTTTTTAATTTTCGATCCTAAATTTTAAAACATTAAACAAAATAATTGTTTTTGTGGTTTTCTAACAAATGAACACATTTTTCAATTTTTAATGGCGAGAAAATTAATTATAAAAAAAATTCTACCGGGAAGGGAATCGAACTTATGACCTCTTGATCTAAACAAAAAATGACCTTGTGCTTTAACAACCTCGGCCACGAGAGAAAGTTTAACAGTCGATGTTATTTTCGAACTTGTTTTTTTTTCAATTTTCGATCCTAAATTTTAAAACATTAAACAATATAATTGTTTTTGTGGTTTTCTTACAAATGAAGACATTTTTCAATTTTTAATGGCGAGAAAATTAATTATAAAAAAAATTCTACCAGGAAGGGAATCGAACTTATGACCTCATGATCAAAACAAAAAATGATCTTGTGCTTTAAGAACCTCGGCCACGAGAGAAAGTTTAACAGTCGATGTTATTTACGAACGTGTTTTTTTTTCAATTTTCGATCCTAAATTTTAAAACAATATACAATTAATTGTTTTTGTGGTTTTCTAACAAATGAACACATTTTTCAATTTTTAATGGCGAGAAAATTAATTATAAAAAAAATTCTATCAGGAAGGGAATCGAACTTATGACCTCTTGATCAAAACAAAAAATGACCTTGTGCTTTAACAACTTTGGCCACGAGAGAAAGTTGTTAAAGCACGTGTTTTTTTTTTTTCAATTTTCGATCCTAAATTTTAAACAAAATAATTTTATGCTATTTATGTAAATGCTTTTATTACCTAAATAAAGGCCTTGTACTTTGACGTCCACGGCCAGGAGAGAAAGTTAAACAGGCGATGTTATTTACGAACGTGTTTTTTTTTCAATTTTCGATCCTAAATTTTAAAACATAAAACAAAATAATTGTTTTTTTGGTTTTCAAACATATAAACACATTTTTTAATTTTTAATGGCGAGAAATTAATTATAAAAAAAATTCTACCAGGAAGGGAATCGAACTTAAGACCTCTTGATCAAAACAAAAAATGACCTTGTGCTTTAACAACTTTGGCCACGAGAGAAAGTTTAACAGTCGATGTTATTTACGAACGTGTTTTCTTTTTTCAATTTTCGATCCTAAATTTTAAACAAAATAATTTTATGCTATTTATGTAAATGCTTTTATGACCTAAATAAAGGCCTTGCGCTTTGACGTCCACGGCCAGGAGAGAAAGTTTAAATGGCGATGTTATTTACGAACGTGTTTTTTTTTTCAATTTTCGATCCTAAATTTTAAAACATTAAACAAAATAATTGTTTTGATTTTATTTACCAACGTGTATTTTTTTTCAATTTTCGATCCTAAATTTAAAAACATTAAACAAAATAATTGTTTTTTTGGTTTTCTATCAAATGAACACATTTTTTAATTTTAAATGGCGAGAAAATTAATTATAAAAAAATTCAACCAGGAAGGGAATCGAACTTATGACCTCTTGATCAAAACAAAAATTGACCTTGTGCTTTAACAACCTCGGCCACGAGAGAAAGTTTAACAGTCGATGTTATTTACGAACGTGTATTTTTTTTTCAATTTTCGATCCTAAATTTTAAAACATTAAACAAAATAATTGTTTTTGTGGTTTAATAACAAATGAACACATTTTTCAATTTTTAATGGCGAGAAAATTAATTATAAAAAAATTCTACCAGGAAGGGAATCGAACTTATGAACTCATGATCAAAACAAAAAATGACCTTGTGCTTTAACAACCTCGGCCACGAGAGAAAGTCTAACAGTCGATGATATTTACGAACGTGTATTTTTTTTTCAATTTTCGATCCTAAATTTTAAAACATTAAACAAAATAATTGTTTTGTTTTTATTTACGAACGTGTATTTTTTTTAAATTATCGATTCTAAATTTTGAAACATCAAACAAAATAATTGTTTTTGTGGTTTTTCTAACAAATGAACACATATTTCAATTTTTAATGGCGAGAAAAGTAATTATAAAAAAATCGAACTTATGACCTCTTGATCAAAACTAAAAAAGACCTTGTGCTTTAACAACCTCGGCCACGAGAGAAAGTTTAACAGTCGATGTTATTTACGAATGTGTTTTTTTTGTCAATTTTCGATCTAAAATTTTAAAACATTAAACAAAATAATTGTTTTTTTGGTTTTCTAACAAATGAACACATTTTTTAATTTTAAATGGCGAGAAAATTAATTATAAAAAAAATTCTACCAGGAAGGGAATCGAACTTATGACCTCTTCATCAAAACAAAAAATGACCTTGTGCTTTAACAACCTCGGCCACGAGATGCTAAATTTAAAAACATTAAACAAAATAATTGTTTTTGTGGTTTTTTAAACAATGAACACATTTTTCAATTTTTAATGGCGAGAAAATTAATTATAAAAAAAATTAACCAGATAGGGAATCGAACTTATGACCTCTTGATCAAAACAAAAAATGACCTAGTGCTATAACAACCTCGGCCACGAGATAAAGTTTAACAGTCGATGTTATTTACGAACGTGTTTTTTTTTTCAATTTTCGATCCTAAATTTTAAAACATTAAACAAAATAATTGTTTTTGTGGTGTTCTAACAAATGAATACATTTTTCAATTTTTAATGGCGAGAAAAATTAATTATAAAAAAAATTCTACCAGGAAGGGAATCCAACTTATGACCTCTTGATCAAAACAAAAAATGACCTTGTGCTTTAACAACCTCGGTCACGAGAGAAAGTCTAACAGTCGATGTTATTTACGAACGTGTATTTTTTTTTCAATTTTCGAACCTAAATTTTAAAACATTAAACAAAATAATTGTTTTTGTGGTGTTCTAACAAATGAACACATTTTTAAATTTTTAATGGCGAGAAAATTAATTATAAAAAAATTCTACCAGGAAGGGAATCGAACTTATGACCTCTTGATCAAAACAAAAAATGACCTTGTGCTTTAACAACTTCGGCCACGTTTGTAAATAACAGTCGATGTTATTTACGAACGTGTATTTTTTTTCAATTTTCGATCCTAAATTTCAAAACATTAAACAAAATAATTGTTTTGTTTTTATTTACGAACGTGTATTTTTTTCAATTTTCGATCCTAAATATAAAAACATTAAACAAAATAATTGTTTTTTTGGTTTTCAAACATATAAACACATTTTTTAATTTTTAATGGCGAGAAAATTAATTATAAAAAAAATTCTACCAGGAAGGGAATTAAAATTAAGACCTCTTGATCAAAACAAAAAATGACCTTGTGCTTTAACAACCTCGGCCACGAGAGAAAGTTTAACAGTCGATTTTATTTACGAACGTGTATTTTTTTTCAATTTTCGATCCTAAATTTTACAACATTAAACAAAATAATTGTATTGTTTTTATTTACGAACGTGTATTTTTTTCAATTTTCGATCCTAAATTAAAAAACATTAAACAAAATAATTGTTTTTGTGGTTTTCTAACAAATGAACACATTTTTCAATTTTTAATGGCGAGAAAAATTAATTATAAAATAAATTCTACCAGGAAGGGAATCGAACTTATGACTTTTTGATCAAAACAAAAAATGACCTTGTGCTTTAACAACCTCGGCAACGAGAGAAAGTTTAACAGTCGATGTTATTTACGAACGTGTTTTTTTTTCAATTTTCGACCTAAAATTTTTAAACATTAAACAAAATAATTGTTTTTTTGGTTTTCTAACAAATGAACACATTTTTTAATTTTAAATTGCGAGAAAATTAATTATAAAAAAAATTCTACCAGGAAGGGAATCGAACTTATGACCTCTTGATCAAAACAAAAAATGACCTTGTGCTTTAACAACCTCGGCCACGAGAGAAAGTTTAACAATCGATGTTATTTACGAACGTGTTTTTTTTTTTCAATTTTCGATCCTAAATTTTAAAACATTGAACAAAATAATTGTTTTTGTGGTTTTTCAACAAATGAACACATTTTTCAATTTTTAATGGCGAGAAAATTAATTATCAAAAAATTCTACCAGGAAGGGAATCGAACTTATGACCTCTTGATCAAAACAAAAAATGACCTTGTGCTTTAACAACTTCGGCCACGTTTGTAAATAACAGTCGATGTTATTTACGAACGTGTATTTTTTTTCAATTTTCGATCCTAAATTTCAAAACATTAAACAAAATAATTGTTTTGTTTTTATTTACGAACGTGTATTTTTTTCAATTTTCGATCCTAAATATAAAAACATTAAACAAAATAATTGTTTTTTTGGTTTTCAAACATATAAACACATTTTTTAATTTTTAATGGCGAGAAAATTAATTATAAAAAAAATTCTACCAGGAAGGGAATTGAAATTAAGACCTCTTGATCAAAACAAAAAATGACCTTGTGCTTTAACAACCTCGGCCACGAGAGAAAGTTTAACAGTCGATTTTATTTACGAACGTGTATTTTTTTTAAATTTTCGATCCTAAATTTGAAAACATTAAACAAAATAATTGTATTGTTTTTATTTACGAACGTGTATTTTTTTCAATTTTCGATCCTAAATTAAAAAACATTAAACAAAATAATTGTTTTTGTGGTTTTCTAACAAATGAACACATTTTTCAATTTTTAATGGCGAGAAAAATTAATTATAAAATAAATTCTACCAGGAAGGGAATCGAACTTATGACTTTTTGATCAAAACAAAAAATGACCTTGTGCTTTAACAACCTCGGCAACGAGAGAAAGTTTAACAGTCGATGTTATTTACGAACGTGTTTTTTTTTCAATTTTCGACCTAAAATTTTTAAACATTAAACAAAATAATTGTTTTTTTGGTTTTCTAACAAATGAACACATTTTTTAATTTTAAATTGCGAGAAAATTAATTATAAAAAAAATTCTACCAGGAAGGGAATCGAACTTATGACCTCTTGATCAAAACAAAAAATGACCTTGTGCTTTAACAACCTCGGCCACGAGAGAAAGTTTAACAATCGATGTTATTTACGAACGTGTTTTTTTTTTTCAATTTTCGATCCTAAATTTTAAAACATTGAACAAAATAATTGTTTTTGTGGTTTTTCAACAAATGAACACATTTTTCAATTTTTAATGGCGAGAAAATTAATTATCAAAAAATTCTACCAGGAAGGGAATCGAACTTATGACCTCTTGATCAAAACAAAAAATGACCTTGTGCTTTAACAACCTCGGCCACGAGAGAAAGTCTAACAGTCGATGTTATTTACGAACGTGTATTTTTTTTCAATTTTCGATCCCTAATTTTAAAACATTAAACAAAATAATTGTTTTGTTTTTATTTACGAACGTGTATTTTTTTTCAATTTTCGATCCTAAATTTAAAAACATTAAACAAAATAATTGTTTTTGTGGTTTTCTAACAAATGAACACATTTTTCAATTTTTAATGGCGAGAAAATTAATTATAAAAAAAATTCTACCGGGAAGGGAATCGAACTTATGACCTCTTGATCAAAACAAAAAATGACCTTGTGCTTTAACAACCTCGGCCACGAGAGAAAGTTTAACAGTCGATGTTATTTTCGAACTTGTTTTTTTTTTTCAATTTTCGATCCTAAATTTTAAAACATTAAACAAAATAATTGTTTTTGTGGTTTTCTAAACAATAACACATTTTTCAATTTTTAATGGTTAGAAAAATTATTATAAAAAAAATTAACCTGGAAGGGAATCGAACTTACGACCTCTTGATCAAAATAAAAAATGACCTAGTGCTTTAACAACCTCGGCCACGAGATAAAGTTTAACAGTCGATGTTATTTACGACCGTGTATTTTTTTTTCAATTTTCAATCCTAAATTTTAAAACATTAAACAATAAAATTGTTTTTGTGGTTTTCTAACAAATGAACACATTTTTCAATTTTTGATGGCGAGAAAAATTAATTATAAAAAAAATTCTACCAGGAAGGGAATCGAACTTATGACCTCTTGATCAAAACAAAAAATGACCTTGTGCTTTAACTACCTCGGCCACGAGAGAAAGTCTAACAGTCGATGATATTTACGAACGTGTATTTTTTTTTCAATTTTCGATCCCAAATTTTAAAACATTAAACAAAATAATTGTTTTGTTTTTATTTACGAACGTGTATTTTTTTTCAATTGTCGATCCTAAATTTTAAAACATTAAACAAAATAATTGTTTTTGTGGTTTTATTAACAAATGAACACATATTTCAATTTTTAATGGCGAGAAAATTAATTATAAAAAAAATTCTACCAGGAAGGGAATCGAACTTATGACCTCTTGATCAAAACTAAAAATGACCTTGTGCTTTAACAACCTCGGCAACGAGAGAAAGTTTAACAGTCGATGATATTTACGAACGTGTATTTTTTTTTCAATTTTCGATCCCAAATTTTTAAAACAAAATAATTGTTTAAACAAAATAATTGTTTTGTTTTTATTTACGAACGTGTATTTTTTTTCAATTTTCGATCCTAAATTTAAAAACATTAAACAAAATAATTGTATTTGTGGTTTTCTAAACAATAACACATTTTTCAATTTTTAATGGCGAGAAAAATTATTATAAAAAAAATTAACCAGGAAGGGAATCGAACTTACGACCTCTTGATCAAAATAAAAAATGACCTAGTGCTTTAACAACTTCGGCCACGAGATAAAGTTTAACAGTCGATGTTATTTACGACCGTGTATTTTTTTTTCAATTTTCAATCCTAAATTTTAAAACATTAAACAATAAAATTGTTTTTGTGGTTTTCTAACAAATGAACACATTTTTCAATTTTTAATGGCAAGAAAATTAATTATAAAAAAAATTCTACCAGGAAGGGAATCGAACTTATGACCTCTTGATCAAAACTAAAAATGACCTTGTGCTTTAACAACCTCGGCAACGAGAGAAAGTTTAACAGTCGATGATATTTACGAACGTGTATTTTTTTTTTAATTTTCGATCCCAAATTTTTAAAACAAAATAATTGTTTAAACAAAATAATTGTTTTGTTTTTATTTACGAACGTGTATTTTTTTTCAATTTTCGATCCTAAATTTAAAAACATTAAACAAAATAATTGTTTTTGTGGTTTTCTAAACAATAACACATTTTTCAATTTTTAATGGCGAGAAAAATTATTATAAAAAAAATTAACCAGGAAGGGAATCGAACTTACGACCTCTTGATCAAAATAAAAAATGACCTAGTGCTTTAACAACTTCGGCCACGAGATAAAGTTTAACAGTCGATGTTATTTACGACCGTGTATTTTTTTTTCAATTTTCAATCCTAAATTTTAAAACATTAAACAATAAAATTGTTTTTGTGGTTTTCTAACAAATGAACACATTTTTCAATTTTTAATGGCAAGAAAATTAATTATAAAAAAAATTCTACCAGGAAGGGAATCGAACTTATGACCTCTTGATCAAAACTAACAATGACCTTGTGCTTTAACAACCTCGGCAACGAGAGAAAGTTTAACAGTCGATGTTATTTACGAACGTGTTTTTTTTTTCAATTTTCGATCCTAAATTTTACAACATTAAACAAAATAATTGTTTTGTTTTTATTTACGAACGTGTATTTTTTTTAAATTTTCGATCCTAAATTTGAAAACATTAAACAAAATAATTGTATTGCTTTTATTAACGAACGTGTATTTTTTTTAATTTTCGATCCTAAATTAAAAAACATTAAACAAAATAATTGTTTTTGTGGTTTTCTAACAAATGAACACATTTTTCAATTTCTAATGGCGAGAAAAATTAATTATAAAATAAATTCTACCAGGAAGGGAATCGAACTTATGACCTTTTGATCAAAACAAAAAATGACCTTGTGCTTTAACAACCTCGGCAACGAGAGAAAGTTTAACAGTCGATGTTATTTACGAACGTGTTTTTTTTTCAATTTTCGATCTAAAATTTTTAAACATTAAACAAAATAATTGTTTTTTTGGTTTTCTAACAAATGAACACATTTTTTAATTTAAAATGGCGAGAAAATTAATTATAAAAAACATTCTACCAGGAAGGGAATCGAACTTATGACCTCTTGATCAAAACAAAAAATGACCTTGTGCTTTAACAACCTCGGCCACGAGAGAAAGTTTAACAATCGATGTTATTTACGAACGTGTTTTTTTTTTTCAATTTTCGATCCTAAATTTTAAAACATTAAACAAAATAATCGTTTTTGTGGTGTTCTAACAAATGAATACATTTTTCAATTGTTAATGGCATGAAAAATTAATTATAAAAAAAATTCTACCAGGAAGGGAATCCAACTTATGACCTCTTGATCAAAACAAAAAATGACCATGTGCTTTAACAACCTCGGCCAAGAGAGAAAGTTTTAACAGTCGATGTTATTTACGAACGTGTTTTTTTTTTCAATTTTCGATCCTAAATTTTAAAACATTGAACAAAATAATTGTTTTTGTGGTTTTCTAACAAATGAACACATTTTTCAATTTTTAATGGCGAGAAAATTAATTATAAAAAAATTCTACCAGGAAGGGAATCGAACTTATGACCTCTTGATCAAAACAAAAAATGACCTTATGCTTTAACAACCTCGGCCACGAGAGAAAGTCTAACAGTCGATGTTATTTACGAACGTGTATTTTTTTTCAATTTTCGATCCTAAATTTTAAAACATTAAACAAAATAATTGTTTTGTTTTTATTTACGAACGTGTATTTTTTTTCAATTTTCGATCCTAAATTTAAAAACATTAAACAAAATAATTGTTTTTGTGGTTTTCTAACAAATGAACACATTTTTCAATTTTTAATGGCGAGAAAATTAATTATAAAAAAAATTCTACCGGGAAGGGAATCGAACTTATGACCTCTTGATCAAAACAAAAAATGACCTTGTGCTTTAACAACCTCGGCCACGAGAGAAAGTTTAACAGTCGATGTTATTTTCGAACTTGTTTTTTTTTTTCAATTTTCGATCCTAAATTTTAAAACATTAAACAAAATAATTGTTTTTGTGGTTTTCTAAACAATAACACATTTTTCAATTTTTAATGGTTAGAAAAATTATTATAAAAAAAATTAACCAGGAAGGGAATCGAACTTACGACCTCTTGATCAAAACAAAAAATGACCTTGTGCTTTAACAACCTCGGCCAAGAGAGAAAGTTTTAACAGTCGATGTTATTTACGAACGTGTTTTTTTTTCAATTTTCGATCCTAAATTTTAAAACATTGAACAAAATAATTGTTTTTGTGGTTTTCTAACAAATGAACACATTTTTCAATTTTTAATAGCGAGAAAATTAATTTAAAAAAAATTCTACCAGGAAGGGAATCGAACTTATGACCTCTTGATCAAAACAAAAAATGACCTTGTGCTTTAACAACCTCGGCCACGAGAGAAAGTCTAACAGTCGATGTTATTTACGAACGTGTATTTTTTTTCAATTTTCGATCCTAAATTTTAAAACATTAAACAAAATAATTGTTTTGTTTTTATTTACGAACGTGTATTTTTTTTCAATTTTCGATCCTAAATTTAAAAACATTAAACAAAATAATTGTTTTTGTGGTTTTCTAACAAATGAACACATTTTTCAATTTTTTATGGCGAGAAAATTAATTATAAAAAAAATTCTACCGGGAAGGGAATCGAACTTATGACCTCTTGATCAAAACAAAAAATGACCTTGTGCTTTAACAACCTCGGCCACGAGAGAAAGTTTAACAGTCGATGTTATTTTCGAACTTGTTTTTTTTTTTCAATTTTCGATCCTAAATTTTAAAACATTAAACAAAATAATTGTTTTTGTGGTTTTCTAAACAATAACACATTTTTCAATTTTTAATGGTTAGAAAAATTATTATAAAAAAAATTAACCAGGAAGGGAATCGAACTTACGACCTCTTGATCAAAATAAAAAATGACCTAAAAAACAAACAACCTCGGCCACGAGAGAAAGTCTAACAGTCGATGATATTTACGAACGTGTATTTTTTTTTCAATTTTCGATCCCAAATTTTAAAACATTAAACAAAATAATTGTTTTGTTTTTATTTACGAACGTGTATTTTTTTTCAATTGTCGATCACAAATTTTAAAACATTAAACAAAATAATTGTTTTTTTGGTTTTCTAACAAATGAACACATTTTTTAATTTTAAATGGCGAGAAAATTAATTATAAAAAAAATTCTACCAGGAAGGGAATCGAACTTACGACCTCTTGATCGAAACAAAAAATGACCTTGTGCTTTAACAACCTCGGCCACGAGAGAAAGTTTAACAATCGATGTTATTTACGAACGTGTTTTTTTTTTCAATTTTCGATCCTAAATTTTAAAACATTAAACAAAATAATTGTTTTTGTGGTGTTCTAACAAATGAATACATTTTTCAATTTTTAATGGCAAGAAAAATTAATTATAAAAAAAATTCTACCAGGAAGGGAATCCAACTTATGACCTCTTGATCAAAACAAAAAATGACCTTGTGCTTTAACAACCTCGGCCAAGAGAGAAAGTTTTAACAGTCGATGTTATTTACGAACGTGTTTTTTTTCAATTTTCGATCCTAAATTTTAAAACATTGAACAAAATAATTGTTTTTGTGGTTTTCTAACAAATGAACACATTTTTCAATTTTTAATGGCGAGAAAATTAATTATAAAAAAATTCTACCAGGAAGGGAATCGAACTTATGACCTCTTGATCAAAACAAAAAATGACCTTGTGCTTTAACAACCTCGGCCAAGAGAGAAAGTCTAACAGTCGATGTTATTTACGAACGTGTATTTTTTTTCAATTTTCGATCCTAAATTTTAAAACAATTAACAAAATAATTGTTTTGTTTTTATTTACGAACGTGTATTTTTTTTTTTAATTTTCGATCCTAAATTTAAAAACATTAAACAAAATAATTGTTTTTGTGGTTTTCTAACAAATGAACACATTTTTCAATTTTTAATGGCGAGAAAATTAATTATAAAAAAAATTCTACCGGGAAGGGAATCGAACTTATGACCTGTTGATCAAAACAAAAAATGACCTTATGCTTTAACAACCTCGGCCACGAGAGAAAGTTTAACAGTCGATGTTATTTTCGAACTTGTTTTTTTTTTTCAATTTTCGATCCTAAATTTTAAAACATTAAACAAAATAATTGTTTTTGTGGTTTTCTAAACAATAACACATTTTTCATTTTTTAATGGCGAGAAAAATTATTATAAAAAAAATTAACCAGGAAGGGAATCGAACTTACGACCTCTTGATCAAAACAAAAAATGACCTAGTGCTTTAACAACCTCGGCCACGAGATAAAGTTTAACAGTCGATGTTATTTACGACCGTGTATTTTTTTTTCAATTTTCAATCCTAAATTTTAAAACATTAAACAATAAAATTGTTTTTGTGGTTTTCTAACAAATGAACACATTTTTCAATTTTTAATGGCGAGAAAATTAATTATAAAAAAAATTCTACCAGGAAGGGAATAGAACTTATGACCTCTTGATCAAAACTAACAATGACCTTGTGCTTTAACAACCTCGGCAACGAGAGAAAGTTTAACAGTCGATGTTATTTACGAACGTTTTTTTTTTTTCAATTTTCAATCCTAAATTTTAAAACATTACACAATAAAATTGTTTTTGTGGTTTTCTAACAAAGGAACACATTTTTAAATTTTTAATGGCGAGAAAATTAATTATAAAAAAAATTCTACCAGGAAGGGAATCGAACCTCTTGATCAAAACAAAAAATGACCTTGTGCTTTAACAACCTCGGCCACGAGATCTAACAGTCGATGTTATTTACGAACGTGTATTTTTTTTTCAATTTTCGATCCTAAATTTAAAAACATTAAACAAAATAATTGCTTTGTTTTTATTTACGAACGTGTATTTTTTTCAATTTTTGATCCTAAATTTTAAAACATTAAACAAAATAATTGTTTTGTTTTTATTTACGAACGTGTATTTTTTTTCAATTTTCGATCCTAAATTTAAAAACATTAAACAAAATAATTGTTTTTGTGGTTTTCTAACAAATGAACACATTTTTCAATTTTTAATGGCGAGAAAATTAATTATAAAAAAAATTCTACCGGGAAGGGAATCGAACTTATCTTGAACAAAACAAAAAATGACCTTGTGCTTTAACAACCTCGGCCACGAGAGAAAGTTTAACAGTTGATTTTATTTACGACCGTGTATTTTTTTTTCAATTTTCGATCTAAAATTTTTAAACATTAAACAAAATAATTGTTTTTTTGGTTTTCTAACAAATGAACACATTTTTTATTTTTAAATGGCGAGAAAATTAATTATAAAAAAAATTCTACCAGGAAGGGAATCGAACTTATGACCTCTTGATCAAAACAAATAAATGACCTTGTGCTTTAACAACCTCGGCCACGAGAGAAAGTTTAACAATCGATGTTATTTACGAACGTGTTTTTTTTTTCAATTTTCGATCCTAAATTTTAAAACATTAAACAAAATAATTGTTTTTGTGGTGTTCTAACAAATGAATACATTTTTCAATTTTTAATGGCAAGAAAAATTAATTATAAAAAAAATTCTACCAGGAAGGGAATCAAAACAAAAAATGACCTTGTGCTTTAACAACCTCGGCCAAGAGAGAAAGTTTAACAGTCGATGTTATTTACGAACGTGTTTTTTTTCAATTTTCGATCCTAAATTTTAAAACATTGAACAAAATAATTGTTTTTGTGGTTTTCTAACAAATGAACACATTTTTCAATTTTTAATGGCGAGAAAATTAATTATAAAAAAATTCTACCAGGAAGGGAATCGAACTTATGACCTCTTGATCAAAACAAAAAATGACCTTGTGCTTTAACAACCTCGGCCACGAGAGAAAGTCTAACAGTCGATGTTATTTACGAACGTGTATTTTTTTTTCAATTTTCGATTCTAAATTTTAAAACATTAAACAAAATAATTGTTTTGTTTTTATTTACGAACGTGTATTTTTTTTCAATTTTCGATCCTAAATTTAAAAACATTAAACAAAATAATTGTTTTTGTGGTTTTCTAACAAATGAACGCATTTTTCAAATTTTAATGGCGAAAAATTAATATAAAAAAAAGTTCTACCGGGATGGGAATCGAACTTATGACCTCTTGTTCAAAACAAAAAATGACCTTGCGCTTTAACAACCTCGGCCACGAGAGAAAGTTTAACAGTCGATGTTATTTTCGAATTTTTTTTTTTTTCAATTTTCGATCCTAAATTTTAAAACATTAAACAAAATAATTGTTTTTGTGGTTTTCTAAACAATAACACATTTTTCAATTTTTAATGGCGAGAAAATTAATTATAAAAAAAATTCTACCAGGAAGGGAATCGAACTTATGACCTCTTGATCAAAACTAAAATAGACCTTGTGCTTTAACAACCTCGGCAACGAGAGAAAGTTTAACAGTCGATGTTATTTACGAACGTGTTTTTTTCAATTTTCGATCTAAAATTTTTAAACATTAAATTAAATAATTGTTTTTTTGGGTTTTCTAACAAATGAACACATTTTTTAATTTTAAATGGCGAGAAAATTAATTATAAAAAAAATTCTACCAGGAAGGGAATCGAACTTATGACCTCTTGATCAAAACAAAAAATGACCTTGTGCTTTAACAACCTCGGCCACGAGAGAAAGTTTAACAATCGATGTTATTTACGAACGTGTTTTTTTTTTCAATTTTCGATCCTAAATTTTAAAACATTAAACAAAATAATTGTTTTTGTGGTGTTCTAACAAATGAATACATTTTTCAATTTTTAATGGCAAGAAAAATTAATTATAAAAAAAATTCTACCAGGAAGGGAATCCAACTTATGACCTCTTGATCAAAACAATAAATGACCTTGTGCTTTAACAACCTCGGCCAAGAGAGAAAGTTTTAACAGTCGATGTTATTTACGAACGTGTTTTTTTTTCAATTTTCGATCCTAAATTTTAAAACATTGAACAAAATAATTGTTTTTGTGGTTTTCTAACAAATGAACACATTTTTCAATTTTTAATGGCGAGAAAATTAATTATAAAAAAAATTCTACCGGGAAGGGAATCGAACTTATGACCTCTTGAACAAAACAAAAAATGAGCTTGTGCTTTAACATCCTCGGCCACGAGAGAAAGTTTAACAATCGATGTTATTTACGAACGTGTTTTTTTTTTTCAATTTTCGATCCTAAATTTTAAAACATTAAACAAAATAATTGTTTTTGTGGTGTTCTAACAAATGAATACATTTTTCAATTTTTAATGGCAAGAAAAATTAATTATAAAAAAAATTCTACCAGGAAGGGAATCAAAACAAAAAATGACCTTGTGCTTTAACAACCTCGGCCAAGAGAGAAAGTTTAACAGTCGATGTTATATACGAACGTGTTTTTTTTTCAATTTTCGATCCTAAATTTTAAAACATTGAACAAAATAATTGTTTTTGTGGTTTTCTAACAAATGAACATATTTTTCAATTTTTAATGGCGAGAAAATTAATTATAAAAAAATTCTACCAGGAAGGGAATCGAACTTATGACCTCTTGATCAAAACAAAAAATGACCTTGTGCTTTAACAACCTCGGCCACGAGTGAAAGTCTAACAGTCGATGTTATTTACGAACGTGTATTTTTTTTTCAATTTTCGATCCTAAATTTTAAAACATTAAACAAAATAATTGTTTTGTTTTTATTTACGAACGTGTATTTTTTTTCAATTTTCGATCCTAAATTTAAAAACATCAAACAAAATAATTGTTTTTGTGGTTTTCTATTAAATGAACGCATTTTTCAATTTTTAATGGCGAAAAATTAATTACAAAAAAAATTCTACCGGGAAGGGAATCGAACTTATGACCTCTTGATCAAAACAAAAAATGACCTTGTGCTTTAACAACCTCGGCCACGAGAGAAAGTTTAACAGTCGATGTTATTTTCGAACTTTTTTTTTCAATTTTCGATCCTAAATTTTAAAACATTAAACAAAATAATTGTTTTTGTGGTTTTCTAAACAATAACACATTTTTCAATTTTTAATGGCGAGAAAATTAATTATAAAAAAAATTACCAGGAAGGGAATCGAACTTATGACCTCTTGATCAAAATAAAAAATGACCTAGTGCTTTAACAACCTCGGCCACGAGATAAAGTTTAACAGGCGATGTTATTTACGAACGTGTATTTTTTTTTCAATTTTCGATCCTAAATTTTAAAACATTAAACCGTGTATTTTTTTTTTCAATTTTCAATCCTAAATTTTAAAACATTAAACAATAAAATTGTTTTTGTGGTTTTCTAACAAATGAACACATTTTTCAATTTTTAATGGCGAGAAAATTAATTATAAAAAAAATTCTACCAGGAAGGGAATCGAACCTCTACCAGGAATGACCTCTTGATCAAAACTAACAATGACCTTGTGCTTTAACAACCTCGGCAACGAGAGAAAGTTTAACAGTCGATGTTATTTACGAACGTGTTTTTTTTTTCAATTTTCAATCCTAAATTTTAATTCAATAAACAATAAAATTGTTTTTGTGGTGTTCTAACAAATGAACACATTTTTCAATTTTTAATGGCGAGAAAATTAATTATAAAAAAAATTCTACCAGGAAGGGAATCGAACCTCTTGATCAAAACAAAAAATGACCTTGTGCTTTAACAACCTCGGCCACGAGAGAAAGTCTAACAGTCGATGTTATTTACGAACGTGTATTTTTTTTCAATTTTTGATCCTAAATTTTAAAACATTAAACAAAGTAATTGTTTTGTTTTTATTTACGAACGTGTATTTTTTTTCAATTTTTGATCCTAAATTTTAAAACATTAAACAAAATAATTGTTTTGTTTTTATTTACGAACGTGTATTTTTTTCAATTTTTGATCCTAAATTTTAAAACATTAAACAAAATAATTGTTTTGTTTTTATTTACGAACGTGTATTTTTTTTCAATTTTCGATCCTAAATTTAAAAACATTAAACAAAATAATTGTTTTTGTGGTTTTCTAACAAATGAACACATTTTTCAATTTTTAATGGCGAGAAAAATAATTATAAAAAAAATTCTACTGGGAAGGGAATGGAACTTATGACCTCTTGAACAAAACAAAAAATGACCTTGTGCTTTAACAACCTCGGCCACGAGAGAAAGTTTAACAGTCGATGTTATTTTCGAATTTTTTTTTTTTTCAATTTTCGATCCTAAATTTTAAAACATTAAACAAAATAATTGTTTTTGTGGTTTTCTAAACAATAACACATTTTTCAATTTTTAATGGCGAGAAAATTAATTATAAAAAAAATTAACCAGGAAGGAAATCGAACTTATGACCTCTTGATCAAAATAAAAAATGACCTAGTGCTTTAACAACCTCGGCCACGAGATAAAGTTTAACAGTCGATGTTATTTACGACCGTGTATTTTTTTTTCAATTTTCAATCCTAAATTTTAAAACATTAAACAATAACATTGTTTTTGTGGTTTTCTAACAAATGAACACATATTTCAATTTTTAATGGCGAGAAAATTAATTATAAAAAAAATTCTACCAGGAAGGGAATCGAACTTATGACCTCTTGATCAAAACTAACAATGACCTTGTGCTTTAACAACCTCGGCAACGAGAGAAAGTTTAACAGTCGATGTTATTTACGAACGTGTTTTTTTTTTCAATTTTCAATCCTAAATTATAATTCATTAAACAATAAAATATTTTTTGTGGTGTTCTAACAAATGAACACATTTTTCAATTTTTAATGGCGAGAAAATTAATTATAAAAAAAATTCTACCAGGAAGGGAATCGAACCTCTTGATCAAAACAAAAAATGACCTTGTGCTTTAACAACCTCGGCCACGAGAGAAAGTCTAACAGTCGATGTTATTTACGAACGTGTATTTTTTTTCAATTTTCGATCCTAAATTTAAAAACATTAAACAAAATAATTGTTTTGTTTTTATTTACGAACGTGTATTTTTTTTAAATTTTCGATCCTAAATTTGAAAACATTAAACAAAATAATTGTATTGTTTTTATTTACGAACGTGTATTTTTTTCAATTTTCGATCCTAAATTTAAAAGCATTAAACAAAATAATTGTTTTTGTGGTTTTTTTTTCAATTTTTAATGGCGAGAAAAATTAATAATAAAAAAAATTCTACCAGGAAGGGAATCGAACTTATGACCTCTTGATCAAAACAAAAAATGACCTTGTGCTTTAACAACCTCGGCCACGGTCTAACAGTCGATGATATTTACGAACGTGTATTTTTTTTTCAATTTTCGATCTTAAATTTTAAAACATTAAACAAAATAATTGTTTTGTTTTTATTTACGAACGTGTATTTTTTTTCAATTGTCGATCCTAAATTTTAAAACATTAAACAAAATAATTGTTTTTGTGGTTTTTCTAACAAATGAACACATATTTCAATTTTTAATGGCGAGAAAATTAATTATAAAAAAAATTCTACCAGGAAGGGAATCGAACTTATGACCTCTTGATCAAAACTAAAAATGACCTTGTGCTTTAACAACCTCGGCAACGAGAGAAAGTTTAACAGTCGATGTTATTTACGAACGTGTTTTTTTTTCAATTTTCGATCTAAAATTTTTAAACATTAAACAAAAAAATTATTTTTTTTTTTGGTTTTCTAACAAATGAACACATTTTTTAATTTTAAATGGCGAGAAAATTAATTATAAAAAAAATTCTACCATGAAGGGAATCGAACTTATGACCTCTTGATCAAAACAAAAAATGACCTTGTGCTTTAACAACCTCGGCCACTAGAGAAAGTCTAACAGTCGATGTTATTTACGAACGTGTATTTTTTTTTCAATTTTCGATCCTAAATTTTAAAACATTAAACAAAATGTGGTTTTTGTGGTTTTCTAAACAATAACACATTTTTCAATTTTTAATGGCGAGAAAAATTATTATAAAAAAAATTACCAGGAAGGGAATCGAACTTACGACCTCTTGATCAAAATAAAAAATGACCTAGTGCTTTAACAACCTCGTACACGAGATAAAGTTTAACAGTCGATGTTATTTACGACCGTGTATTTTTTTTTCAATTTTCAATCCTAAATTTTAAAACATTAAACAATAAAATTGTTTTTTAGGTTTTCTATCAAATGAACACATTTTTCAATTTTTAATGGCGAGAAAATTAATTATAAAAAAAATTCTACCAGGAAGGGAATCGAACTTATGACCTCTTGATCAAAACTAACAATGACCTTGTGCTTTAACAACCTCGGCAACGAGAGAAAGTTTAACAGTCGATGTTATTTACGAACGTGTTTTTTTTTTCAATTTTCAATCCTAAATTTTAAAACATTAAACAATAAAATTGTTTTTGTGGTTTTCTAACAAATGCACACATTTTTAAATTTTTAATGGCGAGAAAATTAATTATAAAAAAAATTCTACCAGGAAGGGAATCGAACCTCTTGATCAAAACAAAAAATGACCTTGTGCTTTAACAACCTCGGCCACGAGAGAAAGTCTAACAGTCGATGTTATTTACGAACGTGTATTTTTTTTTCAATTTTCGATGCTAAATTTAAAAACATTAAACAAAATAATTGTTTTGTTTTTATTTACGAACGTGTATTTTTTTTCAATTTTTGATCCTAAATTTTAAAACATTAAACAAAATAATTGTTTTGTTTTTATTTACGAACGTGTATTTTTTTTCAATTTTCGATCCTTAATTTAAAAACATTAAACAAAATTTTTTGTGGTTTTCTAACAAATGAACACATTTTTAAATTTTTAATGGCGAGAAAATTAATTATAAAAAAAATTCTACCGGGAAGGGAATCGAACTTATGACCTCTTGAACAAAACAAAAAATGACCTTGTGCTTTAACAACCTCGGCCACGAGAGAAAGTTTAACAATCGATGTTATTTACGAACGTGTTTTTTTTTTTCAATTTTCGATCCTAAATTTTAAAACATTAAACAAAATAATTGTTTTTGTGGTGTTCTAACAAATGAATACATTTTTCAATTTTTAATGGCAAGAAAAATTAATTATAAAAAAAATTCTACCAGGAAGGGAATCCAACTTATGACCTCTTGATCAAAACAAAAAATGACCTTGTGCTTTAACAACCTCGGCCAAGAGAGAAAGTTTTAACAGTCGATGTTATTTACGAACGTGTTTTTTTTTCAATTTTCGATCCTAAATTTTAAAACATTGAACAAAATAATTGTTTTTGTGGTTTTCTAACAAATGAACACATTTTTCAATTTTTAATGGCGAGAAAATTAATTATAAAAAAATTCTACCAGGAAGGGAATCGAACTTATGAACTCTTGATCAAAACAAAAAATGAACTTGTGCTTTAACAACCTCGGCCACTAGAGAAAGTCTAACGAAATTTACGAACGTGTATTTTTTTCAATTTTCGATCCTAAATTTTAAAACATTGAACAAAATATTTGTTTTTGTGGTTTTCTAACAAATGAACGCATTTTTCAATTTTTAATGGCGAGAAAATTAATTATAAAAAAATTCTACCAGGAAGGGAATCGAACCTCTTGATCAAAACAAAAAATGACCTTGTGCTTTAAAAACCTCGGCCACGAGAGAAAGTCTAACAGTCGATGTTATTTACGAACGTGTATTTTTTTTTCAATTTTCGATCCTAAATTTTAAAACATTAAACAAAATATGTGTTTTGTTTTTATTTACGAACGTGTATTTTTTTTCAATTTCCGATCCTAAATTTAAAATCATTAAACAAAATAATTGTTTTTGTGGTTTTCTAACAAATGAACACATTTTTCAATTTTTAATGGCGAGAAAATTAATTATAAAAATAATTCTACCAGGAAGGGAATCGAACTTATGACCTCTTGATCAAAACTAACAATGACCTTGTGCTTTAACAACCTCGGCAACGAGAGAAAGTTTAACAGTCGATGTTATTTACGAACGTGTTTTTTTTTCAATTTTCAATCCTAAATTTTAATTCATTAAACAATAAAATTGTTTTTGTGGTGTTCTAACAAATGAACACATTTTTCAATTTTTAATGGCGAGAAAATTAATTATAAAAAAAATTCTACCAGGAAGGGAATCGAACCTCTTGATCAAAAGAAAAAATGACCTTGTGCTTTAACAACCTCGGCCACGAGAGAAAGTCTAACAGTCGATGTTATTTACGAACGTGTATTTTTTTTCAATTTTCGATCCTAAATTTAAAAACATTAAACAAAATAATTGTTTTGTTTTTATTTACGAACGTGTATTTTTTTTTAATTTTTTATCCTAAATTTTAAAACATTAAACAAAATAATTGTTTTGTTTTTATTTACGAACGTGTATTTTTTTTCAATTTTCGATCCTAAATTTAAAAACATTAAACAAAATAATTGTTTTTGTGGTTTTCTAACAAATGAACACATTTTTCAATTTTTAATGGCGAGAAAATTAATTATAAAAAAAATTCTACCGGGAAGGGAATCGAACTTATGACCTCTTGAACAAAACAAAAAATGACCTTGTGCTTTAACAACCTCGGCCACGAGAGAAAGTTTAACAGTCGATTTTATTTTCGAACTTGTTTTTTTTTCAATTTTCGATCCTAAATTTTAAAACATTAAACAAAATAATTGTTTTTGTGGTTTTCTAACAAATGAACACTTTTTTCAATTTTTAATGGCGAGAAAATAAATTATAAAAAAAATTAACCAGGAAGGGAATCGAACTTATGACCTCTTGATCAAAACAAAAAATGACCTAGTGCTTTAACAACCTCGGCCACGAGTTAAAGGTTAACAGTCGATGTTTTTTACGAACGTGTTTTTTTTTCAATTTTCGATCCTTTAATTTTAAAAACATTAAACAAAATAATTGTTTTGTTTTTATTTACGAACGTGTATTTTTTTTTAATTTTTGATCCTAAATTTTAAAACATTAAACAAAATAATTGTTTTGTTTTTATTTACGAACGTGTATTTTTTTTCAATTTTCGATCCTAAATTTAAAAACATTAAACAAAATAATTGTTTTTGTGGTTTTCTAACAAATGAACACATTTTTTAATTTTTAATGGCGAGAAAATTAATTATAAAAAAAATTCTACCAGGAAGGGAATCGAACTTAAGACCTCTTGATCAAAACAAAAAATGACCTTGTGCTTTAACAACCACGGCCACGAGAATGTTAAACAGTCGATGTTATTTACGAACGTGTTTTTTTTTCAATTTTCGATCCTAAATTTAAAAACATTAAACAAAATAATTGTTTTTGTGGTGTTCTAACAAATGAATACATTTTTCAATTTTTAATGGCGAGAAAAATTAATTATAAAAAAAATTCTACCAGGAAGGGAATTGAACTTATGACCTCTTGATCAAAAAAAAAAATGACCTTGTGCTTTAACAACCTCGGCCAAGAGAGAAAGTTTAACAGTCGATGTTATTTACGAACGTGTTTTTTTTTTCAATTTTCGATCCTTTAATTTTAAAAACATTAAACAAAATAATTGTTTTTGTGGTGTTCTAACAAATGAATACATTTTCAATTTTTAATGGCGAGAAAAATTAATTATAAAAAAATTTTACCTGGAAGGGAATCGAACTTATGACCTCTTGATCAAAACAAAAAATGACCTTATGCTTTAACTACCTCGGCAACGAGAAAATGTTTAAGAGTCGATGTTATTTACGAACGTGTTTTTTTTTTCAATTTTCGATCCTAAATTTTAAAACATTAAACAAAATAATTGTTTTTTTGGTTTTCTAACAAATGAACACATTTTTCAATTTTTAATGGCGAGAATATTAATTTTAAAAAAATTCTACCAGGAAGGGAATCCAACTTATGACCTCTTGATCAAAACAAAAAATGACCTTGTGCTTTAACAACCTCGGCCACGAGAGAAAGTTTAACAGTCGATTTTATTTACGAACGTGTATTTTTTTTTCAATTTTCGATCCTAAATTTTAAAACCATAAACAAAATAATTGTTTTGTTTTTATTTACGAACGTGTATTTTTTTTCAATTTTCGATCCTACATTAAACAAAATAATTGTTTTTGTGGTTTTCTAACAAATGAACACATTTTTCAATTTTTAATGGCGAGAAAATTAATTATAAATAAAATTCGACCGGGATGGGAATCGAACTTATGACCTCTTGATCAAAACTAAAAATGACCTTGTGCTTTAAACAACCTCGGCAACGAGAGAAAGTTTAACAGTCGATGTTATTTACGAACGTGTTTTTTTTTCAATTTTCGATCCTAAATTTTAAAACATTAAACAAAATAATTGTTTTTTTGTTTTTCTAACAAATTAACACATTTTTTAATTTTTAATGGCAAGAAAATTAATTATAAAAAAATTTCTACCAGGAAGGGAATCGAACTAATGACCTCTTGATCAAAACAAAAAATGACCTTGTGCTTTAACAACCTCGGCCAAGAGAGAAAGTTTAACAGTCGATGTTATTTACGAACGTGTTTTTTTTTCAATTTTCGATCCAAAATTTTAAAACATTAAACAAAATAATTGTTTTTGTGGTTTTCTAACAAATGAACACATTTTTCAAATTTTTTGTCGTGAAAATTAATTATAAAAAACATTCTACCGGGAAGGGAATCGAACTTATGACCTCTTGATCAAAACAAAAAATGACCTTGTGCTTTAACAACCTCGGCCACGATAGAAAGTTTATCAGTCGATGTTATTTTCGAACTTGTTTTTTTTTTCAATTTTCGATCCTAAATTTTAAAACATTAAACAAAATAATTGTTTTTGTGGTTTTCTAACAAATGAACACATATTTCAATTTTTAATGGCGAGAAAATTAATTAAAAAAAAAAATTTACCAGGAAGGGAATCGAACTTATGACCTCTTGATCAAAACAAAAAATGACCTTGTGCTTTAACAACCTCGGCCACGAGAGAAAGTTTAACAGTCGATTTTATTTACGAACGTGTATTTTTTTTTCAATTTTCGATCCTAAATTTTGAAACATTAAACAAAATAATTGTTTTGTTTTTATTTACGAACGTGTATTTTTTTTCAATTTTCGATCCTAAATGTTAATACATTAAACAAAATAATTGTTTTTGTGGTTTTCTAACAAATGAACACATTTTTCAATTTTTAATAGCGAGAAAATTAATTATAAATAAAATTCTACCGGGAAGGGAATCGAACTTATGACCTCTTGATCAAAACTAAAAATGACCTTGTGCTTTAAACAACCTCGGCAACGAGAGAAAGTTTAACAGTCGATGTTATTTACGAACGTGTTTTTTTTTCAATTTTCGATCCTAAATTTTAAAACATTAAACAAAATAATTGTTTTTTTGTTTTTCTAACAAATGAACACATTTTTTAATTTTTAATGGCGAGAAAATTAATTATAAAAAAAATTCTACCAGGAAGGGAATCGAACTTATGACCTCTTCATCAAAACAAAAAATGACCTTGTGCTTTAACAAGCTCGGCCTCGAGAGAAAGTTTAACAGTCGATGTTATTTACGAATTTTTTTTTTTTTTTTTATTTTCGATCCTTAATTTTAAAACATTAAACAAAATAATTGTTTTTGTGGTGTTCTAACAAATGAACACATTTTTCAATTTTTAATGGCGAGAAAATTAATTATAAAAAAAATTCTACCAGGAAGGGAATCGAACTTATGACCTCTTGATCAAAACAAAAAATGACCTTGTGCTTTAACAACCTCGGCCAAGAGAGAAAGTTTAACAGTCGATGTTATTTACGAACGTGTTTTTTTTTCAATTTTCGATCCAAAATTTTAAAACATTAAACAAAATAATTGTTTTTGTGGTTTTCTAACAAATGAACACATTTTTCAAATTTTTTGTCGTGAAAATTAATTATAAAAAACATTCTACCGGGAAGGGAATCGAACTTATGACCTCTTGATCAAAAATAAAAATGACCTTGTGCTTTAAAAACCTCGGCCACGATAGAAAGTTTAACAGTCGATGTTATTTTCGAACTTGTTTTTTTTTTCAATTTTCGATCCTAAATTTTAAAACATTAAACAAAATAATTGTTTTTGTGGTTTTCTAACAAATGAACACATATTTCAATTTTTAATGGCGAGAAAATTAATTAAAAAAAAAATATACCAGGAAGGGAATCGAACTTATGACCTCTTGATCAAAACAAAAAATGACCTTGTGCTTTAACAACCTCGGCCACGAGAGAAAGTTTAACAGTCGATGTTATTTACGAACGTGTATTTTTTTTCAATTTTCGATCCTAAATTTTAAAACATTAAACAAAATAATTGTTTTGTTTTTATTTACGAACGTGTATTTTTTTTTTTAATTTTCGATCCTAAATTTAAAAACATTAAACAAAATAATTGTTTTTGTGGTTTTCTAACAAATGAACACATTTTTCAATTTTTAATGGCGAGAAAATTAATTATAAAAAAAATTCTACCGGGAAGGGAATCGAACTTATGACCTGTTGATCAAAACAAAAAATGACCTTGTGCTTTAACAACCTCGGCCACGAGAGAAAGTTTAACAGTCGATGTTATTTTCGAACTTGTTTTTTTTTTTCAATTTTCGATCCTAAATTTTAAAACATTAAACAAAATAATTGTTTTTGTGGTTTTCTAAACAATAACACATTTTTCAATTTTTAATGGCGAGAAAAATTATTATAAAAAAAATTAACCAGGAAGGGAATCGAACTTACGACCTCTTGATCAAAATAAAAAATGACCTAGTGCTTTAACAACCTCGGCCACGAGATAAAGTTTAACAGTCGATGTTATTTACGACCGTGTATTTTTTTTTCAATTTTCAATCCTAAATTTTAAAACATTAAACAATAAAATTGTTTTTGTGGTTTTCTAACAAATGAACACATTTTTCAATTTTTAATGGCGAGAAAATTAATTATAAAAAAAATTCTACCAGGAAGGGAATAGAACTTATGACCTCTTGATCAAAACTAACAATGACCTTGTGCTTTAACAACCTCGGCAACGAGAGAAAGTTTAACAGTCGATGTTATTTACGAACGTTTTTTTTTTTTCAATTTTCAATCCTAAATTTTAAAACATTACACAATAAAATTGTTTTTGTGGTTTTCTAACAAATGAACGCATTTTTCAATTTTTAATGGCGAGAAAATTAATTATAAAAAAATTCTACCAGGAAGGGAATCGAACCTCTTGATCAAAACAAAAAATGACCTTGTGCTTTAAAAACCTCGGCCACGAGAGAAAGTCTAACAGTCGATGTTATTTACGAACGTGTATTTTTTTTTCAATTTTCGATCCTAAATTTTAAAACATTAAACAAAATAATTGTTTTGTTTTTATTTACGAACGTGTATTTTTTTTCAATTTCCGATCCTAAATTTAAAATCATTAAACAAAATAATTGTTTTTGTGGTTTTCTAACAAATGAACACATTTTTCAATTTTTAATGGCGAAAAATTAATTATAAAAAAAATTCTACCGAGAAGGGAATCGAACTTATGACCTCTTGATCAAAACAAAAAATGACCTTGTGCTTTAACAACCTCGGCCACGAGATAAAGTTTAACAATCGATGTTATTTACGACCCTGTATTTTTTTTTCAATTTTCAATCCTGAATTTTAAAACATTAAACAATAAAATTGTTTTTGTGGTTTTCTAACAAATGAACACATTTTTCAATTTTTAATGGCGAGAAAATTAATTATAAAAATAATTCTACCAGGAAGGGAATCGAACTTATGACCTCTTGATCAAAACTAACAATGACCTTGTGCTTTAACAACCTCGGCAACGAGAGAAAGTTTAACAGTCGATGTTATTTACGAACGTGTTTTTTTTTCAATTTTCAATCCTAAATTTTAATTCATTAAACAATAAAATTGTTTTTGTGGTGTTCTAACAAATGAACACATTTTTCAATTTTTAATGGCGAGAAAATTAATTATAAAAAAAATTCTACCAGGAAGGGAATCGAACCTCTTGATCAAAAGAAAAAATGAACTTGTGCTTTAACAACCTCGGCCACGAGAGAAAGTCTAACAGTCGATGTTATTTACGAACGTGTATTTTTTTTCAATTTTCGATCCTAAATTTAAAAACATTAAACAAAATAATTGTTTTGTTTTTATTTACGAACGTGTATTTTTTTTCAATTTACGATCCTAAATTTAAAAACATTAAACAAAATAATTGTTTTTGTGGTTTTCTAACAAATAAACACATTTTTCAATTTTTAATGGCGAGAAAATTAATTATAAAAAAAATTCTACCGGGAAGGGAATCGAACTTATGACCTCTTGAACAAAACAAAAAATGACCTTGTGCTTTAACAACCTCGGCCACGAGAGAAAGTTTAACAGTCGATTTTATTTTCGAACTTGTTTTTTTTTCAATTTTCGATCCTAAATTTTAAAACATTAGACAAAATAATTGTTTTTGTGGTTTTCTAACAAATGAACACTTTTTTCAATTTTTAATGGCGAGAAAATTAATTATAAAAAAAATTAACCAGGAAGGGAATCGAACTTATGACCTCTTGATCAAAACAAAAAATGACCTAGTGCTTTAACAACCTCGGCCACGAGTTAAAGGTTAACAGTCGATGTTTTTTACGAACGTGTTTTTTTTTCAATTTTCGATCCTTTAATTTTAAAAACATTAAACAAAATAATTGTTTTGTTTTTATTTACGAACGTGTATTTTTTTTTAATTTTCGATCCTAAATTTTAAAACATTAAACAAAATAATTGTTTTTGTGGTTTTCTAACAAATGAACACATTTTTTAATTTTTAATGGCGAGAAAATTAATTATAAAAAAAATTCTACCAGGAAGGGAATCGAACTTAAGACCTCTTGATCAAAACAAAAAATGACCTTGTGCTTTAACAACCACGGCCACGAGAATGTTAAACAGTCGATGTTATTTACGAACGTGTTTTTTTTTCAATTTTCGATCCTAAATTTAAAAACATTAAACAAAATAATTGTTTTTGTGGTGTTCTAACAAATGAATACATTTTTCAATTTTTAATGGCGAGAAAAATTAATTATAAAAAAAATTCTACCAGGAAGGGAATTGAACTTATGACCTCTTGATCAAAAAAAAAAATGACCTTGTGCTTTAACAACCTCGGCCAAGAGAGAAAGTTTAACAGTCGATGTTATTTACGAACGTGTTTTTTTTTCAATTTTCGATCCTTTAATTTTAAAAACATTAAACAAAATAATTGTTTTTGTGGTGTTCTAACAAATGAATACATTTTTCAATTTTTAATGGCGAGAAAAATTAATTATAAAAAAATTTTACCTGGAAGGGAATCGAACTTATGACCTCTTGATCAAAACAAAAAATGACCTTATGCTTTAACTACCTCGGCAACGAGAAAATGTTTAACAGTCGATGTTATTTACGAACGTGTTTTTTTTTTCAATTTTCGATCCTAAATTTTAAAACATTAAACAAAATAATTGTTTTTTTGGTTTTCTAACAAATGAACACATTTTTCAATTTTTAATGGCGAGAATATTAATTATAAAAAAATTCTACCAGGAAGGGAATCCAACTTATGACCTCTTGATCAAAACAAAAAATGACCTTGTGCTTTAACAACCTCGGCCACGAGAGAAAGTTTAACAGTCGATTTTATTTACGAACGTGTATTTTTTTTTCAATTTTCGATCCTAAATTTTAAAACATTAAACAAAATAATTGTTTTGTTTTTATTTACGAACGTGTATTTTTTTTCAATTTTCGATCCTACATTAAACAAAATAATTGTTTTTGTGGTTTTCTAACAAATGAACACATTTTTCAATTTTTAATGGCGAGAAAATTAATTATAAATAAAATTCTACCGGGATGGGAATCGAACTTATGACCTCTTGATCAAAACTAAAAATGACCTTGTGCTTTAAACAACCTCGGCAACGAGAGAAAGTTTAACAGTCGATGTTATTTACGAACGTGTTTTTTTTTCAATTTTCGATCCTAAATTTTAAAACATTAAACAAAATAATTGTTTTTTTGTTTTTCTAACAAATTAACACATTTTTTAATTTTTAATGGCGAGAAAATTAATTATAAAAAAAATTCTACCAGGAAGGGAATTGAACTTATGACCTCTTGATCAAAACTAAAAATGACCTTGTGCTTTAACAACCTCGGCCAAGAGAGAAAGTTTAACAGTCGATGTTATTTACGAACGTGTTTTTTTTTCAATTTTCGATCCAAAATTTTAAAACATTAAACAAAATAATTGTTTTTGTGGTTTTCTAACAAATGAACACATTTTTCAAATTTTTTGTCGTGAAAATTAATTATAAAAAACATTCTACCGGGAAGGGAATCGAACTTATGACCTCTTGATCAAAACAAAAAATGACCTTGTGCTTTAAAAACCTCGGCCACGATAGAAAGTTTAACAGTCGATGTTATTTTCGAACTTGTTTTTTTTTTTCAATTTTCGATCCTAAATTTTAAAACATTAAACAAAATAATTGTTTTTGTGGTTTTCTAACAAATGAACACTTATTTAAATTTTTAATGGCGAGAAAATTAATTAAAAAAAAAATATACCAGGAAGGGAATCGAACTTATGACCTCTTGATCAAAACAAAAAATGACCTTGTGCTTTAACAACCTCGGCCACGAGAGAAAGTTTAACAGTCGATGTTATTTACGAACGTGTATTTTTTTTCAATTTTCGATCCTAAATTTTAAAACATTAAACAAAATAATTGTTTTGTTTTTATTTACGAACGTGTATTTTTTTTTTTAATTTTCGATCCTAAATTTAAAAACATTAAACAAAATAATTGTTTTTGTGGTTTTCTAACAAATGAACACATTTTTCAATTTTTAATGGCGAGAAAATTAATTATAAAAAAAATTCTACCGGGAAGGGAATCGAACTTATGACCTGTTGATCAAAACAAAAAATGACCTTATGCTTTAACAACCTCGGCCACGAGAGAAAGTTTAACAGTCGATGTTATTTTCGAACTTGTTTTTTTTTTCAATTTTCGATCCTAAATTTTAAAACATTAAACAAAATAATTGTTTTTGTGGTTTTCTAAACAATAACACATTTTTCAATTTTTAATGGCGAGAAAAATTATTATAAAAAAAATTAACCAGGAAGGGAATCGAACTTACGACCTCTTGATCAAAACAAAAAATGACCTAGTGCTTTAACAACCTCGGCCACGAGATAAAGTTTAACAGTCGATGTTATTTACGACCGTGTATTTTTTTTTCAATTTTCAATCCTAAATTTTAAAACATTAAACAATAAAATTGTTTTTGTGGTTTTCTAACAAATGAACACATTTTTCAATTTTTAATGGCGAGAAAATTAATTATAAAAAAAATTCTACCAGGAAGGGAATAGAACTTATGACCTCTTGATCAAAACTAACAATGACCTTGTGCTTTAACAACCTCGGCAACGAGAGAAAGTTTAACAGTCGATGTTATTTACGAAAGTTTTTTTTTTTTCAATTTTCAATCCTAAATTTTAAAACATTACACAATAAAATTGTTTTTGTGGTTTTCTAACAAAGGAACACATTTTTAAATTTTTATTGGCGAGAAAATTAATTATAAAAAAAATTCTACCAGGAAGGGAATCGAACCTCTTGATCAAAACAAAAAATGACCTTGTGCTTTAACAACCTCGGCCACGAGATCTAACAGTCGATGTTATTTACGAACGTGTATTTTTTTTTCAATTTTCGATCCTAAATTTAAAAACATTAAACAAAATAATTGTTTTGTTTTTATTTACGAACGTGTATTTTTTTCAATTTTTGATCCTAAATTTTAAAACATTAAACAAAATAATTGTTTTGTTTTTATTTACGAACGTGTATTTTTTTTCAATTTTCGATCCTAAATTTAAAAACATTAAACAAAATAATTGTTTTTGTGGTTTTCTAACAAATGAACACATTTTTCAATTTTTAATGGCGAGAAAATTAATTATAAAAAAAATTCTACCGGGAAGGGAATCGAACTTATCTTGAACAAAACAAAAAATGACCTTGTGCTTTAACAACCTCGGCCACGAGAGAAAGTTTAACAGTTGATTTTATTTACGACCGTGTATTTTTTTTTCAATTTTCGATCTAAAATTTTTAAACATTAAACAAAATAATTGTTTTTTTGGTTTTCTAACAAATGAACACATTTTTTATTTTTAAATGGCGAGAAAATTAATTATAAAAAAAATTCTACCAGGAAGGGAATCGAACTTATGACCTCTTGATCAACAGTCGATGTTATTTACGAACGTGTATTTTTTTTTCAATTTTCGATCCTAAATTTTAAAACATTAAACAAAATAATTGTTTTGTTTTTATTTACGAACGTGTATTTTTTTTCAATTTTCGATCCTAAATTTAAAAACATCAAACAAAATAATTGTTTTTGTGGTTTTCTATTAAATGAACGCATTTTTCAATTTTTAATGGCGAAAAATTAATTACAAAAAAAATTCTACCGGGAAGGGAATCGAACTTATGACCTCTTGATCAAAACAAAAAATGACCTTGTGCTTTAACAACCTCGGCCACGAGAGAAAGTTTAACAGTCGATGTTATTTTCGAACTTTTTTTTTCAATTTTCGATCCTAAATTTTAAAACATTAAACAAAATAATTGTTTTTGTGGTTTTCTAAACAATAACACATTTTTCAATTTTTAATGGCGAGAAAATTAATTATAAAAAAAATTACCAGGAAGGGAATCGAACTTATGACCTCTTGATCAAAATAAAAAATGACCTAGTGCTTTAACAACCTCGGCCACGAGATAAAGTTTAACAGTCGATGTTATTTACGAACGTGTATTTTTTTTCAATTTTTGATCCTAAATTTTAAAACATTAAACAAAGTAATTGTTTTGTTTTTATTTACGAACGTGTATTTTTTTTCAATTTTTGATCCTAAATTTTAAAACATTAAACAAAATAATTGTTTTGTTTTTATTTACGAACGTGTATTTTTTTTCAATTTTTGATCCTAAATTTTAAAACATTAAACAAAATAATTGTTTTGTTTTTATTTACGAACGTGTATTTTTTTTCAATTTTCGATCCTAAATTTAAAAACATTAAACAAAATAATTGTTTTTGTGGTTTTCTAACAAATGAACACATTTTTCAATTTTTAATGGCGAGAAAAATAATTATAAAAAAAATTCTACTGGGAAGGGAATCGAACTTATGACCTCTTGAACAAAACAAAAAATGACCTTGTGCTTTAACAACCTCGGCCACGAGAGAAAGTTTAATAGTCGATGTTATTTTCGAATTTTTTTTTTTTTCAATTTTCGATCCTAAATTTTAAAACATTAAACAAAATAATTGTTTTTGTGGTTTTCTAAACAATAACACATTTTTCAATTTTTAATGGCGAGAAAATTAATTATTAAAAAAATTAACCAGGAAGGGAATCGAACTTATGACCTCTTGATCAAAATAAAAAATGACCTAGTGCTTTAACAACCTCGGCCACGAGATAAAGTTTAACAGTCGATGTTATTTACGACCGTGTATTTTTTTTTCAATTTTCAATCCTAAATTTTAAAACATTAAACAATAACATTGTTTTTGTGGTTTTCTAACAAATGAACACATATTTCAATTTTTAATGGCGAGAAAATTAATTATAAAAAAAATTCTACCAGGAAGGGAATCGAACTTATGACCTCTTGATCAAAACTAACAATGACCTTGTGCTTTAACAACCTCGGCAACGAGAGAAAGTTTAACAGTCGATGTTATTTACGAACGTGTTTTTTTTTTCAATTTTCAATCCTAAATTATAATTCATTAAACAATAAAATATTTTTTGTGGTGTTCTAACAAATGAACACATTTTTCAATTTTTAATGGCGAGAAAATTAATTATAAATAAAATTCTACCAGGAAGGGAATCGAACCTCTTGATCAAAACAAAAAATGACCTTGTGCTTTAACAACCTCGGCCACGAGAGAAAGTCTAACAGTCGATGTTATTTACGAACGTGTATTTTTTTTCAATTTTCGATCCTAAATTTAAAAACATTAAACAAAATAATTGTTTTGTTTTTATTTACGAACGTGTATTTTTTTTAAATTTTCGATCCTAAATTTGAAAACATTAAACAAAATAATTGTATTGTTTTTATTTACGAACGTGTATTTTTTTCAATTTTCGATCCTAAATTTAAAAGCATTAAACAAAATAATTGTTTTTGTGGTTTTCTAACAAATGAACACATTTTTTAATTTTAAATGGCGAGAAAATTAATTATAAAAAAAATTCTACCAGGAAGGGAATCGAACTTATGACCTCTTGATCAAAACAAAAAATGACCTTGTGCTTTAACAACCTCGGCCACGGTCTAACAGTCGATGATATTTACGAACGTGTATTTTTTTTTCAATTTTCGATCTTAAATTTTAAAACATTAAACAAAATAATTGTTTTGTTTTTATTTACGAACGTGTATTTTTTTTCAATTGTCGATCCTAAATTTTAAAACATTAAACAAAATAATTGTTTTTGTGGTTTTTCTAACAAATGAACACATATTTCAATTTTAAATGGCGAGAAAATTAATTATAAAAAAAATTCTACCAGGAAGGGAATCGAACTTATGACCTCTTGATCAAAACTAAAAATGACCTTGTGCTTTAACAACCTCGGCAACGAGAGAAAGTTTAACAGTCGATGTTATTTACGAACGTGTTTTTTTTTTCAATTTTCGATCTAAAATTTTTAAACATTAAACAAAATAATTGTTTTTTTGGTTTTCTAACAAATGAACACATTTTTTAATTTTAAATGGCGAGAAAATTAATTATAAAAAAAATTCTACCAGGAAGGGAATCGAACTTATGACCTCTTGATCAAAACAAAAAATGACCTTGTGCTTTAACAACCTCGGCCACGAGAGAAAGTTTAACAGTCGATGTTATTTACGAACGTGTTTTTTTTTCAATTTTCGATCTAAAATTTTTAAACATTAAACAAAATAATTGTTTTTTTGGTTTTCTAACAAATGAACACATTTTTTAATTTTAAATGGCGAGAAAATTAATTATAAAAAAAATTCTACCAGGAAGGGAATCGAACTTATGACCTCTTGATCAAAACTAAAAATGACCTTGTGCTTTAACAACCTCGGCAACGAGAGAAAGTTTAACAGTCGATGTTATTTACGAACGTGTTTTTTTTTCAATTTTCGATCTAAAATTTTAAAACATTAAACAAAATAATTGTTTTTGTGGTGTTCTAACAAATGAATACATTTTTCAATTTTTAATGGCAAGAAAAATTAATTATAAAAAAAATTCTACCAGGAAGGGAATCCAACTTATGACCTCTTGATCAAAACAAAAAATGACCTTGTGCTTTAACAACCTCGGCCAAGAGAGAAAGTTTTAACAGTCGATGTTATTTACGAACGTGTTTTTTTTTCAATTTTCGATTCTAAATTTTAAAACATTGAACAAAATAATTGTTTTTGTGGTTTTCTAACAAATGAACACATTTTTCAATTTTTAATGGCGAGAAAATTAATTATAAAAAAATTCTACCAGGAAGGGAATCGAACAATTTTCGATCCTAAATTTTAAAACATTGAACAAAATAATTGTTTTTGTGGTTTTCTAACAAATGAACGCATTTTTCAATTTTTAATGGCGAGAAAATTAATTATAAAAAAATTCTACCAGGAAGGGAATCGAACCTCTTGATCAAAACAAAAAATGACCTTGTGCTTTAACAACCTCGGCCACTAGAGAAAGTCTAACAGTCGATGTTATTTACGAACGTGTATTTTTTTTCAATTTTCGATCCTAAATTTTAAAACATTAAACAAAATGTGGTTTTTGTGGTTTTCTAAACAATAACACATTTTTCAATTTTTAATGGCGAGAAAAATTATTATAAAAAAAATTACCAGGAAGGGAATCGAACTTACGACCTCTTGATCAAAATAAAAAATGACCTAGTGCTTTAACAACCTCGTACACGAGATAAAGTTTAACAGTCGATGTTATTTACGACCGTGTATTTTTTTTTCAATTTTCAATCCTAAATTTTAAAACATTAAACAATAAAATTGTTTTTTAGGTTTTCTAACAAATGAACACATTTTTCAATTTTTAATGGCGAGAAAATTAATTATAAAAAAAATTCTACCAGGAAGGGAATCGAACTTATGACCTCTTGATCAAAACTAACAATGACCTTGTGCTTTAACAACCTCGGCAACGAGAGAAAGTTTAACAGTCGATGTTATTTACGAACGTGTTTTTTTTTTCAATTTTCAATCCTAAATTTTAAAACATTAAACAATAAAATTGTTTTTGTGGTTTTCTAACAAATGCACACATTTTTAAATTTTTAATGGCGAGAAAATTAATTATAAAAAAAATTCTACCAGGAAGGGAATCGAACCTCTTGATCAAAACAAAAAATGACCTTGTGCTTTAACAACCTCGGCCACGAGAGAAAGTCTAACAGTCGATGTTATTTACGAACGTGTATTTTTTTTTCAATTTTCGATGCTAAATTTAAAAACATTAAACAAAATAATTGTTTTGTTTTTATTTACGAACGTGTATTTTTTTTCAATTTTTGATCCTAAATTTTAAAACATTAAACAAAATAATTGTTTTGTTTTTATTTACGAACGTGTATTTTTTTTCAATTTTCGATCCTTAATTTAAAAACATTAAACAAAATTTTTTGTGGTTTTCTAACAAATGAACACATTTTTAAATTTTTAATGGCGAGAAAATTAATTATAAAAAAAATTCTACCGGGAAGGGAATCGAACTTATGACCTCTTGATCAAAACAAAAAAATGACCTTGTGCTTTAACAACCTCGGCCACGAGAGAAAGTTTAACAATCGATGTTATTTACGAACGTGTTTTTTTTTTTCAATTTTCGATCCTAAATTTTAAAACATTAAACAAAATAATTGTTTTTGTGGTGTTCTAACAAATGAATACATTTTTCAATTTTTAATGGCAAGAAAAATTAATTATAAAAAAAATTCTACCAGGAAGGGAATCCAACTTATGACCTCTTGATCAAAACAAAAAATGACCTTGTGCTTTAACAACCTCGGCCAAGAGAGAAAGTTTTAACAGTCGATGTTATTTACGAACGTGTTTTTTTTTCAATTTTCGATCCTAAATTTTAAAACATTGAACAAAATAATTGTTTTTGTGGTTTTCTAACAAATGAACACATTTTTCAATTTTTAATGGCGAGAAAATTAATTATAAAAAAATTCTACCAGGAAGGGAATCGAACTTATGACCTCTTGATCAAAACAAAAAATGACCTTGTGCTTTAACAACCTCGGCCACTAGAGAAAGTCTAACAGTCGATGTTATTTACGAACGTGTATTTTTTTCAATTTTCGATCCTAAATTTTAAAACATTGAACAAAATAATTGTTTTTGTGGTTTTCTAACAAATGAACGCATTTTTCAATTTTTAATGGCGAGAAAATTAATTATAAAAAAATTCTACCAGGAAGGGAATCGAACCTCTTGATCAAAACAAAAAATGACCTTGTGCTTTAAAAACCTCGGCCACGAGAGAAAGTCTAACAGTCGATGTTATTTACGAACGTGTATTTTTTTTTCAATTTTCGATCCTAAATTTTAAAACATTAAACAAAAAAATTGTTTTGTTTTTATTTACGAACGTGTATTTTTTTTCAATTTCCGATCCTAAATTTAAAATCATTAAACAAAATAATTGTTTTTGTGGTTTTCTAACAAATGAACGCATTTTTCAATTTTTAATGGCGAAAAATTAATTATAAAAAAAATTCTACCGAGAAGGGAATCGAACTTATGACCTCTTGATCAAAACAAAAAATGACCTTGTGCTTTAACAACCTCGGCCACGAGATAAAGTTTAACAATCGATGTTATTTACGACCCTGTATTTTTTTTTCAATTTTCAATCCTGAATTTTAAAACATTAAACAATAAAATTGTTTTTGTGGTTTTCTAACAAATGAACACATTTTTCAATTTTTAATGGCGAGAAAATTAATTATAAAAATAATTCTACCAGGAAGGGAATTGAACTTATGACCTCTTGATCAAAACTAACAATGACCTTGTGCTTTAACAACCTCGGCAACGAGAGAAAGTTTAACAGTCGATGTTATTTACGAACGTGTTTTTTTTTCAATTTTCAATCCTAAATTTTAATTCATTAAACAATAAAATTGTTTTTGTGGTGTTCTAACAAATGAACACATTTTTCAATTTTTAATGGCGAGAAAATTAATTATAAAAAAAATTCTACCAGGAAGGGAATCCAACTTATGACCTCTTGATCAAAAGAAAAAATGACCTTGTGCTTTAACAACCTCGGCCACGAGAGAAAGTCTAACAGTCGATGTTATTTACGAACGTGTATTTTTTTTCAATTTTCGATCCTAAATTTAAAAACATTAAACAAAATAATTGTTTTGTTTTTATTTACGAACGTGTATTTTTTTTTAATTTTTGATCCTAAATTTTAAAACATTAAACAAAATAATTGTTTTGTTTTTATTTACCAACGTGTATTTTTTTTCAATTTTCGATCCTAAATTTAAAAACATTAAACAAAATAATTGTTTTTGTGGTTTTCTAACAAATGAACACATTTTTCAATTTTTAATGGCGAGAAAATTAATTATAAAAAAAATTCTACCGGGAAGGGAATCGAACTTATGACCTCTTGAACAAAACAAAAAATGACCTTGTGCTTTAACAACCTCGGCCACGAGAGAAAGTTTAACAGTCGATTTTATTTTCGAACTTGTTTTTTTTTCAATTTTCGATCCTAAATTTTAAAACATTAAACAAAATAATTGTTTTTGTGGTTTTCTAACAAATGAACACTTTTTTCAATTTTTAATGGCGAGAAAATAAATTATAAAAAAAATTAACCAGGAAGGGAATCGAACTTATGACCTCTTGATCAAAACAAAAAATGACCTAGTGCTTTAACAACCTCGGCCACGAGTTAAAGGTTAACAGTCGATGTTTTTTACGAACGTGTTTTTTTTTCAATTTTCGATCCTTTAATTTTAAAAACATTAAACAAAATAATTGTTTTGTTTTTATTTATGAACGTGTATTTTTTTTTAATTTTTGATCCTAAATTTTAAAACATTAAACAAAATAATTGTTTTGTTTTTATTTACGAACGTGTATTTTTTTTCAATTTTCGATCCTAAATTTCAAAACATTAAACAAAATAATTGTTTTTGTGGTTTTCTAACAAATGAACACATTTTTTAATTTTTAATGGCGAGAAAATTAATTATAAAAAAAATTCTACCAGGAAGGGAATTGAACTTATGACCTCTTGATCAAAAAAAAAATGACCTTGTGCTTTAACAACCTCGGCCAAGAGAGAAAGTTTAACAGTCGATGTTATTTACGAACGTGTTTTTTTTTCAATTTTCGATCCTTTAATTTTAAAAACATTAAACAAAATAATTGTTTTTGTGGTGTTCTAACAAATGAATACATTTTTCAATTTTTAATGGCGAGAAAAATTAATTATAAAAAAATTTTACCTGGAAGGGAATCGAACTTATGACCTCTTGATCAAAACAAAAAATGACCTTATGCTTTAACTACCTCGGCAACGAGAAAATGTTTAACAGTCGATGTTATTTACGAACGTGTTTTTTTTTTTCAATTTTCGATCCTAAATTTTAAAACATTAAACAAAATAATTGTTTTTTTGGTTTTCTAACAAATGAACACATTTTTCAATTTTTAATGGCGAGAATATTAATTATAAAAAAATTCTACCAGGAAGGGAATCCAACTTATGACCTCTTGATCAAAACAAAAAATGACCTTGTGCTTTAACAACCTCGGCCACGAGAGAAAGTTTAACAGTCGATTTTATTTACGAACGTGTATTTTTTTTTCAATTTTCGATCCTAAATTTTAAAACATTAAAAAAAACAAAATAATTGTTTTGTTTTTATTTACGAACGTGTATTTTTTTTCAATTTTCGATCCTACATTAAACAAAATAATTGTTTTTGTTGTTTTCTAACAAATGAACACATTTTTCAATTTTTAATGGCGAGAAAATTAATTATAAATAAAATTCTACCGGGATGGGAATCGAACTTATGACCTCTTGATCAAAACTAAAAATGACCTTGTGCTTTAAACAACCTCGGCAACGAGAGAAAGTTTAACAGTCGATGTTATTTACGAACGTGTTTTTTTTTCAATTTTCGATCCTAAATTTTAAAACATTAAACAAAATAATTGTTTTTTTGTTTTTCTAACAAATTAACACATTTTTTAATTTTTAATTGCGAGAAAATTAATTATAAAAAAATTTCTACCAGGAAGGGAATCGAACTAATGACCTCTTGATCAAAACAAAAAATGACCTTGTGCTTTAACAACCTCGGCCAAGAGAGAAAGTTTAACAGTCGATGTTATTTACGAACGTGTTTTTTTTTCAATTTTCGATCCAAAATTTTAAAACATTAAACAAAATAATTGTTTTTGTGGTTTTCTAACAAATGAACACATTTTTCAAATTTTTTGTCGTGAAAATTAATTATAAAAAACATTCTACCGGGAAGGGAATCGAACTTATGACCTCTTGATCAAAACAAAAAATGACCTTGTGCTTTAACAACCTCGGCCACGATAGAAAGTTTAACAGTCGATGTTATTTTCGAACTTGTTTTTTTTTTCAATTTTCGATCCTAAATTTTAAAACATTAAACAAAATAATTGTTTTTGTGGTTTTCTAACAAATGAACACATATTTCAATTTTTAATGGCGAGAAAATTAATTAAAAAAAAAAATTTACCAGGAAGGGAATCGAACTTATGACCTCTTGATCAAAACAAAAAATGACCTTGTGCTTTAACAACCTCGGCCACGAGAGAAAGTTTAACAGTCGATTTTATTTACGAACGTGTATTTTTTTTCAATATTCGATCCTAAATTTTAAAACATTAAACAAAATAATTGTTTTGTTTTTATTTACGAACGTGTATTTTTTTTCAATTTTCGATCCTTAATGTTAATACATTAAACAAAATAATTGTTTTTGTGGTTTTCTAACAAATGAACACATTTTTCAATTTTTAATGGCGAGAAAATTAATTATAAATAAAATTCTACCGGGAAGGGAATCGAACTTATGACCTCTTGATCAAAACTAAAAATGACCTTTATTTATTATAAATTATTTACGAACGTGTTTTTTTTTTCAATTTTCAATCCTAAATTTTAAAACATTAAACAATAAAATTGTTTTTGTGGTTTTCTAACAAATGCACACATTTTTAAATTTTTAATGGCGAGAAAATTAATTATAAAAAAAATTCTACCAGGAAGGGAATCGAACCTCTTGATCAAAACAAAAAATGACCTTGTGCTTTAACAACCTCGGCCACGAGAGAAAGTCTAACAGTCGATGTTATTTACGAACGTGTATTTTTTTTTCAATTTTCGATGCTAAATTTAAAAACATTAAACAAAATAATTGTTTTGTTTTTATTTACGAACGTGTATTTTTTTTCAATTTTTGATCCTAAATTTTAAAACATTAAACAAAATAATTGTTTTGTTTTTATTTACGAACGTGTATTTTTTTTCAATTTTCGATCCTTAATTTAAAAACATTAAACAAAATTTTTTGTGGTTTTCTAACAAATGAACACATTTTTAAATTTTTAATGGCGAGAAAATTAATTATAAAAAAAATTCTACCGGGAAGGGAATCGAACTTATGACCTCTTGATCAAAACAAAAAAATGACCTTGTGCTTTAACAACCTCGGCCACGAGAGAAAGTTTAACAATCGATGTTATTTACGAACGTGTTTTTTTTTTTCAATTTTCGATCCTAAATTTTAAAACATTAAACAAAATAATTGTTTTTGTGGTGTTCTAACAAATGAATACATTTTTCAATTTTTAATGGCAAGAAAAATTAATTATAAAAAAAATTCTACCAGGAAGGGAATCCAACTTATGACCTCTTGATCAAAACAAAAAATGACCTTGTGCTTTAACAACCTCGGCCAAGAGAGAAAGTTTTAACAGTCGATGTTATTTACGAACGTGTTTTTTTTTCAATTTTCGATCCTAAATTTTAAAACATTGAACAAAATAATTGTTTTTGTGGTTTTCTAACAAATGAACACATTTTTCAATTTTTAATGGCGAGAAAATTAATTATAAAAAAATTCTACCAGGAAGGGAATCGAACTTATGACCTCTTGATCAAAACAAAAAATGACCTTGTGCTTTAACAACCTCGGCCACTAGAGAAAGTCTAACAGTCGATGTTATTTACGAACGTGTATTTTTTTCAATTTTCGATCCTAAATTTTAAAACATTGAACAAAATAATTGTTTTTGTGGTTTTCTAACAAATGAACGCATTTTTCAATTTTTAATGGCGAGAAAATTAATTATAAAAAAATTCTACCAGGAAGGGAATCGAACCTCTTGATCAAAACAAAAAATGACCTTGTGCTTTAAAAACCTCGGCCACGAGAGAAAGTCTAACAGTCGATGTTATTTACGAACGTGTATTTTTTTTTCAATTTTCGATCCTAAATTTTAAAACATTAAACAAAAAAATTGTTTTGTTTTTATTTACGAACGTGTATTTTTTTTCAATTTCCGATCCTAAATTTAAAATCATTAAACAAAATAATTGTTTTTGTGGTTTTCTAACAAATGAACGCATTTTTCAATTTTTAATGGCGAAAAATTAATTATAAAAAAAATTCTACCGAGAAGGGAATCGAACTTATGACCTCTTGATCAAAACAAAAAATGACCTTGTGCTTTAACAACCTCGGCCACGAGATAAAGTTTAACAATCGATGTTATTTACGACCCTGTATTTTTTTTTCAATTTTCAATCCTGAATTTTAAAACATTAAACAATAAAATTGTTTTTGTGGTTTTCTAACAAATGAACACATTTTTCAATTTTTAATGGCGAGAAAATTAATTATAAAAATAATTCTACCAGGAAGGGAATTGAACTTATGACCTCTTGATCAAAACTAACAATGACCTTGTGCTTTAACAACCTCGGCAACGAGAGAAAGTTTAACAGTCGATGTTATTTACGAACGTGTTTTTTTTTCAATTTTCAATCCTAAATTTTAATTCATTAAACAATAAAATTGTTTTTGTGGTGTTCTAACAAATGAACACATTTTTCAATTTTTAATGGCGAGAAAATTAATTATAAAAAAAATTCTACCAGGAAGGGAATCGAACCTCTTGATCAAAAGAAAAAATGACCTTGTGCTTTAACAACCTCGGCCACGAGAGAAAGTCTAACAGTCGATGTTATTTACGAACGTGTATTTTTTTTCAATTTTCGATCCTAAATTTAAAAACATTAAACAAAATAATTGTTTTGTTTTTATTTACGAACGTGTATTTTTTTTTAATTTTTGATCCTAAATTTTAAAACATTAAACAAAATAATTGTTTTGTTTTTATTTACCAACGTGTATTTTTTTTCAATTTTCGATCCTAAATTTAAAAACATTAAACAAAATAATTGTTTTTGTGGTTTTCTAACAAATGAACACATTTTTCAATTTTTAATGGCGAGAAAATTAATTATAAAAAAAATTCTACCGGGAAGGGAATCGAACTTATGACCTCTTGAACAAAACAAAAAATGACCTTGTGCTTTAACAACCTCGGCCACGAGAGAAAGTTTAACAGTCGATTTTATTTTCGAACTTGTTTTTTTTTCAATTTTCGATCCTAAATTTTAAAACATTAAACAAAATAATTGTTTTTGTGGTTTTCTAACAAATGAACACTTTTTTCAATTTTTAATGGCGAGAAAATAAATTATAAAAAAAATTAACCAGGAAGGGAATCGAACTTATGACCTCTTGATCAAAACAAAAAATGACCTAGTGCTTTAACAACCTCGGCCACGAGTTAAAGGTTAACAGTCGATGTTTTTTACGAACGTGTTTTTTTTTCAATTTTCGATCCTTTAATTTTAAAAACATTAAACAAAATAATTGTTTTGTTTTTATTTATGAACGTGTATTTTTTTTTAATTTTTGATCCTAAATTTTAAAACATTAAACAAAATAATTGTTTTGTTTTTATTTACGAACGTGTATTTTTTTTCAATTTTCGATCCTAAATTTCAAAACATTAAACAAAATAATTGTTTTTGTGGTTTTCTAACAAATGAACACATTTTTTAATTTTTAATGGCGAGAAAATTAATTATAAAAAAAATTCTACCGGGAAGGGAATCGAACTTATGACCTGTTGATCAAAACAAAAAATGACCTTGTGCTTTAACAACCTCGGCCACGAGAGAAAGTTTAACAGTCGATGTTATTTTCGAACTTGTTTTTTTTTTTCAATTTTCGATCCTAAATTTTAAAACATTAAACAAAATAATTGTTTTTGTGGTTTTCTAAACAATAACACATTTTTCAATTTTTAATGGCGAGAAAAATTAATTATAAAAAAAATTCTACCGGGAAGGCAATCGAACTTAAGACCTCTTGATCAAAACAAAAAATGACCTTGTGCTTTAACAACCACGGCCACGAGAATGTTAAACAGTCGATGTTATTTACGAACGTGTTTTTTTTTCAATTTTCGATCCTAAATTTAAAAACATTAAACAAAATAATTGTTTTTGTGGTGTTCTAACAAATGAATACATTTTTCAATTTTTAATGGCGAGAAAAATTAATTATAAAAAAAATTCTACCAGGAAGGGAATTGAACTTATGACCTCTTGATCAAAAAAAAAAATGACCTTGTGCTTTAACAACCTCGGCCAAGAGAGAAAGTTTAACAGTCGATGTTATTTACGAACGTGTTTTTTTTTCAATTTTCGATCCTTTAATTTTAAAAACATTAAACAAAATAATTGTTTTTGTGGTGTTCTAACAAATGAATACATTTTTCAATTTTTAATGGCGAGAAAAATTAATTATAAAAAAATTTTACCTGGAAGGGAATCGAACTTATGACCTCTTGATCAAAACAAAAAATGACCTTATGCTTTAACTACCTCGGCAACGAGAAAATGTTTAACAGTCGATGTTATTTACGAACGTGTTTTTTTTTTTCAATTTTCGATCCTAAATTTTAAAACATTAAACAAAATAATTGTTTTTTTGGTTTTCTAACAAATGAACACATTTTTCAATTTTTAATGGCGAGAATATTAATTATAAAAAAATTCTACCAGGAAGGGAATCCAACTTATGACCTCTTGATCAAAACAAAAAATGACCTTGTGCTTTAACAACCTCGGCCACGAGAGAAAGTTTAACAGTCGATTTTATTTACGAACGTGTATTTTTTTTTCAATTTTCGATCCTAAATTTTAAAACATTAAAAAAAACAAAATAATTGTTTTGTTTTTATTTACGAACGTGTATTTTTTTTCAATTTTCGATCCTACATTAAACAAAATAATTGTTTTTGTTGTTTTCTAACAAATGAACACATTTTTCAATTTTTAATGGCGAGAAAATTAATTATAAATAAAATTCTACCGGGATGGGAATCGAACTTATGACCTCTTGATCAAAACTAAAAATGACCTTGTGCTTTAAACAACCTCGGCAACGAGAGAAAGTTTAACAGTCGATGTTATTTACGAACGTGTTTTTTTTTCAATTTTCGATCCTAAATTTTAAAACATTAAACAAAATAATTGTTTTTTTGTTTTTCTAACAAATTAACACATTTTTTAATTTTTAATTGCGAGAAAATTAATTATAAAAAAATTTCTACCAGGAAGGGAATCGAACTAATGACCTCTTGATCAAAACAAAAAATGACCTTGTGCTTTAACAACCTCGGCCAAGAGAGAAAGTTTAACAGTCGATGTTATTTACGAACGTGTTTTTTTTTCAATTTTCGATCCAAAATTTTAAAACATTAAACAAAATAATTGTTTTTGTGGTTTTCTAACAAATGAACACATTTTTCAAATTTTTTGTCGTGAAAATTAATTATAAAAAACATTCTACCGGGAAGGGAATCGAACTTATGACCTCTTGATCAAAACAAAAAATGACCTTGTGCTTTAACAACCTCGGCCACGATAGAAAGTTTAACAGTCGATGTTATTTTCGAACTTGTTTTTTTTTTCAATTTTCGATCCTAAATTTTAAAACATTAAACAAAATAATTGTTTTTGTGGTTTTCTAACAAATGAACACATATTTCAATTTTTAATGGCGAGAAAATTAATTAAAAAAAAAAATTTACCAGGAAGGGAATCGAACTTATGACCTCTTGATCAAAACAAAAAATGACCTTGTGCTTTAACAACCTCGGCCACGAGAGAAAGTTTAACAGTCGATTTTATTTACGAACGTGTATTTTTTTTCAATATTCGATCCTAAATTTTAAAACATTAAACAAAATAATTGTTTTGTTTTTATTTACGAACGTGTATTTTTTTTCAATTTTCGATCCTTAATGTTAATACATTAAACAAAATAATTGTTTTTGTGGTTTTCTAACAAATGAACACATTTTTCAATTTTTAATGGCGAGAAAATTAATTATAAATAAAATTCTACCGGGAAGGGAATCGAACTTATGACCTCTTGATCAAAACTAAAAATGACCTTGTGCTTTAAAAACCTCGGCCACGATAGAAAGTTTAACAGTCGATGTTATTTTCGAACTTTTTTTTTTTTTCAATTTTCGATCCTAAATTTTAAAACATTAAACAAAATAATTGTTTTTGTGGTTTTCTAACAAATGAACACATATTTCAATTTTTAATGGCGAGAAAATTAATTAAAAAAAAAATATACCAGGAAGGGAATCGAACTTATGACCTCTTGATCAAAACAAAAAATGACCTTGTGCTTTAACAACCTCGGCCACGAGAGAAAGTTTAACAGTCGATGTTATTTTCGAACTTGTTTTTTTTTCAATTTTCGATCCAAAATTTTAAAACATTAAACAAAATAATTGTTTTGTTTTTATTTACGAATGTGTATTTTTTTTCAATTTTCGATCCTAAATTTAAAAACATTAAACAAAATAATTGTTTTTGTGGTTTTCTTCAAATGAACACATTTTTCAATTTTTAATGGCGAGAAAATTAATTATAAAAAAAATTCTACCGGGAAGGGAATCGAACTTATGACCTCTTGATCAAAACAAAAAATGACCTTGTGCTTTAACAACCTCGGCCACGAGAGAAAGTTTAACAGTCGATGTTATTTTCGAACTTTTTTTTTTTTCAATTTTCGATCCTAAATTTTAAAACATTAAACAAAATAATTGTTTTTGTGGTTTTCTAAACAATAACACATTTTTCAATTTTTAATGGCGAGAAAATTAATTATAAAAAAAATTAACCAGGAAGGGAATCGAACTTATGACCTCTTGATCAAAATAAAAAATGACCTAGTGCTTTAACAACCTCGGCCACGAGAAAAAGTTTAACAGTCGATGTTATTTACGAACGTGTTTTTTTTTCAATTTTCGATCCTTTAATTTTAAAAACATTAAACAAAATAATTGTTTTTGTGGTGTTCTAACAAATGAATACATTTTTCAATTTTTAATGGCGAGAAAAATTAATTATAAAAAAATTTTACCTGGAAGGGAATCGAACTTATGACCTCTTGATCAAAACAAAAAATGACCTTATGCTTTAACTACCTCGGCAACGAGAAAATGTTTAACAGTCGATGTTATTTACGAACGTTTTTTTTTTCAATTTTCGATCCTAAATTTTAAAACATTAAACAAAATAATTGTTTTTTTGGTTTTCTAACAAATGAACACATTTTTCAATTTTTAATGGCGAGAATATTAATTATAAAAAAATTCTACCAGGAAGGGAATCCAACTTATGACCTCTTGATCAAAACAAAAAATGACCTTGTGCTTTAACAACCTCGGCCACGAGAGAAAGTTTAACAGTCGATTTTATTTACGAACGTGTATTTTTTTTCAATTTTCGATCCTAAATTTTAAAACATTAAACAAAATAATTGTTTTGTTTTTATTTACGAACGTGTATTTTTTTTCAATTTTCGATCCTACATTAAACAAAATAATTGTTTTTGTGGTTTTCTAACAAATGAACACATTTTTCAATTTTTAATGGCGAGAAAATTAATTATAAATAAAATTCTACCGGGATGGGAATCGAACTTATGACCTCTTGATCAAAACTAAAAATGACCTTGTGCTTTAAACAACCTCGGCAACGAGAGAAAGTTTAACAGTCGATGTTATTTACGAACGTGTTTTTTTTTCAATTTTCGATCCTAAATTTTAAAACATTAAACAAAATAATTGTTTTTTTGTTTTTCTAACAAATTAACACATTTTTTAATTTTTAATGGCGAGAAAATTAATTATAAAAAAATTTCTACCAGGAAGGGAATCGAACTAATGACCTCTTGATCAAAACAAAAAATGACCTTGTGCTTTAACAACCTCGGCCAAGAGAGAAAGTTTAACAGTCGATGTTATTTACGAACGTGTTTTTTTTTCAATTTTCGATCCAAAATTTTAAAACATTAAACAAAATAATTGTTTTTGTGGTTTTCTAAAAATGAACACATTTTTCAAATTTTTTGTCGTGAAAATTAATTATAAAAAACATTCTACCGGGAAGGGAATCGAACTTATGACCTCTTGATCAAAACAAAAAATGACCTTGTGCTTTAACAACCTCGGCCACGATAGAAAGTTTAACAGTCGATGTTATTTTCGAACTTGTTTTTTTTTTCAATTTTCGATCCTAAATTTTAAAACATTAAACAAAATAATTGTTTTTGTGGTTTTCTAACAAATGAACACATATTTCAATTTTTAATGGCGAGAAAATTAATTTAAAAAAAAAATTTACCAGGAAGGGAATCGAACTTATGACCTCTTGATCAAAACAAAAAATGACCTTGTGCTTTAACAACCTCGGCCACGAGAGAAAGTTTAACAGTCGATTTTATTTACGAACGTGTATTTTTTTTTCAATTTTCGATCCTAAATTTTAAAACATTAAACAAAATAATTGTTTTGTTTTTATTTACGAACGTGTATTTTTTTTCAATTTTCGATCCTTAATGTTAATACATTAAACAAAATAATTGTTTTTGTGGTTTTCTAACAAATGAACACATTTTTCAATTTTTAATGGCGAGAAAATTAATAATAAATAAAATTCTACCGGGAAGGGAATCGAACTTATGACCTCTTGATCAAAACTAAAAATGACCTTGTGCTTTAAACAACCTCGGCAACGAGAGAAAGTTTAACAGTCGATGTTATTTACGAACGTGTTTTTTTTTCAATTTTCGATCCTAAATTTTAAAACATTAAACAAAATAATTGTTTTTTTGTTTTTCTAACAAATGAACACATTTTTTAATTTTTAATGGCGAGAAAATTAATTATAAAAAAAATTCTACCAGGAAGGGAATCGAACTTATGACCTCTTGATCAAAACAAAAAATGACCTTGTGCTTTAACAACCTCGGCCAAGAGAGAAAGTTTAACAGTCGATGTTATTTACGAACGTGTTTTTTTTTCAATTTTCGATCCAAAATTTTAAAACATTAAACAAAATAATTGTTTTTGTGGTTTTCTAACAAATGAACACATTTTTCAAATTTTTTGTCGTGAAAATTAATTATAAAAAACATTCTACCGGGAAGGGAATCGAACTTATGACCTCTTGATCAAAACAAAAAATGACCTTGTGCTTTAACAACCTCGGCCACGATAGAAAGTTTAACAGTCGATGTTATTTTCGAACTTGTTTCGATCCAAAATTTTAAAACATTAAACAAAATAATTGTTTTGTTTTTATTTACGAATGTGTATTTTTTTTCAATTTTCGATCCTAAATTTAAAAACATTAAACAAAATAATTGTTTTTGTGGTTTTCTAACAAAATTTCAATTAATTATAAAAAAAATTAACCAGGAAGGGAATCGAACTTATGACCTCTTGATCAAAATAAAAAATGACCTTGTGCTTTAACAACCTCGGCCACGAGAGAAAGTTTAACAGTCGATGTTATTTTCGAACTTGTTTTTTTTTCAATTTTCGATCCAAAATTTTAAAACATTAAAAAAAAATAATTGTTTTTGTGGTTTTCTAAACAATAACACATTTTTCAATTTTTAATGGCGAGAAAATTAATTATAAAAAAAATTAACCAGGAAGGGAATCGAACTTATGACCTCTTGATCAAAATAAAAAATGACCTTGTGCTTTAAAAACCTCGGCCACGAGAGAAAGTTTAACAGTCGATGTTATTTTCGAACTTGTTTTTTTTTCAATTTTCGATCCAAAATTTTAAAACATTAAACAAAATAATTGTTTTGTTTTTATTTACGAATGTGTATTTTTTTTCAATTTTCGATCCTAAATTTAAAAACATTAAACAAAATAATTGTTTTTGTGGTTTTCTAACAAATGAACACATTTTTCAATTTTTAATGGCGAGAAAATTAATTATAAAAAAAATTCTACCGGGAAGGGAATCGAACTTATGACCTCTTGATCAAAACAAAAAATGACCTTGTGCTTTAACAACCTCGGCCACGAGAGAAAGTTTAACAGTCGATGTTATTTTCGAACTTTTTTTTTTTTTCAATTTTCGATCCTAAATTTTAAAACATTAAAAAAAAATAATTGTTTTTGTGGTTTTCTAAACAATAACACATTTTTCAATTTTTAATGGCGAGAAAATTAATTATAAAAAAATTAACCAGGAAGGGAATCGAACTTATGACCTCTTGATCAAAATAAAAAATGACCTAGTGCTTTAACAACCTCGGCCACGAGAAAAAGTTTAACAGTCGATGTTATTTACGACCGTGTATTTTTTTTCAATTTTCAATCCTAAATTTTAAAACATTAAAGAATAAAATTGTTTTTGTGGTTTTCTAACAAATGAACACATTTTTCAATTTTTAATGGCGAGAAAATTAATTATAAAAAAAATTCTACCAGGAAGGGAATCGAACTTATGACCTCTTGATCAAAACTAACAATGACCTTGTGCTTTAACAACCTCGGCAACGAGAGAAAGTTTAACAGTCGATGTTATTTACGAACGTGTTTTTTTTTTTTCAATTTTCAATCCTAAATTTTAATTCATTAAACAATAAAATTGTTTTTGTGGTGTTCTAACAAATGAACACATTTTTCAATTTTTAATGGCGAGAAAATTAATTATAAAAAAAATTCTACCAGGAAGGGAATCGAACCTCTTGATCAAAACAAAAAATTACCTTGTGCTTTCACAACCTCGGCCACGAGAGAAAGTCTAACAGTCGATGTTATTTACGAACGTGTATTTTTTTTTCAATTTTCGATCCTAAATTTAAAAACATTAAACAAAATAATTGTTTTGTTTTTATTTACTAACGTGTATTTTTTTTCAATTTTTGATCTTAAATTTTAAAACATTAAACAAAATAATTGTTTTGTTTTTATTTTCGAACGTGTATTTTTTTTAAATTTTCGATCCTTAATTTAAAAACATTAAACAAAATAATTGTTTTTGAGGTTTTCTAACAAATGAACACATTTTTCAATTTTTAATGGCGAGAAAATTAATTATAAAAAAATTCTACCGGGAAGGGAATCGAACTTATGACCTCTTGAACAAAACAAAAAATGACCTTGTGCTTTAACAACCTCGGCCACGAGAGAAAGTTTAACAGTCGATTTTATTTTCGAACTTGTTTTTTTTTTCAATTTTCGATCCTAAATTTTAAAACATTAAACAAAATAATTGTTTTTGTGGCTTTCTAACAAATGAACACATTTTTCAATTTTTAATGGCGAGAAAATAAATTATAAAAAAAATTAACCAGGAAGGGAATCGAACTTATGACCTCTTGATCAAAACAAAAAATGACCTAGTGCTTTAACAACCTCGGCCACGAGTTAAAGGTTAACAGTCGATGTTTTTTACGAATGTGTATTTTTTTTTCAATTTTCGATCCTAAATTTTAAAACATTAAACAAAATAATTATTTTTGTGGTTTTCTAACAAATGAACACATTTTTTAATTTTTAATGGCGAGAAAATTAATTATAAAAAAATTAACCAGGAAGGGAATCGAACTTATGACCTCTTGATCAAAACAAAAAATGACCTAGTGCATTAAAAACCTCGGCCACGAGTTAAAGGTAAACAGTAGATGTTTTTTACGAACGTGTATTTTTTTTTCAATTTTCGATCCTTAATTTTAAAACATTAAACAAAATGCTTGTTTTTATGGTTTTCAAACATATAAACACATTTTTTAATTTTTAATGGCGAGAAAATTAATTATAAAAAAATTCTACCAGGAAGGGAATGGAACTTATGACCTCTTGATCAAAAAAAAAAATGACCTTGTGCTTTAACAACCTCGGCCAAGAGAGAAAGTTTAACAGTCGATTTTATTTACGAACGTGTATTTTTTTCAATTTTCGATCCTAAATTTTAAATCATTAAACAAAATAATTGTTTTTGTGGTTTTCTAACAAATGAACACATTTTTCAAATTTTTTGGCGAGAAAATTAATTATAAGAAACATTCTACCGGGAAGGGAATCGAACTTATGACCTCTTGATCAAAACAAAAAATGACCTTGTGCTTTAACAACCTCGGCCACGAGAGAAAGTTTAACAGTCGATGTTATTTTCGAACTTGTTTTTTTTTTTTCAATTTTCGATCCTTAATTTTAAAACATTAAACAAAATAATTGTTTTTGTGGTTTTCTAACAAATGAACACATATTTCAATTTTTAATGGCGAGAAAATTAATTTAAAAAAAATTTCTACCAGGAAGGGAATCGAATTTATGACCTCTTGATCAAAACAAAAAATGACCTTGTGCTTTAACAACCTCGGCCACGAGAGAAAGTTTAACAGTCGATGTTATTTTCGAACATGTTTTTTTTTCAATTTTCGATCCTAAATTTTAAAACATTAAACAAAATAATTGTTTTGTTTTTATTTACGAACGTGTATTTTTTTTTAAATTTTCGATCCTAAATTTAAAAACATTAAACAAAATAATTGTTTTTGTGGTTTTCTAACAAATGAACACATTTTTCAATTTTTAATGGCGAGAAAATTAATTATAAAAAAAAATCTACCGGGAAGGGAATCGAACTTATGACCTCTTGATCAAAAAAAAAATGACCTTGTGCTTTAACAACCTCGGCAACGAGAGAAAGTTTAACAGTCGATGTTATTTTCGAACTTTTTTTTTTTTTTCAATTTTCGATCCTAAATTTTAAAACATTAAACAAAATAATTGTTTTTGTGGTTTTCTAAACAATATTACATTTTTCAATTTTTAATGGCGAGAAAATTAATTATAAAAAAAATTTACCAGGAAGGGAATCGAACTTATGACCTCTTGATCAATATAAAAAATGACCTAGTGCTTTAACAACCTCGGCCACGAGATAAAGTTTAACAGTTGATGTTATTTACGACCGTGTATTTTTTTTCAATTTTCAATCCTAAATTTTAAAACATTAAACAATAAAATTGTTTTTGTGGTTTTCTAACAAATGAACACATTTTTCAAAATTAATGGCGAGAAAATTAATTATAAAAAAAATTCTACCAGGAAGGGAATCGAACTTATGACCTCTTGATCAAAACTAACAATGACCTTGTGCTTTAACAACCTCGGCAACGAGAGAAAGTTTAACAGTCGATGTTATTTACGAACGTGTTTTTTTTTTCAATTTTCAATCCTAAATTTTAATTCATTAAACAATAAAATTGTTTTTGTGGTGTTCTAACAAATGAACACATTTTTCAATTTTTAATGGCGAGAAAATTAATTATAAAAAAAATTCTACCAGGAAGGGAATCGAACCTCTTGATCAAAACAAAAAATGACCTTGTGCTTTAACAACCTCGGCCACGAGAGAAAGTCTAACAGTCGATGTTATTTACGAACGTGTATTTTTTTTTCAATTTTCGATCCTAAATTTAAAAACATTAAACAAAATAATTGTTTTGTTTTTATTTACGAACGTGTATTTTTTTTCAATTTTTGATCCTAAATTTTAAAACATTAAACAAAATAATTGTTTTGTTTTTATTTTTGAACGTGTATTTTTTTTCAATTTTCGATCCTAAATTTAAAAACATTGAACAAAATAATTGTTTTTGTGGTTTTCTAACAAATGAACACATTTTTCAATTTTTAATGGCGAGAAAATTAATTATTAAAAAAATTCTACCGGGAAGGGAATCGAACTTATGACCTCTTGAACAAAACAAAAAATGACCTTGTGCTTTAACAACCTCGGCCGCGAGAGAAAGTTGAACAGTCGATTTTTATTTTCGAACTTTTTTTTTTTTTCAATTTTCGATCCTAAATTTTAAAACATTAAACAAAATAATTGTTTTTGTGGTTTTCTAACAAATGAACACATTTTTCAATTTTTAATGGCGAGAAAATAAATTATAAAAAAAAATTAACCAGGAAGGGAATCGAACTTATGACCTCTTGATCAAAATAAAAAATGACCTAGTGCTTTAACAACCTCGGCCACGAGTTAAAGGTTAACAGTCGATGTTTTTTACGAACGTGTATTTTTTTTTCAATTTTCGATCCTAAATTTTAAAACATTAAACAAAATAATTGTTTTTGTGGTTTTCTAACAAATGAACACATTTAAATTTTTAATGGCGAGAAAATAAATTATAAAAAAAATTAACCAGGAAGGGAATCGAACTTATGACCTCTTGATCAAACTAAAAAATGACCTAGTGCTTTAACACCCTCGGCAACGAGAGAAAGTTTAACAGTCGATGTTATTTACGAACGTGTTTTTTTTTTAATTTTCGATCCTTAATTTTAAAACATTTAACAAAATAATTGTTTTTATGGTTTTCAAACATATAAACACATTTTTTAATTTTTAATGGCGAGAAAATTAATTATAAAAAAAATTCTACCAGGAAGGGAATCGAACTTAAGACCTCTTGATCAAAACAAAAAATGACCTTGTGCTTTAACAACCTCGGCCAAGAGAGAAAGTTTAACAGTCGATGTTATTTACGAACGTGTTTTTTTTTTAATTTTCGATCCTTAATTTTAATACATTAAACAAAATAATTGTTTTTGTGGTTTTCTAACAAGTGAACACATTTTTCAATTTTTAATGGCGAGATAATTAATTATAAAAAAATTCTACCAGGAAGGGAATCGAACTTATGACCTCATGATCAAAACACAAAAAATGACCTTGTGCTTTAACAACCTCGGCCACGAGAGAAAGTTTAACAGTCGATGTTATTTACGAACGTGTTTTTTTTTCAATTTTCGATCATAAATTTTAAAACATTAAACAAAATAATTGTTTTTGTGGTTTTCTAACAAATGAACACATTTCTCAATTTTTAATGGCGAGAAAATTAATTATAAAAAAAATTTTCCCAGGAAGGCAATCGAACTTATGACCTCTTGATCAAAACAAAAAATTACCTTGTGCTTTAACATCCTCGGCTACGAGAGAAAGTTTAACAGTCGATGTTATTTACGAACGTGTTTCTTTTTTCAATTTTCGATCCCAAAATTTTAAAACATTACAAAAAAGACTTGATTTTGTGGTTTTCTAACAAATGAACACATTTTTCAATTTATTATGGCGAGAAAATTAATTCTAAAAAACATTCTGCATGGAAGGGAATCGAACATATGACCTAATGATCTAAAGGCGAAAATTTCATTTTTCAATTTCATTTCATTTCACAGGCCATGTCATTTACGAATGTATTTCTTTTTTCAATTTTCGATCATAAATTTTAAAACATGAAAGCAAAAAAAACTTCTTTTCGTGGTTTTCTAATAAATTATCAACTTATTACGGCGAGGAAATTAATTGTAAAAAAAATTCTAATACGAAGTTTAATAATCAAACTTAATTCCTCTTGATCTATAGGTTAAAGACCTTGTGCTTTTACGTCCACGGCCACGACATAATGTTTGACAGGTGACGTTATTTACGAACGTGGTTGTTTTTTCAATTTTAGATTCTAAATTTAAAAACATTAAACAAAATACTTCTTTTCGTGGTTTTCTAACAAATGAACACTTTTTTGAAAATTATTAACGCGAGAAAATTAATTCTATACAAAAACCTACATAGAAGCGTTCGAAAATTTAAAAAAGGTTTCTTTTTTCAATTTTCGAACCTATATTTTAAAACATTAAACAAAATACTTCTTTTCGTGGAATTCTAACAAATGAACACATTTTACAATTTATTATGGCGAGAAAATTAATTATAAAAAAAATTCTACCAGGAAGGGAATCGAACTTATGACCTCTTGATCAAAACAAAATATGACCTTGTGCTTTAACATCCACGGCCACGAGGGAAAGTTTAACAGTCGATGTTATTCACGAACCAGTTTCTTTTTTCAATTTTCGATCCTAAATTTTAAAACATTAAAGAGAATACTTTTTTTCGTGGATTTATAACAAATGATTTATTTTTCAATGGATTAAGGCGAGAAAATTAATTCTAAAAAACATTCTGCATAGAAGGGAATCGAACATATGACCTAATGATCTAAAGGCGCAAATTTCATTTTTCAATTATCGACTTTAACGTCCACGGCCTCGAGAGAATGTTTAACAGGCGATGTTATTTACGAATGAATTTTTCTTTTTTCAATTTTCGATCCTAAATTTTAAAACATGAAAGCAGAAAAAACTTCTTTACGTGGTTTTCTAATAAATTATCAACTTATTAAGGCGAGGAAATTAATTGTAAAAAATATTCTAATACGAAGTCTAATAATATCGACGTCAACGTCGATATTATTAGACGTATCTAACGTCCACGGCCACGACATAAAGTTATTTACGAACGTGGCTGTTTTTTCAATTTTAGATTCTAAACATAAAAACAATAAAATAAAATATTTCTTTTCGAGGTTTTCTAACAAATGAACATATTTTTCAAATAATTAACGCGAGAAAATTAATTCTAAACAAAAACCTACATAGAAGCGTTCGAAAATTTAAAAAAGATTTCTTTTTTCAATTTTCGAACCTATATTTAAAAACATTAAACAAAATACTTCTTTTCGTGGTTTTCTAACAAATGAACACATTCTTCAATTTATTATGGCAAGAAAATGTATTATTAACAAAAATCTACCACGAAGGGAATTTTACTTATGACCTAAAGGCGTAAAGACCTTGTGCTTCATTTCATGCTTTTGTACACGGACACGAGGGAAAGTTTAACATGCGATGTTATTTACGAACGTGGTTCTTTTTTCAATTTTCGATCCTTAAATTTAAAACATTAAACAAATACTTCTTTTAGTGGATATCTAACAAATGAACACATTCTTCAATTTATTAATGCGGAAAAATTAATTGTAAAAATAATCTACCAAGAAGGTAATCGAACTTATGACCTCTTGATCTAAAGGCGTAAAGACATTGTGCTTTAACGTCCACGGCCACGAGAGAAAGTTTAACTGGCGATTTTTTTTACGAACGTGTTACTTTTTTCAATTTTTGATCCTCAATTTTAAAACATTAAACAAAATACTTCTTTTCGTGGTTTTCTAACAAATGAACACATTTTAATATTTAATAATGTATTTTCGTGGTTTTCTAACAAATGATTTTAATATAAATAGTTAGAAAAAAAATTCTACCACGAAGAGAAACGAACTTATGACCTCTTGATCAAAACAAAAATTAACCTTGTGCTTTAACAACCTCGGCCACGAGAGAAAGTTTAACAGTCGATGTTATTTACGAACGTGTTTCTTTTTTCAATTTTCGATCCTTAATTTTAAAACATTACACAAAATACTTGTTTTTGTGGTTTTCTAACAAATGAACACATTTTTTAAATTTATTATGGCGAGAAAATTATTATTAAAAAAATTCTACCAGGAAGGGAATCGAACTTATGACCTCTTGATCAAAGCAATAAATGACCTTGTGCTTTAACAACCTCGGCCACGAGAGAGAGTTTAACAGTCGATGTTTTTTACGAACGTGTATCTTTTTTCATTTTTCGACAGAAAGTTTAACAGTTTCTTCTTTACGTGTTCTTTACGTTCGTGTGTCTTTCGTACGTGAACTTTAGGAACGTGTTTCTTTTTTCAATTTTCGATCCTAAATTTTAAAACATTACACAAATTACTTTTTTTTGGTTCTCTAACAAATAATTACATACTTCCATTTAATATGGCGAGAAAATTAATTATAAAAAAAATTCTACCAGTAATGGAATCGAACTTATGACCTCTTTATCAAAACAAAAAATGACCTTGTGCTTTAACATCCTCGGCCACGAGAAAAGGTTTAACAGTCGATGTTATTTACGAACGCGTTTCCTTTTCCAATTTTCGATCCTTATTTTTAAAACATTGAACAAAATACTTGTTTTTGTGGTTATCTAACAAATGAACACATATTTCAATTTATAATGGCGAGAAAATTAATTATAAAAAAAATTCTACCAGTAAGGGAATCGAACTTATGACCTCTGAAGAGAAAGTTTTACAACCATTTTTTTTTCGAAGTCGTTTTTAACCGAACTTTTATCAATTTTACTATCCTATATTTTAAAACATTAAACAAAAAACTTCTTTTCGAGGTTTTCTAATAAATTAACACATTTTTCAACTTATTAAGGCGAGGAAATTAATTGTAAAAAAAATTCTACTACGAAGGAAATCGAACTTATGACCTCTTGATCTGTAGGCTTAAAGACCTTGTGCTTTAACGTCCACGGCCACGAGAGAAAGTTAAACAAGTGATGTTATTTACAAACGTGTTTCTTTATTCATTTTTCGATCCTAAATTTTAAAATATTAAACAAAAAACATATTTTTTTGTGGTTTTCTATCAAATGAACACAATTTTCAATTTATTAATGCGAGAAAATTAATTCTAAAAACATTCTACATAGACGCGACCGATAATTCAAAAAAGGTTTCTTTTTTCTTTTTTCTATCCTTAATTTTAAGTCATTAAACAAAATGCTTCTTTTCGTGGTTTTTTAACAAATGAACACATTTTTCAATTTATTAATGCGAGAAAATTAATTCTAAAAAAATTCTAATACGAAGGGAATCGAACTTGATCTAAATACGTAAAGACCTTTATGCTCTCACGGCCGTCCACGGCCACGTGAGAAAGTTTAATAGTCGATGTTACGAACGTTTCTTTTTTCAATTTTCGATCATATATTTTAAAATATTAAACAAAATACTGCTTTTTGTGGTTTTCTAAGAAATGAACACATTTTTCAATTCATTAAGGCGAGAAAATTAATTCTAAAAAAAATTCTACCAGGAAGGGAATCGAACTTATGACCTCTTCATCTAAACATGTAATGACCTTGTGCTTGAACATCCACGGCCACGAGAGAAAGTTTAACAGACGATGTTCTTTACGAACGTGTTTCTTTTTTCAATTTTCGATCCTAAATTTTAAGTCATTGAACAAAATACTTCTTCTCGTGCTTTTTTAACAAATGAACACATTTTTTAATTTATTAATGCGACAAAATTAATTCGAAAAAAATTCTAATACGAAGGGAATCGAACTAATGATCTAAGTTTTGATCTAAAGATTTCTGCTTTAACGTCCTCGGCCACGAGAGAAAGTTTAACAGGCGATGTTATTTACGAACGTTTCTTTTTTCAATTTTTGATCCTAAATTTTAAAACATTTCGGTGTAATCTTAAGGCGTAATGTCCTTGTGCTTTAACGTCCACGGCCACGGCCACGTGTTTAACATGCAATGTCATTTACGTATGATTTTTTTCCCATTTGTGATCTTATATTTAAAAATATTAAAGAAATTACTTCTTTCGTCGTTTTCTAACATGAAAATATTTTTTAATTTAATATGTCGAGAGAAAAATTTTCTAAAAAAATTTTACGAACGGAATAGAACCTATTACCTTCTAACGGCTTAAAGACCGCGGGCACGAGAGATACTTTAACAGGCGATTTATTTACGCAAGCGTTTTTTTTCAATTTGAGATATTAAATATTAAAACATTTTATAAATATCCTTTTCGTGGTTTTTTACAGATGAACACATTGCTAATTTATTATGGCGGGAAAAAATATTTAAAAAAAATTCTACCAACAGGAGAATCTATGACCTTATCATCTTAAAGGGTAAAGTCAGTGTTCTTTGGCCTCCATGGCCACGAGCATTGTAAGGTTCATGGCCACGAGATATTTTAACAGGCAATGTTATTTACGCACGTTTTTTTTTCAATATTAGATCTTAAATTTTAATACACTAATTAAATTACTTCTTTTCGTCGCTTTCTAACATATGAAAACATTTTTCAAATATAACTTATCTTTATCTTATCTCGAACTTATCGTTCTAAGGGCGTAAAGAACTTGTGATTCCACGGCCACGAGAGAAGGTTTAACAGGCGATGTCATTTACGCACGTAACAGATAAACACATTTTTCAATTAATCATGGCGAGAAAAATTATTCTAAAAAAATTCTACCAACAACCTATGACCTTTCGATGCAAAATCGTAAAGACCTTGTTCTTTAACGTCAATGACCACGAGAAATATTTCAACAGGCAATATATTTTATATACGTAAGTGTTTTTTATTTATTTATGATCGTTGTAAAACATGAAACAAATTGTTTTCGTGTTTTTCTATGAACAAATTAGATTTTGACTGAACATTTCCATTTTATAGGGATATTTGTTCACTTTTCTTCTAATTTAAATGTAAATGTTTAACTCAAACGCTGCTAATTCAATCGTTTTGAGGATACAGAAAATCCTAAAAGTACTTATAGGTTCATAAAATTACAAGAACATGTAACGATGGACCTTACCTATATGGTTGTTAAATAGTGGTGGAAAGGAATTGATAATCATAATATAGTGAAAACTGGATTCGGATTTCAGATTATATAAAAAAAGATAAGGATTCAAGTCTCTGACTCTTTGAAATTCTGAATTCGACCCACCACTACCCAAAAATGTTTTGGATAGTGGTGGGCATTCTTAATGTTTAGCATTCCATTTGCAATGGTAGCAGCTTCCTATCTAGAGCCCAATCTATCTCTCTTCCAAAATCTGGGCAAGTTGAATTAATGAATGAAGAGCCAGTTATAAAGGTTATTAACAATTCAACCTTTATTTACACGGGAGTGGCATTGGCCTGGCATTTGCCCGTAGTGAAGGGAAACCCGCAAAACCTTCACAGACCGCCTTAACAATCATATTACATATTCTCATTCACATTTGGTATTATAGTTTGAGAAACATTTAAAATTTGTGGAATACATGTACAATAAAGTACGCTGTCATTGTCCATGGACATACTACAATGACAATACTCATGAGCAGTACGAAATGTGGTGGACAAGCTCCCTGCCGAATGGGTTGAAACCGTAACCTTGGAAAGCCTGCCTACCTCCCAACTAAACCACTTCTCTCTTCACAGATGGATGAGACATTCAAAATACAATGATCCATTACACAAATACAAATGACAAATAGCAAATGTCTGAGAACATTAACATATTGAAAGAAATTTCAGTATGTTCTCTTGATACAGCAGCAAATACAAAACCACCATAAAAAGTAATAGAAGGGTGAAAAAGCTCCCGCCGAAGGGGTTCGAACCACAACCTTGGAAAGCCCACCCACCCTTCTACTACAACTAAAAGCAGCACGAAAAATATACCACCATTAAAATAGATTGCATACCACACTCATGCTCCAAACATTTACAGAGCTTTTTATTTGTTCTTTACAAATTGTGTGTGGTAAAAGTAAAGTGGGAGTGCCTGCCACCTATTCATTGCTGGCCTTGTATCACTGCTCCAACTATATCAAACGTGGATCAAACGTGGTGTCTATGACCACCTGAGCTACTCAACTTTCTGCCTAATCCTGGATTATGTGCATAGTATCACATGGTGATTTGCTCATGCACAAAATTTCATCATTCACACACTCAGCATTTCATTCGACCAGGTTAGTAAGGTGCACCTTCTACTACAACTACACCAAGCCATACAACTACAGTCAATATGACCATGCATTCATTCACACATTCACACACCAACCCTACCTAGCATTGCTTTTGGTCTCTACTCACTAAAAAATTCCTGTCCAAGTTGTTTCAGCTCATGTTTCAGCTAAGGAAAATACTGGCCAGTATTTTCAGATCATATATATTGCATGATCTGAGCTCTCAGACTAAATGTGGTGATTGTTGGTTGTTGTGTTTTTAGTGCATGTTTCCATCAAGAAGAATTACACATAGCTGAGAATTCATTCTTAAATGATCACAGTGAATATGATACAAACATGATAATATACTATCAAAAGTTATATAACTGTGTATATAATCTTTGTTACATAAATTCATTCTTCTTCCTTCCGTGAGGGTCGATTTCTTCTCTGGTCATCTTCTTCACATCCTGGTGAGGCCTTTGAAGACTCGTCATATTTTCAGATCCTAAAAATAGCCAGGGTAATGATTAGGATATAACAATGTAACAGTCCCACAATATATGTAAACACATACAAAATTTGCAACAAAGTAACAAGATATGCATGCAAGGGACACATCAAGGCAATCAAATCATTTTTTTGTTGTTGCCCTATAGTAAGCTGGTGCATTTCAAAAATGGAAAAATGCTAATAAAATTATGAAGTATTTGCTAATAAAATAGTCTTTAAGAGCATGGTGCTGCTCTTCATTCATTTTGCCACTTGGATGGCAATTTTTGCCATCCAAGTGGCAAACACCTTTTACCCTTGTAACCTTGATTTATCTCATACAGAACATACATAGATGAGAAAGCATGTGTAGTACCTGGAGTAGCAGGTAGAGAAAACTGTGGGCAGTGTTATACAGAGGAGTAAAATAGGGTTTTCTATTCTGTTTTAGCCAATAAATATTTTTCAACTTCAATGCTGATGAAACGGTAGAAGCCTAAAATAGGACTGAAGCCTAAAATATGTAGGTATGGAATTAATGAACTCTGAAAGATTTGAAGATTTCAGAGATTAGCCAGCCATTTGGCCAAATGATTCAGTCATTGTTCATATAAGCTCTATGCATATGCACAAGTAACCAAAATTAATGAGATCAGTTGTGAAAGTAACACTAAATAAAGTAACTAGAAATTAATCAGCAAATAGAAGATAAGTTCTGAAAGGAAGATGAGGTCTACCAGGATAAATTCAAGTAGAAAGGTTGCAACAATAACATATGTAGATAGACACCGAAGGTGTACCCAGGTAACAATTGTGAGGAAACTGGATTCATCAGAAAAGAGATAAGGAGAAGGTAAGCTCCAGCCAAAGACATAGTCCAATAGGTGCAATTGCCCCCTCCCTCAAGACTTTTTATTTATTTTTTCATAGACCTAAAACTAAAAGCCAAAATTAGTTTATGCTTTGAAGTACGATGGTAGGCATATGTCTTACGCTAAATAAGAGTTTCTTTTTCATATTACACAGATGTAGTTTGTCACAATTTCCCGGGGCGAAACCGCCAAACTACCCTTTTCCTCGGAAGTATTCCATACCTCCTGTGCCAGTGGTTTCCCCCCTGCCCTCCCCCCTCCCCCACAAACATCTGGTCTGGAGCTTACCCTGGCCAAAGAAGCATTTAAATCAAAGGAAAGTAACGGGAAGATAATTAACCTATGAAGAAACTTTCTGTGGAAACTCTTCGTTGTATGGTTCTGAAACTTAGCCAATGAGGATGTGCAGAGATTGAAGGCTTTTGAGATATAGATTTTGGAGAAAGGATGAAGAAGACAGAGTAAGCTCTAATAAGGATGAAAAGTGAAGAGGTGTTGCATAAGGTGGAGGAGAAAATGAGGCTGGTTTGAAGGAGGTTTGAGGTTTAAAGGAGGCACAGGAAATGACTGGATGAGTAATGAGGAATTAGGGGCTGTTAAAGCAGGAGAAATTTCAGCAAGATTGTAGATTGATAACGTAGAAGATGGGATTTTGGACACAGTAGAGGAATGTAGAAGTTATAAAGGGTTTCTGATAAAGATACCATAAGGCAAGGAGTGTCTCGTCATTTTAGTTGCATCATTTTCGCCATGCATGCGAAGATTTTAAAGAATTCACATTTCGGGCTTTCTCCCGCAATTGTCCATAATTCATGGGGAGATATTTCGCCAGCGTTAAAGTCGGCTCCTTCAGGACGGAAGTGTCTAAACGAGCATGCTATAGCATGCTCGTTTAGGCATATATATCGTTTAGGTATACCTGATGCAACCATGGGCTTGGCAATCAAAGGGCAAAGGTGCCACGGAGTGAAAAAGTGCAGAATAATGCGTTCTCAACTAATGTGCCTGTCTGAGGCGGCGAATTGTTTTTACGAATTCCAGGGATCAAAATTCTTCAAACATTGCGAGACCAACCTTTTCGTTATATTGTCTCTCATTCAAGTTTGTATGTATTTCTTGTAAGTTTGCAAAGCAAGTTCTTTCACTTTATAATTATTTCACCTCTTCCACACACTTTTAAAACCTACACTTTGTATTTTTCCTATAGCAAAGTAACTTTATTTTTAACGGCGCTATTGAATGAGTGGTCGTGAATTCTGTATGTTAGGTTGAGTGACTTATCCACATTTTGTGAGGACTGATGTAATAGTATCGTTGTCCGTAACATTTAAATTTCCCAATCCAATTCAATAAAAGAGGGATGCAGGTAAATAAGGTTTTAGATAAATGACCCTAGTAATTGGTGTGAACATGAGTGGTTGCCGTAAGCATGAGAGAATAAAGAGGTGCACGCAGACAGATAAGTCATTGAATCTAGCTTCCTTTCCATCCTGGCATTCCCTCAACCATATATACAGGCGTTACCAGATCGCGGAAAGAATTGGCGGAAGGGAGCTGATAAATCCATACCCAGACAGCACATGAAATTTTGTATCCGTATACGACGGTGGACAAACAGGATACAAGAATTGCCATATGAAATGTTCGCAAGAGAATTTTATGAATATGCAAGCACTAGTTCTCGAGAGAATGCACTAGTTCTTTTAATATTTAAAAGCTAGTGGAAAAATGTGGATGACATCGGCTATTTGGTATTCCTGCGCGCCTACCAGTTGTATCCTTTCGTACACGGTTCGTAGCTGATATTTGACTAATAATTATCGCGTTCGTACACGGTTTGGTATTGGATCGTATCTAGATGCGAAAGGATACAACGGGTACTAGTATCCAGTTCGTCACTGGATGGTATCTGCATACGAATTAGATACGACGGAATCTGTGCTATCTGGGTAGTTAATTATGTTAAATAAATCGCCAAATGATGTAGTAAAAATATAATGGCAATAAAAATACACATAGCTTCGAATAAATATAAGATGTGCCTCATAGCCTCATACAAATAGATAGAACTCATAGCCTCATACAAATTTTACAATACCCCCAAGATTGCTCCCCTGGATCAGCTCCTGCTTCAGATAGCATAATTTATCTCCAAAAACCGTTAACGGAGGTACAATTTTCATCGGTATCATTCTCCACGATCTCTACATTCCACCTGTCCAAAAACTTTTTGCCATTTAGTGACGAAAAGTGGATAGTTTTCCAAACTGACGGCTATATGGAAAATATGCCGAATCACGCCCCATTTGTCATCAAGTAATTAGAATGAAATCATATTTCCTCCAAAGTTCGCATATTTATCTAACGATATGGAAGACGCCACAAATAACGAATGACCTGCGAAGGATTTCTTTGGAAATGGGCGGAATCCCTTGCTCTATTTACCTATGATTGAGCAATAAAGAGATTTGAAGTGGGGTCGTGCCGGCTACCGTCTTAAATGACTATCTTAAGCGTCCATACTAGTTGCTCGTCTCTACTGACCGCGGAGAAAGAAAATTAAATTCTTCCAGAAAAATTCACAACTTTGGCTTTATTTGAGTTTTCTAAATGGGCTGTAATTTTTCCAACACTATGATTGCCAAATTTACATCATTTCCACAGGAAACTGGAGGTGATAGTTATTATACGGTTGGCATTTTCTTTTTATGTTTATGATGCAAAGGCATTTTTTAATAATTCTTTCACAAATAACGACCAAAAAATCGTTGTCAAAGGCCACAAAAGTTAGAGAAAACAAAAAAAACATTTTTTAAGGATTTATTGAAAAGGTTTGAAAATACAAAACTCAGAAATCTACATACTACCCCGCAAGCCGCCTCAATAGGCGTGTGGCGGGGGGTGTTAGGACACCAGCCGTTTACAAATAAAAAGGAAACGCTCTAATGAAATTACACCTTGCATTTATCCCTTATTGTTCGGGGGAAAAACGAATTCCCATACCTACCTGTTCGGCAAAATATCTCTCTTAATTTATCGTTTCTGTCGGACCTGGAAATATAGTGGGGTTCTAATATGATATTCTCCGTGTCGCTCTGAAAGATATCTATTCTCAATTGCTCAAGCAATCTAAGCCTAGCGCGCAGCCTCCGAGTCTCTAGCGGCTCCCAGCCTAATTCGTTTAACAAATGTGTAACGCTGTCTGTACGGCCGTAGCTTTTTTTGACGAATCTGCACCGGATCCCATATGCTTGCTGCATATTCAAGGTGTGGCCGGACGAGTGCGAAATAGCACCTCTCTTTTACTTTTTCATCTGAGAATCTTCCCACAATACGCTTGACGAATCCTAGCTTCTTCAGAGCTCTGCCACAAATATTTCTCATATGTGTTCCCCACGATAGGTTTGAGATAATCGTAACTCCCAGATACTTAACTTCATCTGTCGCCTTTTATATTAACGCCATCCACAGCATATACACGGGGATAGTTGGACGACCTCCGCAAGAAATGTACCGCCGTGCGCTCAGATTAAGTTCGAGTCCCCACTCTTGGCTCCACACATGAACGTTGTTTAAATCCGATGATAGAATTTCAAAGTCAGAGTGATCACTAATTTCGCGATATATGACAGCGTCGTCAGCAAATAACCGTATTTTACTGCTACTTCGAGAGCATAGGTCATTTATGTATATTATGAACAAAAGGGGGCCGATTACGCTTCCTTGTGGCACACCTGAGCCTACATCAGAGCTAATTACGTCAAGAACTACTTTTTGCTTACGATCACTCAGAAAGTCGCGTTACTACGGTTTCGTTCAGCCAGCATGACTGTAATTTGTATAAAAGTTTGTTGTGAGGTACCGTGTCGAAAGCTTTCTTAAAATCTAGGAATAATTCGTCCACTTGTGTTTTCGATTCACCAGAGTTGAGAACGTCATGAAGAAAGAGCGCGAGCTGTGTTTCACATGATCTACCTCTCAGAAAGCCGTGCTGACAGCCATGAAGGAAGTTACGACTGTCCAGGAACGTCATGATATTGCTAACGACGATATGTTCGAGTATCTTGCCTATAATCGACGTTAATGAAATTGGTCGATAGTTCCCTGGGTCATGTCTGTTTCCCTTTTTGAAAATCGGTGTAACGTTTGCAATTTTCCAGTCTATTGGTATATTTCCTTCAGACAATGACTTCTTGAATATTATGTGAACGGTGCGATCTGTGGCGCTAATTCCTTGAGGACACGCGCGGGTATTCCCTCCGGACCGGATATTTACTATTTTTTATCGACTGAAGCTGTTTAGTTATCCCATCGCATTGAATAGTGATTTCTTTCATCGGTTCCTCAGTGAATGAAATGTCAAAATTACATGCAGTGTCGTCTGTAGTGTATACACTTTCGAAGTGGGAATTTAACGTGTTGGCTTTGTGAAAATTATCGGTGACAAGTTTGCCATCTTTATCAAATATCGAATCTACGGTTGAAGATTTTCCCTGAAGCTCTCTCGCATATGACCAAAAAGATTTAGGATTTTCTTCGAGTAATTCACCAAGTACTTTTTTCTTGAAATTTCGCAATGCAGTACGCATCGATTTCTTGGTTTTTGAGCGTTGCGCAGCGTAACTTTCTTTTGCTTCAAGTTCCTTCGATTTGTCACCTAACGTAATGGACTTTTTGAATAAGTTGTACAGTTTTCTCTGTCTCTTAAGGTCCCTCCTAACATCATTGTTATACCAGCGAGGCTCTTTATTATCACATTTCAATGTTTGCGGAATATATTCGTTGATTCCCTGGCGTAGAATTTCTAAGAAATATTTCCATGATGCATCAGTGCTTTTGTCCTCTGTTTTAGCTACGAAGTCCGTGTACGAATCATTAAGCATCTCGCCAAATTTTATGAAGTTGCATTTATCAAATAATTAAATATTGCGTTTCGGTTTTACAGCTGACTCTACTTCAATTTTTAAGGTTGCAAAAAATACTCTGTGATCACTTATGCCATCAATAATATCGAGTTGTTTTATCAACTTAGGATGGCTTACTGCAAAAAGGTCTAATATTTTATTTCCTCTCGTAGGCTTGTCAACTACTTGGGCAAGCGAGTGATTAGTAAGTGTGTTGAGTAAGATCTCGCTGATTTCCCTATTCCTTGAATTCGGTTTTACAGTGCAAGAATCCCAATTTATAGATGGCAGATTAAAATCTCCCCCAATAATTATTACACTTTTACTGTCTCTCAAAGTAAATGCGGATATTTGATTTTCTAATTGGTTAATAATATCAGCTTCGGAGTTTGGAGGTCTATAAAAAGAGCAAACATGTATACTCCTTTAGTTTCGTTGTTTAATTGTACACCATACGCTTTCTATTTCATTGTCAGTTATTTCGTAGGCGGTGCTGTGTAAATGTTATTTAACTGCTAGAAAAACTCCGCCACCTGTCCTATCGCTTCAATCGCATCTGTAGATTTTATATCCTGGAGGAAAAACTTCGCTGTCACTTATATCCTCTGTAAGCCAGCTCTCCGTTCCTATGACCACGTCTGCGTCCTGAAATATATGCTCGATTTCAGCGCGCTTGTTTTTAACGCTACGGCAATTAACTACTACAAAGTTAATGTCATATTTTGTAGATTGAGTGTCGGTTGGTTCTTTTCCACGCTATTGGGTGGGCGAATTTCACTGGAAGTGCTTATTATATTTGATATAATTTCTTTCGCTGGAGTACGCGTTTTGGGAATATTGTCGCTATTTTTCGGCTTTAGCGCTTCTAAGTTTACTTGGATGTGAAAATTTTCGCAATGCGGACTTCCTCTGAGGCTACGTTCGGTTAACCCGCGATGGCACGCGTGGGCGGGGATTCCCCGCCCGACGAAAGAAAAAATTCCTACTCAGCACACTGCGGCCTCCTTTGTTCGACACTTCATCTAATCTACTATTTTTGAGCTCTTTTCAAGTTACAGTTCATAAATACGAATAGCAATCTTTGTATTACATTTTATTGCGTATCGGTCGAATCCCCGCCGGCGCGTGCCATCGCGTTACAATATCTGCTTGCGGAGTTTTTGAGACTTGGCTCGATCAATTCCGCAGTTTACATTGCTCTTTCGCTACATTTGTTTGCCCGTTACATTGTCTAAGGAGAGGATGACTTAGGTATGGGTGAGTATACCTCCTTTGGTTTCGACCCTAGGGTATATATTTCTCTCCGAATCAGTCTGAAAAGAACTCCTGAGGGAAGCATACGCTAGTTCCATTTGGTGATCGCTACCTTGTGTTCAACGCCCTGTACAAGTGCACTTTGCGAAAGTAATTATGACTGTAAATAAATGCAAATTTGCATTCGTGGAGCTGGTGAATGTCACAACTGTAATATCATTTCTATTGAAATGTGTTCATAATTATGCCGAAAATAGCTCTCTTTTTTTCAATAAGGAATCAAAATGCCCAGCATACACTTCCCGACCATGAGTGAGCCTGAAAGACATAACATACTGAAAATGCTTGACAGTGAGAGTGAAGGGGAATATACAGATTTGAGTGAGAGCGGTGATGAGGAATGCGACAACACCATTTACCGTTCGGACCGCGACTCATTTTCTCAGTAAAGTGAGGATGAGCAATTGCCCGCAACAAGAGCTTTTTCCTTCGTGGGAAAAAACGGTGTTACAGAGTGGTCTGTTGCGAAGTCAAAAAAAAGATCAAAAAATGAGAGATGCAATTTGCTGAAACGTCTACCTGGATCTCTGGGTAACGCACGAAATATATCCCTATTTTGTGTTCATGGCAACATTTTTTCCCAATTGATATTTTATCAGATATTGCTTCGCTCACAAACACAAAAGTTCGAAGTGTTCAGGGTAGTTTTCTGCGTCAAAGGGATGCAAGGGAAACAGACCTAATTGAACTGAAGGCCCTTTTGGGATTACTGTATTTAGCTGGGGTGCAAAAGTCGAACCATAAAAATATTTTTGATCTGTGGAGAGCAGATGGAACGGAACTGAATATTTTAGACTTGTAATGGGTGTAAATAGGTTCAAATTTTTGCTAAGAATGTTAAGATTTGATAACATTCACGAAAGAAACGAATTGAAGAAAAAAGACTAATTTTCCCCAATTAGGGACATTTTCGAAACTTTTGTCAGTAATTGCCGGAATAAATACAGTATGAGTGAAAAAGTTACAGTATATGAGAAACTTCCACAATTCTGGGGTAGATATAGTTTCCGTGTGTTTCTAAGTATGGGATCAAAATATTTGCCTGCTGTGATGCAAAAACATTTTAAACCGGTAATATGGAAGTGTACGTTGGAAAACAAAATCAGGGCACAGATAAAATTGATTACAAGCTAGACTGAGTGGTAAAAAGACTGGTTCAGTACATTTATAACACTGGAAGAAATTTCACCCTTGACAAATGGTTCATTACCTACCCGTTAGCACTTCATCTTCTAAAATATTGTGTAACTACAGTAGGAACGATAAGAAAAAATAAGGGTGAGATTCCAGCCATGTTTATCGCAAAGCGAAAGATAGACTAGTTGGAAATAGTATTTTTGGTTTTCAAAAAGAAAGGACGCTAGTGTCATACACTAACTAACTATACTAAAGCTAACAAAGTTGTATTGCTCTTATCAACAATGCATCGAGATGACATTGTGGATCCTCAAACGAATAAACCCGAAATTGTTATGCATTACAACTCCAAAAAAGAAGGTGTACACGTTTCAGATCGTTTACAGTCCACTTACAGTGTCTCTCGCATATCATGCCGATGGCCGCTAACACTTTTTTTACCTTGTTGAACATAGGCGCGATCAATAGCATTGTTATTTACAAATCAAACTCAGGTAAATATGTTAGTCGCATGGATTATTTGAATAATTTTGTTAAACTTATGACCAGAGATAACATGCTGAAAAGGTAGAAACAGCAACATATCCAATTATCTCTGCGACTCCGGGTGCGGGAAATATTGGATATACCTGTGAGAGGAGATAACGTGAGCTGCCATGCTGATGGCCGATGTGCTTACTGCCCATCTCAAAAAAATAGCATGCAATACCTGTAAAAAGACCATTTGCCGGGAGCACTGTGTATTGAACTGCATATCATGTTCCCAAAATGCCGACGGAATTGACGACTGATTGTGAGTCGTAGGTATATAGTAATGTTTTTCTTGTAATCAGAAAATGTTTTCTTATGTTCTCTAGGTTTATGGCTTAAAAAAGAATATGATTCGTTTATTAAACAGTTTTTCAACCTAACTTGTTAAATAAATGTTCTTTTTAGTACTTATTAGTGTTTATTTAGCCGTATACAACCCGTCGGTCTTTTCCCCGCCCCGCGTGCTACCGCGTTACAATAAAAGCGCGTGCTACCGCGGGTTAAATCTTTACAAATCCCACTTACTTACCCTCTAGTCTAAAAAATATCTACAGTGCTCAAAAATCCTACGAGCCACCCGTTCAGACGCCTCTTTGGAAATACAAAGTGTCGATTCCACAAATGTCAGAGGATACAAAAAAACATTTTTCAAGGATTTATTGAAAAGGTTTGAAAATACGAAACTCTGAAATACAAATTGTCGATTTTCCGTCCAGTTGTCCACATATTAACGAGTTTCTACTGTATATGGCCCAGAGGGCACAGTGCCTGATGCTGAATCAGGGTGGGCAGTTTTAAAGGAAGATTGAGGGGTTAGGCCCTTGTGGCCTTTTGCATTTTAACATTTATGTTGAGGAAATGGTAATAAATACACGGGAAGAGCTAGATGCGGGAATCGAGGTAGGAGAGACCTGCTGATAAAGTGTGTTTGATTCGCGGACCACCAGGCGATTCGTTAGTCATTCTTCAAAGGGATTACAAGCTTTAGTAGATGCATTAGAATTTTAGAGCAGGAAATATGGAATGAAGATGAAAATAGAGAGTATCAGAAAATCAATCTAGGAGACTCAGAATGAGGATTCACCATTAGGAAACAAAAGTAACGAGATTCTCTTGGAAAAAAGAAATCGAGGTTGGTCATAAAAGTAGGAGGCAAAAACTGGAGAGGGTACTTAATTACTTGGGTAGTACACTGGAAGACAATGGGTATAGCAGTAAATACATTAGGAGGAGAATAGCGCTAGCGAAGTAAGCGTTCAGTAATAGAAGGGACCTGATAAGGAGGACCTTAAGTAACGATGTAATGAAGAGGCTGGTGAGAAGCTGTACATGGAGTGTGCCGTTGTATGTGACAGAAATGTGGACTCAGAGAGGATGAGAATAGGCTGCAGGCTTTCAAGATGTGGGTGTGGAGGAGGATGGAGGTGGACGGAATGAAATTCAAATGGGGAATTGCTAAACATGGTTGGTGAAGAGAGGAAACTTATAGATGAGATTAGGGGAAGACAGGGTAGGTGGCTGGAAGCGGTAATGAGGGACGATGGTTTGCTGAAGGCAGTGATAGAGGGAAAGATGTTGGGCAAGCGGGGAAGGGGTAGAAAGAGATTAGGTTTTATAGACGGGATGAAGGAGAGGATTACGCTGAGATGTAGAAAGAAATAGTGGAGATAGATAGGGCCCGGCACGTGTAAAAATCCATAGGATTTTCTCTGATTTTCATCATAGCCTATCTTTAACTGGTAATTTATTCTGATGAATTGCCTATCCAAACATTTTTAGGAATGGGTCGCTTAGGTTCTTGGGCTAGTAACCAGACCCAAAACGATAAAGTAATGGCACCGAAATCCTTGATGCGATAAGTGTTTTAAACCTCTTAAAAATGTCAATAGCACTGTTTAGGCAGTAAAAGGTGAAAATTATGCAAAATGGTGTTTTTTTAATAATACAGAACTCTAAAATTGAGGCACATTTAACAATTATTAGAAAAAAATCATCAGCGAGATGAAAGATATGAATGATAACACAAAAGGGTATAACATCATAGAAAAAGAGTTTGTGATAACACATAATTACTTACAGAAGGAAGTCATGCAGGAAATGAGCTACTCTGGAATCCAATTTGTGTGGCAGTCCACAGGGGTAAAGGTCCACAGTCCGCAGCATTAGAAAAAATTTCTTTTAAAAGAAATTTTATCTCTTCGTGCTTGCACATATCTGCAAGAAAAGAAAATACAGTTATGTATCAAACTTTGCAAGCTCAATTATATGTTTATGAATAAATAAATAATTATTTATTGGTTTCAGAGTCTCTCTCAACATTAGAAGTTAATCATGCTGTAAAGTAATGAATATAATTTTCAATGCTACTACTACCTATGTCAAAAAGTGACTATCTGTGTAAATAATTTGAATAGCTTCATTAAATTGTGCCAAAGCCTGGCATGAGCATCAATACCTTATAGCCCAGTAATAAATAAACCTTAATTGAGATCTGCTAAAAAGCCAAACAATATTATCATCGAGCTAGCTAAAAACAAATAATGCAGAAGGGATTATTGAAAAATTAAATGAATAAACCATCAATATCTATTTACATTCATCCACAAAGCCAACATTTAAAAAAATTACATTAGGTACACAGAAAATATTCCAACCTTAGGGGTCCAAGTCTAATGTCTCCATGTCCAGGCAGATGACGTCTTGAAGACACCTGGCAGTGACTACCACCAGTTATGCCCTTACGTCCTCTTCATTCTTCTATCTGGATGTTCATGGCCATGAGCTGGCAATAATATGCATGGCCATCATCTTCAATCTTCTACATTGATATTTCAGCAATCCTTTGATGTGGGCTGGAAGGTAACTGTGGAAAGAGAAGTTTAGCATATGGAAATACAAACATTAAAAAAATCGTAATCTTCCATAGCTAATCACTACCTAGCCTTAACTACACAAAATATAAGTCTAACCAAATTGGTTAAAATCTGAAGCCTAGCGTCATAGAGGCCTTACTTTATCTTGCATTAATTTACTCAATATAACAACATTTTTTTTAAGTAACACCAGTATTTTTTGACTAAATGACTCCTATAATCTCCATGATTCTATGATACTAGAATAAAGAGATATTTACACGTGGAGATATTTCTCAATAACTACCATTTCAAGGGACAAAAGACAATGGCCATACACATCTATAACAATTGTTAGCCAATATAATTAAAAATATTACTAGTGCTAAAATATTGAAAAAGGAAACTTGCAAGTACCCTCTAGATAAATGCTTGTACTCTGTCTCACAGACTTTCTGGATGAATAATATGATTTTGTATTTTAATATTTGTATTGATTGACTTGTTTTTCGTATGAATTATATGTTCTTAGATGAATAAAAATTATTATTACCTTTTAACCAGCTTCAAATCTTCATGAGGGTGCATTGCCATCATCTTCAACCTTCTCTCTTGATGGTGCAGCAATCCTTGTGGATGAGTTGGTACCTATGAACAAGGCAGGTTATCACATGGAAATACAAACACTAAAAAAATACTTGTCTACAAAAGCAAATCGCTACCTAGCCTTAACTACGCCTATCATATTTATATGGCCATAGGGGTCCAAATCTAAAGCCTAGGGTCCTAGCGGCTTAACTAGAGATCTGGGAACTCTGAAAATTATCTCTGTAATTTTCATAAATTACCGCGGTATTTTTTGTAGTTTACCGCCTCCCTTGTAAATTACCGTATTTTTCTAGATAATTCAACTATATTTGAGATAATTTTGCATACAGATGAATTCCCAACATATTCTTTTGAGCCAAGTTCACATTTCCTACGTGTTTAATAATAAATGGACATTTTTACGACTCATTTTTGGAATATTTTACTTAAATTATAACATTAAAAGATTAAAGCTTTAGAAATATTATTCTTAAAATTTTCTCATACTTTGACAAAAAAAGCCAGATTGTGTGTTGCCGCCGTAGTTCTTTTTACAATTTAAAACATTTCTAATTCAAAAATGTTGCCTAAGGTATGGTTTAAACATGGCTAAAACCTTCCTATTGCTATTGGCTTTCTTATTTAACTATACATTTGCTTTTTAATACTTAAAACTAAAAAATAAAGAAACATTACGGTAAATTTTGAAAATTACCATAATTTACCGTGGTAATTTACCTCAGATGAAAATTATGGTAATTTTCTCAACTCTAGGCCTAGCTCTTCATCCAGCTTCAAATCTTCACGGGAATATGTAGTCGTCTTCTTCAACCTTCTCTCTTGATGTTGCAGCAATCCTTGTGGATGAGGTGGTACCTATGGAGAGAGCAGGTTAGCACATGGAAATACAAATAATACTCTACGCAAGCTAATCGGTACCTAGCCTTAACTGCGCCTGATATATATAAATGACCATAAGGGTCCAAATCTAAAGCCACGAGTCCAAGCGGCCTAGCTCTTCATCCTTCTTCAAATCTTCATGTGGTTGTGTTGTCATCATCTTCTATCATCTCTCTTGATGTTGCAGTATTCCATGGGGATGAGGTGGTACCTATGGAGAGAGCGGGTTAGCACATGGAAATACAAACACTTAAATAATAATTTACGCAAGCTAATCGGTACCTAGCCTTAACTACGCCTAACATATATTAATGACCATAGGGGTCCAAATCTAAAGCCTAGGGTCCTAGCAGCCTAGCTCTTCATCCTGCTTCAAATCTTCTTGTGGTTGTGTTGTCATCATCTTCTATCTTCTCTCTTGATGTTGCAGCAATCCATGGGGATGAGGTGGTACCTATGGAGAGAGCGGGTTAGCACATGGAAATACAAACACTTAAATACTAATTTACGCAAGCTAATCGGTACCTAGCCTTAACTACGCCTAATATATATAAATGACCATAAGGGTCCAAATCTAAAACCTCGAGTCCTAGCGGCCTAGCTCTTCATCCTGCTTCAAATCTTCATGTGGTTGTGGTGTCATCATCTTCTATCTTCTCTCTTGATGTTGCAGTAATCCATGGGGATGAGGTGATACCTATGGAGAGAGTGGGTTAGCACATGGAAATACAAACACTTAAATACTATTTTACGCAAGCTAATCGGTACCTAGCCTTAACTACGCCTGATATATATAAATAACCATAAGGGTCCAAATCTAAAGCCACGAGTCCAAGCGGCCTAGCTCTTCATCCTGCTTCAAATCTTCATGTGGTTGTGTTGTCATCATCTTCTATCATCTCTCTTGATGTTGCAGTATTCCATGGGGATGAGGTGGTACCTATGGAGAGAGCGGGTTAGCACATGGAAATGCAAACACTTAAATATTAATTTACGCAAGCTAATCGGTACCTAGCCTTAACTACGCCTAACATATATTAATGACTATAGGGGTCCAAATCTAAAGCCTAGGGTCCTAGCAGCCTAGCTCTTCATCCTGCTTCAAATCTTCTTGTGGTTGTGTTGTCATCATCTTCTATCTTCTCTCTTGATGTTGCAGCAATCCATGGGGATGAGGTGGTACCTATGGAGAGAGCGGGTTAGCACATGGAAATACACACACTTAAATACTAATTTACGCAAGCTAATCGGTACCTAGCCTTAACTACGCCTAATATATATAAATGACCATAAGGGTCCAAATCTAAAGCCTTGAGTCCAAGCGGCCTAGCTCTTCATCCTGCTTCAAATCTTCATGTGGTTGTGTTGTCATCATCTTCTACCTTCTCTCTTGATGTTGCAGTAATCCATGGGGATGAGGTGGTACCTATGGAGAGAGCGGGTTAGCACATGGAAATACACACACTTAAATACTAATTTACGCAAGCTAATCGGTACCTAGCCTTAACTACGCCTGACATATATTAATGACCATAGGGGTCCAAATCTAAAGCCTAGGGTCCTAGCGGCCTAGCTCTTCATCCTGCTTCAAATCTTCATGTGGTTGTGTTGTCATCATCTTCTACCTTCTCTCTTGATGTTGCAGTAATCCATGGGGATGAGGTGATACCTATGGAGAGAGCGGGTTAGCACATGGAAATACAAACACTTAAATACGCAAGCTAATCGGTACCTAGCCTTAACTACGCCTGATATATATAAATGACCATAAGGGTCCAAATCTAAAGCCACGAGTCCAAGCGGCCTAGCTCTTCATCCTGCTTCAAATCTTCATGTGGTTGTGTTGTCATCATCTTCTATCATCTCTCTTGATGTTGCAGTATTCCATGGGGATGAGGTGGTACCTATGGAGAGAGCGGGTTAGCACATGGAAATGCATACACTTTAAAAATTACTAAATCTACGCACCCCAGTCGTTGCCTAGTATTAACTACGGAAAATAAATCTGACCATATAGTGGTCCAAATCTAAAGCCTAGCATCAGAGCGGCCTAAGTCTTAATCCTGCTCTGTACGTAGAAGACTGTGAGGAGTCATCAGCTTCATTCTTCTCTCTTGCATAGGTTGTTTTTCCTGGAGCACCTAGAAGCCTGTGTGAGGAATTTGTTATTTACATGCAATTGCATTATTATCAATCAGTTTATCACCATAAAAGTCATTTTTACCATACAATACCACTTATATCAATTAATTTGCACCTATATATTCAAGAATATACCTTTGGTGATGTATTGTTTTGTATACCCTCTGATTATTCTGCCATGTGGCATTATTTCAGGTACCTTGTTTTTGGTAATTACCTTTGTGCACAGTAATTTTGTCGACATTATCTTTGTTCTATACCACCATGTGTAACCTCACAGTACTGTGGGTGTTTTGAGTTTTCAATACCAAGATTTACCCAGGTAAGATTTTGTCAGGATCCTTGACAACACACTTTGTTCTGCAGAACCATCACCTTTTTATACCTATGGGGTTCCCCATTATTTAGGTACATAAAATATACACACCCTGCACCTGATTGTTTCTACATTAATAAATTATGAACTAAGAGGAAAACACGTTCATAAAAAGGCAGAATATTACATTAGTTCTTCCTACCATACCAGTAGTAGGTAAACTGGTTTAATAAAAGAGAATACCAAACCAGGCTCATTTTTTTCCACTTTTTCCGTGCTTCATCTGTGATTGCCAACATTTCATTCTTTGGACAATGCTGTCAGTTCTCAATTCCTCAATCTTCATCCTGCAATGTAGTAAAGAATAAACCGAAAATAAGTACATGAAATTATATATGTACATACCAATTTTGATAACTACATTACTATTTAGCCTTTATCAACATGCATCCACTGTCTTCGCTGTCATTTCTCAAATAATAGGCATGCTGTTGTTGGAGTATATTTTCCTTATTTTTGCGATTTGTAACAAGATTGGGAAATTTTCTAAGTTTAAAAACTATGAGAATAAGTCAGATCCTATCTACTCCTTAAATCAATACACAATCAAAAACGGTATGTATGTACTTGCTACAAAAACTGAAATTTATCAATTCGTTTTTTATGAATGAATTTAAAATAAATTATTCAATATTAATGGCTTTTTGATTAAACATGATACATAAATGTGAAATAGGGAAATTATTTCCTGTGAGAAACAAAAGACGAGCTAATGAAAACCGTGTTTGCAGAGTAAGTCAGGGGCTGCATCCATTTGAATAATTTTTGTAATACATAATGTGCAAAAATCATGCTCTCTTTGCCCCGGAGAGGAACCCGAATCTGTCAATTTTGTACCAAGTGCTTTAGTCATTTTAAGCCATGTAGGTATCCTTCACCCCCATGGTCATGAACACCACTACATTGTTTAAGAATACATATTTTTTACCCACAAAAATTTGACCAAGTATTTTTTCACTTCCAAATTACTCTTATTATTGATGTGCCCAGAAATTTGTCAATGTTGAGCGGAGCAAGATCTTCAGGCTGCTGGAAAAACTCTGAATAGATTACTATGACAGAACAATAATCTGCCAACTATACAAGAAGCAAGTAATCACAATGCAAATGACAGATGAAAGAAAAATGGAAGTTGAAATTAAGAAAGGAAACTCTCACTGTCGCCGTTCAACATATACTTGGAGGAGGCAGTAAGAGAAGCACAAGAAACAAGATTGAATGGAATTAAGGTAATTGGGGAAGAAATAAGCTCCGCTTCGAAAATGACAATGCAGTCATAGAAGGTAATGGTGATGATCTTCAAAGATCACTAATCCAATGGACCAAGTTCTTCTAAAATATAACATGAAAATAAATAAGAAGAAAACCCAATATCCTAGTGACTATGCGGAAGATATAAGCTGAAGAGACAATTCACACAGAAATAAATTAGAGCAAGTAGATTCCCTCACCAACCTCGGAGGTGCCATCATGTGGAACAGAAGAAGTACGGTGGACATCAAGCGTAGAATAACCCAAGCTACGAAAGCATTCATGATGAATATGTAACTACTTTGGTCAAAAGAAGATAGTATTACAAACAAGAAAACAGCATTTGAAATCATTCATGTGGTCCATGGCACTCTCCATCAATCAGAATAAATGACCATTGGAAAAGCAGACCAGAAAAGATTAGAAGCATTCCAAACCTGGAGTTGGAGGATGCTGAAGGATGGAAAAAACAAGATATAAAGAATTAAACAGAAGATTAGAAGAGGAAATAACCTTATGGAACACTATGCAGAAAAGAAAAATCAAATGGATTGGGCACACCCTGAGGCAAAATGGGTTTGTGAAGAATATAATTGATGGAAAAATAGAGGTAAAGGCCCCAAGATGAAGGCCAAGAAAGAAGTAAAGAGACAAAATAAAGAGGCGAGTGCATAAGAATAACGACAAGGGCGTACGGAACTAGCATTGCATAGGGAAGGATGGAGGGCTCCCATCAACCAATCTTAGGATCGAACGACCAATGAAGCAAAAATGAAATAGTTAATCCATGACTCAAGTCAATATATATCAGGGGCGCAACAAACCCCCGAATCGTGGGGGGACTCATTGAAAATCTGTATAAGCTAGCTAAGCAGGGGGGGGGGAATATTTAGCAAATCGGGCAGTGTCCTTTAAAAAGTGCGCCACAACCTCTGATCGAGCTGATTTATTCGTGCTGGGGGGGGGGGGGGGCAATGCCCTCCCCCCCACCAGTTGTTGCGCCCCTGATATATTATCAATTGCTTTGCAAAATTATATCAAGAGGTTCCTTTGTCTTGAATTTTTCATAGCATATACATGAAGGATATACTCTTTATAATATGCTAGAGAAAGTGGAAGCACGCCACATGCGATTTTATGAAATTCAATCCTTGTTGAAAGGCCTCGTCCTAAAGATCCTCCACCCAGAAATTATGAATTTATCTTTTTAAAGGGGGGATTAAAAAAATAATAACTTATTTTTAACCAGGAATGTTGAATTCATTTATACTTCATTTTAATTAACTTTTTAAATAAATTTGTTGGTAACTTTTAAAAACATAAAAAACTGGGTTATGCATTCTTTCAGAAGTTTAGACAATTAAATTTATTTAAACATTGGCTGTTTCTCCCCAGACGCAATAGCCTTCTTTTGCTTCAACACGCACAACTGCTCCAATTAAAAAAATCATCCTTTCCTCCAACCACTCCTTCCCTCCGCCCTCCCCAAAACGAAATCGTGGCTACGTCACTGGGTTAGCGCGTGGATATTTCGTTGGTTTTCGTTAGGTACCATTGCAAAATTCGAGAGCCACGTCAAATCGATTGACGGAAGCGAAGTATTGCGAGCTTTCGTCGGGTCGCGGAGACGCCCGGGTATCGCCCGAGCCCTTCGGCCGACTACATTTTTTTCACAACTTCGGTCTGGCTCGCCGACTCAGCGCAGCCTGTTGGGCTACGCAGCTAGAGCTCGTTTATGGACACTCGAATGCCTTCTTGCATCGCTATCTGTGTGTCGTGGCCTTTAATGGTGCATGGGAAAACGGAATTTTAGCAACTTGCGTGATCTGAATGGGGGAATGTAACCGCCTTGTTCCGGAGCGGCTTGCGTTCCCACCGAGGAACTCTGCTACGAAGCTGGAGCGAGTTCAAGCGAGGCAACCCAGTCACCAATGTTTCACTACACCGACATACGCTGGCACATGTGCTGAGAATGTTCAGTCGAGCATATGTTTTACAAGAACAATATGAGGATGCGCTGAGCATTAACTTCCGAGCACATGCAATGATAATATTCGGAGGATTATCAGTGGCGTAGCCAAGTTTTGAGTCTAGGGGATGCCGAAGATTTTTAGGGGGGGGGGCAGAAAATTTTTAGGGGGCGCCGACCTTTACAAATTTTGGTGATGCAGTAGGCGGATGGGTTTGTATGAAATATGAAAATTGACAACGTATTATACACAGTTATATATGCGTATTTGGGTCTTGAGTGGAAAAATACACAGGCTTAGGGGCGCCAGAACACGGGGGGGGGGGGGGGGGAGGGGCATTCGCCCCCTTTGCTACGCTACAGAGGATTATATGCTACCGAGCATGTATGTCACGAGAGAATGTTCGAAGAATCTGCTCCGGAGCACATGCTATAAGAAATTGAAAGTAGAAGTGATTTTGGAAGACATTTGGAGCATATATGCTGGAAAAAATCAGTTACTTCTTTTTAATTATCACAATAACATATGTTTCATTCCCATAGTTGGAAATGTTACCAAAAAAATTATCTGATTAAAGTTGAAGCTAATCTCGGTAAAAAGTAACTAGTTCAAGTTAAAAGTAACTATTCTGAAAAATAAAATGAATAAAGTTAATGCTAAAAAGTAACTTCTTCGTTAAATGTTACTTTTTCAGTTAATTTTAAGAAACTTTTAAAAAGTAATTTTTAAAACTATTTTTTGCATTTGGGATAAAATAAATACAAACTTCAAATTCAAGAAAAATGTATTTAACTTTTACTTTGAAGGTCATTAAACTTTGGTAACTTTTTTATTTAAAAATTTGTATTGGACATCTGTCCTGGTCGACACACTTATGCGGTCATTTCACTCAACCCCGCTGACGACGGGATGTCGCCGAGTGAGTTATGCGTAAACTGGCGCAATTTACAGGTACGTTAATTTGAATGAACCCGTCCCCCTCGTTATCCGGGTTAGGTTTTTTGGTGACCCCCTTTCTCGTGTTCAACTATGTAGTATAGATGACACGACGTCGCCGAGTAAGGCATACATGCCCTCGCGGACATGGTCTTCGACATAGGCGTGCGCAGGATTTTGCTTTTGGGGGTGCCAAAGTTCCAGGGCAGTCGTGCCCTCGCGGACAAGGTCTTCGAGTCTCGTCTCGAGGTCTTGTGTTTTCTCGTCTGAGGGTGTTTTCCTAAACTTAGGCGGTCACTCAACTCAATCCTGATTTTGTTTGGATCACGTTTGGATGTATTCGTCTGGACCTAATCATTGCATTCTTGCACAACTACCCAGCTTAATTGCATTCTTAGATACCGTTTTAATTTCCCCTTTGTCTGTTGGGAAAGTTTTGCACCCAAATTCGAACAGGTCGACCTTCGCCAAAAATTAATTTCGGAATGCTAGCAGCTAGCTTACCGGTTCGACTTGGGGTATTTGAGGCCGTACCAACCCCAGTCGCAGTGGATAGGTACTAAATGCGAAAACTGAGGAAGCATACGAATCGAATGCCACCGGGTATTTAGACATGAAATTCGTGGTTAAGTATACCGTTTGAAATCGCATTTCCTGGAGGTTATATTCTGGTGTTTTCAAACGATTCTTGCTCCCTGTTTAACAGTAATTCATTATCACGTGTGATATTTCTGCAATCATCAAGACAAGTGTAGTCGGGCAACCCTGTTAATCCTGATAAATATGCACAGCCACAAACTTCTCCGAAAAATAAATGTTCATGGGAATTCAACAAAGCTCAGCACCTACAAAACAGAAAGCTATAGCACATACAAAACAGAAATATATTGCCGTAAAAGGATAAAAATTTCCTTATCTGTGCTATAATGATAATTATGAATCATTTTATTACCCTAAAATTTAAATAAATGAATTTTCAGCAATAAGAATGAAAATATTTTCAATGTCGCATACCCTTTATTGCCGCATTTTATTTCCCACTTTGTTGGTTTCACTTAATCTTAAATTTGGCTGTTGGCAATGAATTTAGCAACAAGTTTTTCTCTTCGGCATTTGACCCTAACTTCTGGTGGCTGCTCCTGAATGCGGAACCACCGTTTTATTTTGAAAGTCAGCCCTGTATTTTTCAAACTCTGAATGCTGATATTTAACATTCGGCCTGGTGTTTTGTCCACCACCAATAAATTGAGGCAACCGTCTTTCATTGGGACCAATAGTTAGATGAGCCTCTGCCCGACATTTAATTTCCAAAAACAGCCTTGTCCCAACCGAGTCGTTCCGAATTTGTTCGGAATGGAGAAAGGGTTAACGTAAAAAGAAATTGTCAACATGCTGCCGCTGGTAAGAAGGTTGCTTCCTCTCCTTGCCCCTCTCTCCATTCTCTATAACTTGCCTTCCCCCTACAGTTCCATGTTCAATTCAAGCATAGATCGCTCACTGGCAGGCTCAAACGAAGCCCTACGAGCATCGTGGACAACGATCACCCATCGAACCTGATCATAAATATCCATTTATTGTTTATTTATTGCATTGCAAGTGGGAAATACGCCGGGTGGCAACGACAAAACAGTTTATTTTATTTTGTTACATACTATAATTTAAATAAACAACCAAATGAGATAAGATCGCTGATAGCACATGATACATGATCAGTATAAACGACATGGTTTTTGTAAGCACTACATTTGGTACATTTTTAGATGACGTAAATGTGACATCAATGAATTGGTATTAATAGGTAAAAATATGAACGTTAAATTGAGACATGCGCGGGATCGCGCATCTTTGCATTTGCATTTCTATTACTGTTGCATTAAAGCATTAATACATACTTTAAATGCAACAGTAATAGAAAACTACCAGGATTGCATAGCTCCATAGTCGATGAATACCCTAAATAATTTAAAGAGATAATTTACGTAACCACATTTTGCATTCCGTAATTGCTAAACGGTATAATGTAGAGAAGTAAACTATGGGTATCAAATTATTATATACATCTAGATAGGGATTTGAACTACAAGGATTGGGTTAAAATGACGAGCTTTTTCCACGGGTGCTCTGTCCGTAAACATTTCTTCACATCAGTACCCCAATTACATTGCGTGGCATATACTAGCCATATACATTTAGAAGAAATAAAACAAAATGTTTCAATCATTGCATTTGCACAAATTTCACGGCAAATTTCACAGTCCTTGGTGTAATACTAATGCTGCTGAAGCTCATACTCAGAAGTAAGTCCAGATGTACCTTTGCTCAAAGCCTGCTGCCAAAGTTATTAGTCATATTTAGCTTCAATATAAGATCGTGAAGAAAAGTATGTGTTTTAAATTTAAATAGTAATGTAATTGAGGGTAAATCTCGAAGGAAACTCAAGCACTTGTGTAACATACGAATAATAGTTATTGCAATGTAACAATGAAATCATTAAAATACTATTTTACCAGCCAAAGTTATTTTCCCTTCATAGCTTAATTCCCAGGGGAGCGTGGTGGCCTAGTGGGTAGGGTGCTAGGCTACTGATCGAAGGGTACTGTTCCCGATCGAAGGATTCAAATCCGGGTCAAGCCTTTGGACGACCTCGAACAAAAAATCCTTGGAGTGCGAGGTGGCCCAGGGAAAGGAACTGGCCCCCCTACCCTGAATGTGTGAAATTCACACGCCTGTGGCTTATTCCGGGGTGAGCTCTACCCTCAACTATCCAAACCAACCTTCGGGTTGAATCACTGAGTGAGAGTGAGCTTAATTTCTTTCATAAGATCCTGCGAGACGAAGCGCATGACAAGGAGAATACCACCTATCTTAAAACAAGTGTAGGTGGCGATAGGCATTTTTAATATAAATGACTGTGCAAAAATCTATCTCCAAATGCCTATATATCTAAACCGAACACCGTGTAAACAGGCCTTTAGACTGATATTGACAGTAGTATTCAGTGTCACACATTTTGAAAATTCATACAATAGCGTCGTCTAAGTAAAGTAGCAATATTTGGGGTGAGTATACCATCGAACAATAACTATTATTGCATAATAGTGCATTAAAAGTGTGTTCACGAAGTAATCATAGATTACATCCCAATAACTTGAAAATTGCGAATGTCATCCCCAAATTTAAAAATGGCGATAAGAATCAGCCATCGAGTCACTGAGCGATATCCCTCACATCAATATCATGCAAAGTCCTTGAACATATAATATAAGCTCAGTTATGAGACACCTGGATATGCACGGCTTGCAAATAAAAACGAAACACGGATTCAGAATGGGAAGATCTTGCGAAACGCAATTAGCACTTTTTGCCCACGATATTTTAGTCTCGGGTGAATATAATGTTCCAATTGACGCAATTTTTCTTGACTTGCACAATCCATCAATTTCTTGGATCTGAGAATTCTTAAGAAATCGCATACAAAGGGTTGTTTTAGACGGCGCTACCTCTAATGAAGTAAAAGTCACATCTGATGCCCCATAGCTGAGTACCATAGACCCATTTCAGTTCCTTTATATATTAACGATACAGGTGAAATAGCTTCGATTTGTTGCAGACGACGCAGTAGTGTATAGGGAAATCCGCACCATTATAGATAAGCAAGCACTAACGAAGGACCTCGAGGCAATACAGGAGTGGTGCGATGCGTGGCAGCTAGAATTGAATTTGAAAAAATGTGTTATAATAAATTTTTGGAAAAGGTAAAACTCTCCTCATTACAGCTATTACATACAGCTTAGTCTATTGGAGACTGTAGAATTCGTTACATACCTCGGAGTTGGGTAGATATATTCGGGAAATAACCGGTCAAGCTAATCGAAAACTGGGATTTGTTAAATGAGTACTTGACAAGTGCGACGATTAAGTAAGAGAAATCAGGTAGGTACTCTTCCCTTATTAGACCCCACAAGGAATATGCTTCCAGTAATTGGGATCCTTATGAAGTAGACTAAAACACAGTTAGAACGCGTGCAGCAAAGATCAGCATAGTCATTATAGTCATCCGGCACCGAATTAGGGGGTGGTGTGAAAAATGTCAAGACTTCTAATTTTTTTGGACGACCATAGCATACATTCAATATGCAGTGTATTTATTAAAGTAATCCAAAGTAAATAGATTAGCCAGGAATTTGACGTATTTTTTTAATTCCAGATTTTATATGTAGTGTATATCGCTGAAATTAAAGAGCACTTCGTGATTTTAAGTAAGCACGAAATGGTGACCCGCAGCTCCTAACAGCTCAATTTATGTCAATTTAATGGCCAGATTTCGAATATAATGACATTTTCACAATTAGAAGACAATCTAAGTTGTCCATTAACTTTTGGCAACATCGACATCTATTCCAATCTCTAACTCGCGTTCGTCGGGATATTATTGTTCTTTACCACGTCCGAGGTACCTCAAAGGACTCCTCAGGGCTCTAAAGCCATTCTTCGACTAAATTTGCAGTAATTAGTAACAGAGCATTTCAGGATTTTGGAGTTAAGAAACAGACATGTACTCCTGTCAACGAAAACTAAGTGTGTCCTCAATAAGAAAATAATGTTGGATATACAACGATGTTAATCGGCAATTTAAAATTGTTTTGGTGTTCTGAATTACTTAGAAGGGTTTTGAGTTCACACCAATCGACATGTACCGATTTTCAGAGCATCTGCAAACCGCGTTATATAGGTACCCATCGTGAGATTTTCCGTTTAGGATCCACACCCGCTAAGCTCTGACAATTTTATGAACTTATGGTATTCACTCCATCCATTCAAATCCAATTTAGTGCATAACTGGTATTAACAGGCTTTACCGTGGATGCATTTTTGTAGATTAAGGTGGTTTAATTAGGTTTTTAAAGGGATCACCAACTGACTATTAGGTTGTTTGACTCGTCATTTCCTCTACATCTTAATGGGAACTGCGCGGAACAGAAGTGAAATCACCCTTACATTGCGCTGAGAAGGCAATTAGATTTCAATTAGTCATAGATGTGGCCAATGGCACTTTTATTTTATTAGCTTTTGTCGATTTTTGGCAGCAATTATTAAATTTCCTCCGGGTGAGTTGGCAACTCAATATACATATTCCCCAAGGAATTGTTCAACAATAATGAAAAGAGCTCAAACCCAAGCAGAAACATTTTAAACATTTTATCCCTTATACTATTTCGTTCGTCGCATGGACCCCAAATCTCTAACCTCCTACATTTTTCTGACAATAATAAATGCTTCTTGGCAGCATGAATAAATCCCAACGCATTTGAAAGGGCGCGGTAATTCCAATACATAATCCTTGGAATGAGCTCCAGTTTTGGAGCATTATCCTTCATATTAAACTGAAATACGTACCTCCCCCGAAATGAGTGCATAGACATAGCATATGTCCTTCATCAGCCGGCTCCTGCATGCGTTCCGTTTTCTTTTTGTCAATTTCAATGTATTTGATGATGAACGCCAAACAAATAAATGAACGCCAAACAACGTTCATTTATGTAGTGATAAACCAACATTTTTTTCTGCTTTTAAAATGAATCACCCGCATTATAATATTTCCCATCACGGTCTTTTCGACAAAAAATGTGCTTGTGTAAGTTTATATTACTATGGGTCATTCCACCTCAATTTAACAAACGTTTGTCCCTTAGGGTCTCAGATATTGATAAAAATAGATATGTGGTACAATATCAACTCTAACTGAATACCCTCAAACCGTTTTGTGAAAAAAACTTTTTGAGCGAATTACGCATATCTTAATTTTTTCGCATTTTTAGCAAAAATCAGAGCCTTAAATCATATTATCATTTGTTTCCGCTCGTAATTGTCATACTGCAATGACTAATAGCTCTTATTAAAGATAAATCTTAATTGAATGCAAATATATCAATAAAAATTATTTTCTTCTATACCCTATTGTTGAAAATTATTAATGTTTAAACAAATATTAATAAACTTTTCTCAAAAATTCCATCTCAGAATCGCCCGAAAATTGTTTTCCGTAATTTAAACATACCCAGATTACTATTCCAAAAATAAAATTTAATGGCAGTTCATAATTGCGTTTTTCATAAATATTTAAACATTTACAATTTTCTCTCGCGCGGCCCGTCGCCTCCCCAATTTGGAATACATGCAGCAGACACGCGATGCAAGCCTAAACAATTCCTAATTGCTCAATGTCGTGGCTATATGGGATAAAAATATATTATAAACTCAACAACAACAATTGTTTTTTGTTCTGTTAAATGGATGTTTGCAGAAAAATTTACCATTTACCATCAAAGATTCCAGGCGGATTAACTTTTATTTGAGCTAAAAATCTGTGACAATTAATATAAAATACTTTTTTAGAATATTCAAGTATAATTCATTGATAAAATTAAATGTAAATAAATTACAATTATGGAATCATTGCATATGCATCATTTGTTAAATGCAGAAAAATTTCTTCGTTTTTGCAATCTCACTTTTTATCTCAATAGACAAATGTACTGCAAACTCCGATTTTAGGGTCAAAATATTTATTACCCATGCAAATACATTTTATTTTCAATTCTAGTTGAGAGCCTGCAGTTGTGGCTTTTCGTGCATTGAGACGTTTTCCATAACCGGAGCGAAAAGAAAATTAAAGCAGAAATGTAATATATAGACTGTGTTTTACACAGATATTGGAGCCTTCAACTTTAGTTGAGGGAGTTACTTTATGGAACTGGCTTTCCTCCGAGCATTTGGGGTTGAGGCTTATGGTTATGGTCATGGGCAAGGTCAAAAGGCGGCATTTTTATCGTTGGCACCCCCAAAAGCAAAATCCTGCGCACGCCTATGTCGAAGACCATGTCCGCGAGGGCATGGTCTTCGACATGGCCTTACTCGGCGACGTCGTGTCATCAATACTACATAGTTGAACAAGAGCAAGCGGGTCACCAAAAAACCTAAGACGGATAACGAGGGGGACGGGTTCATTCAAATTAACGTATCTGTAAAATGCGCCAGTTTACGCATAACTCACTCGGCGACATCCCGTCGTCAGTGGGGTTGAGTGGAGTGACCGCTAAATTTTCGGAACGCACTCCCAGACGAGAAAACACGAAACCACGCGAAGACAATGTCCTGGAGGGCTCGTATGCCTTACTCGGCGACATCATGTCATCAATGCCAAGATACATATAATACTTTAATCAAAACAGTGAGACCAAGAATTAAAGTTCTTGTAAGATGGATGCATTTTTTTATTTAAACACCAACCGACCAATCAGTCAGGAGGTACTTTCCATCGCTGATGCGGAAGCAGTGAGATATTTTCACGAGTGTAAAATGGTTAATAAAATCTCAAGCACTGCGAGAAATCATTTAATCATTTATAGCATTGGCATTCCATCATCAGCGCAATGTGAAAGGATGTTTAGTGCTGCAGGGCTTCTTTTTTCAGACAGGAGATGATGGATGCCCGATACATATTTTGAAATTATTACCGTAATCAGTTATAATTTGGCAAATGGCCAGGTGGTAACATGCACATCCCAAAAAAAGAAAAACACAACATGTCCACAAAGTCACATATTTTCTCTAGACAGTGAACAAAATTTAAAATTCATTTGAAATTTCTAAAAAAAACTAAATCAATTTTTTCAGCTTTTTCTTGAATATTTTCACATTACCCGGAAAGGGCTCAAATAACTCTGCAGGCAAGCTGTTCCAATCTACAATTGTTTTATTGAGGTAGGAAATTTTTTCAACATTAGTCCTCTGCGCCCGGCATTTAATTTTGAACTGATGATCGTTCCTTCCAATGAAATTAGGTTTTCCCACTTTATTATTTCTCAAATGAGAACGTTATTAAAGTTTCTCGACTTTTTAAGTAAAAGTTAAATTTGAAGGTTGTATTTAGTTTATCCCAATTGCAAAAAATAGCTATTAAAAGTTACTTTTTATTTTTTCGGAAAAGTAACTTTTAACTTTAACTAGTTACTTTTTGCAGAGATTAACTTTGACTTTAATCAGTTCATTTTTTTGGTAACTTACCCAACTATGATAGCCGCAACTTATTCGTAACAAATTGTCGCAGAGGCTAAAACAAACGTGACGATAATAAATGTGTGATATATTTCAAATATGTGACGTAGTGATGGGGCAGAGATGGCTCAGAGAGGATATTAGCGGTGGTGAAGTTTATCCTCCAAGATAAATCTACAGACGCAAAAGGGTGGATTATTTATTGCGGTAACATCATAACTGAGTTTCTGTCACCGCAGTTATTCAACAAAAATGAAATACAAAGCGTCTGGTGTAACATATACGAAAGCAACACCTAATAACACCAGTTTACTCAGTCATAAGGCAAAAGCAGGCGTTGAGGCAAAACACTAAGTAGAAACTCAAATAGCGACATTCACCTCAAAAGACATCAAAAGCGAAATAATAGCCGTCGGATATTTAAACCTTGCCCATGAGAACTGGGGAAGTAAAAATATTTCAAACAAATCAAAATATATAAAAGTTAGCAGGGAATTACTTAATTCGTTAACAAACCACTTCCTTTCCCAGGTATTTGAAAAACCGACCAGAGGTAATGAAAAGTTAGCTCTTACCATTCTACCACCATGCAATGATTACATAACATTTTCTCAACCGTAAAGCCAACACTCGATTCCATGAAAGAACCAAACTAAAGGTCAGTTTATTCGAAAAATTGAATTATTTTTGATTCGGAGAAACGTTTGAAGATTCGTCCTTGGAATTCTTAGCGAGTTCACAGGAGTGGCATGGAGGTATTTCTTGGAAATACTTCGTAGAGGAATCGCTGAATATTCATCATCGACGCATGACATAACGTAAGAAGACATTATAAAAAGCCCTTCAAAATCTGATAACAAAACGATCGAGCTAAAGGTTAAGGAAGGTTACTTTGCTCAACGCTCAAAAACAAAGAATAGAATGTTTTCTGTTAAAACAAACTTCAAGAAAAAAGTTCTAGGTGAATTCAAATGTGAAAATGCGAAAGGAATCTGGTCCTATTCAACTTAGACAAAAAATTATCAACCGTAGATTCATTGTCACTAAAAAGTTGTAAAGTCGTCGCTAACGGCATTGAATACATTTACTAGTTATTTTAAAGTAATTCTTCTACACCACCGATGACTCCAAGCTTTACATAAACATTCCCATCAGTAGTGAACCGAAGGGCGACATTTCCAAATTCACCTCGATTAAATGTAACAGTATATACCTACTAGTGTAACAGAAATAACTACAAGTGCTCACCGCACATTCCACAGTCTCTACCAATTATTTAAAATAGGTTAATACGGGAAGGTCAAGTATCAAAAGACTGGAAAATTACCCATGTCACACGAATATGTAACAAAGGAAACAAACAAGGTTCATGAAATAACTGGCCTATACAGTTAACATCCCTTTCATACAATTTTATCAAGTAAATAATCCTAAGCAATAGCATGATCTTCATTTAAGGTTCAAAGCGGTTCCACACCAGTATGTTGAAATTGATCTGGAAAAAAGAATCCAAGTGATTTTTTTCCGTCATACTAAATGCAGCGAAGTTCCAAAAAGTGTCGCCGGCCTCCATTATTTAAAGCATTTGGTAACATCTGATTCGACAACAATGGACCCACTCAAAACCTTCGAAATCCTAAGAAACCACTCAAAACTTTCGGAAGCTTTCTGGATACATAAGACTCTGCAACTTCAAATGTTTTCCGATTCCCCTACCTATCTTATATCCCCTACCTACCTAGATAACAACAACTTACCGAAAACAAATCCTACGAGAAAAAAGCTAGCGTCTCGACTGTTATTGTTAGTTTCCCAAACCTATTGTGCCTTTTTTTTATCAAAACTATGTATATTCCCTCGGATACCATAGCCAATTACGAAACAATACTCCATGGTAGCAAAGAAAATATTCGGCAAATATAAGTAGCACTAGTGGCACAGAACATTTTTATATTAATTGCTCAATTAGAGCTAAATAAAAAATATGGCATACCTAAAAATAACCCTTCCACCCTAAATCATAATATGCACCATGTAAACGTCATTAATCATTGTCCTACAATGCCGAAATTTAGATTGCTTATTGGATTATATTGGATTAGATATTATTAGATTGCACAGATTAACTATATATTTAGAAGAATTTAAAATTTTAATTAGGTACCTCATTTTTTCTCCCTCTCTTTCTTCTATCGATCAGTAATTTCCCAAACAAGTCAATCAAGAAAAGTAAGCAATGAACAAATTATCGGTTTTTAACTTGGATGTCAATTTAAATGCATAATTCTAACAATTGTTGCACTTCGACTACCTGGGAAACAAAAAATGCTGTTAGAGAATTTTGGAAACCGAAGCAAGGAATGTAATGAATATAGATGCCTCAGTCTCAAGACACTAAAGAATTTATCTTGAGAAAGTAATGCTAAGGTACAGAATGCGAATCGCGTGAATAAAAAACAAATTTCAGACCGGGACCGGGTTAAAAACGAGATATGAGCCAATGAACGCATAGAAGACGATTGAGAGTGACGGAAATGAACAAAACTCTGAGAATGACGACGGGCAAGCACGTTTTGAAAAGAAAAAATGAGTTAAGGCAGCATACAAACAAACGACGTCGTCAGACTAGAGAGCGAAGAAGATACTGGGACGAGCACATCGATAGAACGATGGAAGAGAAAACTCGCCTGCATTGCGACAGGTGTCCGATTAAAACATAACCATAAAGATGGAAAGACAGCTGGCAATCCACCTCCCAAGTTAATGAATTATGTGAAGTTAAAAACAGGATGTGAGCTTATTATAAGAAGACAAAATCTTTCTATGTTAGAGAAGAAACTAGGGAACGAGTTTTTCATAAAAGAATTAAATAGAATTCACCAATTGAGTTAGCATAGCTGTATCTCACAAAGAGATGTCCTCTCGGAAAATCTGTAGCAGTCGTGAAATCAGAAGTCAAGTAGAAAGTAACTTTAATAGGGGTAGAGATAAAGGACAGTCAAGAATTGTGGATAAAAACACGAGGAAGAGAATGCATATCCTGGTTAGCCATATAAATGGAAATGGCTGGCTACTTGTAGAGCTGTCAAATTAAAATCAAGGCACACTGTAACCAAGCATTCACCCGCTGTGACCAGTTTCAAGAAATGACCTCGCTGCAAAAGCGCCCAACTTGCATTCAGCACGATCTTATGCGAAGGATATACTCACGCACGATGGGGTGTCGTTAACATTGGTTAAGTAACTATTCGTATTAGGGTTAAATACTGAATTTCAACGTATGAAGCTGGCCGCTGAGAATTGAGTAAATGGACAAATTGATTTCTCACTGCACTATCACCAGAAATGTCGTAGGGATCACCCTGTGAAAACAAGCGAATACATGAACAAAGAAAAATTACGTTTCTTTCGGAAAAGTACGTTTCAAGCAAAGCAATGTTTCCATGTCGTAAACAAAAAATTTGGCGAGCTCCGAAATTCCACGGCCGATTCAACCATAAGCTGTAACACGAACGGCAAAAGGAACGTGTTTAGCCACTAACCTAAGGGCGTTGTGAATGCCTGACACGTTTAAAGTCAATTATTTTTCTCGATCTTTCTTACTTTTTACTAAACAAGACGTTTTACAATAAAGTCTCTGACGTAACAAGACGTTTTACTATAAAGTCTATGAATCTCTCTCTTCTAAGTAACGTACCGCAGTTTTTTTAAATATCTCTATTTGCCAGGTGATGTTAACATAAAGCACTAGTGAAAAATTAGTATCACAGTAACAAATATGTACCTAGATAAAGAGGAACTGCGTCAATTGCAAAACATGATTTCGGCGTATATATGAACTGTAAGCTATACACTGTCATGAAAGTAAAAAAGTATACATCCGATAAACCTATTGATGATACTCAGGGTGATTAAAATGAACGCTTATCGCTAGCTAAGAATGTAAATCAGAGAGTATAAATAGGGAAAGACACACTAGTGTAGGCAGATTGCTAAGCAGAAAAGGACGTTGGAATGAAGTCTTTCCTATCGTTTTGTGGTTAAATTCAAGGAGTTAGATAATTAACTTAGCATAGGGATATTGAAATATTTTACTCTCTTTTTCTGTTTCAAATTCAACAAGACGAATGCTTTCCGTAAATTTCGTCATTTTCGAATCACGAAATTGGAGATCCTTATAAGAAGAACTCCGTGACACCCTATGAACTGTATTGTTTGGCAGTTTTGATCCAGATGTATAGTCAGGCAACCATACATTCACAAACCATCAAACGAACGTACAATTATTGTTACGTGTTTGAACTTCTATATATTCTGGGTGAAGAAAGATTCGAAGAGCAACACATTGGAAAATTCAAAACAAAATAAAAATTCATCGTTTAGAAAATGAGCCTCCTCTTCAAATAAATGTATTTTTAAGAATCAATTTAATGACATCATCCCACAGAATGTGTTATGAGGGTATGAATTAATTTCACCTCTTTTTCATTACACTGGTATCGTCTGTCCAATACATGATGAAGAGCTTCACTGCATTAATTGCCACACTGATACGTTTGAAATCATTTAGAAGCGAAGCAATAGTAATTTACTTACTATAGTTTCAATCAGGCTCCTCTCCAAACATTCGGAAAACGTCTTTTTCACACGGATCCTTTCATCCTTCGACCACAGCCACCGTCAGTAGATCTGTAATAATTGAGAGGATTATTCAATAGAGTTGCTTAGAAAAGTTCATCCAGAGCACACTTTACCCTAATTAAATTTTGTCTTTAATGATCAGGTGAAACTTAAAATTGCCCGATAGTACATAAGTGAATACGAAAGAGCAATCGTTTTACTTTAATGGATTCTAAGAAGCCTCCGGGAAACAGCGTCATCTCTGCTCTTGCAAAATTATGAAAATATACAGATGAAAAACGCTAATAACTATTGAGCTATCAATAATAATTAAAACGAGAGATATTACACGACACACTTAAGTAACGACATAAGATTGAATCCAATTATGAAACTTAAAAAACTCAGTTCCGTTGAACAATGAAGATAAAATACAGGACATTTGAAACTTCGAAATTAACAGTATATTTCGTAGTTAATTACTCACCTACCATTCGAGAGACAGAGAGGCGGCAAACTGAGGCGGAAAGCGGGAGAAAGACACGTTAACGCGCATATTGCGCCAAGTGACATCATTGGCTGTGACGTCATTGAAATATTTTATTCAAATATTCCCTCAAAACCCAAAACAGCCAATAGAAATATCAAATTACTTCACAAAACTCACTTTAACATTTTTTAGAACCTTTATTCCTAAGTAAAGCAATGTTTGCGATGCAAAAGAAAATACCTTCACTTATATCTATTCATCTATTTCTACCATTTGTTGTCAAGATGGCGCCAAGAGAGGTAACAGGTAAATGTCATCCAATAAAACTTGTGCATATCCCTCTTAATGCAAGCATTTAGTTTATTGCACCTGACACGTTAACGGACAGTTTTAAGAGACACCTTACAATGTAAGAACATTTCTTTGAACTTTCTCTTTCTCAGAACTTTCCGCACTAAATATGGTAAGTAAGTCATTAAAACAATAAAAATAAACTCATAATCCACAATAGAGAACTGGTAAATCTTTGAATACACTCTTCATTTATTCCATAAGTGGAGAAATCATATCCTAAGATTTTTATGGTCGTGTTTTTCCTCTTTATTTTGGTCGTTTCAGAATCGTACGTGAATACGCCGACTCCAGCCTTGGTTGTATTCAGTGATTCGTAAACAAAACAGCTGGTGCTCTAAGAACGAGAATAACATTACCTGAGTCATGGACTTTGTTACGGAGGCCCATTTCTTGCTCTGCTTTCAGGTCACCATTGAGTAAGTGGTGCGAACAGTTATAAACATGTTCTAGTGATGATGCAGCGATGAATTCTTCCAGCCCTTCTTCTCGTCACGTTCTGCAATCACACTGTATCGACCGATGGGTTGCACTTATATCACGTACATAAATATTTCTTGTGACAAAATCAACACAACGAGACACTAACATGCTGTAAGAACTCCGTGACACCCTATGAACTGTATTGTTTGGCAGTTTTGATCCAGATGTATAGTCAGGTAACCATACATTCACAAACCATCAAACGAACGTACAATTATTGTTACGTGTTTGAACTTCTATATATTCTGGGTGAAGAAAGATTCGAAGTTGTTCTTTGTGAAAAGATATCGTTGCATATTAACCAGCTCATACGTCACAGTTACTCACATAAACCAGTGATACTCTTTACGCACTGAAATATATCTTTACACCGTAAGGGATAGCAGAAGCCCACAGCTGTTAGGACACTACTCGATCGAACAAAGTCAGAGAACAAACAAATTCTCACTGAAGTCGAGCTGCGATTCCTCTTCGGTTTCCTTTGGGCTTCAGTCGTAAGTAAGTCGTAAGGTCGACTTCCCTTCTCACCGAAAGAGTCCGAAATTCCTATTTCATGGGAACGCGGTTATATGATGCCCTTTGGACGTAATTTCCCTCATTGCATCAAAATGCAAGGATATTTTCCACCAGAGTTAAAGCTTTGATTTCAGCTCAAAACGTGATGCACTTGCGGCACGAATGTCCTAATTCGATTTAGGAACAGCTGCGGATGCAAGGGAACATAAAACAACAGGCATACCGCGTCAAGTTGAAAAAGTCCCAGCAGAGTTGAGTATTCGTTCTTGATTTGCATCAGAGGTAAGAGTTAAATATGTTGGGAGCATCGGCATTCGAAAAAATGAAGCCTAGGACAGCATTTGTATAAACACTCATAGCCTCTAAACTTAGTCATCTAAATGAATATTTGTTTTCCGCAATTGTAGGTACATCTGTTCATTTTTATTTATTGTTATAATAATAATCTATTACTTCCCTAATTATTTTATTCATGGCAGATCCAAAAATTATTTCCGCTCTTAGCTCATCTATAGCTAGTCATTCATCAGGCATCAAACTCTTTATTAGGTAAGATTTTTTTCTGACCCTTTACTGATTTACCAAGGTGTAAAATAGCATGTATCTTACATTCTATTTGCCATAATCGAACAACACAATATTAAAACTAATGTGTTTTGCATAAACGTTTTAGCAAAGAAACCATTGTCGTGAACAGTATAGGTTTTACTTGCCTTTTATATACTTTTATTGACTCATGATTTATGCTGCAGTTATTTCCTTATTCGAGGATAAATACTCATTATATATAAATTAGCGCTGCCTGTGTTGTCACGAAGGGGAGAGAGAGAGCTTTTACATTCAAAGAATTCGAACAAAAATGAATTCGAAAAAAATGCTAAATGCGTCAAACATACTTGAAACTTAGGTGAATAATGTGCCTTCAATTTTTCTCTCGGTGCAGTAAAATCAGTTTATCGTCAAATTACGCAGTGCTGATTTTATTCGGTTATTCTGGGCCAATATCAACATAATACATCATTGACCGCGGTGGCTTGAATGCGATACATCTTCCGGTTCAGCTATATCGGAGGACGGGATCTAACGCACCAAACTGGGATCGGAGTGGAAGAGTCGATGTGCCTAATACAGTAAACATATTTTTTTGCCGTCAATACACTTACAGCCGCCTTTTAAAATATTGTAGACTAAGTCAAAAGACTACAAGAATGTGGAAAGAGTCGAACACAATCGAAATATTTACTCACGGTACTTCTACGTAGTATGTACCGATCGAGCCTCCTCAAATGTGTATGGCAGCGGTGAATTTTCAACTAACATGAAAAATTAAAATAAATAATCCTTATGAAGCTACGCATATCTTTCCGATCTCTATTGCAAGCGGTTTAATTTGGTAATCAAGCATAACCATTAGGGATCCCAAATACTTGCAGCATGAGAGCTAACTTCTTCCTTAATGTTTTTGACATTAATGCACAGTACCATTTAAAATTCACTGTTTCCAATCAGCGCACTCCGTAAGCAGTAACTCTAATGAGAGTTTTTATTTGTCAAGAGAGCGATTATCACGAAGTCAGTAAAATTTAATATTAACTGGCAAGGGTGTCATCACATTTGGATTGCCTAAAAGGCCTTTGTTAGCGCTAGTTTGCGTTATTATCATTGATTGGATCATTTCCCTGCTTAATGCCTTATATGATTATAATTTTTGCCCTATCTTACACTAGAGAAGAATCAGAGGGACAACATGGTTATTTTTTTAACCGCATCTGTAAAGTAGGTAGACACTACAGAGTAATGTGTGTTTCAATGGTTGTATACTTGGATTCGATACGGGAAATAAAGGGACAAGTCTAACTTCGGTCCTTCCTAATGAAATTTCAATCTTGTACCTTAATATTCCCGCCACTCAGAAGGTCCCGTTCCACAGAAAGCAAAGAATAAGGTCCTATGCCAGAGATTTCATTAACCACTTTCTTCTTAGCTCTTAGAAAGGTAAATTGGCGTTTTTCACCATCACGCCAATCATTATTGCATTTGGACGACACAAACTTGTACACAGGTAGGCGATAGGTAAATCATATAGAATAAAAGAAAAAAAATAAATCGTTGAAAATAAACAAAAAAATCCACAAACCATTTTCTATGAACCTTTCATAAAGATGCCAAAAACCAATTTTCGGCGTTTCTACAGAACACTAATGATCAGGTATGGGTACTTCAATGAGATAAAACGTAAAAAATGAGCATCTACAAAATGATCCGTCATACGATAAAATTCGTTTATTTCTATCTATAAAAAATAAAAATAAAACATTGCAAACTGGTATTTTTGCAGGGAACAATTATTTTAACAATTGAAATAATATGTTCTTTAAGGTAAATTATGTTGTGGAAATTTTTAAAGTGAAAAAAATGCTCTCAGACTGGTGTATGTAGGTGCTATATTTTGTCACAATTTTTATTTCTTTATAAATGGACGCCTCGCTAATTGAAATCAATATCTCCAGGGGGAGGGTAAATTTATAATTGGGAACACGATTTTAGAAACTGGAAGAGTGAGACTACAAGTTTTCCATTGGGATAAAATCTAAATGATCTACCGTGATCACCATTAAAATGATTTTTACGTCTCACCTGTCTACAAGTGGCAGGCAGGTTGAACATGGGGATGGCACCTTGGACCTAAATGGACAATGGAGGGCTCCAGAATGCCCTCTAGAGTCTATTTTTAGGGATAGGTTGAATTATGACAAATAAAGTAGCCGAATTATATATAATAGAACTATCTAATCTCTACTGGAACAAGTAATATTCATTAACTCTTAGACTTACGCGGATATAATGTTGATCATTTTTTTTCGTGATTGATTCCGCGTTTGTTTTTTGTTTGTTTCTCGCAGGAGGACCAGCGAAATATTGTTTTTACAAAATAAAAAGAAACGCGGAATAAATCCCGAAAAAGAAATAATTTAATTTTTAAATTCTAAAAATCAACCATGAAACACGGCGCAAGGTGATGTGCTCATCTACTTTGTTCTCCCACCCTCCACAGATTTCTGACTGCTGCCTTGAAATGTGTTGTCACGAGGTCGCTTTTTAACCCGCGAGAAGGTTTAAATGTAAGCAGTTTGATGGTATGAAGACTTGCAACATTCTAGAGGCAATGGTTCAGTAACATTCAATTAAGTAGAAGCTTGGGGTGTAAGAAACACCCCGCGCGCCTCATGTTAAACTCTGTCGTATACGCGATTTTGACGAGTAAGAAAGGTAAACAGACGCATTGTAACAGCTACGCAACGTTGAGTGCACCCCCGAGTCGCGACGAGCACGAGAGCGGAGGGTGTCGCATAGTAGGCAATGCTGAAGGAGGACGTGAAGACTGTATTCCCCTCTCGCAGACGCACTACGGCTCAACTGCCCAAACTCGCGGAACGATTCTCTGCATGCATAGTAAATAGGTGTATATAGGTCTACATACATAGTATAATATCTTATAAATATTCCGTTACGGCACCGAAGTTTTCACAGCACTGTTCATCAAAAGGCCTACGAAAATACAATTGCGAACATCGAGGATACTGTGTCTGTTTAGACAAGTGGCTTTTAGATATTTTCCAATTATCTTTAAACATTGTGTACTGATCTGGTGAAATAAAAACTTGCATTGGAGAACCACCTTAATGATTACCATCTTTTCTATTTTCCCGGGAATTACGGGGGGGGCGGCCGCCCCCCCCCTTAATCCGCCCCTGGTTGTCAGAAGGGATAGGAAAAAGACTTTCAAGGGTTCTTTTGGGGGAATGGACGCCAGGAAGTTAGTAGTACATAAGGAAAGATTATATTGGTTGTTGCTCGGAGGTGTTTTAGGGGAATAAGAATTTTTATGGGTTTAATTATTAAGGAGAGCTTCTGGATCGCCTTGTCGGAGAAGCGATATGTTTACGTTAGATAGGAATTTATCAAGGGAATCAGGATTATTGCAAATGCCGTGACCTCTAATGTGGTGAGGGAGTAGGGAAGGAATCTTTTTGTGTAAGGAGGTGGCATCTATTATAATTGAGGTATTGCTGTTTTTTAATAGGTGTTATGTGGATAGAAGTTGTGTATTGGTGGTTAGAGAAGGCGAGATTTCAACATTAAGAAAGGTTAAAAGGGAAGATATGTCGGAGGTAAAGGAGTCAGGGGAGAATTCATTGACGCCTAACATTCCCTATAAGACACCTTACATTTCCGTGAACAACTTCAATACACCCTCCTTCCAAAGACACAGACTGCTAAATGGTGACCATAGGTGTCACCTCCCTCTACGCGTCAATTCCGAATTCTTAAGTCTTAAATTCTCTTCGTTATTGTCTCGATGCCCGCCCCCCGCTTATTCTCAGCTCTGAATTCCGAGTAACAACCTCGTTCAAAAACCTGGGTCCATCGGCTTTGGATGGTAGCATCTTGCAGGGGCCCCTGCCTAGGATTACAAATGAAAAAAGGCCAATCGCTCCAGTGGCGGAGGAAAGCAAAATGCTTAAACGAGAAAGGTGGTGGACGAGCCAAGAACCCACAGCCTTGTGGAAAGTGGGGAACCTAAAGGCTAAGGGAGAAAACCATGAAAGAAAATCCGGAAGTCTCCAGCCGGAGGCGGCATCCCCACCAGTAGGATAGGGAGAGGTAGGCTAATAACCTGCTTCTTCTTCAACATAATTATTACTGAAACTGCAAAAAAGGAAATAAACCGGACGGATCATATCTATCAGAGTTATGACATGACATTTAGGGCAAGAATAGGTTTATGAAACGTACGTACAATGAATGAGAGTGGTGTCCTCAATACAGTTGAGAAAGAGATGAAAAGTTATAAGATTGAAATATTAGGAACATGTGATACCAGATGGAATGGTTTGGAGGAGAATGGGACATTTGGGCGCGGCCGTCTTGGCGCGAGACACGGGCGCTGGCCCACCTTGGCGCGGGACACTTTGGCGCGAGAACGGGTTGGTTTTATGGTTGACGCTGCTCAAATATATGAGCCTAGAGAGACTAAATACATGTACATCTACAAAATACCCTGCAAGCCACCTCAAGAGTGTGTGGTAGGGGGTTGAGTAGTCACCAACATGCATTAAACTATACCCTAAAGTAAGTGTAACTACGACTAATTATGCCACTAATGCTTGTCACGAGACGAAGCCTCGCAACAAGTTTCTTGTTTTAATATTGGAGTGGCATTAGGCATGTTCCATCATTACGGTAATTTACCTTTGGATAGTGACTTATAAAATATATTTTTTCTATAAATGGTGTGATGTTTGGGGTAGCTCCTTCAGCACGCATGTAGGAATCTCTTCTGGAATTGAGGACTTGTTACATTTAATCGAGCGTGGTTGTTTAATTATCCCATCACGCTGAAAATTATGTCGCCTATCCCACTAGGATACTAATGACTAGGATGCCTACGTCATGCATGGTGTAATAATGAACTATTAAGTGTGTGCTTAGCAATTCCACCACCCTCACGCAGCAGACACACCACAGTCCCGGATGAGAGCACTGCAAAACCACCTCCATAATCACGGATACTATATAAGGATTATACAGGATCCTTGTCCATAATGCTCACTTTCACTCGGCTGCCGGCTCAATTGAATGCACACACTCGACTGAAGTCAACCCAGTATCGATTCACTCGGCCGCTCACCCTGAGTCTACTCGGTGGTTTCATGGATGTCCGCCCAGAGGATAGCCGGAGCGCAGTGACTCGGCTTCGCAGTTTCCTGAGTATTTATACGGACTTCTCGGTGATAAACATATGACGCAATATATCGAGCATATCTTTCCAATGTTATATAGTTTTTCGTATTGATCCAGGACTATCATCTTTTGCCGTTAAGCCTTCTCTATTTCCCCGATTTGGTGTAAGCTATCGTCCAGTATGAAATGGTAAGTGAATTGTAGGCTAAAATTTTTTGGATGCGTTTTATGGATTCACCAGCCTAAAAAACTGTGGAAATTGAAGGAAATCGGAAAAGGTATAGGTGTATTGGTACATACATAATTCGGTCATATCTTGTTGAACCTCTCCGCGGAGAAAAACCAAAGGTAGTGATCGCTCCAAATATAGTCAGCAACTGCCTACCATATATTGTAATATTGCCGTAAAAGTGTTTTTTTCTGAATACCTACATAGTGTGACTATTGTATTGTAGATTGTTTGTGCAATCCTGAAAATATTGCATGGAAAATGAAACAACCGTAAAAATCATGCCTCCAGCCAATTTGCATTGTTACAAGTATTTGGAGAGATACGAAGTGGGATGGTTTTCCCATACCGGAGAGATGTTAACGTTTAAAATGGAATTACGGTAATGCACGAATTAGTAGCTGAGGTTTTATGCACGCATATGATCCAAATCGGTAAGAAATACAGCTTATGCAGATACCGGACGTTGCTATAGCAACGTCTGGTATCACGGGGTTAATCCCGTGATATTTTGAGGAAATACCATCACATCACGATAACAGTTTTCAGGCGTTAATTATTTAAAACCTACATGGCCCCAGAGTACGAATATAAGTGCAATATTACCAAGAATTAACAAGATTTTTTCAAATAAATAAAATATCGGACCGACCAAAGTTGATAATTGGTTTCAGGTCGGTCACAAGATGACGGTCAAAATGTGACGTGTCTGCAACGTTCCTGCGACGGACCATTGTGACCGCAACCTAAAGACGACCTTTATTACGTCGCTGCAACGTTGCGGCGACCAACTCTGCTACTGGGGTAATGAATAAGTAAATAAGATTGTAAAACATTTCTCGCTGAATAAAAGTAGGAATTACTAAGTACAGCAAATTTCAGCAGAATGAGTAATATGCTTACGTTTTATAAGATTGTTATATTCGATAACTTTGCATTATAGCATAGATATACCTATTTATATTGTAATTGCGTAGCACCATATAGCTCGATTAACGGGAGAATTTCACTATGATAAATAGTAAACAGAGTGCTACAAACAAATAATATATTTTGACCCCATTTAATATAACATGGCTTTCTTATCTTTTTCCAATTGGTCAGTCGCCACTTAACATTCACTCAATTTTTGCCAAACTGGGCAACTGCTTGACCCTTCTTTAAGTTGTAACACACGTCTTCCGTCAGCTAGTTTATTTTTAGCTAGCTTATTTTTTGCATATTTCACAGAATTCGGCCTATGCCTCCGAATATCAGCGGAGCGAGCTTCAGTGCGAAACTGAACCTTCGAGCGACTTCCCAGCTTTGGAAGCGAGATGCGATTTCTCAGCGGCGGCCGACCGAGTATGAATGTACTCGGCGATCACTTAACTCAATACAATAGTATTGAGTTCAGTGTCGGCGATACGCCATCGATTACAGCAGTTCCCGGCTTCAGATTTCCGATAGCTCTACCAGGGTGCAGACACTCCGCCTGTTTCTGCGTCGAAAAGGTAGCAGAGGCAGTGTCTCAAAACCAACAGCAGATTATAGCAGAGTACAAGGCCCTTGAGAAGGGTCTATCCCGGATATACCGAGGCTTTGACAGGATTCACTCACACTATTCACACAGATACAGGATTCACTCACGCACAACTTTCTACTTGACTTTAAAAAAATGACAAATGATCATTACACTAAGGCAACAAACACCACTGATCACTTACACAAGGTTAACATCTTTTAGATGCTGATATGGTGGCTGGCGGCCAGCGACGATAACGTTTCGGGAACGCTCCAGTAACACGCCCTCATCCCTCGAGAGCAGGAGCGGATTAAGGGGGGAGGGGTCGGGGGGGGGGGGCCGCCCCCCCCGTAATTCCCGGGAAAATAGAAAAGATGGTAATCATTAAGGTGATTCTCCAGTGCAAGTTTTTATTTCACCAGATCAGTACACAATGTTTAAAGATAATTGGAAAATATCTAAAAGCCACTTGTCTAAACAGACACAGTATCCTCGATGTTCGCAATTGTATTTTCGTAGGCCTTTTGATGAACAGTGCTGTGAAAACTTCGGTGCCGTAACGGAATATTTATAAGATATTATACTATGTATGCAGACCTATATTCACCTATTTACTATGCATGCAGAGAATCGTTCCGCGAGTTTGGGCAGTTGAGCCGTAGTGCGTCTGCGAGAGGGGAATACAGTCTTCACGTCCTCCTTCAGCATTGCCTACTATGCGACACCCTCCGCTCTCGTGCTCGTCGCGACATGTCAGTTGGCCGGCTCTAGCAAGTGTATTGTTTCAGTTGTAGTGAGTGACAAGTTCAAGAGTTCTTCACATGTTTAGGACCCTGCGTCCTTTATCCTGTGATATACCTGACGTACATATCAACCTTTCAGCCAGAGATGGTAGGTTCAGTCGGTTAAATACAATGACATAACTTATTTGCGCTTTCTCGCGCTCGCCATTAGGGTCGGACGGCCGGCTTCAAGCTCGGGCCCACATTAGCCTCCATTGCTAATTATCAGCTTTTTGATCAAGGAATTGAACACCCACCTATTTACTGGACTTTCATTTTCATTGTGTTATCATAGAAATACTGTAAGAGGTCCACCCACCGTAGTTTTGTCCCCTCTCCTTTTGATAGCAGTAAAATTGAGGAATCTCTAAGTAAACAAAATAATTTTCAAGTTTTACGCTATAGGGTGAGAAAAAGATATGCTTATAATGTTTTTGCAACTCGTCGCAGAAGGAATAGCTAAGGTTTACTTTTTTTTACAGGAGTCTTCTTCTAGTAGGCCTGGTACAAAGCGGAAAACTAATAGTGCCTTTACGGACCTTCGAAGCTTTTTCTCTCGCGTCCAAAAACAAAAGACGCCAGAAGCAGCAGGAGGAAATAGACAATTTGTTAACACCATGCATTCATGCTGCACAACTGACAATGAGACTCAGGCTGAGTCCATGGTCCTTTTACAATCCCCTCCACGTAGCCACGAAACATCGACTGAAGCTTCAATTTCTTCACTTCCTTTGGCTGAAAATTTCAACTGTGATGTAGGTCTCTTCATTGTACCACGAAAGGAAAGACTTGTTGATAGGAAAATAGTAGAACTTTTGGAAAGCCCTTGGACATCCACGAGTCACTACAAGTATCCCTTTTCAACGCATAGGAAGGGAACCGCGGAAGAGCGTCGTTACATAAGGATAGAACATCTTGAAAAGCACCCTTGGCTTGTGGTTTCTCCCTCAATGAATGGACGTTTCTGTAGGTATTGCCCTTTTATTCCCAATCAACGGCAGCTTGCGGTACAAATTTGCTGTTAAAATCCCTCGTTACTGAGCCGTTAAAGTTTTCAAAACTGCTAGGGAAACTAGATGATCTGGAAAACCACCAACACACAGTCTATCACAAAGGTGCAGTGCCCAGTTGGCCCTGAATTTTCTGGAAAAATACAAAAAAACCTGAAAATCAAAACACAAGCCAACTGGAAGGCTACAGAAGGGAGAAAATCAAGGAAAATAGAGAAAATCTGAAGCTGATACTTAAAAATGTGATTTTTCTTGGCCGTCAGAACATACCATTCAGAGGTCATCGGGACGACGCGACGGTGCGTTATCATTGGAAGACCCCTTGACGAATGACGGTAACTTCCGAGCATTACTGCGTTTTCGTTGCTAGGTATTATAAAAAAATATAAAAATATTAAAGGAAAATAGTATTTTCTGAATATGTACTAATCTTTTTATTTCATTCCAACCAATTTTCATATTGAACGGCATTAAAGAAGATTTATTTCAAGGAGTTCGAAATCCTTGTGTAGGCTGCCGCGGGTTGATGAATGGGAAGATGCAGGTCTTCCGCGTTTTGGACCGCGTTGGTCTATGTTTCCTTGGACGACAGTTTAGTAGGCGTTGTAGTCGGCGTCTTCTGGTCGGTGAAATGAAGGCGCAGCAATTCGTCGTCTTATATATCTCAAGCGTTAGACCTGACTCCAACGGGTGAGATAATATATAAGACGACAAATGGCTGCACCTTCACTTCACCGACCTGAAAAGCCGACTGAAACGCCGCCGAAACTGTCGTCCGAGGAAACATGGACCAACGCGGTGTAAAACCCGGAAGACACTTCACTTCTTCACAAGAATGCCATTCTTTACATCGGTTTTTTACGTTTTTCAAATTTGATTAGATAGATTTACTCAATAATTTATCACATCTCTTATATATAATATAGCCACACCAAAACTACGTTCCAAGCGCTTCATTTCTTTTAATTTTCCGAGGGAAGTCCACCCGGACATCTATTTAGTTGAGTTGTATTGCATACCCCTCAGGCGCCGCGGGTAGTAGTGAACCGCCCCCCCCAAAACAACGACCTTAATCCGCCCCTGCTCGAGAGCAGGCATAAGAGTTGTCTCGGTGTCCCGAAAGACAATACAAACATGCTAATTCGTACTGGTGTTCAAATTTCCTACTTCCATTAAATGCAAATCTCCTTTAAAATTGGAACGAGAAATATTAAAAAGTCAAGTGAAACTGAAATAATAGTTCTCCTTAACATTTGGTGTTCTTCATTACTCTATTGGCTTAATAAATTCTTGGAATACATTTCTCCCTATATTTATGATATCCTAAGCTCTTATGAAAGTTACAGCAATAGAGGTTTAGAAAGAGTGACTAGTGATGGACACAGAGAGAGATGAGTTTCCGACACTTCACTTGATTAGCCTTTTTTGTACAGATTAAAACAATCGTTGCGGATGCTGCCGGCTGGATTAAATTTAGGGCATTCAGTAGAAACAGTATGAGTTTAAATACCAAATCTAGTGTGCATTTTTCTGTACCCACAGCTGTTGGGACTCCTCATTCCAGGTTTGAGAAACAAGCATGGATAATTAATTGCGTTAACTCCAGGAGAGAAAAAATGATCTCTGGATTTTTGATAACGTACTACATATCCCACAGAGGAATTATTTCAGTACAAGACGAGATTTCTCATAAAATATTGATGGCAATTTATTTTATAAAACATTTATGTGGAATCCCTTTTAATAGGTTGGCAATAATTATTTCTAGTCAGAAGACTATAATAAAAAACGGAATAGTTACAACTTCGGCATAGTGAAGCATTTGCGTACTGATCTGCCCTATGCGACATTTATGTCACCAACATGCCGAATGTTATTACTCAATAAAATGGAAGAAATATCCATACAATTTATTTAGTATAAATTACCCTGCTCATATTGTCTATAAAAAACCACTTACGAAAACAGTAGTAACAATGTGCAAAATAAAATGTGACCACTTACTTTGTGAGTACAAATGCCCATGAATTCATTCTATGCAAGAAGGTGAACTTCCAAAGCCTTCAGATGAATACATGTTACTTTGTACTGGGAATAAACGAAACTAATGTAAGTAAAAGTGGTAAGCTTCTCTATCCACAGTAATACTAAGAAGTAGGAGTGCAGTGCCCAATTTTGAAGAAAGAGCAATTAGTGTGGATGAATACATTGTACAACAATTATGTCACATAGGGTGGATCCAGGTTAAGCTGATCAAAAATCTGTTCACTTCAGAAAGAATCATAACCCCTGACGGCATGCCCCTAGCAAAAGATCCATTTCATACTTGTTTGACACTCATACCATGGATATATGCGTACCAAAAACGCGATAGCATATCATCCTTCATAAGATAAAAAAATTCTGTTCAAAAGTATACTCCACTTCCTATAATATTTATTTTGACTTCTCACCAGTGCGTTGACTGGAGACAGAACAACCATGAGTTGCAAATCCCTCCTCCAAAGTACAAGAGTTCACTCAAAAGATCAGCTTTGTTTAAATTATAATATCTTACGAGGAACCTATAGCTGGCAACTTGCAATTTTCAAACGATTTTGCAGGAATTAATTCCTATTTACTCAGCAAATACGCCACCACAAAGGCAAGGAACAAAATATTGCACTCCCAGAGTTTCAGAAAAGTGTAAGTCGCCCACTCACCAGAAACTTGCTTTTATAGTGTCACGAAAACAAAAACTTTAACGTGAAAAAAAAAGATTCTGGAATAGGATGTGACATTGTCCTACTGTGCTAGAAACTCAAAGGATTATCAACTGGAGGGTCGTCAAAGAGGCCAAGAAAAAGAGATTAAACAAAACCAAGTGAAAACATCTTGTAATTAGTGTAATAATAAAACTTGCTTCATTTTTGCATTGTGTTTTGTAAGTGAGAGTGTCTTTAAAGACTAATTTAATGACTTTGGGTCATAATTACCCAATGCGAACATGTGTTCATGCATTTGAGTTGGACCAATTAAGTGTTAAAGTTATAGGTCTCTGGATGAGATTGTGATCACTTCACAAAAGATAACACCCATACACCACAATAGCAATAAAATCAATACAATATTAGGATACTATAAATACAAATATGGATAGACATTTCAATTAACATGCTATTACAGCAATTTTATTCAATATCACGACAAAAAATCTTTCAGGAATGGAAATATGTAGACCTATCAGAGTGAATTATTATGTACATTTGTACATCAATGTTTAATAACTGAGAGACAACATGAAGTTTTTTAAAAATAAGATTCATGAGAAACACCAGCAACTGGGCTGGATCATATGAAAAAAAATTTTTTATTTGAAATGCAGCACATTTACCCTTGCATTACTAGTTTTTACTCTAATCTTTGTTAGACACAGTTCTATATAAATCTCTCTTTTCTTGTGCTGTCCATTTTGGATTATCCTTTTTCGAGTCTTTACTCTCCAGCAGCTCTCTTTCACTATCACCTCCTCTTTGTTTATTACCTTTGGCATCGTAGTTCACTTTAGCCCCTTTCGGACTTTCACTTCTATTTCTCCTCCGTGCCTTCAATTCTGGTTTAGTAGCTACACTAGACTTATCCTCACTGACCACTCTCTCATCACTTCTACTCTTCTCTGAGGAGCTTTTACCTTCACCTCTCGACTTCTTCTTCATTGAATCTAATCGCTTTGGCTGAGGGCCCCTGAATTTATTCTCCTCTTCAGAGTAGCCCAATTCCCTCTGCTGACAATCCCTAACAGGAGAGGAGTCTTCCTTCAGACCAGTGGGTGAATCTTTCTCTTCGGCAATCCGAGGCAGGGGCTGAGATGAACGATCAGATGAGACCATTAATCCCACATTAACTGTGGCTAGTGGAAGATTCGGGCGGAACTCTCCCTTCACATACTCCAACTGAGGGGAGTGCAAAGGTCTCTCCTGATTGGAGGAGTTGCCACTTCCATTCCCCGCGTCATTTGGTTTAATGTGGCATCCGCGGGAAAAGTGATCGGACACACGTGCCTCCTCGCGAGAATCATCGGATGAATCTTTCTGACTACTACTGCACCGCGTTTTATCAGGGGGCCACTCTCTAGTGTTAGTCCTGAAGGAGGTGGGGTGCTCAGGAGGCTTGGTGATCACAGCACGATCAGATCCGTCGACTGCCGATGTCTCCATGGTCACCTTTGTCATTGTGGTTAACGGTTGAGACTGTGAGGTGACTGTGACCTTGGGTGCACTAGATACCACAACTTTTGGGGCCGGGTTGCACAGAGGTGATATGGATGCAGAAGAAGATTTCCCTTTGCATTCTGCACTTCTCGGGTGTAAGCGGTCGGGTGAGAGAGCCCTCCTCAGCAACGGTGACCCTGGCTCAGCACTTTTTGGCCTGCCAAACGATTTCTTGCCCCCAGCAGGGGTGAGTGAGGTTCCAGGGCTGTATGACTGAGTGGTGTTGGAACTCCCGGGCTGGTGGCCGGCTGGGAAGGCCAGAGGGCTGGGGGACCTCGTGGGAGACGAGGGCAGGGGTGAGGGAGAGGGTGTGCGGGCCAACGGAGACAGCGGGATGTGACCCACTGATTTCCTGCGACTGGGGGAATGTATGCTCTTGGCAGCAGTGTGGAGCTTGTGTTTCAAGCCATGGAGAGTGGAGGGTCGCTGGTAATGAGGACCGGCGGTGCTTGAAACCACTGAATTGCTGCCCACTGAGCCAGAGGACATGGAAATCACGGCCCCAGCAGGACTGTTCGGGATGGACGAACTTGGGGAACTGGATTGAGATGAGTTACCAGTGGAGTGGGGGGATTCAGAGGGAGAGAAAAGCCTTCCCGTTGGCGGGGATCGGGGTGACTTGGTTCTGGTCGGAGATCCTGGCAAACTGTCTTGGGAAGGAAAGTTCCTTGGAAAGGCCTGAAAACTTCGACTCGGAGTGACCATTGATGGTGATGGGACTCCTGCTGCAATCTACAATTTAGGGAAAAAAAGAGAAATGAATTACATAAAAATAAGATTTTCATCCATATGAATCTAACCAACAGTATGATTTGCAACAATGAAAAATAATTATTGCTTGACCTATGACTCTCTTTTCTTCATGATTTGAACACTAGGGTCTAACAACTGAAATATCTAAATGCATTTTTCATGTGAATGATATATTGCTATCCCACAACTAAACACTTTTCCAATCATTTTTGCATGAGCATGCCAATTGAAACCAATATAAAGGTTAACAGCTTCCTTCACCTTCACAGTTTTATCGAAAAATTATGTGGAAAATCATCTTTACCACTGAAATTGGTGAGTTATCAGAGCTGAGAAAACTGCATATCGGAGAGAGTGTAATAAATAACCACAAGTCCATGGTCAAGGAGTCCTTTGGGAAAGCATTGATGGGAGGTGGGCTGAAATAGGTTAGCTACTGATGGAAAAAATGGAATTATGTACATAATTTGATACATTAGGATTTGATTTTTTTAAATGTTCTGGCTAGCTAGTAACATATACCATTATTTAATAATGCTCTAAGGTTGGGGAAGAGTACATTTATATACTAACTGGGGTGATAAGAGCTCATAGGAAGGGAATTTTGAAATCAGATAAAAATTGAATTTTTAAAGTTTGGGCAAATTTTACAAGTTCTTCTTCTATAATGAAAGAGTTGGAAAGTGTCCTGACTTCAGTTTAATTAACGTAATGGTTGCTGAAATTTTTGATTGAGTGCCTCGTGCAATTCAGGTAGCTATAAGCAGAAAATGTTTGGAAAATGATAATAAAAAAGGATTAATGAAATATGTATCTTGTTCCCATTCGGTTCCACAGTTCACACACTGGCTATTATCATTAAGTCAAGGTAAGTGAGACTACTTGAATAATTGGGCATACTTTGGACCCTAATGAAGATGGATAAATAAGCAATCAAGGTGGAACTCTCCACATGGTATTAGTGGTCAATGAACTGAAGTAATCAACCTAAATTAAGAGTTTTTGTTACAAATATTTAAATTCCCGTTATGACTGATACTGATTCAATTTGACGTACATGGGAATTCAGTTTACTTGGAGATATAACAGTCGCTTTACTTTACATCCAATTGAACAAAAGGCACGGCCTAAACATCTCATAAAATTCTTGCTGGCATTCTAAAGCATTCTAATGCCTCTGTAAAAGTAAAAACCTTGATGAATGTGATTGAACTTTACTTTATGTATTGCTCTGTTATTTGTACCATAAAAAAAATTGATAAGGAGAGTGGTACCAAAGATTAAGTACCATGATTAAAGATTGGAGAAACTTGGTTTTCGGGTCTTCCTCTATCCATATTCTTCTGGACAATATTTCGCTGACATTCCAGCTGACTTCTTCAGGTTCGCTGAAGTGTCGATGCAGTCATTCGTCCGTCTATTTATGCGCCTCTGTTTTTTCTCCGTTTCACTCTCACTTAATCATGGAAACGAGTCTTCAACAGAAGGGACCAATCACAACATACCTCTGCCCAAAGGCGCAAAAACGGAGGAGCATGAATAGACGGATGAATGACTGCATCAACACTTCAGCGGACCTGAAGAAGCCAACTGGAATGCCGGCAAAATATTGTCCCGAAGAATATGGATAGATGCGGAGGAAGACCCGAAAACCAAGTCTCTCCAAGCCAAAGACTCCGTGGAAGCCTTCACAGAAATGATTAAAGATTAATTATCATGCATGTGCCTTTGATTATGCAAAGGGTTCTCAAGTACCATGACCCCATACTCAATGGAAATTTAGGCAATTATTTCCAGCTTATTCAAATTCATTGCAGTACAACTGAAAGTATTAGGACCTAACTAATATTTCCTTGTGAAAGAAGCCATTATCCTCAACACCAGAGTCAGCTAAGTTCCCGGCACAGCCTAAAATCTATACATATTTTAAGTCATTATATTACATTCTGTACTCTGAATGACATGCATTGTGATGAAGCATTCTATTATAGGCAACTATCACATGAAAGAATTCTAACCAACTTTTAGCCAGTATTCATGATCAAATGGATAATGCATATTCAATAAGGTTAACTTGAAGTGACTACAGCACTGATAATTTACATGGGCACTCATTAAACATTCGTGTAACTGAAATTCATGCAAATCTCATATTATGCATATCAGACTACCTCTTAACTAAGTTCTCTGGAGTTTGAGTGTCCATAGCCTTCTTTTGGCATCAAATGAACAATTCTACTCCCTCCAGGTCCACTGTTTATCACAGCTTTCTTGAGCATACCATTTGACACAAGTATCACATTTTCTAGATGCATAGAGGAAAAGAGAAAACTTAACAGCAAGTTACTTAAATTTAGAAGACATCAAGGAGAGAAATGAGAACCCAGTCTCTTTGTTGACAGCCAAAGGAAACTTATCAGCCAACTTAGAATGAGGAGTACAGAATTACCTGGCTACAAGCCCAGTAGGGCTCATAGAAATTCAAACTCCAGTAACTTTGTACACAAAATAAAGAATTAATATACTCATGCCATCAGCTACAACAAATTGCTTACTTGGCACATAGCAATGTTCAACCAATTACTATAAAGTAGGAGTACAGTCAATTCGTATCACTTTTAATCTGAGAAACGTCATATAACTCATCTAAAAAATTACACCTTAACTTTGGCTTTAGGGGTATCAAATGCTAAAAAATCTTCAACATTAAATTAATGATATTTCAACTCAACTTCACGTAAGTAAACGAATTGAGCACAGTCACTGACATTCTTTGCATGTTGAATTTGAATAAAACTGCCTATGTATAGTATAGCCACCTAAACCTATTTACCTAGCCTCAAGGTAAGCTCCATCACCGAAAATTCTCAAAACCATTATCAACTAAAAGATTCTGAAGGCTTATACTTGGAGATAAAATGACCTCTGGAACCTGATGAAACTGAACTGAAGGCAAATTACACAAAAATACAGCTTAAATTCCAGAGTCATACTTTCATTGTTAAAAATTTTAGTTTCATTAATTTTTGCTTTGAATTTCAATGCTATCTTCCATTCACAAAATATTGACATTTTTAGATAGAAAATAAAATTGGGAGCTATCATTTGACTAACCCTTTGCCTCTCATGGATTTTTTTCACTCTCAAAAGTGATCTACATATTTTTTGAAAATTTTGACTATTTATTTCAATATTTTTTGCAAGGCCAATGTGTAAACTAGTACTTGTGTCAAATTTTTTTCAGATGCTCATAAAAATGCAGTTCAAATAACAAAAATAATGTGAGATAAAGCAAAGTGAACTTTTTTATAAGTTTAAGCTCAAAAAAATGAAATTTTTGCATGAGCCAATATATGAGCACCTTGAGCTTTTCAAAGCAAACTGCAGAAGTTGATATATTGGCAACTTGAGCATCTAAGGGTTAACGGACATTATCAAGTGGTACCTCCCTAGGAGAAAATTGAATTTGGCGACAATGCTAATTAGGCTCTCAACCAAAAGTGCCCTATCTTCTATTACCCAAACTCACTTTGCTAAACAAGGATACATTACTTAAAATTGATTACCTTATCAACATTGAACAAATGGTTCATTTCCATGCAAACCATTGCTGGATATAGAACAATAACTCATTATTGTAAACATTCATTATGTTTTCTCTATTATTTCCATTATATGTTAAGTGAAACTTTGCCGAACATGGAGGTTACATTCTGCAAAAAGTCAGCTATATTTCACAAATCTGCATCGAAAGAATCATTAGCTTTCTAGTCATTAGTGCCATTAGTGTTCCATTTTCTATTAGATTCAATGCTAGGAATTCTGATTACGAACAGAAAACAACTATAGGAGTCTTTCAATAATTATGACATACAGTAGGGCATATAACGAGAAGCTCGAATTTGTGAGGGATGGACAAAGAACGATTTGAACCCCTATGATTTACATGTAAAATATATCGGTATTAGTGAGGACAACAACCAGACTCCCCTGGGGTCATTTACTATTATGAGTGGCAAATGTTTGCTTCAATCTTGGCAAATGTGCACAAACTTGTGCTTATGTCCTCTGTCATTGAAATTATATGTCTAGCAGTATTTTTTCCGCACAATTTGACGTTCAAATTCACATTTCGGACATTCACGGCATGCCCGTATTCACACAAATAAATTCCTCGTAAGTCCGTGCATTTCATTGTTCTCCTGTCATCCTACCGCTGTTTTATCAAGTTCAGTCCGTCTGATACAGCATCATGGCTGGGAAACGAAAGTTGTTGGCTCTGAAAACTAAAATACGAATGATCAATGAATGCTTAAGTGGTAATGGGCTCAACAGCGAGATAAGGAAGTGATTTGGCTTATCTTCCTCTACCTTATTCACAATTCTGAAGAATAAGGAAAAATTTTGTGTCGCAGTGCTTTAACGAGGACGTCCAAGCAGCCAGAAACATTTGCGGTCAGGAGAACATACACAGTTAGAATCTGCACTTTTCTCGTGGTTTTGCCAGCAGAAAGCAGCCTGAATTCCGATAAATGGCCCATTTATGAAGGCAAAAGCAAAGTATCTAAGTGAGAGGCTCGGTATTGACAAGTTTAAATGTTCCGATGTTGAATACGTAAATTGTTATGAATTCGGATTCCCTATATTTTAAGTTTTCTATGTATTTTATTGCCTTTTGTAATTGTTTCAAAGATTATAAATATTGAAAACAGGTCAAGGATGATTAATTTCGATATGCACGAAAGGTATGTACTATAAATCATACGTCTATCTCGCAGCAGGGAGTGTAGTCAGTATTCATGGTATTCATTATCAACAAGTTCCCGCTAGATTTAAGTACGGCAGAAGATATTATGTGTAACGTGATGGAATTCATTTCGGAACTTACAACCTTTAGAACTTTCTGCCTTGCGCTCGAAACTCACAGCAAATCACTTATATGTACCATGGAATACCTAAAAAATAGTGAGCCATAAAAATGTTGATGTGCCCTGCCAGTTAGCTGCCTCAACGTGCACTATCGCTTGAAAAATATGTGTTTTGCGGGAGCCGATACCTTATTCGCAAGTGGTTAAAAGTTTCACATCTTATCTAAACACAGTCGCTCCTTGAAATTCCATGTATTCCCACTCCATGCTATGTAATGCAATGTAAGAACTGTCATATGTGGACTTGCCAGTAACAATTATGTTTCCATAAATTCAAGAGAGTGTTCTACGCATAATTATTGTAATATGCAATAACACAAACGACAGTATACTGTTAAGGGCTAATTGTAAATGCTGGTGATATTGGGCTCTATGATTCTGAAAAGCCGTTGTCAGCTATTTTCTGAGGCGATCTTACAGACGTTGAAGTCATCTCCTTTATTTCCACTATTTAACTTGAGAAGATAGCAGCCCGGTGCTTGCATGGAACAAAATTCCCGTAGGTTATATCTTGATCATTAAGTTATCTAGCATTTTTGCAAATTTCAATCAATAGAACTTTCTCCGAGCCATATATCTGTTTTCATACACTTTTAAGAGAGGTAGGGGGTATGAAATTTTTTCTTGTTTCCGAAGTGTTTGCCATTTATAGTCCCTTGCATTGCTATTACTTGCAGCTGCAACTTATTTGGTGCACCCAAAACATTGGGGCAATAACAATACAGCAATGCGCAGTACAGTACACGTGTCCTGAAGTGTCAAAATTCGACATTTATTATTCCAGTGTATGACATCTAACATGGAATTTGATGTCATCAAAAGTGAATAAGATCATAAGTAATTGAAGTGTTCGAAAATATGATTTTTAATAGCTATCTCAATAGAATGATTTTGCCACTCACCAAAATCCCTACAATAATGGCTAAATTAGCATTTCAGTTGTAGGAACTGGCTGTGGAGTGATTATTAATCATCTTCGGTATTAATGAGAGTTCCATTTAGCGAGTGATTTTTCAGATCCCGAGAGCTCTCGCTATATAGTGCTTCCACTGTATTTGCTTGTAACCTTAACATATCATATGTTGCATTTTTCATAGGAACTAGCCTGGTGTGAGGTGTTTCAGCAAAAAAAGTTATGCTCCTTTTTGAAGAAGTACATATTTGCAGTTCCATAGAATTTTATACATAATGACCTTCATTTAGTAGGTATATGAATAGCCTTCATTACCTGCCATAAGAGGATAATAAAAAAAAGATTTATCAAAGTTATAACTTAAACACTAAACATTTTAGGCATTCTGCTTTAACTAAAAGATGGTATGTATAAGTCGTGGCAGATAAAATTAGGCTTACACAAGCAAAATAGATGTATTAATCTTACAGGCCACTAATTGCTTATTCATATGGCTGTAAAATGAAAATGCTGGCTTACCTAGTTTCTTTAAAATACTACGGCACTCTGTCTCTAGTCCCAACTAGTGGTTACAACTTTCCTGCCAAACCTCAACAAAAGGACTCCGGTATTGTACACTAAATTTCTAATTTCTTAAATTGCTAAAATTACAGAGAACGATACATTAACGCAACTGGTTGAGCTAATTCACAACAAAAACACATTCACAGCCATCCCACTACCAATCAGCACAACAAAAACATGAAGATGTAAGCCTATCGGGAGATCCGATCCACCTTTTGTTGCGCTATGAACGTCGGTTCAAAAGATCGCCACCATATGTCAGACACTTAATTCTAATCGCAAAATGCACACTACTCATAAATCATTAAATAAAAGTTATGAATGTCAACTGAAGACAATGTAATAAACTCCTTGTAAGTTCACTCGCCGAACAAAGGCAGAGCACGTGCGCACTTTTCCTTGTTTCACGCATGATTTTGGTGGATTCCAAGATTGGTATATTGCACTGTGGTGAAGCCCTGTGGCCTGGGAAAGATTTACTACATTTTTTACATGATAAGATTTAAGCCGTCAAAAGTTTTACTCGTGCATAACCTGACCCCCTAAATTTTTGACCAGAAATTTGGTCTCAAAGTCGGACTATACACAACCATGTGTGGTATTGCCACAGTGCATGGTTAGGAAAAACTGCATTTTTGTCGTAAGGGTTAAGGATCAATTTGCATATGATGCAAAAATCTAAATAAAAACCAAACCATTTCGAAATTGGAATAAAATTAATCGTTGAAGTATGTGATTTACTTTTACAAGAGCTTGACTTTTCCAGGAAGAAATAATGAAAACTTAATAAAACCCCAATAAATAGAGTACTCATTGTGCAGTCAATGAAGCATTTTGCAGATTTGAGTACTACGTAATTTTGAATTAGCACTAAGGGTGGCTGCTTTCGGCCAAGTTTCACTGTAATACTCATGATTATATTGCATCGGATAGCTTCACTGTTCTGCAGTGAAACAAAGCAACAGATCATTTGCCATTGAAATTGTCCACCGAAATACAAATTGCTAATTTTCAGATCATAAATAAGCATTAAGCATCTGTATTTTTAACATAATTGAGCCATGTCATGTTACACATTAACATCAATGCATGAGGCAATGCTACGACAACTTTTATGAAGACCCATTCACCTAACTGCCTAATCTAAAAACTGTCAACTAGGAGACACTAAAATCCTATTAACAGCATTCTATTCATTACTTATAAATTCCTCATTCCCCATTCTAATTAACACAAATACTGCAATAACTTAACATGTTTAAATTTTCTTGGAATGAATAGTCCACTATCCTCTCAAATATTAACTAATAAACACATAATTGTCATACCAGGAATTGAGGCTTAGAATCTGTTGATAGGACTGGTGCAGATAAAGGACATGATAATTTAAGGGGCTGTAAAGAGAAAATAAAAACAAAAAATTAATAACAAAAATTTTACAACAAAAAGCAAATTCAATAAATTAAAAATGTTAACTCAATAAAATAAATTACTTAAGGCTTACAAAATATTAGCAAGCATTTAAAAAGCCATGAATGAGCAGATCAAAAAAAATGAGCAGCAGTAAAATAAGATAGAATGCTCACGGAATCAAAAGTAACAAAAGTTTACAAGATAGGAGTGCATTGTTATAAAGCTGGGAAGTCCGACAATGAATGGTAGAAACTGCAAAGTGATTCCTGAATGCAGTGATCCATAAAATACTTAATTTATGAAAAAAATTTAACTTACAATAATAATGTCAGCAAACATAAAAATGAATGATGTCTTAAAAAACATCATCCCAAAATAATTGAAAGAAATTAATTCAAAATTTAGAGTCATAAACAACATTACACCTCAGATCTAAAACTGCAAAATAATATAAGCTTCCTATAACAGCTACAGATCTGCAAAGATGACTTAAATTTGTACTGTACCACACAACTTAATTCCTTATTTGGTATTCTGCATGAAATTCATCCACTGGAGAGATAAAGTAGTAATAAAATTGGAGGTTTTAAGTTTAAAATATTAATGGCATCTAAGGACCCTGATTTACTACACTTAAAATACATACGAAAGGGACACAAGAACGTCCGAGTCAAAGACAGAATGCACTACTATATTTTGTTTTAACATAGGTAGTATGTCACAGAGTACATTATGTACCAACAATGAGAAAATACGAGCCATAGCAGGTCTTTTGACCCTCAGGAAATAAATCTAAAATTTAATGTAAACAAAAAATTCAAGAGTGATGGTCCATTCAATGACTTAGCCCTCTAGAGACACACTGATGCAAGCGCAGGGCATGAGAGAATACCGATAGTTAAGTTAAAAATAACAAAATTTGTATAATCTGAAAATTTATTCCCAACAAAAAAAACCTAAAATAATGGAGAGAGATACAGTGACTTTAAATTTATTTTCTTTGCACCAACCAAAGGGGAAGAAGGAAATAATCAAGAAGAATACAAGAACTCGTCTAGAATGAGAGATTACAGGGTCACCAATCAAATGATCCCAAGACTGCAATGCAATGAAATAAGACAATTGCAAGGCCATCATTTGACTTGCACTCACTATTGTGAGCATTTATATCAAGAGAAAAATTATACAAAAAGTAATTCATAGCCATTAAAATCAATCCTCTTCTTAAGTTTCATTAGTAGTGAATAATGACACAGGAAAGCCATCATTTTTCTCATTTGACATTTATATAAAAAAATATTGGCTTATACTGCCTATGTACGCTAAAAGTGGTGGACTATATACCATATATTTTACCCCAAACCTGCTTGAATGAGAATTCAATACAGCGAGTGATTAATTGGGAACTGTGGGGCCTCATTCTATAGCGTTTACATCGAGCTTGTGCCACAAATGACACGAAATTTCTGATACAATAAATCACAACTTCTCTGTGATAAATGACTACCTTATTCATTTAATAAAAATAAATCCATGTGTACTACAAAAGTAATTAATATGGTAAATAAGGAAATTTGGCAGTTCCTTCACCAATCAAGCCAAATAGCCCTGTCTCATCATTAACTATAACTATATTATTATGCTAATATGACAAGAGTGTACATACACAAAATATTAAGCCTTTTGATGATACAACAGATGTGACAGGATGAGCAAAAGAACCCTACACTATGTGTTATGCACATTATGACTGCTCCAGTATGATTTTGATAGAGTGGTAGTATGTTGTTATGCATAGTAATGATTATAAGTATATATGCTGCTGCACACTGTATCTCAACAATTGGATTAACCCTTTAACTGCTCCCATCGTCTATTGGCGATTTGAAGTATGGTTTATGGTTTTAGTAAAAAAAAGTTCAACAATTCGTATTCAACAGTAAAATCAGACGATAATTACTCATTGTAAATTTTAAACTAATTATCCTTTAAATAAAAAGTGACCAATTTTAAAATCACGCAAAAATTTAGAAAAAAAAGTTTGAGTTTGGGGAGAGCTATATTTCAGATTATTTGCTCAGTTAAAGGGTTAAAGTTAACACAGCATGTGAAACTAACATAAGGTACCTACTCATCGTTACAGATAGCATAACTATGAAAGCTTGAGTCTAACATGAAGTAATTTTACTTATGATTAAGCAAAATACTTAGTACCTACTTTCCCAAAAATTTTATAAAATTTTGTAGAAAAATACTAAGTATTTTACATGGTCATGAATACAAAAATAAACAACTTCTACAATGTGAAGCCTGCCACTGTCAAGTTTAATATTATGTACTTAGAATCAGTATTAGGCATTCATATGAAACCTTGACTGGTCGAGGATAGGGGAAAGTGTTTTGGACAAAGTAGAAACTTGAATAATAGGAGTAAAATATTGCTCATTGATACCATCCATTAAAATGGAGAAAAAGGATGAAATGCAAACGTGAGAGCCAGGCTTGCATTAAAGTACATTACTCATTTTCAAGGCTTCGGTGGACATTCTCATCAGTACCATTGCTTATAACTTTTTAAGCCAACATTTTTAAATATCTCTGTTCAGTAAAAATCATTGCCATTGCAAGGTGTATTCATCTCTTTTCATGATATAACAGTATAAGACTATAGAAAAGAATTCATGGCACAGACACTATATTAAAGTTTCTCTTCCTAATTATTTCCTAGTTCTTTTTCCATCAACATATTTTCATGAGGCACTGGAGCAAACCTGAGAAGTTGTTCACCACATCTACTTTCTGAATCAAAAATCAATACTATACATATTCATAACAAACTAGAGTAGAAAAAGCTCCAAAAACCACCAAAGATAATAAATGATATCACAGCCTGTCTTTGATAAATGGAAAATCAGATTTTACGAAGAACGATGACTAACCTGCTGCATTTCCACACTCGCACGCTTGCTGCTGATTCGGCGGAACAATGATGATGTTTTGCGACGCTTATCGGCATGGTCTCTCTTTGGCCTGTGCCTTGGCCGATGCGCTAAGCTTCTTCTCGCCATTTTACTCTGCCAAGGCTCACGCTTCCGACCACCAGTTTTTATTGTTGTATTCTCCAGAGGGGTTGACCTCAGGGTCACATGATCCCCTCCCGAGAGTAACAGCTGCAGAACTTGGGTGTGGAACAATCCTTGCACAGCTTCCCCATTAATATGAGTTATTAAATCACCTGGCCGTAATCCAGCCTCAAAAGCTGGACTTCCATCATCCACAGCCTGAATGGAAAAGAGCATAGGGTCAAATGTAACCAATTTGAGAGAGAAAAAATGTCACGTGATTATAAGCATAAAAATAAATATAAATTGCAGTGAATACATAGTATACGTTAATAAAAAATGAACAAAAATGAGACTACTCCAGCATGAAGGAGCCTGCAAGAGCAGGAGTGATCCCTGCTTCGAAGGGTAGGGAAAACCCATTCCCTGGGTGTCGCAAGGAGGTAGCAGGTGAAAAGATTTTGGCGAACGCAGTGTCACGTAGGTGATGAGTAGGAAAACTATTTTCTCCGTCATCCTTCATCATTTTACCACCATAAGTTGAAGTTGGTGACTCATGGCTGGAAAAAGTATGCACAAATTGGCATCTATAAAGGATTGACATTCTTCAAAATGCCTTATGTATATGAACTGGTAGCAAAAATCAATTTCTCTTTCAGAAAAAGCATAAAGTCTTAAAGAGTTTTATGACCAGTTTTGTAATGCAGTTAAATAACTTAGCTTGTTTTTGCTAGCTTAGATTTGATGCTAACGGATGGTTCAAGTATTGTAAAGTGCTTCATGCTTCATTATGTGCTTAAGTTGACATGAATGACATGTGGGAAAGCATACTTGCATGGGTTGTCATGTCGAGAAAATTTTAACTAGGTATTATAAAATCAGGAAACAAGAGTACTTTCAGTCATGGATGTGAGACAATCACGAAACGTGATTCTTAACTGGCATTAAGATTTGTATCAGGGTGGGCAAAATGATGAGGACTAACTTATAAATTTTGCCATGTATTTTGCTCCGTATGCTAGAATACCTTTCACTCACGATGCCTCTGGCTCGTTTTCGGGGGTGGAATTTTGGCTCCTTTAAGAAGCTCCCTATCCAGCACATTAAATGCACCTCCGTTTCCAAAGGACATAATCAAGAAGTTTTCGACGCAATTAAGAATATATGCCCAACATTCACTGCCAAAAACATTTTAACCTTTTCACTGCTAAGCTTCATCCCAGAGAGCGCTCACCGCAGCACACGACACTGCTGGGCCTTATTAATACCCCCAGCACGCATAATTTTTTTTGGTATTAAACCTTATTTGAACGTAAAAAGCATATATGCATGCATTGCACTGATGGCACTGCTCCGCCCAAATGCATATGTGAGTGTGTAGTGCTGGCAGCACCGCTCCCACCGAATGCATTTATCCGTGCGCAGCAGTGAAAGGGATACAGAAAGCAAGCCATAAACACAGGTTACAACCAATAAGTATTGTAAAGACGGGCTATGTAGCACTTGATTTATTTGACTTGAGTAGGTTGATTGATTGGAAAGAATAGAAAATTGGAATATCTGCCAACAGAACCAGCTGGCAGTAGTCTCACCCAAACACAATAACACCCAGGGGTAATTTTTGAGACATATTTTTGGAAACAAAGTGTTTCTTTAAGAGGTCAAATACTTTAAGTAGTTGCTAAAAGTAAGACGGAAAAAATGTACACCATTAAAAAATGAATTGGAAAATATAATTTTCCTTATCAAAAGATGACAAAATGAAATAACTAAAATCTGTGAACAATATAACTACTTCAGGGAAAATGAATGAACAGTATTTAACTGCATATAAGATGGCATATACTTTTTTCTAAAATTAAGCTAAAAATATCACCCCCAAGTCTTATACGTGAAGATACGGCCTTCCACACCCTAATGGTCACTTATGCCCCACCGAAATGGGGGTGCATCGTACATACCAGTACATCTTATATGCAGTAAAAAGAAGAAATGCTTTCCACAATTCTAATGGAAAATTTTATTTAACAAGTTGACATGCTTCACTACACTGCAGCATCATGAGGACAGTCCTGATGATGCTGCAGTGTAGTGAAACATGTCAACTTTTTAAATAAAATTTCTCCAGTGGAATTGTGCAAAGCATTTCTTCTTTTTCCTACACTGGAATTCCATGAAGTATTGGCTGTCACCAATATGCCGTCAAATATGGTAAATCAAGAAGGGATTACAGTGAGACAAATGGAGAGGAGAGGGTACTGCCTGTAAAAGTAATGTTTTAAAGCTCGTGGTAAGAAAAAAAGTCAACTGAGCCCTTTCACATGGTAGAAAGCTCAACCGTGACACATGAATCATATTGGCCAATAAGTTACTCAAATTTAAACTCAGTAGGTATTCATTATGCCTGACTAAATGACCAGATTAAGAAACTCTGGTATTATACAATGAGTAAAATTTTTACAGCTAACTTACCATTACTAAGTGGTGCATAGTATAAAAGTCAGTGTCTCCATAGTACACTCTGATGGTGTGGACAGTAAACCCAAACCCTCTTGGTCCCCTTCTGATTATAATTGGAGGTTTGAGACTGATTACTAATGGTGAGAGCTCACGACATGGAGAAGTGTCCCTTGAACTAGCAGTACTAGAACCTCCAGGAGACTGTATTGGCTGTGGAGGTGATTCATCTGGAATAAAGAAAAGAAAACACAAATGGTAAGTCACATGAACCAACAATACACACACTCACATGCTAATTACAAAGCCCAAAAAAGAAAATTATTGAAGCAATGATGTGTTTCATTATGCTGTAATGAATATTCAATCTTTATCATCTGCCAGGAGTACTATGCTGCTATTCCATCAAATGAGGTTGAAAGTTTTACCACCTGTGATATCTACATTGCCATCAATCACATTATGGCTTGGATGAAGTAAGGCAGACAAAGGACAAGTCAAGGGATTGCCTAATGGGCAGCAGATTCCTCCATCTATCACCAATGTCAAAATGTTGAGACTTTGAGGGAGGTGCATAGCAATGGCTGACTATGCATTGAAGTATTTGATGGAATATCGAAACTAGCAATAATTGGCCTAATCCACTTAAAATGGAAACGGCTTGAGTTAATGCCATATCCTATTGCCCAGCACTAATTTGAAAACTATGTTAAAGTTTGATAACTGTTATGAATCTCTGCATGTGCAGAGATTCATAACAAGAAAATTAAATCTTGAATACATTCCAATTGATAAACACATATATAGGTCCCTGCTATCATTTAACCCACACAATGATCATTACCCACAAGGTACCTCTCACCTCTGTGGCTGTTTACCTAAGGCACCCCAACCAAAACACTGAAGAGTATTGCAATAAAACTGGTATAAATGACTATCTCTATCATACAGGAACCTCATTCAGGGGCCTCTATCTCATGGCATCAAAAAAAATTCCCATCCTACCCATATGCAAGTGTCCTCTCTGTTTAGGGGTCATTGTTTTTACCTGCCAACAACAGGTCCATTTTTTATCAGTAATCCCTAATCTGCAATCAAGTGACCAGCTCCATTAACCCCTTATGAACAAAAATGTTTATAATCGAGAAAGAATTTTTTCCTCCTACATGTTTCCAATTAAGGCCATAAAAACAACATTAGCCACTTTGAAAAGCATAAATATTTAAAAAATTATTTTATTATTTTTCTATGCACCAAATTTGGCATATTGAGCATTGGCAAATGAGCTGAGATGACTCCAAAGGTCAGTGCCAAATACGGAAACACCTGACACCAAAGAGTTGAATTGAAATTTAATTGGAGAATATAAATTATTTTTCACATACTTAAGAGTTGAACCTTGCGATGTCTAGCATATCACAAAACAGACAATTCAAATGGCATTTATTTCTCGACCTCTTATACTATTCTGTGTAAATATCAGGAGATTTTAGGTCAAATATATTTTTTTTCTAACTTCATGTATTTTTTTTCTTTTTAATGACTGTAAATTATATATTTTAACCAATTTGTAATAAAAAAAGGAATGTAAAACATTTTTTGCTATCATGTAACATCCATTTTTTCCCTGAAGATGGATCAATAAAGGTCCAAAAAGTTGGCAGAAGTTTGAAAAAAAAATATTTTTGACCTAAAATCTCCTGGAAAACAGACAATTGCTGGCTGGTAGGTTATTTGGGAAGGCAACCAGCTACTAAGGTCATCTGCACCATTAAGGATGAGTGAGGTTGAAGCATTTAGGTTGGTTATGGAAGGATTATTTGGGGGGTGGAGGAAGGGTGGAGAGAAACCCGGTGTCACCATTAGCCTACTCTTGACAAATGGCACCAAGGGGGCCACCATACAGAGTTACAAGTATGGGAAGGAGTACTTGAAGTGCTCTCCATAGAGCACCCAAGTAGGCACCGAAATTGCACTGAAAAATCTTCACCAAAGCCAGGATTCGAACCCAGACCCTCAGAATGGGAAGCCTGTACTGAGCCACCACACCAACCCAATCCCCTTGACAATTGCTAACAACTGATTATTTTTCAAGATATAACTGCTTACTCTCAATAAAGAGAGTATATATTAATATATTCGAAATGCATTCATTGAAACTTGACTGCACAGATTCCCTCGATGTAGGGGCCATAAGGTTCCAGTGGTGGCTATTGTTCCTTGCAACTAATAGACACAAAGATTAGAGATAACCCTATTCCCATTTCTCTACCTCTTTCCGACATCAGTAATCTCTGGCCTTAGCTAAAATAGCATAGTTATTATGCAGGAAGATGTTCTAAATTAGTAGTAAAAATGAAAAAAATTAGTTACCGGCAGGAATCATTAGGGATAACCCTGAGGCTGAAGCACTCTTAATTACAGCCCTGGACCGACTCTTGACACAGGGTGAGATGGGAGGAGCAGGAGTGACCCGTGTGGTCCAGGAAACATCGGAGGATGCCTTCCCACTCTCGTCCACTGGAGAGAGCTCTCGGAGCACATCACTCGATGATAAGCTAAAATGAAGCAAAACAAAGGTTAATTATCAAACTTAGAGAGGTGCACAAATCACATGTTTACTTTACCATGTGTTTGCAAGAGTTCAATAAAAAAAAAATTTAGAAAGGGCCATGGGCAGATTGAAAAATAGTGAATATTTCAAGAAAAAGGTGCTTATATGTAAATTCTAGAGAGAATATTTTTACTGTCTGATATACTAAATGCATATTATTCCATCTGAAACTGGCTGCATACCATATGGGGTTTGGATCCCGCAATTTAAGACTAGTATCATTTAGTTAGCTGCAATTTGTAGCCACAAAAATTATTTAAAAAATAATGGGTTGAAACCAAATGTTAAGTAAATATCTTTATGTTTTCTAAATCATAAATGAATATTTATGAGGGGAAGTGGTGACAGAAGAGCAGTGATTACACTCAGAAACCAACCTATTTACACGATCTTCATCGACTGAGATTGAGAAGCGAGGCAATGTCTCACGACTATGAAGACGCCGGCGTCTCTGAATTTGTGGTGAAATATCCTCACTCTCAGTCTGCGACGAATCCGGAGTGCTTTGAGCATGAGGTGCTCCTGGGGAGCTCTCCTTCTTCTCCCCAGAGGTTGACGTGTCTGACGCTCCAGAGGTTGATGTGGCGGTGAACCCTTTGTTCTTCTTCCGAGAGTGCTCCACACCCTCCTTCACGTCAACTTTCCGTTCCACATCTGGAGTCTCCGTGTTGCTGCACGCATTCGAGGGTGGCGACTCAGAGTGATCAGACTGCCCAGAATCGCCCCTCGATGCCGACGATGACTGCTTCTGCACGCTCACATCCCCTTCTGACGTAGACTCCTCAGAGGGCCCTGCCTTTGTTTGCACCTTGCGATAACGTGGCAAACAAGAAGAAAATGCAGCAAAGTGTGGAGAGTCTTCAGTGTCATCCGTATCCTCACTTATGTCATGGTTGTACCTATCAATGCGTGCTGTGGAGAAAAAAGTAAGGCATATTTTTATTACTACATGCCAATTGATTGATGCAGTTATGATAATAGGCCACCACAACAGAATAGAAGGATATTCATTCCTTCAGCTCGTCTACTTCATTTTCAATTAGGCACCCTATCCCCATGTTATAAGTTTTGAACATTTCTTTCTAAATTGTAAGAGTTATGATACCAAAAAATGACTGATAGCATCATTTTTCAAGTCAGTGCTTTCGCTAAAATATTTTTTATTTATGAGACCACACCAGGATCAAGAGATAATTACTGTCAAAGTAGCTTGTATCCTCTTCATCATCTAACTGCGGAACAAATTCCGCTTTTTGTCGAAGTAGAGAATTCCAATCCACACCGATAAAATATGGATGGTCTTTCACTTCGTGTGAACCCCCAGTTCCCAATCTATCTCGAGGATTTTGTTGTAACAAAGCAGTTATAACATCTTTGGCCTCGGGCTGGACGGGCCAATCTTCTTCATCGGGCCACTCAATATCATCTGAAAGGCATAAATAATGTTGGTTAGCAGCGAATACCAATTATTAAAAGGCATAGCTACTAGCAAGTTATACAAGTAAAACAATACTTGCCATTAACAGTGTGGGCAAACAATTCCTCTGGGGTCTCCCCAAAAAATGGCACACAGCCGATTAAAAATTCATAAAGAATTATTCCCATAGACCACCAATCAACAGGCTTTCCATATCCTTGCCTAAAAGTCAAAGCATTATCATACACAGTTACATTTTTTAAATAAAAGCTGTTTGTGGCTGACCAGTAAGATTTAAAGGTAACTAATATATTACAAAATGCATATTAAATTATACTTTCCACATACAAGATCATGCATGGCCATCAAATGTGACGGCGGATATAATTATGATAAAAGTACATATCAGTAATTTATACACTATTTTTGGTAGGTATATAATGAATGGTTTCTACAGTGCACTCAGCTTCATCCACATGATGATTTTTACAAACAGAAATCATATATTTCAGAATGTGAATTCAGATGTGAACTACCATATCAAGAGCTTACCTCAATATCACCTCTGGAGCAATGTATTCAGGTGTCCCAAACACCTGCTTATCAGAGAACTGTCTTGTTTCTCTGTCAATGTATCCTTCATACAAGTTTGTAGCCACTAAAAATAAAGAAAAACATGGGTAAAAACCACATGTTAGGTAATACCTCTGTATTTTTATAAATCATAAATAAAAATTTGTGAGAAGTGGTGTCAGAAGAGCTGAGAGCAAAGAATAACCTCACCAAATCTTGTTATCAATCAAAGTAGCCACCAGAACTTAAGCACGGATTTTTGATACAAAAATGAGAAAAGTCCAAGCTATTAAATCTTCCTAAGTAGAGTAGGGTATATCAGGTACATTTCATAACACACCCTTGATTTATTAATTTATCACACTTTTAAAGTCTACAATGAACAATATCAATTCGCTATGGCTCCTTATGGCAAAAAAAATTCTATTTACATCCTATGCATGCACGCAACCAAATGAATTCAGCGCAATAGCCTGTATGTGTATGCAACCAGTAAGTTGGCATCTAGATACACCAAATGCATCCAAACTCACCTTTCTAGCACGATCAATTGATTCAAACACACAGCTATTTGTGATGGACATGCATATGCCAATCACTCTTAATGCATACTAAATCATCGTTCCAGGTTGAAGATACCTCTATATGAGAGTACTACTGAGAGGACTACTGATATGAGAGGTACTCATAAATTTATTATGTAAAATATTCTTTGGCAGGTGAAAATAAACTGCATTTACAATGATTAACTGAAGTCTATTAACCCTTTCGCGCCGAAGCCTTGTGGAGGGTAATTCTTCCACGTTACGAGCCTCTTGAAACATTTCTGCACTCCCCTGTACGAAGCTCTCTCGCATCGATGGAAGGCAGGGGTCCGATCCCTTACCGTTTTGTGACCCAACTCAGCGGGACGCCCATCCCTTTTCTCGGCCGCTGTCCCAGACCCAAGGAGGATTAAAGACACCTTCACAGCGCGATTGCACGGTCATCTGACTGAAATTGCAGTGTTTTATATAAACATATATTTGTTGCTTGCATCGATTTTTTTATATTAAAAATAAATTCCTTGTTTTTTTCTGAGCGTGCAGAAATTTTAAACGGAGTTCTAATGTTCATATTGATGGATTGCCGACGGTCGATTGCCGTTCTGTAACTCCGTTGATATTAATGCTAGAATTTCGTTTAAAATTTCCATGTGGTAAGCAAAAAAAGAAGAATTCATTTCTAACTTTAGATTTCGAAAGTAAGCAACAAATAATTTTTTAGAAAAAACACTGCAAAAAGCTATAGTTGATCGCGTGAGAGGATAGGAAAGGGTCGATCCGAGCGGCCGAGGAAGGCCCTGGGCTCGAGCTAAGTTGGGACCCGAGGGGCGACCACTTACCTGGGTCTATTGTTTCCGCGGCGGTCACTTTCCTCCACCCCGCGCTGCATATACGCGGCATTCGTTCATTTGCGTCGGAAAATTGACACCGCATATATGAGGCTTTCGTTCGTTTGCGAAGAAAATCCTCGCCGCATATGCGCGGCATTCGGCGCGAAAGGGTTAATGTACTTCCACAATAAGAATTCATTTAGGAAGTATAAATATGAGATGCGTTCAAGTTCTAAGGTCCCCATGACTGTGTGGCTGCTGTGAATGCTTCTTTAGGGGTATCCATTGACCACTGCCCTGGTGAAAATAAACCGTGACAGACAGTGTGACAACAATGTGCTGCACACTGTGCAAGTGTATTAGTCACAGTGTATGCACACTGTACGCACATGGTCCTCACACTGTACTGTCAAACTGTCTATCACGCTTTCTGCATGCTTTTGAGTCCCAATTTACGCTTTTGGCACACTGTATTCACACTGTGGTCACACTGCAATCACGCTCTTGTCACAATCTATGCACACTGTGTTCACCCTTCTGTGGCACTGTCTGTCACACTGTCCGTCACGGTTAATTTTCACCAGGGTGGTAAATCGCTGAAGCAATAGCTGCCCTGACTAGAAAATGAGTGGCCACAGAGTGTGGTGTCCTTCACCATTGGAAAAAGCCAGAAATCACAGGGAGCGAGATCAGGTGAGTAGGAAGCATGAAACACCACTTCAAAGTTGTTGTTACGAGGAAACTCGTGAGTCAGGAGTGCTCGATGAGCAGGAGCATTGTCTTGATGGAAAAACACACGTCCAGCCTTTTCCAGTCGTTTTTATCACAATGCTGGAAGGAGCATGGTCTGCACAGGCTTCACGGCAATGTCCATTATGGAGTTGATATTTCTCACATCTAATCGACAATCCTCCAGAACAATGTTCTCCACTCCTGCAATCATGACGTCAGTTTGACTTTTTCATGAATGCGCTTCAGATCGTTATCACATGATATTCAGCCTTCTATGAACTGTCGCACCCACGCACTAACACTTTTTACATCCATTACACCATTACCGCATGTCTCACTCATTGTCAATGAATGTAGATGGGATTCACCCCACGCAAGTGCAGAAAATGAATAATTACACGCTCTTCTTACACACTAAACATTGCCATTTTTGCCAAAACACACTATTAGGAGACCTTAGAACTTGAATGCACTTCATAGAAGCCTTAGTTTAGATCATTCTGTTTAGGCATTTGCACTGGTTTTGAAAATTATATAGATTAACACAATGCACACAAGAATACCTATTTCTTAAACTTGACAAACAAAACAACATCCACATAGGTCAAAACAATGCAGAGAAAACATACTTAAGCATTATCACATAGCTAACATCATAGGGTAAATACTTACATGACATAAGCCCCATCTTGCTCAATCCAAAATCAGTCAACTTGATGTGCCCAAGAACAGTGATCAAGAGGCTGGCGAGAGAAAAGACAAAAATAGTTACGTATCTCTTATTGATCAACAAATTCTTGCATCAACAATTAAGAAAGGAAGCCTTACTTGTCAGGCTTCAAATCTCTATGAACAATTCCATAGCTATGCAGGTATTCAACGGCTAATACCGTCTCAGCAAAATAAAATCTAGCCATATCTGGAGGCAGTGGTCCAATTGTTTTGACTAAAGATGCACAATCTCCTCCTTCGACATACTCCATCACAAGGCATAAATGTTTCTGAAATGATGCACAAATTTTTGGATAAATAACATATTACCAATATTACCATTCATTTAAAAAATTATATCATTTTATCCACAAACAAGATGTCCACACATTTGTACTTTAAAACGCACAGTACCCTCCCTTTAGCATGCAATGAGTGTTTCTAATGACATAATTTTTTAAACGATACTTTGAAAAGCTAAGTTTTATGTTATCATAGCTTTTATGCAGTAACTTCATAAAACAAAAACAAAACCTAACCAAATACATAAATACTACAGAAGGAAGGCTTCGTAATATAAATACAATACATGAAATTTCACCCACGGACCTTTAAAAGTCACTCACAGGATGCATTGAAAAGATTTTTGAATTTTAGCTTCCTTTAACAAATAAGAGTACATTTTTGTTGCTAAAAGTGGTGTTTACTACAAAAATGGCAAAACATGTGCCATAAACTCAGGTGAAGAGGCCAAAAAGCCACAACAAATGACTAGGATCAAGAACATTGTTAGACAAGAGGGTAATTGTATTTCAAGTAAAGGATGTTTTCTCCAATGGCCTATTGGGAATGTATGCTGGCATGTTGCAATTTTACCATGCGTGTTGTAATGTTACAATGGGGGCTACACAGGGGAAAGGGGGAAGGGTGGTGGGGAGGAAGACTTGGGAAATAACATTCTAACATTCAATCTCGAGAAATTTCAAATGAAACTGTCATCACTCACCTTGGTTTCAAAGCTGCAATACATACTGACAACAAATGGATTGTCAGTGAAGCTCATTATGTCTCGTTCATTGAACACTTGGTCCACTTGATTTCTCAGCATCAAATTATTCTTATTTATTTTCTTCATTGCAAACCTATGTCGAGTTTCTTTATGACGGACCAAGTAAACAGCACCGTATGCTCCATTAGATATTAATTTCACGATTTCAAAATCACCTTCACTTGGAACCTGAAATAGTTCAGGATGCAGAGATTAATAATTAACAACAAAAATTGGCATACAACAAAGAACTCCATCAGTAACATAGCTGAAAAGGTAGGCATACCCTGGGAGTCTTTTCCTCTTCTTTTGGTGTTGATGTCTGCAGCATTAATTGATTTTTCCTTTCAGGAGAGCTACATGTACTTTCCAGCTGGTCTATATCCTCTTGGAGTTCTAATCAACGAAAAGTCAAGGCAACAAGAAATTAACGAGATAAATTCTATTAGGATGAAAACAGGTTACCTGAGTCCAACTCAATTCAGAGGGATAATAGGATACATCATACTTAGAAAAATTAAGGAATCTTTCGCACTGGCATGACAATGCAAAATAGAACAACAGTTGATGAAGTCACACTGTTCATCAAAATCCTCAAGGATATAAGAATTCTCAGTGGATAAGAATTTTTCCTTAGAGGGACAAAAACAAAGAAGGCCTCATGTTTAATGATTTTAGCCAAGTTATGCTAATAGAGTGTCCCTGGAGAAATAGCGTTTTAATCAGTCATTTGCAGACAGTTGTTAGTAAATACTTTGGAGTAAAGGAAAATTCACACCATCGAGATAGGGTTACACAGCCTCAGTCCATTCTCATGCACTAAATGGTTCCTAATAAGCCTGAAAACCTCCACGAGCTTCTTTTAGCCAAATGGAATGTTCCTATTTATTTATTTCAAGAAAGTAGTCAGCATACAGCAATACTACCAATTGATAGTGCACTCATAACAAACATACATATGAGGCATACCACATAAAACAGTAACGAGAAAGAAAACAACACATCTAATTTTTTAGCAAAAGATATGTTAATGCAACGTTGACAAATTTTTCAGAGAAAGAAAATGGATCATTGTCAACAGGGATCATTATTAGGGAGGCGACACAGAAGATGATCAATCATTTATGAGTGACAATCTGGGAGCGGGCATTTGTTGTAAGCGTTTTACTTCACACCCTGAAAACTTATCCCTGTCCTTAGTCCATGAAATATTCCCTCTGCACCACAAAACTAACCATTATACATGCATTTTCATACAAATATTGTTCCCAGAATTTTCCTTTTATTTCCAACTAAGTACAGATTTATATTAATTATTTCTGATGGTAAAGAGTTACTAGCATCAATCCCAATAAATTCCTCTCTGTATCACTATAACTCAAGTGATTCTCAACCACTGTGCCGCGACACACTAGTGTGCTGCAAGCCTCTGCCAAGTGTGCCGCAACGCTCATAAAAAATCATAAAAGATCAATAATAATAATAAATTGAATTATAAAACTAATAGATCCTTATCAATTTTGTTACTTTTGTTTAAAAACGATAAGTTTTGTTAATCGGTTTTTGTTTATACGTTATTTTTTATAAGTCTATTGAATTTTTCTTTGTTCACTGGTGTGCCGTCTGCATTTCCAAACACCTCAAGTGTGCCTTGGTGTCAAAAAGGTTGAGAACCACTGCTATAACTCTTGCAAATAACATTATTTATTGATTAGAGAAGTACTAATAACACTTGGTCACCTGACTAAAGGAACATATTTCACTGATATTTTCCTTTCTCTTGTGCAAAACTACCCTAAACATTTTTCAGCATCACTAGGTTCTTATTCTAGGTCCAGAATAATCTTCAAAGCCTATTCAAACTAAGTGACTATGTATCAGTGACACAAACACAAATGCTCGGAAGGAGTAGGTTCAATGAGTTGACCCACACGTCTGCCCTGGGAGTAAGCCTGTAACTTTTGACAAGCGTTCTCTCCCCAGGGGCCTTGACCAACATTGGTATCTCAACGTCATCTTTCTCAACAGTCAACAATTTTATCAATGTCAACTTCCAAGAGATAGATCTGGGTAAGCAGTTGTATATAAAATAAGAGAACACTGTGGCTATATAAATTGGTTGCTAATAAATAGGTAGGTACTTTGGAAGTCAACAATTGAATGACTCAGCTCAGGCACTTATAACTCAACTTCACCAAAATTGTCGATGACCCAGATAGATGAGGTTTATAGACTCAACAATGTCAATCAAGGAGTCAGGGGAGTCATTCAATGTTTATCAACAGATGACAACAGTTACAGCTGCCTCTCTCAAGTCACCACAAAGACAACCAGCTGCCTAATTGGTAAGCAGGGCAGTTTATGACGATTCAGTCACTTTTTTATGGTATTTTTTACGATGAACTCTTCCTCATCAAAATCCCTACCATCATCTCACATATGAGTTTATACACAGCCACTCCCATGGAGAATACATCACCGGATAGTATGCACTAGAAATATGCAATCCTCTATGAAACTTTTTCTCACTTACCCGCAATAGGATCTCTGTTGAGCCCAAGCTTATTAATGATATATTGTGGAATGTCAGCCTTTATGCCTTGTGATGTTTTAGCCTGGCCTTCAGCTTGCTCCAACAAATGGTAAAACTCTTCAGGATCAAATTCTAAGCATTCCAGAAGTCTTGCTGGCCGCGAAACCACCAGCAGAAGCTTTTTAATTAAACCAGTAAGCCTAGTAGCAGCTTCAGGTGATTTCTCTTTTGTCTGAAAAGAATTAAAAATCAAAAATTTTATCCAGATGACAAGAAACTTAATAGTGAAACACTATGTGGTGAAATTTCCACCAAGCTTATCCTCTCCATTCTTGCCTAATCCTACACCTCAAAAGCCTCAAGCAAGTGTTCATTCTCCTCCGGCAACAAAAGTTATCTGAACCATGTAGATAATGCTGTTTGATTACTACAAAATATTTTATTACTGTACTTACTTTCCAACTTACAAATGTACTTAGTCTGACCCTTAAATTTTCTTTAAAAAAATTTGCTCTTCCATGAATCATGTGTATATACGTGAAGGTTTCTCGGGTTTGACACTGGGTAAGACTATTGAAATTGATCAACGTTTCGATGGTTGACTCAGCCATCGTCATCAGGATTATTATCCTGATGCCTATCTATGCCTAGGGTGGATGATTGACCCTGCCATCAGGATTATTATCCTTATTATCCTGATGATCATTATCCTTATTGTCATGATGATGGGCTGAGTCAACCATCGAAACGTTGATCAATTTCAATAGTCTTACCTGGTGTCAAACCCGGGAAACCTTCACGCATATAATTTGCCACGAAAACCTTAAATCCACCATGTGTATCCAACCCTAAGTTTTTCTATGCCTAGGGTCAAGAACCTATTCTATACCTATGTAGGCAGGGAACACTAAATGCTCGTGAATCCTAAGTATCAGTCAGGATTGATATTTTTCATTTTAATAGCTCAAACCTCAAAATCAATGTATCAAACTCAGTTTTCAACATCGTATATATTTATTTTCCAGCAAATTAGATGCATCCTAGTTTCACCCTACTGGATACTCCACCCTATTTTTGGCCACAAATTCGAAAAAAAAATGAACAAATAACCCTTCTATTACCCTTCAATACTGCTCACAGTAAAACAGAAAAGGTATCTTTTACTGAATGCCAAAACAAACATGGTGACATGGCATGATCTGGGATGTCACCATGCTTATTTTTACTTGCACCTCATTCAAATATTCATAACAAGTAAATTTTAACAAATTTTCTACAAATATAAGATTGCTTGTACATATCACTGTTAGAGATTGTAACTACTAATGCTATTGAAAAAGACACTACAACAGATAAATCTGAAGTAAAATTTCCACAGACATGGAGGTCTTCAAGTAAATCTGACCATGAAATGGAAAATTTATGATGCAGGGTGGTTTTCCATGAGTACCCACAGGAAAAACAAGTGTTTTGTAAGCAGGAAAATATTAAGTATTTATTGTATGATGGTCACATTACCTATGATGCTCATTCTTTTGTACCACATATGACTTCCAGAGTGGATTCAGAGATATTGCACAGTGGTGAAGCTGTGTCTCCTGAGAAATACTTATTGCTATTTTTTTCGTGCTAAGATTGAAACCGTCCAAGGTACTACTCGTGCATTGTCCAACCCAAAAATTTGGTCTAAAATAGTTGAGACTTTACACATGTGTGCTCAGTAAACTTTTTTGATGGATTTGCTGAGAGTTTCCCTCAATTCTTTTCTCTTTGCGAATGCTTTCCTATCCCAAGACGTTTAAAGACACACACCAGTAATACTAAACCAATTCTCATTCAAAATACTCCATAGATATGGAAACTGATTCACCTGCTCCATTTCATCCCCTTCAACACATTTAGTTCCCGAAATCCTCATGTTTTTATCTATTCATGACTCTACTTTTTACTACTTTACTACCCTACACTTTTCATAAAGTAGTTACCTAACTAAAATACTTTCAATCTTGGATGCATTCTTTGGCTGACAACCTTCATCATACATAATTACCTGACAATTTAAAACGCTTTATCTACAGCTCACCAACTATAATTCTAACCTCCAACTCCACAGTTTACACAAAACAAAAGTGTGCAAAGTATTTAATCTTTTTCATAAAACAAAAGTGCTTCACTGATGCCAAAAAGAGCTAATAACCTAATTATTGTACCAAAGGCAGAAGGAAAACTCTGGATTAAATTTAACAAAGAAGCATAGAGTAGTTTCATCCATAATTACTGAAATTTCAAGAAATGATGAGAATATAAAGATGCTGCTCAATCTGGATAAAAATTAAATAAACTTGACACACCCTGAGAAATCCAAAATTCAGAAACGAGTATGCACTCAGGTGCAGGTGCCATAGAAGAACTGAACTGTAACCAATCCCATTCTTTATTACCTAGTTGATGTTTCAACACAATTTAGCATTAACTTCGTCATATGCTAAAATATTTCCATTTTAACTTAACTTTAACACAATTTAAGCATATTAATCCTACCACCATTTGATTAAACTCTATGTTACCATGATCACTTCTTCCCAGAGTTAAAAAATGGTACTTATGAAAATTCTTTAGAGTGAAATGACATATTTGGGTCCCCTCAATTTCACTACAAAGACTCCTAATTTCTAACGACTAAGAATCTATTCATACCTCAGTCAATAGCCTTTCAAGATTTTCTGACATTTCATAGAAATATCTGCTAGTTATTAGCTTCTCTTCAGATTTCTGAAGACAATCTCGGGCCATCTCCAGCACTTGGTGATGAACAAACCTAATGATTGGGATACAGTCTGGAGTCAGGCACTCCAAATTTTCAATCCCTTCAAGGGTTTTGTTTTCATTAATGAGGCTAGCCAACCTTTCTTCCATTTGTTGAGTGGCCTATTGAAATAAAGGGTTATTAAGTTTGATCAGTTATTAACATTAAAATATGCACAGGTATACAGGTATATAATAGGCTATAATAAGAATATAATCTCAAAAAAATTACCTTAGGAAAGCGCTCTTTATAAAGTGTGTTCATCATGACAATTTCATTGTCAATAACAGGTGAGCGAATTGGGCTACTGCAAAGTTAAAAAAATACAAGAATTACTAAGTGCAGAAATATTTACAAAACAAAATGTTAAATGCTGACTAATCACAACAACTTCCATTATAATTTCTACACATTACACATCAATGACTAATGTTAGTTCTCCTTAAAGAAATGTTCCATAAATTATGGCAGAGACATATTATCAACTATATGAAAACCACACATGAGTATTTCTGTCACAAGTGCTGTGACAATCATGCAACAAAAAACTTCATCAATTACGACCAAAAAAACCATTATTTAAGTGACACGAGTGAGAAATAAAAATGAAGGCACTCTTACTCTAATGTGGCGATACAGAGCCAGGCCAAGCTGAGAGCGAGGTGGTAACCCACGCAGCCAAATAAAGTGAGAGAGAGACATTGTTATTAACAAAGATGAGAGACAGTCAATGTGGCCAAATTGAACCACTTTTAGCTGCAGCGTGTGGAGCATATGCAAAATTTATTCTTTCTTTGCAATCTAAGCAAAAGTAGAAGCAAATAGAGAAATAGTGAAATATCATTCTAACTTTAATTAATCACTACATTAGCTTTTGATATTGTAAAAAATCAACAACTAAAGTGAACATTTGCAGTAAAATTTGTACACATTGGTGCATAATTGAAAACAAAGTTTCCACATTCTAACCTAAAAATTTCATTTATCCATTAAAACATTACTTATTAATATGCTTGTATTGACTTGCATATTAGACCTTGCTTCCATCTTTTCTGTTAAAAAAAAATCAGGGGTCAGTCTACTACCAGTCACTACTTTTCATCTCATTACTTACAGACAATGAATTTTACAAGAGAATTAAAGTTGATCAGGTGTCATCAATAGCTACAAAGCTTTGATTCAAAAATAATAGATGAAACCTATTACTGAATGCATCATCATTCTCACTGAAGCATTCCAGAGATCACAATAATAATGAATGAGAGATAAGGTACTTAGTACATAGTAAAGGGAGTTTTAAGAAACTGGATTTCTTTGATCCAGAAATAAGTATATATACAAGGTGCATGCTGCAAAATGCTCACCTGCGACAAGGTGTTAAGCACAAAATACCCATGGCCAGAACATTAATCTATGTCCCAGGAAGGGAACAAGAACATAGGAAGTGCTATCATCATAGATCTCTCAGCTAGGCTTTAAATCATATCTTTGGATCTAACACATGCTCTTTATTCTGGTATGCAGTTCAGCAACCATATTAAATCAAAAGTACAAGTGTAATCCAGCTAACGAACACATGCGCCGAATAATGACAAGTTCTTCAGGTTCTACCAATTTAGTACTTATAAAACTCAAATTTGAAGGCCAGTGTGATGATGCATACAATGAGACCCCAATTGGAGCAAAATGAAATCAAAACCACTGCATCCTGCTTTTTCCACTTCCCTCATCTCCGACTTAGTCCCAGTGACAACAGCAATAGATCTGATCAAATACAGTGAATTACCCAGTAGTGAATTGTTAGCTGACAACAGTTAGTGTGGTCCTGGTATTGCTATCTGTTGATACTGTAGATCATAAATATGGCTCACCATGATAGTTTATTCAGTGAACTAATACAACTGCATTGTGATGAAAGGAAAATGGGGAGCAGTAGTCATCTAGATTTGGAATTCTTTACCAAAACTTTTTCAATGCACACAGCCAAGTTAAAATTACCCTTGATTGAAAAAGCAGACTGTGAAAAATGGGAAATGACTCAAACATGTACCATTACGTTTAAGCAAAAAAAGCTGAGTAGCTATTAGCTGATATCAATAGAATAAAAAAATAATTTTTGTCCAAAAAAAAATCCTTTCCAATAAATGCCAATTCTGAGAAGGGAGGCCTAATATGCATGTCAATACAACATTCATAAAGTGGTACTCCATTTTGAACAGGCACCACTTCCAAAAGAATATGCATGCATTATTATGCATGCACATAATTGTCGTCAAAAAGAACATGATAATTCAATTCCACGAACGCTTCCATTTTTTTTCAAAACATTTGCTAGCAAGTTAGTTTTCACTGCTATTTTAGACTGAGTAACATCTTCAGATGTCTTTCAATTCACTGAAAATCATAGCTAAAAATTTGCTTTAAAGCATTTTAGCAGCATAGATTCAGAACAGACTTAAAATTCAATTACGATAAGGTACAATATATTGTACCTAAATTATATAAAGTTTGAACATGAAATATTATGTGCAGACAGAACTGTTAATGAACCAATGTTTAGACACTCACTCTTCCAAACCACCTCATTCAGAACATGCAGAAAAATAGATATTATTTTAGTAGGCAATATGCGAAGCAACAAAAATAAAATGATAATTATTAACAACAGATTCATACACATTCATGCACTGAAATTTTGCATTATCACTTATCACAATAAGCATGAAAGATGTTTTCTTAATATCATGCAACAACATCATAATGAGTAAATGCAAATCAGTGAGTCTGTAGATAGCCTTAACACTTTCAATGCAGCCAAAATATTTTTTTATTTTCACGAGTGACTGAAGTTTTCAAATGCCTAGGGGAAGGAATATAAACTCGGACCATGATCATTGTCCACAGTCACCCGATAGCACCTAGTGGACAATGATTGTCATTTGTCAGCATTGAATGTGTTAATGGATGAGTTGAGCTAGTGGAATTATAGATGGAATTGGAGCATGATACCCATAAGCAAACCATAGACTATCCTTAAAAGAATTCAATATTTACAGTGCAAGGTCTGTATCAAAGTAGTGGCATTATTTAGACATAAAGCATTGTAGTACCACTAAGCCATACTCTAAATAATCAGTGACACATAAAAGATAGATAAAACTTACAATGAAACAATTTAAAAAGATAGTGATTTCTTCACTTGATAGCTCAGAATTTAAAATAAAGTACATTTATCAGCATAATTAAGCACAATGACAGCACAATGCTAAAATATATGTAGCATGTGGTACAACATATATGAGAAATTAGTTTTAATTGACACTAGGCTGATGATAACATTTTGGATGCACACTTTGTACACACATGAGCAGTTACGTATTTCCAAAAGGAGCTTAAACCACCTGAGAAATTTTGCTGGTCAGATAAGAAACACACTGTTACGACATACCTATAAATGCTACTGTACCATTGAGAGAAAAATTTCCAATAAAATTGCCCATGGTACCTTATATCTACTTGACAGCAGGAAAAAATTTCAAGGAAGATGAAGCAGTCAAGATATCATTGTCTCTACATTTAGCCTGCGAGGAAGCTCTTGCGAAGTATAATACCTTTGCATTTGCCTCCAAGGTAGATAAAATGACACTATCAGTTGTTACGTATAAGTTCGAGCAATATTGCTCGCTGCGTGGAAATTAAACTGTTGAAAAAGACAATTTTTTCACATGCTATAAACTACTCAGTGATTCAGTTGACCATTGAGTCACTGATTTACAATTGAAAAGTGATCCGTGAGAATGTAGTACTTTAGAGGACAGCATGATTAAAGATAAAAATTGCCCGAGGAATTTTGAATAAAAGGGTAAAAGCTAGACTTTTAGAGGAGCTGGAGCTGGACACTGGAGAGGGCTATCACTTTTTGTCAAAGTGCAGAACAGTCTAAGGTTGAAATCAAAATTTGGGAACAGAAAATAGTGTACCTGTCGTGGATCTCACTGTCGATGAACTGAGGAGAACACAAGGATGACAGTGCGGCGAGATGACGGTCCAAAAATGATTCCAGAATGGCACAAATACAGAGGCAAGTCATACAGCTGAAGTGGAGTATTCAAACTTCATATGTGGAAGATATATATTTATATCATCCACCAAAAAGTGTATAGCCATTGGACGGAGGTGTTCTAAATGTTTTAAGAAAGGTCATTTCAGCTATAACTATAGAACCAAATCAGGTGGGCAATATATTAAGCCTAAACTTAATGTTAGAGCTCTTGATGCATTAGAAGATGACAAGTTTTGAGAGTAGTGGTTCTGTTGTCATTGGACAATTAGCAATTGATGAAGTAGGAACCCATACTGAATGGACAGAAAATTTTTATGTTAATGGTCACCATCTATCACTGAAAATTGATAAAGGTGCCCAAACAAATGTAATTTCATTGTTTACTTTCAAAGAGCTAAAATTAGATCAGAGAAAAATTATCAAATCTAAGGTTAAGCTTAAGACATACACAGGTGCATTAATTCCTGTAATTGGTAAATGTTTTGAGACTTGCAGGTTTAAAAACAGGTTTGTTGATTTGACATTTCTCATTATTGATAAACAAGTTGCCTCTGTTGCTGGTTTATAGGCCTATAAGTTTGTGCACTCTAAGTGCAAGGTTTCCCTATCTTGGACATGGAATAACCAGCAAAGGCTCAAAATTTAATGAATCAAAAGTAAGGGCTATAAAGGAGATGCTTAGTCCAACATGTAAATGGGATCTTGAACGATTCATTGGTATGACCCACTACCTCGCTAAATTTTTAAATGAGCGCTCTAACATCATCACCCCATTGCGTCAATTACATAGAAAAGATGCAGAATGCATATGGGATCAAGGATGTGATAACATTTTAGAACTAGTGAATAATCTTATAATTAGAGAACCTGTCTTGAGGTATTTTGACGTGAATTTGCCCACTACCCTTAAAGTGGACAGGCCTGTTGCTTTTGCATCCCAGGAATTGAATGATACTAAAAAAGGTATGCCTAAATTGAAAAGGAATTTTCTCAAATTGTCTATGGCTGTGAGCGTTTCCATCAATATTTACTAGGGGTGAGCCGATTGCCTTTTTTTCCGATAACCGATATCCAATAACCCAATATATTTTGTCCCAATAACCTGATTTGGACCGATATTTTAATCCTATATACCTGTATATATATTGAATACCTCATACGGTAGCAAACAGTGCTATTTAGGGCTATAAAAAATTGTGCTCAAGTTTAAAACATTTATTTAAAAGATCACTCTACAAAATATAAACATTAACAAGACTTCAGAATTACGGTCAGTACATATTTTTAGCCAAAAAAACAAGTTGCTTAACCTTGTTTGGGTTCAATGCTCCCCTTGTCTTAGGAGACACTAAATTTGCTGAGCTGAAAAACCTTTCAGATGCAATGGATCCTGATGGTGCAGCTAAAAATATTTTGGCTACTTCTGACAGATGCACATATTTTTTACAATTTTTCCAATAATGAAGAGTATCACAGCCAATGAGCAATAAGGATTCCTTCAGATAATCCTCTAATTCATTCTCTGGATTGTTTAGGGATATTTTTGTCTGACTGTAAAATTTTTTTACTGTACAAACTCTGTGAAGGGCAACCCACTGTACTAACTTTTGTATTTGAAATTTCCAAACTGGCACCTTATTTAATGAGTCTTTCATAAAACTAATAACTTCTCTTTTAGCTTTTGTGAGTAACTCTGGGGAAGAAAAGACAAAACCTTTAAATCTTGGGTCTATCAGGTTAGCAACTGTATAAAAATGGCTATTCACTATCTTTTTGAATCTCTTTCTCAAGTTTGCTATTAATGATTGACCAAATGACTTGGAATGACTTGTATCTTAGTCAAACATAGCATTTAATTTTGCAATCAGACCTCCTATCAGTTGAATGACATTGGCAATGGATGATCTAGGCCCTTCCTCACTCATTTCAAGAGTAACACATCTAAATAATTGCAAGCAAGGAACAACATTTTTTATGAGTTGCCATTCTTGACTTGATGGTATATCACTGATGTTTAATGTAGGGGCAAGTCCATTGATCATTTTCTTTTGTTCAACGAACCTCTCAAGCATCAGAAAGGTACCTTGTGTTTTGGTCCTGTACCAGTTTATGCACCGGCAAATTATTGTTTTGTTGGTAGGCAATACGCAACTTGTTTGCACTCGAGGAATGCCTGAAATGCCCTACAATCTTCCTCACTTAGGAACAAACATGGGAAATGGAAGTTTGATTGAGCAGAGCCTCCCGTACAACTAATTACAGTGTGTGAGCAGCACAATCTTCACTCGGGATTCCACACATTTTGAATGCCGAAACCATGTTAAATGCATTATCTCTAATAAAAAATAGGGGTTCTCTCGAAATATCTTTGGCAGATTCCAAGGCTAAATATGTCAAGTAAGCAAAGGTATTGCTTTGTCACTGGATGCAAAATGGGCTACAGGACAATGAGATGAGGAAATGCCGCCATGGGTATGAAGAACAAGAAACTTTTTCTGGCTTTTGCGGCAAGAAGTAGTCGATATTTTGTATTTACTAGGAAATCTTAATCCCATTTATGTAGTACTAATCATTGTTAGCACTATTTCCCGTGCTTTGTTACATGGGACGTTTAGGGAACAAATAGGACCATCAGATTGCAATCCATATCTATATTCGTGCTTGCGCTCATGAAAAATTAGGTTATGCTTTTGTACTGTTTTCAAAATACAGCGCTAACGAGTGGATTATTTCAGAAGGTTGCAAACAACGAGCAAGCGGGCGAAGCAAAATATTCAACTGGGAGATATACAGCAATTTGTTGAAAACGTTATGCTTTTGGAAAAATTATCGGATTTTGATGCTCCGATAGTCAAATATCGGCCAGTATTTATATTAATTATTGGCTCACCCCTAATATTTACACGGGAAAACAGTATTGGTTGAAACTGATCATAAGCCTCTTGAGATTTTGTTTAAAAAATCATTGTCCGAGATGCCTCTATATCAACACAGAATGATGCTAAGAATTCATAAGTATGATCTGGTTGTAACATATAAACCTGGCAAATACATGCATGTAGCCGATGCATTATCTAGAGCCTATTTGACTAATGCTGAGCAAGATGACAGCCTAGAAAAAGGTAAAGACTGTCACGTGCATTCACTAATTTTGAGCATTTTTACAATATCACCTGTCAAAAATTCAGTCAAAGACTCATATGGAATTTTGTTTTGCCCAAGATGAAAATGGTATATAAGGAAGGATGGCCCAGGTCAACAGCAGAGGTTGAAAATTGTTTAAAACCATTCTGGAACTACAGAGAACCAATTGCATTTGGACAGGGAACTCTGTTTAAATATGATCGCATAGTTATCCCTTCTCCATTACAGGAGGAAATATTGCACTGCATACATGATGGTCATTGGGTATGGAACGTTGCAAATAAAAGCAAGAGAGGCTGTGTTTTGGTCAGGAATGGTTACAGATAGAGAAAATGATGTTAACAGTTATTATTAATGTCAAAGATTTAGGAATCAAAATATTAAGCAGCCTTTATCTCATGAGGTGCCTGAATGTCCTTGGTAAAAGGAAGCATTTGATTTGTTTGAATTTTACAGTAAGAAACATTTAGTAGTAGTTGACTATCAATCAAATTATATGGAGATTGCATTGTTGCAAGATATTAGAAGTTCCACTATAATTTATAACATGAAAGCTATATTTGCACGTCATGGTATACCCTTAACAGTGATGAGCGACAACGGTCCTCAATATTCCTGCTTGGAATTTAAAGCCTTTGCCACCAACTGGGGCTTTCAACATGTTACCAGTTCCTCCATGTAGTATCCTAAATCAAGTGGTCTCTCTGAGAGAGCTGTTCAGACTTTCAAGAGGATTAAAAAAGCTGTAAATGATGATACTGATCCATACTTAGGCTTACTTTCATGGGGGAATGGGTCATTGGGTTCTCCAGCACAAAGACAGATGGGTCGTAGATTGAGAACATGGCTTCCTGTGAAGGCTGTTTTGTTGAATCCTAGCTTGATATCAAAAGATGGGGCCACTTTTAAAGAAAAAAATTAATATCCAAAAGGTACAATGATAGAACAGTCAAGGAATAGAGAGACTTCAAAAATGATGAATGTGTACGCATGAGGAAACAAAAGGAGAGAGTACCTGCAACAGCAGTGAAGAAGAGTGCCTTCCCACAAACATTAACTGTGGAAACACCAGATGGGAGTGTGTATCGGAGAAATATATAGTGTTTATTGGAGCAGTCATTGTGTATTAACAAAAAGGAATGAGATCCTGTTACCCCTTAAGTATGAACTAAATTTGTATCAGATACAGGTAATCAATGTGAATCTGATTGTGATGAGACACAGAACAAGCCACTAAAGGTAACTAACACACCCACTGTTAGCCACACTTCCAGTGGTCGGGTAATGGGAAAAAAAAACCCTTGTGGTTCAAGGATTTTGTGCAGTTTTAAAATAAATCTTACTTGTAACTCTATTGAAGAAGGGAGATGTCATGGTTGTTGTTCACTTGTTCATGTACTGGTGTGCCACTGTCTGAGATACGCAATAAATCAGACAAGCTTGAATACCACAGGCAACACCCATGAGTGATGTAGGTACCCAGTACAAGCAGCTGGTGAGTATGTCTCACATGAGTGATGGTGATAATTAAAATTACTACATTTAAGACTTCAAGGGCTGGGGAACTACAACAAAATTTTATGCTCACTTAATATGTTCAAATTCTCTCTCGGGAGCCTGGAAATTTCCAAAGGAAATAATCCACCTGGACTGGCAATGAGACCATGGAACAATTAGTGCCGTTAAATCCTCTCAAAATTGCCTGCGTAGCATGGTGGTCTGCGCATTGGCCGGACAAGTCAAAGGTCCGTGGTTTGATTCCCCATCCAGCTTTATTTTTCCCCAAGGCAATTTCTATGAAATCTCTGATTATCTCCAGATAGAGAATATCTTGAATATGTGAGCTACGGATATTAGTTATATCCCATGCACAAGAAACACTTTAGTGAAGTTTAACCAGAATTTGTTCCAGTTTTTAAATCACCCATTAATCTCAGAAAGCACAAGAAATGAAAATTACTTTTTTCACAAGATACATATATGAAAAATACAGCAAAGAAGCACAGTCCTTACATCAAAGTAGAGAACTTGTTTTAAAGTCACCAAAATAGAATAATTATCATCTAAGCTTGTCTTTCTTGTTAATGATAGATGATAAAATGGGACAACTTTGTGTAAAGAGGTACACAAAATTCATGATGGATAAAACACTTAGTTACCTTCCACAGATTTATTTATTTCTCCGGTGGAATAGTGCAAAGTAATTTATCCTTTTCCTTTCCAGATTTATTTAGATGACAAAATGCATTTCACCTGACTGACATATTGGTTGAGCGCTTAGGGCAAGAGCCAGGAAGCCCTTAAATAGTCTGGCATGTACAGGCTGGGGTGTAAGATGCCAGGGTAAAGTACAGAGCCCTGGTGAAAATAAACCGTGACAGACAGTGTGACAACAATGTGCTGCACACTGTGCAAGTGTATTAATCTAGCGGACCAGGCTAGGACGGTTGCCGATCCGGTGTTTTCTTATTTATAGAATTCACCTCGGCCAACGCTGGAGATTATATGTTGTTTCGCGTTCCGTTTTCTACCCCTTAGTCTAATTATGACTCTGGGGCCGGAAGCTGCCCTCTCCCAAAACCCTTTCACCTATCCTTTTACCTTCCTAGCCCTCGGTGATGAGCGAAGGCTCGCAGACCAGGGGCGAAGGGTGGACCCCTGCGCGGAAGACCCGCATATTCACTGTGCAAGTGTATTAGTCACAGTGTATGCACACTGTGTGCACAGTGTGCTCCCTTTAAAGTGTGATGGACAGTGTGACCACAATGTGCTGCACATTGTACAAGGGTATTAGGCACAGTGTCAGTTCGTACACTGTGCACACAGTGTACGAACACTTTGTGCACAACGTCTGCACACTGTACCATCACACTGCCTATCACACTTTCTGCACGCTTTTGAGTCCCAATTTACGCTTTTTTCACACTGTACTCACACTTTAGTCACATTCTAAGCACACTATGTTCACGCTTCTGTCACACTGTCTGAAAGATATTTCCGATTGGATGGCACATCCTCCAATTTTGCAAAGCATATGCTGGAGGGTGGTCACACCAGTGATTTTTTATGCAGTGTAAAAAAAGGTGTAAAAATGGATGCTCCGGAGATAACAGACATTGCATTACATTCCAAATTCAACAATACACATCTATGTAATGATTTCTTGCTTAACCACCCGGATGGGTGGTAAAGCAAGCTTACTAGCCCCCTTCTACAACCCCCCCCCCCCAAACCTTCTTTGATGCTCCCTATATGCCCCAATGCCCTAAAACACTCATCCTCCTCAAGTTAACGGGCATGGGCAATGCACTTCCTGTTTACAACCTCACTCCCCCCTGCCCCACCACCAGAAATTATCACAAAATCAAGGTATCTGTCAGCACCCAATCGCAAAACCCCTGCAACTGCCATTTCCTATGTCTCTTTCTCTTCCTCGGTCGATTAAAGCCCTAAATCCCCCACTCGACTTCCAATCTTCCTTACATCTAGGGCTATATATCTATGACTTAAACCAAACAATCTTGCACATGCTAATGTGTGGTGAAACATGTCATGCTATAAAAGTAAATCTGTAGAAGATAACCAAGTAGTATATCCACTATCAATATCGACAACCTCCACCAGGTCCAGCCTAAATCAGTTATATTTATTACATGTGTCACATTAAGAGCTGCAAAATTCATAATATAACGAGATAAAGTCAAGCATTTCACCCTTGCTTAAAATTGAAAAACGATAGGAGTGGCCTTGAATGTTTTTGTAAATAGCAGTTTTTTACATTCATGACCAATATACAAGTGGGTTTATTCTCTTAACTAGTCAATGCATCTTGACTGTTTTTTATAAATGGAAGTTAACAGTGCAGCTGTTTTTAGCTTTCAAATACAGCACTGCAGTACTTGAAAGCATTTTCGGGCTCTATAATATTCTCATGCTCGAAGGATATCCTTGAAAAATGAAGTCATTTCGGATGCAACTCAAAAGCTACCTCCACATACATTTTACTACTCAGTACTCAACTCATTTGATGAACAATACAATTAATTTTTTTGGTAAATTAGCTTTTTTACATTACTGATTTCTCTCATGTTTCCGGTAGGTTTATGCAAACCATTTCCAGGTATTAACCCTTCAACGACGATCAACGTAGTCACTACGTTGGGCACAAACTTCACATGCCGTCGAGATGTGGAATGGAATCGCCACGACGTAGTGACTACATCGCGGCGATTTAAATCAATGGAAAACCAGCGATTCCATTGAAATCTCCTCCAACCTACGAGATTGGATTCATTTAAATCTCCACCAGGCTTGAAGGGTTAATAATAAAGTAGCCATGCTAATGGCCATATTAGGCTGTCTATGCCTATCTATGAATCGTGCATTAATTACTATTTTTGGCATGGCTTATTGGCAGCCATTACTTGCATGCTGCAAAACTTATCACACTATAAGCATAGACTTTGAAAAAAGCAATGAAAAACTAAATTTGCATATATAAGGAGATACATGCATACACATGATATGATATATGACATGAGAAATTCTGAAAGCTGTCTTTCATCTCAGAAGTGCTCTCTTTTAAAGTTAAGGCGAGCTATTTTTGATAAGTTCCTCGGCAAAGTTTTCATGCTATAAAATGATTACCCATAATGTAAATACAAAGTATCTCGAAATTGGTCTCATAGAGAAGACAAATCTGGATCATAAATATTGAATACAACTCCATATTAAAAAATGGAATATTAAACATCTCTGAAAGAAGAAATGATATAATGAATTAAAAATAACATAGAGAAGATAACATGATGAAATTTTAAAACGAATCTTTCACCAAAATAACTCGAGTTGGCTCAACTACAGAGCCATCACCTAAATTAAGAGTAAAGAGGCTTTTCATGAGAATGCATAAGGGTTCTCCGTGATTGGCTTACCTCCAATCCCTTATACTCCCAAGAGGAGTATTATGACCTTGATTTCTCTAGCTTAAAATTCTAAGGTCTAATGTATGCTTGTGTGAGTAGTATGTACGAGGGCAAATCAGAAAGTCTTTGCCACTATTTTTTATGACATGAAACCTTCCGGTACCCTAAAGACCCGTTTCACTCCCATACGGAATGCCAAGCTCCTGGGAAATGTCCTTGGATGCACACGCCGATCCGCTTCCACCGTTGCATCCACGTTGGAAATGTCGTCAGTCAGTGACGAACGCTCCTTTCATTTCGAACGCCCCAAACGTTCATTATCATGCAAGTCTTCACGGCCTTGTGCGAACTCACAACACCACCACCTCACACTTCTCAAAGCGAGACACTTTTACCCATATTTGGGCTGCAATTCTCTGTGGATTTCGATGGGCATTCATCTCTTGCTCCATAGAAAACGAATCACACGTTGTTGCTCGTACGCCGTGGACGCGTGAAGCACGACCACCATCTTTAAAAACTGACAGAAGTGCTGTGCCGCGGAGCTACAAGCAGATACTGCTGGACCAGTCCAAGAAAGGTCCACCGCTGGGAATGGATATGTTGACTTTGCATTTACAGCCGTAATTTGCCTAATAAAAAATAGGGGCAAAGACTTTCTGCTTTTGTTGCACTCTATGACGACATGTGTCATAAACCTATGCATCTAACCTATGAATTTCATTTAAAGATGATGATGATGATGATCATGTCTGCTCAGATCTACTGTGAAATGAATGGTTGATTGATGAGTGTACTCTATTGACGAATATTTTGAACTAGAATTCAAGAGTGTAAAATTTTAATGTTTTTAAATTTTCTTTTTGTGTGTATTTTGTGTATGTGTATTCTGGTATGTGTGTAACATACCTTTCACTACATATATCACATGTAAATGTGCCAATGATGATTAAAGAATATTATTATTATACCATAATTTTTCAAATAATTTACAATGATGGCTCCAGTTACCCAAATATTTGAAATTGTTGCATGATCACTCTCAAAATATACATATACTGGCTACCTGAGGAAAAACCCTTTCCAAATCATACCTCTATATATAAAAGATGGCAAGAGTAATAAATAGCATTAAGCATGTCAAGATAGGTTATTGCACTCTTATTCACAAAATTCATGACATTACCAATAAGTAAAGATTCACTTTTTTACTCATTTTATGACCCTTTCTGTGACAGAAATAATCATCATTCACCCACACTTAGACAGCCACACAAAATTTATCTGGAATGCATGTTTTCGTGGTCTCTTTAGGAATACACATGGATAGGGGAAGCAAAAAGTAAGGTGCTACATGCTATAAATTTCATCTGATATGCCCAATGGCCATAAAAAGTTGCATTCCAGATCTAAAAACTGGCATGAATACATTGATAAATATATATTGCAACTCTTCATAACTGTTAATTTCAAGAGTAAGTAAAACTGAAAAACAAGAGTGATTACTAACTAGCAATATTAATACAAGTAACATATTGCTTAATCTACAAAGTGATGCAATTGACTGTAGATATGACAATCTGTATCGGAGAAAATACAAATGCATAGAGACCAAAATTTGAATCCTCACAGCATGTGGTGTTGATCCAAGCTCCAATATAGCTGACATTAATTTCCCTGGAGAGTAAGAGCAATTTTTCACCTGCCTTAAGAGCACCCAACATCAGTTTTCGGTAAGAAGTGAGGAAAAATCAATATGCCGCATCATTTTCACCAAGTATTACAATATAAGACTCTCAGGAGCACATGTATCAACTAGGGTGAGTGTAACAGAGCAAAGGAATGAAAACATAGTTGCCTGGGTCATTTGGGGTATTGCATATTGTGAGAAAGTTTGTGCTCAAGTATAAAAACAGTACCTATATTCTTGCATTGACAGTGAACATTTTTATAGTGGTGAATACAACTTCTATTTGGGGTTTTGTTGCATTAGAAGTGCATTATTTCAAGCACAGGGAAGTAATTTAGAACATAATTGAACTTCAGTGAATTGGCATTCCTCACACTGCTTCTCAGCTGCTGCCATCGATGTGATAATTACAAAGAGCTGGGCAAATTGTCAGCAAAAGCTTGATCTTGAGACTCAGTACTTCATGCAAACACAGGTATGTACCAAAAGATTTTAAAGAGTTAGAAGAGCTACAAATTAAAACACACTAAGTCATAAGTACATAGAGATGTAAAAACATTTGACCACTGACATTTTTTGAGGTAGGATTTTTAAAATGTCCCAGCTCAATATGTCAATGTCCACACTTTGAACACCTTTAAAGGCTTTTAAGCCTGGAAAAAACACTCAAAAATTGTGAGATACTGATAACACTGCATCCAACTCCCACACACTGTAATTACACAAATTTTCATCAAGCATTATTCAAGTGCCAAAAAAAGAGCTATAAAATACCTTAAGCTCCGAGATCTTGGACGTTGAAGAGGAGATCTACGGCCTTCCTCTTCTAAGCTAGGGTTGCTATCATTTGAGGAGAAGTGCCGTGTCAACATCCGTAGTTCATCAGATGTTGGAATGTTCGGCAGCTGATGTAACCGCTCCTGGCTAGAGCACTGTGACTGCAAAGCCAATAGATTTTTATTCCAAATTAAATTGCAATTATCAAATTACTAAGCCCCAGTATTTTAACACAAAATTACATGCATACGCGCATGTATAAAGAGAAAAATAATATCAGGGGCCTCTTGCCCTTGTCAAATGCACTCTTAAATTTAAATGTCATGGCAGTCGATTATCAATAAAAGTTCATCAAGATGGCTCAAACTTATAACATCAGAGAAAAAACTAACATAGACAAACATCTTTCCACTGCATTAATTCCAAGTTTAAGAGAACTGTGATTTAGATTATTCAAGTCTTCTAGCTCATAATTTCAAATAATATTTATTAGATTACGTGTGTGAAAAATGCTGTGATCTATCAAAGCAGTTTTGATATATTTTTTAAATTTTCCCTGAATTTCGTTCATTACTTGAACCTATAAATTATGAGTTACGACATTAAATTCACGCAACATTGAATAAAATAGCTGAAAACATGAAAAAAGCCAGTATCCTACACCAAAATATATTCTAAACTATGCATCAGCCAAATGATGGTGTAATGTCAACTGGCACAATATGCATACACTTATTACTCGCACTTGGGTTAATGACACATTCAATATATTCTACAAGGCGAATTGAAAAAAATTAACTGTATATAACTTATTATCACAATTATTCAATTTTTTGTCCACTACTATATTTCCCAGCTGCACTGGCCCATAAAATGCACTGTGATTTTTTGGGTTAGATTTTAGAAGAAAACATACGCAATAATCAACATCTACTAATGCTAACAACTTATAGGAAGATGATGGGCTTGTTAATTTCCAAAAGTAGCGAATTTACCCAAGCGATTCATCAGAAAATCCCAGAAAAAATTAATAATGGAGAGTGAACCTTATTCTCACTGCCGATACATAGTCTGTGGTGAAAGTAGAGAGCCAGACACTTCTCAAGGCAATGCAAAATTTGATGCATGAAAATGCAGCTTTACCCTCGGCGCATAAGACAAAGGCTGACTTTTGAGCACTTTTTGAGTAAAAAAGTGCTTCTCATGGGGTGGGAGAAACACGCCCAAGCTACCTACTGTATTTTATTGTTAGATTGAAGGCCCACAATTTTTTTCCCAACCTGACATGGCAAATGCCAGTCATGAGAGCCTTTATACAAATAAAAATAAGAGCTGATGAGTATTAAAAAAAACTTTTCAGTAATCTGCCATGCACAAAAAATTCTTGAACTGGCATTCAATATTTATCATTTAATTCCATTACTTTGTTTGGCCAAACAGTATTGGTATAGCAAAACTTGGTGGCACTCACCAGCAGAGAATCAGATATCACGGAGGGAAAATCAAGCGTTGATGAGCGGGCAAAGGTACCGAAGGATTCCCGGAGTGACATTTGGAGGAAGACTCAGCCACTTTATCCCACATCACTTGTATGCTTGCCTCTCTCTTGAGTCATACTCTTAACAAGCGAGTGACAACAAGTTTCCCCACACCTATACATGTTAATTTCAGTAATTTACCATTCCCTTAAACCAACCCAGGGGAAATATGAGAGGGATGTAGGAGAAATCTCCCTAGTTCAAAATGCTAGCTGAACATATTGAATTACATATTTCTATGCCTTACAATTAGTTCTAAGCTTCTCTCTTCTGAATCCTAACAAGGCACTGAGTCCAATGAAATAATTAAAGTCATACCGTCCCAATTTTTAAGAGAACTAAGAGAGGCGAAAAATTTTCCATGGACAAATAGTCAACCTCTTAGAGGCAATGCTTTTATCAAATACAAATCCCATCATGCAACTATTTTGGCTAATATTTTGTGAATCGGGCTTGAACCATAAATTATTGCAGCTTATACTTTTTTGCTACATAGAAACCAACTGATCTTGTTCCTTTTGGATCCGTTAGTTCTCTCCTAAAACTAGATAAATGCATTTTCATTTCTAAACTATAGACGACTAAGTGTCTTGTCCCTCAGAAAAGTTAAGAGCCCTCACAATTCCATCTCGCGGTCAAACAGAGATTCCCATGCAAGGGATCACACATTCTTACCACGTTCTGATCCACTATCCAGGTCTAAGACAGAATAAACCATCATTTAATATATCTTCTGCCCACCCTCAACATTTCAACTACTAAGTGCTAAATCTTTCAGTGCTATTTAAAAATGTCCACATAAGCTAACTCTAACATATAATGGCACTACTTTTGAAAACTTTCCTCAGTTTTACACACAAAAAATTAACACAACTTAACAGCGAGGAAAGGTTGGCCATGAAAAAGAATTACAAAAACCAACATTCTTAAAAGTATACCTGTCAAACAAGAAGGCTATAATCAATGGCTGATCACCGATTCTACAAAAATACCCAAGTTAATTAATGAGCTATTTCACAGCTGTGCCACAAAACTCTAGGGAATATTTTGCACATATCTCACATGTAAGAGCTACTCAAGATTATGCATTTTATTAGCTTACTAATTGAGATCTAAGGTGTACTTTTAAACTAGGGACTGGAAATGTATGACAAAGCAATCCTAATAGACAGTAAGCTTAACCCATGAGATTGTTACATTTTATTTCTAATCATATGTTAGAAGAAAGACAGATAGTGCTGTTATAACATGATAATCATCAAAGCTCATTCATGTTTCTACAGTCAGGCTTAAACATGCCATAAATGAAACACTAAGTTGTTTAGTAATACTTACAGATACATTTGAACTTCCTGGAGTAGTGCCATAGCCAGATGATGGCAAAGACGCAACCGACCACCTCCTGCCATCACCTCTGCAGAGAGAAAAACACCTCATTAATCACATAAAATCTGTTTACTTGGTCAACAATAGCAAATGTATCCTCCCAATGTATCCACCCCACAAATCAGTAACATTTTCAAGTAATCATCACTCCTTGACAAAATTTTCTCATTTCATGTACATTTATACTTTCTTGATATAATGGTTCATACATGTCAAATTTGCATGCAATATTTCCTTTTTATCCCATAAATTGAACAAAACATTTTAAGCGATGAATTTATGAAATTTATGAAAATAAAATGATTAAAATTACTTCAAAAGTTAAAAAAATCAAGTAAAAAAGGCTCGATTAACCCTTTCCCCTAGAGTGTTAAGCACGACTCAACAAGGTTAAGTGCACCAGGAACTTGTGTATAGTGTCACTTGACACAAGCATTTTGCTGTGATTTGAAGGTGTTTGCCTTTTTTAATATATGTACCTACCTATATATTTTGAAGGGATATAGAGTTTAAATTGGGAAAAATTATTTTCCAAGTGTTTGGCATTAAGCGGCGTAAAATAGACCAATTTACAAAGTACTTAAGAAGGAACTACTTTTTAAAATGATTACGTAAGTCAATTAAAATTTTAATCTAAAACTTTGGGAGTTGAGTTCTAAGAGTAGCGAAATAATTTTATCAATAAAAAAGATTTAAAAAATACAGTTTGTAATAAAATTTTGAGAGCATAGCGGTGAATGGGGCAAAAAACCTGAGGACAAAGGGTTAAAAAAAGGAACATAACAAGTACAACAGAAAGGGTGTGATTACCTGTTCATTTTTAAAGCTCCTTAGTTTAGAACCCTATTTCAAAAACCTATGCACTCCCTCTCTTCAAATGTAATGATAAATAGATACTTGCTGATGCAAGTGGTACCAAACTGACATTGTCACAAACAACGAGTGGAAAAAAAAAGAAAGTAGCTTCAAAAACTCAAGACAATTTCTCAACACTAATCCAATAACAATTAAGGATATCACCTCACATTTTCATTGCTTACAGCCGCTATTTCAATCAAGCTTGCTACGACTCTCCAATATATGATATTCGTGATGAAATATCTCCATCCATTAGTAGATACATATTCATATGGGAAATATATATTTAATGTGGGCATAGGCTTTAGGGATAAGATATTAAGTATGTAATTATTCCAATTGTATCTTATGAAAAAAGTATGATTCATCATCATTTAGCCCCATAACATATTTTCCAATTTAACAAGAATGCTCTAACACCAACATATCTTTTATAAAGTAGAGCCGTATGCATAATGGTAAAAATAAACACAAATAAAATGAGACAACATACAAGATACAAAAAACACTGGCTCACTACATCAACTTATCAAGTCAGTGGTTTCTGCACCATAAAGTCAGAATAATAAATTTGTGTAATTATGTAATACCTCTACCACACAATTAAATTTTTTGTGATCAACAATCTCTTAAGGTGCCAAAGAATTTGAAAGGACATTTTCTTTCATCCAAAACTGGCAGGATGACAAGCCTCAATGGCTCCATTCAACCAAATAAGGTAGGAAGTCAATCTGACACAATGCATTTTAATATTAATCGTGATTACTGTCATTAACTACCTTGGAATTGCAGGTGTCGATGTGATTTTGCTAATGTGGCCTCAAATTGAAGATTGAAAGAGATCGTTTCCAAAGAGGAAACAATTTGAATGATAATGCCCATGATAAAGTTAGATTAATTATGCTTATATACAGGTACCTACGAGTTCATGCCACAGTTTTTCTTATTGGAAACATACTAAATAATCTCTTACATTTCACAATAAGAATAAGAGGCAATTCATTGGAAGCCAAGGCATGATTGTTTTATTGCCTACCATTAGCAATGCAATTCATCACGCAGCCACTGTACACTGAAGGTACATAGCTTATTGTCACAGTACACAGGACAGCACAATGGAGCATTGTAATATGTGACAATTAATATCACAAAATTGAAACGAGTAGAAAATAATAGAGTACTTAAGACTATTCAGCTTGATTAATAATTTAGGTATTCTGATATGAGAGGTGTAAATTAGGCATTTCATAAATGCTCCTTTTTGGATGACAAATTTTGTACATGCATCCACCGCTAAATATGCAACAACTCACCTTTTAACCGGAGCAAAGGCAAAATGCTGACTTGGTGACATTCTAGGGCTCTCAAGGGGGCTGCCTGTGGGACATTAAACAAGGATTATTGGGGTAAATTAGTATAAAATCATCAAATGTGTATTCTAAGACTTCATTTGGAACAGCAAGGCAATTAAACCAGGTAATTCATTTTAAGATACTTCTGTTATCGCACATCTGAATTCTGAGTGACTGAGGAACATAGCCATTTAAAAACTAAACTTGGTAACCAACACGAACCAGCCTGCATCATAAAAAAGAATAATTTGCATGAGGATAAATTCTTTAAACAAATAAAAAAGTGATTGATGTGATAGTTAAGTATATTGATGAAATTTCATTTTTTACAGTTACCAATGAATATTCACCTGGCAATTAAAATATATTTTATTCAAAACCACCATTTCTCAAGCAGGAAATCACAAGTGAGCAGAGAAATCTATTGGTGCTTCACAGTCATGCACTAAATAGTGGTAAAGTCATTAGGTGGTACTTAGATGAGAAAATGGACAATTGAAATTAATGACTATCCATTATTTATTACCTACCAGATATTGGCGAGTGGCATCTTGGAAGAGTAGGTGATGTTGTTGAGATTAGGCTCTTCCTTTGAGCAACTCGACTGCTCCTTCTTGAGAGGCTTAATTCCTTCTGTAAAATGAAACAAAATCTCTCAGTCATTGTCGTATGATTTGGTTATTTTCATAAGATATCTTTGGATCTCATGTGAAAGTTGAAATATGACAAAAAAGTTAGGATTTATAAATCAATTGCAAGATGATACGTTATCTGGAATCTATGGCTTTACACGAGTGCCAAGCTCATTGTTAAAAATTACTGATCCTTTATAAAATCGTTGTTAAGAAAGTCATCTGGCTTCAGCCAAAATACAAAATTATGGAATAGTTTGAGAAACAAGTAATCCTCCAAAAAAATGTTTTCTTCCATAAATGTGCCAGTGCAAATCCATGAGTTGGGAGGAAAAAGAAAGACTGAGAATCATCGCTCTTAAATATTATGGACAAATAAAGAAATCACTAGATACTGGTATCTAGGATCAGGCACTAACATATAGGTAAGCATTCATACCTTATGAATACACTCAACTAACATTTAAACTATCATGCGATTATGCCCATATATTTTATGGTGAGAATAATTTATATCAATACGTATTGATATTTACGGATTATAATTGCTTACGTTAAATAACCGTATGACATTTATTGAAACATTCAAGGTAATACGAGGCTCCAAAAGTCACAAGACAAATTCAGATATTGTACTATTTACACAAATCTGGAATTAAGTGGAATTTTATTGAAGTTTGGTCGACCACGCCCACAGAACAAGCAATCTTCCATTTACTGAAGAAATTCCTTATATTGAAAGACTAAACCATAATTAAACAAAAATAGTGAATTAAAATCATTTGTATTCCAAAGACCCTCAACATTCTTACCCTCAGATTATACACTTCCCTCCCCACCATTTTCGTCTGGCCTGGTTTGGAACTGACACAAAAACACTGATCACAAAGCTTTGTATACATGCAACTTACACTACAGAAAATAAGATGCAAGGGTCACGAACATAAAACAAAATGTTTCCAGAACATACTACAGAAATAAGTACATTACGAAGTCAAATCAAGCGTGCGCATAGGTATACAAGCGGAACAAAAAAAAGAGGATCGCAAAAGTTCGGCATACACGTGAAACAAAAAAGGGTAACACTGCAATCTGGTTCACAGAGCGCACATTCAATTGGACAATTCCTACGACTCGAGACAAAAGACGGAAAGTGTATCCATCCCGTTCTCTCACCTTGAACTGCATCAAGGAGGTGACTGAGGGTAGGGGCAGTGTGAGATTGGGACGTGCCTGGCGGAGGGTTGAGTCACTGATGCTACGTGACATCCCCCTGCGCAAGAGGACGGCCTCGGCGGCAGAATCAGGGCCACTGGCCCCGTTCCCCTTCCCAACTCCTCCACAACTTTCATCTTGCAGCTTGCTTCCACCTAGGCTCTCTTCGCTTCCAGACATCCCGAAGTCCCTCGCTACATGGCCATGGTGCTGCACAGAAGAGATCATCCCCTTGCTTTTCCTCACTTCTTTCATCACATTGCAAGTTGGATACCCTTTTTTCAATATTTTTTTGGCAGACGCCTTTGGCTCCAGAATAAAATCAACGGGCATGACTGTTCTCGAGAGTAGAGAATACTCCATGTGATATCAGGTTTATTTTTTGAACAGCAAGTGCATTATCTGATAAATTACTTATAATTAGTGGATAAACCACAGATAAATTCAAAACCGGGAAATTTATTGGGCTTTATATTAATGACGATGGCAAGGAATCAGGAGAGCAAAAATGTAAGCAATGAAATTTCAGTTAATGAACATAATGAAGATTAATTAAAATCCAACATTCAAACTTGCCGGGAAAAGTATAGCCCCGGCTACTAATGATTACTTCCGTAGGAGTTAAAATAATTTTCAACGTGATGTAAACAAAAATAAATTGCAACGTGAAACAGAAATTCAGCCGAAATGTATAGTTATGATTTTTTATACTAAAAATTTCCCAATTCATCACGTTGAAAAAATATTAAATCTTATGAAAAATATTACACTTCCTTTCAATGTCGACGGTACATTTTCCCTTGTGTGTTTGGCCTTTCATTGCATAATAAGATCCTGAATAGACATATTAATGGAATCATTCATCATTACAAGGTCGCGAATGGAACAGTTTTATCTCAATGCACATTCCTCCGCAGTCCGGAAGTTCGTCCGGTGGCCCGCAAGGATCCCAAGGAATGAGTCTATCTTGGCGCGTTTATCAGGTTTCCCAGGCAGATATGGACAAAGCGCTTCTGCCCTTGGTGGGATTCAAATCCGAGACCTTAGGAGAAATACTAATCCACGAATAGGAGTCAACGGTAAAGTTCATCCTCCCATTCTTCACACGATTAAGAACTAGTTCGGTGCAGGAAATCGTGCGAGGGAAACCCGCCAATAACCATGAGGCGGCTAACATCGGAGCATGAAAATATGTCCATTTCCGATTGTTTCCGCCTTATAATAGGAAGGCTGAGAGGCCCTCCATAGAAACCAAAACAACGTTAATTTTACCAAGCAGCGGCTGCTCTTCTTCCTCACATCCCTCCTACTTGGTGGTCGTATTTCATCTTCCTCGTGGATTGTTCACACCAATTTCCACTAACGACATACATTTGCGAGAGTGTAATTTATGCTACATATCCAAAAGCTGGGCAAAGCGCCAGTTGGAGTGTGAGGTGGGAAGGGTAGGATACAGAAGGGGATTTGAACTTCTTTACAAGAACGTGGAGATATTTTTTCCTTTTATTTTTCCTCTAAATATAGCGTAAGCAGTGCATACAACGTATTTGCAAATATGTAAATGACCAGCCGGGCGGAGCAGAGGCAGTTTATTCGGTAAATAGAAACCTAAAAATAAATTAACCTTAAGTTAGTAAATCTTTCATTTTCCCCACAAAAATTGAACACGGCCTTGTCCCAAATATTAGTCTGACTTAGGGGACTTGTGCTGTCTGGCCAGTGAACATTCTTCAAATTTAGAGAAAATTGGATGAGTGGATGTGGGAAGAGTTAACCAGGCTTCAGCCTCGTAACTCTCCGTAATGTTTACGAATCTCCTGTTGGCTTTGGCTCTTCTGACATTTGTTGAGAGACTTGAACTCGAAGGCCTACCTGCAGAGCAGTACTTTAGATTGTTTATTTTATAATACCAAAAACACATTTCTGTAGAAATGAGAAACTTTTCTAGCGGCAGAAAACACCTCTTTAAAACGTTTTTCCATCATATTTTGGATAAGGAAACAAGATATCTATCATAACATATATATATTCGATGACTTCTGGTAACTTCTGCGGAAAAAAGCTCTTATGGTTGGGGAAAATACTGAAATGCATAGTTTTGAACTCGGTATCGAAGTAAAAAAAATGCTATATGATCAACAAAACGCCCGTCAACTTTTGACCAACTCGATTTTATTAAGGCTAGAAAAATGTAAACATCAAAAAGGTTGTCTGATAACAATGAAGTAAGCATAACTTTACAGGCAAAAGACTGAAAATCAAAAAGAAAGCAACAAGATTTTTACCACTTTAAATTTCAAAACTCAACGTAGGAGGATGTGAAAAATATCTCGTCACGAGACATCGCTCTCCAAGTTTTTAGACTAGGGGAAAAATTCAGAGATTTGGAACCCTATGCTGTTGTCTTTGGCGCTAAACGTACAACGCATTTCTGACATTGCTGACCCACTTGGTTTCCCAAGAAAATTATAAGAAAAAAGGAAAAAGAATAGGAAGCCATGAAAGGACTGTCAGGATCATCACCAATGACGACAAGATGAGAAGTCTACGTTCATATATCTACTGATAATTTCAAACAACAACATAGTACCTACGTATCAACAAGTGACGACCTTCATCAGCCAAAACAGCGTCAGGGTAGTATTTACGTGACTCTTCGACCGGTAGGCATCGAGTGAAATGGCCTCCTATCTTGAAACATTAGTACCACAAACAATGACCGGCTCCTCGAGTTCAAGTTGGTGAAGGGTGAAATGTGACAACAGTGGGGACCCACAACACTCGATTCCACCAGAGATAAGATGCATCCCTGCGCTAAAAAAATCGTAGTCGTGTGGAATACAAAAACTAATCGCCACTTCTCATGCACCCAAACATTATCAGTAAAATATAAATTTACTGCAGCCACTCAACCTCTTTGGAGAGAACCCGGTAGAGGACGGTGATCATGCAAGAAATCTAACGCTTAAGTCACTTGTGGAGACGTAGGGCTGCGCCGAAGTAAAACTTCGGCGAGGCTTGAGAAACGAAACGAGCCGTCTCGTGACAATGGAGGAGGGCATTTCGTCTGCATTTCGCCGCTCCACTTGATCGCAATCCCACGACTGTGACCTGTTTCCCATGTATGTCGCTCGCCCGGCAGTTCCGCGGGGGGGAAGGAATCCAGAGCGTATACGGGAAGCGCTACTGAGTAGCTGAGGTAATCCTCCGCGGCCCGATGACGCTAGACTCGCCGCCGGCATTGTAGACTCCTTTCTTTCCGAAAGACCCTTCCGAAATGTAGGCAGGAAGAAGTTGGTTTCGGTCATAAGTGATAACGAAAAACTCTTTCAAGGATAAAAGTCGGGAACTTCATATGGCACTCACAATCAAAACATGCTCGGAAGAAGAACACCTAAGCATCACACATTAAATGACAAACCCGAACGTTTTTTGCGTGGCTAAATTAAGACTCGCTTAAGACGAAAACGCTCGTTTCGCGGACCATGCCTCGATGTGAAAACTTTTTTTTTAATCATACCACGTCAAGGTTAATAAAAAAACTAATGTTTTTCCTTCCTCGCCAGGGAATTTTTCAGAGTTGGTTGAAATCAACTAACCTCTCAACTAACAGACTCATAAGATGCCTCAGGCATGGAAGGATGAACGATTGTTTTGATTTTAACATTTATGTGGAATTATCCCACAAAACAAGCACTAAAATAAAAATAGTCCGGTCATCTCTCGGAATATGAGGCTGTTTGGCACGTTAATACTGCAGGCTAGAGGACTCCGGTGGCTCAAATTCTCTGACTTTCGTATTTTTCAAGCGAAGAGGCTAACGGTTGACGTCGTGCCCGCAAAAAAAGAGATAATTTAGCCAGAATTTCTTGAAGGACTATACTGTTTACTTCACAACCCGAGCTAACGTTTACCGATGGATTATCTCCGTCTCCCTTCTGTGAGTTCACCGGTCGATTCTGGTAAATACACCCCGCGAAATATAGAAAAAATATATATAGAAATAGAAATACACCCCGCGAAACAGCATTCTTGGATTAAAGCACATATGCTACGGGAAAACAAAGACAGACCATTTTAATGGATTCACGACCAATTTGGGTATTTAGTTGACTAATAGGAATGAAAATTGGGGGCCTGAGAGTCAAAGTAATACAAGTGAAAAACATCGTCCAGTGTCACCTGTATCACTTTACCCTGGTAAGAAATGACACAAAGCAAAGTACCTTAAGTGTTCTGCGGCTACATCGCAGCACCATACTTTCGAACACTTGCATTCCTTACCCTGTAGCTACCTGACGGTACCAACTTAGAAAATATGAACATATCATTTTTCGTGTTGATGTCAATTGTATTACTTTGACTCTCAGACCCTCAATTCATTTACGTCGATTATAAAAAAACCCATTAAATAAGAAATACACAAATACATTCAAGAAAAAAGAACAAGGGAAATCAATTACTAGCCGGTCAAGGGTGAGCTATGTGGTGACACGTTGGTAGGACAACCCTAAGGTCGCGGGATCTAATCTTGCCTCGGGAGTGAACAGCTTAGGATTAAAGTCTTATGTTACACGACGCGATACAGCCTTAGCCTAGGGAGAACCGAGCTCGCGACCACTACAGAGCGTACTGCTTGCTTTGCGCACTGTGACATTTGCGCTATTCCTGAAGCGTCCACTGGTCTGCATCGGCCACGAGATCTAAGGTCAATAAAAGTGCTGAGGAGGGAATTTTTCCATTAAAACAAAAGCCTAACTTCTCAGTGAGTCACGCGGCATGTGCTAAGGCCGAGGCCGCTTCCTCATTGCTTGTTCGCATTATGTCAAGAGGCATGCTTGGAAAATCAAAATAACCTCGGCATTATGGCACGAGCCTCAGCGTGGGCCAACTGTCGTCTCGCGGGCTCACATATTTGAGAAAAATATTCGAAGGACGTGAAGCACTGGGCACGAGAGATGAGATGTCGCGCTGAAACCATGGTGCGAAGCCTTTGTGCCAAGAGCTCTAAGCAAGCGTTTTCGACGCGTCATCACCACGCATTGGTAATCGCCTCAAAGCTAGAGGCATTACCATTTACACTCCTCCGTAGCATGACAGAAAAAAATTCAAGCAACGAAAAAACTCAACGCAGCATTCACTCCGGACAACATTTCTCGTTCGCTCGGGATCCAGTGGGTTTCCGTTAGGGCATCCGATTTCTCCATTCCATTTCATTTTTCGGCGCCCTTACCTAGCTTACCACGATATCCTCGTTCGCCACTCATAGAGAAAATCCTACTTCATATAAAAATAGAAGCCTCAAAATGAAACGTATTCATGTAATTCTCAGTGTTTATCTAGAAGTTGAACAACTATCAAGCTTATCAGAAGTTGAACAACTTTCAGACTTGCACATTATTAAATGTCACCACTCCGCATTTAAATTAAAGATCAATCCAAATAATCAATAAAAGCAAATGAATCTTGACTCCCACGTGTGCATTTCGGTCATCCAGGCGACCATCGACAGGGAGAGTTCAGATCTCGTAAACACGTGCGTAGGCCGGCATAGGCGGCCAGGGGACAGAGCCCCCTCGTCAACAATAATAAATGCTTATATAATGATGCTTAAATAATTCCCAATGCTGAAATTCTTTCAAGCCAATACTGAGGATGATGTCGAGAAATTGTTTGGTATCCACCTTTCGGAGGGCATTGGGAAAGGATTGTGAAGCCTGCGGGACTGAGTAGAAGGGACGAAAAAAAGAGGTATGACATCCAACACTAACTTGGCAAGCAGATGGCCTCGATTGGCATCAGCCACCGTTATCAACTTCAGTCCACATAGGGAATCACCGTGAGGATTCCACTCGAAGACTATACGTATTTACCAAGGCTGGCGTAATCCATTCCATCATATCGAACTAATTTGTACGAAAAGTCCTTCTTTATTTCTTCATGTAAATTACGGAACTCTTTGCCACACAGTTTACAATCCATGAATAATTTTAAGGTATTTAAAGCAAAAGTATCCGAAAATATAGTTAATTGACACGCACCCTACTCTGTAGTTTTTGGTGAAGTTATGTGTTTTCGATGCGCTGTGTACACAAAACTGTATGATTAATGCTATGGCTTATTTTGTCTTGCTTACAGTTATGTACTGTGTATTTTATTGAGCAAAGTGACTAATGTATTCATTGGTTGTAAAAGTTTCTTCTGCTCCAATGAACAGGTCTGTCCCCGAGCAAATAAAGTTATTATTATTATTAATCGTCCACTGGAACTCCGCGGAGACGCCACGTGTGCTTTATGCAAAAGACGTGCACGAACCCAGAACCCCATCTCCCCCACGGCGAGGCTCTCCGTCGAGCCTCGAGGAGTCAGCACCGACGCCCGCCGCCAATTCCAAAAGGCTCAAAACTGACTTCTCCCACTTCTCCGCTAACGCTGGAGTACAATTTATGTCGATGAACATGCCATAACTTCACGTAAACCGATCCTAGAGCAAAGAAGGTGAAACCGAGGAATTGGAACTGCTCAATGTCGAAGTCAAATCAAGTGCACAAGATGTGGGAAACTTCGTCAGACTCGATAGATGCCGTTCACATTGACTCGCGTCCGAAAATTCAAACATCAGCTCTTAATGAGGAATATATCAGTAAAAAATTGCTCGGGCCAAGCCGAATCGGAAGAAATTACCATAGTTTTAAAATAAAGCACGACAGCAAAAAACCGACACAGAAAATTTTTCCTTCGTTAACAGGGCGACAGAGGAGTGGAATGTCTCATCTGTCTTAAAGTCTTAAATCCTTTCCCAAAATGTTATAAGGAGTTCAAGAAGAGACTACACCTCACAAAAATTAAGTTAACCAAATCATAATTTTTATGTGAAGTATTGATTATTGTGTGTGAATTGAGTATTGGAGTGATACATTGACCATTACCACCAAGCAAATTCCCAAATGTGAAAAAAAAATAAATAATGATTCTCTAAATATCAATATCAGTTGCTCCAAGTATTATATCACTTGTGAAATTTTTAAAGTAGTTTGACCGTCCTTTAAAAGCCCTTCGTGCCCTCGCTTCCGATATTCAAAGAGGGGAGGAAATAGAGGGAAAAGCTTTTGTGGAAGAATTAAATTTTAACGTCATGTTATCAATTATTATAAACAGTTATGGTTCATTTCTGTCGCTTGTAAATAAGATTGCGCCTAAATCTGTTTAATCTTCAAAGGGCTGCATTAAAGTCAACATAATTTATCCTGCAGACCGAAATGTTTAAATACAAGCGGTCCCAAACGTTCCGGTTCGCTCTAGGACCGAAATTTCTTAGGAACTACAAGATCCAATGCTTCAATTAATGTGAACAAAATCTGTCGGTTATTCGTTTTAACCCTTTCAATGGAAACGGGAAACATTTGTCCCCGCGAGCGTCTCTGTTGCAAATGATTTATGAACATAGTATAGGGACGAAAATTAAAAGATAACATACTCATGTTATTTCAAAAATGCAAGGAAAAAAGTCAGACTTGGAAGGATTAAGGAATTTCCATCAGACTACGTAAGTCAAAATAAATGAGCAACTCAAATTTTTGTCGTGCCGAGTAAAAAAATACTAATTTGGCTGAAAATATGCCTTATGCATTAAAAAGCATAAGTCAGACACCCAAGTTACAGATTGGCCGACCAATTATTTCTAATGAATACCCTTTCCAATCCGAGGAGCCCACTGTTAGCCAGTTCTGTAGAACTAAAACATTTTGACTTCACTTCCAGCAATTACTTGCCAATAACTCTTTAACCAAGATGAGTTCATGATTTCATTTTACTAGGGTATAATTCGTCGGAATATCCCGTTCGTACATAATTGTTTCGCAAAAACGTCATTTGTACATGACAGGGAAACCATTCTTTTTCCCCCCACTACGCTTATTCAGCAGGTATTCAGGGATGGGACGACAGGTAAGTGGCGGGCCATTCCCTTTGATTGAAATCGCGACGGAGAGAATTCAACGCACCGTTGACGCAATATATTTATTTCCACAATTCACGCTCTAATAATTCATTTCCCAAAATGTTTTCCACGAGGGAAATTTCACTTAATAATCGCTGCTGGTATCAAGTAGTCTTAGGAAAGCTAGGATATTTAATTCGTGGTAGGAGGATGGTCACTTTCTGCCTTTCTTTATGAGGAAATATAATTGAAACAATCACCGATCAACAATATTCCTCGTCCATCCGTCATCTTAAACTTTAGAATTTTTGCCTTCCTTCATATCATTACGCATCATAATCACTGAATACACGGAATGAGATAGTTAACGTTCCCGAAAGGATTCCAGTTTAATACTAAAATAGTTTTAAATAAAAAAAAGTTTTTTACAATAAAAACGTTTTTCTGAACGTTTAAAATTTTAAATTAATTATTATTTTATGTTATATTTTATTACATTATATTATATTATTCATATATGGTATATATCATTTATATTATATAGATTATATTGTAATATTTAATATATATAACATATATAATATATATTATTACATATTATTGCATTGTAATCCAGTCCTGAGCCATATTTAAAGTTTCAAGTCTCTAGCTCATCGGGGAGTTGGTTTAAATCGACTGTAAAATTTGTACCGAACAGACAGACAAGAACTCAACCTAATAAAACGTTTTAAAAACTACGATAGACGTAGGTACGTCCCAATGCTAAAGGAACAAATATGCTTCAAGTTTTACAACCCTCACGCAGAGGATTCTGACTAATGACCGTCGATGCCGAAATTCTCCATAAAGACATCGCAAACAAGCTTCCCGGCATTTGGCCACGGTGATGGTCCGCTCTTGACGTCGGCCACACTCGCATTGATTTCTCCGATTCCACGAAGAAACATTAACGCAGCGAGGAGACGATAGCCGAGTCAAGGATCCGTGCGATTAAACTCACACCTCCTGAGAGAGCGTGAATCAGACACTGCATCCCCCACTCCTCCCCCACCTCCTCCTCCCTAACCCTCTCTCCCTCCAGAGACGTCTACATCAACGCGCACCACGGGCTGGCGTCCGAGTCTCTTTGGGGCGACGTGGGGCGATGCAGGGTAATGGCACATGGCTCGCAGACTACGGAGAGCAGCCATATTCTTTCGAATCATTTCCAATTTCCTCTCTGTCTGCAAGGAGGTACACAGGAGGGGGCGTTTCTGGTCCCACACATGTAGCGGGAACGTGGCAGGAATAGGGGCGATTGGGAGACAGGGAGGACATGTCTGCTTTGACCAAAACGCATAAATCGTAGTAAGTTTAGAGGTAATTTCAAGTACTCAGTTCCGGATGAAATACAAGCTGGCACTTATAGGTATAGCGAAACATGGTGGCACTAACAGCGGAAGATTAGAGGACACAGACCTTAAACCAAGCGTTGATGAGTGGGCAAAGTTATCGAAGGACTCCCGCAGGGTCCTTTGGAATAAGGCTCGGCCGCTTCATCCCACATCTCATGTGTGTTTTCCTCACCTTTGCGTCATGATCTTCACAAGCGAGTGCCTCCCAAGTTTCGCTACACCTATACATTTGACTTCTCGAATTATATTAACATTTATTCCATCGCTGCTTGGTAACTTTAGAAACTCAACAGGATGATGCTCTTTTTCATGACGATGACAAAAACAGTTGACATTCCTAGTGTTTTTATGAGGTTTTCACCGTGACAACGTACATACACGCACTTCATTATTATCGTTATGCACGAAGGAAGGAAACCCACTTCCTATGAGTTTATAATTATTTATTTTTGAAGAATATGATAAACATAATCTTTAATAATATTGCAGATTCCTTGCCCATTTCGATAACAAAAAAGACAAACGAAAATGGCGGACTTATGACCGCGCAAAAATCTCTTAAGTAGCAGCGCATCGAGTATTTCTATCTCCTTGATTGTCCTCAAATTCACCATAACTCACTATTCAAGCCTAACGGTATGAAAACCAGAGTTATTTCTTTTCGTCCCTGTCGAACTTTTAACGAAAGGTATTCCCTCACTGATTTCGCGAGACCAGTAACATGAGCGTAAAAATAAGTAACTGCATGGAAAACGGAACGGGAATTTTATAATGCACGGAATTTGAATATTCTATCTGTATCTGGATTATATTTTACATTTTCATATGACTGCAAATACTAGAAAAAGTTTTACGGGATCCCAAAAAGACATTTAGATTAGAGCATTGGCACTTTTGTCTTTGGAATGCAGCCACGTAGAGGAATACATTAAACCAACCTTTTTGTTTACTTCAAGAGCAGTATCTCTGAAATTGTTTACGTAACAATCAGTAGATGATGTTTTGAATCATCCGTCATGATCACAAAGTAAGGTGAAGTATGAAATTCGCCATTCACACCTCGAGGCAAATGTGCGCAAGGATCCACGAAGAGAAACCAGAGAGATCGACGTAAAATCCCCAGAAACAGAAAATCTACCCTCGGATTTATGAATGACGATGAGAGTATTTAGAAAATAACGAACGAATGCATAAAGTTGGGATCAATACGTCACATGATAAACTTCTCTATGGAACTCGAAAGTTACGCAAAACATTCAGCAGGGGGACATAAATAAAATATCCATGAGAGAGTGCATTTTTGAGCAATGCAACAAAACATGGAGGAGATTGGAAAAAAAAACTTCGAAGGCCACCCATTAAAATATGGGCCCTCGATAGCGATCCGAAGCAATAACTCCACTTTCAGATCATCGATCGGGGGGAATGTAAAAAGAGTTTCTTCCTCGTAAATCAATGTCTGTGTCAAATTCACGCATACTGCCGATTATATCATGCGTTCGCATGTAGTCATTAAAACATCAAATATGTGGACTGCCGCAGATAGTAATCGCGAACATGTTCACTCCACATTTCTCAATGAATCACAGAGCCTCGGGCTGGCGGGGACGAAGCTGCCTCATCGGGGCGAGGCGCAAGCCTTTCGGAGGGTGGAGGGGCTGTTATTTGTGGGTCACACTGAAATTCAACGGTGGCCGCATTTGAGAATAGTTGCCCCAACGTATCAACGTCATCATTTCGCAACGACACCTAACGGGAGTCGACGTTAACACGGGCGTAGGTGTATCCTCTCCAGGAGGTTTCCGTAGCAGGTGAAGAGACGGCAAAGAAATATACCTGGCTCCCGGGCGCCAGAGGATATCATGGCGTTTAATTCACTGTTTGGGTGTACGCGGCACTGTAAACACGGAATGAAAAACGGGAGACCATTTATCTTGGCCGGCTCTTGTGAGGGCGGGAAGAACGCCTTGGGCGTTCTGGAGGGGAGGATGGGGAGGAGGGAGGGAGAGGGGGTAGGGGAGAGGTTGGAGAGGGGGAGTGTCTCACCCAGATGGAATCCCGACGAGAGAGAAAAAACTGAGACGGGGAGAGAGGTGGTTAGAGGTAGGGGGGGGCAAGGGAAGGAAGCACGCGGATCCAGCCAGGCCCGCCTCCTCGTTGCAACGAAAGCGAGGCAAAATCCCAATCGAGGCACGATAATTTTCCGCGGACGCTAGTTTCATTCGGCGCGCGTTTACGTAACTGTTTTGAATCCCCGAGCGAATGAAGAGAACGGCTGCGGGGAACCGTTCACCGGTTCGCTCGCTGTCGAAGATCCGCTGCCGGGCCCTTCTCTCGCGTGGGTCAGGAACGTGCGAGAGTCGGTCAGTCCATCGAGTGGAGGTAGGGTGGAGAGGCGCCCGGCGTCTGAATTAGCCCACTCTTATACCCCCGCTTGCTTTACTAGTGTTTAATGATGGTAACATGGCGGCTGTAACTTACTTGCGTTCATACGATTTCCAGTTTACCGCAGTAGAAATGTCGGTGAACTCAGGTGGAGAGTAAGGAATGGCAAAAAAAAACCATTTGAGTACAAGTGGTACAAGCACCAGGGCCCACATTAATAAACAAGTCGCAAGAGAAGAACGAGGAAAAAATTCTCGGGGCCTATCTGGGGCCCATAGGTAACTGCCTACTTTACCTTATTGGTAATCCGGTCCTGGTTAATCCTTATACCTAAAACTGGTTATATTTGGCAGCAGTACCGTGGTCTCCACTGTCGCTCTATTTATTTATTTGCCCAGATGATCAGACATAGAAACAAATGTCTTGCATCCTCATTTAAATAGGCATGCTGACGTATTATTCCAGGAGATCTTCAACTTCCCTTTCAGTGTAGTGCTACCGTCTTTCTGCTTCAACCTCCCATTTTCTTCACTCTCATTTCAACCCACTTGCATTCTCACGAATTTCAAATGACGGTAACCAGCGGCTACCCTTGTAACTCTAGCCTCGTAAACAGGTTACCTAGGGTCAGCGCCAACTTACGTTCACATGGGGAACTATTCACTAGCTTTCGAGTTACTAGCGGAGAATACTAGTAATGTAAACGGGGCATTAAGGAAAGGCGCCAAGGGGCCTAGAGTTTAAGTGTCCCGTCCGCCGGACGGAGTACTATACTTGAGGTTCCGTTCAAACAGCACTCAATTACAATTGTAGGGCTAAGTATTCCACTGAAACATGTCCACCACCGCCGGTATTCGAACCCGGGGTTTCGGAATGGGAATCCAGTACTCCAGTCATCACGACAAACCGTTAGTCCATAAGGGTCCCGGCTCTTAGGGTGCCGTCGCACGTTGAAACATTCAAATCACACGACAAACGTCTGCACGAATTACGTCAGCTCCAGCTCTAAGTTCCCTGAATCAACCCTGGTTACAGGAGGCCCGGAATCATTAATAGCCCAGATTAGCGCAAATACAACGATTTCAATCGCAATTACAAAGATAACTGCTCGCCAAGTATTCCCACTCGATGAACCTGCGAACCTTCGATAAGGAAGCGTACATGCTAGCTTATTGAAGTTAATCATGGTTGCTGATGTGGCATTTGAAAATTTCCTCCACGAACCAAATATAATAAAAGCACTTATCTAGAGTCCTAGGCATTAGTCTCTGATGATCAAATCAAGAGTTTATTGCTTTCGTGAAATCAAGAGAACTTCACATAAAAAGTTAGCTAGTCCACTGAATAAAATTTTTATTTAAAAATTAAATTCAGGGGAATCTTTTAATGGTTTTCACCGGCCAATTTTCTTCTTTATTTGTTTGATACCTTTCCAAAAAAGGCTGTCACATAAACAGGAGAGCATTCGTTAATCAGAGGCTGAAATTCACTTCGTAATCAGTTCAAGCTGAATAGAGATTCGGGACCAGATTGAAACAAGTTTTTTTCAGCAGAGTTGTTCATTTCACAGGTAGTCATGTGTTTGATCACAGAGTGACTTTTATCGTCCCCTCCCTGGGAATCGTTTTTCACTTAGGTGGGAACCTCATTTGTTTATTTGCGCTCTCCGAGTGCCTGAAACATTTCGCAGCTCAACGCATGGAAACTCTCGTTTGATTTTATTCTTTCATAGGGACATTCCTTGCAGTAAATTCAGCACAGCACAGATGTTTTCTCAGAAATAATTCATCCCTGCGATTGGGCATTGGGTCTAGCTCCAGGAAATATTCCAAACAGAGAGGATGCATTCGAGTTCTGTACACATTTGCCGAGACGTTCTGTGACCATTGCGGAAACGTTACTTAATGGGCTTGGAGGAGCTTTTGTCGTTTACGGACAAAAAACTCCGTTTCCTTCCATTATAAACGTTGAATACGTGACTTAGCTGAAGTATCGAACCCCTTAAATAACGGGGAGTTTTATCTACATAGAAAAAAACCAACACCTTTTTTCATATGAATTTTAAGGATTTTTATGCACGGTCATCCTTGTTCCATGTGGCACTAGCTTGATTTTGAAAATTTCAAAAGGACGTTCAGAGCTAGATTTTTTTCATGAGAGTAGCGATGAGCAACTGACCACATTAACATAATCTTGAAACTGACTGCGTTTCTAACAGCTCGCAATGGATGTCATTTCCAAAGGATGAATCTTAAAACAAAAAGTGCACGGTTTCTCTCTATATAATTCATGTTATGTCCTCAAAAAATCGCAAATAGAAAAATAATAGGCAAAAAGAAGGCCCTATGTGGTTCGCTCACGTACTAATATGTGATCAAGTTGCCATGCTTTTTGCTGTCCAGGGCGGAATTTTTCGGAAAACTATTTGGAACAAGCACTTCATCATAAGCATTATTTTTTTATGAATGTTATTGGTGTGATAGCGTGTTGTATTTCAGGCTTACGCTACCTTTCAAGCAAAATCGCTTAAGTTAGCCGGCCCTTAGTTCCTGTCAACTTTTAATCGCACCGGACTAACTTTGAATTATCACCAGGGGCGGCTTTAGACTCATCTTCAATAACATCACCAGCGGCTCTTGAGGTATAAAATACCCCCAGGAAAAGGGGTGTTCGTGGGTCTCGTCCCGGAAATTCGTAACAAACTATGTGCAACATGGCGCGTTATAAGTGGTTTTGAAGCAAATGTTTGCTTTTAAGGACATCAGAGAGAGAGAGAGTTCTTACTAAATGCATATTTCTCTTTTAGATTACCACCAAGTTTCGGCTAATTCCAAATTTATTTTAATTACATTCGCATTTAGCTGGTGGTTTTAAAAACCGTTGAATCATTTCCCCTGCTGCCCTCCCTTGGAGCCGCCAATGATTGTCACAGGCGTAAAATTGAATTACGGTTACTTTACGGCATTGCCGGAAGAAAAGGTTTCTGAGCACCACAAACAATTTTCACTCATCATTCCACCGACTGACGGAAATTACTTCACTGACCGCGCTCTACTCAACGCCGGGAAACTTGGAGCGATAAAAGCGTCGACGCGTAGAACAAGCGGGCAAAAAGACGAAAGAGTGAACCGCGGGTGTCACAACGCGGCAGCAACGCCACAAAAAACACGGACACACACGCCAAGAGACCGCGCGAAATGAAGCTGCCGGCAAAAACAATGCGACCACAGCGAGGGGTTGGGCTGCTTAACGAATTCGGGACACAAGTGGCGCAGCGCAGGCTCACCAAGTCGGCGGTCTCCTATCTCAAGTACGTAATTGAACGGGAATATTGTTAATTAGTGACGAAAATGGGGGCGCCACCATCCCTGTGGACGGGTTCCCAATGTCGGAGAACGGCGGGCATTGTCGCCGCGCCAATTTCATGTTCGGTGTAACATTGATGCATAGAACGGCGGCTGTGGGCTAAGAGCAAGGCCGACAGCCGAGTCGAACGGCCCTGACTGCCACCCCTGCAACACTACCCCCCCAAAGCAATCCCTCGCTTGACTGAATTACACTCTCGCGTACAAAATCGCTCACTTTCGTGGGATTCTCGAAATGTCAAAAACGGCGTTTTTGTTTGGGGAACAAATGAATCGCGGAAGAGTGGGGATTTGACGCTGAGGTATGGATTAGAAGTCCCAGAAATAAATACTTCACCGATAAAAATGATGGCAAGGATAGGGAAATGATGAGGATTAAGTTGTTGGAATCAGGCGTTAATTTATTTTAAATTGCATCGTTAACCATCGTTAAAAGAAACATTCGGCAAAATTCCACACTTTTTTATTGGCCCGATCGATTTTGACGTCTGTGGCGTCAACATAACATTGCATAAACTCCGTTATCTCAGGCGTGACTTAATGGAATTTTCTTAGCATTCTAAATAAGAAGCAGCAACTTTTTTTTTCCTGATGATGACGTGCAACGTCGAAACCTAGGTCGTTTCTAATAAATGTGTGTGGAATTACAAAGTTACTGCTTCTCACTCACAATAACGTAACATGGGCCCGAGTTGAAACCTACGCCTGCCAAAGTTACCTTGATGATGACACAATAGACGTCGAAATCGATTGGATCGACAACAAAAAGCGTGAAATATTACCGATTGCTTATTTCGCCATTGAAAATCAATGAGGAGACAAGCGATACGCAGACAGATTTCTAGGACAACATCCAGTGCCCAGCTAGAAAACACTTTATTCAAAATTATTTTTATAGAATAACATGGATAGTTCTGTAGTACGTCAAATGTTGAAACAAATTTTTATGAACTTCCGCAGCATTTATTGCCAATTTCCGTATAATCCCTTCGCAATTTCTGTATAAACTCCTGTTAAGTTCTGCAGAAAATCTTTTCATTCATATTACTCCGGATAATGTTAGACTGGCGGAGGAGGGGATACTATATTTTACGTAATATTATGAATACCAATATTACGTTCACCATTCTGAAATCCTCGATCGGATATTAGCAACTGACCATAATACTTGCTTATCTTAAACTCCTCCGAAAGAGAGAGAACTGGCTAAGGAATGCTGGGAAAGTTTTCATAGAGTTCTCTAGTCTACCAGAACTACTTATACGGAATACAAGCTATGCGCGCGATTTCTGTGAAAATCCTTAGGTAAGGAATTGGTCTTGCGGAGACCGCGGCAAAACCCGCAAATTCCCTTATATTCTACGGAAAGTTTACGTAATATTTTTAGTATGTTGGGTAATAGAGCTTTTCCGACCATACCTGCTCCGAGCGATTAGAGACGGAAGGTAAGAATGAATTCAAATGGGAAAAAAATGAATTTCCCCAATTCCCAAAAAAAAAACAATTCAGCCGCCATGTTCACGCAATCAATGTCGATTTTCATCAAACCATTCGCTTCGATTAAACGGCAGTCAAATACGTAAACAAGACTTTAGCGAATTAAATATCGTGACAATAGATTCCTTTCTTGAATTTTCTCCGATATGTGGCACAACAAAAAGGCACTTGCGAAGCAATGACCGCTCCTCCTTGGCCCAGACAAACTACGGGTGAATTTAAACGATATTTCGATGTAGTATAAACGATATATTACACAAGTTCGATATGGTATACAACGATATATTTCAATAGTTCGATATTTTTTCACATTTATCAGGTCGTCAGGGATAGTGCTGTAGAAACCCTAACGAAATATACGTCGATCATTGCCAACACGAAAGATGGACGAGATCAAATTACGACAATAAGCATACACAACTAGGACGTATCGCTGACGCTATGGATGGATAAACGATAGTGACGATATTGTTGACGTACTCCGAAGGGGATGAACCAAACCAAATATTTGGAAGAGCCAGTCAACACCGTAGTTTATTTGAAGAGTACTTTTTATCTCCGAGAAAAAGTCCCTCACTTCCTGAGGCCTCTATTTCGGTAAAAAGGAGATCCGACTCCGAAGCAGAGCTTACGTTCAATCTTACACTCGCACTTCGATCGAAGGAGTTCGATACAAGGTGAAACGTCCGCAGGAAAGTGAGCTGAATAGAATTAAATCGATATATTTTATAATCGGTGGGTCGGATTTGCAATCGGTATCGGATGCATACAGTGCTCGCTACACCGTCAGAACCTCCATGCAAACCACATAACGGGACGCAGACACGGCGAGATCGCAAGGATTGTCTTAACCGCACGACCATGTCCTGAGTCCCCTATTCCCTCGCTAACTACCCGCGGGGCAGTTCGGAGGGGACCAAGTGAATACTCCTCTAACGATTCGATCCGAGCACCTCGGCATCTGGTGCGTGGTTCTTGGTCCATGGCGCGGAGAGTTGGACGGGCCGAAAAACAACCTCAGGACGACTACAGCGCCGGCCCAAGATCCACGCAGAGATGCTCCGAGAGCTTTATTTGAATGTTTCGGCAGATATTTCCCTCTTTGAGAATTCGAACACTGGTTTCTCTGCCCGAGGGCACACTCCACGGAAATATGTGCCGATGAAATGCAAAGTTTTTCCCCTCTCATTCGACCGATCTCGAATATTTTCGAGAGCGAAACGACTCAACTTACAAACGGTCTCAAAATCCGTTATTACGTTATACTCGGCTCCGTTATACTCGGCTAACGCGCATTCGACATGAATTTGGACGGCACAAACTACCATTGTCTTCGTGGTTGTATCACACTAGCACTGCTATCACTTAAACCGATTACCGATGTCGCATTCTCGCCGCGGAGAGCTTCTCTTATCCCTGAGGAACTGGTTTTAGCTCCACTTTTTAGAGTTGGTCTCAGTTTTGGTTTTTGTCCCGAGTTATTTTAGGTTAACCAGTTTATTTCAACCCGGTTTGAAAGGGCTTCATGTACGTACGATAGGCTGATAATTGCTTGCGAAAAGGCGGGGAGGCGGAGTTTGAATCGCCCACTGCCGTGTCAACCCTTTTACGTAATTGGCGCGTTACATATAACATTCACCGGATTAATACATCCAAGTTAAGAGGAAATAATCGCTCACTGGTACACATACGATTGGGAAGGTTCCAAACAAATGTACGACACACTAATCGGTCGTTCTAGATCAAATTTCCTTTGTGCGAAGAGATTTAAGAACTTATTACGATCAGATTGTATCATCGTAGTAAGGCAACAAAACGGTTATATTTCTACGATATTTACGGCGGGGAGGGAAAGGGAAATCGCATTTGTAAGCTACAAACCAACTCGGACAGCAAGAAAAATATTAAAATAAACTGTTCGACCGATTCTGTTCAAATTAATTTCCAAGGACATATCACGGCTTTCATCATTAATTATATGGCAAGAGCCTCAATCGAGGGCTTATGCATGGTTACATAACAGCCCAGCTAAAGAATAAGCCCTGCGGGGAGGCATGAAACGGAGCATGGGAAACTCGTTGAAGACAAAGAACTTCGCTCCTGTCCAGCAATGAAGAACCTCCCAGAAAGCGTTTACTCAACTCTTTTAATTATGCCAGTCGGTCAAAAACACTAAAAGAGCGGCCTACGTAAGACAACAATAAATCTCGCATTCTCATACATGATGTAATTAATGGGATACAACACAAAACGTCAAAACCCTACGGTGAAATCCTACCGAATGAAGATTTGTAGCTCATACTTCACAAATGTGTTATCAGTTCTACGTTATCACAACAATTTGTTGTCGAAGAGAATCAATGCGCTCACTGCTTGTTTGTATGTCAACACTTCTGCTATTTTAATAACAAAATTTGGTATTTATTCAATTGGATACACCACACCACAGAACACTGAAAAAAACGTGTGACCATTCCATCATCACGAATACGGCTGTGCTGAAAGCAACCAATTAAAAACCAACTGTTGGGAGCAAATTTGCTCCATTTAACTAACAGAGCACAGTACCTACCTACTGCAGGAAATGAGTTGTGAGAAAAACAAAACTGTAAACACATGTCCTTCACGGGTTCGTTTGCTGCTAATGAAAGCAACGCATCATAACGCATTTATAAAACCCAGAGGCTGACAAATTAACATTTGAAAAATGGTAATATGGTCCTCCACAATCAATGTCTAAGATAAACGCAAATGGGTTCGCGATGATACTTCGTACGGTGAAGAAAGTTTTCTCGGGATTCTGAAATATTCCATCACCACTTCGTACAATTATAATAACTTGTTAATTCAATGGGATAATGTACCAATAATTAGCACAGCACAATTTTACCATAACAAAGAATAAGATTTTCCACAGTGATTGATTAGATTCATTCTTCAAAAACTTTCGAAAGAATGACGCAAACTTCCACTCAAAAACATATTCTACAGACGGAGGGCTCAAACTTGTAAAATGTAAAGACACGCTCTTCAGGAGAATTTATATACGCGTCCGCAACGCCTTACCATACACACACCAGCCGTTAGCTTTTATTTCTGTATGCCTTAAGTGCAAGCAAAACAAAATGTCACTTTCAGGACATACTGTTTATTATTTACTTTAATACGAAAACTCATGTACCTACGTACGAACACATGCACTACAGTGAGCGTCGAAGACAATCAAAGTTTGTGGAAATTACAAATTTGGTTTTTCTCAGCATAGTTGTTTATTTCATTTCACCTCAGGTGTAAATGGAGAAATGTTACTCCGAAATTTAATCTGCCAGATGGAGCCCTTCATTCTAACATGATTTTCCCTATAAACATATTTTCGAGTCCATCCCCAAAGATTCTCCTCGATGTCTCTATAGCTATGAAAGGTGGATTGCAGAACGTGGATTTGGATGAAGCCCCTCTTCCCAATAAGTATTGCTCAATGCCAAAGTCCAAATACAATGAGCAATGAAAACAGAAACCTACTTCACTTAGGATATTCGATCGTTCAGTGCGTATTTAATCTATAAGATCTGGGAGTAAGCTCGGCGCACAATGAATCAGCTGATTAAAATAAAAGGCTAATCATTACCTCAAGTGCCAGTGCGTTGAGGGAGAAAATTCACCATCTTTAAATCCAACACAGGTCGTTAAAAACACTGAACTTACTTATTTCGTCAGAACACCGTGAATATCATGTGTGCCGTGGTTAACCAGCGACATCTTCGGACAGTGGTCATTCAACCGTAAACGCAAGAGGCAGCGTAACACAATCCTGAGCGTAGGACCTTCAAATCAGCTGTAGAGCCATCAATACACTCACCCACGATGCCAAATGAGCCTCGCAGAAATTCAGTAAAGACTGATGCCGTCAGCCTCAAGACGAGAATCGTGAGACACGTTGAAGCATCCATTGCGCCGAGGAAATCCCGCGAACCAGAGGCGCATTCGCATATTTTAAATTCCAGGGCGGAGGGATGCAGTTGGAACTTCCAAGCACTACGGTAACATGACCACATGGCATGAGCACGATAACAAGCGACGAGTAGCCGCGTGTAAACACCTCGAACACCGCCTTTACTCCAGTGTGAGGAATCCTCGCAGACTTAACACACCACACCTACCCAGGTGCTCGTGGTGGGGAACCCGACCACGGCACATCAATCACAAAACACGCACTGACGAAAGAGGAAACCGAAAAAAAGGCATACTCCGCTTCGGCGACCCCCACAACCCCTGCCACTCATCCCCCTGGCCAGGGATCAAAAAATAAGTAGTATCAGCAGGAACAACGAGCCGCAAGGGCCGCTCGCCGGGAAGCGCGGCGGTGCTCACCATGAGTCGATGGCCCCGGAGCGCGTAACTCAAATCTCCCTCCTCGACCACGAGCACGGAGCCGTCCGGCTGCGAGAAATTCCGGTCGTAGGCCATCTGGGAGGCCGGCAAGGCATCAAGGCGCGCCGCTGCACTTGCGAGTACCGCCTGCGTCCAGAGAAGATCGCGCGGCCCGCCGTCGTGCCGGCGCCAGCGGGGGCGACATCTCCCCTCGGGTGGAATCGCGGGAGCTATCGTCGATGGCCGATCGGACTACCGCCGCCAACGGGTGCCGCCGCTGCTGTTGCTCGCCTTTCGCCGATGACCCAAACCTTCGTCTTCTCGCCCCGGGACAGAGAGAGACACGCGGGCTCAGGAGGGAATGCCGAAAGGAGCTTGCGACTCCTACGGACCGACTCGAGGAAGTGAGCTGCACGCTTCTATATCGGTATCGCCTTTCCCCTCTCACGCCACCCCTCCCCACCCGGCCACACACTTTCCCCTCGAGTCCCGTGGCTTGGAAACTTCCCCACGCCCCACGCGCCCCCCGCTATGTCTCCTCGCCTCCTCCCCCTCCGGCTCGCCCCGCTCCACGTGACTCCGTGCCCATACCCCGGAAGGAAGAAGGACAGGCCCCTAGAGAGCAGCCATCAGCGACGGAGGCTGGCTCTGTGGACGCCCGTAAGCTCTGTGACTCAACGAGGCCGCTCGGGAGGATCTCTGCAGAGAGGGCGCGCGCGCGGAGAAAGGGCCTGCCTGTCTCCTGAGGAGCACGTGGGAGGCTCCAAGTCCACCATCTTGGGACGCCCCTACATACCACCCCTGGCGGCCCTGCCGAAATCGGCCCGCGGCGGTGCGTCCACTTCCGGGAATCCAGAGCCGTAATTGGAACCCGGCTGGGACACCTGAGTTATTCCCATGTCGCAATTTCTGCTGAAATTCCTCACGCCCGTGAGTTCCCGAAACGAAGGAACCAATACATCCAGACCCGCAAGGGTGGAAGTTGCCCGTGAAGAAGGGACCCGTGGGAGTACATCCGAAACTAGGGAAAACAATTTTCAACAGTGGATTAACAACAATGAAATATTAAGAAAACTTGCGGTTTCAGGGTGTATTACGTGAAATTTTTCCATGTTAGGAATGATAAAAATTATGCCTGGATACACCTGAAGATGACATAATGTGTTGAAACCCGGGTCGTGAATAAACCATCTATTGTGAAATTCGCATAATTTTTATCATTCCTAAAACAAAATATGAAGTGGAGTTCACGAATAGAACTCATCCTTAGCTTTCGGAGACTTGAGAAGTAGGCAATTTTTACAACAAGAACCAATTCGAGAATATTCATAGCGATATCATAGCTTTCTCCGAGCTTATTAAACAGAATGGAATATCAATATGGTTGGGTGTCAACAAAAAAAACAACTGTTCGTATCTACATTTGACCATTGTTCACATTCCGAAAACGATAAGTAAGAGCTCTGAGCTTCTCGAAGAGCAGAAGAGCGGCTCATCAGTACCGTTATAAAATAATATTATTGCTTATAACGAAACGTAATTACCGATGATATACTTTATAGTAACACTACTGATAAAGACATTGAAAATCAAGGAAATTTGGGGGGGGGATTGTTTAATAAAATGGAGATGCCGACGAAGATTAGTGAATAATGCAGAGCAACTAGTAACATAAATGAAGTAATTGTGTAAAATAAAGTAATTGTGGAAGTCTAGTTGAAACAATGGAGCCACTTTTGTCACGGTGCAAAAATGACTTCACGTGAGGGATTGCAGAGACGCGCCACACTCATCCATTTCGACAAATGAGCTGACAGCTATGCCTACTGGAAGGATTTGCCGAAGGAACAGAATTTTAATACTTCGCTAGTCGTTTGGATTCAGGATATTTGAAATTAGTTGCGATCAATGGCAGCGTGTATAAGTTTGGGAAGCCCATTTCATTAGGTAAGGAGACTTGCATCGAGTAACATCCAACTCCAAGAAAATAGTGCGAAAACAAAAGGCATTACTAATTGCTGGGAGTAAATCCATATTATAAACCGAACTGATCGGTATTTAAGAACGACTTCCGTCACGATTTTGTAAATGCGTCGCAAATTTTATTTTTTAGCACTATAGACCCGAGAAAATGCCCCACTATCACTTGACGCATACATCAGTATCAAGTTTCCAACCGTGAGAATTTTGATAAGTGTATGGAAAAGGCAGATTTTTTCACTTTAACAACTGATACGGCTACGCACTTGAGAAGCAGAAAAATGACGAGGCTCTCAAGCAGTAATTATCAGTCGTTATAAGGCGAGAGATTAGTATTAAGCTACCACTTGAAGCGCACCCATCAAACGCGAAAAAAAGCAAATAATAAATCGCAGATGACCTTGTCATTACGCCGATTGAAACCACCACGCACGTATCTTCTTGTCCCATCTCACTTGAGAACAAGGATTGACGAATCCTTGTTCTCACAGTCACTATTGAACTGCGACCAGAAATTTATTGAATCGAAGTAATGGCTGATGTTTCCTGGCAAGAGATTTATTTTCCAATAGAAGCCTTTCATTTTAATATCACTACGACGCAATAAAAAATAATACGACGTAATGTAATGTAAAATTCATTTGGATATCATTATGACGTAATAAATAAATTCTATGTTCTTCCATCAACTCATGCGAGGCTTAAATGCATCGAAGCTTTGAAAAAGTTTTGTAATCAGATTGACAGAGCAAGAAAATAGTTTTCCAGAAAAAATCAAAATAATCGTGCTTCCCTCGATTCGTTGAATTCATATACTCCTTGAGGTGGAGTAGTCTCACACAATATGGAACCATCTAAGTCACTTTGAAAGGGGCTGAACAGCACAAACGTTCACAGCCAAATACAACCCACGGCAGTGGGCGGATTCGGAGAATGAAAGTAATCTTTTATCGCCCACGCAGCAGGGGCGGCAAGAAATCAAAACTAGGGTACTCTCTCAGAAGATCTTGAGCGAGAACACTTTAATCTCCTCCCCGACGTTATTTCCTGGATACCTTATGCGGACCTGGAGGCGGTGACCGATACTTTTTTTGCTGCCCTGTGCCAGTTGCGCACCAGTGAAAGGTGTTGTACTCGACTCGGTAAATGGAGTTCTTTTTTTTTTCCTCTCATCAGCCGGAGGCGTCACGGAGGGAAAAGGCATCGGCGAACCCGAGGCTACGCGCCACGCGGCCCTGACGTCGACCGTTCGATCTCCACCGGAGCGCGCCTCAAAATCCCCGCGACGCGCTGATTGATGGCCGCGGCCAGATTGAGAGGTTATTGTCTCCGCAGATAACTAACTCCCTTCTTCCCCTTTCCCCGAAGCGATTCTCGAGGACATGAAAGGTCCCTCGCTCAAGCGCATGCGCCGAGGACATTATCGAACGTTATTGGCGAGCCGAAAGCGGCGACAACTTGGGAAAGAGAGGGGAGGGCGAGCAGAGAGACGAGGCAAAATCGCATACAATTAGCCACACCGCATACAGGATTGCCTCCATCCGCTAGAAAAGCCACAAATCAACAGTAACCAACTGATGCAATAACGATTGCATTCCTCATTCAGACCAGCGATATTTCATCACAGTCACATTTTTAAAAGATTACGCCTCTGAAAACATCGATGGCAGCTTCTTTTCTAAAAGAAATATTCCGGCTCGGTAAGCACTTAGATTTCTCGGGTTACACGTTGAGTTCGGTTGTTACAGGGATTTCAACAGCTAACTCAGCTATAGTCTTCAGGTTGAGGACAAAGAAGACCAGCAGTCTGAAGTTAAAATGTAATTTTTCCCGCGAACGCTAAGAGACCACAGCAGTTGCCAATGAGACTTTTAACTAGGTTTTTCGATAGGTATTGTCGCTCTTAGTAGTAGTAGTACTTTCTAATTCTTGTATCCTTACTCTGCTACCTGGTACTTACAGCACGCTCTGCATGTTTTCAGCATAATTATTGAGTCTCTGTCCATTTGTGTACTTGCAAAATACATATATACTAACGGTCCCTCTACCATTTGTAGCATATCTGTAGTGTAGTACATTCTTGTGAGGCTTCGCCTCGTGACAAGTATTAGCGATTTATGCTAATGCATCAATAGTCGTAGTTACACTAACTTTAGGGTATAGTGTAATGCATGTTGGTGAATACCAACCCCCTGCCACTCACCCTTGAGGTGGCTTGCGGGGTATTTTGTAGATGTAGATGAAGAAGAAGGCTGAGTTAGCCGTTGAAACGTTGGTGCCTGACAATCTGCCCAGGGTGGAACCAGATAAGCCCACGCGCAATTTCCTCGCTGGGAATGTCTAAGACACTTCAGAATAAGACATGTTTCTAGTACTAGATAACCCGAGTACATCAAACGTCAATCACGCACACTTTTTTGCTGCGCGCACAGACGCCCATTCGCAGCGCATGGCGTTGACGATAATAACCCCAGAGTTCCCTCGGGAATCCGAACACGACCTCATTCTTTCTCATTTATTTCCCGAAGACACGGCATTTCCTGCTTCTTTTTTCCTTTTGAATGTCACCTTTTTCCATTTCACACGAGTGACATTCAGATATAAAACACACGAGACTACCTAATTTCTACAAATATTCCACCGAAGGTATTCAGCTTTATGGCTTGAAACACATTCGTATCGCGGGTAAACTGAAACTGAAACGACCCAAAACCTAGACGTCACATTTGCCTCCCGTGGTGGACCGTCGACAATCGACTGTCGGAGAAATATCTTTATACGGTATTTCAATTTCTTAAGCAAATGATTTATAAAGGAAGGACGGGGAAACGACGCAGCCGTCTGCGGCTCGACTGAAGACGATGCGATAATATTGCCCACAATAGGCAAAATATGTTTTAAGTTCGCCTTCAAAGTAAATCCAACAATAAATGCCATGAGTGAACACTTGCGGCACCCGCAGGGATAAAAACGCTTCTCGAAAGCGGGGAGCGTAACACATTCGTAAGAAAGCGGCGGAGCGAATCAAAATTGTTTAATTCTCAAATCCGGGAAAAATACTGCAACCCCTACGATCGTTCTCTGATTAGTAGAATCGCGTATTGTGACAAAGAAATGATGCCGCCATTTCCGCATTCGGAATAGCATATTACGACTGGGTCGTAATGATCTACGAAATAGCGAAATTAGTCGCGATGCCATTCAGAATAGCCGCCCTTGACTACCAGCAGAATACGCTCATTTACTAATGCCCGGTTCAGACTACTACCGTGAGAACCTACCCTACACGCATTCAAACTACTATCGTAACTCAGCGCTGCTCTCACACGGAATCGCGACGAACAAGTACAGAGCAAGGAAACATAAGAACAAAATAAGGAATCCCCTACCCCTGTGGCGTTTCGAGGAATTCGAAATGGTTTAAAAAGCAAATGACACTCCTCTTTAGTAGAACCATCTGCTTCACTATTTTGATTGACTTTTATTATTATCGTCCTTAATCATTTCCGGTTTGCGCTCGCGACACCAGTGACTGACTACTGTTATGTGGCAGCATTAAGAACTACTACTCCATCGGCAACCAACCCACGTTCACACAGTGGATAGGGTTTACGATGGTACATACGAACCACGGTCGCTACGCTTGTAGTGTAAACGGGACATAAGAGAACCAAAGATGATCTCAACATCCCCAATTAATATGGTGATGCACAACTTGAATCACCACCATGCTACAAATGATTTTCCACGCACAATAAAGGATCATAATAGTTGCCATAGATCAATCATATGAAACTCTCACCCTCACTAGGTAGAGTGTAGTTTTCACTTGTGTTTAATAACATAGCATCATTACTAGCACCTCACACAGAACTAGCACCTCACAGAAATGTCCGGAATTACTTTGTTCTCTGAATGAATTAGTATCTTGTAGCATTCATAATTAATAGTATTAGTACTATCAACCACTAGATGTCTCTTTAGCAGTGTACTGCATGTCCGCATGTTCATTTACGTAGCCCTCTCCCAGTTTCTAGTTTGACTGCGCACAGTTCTCCTAACTGCTTTTTGTGTCTGCGCCTAGCGGCCGGGGGAACGTGCGAGGTTCCAATTTGTACTGGGACGAGTGCTGCATGCCTGGTGTGGAATCACCCGTGCCACACACCCTATGGGGGATTGCACGGTACTTTGTAGGTGTAAATGTATAATTAATAAAATCCATCTCGTCACAAGACTCTCTTCCTGGAGCAGACAGCTCGACGCGCCTTCAAACCGCAAGGTGCTCAAGACTCGCCCGCCACCCCTTCAAAAGGGCTCTCGAATAGGGCTGGGCGGTACTTGAATCCCAATATCAATATCCAATATATATTAAAATATTGGAAATGGACCGATATCAATAACCTGTATTGGACTATTAAATATTGGAAAATATTGGCATATTCGAAATATTTTAGCACTGGAAATAATAAAAAAAATCAATTATTGGTATGTTGAAAATTATTGAACACAGTAATATAAACTGGTAAAATTATCTTGCTTACAATGTTTTGAAAATTCTGCCAGCGTTAATGATGTAAAAGTCCGTTCATAAAACAAGAAAAGTAATGTTAGCTTCTTTTCCCCAGTTATAGCTATGAATAATGGTGGAAAAGGAAGTGCTGCTCTGAGTGCCACGCGCGCAACCTGTTTTCAAAGATTAGGGCGCTCTCCGACCATCCTCCTCGCCCAGTTCCAATATTCAGTACTTGAATTTTTAACAATGGCAATCCAATATTCAATATTCCAATTGGAAATATTGATACTACAATATGCAATATTCCAATTACAAATATTGGTATTGGTCGTTCAAAATTTGTGATTTTGGATTCTTTTTAAAAATTTAAAAATATTGATATTGGAATAAAAAAATTGGAAAACCGCCCAGCCCTACCCTCGAGGCGAGGAGGCGTAAGGGAAGACAACGCCCGCGAGGACGAGCTCCCGGAAAGCGGCATCTGCCGCCGAGACGCGCGCGCCGGTACAACACACGACGTTGAACGTCCACCGAGATCTGCGCTCGCTCGCTTCGATTAAGGTAGTTTGAGCGAGATAATTCCCTAGTCATAATAGAGACCATATTCATATTTTATTTTTTTAATTCAGCGTCTGTAAGAAGTATGAATTAAGTATAGTAATATTATTGGCGCAAAAATATCGTCATGTATGTCAAACATTCTCTGTAATTAAGCAAATATAAGTACATACGTCACTAGTTTGACTCATTTTTTCACGCCCTACTGCTAAAAACGCTTCTAAACAGCAGGTTTTTCTTCGATTCTGTAAAAATTACTGCGGTGAGTAATATATTACTTTTTACAAATAAATGAGAAAACATACAATCTATACGCTGTCAGTGTGTTCACGATATCTAGGTGTCCAAAAATCCTATTTTTTCAATATTCTCCCTCTGGAGCGTATAGGCGTAATCAATCCCATCTAAAACAGCTTAAATTTTCAGGCAAATTGCTGGAAAAGTAGTTCGGCTAGGGGTTAATATTTTGACATAACTGAAAAGGTGAGTTATTTCTTTAAAATGAGGTCAAATTTATAAAATTCTAGGTGGAATGGTTTTTCGCTCAAACCACCTTTAACCTGCTACGAGTGAACAGAAGGTGTAACACGGCTACTGGAGGGAATAGATTGGGAACAAGAAGTGATTCGAGAGTCTACAGAAGCTCCACTAATATTACTTGAAAAATTCTCATCACGCGTGTTTCGAGGCGGTTTGGCGGCATATTATTTCAACGCTGTACTATACATCCAGAACTGATAAGAAGCGTCAAAGAAAGAAGGATACTCTGCCGAAATTATGAATAAATAAAATCCTTCCCAGGCAACATTAGTGATAACACCCAAAACAGAGCGACACTCCGTGAACAGTACAATTTACTTTCGCTCTTTCAAACTTCCCTATCCCCACTCTTTTTCATGGATGCTGCCCTAACATCCCCTGCCACACGCCCCCTCGACGACTCGCATTATCGGTAGTATGTATCCAGATGCATTAATATCATTTATTTTTTCCCCAAAGATTAACACTTCCGACGCGCTTAATCAAAACGGCGAGAAACAAATCATGCGAAGAATATTAGATATTCAAAGCTGTAGACATTTATAAGAATTTTAAACCTTTGAAGCCTTGAAGTTAATTAAGCTACTATGAGACCGCAGACTTCATCCAGACAGCAAAATATTCCTTGACTTCCGAGTCATGCAAGACAAAGCAACACCTCCTACGATACAGATGCCGCGTGGCCAAAAGGTGGAAAGCGCTGAGCTGATTCATCGAACATTAATCAACATTTCCTTAATGGTTTTTCATGTCCACATTGAAAATGGTTTTAATGATTTCCACTCTATCGCCGGAAAAGATTCGGTAAGTTTCAATGCAAATTTTCGGCGATTTCCTTTCGCTGCCCATCCCTAGTCAGCCAGTCTGCGGAGACCCCCAACGCATCGCCCGTTCCCCTCGACTCTCGCCTCCAGGTGAAAGCGAAGGCGGTCAGCCCACTCACGGGAGCGGAGGGAGGGAGTCGCTAGTGGGTTTGAGGGGGGAGGTATGGAGGGAGGGTCTTATGGAGGGAGGGTCGTATGGAGGGAGGGTCGTAGGGAGGCTGGGTCGCGGGGAGGGAGGGAGGTAGGGAGAGGGTGAGGTAGGCGGGAGGGCCCTGATGGCGGCGGCGAGTGATCGGCCGATTGATTGAGTGTACGCCCGCGTAGTGATGGAAAAATCGATTTCGAGAAAAAATCGAAAATCGAGTTTTAATAGTCAAAGATCGAGGAAATCGAGATCGAGCCATGATCTACGAGTTTCGATCCAAACTCGATTTTTCAACTTCGATCTTGACCATTTCGTACCGTTTCGCGATCATAGTGCTGAGTATGATAACGTCATCCGTCCCATGTGAAAGACTTTTCTGTAAGGCCGGTAAAATAGATAAGATTAGACCCTAGATTATCAAGAAAGCATCTCAATCAGTTGATCTTTCTTAAAAATTTTAGTGAAGCCGAATGGGTTCCCAGCGGTGATCCCCAAACTTTAATGTGCGTGCATTTGTAAATTTTTACTACAAATAATTCAAGAATGTATTTTAAGTTAATTTTTATGGATTTTTTATACTACTCAAATATGCATTATGAGCGTTTTTCGAATGAATAATAAACATTTTTTTGTACCAACTGTATTTTTTTCAAAAAAACCCGTCGATTTTTTCGATTAATCGATCTTTAGGTTCAAATTTCGATTTTTGTTGAAAAGTCGAGCTTTTCATTTCGATTAAAAATCGATTGCTCGAAAAATCGACCGAATTTTGACCGACATTTTTCCATCACTACGCCCGCGCTGAGCCGCCGGACCCGAGTTGAGGCCCGTCGCAGAGAGTACACGCACGCCGCAAGATTCCTCGGGGAAGTGCTCTTACTACCGCTGCGAGATAAACAGGAACGCGGCCGCTCGATGCCGTCCTCGGCAGCGGCAAAACCCTCGCCTGCTATTCCTAAAGTCGCTGGTTCGAGGACCGCATTTTTCTCACTATCCAGGGCATGCGTGTTTGTGCTCGTATTTTATTATTCAATACCTCCCATCTACGTCGCATAAATAAATCGAGAGAATGGATAACGTCCTTACGCATTCAAGTGTCGATAGACTTTTTGCAAAATATGTTTTCACCCAGCATGGCTTTTGTGCGTGACGTTGCCCAACGCTAACGTAAATTTTAAATGCTTTCTTTTACGGAAATTTCATAAAATTATTCTTAATTTGGGGAATTATTGTCAAGACGGATTAAAGAATTACCACTGTAAATAAAATGCAGTGATTCACGTACCAACGCTATGTTCTATCTTCCGGAAAACCGATTGTATTTATTCTCATATGTGAATGAAAAAGTAATGATATGACTTTCATTATTCTTATTTTATTATATTATTATTTTAAAAGTACCTACATTTATCATCTTCATTATATTGCGATTTTCAATTAGTCATGCACAATTGATTGTAAACCGTACGTTCGAATTGCGAACAAACAGGGAATTGCTCCGCGTTATTTCTCCTAAGTTAGCTCCTCTAATCTTTATTTAATTTAATTTATATTTCATAATGAATATTTTTTCTTCGAATTCATAGCCCATCAAATTAAATGTTATTTATACCCGGGTTGTGGCCAGTTCATTCAAGCTATACATTCACATCATGCGATGGAGAAAAATAAAATATAGAGAACAAAGATCACTTATTTTGCCAAGTCTAGACGCCTGACCAAAGAAATTGAACATTTTCCAACATGCCCGCGGCGTAAATTACATATGATATTCACGCTTGGATCTCTGCCAGAGATAACCTCCCTCTACAATGAATAAACCGGCTTGTGTGACCGCAACAGAATATCCAAAGTGTCCGCTAAGGATGGCAGGCCACGAGGCGACCCGATCAATTGGACGCGGTAGCGCTCCTCGTGGAGAATTTATTCGGACCAGGGACCTTATTTGACATGGAATTGCCAAGCCTGACAATATCAATGCAATGGAGTCACGGCCACGGCAAGTTTTAATTTTTCAGTGCATCAATACGGTCGTTTTGTGAACGTGACGTCAAAGTGTCGTCATCGTCGAGGCCCGACAATTTCGAGAGCTTATAGAATAAGGCCCAGAGAATTGGAAGCATTTTGAAAAATCGGTAAGTATCCATTCACGAAAAGGTAAGGCAGGGATGTAGCGCGCACGGAGACGGCATTTTAGGCTGTCCAGCGTCCAGGATATTACCTTTCCGGGCGGGTGGGAGCGGAAGGGGTGGGAGCGGAAGGGGAAGGAGGGGAGGGGAACGCAAAACAGAAGCGCGAAGTTTAAACAATTGACGCGCGACGGCCGCGCGGAGCGGAGATTTTACGGCGAACTGTCTTCTGTGCCTCTGCACCTCCATGTGGCGTTTTTGGAAGTTCATTGGAAGAGCTGTTCGTTACAAAGTCAGAAATTTCGGGAAATTCAGGAAGAGTAAATTAAAAACCATATTTACAACCGCCACGTGAAATGTGAAATCAGCTAAAAGAACATAAAGAGTGAAAACTTTTATAAATTTTTATGTTAAAAACTCGCAAAATGCAATATATTTACAACCATTCACCCGCGATACGGGGAAACGACTTTGGCTTGAAAGTTTTCCAGTATTGTTTTATCATAGTTAATTACTTGAAAGATTATTTTGGTCATTTTATATGGAATAATGGATGGATGGATTTTATTTCAACTAAAGGCGAACATGGATGTAATTTGTGAATCATCGGCACACAAATAATCATATTTCAAGTAAATTAAAATGTATCAATTTGACTAAAATATAAACGCATATTTTAAAATAAGAACAGATCAATATCAACAATCATTCAGATGCGTTCACGTAATGAGTAACATTAATGGAAAATAACATAAACTCCGGGAGTTTACGGGAGTTGGCCACTCTTTTGCGGAAAAGCGGACGCGGTAAATACATTCTTCCCAGTTCCTACTCGTGCTTTCTTCTCTCGCTCTCGTAACAGTTTGCACAAGAGGTCCATCTTCGGAGTTTCGAGAAAGACACCTCGCGCTCCCTTGGACTCGGCTGTTTGTTTGAGCAAGGACTTAGCGAGCGGCCGGGAACGGGGAGAGGCACTCCCAACAGTGGCCGCAGAGCCACCCCAAATTGGACGGTAGTATTCATAACTTTTTCGGACCAGAGCAGTAATGACGAAACTATGCGGACGATACTAATCAACTGATATTGTACCTGATGTTGACTCACTTAAAACGGAATGAATACAAGGTCCTCGTGCAGAAGTCGTTAAAGACTGAGATGAGGCAACAACAGGGCTGCAAGCGGTCGTACCGGATGGTTTGAATGGAAAAATGACTTATTTTTGCCCAAATAATGACAAAAAATGACCAAAAATTGACCAAATACAACCAAAACCTTGCTGAAACCGGCCAAACATACTTGAGTATATGTTTCCTAGAGTCCTGCATTCTCCGCCAACTCGCAAACTGGCGGCTAACTGGCCGACTAAGCAATGAAAGTCTGTAAAATGCGCGATTCGAACACATATCTTGTATTCGCACGTCTGCAATTCGCAAATTGCAAGGGATTTTTAGGGTCCAGTCGGCCGCCAGTTGGGGAGTTGGCAGAGAATGCAGGGTTCTGATGTTTCCTGGTACATATAGTGCCTTTGAAGAGGGAAAGTAATTGAACGACGTATTAAAAAATGTGTCCAATAAAACTTAATTCACATGAAAGTAATGCAAAATAAAAAAACTTTACTTTCCAAAAAAATAACTTGCACGTACTACCTAACTAGAAACGTACGGTAACAAAATAGTAAAATAAAATATTAACTTCGTTGAGTGATAAATATAATGTGATTACATCAGACACGTTTTCCAGACTAGAAGAACAAAGTCAAGAACACAGAGTCAAAAATAGCGACAAGTCACCTATCATACAATGTTATTATTGTACCATCCAACAAAGGTGACTTTGATTTCAACCTTTACGCTAACCCAAAAAAAAGCAAAGAATCCTTCGCTCGCGCACATAGGACGACCCCGATTTTTTAAGTGGCTAAAAGTGACAAAAAACCTCGTCCTTTATGCAAGTAAATACGGTATAATAATGACTTTTAGTGACTTTTTAGCATAATAATGACTTTTAATGACCAAGATCAGAAATAATGACTAATAATGGTAATAATGACCGACTTTCAGCCCTGGGCAACAATGGACTTCATATCACTCAATATCTAACGATAGGAAATATCCGTAATAGACACCCGGGGTGCCTATTACGGAACTTTTCGATCGCTAAGTTTCGAGCGATATGAGCGTCACCGTTGTCATGTTCCAAAAGTCGACAATTTCGTCTCGAGTAGCTTGCTAATGTTTTCGGTATAATATGGCCACACGGGGCACCGTATCATTCGATACATGAAGATCACTAAGTTTCATATCTGCAGCCCAGGTCTAAGGGAGTTGCTTCCTGTCCGGTGCTTCTATTGAACCAGAATAAATAACGTCATTTTAACCCCGAATAGTGTTACTTCGGGCCAAATTAGTTCCGAGAAACTTAAGTCTATGTTATAATGACTTAACATTAAATGTTTCCACTCACTACGAAGCCAAATACAACTTTGAACCTTATCGCAACCTTTTCAGACGAGGGATGAGTAAAATCGCTTGGGATCAACTTGAGTTCATGAACGAGTGCTTCGTGCGCTCGCTGCAGGTGTCGCGTCGGCCACTCGAGAAGCCCTGATGTGCACTGCACGCGTTACACAAGAAACCAACGTGCTTGGCATTGCCAACCTATTCTTCAACTTGAAAAGCTCGTTAATGCTATATTAATGGGGCTCAAAATTTAACAAACAAACATTAATAAAATTCTCAAATCACTTTTCTGCGATAAGCTAAAAGCCCTTGAGAGTAACTAGACTTGAGAATACATGTTGACATTGAGAGGCCAAAATAAAAAGGCAAGAAGAGATTTCAGATGAAAACATCGTGCAGTTACAAATAAATATGGTAAAATATCAAGCGTGATATGGCATTCCAATAGGGAATAAATGAGCTACACTTTACTTTTTTTCTCATCCAGAGGGTAAATGAAGATATTCATGCCTGCCGCAAGGACGGCGATGAAATTACGGAGACTTTGCCACAGGAAAAAAATTAGCCCGGACCGGGAATGGAACCACGGACCAATGCGCAGACCACTACGCTAACCAGGCTTCCTAATACACAAGCCAAAGGCCCGAGGTTCGATTCCCGATCCAAGCCGATTTTTTTCCTGAGTCAATTTCTCCAGAGGGTAAATGACTAGCCCCGATACTTGCACAACGAGCAAGTTGGCCTTTATCAGGGCTCTTTGGACAGGGAGAAGAAAACTAAATTATTCGGTTGAAGAATACAAAATAAATGGAGAGATTTAAAATGCAAACACCACGAGGAAACAACACGCAACACGCTAACAATTGGAGGGAGTAGACAGTTTGGAAGTGTGAAGTCAACAGCTTGGGACAACCTCATCCAGAGGGTAAATGAAGATATTCATGCCTGCCGCAAGGACGGCGATGAAATTACGGAGACTTTGCCACAGGAAAAAAATTAGCCCGGACCGGGAATGGAAGCACGGACCAATGCGCAGACCACTACGCTAACCAGGCTTCCTAATACACAAGCCAAAGGCCCGAGGTTCGATTCCCGATCCAAGCCGATTTTTTTCCTGAGTCAATTTCTCCAGAGGGTAAATGACTAGCCCCGATACTTGCACAACGAGCAAGTTGGCCTTTATCAGGGCTCTTTGGACAGGGAGAAGAAAACTAAATTATTCGGTTGAAGAATACAAAATAAATGGAGAGATTTAAAATGCAAACACCACGAGGAAACAACACGCAACACGCTAACAATTGGAGGGAGTAGACAGTTTGGAAGTGTGAAGTCAACAGCTTGGGACAACAAACGGCAAACATATGCAGTGTGCATCGGCAGGCTCCTCCCACGAGACGCAAGGCTTAAGGTAGAAAGAGCGATACGTCAGTTCACTTAGAACTTGATGAATTTGACGTATTTTTAAAGAAAAAACTCCCATATTTTAATTACCTTTACCAAATATTAAACCCTTGCCGAACTACTTTTCGAGCAATTTGCATAAAAATATAAGCTGTTTCACATGGGATATATTACGGCTGTGCGTTCTAGAGTTATAATATAGATAGAGAATATAGAAAAAATTAGGAACTTCAGACATCTAGATGTTGTCAAAAAACTAACGGTGTGTAGTTTGCATGTTTTCTCAACTATTCACAAAAATAATCAATTACTCACCACATTAATTTTTACAAAATCGCAAAAAACCAATGTATTGTAAAGGTGACTTCACGGTAGGTAAGGCGAAAAAAATGAGTCAAGTTAGATTCTTATACGGAGATATTTATTTAATTACTAAGAATGTTTGTCATATAAAACTAAATATTTGCACCATTAATATTACAATATTTACTTCATACTTCTTACAGACGCTAAAATTAAAAAATAAAATTCGAATGTGGTTACCATTATGACCAGGGAACTATCTCGCTCAAACTACCTTAACGGAAGGGAAATAAATGGAGCCGTGGGAGCAGGAACCAACTCCTCGCAAACCATCGACTCAATAGGGTGCTTGCGACTTCGGAGTGCGTCAAAGCATAGTCCAAAGGGTGTCCGCGATCAGTCGGCGCGGGGAGGATGATTGGGGGACGACGGAGGTAATGGCGCCGCCGCCAGGAATGACAACGAAGGGTCCGTATGCCCTCGTGGGACAAGGACAGCGGTGCTGAACGGGCGAGCGACTCGAACCAAGATAAGAGCGGCCGGCCGGGACTCGAGCGCGGCCCGCCGCCGCCGGGCGCGATAAGGACGATGGTTGGGGTGGGGGGGGGGGGAGGAACGGAGAAAGGGAAGAAAGTGATTGCGACTCGGCGAAGGCGCAGCATTTTCACTTCCGGCGCTTCCCGTCACAAAGAAGCCGCTCGAGTTTCCTTGAGGAAACGCGGACGGCGGACACGATTCTCTGCGCATTGAGAACGCCGGCGAGCTACGCACGGATCCGCTGCCAATAGATTTGCACTAACGGTATGGTAACCGAGAGATAACCACGCTTCCGTCCAATTAATCGTAGAAAAAATAGTTTTCCATCCACCTCTAGCCCCAAGAGGCGATGGCAACCCCGTTCCAACGATTATCTAATTGCACTAGTGTCCTCGCCACGGCTCGTTATCTACGGTCCGGACTGCTACTTAAATACTCTTAACGGAGAACTTGGCCGACGGCTACGTCCTCCAAACCCACGATAAGAATGTTTGACCATCTTCAGAGTACATGCAAACAGTTTCTCTGTAACCCGCAGCTTTTTGGCGACATGCGGCACAACAACTGAGGCCATCGTAAGTCCAAAACCCGGGAACTGTCGCAAGTGCAACCGTCCCCGGGAACTGAGCTCAACACAACCGGTTCATTAACAGGGACGTAATTCGTGCATTACAATACATTTTTCGAGGAGAAGGTGGTGTTGTTTGCTTGGAAAGAGGAGGCTTACTTACAATTAACAATTGATTTTTTTTACTTTTGGGAAATTGAGTTATAGAAGGGAAAAATCAATTAGTAAAAAGTAAAAACTAATAAAAACACAAATTTTGTCAATATAATTTTACATTCTTAAGGATATTTTTGTGGCCAAAGGATTTTTCACCTACATCTACATGTTAGTGTTCCGCATTTTCGGGGTCTCCATCCACGTTCGTTGACTTAGGCTGAATAAGACAACGAACGCGGATGGAGAACCCGAAAATGCAGAACACTAATGGAAAACGCCGCAAAAACTTTCGCAAGAATCTACATGTTACTCCGCGAACCTCCGAAGCGGCGTGTGGCAGGGGGTGTTAACACACCAGCCGTTAAAAACGGAGGAAATAATAGAAAGGTATTGCAAGTGGAAAGGGACGAATATTTTAACGGAGTGTCTCGCCATGTTTTTGCCATAGCCAACAATGGTCCTTGGAAAGAAGAAATTTTCATACTAAGCAGTTCGGCAGTGAATATTTGGTTTTGCTATTTATTTACTTTATTGAATTTTTTATTTATTGGACGTACCTTAACATTTTTATATCCCTTCATTTACGCTGAGAATACAACATGCGTATTCTAGGAAGTTATTATTTCTCACGGAAAGAGATTCTGCGCAGAGTAGATGCATATTTGGACGCGGGGACGCAACCACAGCGTTTCATATTTCAAGTCCCGGGGAAGATGCTTCAAAGGAGCCATTCGGGGGAAATTGTCACTTTTTTTTTAATTAATTGGATTTCACGAGTGCTCGTGGACTTCCGGCATCTGCATCTCACGCCAGAGGGACGTGTCCCCACATGAGAAGCGACCGCTGGAGTCCCGCGGAGTGAGGATTCAAGATCATAGGCGGCGGGCGGTGGGGGGTTCACCGCCCTTCCGGAGGGGGATGCCGCAAGTAGTGCACTGGGTCAGCGGCTCCAAAACAAGTGGCGAATGGATCCACCCCCCCGACTCTCGCGGGCTTCTCTTGTAGGCCTCCTCCCGGCGACAGACTGTGCGATATGGGTCGGCCGCCCTGCAATGCGGAGGCCGGCATCTCCTCCCCAACCCTCCCCTTCTCATCGGTAAGACCCTGAGCGATATCTCGAAGCAAGCGAGCTCCCGCCACTTATTGCTGCAAAAAGCGGGTGAGTGTCAAGTTCAACGCATTCCCTAAAAAATGTCAAATTAAATAAATACAACCGAAAACTTCCGCTATCAATAATAGTACAAAAGAGGTAGGGATGCGTTCCGCTAACTCCACACCAAATCCTACAACGAGAGCTAACATCTCCGTACACTCTCAAGGGAATTGAAAATGCATTCATTGGCGATTAATATTAATTTTTCGACAGAGTTAGGTCTGACGAGGTCACAATGATGTTTAAAGCCAGGCTCGCATTTAATTTTAATTGACTGTCTGCGATCTCTTGTTTCCAAGCCTTGAATAAAAATCCAGTGTAAAAAAGAAATAAATAACCCTGAATCACTCCCTGGAACCCTGTTAAAAATATGCCAAGGGGTGCACATAAAAGAGGGAAGGCGGAGCACGGAAATAATGTTGACGTCGAAAATGCGGACGACCTCGAATATCCGGACGAAGGGAGAAAAAATGTCAGAATTTGCAAGGCTTCTGCGTGAAAACAACCAGGACGAGAGGCTAAAGGTTTTTCTTGACATGCTCTCAGCTTGATCTCAACGGCATCCCTTACATGGCAACTAACAAATGAAAAATAACACATGGGCGTGGCTGGAGTGGTCGCAGCCGTGTAAACAAACATAAACCTCAGGCCGACTAGGAAGAGAAACATTTCCCTTTGACTCCGGACACATCGAGTTCCCCGTCATCTGCGTGGCCCTGCACCACATGTGTAATACGCTATAGGGTACTTCGCGCAAAATAGGCAGTAAGTACAATCACAGCCTCAGCAGTCTCATCTTCAGAGCACACTATTGGAAGACTACTTTACTCCTTACTTATTGTGTGTTCCCTATGTAGTCGGCAGAATGAGCCATAGCGAAAACAATGCTGCCAAACTTACGCTCCGTGCGCTCGCCTCGATGATACCACGAAGGCAGCCATTTCCATCTTCGCGCTAACTTTATAAAAGTTACATTTGGGGATAATTTTTGTATTTTATATATAGTGTACTACACAGAACTACGCTAATTTTCCCGCTGTCACTGGCAACATAGCACCAAGGCCTTAAGGAGAGAGCCCATTGGGGCCAGCAGAGGAGGCGACTGTGGCGATCCCAGCAGCGTCTGCATGGAAGACCTCGAAGACCGCCCCCGCTCCGCCGATTGACAGCAGCACCACCCCGCGCGTCCTTGGCCGGCCCTCGTCCTGCTTTGCGTCACACCACCACGCCGAGCGCACACAATGCGGGAGGGAGGGCCACCTGCCCCACCCCCCATCCATCCAGCGGCGAAGATCCCGCGGCCGCGACACCCTTAACCACTTCCGAGCCGCCTCGCGGCTTGGCCAGCTGTCCAATGTAAATGTGACGGGTTCAAATGGCGACGATACTCTGGAACGGCCGTGCGCCGATGACCGGCCGAACAACACGCACACAATGCGACCCTAGCGGGGATGTCTTGCGCAACGGGCCCGCGGAAGGTCGCGCCTTCCGTCGCTGGAAAAACGGCCCCATCGGCTGCACGCGCGTGTTCTTCTCGCCGAAGCGTCGGCTTTCGTTACGCGTCGTTGTGGAGGGGAGAGAGGGGAGGAGGCTTATTTCCAATTTATGTCGCGCGGTTCAACCGGCCCGCGGAGATCAAAACATCAGCCACGCCGGTAATGCGATGACACGGATTCCTGGGATTATTATCGGCCGCTCTTCGTATTGAATACGATGCACTGCACAGTGGTCCACTCGGGTCTATTGAGTGGGCATCGGCTGGGATTGTCTTTCTCCGCGGTGTTACGACGAAACCCACCACGCGGCCTCGACGGAATCCACCGTGGAGGCTCGAGTTATGCGGAGGGGACGTTCCACTTTGTTCTCGAAGCCGATTCTGACATTGCAGTCATTACGGTCCTGGGCCAACTCACTCTGGGTTACGCTTCCTGTGCTCACGTTTGGCTAAGCGACTCCATTAGTTCACGAAGGCGTCAAGGACGCATGCATTAATAATTCCGGATAAGTTTACAGCCGTGAGTAGACTTGAGACGAACAACGTACCCCTGGATACATCGGCTACGTCGCAGTTTCAGCTGCAGCCTGCTATCTCTAAGTACTAGAAGATCTCACTGAAAACTTGAAGTGAATGAAGGCATAAATGTTAAGAGCGCTAAAAAAAAACTTTTTTAAGACTAATCTAAAATGTGTATGCTTACATGCGAAGTACTCTTCGGCGTTATACATTTTACGATGCTTGGAACAGATGTGCCGCACTATCCTTAAAGCAATTTCATCAATAAAAAATGAGGAAATAAATCTCAGCATGGGTATGTATGCAGTTTTTTGACGAATCCAAGAAAGAGTTACGTAATGAAATTGCTTTGAAACTTCACAGCTAATCCGTGGATGTGAAGCTAAACTAAAGTGCTTCCGTATAACGATTCGGATAACTGCAGGGATTAAATCTGAATCCCACAAAACTTGATGATTCCTTTACATTTTGAGTCTCAAATGAATCAAATCTTCACATGAAATTGGCACAGCACATTGAAGAAAAAAATGAAGTAACTTCAAATGCGTGCACTGACGTGCGCAGTGGCTCCACAAGTTGACTTTTATGTGAAAACAATGTAAGGGATCTCCACACGTAATTAAGGTAGTTTGAGCGAAAAATCACTTCACCTAGAATTTGATGAATGTGGCCTCATTTTAAAGAAAAAACCCTCATCTTTCCAATGATATCAAAATATCAATCCCTTGCCAAACTACTTGTCGAGCAATTTGCCTAAAAATATAAGCCTTTTTACGTTGGATAGATTATGGCTGTGCGGTCCGGAGGGAGAATCTTAAAAAAAATTAGGAACTTCTAGTACCTAGATTTCGTCAAAAAAACTAACGGTGTGTAGATTGCATGTTTTCTCAACCATTTATAAGAAGTAATCTATTGCTCACCATAGTAATTTTTACAGAAACGCAAAAAAAAGCCTGCTGTTTTGAAGGGTTTTCGGCCGAACGGTGGGAAAAAAATGAGTCAAGTTAGAGACTTATGCAGCTTTATTTAGTTAACTACTGAGAACTTGTTCATATATAACTATATCTTTGCGCCATTGATATTACAATATTTATTTCATCCTTCTTAAAGACGCTGAAATCAAAAAAGTAAAATTTGAATATGGTCTCCATTATGACTAGGGAACTACCTCGCTCAAACCACCTTTAAGTTAAGTTTCTTTCGGCTGGTGTAGGTAATAAGAAGAGACACAGATTATTAGTGGCAGTCGTTGGGCAGTGAAAATACGCACATGTTGGAATGACTCTTGAGAAGTACCATCCCGCTCCACGCGGGCAACGGAAGTGACATCAAAGGGCGCCGCACCGCCGTCATAAAATAAGGGCACTCGGGCGGCGAGCACGGGAGACCGGGCGGCGGCGGCGAGCGGCAAAAACAGCCTCGGACTCATCACGCCCCGCTCCGTGGCCCGCCAATCCCTACGGCCCACTTGATGCGTTTGCTCAATCTAGAGAGGGGATCAACACGAGTATCCATTTCACAAGAGCTACGACAGCAAGCTACGAGAATCCCCATGAAAAACTGAAATGAGACCATATTTACTTTCAAAATTAATATCGCGGACTCGTCCAAGGGACCATTTTGCACTTCCAAGATCGTTGCGGTTGTTCCATCTTCTTCCACGCAATGTAGGATTGGATTATGCAAACCAAATTCCTCAGATAAATCGGCATCGAAAAATACTAGGCTCTATTCTTTTCAATGAAACCTACAAATAAGACTATTGTTATGTGAATATACCTATTCATTCTCTTCGAGCACGAGCGATATTCAAAGTCAAACTTACTCCTGAATCCATAACAGACTAACACTACTTAGGAGCGGAAAACCAATTGGAAGAAATGGCACCATATATTATGATGAATTCGATAAGCTGCTTACGAAACTGATGTCGTTCATTTGGAAATTGCGTTATTTTTTAGATAAACGTATTTGAAGTTGAGAATATCAATTTTTTTAATATTTTATTTCGCCCTTGACATGACAAGCCAATGACAGTGATATAGTTACTCTCTATTGCCGTCAATGTTCATCGCAAGATACGTACATTACGGCCGACGTTTCGATGCTCGAGTCGAGCATCGTCCTCAGGGCAGAGGTGAGGACGATGCTCGACTCGAGCATCGAAACGTCGGCCGCCATGGACCTAACTACCCGGTGCAAACCCCGAAAGATCCCTGATATAAATCTTCGCCGGGAAAGCCTGAAATCATTCATACGTACATTACGTTTGAAGTATCTCCAATAGGTGGTGTGAGTGGGAATAGATAAACTTATAATTAAATTTATACAATATTACTTATAAAGTACCAAGAGAATGTTGACAATAATAATTCTGAATAAATTTTTCTAGGTATTCTACTGCAAGCGGCAAGTAAAATCATAGCGCAGTTAAATATTTAAATAATATATGCTAAGTTTCAACTACGTTTATTAAGGCAGATTGCGGATGAACGACGATCAGGTTCGTCAACAGCATATTTAATAAGTTAATATATTGTGTGTTTTCTTTCATTTAATTTTTCCTCACAAACATTTTGGCACTCTTTAGCTGACCCCTGAGTACGCCGTTGCATACAAAATATCTTTCAGATTTGAGGCAATATGGAAGCCTCAAGGATTTGTGACTATTAAAGAAAACTTGAACAAGGAAAGCTATTTTAAAAGCCCCCATAAGCCGGGTGGATTTTCCAACGCAGACCTGAACGATATCCGCAGCAATAAAAGTCCACCAAACAAGCGTACTACAGACGATGGTTCCCACCTTCAGGCTTATTTCCTTGCTCGCACGAACATTCAACTTCACCTTGAGTCGTTAAAATGTGAGTGGTTAAGGAATTTTTTTCCCCAGTTCATTACTTATAAGGATTATTTTATTTGCAAGGACAGCATAAAATGTCAAGGCTTTCACAATGCTTTCCCGGAGCTCAAATTGCAGTAAAAAATGTACGCGTTCACACTTCCTCGATCTTTTCGAAATAATTCGAAACAAGGGCCGAGTTCTTAAGCCCCCTTCGCCACCACAACGCTGCTTCAAATGCCATAGATGCCCCTCTGTCGCCGTCAACCCTCCTTCGATTGTTCGTAATTCACGACAGTATCCCGCCAAGGATCCTTCCCATGGTGCTCTAGTGAACAATGGACAAGGAGCTGCAGAAAAAGTTGACATTCTACGATGAGGGTCGAATGGAAGAGCTCCGTGAGGAAATTATCGTTACGAAAATCAACTCGCTAACATAGCAGGTGCTGCAGAAATCTTGCCATTGTCAACGTAGTTTGAAACGCATTAAATTCAGGAAGTCTTGAGGTACGAGTTGGGAACTTAAATTTGTCGGAGAATAACGCTCGCCAATCTCATGAAATTTATCGACACAGTAGCGAGGTGAAAAACGAAACTATCATTGACAAGAAAGACAACCGTAAACTCGCGTAAAATGTTTTGTAGCTTGTCCAACTGAGGAGTTCAAAATAGTATAGCAACGAGGGGAGGAGGGAATAGACGGAATGCTGAGAATGCTGTGAGAGCGATCACATTTTTTTCTTCCAGCCGATAATAAAAGCAGCATCACGACTGCTCTGAGGAGATGTTTGTGCCCAAGCTCTCCCGTCATGAAAACTTTTCCTAATAAACTTGTATCGTCCAGAACGAAAACTCACTTCCCTAGAGATGAATATCGTCCAGAATGATTTGTCAGCATTACGATAAAAGTAATCTTATGATGAAAATTTCATATCATGGCAGAGATGTTAAAACTAATTTCTACAGGCTTTAACTGGTGGAAACTATCAATAAAATACTAATCGCAAGGTATTTCTTACTGTCTTTATTGTTACACAGACCCAGGTTTCAGAAAAGAATTATTAATTTTCAGTTAAAAAAAAGAAAAGTAGATACCTGTTGATACCCGAGAGGTGTAGGCGGTAGGTTAGGTTAAGGTGTAAAAAATGACATTCCGAAGGAAGTGAACGAGCTTAAGACCCAATAAGCTCAACAAAGATGAAGGGATAATAACTTCCACGCAAAAAACTTTCTTCAGATATTCCTATACTGCATACTGTCTCACGTACGGAACAAGGAATTTGATGTGCTTTTATTTAAACTCTAGTAAAATAAGCTGAACATCTAAAGCCATATAATAAAAAAAACTTAAAAAAATACTTTCTTAAAGGATTTTAAAACGTATTTTCCAGTGATAAGTAACATATGTAAATTAAAATACACTTATTCTTGCCAAAGCACAAAATCATCCAGTGTAAGGATTTGAACCTCCCATAAAATTTGCCTTTTTCTTCAGAAAGCTAGCGCCTAATTTATAAAAATGTCCTCTATTAATTTTAATTTTTTGCGATCCTAATCTTTAATTAAGTACCCATGCCGAACATATTTTGTAGATGCCCATAGTTAAATGCTGCTCCAATAAAACTTAACACGAGAATAAGTAATTTTGAGGATACCGGAACTAGCCACTGTAGTTACCTTTACGGAGTCACCCGCAAGTGCACATAAGTGCGATATTCCACAGAGGAAAAATCATTCGCCTTGACCGGGATCCCGGTCAAGGTGAATGATTTTTCCTCTGTGGAATATCGCACGAGAATAAGTATTAATGTTAAAAAAAATTAAACAAGAGAACAAACATTTATAAGAGCCGATATATTGCAAATGAAGTGCTTCACGGCGACATGAGAAATGCACCTGGGGCGTCCAAGGCTGAAATACGCCAAAAACAGCTCGCATTGGAAGAAAATTTAGAATTCACAGATGAATGGCCAACTAGACGGGACTTCTTTCCCTCATTCTATGCGGCAAACGAATCGCGGGTCCATTAACGAGCGGCTCTAGCCGTTCTTTTTTAGCGACGGCGCGTCCGAATCGTTGGCCCGCCGAGCGAAGCCACTCAATGAATATTCACGCACATGCCCGGGGCGCAGTTCCCATTCCAGAGCTGTCACCTTCGCGGGTATCGCCAAGAAAATCACGTGCCCGCCGCCGGTGACGGAGTCTCAATCCGCTTGGGAGAGACCCAATTGATCGCGGATGGGAAGAAGGGAGGGAAGGGAGCGGGTGGGCGGGAAATATATACAACCACACAAATATACATATATATCCATGCGTATTTGTGTTTGTGTGGAATGACAAAGGGGGGGGCGCAGCTGGCGGAGGGGCCCGACGCTGGGATTCCTGCTCGCGAGCGGTCACAGCGTTGAGCGAAAGCCGATCGAGCGTTGGGGAAGCCAGGGCGACGACCCTGGGCGCTGCGGAGCACAGCGACCGAGAAGAGGAAACGCAAGAGGCGTGGTCCATTCCCAGTGTTTCCCCTGATAGCGCTGCCATCAAACCATCAAGCCATCAAACCATCCCAGTCATTAGGAGATTTTAAATTAAAAACTTGGCTTTCCACTGAATAATTAAGTTTCAACTCGTTTCGCTACGCTAGAACATCTTCAAGAAACTACCTTGATAAGTATAGTGTAACTATTTGACGCAATGAATATACTATTCCGCGGAACGGAAGGTTTTTCATTTGAAGTTTTCACCGTGGAATTCCACGAAGTTTTGGCCTCAAGCCATCGTTTAAATATCCCAGTTAACCCAATTCACGGGAACGGGTCCCACACGGGAACATAAGGACACTCCCAGTCTTTGTCACCGATGCGGACAGTTTATTTTAAATATTTATACCTATTGACCCCCATACATTTTTATGCGTTTATCTACCTACTTATGCAGTAATCTATGCATATATTTAACTGTTCATTGACTATTGTTTCGGTGGCCTTGGATGATTTTACCAGTTTCCCTTCATTACGGACATATGCCTGGCCATCGACGCTCGCGACAGAAAAGAGTTAAGAGATTGCAACTGTTCAAGAAGGTACTTGCAGCCTTATTCTGAAAATGTGACCCTGAAGAGGCACACAGCCCCTAATGGGACCTCCTCCATTCCATTGACAATTGTTTTTGTCTCAGTTATATTATTTGTCTTGCCGTACGTGAATGTTAACAAAAAGACAGCAAGAAAAAAATAGTACGGATCGCGAGGTGTAACAATGTGGACGGAAATAAGTATGCTGTTTTCATCTATGTTATTATAATATCATCCGCTTATTACAGGCGCACTAGACGTGGAATCGCGAGATTGTCAAGCAGACAAAGCTGAAAAATGAAAAACTATATTCAAGGCAAGGACTGCAAATGCGCTGTCGTCAACCGTGAACGGGCGAGTTAGGACTGGCTGAACAGCTAAGTTTTACGGTTGACGTTCACGGTTGACGCATTATAACGTTTGTTAACACCTCCATGCACGGAATTCATCGGAATTTATAAATAACCATGGAATGAACTCGCTATTGGAGTTGAAATTTACGTTGAAGCCAATCCTAAATCATCCTTAAGGTAGCTTGAGCGAGATTTCCTTCATATAAAATTCGGTGAATATGGTCTCATTATAAAGAACCTTAGCACTTACTATAGTAATTTTCGAGTTTTTTGTCAAAAAATGACAACTATTTTGCATGGGAAATTGTACGGGTATATCATAACTCAAGAGAGATTTTATTTTTTTTGAATTATAAATTTATAACTCATAGGGCTCGTCAGAAATGTAAGTGTGTAGTTTTTATGCGCTCTCAACCATTTAAAAAAATCAATTTCTCACCTGAGTAAATTTTGCAGAATTAAAAAAAAATCAACGGCTGTGAAAGCGCTTTTAGCGTACGGCGCGAAAGTAAATTAGTCAAGTTAAAACTTGACACACATTTATTTAGTTAACAATCGAGAATATCGGTAACATAAAACTAAATTTTTGCGTCATTTGTTACGATGTTCATTTATGGCTTCTTACTGCGGCTTACATTAAAATTTAAAATTCGAATGTGGACTTTATTATGACTGGGGAAAAATCTCGCTCAAACTACTTAGAAGCGGGTTGGCCATGACGTAGGGGGTTGATGAGTGTGAGCGGGTGGGGGAAGAAGTTACGATGCGGGGGGGAAGTGTGGGAGGGGTGAGGAGTAGGAGGAGAAGGCTCTCGCACAGAGTGGTTGCAGAGCCCACCACCCAGGGGAAGGGGGCGGGGGAGGAGGAGATGCTGGAAAGGATACAAGAGGAAGGGGCTCTTACGCAAAACGAGGAAAACTTTTCACGAGGGTGGATGGGTGCACGGGCAGAATAGGGTTATTTTCCGCGCCCGTTTGCGCCGCGTTAAAGTAGTTTGAGCGAGATAGTTCCCTAGTCACAATGGAGACAATTTTCGAAGTTTATAATTTAATGTCAGCGTCTGTAAGAAGTGCGAAATAAATATTGTAATAATAATGGATCAAAAATAGAGTTATATGTATTTGACCAAAATTCTCAGTAATTAAAGAAATATATGTGCATAAGTCTCTTAAGTGACTCATTTTTTCACACCGTACGGCTAAAAAGCCTTCAAAACGGCAAGTTTTTTGTGATATTTTTTGTGACGGAACCTTTTACTGCGGCGAGCAATACATTATTTTTTGTAAATATTTGAGAAAACATACAAAATACACACCGTTAGTTTTTTGACAAAATCTAGGCGCGATAAATCCCTAATTGTTTCAAAATTCTCCCTCTGGACCGCAACAGCTGTAATCTATCCCATGTAAAACAGCTTGTATTTTCAGGCAAATTGCTCGAAAAGTTGTTCGGCAAAGGGTTCATATTTTTATATCATTGGAAAGATGAGGTTTTTCTTTAAAACGAGGTCAAATTCATCAAATTCTAGGGGAAGTGATTTTTCGCTCAAACTACCTAAGGGTTAGCGGGCCAACCCTCACGACGGGGTACGGACGAGAACAATGGAGGCGCGGGAATGAAAGTTTCATGGCGCGTCGGAAACTGACGCCAAGGGCAGCTTTGACTGAGAAATATTCACCAGGATCGACTCGAGAATGGGATTACACTCCAAAATGGACCCGTCGACGACTCTTGAAAACCATTCTCCCGTCGCGGACACCTTGGTTCTCCCTCTTACTTACACTTCGGATCCCCTCTTCCATATGCGATTATAATCGAGCACGCCAAACGATACCGTTTCACATTCACCAAGAAAATTGCTCTAGTGATCTCCTTCGTGCTTTTCATTGATACAATAACCTTTTTTACAGTAAAATTCGCTAACTATGAGTTGTTCCGCATAAAAGAAATCCGAGGTTAAGAATAGCATGCCATACTTTTACAGCGAAATGAAACTGTTTGAAATGAGAGATCAACTTTGTTGATTCAATTGATTAAAGCTGGCAGTAACTGCGACGGCTATCAAAGAACAACGTGGCAAGGTACACAGTTTGTCACTATATATTCTGGGGGATACTAAGGTCTCAAAATATTTGCTGAATACATTGGTACTATGTATTTCAACTAATTTACAAACTGCTAAAAGTTCTTTCAACCGACCGAATAAAATTTAATTTTATTATTTATGTACTCTGTGAAGCAAACTCCGTCAACTTCATTCAGTGGTGATTTATATCATTCCTTTTATCTCTGTGACTGTGATTCATTCAAATAAATAATCACTCGTTGGATCACTAATTTGCATAAATTACCGATGCGCATTACAATAGTCACTTGTTAGGTACTTACATTTGACTCGGCATCACTAGAGGGCAGCGTCACAACCTTCCGTGCACCAGCAAGACCTTACCGCCCATCGCACCCGTGACTGGGTTGGAGTCACTAGAGACTCGGAGGCTGCACGCTAGGTCAAGGTTACGCCGAAATATTCAGATCACGCTGGTTTCCCGAGTGACACGGAGGACATAATTTCAAACATGCACTACATCTCTAGAACTGGCATAAGCGACAAAACAATAGAGACACGGCCGAACGGACGGGTACAAAAATTCCTTCTCTCGCACCACCAAAGACTGCAACATTAAGTAAACGGTAGTGATCGTGCGTATAAAATTAGGAAAATAGACTGCAGAACAGACCGGTATAGAATGTAATTTATTTCGCGAACGATAAGAGACCATAATAGCTCCCAATGAGACTAGGTTTTAGCTAGGCCTATCGATAGGTAGTGTAGCTAATAAGTTAATTTGCTCCCTATCCAAAAGTTTCTAAATTTTCTACGAAGTATTAACAGAACCTCTTGCATTTTTCTTGTAAAAATATTTGTATTTCTGTGCATTTATGTAGTTGCTAAATAAATTATTTGACATGAATTTGCAGGGGTTTGCTAAGGCATTAATAGACGTAGATTCACTAACCGTATAAGGGTATGGTGTTGCGCATGTTGGTAATAAACCACCCCCTGCCACACACCCTTGTGGTGGTTTGCAGGGAATTATGCAGATGTTGATATTATTTTGAATTTAGTTGTGAAGAAGGCCAGTGTCCTACATGGGCTCTAGTGCCGATGATGATGATATTATTTTGAAATCGCAGTACATCTCCAGAACTGGTAGAAGCGACAAAATACGAGAGATTTACTGCCGAACAGACTGGCACAAAATTTCTCTCTTCACACGCACCGTTAGTGACTAACAAAAATGTCGTCTTTCCATTTCCTAATTCCCATTTCCTAATTCCCATTTCCCTTCCATTCCCTTTTTCATGGCAGGTGTCCTAACAGCGGCGGCTCGCTCGGCAGCGTGCGACGGTGCAAATGTACACTACTTTCTCGTGAACTCCGTTTCGGGAGAGCCGCGTGCCAAACACGCCTCTTCTCCCTAACAAACGAACGCTAACTCCGCGATTCCAAGAGCACACACCACTCCCCTCTGGCGGCGGCGAGGCGTTCCTCCTAACACGAATCCTTCCGAGGATCGCCCCACCCAATTGCACCCCCTTGCCCCCCCGACCACCTTCACCGAAACGAGAGGGGCGGGTCCGTGCACTAGAGTCTGCTGGCGGAGAATTGATTTTCTTTTTCCGAGAGAGTCCAATTCATCAGCTGAATCAAGAAAAGTCTTGGAACGCTTCGCATTGGAGCGCCCGGTTCCAATTCCGTGGCAAACACAAGAGCAAGAGCCGCGCGGGGTTTTACGAGGAAGAGAAACCCCCCCTCTCCACCCACCCTCATGAATATTCAATCCCTGGGGTGGGAGGGGCGGTGCGCAAAGACTCCGCTTCGAGCTAAATGTGATGCCAAAAGTGGAATTGTATATTAATTATCATGGCCGTTTGTTGTATTTAATCTCGATGACTCTTCTTGAATGTCCCGTTCTTTCCCGTACGCCAAGAACTGATATCCCTGCAAGGAAACTCTGTACTTCATTTTCTTAGAAAGATATTTACACAGGAGGCTTTTCTTTAGACTTAATAAAATTATCGAAATTTCTTTTTATGAAATTACTAAAGAACATCCCAGCATTTTTTACACAAATCCCTTGGAATATATATGGTCGAAATTCTTTACTACATACTGTAGAAATTCCTTAAGAAGATATGTAGGAATTTCTAAAATTCATTTTCTTTAGCTGAAGCTAGTTTCTTCATTCAATAATATCATATTTCAGTTCGTCATTGTGAAGTCCTTGATAGAAAAATAGCAACCGACAATATATTAAAGACTATTCTTAAAGGCTTCCGAAAGATAGAGCACTCGCTAAGGAATTCCGGGAAGTTGGGTTTCTTCAGCTAAGCAGTCAACGGTTATGTTGAGGAAAACCCTCAATCACCAGAGGTCCGCAAACACGAAACTTGATAGCATGTTAACCCCCTCGGGGGTGATATGGAAAGCTAACTCTCGACTCAACGTCAATAATGTGGAGGCGATTACACTCCGAGAGCCTTTGCAGAATGGATACGAAGGGATGAATGAATCTCGACCAAGCATCCCCAGGGCAAGACGCCTGATTCACTGGCGGAAGCACGGGATGCGGCCGGTTGGCACGCAAGCGTTCCCTTCCGGCACGGGTGAGCTAGAATGCCTCGGGAGGAACGAAATGGAGGCACTAACATCCACAAACTCGCCATCCTCGCAAGACGCCGCAAAGGATTGAGGCGTTCGGTCAACGACCATTGAAAAAGGAACGGAAGGGGAGCGAACTGCTTCTTCACTTAAAACTGGAAGGGTTACACTGGTCCCTCACAATTCGTCTGCTATATTTCCCCTGCGAGCGACTGCGAATCCACTAACGCTGAAGAGGTGCAATAAAATCGGACAGTATCAGTTGGGGCTGGGTGGCTTTCCAATATATTGGTTCCAATATCAATATTTTTAAGTATTGGGATTCCAAAATCACAATTTTTGAACGACCAATACCAGTATCCTGTACTGGATATTGATGGTTGGAAAAAACGATATTTGTAATTAGAATATTGTATATTGAAGAACCAATATTTCCAATTGGAATATTGAATATTGATTACCAATGTTAAAGACTAAAGTATTGAATATTGGAACCCGGCGAGGACGGTGGTCGGAGAGCGCCCTAATCTGAAAACAGACGCCGCGAGTGGCACTCAGTGCGGCACTTCCTTTTCCACCATTAATCATAGCAATAACTGGGGAAAAGAAGCTTACATTGTTTTTCTTAATTAATTAACAGTCTGTTACATAGTTAACACAGATAGCATTTGCAAACCATAGTTAGCAAGATAATTTTACCTATGGATATTGCTATGTTCAATATTTTCCAATATAACAATATATCATTTTTTTATTATTTCCAATATACAATATTTTCAATATTCCCATATGACAATATTTTCCAGTATTCAATAGTCCAATACAGGTTACTGATATTGGTCCATTTTCAATGTTTTAAGATATTGGATATTGATATTGGGATTCAAATACCGCCCAGCCCTAGTGTCAGTAACATGTTCCACGGGCAGCAGGGCTCCACTCACGGATGGATACAAGTGGATCGGGAAAGATACATCTGCATAGTAGGATAGGGGTGTTATGGGATATAACGGGGAACATTTCATGCATCTTACTTTCAGAGTTATGTTCGTGATTCGCGCATTATAGTAGCTATTCCTCCATCTACTCGTGCGACCGTATCTCTCATGCTTTCGCTTATTTCACGCCATTATTGTCGGAATAACCGTGGATAACTCCGCGTCCTCCTAAGATGTCAATTTACCCACCATGACGTGTAAACATCCGAGTCTCCGTTACCTCTTGTCACAGTGCATCCTTAAGACGGATAACCCTCGCCATCTGCCCGTGGGACAGCTAAAAACACGCGACTTTTCGCGGTATTTCGTTCCTATTTAATCGGGGTGGTTTGGTCGCTGGTGTACCATCCCAAAGGGCCCGGGAGCGAACCCCGGGAGAGGCGGAGATTTTTCAGCGGAATCACGACCCCTACTAGTGTACTACGTAGTGAGGACTTAATTTGTGCTTCTCTGTCCGTCGTACGGGACGTTAAACTGAGAACTTGTGTCATTCGTCAAAGGCAGGCTAGGCTAGTGCCGACAGAGAATTTCTTACTACCCTCCTCCATTTTCCGTATAATCCTTTCCCGACTAACCTCTCGCACCAGTCCTAATGGCGCAGGTGACCTCAGTTGCCAGTCGCGTGTTTCCCAAACCCCTCAAGTAACCAACCAAATATTTAGTTCAATTTGAGAATTAAATCTTCCAAGGAAGGGTCCCAAATGCTTGCGGTGTGTATAGTCTGAAACCGAGACAAAAACAGCTGGTCGAAAGAAATGAGAAGAGGAGTTGGAAAGAGACGGTGGAATCGTCTCGACGATCCAAACGAAAGAGTGGCGAGACGTACTGTTCTACTGTACCCGTGAGCAAGGTTCATCTCAGCCAGTCGGTCTAACCGGAGAAATCAGGATGATTTAATTGGTCTGAATTTTATTGCGTGATACTTATACATGCGGTATGAGGGGCTTGTAATAAAAGTTATTAACACTAGCACCAAGTCTAGTTCACGCAGCGAGAGCGGTATTTCATAGACAGCTCATCTATTGAGGTACCTTGTTGTTCGCGGAACAAATTAAATTTAAAATCGATCCATTATGCTACCTGTTCATCTTACATTGGTGATGATTTATAATGTAATACGTTGGTTTCGGTAGAGCATATGGAGGTCTTCCGAATAGTCTGCTTTGAACTTACTTATAAGGTTCAACCTATATTTTTCCCTTCCATCTGCCAGAGATCCTCACCCTAATTTATACAAAAATCCAGTGATGATGCCGGAGGCTGGGGGAATGGACAATTCGAGCGGAGATGGTCACCGGAGTGGAACTGGACCATCAGGCGCCTGCCAGCTTCCTCTTCCCCTCCCCCCACACTCGTTTGAACTCGGCGGGGTGAAAGATAACGAATCCGAACGGTCGGACTGTACGAATAACGTGACATTTCGTGGATGAGAATGGGGGGGGGGTGAAGAGAAAGCAAATAAAACGGAAAATTTCGAAAACAACCACCCCCAAGGGGGAGGTCCGTCGCCGCATTCGCGAAAATGTAAATTGGAAGAGGAACGAGTAATTTTATGGGAGGTCGGACGATGCATACGGAATAAAGGCATCACGGCATCGAGCTGAAGCCAGATTTCTGCACAAAGACTATTGGAGAGAGAAAAAAATAAGCTAATATTTTTCCAATCCACTGACTATTTAAGAATTAAAGAACCCATGAATTTTCATAAAACACGATTACGTCAGACACTTCTCATTCTCAACAGCAAATATTGCTTGCGCTCCAACTCTCCATGCCGCATGACCAACGGACGGCTCACGGAAAATAACTTATAGTAGGTATAAATGTAGATAGAGAATTTTTGAGATTCTGAGAGCAGAAGATTGTGAGATAATTTGTTACGCTCGTAATGTAAACGCGAGTAGTTTCTAACCACTATTCCATTAATGAACTATTTCCTGAATAATCAGGTATAAGAAAATATTACAGCAATAGAAATGTAAGATATGAAATGTCCGGGATTATTTTGTTTTCTGCGTGAAGTTGTTTCTCGTGGCATTCATAAATTAATAGCATTAACAACATTTCCCAATAGTGGTCTCTTTACCAGTGTACTGCAGATTTGCATGTTCATTTACGTAGATGGAGATATAATCGGATATATTCGGGTATTTACACACTCTTCGAGTTTCTAGTATGATTGCGCACTGCTCTCCTGACTGCTTTGAGATCTCGCCTAGCGGCCGGGGGAACGTAAAAGGTCCCGATGTGAACTGGGACGAGTGCTGCATGCCTGATGTGGAATCACCCCGCGCCACTCACCCTACATCTACATCTGCGATGTACCATACAAGCCACCACTAGGGTGTGCGGCACGGGGTGATTCCACACAAGGCATGCAGCACTCGTCCCAGAACAAATCAGAACCTCGCACGCTCCCCCTGGCGCTAGGCGCAGGCCAAAAGCAGTCAGGAGAAAAGTGCGCAGTCCAACCGGAAACTGCGAGAGTTATACGTAAATGAACATGCAGAGAAATGCTGTAGACACGTCTAGAGGTTAATATTACTGATACTGTTAATTTATGAATACTACGAGATGCTACTTCACGCAAAGAACAAAATAAAATAATGCCGGACAAATCGACCGGTGTGAGTTAGTAATGATGTGGTGTTATTAAGCACAAGTGAAAATTCTACTCTACCTATTGAGGGTGGGAGTTTCATATGATTGATTTATTGCAACTATTATGATCCCTTATTGTGCGTGGGAAAAATGATATTTTGAATCTATCGGTTCGGCGGTCAATTTCCTTTATTTTATTCCTGTGATCGCTGCTACCGTAGTATGTTGGCTCTAGCAGTATATGTTGAACGTCCAAGGAATAAAGGCATTAGTGGTGGTTCGCACGATTTTTCGTAGATGTAGATGAAGAGTTTCCAAGAAATTTTCCCTGATAACCTTAAAGAGTATTTAAAATTAAATTGTGACACAGTGTGCCAGAAAACTTGTACAGACATACGACGTTAATGTCACATTAGTCGATTACTTAGCCTCCGATAAAGCGGTCTAATCGATTAACTGAGTGGAAAGTTGGCATCACTTGTAGAGTGAGGGAGCAGGTAGGAACGGAGACGCTGGCCAGGTGGAAGATGGCAAGCCGTGTTGCCGGATCCCAAGGCCGTCTCTGCTAAGTGACTCAGCCTGTCACAGTCACGGCGCACGAGGTCTTCTTCCCTCGCGTTTGGGAATCACGGATGACGCACTGCTCCGAGTGACTGCGCTCCAGCCGGGAAGAGACGCGAACACAAAGGCACTTCCCCACCCGGCAGGTGGAACTTTCTCCCCCCCCCGACACAGCATTAACTCATATATGTATATATGAGATGATCCGCGAGATAATGGATGGCGGATATATCATGAATAATTCAATGGCGAATCAATTTGTTTCTTTAGTGCTCCTTGTAAAAACATTTGACATTCAGGTACACCCAAGGTAGTGCTACATCCTCGACACATATCGTATTAAAATCTACACACATTTGTGGCAACGGTGTTTTTTCTTAATCCTCGACAGCAAGAATCAGACAGCTTGCAGGGTATTTTGTAGATGTAGATGAATCATTGCCAGCAAAAAAAACATTGTTGAAAAAGACACATTTTCTGTTGGATACGCCAGGGTTTCCTTTGCGATCCCGTCACAAAAGATTTCGCAGCTTTTGGTCAAAAATCACAACACTAAACAACACTCATGAGGCTGCGGGATTAGTTTTAGCACTGGAGTTCGTATTGTATGTACATCAATTCGTACATTTCTTTCTTTCAATGTTTACGACAAAGGTTATGCGACGGAGTTGACGAGAAGATACGAGAGGTAGACCGAGTAGTGCAACAACACTATCACGAACTTTTTTCCACCCACTCGAAATCCGTGACTAGAATAATTCTCCACAAAAACCAAATCTAAGCAAACCATCCGGCCTAACGATCCAGATACCCTCACGCCACACGATCCAGAAGCATTTCGCACGTGTTGAAGAAGAAACAAAATAAACTTAATTTATTAAATTTCGGAGTGATATTTCTCTAAAACGTTACACATTCGCTATCTGCATTAGGGTAACGCGTTAGAAAACTATTCTTAAAGATGTTCTGGGCATCGTGAAGAGCGAAGCATTTTATTCGCCAACGATAAAGAGATTATATAAGCTGGCTTTGAGACGTAATGATTTGGTAGTTCGACAGGTAGTGTAGCTAGTTACTTAATTTACCATCAAATACGCTAAGTCCTAAATCTACAGAATGTTTACATCTACATAATACCCTGCAACCCACCTCAAGGGTGTGCGGCAGGGGATGAGTAGTCACCAAAATGCATAACACTACACCCTATTAAAGTTAGTGTAACTACGACTATTGATACATTACTATAAATCACTAATGTTTGTCACGAGACGAAGCTTCACAAGTATACACTACTCTCTCTCGTCTCGTATGCTTCATGTCTATTATATTGATGTACATTTATGCCGTTGAAAAATCCATTAAAGGTAATAGTTTCTATAAAATTTGCAGCATATATAGCGGTGCACGATGGTGAAAATTCGCCACATGCCCCTCACCCTTGATGTGGCTTGGAGGGTCCCACGTAGAAGTGGATGAAGAGGCGAGGAATTGCTCGCGCCGAGCATCGAGCCGTGAGATTATAAATAGGGGTTGGGGATGCATGGCAGAGGGTGTGGGGGAGGGAATGTTCTGGGGGTTGATGACTTCGTTTAGAGTGGCGTTGTAGGGAGACAGGGGAGGGAGTGATGCGGAAATGACGAGGGCTGGGGGCGGGGGAAATGGGAGAAGGGGCAGGGAGAGGCACGAGGGAGGGATGGGCTACGACCTACAGAGGGTGTCGCCTGGGGTGGGGGGTTGAGCAGAGTAAACTACACGATGGAGACAGCAATTCCCACAGGGGGGGTGAAGTTATGGCGGGGCAGATAAGGGGCACTGTGGGAATGACTAACTCAGGGGGGGAGGAGGGTGAGAGGGCAAAATAAGCCAGTGCGCCGACGGTTTTCGGGTATTTTTTTGCGGGGAGGAGATCACTACGTTGCCTGGCAACAAGGTGGCCCAGCTGCACCGCACCACGCTCCGCAACGGTGTCTGGCGTTGTGCTGCATAAAGTCGGATATGTAACGGGTGACTCCCACAACAATCAGGGCGTGAATCACGCTTTATTTCCTCCCGATGCCGCCCGAGTGGTACAATGCTGCACTCTGCCATTTGAGGCCAAATTCACACGACTTCTTTAAGAAAGCCCCCGACGTTGAACGTAATGCGGCAACGATAAATAAGATTAGTAAATAAATAATGTTTGATGTGATCCACGCAGGCAACAGAATCATCACCGAAGTAAATATCGAAACATAGTTTCCTCGTGCATATATAATAACGAAATCCGACATACTACGGTAGATCAGATAATAAGAATAAAATTAGGGAAATAAGACTGCTGAACAGACAGATTAAAAATGGCATTTTTCTTGAGAACGATAAGAGACCATAACAGCTAACAATGAGACTTTTAACTAGGGTTGTCGATAGGTAGTGTAGCTCTTAGTAGTGGTTGTTTTCCCCTAATACTTGTGTCCTTATCTATAACCTGGTACTAACAGCACGCCGTGCATGTTTTCAACATAACTCTTGAGTCTCTGTCCATCTGTGTAGTTGCAAAAAACATATATACTAACGGTATACCATTGTGAGTATATCTGTCGTGTAGTGCATGCTTGCGAGGCTTCGCCTCGTGACAAGCATTAGCGATTTATGCTAATGCATAATTATTCGTAGTTACACTAACTTTAGGGTATAGTGTAATGCTTCCTGTTGGCTACTCACCCCCTGCCACACACACTTGAGGTGGCTTGCAGGGTATTCTGTAGATGTAGATATAGTTTTGATGAAAGAGGATGAGAAGAGGCCACAAGCTTATGAGATTTCTGAGTAGAGAAAGTGAGATGGACGGAAAGGAAGACAAACGAGGATGTGATCTGCATGGTGTGTGAGGAGAAAAAACTGATAGATATGATTAGGGCGCTGTAGAGTAGTTAAAGAGTAAATAGGGGCGAGGGAATTTCGGAAGAAAGTGATAGAGGGGAGGATGTTGGGTAAGCGGGGAAGGGGAAGAAATAGAATAGACTTTCTTGAATGGGAGAAAGAGAGAGAAAGCATGCCGAGGTGAAGAATGGAATCTCGTAATGAGACAGAGCCTGCGGCTGTTTAAGATTAATAAATATATTCCTACTTCCATCCACACTTACCTTTACCGGTAGACCACCTGTGATAGTATTCTAGTCAATAAATATATTACTGTTCAGTTCGGAAAAAAATAAGTTTGACACGCCAAAAACGATTAGAAGCAATTGGTCATTAATCTTGAGTGTGCAATAATAACGTCTTATGCCTTGGACCCAAAGGGTGGACTCTCTCTTTTCAATGTTTCTTGAAAAAATTAATACTTAAAGCATCACCAATCAATCAAAGGCCGAATAAAATGAATCGAGGGTCGACAGCTTTTAAATGAGTGCTAGTCCGAAAGTTTCCCCGATGCTTGTAAGTACATTTGATACGTCTAAACACTCGAAAGAAAACATATTAAACTTTATCGTATGCTTTCCAAACTTATAGTGAATAGCACTGAGTGATGACCAAGTTATTACCATGATTATCTCTCAACTAATAACACGGAGTGAAGACTGGAACTGGAGACACGCTTTAGGAGCAGGAAGCAAACTGACGTGACCATGCTATGTCCCTTGTTTCTATGACGGCCAAATAAACTCGTACGCTACGCAAAGTGGGTCCACGGTTCATAAATATATCCGCATCTTGTAATCCACGTCATTATATCAATTAGAAGCTGAAGCACGACGAATATTTCAGTCTCCGAAATGAGAAAGAGCATTACATACAATGACACGGTAGCAGTCATTTTTACTTGAATCTACATCTACCAAATACCCTGCAAGCCACCTCAAGGGTGTATGGTAGGGGGTGAGTAATCACCAACATGCATTGGGCATTGAATGACGTAGTCCAAAGAACAAGTTAAAACTCTGAAAGGATTGAATGCTAATGACGAGGATTGAATTACTTTCAATCACACAGGGAACACAATCTTTGTTCCTGTCACTCGTGAAAACGAGCACTCAGCAACAGAAACTCATTGGTGCTCGGAACAACTGTTGCCCCACACGAAATTACGACAGAATGAGAGAAAATCCCATTTTTGGTTAAAATATAGAACTAATCATCATGCTAAGGAGGAGATATGCAAACACTTCGCTCAATACTTAGCATTTAAAACAAGCGAAATATTATGAAAGCCGCTCCGCAGTCTGAAGAACGTCGACGGGCGCTTGGAGAGGAGCTGACTGAAATGGGGGCTGGAGCAGAATTCACTACACGCCCCCGCGCTCAGGACGAAGGTTCGCGCCCGGGGCGCCTGCTCCCTTCCCCACTTGCCCCATAACGACAGGATAGCGGCCGCGAGGGAGGGGGGGAGTCCCCGTTAGGCGACTGACTCTGTGATCCGTGACTCCGGTCGAGCGGTGAACGATAAGAGAACGACTTCACCCGGAACAGAACTCAAATCCCACAACGCCAATTAAATCCCAGAGGTTCACAAAGGAAAACGAGGATGTGAATTTCACGAGTACCTACCCACGATTTTTTTCAAAAACTCTCCAGCGCTGAACGCTTAGACACCGACTATATACACACCACCGTCATTAAACGACAAAAATCTTGCCCCAGTTTAAAACATTATTCACCTTCCGGTTATACTGGAATGCATCAAGTCCGTTTTACACGGGGCACGTAATTGCACAATCTGATGTACGTACGGACGTTCATTTCAAATTGCATCGTGTAAAGCCGTGAATTGCGAGAACCCATGCGCGAATGCATGAACGAGAGATGGCAAAATATCCCCTGCTCTAACTCGAAAATGATTGCACGCACGATTGAGATGCAGTTTGAAGTGCAATTTCGAGCCCCGTGTAAAACAGCCTTAAGAGACAGATCACGACGCGAAAAGGACTCCTCTCCGACTTGTTTCTGGCTCTTGGCTGAACCGCTTGGGAACAACGGAAGTCAATTCCTCAACGGTTGTCGGGTAAACAATCACTCGACATCAGATTCAGTACAAAACTATCACCTCGCTCGGGGATGGCGACCATGAAACAAGTCATCTTCAGTCAAAATCAGCTCCACTTGGTGCCAACACAGAGAATTCCACGCAACCAAAAAAATGAGTGGTTAATTCGTCGCCGAGTCGAGCCAACGGGAGAGAGCATGTGCTTCCGGGCGTGAGCCTTCTCGATACGTGAGGGACAACAGGGAGCTATTGCACGGTAGGGGGGAGTTAAGATGTTGGGGAAAGTTAGGAAACGCGTCTATCACCGCTCCCAAAACATAGAACCACAAGCCACCACACACCAAAATGGCAGCGCGTGACACTTCCGCCGCATACCGACATTTTACGTAACTGCGGCGATAAGCGCCTCACGGGGTAGTGAAATACGTAACGCCCGTTAACTCTAATACAATAATGCGTCCGGAGCTGCTGGGATTCCCTGGTGTACACTCCCCTACATTCCGATCAATAGCACCGACAACGCGGACGACCGACAGGGTTCCCGTCCTGTGAGGCAGAGAGGATTGGGCAAGTCGAGGTCGAGAGCGTGGCTGAAGTGTAACATAATTTCAACAGCTAACCAAATAGATCAAAAATAAGTAAAACATAAACGAAATAAAAGCTCTGGGTGACACTTTGTATCAAAAGGATTTCCCTGAAGACTGACCGCAACGCTCACTGAATATATTCCACCAGCCTTTCACTGTCTCGCTGTGAAGATGATAGTTATTATAAATCTGTCACCATTTGGATCATTCAGGCACTCTTGGAAAACCCATTTGCTCAGGGAGTAAAGCCAGGGAGAAACCATTATAGTAGCATGCAAAAATTCAATAATAAGGGGAGACAGAGGCGTAAAGGTTACATGGCGTTGCACGCATAAAACAACGATTATCTATAATAATATTTTGGTACCACCAAACAGGACCACGGGACAATTTTTCATCACTTATTGCACACAGTACTGTTTATTGGGCTCGTGTATTGGGGACAGAATATTAGTCCTTTTACTCATGAAAGTACATACATATTAAAACTTGAATTAATGAATGCTGTGAGGGGCCAACTCGGCGAAGCTCCTGAGGCCTGCAAGGCGGAGTTGGGCGCTAAATAGAGTCATAGAGGCAAAGGCGTAAAGGGTATAAGTGCTAGGGTACTAACACTTCACACCGTAATATGTCCGGCATTATTTTCTTTTGTTCTCCGAATGAAGTAGTATCTCGTGGCATTCATAATTTAATAGTATTAGTAATATTAACCACTAGATGTGTCTTCGGAATTGTACTGCATGTTTGCATGTTCACTTACGTCACTCTCCCAATTTCTAGTTTGACTGCGCACTGTTCTCCTGACTGCGTTTTGGTCTGCACCTAGCGGCCAGGGAAAAGTGCGAGGTCCCAATTTGTGCTGGGACGAGTGCTGCACGCCTCGTGTGGAATAGACCCGTGCCACACACGTAGATGTAGATAAGTGATTCTAGTGACAGTGGAGTCGAATGCTGCCGGCAGGTTCGCGTCCAGCGATCGCGCTCTCAAGGTGAGGACGTCAGGACGGATGAAGCGTCGGAGAAATAGAGATTGGCGCATTCATCAGGGGAGCGATGGCGGAAAATAGTCGGCAATTTTCGGGGGGATGGGCGGGGGAGGGGGTTGCGCCGCCCCCTTCCGCCAAGCACCCGAAATTGGTTCATTACGGAGCACTGCGTGTGTCATTGGGCGACTTGGCGTCCTCGCGGCCTGCGACCCCTTCCGGAATTGCTTTGGCCAAGTGAGCAACCGTCGGTTGGAGGAAAAAAAATCTGACCAAATTTAGGTATTTACGATCCCTCTCGACGAGCTCATTTTCCCAAAGGGATAGCTTTAAAAAAATCTCCGCATGGATCATCTGCTACGGCGGGTTGTGGCCCAATGCCGTTCAAAAAAATACATTCTACCTGATTAGCTTTAAGTTTCAAAATTTCAGCGACCTCAGCCGAGCATATTTTTATTCCTCCACCGGTGGAACATTAAGTCTGCGATGCTAAAAAAGATTTTTTTGGACATTCAAGGGCACATTATATATTAGACCCCCAATGACCTCTTATGAATACTGAAATAGCTATTAGTACCTTACACAAGCATACAATACTCTTCAAAGAGTAAAATCAGACACCGTAATCATTTGATTACTACGCTGAATTCAATGATATCACTGTTTCACTGATGATACAAAAGCATGTTGCAGTACAGTTTCAATACTCTTTTCTTAGCTGCTGGAAGAATGTACTAAGTCACATGATGCTTTACTACCAAGTTTTTATTTCATCTTTGTACTAGGGGATGTCCGTAGAGTACCTAATTTATGACGCACAATGGCAAGTGCATCGCAAAATTCACAAGCCGAATTCGGACGGACGTGAAATCATTCCAGCTACAAAAATGAGTCACAAGACCTCATTGAACACATGGTTTTGATTATCTACGTGTAAAATCTTTGAGACATCAATTTATACGCGATTTTTTAGAGGAGGAACTATCAGAGAGACCCTTCGTGAGTTTAGACAGAGCTACGCGGGCCCGTTTCGATAGACGTCTCACTGCTGGGTCGATTTTAATGCATTGTTAAATGTTTTTTACGTCGTGCAAAAAAATTAACGACTTACCGGGCGTTGGCCTGTTAACTCACTTCCTTTTACGAATTTACGACGTTGTCACAAGTTTTCACGAGCTAATTTGCGCCGAGGAACACGAGCGCCCGCGGGCACGCAAGCCACGGCCGTGGGTGTGCTCGCCGATTTGGTCACGGGACCACCGACTAAGGGATCTACATCTTCATAACACCTGACGAGGGAGTGTAACAGAGGGTTTAGGTCCGCAAGCCATGAAGAAGGGAGGGAAAAGGAACTGAAAGATTGAAAGGACGAAAGTGAGTTATATGCTACCAGAGTATGTTAGTACCTCGCCCGTTGTATTCACTATTATTGCGTGGGAAGAAGAATTTTTTATTCCTATCGGTTGGATGGTACGTCTCCCTCATTCAGTCCTTTCTATCAGCAATGGAGATATTGCGTGGGGTCAAAATAATGGCATCCGTGCCACCCTCCTGCTAGAACGATGTAAACTTTTCCAGTACAAATCTATTCTTAGCCTAGCGTGCAGCCTTACAAGTCTCGGAGTTAAACTGACTAATGATCTATCGTGGAGTAAACATATTCGAGAAATTACCGGTCAAGCTAATCGTAAATTGGGATTTGTTAAAAGAGTACTTGGCAAGTGCGACGATAAAGTTAGGGAAATCAGCTACTTCTCCCTCGTTAGACCCCACTTAGAATATGCCGCCAGTATTTGGGATCCTTATGAGATAGGCTTGGAAACTGAGTTAGAACGCGTGCAGCGAAGATCGGCAAGATATGTTAAAGGCCGTTATGATAATCTCGTTAGTGTTACTGACCTTTTGCAGCAACTGGGATGGGAAAAGCTTTCAGACCGTCGATTAAAATTTAGACTCAATCTGTTATGTAAGTTCCAAACCGGTCTATTCTCTGACGACGTTGACAATATTTTACGAAATCCGACATACTACGGTAGATCAGATCATGAGAGTAAAATTAGGGAACTAGACTGCAGAACGGATAGATTTAAGATGTCATTTTTCCCACGAACGATAAGGGACCATAATAGCTGCCATGAGACTTTTATCTAGGTTTGTCGTTAGGTAGTGTAGATCTTAGTAGTGGTAGTACTCCTAATACTTGAATCCTTATCTGTTACCTAGTACATACTAACAGCACGCCTAGCATGTTTTCTACATGGGTCTTGAGTCCCTGTCCATCTGTGTAGTTGTAGAATGCATGTATATTGAGGTCACTCTCCATTTTGATAACATCTGCAGTGTAGTGTTGCATGCTTGTGAGGCTTCGCCTCATGACAAGCATTAGCGATTTATGCAAATGCATAATTAGTCGTAGTTACACTAACTTTAGGGTATAGTGTAATGCATGTTGGTGAATACTCACCCCCTGCCACACACCCCTGAGGTGGCTTGCAGGGTATTTTGTAGATGTAGATGTAGATGTCTCTAACGGCTCCAAACCTAGTCCTTCCATCAGCGCTGTATCACTTTATTCGCTCGTAGCAGTTTTAACGAAGTTTAAGCCTTTTGTTATTGGTTTATTTCGCGAATTAAATCTTTCTGTGCAGGGTTTCAAAGACTCGCGGCGCACCCGGGATACAGAGGCTCTTAAAGTGTCAGCCGTGGAAGCAATCACGCTCCAGAATAAAGACACGCGAGACTCACTTGACGTGAGGATGGAAAAGCCTTCATCGGAGGATGCCCGCCGATGGACCGGAACATCCTCCTCGCATCATTTCCAAGAGACCCCGGGGCAATGTGGACAATGTGGTAAAACCAATTCCCCCTCCCATTCTGATCTTACCCCTCTAGCCCTACAACGCAGAGTTTACGATTCAACCGACGAACCTGGACAAATATTTCTATTTCTGACAAAATTGTTTCAACGCAAGACCGCGATATAACATTAATGTAGCATCTTGCGAGCACGTGTGACCTTTCTATTATTAAATACACCGCATACAACCAGAGAAAAAACTCTCTAATAGTTATATTTTAAATTATAAATAACTCTTCTTGAAATACCCAGAGTGCTTATGAAATAGTAATGCTCATTCCTATGCTTAAGAACCAGCTGTAAAAATTCATGTCAAATAATTTAGCCATAGATCAGTTTTCCTTGAATTCTTGTTCTCTTTACAGTTTGATGTTTTTAAACTTTTTTCTGAGAACAATACTTAGAGAACTCATAGTTATCCCACATATATTTCATTTAACATCCACGCTTTTGATCATCCACCAGACACAGCTATCACCTGATCGTTTTTATCTCTTTCCTTTGATATCCATATCTTTTAACGTGATCAAGTTCATTTCGGCTCACACAAGAGTTGGATAATTTTCCCGTCGATGCTCCATTCCAAAGGACAAGAGCCCTGGAGCAATGAGCGTTCATGATCTTCTCAGTGCGATGCGGGCGGCGGGAGGGATGCACGGCAGGCTTGGAAGCGAGGGGGGCTGGGGGCGGTAGAGCGGGCGGCCCCCGGGGGATTGGGGGTAGGAACGGCGGGGAGGGTAGCGGGGCGGGGGGAGTGAGAGGGTGGGGAGAGATGAAACCCGTTCGTCGGGAATGGAAACGAACAATTGGAGCGCGCATGACGGATTACAACCCGCGATCGTAGGAAACGAGTCCAACGATGTAACGGCGGCAGAAATGACAATCCCTTAAGCTTCCGCCTACAAGATAACGCGGCACTTTTACACACACGAGTACTGTTTTTTACGCGCTCAATTCTCCTTCTCTCTTTCTTCGATGAAGTTGAAATCATTTATGTAGTCTCAAAATACATAAATATCCAATTTTCTGTCACACTGATAGCATATGGTGTATAATTTCACTACCTGACAGGTGTTTGCTATTAAAACTCGTACATTAATTAGTTTCTATAGCATATAGGGCAGTTTGTGTTAGTGATAATTCCCCCTTCCCTGCCAAAAACTCTTCAGGTGCTCTTAAGAGTATTGTGTAGATGATGATAATGATAATGCGTCTACATCGGTAGGGAAAACCCAGATGGCCGGTACCTACAGTATTGCGTAGATGTAGAAGTTAACTCTAAATGCATGCTAACATTAGCTCTTATTTCTCCTTCCATCCGCGAAATTCCACCCAATTGTTCTGCATATGGCTGCACAAAAAGACTCATTCCCATCGTAATGGCAAATAGATGTTTTTGAATAAGAAAATTGAACGTAATATGCCTCATAATTTTAAACCAAATACTTAAGGTATGAAATAGGACAGAATACCGCAATATAACCTTTATAGATAAGAAGGGGCACGCTAACGGTAGCATGCCTCCATAGCTCGTAAATTATGAACATGCATTTCTCTCCTCGAGATGGAAATGTGAAGAACTCGCGTCAATGTGTCGTAGAGAAGTGAATCCAGATCCGGGGACAGACGCTCTCGGCTTGCAGCGAAAGACATCAAGCAAGGATATTCGACAAATCAAGGATCATTCGCATTCCTGCACAAACGCTAAGATCCATGTAAGAGATACGACGAAATTGGGCAATTTGACATTAATGAACATTACTTTAATCGAGATCTCACTTCACCTAGAATTTGATGAATTTGACCTCATTTTAAAGAAACATCTCATCTTTCCGATTATATAAAAATACCAACCCCTTGCCGAACTACTCTTCGATCAACTTAAATAAAAATATAAGCTGTTTTGCATGGAATAGATTACGGCTGTCCGCTCCAGAGGAAGGATATTGAAAAAATTAGGAATTTATAACATCTAGATTTCGTCGAAAAAGTAACGGTGTGTAGTTTGTATATTCTCTCAACTATTTATAAAATATAATCAATTACTCACCGCAGTAACTATTACAGAATCACAAAAAACGTCTGTTATGAAAGGCATTTTCACCGTACGGCTTGAAAAAAATGAGTCAAGTTAGAGACTTAAGCGGGAAAATATATTTAATTACTGAGAATTTTTTATGTATATTTTTTGCGCTATTGATATTACAATACAATTTACTTCATACTTTTTCCATACGCTGAAATTTAAAAAATTAAATTCGAATATGGTCTCCATTATGACTAGGGAAATATCTCGCCCACACTACCTTAAACTCGACTAACTGTCAGGTTCCATTTCGACGAGTTGGCCCGCGTTTAGGCGGCGCGTGGGCGGGTTCACGACGCCCTCTGGTGCAATCCCAGATGAAGCCTCGCCATTTGCCGATTGTCCAGCGATGCAATAGGACGTAGGACGGCCGTGACAGCATGACTGGAGTGATTCCATCTTTTGGCGATGTTGCGGAGCCGCACGAGGGATAATGCCACGACCTTCATTTCCGACATCGATGTCGCGAGCCGATCCGTGCGGGAGGACACTTCGAGAAAACGTGAGGATGAGGGAAGCCTGCTTTCAGACAGATTACGCGGTGGGCGATCAGCGTCCCTGTTCCGGGCCGCGAGTTTCACGCCGTGATTCCCGTTGAAAATAGTCGCAGGCGCAAGTCTACAATTCATCCTCCGATCTGGAGCTGGTAACACATCTCCTGGCACCACTTTCTAAACAATTAAAACTTTAGTTGAGATCGTCTTTATTTCCGCGAGCGAATGGGTTTCAGAAATATGTATCTTCAAGTTAAAAAGGCATAAATATCCACGAAGTAATTCTCGTTAGGTAGTGTAGCTCTTAGTAGTAGTAGTATTACTAATACTTGAATCCTTATCTGTTACCTAGTACATACTGCCTTGCATGTTTTCTACATGGTTCTTGAGTCTCTGTCCATCTGTGTAGTTGTAGAATGCATGTATATTGACGGTCCCTCTCCATTGTGATGACATCTGTAGTGTAGTGGTGCATGCTTGTGAGGCTTCACCTCGTGACAAGCATTAGCGATTTATGCTAATGCATAATTAGTCCTAGTTACACTAACTCTAGGGTATAGTGTAATGCATGTTGGTGATTACTGACCCCCTGCCACACACCCCTGAGGTGGCTTGCAGGGTATTTTGTAGATGTAGATGTAGAAGTCAATGAAATAATGCCAACGCACGGAGTGAAAAAGAAGAATGTCACACTGCACTGCTACAAGCGCCAGAAACCAAATAAAATACGCGGAAAGACGGACGACGTGAAAATAAACCATGACGAGAGACAGTAATCCACTGGTGTAGATATTTATTTCTAAGAAATCCTTACATGACTTATGCATGAAGATGCAACAGTTTAGTGAAACTAGTCGAGATAAATTTTTCTGAAACAGTGAAACGATACATCTTGCACATGGAGGAACAACTTCACAATTCTAAGTATGTTTTTGTTAGGCATGCACAATTTATACATAAATTTAATAAAAACAAAACTCAACGCGCAAAATCACCGCACGAACCAGAGCCGGTACACGTTCCACCGGCTGAAAACCACCAGACCGCGAGAAATTCGGATCCCTAAAAATAAGGCGAGTGAGCTACCGAAGAGGCCTTCCCGCACAGTTGTGGCATCATGAGGAATAAAAACTTCACGTGCAGCGCAAACGCGTCTCTGTCGGAAGGAGAGAAAAGCGGCGCCCTTTGATTCGGAAGCTACGCCTGCAAAGATGCGCTCCAGCTCGCCATCTTTCCCTGAATCCCCGCCTTCAACCGGTCCACGGATGCGAAATCACGAAATCGACCGGCGACTGCCAACTTCATCCCCGAATGCCACTCACGACACAACAAAACAACCGACTTCACTCCCGCATTCCTTTCCGAGTGTAAACAGCACGCAAATACGGAGGCAATTACGCGGAGTAATCCATCCCAAAACCCCACTTCCACTCCGGGATGTTGCGCCGCGCCTCGACATTTCTTCCGCTTCCTTCTCGGCGCCAGCAGTATACGCGAACCGCAACAGGTATTTATCAAGAGAGTAATTAAGCGCGGAAGAACAAACTCATTAACTGAAGTGGGCGTGGTGGTTGGTGGCCGGAATGCGGGCCGATAGTGCGGGGTGCGGCCGGTGATGAGGGACCGCGGGGCGGGGTGCTGCCGCCCGGTCTGTGGAGGGTAGAGGCTCCTGCACTGCTGTTTGCTTTGCGGCAGACCTTCGGCCATTCAGTTCTCCCCCCGGGAACGGTATACCCTCCGAACGGAGCCCTCGACCCTAAGGAACTTCATGCTGGAAAGGTTTCTTTCGGGGATTATAAGTCACATGAGGCATTAACTATGCAGTTTGTTTTCCTACAGATTGACGGCACAGTTTAAGCGGTCTCCGTCGTGATAATCAGACCATAATTAAGTCTACGTAAACAGCATTCAGTGCCGTGACACATTTATGCAGCTATTATGTATGTATGTATGCATACATTTCCCGTAATTAAAACATATATAAATGTTCTCATTTTAATTATTTTGTTTGCATTACAATGCATTTATTTGGTGTCTCCTTGATTTACATAAAATTCTTCTTTCTTCCACCAGGTCTTCTTTTCTCGCTTTACGATGGAATATATATAGAATTGTTTACAGTACAATATATTTCTTATTATTTTATTTATTATTATTATATTATCATATTAATTATTTATTCTTCCTTTCCCTTATTTATCATATCTATTCTCTCTTCTCCTTCATTTATAATTATTTATTTTATCCTCTACATTCAATTTATTCTTTCTCCCACCGGGTCATTCTTTTCTTAATTTACGTAAAATTTCCTCCACGTCTTCTGTTCTTTTTCTAGGCTAGTTTCCTCCTTATCTATTCATCAATTCATTCGTCTCCTTTAAGATCCCCAGTAGTACCCACCTGCCAGCGCCCGACGATGCCTCTCCTGACCGCGTGCACCACCTTGCCGGAGAGCCGGCCACCGCCGAACCTGACTCTCGGGTAGCGGCCAATGCCTTGTGCTCGTGGGACGGACGAGAGGAGTGGGGTGGAAGGAGACGTTTCCTCGTTTGAAATGGAGCACTGTACCACCTCGTGTGCGTCCACGTCATATCGGCCGGAGAGCAAGAGAGCGAGGGAGTGGAGACACAAGGGGGGGAGTAGGGATGAAGGGGGGCGACCGGAAGCCCTGATGAGGCTGCGTGGGCAATTAATAATGCCTTTTCCACTCATGTCACGGGGCTCTATCGATGTCCATTAAATCCCACGCCTCACTTCACACAAGTACACTCAGGATAGCAGGGATAGAACCGTAGAAAACACCACACCAGTTTTCAAAATTCCCCTTTTAAGGTTTAGTTGACAGGCCGTGAAAATACCCTTTCATAGGGGATATAACTGTGCACTGTGCTTGCTGAAAGCAACAACATAAAGAAATGTTAACCATTCAATTTGACCAATTAAAATTAAACTGGCTACATTTTCCAACATATCAATAGGCTAATTGTCCTATGAATAAAGATGAATGATGGTTAAATAGAATGAAGTGAAATATGACCCATGTCATAGAGGCGATTTTAAGATTTAAATACCTCGGCGGAGAGCAATGTGCGTATGAAGTATAGAATCAGGAATATTTACGGCGATGATGTCAGCAATGCTTTCTGAACTGGAAAGGTAAGCTCTCCTCATGGCGGGGGAGCAAACAATCCATATCCCAAACGGGAAACCGTAACACATGAAGATAAGAGATTTTCAGTTAAATTTGCATCGTGCCGTTTTTGGAGTGGCAATTAATCCCGACCAATGGGAAGGCACGCTAGTTGGCAATACACTGGCTCACTAAAACAGCTAATGGCTGGAGATGTATGCCGAAGGCTATTTTAACGTTTCGTGGCTGCCGATTCATTATCGACCGTATTTGGCATTCAAAATTCCAGCAAAAGTTATGTCTCGGTATTTTGGAAATAAAGAGTCACGACGATTAATAATTAAAACAACGCAGCCGCGTAATCAGACAATTTTTCCCGATATCATACACACATTACTGAATCATCGAAACTGTCACTCACAAATTCAATTCAAAGATCCAGTTCATTTCCTGCCATCTAAATTTATATCAATGGAATCCATCTAAGGAACAATCGCCGAATTCAAAGCAAGCGAGGGTCGATAAATGCAATGTTTATGATCGATTGCGTTGGCTACCGGAGCGCGCCACAGGATAACAGGAGAGAAACCTCATGCTGGATCAAACTAATTGAAGTCCTCAACTAAAATTACACGATAGTTCGAATCCGCACTTTTTTCCCTCGCTAGCATACATGGGCACACTCACGCGAAGGACATACACAAGCCAGCATTGAAAGCACAATTATAAACCTCCGTCGTCCAAGGAAATACATCTCGCACGGTAAAAAAATTCCACGGGGTCGAAGGCTGAAGAGTAGTAAGCACTTGCACCGTGGTGCTTGGTCTCGACAAATGCATCACGACCGCGAAAGGGGTCACGACTAGAGAGCGGCGGGCAAAGGACGCACGCGAAATCTCGCAAAAAATTCCCCGAGGCCAGCGGGATGGACACGGGAGCCGGGGAGAGCGTGCGATTTCCTTTGCAACTCTGACATGTAGGCGAGGACTAATGCAGAGGGAAAGGTGTTCGGGAGGGCGAGAATGTCGCCTCGAAGGAAGTGAGCACGTCGAGGATCCTTACTAAGGCTGTGCGGTATTTGAATCCCAATATCAATAGCCAGTATCTTAAAATATTGAAAATGGACCAATGCCAATAACCTGTATTGGAAAATTGAATATTGGAAAATATTGGTATATTAGAATATTGGAAATATTAAATTATTGGAAATAATGAAAAAATGAAATATTGGTATGTTCGAAAATATTGACCATGGCAATATTAACAGGTAAAATTATTTTGCTTAAAATGGTTTCCAAATGCTGCCAGTGTTAACTATGAAAAAGCCTGTTAATAAAACAAGAAAAGCAATGTTAGCTTCTTTTCCCCAGTTATTGCTACGAATAATTGTGGAAAAGGAAGTGCTGCACTGAGTGCTACTCGCACCGTCTGTTTTCAAAGATTAGGGCGCTCTCCGACCAACCTCCTCGCCGGGTTCGTACAAAAATTTAACTTTAAGGAAAGAACTTTCACACTAATCCAATATACCTCAACTATAAACTGATCAACTTTTTTTCCACTACACATATATTGACTACAGAGAACAGTTCAAATAACGATAGAAATGCGAGCCCAAGTGATATGAAAACATTTTTTGCTGTGATGACTGTTGGCGATTGATCGCGGCGATCGACACGGCACGGCCGTTGGAGTCGAATTATTCACGCCATGGCCGAAGACGCCGACTGGTTCACGACGGAGGCGCATGTACCGACATTAATCTCCACCGAACAATAAGGACTATTCGTCCACATTCACCACGCTCCTCTGACAAGGCTGAGTAAACACCTCTATCGCCATAAGGGATACTCGAAGGAAATATGCCCACAACTTCACACAGGCCGGAATTAATCACGGCATTCATCATCCTTATTCACGGACGATTCGCTTACAATAGGCTGAATCGCTAAATTTGCACTTGTTGCTGAACGTAGTGAGCTGAACTAGGCGTACGACAAGGGACCAGAGGGCCCCGAGTAAGAACGCCGTTGAAATGGACATTCTCACCGATACGTCCAATCGGTGGGATTTACAGGACGCCAGCGAAGTACCGCAGATGACACGGGGGAACGAATGGGCCACCGTGTCGGGACTCCGCACGCCTTGGAACTTGGCACGACGCGAGATGCAGATCCACCTGTCAAAAGCGGCCTTGGGACTCGCCCCTCCGTACGCGGCTAAATAAGGACAACTAATTGACGGTCCAATGACACTGAAGCATGATCAATCTCAGTGGTAGGGGAGAGGGGATGGAAATTAATAGACGTGCGATGCTACGGGAAGTGACGAAGGCGGAATGGACGGATCGACGGACTTGGGGGTCAGTCTGCAGCACGGACGGTGGAGGAGCCGGAGGGGGGGGCCACGGAGGGATCTTAAGGTAGTTTGAGTAGGTATTAGTATATCAATAAACATAGAATTTGATGAATTTGACCTCATTTTAAAGAAAAAAACTGTCATTTTTCCAATCATATAACATTATTAACCCCTTGCCGAACTAATTTTCGAGAAATTTGCCCAAAAATATAAGCTGTTTTACATGGGATGGATTACAACTGTGAAGAAGGAGAATATTGGCAAAATTAGGATCACCTAGATTTCGTCAAAAAACTAACGGTGTGTCGTTTGTACGTTTTCTCAACTATTTATAAAAAATAATCAGTTACACACCGCAGTAATTTTGACAGAATCTCAAAAAAACCTATCTTGAAGGCGATTTCGCTGCTGTTTTGAAGGGTTTTCAGCCGTACGGCGTGAAAAAATGAGTCAAGTTAGAGTCTAATGTGGTTAAATTTATTTCATTACTGAGAATTTTTGTCATATTTAACTATTTTTTTGCTCCATTAATATAACAATATTTACTTCATACTTCTAGAATAACGCTTAAATTAAAAAATAAAATTGGAATATGGTCTCCATTATGACTAGGGAACTATCTCACTCAAACTACCTTAAAAACGCAGAAATGTGGACTTTTGGCGTATTACAAGAGACAATAGTTTCAAGGCGATCATCGGGAAGGGCTTAAGAGGCATGGTATGAACTACAGCATCATGCACCGCATTAGGTATGCACCATTAATAGTAGTAGACGTGACATGAAGGAATCAGACGCAGTAAAAAGTTAATTAGCACTATGATTAATGATCATTGATGACAATTCAACATTTGAGGCTAAAATTAAATCAAGACCGACACAATCATCTCTGGAGCTATGCCTAAAATGCAGTCCGGTCACAACGAATGAACTTTTTAGCATTCGTTGAATTTTATATGCCATGAAAATAAAAAAATAAATCCATTCAATATGATTGGTTAAAAGAAGTGCTAATTTCCACAAATTAATAAAACTGTAATTAATTAACCAAGGCTTCATTATATTACAACAAAATAAGCAATGATAATGCAATGATGGTAATTAGCCCGTAATCGAAGATTATTTCTTGGTGGAACACTGCACATATTATATCCATCCATAAAGTTTAAATTCCACGAAATATCGTCCGAGTCTTCAGAAAATACTTCCATTTACACGATGAGCCCGAATAACTGCATAAACATTAGACCAGAGTTCATTTCGGTCGGAAAACAAATGTTCAATCCTAAATCCAGTATGATAGGGGAAGATGGAACCTGCCTGGCATTTAGAATTGTAGCATGTTAGATTCACTTATTAGGGTTGGATGAAGCTCCATTCCCAAATCACGACCGTGGTATCCCTGAAAAATTTGATCGGCGCCTAAAACTTCACCGGGTTTAAGGAGGTTCCGCCGCGACTGTGAGTCAAAACAAATACTAAATTCCACATTTTTTATATTTTGTCCAAAAAATCCTGCTTTCACTGATGAAATGCGTTACCCACATAAAACCAAAAGTAAAGTAGAAAAAATGAAGATTATTCCACGAATGTATTTTAAATTAGCTCTTTTTTCAGCTATAGGAGCCGACTGCAGCGCCATTTCCTACGAATTACCGCATTTTGACTTCAATTACGGCAGTAATTCCATAATAACTAAAAAAGTAAGGTGGTAAGATGCCTATATTACATTTTTATTCAATTTCTCTGGATTAGTTCCTTCATATAAATAGTTTTCCGCAAAAATGGCATTTATACTATATTGAAAAATACTATTTTTCCCCGTGTTTCTCTCATTCCCCCATTGAACACCATGTGATTTCAAGTTCAATTATAGAATAAAATAGCGTGGAAAGGCATTATTTAGTTGTTCATATCAGATAGAGGACAACTTTTTCTACAAGTAGACAGAATATGAATAAAATGACATTTTAGTCATTTTACGGTGGAACCACCTTAAGAGGTTGGTATCCGTAGGCGTCACCACGCCGTCATACCAGGAATTTACGGCAGGGAGCGCGACGCTCAATCCAGATAGTTCAACCAAGACATCCAGAGGATTTTTTCCGGAGCAGAATAAAGAATTGAGCTGCTCGAATGACGATTACATTCACCCTTCCGCGACTCACATAAGCTGACTCTCTCTTTCTTAACGGTTATCGAATTACGGGACGGGCTTTGACGACGGAAATGAGAGCGCACTCCCCCCTCCATCCTCCTGTGCAAAGCGGACTCGTTCGCCGGAGAATTGAAATTCATGAAATTACCTTCAACGAAATTTTCCAGGAAACCTAAAAAGGGGGGGGGGGAAAGAGAAACAGAGAAAGAGGAGAGGAATATAGAGGAAGAGGAAGCGAACGAGAAATTTTCCCGTGCTTGATTTCCGGCACGTATGGCAAGCGGGTGGAGCAAACATCCTCGATTAGGAACGAATTTTAATATCGGAGTGGTGCGGGGAGCGGGGACATTGTGAGAGCAGTCTCTTCATTTGCGGGGAACGACGAGGACACAATCCGCGGAACGGCAGAGCTCCGGGTATAATGTCGCCACCTCCCCCGGAGTCGCCGGGAATCTACCAGAATTGGACGAGGATTTTTGTGATCTCCCACCTCTCGGATTGAGACTATTTCCTCCCGCCTTAAGGACCGAGACTGAGCGAGTCAAAACATGTACTAACCAACTTCACCTTCTCTTTTTCACTGTTAAAAAATGTTGCTTTCACTTATGGTAGCGTTAGCAAATTATAAAGATAATTAAGGAACAAAATTAACAGATAAACAGACAAATATATTTTAAATGAACATTTATTTCGGCCATACGAGCCTAGTGCAACACAATTTTCATGGAATTAACGCTTACTGACTCAAATTATCGCTGTATTTGCTAATAACAAAAAAATATGATAATCAGAAGCATATTCTTTATAATTATTATTTGATTTCATGGGAGAATTCCTTTCTGATTAACATTTTTTCGCTTAACTGACATTCATATTGTACAGTAAAATACTGTTTTCCCCATTCTCAGCCCAATCCTGGATTGAATACCATATAATTCCAAATTAAATATGCAAGAATATAACGTTAAAAGGTGGACTTTTGTTGCTCATAGAGGACACGATTTTTTATGAGAAACCAGAATATGAGTAAGTGCATTTAAATCAGTTTGTGAAGGGACCTCCTTAAGTCGAAATAAACATAACTGACATACAAAAATATCTCTTAAAAAACTAACACTTAAGGTTAGTAGCATATAAAAAATAGACGGTAAGGAGAGGTATTCCATGGAATAATAGGGAAAGGCATCCTCATTTACAAAGTTTAAGAGCTTTATCATTTACGGCAATACTAACAAGCATAGAGAAGTATTCTTCTCCATTACCGTTTGCCGTAATTTACAATTTTGTTCTTATGGTAGTTTTCTAACAGCATCAGAGTAAACATTGCAGAGTATACATAGTATCTCTGCATTTTAGAATGCAAATTGTCGGTACATCATGATCAAATTTTAGTATTTATGTCACTCACCTAGTGATAATACACATTCAATAAGGGTAAAAATAATGTTTTAACTTCACCTCCAGGAATATGCCGGAATATACACCTTTAGTGGATTTCCTAGAATCGACTTTTCACAAGCTGGCAAACCTACCACGGATGGATTGAGTTTATGAACTTTTCCCTAATTTCCGGGGCTTGAATTATGTATCTGAAATAATTTGACGGACCGCCCAGCTTCCTAGCGAACAATGAAAGAGCTGCAAGCCATCCGTCTGTACATTCCCCTGACAAACTATAATTCTTTCACCCTCGTGCCTCTGGCCGGCCGTGCAGTCACCTCGCCGGCCCTGGATTTCCGGGCCAACCGGGCCGCTCTCCCGGCAACGAGGGGCCGGAATCGAATTGCAAAACTCCCGGTTCAACGCCCCAAGTCGCTCGCCAAAATTAGTCCACTTTATGAGCAAGTTTAATTTTTTCCAAATAAACTCTGCGATCACTGGTTCCAAAAGCACTGACAATTTGCAAATGAAACGCAACTTCGAAATTTCTCCAGTGCAAAAATGGTAGAATTAACTTGACTAAAAATGCCGCATAAAGTATTTTACTCCGAGGCGCCTGTTCTAATGGTTTGTGTGATTAACAAGCCTGGTGATTCTGTACGCAACAGAACTGTAAGCGCACGGTAAACGACATTAAAACAGCAGAATATATCACATTGACCATCAATGCAAGCATATGTATTTATTAATGATTCAAACGAATACGTACAAAAATTACAATGATATACTCTAATCTAAGAACTTATACCAATAAAATAAAACGCCAATTCGTCAACTATTAGCCATCATTGAATACATTATTTGATATGTAATGAATATAACAGTGATTCTAGCATGTAGATTACGTTTTAAACAGGATTACTTGCTCGGTAGATGAGAAAAAAGAAGGTCACCGATTCGAATCTCATCTCGAATCTGGGTGCAGTGCTGCCTCCGGCTGGTCGATCCCAAAGCAATCCCATAAAGATTAGGACCCTGATCAGATTGTGGGATACCATTTGTGTCCAGAAATCTCGAAGAGTTCACTCTGAAGGAAAAATTGCCCACCGGCGTGAAACAACGGCAGAGATTCACTCCGAATAGATCCTCCGCGCTCTCGAAGAACAGACAAGCAGCTTTGGCCTACCACAGAAGTTTTCGACTCCACAATAATGTACAACATCCTTGCTCGCGGCTGCATTATGACAGCTTTTTTCCCAGTTGCCAGCGAGGTGCTTTTCCCATACATCGTCAATCTAGCCGTGTACTTGAACCCTTTACAGCCCAACGTCGAGCCCCATAGTCTTCGACAGTGTATTCCCTTGCACAAAGTCCAACGCAGTGTCACTCGACATATTCAGTTTCTATGATATTTTTAGTTATTTAATTTAAATTGTATTAAATGCATAGAGTACGTCATGAAGTTTATAATAAAGTTTCAAAATCAAATTTTATTATACAAGAAACGACTTATAGATGTACTTTTTTAAATTAACGACCAGACGTAAATGTAGACCCCTCAGAAAAGATGTTAAGTAGTTGGCCCAAACTGCAAAACGTAAGAAAAACTAGAGCTAGGCAGCGAGATCATTGAAGGAATACTGCCTCGCGTTGCCATTAAGAGAACATCCGCTCATCCGCTATCACACTGATGGTGCTTTAGATGAGTAGTGGAGATTTGAACTCTGAAGGTGGGGTGGCGGGGTGGGGTGGGGGGGGGGGGGGCTCGCTATCGCCAGGGTTGTGAATAAGCCTCGATGTGATGCCGATCGCAGCTCCTCAGACAAGAAGGTCGAGAGTCGAACCTTTCCGTCCATGAGCGTTGAAATTGAACATAAATATAGCGCCAAGGTTAAAAATCCCCATGCCTTTCCGAGATAGTGTCTCACCCAAGGTTGAAGCCATCACGCCATTCCGGTACAGTATTGATTTCAACCTGGAAATTTTTAAGAAGAAGCGAATGATCACGGCAGGCCCTGACCCTGGCAGAGTGTTCGTAATCACGAGGGCAATTTTCTTGCGGAAGCTACACATTGAGTTGACTCGAAAGGAATAATTAGAATTCGACGGTTGACTTCTCTGACAATTGGTGCGCTCGAACCCGTCACCGATTCCGAGGAGAGGAGAATTCGACGGCGGGCAACGCCTAAGAGGATTGATGGCACCCTCAGTCGTTACCGACTGCAGAGCAAAGCGGTCGCGATGATCGATTGAGTGACCTATAAAACATCTGTGCCCTCACAAGCGCCACTTAGCCAAGCAATACAAGTTTCCCTAGTCTGCCTCCTTCGCGGCAATGTTTCGTGTTCCATGAAATCCACCGAAACAAGGTCGGTTGCGGAATTCCCACATGCTGTGGCATCCTAAGCTGGAGCAACTTCTAAGCCTCTCATTTCACTTCAACTGAATTGATGGCTCCTCATTAAATACAGATAACAAAGAAATAACCGTGCTCATTACTTCCTTGTTCTCTCAGAAATGACAGTTAAATAAAACTCGTCAGTGAGACGTCTGTGGAAAACAGCAAGTCACCAAATCCATTTGCATAAAAAAATAATATCAGTCTTAAAGTGATGTCAGCTCTTTGAGGATGACACATGGATGCATCAGTCGTGAGAAAATATAATTATTATAATCCAATGGAAAGTATTACGAGTTCAACAGAACGGTAATGTAGTTATTAAAATATTTGCAGGAAACACTGCTACTTTATGCCTCTGTCTCCTGCTCAAAGTGGGATGAGTAAGAGGAGCTTCGGTTCCCTTCAGGTATTCTCCATTAACAGATAGATCATAAAGCCTCCGACTACGAAGAACCCTGAAGGGAATTTATAGTATTTGAGACACGAAGAGGAATACCTCCGCCGGAAATGAATTAGCAATTTAAGACGAAATAACCTTGCCTCCCATCTCTCAACCGATCTATGAAATTTTCAAGACCCACAAAAGCCCGACCACGGAAAGAATAGTCAGCTTGACCTTCATGCAACATTGCTTTCTGACAAAGGAATCAAAAATACTACAAAAAAGGGAATGATTTACGCTTAATGGAGAGAATGTTAACCCTGCCTGGAAGGATATTTACATGTCAACATATCCCTTGATTTTGTGAGAAAAAAAGTTTCTTTTGAGCACCTCCGTAATACAGGATGTTTTTGAGCGTTGAATATAGGCTCCCACATACATTTCAGATCAATTGATTAACTTTTCACTTCAGATCGTCTTATCATTGAGAGAATAAATGATAAAGCAAACAACGTAAGCGACTGTGAAGTCACACATCGATTAGAATGACTCATTATTCCGACTCGAGCGTCTCACTCGTCAAGAATCAAGAGTAACCCTTCCACATCTGCATAATGATACAGCATCATAAATGCTGGGCGGCTCATCCCATCCAGCGTCAGCTCAGGAGCAGAGGAGGTCCATCAACGAAAGGGGCTAAAAAAATAAGACAACCGTTCCCCACCTGATTTGTTCGCCCTTCCATGCGCTTCGAGTCAACATCTGCAGGAAATCTTTTCATACGAGCGACCAATTCACTCCTCGGCAAACGAGAGCCACGTATTCACTCTCCCCCCACCCACAAACCCACCACCACCCTCCCCCCAAAACTCTCCCGCCAACCTTGAATCGCGAAACAAGAGAATTGAATTCCTAAATCGGCATGGACAGGCACTCCACATGCATACCTATCACGCCCATGCCCATTCTGGGCATGAAGAGTCGAAAGAGTTCTTTATTCTCGACGCCACACCGGAAAAACTGACTCCGTTTCAATGATGTTTATTTATTTGAAGTAAATCCAAAAACCTGCTTATTACATTGGATGACCAACAAACAAATAAATTAGAAGCGTTAACAAAATATAAAAACAATAACAGAAAAATGGAAAACGTACAAAATAACAGAAAAACGTGGACTGGGATTTAGTGATGAGTAAACAGGTATATTTGCTCGCGTGATTTTTAAGGAAGGGTCTGAAAGCGGAGGGTTACGAGAAGAGGTAGGGGGAGTGTGAATTCGAAGCCTGGGAGTTAAAAATTTTTGGAATTCGGTAGAATAGGGAACGCTGGGATATTGAAAGACTTAAGTTGGGGATGTTTATAAAAACAACTATTGCGTGAGGTACGAGGAGGAACATGAAGTGGAAGGAGAGGAAGAAGGTTATTGTTATGGAGAGTACCACTCCAGTTTCATCCGTCCTGCCCAATATTTGCAAACCTCCTTCGATGCTGCAACATTTATGCATTGATTCGTGCATACCCTCCTGTTCTTATACTCTCAATATTCCTCCTCTGAGTCTCTTCCACCAAATTCGCCCGTGGATTTCGTGGTTCACGCCTTCATCTCACACCATTTACTCCTCTATGAAAAATATGTAAAGTAATTCCACTCTCATCCATTCTCAGCATGGCCAAACAAACGAAGCACGCTCCTTACTCTTCTACTATGAATTTCCATAAAGTTTTTATTAATTTTCCTCCAGTTAAATGTATCCACTTTCTCTAAATAACTGATTATGTAATATATGAGCTCTAATATCATATAATTGTATTTTGTATATGTTCATAGTGGACGATGAAGACAAAGTACAACATAATACTTAATTTTTTTACTAGTTTTACCGCAGCAAAAAATTCTCAGTTGACCCATACCCACTGCAATACAAACAAAAAATTCCACAGCATGAAATAGTAAATTAAATAGTATTTCCCTTATAAGGGTTCAGGGCCGACTTCTGGGGCATAACCCACGAAATTATTTCAGGAGGGGTTGTGGGAGTATGGTGGCCTCCAACACCACCCCCCCCTCCGTTAATGTTGATCGCATTTCGGGGTCTTTTCCGGCGACGGAAGGCAGCGAAGCGTCGAAAATTGGATTCCGGGGGAAAAATTCCTTTTTGCTGAAAAATTTGCCGCACTCTCCGGCTTCACGGCAGAGGTCGGTGGATTTAGGGGGAGGAAGCACGGTGAAAGGGAGCGGACGCACATTGGCGCCTTTTAGGGGAGGACGGGGGTGCAGGAGGTGCGGGTCCTAGGCCTCGCAAACGCTCTGCGCGGCACCCGAACTCTCCCGCGGGACGAGGCGAGGGCGACGCCCCAGTTGAGTGAAAAAAAGGTCGTGAAACTACAAAAAAAAATGGTTGTTGCGTTATTTAGGCAAGTTTGACGACGAACAGGTTAAAATTCAATTTCGAAAAAATGAATCGACAATTTTGTTCCGTAATAAGTGCCTATTTCTTTTAGTTATCATAGCATCCTCACTCACCTGCGAGAAACTATTATGTTGGCATTCTTCTAATGTGGCTAGACCATTTATAAGGATGAACTAAACGTTCACTTGATTATCTAATGACAAAACTGACAACAACAAGCAAACGTAATAGATTCTACAAGTCTCAGTTAAAAAAATCGCTAATCCTTTCATTTCCATTGAAGTCCTAAATAGAATTGTCTTCAACTATGAAAATTTTGTCTACGGCTATGCTTCACCAAGCCGACAAACGAACCACAAGTGTCATTTAATTTAACAAGCAAAGCTCAACTGGCTAGGATTCTCAGCATTCTCTCATGTTTCATTGTCACCTGATAAACAAAGCCAGCATCATGAATCACATTAATCGGCTGAGCATAACGGCTAACGTAAATATGGAGGCTTCATCAAATGCACGCACGCCAAATATTTGCGCAGAGCTCCGCAAGAGACAATTAGCCAGCCACATGAATATGGAATGCTGCCAATCAAACGCGGCCATGACCGTGAAATTAATATCGATCCCGGTGATTACGGATGGTGAAAAGGCAAAGCAAAAGATTTGCGCACGGAGAGCCACAACACTCCATTCATTCCCGGCGGAACAATGCCTCCGGTAGACAGGGTGTCGCCGCGTCCACCGACCCACACCTCCAAGTCGGTCAATAGACGAGAACGCCGAGCCGTCAAAACACACTGCGCCCGAGTCCAGATGGATGGAATCGCCGCGAATCCTCCCGGCGATAATCAATCAATAATAATAATGCACAAAAAATCCCTTTGCCTCTCGTTGAATATTCCGATCCCATTTCCAAATCTCTCGAGTCTATTTACCGAAAATTGCCATGGACTTGACGAGAAAATAAATTGAAGGACATGGAATTTATCTTGGGAAAATTGTGAAAATACGCGTTTCTAATTAAGCGTTTTGATTTTCTCTGCGGCAGCTACCGAGGCTAAAAAGGCCATGGAAGAATTTCGCAATGTGACACGATTCAAACGGACTGAGAAAACAGCAACACGATATTAGGAATCGTGGTAGAAGATAAAAATACGAGGGAAATATGCTCAAGTTGATCACTAGGAAGAGATCTCTTTTAAACATACTTATTAAGCCCAACCACCAAAATGACGTACTTCTGGGGAAGTATGAGGCCAATACGTTGCGTAGTAATATCTGAAATGACGATGGCAAATGCGAAAGTGAAAATTGTTTTTTTTTCCCTCGAAACGCAACGATCTTCCAGGAAACTGTAATTGATACGAATTTTACCTTTTCCTGGAAAACCTCGAGGTTTTCCTGGAAAATAAAATATTTTCTTTTGGATGAAAGGTTTCATACAGAAATTTCTTCAAACCTCTTTGGTGTTATTAAAAAAGAAAAGATTTAGTTTTATCGAGGGTAATTCGGAAATAAAAAAACATCTTCTCTTTAATAACGTTTTGGAATATAATGCATTTCATCTTCTGGGCTTAAAATACATTCTTTATGATCTTCAGATTAAAAGTGTACATATTTTGGTACATGGTACAAAATGGTGCTATTAATTACGTGCGTAATGTATACATACTTTTTTCGAGAAACGACCCAAATATGTACACTTTGATGCTGAAGTTCACAAAGAATTTATTGCAAGCCTTGAAGATGGAATAATATTCCGAAAAGTTGGAAAAGAGTAACTGTTTTTTCATTTCTGACCTACACTCGGTAAAGCCAATTCTTTTGAATAATTGAGGTCGATATGATGAACACTTGGTTACTACAATGCTCTATAATTCCTCAACTGTGAGGCGGAATTAGCATGATTACCCTGCGTCGATGCTGAAATAGTTTTGAAAATGGGTGGGAATATTTATTAACGTTTACCAATTAATTACCGATAGCAAAGCAGATACTTTTGAGAAAACAATTAGGCATATGGGAAAAGCAAGTACTTATTGGAAACCAACTTCATTTTTTCCCTTTGGATTCCCTAGAATAATGTACGCCTTCCTTGAAATGCTTCTACGCACTCCATTCGGCATTGAACTGCGGAAGAAATGGGCACATTATAGACGGAACCCCTCGAATACCGGGAGCAGAATTTTATTTCCAGGAAATTTCCCGTCTCGTGGCGGCATCAAAAGAGCCAACTTCTCGCGGATCTTGGGCAAGAGTCAAGAGTCAAGGACGGCATTTTGAAAGCGAAGAGCTCATCGCCGCCTTCAAACTACTACTTCGCCGCCGCCTATGGAGTGCTCTTCGCCGAATCGCAAGGCAGGGTTAAGCCCGAACCCCACGAGAGAGGAAGGCGTGGGAGATGAAACAGAGACGCGAGACTGATCTATTTACGCCCACGCACTGCGCTGCGAGCCACCGCAGGGGCGTATGGAAGGGGATGTCAGGTCATTCGCCACGAAAAAGGCATCTGATGCTCCCGGGAATCACGTTGTGGCACCACGTTTTAAAAAATGATGTACACTTAATGCAGTCCGCATAATAAATTATGAAACTCGCCGACTAAAGTTCATCATCAGCAGCCGTCGATCCAAAGATTGGTTTACTGCAGCTCACCACCCTTATCTCCTTTAAGTTAGGTAAGCTAACTGCTTCATTCCCTCAGCTTGACGTCCATTATTTTTCCGATGCATTCCATTCATGATCTTCATCTGTAATTAATTCCATTCATTTCTCCTTCCAGTATTGTTTTCAATTTCGATAGGGTGGCTAAATGTGCCCAAGGATTTTTTTCTTCTACTTTTTCTGGTTTCCATCATGCCTCCCTTCTCTCCAACTCTAAGGTCATAACCTACAAAGGTAACTTATTGACGACTCAGGTTACGACTTAAGTCATTATCAAGACATGAAGAATTAAGACAGCCACTCAGAGCTAAACATCCCGTTCATCCCGTCCCAATAAATTAAAAAAATAATGTAACAATTGGTTAGAGCACATTTTGAAGATGCCGAACAACATATTACCCCAGATATTTCTAAACTGCAGACAAACTGGTAAAATATGTTGTGCAAAGATGCGATGGAAGAACCAGCTTCCAACCTGAAGCGTGACAGGCCAAACGGCTTAATCCTAGACCGTTATTGATGGTAATGATGAACTTATCGACGATTCTAATGAAATTATGTTCACAGTGGACATCATTAATGAGTGAGAAGAAAGAATGTTTGTACATACTAATCACATCTACGTGCAACGCTACGTTGCAAGTGTTCCCGAATTCGATCCATTCTATTAATTCAGTATCTATCACACTCCTCCCTCATCCTAGATCTGCTCCCGTCCTTCACTCCCTGTCGTAGTAGTAGTAGTATTTTTGTTTAACGCGCATCAACGGCTGAGGTCATTTCGCACAACTGTCTGCCACGTGTAGACAGGGGCAACAGCACTCGGACGAATCGGAGGATCACCCCTCCAAACTCGAGCCGAGCCCAACGATGCTTAACTTCGGTGACTGATCGGGAACCGGTGTTTCCATCGCGGCAGGCCGTTACCCCACTCCCTGTCTGTTTGGTTCTATTTTGCTCATATTCAGTGTTAAATGCTACTTTGTCATTCATTTATTTAATGCTGTTATTTGCTATATGTCTCCTTGTTCATTTCTTTCGGATTAATGCCGTTATTTGTCCACTGAAGTTGGCTTTGAGCTGTTTTTGGACGTGAATAAAAAATAAATAATCTTAGCTCAGCGAGAAGCTTCGCGTGAGTTCCTAGCTCCATTAACTGCGGCACATCCTCTCTAAACTCATGGCAGTTTATCCACGAAGCGCACCGCTTTCCTCGGTATCTACAAGGAAACTTGGTACCTTTTCGATTCCGTGTTTTGTAGCTTATTTCTCGTGTTATACTCATCTGCGCAGGATCCCAGATTCTCGAGGTGTACTCTTAGAGGTGACGCGTAACTGATAGTAAATATCTACGGGGAAAATTCATGGAATCGCACCTCTAATTCCCGGAAAAGTGAGTGTGGGCTGGCAGGGAGGAGGTTGGGTGGGTGAGGGGGGGGGCGCCGGGAAATCCCTCTTGGGCGCCACCCTGCCTCCCCGGTGTGTCTGACTCACCTGGTGGGCGCACGGTCGGCATGGCGACGCCACGCCCGCCAGAAACACCCGCGGCTAGGCGATTCCGGGAAGGGGAATAGGGGTCATGGGGCGCGTAAGGGTTGCCAACCCCTGGAGAGTTGACATCAGGAGTTCCCCGTTCCGCGGTTAGGAATTTTCTGGGAGATAAAGTGGCAGGCATGGTTACAACTATAGTGAAAAATATATTCATCATTGTTGAACCTCGAAAATGACAGTGTGTACGCGGAACCATGGCCGGGGCGCATTAAAAAAGAGTAAAGATTTTCCAATGAGTTTTTATCTTACCATTATGATTAGGTACTGAACAACATTAATATTCAATTCGATCAAAATTGAACTAGCTCTACCAAGGACTATAATTTTGGTGATTTAACACGGTTTCTTCAACAAAAACTTAGAAATTACCTGCGGTAGGTTTTAGAATTGTATCATGAATTAAGAAATATATCGTTATAAACCTAAATGTCGCACTTATTCTCATAATAACTTATTTTTAGAACTTCATGAGCAAGATTACGAGAGGTCAAAAGGCAGAAATGACAGTAAAATCTCGATATCGTCTCTACACAGCCGACTCTAAACTGCATTTTTTCTTTCGTCTGTTAGAAAGGATAATTTTACCTTAATAAACAAACTATGTATAATTCGTATGGCTGTTGTCCTTACTCTTCGATTGAAGGTAACCGGGGTACTGTTTTTTGTATTTTAGGCAGGTTCAGTCCCAGGTTTAACTTTTTCCCTTGAGTCATTAAATTAGACAGAATAATTCCTGTAAATGACAAAACAATTGGACATGCATCCATTGATTCCATTTTCCACATATCTTAGATCTCTTCGGCAAGTTCTGCATGTTTATTCATTTTGCATGATAGTGAATTCTGTTACATTCTCTTAGTTTGTTATGCTACTGTAATGTATAAAAACTAAACGAAACGTTCGGGGGATCATTCAGAACACCCGAGCGCATACCCCTCCCGCGTCTCTTCCAAACAAACACTGTTTCACGATCCAATTCGGTACTATCCCGGAAGATTATCGCCTAGCTGAGGACGAGAACCCTACGACCCTGGAGGCGGGAGATTATAAGAATTATCGGCGAATTCCCGGAGTCTCCCGGAGAATCCAGGAGGGTTGGCACCGCTAGGGGGGTGACTTGCGGCTAGGAAAGAGGGAGGGGTCGATGCAGCGAATGGAGAGCCATCTCCCGGCTGGTGTGGGCGGAGGAGACGGCGAAAGTGCTTTTTTCCTTCCCGGGGCGGTGGGGGGGGGGGGGTAGGTGAAGGGGGGGATAAAGGGGGGGGGGGGACGGTCGACGACGTCGAAAAGGGATTCATTACGGTTCGTCGCCGGCTTTCCTGCCGCCGACGCCGCTGCCAGACGCTCCTCCACACAATCTGGGATTTTTTTTACGAATTTTCCACGTAAATGCGCCGCTTTCCGGGAAATGTCCCGCCACTAAGGGGAACTGCCCAGTGTTTACGCCGGCATTTGACGTTCGGGTGAAAAAAAAGAAATGGGCGCAAATAAAGGCGTCTATTCTCGCTCCATTCTGACTCTCGACTCGCTTGCTTCATTGATCCGTAATGAGCGTGCCACCTGAGGTTTATTCATCCAGTACGCGAAACAAGCGAGCATTTGGCATTGGCAAGAAGCGCGAAGGGATAAATACTTAAATATTGCCTAATTGTTGTTTTAATTACATAGTGCTGGCCTAAAATAAGTTTTATAACATTATGAGTTGCCTCAACATTATACTTCTTAGTGTCTCAGGCCTGAAATATTTTTTACCTGTATCTATAAAGTTTACATCGATCATGATCAAGTACATATTTATCTCAGGTCAACGAAACCAGAAAAAAATTGCCTTCCCAAAAGGTTGGCGTACTGCACAGCCAAATTGGGTTGCCGTCAATGAATACATTTTTCTCCTCAGATCTGAACACGTCAAGAACCCTATTCTCGTTGTCAATGCACCATTCTGTTCTTAACTTTTACATAACTTCTGGTGACATATGTTCGCAAAAATTTTAACAGTTCACGTCATAGTGTGTTGTAAATAATAGCTATATTGATACTAAGCGTGATTAAAACATCACGAGATTCCAAGAAAATATCGTGTTGAGTAAATTCAACGTTACCACAGAGTATGAAATCGGAAAAGATTAAAGGAGAGCATTTACACAACGAGCACCAGTAAATGTGAAGAGTGCTCCATTATTCAAAATAAAACGACTTCATATGTGACACGAAGTCAAATACGATTATCAGATCTACATAAAGTACATGGGACGGCACGTTACTCCGAAAGCTTCCCACGCGGATATGTCGCTGACAGAATCCAATTCATATAATCAATTGTGTAAATGTAAGAAAGTATCCGCCCTTGAGTGGCTTCTCGCCATTCTCCTTTGTCAAGCACGGAATGGAAGACGTTGGCTCTTACCTGAGCGAAGGGCACGCCTTTCTATGCCGCAGCCCAAACCCCATAAGCTAGTCTTGTTTAGCTACAGAGTTCATACGAAAGAATGAATTATGTATCAAGGTGACGTATGCCAAGTGTCCCTGGGGGAATAATGATCACAAGAGGGTTTGAACTGTCTCGCCGAATGCAGTTTGAGCGTGCCCTTCGCACAATACGGTGAAATATGACTACGAATCTCGAGTATTAGTCCGAAATGGTAAGTAAACAGGCACACTTATTTTCCTTTCCTACATCGCTCGTGATACACAACAACAGCATGCCGAACACTGATTCCAGAACGAAGATATACATTATTAATTTTTTCCTTAATCATGAGGGATTTTTAAAGAGGAAAAGAACTTTACCTTCGGCTAGTGACGAATACTATTCCCAAACATCATCTTCTACGAAAGTCTATTCAATGTTGGGTACGATTTTTAGGTGAAATTAAGTCGAGCGCAATCTAAGATCTTACCCTGGATAAATTAGGCAACATTGTTTATGATCATAAGTTGACACTGCAGGAATTAGTCAACCTCCGAGAGTTGAATGGATTAATTAGAGCAAACGATATGATTTCTTCATTAACTCCACGATGTGCTAACAAAATTACCGAAGTAAAACAAAATCTAAAAAAGAATACTTAAAATTAATCATCACAAAGGTAATTACAGGAATTAGAACCACCAATAAGAAAGGCAATCACGGAGTGTATACTTGTAATGGATGGGGAATCGACAGCCTGATTATTACTGCTTAAGAACAGGAGGAAATAGCAAAGAAGAAATATTAACAATATCTGTGGAAGCTTCTCCCTCACGTTTATGCTAGAGTACTTTTCGTCGGGTGTTCCACGAGAGTGAGACACATAATGCTTAAATAGTACGATTTTGATAACTTATACCACGAATGAGAGCGGATAATATTGCGAGCATATTTTTTGGCAGTACAAGGAGCCTCTTTCACGTCGATTACTACTACTTCTTTTGACACATGCCGAATGAGATTAGCAAGATAAATATGCACGGATACAGTACAAGTTGTAGTCATCGCACAAATGTGAAAGTTGTAGGTAAGCCAATGGAAATGTGCCGCGGCCCTTAAAACCTCGTGATCTCGAAGAATTTAGGTTCCTTGTCAGACGTGCACTGTCCATCAGACACGGCTGAGGATTTCCTTGGAAACCAAGCACTCGGCAACGCTTTCGCTAGACACCTCCTGCTTGCACCGCCGTGAACCGACACCTTTGAGATATTCAGTTTCCTCCGCGTGGCCGCAAGCACCAAGCGCGGTGAATGCTGGGAAATGTGATCCTCACGGAAGGCATCGACCTAACAAAGGCAACAAAAGCGCCCAGCGCTCAGAGAATGAAAGAGACTTTGAAACTCGCTTGAGTACGAAATCTTATGGTAAGCGCGAACTTCTTTTCCCCTCCAAGATTCCGATGTCCTGGAATCTGAATTAAAATCCCCACCGATGGATGTGCTATACACGAATCATTTCAGAGACGGCCACATAAGATTTCCACAACTGTCGTCCCAGTCCTAGAAGACAACTGAAATGATTCCTGGCGAAGAGAACTGGGAAGAATTACGATGCACAGCCAGTGTTACGTCTCCCTGTCTCATGGGTATCGGATTCTTGGACGTTAGAATCGATAGACGAAGCGACGGGAAGCGCTTGGCAACTAGCAGCTTGGAAAATATATCCAAGAAAAGTATTCTTTACGCACTGTAACCACGGATTCCTATTCTCGATAGCGTAGTTACGCTGTGCGCTCTTTAAAATGAGTGACAATCGCTACGCGACCCTCTCCTGAGATGTGCCGCTGTGTTAGCCTGAGCAAATCTCCACTCTGCGATAGATTAAGAGACAAACGAAGGAGAGATGTCTGAACGAAATTAGATAGGCAGAAAACGGAAGCTGGAAAGCAAACCAGATGGCTTAGGAAGATAAACTGATAATCAGCTCACACTTAAGGGCGTCAATGAGAGATAGAGTAAGGCTCATGTTGAACTTTCTTTTCTAGCCTGAATAACACGAATACATACATCGCCTATTAGTGATAAGGAAAAACTTTTCCAAAATCGTGCATTATCTTTCGACAAAATGGTATAACATAAATCTCGCCGTATGACTTTAATATAAACATTTTTTGACAATCCAAAAATACTCAAGCAAATTTCGAACTGGAATTTCACAAAAACAACCATTCTTCTAAATGCGCACTATCGATGCATCTCAGTTAGAAACCCAGTCTATGCGAACGATTTTCACCACTGTAAAATCCACGTCATTCCGGACACTTTCCCAAAGAATTTCCCAGCTGAGTTTCGCCGCAGATCCCTAAGCTCTACGAAGCCCTGGCTTTTTTCCCCAAAAACCACCAGGATATTTTTTGTACCCGCAGCGTACGGGGCGAACACGAGGGGGAAGCGAGCAAGCAGCGCGCCGCGGTGGCATCCCGGGTGCGGCTATCCGGGAGCGTAGGGCCGCGCGAGGACCTGCTCGCACGGATTTCAATTGAACTGCCGCTCCCTTTGACACGACCGACCGACCAGCCAAAGCCCAGTCCCGGCATCACCACGCAGTCGCCCGTGGTGCCGTGAAGAGTGGTGACGCGGAGGGCCGACACAGCCCTCGTCGAAGGGAGCGGAGGCCGATGGCCACAGCACGCCGCATTGGGCTGCTTTGAGGCCAAAGGACAAAGGGAACAGCAACACGGCCAGGGGAAGGACGCGGACGACAAAAAAGGGGGAAACGTGAACGAAAAAAAATACTCGATCAGTCGGGCGTTGTTGAACCACCGAGTGAAAAATTTTAATCTCGGGAGGGTTTTCTGAGCCAAGCACGGCCGATTTCACATCACCTGGAGGCGGGGTGCAGAGGGAGGGAAGGGGTCCCAGAAAGGGTCGAGAGCTTAGAGGGGTGCCAGCTCACTCGTCGCATGACCCTGCCCGAAATAAAGTAAGCCGGCCGATGGTCCTCTTGGACGGGCAGTGCCAAACACGGCACGCGGGGAGGGCGGGTGCCGTGTGCACACGGCGCGGCAAATCGATGGCGGAGAGGGGCGCGGGACTCGCTCCGCTGGCACCGCACCCCCGTCCCGCCGCGCCGCCCTTTGCCCCCAGGGGCAGGGCGGTGCGCCCACCTGCCCTATTTGCCCCCAGCAAGAGAAGCCTTTTGATCACACTGCCCCCGCAAACGAGAGTGAACCATGCGACGACATATCGACGCCAATATATCGATATTTTTTTCATCTTGACCATGAATATTTGCGAGATCAAGGTGGGCATACATGCCAAAACACACATGTAAGTTGCAGATATAGTAGTAAACTTGAAATTCGCTTGAAGGTAGCTTTTCTATTTATAGGCACGGACTTCTATGGTTGTAGGCGTCGACAGGGGTAGCATTCGGTACATGACTGACCACGGTTCGCTTTTCCACGGAAAATAAACAGGCTTCTATTAGGCTTACAAATGACATTTCGATTTTGCGATAATATCGCATAAAATTCGGCAAAATTCTTATAATATGCCTGCAAGAGGGAATGACAAAACTATACAGCCAATCAATTGGCAGGAGGATAAGGACTTGTGCCTGTTCTGGTGTTGAATAATAAGGAGTGGACTGATGTTAAACCTTATAACACTTTCTGGATGCATATTTATATTTAAATTATGCAATTTTATTAATTCCAGGAGTGCCTTTGGGGCTCGGGGAACGTAGTTTCATTGTCGAATTTAGGCAATATTCAAAATGGCCATATTCACTGTTTACTTCCGTGAATCTTATTTTTGCTATTAAGTTGTAAGTAACGGGTGTGCGTTGAACGATGCCTTGAAAGTAGCGAGACACATGGATACATCGCTACACTCGCTACTTACGCCGAAGTCAACTTCCATGCGTAAAGCCACCTAAAGTCGACTCAAGTCCACCTCTTGGCAGCTGCTAGACGCTGTAACTGTGTCTAAAGACGATGATACGGCAAAGGATTCTCGAAGTTCTACACCGGTTCGTGCCAACGGTGCCAAATGGAGCAAATCAGATTGCTGGCCGTGACTCCGCTGACGAGCGAAAGAGCTCTCTATTTGCGATTAGTTCGAGCGGGGGTGGATTTCGTCCGACCACGCCCTCGAATGATCCGACATCGACTCTCGAACGGAAGCAAGCATTTAAACCCACGAGTGGGATTCAAGATACGGCTGACATCGACTTACACGGCAATGTGTACACAAAAACATACTATTTAGGTAAATGATTACCATATACATCAACATGGAAAATAATTTTAATGGTTGAAGGCGTAACTTAGTGTAATCTTGTCACCGACATGATTAAAAAATATATCTTAGTATATTCCACTAAAAATTGGATTATTACCGACCCAGGTTTCGACTGCACAGCAATCTTCATAATGATTGCTGTGCAATTGAAACCTGGGTCGGTAATGAACCAATTTTTGAGTGGAATATACTAATATATGTTTTTTCATCATGTCGAATATGGAAAATATTTTCGATAGTCATCGTCGACATAATTAAACTGGCATTAATAGATATAGATAGCGTAAAATACAAGCAATACGCTCCATATTTCCCTATGCTTTCGATCAATAGCGTCACATCTCTATATCGTCGCTAACTCGAAAATCTATCTCATCGAGGACCGACATCGTATATCAAGTTTCGCGGAGCCCAGTCTCTGCCCACCCTCCACCCCAAGTCTACCAGACGAACGAAGGACAACCAAATATGGGCGCGCGTTCTTCGGCCGGGGTACTTTTTCGTCTCCGTAAAAGGGAAGATCGCTCATCCCTCCGACCGGGCGGACAAAAGGAACCTCGAACTTTCCGCGCTGGAACAATGCGAGCCTCGTGCGTATGAACGATTCCGGCCCTTGTTCGCCGTCGCGGCCCTCGAACAACGCCGCGGCAGAGCACAGAGAGCCATAAAACTAAAGGGCGGGAGGGCGAAAGAAGAGGCCGCTTCATCCTCCAAGAGATGCAGATTTTTCTCATCCGCGAAGCTATAAATATGTACACACTATACAATCATCGTTACTTTGACTCACCTTGAATGGTCTGCAAAGCACTCGAATAAAGAAATCCACCGGAGTTAACTGAATTAACGACCCCAGAGATAGAATATTCATTTTTTTATTGACCGGTGAATCAGAATAAATGTGGTTCACCACAGAATATTTAAAAATTAACTATTTTCAGGTGGGATGTCCCCAATCTAAAGGAAAACATTGACCATTTTTGATGCTTGAAAACGTGATACGAAAGTTAGAATTCCGAATGTAGAAGTATGAGTCGTTACTGTGCCCACACACGTCTCGGTTGTGTTAATTTGGAGATAATTTCCACAAAATGACGCTCCCATTCACCCACAACCAATCACTCAGTCGCAGGGAATTTCAAGAACCAATAATGTGAGGATATTAATTTCTAATTATTTTTAAGCTAGTGAATAACACCACTCAATGCAAGAACAAGAGTCTCTACCACAAACTTGGTACACTCGGTAAGGCCATGGAATCGGGAAAAAAAGGTTTAGAAATGACAAATTTTTTAATGCAGCCTCTGGAATTAAAATGGAATTTGGAAATACTATATTTATCAGTTTTTCCTACACTACACCGTGCTCCATCTCCCGCGCGCGGGGATTGCGGAGCGATAGTGGCGCCCCGATCGAGCGTGAACAACAAAACAGAACACGCATGATCAGAATCGAATGGGAGCGTCACGCCGTTGCAAAATAGGAATCGTCCGTCGCGATCGCGCGCAAAGACACGACGACACCCCCAAGACTTCCGGCACGACGAAGACAAGGAAGGTGGATGATGGACAAAAAGAAAATTATGGGCAAAAGAGCGACGAATGGCGAACGCGTTAGCGGCCGCTCATCGAAGTGGAGCGTAAAACAAAGACGAAACGCCAGGTGCACCTCGCACGATACGACGTGATTGGGATCGGTTGTGCAATGGATGAGCGGATGCGCTCTCCCGAACGGTGAACTATCAACTGTCGATCATTCCCCGTCACCGCGCTTCGCCGTGCTTCGCCGTGCTTCGCCACCGGCGGTCGTGCAATCAACCGCCGCCGGCCGGAGAGCGGAGCCGACGGCGAAATCGGTCACGGGAAGGCACGATGACACGTTCGGTATTCACAGATATCAGTGGCACACGCTACCCAGTGAGTGAGGGGGTCAGAGGCACCTATGTCTCCCTCTGCCCATTCCTGCCTACGCTTTCACATCCTTGACACCATAGGATGCACAACCGAGCGCCACCAAGTTCCGCAAAAATTTAAGCATGTTAATTTCATTTATTTTTAAACCACTATTTACAATCCAGAAAAACAGCAAAAATTAAGACTCCTCCAGAGATGGGAAACTTATCTTGAAACATTGACGGTTCAAATCACCGGTGAACGCAGAAATTAATTCGGAAACATAAATATCAACTGGAAACATTGTCTACTCATGTATGAACAAAATTTGAAACGGCGAAACTTAAATAATATTTATATCAGTTGTAACGGGTTGATGCCGAGTGCTGAGGAAACGAAAAATTTTAAATAATGAATCGCATAAAAAAACGATAAAACATCGAAAAAATATAAAAAGGACGTAAAAACTTAGAATGTACACTAAACCACTGACAATCGATGTTTCAAGACCTTCAACCGTCGATATGCACCTCCACAAGCTACTCTAGATCTGATAGCAGATGGAGCGAGATAGGATCTGACCCCGAGCCCTTCCCAAAAATGCGTCCGCAAAGCTTTGAAATTCGTTCCCCCAGCGAAGCCGGACCTCCTCCCATTAGCCATAAACATTTCCCCGTATAACACGGATGACGCCGAGCACGGACGGATGTGGGCGGGCAGCAAAAAACTGAAGGAAAACACGAACACGCCCCACGCTACGGGTTACGACATCAGAAACTCACAGTATTTGTCCTTCCCCTTCACCCTCCCCCCACGGGCCAATGGGAATCCGCTGCTACGGCACGCGTCCATCGGCGAAAGCGCGGAGTCCTCACAATAAGGAATGTCTGACTGTGTTGATATTTTATGAAAAAAGGAGATGTGACATGTTTGTTATCGTGGAATATTGTGTTACTATTGACTTTGTTGTGTTGCTCTTTGCTTCGAGTGGCTTTTGGTTGTTGCAGCTGATAAATGTCAAACATGTTCATGTAATTTGAGAGACAATAAATCTTGCTAAGTTGCACAGGAAAGTGTTATCAATAAACGAGAATCATAACAGGGTGCAGTGAGGATGCAAATCTTTTCTCGGCCCGAAACTATTATCTTTTGTGCGCATGTTCCACGATCCTTGCCGTCTTAAAACTAAATCCAAGAACCTTATAAGAGGACGTTTATCTCCTACTTCGATCGTGTTATCAACGGCCGCGAAAGAAATCAAGTTCCAACTAGAGGGGCTGCAATCGCGTGGTAGGCCAAGAATTTCTAGTCTTAAAATGATTGTGTTAAATGGCTGTTGCGGGGGAGTCGTTCCGAATGGAGAGAGGGGTAACCTCAAAGGCAACCTGTCATGGCGAAATGCGCAACACTAGGCGCGAATAGAAAAGGATATGAAATATTACTGAACAATTTGCATAATTTTACATTCAGAAGTGTATAAAAATATTGAAACAATTGTAAAATGAGTTAAATTGCAATTAATTATTCCACAGGGTTGAAATACATAAGTAACGTAAGGTAATAATGATGATGTGCGTCGAAAATAGTATTCATTAATCATACAAATGTTAAAAGCGTTCAAAAAGAGACCTCGAAGGCGACTTTGTTATCCATCCATATAAAAAAACATCAATACATATAAACATAATAACTATATAAACGTAATAACCTAAGGTCATTATGTTTAGTAAGAATTTTTTCTATAATTACTCCAATGCAATATAGGGTAACCTAGAGGACAACCTCAGTTTCGAAATTTTTATCATTCGGGATGTAAACAAAACATTGTGTAATTTCATATTGCATGCTTAATAGAGTATCCTAAGGTTATTATGTTTATATAATTCACAATACGAGCATAAAATTTGGAACATTTCCTATAATAATTCCAATTCAACATAGGGTAACCTATAGGACAACCTCAATTTCGAAATTTTTATCATTAGGAATGTAAAGAAACCATTATGTTATTTCATATTGCATGTTTAATAGAGAAACCTAAGGTTATTATGTTTATATAATTCACAATACGAGCATAAAATTTGGAACATTTCCTATAATTATTCCAATTCAACATAGGGTAACCTATAGGACAACCTCAGTTTCGAAATTTTTATTATTCGGGATGTAAACAAAACATTATGTTATTTCACATGCCTGCTTTAGGGAGTATCTTAAGGTTATTATGTTTATATAATTCACAATACGAGCACAAAATTTGGAACATTTCCTATAATTATTCCAATTCAACATAGGGTAACCTATAGGACAACCTCAGTTTCGAAATTTTTGTTATTCGCAATGTAAACAAAATATTGTGTTATTTCACATTACATGCTTTAGGGAGTATCTTAAGGTTATTATGTTTATATAATTTACAATACAAGCACAAAATTTGGAACATTTCCTATAATTATTCTAATTCAACATAGGGTAACCTATAGGACAACCTCAGTTTCGAAATTTTTATTATTCGCAATGTAAACAAAATATTGTGTTATTTCACATTACATGCTTTAGGGAGTATCTTAAGGTTATTATGTTTATATAATTCACAATACGAGCACAAAATTTGGAACATTTCCTATAATTATTCCAATTCAACATAGGGTAACCTATAGGACAACCTCAGTTTCGAAATTTTTGTTATTCGCAATGTAAACAAAATATTGTGTTATTTCACATTACATGCTTTAGGGAGTATCTTAAGGTTATTATGTTTATATAATTCACAATACGAGCATAAAATTTGGAACATTTCCTATAATTATTCTAATTCAACATAGGGTAACCTATAGGACAACCTCAGTTTCGAAATTTTTATTATTCGCAATGTAAACAAAATATTGTGTTATTTCACATTACATGCTTTAGGGAGTATCTTAAGGTTATTATGTTTATATAATTCACAATACGAGCACAAAATTTGGAACATTTCCTATAATTATTCCAATTCAACATAGGGTAACCTATAGGACAACCTCAGTTTCGAAATTTTTATTATTCGCAATGTAAACAAAATATTGTGTTATTTCACATTACATGCTTTAGGGAGTATCTTAAGGTTATTATGTTTATATAATTTACAATACAAGCACAAAATTTGGAACATTTCCTATAATTATTCTAATTCAACATAGGGTAACCTATAGGACAACCTCAGTTTCGAAATTTTTATTATTCGCAATGTAAACAAAATATTGTGTTATTTCACATTACATGCTTTAGGGAGTATCTTAAGGTTATTATGTTTATATAATTCACAATACGAGCACAAAATTTGGAACATTTCCTATAATTATTCCAATTCAACATAGGGTAACCTATAGGACAACCTCATTTTCGAAATTTTTGATATTCGCAATGTAAACAAAATATTGTGTTATTTCACATTACATGCTTTAGGGAGTATCTTAAGGTTATTATGTTTATATAATTCACAATACGAGCACAAAATTTGGAACATTTCCTATAATTATTCCAATTCAACATAGGGTAACCTATAGGACAACCTCAGTTTCGAAATTTTTGTTATTCGCAATGTAAACAAAATATTGTGTTATTTCACATTACATGCTTTAGGGAGTATCTTAAGGTTATTATGTTTATATAATTTACAATACAAGCACAAAATTTGGAACATTTCCTATAATTATTCCAATTCAACATAGGGTAACCTATAGGACAACCTCAGTTTCGAAATTTTTATTATTCGGGATGTAAACAAAACATTATGTTATTTCACATGCCTGCTTTAGGGAGTATCTTAAGGTTATTATGTTTATATAATTCACAATACGAGCACAAAATTTGGAACATTTCCTATAATTATTCCAATTCAACATAGGGTAACCTATAGGACAACCTCAGTTTCGAAATTTTTGTTATTCGCAATGTAAACAAAATATTGTGTTATTTCACATTACATGCTTTAGGGAGTATCTTAAGGTTATTATGTTTATATAATTTACAATACAAGCACAAAATTTGGAACATTTCCTATAATTATTCCAATTCAACATAGGGTAACCTATAGGACAACCTCAGTTTCGAAATTTTTATTATTCGGGATGTAAACAAAACATTATGTTATTTCACATGCCTGCTTTAGGGAGTATCTTAAGGGAGTATCTTAGGGAGTATCTTAAGAATAATTTCTGGGGTTACTTTTCCACTTTTTAAAGGCCTTGTCTCTTTCTAATATTAATTTATAGATATATTTATTCATCCACTTACTTTCTTTTGACCTTTAGGTTTGAAGATTAATTTTGATTTGTCATAAATATCATTATGAGTATTAAACAAAGTTTTACAAACTTAGTGTTAGGATCATTTTTCTCTACTACAGTGCTCCATTTATAAACAGATCCACCTTACTATTGTCCCCGTTTACTCAATTCCCCCGTTACTATTATTTTTTGAATCAGCTGTTTGGCCATAACTTGTTTTTCTCTTTCGGTCTCAGAAGGACACTCCAATTAAGTAGTGATCTGATAATTGATGTTTTATAATAAAACCATGAACTAAGTTACAATGACCATTAAAAAGTATATGATGTATACATGATTGAATCACATATCCTTCTTTGATTTCTTCTCTTATATATGTATTAATTAATGACATGTACCCATGTGCCAACAGAAGTTCTTTATATTTTAAAGTATTTCTACAGTGCTTATTTTTAAGGTTTATGTCACCTAGTAGTACTAGTACACTGAACTTCTTGGTCAGGAGGCCTATACATAGCAATTATTCCTATAGTTTTACCTTTTATATTTAAGTTCCCTACAATTGGTTCAGGTTTCAACATCTTCAAGTTTTCAACGGTGAACTTAAACTCTTGTTTTATGTATAGTAGTATTATAGTTTTATGTACTCCACCTCTTCTGCCTTCTCTTAATGAGGAGTAGACATTAATACCCTTTATTTTGTATGAGGAGATTTCATCAGCTGTCATAATGAGGGAATTGCATATTATACCTAGTTTGTGGGTGTCAAGGCCTGGTTGATTTGACATGGATTGACCCAATAGAAAAAGTTTTGAAAAATTCCTTAGCCCCTAATGTATGTACCATACTCATACAGACCACAATACCTTCAAAGAAACTTTTTATATAACATATGGAGAAATTCTTGCAGGCTGAAAGGGTCGGTGTAAAAATGAGAGACATGTATTTAGATTTACCCTTAATTTATTGATCAAAAGACATTTCTGTGGAGTAATGGATTTACACTTAAAGAGGGATTTTCAATGTATAAATGTATATTAATAAATTGGTATGTCTTCATTTTAAATGTTATTTACAAACACAGTTACATCTATTGTCATGGGATTAAGATATGCCCCTCAGTTTCTTCTGATGAAATGCCAGCAATGATGAAGTTGCTGTGGCTATAAAATTTCTTACAAACACCACCACTTTCTTTCCTGTAATGGTAGCAATGAAGAAAAAGAGTAGCCACAACAGTGGCTTTGTCAATGTTGATGCTGGTACATTACGGCAATGTTGATGCTGCTATCACATCTTAAAAGCCCTGAAATACAGAAATTTGGTGAAAGTACACACTTCTCATGGTATATCAATTATTCGATCAATATTCAATAAACTCAATTTAAAGATGACAGTTAAATTTGTTTAGGTATATGATACCAGCTTTTAGAATTTTCATTTTTGGAAATAGTTACATATCTAACTGCTTAGAAGAAATATGCACAAATTAAATAAATACACAGCCAAGATAATAATTGCAGCACCATCCAGATAGTGTGCTATAGTGTGCTCAGAGAAAGAAAAAACCAGAAGAACTAAGAAGAAGTGACAATGGTGTAGTAAACAGTTACAAGGAAAATTGTTATAAATAGCATTTTTATAAAATTGATAAAATTAACAACTTATATAAACACATGTATAGAATAGCAATACTCATGAAAACAACAATAAATATGAACAAATAGTGTGGGAATTAAGGTATACTTTACAAGAAATTGTAAATAGCAAGAGAAAGTGCAGAAGAGGAGATCAAGACAAAATAATAAGTATAACAAAAAGAGTGAAATCAACAAGGAACATTTTTAAAAATAGAAATTCTATAAAATCGATAAACTTAACAACAAGTAAATATATTTAAAATAAAACAACATTATAACAATAAACATGAAAAATCAGCAATGAAAAGAAAGTATTTACAAAAAATGAGAAGAAAACAACAGGGAAGAAGAAGAAATTAAGACAGTCAATATAACAAGACATCATGAAATAAAGACAATCATTGTGTTAACTACTTAAATCCTGTGATCATGTCATACATATACTTCCTATATCTGTTTGGATCAAATGACTCTGCCGTCGACTGCCCTAATATTACTCTTTCAGCATACCAAGAAACAAACACTCCACAATTATGACCATCTTGTTGCTTTGAATGCTCTGGTCGTAAGACTTTCCAATCATTTTCATTACCTCCAAATTTGGCCTTTAACACTGTAATCCATCTATGTATTGCATAAGATTTGCTGGGATTTATAGCATCTGCTGCAGGGTCATAGAAATATACTTTTCTATCGTGTGGCCACGCAACAATAAGCATCCAGTGGGAATTGGAGATATTCAAAGGAATAATAACCTTTGTTACACAAGAGTCTACCCTGTCAAAGATAGTCATTGGCCTATCAAGAGGAATTGTCCCTGTCACATATTGGGAAATCACTGGATCTACTGTTACAACTGAGGGAACACAGACTGAAATCCTCCATAAAAAAGCTGCAATGACAGTGTCATACAGCCAACCTCTTTGAAAATCTGGAATGACTGCCTTTATTCTACGAACTTCCTCCTGTGGTATATTAAAATCCAAGGATTTTAGTTCAAAAGCTTTTAGCGAGAATGAGCCAGCCTTGCAAACTTCCATGCGCGGATTTCCATCATATGCCATCTGGGCAGTGAAACAGCCCTCTTCTTTGGCTAAAAGTGCCATCCTGATTTCTCTTCTTCTGGCAGTGCCTGGTATTTTAAAGATATTATTTGCCAGTCGTCGGGTTTTACTCAGGGGCTTTAATTGTATTTGAGGGCTGAACTTTGCATTAGGAGGTATATCTTCTGCTTTCATTGCTGTTGGAATGAAGTTGCCTTTGTTATATTCAATTGCACCTTCACACTTCTCAGCAAGTAGCTTTAACGATTTGTACAGATATGGATGTAATACAGGTGAGCACTGCTGGCTTAAGATCTTTAATTTATCCAGAAGCTGAGTAATTAAATGAATTTTTTGCACATTAGACTGTTCGACATGGCAATCCTCGGATGTAGCGGCACACCTAAACAGTTTCTTGGGAGAAACATTTTGGTTTGACTCGGGAGTAGGCACAGGTGTTGGCCGCTTTTGGACAACAAATGAATGGACCTTGTGGACATGCTTGCAAAGAGTGTAGTTGTTAGGACAAGAGCACTTATACATATGGCAACAAAGGTCCCAACAAGATAACTCATTACACTTTATAAAACACAAATGAGGGAGGAGGCACTCTTGCGATATATTTGTTACTATGTAAGCTGCAGATGGGTCTGATTGTGATCTAACATGCCAAACATTTTCTTCAGATGTGGGTACAATATCTTTATCAGAGATTCTAAGCCCTTTTATATGGTCACTGGTATGGCGACCTTGAAATCCCAATGGTGGCATCTTAGTCATTCTTTTGTATGTTAGTCCCAAATGAATAGTCTTATGAATTGTAAGCAGCACCTGAATTAAATCATCTAGACGCCGATTCACTTTCCTATTTAGATAATGGCTCTTCAATTTATTATGATATGTCTCAACAAACATATTAGTGTCAGTATTGGCATGGGGAAAATTTCGATAGCACATAGCCCACTTCTCTTTCTTGTTGCAGTAATAATCTTTGAAATATTTTATGAATGCACTAGCTGAATCCGTATATTTGGCCAAGAATGATGTTAGCATGACATTAAAGGTATTATCATTTTTTTCCTCAATTAAAGTTTCCAAACCTTCATTAATTTCTATTATAAGGTCCTTGTTTTTAATTTTCTGCTGTAGATTTTTATGCCAGTTCCTTTTTACATGCCACAAACAAAGTAAATGCTTAGTTTTATCACCAAACACATTTCTCACAGCATTACCAAGAGCTTCATCACCATCTGTCATGACAGCATTTACATGCAAATCAGGAGACCTTCTCATGATGCTTTGCAATAAGTAAGTTAGTGTCTCCTCATCTAAATGACTTGTTATAAAATGAGCTACAGGGTACCCAACACCATACTCATCTGGGACTATAAGGTTCAACAAATGAAACTTGTATTGGTTAGTGCCATGAGTGGAGTCAATGCATAATATCCTGCCACAGCCTACTACCATTTCTTCTAACTGAAGCCTCTGCTGAATACCCAAAACAAAAAGATCAGTTGCATGGGGCAAATCATCTAGACCTTTATCACCAACAACCGTTCCTGAACCCAGGGGTTTATAAACCAAAATAGAATCCTTGGATTCAGCTAGCATTCCATTTACTATTAAATGAACAGCAATGGCATCATCATCACTAAAGTGCTTTTTTAAGCTTAGTTCATACTTCATTTTGTTTATTTGTGTGGAAGTTATGAAATGTTCTTTAAGGGGTAGCACATCACTAAAATTGAGATTATCAGGTTGAAAACACTCTTGAATTTTATGTGCTGGTACATTTTTCTCTAAAAGGGAATTAATTTGAAATTTAGTACTACTGTCCCAGCGATAAAATTTGACATTCTTAAACGCATGCTCATGGTTGTGTGAATTCACATACTTAACTGATACACCAGCTTCATTAACTTTGACCAACATCCGAGCTATGCAGTCACTGTTAGGCATGCGACCAAATTTCCTCCTTCTATTAGTTTTATTGACAACTTTGGCATTCTTGTGGTGGTTGTTAAATTTACAGATGTAGTAAAGGAATTTATTACCACGAATTACACGCTCACCATTGTGTTTTACCAAGGACATGTTATTAAGCCGACAGTGATTACTCTTCCAAGCATTGAATTCAGACACATCTTTGAACTCATATTCTTCCACACAAATATCCTCATGATGTGAACTTTGCAAATGACTGATCATAACCGAGTGGCTTTGAAATTTAATACTGCAGTGGTGGTGGGGGCATAATACATACTGGCTTGTTGCATTGCAATTTCTCCTATGCCTGCTGTAAGTGTGTTTATTTGAATACGACACCTGGCATATGGGGCACACTCTTGGATACGATATAACATCTTTGTTTTCAATCTTTGCACAACTTACTTTATGGCGACAAAAGGAAGATTTAGTGGCATAAACATTATTGCAGGTGTCACACTTTCGAGGATAAATAGACTGCTTTATAGCAACTTCCTCTAATGAACCACCATTCTGAAATTTAGCAGCTAACTTGCCCAAAGACAGAGAGCTGCGTACCCTTGAATCTACCTGCACACATTCTTTGGCAGTTGGACAAGTAATTTTATCCCTGTAGGTGGTAGGTACGTAAGGTTTGACGGGCAGTGGTGACGGGAGGCAGAATGTAGAAGATAGTTGGCACTTCTTAGTGCTAGGATGGGGTATTACAGCATATAAAGGTGGGTCTGCTCTCAGTCTATGCTGACGTTCGTCATCTTTCTCTTTTTGGAGCTTTGATTTGCAACCTGATGGTGCAGAAAAAGTTTTCAGGGAAGGAGAAAATGTTGTAGCATTGAATATCTTGGTATACGAGATTTTGTTATTGAATTTTGATCCTTGAAGAATGTGAGAAGGCTTTTCATCAGATCCATTCAAAGAGGACAGAGCAGACATCCGATTAGAAAGAGGAATGTGGAAAGATGCATCCATACTCATTGAAACTTTAGGATTCTTTTGGCAGCGGCGCTTGCCTCTACTTACCACAGTGAGAAAGTCACTGGGGGAAGATGAGTGATCAGGGGAAGAAGAGTGATCGGGGAAAGATGCAGATGATACACTTTTAGGATTCTGATAAGTTAAAACTGATATACCATTAGCTTCATTCAAGACAGGAGAATGAAGACTAGTGGAAGGCAGAGGATTTGAATTTTGTATATCAGGAGAATAAAAGTATAGGTTTGAAAGAAGGGCATCACGGTATGGAAAAACTGAGGGAAGAGAAGAGTCACTGGCCAGTTGTGGAAGTGTAGAAGGAAAACTTTGAAGGGAACCATTCATGCCAGCACCATCAGAAGAGGAAGGGGGATGTGATAGTTGTTGGAAGGGAAATGATAGGAAAGGAGTTGGTTGGTTGGTACTAGGAGAGGTAGAATGGTATTGTGGGTGGGTTCTGGTGGAGGTAGAGGGAAACGGTTGCCGGGTGCTGGGAGAGGAAGATTGCGGTTGGGTGGTAGGAGAGGTAGAATGGTATTGTGAGTGGGTTCTGGTGGAGGTAGAGGGAAACGGTTGCCGGGTGCTGGGAGAGGAAGATTGCGGTTGGGTGGTAGGAGAGGTAGTTTGGTATTGTGGGTGGGTTCTGGTGGAGGTAGAGGGAAACGGTTGCCGGGTGCTGGGAGAGGAAGATTGCGGTTGGGTGGTAGGAGAGGTAGTTTGGTATTGTGGGTGGGTTCTGGTGGAGGTAGAGGGAAACGGTTGCCGGGTGCTGGGAGAGGAAGATTGCGGTTGGGTGGTAGGAGAGGTAGAATGGTATTGTGAGTGGGTTCTGGTGGAGGTAGAGGGAAACTGTTGCCGGGTGCTGGGAGAGGAAGATTGCGGTTGGGTGGTAGGAGAGGTAGTTTGGTATTGTGGGTGGGTTCTGGTGGAGGTAGAGGGAAACTGTTGCCGGCTGCTGGGAGAGGAAGATTGCGGTTGGGTGGTAGGAGAGGTAGTTTGGTATTGTGGGTGGGTTCTGGTGGAGATAGAGGGAAACGGTTGCCGGGTGCTGGGAGAGGAAGATTGCGGTTGGGTGGTAGGAGAGGTAGTTTGGTATTGTGGGTGGGTTCTGGTGGAGGTAGAGGGAAACGGTTGCCGGGTGCTGGGAGAGGAAGATTGCGGTTGGGTGGTAGGAGAGGTAGTTTGGTATTGTGGGTTGGTTCTGGTGGAGGTAGAGGGAAACGGTTGCCGGGTGCTGGGAGAGGAATATTGCGGTTGGGTGCAATGAGAAGTATTATGGTATGGTGGTTGGGTTCTGGTGGAGGTAGAGGGAAACTGTTGCCGGCTGCTGGGAGAGGAAGATTGCGGTTGGGTGGTAGGAGAGGTAGTTTGGTATTGTGGGTGGGTTCTGGTGGAGATAGAGGGAAACGGTTGCCGGGTGCTGGGAGAGGAAGATTGCGGTTGGGTGGTAGGAGAGGTAGTTTGGTATTGTGGGTGGGTTCTGGTGGAGGTAGAGGGAAACGGTTGCCGGGTGCTGGGAGAGGAAGATTGCGGTTGGGTGGTAGGAGAGGTAGTTTGGTATTGTGGGTGGGTTCTGGTGGAGGTAGAGGGAAACGGTTGCCGGGTGCTGGGAGAGGAATATTGCGGTTGGGTGCAATGAGAAGTATTATGGTATGGTGGTTGGGTTCTGGTGGAGGGAAACGGTTGTTGAGGGCAGGGAGAGAAGAGCGAATTAAAAAAATTCCTCCTTGTCTCAAGGCAAACACGATATACATTACCTGCTAAGCAGTTCACACCACGAGATGTCAGGTGCAGGCCATCTCGGGACAAGAGGTGACGACAGGGATCCTCACTCCGGGCCTCGAATGCACTCCAGTTATCTATATATACAGCATGCATCCTGCAAAAGAGGAATTCAGAAATGTAAGGTGTTACAGCAAGTAATTAACCATCAATTTCAGTGAAAGAAAACAACATTACAAATATCATCAAATTACCTTTTACACAAGCCCTTCATGAGTATATTGAGTCGCTCAATTTTCAAATTTATTATCTTTATCATTTCCTTATCCTGCCACAATTTATCTTCAAACAAGGTGATTCTCCTCTTTAAAACACTTGAAAGATAGAGCCGCACATTCGGATTTCTTTTGCGGATGCTTTTCAGGACTCTCTCCTGGTGCAGAATGACTTCTTCTGGGGACTCTCCTGTAAATAGGCTTGTTAATATCTGAATGATTTCAACCTGTTAACACCTCCTAAAGCAATTAATGCTTAAATTGTACTCACCACATGTTAAATTATTTGTACCCAAATGTATCACCACATCGTTGAAAAATTCAGTGGCCAGCAACATTGCCGAATCCACTTCGTCAACTCTCATCCCAGACACGGATGAGATACTTACATCAAACCCTCTAAATTTCCTAACATGGGCAAGGGCATACTTCCATTGGGAATCACCAATTACAAATAAACCAGGAGCAGCCATGGTCAAACTGCAGCGAAGAATGAATTTTGATTAGAGTAACACTACATAATAAAAGAGAATAAATAGGATTTAAGCCAAACTTAATAAATCTAAGTAACTCAGTGGCAATGGTATACTTGGACAGTGACTTTTTAGGTACCTATAGTTTATCCCAATAAGGTATGGAGAGAAAACTAAAAATGCTAATGAAGCAGCAAAGCAGATTAAATGAAAGGGTGACAAAAATACTTATAGCAATTAATGAAACAATGGAAAAGATAAACTAATCAACAGAAAAATATGCAGCGAACTTACCCAGAAAAATTAATTCACCACCTAGTTATAAATAAATGAAATGAAGGTAGGACGCCGAAAAAACAAGTGTCTGGAAGATAAAGCAAATAATTAAGTCACTTAAGTAGCAGCACGAAGAAATGATGCACTCAATACGCTGTGTGTCTACTTACCAAGAAAAACAAAGTATAACTATTACGTTTCTATTGTTAGAGTTGAGTAGACTTGAAGCTGAAGAGAAACGAAGTTACGATGAAGGAACTTGGGAAAGGATTGGAAAGAAAGGAAATATGTTAATAAAGAGTAATGCGTAATACTTAGGTACATGGTGGAAATGCTTACCAAAACTAGTAACAATAGATCATTCATGAACAAAGCAGGCATGGAATCGTAGATAAACTTACATTCGTGTCTACGACGGTGTAAAATATACAGTCGAGTTTACTTACCAATAAAAAATGAACAATAGAGATCGGTTTGTTACTAACGAGAATAGAAAAAACTGGACGAAAAGACAATGGGGCAGCGAACCTGGAAAGAGAAAACATAACGCATGAGCACATTTACCGGAAAGTAAAAATATATTCACTTTCTAGCATGATTTAGGAATAATATATGAGTTAACTTACACGCCGCGGTCAATACAAACAAGCAGGAATATAAAAATAAAAAACGGGACGAAAAGACAATGGGGCAGCGAACCTGGAAAAAGAACATTACCCATGAACATCTAGGCAGGATCACATTTACCGGAAAGTGTAAACGAGATTTATTCACTTTCTAGCATGATTTAGGTATAATAAATGAGTTAACTTACACGCCGCGGTCAATACAAACAAGCAGGAATATAAAAATGCACTCAACGAAGGCAATGGGACAGCGAACCTGAAATAAGAAAGGATAAAACCTTTTTTTAACCTAAACTTTATTTTCCCTGGGCAGCTTACATTCAAAGAAGTCACAATAGAATTAATCACTCACCAGAGTCAGCTCTTCAATGAGGCAGAAGCGAAGCTAAGCGCAGGTAACAGCAACCACTACAGCAATCACTACAACCGTACCGACGCAGTAGAAGGCGGGAACTGCGTAAAAGGAAAGGCGAAAAGCGTCCTAGGCGAATAGTAAGAAATATTTCCGATAGGAGGCGCTGAAAAGACGGTTATCCTTTAAGGTTACCCGTAGTTGAAAATTCTACCGATAGGAGGCGCTGGAATTAAGGTTACCCTCTGAAGTTACCCGTAGTTGAAAATTCTACCGAGAGGAGGCGCTGGAACTGAGGTTACCCTCTGAGGTTACCCCTCTCTCCATTCTCTAAAACTCGTTGCGGGGCGAGTTTGAGTGGAAGGAGGGAAAAAACTGTGTTGGATTGGTGTGTATATGCTAGAGAAGCAACTGCTCGATCGCTGCGCCACGTACAGTGGAAAAGAGGAAACGGCATTTTTTCACAAGATGGCGGAGAGGAAAAATCGCACTTCTCAGGTTTAAAAGTTCCCCATTCCTAGAGTAAATAATGCATTGTTATTTTGAAAGTATTTTACAAATGCGCAAGGTTTGCATAATAAGTGAGGTGAATTTGGTTCCGATATCTCTATTGTAAGTGGGTGAAATTACGAAAACGCTGGCGGGACGAAAGCTCATATTTACCGAGGCCTACCTCGCAACACCAGCGCCTTAACTGGCGACCCGTAATTTGAGCAAATGACGATCGGAAGCGCACCAAGATTTCCGTCCTCATTGTAAGGTTCATGACTAAATCTTAAAAGTAAATTCAAAGGTTTCCGGTTTAACTAAATGAAATTTCTGAAAGCTGTAAAAAATTAAATCACTTAGCACTTCCATGCGGTAAATTTATCCCGTCCACCGGGGTTTCAACGCAAGAGCTTCATTATCAACATTATGTAGTCTCATTATCAAATCGGAGAGTATTTGATAATGACACTCTTGCGTTGAAACCGCGGTCGACTCTTTAAATTACCGCGTGAAAATAAAAATTATTTTAATAATAGGCAACATCAACCTTGGTAATTATCAGGTATACCTACTATTTGCGGAGGGGACTGACAAATAAGGTCATTTTCGCCCCATAGGACTACGGATTTTGAACAAAATAATTTCTGGTACCCTGATGCCATTACTTTCAACACCCGGAAACCTCCGTAGACGTTTCTACTGGATACTTATTGTGATATAAAATGCAATGTAGCATTTTCATGGACTAATCAAGTTCAAAATCGATATTCCGGATAAAAGAGTTTTTACCTATCGGAATTTTTTCTAAAGTTTAGCGTCCATCAGACGCGAAGAATGGAGAAATACACGTTGAAGGGTTCTCCACATGGCACGCAAGTAGGGAACGGGATTCATCTAAAAATCTCAGTCAATGCCGGGATCTGACCCCGGGTCCTTGGAATTGGAAGTTCGCGCCCAATTCATCTCGCCTTACAGTAGTTTGAACGAGGTATTTCCCTAGTCAGAATGGACACCCTATTCGAATTTTATGTATTTTTTTAAATTTCAGCGTGTGCAACAAGTATGAAGTAAATATTGTAATATTAATGGCACAAAATATATAGTTATATATGTGAAACATTCTCAGTAATTAAATAAATATATCCACATAAGTCTCTAACTTGACTCATTTTTTTCACACTTTACCGTGAAAACGCCTTCGCAGCATAAGGTTTTTTTGCGATTCTGTCATAATTACTGCGGTCAGTAATGGATTCAATTTATGAATAATTGAGAAAACAAAAAAAACTATACACCGTTAGTTTTTTGACGAAATCTAGGCGTCAGAAGTTCCTAATTCTTCCAATATTCTCCCTCTGGAGCGCCCAGCCGTGATCTATCGCATGTAAACAGCTTATATTTTTAGGCAAATTGCTCAAAAAGTAGTTCGGTAAGGGGTAAATATTTTGATATCATTGATAAGATGATTTTTTTTCTTTAAAATGAAATCAAATTAAACAAATTATAGGGGAAGTGATATTTCGCTCAAACTACCTTCAAACTCGAGCGTCGAGCAAACAAATGAGCACGGCGTGAATAGATGCGTGTCCACATTACACGGACGGCCAAAGAGTTCCCTCCCCAGGGCTTTCGCCGCTAGTTTACTTGAAGCCCTGACTGGAGAGAGCTCTTCATCTACCGGCTCCTCGGAAGCCTTCGCAGCACCTGCTCTGCTCGCGCGACCATTACGGGAGAAAATATTTACGTTCCCATGGCCGTTCAAGGCAGTCGGGCGTTTTTCCCACTCAGAAGGGACCGTTTCATGCGATGCTGAGTCGACGGGGCTCGGCTGGGATTTGTGGGAGGCGCTACCACGCGAAATCAGACCCCAACATCGTGAAACAACACTCGCTCCCATCAGAGGGATTTGAACGCGTAAGCATTTGGTTATCCAGATTGGTGATCGAGATAACCAGGTCGGTGCTCTGAATGCGACACGACCATCGCAGTCGGCTAACCTAACTCGCCGTTACGAGCTCTGCCGCACCGATTACACAAGGCGGCCTTTGGCAAATAAGCACTTTCTAATCTAGGAGAGCACTTTAAAAGCGACATAGCACGCAGGGCATGGTGAGTGGTATGAACGCAGAATAGTCGCCAGGGTTGGCGAGGTGGATGGAGTCCTGGCTTCCACCCTGAGAACTCGCGTTCAAATTCCGCCAGTGTCAGAGATTTTTCAGTGGTCTCCCGATCTCTACTTGGGAGCTGTGTGGAGCAGTGGCGTATCTAGAATTTGGCTCTGGGGGAGGGGGGGCTGGAATATTTTTGATAGGCGAGTACCGGGGGTCTGAGACCCGCCAAATTGAGGGCCCTACCCCGGAATGTTTTTAAAAATTATAATAACAAAACTGCATTTTATTGCTCTTTTTCATGTAAATATTTAAAGTTATTAAGTTAATTTTTTTTACATATTAATGTTGGTACCCTTAACAAAGTTGCTTCTGGGGAGGGTTCGGTCCCGTTCGTCCCCCCCGTAAATACGCCCATGGTGTGGAGAGCACTTCAGGTACTTACTGTACTCCATCCGTCGGATTAGACGTTAAGGTGGTTATAGCGATATTTATTTATGTACAAGTTTGCGTGAAACTTAGTATACGCGTTCTCATTAGTGATATCTATAAATAAAAGTAAAAAAAGGCATCATACAGATTTGTTTTTTGGCAATTCAATACTATTTTTACATGTATCCTTATGGAACATGACATACATTTCGAAATAATTTGATTACATAAGCACAGATTATCTTCTAAACACAAAATAATATTTTTTAGGATACCGGGACTAGCCACGGTAGTTACCTTTACGGAGTCACCCGCAAGTGCACAGAAGTGCGATATTCCACAGGAGAAAAATCATTCGCCTTGACCGGGATTCGAACCCGGATCCCTCGATTTCAAGCCGAGCCACCAAACAAAAGCCACCAAACATTCCACAGGCGAGAAGGACGTCTCGGTGGCACTCAGGTTAAAGCACTCGACGCGAAATCGAGGGAACCGGGTTCGAATCCCGGTCAAGGAGAATGATTTTTCTCCTGTGGAATATCGCACAAAAGAATATATTTATTTTTATTTTTCTATTCGCTTAAATTTCGAGCTATCACTCCGAGTCTAATATTCGAAAAAAAAAATTCAATTTAATTTCGTCCAAATTTCTAATAACGCGCCGAAAACTATGTTATATTTTAGGAAATAATTTAAAATTAAATTCTTTTACCATTTCCATTACTGTCTGAATGGTGAGTTTCAATGCATTTGATGCACTTCATTGAAATTAGGTCCTGGTATGATTTTCCGATTTACTTATATAATCATTAAGTGCGCACTCAATGACCCACGATTACCGCTCCAGCCACCTTAAACAGCAGTCCTCTTGTCGCATTCCGTTAAAAACAATGGGCTAATGTCAACGCCAGGTTTCTCCACACTTCCTACATTCCTCTAAATAATCCCTTCCTTCCTCACCTACGGCACAAATGACCTCAGTTGTCGGCCACCGACCCAAATGACCGACCAATCAAATATGAAACAGTGAGCTCGGAGCGTTACATACGCACACGTAACACTCAACCGGCGCGCCGTAAGAACTTCTGGTACCGAAGAGGCCCTCCAGGATCGTCGAAATATGAAATTCGTGAATATTTCATCGGTGGGTACACTCGTCAAATAGAGTCAATAAGGTGGAAAGTGGAACCGTCGGCCTTAGATGAGTCGGGGCAGCATGCTCTCGACAGTTGCCAGTCATCAAATCGTACACATCATTGAATGAGCAAAAATTAGAAGCAGCAGCTAACGGTGGTATAATCTCGACGAAACTATACTCATTATTTCGTATAAAACCGTATCCAGAATACTTCCAGAGCGTTGCGAGGAAGTAAAACCTTTCACCCGGTCGGCTCCTCCAACAATCGATTCCGCCTCGTCGCGTGGACTTTTCCCGAGTGCTTGCCTGCGCTCATCTACTTCGAAAGAATTCAGGGCCGGTGGCACGCAGGCATGCCACAGTCAGGGCCCGGCCTCGCGTGACCGTGTACGATGAGCGAGCGACGATTTTGCGATGTGCGTGACGAGTGCCTCCGTTTCGGCAGGAGATGGAAGACTCGTGGCCGGGGAGGCGGTGCGGTAGAAGGCCGCCATCGTTTGGAGCCGCTCTCCGCTTGCTCACGAAGGACCCTTGGCAGCAAAGCGGGGCCAGGTCTTAGGTAGACAATTATTATGAGGGTCGCTACTCGCGAGCGTCCCAATCCGGACCTTTTGAAGACCTCACAACCCAATCGGGCGCGGACCCTTGCAGTTGGGAGGGCAAAAGCACAAAAAAATTAACATAACTTACGCAATACCAATTGTGCCTTATAAGCTGTCAGACTTGGCATAGTATAATCTTATTCGACGTACTCTTGGCTCAAAAACGACTATGATCGTCTTTCGACCGAAGTTCTAAGACGAAAATCACAGCTTTTCTGGTTATTGGCACATCAAATTTAGCTGATATCAACATTTTTCGGGTGACGTCCGCGTATGTTGTTTAGGTTAACAACAGCCAGCTATCCTGCTGGCGTCCTCCGGTGAAAGATCACCCGAAAAATGTTGATATCATCTGATCAACGCCACGGAAACCTGAGAACGAAGATACATTTTAGCCTTCGGATAAGATAATTTTATTCGAAGTCTGACAATCAATGAAGTGTACATTATAACTGCACATGGTCCATTACATCATGATACCTCCAAGGAGAGACAAATATAAGGAGCGCCGACGTGACTAGTGCGACGGGGGTGGCTCCCGAAGAAAGACCATGGCGTTCAAATCCTTTGCTCTCCAAAAATGAATATTTTCGGACGCATTGGCTTCCGTGTCATTTGTCAGTTGGGGATTCGTTGAAGCTCCACTGAAATAACTTCCCACAGAAAATTACTCATGTTGACTTAAAAAATGACCTCTCAAGGAGATTTTGCTCAAAATAATTTCTGGTACCCTGATGCAACGCTTTCAGCCCCCTGAAACCCACATACACATTTTTAATGGATACCTCTTGCGATACAAAACGCACTGTAATATTTTCATCGACAAATTAATTTTAAAGCGGTATTCCGGAAAAGAGAATCAATACCTACTGGAATCAATATGAACTGGCATTCAATTCGGATATTTCTAAGTAAATTTCTATGGAGAAATCTTACATTAAGTCTGAAAACCTTCACAGTTCCTGGATGCATGACAAATTCAAGTGGAAAAAAATATCTACTATTTAATGTACGGCGGTAAGAGGTCCATAAAGCTTTCAATATTTTGGCACCACTGACGGGGGTAATCACTTTTCCTAACTAAAAGCACTCGGCATGAAAGAAAGGGTTTCCTCCCCTAAAATGAGCAAAAAAAAGGCAGATGACAATGCAACGTAAATAGTTACAGGAACATAGAAGTCACTAGGTGAGCAATTGCTAGACATTTGTTAAAACTACATACAAAAATACAAGTCGAACTTGGTGAACCGTGAACCTTGTGGTTAAACCAGTTGATTATATGTATTTGATAATAAATTTGGCAGTGATTACTCAAACCATATGTATCTACTCTCCATTTTACAACACGATGTGCAAAATCTTGCCATGCAGTTTTGCACACATATAACGCTGTATGGAAGAAATGTATTTCATGAGGTAAGTCAAGGGAAAAAGTATTAGGGTTGAACCAATATCACAAACATAGAAATAAGCCCCTTTACTCGAATTGAAATGGATACCTACTCTTCGAGCATTTATCAAAGTAGTTTTTGAAAATTGTTTTCTTAGTAAACTTTCCTGATAAGGCCATGCCATGCAAAATAATATAAGATGGACTTGGATTATTTCCTCACGTCCTCATAGCAATTATTTCCCCTCGAAAATGCATTTATGTCAAAGAGTTCGCCTTATTGGAAAGAAAACTCGCCCACGTCAGAGATGAAATTCATAAGAGAGGCTCACTGGAGAGATACAGCGGAACCAATAACTCCCAGAAACATTTGGACCAGTATTTCATTTTAATATTTAAGAGAGGCAGCGATATTTTATTGGAGCGGGAGCGCCTCTCGATAAAGAAAATTCAGTCTCAAGGCGACCATGAGATCGATATATATATATCATAATCTCCAGCTGCTTCACTACAGGGAAAAATAAGTAATAGCGATTTCCCCGCAATAAATTCTGACAGGTATATGCGCCACGGAATGAAAAGTATTCCCACTTGATTGCAACGGTCGTGGGTAGTCAATCATAAAATCACTGATAATATGTTGAAGTTGAAAAGGGCTCGAGCTACTTACGAGGAAAATATATTATCCGTAGAAACGAGCATTATTCAAGCGGAGTTCGCCAAGTCTTACTTAAGGCGGGACAAAGAATTGGCAAGTTTAGATCGATGAGGAAACCACTTTCATCCCCAGAAGCATATCTAAACGTAAAATATATATGTCGAAGATGGTTTGATCATTTTCACCTACATACGTGACATAACTATGTCTTTCATAATGTAGAATTATGGCAGTACCTAAAATATAGATAGACGGTTTTTGAAATTTAGCTATGAGCAAAAAGAAAACTGTCGGATTCTTTCGGCGCAAATCAATGTACACTTTGACCCACCAAACAGGTACCTTTTTTCATTTGGACAGGGCTCCTTAAAGATTCTTAAGACTGCATTTTTATAAGCAGGCTTATTTTCTTGCAGCCAGCTATATTTGCCTCGGCATGAAATCGTTCAAGTTGATTAAAAGTTACTCACTCTTTATGAGTATGTAATGTGCAAACAGAGTGACTCAGAATTACGCAGAATATGAAGCAAATTGCATTGCTAAACAGTGAAAAAGGTAAGTGTAGCAAGAAAGTATGACGGAAACGGAGAAAGAATGCGATGGCCTCGGAGCCACGACGCTCGCGTCAAGAAGAAAATACGATCTAGTACTAGAAAACCCAAGGTGTTTTCAAATCGGCTTCAGATCCCCCCAGCGAGACTCATCCTCTTGTTGATGTCGTAAGGAGCGCCACCACATCCGTATAGCTGCCAATACTACTCGTCGAATGCGCCAATCGAAAAAAGTAAACATCTTATCGATCGCTCGAATCCTTCGCGTGGGATTTTTTTCTCTCTCTGAGCGAGACGATGACCGCTGCGCGCCGGCGGGGAGGCGGCAAAAACACCCATTCGGGCTTCGCTTTCTTGCTTCGGGGAAGTGAAAGGGAGGGAAACGGAGGGATTCGGCGCCCGATTGCGGGCAAACCGTTCCCGGCGAGAATGGACGAGAGCGGGATCGGAGGTCGTGATCAGAGGCGAGGCGAGCCGAAAAATCCCAGAGGGGGGGGCATAGCTAGGGAAAGTCACAAAAAAAATTAACTCATCAAAGTTAAAGTTAACCTCTGTAAGAAGTAACAAGTCAACGTTAAAAGTTACTTTTCTGATAAAGTAACTGGTTTAAGTTAAAAAAAAGTAACTTTTACGTTTAAAGTTACTTTTACAGTTACTTTTAGGAAACGTTTAACAAGCAACTTTTAAAAAGCTATTTTTAGCAATTGGGATAAAATAAATACAAACTTAAAATTCGAATAGGTCGGCATTCGCCAAAAATTAACGAAAAAAGTTAAGTTAATTTTGCATCAGTTAATGTATAAGTTTAACGATTAAAAGTTAACTCTTCTAAAAAGTAACGGTTAAGTTAAATAGTTAACTACACTTTTAACGATTCATTTTATTCCTTAATTTTTTAAACGCTAATGCCAAGAATGGGGAGGGGTTTCATCCCCCTGCGTGTCGCAACCCACACTCACCCCACTGTCACTCCCGAGGGAAAGGGTGGAACCTAGGACTGATCACGATGAGGATTGGAATATCTCATTTCTGCATATATTTTACAGCGAAAATTATCGGAACACCGCCATCTTCGGAGAGCCTCACTTCACCACCAAAGACAGATTTCTAAGAAAGCTAAACAGGTTACTTGACTTAACGCGGGATTACGATACACTTTTTTACGCTTACGGCCGAGGAATCGCACGTAAACTGCATGACAAGCAGGTGTACAGTACCGTCTACGGGAGTATTGACCGTTGAACTGTATTTTATCCTAGGATATAAAAGCATCATGTTCTAACTGACTTGAGTATTTTTACATTTCCCGCACGCCACTTAATCAGTTCCATCAACGTGTTCGTTGATACTACTCTACCGGTAAGCGAACTAAAGGAAAAATTCGTCTTCCGTCGACGTTGACGTCAGCATCATACATCTCGATTGATTGGCAGCTGCCGTAAACGTAAACTGGCGGTGATGTTCTTGGGGTGCTCAAAGACGACACTGTCACTCGCCGTATTCATATGAAGTTCATACGAATGCAGTGTAGTAATCAGCACTGTATTCATAGTGGATTTATAGTTTACCCTCTGTTCCCGTCAGCTGACAGCCGTCATTCGTAATCGCGATATTCGTTTAGATAGCTCTTACGTCCCACTTTAGATGAAAAAGATGAAGCACAGGATCATTCATCTACTCCACTTCTAAAAATCATGCATTCACTTCAATTCTCCCCAACTTTGGATGCTCATACATGACTTCCGCAGTGAACTCGGTTATAGCGCTAGCAACACAAATTATTAAAAATGGCAAAAGCGTGTTAAAATTCTTAGCAATTCCTTCGAGATCTCCTTTGACCAGCTGAAGCTTTGGAACAAAATCTTCAATCAATATAAGCAATGATAAGACGTTCAAGTTCTAAGCAGCATCCACAAAGTTATTGCTAATAATTCTCTGATTCGTAATACGTATGCACCCCAAGAATTCATATCACCTCTATCGGCTGCATTCAACCGTGGAATAAAACGCTTATGTGAATAAACAAGCGAGCCTCACCCCACAAAACAGTCGGAGGCTTTCATTAAAAGGGTAGTGCAATAAAAAACAGCTCAAGCCCCACCACATGGCAGAGTTTGCTTTATCAGAATTTGCTCAGCGGGGACCTAACTCAGAGATGTTTTTCTTGGGGAAGTACAAACATAATAAATTGGGAGCCGGAACGAATGAAATTTATAGCGGCAATTAAGAGCCAAGCGCAGCAGAAGATAGAGCAAATTTTCTATCAACGCAAAGGTTCCTTCCACGGTCACCACCCACCGAACAAATTTTAGTTTGGTTTTGGCCTTGACCATTGGGTAACTTTTTATACCCAAGTGAGAGGAGAGTGTGGAAAAAATTGTTCAATATCGAGCTATCTGAAATACTGGCCGGCAAGGATAGAATAAAAAAAAAACTTTCGACGGTAAACAAATTTAAGGCACCATGCACATAAACATGTCTGATGCATCAAGCCGCTGTGGAAGCCTTCGCTCCAAATTTAAGTTACACTTCCTCATCACCCGTCTTTAAAGAAACCATGACATCTGCGCAACCAAAACAATAAACATATATTTGGAAAATATATTACTTGTGTATGGGAAAGGAGTGGATGATGGAATTCGCAGCCGCGCAACTACCAGTGACGTGTATTACGACGCAAATTGAACAAAGTTTGCTTAAGACCTGTCACTAGGGAATCCTCTTGAGCCTGATTCAGGCTCAGCGGAAGGTTCTCAATAGTGCGTATGACATGGATAATAGAGATTGTTGTTGTTTTTTATTACAAACATAAAAAAAACCGCTCTATTGGAGACACCTGCAAAGAATACCTGCGAAATAATTTGATTTCACGTAATAATTGACGCGGGAAATCATCCAGGCAAGAGAGGGGAATGGGTGCGCAGATATTTCCGACTTTTTCGCGTTCGTTTTGAATTTGAATGATGTCAGATCGGATGAATCGAGAGCTTTTCAGCCGCTAGCTCAGTGATTCTCGACCGGTATGACGCAAGCCTCTGCCAAGTGCGCCACAACACATAAAAAATCGTAAAAAATCAATAATAATAATAAATTTATTTATTTAACTAATAAATACTTTTCAATTTTGCTATTTTTGTTTTGTTTGTCGGTTTTTGTTTATACTTTATTTTTATAAGTCTATTAACTTTTTCATTGTTCACTGGTGTGCCGTCTGCATTTACAAACACCTCAAGTGTGCCTTGGTGTCAAAAAGGTTGAGAACCACTGCTCTAGCTAGACAGGAGGGTTGCACGATGCAGCGATGCCAGCAGAGGGCGAGGCCGAACGACTTTTCGCCACCGAAGAACCAGCGTCCTCGTCGAGGTGACGGCGGCGACCTTAACAAGATCGCGTCCCACCGGGAGGCCGCAACCGGCCAGAGGGGCTCCGATGGCCCTGACCCCGCTGCGCCACAATGACCACAATGGGAGAGAGGAGGAGGACACCTCAATCCCGCACAGCATTGTTCCCAGAGTCAATCATACGCCTGCCCGCTCGGCCCTTCGATAACGCTCACTTCCTTTTTAACCCCACGGCTGCCGGACAAAAGATTCGCCAGGCTGCTTAAACGAACCAAATTCGCTCACTCGTAGCGGGGAAAAGAAAGCGACAAATATTCGCACCCCTCATTTCATTTCATTTCATTTGAGTATTCCACTAGCTGATGGGTAGGTTTTCAGACAGTCTGTACCAGAAATTGGGATTTTAGGAACGACGTCCCGCTTTTCCTCCTATAGATGTCCCGCGACTAGATCCCTCTAAATTCCTCATAACGCTTAACTCTTCTCGTTTCGTCTAGGATTCATATCCTCTTCCTTCCTCTTCCACGCCTTCTTATGCTCTCCCCTCTATCACCCTCTTCTATATGCCCTATCCTTTCAAAGCGTCCTCCATCCATCCCTTCTCCGAACCTCCGTCACCAGCTTCCTCTCCTCTCCAACCATATCCAATACCTCCTCGTTCGTCTTCCTCGCCACCCAGCTCACCCTCTTCATCCTTCTCCAAACCCACATCTCAAAAGCCTCAAGTCTACGTACATCCTCCCTTCGAAATGACCAATTTTCGGACCCATGCAGTTCCATATTAGAGTTTCCACCAGTCTTTTCTTTACTTCTCTTCCCAGAACCCCTCATCAATCCCCTTCTCTGGATCCCATTTTTCAGGTTCAACTGCGTGCGACAGCGTTATGTTGACAAACGTTTTCTCCTCCGTTGCAGGAGGCGTTTTCAGGTCGAACTAGAGATCAAATCCCCTTCTCTTTGAAAATGCTTCTTTAGCCTGAGAAATTCTGCATCTGATGTATCTACCACTGAACTCATTCAAAATACCAAATTCATTCCAAAATACTAACCAGATATGTAAACTGTTCAACCGGCTCTATTTTGTGCCCTTACACGGCACGTGCCATATACATGCGCAGCGCAGTTAACATGATTTTCTTACAATAAACTTGTCGCATTCGGCCACCGGAGATACATTCGCAATTGAAATATTAAGTTAAATTAAAATATTAAGTAAAGTTGAAATATTAAGTTAATTAAATATTAAGGTGGGAGGCAGGTTTACTCAGCTGGCTGAATTAGCCTAGAGGAACCCACTCGTAAGAGCTGCACCCATAGCAGTCTGTGACCCCGTGGAGGCGGCGGTGGGGGGTCAGGAGGTGGAGGGGGTAGAGGAAAGCGATCACATATTAATGGGGAAGGGCACCCAGAGATCCTTGATAGAATACGCGACACGTCCCATCGGTCTAGCAGGGTGATAACCCCGATTTGTGTGCCTGTTTATAAAGGGCCCCGGTCGCCTGCTTTCCTACCTTCCTCAATACGGCCACCGATGCTCAGAACGGAGAATAAAACTCTGGAAAATCCTCGCAGTCACTTGGTGTATTCCATCATCACTTGTATTACTTGGGCTGAAATCTTTTATGAAATTCCACAGAAAATGCAAACTCAGGACCCGGGTTTCGACGAGTGATTTTCATCATTAGGTGACAGAACGGGCACACGTCGAAATTGGGTTGTTAGTGCGCATTTTCTGTAGTATTTCGCAAAGGTTTTTAGCCCAAGTAATACTGTTGATTTCAACGTTCCTTTATAAACAAGGTCGTGACTAATATCAAAATATTTTAAGACTAAATGCATTTAGTTCTCTTCCGTTTGAAGCTAGCAAGCAAAAGTACAATTTCTTGAATAAGCATAGCGGTTGCTAGATAACATATCTAGATAAAATCTCCCGTTCACTTTGCAATTCCTAAATTTGAAAGCTCTCATAGAGGTATTGAATAGGGTAGCGAAACGAGAAATCTTAGGGCATAATCATAAAGAAATGGAAGCCTCAACATTTAAAAAAATGATTGCAACGGCATTAAAAAGTTAGTGGGAGAAATCGGGTTTCATATCAAAGTCGGCTTACGCATTAGAACCTTTTTAGACATTTCAAACCAGTGTTCGCTCCTCAGAGCTCGCATTCGAGCCTGACCCTGGGAAATTTCGCAGAAATCCTGGGAGAGAGCATTCTTTCCCAAGTTTCCAGAGGATGCACACACTTCCCCTGGGGAAAAATGAGATGATTAATTAACGACGAGGCACAGCAGCACAGTAAGTGCAAGGCGAGAGCAGGAACCTCTATGAAATTATGGATTCAGAAGAGGAGTGCCCGACGAATGTGTGATCACCAGCGTTACCGGCTGCGAATATTCAGGAAGTCTCGGTGAGAAACATTGTATTTTGGTGTAATGTAACATGTTTAGTATACCTTCAGTGGAGTACATATCCGTAATTTCTAATAAATACTTGGTTTACACTAAACGAGTATCACGCTAACACATGTTGTAGAATATACGACAGAAGATAATGGTAAACTGAACATTTTCGAGCAATGCATTAATATGAAGTAGAATTGTTTCTCCATAGCAATACCGCAAGTCTCTCGGAAGTCTTAACTTAATCAATGCCTCATCAAATCAATGCAATTTTGAGAGGATTCCTGTGATTAAGTTCCAACAATGCCATTCAGAAATAATCCAATCCACACGAAAAATGGCAGAAATATCAACCATCCTATTTTTCGACATTTCTGCGATAAATCCGGGTCTCGAAATTTAATATGGATAGCCGCGATTCACGAACGCAAACTGTAGCAATGCATTGCGACACTCAAGACGGTTTCACAATTCCTAGATGCAAGAACACCGTGGTCGATGCACGTCAGCTCCGTCGATCAGCCCCACCCTTCCGGCCAAGGACGCGATCCTTCGGGGACGTTCGAGGGCCCTTTAGAGCCAGCCCTTTCCGAGCCACAAATTATATTCCTTCGCCGCCCTTTCGCAGAATGCCAATGCGACCGCAGCGGGCTGAGGCCGACCGAATTGGAAAGAATTGAGCGAGGTCGATACGGCGATTTCAGGGCGTCAGCCGACAACAGGTTCCGTGGGTGACGACGGGTGCGGCACCGGAGAGAGACGTGCCCGCACCTCGCATATCGGGCGCGGCGAAGCGGCGCGGCAATATCGGCACCCCTTCGTGCTCCACGTCGATTTTTTAGCCATTTTTTTTAAATTAAACAATCTGAAAATTAATAAAAAAGAAAGCTAATGGCAAATCTGCTATTATAAAATCGTAATTTGAATACGTCGCAAATATTCCCTTCTTGCTCCAATTGACTCGCGGAGGAGACAGGATATCGACATTCAGAGTATGGCATGCACTCGAATTCAAGCCATGGGTGCATTTTTTTTCTCCGGACTTGCTCGTCTCGCCTAATCCATAATTCAATATCAAGCACCAAATCCTGCCACAGAAGAGAAAATACGCCACGAGCATCTCAGGGGTTGCAGAGGGGGAATCTAAAAAAAACGCATTGCATTAATTTTTCGTCACTCGAAGCTCGTCCACGCCGAGGGTTATTTAATCACCCAAGCACCAGAGTTTTTCCAGAGGATAAGAGCGAGGAGAACATTCAAGATGTATTAATTGAAATTCCCAATGCTCACTCCAGCGATGAGACACCCATGGAAGTTTAATTCGTTCATTTTCACCGGAGGATTGTCACACAAATTCAACCCAGTAACCAGCTTCACGATTTTAAAATTAAGATGAGACAAAAATTCTAATTGCAGACGAAAGGTCACAACAGGAGTTCCCTTCATGCCGGGCGAAATTTAATAACAGTTCTCACCGTCCATCCTCATAAACAAACGTATCAACATATTTTCCTGAAGACTAAAGCCTACCGCCAGCGCCAGGTTATCAAACACGCGTCATACATTGATCATCGCATCATTACGACGCGAGCAGACACTTTTAAAATCATGACGGTAATATACAAAACCTGCCCACAAAATAGTACATTTAAGAACCAAAACCTTGCATCAAATGGCGTTGCCAAGTAAATATAATAAGAAAAACAGAAAGCCTAAGTGCCGGCGGAGTTAAGTCCTCGCCTACCATCCCAATGGTTCGTGTCCTGCCTGGGAGAATTATTCCCAGCAAGGGCACGGTCGTTTGTGTTAAGACGATGTTTTTTGCCATTGATATCCGATGTGAAAGGCTGTTGGCCGAAAATGCTCAGTTTTAGAGATTAACGGAAAATACATTACTGAGGCAAAGGGCAATCTGTCAGTCACGCCTGTTTTAAGGCCTCTCATGTAGTCTAGGAAGTTGAATTTTGGCAGGAATATAGGCCCAAAGCAGACCGAAGAATAGAAAAAAAAATCACGAAAAAATTTAAAGGGATCGTTTTCAATCCAAATTTGTTAGATTTGACTCATATGAGATAAGCATTGATTTCGATGCTGTTATTTTTTTGCTTTTCTATATAACTCGCAATTAAGATATCGGGGTAAAATTTTCACTATCGGACAGCTAAAAGAATTGAAATTTTCTTTCTTGTAAGCGATATTCGTAAACATTTCGCTTAAGCCACTGAAGGATTGGAAGATTTTTCCCTCAAACATCTCTCTATCTTTCACCACTTCAACGAAATATTTTGAATTTCCTATGCAACCACTGTGTAGGCCTTCAGTGGGAACTTATGACCGACGCCTTCGTAGATTTGGTGAAGTGATCAATATGAGAATTACAACGAGATTTCATTCAATTTTCAGCAAAAACTCTCCATGCATGTTTCATTAAATGATAAATGGTCATTTTGCACATAAAATGTTAAGCATTTTTAATGCCAAAAAAGAACCTGAATTCAAGTTAAAGATTATTGCAAATTGTCAATGATTTCAAAGGTATTTCGACTCCTCTGCGTGGATTTCGACCATCGACAGAGTGAGAGCAAACCTCGTGAACACGCGCGTTTCCCGAGGTTCAAAGATGAAGTTGTACGCATTCTGACTTTGAACCTCGGAAACACGCACGATTTCACGAGATCTTAACTCTCCCCGTAGATGGTCACCTGCGGATGACCGAAACGCATGCATAGGGGTCGAAATTCCTTTGCTTTCATTGACAATGTGGACTCATCTTTAATTCAAATTTATTTGTTAATTACTTCCTTCTTCGTGCTGGCGAGATTTTAACTCTCCCTGTCGATATTCACCTGCATGACCGAAATTCATGCATAGGAGTCGAAATTCCTCTGCTTTCATTGAAAATTTGGACTTATCTTCAAATTAAATACCCTTATCAATTGCGCTCTTCTTGAAAGAACCCGAATATTTGCTTAATTTTACATTTCAACGGGAACTCTCTCCTAGGAAATAAATACAATTAATAAAAACGTACCGGAATGATAATACCGGGAGCTCCTCACCGCCTTTAGAGGCAACGGGGTAGTTAGCGTCACCATAAAACATCACCGCCGAGTCCCAGCGCGGCGAATGAAAAACAGAGAGAGAATGAAATGGGACCGGGGGAAGGGTCGTGAAAAATGCCCGTCATCACGGCGCTGCCGCCCCTGCCGCCAGTTCGCGAGCGAGTGATCCCCTAATGGCGGGACGAGCCGGGGGTGACGGGAGAGGTCGTGAATTCCGCGAGAGACCTTCATGTTTGTGGCTCGGCCCTTGAGAGAGCTCTCCTGCCGCTTTTCAAATCCCCGCCTCCTACAGATTATTGACCGCAGACCATACCCCTGAGTCGAAGGGGAAAAGAACACGGATATGCGCTCGGAGGGGGGGGGGGACGCCGTGAGGAATTAGCGCCCAAACAACGCGAGCGACATCAAGACGACGCGTCGGAGAGTTCGAGGAATTCATGGGTGTTCGTCACGATAAACATTGCTCACAAACAATAAAGCGTCACAAAACGGGACTCCGGGAGGAAAATAGAAAATACTAGGTAACCCGTGCGAAAATTTCGCACTTTCACGCTATCAGGGGTATAAGTATGTTAAGGAAACGGTGTAATTGGGTTTTAAATAGAGAAGAAGGTGTATCATAAAGTACTTTCTTTATACTTGTTTTCTTGCAAAATATACAAAACATATGAATACAATACAGGCAAGAGAGTTTATCGAAACATTTAAGTCAAATTAATGGCTAAATAGTGAAATTTGAGATTGAGATTGTATTTTCCGTCAGAAGCCGGTGATTCAACGTTTAAAATGATACATCATTTATCACTGTAGGTGCAGTATTAACGGAGCATATACGGAATGACAGAAAAAAAAGACCTTTCTGTAATAATATATATGATTGTAATGGAGATACTTGGTTTTCGGGTCATCCTCCGCGTCTATCCATATTCTTCTGGACAATATTCCACCGGCGTACCAGCTGGCTTCTTCAAGTCCGCTGGTGTGGACTTCAAGACCACTTCAGCGGAACTGAAGAAGCCAGCTGGAACGCCGGCGGAATATTGCCCAGAAGAATAAGGATAGACGCGGAGGATGACCCGAAAACCAAGTCTTTCCAGACCAAAGACTTCGCGGAAAAATATTAGAATGCCAGAATTCTCGAAGCTGCCTCCGACAAGTAGGAAGATGGGGGTGTCGCAGAGAAAACCTCCACACAATTACGACCCTCTGTAACGACGCTTCGACCAGCGCCCTTTATTGTGGAATGTGAGGCTTCAATCGTTAAGGAAGTTTGAGCAAGATATTTCCCCAGTCACAATGGAGGCTACATATCGAATATTATATTTTAATTTCAGCGTTTTTGTAAGAAGTGTGAAGTAAATATTGTAATATTAATGTTGCAAAAATATATATATATATGACAAATTAATTAAATATACATATACATCTACATAAGTCTCTAACTTGACTCATTTTTCCACGCCGTACGGCTAAAAAGCCTTCAAAACAGCATGTTTTTTTGCGATTCTTTAAAAATTTTTCTGCGGTGAGTAATGTATTTATTTTAAACACAATTGAGAAAACATGCAAACTACACATCGTTAGTTTTTTGACGAAATCTCTGAGTTACAAGTTCCTAATGTTTTCAATATTCTCCCTCTGGAGCGCACAGCCGTAATCTATCCCATGTAAAACAGCTAGTGTTTTCCGGCACATTGCTCGAAAAGCAGTTCGGCAAAGGGTTAACATTTTGATATAAATGGAAAGGTGAGAGCGTTTTTTTAATATGAGGTCAAATTCATAAAATTCTAGGTGAAGTGATTTTTCGTTCAAACTACCTTAAGCCCACAAACTGAATTCTTTGATAGAATGATTTTCGCTCGTCCCCTTTCTCTCAATTTTTCAGGAGGCCCACCCTCGCGACTGTCTCTGGCGGGTTCCCAAACACTCGAAGAAATTCGTCGTAAAAATTTTCACGCGTTCGCATGAATAGCTAATCAACTGACACCATCTGGAGTTGCAAAACACAATTTATTTTGGCGTATTAGGTTTCTGTTCGGGTCTCTTATACCTCGGTTCACGTGTATAACCTTCGCATAGACAGTTATCTTTGATTTCTATGAGAGAACAGTTGAAACATAAGCAAATTCAAAGATATGTTTGTGTTTTCACCGCTTATCAAATATATGCATTCCATATTATTTATAGTTATCTAATATATTATTCTGAATTTTACAACTCAAAACGGATTATTAGCACAAATCAAATCACCACTACTGTGGAAGTAAAATTACAGAATATCTCTCGTAAAAAGGGTGATCAAAAAGCAGCGACGCTACATATCGATATTTGAGTTCAAGTAATAGAACTCTGAATCCCGGTGCTGCTTAATCCAGGGAATGATTCCAAGCTGAAACTAACCCCTAAATTTTAACTCCATTATATCGATTTGTCCGAGATTCGATGGGCATTATCATTTCAATCCACCCTCAACAACAGTTTAGCGGAAATAAAAACTACAGTGAGAGCACGGTAATGATAAATGAGCCTTATAGAGAACACCATTCCGCTAACCCCATTATTCACAATTGATTTTAACATTCCACCGTCTACGATATGGAGAGAACGCCAGGAGCATGAGTCGGAATTATTTCCGGACAAAATATTTGACAAAAAAAAGGCGACAACATGAAATATAATGAGTCGACGGCGACACTAACAGCGCGTGTAATTACACTCTTGGCGGTGATATTAAAGAGTCCGGTTTTATGACTTCCACTGACATGGGCTACATAACGGCATAAGAAGAATGGCGAGGAAGTGATTTCAGGAGATTGATCACGCCGTGATTTCGGTGAATAATGTCCCCGACACTCGGTGCTCACAAAATATCATTACGATTACACCCGCCCGGCAAAATTAATCGGATGCCATTCTTCATCGGACGGTCACAACGGCTAAACCGAGCGGAGACAAATGGGGACTCTCCGGAATTGGGTCTTGCTTTGCCCATCCCTAATTTATGTATTAAATATATCTGATGGGGACAAAACTCCATCACATTCTCGACACCTTTGAATTTATAGCCTTGACGGTGAAGGCACTTTTAATGAGATTATTATATAAAATCCCTCCCCAAATACTTGAGCCTTGACACATTGCAAGGGCTTACGCATTCCGATTTCCTCCCCCTGACCTGTCCCGGTGGGTGCGAAAGGTATACAACATAATAGACATTCACATAATCCACGATGAACACATAAATAAGAAAGGCAATTGGGAACCACCTCAATAGTCTACGCAAAACAAATAATAGCCCAGAATAGTAATGAGGTGTTCCCCTGCTGAATAAAAATGGTAGCTACTCTCATTGAAGTAAAACACAAGTGTACACATACACCAATATTATTTTCGGTGATAGGTACTCGTTCCGATGCATCAGCGTCATCGTCAGGAGCTAATTTTACTTGATATAAACTTTGAAATACGTTGTAGTAGTAGTACCGAAGTAAAACTAGTAGTACCGAAATAAATACTGGTGGAAATATTCATCGTGTTTTTACTTTAGTGAATATGAATTTCCACTAAGTTAATTCTAAAAATATCGAAGGTAGCTACTCTCTAGGTAGTTAAGTCTCTCCTCTAAGTAGGTAAAAGTAGTAAAAGTTCAAGAAATATTTCACCATGAAGAGTCAAGCAGAAAAAATCGTCCCTTTAACCAGTTCCCCACGTCTGGTAAATATCTATAAGTATATACCATATATCTGGTAAAATACATAAAAATATACCATGAAATGGTAAAATACCAAATACTTTTCTCGCAATGTTATATTAAATGGTGTGCATATCGCATATTCATAAAAATCAACGCAATGTTCTTGTTTCTGAGAATGTGGTCAAAAGCAGACAGAAGAGCTGGTCTCATTATCCGCCCTTAAAACGAATACGACCGAGGAGTATTATTGGAAGTAATATCGAAATCAATACCATAAAATCTGATATTAACGTCCTCAAATTATTTAATATTTCCCTGAGATCTGTATTTTTTGTTGAAATCCCGAACACGAGATAGCATTTTTCAAATCATACCCTTAGGAATGACAAATTTTGCGTACCATCGTCATTAAATTAAGTCAGGAGCAATGCTTGAATTCATCGTTATTCCGAAAGGCAAACGTCACACCGAGGAAATTTCCACTGCCGACGTGCCGAATACATTTTTCTCTCGAAATTCAACGTCTTGTCATTCTTCCTTCGAGCTCAAAATGCTGCTATCTCAGCAGCGCCGACGAGCTCCGCGATAGCGTTCCCTTCCCTTCCACCACAGACGGGGAGATAGACGGGAGGTTCTCATCGCATCATCTCACACGGGAGGCAACTGCCCCCAGAATTAGATTAGCGACCAACCCTCACATTTACGCCTCCGAGCACGCCATTAGGGAAATACCTTTAGTTTGGCAGTGCCTACCCTCACCGAGGCAGGATTGCGTGAGAGGCGAGAGCGAAGAGGCTCACGGGACGACGGCGATAGACGGATTATCTCGCGAGAGAGGAGACGAGAGGATGCCGTGCCAGGGAAAGGTTGGGGTGGACGTCACGCCCCGCGGCCACAAGTAGGCCAAGGATCCAATTGGTTCAAAATCCTCTTACTTTCCATCGGCGCCCCCGAAGAAGCGCGACGGGGAGTGAAGAGGCGATCACAGGAATAAGATAAAAGAAAGAGACTGCAGAACCGATAGGTTTAAAACGTCATTTTTTCCACGTACGATAAGGGATCATAATAGTGGCGATAGATCAATCACATGAAACTCCCACCCTCAAACGGTAGAGTAGAATTTTCGCTCGTGTTTAATAACATGGCATCGTTACTAACACTTCACCCCGCTTGAAATGTCCGCTATTATTTTGTTTTCTGCATGAAGCAGTATCTCGTAGCATTGATAAATTAATAACATTAGTAATATTAACCACTAGATGTCTCTTTCTCAGTTTACTGTATGGTTGCATGTTCATTTACGTTGCACTCATCCAGTTTCTAGTTTGACTGCGCACTTTTCTGTCTGCTTTTTGGTCTTCGCCTAGCGGCCGGGGGAACGTGCGAGGTCCCGATTTGAACTGGGACGAGTGCTGCATGCCGTGTGTGGAATCACCCCGTGCCACACACTCTAGTGGTGGCTTGCACGGTACGTCGTAGATGTAGATGAAGTAACTAACAGCGCACAACAGTGCCACGGAGATGCCCGACCACCCTCACGCTATCCCCAACGGACACTTACGGCTAGTGAACACAACTTGACTCGCAATACTACACCAAATGGGAACGAATTACCCGATGATGGGCAAAGTAACTGTGGAAATTCAACATGTGAATAAAGATGGAACACTCGGTAATATTCCACACAGTCAACTATAAAATGACCACATTCAATGTTAGCACATTATTGTGGCTCAGATAATACAGTACTGTAATTCATTTATACAAAACTGTTATTCAATCAAATGTTAACACATCAAAGTATTTCTGATATTACACTTGTAATTCTGCTGTACAATAACGTAATTCTATTGCATATTAACACATCCGTAGCTGTGATAACACAATATTGCAATTCATTTATACAATAGTGTAATTCTATTGAATGCTAACATATCATAATAATTCTGACAATAAAATATTGTAATCCTCCTATTAAATACTGTAATTATAATGGATGTTAACACATCGGAACTCTCATGAAAACAATATTGTAATTAAGCTATACAATACTGCAACTCTACTGAATGTTAACACATCATTGTGACTCTGATAATACACCAATGCAATTCTGATGATGATGCGTTAACGTCAAAACCAGTCAGTCTATTAAGTCCTGTGTAAAATGTTACCAATAGTTCTTTTTTTTATTAACATCCCCACATTACGGTGCTCGCCGGTTAATCAGCCAGCCACAACCACGAAAGCGAATGACGTCAAAGAGCTGCACTTTTGATGAAAAAATTGTACCGCACCAATCGCGACACGTTCTTGTTCGATCTTCCATTGAGGTGATTTGTGTTCCCTATACACCAATGGATAGTACTTAAGATGATATACGTTCCTTGATGGCGGTGTTACTTCCAATTAGAACCGTTGATTGCGAGAAAGGTATTCACGGTACATTATTAACTGAGGCTGATGGAAGCCGCCGAAGAGGAAAGCTTAAGTCGACACAATCAGAGCCGTAACGCTTCGCCGAATGGTGGAGAAATTATGGAGGTGGAATAGCGGCTATGGAAGGCAGCAAAAGTGACTGGAGGAAGATGCCTGCACAGTGGGGGGGGGTGCAAGGCGGAGGGAATCCACAGAATCTGAAGTTCATGACCTGTAGTGGTGACAGCGGAATGCAAACAAGCCTGACATTTGCATCAAGGTAACATGATTACAAATACAAATACTACTTTTTGGATGACTAAATTCCAGTTTTCCCATTTCAGCCTAAAATGGTTATTAGCAGGCGTGATTGAATACCGTTTTCGGGCAACTACCAGCCACCGGAATTCCACACGCAGGGCATCGTGAAATTTCAGATATTCCAGAGGCGTAAAAGGTTTCCAGGCGCAATCATGGATTCCGTCCCCACCCGCCCACGCCCAGGTCAATTATGAGGAGAGGGTGGAAGCCCTAACCGAGCAAATTTATTATTGGAAATCCAGCCCACCGCCAATATTTCATCGGAACTCATTCGGTGATCACACAAATTTAATTATATATCCCAGGCAGAATTTTAATCATACGTTGGATTGTGAAAGGTTGAGATCGATGGGTGGAATAGTACCAAAGCTTCATTTTCCGCCGCTCCGGCGCAAATCCATTTCCATGTCGCTTCGTTCCAAAGCTGCCTTCGTCTCATCAGAGGCGAACATGGCAAACTTATTCCCACCGGGATGTCAAAGAGGAAATAAATGCTTCGAATGGAGTGAATGGCTTCAGCTGTTCCTTTACTGAATAACATCCTCTGAATAACTGATATTAAACCGCTGCGTATGAGCTCCTACGTCCATAGATAATAATATTTAGATTCTTCACTTGTGCATGATTTTATTCTTTAAAGACACTGTTTCACAAATCTTCACTAAAACTGTAATTGGATGCAATTTTGTGTTTGAAAATCAATACTGATGGTGGATTATGTACTTTTTTTCTCTTTTGGTAGAAATTGTTGTAATTTCGAAACGCAGCATGACGAAAACAAGAGCGACATCAATTTTATTTTTGGAATCCATTACCAAACCCAGACCTGCCCAGCTGACAGCAATCGGCTGATTTCGTTCACATCCACTCTTAAAGTGCGTAACCGACCTTGGAGCAATTGTCACTGTTTGAAGAAGATATCGCTGGGAAAGTGGGAGTGGCTTAGTTGGCGGATCGCCGACTTGATTTATCAGATCCGTGAGTCACTCTGAAGCGAAACGAAAAGTTTCGACAACCAGGCACACGTGTTGTTCAACAGTTACAACGTAAACTAGGGTAGAGAAAATATTTCCAGCATTAATGTGATAAGTCCGAATTTTATAAAACATTACATAACAGTGCGTAGCGAAGGATGCAAGAATGTAAACAATGTACAAATGCATTTTACTTTTCCCGTTTGGTTCCCACCGTTTGAGACTAACTCCCGACCTCATAAAAGACAGTGCCTGCTGAATTAACTTAATGTACTGCGTATCTCTTGAATCATCCATTTTTTCCAGGAAAATTATAACAAAAATATCCAGGGCCAACTCTAGTGTTACGCCCTCGCACTTCAAGCTACTGAAGTCCCATCAGTCAATCGAGTAAGAATTCAATCCTAACATGTTGTCCTCCGGTTACTCACATCATGACATTTTACCTGCCCTACGCTGACAGCTTCTTCGTCGCCCCAGTCATCATCTTTGAAACTTTGGGAGTGTATCCCAACGCAACTGATACTTTGGCAAGGGAGAATGTCCAATCAACTTCGTAAGACGACATCGCCAAAGACTGAACTGGAAATGTTAACAGTTAACATTTACGAAAGCACTCACATCGTGAAACTTTTTGGCAAAATAATCAGTTTTATTGACTGGTTTGATTAGATCTGATCTCTATTGGATATTATTTTAGGTTTATGAGAGCTTTTACCGTGGACGTCTCCAGGGAATTTCTTGAAAATCCATCGAAAAGGCAGAACACAAAATTGCAAAACCTCGACGATTTTCGGTTTCTGGTCGGTGGCGCAACTGCCGTACGGCGGTTACACCACGTCGGTGCGGTTCAAAATAAATAATAAGTTGCACCATTTCCTTTTTATTGTTAAAAATATTACTTCTACTGAATAGAGAGAAGGGTAGACGGATTGAGGAAGAGGATGCGAACGAGAAATTTATTTTGTAAATAAGTTTTATTCACTGGTTTGATTATATCCGAGCTCTAGGGGATATTATTTTAGCTCGATGAGAGCTTGTACGGAGGACGTCTCCAGGGAGTTTCTTGAAAATCCATCGAAAAGGCTGGTCACAAAATTGCAAAACCTCGACGATTTTCGGATTCCGGCCGGTGGGGCAACTGCCGTACGGCGGTTCCACTGCGACGGGGCGGGTCAAAAGAAATGATAAATTCCAAATTTTCCTTTGTATTTGGAGGTTCGGTTGTTTCACTCAACTTACAGAGAATTCGACGAAACTTTATGGAAGCATTACTTATGTTGTCTTAAAACTACCTGATTTTTTTCAGAATTATTTACCGCAGATTAATTTAGATATTTGATCGAGAAGTGGACAAAAAATTACATGGGTTCTTATGGGAACACAAGGTACGATTAGCTTAATTCATCAAAAAGAACCTTTTTCTAGTTAAGAATAATAAATACAAAAATAATAAAAATAAAGTATATCAAATGCTTTTCATAGATTATTCTATTGATGATTTAAATTATTTTTGTTTTTCTTATTCTTAACTAGAAAAAGTTCTTTCCGATGAACAAAGCTAGTCGCACCTCGCGTTCCCATAAGAACCCATGTAATTTCATGCACACTTCCACATCATACATCCTAGGAAATCAGCGGTAGATAATTTTGAAAAAATTCAGGTAGATTTAGGAAAACATAATTAATGCTTCTATCAAGTTTCGTCGAATTCCCTTAAGTTGAGTGAAACCACCGAACGTCCTTTTGAAAATTACTTCTACTGAAGAGAGAGAGAAGGGAAACCAGATAGATAGAGGAAGAGGAATCCAACGAGAAATTTCCCCGTGCTTGATTTCTTTCCCGCGGCACGTATGGCAAGCGGGAGCAAACATACTCGCCGAGAAACGAGTTTTGATACCGAAGGGGACTCGAGTGGGGCGGGGATATTTGGAGAGCGAGGAAAGCGGTCTCTTCATTTGCGGGGAACGACGAGGACACAATCCGCGGAACGGCAGAGCTCCGGGTATAATGTCGCCACCTCTCCCGGAGTCGCCGGGAATCTGCCGGAATTGGACGAGGATTTTTAAGATCACCTACCGCTCGGATTGAGGCTATTTCCTCCCGCCTTAAGGACCGAGACTGAGCGAGTCAAAACAAATAATAACCAACTTCACCTTCTCTTTTTCACTGTTAAAAAAATACTGTTTTCACTTACGGTAGCGTTAGCAAATTAGAAAGATAATTAAGGCACAAAATTACCAGAAAAATATTGACATTTTAAATTGGCATTTATTTTGGCCATAGGAGCCGAGAGTACAGCACAATTCTCATTGAATCAACGATTTTTAACTTAAATGATTGCAGTAACTTGCTAATAACTCAAAAAATAAGATGATCGATTCCAACACTTAATTATAGTTTACATATCTGGGAGAAGTTGCTTCATAAAGCCAGTTTTGCACAATTATATTTTATAGGAAAATACTATTTTCCTCAGGTTCCAACCACTTTTACATTTAATATAATGTAATTAGAAGTTCAACTTGCAAAAATAATAGAGCAGAAAGATTTTCTTGCTTGAAAAACGTTTGTTGTTCACATCAAACAGAGGACATTTTTCTACAAGTGGCTAGAATGTGAATCAAATGACCCAAAGGACCAGTTGTATAACCTCTGGTTTAATATTTTCTCGGTTCGAAAACACAAGTTAATACGTCATCAATAACCCCCCCCCCCCCCCCCATCAATAATGCTCATGTCAACTAACAGACAGTGACGTAATACACATAACCTGAACTCTCTGTTTACATCAAGCTAACAAAAAGGCCAAGTAATCCTGCGGTTAACGTAAACCAGGCATTATAAAACCGGGTCAAAATCAGCACACGGAGGAACCACTCTCCGAAGTGTCGCTCACGAGTTGGCGGGCAGTAGGTATCCGTCAACCGACAGCGACGACGGAAAGCAAAAACATGGCAAGGGCAGGTCTTTACGTAAGCCGCCGCCGCCGTCGGCCAGCCGGCGCGGACGGAAGAGCCTCCCCCCCCCGGGGCACCTAAACCGAATTAATCGCCGAGTTGCTGATACAAAACAGACTTTATCCCCCGCGTCGGACTCCCTCCCGACCAAAGGCATCGTTTATATTAGTGCTCCGCCCGAGTGACGACGAGCTTCGTGGACGTTTCCAGGTCAAGCCGAAGAAGAGAGGATGTGCACATTGCGTGGGATGATTACACATTAGAATTCATCGGGCGTCTCCAGGATTTGGACGGGATGAGGGGAGCACGCCGTTGCCCCGCGTGAGCGATGTCAGAGTGGGCAGTTTATTTGAGCACGTCACGCGCCAAAAGGGTGCACGTTTCACGTTTCGCCGAATTTATTGAAGGAAAGTGAACCGATAAATTCTGTGCAGGGCGGGAAAGGGTCATAAGTCTGATTTCAGGCTTCCCCGGCGAATGATGCCGAGTTCTTTTCGGGTTTCCCACCGGGTTAGGCTTCCCAAGATTGTCGACGTTTCGGCAGGAGACTTTCCTGCCATTTTCAAGGCTCTGGGCGAGCACCTCTTCAAGCCTCTGGGTCATCCAGAGCCTTGAAAATGGCAGAACCCGAGAGGAACTCATCAGGGTCATAAGTCAATTTTGGTCTATCATTTGTCATGAATTATTGCCAATTAGTTTCAAATCAAAAGAATGAATACTCGGTCTTATACAGCTAAAAATTAGAGTTAAAATGAAGTTGCTGTAGATAGAATTAATGTGATACCTGATTACACACAATGTTTTCAACTTCACAAGTCTCACCTGAAAATTCGCCATTATCGACGTATGCCTTTTTTCCCACCCACCACAGAATTGCCACCAATGTAAATGCAGGCACCACAGAGTTCACATTAACAGATGTGTTAAAATTTCTCAAAGACGGCGGGAGGTGCAGTACCACCCAGTGATGACGCTTTCGATTCGACCGTAAAGTAGCCAAAAATAACGCATACATATCCTGTGACATGTGCCACCCACATATCCTCAAATTTTCCTCATCCTTATGCACTAATATCGCTCGTGGTGGCCTAATGGGTAGAGCGCTGGGTCACCGACCGAAGGGTCTCGGGTTCAAATCCGGGTTATCTGGGCACCCCCTCCGAAAATCCTCGCAGTGCGACTGTTTGAACTTCGTGGAAAATCGCAGGTGGCCCAGCGAATGGAACTGGACCCCTTACCCTGAATGTGAGAATTTCACACGCCAATAATGCTTAGTATGAGGTGAGCTCGACTCTCACCTATCAAAACCAACCTTCGGATTGTAACACTGAGTGAATGATGCGCTAATATATAACTGACAACATAATATTCACGGCCAACTATTCTGGGCGCATCGAAACCGATAGAATCCTAGTACCGAAGAAATTACATCTACGACTCCGCATCAAAATGTATCCGAGAATGAAATTTCCATTTGAAATCGTTGTGAAATGAATAAAGTCAGCCAGACGTGGGAGTAATTGATCCGCGGGAAAAGTAAAACAAAAAGAAAAATTTTGTAAAAGATGAGTGCAGATTGTTAATAACTAAAAAAATAAGAGAAGATTCCTACACTTAATTATAATTTAAATTCCTGGGAGAATTCACTTCATGTAACCAGTTTTTCACTTGAGTGGCAATTATATTATATATGAAAATACTATCCGCCGGAAAAGTAAAACAAAAAGAAAAATATTGTAAAAGATGAGTGAAGATTTTAATAACTAAATAACTAAGAGAAGATTCCTACACTTAATTATAATTTAAATTCCAGGGAGAATTCACTTCACGTAACCAGTTTTTCACCTGAGTGGCAATTATATTATATATGAAAATACTATCCGCGGGAAAAGTAAAACAAAAAGAAAATGTTGTAAAAGATGAGTGCAGATTGCTAATAACTAAAAAAATAAGAGAAGATTCCTACACTTAATTATAATTTAAATTCCGGGGAGAATTCACTTCACGCAACCACTTTTTCACCAAAGTGGCAATTATATTAGATATAAAAATACTATTTTCCCCATGATCTAATTCCTCTTGCATTTAATACCGGGTCCCGATAACCCTTAAACCAATAGATCAGTTCTTATAATAATAATATAAAACGGTAACGGAAATACACGTAGAAGGCCGTCGTCCTGGTGTCCCTCAGTCCACCCCATACGCATGACTCACGAGCACTCATCCGATGGGAGTCGGGCATAGCTAAGAAATGGGCCAGCCCCCTCCCGAGTCTCCAGCCTTTATGACCGCAACGAAACCAGACGCTTACCATTGACTCGGCAGAGCACGTTACTAGAACTAACAGAATATGCAGCAGAAAAATAAAATAAGTCACCACCAATTCCTACTACAAAAAGAAAAAAAATGACGGTAAGGCGGGAAAATTAGACTTAGCTCCAAAGTCACCAAACTGGTAATTCTTACCGCATGTTTGATATCCAACCTCTCACCCCCCTATTTCCCCAGTCTATTAATCCCAGTGCGATAATGCATGGCCAAGTTAAGCGCAAGATGACGTAGCATTCACGTTAACTTGACTTAAACAACACATCAACATCGGTTGTCAGATTTCTGTTTGAGGCTTTCGCAGCGCTGTTGTGCTGGTTTCTCCATGTTTTTCGGGCAAAGCTGCGTCGGTGTATCTTTACGATGACGTTTCGTAGCCAATGCAGGCCACATCTTCAGATCAAGTCCGAACTTGATCTGAAGATGTGGCCTGCATTGGCTACGAAACGTCATCGTAAAGATACACCGACGCAGCTTTGCCCGAAAAACATGGAGAAACCATCGGTTGTCAGAATGAGAATGTATTTTAGTAAGATATAATAAGCGCTTGAGAATGTCTCAGGCGTTATTTTGTGGAATAGTTTCATTTGAAACATGTTAAATAAAAGACTCGGCTCCATTCTATACTTTTAATTTCTAAAAATCGACCATGGTTTCGGCTCGGAAACTTTTTAGCAATTCTGGGAATAATTTTTTAAATTGTAAGTGTGGATCAGAAAACAAACTTTTGTTTAACATTTTTGTAGATATCATATAACCATGTATAAACGTTACACAGAGCAGCAGTAGGAGATGGACTTGCCTAGCACGACCAACGAAGCATCCACGCTGCGCAAGAACTTACCCAACGCCCGTCCATTGAGGTAGACAAGCACAGCCGCAGAAACAAAATATTAGCGCGATAGTTACGCGGCATCCGCTTGGACACGAAATCGCCAAGGGAAACTGGGAGGGGGGGGGGGCAGACGAAGGACTCCCCTCCCTCCAGGGGTAATCGTTTGGCTTCGTGGAAAACACACACCCGTGGCGCACAACAATCGGATTTTTCCGTTTCGTCACGTGCTCATCCGGAAGGATAGGGCAATCGCAATGGGATTTCAATCGCAGCGCTGAGCAAACACGGCCTCTCCGGGCTCGTCAATAACAACCGCCGCATCCCCGGCAATTCCGCTTCCGCAACTTCGCCTCCCATGAAGCTGCATCTGCTCGGCACACGTGCGTACTACTCGCCGGGGCCCGGCCAAAAGGGATTGCGGCGCCCGGGCCCCGATGCCCAGCCGCACCCCGGAATCCGCCGGAGTGCATTCTGGAAGTGTGAAGAAAGATCTAAGGCTTTCCCGGCGTATGATGTTGAAGGTTGTTCGGGCTTCCCACCGGGTTTAACACTCCATCTCTGTCGACGTTTCGATGTATAGGTGTAGCGAAAGAGAGGCACTCAACAGGGGAAGATTAGAGGACACTGACCGTAAATCAAGCGTTGATGAGCGGGAAAAGTTATCGAAGGACTCCCACAGAGTCCTCTGGAAAAAGGCTCGGCCGCTTCAACCCATATCTCATGTATGCTTTCCCCACCTTTGCGTCATGATCTTCACAATCGAGTGCCACCAAGTTTCGCTACACCTATACGTGATCGTCATCGTGCCCTGATGACGATGGATGACACGTACTATCGATTGGCCGGCAGAGATGGAGAATTTAACCCGGTAGAAGCCCCGAACAACTTTCAACATCATTCTGGAAGTGGACTCCGCGCACTCCTTGGAATCCTTTTCATCAACTCTGGGCGGTTACGAGGAATTTGAACGCCGAGAGAATTTCCGCGAAATTTTCTGCTTAATCTGGCAGAGGGGACCGACAACTGAGGTCATTCACACTACTGAAGAGCCAATATAAGTAATTATTTCGGCATTTTCTTTATTTCTTCCGCGTGAGTTGACTGTGACTATCTTACCAGCAGCTTCTGGTCAAATGTGTCGTGAAGCGTCTTTTGCCGAGTGAGAAAAATGCATAGACTGTCATTCCAGCGCCGCGGAAACCTACGAGCGAATACCTATAAGATAGTTCCCGACATGATTCGTGGAATAGCACTTGATAGCGTCTACTCTCCCGGGTCATAGCTATGATCCAGTCTCATCAAAATGACTAGGTTGGTAGATCATTCAAGGGGGCGACCAACAACTGAGGTAATTTACACCATTGAGGACAGGTAGTGCGATTGGTAAGGGTAGAATTAGATGGGGTGTTGCAACGGGTGGATATAGACCCGGCGCGGCGTCGGCATTAGCCCACCCCTAACAGATAGCGTCAAGAGGACAACTGTTTGACACACCACCCGATGGACCGACTAAAGTCCGTCCAAGATAAAATCGCAGTTAAGCATTCGCCCTAACGGCCAAACCAACGACCACCACCCCAACGGGAAAGGGTTTACTGGTTGAAACTCTGCCCTATCGAAGAGCATTTTTATAGAAAGCAACATGTTCATTGATCAAGGAGTGCATTAGAGGCACTTTATCCTTTCAAAAAAAAATAATAAGCTTGATTCACTTGATCGAAAGTCACTTTCAAAGGCAAGTTACATTTAGGAAAGATATTATTTTTTGTACCGACAGTGATGGGAACCATTATAAATTTGAAAAAAAAACCTTGTGTGTGCGACTTACACAAGTTCTTTGGCAGAATATTCTCTGAAGACCTGCATTTATTGTCTGTTACTATTACCAGTTGAGGATAAACATATATTCACAGACTATAATTACATGGAAAGTGTTCCACTAGCGTTACAGATTCTGAATCCGCTGCCGAGTCTGCGCTAAGCATGCTGCCATCCACAAGCTGTAAAAGTGAACAAGATGAGTCAGCTAAATGCCCCAAAGACAAATGAATGGAGTATGGCTTGCAAAGGCATTTCGGCGACGCCATCATGGATGAGTAGCAGCCGTCGCGATTTTCAATGAATGTTTTTCTATGTCATGTTATTCGATGGCATTTGATGTTAAACGTCAATTGTTCCATGATTAAACATTTAGTGACTATCTAAACTAGCTTACGGACAAATTTGATTGCTTCAGGCTTGACTTTGTGGAAGTGAAATATATCCATTTTTTAATAAAAAACTTCGTACTTTTCCACACTTTATGGAAAAGTACGAAGTTTTTTCAATTAAAAAATGGGTAGCTTACGAACACTTCTACGGAATTTATCAGAGACAAGTTAAAATCCCTGTTCCTCCATTATGTACTGTACATCAAGACATCAAAGCAGCGTCGTCACTGCGACAAAAACACGCCCAATGACACCCAAAAACACAAAACAATAATTAGAATACAAAAATTCGATGAACTACAATGATTTGGCTAAGAAAGTAATGAAATGTAAACAAAGTTTTGCCGATCATATGACGTAAACGGAGACACCTATCTTGAATTCTTCGGTCACGTGATTCGCACGGCATTGAACGTGTTTACTGATGTCAACTGCTCTCTTATCTTGGACGGACTTAGCCACGCCTGAAGAGAGAACACTCCACACAGTATCCATGTAGGGATCGGGAATCCAGAGAACGATCTCCACGAATCCCGGGATTCGATCCCGGGCCCTCGGGAAGGGAAGCCTGCACTGTAACGGTACGGCCACAAGTGCGTTTTTCCACGCGGTAAAAGTAGCTTGTTTTCCCGCTGCTTGAAATCCCGCCCTGGGTCCGATGTGTGGAATGCCCTGACCGTTGCTAGTGAATCTAGGTTACAGCAAACATGAACAGTTCAAATAAAAATGAATTAAAAGCTTTATGTGCGTTGGTAGTTGCTGGTCGTCGACTCTAGAGAAAATACTGGATTCATCCAATTGTAAGCGACAGATTAACGAAGGGGAAATAAGCGCTTTTACATCATGCCCTCACGAAATATCCAGACAAGTTTTTCGAGTAATATCGGATATCCATCTATACAATTGAAAAATTGCTATCGAAGGTGATGCCGAAGATAAAAACAAGATATTCATATGCGAGATAGTATAAGGGCTTTATGTGCCCTTATACTATCTCCTCGAAACTTGCAGTAACTTTGAGGTGAGAATTATTAATGTAGAATATAGTGTGTGTTTTCCCGCTCGTGTCGCCAGGGAAATGAGCGTAAAAACAAGCTAAAAAAAATAGAACAACGCCTATTCTCCGGCGGACGACGTTGCAGACGCGCCGGCTACAACCCCCAGCGGCGGGAAAACACTCTAGCATACCGCATTACCTTTAATGCTGCTCATATTTGTAGCGCGCTTTCAAGCTGCATGCCTGCGTGAAAAAACGCACGTGTGGCCGTATGCTAAGACACCAACCCCATCCACTCCTTGTAATTTCGGCGGGTGGAGACGTGTCCACGGAGGATGCTGGCGGAGCGCAGAGGACTCGGCGGGTGGCGGGAGGTGAGGGGGAGCTTGGAGAATGAGGGGTGGGGGGAAGGCACGAGTTAATTTTGCGAGAGGCGGGTGATGAATGGGAGCCGCGATCGAGATTTATGACTGGAAAGAATTTTCAGCGTCGTTGCCCCGGGTCGGGTAAATGGGCTGCGGGCGGGTTTTGACCTCCCACCCACCCTCCATCGAGGCCCCTCGTCCGGAGCAGATGCAATCAATTTTTACAAATGTGTTGCGCATTCTGTCACATTTCTGAAAAAGGAGACAAAAACTCCATGAGGCGGGAAGCAAAATTGGAAGAAAAAAACTGAAGTTGTAATTAATTCGGGAAACATGACTACGGAAAATGATGCCGCAAGACCGGAGGCAAAAATAATGGCAGCGAATACTACAGCACTCTGTAATGAGTGCTGGCAGACATTCAGGGTCCCGTTCGTCATTGATTGTGAACCAGAATCATTAAAGCATTCCAGAAAAGCATAATTGTCAGATGGAACAGTGCGCGATCAAATTTACAAAGTCCTCAAAGCGGGATTTCTCGGCTATTGCAGTTGTTTCGCAGCGTCGAAATAACCGTGAATTTCCCAAGCCCACAGTTAACCAAAGCGTTTCATTGCATTTGTTCTGCAGTAATACTTAAAAGGAATTCTTTTACAGTAAATAATATTTGAAAGTAAAACAATACTTGGTTTTTCCACGTAAATATACCACACATTTAAGTGAAAAAAACTATGTATTTTTAAATTTTCAAATATAAAGCAGTTATTTCCACAAAGTTGAATCGAATACAATTAACTATAGTTAATAATATATTTGCGTAAAAAATTCTGCGATACACCATGGAATCTTTTATCGTGAGTTCGGGGAAAAAGTGTTGCCTTTATCGGGACGATAATGACCAAGGACGGTCGCGGCGACATGATTCACTGAATTCAATTTTGTACACTCTAATTTATTATATACCCGACACCAAATCAAATAAGGCAATTAGAACATTGATGGATTTGGATTCAGTTTAATTAAAACTCATCTAAATTGACAACACACACCAATGTATACTTTTCGCACACATTTCATTTGGTACAACTGGTTTCAACGCAAATTCGTCGCCATCAGGTACGAGACAATGACGCCGTTGCGCTTAAACCGGTTGCATCGAATAAATATTCTGCAAAAAGATATACATTGGCGACCTCTTAGGTCAAACAGTGGACGATTGAGTTTTCATGTTGATCATCACAGATTCAAATTACATATATTACGTTTTATGTCAAATAAGATACGTATACATTGAATTTAACGGCGATGCTTTCAGGGAATGAGACTGGCGACAGGGATGGAGGGATCGGAAGGAACCCAAAAGGTAATCGATCGTGGATCCAATTCGATACAGGATCGACTGTGCAGAGTGTTACGGGGATTCACCGCGCAGATTGCAGCGCAGTGTCTACGCACGAGCTCAATCGGTTGGGAATGAAAGCCGCGCGAGTCGGCACATCGGCATAGTCCGCTCCTTGTGCCGTTGAACGCGCGAGGGGCTGGAACGGCGAGGTTGTTTCTGGAGAGGGATGGACGCGTGGCAGGGGATGCGGGGGAAGGGGGCGTGTGGCAGGAGGTGTTGGGGGCTGGGGTTGGAGAACCTCTCGGCCCGGAGAGCGAGGGGACGGCGGGCCAGAGGTGAGACGGCGAAGAAGGAGGGGCGAGGGGGGATGGGAGGGGGAATGTGCGAAGGAGGAATAAAAGAAAAAAAAAACCGATCTGACAGGAAATCCATCGAGCATCGCACACAAGATGTGCGGGTCAAAGGGGGAGAGGGGTGGGAAGAGACGGGCACGCAATACTTCCCGGGCGAGGAACGGAGAATCCTCCTGCCCAACCACCACCTCTCCGGAAACACTAGCAAAGTAAACAAACTCCAACGGCTGGATGCCTTTGCCATTAACTCCTGCGACGGCCTTCATTGCATCCCCACCCCTGCGGCTACTTTTCAGTCAAAGATTCGAATGACCCGCCCTCGCGCCGCCGTGACGTCACACCCTCCCAAAATCCTGATTATTTTGGTGTCCTTACGCTGCGCCCTACTGCCATTCACATTGTTGCTACTTCTCTCGGAAAATCAACTAACAACTTATCTCTCACTCAACGATACTATTTAAGTAGCGATAACATATTGGTATGGCCAAGGATTATTTCGCCAAACTTCAGTAGCCGGGTATTCAAATATTAAATGTACAAAACACGAGTATATTCGTGACCCGTCCATAACAAGTGGCACGAGTTAACTCGCGAGCTGTCTATTATGTCGAAATTTGAGGATGCCGGAACTAGCCACGGTATTACGTTTACGGAGTCACCCAAAATTGCATACATGTGCGAAGTTCCACAGAGGAAATATTCATTCGCCTTGACCCGGACTCGAACCTGGTTCCTCGTGCCGCACCGAGTGATTTAGCCAGTTAAGCAACCAAGGCGTCCTTCTCCCCTGTAGCTCTTTGAGGGATTTAAAGGAAGTCCGGGTTCGAGTCCCGGTCAGTGCGAACGATTTTCCTCCTCGGAACTTCGCACTCATCTGCAACGTGTTATGTGATGTGACAAAAGTGTGTGAAATCCACGAGCATCAATTACAAGTGCGGGGGCGGCCACCTTTCCTTCGCGTGGGCGACCGCCGCGACGGTCGCCGACAAGATCTTGCAATCGTGAAAATGTCAGCGCTTGGATATTGAGTGGGAGGGAGAGGTCTCGCCCGCATTAATAACCCATTTACCTTTCCGTCTTCAATTCAGTGTCACCATTCCCCCACCTAGAGCACAATACATCGTTGTTATTGGTTATGCCCGAATGAATTACGATGGGAAAGATCAAGTTTTGATCACCCTTCTTTCATAAACTTTTATCACGGTTAAAATTACCTAAACCATTTATTACAACGAAGGGACCACTAAATGTGTTCTCAGCACTTCACGTTACATTTCATCTGTTGTTTTATGTTGAAATTTGTTAGTTTTTGTCACCTATCTAGCGGAGGAATTTATAAAGACGGCATCTTTTTGCTGGACTATGCATACATGAATGAATTAGTCTCAAAACATAATTGTGTTCTTTGAAATTACAAATGCGTTTTTTATAACAGTGCTTATAAGGAAAGCGCATAAATTTTAAACGCCATCTAATCTTTCAGCTAAGTACTCTAATAACGAGTATTTTCACTCATGCAGCCACAGCTTACAGAGTAATTCTTCCTTGACGCAAGCGAATATACTTCTCGTATCGGAAATGCGCGTGCCTGCGGCTGCGTACCGACAGGTGATTGAAAAGTTATTTTGGTTCGCACGCTGTAGACGCTGCCATGGAGGCAGAAGAATCTAATACGTAAGGGTAACTGGACTCTTCTACTAATCCGAGAGTGGAAATATAGCTTATCATTTTCAAATGAGCCGGTAGTTGATAACAAACGAAATAAAAAGCGCTCAGGGAGAAATAAATGAATGAAGTGAATAGCAAGAGCCACAATCATAAATATACACTGTATTGGGATTGGTTTATTTACATTAGGATTACGTTTCATAGCGGATGGGCAAGCAGTTGACCAAATTGGTGAGCAGTATTCCAAGATTGGGAGGACACAACCAAAGAATACTGTTGTATGTCCATGGCCACAATAAACAACGGATAAGAAGGAAATTTCACAAGATGGTGGGAACGAAAAACGCGGGACAGTAAAGTAAGGACTTTAAGCGTATGACAGCATCCGCAGGAGTCGCCAAAGGTCAAAGAAGTGTCATTCCCGCCCTTTCGCAGACGACTGGCGCGGTGTAGTCCCGCGGAATTCCAAGCGCAGCGACTCGCGAAGCACACGACCGACGCTTGATTCTAGCGCTGTCCGAGATAAAAAAAATAGTAAAGATGACGCAGTCCTTTGATGAATAGAGAGAGAGAGAGTTGCACGGAATACGCATCTGTTCGTTCTTGTTACAACCTCGATAACGCCGGTACGTGAGCGCATGAAACGGACAGACTGTCACCGCCAGCGAGGCGGATACTTCGACATGACTCGGCCGACGGCGTGTCCGACGTGACAATGACGGGCTCCGAGACGACTGGGAAAGTCCTCGAGGAAATCTAACTGGAGCTGGCATGTACATGGTTACGATAGTAGTTCCACTGATACACCTCGGGCACAACACGGGAAGAAATGTGATATTCAAAAGCTTTATACGCACACAAAGAGCTTAAAAACGTAATTCAAGGACGGAAAACACGCAAGTGTTCCCGATATTTAAGCACTACCCGTCGATGGTCACCTGGATGACCTAAATGCATTTATAGGAGTCGAATTTCCTCTGCTATTATTCACAATTTGGATTAATCTTAATTTTCATAGCTTACATACGCTCAGCAGGTTTCACAAAACTTTCTTCGAAATATATTCTCAAGTTACAGCTATCATATAGTTGAATTTCAGCATTTTTGATAAAGAAAAAAAAAATGATTTCCACACGACTATATATCGCATTGGTTTAAGAGTCATATACATACGAACTGGAAAGGTGAGGGGGTGGTAAGTGTGGAGAGGGGAGCTGATTAAGGTTTGAAATAAGGTGGTGGAGTTTACAAGGGGACTGGGGATTACGCGGTAAAAGAAATTTCTGCGAGAGGATATTTCAACAATAACAATGCGCTAAGATCGTATAAGTCTACACAACATGCGTGCATTTTGCAACGTACTCACTTCCACGGCTTTCCATCACCAGGTCACCTGCGCTTTCGTCCTCATTTCTATATTCATCTGAGTATGAGCGTGTACCACGCATGAACAACGCTACACGGTAAAGTAAGCATTTTATACTATATGCTTCGGGAGAAACAACTGTCCCAACATAAAAAAATGAAATTCATCCGCAGTTGGAAATCCGACTCGAGACCCAGAAAAGCGTGGACCGAGTCCACTTAAAAAGATAGACCCTGATAATAAAAAAATAGAGAACTATGAAATGGTTCAAGACTTGGAGGACTCGCGAATGGCAGATCGAGTCACCGGTGACCCGACTCGAGAACGCCGATTGAATTTGCAAACATTTGCCAATTTTTAAAATCCATGTTTCACAATGCAAATCACACCGTGAACTAGGCCATAGTCGGACGAGAGTCGTGGAGGCTTCAGCGACTAGTTAAGAGTGCCACTCGAAACTTAATCTTCCGGAAACAAAGAGTGCCTTTGTACGTATGCACGTGAGCGGCCTTCCAGTTTCGCGGGGAGTGCTCTCCAGCGAATGACTCGGGACTGGAAACCTCGTCGAACATTCGCGGGGAAAATGGTGCCCGGGACAAGGATACACTCACGCTGAGCACCGAAGTCGACGCAGAGTTTGAAAGGTCACGATTTCAAAACCCTCCGAGCACTTACGGAGATTATGTCGCCGTGCCCTAAGGCAGATGGACGCAAAAGACTTGGGAGAGGCGAGTAATTTACGTAGACACGGTCCAGAGTGAACGCTGGATGCGGTGGGCTAGGTGAGAGGAGAGAGGTTTTTAAGGGCTTTTGAAATAAATCGGCCGATTGGAGGCGGGTCGGAATCGGGAAAATATACATGATTAATGGGCGAGAGGTCGCACGGTGGACAACCAGTCGTCTGGCCAGAGGGGACGCGCACTCGATCGAGACAACGAGAAATCTTCTCTCCCTGAGGCCTAAATGTTTTGCAACCACTCGAGTCTCGAGTTCCACGATGGACCTCGTTCGGGTGCCACAGCAAGGGGGAATGTACACAGAGAGAAGTTGATTGGTTACTTAAGGTAATTTGTGCAAGATATGACTGCACACAAAATTCGATGAATTTGGCCTCATTTTAAAGAAAAAAAACTCATCTTTCCAATGACATCAAAATATCAACCCCTTGCTGAACTACTTTTCGAGCAATTTCCCTAAACATATAAGCCTTTTTACGTGGAATAGATTATGGCTGTGCCCTCCAAAGGGAGAATATTTTTAAAAAAATTAGAAACTTCTAGAACCTAGATTTCGTTGAAAAACTAACGGTGTATAGTTTGCATGTTTTCTCAACTATTTATAAAAAATAATATATTATTCATCACAGTATTTTTTACAGAATCGCAATTAAAAAACCTGCTGTTTTGAAGGGTTTTCAGCCGTACGGCGGGAAAAAAATGAGTCAAGTTAGAGACTTACGTAGCTTTATTTATTTAATTACTGAGAGTTTGGTCGTATATAACAATATATTTGCGCCATTTATATTACAATATTTATTTCATACTTCTTACAGACGCTGAAAAAAAAATTTGAATATGGTCTCTATTATGACTAGGGAACTATCCCGCTCGAACCACCTTAAGGTAATTTGTGCGAGGTATGACTGCACACAAAATTCGATGAATTTTGCCTCATTATAAAGAAAAAAGATACCATACTCCCAATGATAACAAAAATATCATCCACTTACCACATTACTTTTAGAAATAATTGGCAAAAATACTCCATCCATATTACTTGGGAAATGGTACGGGTATGTACTCCAAAGGTAATTAGTTTAAAAAATGGGGAATTTCTAACGCATAGACCTTGTCCAAAATTTAAGTGTATATAGCTTGTATCATTTATCAACTATTTGAAAAATTAAATCAATTACTCAGCGCTGTAATTTTTACCGAATCGCAAAAAAAATATTCGTTTGTGAAGGCGTTTTTAGCGTACGGCATGCAAAAAAATGAGTCAAGTTAAAACCTTTTATGAATATGTATATTTAATTAGTTACTGAGAATTTTAGTAATTTATCACTAAGTTTCCGCGTCGCTTATGCCGCAATATTTACTTCGTGCTTCATACTGCTGCTTAAATGTCAAAATAAAATTGGAATATGTTCTCTATTACGTCTAGGGAAAAATGTCGCTCTAACTACCATAAAGGGAGACAGCCAACAACTGAGGTCATTTGCGCCATTGAATACAGGTGGTAAAGGGAAGGATTACTTCAGTAATAAAGGGAGGGTTGAGAGAAACCCGGTGTCGACATTAGCCTACTCTTAACCCTCTTTTTAAACTAAACCAGAGCACAAATAGGCCATACCACCTTAGCTAATATAAGGGGTGGAAATGATATTTATTCTCTTTAGGCACTCTTTAGAATTAGAAATGTGGGCTGTGATTTATTTTTATGATAGCGGAAGGCAAAATTATGAATGGCAAGAGATGCATGGATATTTGCTCAGTCAAAAAATCAATATTCCGAGCTTAAAATGAATCCCTTCAGATGATAAGTGAAAGTGTTAGACATGGTTGCTAAATACAACTGGGTGAAAGCTCTAAATGAGCCACATTGTGAATTTAACAATTAGTTTATAAAAACAATTTCATTATTTCAGTTGGTATATACTCATAGTAATGTTTTTTAGCATAAGGATACTTCCATAACCTCTTTGAGTGCTTTAGGCTGTTAGGAGCTGGTTGATTGACGTAGGTGTATTGACCATATCGTTATAGCTTAACAGATTAAAGTGTAAACAAAGCCAAGAGAGTTTTACCCGTCGTGAGCAAGAGCTAAGACCATTTAATCAATGGAGACGAAGGTTTTGACCTGGACTTAGGAAACTGGTCACTGGGGAGGCGGACACTTCAGTTGCACGAGAGCTGAGCACACTGAAGCGAGGGAGGGGCACTTGACGGCCCCGAGGAACACTCGAGGGTCGGCTGGTGACCCGTCCAAAGGGACCGCTTCCCGCGGACACCGCACCAGGGGCGGCGCGCGATTATGCCCACGGACGCATGCTAATGAGGACAGGGGCGGCCAATCGATATGACGAGCCCCGGAGTTGCACGGCCGCTCCAGCGGGCGATTGGTAGTGCTCGTGGCCTACTCTCAATGGACAGTGACGACCTGTGTCTTGGGTGTGCGATAGATCTTTTTTAGACGAATGCTACACTGAAAATGCGTTTTTCTTTCAGTGGAAATGTGTCAGCAAATTTCTTTCTTAAACGAAAAATAACCATTGTAAAAAAAGTGTTTTTTCTCCGACATTGCATCAGACCAATGACCCTTTGAGTAGCGCCAACTCGTACACAGGCGCCAATTTACGGGCGACGACAAATTCGCTACGTCGATTGATACAACATGCCTCTACTTCACCGAGAGATTTAGGTTTTTACAGTAAAACATAACTCTTCTAAGAATTAGACCGCAAATACAAACATAATTGGTAAGCATCAAACTTAAATTGAAAAATATCCAACGGTACGGATTGCTACAATATGCACAAGAAACAACATAAAAGGATCTTGAGTTTTAAAAATCATGAATAGGCTTTAGGAAACGAAAAATGCCAACACGATAAAATTGTCTTTGACAGTCAAAACACGAATGATGAACCACTACTACTGCGGCGAACGCCCATGAACGGGAATATTAGTGCAACGTTGAGCAGTAATTTGCTCGTCGGACGACTGCTGATGCAATTTGCGACTTCAGCGAACGGAGTTTACATCAACGCTGGAAAAGATTTCATGAGGCACAAGAAAGGGGCTTTCAAAACCAGGGGCGCCACATTAAAGCGCAGTTGGAGGAGGAAATTACACGTTTTTGGAGCGAAATTGGAATTGAGCCTAACGACCCATGAGATTTAGTTACGATTTAATCCAAAGGACGAATTTTCCTCAGATTTCCCCAAACTCCAGAGTACTTTCCTCTGAATTTCCCGCAGTTTATATAACATACCCGCTAGCAATTGTGTGCCATTTTACCTTCTATCAGGTGTCATCCCGCTGTTTAATACCTATCGACGAAGGTATCGATTCAAACACGAAGCGTAAACTGTCAATAATAAATGCACTACGGGGAGTCAACAAATGTGGGATGAGCAGGTGGTGGGCGCTGCACCGTAGCTACAAGAGGGGGTTAACCCTTTCCTAGGTTACTCCTACAATTCCGGTGATTCTAGACAAAATACCTCAGTTTTGAGGAAACCGGGACTAGCCACGGTAGTAACCTTTACGGAGTCACCCGCAAGTGCACAGAAGTGCGATATTCCACAGGAGAAAAATCATTCGCCTTCCAAAAAATCATTCATCATCCCGGTCAAGGCGAATGATTTTTCTCCTGTGGAATATCGAAAATACCTCAAGCTATTCTAAAATTCCTCGAATCCGTTCTAAAGTTCCGCCACCGCCCCATGTCGCGAAGCAGTGACCGTGCCATTCCAAACACGTCGGGAGAGCACATCCCCAGCCCTGGAGTGGTCTACACGGGCAACAACGAAAGATTCGAGCAGGGGTCACACACCTCCATGTTCTGACCATAGGAGTTTGGTGTTTGCTACCAGTCCCAAAGTCAAAGACGTTGGTTGGTAGGTTGGCGAAGGACAACTGAGGTCATTCGCATCAGTTACGAAGGTTGTTTTTTTGGAAAGGGAACGGCCCTGGGGAATGTATGAGTGGTGGGGAGAGACCTTGCAACGGCATAAGACTACTTACTCCTTGCGAAAGGCACATAGGGGATATCAGTTCAACGTTCCACCCGACGGACGGACACCTTTATTGGAAGTGCTTCTGGACTGGGAGCCTTCTGAAAAATCTCTGCCACTGCCAAAATTCGAACCCGGGGCCTCAGAATGGAAAGCCAGTACTCTAACAACCAAACCAACGCGTCCCTCTCCAAAACTCATTCCTCAAGACCACACATGTGAAGGATAGTATTAATTATGGCGCCGAGAGCAGAGATTTTCGTGATCATGGAGGGCAGGGTAAATTGGTTCATATGCTGTATTTTTTTGGACAGGGACGGGGTGAGTACGCCAACTTTTGCGAATGCCCACACTCTAATCAGAAGACGGCACAGGGATTGGGAGGTTCAACGAGAGATTGAGCACAAACTCTAGGTGCTCTCCACATTCTCTCACTCTCTCTCTCTATGGGCTCCGACAGCCCATCGGCAGTGAGGTTCAACCCGCGGACCTCACCAACGCGCGGCTCAACGGAGACGCTATCGGCGTGGGGCGCCTCTGCCGGGCGAGTGAGTTTTCGCCGTTAGTTTCGCGGGGACGGCTATCGGTGGGCGAGGGGTAAGTGAAAGCGGGGGGCGGAAGGGTTGCGAGGGGGATTCAACGCGCTCTGCGGTCGAGCTTGTGTGCGTGAATGTGTATCGACTGGTACACGTGCTTCTGCGGCCGACCCCTCGCGGAGTACGGCCGTGTCGAATCGTACGCACGAGGTAGATTCCACCCCCCCCCCCCCCTTGGGACCCCCGTGCGACACCCGGGGAGGGGAGGGAGGTGTGGAGGGCTGACCGTTGACGTGCACACAATGCCTGAAAAGTCCCCCTTGGAGAAAGATGTAGAGATGAACAGACGTTTGCCATCAGCGAATTACACCTATAACACGATGTAGAGTGTAATTTACAACAGATGCAACTGGAAGTTTGAGAAAATTCGGCTTTAAGTGGTTGAGAAATGGAGAAAATATTTGTTCCCGGCGTTTCCTAGCATTCAGATCGTGAAACGAACGCGGAAAAAAAACTATTCCAGATATTTTCGAATTCGATAGTCAGGCCTCGCCAATTTATGTACCGTCGCATATCGTCAGGAAGTGAAAAACTGTCCAAGGAAACACCACTCATTGACTCCGTACATTCCAATGCCACAATCGGACGCAAGACACATCCCCTTCAGGACATTCATCGCAAGCGTGGACGCAGGGTCAAGGCTTACCCCGCGTTCCCACGCTCAGGGTCTCCGAAATGTTTTTTGGGACGTGTGGCGATCCCGCGACACGCGGGTGGGAAGGGTTTGCGGAGACCCTGGCGACCCACCACGGCACGGCCGTGCGTACCCTCAGCTCACCTCGCGACCACCGCCGCTCTGCAGTGCTGCCGCCGACGCGCCGCCCTCTCCTGCTCCTCGGCGTTGCCAGGGGGGATGATACGTTGGGAGGGGGGGCGTTGTTCTCCTTCCCTGTCACCACCCACCACACTTGCTAGGAGCGAGACTGCCCTTACGCCGCGGAGCACCAATCTCTATCACCTGCCTGCCTTCCTTCCAGCTAGTCACTCGACTCCTCGTCCAGCGCACGACTGCCGAGACTCCGAAGAACCCCTGTGCCCCACGACGAAAATCCCCCTTAACACGCCCCCCCCTGCTCGGCGTATTGATTTTTGCCGCCCCGTCGCCCCCCCCTCGCGGAAGCCGGGGCCGCGGCGCATGCCTTCAGGGGCGCGGGGGAGGGAGGGGAGGGGGGGGGGCGGCCGCGGGAGGGCTTGGAAGGGGCGGACGCCGGGGCAGGGGCGCAGGTCTGCATACGACATCGCGCCGCGGGAGACAAAGGGAGCGCCGGTCATCCGTGGCGACGACGCGTAAAGCCCGTTTTACACGGGGCACGTAATTGCACAATCTGACGTACGTTAGAACGTGCATTTCAAATTGCATCGTGTAAAGCCGTGAATTGCCAGAACGCATGCGCGAACGCATGAACGCGAGATGGTGAAATAGCCCCTGCTCTAATTCGAAAATGATTTCACGCCCGATTGAGAAAAAAATGTATTTTGAAGTTGTGCAAATTCGTGCCCCGTGTCAAACGGCCTTAAGGATGCTTCGAATGGCGAGGGTGAGGGCGCGGTCGGAGGCACTGGTCCGGGGGCAAGCGTCGCACGCGGGAGTCACGAATTGTGAGTCGATCACGCGAGTTGCGCGAGCGAGAAAGGAACCGCGCCACGCGAGGCGAAAACAGCGGCCAAAAACATTTTGACGATAACGAGCGGCGGGGTGCAGCCTAGTGGGCGGAATGCTCAACCGGATGGTCGCAATTATCCAAAATTAATGCTATTGCTCTAATAAATTTCCATCAAATTAAATGTCCCATTAATAGCAAGCTCTATTCCCTCAACCCTACAAAGTCTGTTTCATGTAATTCAAACTCGAGAACGTATTTCCGTAATGAAAAATGCTAATGATCTCCATTAAAATAATTAATTAGCACATTAATTATTTTGACCAAATAAAATTACTATAACTTAGAAATCATCTACCGAAGCCACTTTTTTAGACAGCAAATTAAAAATTTAGATTTAGTTTAATATCGCGAGTTTTGTTTTTAACAGTCGGAAAGACCACGAGTCCACGCGAGGAAGTGTAATAAATGGTCCTTCCCATACCAGCTCAGCAAGGAGATGTGTCTAACTCTTCAGTTGTTATATCTAAACGCTTTCCTATGCTCCTAGTAAAATTATATTCCGGGCGTTAATAAGAAACACTGAATACGTACGAAAATTCATAGCACCCTCCAAGGAAGTCACCCAAAATGTATAGCTTTTCATTTCTAATTTATTCTCTTTATTGAGAAAGCAGTTAACGCTCTTCCATATGCCTCCTCCCTTCCACTTTACACCTCTCATCACTCAAAGAACTTAAACTCGCTCAAATCAAACGATACGGAAGAGCAAAAGAACCATACGGAGAACTACCAGGGAGACAAGGTCGGTTGGATAGACTGCTCTTTGAGAGCCAACGAATTTATAAGGAACTTAACTGAAAGGAAAATAGAATGGAATGCCCTGAGAGAAATACCAAGGGACAAATGCGTAGGCCGACTAAAACGCGATACGAGACAATAGAGCTACAAGGACATGAATGAGGTATCAGGGGAAAGGGTAGATGGGAAGACAGCAGTCAATCAATTGGAGAATCGAATTAGCAAAACAAATATCAGGATCGATTCCGGGAAATAGATTAAGGTAATTAAAAAAACTAATGCGCCTAGTTTTATAACGCCTGGGGACAGGGCCGTAAAAATAAACTTTGAGGCCCCGGGGAAAAACTTGATGGCGAGGCACTTTTATTAGTACAAGATCAATACATTAGATAGAGCACAAAGCAGACGATTGAGCTATCAGCTGTACGCTTGTACTATCAGCAGAGCGTCTAATGCGCGGAAACTTATATTTTTATTACTAAGCGGGCTATTTAGCGGGAATTAGAGTAAGCCGCATTTATACACAAATAAAAAATATTTTAAAAATAAACCACCCGTGTGGGGTCCCGGGGCTGGACCCCGTTTGCCCCGGCCCACAGTGGTCGGAAATCGGAAAAAGCTGGCCAAAATTCCAAAATGGCTTTTTTTGATATATGAACTAGAAACTTCGCATGGCAACTCAAAAACGATTCATGAATCTGGAATAGCACTTCATTTGGCTTAGTTATTACCCGTTTCTGAGATACAGTGGCTCAAACATGAGCAAATTTTCAGAAAAATGCCCGTCTTCAGTTTTCTCGGAAAATCTTCCCACTTTAAGTTGATGGTGAAGTTTAAGGAGGATTTTTATGGAATAAAAAACTAAATTACCTGTTAGCATGATATTTTTGCTTTACAATTCCGTAGTTTTAAAGAATAGCTTCGATACAATCTTGCTGTGCCGTTACAAAATGGCGGACGCTGTTTTTAGACCAAATTTTACATTATGTAGGAGATTCAAATGTTTTTGCAAAGTCACGCGAAGTGAATTACATCAAAACATTATTTGAAGACTTCTTAAGATTTATATGCAGTTAACTTTGAAAAAAGTTGGCGACGCCAGAAATAAATTTGATTTTTCGATCGCGCGTCGGGGCTCGGCTCCGCGCGCCGGGCCGCGGCGGTAGATTCGGCCCTGCCTGGGGAACTTAGACCGTCAGAAAATGCATTCCTTTGATGTTAGCTGAGAGTTCAGGTTTTGTAAATTACTCCACACTATCAGTTAGTTGACGCGAGCTATGTCAATGGGAGAGCGCGACCACACTGTTTATCAAGGGAAGAAAATGTTTAACCGGACAATTCAAAACCGGACCCTAGAGCATCATCCATAGGCAAGGGATGGATCCGAGTCCATTTGCGCTCACCACTTCAAAGCGAAATTCTAAAAAAGCAGCGACAATTTCAACGCTCTCCTGTCACCGCACCACCCGTCCTCCCCCAATCCCCATTTGTAGCAGCTAATGAATGCACTTTCCCTTTCGTTTGAGCTCTGCCCTTGGCGACATCGACCACGTCCTCCCCTCGAGCCAAAATTCCTCCCCCATCCACATTCCAACAGCCTCCAAATCCAAACATATACACCGTCAATAAAGAGAGACCCTTGCCTTCCGACAGGTATCCGACGCGGATAGACAATATACGAAGGAAATTTGATGACCTGAGCGGCAGAATGTAATGATTGGGAACCTCGCCATAAATGTAGGAACGACAAATATGCATTCAAATAGGGTGATGCGAATTTCATGACTAGGAGGACATTTTCAGTCAGCTCCAAAACTAGAGGACCTCAATAGCTGGGCGTGTTTAATTTATCATGACTAATTCATGCTGCGCATCAATCTTGTTCAAAGCAACCGCTTGATCATCATCCCGGCCCGCTGATTTAATGCCAACGTAACAAATGAGCTATCAGAAGATCTTGTGTGATGTGGTCCGATGGCGCCCCCCGTGCCCGTAAACGGATTGCCTTCAGTAAATAAGATACGTGAGTTTTATTACGATACCTTATTGAATGGAAAAAAACACATGATTCACCAACTACTCATCTAAGTGCGCTTGAGCCGTGCGAAACGCATTGCCATCAACGACATCTTCGACCTTAGAGGTGTGCTCACCTCCGCCCGAGCACCGAGTTGACCAATCCCCGCTTGATGGTTGCGCCGGCCTCTACTGAGTCACACATTACACTCACCTTTTACCGCAAATATTATGACTACAAAATACGAAACGGAGTTGTTATTACTGCAAGTATAAATTTAAAAAAAATTGAAAGAGTTTTCGGAATAACAACGTGATCAGAAAATGGGGAAAAGGGAGAAAAATTGAATTTTTTAGGAATACGATGAAAAACGTTGTAGCTTTCTTTCATGGTCAGGGATGGTTTATTTCTCGTTAACTACCCCCTATGAAAGGCACCATCATTTACGCTGTCTGTTTCACACAAAAATCGCCTCCAGGGAAATCAACATGCCAAATTGGCTACAAGCTGAATTCTAGACTTCAGGAAAAATATCGTTAGTTAAAATTTACATATAGACTGAGAGAATTCCAACAAAAAATTGTATTACTTTGAGCTACCCTACAAGATTTACCCAAATCATTTTAGAAAATTTATTTTCGAACAATTGTTTTATATTTTGTACGACGGAGAAGAAAGCGTAAACACTTATATTCGTTTTCAAATTACTTGATAAACTTCAATCAATCATTTAGCATATGGATGGCATAATTGTAGTAAACTGAAATGGAGGGACACCAGAAGGTATTTCGAAATACTCATTGCCATAAATAAACATTTCCATGACCGCAGACAAAGGAAGGGTATTCCTTATTTCAAAGTTATTATGGGCAAAAATGAAATAATATCAATTTTTCAGAGCGATTTACTCAATTTCAATCCTGATTTATAATCTTCCATGCATATTTTTGATACGATCATTAAAATTCATAACAATTACATGGGGATCAAGATGCTTCCTACGGGAGACTTTAGGCAATAAATTCGCCGTGAAAGGCGATTGTTTAAAGCGGAATATTGGAGCAAAGAATTTTTTCGGCCTTAATGAAGATGAGTTTAATATGCAGCACGATCGGTGGTAAGCTCCAGTTAAATGTGATCCTCGATAGCTTGCTCAATATTTGATCATAATCCCACATTAACTGGTATTATTAGATTCCTGTGGCCGGAATGACGCAGTCAAGTGACCTACAACCTAGTTATAAGTTAGCCTTCGGCATCGTGATATGGCCCGCTTCCCCTCATCCTAACGTGTCACTCCTAGTAATCTGCACATTAATAGGAGCTTAGAGTTCCATTAATAAAGCTCTAATTAGTGTAAAGATTAGCTCTCGTGCAGCCTTTATTACATTAACTCTTATAAAGCAATTATGAGGAAATTGGCAACCGTATAGAATCAATATCTGGAGGGTATATTTGATTGATGTAATTTTTTTCATTTTCCTTCACTCACTGGGAGGAAAAAATATAATAGAAGACCGTGATACAATATGATGGCATATATGACCGTGACCTTAAGTGACCGTTTACATAAAAACGCTTTTATTCTAAAGAATAATTACGATTAAAAAAGGTTTTAAAATTTACTGAGTAAATAACACTAAACCTCAATGGATCATGTAGTACGAAGTGGCACTTTTTTTTCGAAGTGCTTGGAAAAACATAGAGAAGTATTAAGTAAAATGGTTTTCAGAATTCACTCGCTAGGACTAAAATTTTACATCAAATGACTATTCCTCAGTTTTGCAATGCAAAATGATTCGACAATTTGTAACCTTTCCTCCGACCTCATGTCAATAATGGCGGCTAATTCCGTATGGATGATATCTGGAGGGAAATAACATAATACGCTATAAATTAAAGAGGTAAAATAACATAATACGCTATGCAGATCTATTTTAAACCCCTCAATTATGAAACGAGATATAAAAAACAAACGGTGAAAGATAAACAAATCCAATTCAACTGTGTCCCAGACAATAACCACTATGGAAGAATTGATACTAGATACACAATGACGGAGAAAACGCCGTGACCCACACACAGCATCAAATCGTTCTGTAGTCCACTGAGTTGAGGAATCCGACGCGGGAGAGTCTCAAGAGAGGAAAGCAACGTGAAAATTGAACGAGTATCCGGGCACAGCCGGCTGCCAGTAAGTGTCTAGAGTATACCACAGCAAAAGACCAGGAAATATGGAAAACGGTTAGAATTCACTCATTTTTACTGACTTTTCATTGATTTTCATAGATTAGTAATCAACCGCCATACCCACCATCCAGCGATAGCACGAAGTGGCCCTGATAAGCGCTAATTCATCCCAGGCAACACGCGAACCGATTTTTAATTTGCATAACTCAACATCCAGTCCTCCCATGCGTAAAAACAATTTAATAAGACACCTTTTCAATCCATATATTTCGGGAAAGTCTCTTATTGACGGATTATATGACAGAAAAGAAGCAAAATGCATTATATTAAATGGATTCGTAATATGATAGGTAATACCTTCCCTCTCAAAGTAAAGGCATCTATTGTGAAAGGCATTTAATCCTAAACTTAAACACTGCTTTCGATAAGGATAAATTGAAAGATTAACGGACTATCACCCACTCATCTTGGTAACATCTAGACGAATCGTTAATTAACTCCCCAAGTATTTAAAAGCCCCGGAGGAAAATCAATATGAAATAAAATCAAACAATGGATGGCTTAGCCCAGTTTACGAGAAATGAGAGACTAGCAACGATACACCAATTACTTCTCTCCTTCTGAATATAAAGTTCAAACTAATAGCAAGAGTTAAGATCATTGGATGGCAACAATGACAGCCTGAAATATGCACGTTGTTTGGAAATAAAAGATAGATACGCCTTGATATATATTGCATTAGGTATATTGGCGAGAATATTTTAAGAGAAATTTTGACACGTTTTCAGACTCGGTAGAAAACGACGAAGACGGGCTCATAATGTCTGACCTAATGCTTGTCACCACCGATAAATTCCATAAAGAGAGCAGACTGAAAACTCAGCCTTCCGAATAAGGTCAGCTCCAAAGGTCCTTGAATTTAGATTTCAATATATATTACTTAGAGACCACGTATGTTTTTTTCCATTAAGAAAACATAGCGCATTTATTGGAATAAAAGAAGGAGAAACTTGGAAAACATTTGATCAACTTCATTCGTATTCCATAGGTGGAGAACAGGGCGGTCATAAAACTTTCATGAGTGGGGCGAGGAAATTGACTCAAAAAACCTCAAAGCTGCGGAACAAGGAGATGGCTCACCGATATACTAATCTAATCGGCATGTCATACCACCATTCGCAAGGAAAATCTATGAAAGGGCAAATATAACCCTGCAGTTTAGCCAGTAAAAAAATATATACAACACGGAAGACATTGAAAAAGATTAAGCTTCGCATTCTCTTCTATTCAGGTCAAATCATTGAGCCATACCTGGATGCTAATATATTAAGTTGGCCTCGCATTTTTCCCAGGCTACAGAGGGCTCAAGAGTAAAATGCAGATCAGAGCCCGTTTCCGAATAGAAAAAAATAGAAAAAGACAGACATCCACAGGGGAACAACAACAAAAAATCGATACGCTTCCAACTTTCTTCTCGTGCTCTCAATGTTGCCAATGCCTCGTTTACGCACCACCAATCGACCCGCCACAGGGGCGTGTGAAAGGGACACCAGCCATGACAAAGAGAGAAAATGGAGATAAGGAATTGGAAGACGGAAGGGACGAAAGTGAATTGTAAGACAACGGAGTGGCTGAGTGCCGCGCTCTGTTTTCGTTGTAGCGCGTGGGAAGACTAGTGGTGCGTGGGAAGAATGAAATTTTATGCCCAACAGTGCGGCAATATATCACTCTTATTTTGCCACTTCTGTAAGTTCTGGAGATATAGTCCGGGGTTAAAAAAAATAACATATATCATCCTAAAACTCACCTGATTGATTTTTTCGAATAGCATAAGCCTAGCGTGTAGCCTCGGATGCTCTCTCCCAAACTAGACCATCCATCACGTGCGTTTCACTTATTGTTCGTTCCGAGAAGTTTTTAACAGCAAAGCGAGGGGATTAACTTTGTGCTAAGTCCATTAAGCGTACTAAGTCTTTCTCCACAAGGTCCCATATTCTCGCGGCGCGTACGAGATGTGGCCTAAGGCTAACCGGAGTAAAGAAGATTATCGCCAATAATTTCCAAACTCGGAACTGATGATGGAAATGCTTATTTATTTCGCATCCCAAGGTGGTACTCAAGCAGTGCGATCAACATTTTCTCTCATTCTATGTGCAACCACTTTGCTTTGCAAACTCCTTTGCGTTACTGCCGGGTCAAAATAACATCCCCCGCTTCACCATGAAACTCGCGAGATCAGACTTTTTCAAGTAACTTATGGACATTCCTGGAATTTCAATAGATTCTCCTCACCCCAATACATTTTCTGGGAGAATAAACAGAATGTCCAAAGCATCGGCATGTCGCGAATTCCAGTCTCCACAACGGAGAAGGAAATAACGGAGCGATTGCGTGGAGTCGGACGCTTGGCCACGCGGCAACGAAAACATCGCGTAACATTGGGAACGCTTCGCCCGCGAGGGATGACGGAGACGGATGCAGAATAGGCGGCGTTTTGGAAAAAAATACATCGGCGGGAAAGGAACGGGCGCGATGCGGCGTCACAGAGGCCCGAGGGGGTGGCGAGGAGTGGACCGACGCCCTCCCGTCGACGCCGTCGCCCCCGTATCATCTCGTTTCCACCAACGGAGCAGCGCCGCGGGACACCCACGCACACTTCGACGCGCTCGTCGGCGGAGATCGGATCATAGTCGGGCAACGACTGGACGAGAGGTTCACATTTCTACCCTTTTAAGGTGCATTGGGAAAGATTTTTCCGAGTCATAAGAGACACCACTTTGAAATTTACGCTGTAGCCATAAGCATGAAGTTTACAAAGAAATATGAATGTCGCACCGACTTTGTATTTCTTTGACTGACCTCTTGAATTGACTAAATATACTTGCTTCAGGCTTTAACTTGACTGAATAATACATTTGATTGTTTCGGGCTTGACTTCGTGGAAGTGATAGACATTCAACTGGAATTAACAAAACTTGACAAAGCGTGGCCAGAAGATGCCTTATCAATGTGAAACCGGTCGCTGCTTTTAAATAAAGTGTGGAAAAGTACGAAATTTTTTATTCAATTTGGATATTTAACTAGACTAGTTATTTCCACGATGTGCGCAGAAAATACTTAAACAACAGGAATTTTTTGCGATTTAAGAAAAAGTAACACGGTGAGTAATAAATTTATTCCCAAATATAACAGAGGAAACATACAAACTACACATCACTGTGTCTTACGCGATTTGTGTCAGATAGTATTAATTGTAAAAATAATGTGTCCGGAGCGCACAGCCGTACCATATCTCATAAAAAACGGCCAATATATTTTCGATCATCCTTAGAAAAGTAACACGATGAGAAGCTGATTATTTTATAATTAGAAAGATGAAATCTTTTCCCATTTAAACTACGTCAATGGTTTCCAATTTTTGCATTGAATCTTTAAACACGCTCCCAGATACATATAACCAATTTCACTCTTAAAACGAGCGCATCCAAATTGTAATAATTTTACGAATTTTAGTCTACATATTTATGCACTTATCTATTTACATTTTATTTAATTATTGCGGCCTTGCGAGGGTTTTCACGGATTTTCCCCCACGCTACGGTGAATAATGGGCTCATACCGCTGTCAATAAACACACACCAAAGGGATGATATGTTCACCATGAAAGAATCATTTGACTTGACTGGTATTCGAACCCCAATCTCCCGATTGCTAGTCAGGATTTTAAGCCAGTTACACCATCTTAGTGCAAGGCGAATTTCCAAAGGTCTTTGAAGGTACCAGATGTTCTCGTTTCTAGTCGACATCACAGCTTTCAGCAGGAGTATATATTATATATTCCGTATTAAACCCTGCTGATATTCACTTTGACTTAAGATGGCTTGATAGCGTAACTGGCTAACACACCTGACCGGCTACTGTGAAATCCGGATCGAATACCGGTCAAGTCAAATATTTTTTTCATTACGAAATTCGTCCCTTTGATTCGTCCCATTGAACCCGTGCGCGTGACTGCGTAACAAATTATTTTTGTATTCGGCAATAATTTGGGGAAAAAATGAAAAGGAAAACGCTCATAGGCTCTGCATTAACGTATATAACTGAAAAGGCCCTGAAGAGAAAATGTACTCCTAAACCGGGGCGCCGTTATTGCATTGTTTGTTTTCATATATTTACTCCAGTTGTGATTGTATGCCTTTTGTTAGCGAAAATGGCAACATAAACGCCTTTATGACTTGGTTTAAAAGAGTTGTTCAACGATTCCAGCGCTAACAATAGATACCATCATCCCCCGAAAACTGTTCAACGGAGTCACCCAAGCGCTTGCAGGCGGGACGGCCACCCACTCACCGCCGAGCTATACGCTATGAAAGAACGCTTGAAGTTTAACGCTGGCTGTGATAAAAGGGGAAAAGCGCAGGATTGAAAAAAAACGCCAACGTCCTCAACCAATCACAATGGCCGACTGTGACTCCGCACGTGGAACGCATTCGAAAGGGAATCGATGCAGCGTCACTGTGAAAGAATGACTTTCCTGGAGAAGAGGAACAAACGCAACGAGAGGGCAAACAGTTTCGTACACCACGTGGTGCTCCCGCGCGCATTCCTCTCTATTTGCACTCCACAGAACGTTCCTAGGAGACGTGGGAAAAATTAAGCAAAAGCATTGTGACTCAAAGCCTGCGCCATGGAAGATATGGACACAAGCACGCTCCGCGAAAATAGGTGAGAAGGATCTGGGTGTCTACTACGGAACTTCGTGATTGAATAAATAATTGCAATTTTCCACAAGTAAATGGGAAAACAAACAAAAAGTTTACAACCTAAGTTTCGATGTTTCTACAACTTCAGGTGAAAAAGTGAGCAAGACAGTTGCGGTAAAAGTCCTTATATACTAAATGTTTGGGGGTGGTGGATTAAGTTAAAGGCAGGAGGTGTCAGTACACCATCAATTATCAATTCATTCAACTAACCCACATTAGACGGGAACTGGGAAATTGGAGCAGCACAGAGAACTCCACAAGCGTGAATGTGCAAGTCTTTAAAAAGGTGTATTTGAATAGGAGCCAGAGGCAAAACGACTCGCGATGGATGCATTCGTCCCCGCCAAAGAGTGTCACTGGGTCCCGCAAGGCGTTCCAAAGGCCCTCGAGCAAGCGGCCCGCTTCAAGAGCCTCCGTGCTTTGAAGAGCGGCCCAAGATTGCAGGCGGCTGAGCGAGAAATGCAACAACAGCTCTGTCCCTCTCTCTAGACTTGAGCTCACCTCCTTCACCATTCCGTCGACCACGAGCACCAGAGTCACCAGGAGGACAAGTTACGTGCATGAAATTTATTCCTCATACTTGCCTAGGGTACGAGGGGAAATTTTCTAACGACCTTAAATAAATAACCCAGCGTTCGGTAGCGATCTTAAACATATTATCCATTTTTATTTATTTATTCATTTGAAGAATAGACCACAGGCAGCATGATGCTATTTCATAGTGATATAAATTCATTCATTCATATTGCCTAGGGTAAGAGTAAAAATTTTCTAACGACCTTTGTAAATAACCCAGCGATCGGTAGCGATCTTATATATATTATCCATTTGTAATTATTTATTGTTTTTTATTTGAAGAATATACCACACACAGCATGATGCCATTTTATTTTGATATTAATAACAAACAAAAACGGACATAAACGAAAACATTAACAAGGAGATAGTTGACAAATAATATCCTAACTTGGCGGGACAAAAAAAAATATTTTATTTGGGAATGAGATAGGGCTTGGTTAGCAAAGATGTTGGAAGATAAGGAAAAAGGGTCAATTTATATAGGAAGGGAATTCAGGAAAGAGAAGAGAGGCGAAAAATAAGGGAACGCTTGGTGAGTGATAATCTGGGAGTAGGGATATGGAGCAATGAGTGGGTCCTTGTTGGTCGGGTAGGTATATTTGGGTCAAACACGGATATCGATAATTGCCATTAAATAGTGAATAAAATAAAAAAGTCACGCAAACCTAAACGACATCTCAATGGATTGATATCACCGCACGATTTCGGTTCTCTCCCCGACAAATGTATTTCAACAGGGATAAACAAATCATTCTAACAGCGGAAATCATTAGCTGATCTCACAAAGTTAATTTTATTTCCTCTGCAAATCATTCTTGTTACAGCCTCCCAAAATGAAAATAAAAATGGTCATTTTCATGAAATAAGGATACTCCATCACCTGGAAACTAGCAGCGCAGCTGTTCTGTGAATCCATGCATCGGACCCTCGATAACGCAGTGTTTTGACACCAACAAAAGCGCGTAATTTCTAAACAAGAAATATTGTTACGAGACGAAGATGTGTATCCCCAAAATGTTTGTTCACTAAAGTTCCATACGATTTTCACAAGTAAATATTTCGGCAAAATAAAGCATGTTCCCTATTGGGCGACCCTTTCCTCGTCGGCAGTTCGGGACACCTCGGGCACAGAGTGCATGCAATTTATGTAATGACTGTTGCTTGCATCCCCCATGGTCTTAATCAGTTCCTTAGACGCAAACTTAAAACTAATTGCCGTACACTTAGAGATTTTGACGAATAGTATGTTTGAAAGTGGTAAAAAAGAAAATTTTTGGAAATTCTTCATTCCGGCCTAGCTAAAAGTAATGATATTCGAGCAAGAAAAGGTGATGTATAATTCGGATACAAAGAGAATAATAGAGAATCTGTTAATTAAGAAGTATTTCGTAGTATTCATATATTAATAGTATTAGTACTATTAACCACTACATGTCTCTTTTGCAGCTTACTGCATATTTGCATGCTCACTTACGTAGCACTCTCCCAATTTCTAGTTTGACGGCGCACTGTTCTCCTGACTGCGCCTAGCGTCCGGGCGAACGAGCGAGGAGAGATTTGAACTGGGACGAGTGCTGCATGCCTGGTGTGGAATCCCCTCGTACCACACACCCTAGTGGTGGCTTGCACGGTACTTCGTAGATGTAAAAACCAGACAATTTTTAAAGGTTGACGCCCAATTTTATCGTTTATGCCTGAGTCACACGAGAGAAATACGAAGAAAAATACTGCCAAACGATTACATAAGTTCACAGAAAATCATTTTATCCATCACCAAGCGTTACCTTAGCCCAGCGGTTCCCAAACTGGGGATCGCGACCCCCAGGGGGATCGCGGGCCGTTCGGAAAGGGGTCGCGAGATGAGGATTGTAATTACTTTAAAAACAATATGATTTGAATGTACATATTGTTTGTTATTTTTAGGGGGTCGCGGCTAAAACTTATGGGCTAAAATGGGTCGCGGAAAGAAAAAGTTTGGGAACCGCTCCCTTAGCCTATTGCCTTAGCTTTCGTTGGAGTCCCCAAAGACATCAAAACGAAACACGATACTCACGTTGGACATTACTTGTGTTATCTTTCCTCTTTTAAAGGCCATCTTCACTCACTGTTTGCCACAAATTAACTAGCGACATGCCGGGATGGAATTGGCGAAGAACGTGTCGGGTTGCGCAAACAATTATTACAGCTACCGTCACTTTCGGCCTCTCTGCGTGCACTCTGAGGCTGGGGTCCGCCTCGGATCGACCGAGGCGAGAGGCGGAGGGCAGCTCAAGTCACACTCCGAGGATTGAGAGAAGGGAGTGTGGCGATGTGGAAATGCCCGGCTTTGTATGCCGAGGAGACGAGTCACACTTGCGTGGAGAGCGTGCCCGCGCCCAGGGGGGGGGGGGCGCCACTCCCACACCCCCCCTGGCGTGACCTCGCGAAGGCATGCCGGGGGCACGCGCCCCGCATATGCGTCGCACACCACACAGCATTGCACACCATCGAGCTTTCTGTGAGACTATAGCTCATCATTCGTCAATCACAAAATATAATAGCTGCCACTCAGACTTCATAGCTGGGTTTTTCGATGAGTAGAGTCGCGAATTATCTCATTTGATTTCTGGTGCTTTTTTCTTAAGGTAGTTAGAGCGAGATAGTTCCCTAGTCATAATAAAGACCATCTTCGAATTTTATTTATTTCATTCAGGCGTCTGTAAGAAGTATGAAGTAAATATTGTAATATTAACGGTGTAAAAATATAGTTATGTATGACAACAATTTTCAGTAATTAAATAAATATGGCCACATGAGTCTCTAGCTTGACTCATTTATTCACGCCGTACGGTGAAATCGCCTTCACACCAAAAGGTTTTTTTTGCGTTTCTGTAAAAGTGACCGGCGAGTAGTCGATTAATTTTTATAAACAGTAAAGAGAACCTAGAAACTAAAAACCGATGGTTTTTTGACGAAATCTAGGTGTAGGAATTTCCCATTTTGTTCAATATTCTCCCTCTGGAGCGCACAGCCGCCATCTATCCCATCCAAAACAGCTTATATTTTTAGGCAAATTGCACACAACGTAGTACGGCAAGGGGTTTATATTTTATATCATTAAAAATAAGGGAGTCTTTACATTGAAATGACGTCAAATTCATAAAATTCTACGTGAATTTATTTATCAATCAAACTACCTTAACTGCATACGTATTGTTAGCTCGGACGACTTGCATGATTCCTTTATAACTCTCGCATCTCTGTGCATTCATGTAGTTGCAACAAACATTTACACCCATAGTTTCTACGATACTGGTGTCATATAATGCTGTACACGATGATGAATTTTCACCCACTGACAGGTATTTGCAGATTTTTCGTAATGCATTAAAAGCCGTCGTTCCGTTAACATTTGTAGGATATACTGAAACAAGTGTTGGTGAAAACTCATCCCCTGCCACACACCCTTGATGTACCTTGCAGGTTACTATGTAGATGTAGAAAGATCCAACGATATCCTAGTAGTGGCAAATGAACCGAGTGCCCGGAAGAGATCGATTTCGTCGGGGATACCCAGACAAAGGATCGCCTATTGCCACCTTTATTCCGCGGGATCATTTTTCACGGTAGGGAGACTATATCTTGCGGTGGAAGAGTTTCAATGGCCCGTGGAGAATGGGAAAGCAAGATGATTTCCAGAGCACTTCTGTTCATTTGAGCGTCGCGAGTTCAAGCAATTGGTATGTAACTACGGCACGGTCACAAGCAAAGGTACTCAGCCAACTCACAAGTCGTATTCAGCATCCACAAACATCACCACAACCAATGGATAAACCAGTTGATATCCACTGCAGTTTTTCCTGCAGCTGACCTATTTAAAATACATAAAATTAATGTATCCTTTGCGGAAATCGGGTTGGGATTATTAGAGAATATTGCTGATACCACAAAAAATAATTAAGAGATGTGAGTTCCCTCTCATAGCACAACTGCTTACGCAATGCCCACATTAAAACATCCTATCCCCTAAGGTAGGAGAAATAGATTAAAGGCAAAATATGAGGATGTAACGGAATCCGCAATTTCCTTGAATAATACGGGCCCGCGTCATTATAAAGATCCCAAGTCATAATCTAAACCTAAACAGAATTCATTTCCGATTAACCACCCATTCTCAATGACGTTCGAAAGACCTAGCATGCATTTAATGGAATAAATCGATCTGCAGAATATGAATAATTCTCAGCAGAACGGATTAACATGTCGAACACATAGAATTGCATTTCTTTGAATTTGTGTAGTGAGTTCATATAACTGCATAACTTCAAGAAAACATTCCGCGGTTATATTTCAGAAGTACTGTTCATTTCAACATTAAGCCAAGTGAGGAGTTAGCTATGAAGAGAATATGCTCTATGGAAGCGGAAACCCGCGGCTAAAATCGAATGCAAATTTGACGTCAATCAAGCAGTGAAACTTTCCTGGAGAAAAAGGCTTGTAACTATTTTGATCATATTAATTTCTCGAAGCTCTAGTCCTACATTCCGTAGGATTTCGACGCATAAAAGTTGAGTTTCTATACTTTATTGGCGATGAGGGGAGACGTTCCTCGCCATTCACTTCGAAATGCCGGCGAGGGAACCATTAAATTCCCCGTCCATCGCATCAAGACGGAGGCAGCGACGTACCTCCATTTCCTTAAGTGGCGCCAGCGTCGCCGCACAGCGTGGCCAGCACCAAAGGCAGGCTGGGACAAAAAATATGTGACGAAGATAATCAAGGAAACGGCCGTCCTCTTCCCGAGGCAGAACCACTTTCCTCTGGACCAAAGACTCTTCGGCGGACTGCAAACAACACTGTTATATTCCACGGGCGTAAGAAATGATATAAAAACAAAAGTGCTATTTTTAACACCCCACTGGAAGTTAATAATCCTCTGCATAGCGCATAGTTATTAAAAGATCTTAATAAATACGCTCTGTTCTAATCGCCGACGCATAAACCCATTTAAATCAAACGCTTTTTTCCGGTATTTTGGCGAGCATTGCTTTGAGGATGTATTGCTTCTGCGGTACTTCATTTAACTGCTTGATGCATCAGCAGCGAGAACGGGGCGCGGAATTGAAACGGGCTATTTTTCTACCTCTCATACATACATTTGCGCAGTCATTTTAGAAGCTATCCACTTTAAACGACGCAATTTTCACTCCTCAAATTTTTGCGAGATCCAAAAAAGGCAGTGCAAGTACTTCGTGCTTCGTAAAGACAAGTGCTTCGTGTAAAACGACCTCAAATGCCACTGTACATGGGAACTTGGCCAAGTTTCTAAGAAACACACAGTTTACAAAATGAAAATCCATTCATTTTTCCATATGCTTTACTAATATATATACACATAAATTCGTTCTCGTAATAATCTTTCATAAAACAGTACCATAAAAGAATTGAAATATAGCCAAGCACTTTGCATTAATATGACGGTGAGCCAGTGAACCCTCTACACAAGCCCACACAGTCATCTTTCTACCCTCGAGTGACAAACACTCGACACCACTTCTTTTAATGGGTGTCGCATTAGCATGTACACATGTCATTACACGCCCACGTATCTCCAACGCCCTGGGGCTGGCTGATTACACAGATGGAGCGCCCCCCGCGGCGACACTATTATCCGTCAGGTCAACTCCAAGCGAGTCACTCATTACAAGCACGGAGCCCCACCAAGTCGCGAGATCCAAAATTTCCAACTCTCCCAGCAGGGGGGGTGGGGTTGGAACTTGAGGAAGAGCGTGGAACACGAAGCACCATGACAAAGACGCTTCAGGGGCATCTAAATGCTAGTGTTGGAGCAGGTCTTGAAAAGGGTCGCCAATTTCTAAAAAAACTGTTCGTGACCAAGACCCTACAAGGAACATAGGCATCGAGCAGATACTCCGTTATATAGGCCAAGGATTATAGATATCATATATTCTCTCTCTATATACTCCTTGATATAGGATTAGACTTTTTATAGACACCACCATTTTTAAAACTCAGCCCAAACAACATCAATAATTTTGAAACTTCCTTCCCACATCTTTTAAAGAAAGCTCGTCAGTTAAAGGCTTCAAAACCAAGTTATACGAATTTCTTATGAAGCAACAAAACTCTTTTTAAGTTTTCTTTCTGCTCGTTAAACCGAAAATGCTACCTATTATTCCAAAAATTATTTTAAAATTGTGCATTTGGTTTACATTGACTTGATAAATAAAATTACGTATGTACAATGTAACTGATTTTCATTGACTTGATATTTTGTTGAATTTGTGCTTGCTCATGCATGAGTAAAAAAAAATAAAAAATAGATATTATAAATATGGATTTGATTTGTAGGAAAATTGTGGGCAGTTAGGTATTTTTTAATCTTTGCCTGCTATGGTATTGTGCACAATACTGTTCTGTATTCTTTATATTTTATTTTTTACTCATCAGGCACTTATTATTTTTGTAAATATGGTAAAAACCGAGCAGAGATTCTCGCTCAAATGCACTAGCTCTTATTGGGCGTGACTTAAGACAGTACATTTTTATCCATTTATCTAGAAGCTTCGCTTTAATTTCAAACCAAAGTCACAATTAGAGGGAGTTTACACTTTTCCACAACAGGTAGTTTTAAAGGGTACGGCCGTTTCGATGCACCCTTTTTCTTCCACGCACTCGTGTACCCCACTTTCCGACTCCCAACCTCACCCTCATTCGTTGTACGCGAGCGCCTTTCAGGGATCTAGGCATACGTGGCTGAAAGCAAATTCAATAGTGTGTGGCAGGGGGTGAATTTTCACCATCGTGCACCACACTATATGCAACGTATGTCAGCTATGGAAACTATGCCACAAATGATAGGTTCAAATGCACTCTGCAAATATTCCAAAGGTCATGATGGTTGCACAGGAAGAATTTGAGACGTGGTGTTAGCGCTACTTTGCATATTAATACAGAAGCATTAGTGAACAAACTAACTATTGATCAACCTAAGTATAGATTGATTGAGCTATAATGGAGTCACATTTAGGAATCACGTCAATTATGTGTTTATGTATTGCTATAATGAACATAAAATTAGATAAATAAACTGCAGAACGGGTTACTCTAAATATATTTTTTCCGGGAAAGATAAGAGAATATAATACCTGCCATTTACACTATATAGTTAGGCTTTACGATAGGTGGTGTAGCTAATTATTTGATTCGCTCTAAAAGGCATTTGCCTTCATTTGCTATCACGCACTGATAGCACCTCTCACATACTTGTTGTAAAACACTTACTTTTCTGTGTATGAACGCATTTGCATCCCTGAAATTTTTGTAGCATAAACTGCAGTGCATGACTGATGAAATTCACCCCCTTCTACAGGTGAGGTGGCTTGCAGAGAACACTGCAGTTGTAGATGAGTCTTGCCATGAGTGCATGACACCGACCGACCCCCAAGACTCTGTTGTCCTTCGCCTCCGATTGTCAACCTAATCATTCTTCAGGCGTCGCCATGTTTCCCTCCGAGTCCGCTAGCACACGGGCTAGCGGCTACTTCGTCAACCCACGCACCACTAACTGTCCGCCAAGAGCACCAATTTGTAATGGCGAAACATTTATGCATTGAAATGCCACAAGTTACGCGGACAACTGAATGGCATGGAATGGAATCTGCTTCATGAGCATAGTAGAATATGTTCTCCCTGGAACGATAAGAGACCGAATTACGGCCACCGAGACTTTATAGGTAAGTTTTCCGATAGGTAGTGAAGCTAACCAATTGATTTTAATTCAAATGCTTTGTCTTAATTTTCTACGTAGAACTAACAGCACGCCCTGCATGCATCATGAATAAATCTTGAATTCCTGTAGGAGCAAGAAATATTAGTTCTCATGGTTTCTATGACATTGGTAGCATATAGGGCAGAACATCTAGGTGAGTTTTCACCTGCTTACAGGTACCTGCAGGTTTTTGCTAATGCATTATAGTCGTAGCTTAATTACCTTTTGTTGTATATATTTTGGTGGATGTTGGGAAAAACTCACCTAATGCCACACTCCTTTGAGGAGACTTGCATGGCACTATGTGGATGTAAGTATGTTATTGGACCTCATTCAAGTAAGTGATTGGTGTAATTAAGTTTCAGCTACTTCACGAGGTAGCTCAAGTCTCTGATGAGCACTCGCGCTATAATCTGCAAGTCTCACCAAGGTCGCATTCTTGAGGCAAATTAGACACCTACATTCCTCTAAATATAGGATTGCAAGGCTCTGGTAATAGGAAGGCCTGAATACCTTGAAACGCCTGTATCTTAGTCCTTCGCTAATTTTTTTTACTCAGCACCGATGAAAGTAAATTGTATTAAAACTCTCCGGGTGCTTTGCTCTAATCTACGCCGTATCCTATGAGCCGCCAAAAGGTGCGTATTAAGGAATGCTAGCAAATCATGGCCCGATTTTAAAACCCCTGGTTAAGCTTAACAGTCAGATGTTGTAGTCTCTTCGTTCATAGAATATTAACAGAGAGTTAGGGTGTTGTGAAATTCAACAGATTGCCGGTAACTTAACGTGAAATTTAGCTACGGAAAAGGGCATTCTAATTGGTAATAATGCAGAGTAAATGTTAAATTAGACATTATAAAACGGAGCCTAAGTATTTCGGGTTATCATGGAGAAAAGAGTTAGCTCTTTAATGTAATAGTGTATTTAAATGTATCGGTACGGAGGAAATTAACGTGTACTGTTGCTTACCCCTTGTCTGTGTCATTAAAATGGCCAACCTTTTACAGAGCCCAGTGAAAACTTATTCCACGAAATACATCACTGCCTCGTCTCCTTGATGAGTCACGCAGTTTTTCAGGTAATTAACCGCGTCGGGCTGAAAATAGGTGCCGTTAGCTCGACGACCTAGGCTATGAGGCCACGCAAGTTGGGAAGCAAGTGACTTGAGCCGGACGTGGAACAGAAAGAACGGGAAAGTTATGGATTACTGCTCCAGCGGCTCTTAACCTCTTTCCTTCCTCGTTTTCTCCAAATCACCCAACCAAACCATCCCCCATATCGCGCGGAAACCTCCCGCCATATTTCATGGGGTTATTTTGCTGGAGCGCTTCAAGGTACCCAACCCCCCTGAGCTCACTCATTTCATCAAGCTACTTACCCTGAACTGCTTGCAAAAAATAATGACGAGCCGTGAAATCCAGTGATGCTTCGGCGACTCTAACCCGCGGAGTACTTCGTCACCGCACAAACTGCCACAATTTAAAGACTGAATCGAGATGGACCGTGAATCAGAAAACAGAAGAAATGTGACCAAACGTTCGATTGCATTGGGCTTACGTTGGGCCCGGCACGGTCGTGAAAACTGAAGTTCCATCTTCAATACTGTCACGTAACCGATCAAAATTTGGACGCCAACACCGTTCATGGCGACGTGGTGATCGATCATCGGGGGATGGAAATGGAATAACTCTTGAGTATCTGTCCATGTGTGTAGTTGCAAAATACTAATGGTCCCTCTCCATTGGGAGCATATCTGTAGTGTAGTGCATGCTTGCGAGGCCTCGCCTCGCGACAAGCATTAGCGATTAATGCTAATGCATAATTAGTCGTAGTTACACTAACTTTAGGGTATAGTGTAATGCATGCTGGTAACTATTCACCCCCTGCCACACACCCTTATGGTGGCTTGCATGGTATTTTGTAGATGCAGAATCTTCATCTCAATAAACGTGTCCGCTGGCGGGAGGCACCGAGTAGCGTTGATTAAGTGCGCGGATGGTTTGCGGTGCCATGATCAAGGAAGAAAAAAAAATAATAAAGGGATTTCGCATTTATCTGATTGTCTTAAGCTGCTCCACGGCTATAGAAAATAATTGGAGGATTTTAGCGGAAAGGAAAACCTGAAACTCAAAATTATGGAAATCATCGAGATACTGCCACTGCTGAACGCAAGCCACAAATGTAAATGCACATAGAGGTGCGGTAAATGTTTTGCACTCACATCCGGAAGCTAACGAGATGACCCCATTTGTATACAATCATCGGCGACAAAATATGCGATGCATTTCAATTTTCTAAGCCTAGACCTAACACTAGAGAAAGGGCACTATTTTTCAGAGTTTATCAATTGCATGGAAGGCACAGTTACCCCATGCCTAAATGAGCCCTAAGAATGTTTACACCTGGTTAGAAATGGACGTGAAGGACAAGGGAGAGGTTTTAGCGGCCGTATATATATTTTTAGGGACTTTCTTTCGGCGCCGCATCAGTTGAAGGGAGGTGAACTTGGGCGAATGGGGCACTTTGATGGCCCTCGCCAGCCACCCCTGCCACGGGCGGCGCACCCGAATGGCTCCGCGAATCGAGAAGGGGGTTGGATTTTAGAGTGCGGGTGCCTTGAGTGGGGGGTGGGAGGGGAGTGGGTGGGAGGGGAGCGGGTGGGAGGGGAGCGGGTGGGAGGAGAGCGGGTGGAAGGGTCGCCATGGCAACAGTAGCGCCTCACTGCGAGGCAGAAGGAACGACGGTGGCGGCACAACAACGGTACAACCCCTGCCACGCACCCCTGAAGTGGCTTCGAAGGTACTAAGCAGATGCTTACGCTGGAAAGGCTATAAAATATGGAAGACAAACTGTTAAAGGGATTTTTGGGGAAAAACGAGGAGGGTTAGGCGAGGGTTCTCTTCAACCATGACGAGAAAAAAGGACACCCCCTTTTGAGGGGATGTTTTTGAAAAAAAATCCTCGATTTATAATGATAAATAGGGTGCCGAGATAGTGAGTGGCAGGTAAAACAGCTGATTTGCACATGAATCGGAAGAGGTTGCCGCAAGGAGTTTCAGCACCTTTCCTGAAAATGAGTAAAATTATGCTAATTGCACCCGGTGTATTACAATCCCCCTTGAAGTGAATGAATCTATTCGTGACTCCTAAATCAATCAGGAACCTATAAAGGGTTACGAATCCTATGGATGGTACAAGGCAACCGCGTTCATTCTTGACACCCAAGGGATCCCTAGGCTCGCTCACCTCATCGGTAGAGATATTTCCTTCCCAGAGAGCAGCGGTTCTCAAACTGTGGAGCACGTACCCTTAAAGGGTACACGCTCGGTAGTTTAGGGGTGCGCAGGAAAAGCTGAATAATGGCGGAAGTGTGGCAAGGGTATTTCCTTACTGCAAGGGGTCCAACTGTGAGGGGTCCCAAGGGGTGCGCGAAAGGGGAATGAGCTTCGAGGGGATATGCGAAGTCGAAAAAGGTTGGAAACCGCTGCCATGTTGTGATGCTCACAGAGAAATAAACGTTTCAACGCTCAATTTACCTTCGCACGCTTGCTGACCGTAACAGCACCGAGCCTAAGTACAAAAAAGCCTCAGTGCAGCTGAAGCACATTCACGCTGAGCATGATGTTTTCATCTACGTCTTCATATTAACCAGTGAGCCGGTCTGTGGCAGGGGGTGCTAGCAAAATAGTCATAAAAATGGGATGGATTAGGGAAAAGGGATTGGAAAGGGAAATAATAAAATTGAATTGAAATTCAACAGTGCCTCAGAGTCTCGCCCTGTTTTCTTGCAGTCACTTATAGTGCGAGGCATAAAAGAATGTTTGCACCAAACAGTCCGACAGTGCACCCCTATTATTTATTCGAGTCTATCACCTCCAGAGATTTTTAATTAATGTTCTTAGGCGATACTTGGAGCAACCAGTGCATTATCAAAGAAAACACGCAGTAGCTTTGTAATTTCCCAACACAATTCTGTTTTGCGGAACCTACAAATCCTACTGCGTATTTTCTTCAATATAGGGATTATTTGCGGGCTTCAACTGTGTTCTCCTGAAACTCGCGTGATCGACATTTTTCGATGAAAATGTTTTCTTCCCGCCACGCATTCATGGCGTAAGGCCTTGAGCGCCCCGCGGCCCTGGTGGTGACGAGCAGGCAGGTCTGAAAGAGAAAGATTGCTGTGGAGGGGGTGTTCGGGGGACGCCCCCATTACGGGGGCGGTCGCTCTGGGCGTCTCTATGCGGCGTCATCGCCACAAGAAGAAGGTCCCGCGTGTATTATTCAGCGCCGCCGCGTGCAATTAGCTCCCTCACAGGTTCCCGAGTCAAACCATTAACTGGACACCGCGACGGAGAAAGCGGGCGATGAAATATTCATGGGCGAGAGTTCTCGAATGTCCTCCCTAAGGGTTGCTCTCCACGGGGGATTGATGGAGTTGTTGTTGGGGGCAGGGGGGCGTAGGGGGGGGGGAGGAGGAGGAGGTGGTGTTATGTGATTGCGGCGTCGCCGTTTCATTCGGCAGGCGGTGCAGGGGCCTTCCGCGGTCGGAGACGAGACACCCGGAGGACATATTCGTCAAGACGGACGAAAGAACGGGCGGTTGGAATGTAGGTATTCCTCTTGCCGCAGGGGATGCGATGGATAGAGAAGCGCGAGAAATGAAATGGGTGCCTAGGAACATCATAATCCTTGCCTCAGAAGATAAATTCAAAAGACGAACGAAATTTAAGTGCAATGCACGGTGTCGAAAGTTCAATTGAAATAGTATGTCTTGCTTCCAATATTGACTAATTCAGTGGATTTTTATTACTCTCGCCAACGCCTACTTGTGAATGAAAAAAGAACTATTTGTTAAAAATCATGGCGGAAGTACGTTAGCAGTCGCATTAGGAATGAAAATATAAAAAAAATATTTCAAAAGTAAGGGCTACAATTTTGGGAACCGCTACTTCAGAAAAGCTCTAGAATCCCGGAAGCTTTGTCTTCAAGTCCGTCATAGCTTCAAAATTCACAAATGTATGTACGTATATACAGTTTATGAGACAGAAAACCTCGACGCAAATTATAAATGAACGGCACTAAAGTGATTTCCTTTTAGGCGGCGATTTTCACGGCCTCCTTGTAGAGCCGACGACGCCACAAGAAAACCAATCACGCGATCTCATTTATGACAGCGGGATGATCCCGTCACGATCGAAGGCCCAAAATGGCACTTGGGCGGCGTCGGCCGATGCACGCACTTCCAATGGGAATGGGCTCGCATTTAAAAGGGCGAGACCCCGGGAAAGGACCTTGGGCTTTCCCCTTGCCAAGGAATTTCCCCATCAAGTCCAAATTACAATCCGCGAGAATTTTTTATCAAATCACCACTCAACCGAATAAGAAACCAGCCAATTGTACGGTCCAAAGGTATGTGCTTTGGCCGCACTTTCATTACCAACGAGGAAAAAGTTGCTCCCACTCACCGATTCTGACCTTTTATGGGCTCCTAAACGAGTTCAAATTTAGACCGAGCATCCAGTCATGCTTCTTTCATGAATTATTAACGCATGACGTCCAAAAAAGCATCAGATTACGGAATTTCCCGAATTATTATAAAAAATTAATGATTTCCATTGATCGTGTCTTACGAAAAATTCAGCATTCGCGAGTTGTAACTGATACGAAGCCGCACGAGGACCAGAATTCAACCTATTCATGCAACCAAAACGTTTAGATACGTTTCACTGAGTTTCCTCGAGGTTCCGTGGGCATACTAGGGTAAAAAAACATCCAAAACCTTTCTTTCTCTTACATTTACCGAGGATATGACGATTTTTGTTAAAACCACACTCCCTACTGCTTTTATTTCCGATTACATTTGGAGGAGAGTATATCACCAAGTTTTTGCTCCTAACAGCTGTCATTGACTACATAGTTCAGGGGAAACCGGTAGTAAATACTTTAAAACTGGTATAACATGCGATATGTCATCCAAATTTTACCTATCACTTCCAATGAAAGCAAATGAGAGAATTGAGATGAAATAATAAGCTGTTTTTCAACAATTAGCTCACATCTATATTTCTAATCACAATTTCAACTTGAAAACCAGGGGCAACATTCAGAATATCGGACTTTCATTCCAAATTCAGCGCACTACGTTATGCAAACAACTTGTTTACAAGGAAATTTTGAAAAGCCTATAACGACAAGATGATCAGAGATATTGTCTACAATAATTTGAAAGCCAGCGCACGACAGCACGATAAGGATATTAACTGAATATTCTTACTGAAACACACGGATAAAATCCAGAGATAACACTGGCACAGCATGTGAAGTGAACGGCATACGATGCAAAGCGATTTTTCCTGAATGTAAAATTCGAAGATTCTCGCGAAATGGAGTGGAATGTGTACATAATGATGAAATAACACTTGCAATTTTCCACAAAAATAAAATTTTCTAAATAGTTCTAAAAGAATTGAAAACATGGCTGTTTTGTGTTACAAACATTGAAGATTATTTTAAGCATTAAGAATAATTTCTGTAGCTATGGAATGTATTTGATGAATAAATATTGTTCCACCAACATAGCACATATGTTTATTTCCCATTGTTTCCTAGTGCATGATTATGTGAACACACTTTAAAATGCAATTTCATATGCAACATGCTGATTCTATTGCAAAACGAATTGTAATATTTTTATGTTGTGGCCTCGCACCAGCCAGTTATTTGTGGTAAATTTAAAGTGTGACAACCCCAACACAGGTTTTCTTTCACCTCAGGTGTGTCTTTTGTTCCACTAATCAATTGTAAACATGCATTTTTTGTGAATAAGTGGTGTAATAAATACCAATATCATTTATCCTCGAAAATAAATCTTACTTCCGACCCGGGTTTCAATGTTGATTCATCGTCTTCAGGTATCTGAAGAAGATGTATCGAAAAAAATTGAAAACCCGGGACGGAAGTAAGTTTTATTTTTGTGTAAAATTGCACGCGTATTCTTCTTTATTCTTCCAGAATGGGAGGAACTTGAAAGAGCCACGCGTCAAAACGGGGCGAAGAAGTCCCTAGCCACGGCATCTTCAGGCTGGGATCGTGAAAGGGACGGCACTTCGACGGCGCGAGGCGTCAACCCGGCGCCGGCCTGCGATCGCCGCGATCGATGCCAACGATGAGGCAGGAGATGAACGAGGTTGGGAGCCGATAGAGACTCGGGAGGCTCCACCCTAGGCTACTACTACCACACTAGATCGCTTGAATAATTCAGACCACCTGAGCACGAAGGCGACGCGAAGGATATTACTTTAACCACACGCCACGTCTCTGGAACTGACAGAGGCGACAAAGTAAGAGTGATAAACTGCCGAATTGATGGGTACCGAAAACTCCTTCCCATAAGTACATACATACCTGCCACGGAAACAAGAGCGAGGCACTAAGACACTGTAAATATACAGTTTACACCTATACTTTCTCTTCATCGATAATTTTTCATAGTTTCCTCCCCTTCATTTAATATCCAGCTCATCGCACAACTTGCTTACAAAATATCATTCCCGGTAGTAGGGTGTTGGTGTCTCTGAAATACACTCTCAGACAAGATAAAAAGATTTTCCGCATTGAAATCTTTTAAGTCAAAGGTATACAGTCTATTTCTTAGCGCCTCATTATGAACCATTTGCAATGTGTATAAAGATGTATTTTTTCTATTTATTTCTTCGATTGTTTTTTATTAGTTTTAAATAGTTTAAACTGTATACTGTACTACTTGTTTCAAACTTCACTGTACCTATTCTGGCATTATGAATTAACTATGTATACATTTATGTTCATCGTTAACGTGACTGGGACACGCTGTAATAATAGATATTTATTGTAACGATGGTGAAACTCGTAATAATGCTCTCCTTTTCTGCTGTATTGGGTCACCGCTCACAGCGAATAAGTGTCAGTTAGAGCCGTTCCAAGATATTATCTATTACTGTAAAGTGTTTTTGTTATAAGAGGACATATGTCGATGAGTAATACATTCATTTTCTTCTTCTTCCTCTTGTTTTCGTGGGTGGTGTCCTAACACCCCCCGCCTAACGCCCGAGGCGGCTTGCAGGGTACTATGTAGATGTAGGAGAGGAAGGGGCTCTCCTTCCGATTTAGGGCGATTGGCCCTCGGTCCTACGCCGGTGACCGCGGGATGTTCCTCGAGGAGGAGGAGGAGGAGGGTGGATAGGCGGGGGTGCGGGCGAAGGGGGAGTGCTTAGGGGGTAAAGCGGGGCGACCAAGTCATTGCGAAAGGGAAAGGCTGAGAGAACGAATTAATTTGCCCGCGGGGCATGACAATGCGCTAACTTATATTTATGCGAATGCGTGCATCACGAAAAAAATCATCCTTTAGCCCGACACGTGAATGTTTATTCACGCCGATATCCGTCACATACCTGCGTTTCTATTAACGATGCAGTAAAAAAAGACAGAGAAAAACACAAACACGCACGTAATATTCACATACATCAATGCACCTTGTACTGCACGTGCACCTGCTCTCGAACACACTCAACACTCAATTTTTTTCTCGCTCGACATTCACGGTAATGAAGCGAGGGGTTTACGAGATGTTGACCCAAAAATACGGGACGCAATGGAAGTGATCCTGGAGATGGAAAAAATGTAATTACCCCGTCATTGACGCTTGGGTGAAATATTGATTTTTCATTTATAAACAAGTCTGGGAGAATACTTGCTTTGGCCTTCCGAATGCTTCATTAATTTTGAAAATGATGAATGGCGCATTTGACCTTTTTACGCAAGAGACTCTCGACTTCCCCACTACTGAAACGCTTTTGAAGATGCTTTCTTGAACAATCAATTTAGACGTTTGAAGTGAGTGGGACGTTACTTAGACGCCCTGTGCGCCAATTTTAACATTAGCATTTAAGAAAAAATTATCTCATGGGGTGAATGAACGCGGAATTTCTCATCACTGGCGTGCATTATTACATAACCAAGTATTTCAATTTCACTTGGGACCAATGCCAGAGGATGAAAACGAAAATAGACCAAGGTTATGAGCGTCCCACACGTCATATTCATTATGAACAGGAAATTACTTGGGGGTGTGCGTGGAAATCCTGGGAGCCTTTGAAAAGGTTGATGCTGGTGAAGAACACTTTCAAAAGTTTCTCTCACATTCATTAAGAGGAAATAGCCACAAATGATCACAAAGCGAGTCTTACAGTGAGAAAAAATTATTTTCATGAGAACTTGACTTCAAAATGAACTATGATGAGGAGCTACATTAAAAAGCAACGGCGCGAGTTCAAATTATTTGTTGCCGTTTCGAGATAACTTAAAAGTAGTACATAGTTAGGCTTACTAAAGTCTCCACCAAAGTTATAAAAAAATACTCGAAAAGTTCGGCTCTTTACACTGGGACACGTGTAGTTTTATCAGTGGAGGAAAGGAAGGGAGTAGGGTGAATCACCTTCGCATACGTTTATACACCATTCTCTGCATCAATTTGACAAGAGGAAACAATACTTGATTTACTAGTGAACAAAATATCCGAATAGGTAGTATATATAGATACTGATCACGGAATTAGTGACCATAACGTAGAGGCAGTAAAACTTTCACTGATGTGGATATAATAAAAACCATATACCACGACTCAATCTTTACTTGTTTGATAAGGCTGATTTCTACGGGGTGAAACAGAACTTGAAGAGTTCTCTCAGCAAATTTCACAGAGTAAGCTTAATCCAAAATACTGAGAGTTCGAGGAATGCCTTTTCATAGAAAAGGATTGCACAGCTTATCAGTGGGCATCAAACGTCGACTAAAGAGTTTGCAAGGATCCCGAGGATCAGAAGCTCGAGGACTTGAATGGACATGCACTCACGTAAACAATGGAGTGTCGGGAAGACGTTTGCTGGGCGACTCCCCGCCTCATAATTACCACGCTGACGATGAAAACGAGATGTGCGATTCGCAAGACCACACCGAGGCCGAGTTTGATACGCTCATTGAGCAACGACCCATGTCAGTGCGGCGAGCGGCCACAGAAACATCCCGGGGATGCAAAATTCTTTTAAAATTTTTATTCTCTGCTTCTGACTTAAAAATGCAGTGCATTCGTTAGAAGAAAAAAGTTAAAAAACAAATAACTAAGATATTTATATGTTATGATAGAAATTGTACATTCTGTTTTTGTGCATACTTATGTGTTTTATTACATTTTAATGGGTTTTTCTTTTACCTTTTCATAAATGCAAATTTATTACAATTAAACGGGTATCTAAATACATTTTTCAAAAGTTTTTAAATTTTAAGCTTGAACTTTTGCATAAATATTTTATTTTATTGATTTTAAATATTTATTTAATAACCTGGTGAAAATAAGGAGACATATAAAAAAAGAGCACCTGCTGACAAGCCAGGAAAGGCTTAGCAGGACTTCATTTGCTATTTTTTAAACGAAAAAAATTGTTATTCATATTTTTTTTGGAAAATATTTCATTTAAAACTGTAAACATAACTGTAACATGCATTTGTAAATTAAAATAAATATATTAAAAAAATTTAAAAAATTTCTGCTGACACTGCGAAATGGAGCCGCCGTGGAGACAAGGGTACCTCGAAAGAAAATAAAATGCCACGCACGTCGCTCCCAGTTCATCTTAGGAACTCATCTCCTGTTAACCACAATGGGGAACTATCTCCCGACAGAGTCGTTGGCTCGGCCGCGCGAGAAACGAAAACTCACGACTTAAGAAGAAAACCTACCAACCTATCTGTACCTTGACCTTATTGTAAATGAGTTACCTAGTCCATTACCTTTATTGGTAGGGGAAATAAAATGTTCATAGCAAGCCTTCTCAACCAGTGACAGAAGGAATATTAAGATATTTAGTATGAATTATTTAAGTATGAATTAGAGTATGAAACAGTAGTCCAGGTTTTGCCATTATAAAAGGCTCACATGATTACGCCTATGTGGCGCTAATATTTTTTGAATGACAGCGCAAAATTTTCACAGATCCAATTAAAACGTTTCGCTTGATAATATTAATCAATGGAGATTGATTTCCATTCCTTATGGCGTAGTCTCGGGTAAGACGTTGCAGGATAGAAGGCAAGCATCAAAATAAGACCCCAGTGTAGGTGAATGAGAAACATTTCGACTCGATTGTTGACGGAATTTTTAATTAAAATCTACATTAATAGGCTAAATGGAACCATTGTACGAACTTCACTGAGGTAAAGTGGAAGTTATCAAATTTCAAGGAAACATATTTCCCGCATATATATTCTGGACAGCTACTGCACTGCTAAGGAGATCATCACGATATCATACTTGGTAAAACGTATGTGCACTCTGCTCCACATTTCATCCATTCAATTCCCAACTAATCTTCGAAGCACGAAGGAAGGTAAGACGATGACCGCGTGCATCTATTACGTTCCGTAAATTATAAAACGAAAAAAAATTTAAATTAAAACACATAAGGAAACGCAATTGAAGGAGGAAAAGGACTAAAGTACATTGCATGTAAAAGGGGTGTCTGTGTCTCGCTCTGCTTTTGTTTTAGTTGCATCATTTTGCACTTACAGCAGATTGCACTTATCAGATCGGCAGTTCAACTCTCTCATTTTGTCTCTTCGGTCAGTTCTGAGGATGCAGTGCGGGGTTTGAGTATAATCCAACCGATCACCCTGAAACTCGACTGATATAAATTTGTCAAGCAATCTTCGCCCAGCGCGGAGCCTCCGAGTCTCAAGTGGGGATGGCGGGAGGAGGTGGGAGCGGTCGGTCGCATCCCACGCAAAAAACAAACACGAATGGACCAGTCATCCCGAGAAAGGAGCGCGCTCAACATTCGGGGTCAAGTGCTGCCGAGATGCTCGACTCTCTTGTAGCGCGAGCTCGCTTTCAGTCTCCGCGTGGCGATGGAGACATCGCCCCCTCACCCCACTGCCACGAGAGAGGGAGGCGTACATCTACTATGGGGGGGAGGTGAGGGGTAGGGACGGGAATTCTCCACCCCCCAAGGTGTGGGACTCACAAGAATCGTCTGGTTCGCCATTAGGTTGAAGCGACCGACAGCATTCATTTGCGCCATTTAGGACAAGTTGGTAGGACTATTAGGGAGGGCAAATTTTGAAGATACCTCACGGTATCACCTTTTACGGAGTCTCCCGCAAGTACACTCAAGTGTGAAATTCTACAGGGGACAAATCATTCACCTTGACCGAGAATCGATCCCGGATCCCCCGGGTTCCGGTCGCGGCAAAAACATTCTTCCTCCGTGGAGTTTCGCACTAGTGTTAAGGAAGTATTATCTCGCGCAGTGACGAGGGTGGAGAGAAACCCGGTGTCGGAAATTGCCTTCTTTCTACCCTTAAGTATTCGTCTTGATGTAATTTATACACCAACGTGAGTAGGCTTAAATAAGTGTAATGAGTTACGTTTTATAAATACCTGCATAGCATGACTGAAATTTGGAGGTCACACGATGTTATAGACGGAGGGATTCAATTCTTCACTCGTGGCAATGATTTGTAGCCCAACTAAAGAATATAATCAAACCATTAATAATTTGGTGAACCAAAAACAATGCAAAGGGTTGATTCCCAGGAAATAGAACGAGTACACAAGGCGCCAAGGTGACCAGAGTTAAATTCCGTCGACTTCCCACAGTTTAACGCCCCGACGGGATTAAAGTTCTCTCCTTACAGGATTCACATAGGGATCCAGCTAAAATTCTCCCTATAGCCGGTATCCATCAGAATTGGAAATCAAAACTCTGGTAACCACATAATCCCGACCTCCAATAGGGGATTATCATTTTTTCCGTGCATGATTAGGGACCACAATATGCCTACGATCGCTGCCGTCAGTAATATTAATATGTAGTAGCGTTTTTTTGCAAGTTTATAATTTTATTCCGTATTCTTTTCAGTTTTCGATGCCTGCATTAGATACTAATTGATATTAAGCATTACATGTCAGTAACTTTGTAATAATTTCTGTACGTTAGCATACCTGAACTCTAAAAACTGGACCCAACGTGATATATTACCGCAGTGTCTACCCTGCAAGAGTAGAGTGATGATTAGCAGCCGTACTGCACGTGAAGTCCTTTCTACGTACGTCATTTAATTTTACATACAAGTATAGAGAGTAAAATATCTAATAACAATATGGCTGGGTGCTTGACGATTAGCGCATGCCTAGAGTGTAATCATCCTCTGCCTCATACCCTTGCTGTGGCTCGCAGGGTACCGCGTAGACGCAGGCGAAGAGCCGAGGAGCTTGAAGGAATGACCATGAGGAAGGTGGTTGGCTGGGCAGGGTGTTGATGTGGGGTGAGTATATAGAGTGAGGGGCCGGGTACCGGGTGGGAGGAGGCGGAAGGGAAGGAGGAGGATACTGGTTGGACACCCGTCGGAAGTTGGCTGAATAAATACGTCAGCACGCGGCTGTCGCTTAGCGATGGCCATTACCGGGCCCTCAGCACCGTTGGTAGCCAATGAATGCTACAACCCGACCTTCCAGTTTCAGCAGCGAGCAGAAATTGTTCATGCGACCCCACGCGTGGAATAATGAGCACGCGAAACCCTTCTCGTCTTTGATCGTGCGGCGTACTTCCCTTCGCCGACAAGTGGAAATGCCTCTCCTAAATGCGATTCCATTGCCTAACCATCCGCCGCGTTCACGCAGCGCTCATCACTGAAGACGACCTGAGGCTTTCCTGCCCAAGTCCCACCCATGCCGACACGCCGCAAACAAAAAATCCCAGACAGTTTAATCAGCGTCTCGTATTTGGGCTCGCTGAGTAATCTGACGAGCGAATGAGGCACCTACTTATCGCATCGTAATTCATGACGGAAAAACCCACCCCAACGTTAATCAGAAGCCGTGCTCTCTGCAAGACTCGCACCCGCGATCACTTGATACTTCCGACCACACACGTTTGCAAAGAAGACCACTGGTTGGCACGTTCACTCCCCCCCATGAGACTCGTTTGGAGCAACGTTCCCTCTCGACAGACTCTAAAATACTGATCATACAAGTATAGCTGTCTCCAAGATCAGGTTTGTTAGTGTCACTGACCTTTTGCAGCAACTGGGATGGGAATCGCCTTCAGACCGATGATTAAAATTTAGACTTAATCTATTATGCAAGTTCCACACCAATTTATTCTCTGACGACGATAATTATATTTTACGAAATCCGACATACTACGGTAGATCAGATAATGAGAATAAAATCATGGAACTAGACTGAAGAACGGACATTTAAAATGTCATTTTTCCCGCGAACGGTAGAACAGCTGCCAATGAGACTTTTTACTAGGTTTGGTGATAGGTAGTGTAGCTCTTAGTAGTAGTAGTAGTAGTAGTACTACCCAATACTTTTATCCTTATCTTACTTACAGCACGCCGTACATGTTTTCAGCATAACTCATGAACCTCTGTCCGTTGATGTAGTTGCAAAATACATAAATACTAACGGTCCCTTTAATTTTGGTAGCATATCTGTAGTGTAGTGCTTGCTTGTGAGGCTTCGCCTCCTGACCAGCATTAGCGACTTATGCTAATGAATCAATAGTATTTTACGCTTTAATTAGTCAATTACGCTAACTTTAGGGTATAGTGGAATGCATGTTGGTGACTACCAACTCCCTACCACACACCCTTGAGGTGGCTTTCAGGGTATTTTGTAGATGTAGATGTACCTTTCCCGGCGAGTAAGGCCAAGGAAATTGTCTCGGGTCTCTCACCGGGTTAAAGGCTTCCTGAAGGCCAACGTTTCGACGTCCGACTCGGACATCGTCTTCAGGGAAACCCGTGAAAAGTTCCTGCATGGCTGTTTCCATTCGCGGCCGACGTAGCGAAATCCGTAGAATGGGTGTGGTGGTGAGGCAAGGCGAAGATTCTTCGTTGCACCGCCACCACTACTGGCAGCTTCCACCTCACCGGCCAGTACGAATGGGATGAGAGTACCTCATCTCGGAGGCTGTACGCCAGGCTTAGATTACTTGAATATTTTAGATCACGCGAGCTTCACGGTGACACGGACGATACTATATAAATCCCGCTCAATGTCTCTAGCATCGATAAGAGCGACTAAATAAGAGAGATACAGTGCCGAACTGATAGGAAAAAGTATACGAAAACAGGACAAGACACAAATACACCACACGTAAAGGTAGTTCGAGCAAAAAATCAGATGACCTTGAATTTTATGAATTTAACCTCATTTTAAAGTAAGAACTCTCAACTTACCAATGATATCACAATATTAACCCTTTGCCAAACTAATTTTCGATCACTTTGCCTGAAAGTGCAAGCTGTTTTACATGGGAGAGATTATGGCTGTGCGCTGCAGAGGGAGAACATTGAAAAAAATAGCAATTTATAACACCTAGATTTTGTCAAAAACTAACGGTATGCAGTTAGTATGATTTCTCAATTATTTATACAAATTAATAAATTACTCACCGCAGTAATTTTTACAGAATAATAAAAGAACGTGCCGTTTTGAAGGCTTTTTAGCCGTATGGCGTGAAAAAATGAGTCAAGTTAGAGACGTATGTAAATATATTTATTTAATTTATGAGAACTTTGGTCATGTATACCTATATTTTTGCGCCATTAATATTACAATATTTACTTCACACTTCATACAGACGCTGAGATTAAAATATAAAATTCGAATATGGTCTCCATTATGACTAGGGAACTATCTCGCTCAAACTACCTAAACACATAATTCACTATCGACCTTTTTCTCCTCCTTTTCCTTATTCCACACATTAGTCATAGCTGGTGATTTGACACCCCGTGCCCCACAGCCCTTCGGCGGCTCGCAGTGTAGAATGTAGATCTCCACGCATAAAATAATGCTGCAGTTTAACGTCCGCGATTGCCCAGACGCAGCAATTCTCTTTGCCTTAAAAAAGATATCAACGCTAAGCAAGGCCAAGAAACGTGGGAAATAGTGACACGCATTCGGTGAATCCAGAAGGAATTGAGTGTTGAGTTCTGGAGAAGGAACACTCCAAATACTTGGTGCCATCGACGTATAACTGGGAGCGAGTTTTTCGAGATTGATGGAGTGGACATTATAATTGCAGCAGTTATATTTTCGTTAAACGTGCTTCGACGGCCAAGATCATTTCGCACACACTGTCCGCCACATGTAGACAGGAGCAACAACACTTGGACGAACAGGAGGATCACCCTTCCCAATTCGAGCCGAGCCCAAAGACGCTTAACTTCTTTGACTGATCGGGAACCGGTGTTTCGATCGTTGTAGACCGTTGCCCTGAACATAATTTAAACCGCGTCAAATTCGTATTTTCTTAAACGGACTTTAAAACTAATTTACAAATAAGATTAGTTTACATAATATTTAAACTCATTTGGAATGGATCAAAAACTACGATCGTGTTCAATATTTTCTCCTAGCGATTCGGGGCATTCTAAATTAATTCAAAACAACTCTAATAGTAAGGATACACAATTATACTAAAACTCATAAAAAAAGGGAGACCAGGTATTTACGCGTAAGACCATCCAGCGTCCGCCATCCTGCGGCACCGAAAGCGAAGACGTCTCCGGAGGTGACCAACGCGCAGTGGACCCGAATATTTCACAGCGGGCGTCGAGAAAAAAGAGGCTTCGCTTCAGCGGGACCGCCCTCTAAAATTAGCGACCACGCCTGGTGTGAAGTAAGAGTCCGAATATACAAACGTTTACTCAGGTACCTCACAGATGGCAGTTGTTTAGTCAGATACTTAAAAACAGTTACAACACCATCCCGTGGCAGCACTCAGCTAATGCTAGCGCATAGCAAGCCTTTCATCAAATACCTTACGTAAAATCTCAGTTATTCATATTACGAAGCGTAGTTGAAGCTCGAATACTGCAGTCGATTAATCATTACCAGAACATTAAAAAAGATACACGAGGCCACATGCAGGGCACACAAGAGCAAATAAAAAAATGCAACAAACGGCCATATTTTCGGAAATAAATATAAAAATCATTCAAGTCACCAGACCAAACAATCTCCGAGCTTCAGCAGAGAAAATATCGCGCGTAAATATTTAATGCATTTTTCAAAAGGATAAAGTAAAGGCAAAGAAAAAATTAAGTATTCTGATGAAGCAAAACGTTAATCAAAATCTGGTAAGTTGTAGAAGAGACTTTAAAACAGTACACATGGGCAAAATAGTAACTAAATTTAAAAAAAGGAGTAGCATACTTGCATGTTTAGCACTCAGGAATAACGTATCTCAATAATTCCACAAACAAAGTTCACATTTACATCACTTCAAAAATCGTCAAAAGGCAATTATTAACGATTTCAGATGCTACATGCCATGTCGATAACGATTAAGGCGTTGAAAATTGAAAAAAAACACAAGAAATTGTATTCTTTAGCTTACCTGATGGTATTACCTTTACTATGAGCTTAGCATAACTTCTTAGCATAACAAAAAACAGATTATTCAGTTGTTAAGATGCATGTACGGTTTTTTCTGGTTAACATAAGATGTAGCCATTATTTTTATAGATGGCTATAGCCCAACAGAATTGGTGTGAAAGTTGCTACCTATATCATGTGTGGTTACTTCTTCGTAATTTAATATGTTTCAGTTTACTTTTTCATCTAATGCAAAGTGAAACTGTATTGAGGTATTCCATGCACAGACATTGCCTAAATTAGATATCCGATTGAATATTTTTTGCATATTAGTAAAAAGCTGTAATTTTGTGTTAAAATGGACAAACAAATATTACATCATGCAATAAAATGTACGAGGAGTAAATTTTTCCCAAATACGTTCTGCACCAACCAGGGGAACATCAACACGCGTGGCGGCCTAGTACAAGACATGAAGCCGACCGGAATCCGCTCCGCCCTGCACCGCGTCTCCCTCCATCGGCACTCGAAACATTCCCGGAAGACTGCTCGCGGAAGATGTCTCCTCACAACGACATTCGACCTCGAATGCGGTTATTCTCCGCTTTCTTCCACCAAAATAATTGAAGAAAACTTCGATTTTCGGACGCTCCCAGAATGACGCTGCACCTCCATCGATTGCTTTTTAATTTCGACTCAAGTTATCTGCTTGATTCGACCTCGCGATCATCCACTGCGCACGTTCACTCAAACGTGTATCAAGAGAGCGCCTCGGGAAGGTTCCGCCGTCTGGTGCGCGGACGATTGCAACCAGGGGAAGGAAAATACGCACGAAGGTAAGCAAGTCTCGGGCGCCAGCTTTAAGCGTTCCCTTCTTTAAAAGAGGAAAAAAGGCCAGTACGTGACCCGCAGAGAAACGAGAGTACGTCTCAACCTGCTCGTCTCAACAAAGGCGACCTCTCTCCGCGGATGGCCACCTCGCGCCACAACATTGAGAAACTGTTCCTTTCCAACGCGCCGACGGCAATTGTTTGAGGGGCGGGGTATTAGTCCTCCCTTTTTTAATATTGGTACCATCTTGGTAAAGACTTTCGATCAAGGTTGATGTGAAATATTTGGAGTTCAGGTTTTATTTAATTTGATCCGTTCTAATTCTATATTCATTCAATTTTTTACATATTAATTCACTCAAAATGTATTCAATGCTTTTCCCTTCTTTTAATTATATTTTTTTACTATTTTATTTGAGTAGCTTAAACTTTAAAGCTTTAGTACTTGAATAAAACTGCAGTTGTTGTTCTGCCCACTTAAATTTTAATGTAAATAATACACTACACGTGTTTCGACGTTCCTTAGGGCGCCACCATCAGGTGACCTGATGATGATGACGCCCTAAGGAACGCCGAACGCGTTCTCTGACGCGCCTGACGCACTTCCAGACCTGATGATGACGCCCTATGGAACGTCGAAACACGTGTAGTGTAATATTTACATTGAAATTTTAGTGGACAGCACAATTACTGCAGTTATATTTAAGTACTAAAATTCTGTTCCACCATACATCGCCAGAGACTGTCGAATTTATTTTAAAGCTTTACGTTGAAGCTGTAATCATGGTATCTTTACCCTCACACGTGAACGCTTACAGACGTCATTTCTAGGAAGCTGAAGATTTCCCTGTCTCTTCATACTACTACCATAGTAGTTATCTCTCGATCCGTCCGCTATGTAACCAACCCCCGGCCGTTCCGCGCTCCTCTTTGACTCCCCTTACTCCCCACCAGCGATCACTTCCTCAAATCCCCACGCATTAACTAAAGGATCTCCTCCGTACAAATAAAGCACCGACTGCGAGCGGGTAATCCTCCGCGGCGCTTCGCCCCCCGAACGCCGGGGCGGACGTGGGCGGATCAACGGGTGGGGGGAGGGGGGGGAGAGGGCAAATTAAACGGCATCGTTAAAGTTTCGCCGGGGTCTTATTGCGTCCCATTGCGACACTGGGGGCTTATGGAAAACGAGTTTGTGGACGCATCGTTCCGGAGCTCTCTTGGAGAGCACACCTGCGACGGGCCTTCAAAGGGGAGTGCCCGTGACGAACGGCGGGCGGGACTGTCCCGTCGAACTATCGACTTCCCGCTCGATCGATGCCTCGAGTAAAGCATAACGTCGAAGTAATAAATTATAAAGGCAACTGCAAACTTTGAAATTGATTAATGCGAGTTGGCCACGAGAATCATAAACGAACTTCGCCGGATGATTGTGCGTGATTACCGACGCAATTTGCTGCCCGTAAAGCCAACTACCATATTTCTCCGAATATAAGCCGCACTCGAATATAAGCCGAACCCCGTTTTTGGGGTCACAAACAGTGGAAAAAGGTTAATACGCGAATTTAAGCTGCACCATTTTAGTGCATCCCCTGCTACCTACAGCATTAGACACTAGAATTTTATAACAGTTATTACATTACCAATGTAACTGTGACAAAATTTTACCTATATTATTCTTTAATATATGAATAAATTGTGCACCAATATGACCTTTTTCAGCGTTATTTCTTACCTTCCCCGTGGCTTAGACGAGTTTAGCTGGGGCGTCCGCGTGAATCCGAATGACTAGTTTGCTCAAATCGGTCATTTTTACGATTTTTAAAGAAAGTTCTCGAATTTGAGCCGCACCTCGAATATAAGCCGCACCCCGATTTCGAAGCCCCAAAATCGGGAAAAAAGTGCGGCTTATATTCGGAGAAATACGGTATTTCTGTTTTGGACTACATGCGGAGCCCGTATCGATTTATTGAACCATTGAAAATTTCTCTTGCGGTAACTTCAGCGAGATTTTTCCCATGTCAGAGAACGTACTCGAATTATATGTTAAAATTTTAGCAGTTGTCATCACGCACCCTCAAACCATCGCCACACCGAGTTCCCACTCAACTGATGCCTTAAATAAAGCAAAACGTCGATGTAAAAAATCATAAAGGTAACGGCAAACATTGAAATTGGTTCATATGAAGTTGCCATGGGAATCATGAATGAACTTCGTTGGATAATTGCGCAGGACGACCAGTTTTGCGACTCGTTAAACATAATTCTCCCTCTTTTAAGAGTACATTCGGAGCCTATAATGATGATTTATTGAACCATTGAAAATTACTCTCAAGGTAGATTGAGCGAGATTTTTCTCTTGAAATAGTATACACCACACTTGAATTTTATACGAAAACGTAAGCAGAAGTCTTCACGCCCCTCCAAAACATCGCCCCCGCCATCGCCACTGGATCGATGCCTTAAGTAAAGCACGACGTCGGAGTAATAAATTAGAAAGCAACGACAAACACTGAAATTGGTTAACGCGAGTTTTCCATGAGAATCATGAGTGAACTTCGTAGATTACTTCCGCGTGAGTGGTGACGAAATTTGCTACTCGTAAAGCTGATTGCCTCCGTTTTAGGGGACACAAAAGCGGAGCTCATAACGATTTTTTGAACCATCGAGAATTACTGTTTTAGCGAGATATTTCTCCAGTAATAATAAAGATCATATTCTAGTTTCATTTTAAAATTCAACGGCACTTGGAAGGATGAAGTAAATACGGTAATAATAACGACGCAAAACATTGTTTTTGGGGTCTGAATTTCTTAGCAAATCGTTAAATATCTACTCATATTTGAGGCTCGATTTTGAATTACTCGATCCGCGCAGTACGCTGAAAATGCATTCACAAACAGAAGTTTCATGTCATTTTTCAAAATGTAATATGGTATATATATATATAATATATATATATATATATATATATATATATATATATATATATATATATATATATATATATATATATATACAATATGCCAAGAGGGTGGCCGATAAAAATATAGAAACAGACAAAAAGGACACTCACAAATTGAAACTTCCGATATTTCGGTGAATATATTAGCTCCACCTTTCTCTAGGAGAAGAGTAGGAATCTAGTTATATATATATATATATATATATATATATATATATATATATATATATATATATAAAGCAATTGAGACTACACATGAACTACACACCGCAACATTTCTGACGCAGCAGAACTTATTTAATTTTTTCAATTAAGTCTCTTGGAACCGAAAAGCCCTTTACCATTGAATACGGTTTCCATTTTTGGTAAATATCTCAAAAAGTGTGCTTTTACTGCTTTATATTTTGTTATTAATAGAAAGAGATCTTTTTCTTCATAAAAAGGCCAAATTTGTTTGACAGTATCCGAAAAGACATCTCGTTGAAATTACCTAAAATAAAGCACTGCATGAAAGGAATAAATCATAGAGGTAACGAACTTTGTAGAATGATTGCGCGTTACAGCGGACGAATATTGCTACATATGAAGCTTTTTTCCGTTTTCAAAGAACATGTGAAGGCCATCCCGATTTATTGATCCTCTGAAAATGACGAAAGAACTCCGTCATGGTAATGGCAATAGCTGAATAATACAAATCCACAAGACAAATAAGACGCTAAAACGATTTAAATTGGGAAATAGAAAACATTTACTCAGACAAGCGACATGAGGACATGGTCCAGGGGCTTACAATCAGCCACTTTCTTACCACGATGCCATCCTAAACGTCTCCCAGGCACTTCAACCACATAGCGTTCTCACTCATTGGGCTGGCGCATATAGGTGTTAAGAATCGCACATGAAAAGGGGTCGAGAGAATGACATATGTTTGTGACTGGAAGGGCATCTAACATGAATGAATAAAAAACTATGCTCTGCGCCCTGAATATTAGCACTACGCATTTCAACGTACAAGCGTCTGTCTCAGGACCAATAATACCTTAACTACTCATTAAATTAGACACTGGTCATAGGCGTAGCCAGCCACCAGCAATAGGTGTGGCATCATCAGTATGGTAATGGACGCAAACTTTCACGAAATGTTCACAGCGAGGTCAAAATTGAGACTAATTCGATTAAAGGCAGGAAGAAAATCGGTTTCCGTATTTTCAGAAAAGAGGTGGAGGCTTTTGTACAATTTTGAACAATCATGATTAGGGTTTAACTTTGAAAAAATGAGAAAGAGGAGTTTTATTTTGTAGTTAATTGACAAATTTTGTATACGCCCACTGCAGTTCTATATTTTCAAAACTTCAAAAAAAGTTTACCCGATAATCGTTGTCCAGACAATAGACAGGTCATGAAATTCTCGCCTTTGTAAACCTGTCAATCCAAATTATTTAAGGGACATTAAATGAACAATGTAAGTTTTGAAAAAAAAAAAGTTTCCCCGATAATCTTTGTCTTCACACTAGACACGTCGAGAGACTCACGCCTTCATAAACCTGTCAATTCGGGTTATTTAAAGGGCTATTGGGAAAAACGGAGACATCATTTTATTGCGGGAGGGAAATTTTGAGAAAAATTTTTTTGGGTTTCAGGACAATAGGTGTGGCACGTGCCACAGGTGCCACCACCCGAAGATCCACCAGTGTCATGGCTACGCCTATGACACTGGTGGATCTTCGGGAGTTAAATATTTAAACAAGTGATTGTGCAAATATATTATGCACACAAAACGTTGACTATGGTCTGGACATGTTGTTGAATACTTGGGAATGCAGCAGTCACCATGTGAAATGACGACCGCGCGAAATGAGGACTCGGCTTTGACCGGCACTTAGACTTTGCGTCCCACAAAAAAAGAAGCAACGCTCGAAAAGGTTTTTGCAACGCCTTGACAAGAGCTAACCGCACGCGATACATGGAGCGTCCGACGCTATCCTGCAGCTGTGATTCTCTCGGACAGCGGCTCCGCGAGGAAACCGCTTCAACGCGATCGGAATATCGGATTCAAACGCCCTTCACACCGCAAATGCATCAACAAGAGACGCCATTGAGCAACCCTCCCCCTCCGCCCAAGCGCCCGCCATCCCGAGATTAGAATACCAGTCTTCCCGGGCACAACGGACTGCTTTATCGTTCCCTCGGCCCAATCATCTTTTGTCGACGCCAACCTTCACCCATATTATTCCGAAACATTGACGGGATCGCATACTTGAGCGGTCCATCGGCCCATAATGATCCCGCGGCAAACAAATCATCGTCGCCGCCTCAATAAACCCTATCCCGGCAGCTTAATTTAGTAACGCATCATCAGAAATGAAGTCGGCCGGCCTCCAAGATATTCAATCTGACGGGTCCCCGCGGGGATCTTCATCGCGTCCTTTACCAAAATACTCTAGAATTCCAAGTGTGATACATTGCTGCGCGCTTATGGTCATGGCCATAAGGGGCCGTTAAGGAAGAACATAGTTGTAGCCACGAGGGACACACTGGGGCTGGAATAGCCGCTGGTTGCGGCATTGTTTACCATCCCAATGTCAGTCCAAGCTGAAATATTCCCTCCCGCACTGAAGAATCGTCAAGAATGCAGACGGGTGGCAAACCTTGATGGCAGTCACTTGTGAGGGTCATTATGTCAGCGCAATGAAAGCATTCGAGAGAGTTTTGTTAAAAGAGGCTAAGAGTCCCTCCAGAAGTCTCCGCAGGAGTACTTCGGTACACCTTCTCGCTCACCAACGCTTCTCGCTTCACTCTCACTGGCCTCTCCACACTCCGCTAGTGAGTGCCATACATTTTTGCGATGCACACATTCTCACGCCAATAGTTTCCCGAATTATCTAAGAAATTCGCGTCTCACCACCTTTTCCTAGATCAGCGGAACCTTAGAATGAAAGATGTACCGTAAAAAAGTTCCTTCATGGCAGGCGGAAAAGTTAAATCAATATAGTGAAAACTAAAAGAAAATAGGCACAGTTTCAGCAATCAATCTGGTGATACAAAAATGCGGATATCGGATAAAATGATGCACGGATTCACAGAACATTGAAATGTCGCATTATGCGAGCAAGTTTCAATACATGGGTATTCAGTCAACAGTGTCCGGCGAGATGTGATGGAACTGCATTATCAAATATTAAAAGAAATCGATATAGTACTGTCCACTTTATTTTAAATTGACAACACGTGTTTCGGCTTTTTTACTTAGCCATCTTCAGGTACAAATTGTACCTGAAGATTCAGTTACAGTTGTACCTGAAGATGGATAAGTAAAAAATCCGAAACGTGTTGTCAATTTAAAATGAAGAGGACAATACTATGTCGATTACTTTTCATTTACATGGGTATTCCTTTGAGTCGTAGTCTTACGTTTTATTTAATGGGTGTTTTGTACGATCGACAGGGAATTTCTCAGAACGTACGTAAGATCTGGTGCTTTCCCGGGGCACTTGAAGTATGAATTCTTCTCGGGTTCTCCACCAGGTTAGGTTCTCCATACTGGCCGACGTTTCGGCGCACGAGTCGGACATCGAAACGTCGGCTAGTATGGAGAGCCTGGCATCAATACTAGGACATCACTGCGCGCTAACTACGACCTTGATACTTGTCGCATTTCTCAAGCGACACCGAATATACTCAATGGAAAATACGAGAAGAAGTTAATATCCTTTTTACATTTAATATCAGCAACATCCGCTGCAGCAAGAGCTGCAAGCTGCAAGGCACTTCGTCCGTCCTTTCTCTAAGACGCGTATAAATATCCGCGCGCACACACTATTTTACTCCTTAACAATTGAATGCGTAACACGTTTTCAGATTCATGACTTCAATTACGCGCATGGTAGAGTGACGCACTGCGCCTTTAATGAGTAAAAAATAACGAATTATCAAGGTGGAAAATGTCCAAAAATTAATTAAGAAAGCGAAACGAAGTTCAAAATGATGGGCTTAACGAGAAAAAAGCTTAACTTCCGAAGAACCTTTGTCATTTTTAATTAAGCACTGAAAACAGTAGTTTATTTTCTAGTAATTTTTAAGAAAACTTTAATCCCCTGCAGTCGGTGGTGGTAAGAAATGTTCGCTATAAAAAATGACGCTTAAGGGTTGTAAGTAATAAATTACAGCATAGAAGTACACGCATTAGTCACGCGTCCTATTTCCAATGATTCCCACAATTCAGGTCTTAAACAGCTTGGATAAAGTGTATACAAGTATCGGAAACGTGAGACGGCAGTACTCATTAGCGCTATTGTGGGCGGACGATTGATTCGAGCACGAAGCACCAGGAAGTTAGGCGAAGAACACGATTGAAATTTTTACGACCACTGACCTCGAATACGAATGGAAATAGTACATCAATCACATAATTTATACACTTTTACTGCGATCTCACTTCAGAAAGTGCATGAACTATTATTGGAACAAATATAATTGCTCTTAATGAACATGACAGTAAAGAACTAGCTGGTAAAACAATTAAAATTACGGTTTTTTACCGTGTTCCAAATACACTTCCTGAGCGGCACTTTTGATACCAAAAACGACACGACACCTGGGCTTGGCTAACTGACGACCCACGCCAGAGGCTCAAGAGCGCAACGCTCCCGAAAAAAAGACGAAGTATCCTGTGTCCACTAGAAGCGCTTTCAGATCAACATCCTGCCCCAGAAAAAATCAATAAAACATTTCATCAAATTGAGAGGAGTCACGATTCGTTTCATCAGCGATGGAAGCTATTCAAGCAGCTAGGAGTCCAACCTCGTAGAAACAAAATAAGCGTCTCCGAAAAATAAGTCATGGGCAAGGCCGACTGAGGTGAAGGCAAAGCATTCAGAAAGAAAATACAAGAATAATGGAACAAAAAAAAAACAATCTTCCGTTGCAGACAGACTCGATGCCACACGACGGAGCCACAAATGAAAGAAAATTCACGAATCGATATTTCAGTGGCGCGACGCCATGTGTATTCGTAAAAAAATACATTGCGACGCGAGAGTATTCGATTAAGGATCCCATAACCCTTCAGGGGAGCGTGGGCGGTCAAATTAATTTCTCCTCCGGCCCACGGCCCGCCGGCGAGGGCGCAAACTATTGGGGTCGCCGCCTCTGCTTCCGGGGATAAATCACTTATGAGCGGCCCTCCGGCTGGATTCCACTCTCCTCCGGGACAGATCGAAACCCCGTCGGGGGCGGGAGGGAACAGAAAGGAATTCCCGGGCAAAGAGCAAAGCGGCGCCCAATCGACGAAATGGCCCGGGGGCGGCGGATCGGGCGGGTGCGAACATGCGGTCTCGCCTCCCGAGAAACTTCTTCATTAAGGTGGCTGGAGCGGTAATCGTGAGTCGTTGAAGGCATATTCTAAAACTTTTCAAGTAAGTCGAAAAAATATTCTTGGATCACATTTCACTCAAGTACACCTTTTTTATGCGTTGGAAATCTCCATACATGCAGTAATGTATATTATGCAAGAGTTATATTAAAAAAAAATTAGCCTTAATTAAAGCATTGTTTTGACTTGGATTTTCGGCGCGAAGTTCGAAATTTACGAGAAAATCATATCTAAATACGCTTTTCTTACTCGGCATGATGCCTTGATATTTGTTAGCAGCTACAATAATAATATGAAACTTATTATTTAGCATTTAGGAGAAAATCTGTACATAAGTAACCGAATTGTTTCAAAATATTTGTCGTGTGCCATGAGAGTACTTGTTAAAATATCATTGAATTGCCAAGAAACCAAATCGGTGGCATGCAGTTTTTTTCACTTTTACTGATAGATATTACTAATAAGGACACGTATGCAAAGTTTCACGCAAATCTGTATATGAACAAAAATCGCTCCAGCCACCTTAAACGGAAGAGCGCAATGGGACACTAAAGAAGAGGTCATGGTTCACGAGAGCAGTGCCCCAGTTATGGCAAGCGGCAAGTATTTTGCGATCACGCTCAATCCACAGGATTTTCCGAACATTGCCAAAAATTTCGTTTCGATCCCAATATTGTCATTAATATATTATATGTCGGCGTATTTGCTCGGCGGATCTGAGACAGAATCAACATAGGTAATACTTCGCAGTATATCGCACTCTGTTTTGTCAACAACCGTCGGTTCCCACGCTAGACAAATTTCACTTTTAAAAGATCCTCTTGAAATGACGCACGCGGATTGTCAAACTCATTTAATACTTCTTAAATAATGGTGATAATGGGCGTTACGATCACGAGAACACCGGGTATTTTCCACAGAATGTTATTTAGGTACGGCTACTGTCTACGCATATTTTCAATGCAATTAAATCTACAAAGAAGGTAAAATCTTTTCTTAAGCAGATTAAGCCTTGGCTGTTGACTTAAAACAATTTTGTAAATGAAAATTTCAAGAAATAGTTGTGACCACCTTCTGGGAATCCTTGTATTAATAAATAAAATTCTTGCAATAATTTCTAAGCTGTTATATGTATAGTTTATGTCAATTGTTTGCCACAACCAGCTAATTCTACAAATTATATTAAATCACTTTTTTCTATCTATAAATTTCTATATATCTATAGATTTTTTAAGATGGTCAAGCTCTGGTTGTTGACTAAAAAAATCAGTGCGAACACTTTAGCAAATCGTTGTAACCTCTTTCAGAAATCTCGTATTTAAAAACAATTTTCTGCATTAAATTTCATACTGATACAACTGGAGTGATAATTTTGTTGCATGCATTGCTTCTTTGTCCTGAAGGTGCCCCCGGCAAAAAGCAAATGCCTTCGGGGTCACCTAAAGCTCCTATAAACTATTTTTGCTATGTGATTATGTAATTCTTGGTCATTTCAAATGGATATAAATTATTACAATTAAAAAATATGCGTCATCTTCATGTACCTGAAAATTATGCCTATGCGTCATTTCTATACTTTACTAGTCATATCTATCTACAATTCTGTGGAAAATACCTAGTGTTCTCTTTCATCATTTCCATTCATCCAACTTCCACAAAGACACGCCTGAAACCACCGAGTTTACCCAAGATAGATATTATGAGGACCGTCGGGGACTTTATTTGGTGGAATTTAGAAATTATTATCAAAGATGAATACTTCCACTTACAAATGAAGCATGTTTTACGTCCATACGGTCATAGGTCGTTAGAATGAAGTGCGGAATATTAAGAATTATCACCTTTGCTGATGACCAAGAGAGGCCGACGGCAGCCCTGAATTCTTCCCTACCAATGCCTTCCCCATTTCCCCGAAGGCTCTTCTTCCCAGCATTCCTCTTCATTTGCCTTCCGTATTCGCCTCCTCGGCTTTCCTCGCAGGACCTTCCCTTCTATATTGCCCCTCACAAATCTGATACGGCCAAATGGCGCTCAGGAGAAATTACGAGTCCGAGGGCAATAGAAGGGAAACATGGGAGTCCCTACGGTCACGAGCAAGCATGACTCAGGACTTTAGAAAGGTAGAAAAACGGCGCACAAGGTTACTTCCAATACCGAGGGAATTGCTCGGGCACCACTCTAATGCAAACCTGGAGATGAGGCTACTGAGGGGGAATCGGAGGGAGAAGTGACATGGACAAGAAAGTACACCCACGCGATTCGTGATCATAAGAAAAAGGCCAAAGGAAAAACAAAAATTGGATCGGGTTGGTGTGCTTTCTAAGAAATTGGCATCGCATCCCTATAACACGCATTCGAATTCCGGGAGCGGCGAAGATTTTCTTCGGAATCTCGGTTCGTACTTGAGTGCTGCGCGGAGGGCAGTTCAAGTGCAGTACGCCGCCCGTGGGATGGGACGTTAAATTGTGAACCCCTAAAGCATATCACGTTATGCGTCTCTCTACCCTGCCATATCTCCCACATGGAATAGTTTTTTTGTGATAATTTTTGCATGTTAGAATGACTGCAAATAACAGCACCATAATTCTGCGATCGTTTTTTATGTCAGCAAGACTGAAGTTAAAACTAATGGTCCCCGTGATGTACGAGTACAGCGTCCATCCCGTATGGGTAAAATGATGGAATCTGTAGCCAAGGTTTCGCCTGAGTTTATTAGCATCATCAGGGCTTCGAGGATATATGGTATCTTATTACAGATAGCTTACCATGAACGTGTTCCTGCACTGCAGTACGGCTGTGGAAGTTGTTTTATTGGGCTTTGCAATAACATCCATCATTTCAATGGCTAGGCTATTAGATGCATTTCACCATTATCAATAAGATACAATTTATCCACGTTTTTCGAAGCCCTATTGATGTTTATAAACTTAAGCGAAATGTACGCCACGAAATCCTGAGCCTTTGCTGTTGACCAAAACTCAAGATCGAAAATGTTTCCCGAAGGCAAACGGTTCAATACGAGAAGAGGTAAATGAAAGACAGTACCGCAAAGTCCGAATACCATAATCCTAATTTTGCTCTCATTGAATACGCCATTACTATTATTGTTAACTGTCAATGTCAAGATCCTCACCAGGAGAGATGGACCATTAAGGTGGCTGGAGCGGTGATAGTTGGTCATTGAGAGCTCATTTTAATTAGTTTTTCGGTGAGTAAAAAACATTCTCAGTCCACATTTCATTTGGGTGCATGTTTACACGCTAGGACTCGACATACAGGCAGCAAGGGAAATGATTCAAGGTTCATATTTTAATTTTTTTTCCTTTAACTAAAGCATGTTGTGACTAGTCTACGGCACGGTATTCGAAATTATACTGAATTATTTTTTCTTCGAATATATTTGACTCGGCATTACAATTGGATATTTGTCAGCAACAATGTTAATAATCAGAAATTCATTTTAGCTTTTAGCAGAAACTCCGTAAATTATTACAAAATACCTGTCATGTGCTATGAGGCTAAGTGTTAAAATAGCACTGAATTGCCAAAAAACAGAATCGGTATGATGTATTTTTTTCACTTTTACATGCAATTTTTTCACTTAACACATTAGATATCACTAACGTACACACATGTACGCGAAGTTTCACGCAAATCTGTACATAAACAGAATTCGCTCCAACCACCTTCATACGCGATGCGTAAGAGCAGAGGCGAGGAGGAGTAGGGCAGTGGGGCTCTTCCGCCGCGCGCGCCCTTCCTCTCAAGGGCTCTCCCACGGCCGCCTCCGTGTCCGCCGTGCAATAACCCCTTTCGGAGACATTCAACACGCGCATATCGATCACGGGGCCCTTCTCCGCCCCTCACCTGCCACGGACGGAACAATCGATATTTAAAAGCGTGGCGCACACGCGTGGCGCACAAGCGTGGCGCGGAGGGACTGGGCGTGCCGCGACGAAGGACCGCTGAGTGACAAGGGCACCGGAAGGGCTCGACGACGGGGTGCGTCGGGCTGCGTGATGCCAAAAAAGATAATCGCCGACGTAGAAATGATTACATCTATCGCTGACGATAGTTGCGCTTACCCCGCGGACCACACTGGGCCTGCTCCGTACACCACGTACACCAGTCTCGGGTCGTCAAGGAGGGTTTGAGATGTGTGCCAGAGGGGACGATGCTCTCACACAAGTGCTTTCGTCGCCAACTTTCTAAACTGCCTTCGCGTGCCGTGTAGCGCGGTGATGGAAAAACTTCGTTCATACCATTAAGGCCTCTCACAGTTCCATCCTCCACTCCCTTCTAAACTTTAATGGCATAGTTAAGTCCTCTTCAAAAGAAACCTTACAAATTAGGAGTCGAAAAATTCCTAAGCCCCGAGTTGATGACGATGTGACAACGCGGAAGAACCATAACCGTAACTGATTATTTATTTATTTAAATTAAACCAAAAAACAGATGCCAAGCCATTTCTATTGTGACGCTTAGACGTTGGAACGTGTTGTCCAATTAAATTTCGAGTGGACAGAAATAAATTATCATTTTATAAACTCCATATAGCTGTTCCACCATATCTCGCCCGGCATCGTTGTTATTCATTCCCATTCTCCTCCATTCACTAATTGTTCCCATTTCATGCGGATCACCTCCTGGAACGTCCTCTGCGTCTTGAGTGTCATGAACTTTTACGAGAGCTGAATCAATCGCATCACACCCCTTTTGGGCATCTTTTACGTTTTCTACGGCGGCACTTGCGTGACTTTCATTTTATTTTTCGCTTCTTCTACGTCCTACACTCCGTTAAGACCATGTCCAGGAGGAGTAATGACGATCGACTGCACCGCACTCGTCTCCATTGAACATCAAAGGGAATATGGAAAAGTAATGCAAAGTCACCCACTGCAAAAGATAATTTCAACTATCATTTAAATAAACTCACGGAATATATGACAGTATTTTTTACCTTAAATTGGCTGTAAATACTACTTTTATGAGATTTCTATATTGCTAGAAATTCATGGTATTGAATGAATAAAGATGACACGTCTTTTATTTACAAACAATCCCCTGAAGTGATGCACTCATTCTACAGAACTCAAGGGATAACACAAGAAGGCATCGAATACCTGGCGAGACCCGCATGAACTTATTCTAATCCCAAAACATTCGTGACGATACCAAACCTGTTCCCAAAGAATATGTGCGAAAACTCCGTAGGAGCGTGAGGCGGTTGCTGAAAAGGCCTACACAACCGAAGGTTATTTTTGCGATTTTATTAAAAACATTAAGGCAAGAAATTGTTAATTTTTAAATGACAGAGAAAACATACAAAATACACACAAGAGCATTTCTGATGCGATTTTTTAATCAAAATTCATTTTTTCAATTGTGTCACTCTGGAGCGCCCACCACCATACCTCCCATCAAAATTGGTTTTCATTTTTGGGAAATATTTAGAAAAGTATCGCTAAACAAGGCTGATTATAAGGTATCATCAGAAAGACTAGATCACTTTCTTCATAATCAGGCCAATTTCAATGCAAATTTTTCCTGCATTTCCACCTTTAGGTGATGTTTCACACTAAAGGAAGAATTTCTGTCGCGTTCATAGGAAACACTCGGTGAATCAGCAAACCGTGAAGGTTTAAGGAAGCCAATTCGAGATAAGACAAGACTAGTAGTACTGAGTTGACGACACTAAAATCTTAGAACAAGATCAAGTCAAAACGAGGAGTGAATGACTATTCATTGTGGTTCAAGAAAAAAATGTCGGCAATTTTTCCATTATACATATGAAATAAGGTGAAAATAATTCACATTAACTGGTGTCGGAGGCTATAATAGAGCATGAGGTATGGCGTGACGAATGGTGTAGAAATGATTACGGAAGGCCGTATGAATACGACACGAGTGAACCTCGGGTAATTTCGGGATGTGAATGGCTATAGGTTTTTTTAATCATTTAAATTTTTAATCATTTTAATGCGATGTTTTTTTCATCATTTAAAAAGCTTTGGAGGCGACGGGTGTGAATATTCGCGTGCGGACTCAGTGCACTCCAGGAAATAAGGGGGAAAGGTGATGAAGAGGTTGAAGGAAAACATTTGTTCACTTTTGGACTAATTAAAGGAAAAACAGAAAAACTATAAATATCTAGAGATAGAATAGATATCTAGGGATATGACAGTCACAGTTTCTTTGGATCGGTGGGGCAGATGGTGACCAAAAATAGAGAGTACATAGGATTTTTCCAACTCATTCGCGCTAGCAAAGGCCTTGTCGATACGAGAATCTACAAGCTGGGTTCTAGAAAAACATATAAAGCCATTGAGTTGGATAAAGCCAGCAGAATTAAAACTAAAATTTCTTTCGATGCATTTACAAATCCGATAAAATGAGTAGAAATCAACGCGCAATAACCAACGCATAAATGTGAAAACATATATAATTGTTTCGGACCTGCTGGGGACGGCACGGCTGGCGACGGGCACGGCTGAGGGCGGGCCCGTTTCAGTTAATCTTGCGTTAGCCTTTGCGATAAGGAGGTTATCCTGATCCCGAGTAAGGGTTACTTATTCGTCCTCAAGTGTTCTTTTTCTTGGAGGTTAATGGGGGTTGGATGAAATGGTGCATTTTGAGTAGTTGCTATTGCGAAGTTCCTTATATAGCGGACTGTTCGTCGTCCGTCGAATCAGTCGATCACGATGGCTAAGAGTGTGAAGAACGCTGCTCCTGCTGCGGGTTATTGGGTGTCTACTACCTTCGAGGATGCCGTGACTTTCATAACGGCATATTTGGAGGAAGTCAAATCCATCAAGCTGATACTGCATCCTTCGGCTTTCTTCCTAAATAACGAGGAGGAAGTGGAGATACACCTCGGCTGCAATTTAGACACTATTTTGGATGTGGACATGCTGGAGGTGGACGATATATAATTGTTATAAGTGTATATACGAAACAATTATATATACGGCATTCACTTCCCACCGCGATTGATTCGTTAATTGTTTTCCGCCAATATCCTTTGTCGCTTCGGAGAAAGAGAGAGAGAGAGAGGGATTCATGCAAGCACAGCATGATTTCGGGTGAAAAAAAACTTCCGTCACAAAAACACAAAGGACCGCAAAAGGGAGGTGAGATAGTACTCGGCTTTGTTTTCCTAGTAATGCCGCATTTCCCAATCGCGTTGATAATACTGTTGCCGGCGTCGCGTTCGTCAATCCATGCAGTATCTCAGCCGGCACTTCAGTCCCCACCCACGGGCAATCAGAAACTAAATGCATTTCATGAATTACTCCCGCGAGATTTCGTTTCTTTAATGTTCACACAATCGTCAGAACTTCGTGTCACGTGAAGATTCCCTACGTGTGAGTTGCGTTGCATACCTACCAAGGATAGAAAAACTGCAAGTGAGTGGGTGATAGTGTGTAATTTAAACGGAACAGCGAAGGAATTCGCAGCAATGAGAAGCGAAGATAAATTATTATTTTTTCCACCATGCGATCGGGAACTGATTAGAAGTTAACATATACTATAATCTAATACACCGCCAAAAGATGCGATGCCTAAATGATCCACTATAAAGGATGACTCCACTGAACTACCACGTACTTTTTTTAGCATGAAAAGTAGGACTTTTAATTTTGCCATAAAATTTAGACGTACTTATTAGCTCAAGAGGATTGTTTGAAAATATAAGATTCTAGAATTTATCCCACAAGAAACACATTCACTCCATCACAACAGCACCTAGTATTACACTGGTCGCGAACGAACTCGAACGATAATTTACGCATAGCTATCAATGCATCCATTTCCACTAGATGGAATAACAAATGGGATAACACAAAGCCAATATTGTTGCATGCTACGCCCTACTGCAAATTTTATATCTAATTTACACCCCAAGAACATTGTTTGAGGAAAAAAAATCAACAATTTATAACATTAGAAAGAGTAAGCACTCAATCACAATTCCACCAAGTAGTAAGACAGTAGCAAATGAACTTGCAAAATAATTTCCGCAGAGCTAATAATACATTCATTCATTTCCACCGGCCAATATGAAATGAGACTACGTAATTCCAATATCCTTTCAGGCTTTGTTTCATTGTCAAGTATATATTTTATTTTTAGCTGCAGAACCTTGTTTGAGGAAGTAACAATCAACAAAGTATTCCAGAAAAAACTTACTAGCGAAAAAACACAGTTAGGGGATGGGTCAGGGGATCCGCCCGCAACCTCCAAGTGACAACGCCGCACCGACTTTCACCACGCGACCGGCAAAGACGACAACCTCACCGCAGCGCTAAGCCTGCTAAAATTCTCCGTTGTTTATTAATTCGTTTAAACCCATCTCGTTATGTGTGTTAACGATGGCGATTGTTTTGAAATACTGCTATTAAGAGCCATAAAACAAGACCACGTTCGTGTTTTAGACCATTTGTTACTAATAGAAAGTTATTCCATATAATTGATAACTTTTTATAGAAAATTATTAAGATTTGAAATTTGAAAATAACAAATGATATGCTTTTTCCGCACTGTATAAAAATTTCGTATCGATTGATCTTCACTTTTCTTCTTTATGGAATGTCATAAAGAGCGGTCCGTTAGAAAACACTAAAAAACGGCCCATTTTTGTTCTAATCGCTATATAAAATCATAAGTGAATCGTAAAATTAATTTGTGAGCATGATTAGACGCAGAATAAAATAAGCTAAAGTTAAAAGTAACTTACATTCATGTAGGTGTACTAGATAATTCTTAACCTGTATACAAACTTGGGTCTACATAATTTTTGCAACGACAGTAATAGCCCATCACAATTCCACCAAGTAGTCGGCTGGTAGCGAATAAACTCGCGCGTTGATTTCCGCATGGCTATTGATTGTAATTTATCCATTTCCGCTGACAGCAATATTAAATGGAATTCCGCAACATGTCCAGAATCGCTGCGGGCTTGAAAAGAGCGGAAAAATGCGGCGCCGTTACCCCCTTGGCGTTTCAATCAACCCTGGATGAGCAGAGCCACATGGAACTCGCTGTGGAGTGGACGGGGGAAAAATGCTTGAGGGAGCAGGGTGGAGGGGAGGGGAAGAATAACAAGAGAGGGGGGGAGCGTACGCATTTGATTACGCGTAGGGGGACGCTCGACTGTCTATAAAAGAGGCGCGACGAATGTACACTTTGCGCTTGTATCGATGAAACGGAAATTCGCGTGGAATTCTCACACCTTCTAATACTTTTTTCTTCTTTTCACTTCTAATGCTATTTTCTAATACCACGTAGATTTATTTACCTCCTCCCAAACGCTAAATACGCTCCGAGAGGAAAAACAGGAATGCATCCACTGTCGAAGCACTCCTAATTTTCACAATCGAAACATTCAAATAATGAAAAGTAAAGAAAACTTTGTAATTCCACATAAATATCTAATGTACGACCTAGGTTTCGACGTGGCACGTCACCATCTGGACGACACCATATGATGCCACATGATGACGTCCCACGTCGAAACCTAGGTCGTACATTAAATATTTATGTGGAATTACAAAGTTTTCTTTACTTTTCATTATGTTAAGTCGATTCCATGAAGTCACGCCCGAGCCAACGAATTACAAAACATTCAAATGGGCTGGACTCGGCTCTCCAGTCTCAAAGCAAACAAATCCACTGCGGACTATCACAACCGAAATGCATTTACCGGCCTTCGTGTCAAAACACCCGCTCGTCCATTTGCGGGAAATTACTCTTGAGCTTTAAGCTCTCCCCTGCAAACTGTTATCCATTTAGAGTACACGCTGTTTTTGAAATGTATTTCAAGGAAAAAGACTCACTCGTTAACCGTGAATGATAATTAAGGATTAAAAATAAAAACGCGAAAAAAGTGACCATAATTATACGAAAAGTTACACAAACTCCTCTCGCACTCCGTTATATTTAGAAATCAACTTCTCGAATTATAACAATACTGTTTCCGTTCGAATGTCCGCAATCTCTTCGCACGGCCAATGCCGCTACACTACCGGGGATTGGCTCTCCGCACACCTCCGTGCCAAAGACTTACGTCGAAGGGGTTGAGACGCCGCACGGCCCCCGGGGGAGGCGTGGGGTTGGGTTGGGGGGATTTGTTTCACCGGCAAAAGGGGAAGGAAGCGTCGGCTAGCAAGAGTTATAAGCCTCACGGGGACGAGTTTACCCAACGGCCGTGGTACGGGGTGGGCGGGGGCGGGAAGTGGGAGGAGTGCTTGGGGGAGGGAATCAATGAACTGCCGGACAGAGCCACCGCGGCTGGGGGCGGGGAAGGTGCCGAGGAGAGAGAGGGAGGAGTGGGGTAAAGGTCGAGGAGGCAGCCACGCCCTGCGACAGACTCGAAGCCGGGACCCGACACCAACAACCCCCCTCGCCCATCGACCACGTTTCCGAGCCTCACGATTGCGACGACACGAATCCTCGGGAATAGGGCTGGGCGGTTTTCCAATATCTTGGTTCCAGTATCAATATTTTTTAAATATCGGGGTTCCAAAATCCCATTTTTTGAACGACCAATACCAATATCCAATACATACCAATATCCAGTATTGGATATTGGTGGTCGGAGAAACCAATTGTTGTGTTTGGAATATTGCATATTGAAGAATCAATATTTCCAATTGGAATATTGAATATTGGTTTGTCATTGTTAAAAATTCAAGTACTGAATATTGGAATCCAGCGAGGAGGGTGGACGGAGAGCGTCCTAATCTTTGAAAATAGACGGCGCGCGTTGCACTCAGCGCAGCACTCCCTTTTCCACCATTATTCATAGCAATAACTAGGGAAAAGAAGCTTACATTGCTTTTCGTGTTTTATAAACGGACATCAACATAATTAACGCAGGCAGAATTATCAAAACATTGTAAGCAAAATAGATTTACCAGGTTATATTACTATGTTCAATAATTTTCAATACACCAATATTTGATTTTTTTCATTATTTCCAGTGCTTAAATATTTCGAATATTCCAATATGCCAATATTTTCCAATGTTTAATAGTTTATTACAGGTTATTGATATTGGTCTATTTCCAATATTTTAAGATATTGGATATTGATATTGGGATTCAAATACCGCCCAGCAGTAATTGGGTGTATATAAAGCTCGCAAAATGATTGTCAAATATTTGCCAAAACCTAGGACGATTAAATAAACAGTGTGGAGGTTTACGAAGAATTTTTCGTGATCATTTTTGTTGCATGACAACTCAAAACGTATTACCAATTCCAGAGTGTTATTCACCAAGCATTTCGGAAGCGGCTCCACGGATTTTCAGAACAGTCTCGTGGTAGGTTGGGTTATTTGGGAAAGCGAACGGCAACAGAAATCACTTTCACCACTGCGTTATGCAGCTCGGTAAGGTATTGGGGAATGGAGTTGTGTGGAGAGAAATCCATTATCCCACTCTTATTGAAAGTAGCCCGAGTACAATGTCCCATCCCACGGACAGTACGTGAAGTTCTCCCAGAAGAGCACCCAAGTAGAGATCTGTATCCCACTAAAAAGAACCGCTACTGCCGGGATTCAAACACTGGGACTCAGGAATGGAAGTCAGTACAATGGCTACCGCAGAAACCTAATCCACACCTTTTTTCCTCGTACACGATTATCGGCGAGGAGCAGAGGGAATACCTGGGGGGTTATTTTGTAATCCCACTGAAGTGAGAGTTCGTCATAAAATGTGGAAAATGACGTCATTTTTCGTAGTTCAACTCCGCCAACCAGGCGGCGTGACCTTCCTCGGCTCTCAAGTGGTAATCTGCCGGTCATGTGCCGGTCTTTTATTTGATTCATACACTCTTTCAACTCTTGATCCGTTTTATTTGGCTCCGAATTTCATTAGTTCCATCTCACCTGTCGTTAGGAACGTGGAATGAAGCCACCATCGGACCTTGGCCGATCGTGAGCCGATCATTAAGAGAGAAAAACGGATCTCCCACCTTCCCGCAAAGTCATTAAAAAGGTGAGATTACAAAATAACCCCCCTGCGTCGTCATACAATACGGAAAATTCTGTCATTTTTCGTAATTTTACTCCGCCACCCAGGCGGCGAGACTGTCTTCGGCTCTCAAGTAGTGATATGCACGTCTTTTACTTGACTGACCAGCTCTTTCCCATAACTCTCTGACTCTTTCGATTCTTGATCCGTTACATTTTGCCTCCGCCTTTCATTGGTTTCATCCCACGTGTCCTAAGGAACGTGAAATGGAGCCGCCATCGTTTCTACGAGCCTTGGGTGATCGAGACCCGGTCATTAAGAGAGCGAAACGGGTCTCCCGCCTTCCCGCAGAGAGAATTTAAAAGGTGAGATTACAAAATAACCCCCTGGAGGATTTCGGATTCTTGGACGTCGGCATTGAATATCGGAACGAGGCTCTCCGACCTGAATGTTCATCAATGAATAGCAAATGGCCTTCCCGAGAAAATTGACGAGTGTCGTCCGCCCATTTGCGGGCACTTGGCGAATAGTCCCCGAGCGAAAAGGTCCGTGCGATAGGAAGCGAGTATGGGAGCGATTCGCAGGGAAGTGAGGTGGGAGGGAGTGGGAGAGGAGGGGTAATCAGAGGTCAGAGGTCAGTAGCCACTCACCCGGAGAGACGAATGCCATCTGGCAAACCTGGAAGGTCCTTGTGACGTCGCAAAGTCCCAAATATTTGACCTCCGCAATCGGAATTTTCCGACCGAGATTTCGTCATCGCCGAAGTTCAACAGCGTCAAGACCCTCCGGGATGCGTGCACTTCGCCCAAGGGAGGAAATGTCCGCCACTACTAACCCTTTTACGTCTTTACTACGCTCCGGACGTGCTCCTCTATACGTTCTATAAAGTACTAAATAATTTCCTTATTGTCCGAGTGAAAAGATAGTTACACATATTTCTGAGTCTCAATGAATTTAAGACACACTAAACATGAACACAAGATTACTGTAAAATTTTCACGAGAAAAAAAGTGCAACAAGATCGGGAATCAAAACACAGACCTTTTGTTTGCATGACCACGGTGCAGGCGAGCCAATGTCCGCAGTTCTGTAAGCGGTCAAGCTGGATTTGTCCTTGTGTTTATTTATATACCTACATCTCATCGCTGTAATTTTACACAAACGAAATAATTTTAGCACACTTTTTAATCAAACAAAAAATATACAACGCAATTTTAGGCATTTTTATGGCTGAAAGAAAAATATTAATCTGACTTTAAACGTGAATATCGTATAAATATCAACCAGCCAGCATTCGGTAACATTTTGCCATCCCACCGTTTCAACATGAGCAAAAGTAATGGAAAATGTCCGAGTCTCAGTCGTCACAGAACGAAACTCATGGCGATTTATAAATGGAAATACGCGATAATTACTGAAAATTGAAGTGAATAATCGGTTAACGGTAATAAATTGTTCAACGTGTTTACACCCTGACAACGCCCGCGATTATATAGCCGCACACATGAGAAACGATACCCGCTATTCGCTACTTAACTAACGCCACGAATAAAACGGAAACAAATGACAAATTGATCGGACATGACACGCGAACGCCAGAGAAAAAGAAAGGGAAATATTTTTAACATTTATTCCTCACATTTTAGCATTGCACACGACAGCAAATTTTCCAACAAACTCAAATATATAATCCGCTTGTATATGCGTTGTACAGAGACATTAATGATTGTCTTTCAATAGTGAAAAATCATTTCAAAACGCCATATGATCCAAAACGGAATCTCAATAATTTGACGTCATCGATTTCCAACTCGACATGTATTTCCAATGCTAGGATGAAATTAAACTAGTCCATTGTCTTCCGTAAATGAAATATAAACGATTAATTTCCATAAATTACGAAAAAACAGCCAAACTCCGCATGAAAACAAGTAGCATTACTAGTAAAATCTTCTCGGGTTTGCCACCGGGTAAGGCTTTTAAAGGCCAAACCCAAGAAGATTTTACTAATATTATTCGCCGGGAAAGCCTAAGATCTTTTAAGTAGCATTACTGTCATCGATCCGTTCCGTGACGTTATCCACGGGGTTCCCTATGACGTGATGCCTCAACGCGTAGCACGCGTAATTTCAAAGAAGAAATGTTTTTAAAAACAAAGTTGTTGCCCGCTCAAATTCACGCCCTGAATAACGAAGAATTTGCACTTCAAATACAACCAGTTCTAAAAACATGCAAGTTCCCTGTTACGGTCGGGAAGGATGGCCGTGTATATCTTCATTATCTGCGCAGAGTGTAAAGGTATACACTTATTAGGTTTGTGTGCTTGACAAGGCACTCCACCCGAAGCTTCAGAGCGCCGACGATGACGCCGACCCTTACCATTGAGAGACGAAATGAACACTTCAACAGAGGCGCAGGCTCGAGGAAAAGACAAACCGGTAAACTTCCTCTCACCAACCCTCCGTTTCCGATAAACAAAAAACCAACGGCCAATGGCCCCGCAATTCTTTCCCCACACACAGAAGGCCTCGCGAAGGCGTTTCGTCAATGAGCGAAGAGATACTCCCGACTCCCCTCGCCGGTAACGAAGAGGAATGGCCCGGAGCACACCTGGCGCGGAGGCTATAAGCGAAGGAGCAGGCGTACAAAGAGCAGTGGAAGCAAAGCAAGGGTTCGCCCTGGGTCATCGGCCCCGCATGACAAGTGCCTCCTCCCCCGCCCCGCCCCAGAACGCCCCTTTGCATCGGCGGCCGGGGGGCCGGCGAGAGTCGCGGCCCACCACCGCTGCCCATCAATCCACGCCGATCGACTGCACGGAAGCACTCCCTCGCGGCTTGAGAAACACACCGGTCATGGCTTAAATTAACCTCTCTGAGAGGCGGGCTCGGTCGGTGACCGAGGGCTCTATAGTCCATTTCAAATGACTTGGCGGCTGGGCTCCCAGGACCTCAGTCTTGCTCTGCCTTCAGTCGTGCAAAGATCTGCTCTCACCTTGCCGTGTTGCCATGTGTCCTGCGTTTACATCAGCGATATTGAAAGTATGGCTGTGTGATTGCCGTGGCTATGGCAACGCCTTGCTGGCATTCGTCCCACCCCTACATCGCCCATTCCACAAATTTCCCCTGCCGTGCGAGAGTAAGCGAGAGCTAACGAGAACGGCCGAATTCTCAGCCGCCAAGTCATTTGAAATGGACTATAGCAGTCGATGAAGAGTGAGCCCATCTACCTCTACTGTAATCCCCACCGGTTACGTACATCGACTTGAAATTCGTAAATTTCCGTCGTAAAATTTGTACGGCCAGTTTTGATTCGTTTTACAATATATTTCGGCACGAAGACATCCAAGGACAGGGTACCAGACTATGATGTGAAAACTACTAAGACATGTTGTACAATTAAGTCGATATTAGGAGAATTACAAACTTACATTTATTTGTGTAGTGAAATTCATTGTATTTCTTTACTTATATAATGAAATTCATCATATTTGAGCCTGCGCCCGTGGCATATGATGCCACTGGACGATTCCAATTAATACGTGACCAAAAAATGATTTTGATTCATTTCATGGAGATTTAAGGACAATGCAGATTAGATCTTAATGCTACAGCGTGTGAGCAAATTAAATAACATTCGACTCATTAAGCAGATACTTTGGTTTTTACCCAATGCGGCTAACGATCACACTCTATCATGTACCACGTTCGTTAATACTCATCGGCGAAATACATGTAAAATTAACTAAAAATGGATCTTCGTGGCATTAGAAATAATTAGTTCAAAACGAGACCATTAAAAACGGAAAATTGAGTACAATTTTCATGCACAGGACATATATTTCTGGAAAAATACACGCGAGGAAAAACATCAAGAAGAACACAAGCTCGTTCCTCCCACGACTATCCCCGAAAAAGTAAATTAACGCCCGAGAATAACACATTACCGGGAACGCAAGCGAGACAAACGGGATTAAGTTGAGCAATCAACTCCAGAGCTCGCGGGCGAGCGAGGATAGTCGAATGATTCGCTTCTCGCACCCACACTCCCTCCCCCCAATCTCCCCCCCAGAACCACTCCCACGCATCCCATTGGCTCCAATATAAGGCACGGAGTGATGAAATTCCTCCCCGAAGATCACTCCCATTTCCATGAGAGGAGATTACGAGCCGAGAAACGAATATTCCCACCCCCTCCACCTCACTTTTTCCCCATTTTTCGAGGGACGGCGAGAGGCATGGGGAAGGGAAGGGCCATCACCCGGCCCCGCACTGACCCCGTGAGACCCCGCGCGTAGGTGGGGCGGGGGCGTTCCCCCGGCCCCCGAGGGGTCGGTCGGGGATCGAGAAGGCGGAGGGGGGTGGGACGGAGGAGGCTGAAGAGTCGGAGGCGGAGTTTCTTGGACGCCGATGACGGCAGGCCGGTGCGTGCACCGCTGACCCTTCCCCACCCCCGCCACCGACGCCGGGGGCCGCTCCGGCGACGCTAACTGCGCACCCTGACCTCAAATTACTTCGCCATCAACCCGCCCCGCCGCTGGCGTTCCTCATTCCCGGGGCAAATGGGCCGATGGGAGAGCGGCGCAAGGGAGAAGTAGTACGATTAGGGTAGTTTAGGCGTGATTTACCCCCAGTCATCACAAAGACGACATTAAAATTGTATTCAAAAGCGTTAGCAGCTGTGGGAGGCAGAAAGTAAAAAGATATATTCAAATAATGAAGCAAAAACTATTTTATAATTGAACTTATCAGTGATTTACTAAACACACATCATTGTGACGCCAACTTCACTATTTTCGCCCGTCGTACCCTAAAAAGACAGGTAAGTTCTTTTCGAGTTTATGAAAAAATATAGTGAGAATAAATTTATTACAATTAAATAACTGAAAAATACTTGAAGTACTCACCGTAACATTTCTGAAATGATGTGTGCGCTAGAATTTCCTCATTAAAAAAATCTATCTCTAAAGCGCACAGCCGTACAATACCCCAGGGAGAACGGCTTATTTCATTTGGAAAACTAGTGCAGTAAGTGGCTGATATTTTGGCATCAATAGAAATGTGATATATCTTTCGCTGTAATGAGTCCAAATTCAATCAATTATATACCCGGAGATATCTCGCGAAAACTGCCTCAAGCGAAGTGAGACAAAGTGTTGAGACCGTTTTACAAGAAGCAATTTAATGCTCAGATGGGAGTTATGGACGGGTGCGCAGTTAAATTGCGATGCTTAAATCAGAGAATCGATTTAAGAGCACTGCAGACATGTATGTACGAGAGATAGTTAAATTGTTCCTGCTCTAATTCCGTGCCAACGTCCTCGCAATTTCTGTCCATTAAACTGAGCAATAAAGTGCTGCTTAAAAAAGGCATTAAGACACTGAGAAGGCGGCCATGCACCTTCACCCGCATTTCCGATTCCAACAGCTCAGGATCACAAGATGCCAATACCGACGATTCGAAGTCGAATGAAGGTGAATGCTACTACATCGGAGGACGGCCGCTGAATATTCATTATCGCACCTCCTATGTGATGGTGGTGCATTTGCCTACGTTGATCGGTGATGGATATTTCATAAGCGCCAATCGTCATCCTATGAAGTTTTCATACCGATTAATCTTGCAGTGCGTGAAGGACTGTGAAGCCCGAATAAGTATCAAATTCCCATATTTCACTCGCCTGTCCAAACGCCGGATGGGGTGTTGTGTGTGGTGCATAAAAGTAAGGATAAAACATCGCCAGACTAGGAAAACGAAGTTTAGTAATTTAAAACGCATGTGGTGGATTGAAATAAATGAAAAACTATGCATTAGAAGGAAATGCAGGAGATAAAAAAATAACTATATATAGGACTTGAAAGATAAAACTTTGAAAACTAAACTTCAATCATGCGATGTTTTGGCTAAAAATCAGTCGATGAAAGTCGTGATAAATTGGAAAGAATTCGTAGTAAATTGGGTCGATAAATACTACCTTGACACAGGCAGATCGTTCTCAAACGATATAGAGAGTAACGGTATTGATTTTTAGTAATTTCAAAGAAATGTAATGGAGAATGATACAAGGCATTTCTTATTTTTTTAAATGTACCTAAGGACGAATCAGGAATCAACAAAAAAAATTAACAATATATCAGCGCCAAAACAAACCTCGGGTATACGTCCAATGTGCTAAAGACCTAATTTGGATCGTTCAGCACTTATGCCAAGAGAAGCTCTAGCATTATAAATTCCACGTGAGTCTGACACCATGAACCGAATCGTCTACATGAGGCCTCCACCCCATAGACTATAATAAGAATCAGTTAAGACAATCAAGTTAGAGATAACGACGATTCGGTGGATAGAGGTTATGAGAATATATTAAACTTATCAACTAGCGCCATCTCAAATGAAAATTTTCTAATTCGATCAATTGTAGATGAAAATAATGTAAAAAAATCGGAAAAGTTAGATTAATTTTCAGCACAACTTTTTCCACACGTAGTTTTATTTATCACGACCATGGTTTCAATACAGAGTAACATCTTCAGGCTTCAGGCACCTGAGTCCTTCAGCTGAAAATACATCTAACTTTCCTACTGTGAAAGACTTACACATAGTTACGCCCAAAACAGTTTGTTAAATCGGGAATGTAAAATTAACATGCAAGACGGTCTTCATCTATAACATCGGAGACTGGAAATACTCTCCACTCAAATAATACTCCACGGTAAGATTTTGAGTAAGTACTCGTATTTTACGCGAGCATTCGAGCAACTAGACAAAAAATGAGAATTTCCCTCGCCTCTGACTTATTTATCGTACTGAATACAGACAGCAAGCCATCAATTTGAATGGAATTGATGGAATCAGGCCTGGCTTGGTGATGATTGATGGTGGATTATGACGGATATCCAAAATGAAAGAACCAACTTTCAAGTTTCCAAAAACTTTAATGACTTGTATATTTTAAAATATGTTAAATAAAAAATACATTAAACAAACAAATAAATAAAATCATGTACTCAAGAAATAAATGAAATTTTTAATAGAAATTGTTTTGAAAACTACAAAGTTTGTTCTATCAACATGCATTCATATTAAGTCTTTATGCAGGTCATTACCCCAAGTATTTCTGGCCACATGCCATTGACGCGGCGAACGAACGTTCTCCTCAACCCAGAATCCGTTATGAAAATATCTCCTGCATATCCCGCCGCTCCGAATATGGCCTAATTGTCCAGGAAATAGCGAACGGCGTTCGACCCATCTTCATAAATGGATTTGACCACTTCCGGATTTGACCCTTCATTGAATCGAATGGAAAAAATGATTTTGAGCGTCAACTTTCCAGAGGAAAGCGTATAAATAAAGTTTTTAAGTAGATTTTTTTGGGGGGGAACAATAAAAAATTCACAGCCTCCCAATCCGCAAGGGGAAATTATTCATCTCCTGACGCATAAGTTTCGAGCGGCAAGATGAAATCCGGGAAGATTCTCCCAAGAAAGATCCCACCCCGACTTCTGAGATAAACTTCGACTCGGGGGGAGGGAGGGGAGTGGACGGAGGGGAGTGGGCGGAGGGGAGGGGCTGAAGGAGGAGGTCGACGAGAAGACGGCGAGCGGCCGACGGCACGCCTAGTGATGGAAAAATGTCGGTCAACATTTTTCGAGCAATCGATTTTTAATCGAAATGAAAAGCTCGACTTTTCAACAAAATCGAAATTTGAACCAAAAGATCGATTAATCGAAAAAATCGACGGTTCTTTTTCGAAAAAAATACAGTTGGTACAAAAACATGTTTATTATTCATTCGAAAAATGCTCATAATACATATTTGAAAAGTATAAAAAATCCCTAAAAATGTACTTAGAATACATTCTTGAATTATTTGCAGTAAAAATTTACAAATGCACGCACATTAAAGTTTGGGGATCACCGCTTGGAACCATTCGGCTTCACTAAAACTTTTAAGAAAGATCAACTGATTGAGATACTTTCTTGATAATCTAGGACGTGCCTTTCCAATTTTACCGGCCTTACAGAAAAGTCTTAAACATGGGACGGATGAAGTTATCATACTCAGCACTCTGATCGCGAAACGGTACGAAATGGTCAAGATCGAAGTTGAAAAATCGAGTTTGGATCGAAACTCGTAGATCATGGCTCGATCTCGATTTCCTCGGTCTTTGACTATTAAAACTCGATTTTCGATTTTAATCGAAATCGATTTTTCCATCACTAGGCACGCCGAGCCACCGATGGACCGCTCTCGTGAGCCAACGCAGCGGCATTATCTCCGCGTCCCCGAACTAGACCGAATCCGGACAAAAATAATGTCAATGCCGCATCCTTCACCCTCATCCGTGCCGAACCATGTCACGGCGCTCGGAAAGGAAACAGAGCACGCACGGAAACGATTATTTTATCGGCGATGGGCCCTCGTCATCCGTTGGAATAGGAAAAAATGTACTTGGACACCTTTAGACCATGCAGGCGACGCATGTTGCACGCATCAAATTCGTACAAAACCATAACTGGAAAACAAAAAAAATGCACTCTGGCGATATGAATTGATAAAAGATGTGCAACTTTGAAAAAAGCATAAGTCCGATATTCCACAGAGGAAAACTCATTCGCCTTGACCGGGATTCGAACCCGGATCCCTCGATTTCGCGCCGAGTGCTTTGTCTTGCGGGTCTCTGAGTCTTGCGGGTGACTCCGTAAAAGTAAATCCCGGTGCTAGTCCCGGTATCCTCAAAATTGGTTTGAAAAGCAATTTTTTTGTGGAAAATTTCACACATTTTATCTATTCGTTACATAAAGGTTCCACAGAATATCGCCTGAATCCTGAATTTGTACTTGAAAACCTTCAGACGATGCATGCGATGCAAGTTGCATGCATCTAATTATTACAACAAGAAAAATGCGACAAACAAAAACTAAAAATGTCTAATTATTAAAAAAAACAAACATAGAATGTTTAAGATGAATAAGATTGACTACTTAAGCGACCCTATGAAAATGAAAGATCTGAGACCTTCCCTGGAAATGGATTTGACGTAGATTTCTCGCGTCTCGCCGAGACCAGGCGGCCAGGCAACAGGCGTTAGGGTTAAGTTTTACCCCGAAGACGATGGCTGAGTTAGCCGTCGAATTATTGATGCCTGACAAACCTGACCCAGCGTGAAACTCAGGAAATCTATGCGTAGCCCAATGATGAGAAGTGAAGTTGGATGCCTGAGGATGACACTTCAAAAACGACGGGATACTATATCAGCTCACAGTTTGACGAAACTAGTTCACTAAAGGCAATTTTCCAAGTCTGAGTACTTTAAAGGGAGGCTCCGGATAGGAAAGAAAGAAAAGGTAATGGTAGTTTACTCCCAAGTTCGACGTCCAAGTTTTATGTCTACACGGCGCGGTATTTTTTGTTCAGAGTTTGAAAAGTTGATAGATAGATGCGTCGAGACAGAAGGAGGCGGAGAGTTCATTTCGGTACGCAACAACAATCGCCGAAGATCCAGTGAGCCATTTAACGTTCCACCCGACGGCAAATTCACTGCACTCATCAATGCACCCACGGGGACTATAATAGTGACCAATGACTATAACACAGCAGACGCATCATACCAAACTTAGGGAATCGAACTCGGGGTATACGAGCGGAGGACCCATAAAAATCACCACGACCCAACTCCAAACCAGGATCTCCTTGTATTTCCAAGGGCACCGTAGAATGGGGATACTTGACATCGAATATAGCAGTTTTTTGAAACACGGACATAACAAGGTACAGAACTATTGGAGAATGTTTTCGCGTCGATAATTGAATGTTTCAAAAACGTAATAAAATTAAAATATAAAATTAACATTGAAAACAGAAGATGATAGTTACCATCGACCAATTGTTCATAGGTTAGCCCTTTCCACTAATGATTTCGATGAATAAATGTTATGTATAGCGTAGTTTTCCTTCTTTCATTTCAACTTTCTTTCTGACTTTCAAATCAAATGAATCTCTCAATAACGAGAGTATGTAATTTAATGTATGTAATAACGAGAGTATGTAATTTCGCACTCACGAAATAAAGATCCGACGGGAGTATCATGAATTCTCCCTGCATGTTATTATCTCAAGAATGGGTCGAAAGAATACCTTTGTCACGGTGTATACGGAGTCCACTTGACATTTCTAAATTTCTCCTTCCCCTCACTTCTAGCCACATTTTTCCTTTGGCTGAGAGAAGTAAGAAACTAACATTGAAATGGCTCGTTACCGCAAGTGAAGATGTCGAAATCGTGTCAACTATCAAACCGGCGCTCCTCTGACGGCCATTCGGTTAAATTAAGGTGGTTTAAGCGAGATAGTTCCCTAGTCATAATGGAGACCATATTCAAATTTTATTTTTTATTTCAGCGTCCGTAAGAAGTATGAAATAAATATTGTAATATTAATGGCGCAAAGATATAGTTATATATGACGAAAATTCTCAGTAATTAAATAAATAAAGCTACTTAAGTCTCATACTTTTTTCCTCATTCTTTCCCGCCGTACGGCTGAAAACCCTTCAAACCGGCAGGTTTTTTTTTGCGATTCTGTAAAAATTACTTTGGTGAGTAATAGATTATTTTTTTATAAATAGTTGAGAAAACATGCAAACTAAACACCGTTAGTTTCTTGACGAAATATAGGAGCTATAAGTTCCTAATTTTTTTAATATTATCCCTCTGGAGCGCACAGTTGTAATCTATCCCATGTAAAACAGTTTACATTTTCAGGCATATTGCTTGAAAAGTAGTTCGGCAAGGGGTTAATATTTTGATATCATTGGAAAGATGGGAGTTTTATCTTTAAAATGAAGTCAAATTCATCAAATTCTAGGTTAAGTGATTTTTCGTTCACACTACCTTAAACTACCCACGCAAGCAAATGTGGAGGAATTTGGATAAAAATGTCACGCTGTGAGAATTCCCTGGCAGCGCCACGGGACGCAAGATGAAGATGTAATCATCACGGGAGGCGGACAAGGCCCGACCCCCCCATCTACAATAGCAAGTAATTCCACGCCGCTCCCGTGAAGTAACTCGCCGCCCCGCTGCGCAGCTACCGCGTCACGAGCGACAGTCCGAGTACGTGGTTGTGTAGTTCACGCCCCGACAAAGTTTCGCCATCGCTTCGCCCAAGTTGACTCACCACGACGCGAATTTCTTCGATCACGCCGAAAGGGTGAGAAATAAATCAAAACGATAGGGCCGAAAACAGGTTGTGAGAACGAACGAAAAAAGCAGCCGGCCCCGGTGGCGGCTGGGTAAAGTCCTCGCCTGCTAATCCAAGGGTCGTGGGTTTGAGTCCCGCCTGGGTCGTTTTTCACTTCCCCAGGGCATGGGTGTTTTTCAAGTTCTGGTGGTTTGGCCCCTGAAATACCTGATGACAAGCCAATGGCTTATCGGGATTTCAGGGGCATACAGACCACCAGAATCGTCGGAGAGCAAAAAAAAAAAATACGAGGAATAATAACATATTTAATTCGTAAAAAAAATCGCATTGAGTACCGACGCTAAATTCGGCGGCTCAAGCATGGATCATGTTTTATGTTTTCCGAAGATACAATGGCGTTCAGAAGAAGAACCTGCAGCGGAGTTTCATGATTACGTATCCAACACCCTTAATATTCACTGATAAAACAGTGGGATGTACACGAGGGATTTACTCAACACCCATCGTAAGGGTACGAGCAGTCTGAAACCGATGGAATCGAGCAGGCGGAAGTCACGCGAATGGGACGCCGAGTACAAGTCCTTGGTCCACGCGCGTGCTAAGCACATAAGGGGGCGTCCAAAAATTACGTGAGGCGTTTAGGGGGGGGGGGGGGGGGAGGGGGGTCGAGCCGAATCTTTCCCAACCTCACGTGGGGGAGAGGGGGGGGGGCAAATATCACGTAATTTTTCTCCGCAAGAAACAGTGTAAAATTGCAAGGAAACTTGGTCAAATTAAGTGAAACATTGGGAAACAAATCACATGGACATGTTGGTTCCAGTAGTCACTCTTGAGACCACACATGAGTCCCCGTGGACTGAATTAGAATGAGTATTCTTTTATGAATTTAAGTGGTTCCTATTTAAATATTTCAAGGTTCAATTTTCACACTGTGATTCTAGATTACGTTCTTAGCAGTCTTAAATACTAGTCTTAACTATTCTCGAATAAAAATTAAGCAAATTATGTTTTTTTAAATAAATCCAACGCAATCAAGCACAGATTTAAGTATTTACACTAAAAAACACGCATTTTTAAAAATCCCACGTGAGATTAGGGGGTCGAGCCAAATCTCGAAAAATCGTCAAAATCGCCTCACGTAATCGATGGACGCACTCTAATCCACTCACGAGTGGATAACGCCAGAAGAGGCTCATTTAAGGCGAACCGGCGATTAACACGTCTCACCACCGGCACGGACGAACCAAAGACTGCTTCATAGTTCGCGAAATTCGAAACGCTTCGAATAGTTTGAGCGAAATATCAAATCACCTATAATTTGATGAATTCGACCTCGCTTTAAAGAAATAATAATAATAATAAAAAAATTTATTCCACAACATCATATAGATTTAACATTGACCCTTAACATTGGAAATATAGTTACCCCTATGGAGAAGCTCCGTTTTGGGGTTACCGACTCGTATTTACTTAACAAAAAATATATTGAATGTGTTGCAACATAAATAATAATAACAAATTTGTATTAACGCTGGTAAAGTTCATACTGGAATTACATACAAAGTTATAGTTACATACAAAGTTACACAACATATAGTTATATACAGCTCTCGCGAAAGCTTATGGCGTTCGGATGTCCAGAAGAAGACGTCGTGGAGGGGTAAAGTTTGGTGGAGGGGTAGGAAAAAGAGACGCAGGGGAAAGCGAAGACATGGTATTTGTAACATGCATGATTGCATTTAAAAAAAATGGAATTCATATGACGTTGGAAACACAAACGTCGCGCATCCGAACGCCATAAGCTTTCGCGAGAGCTATACAAAGATCATTACCACTGCTATGAGATCTACCTTTTCATACAATTCTTAAAATAAAATTGAGATATCATCAATAGAAAATAACCATTTTTTCACACTTCTACAAAATTTACATTCATTTTTTATATTAGCAATAGGTTCAGGTATTGAACAAAATATTTTAGGCCCTAGGAATACGTAACTGTGTTTAAAAGTTTCTGTTCTAGGTCTCGGAATGGTCACATAGCAAATGCTACGCAGCTCATGTACTCTTGGCGTTTTCCATTCACCACCACGATTATAAAAAATCCCAAGGACCTTATAGACAAATAAATGTCTGAAAGGTAAAATATTCATTTGTTTGAATAGTGGAAAGGAATGCGTTTTATCATATATAAATCATATCATAAATACTTCACATATTTCCAATTATATCCAAATATTTACCCCTTGACGAACTACTTGTCGAGCAATTTGCCTGAAAATAGAAGCTGTTTCACATGGCGTAGATTACGGCTGTGCGCTTCAGAAATGAGAATATTGAAAAAATTAGAAATTTTAAACACCTAGGTCAAAAAGCTAACGGTGTGTTGTTAGTATGTTTTATCAACTATTTATAAAAAATAATCTATTACACACCGAAGTAATTTTTACAGAATCGTAAATAAAATCTTCTGTTTTGAAGGCATTTTAACCACACGGCGCGAAAAATGAGTCAAGTTAGAGATTTATGTAGATAAATTTATGTAATTACTGAGAATTTTTCACATGAACAACTATATTTTTGCGCCATTAATATTACAACAGTTACTTCATTCTTCATACAGACGCTGAAGTTAAAATACAAAATTCGAATATGGTCTCCGTTATGACTAGGGAAATATCACGCTCAAAGGGCTTAAACGCGGTGTAAGGAAAGCCTTGTGAGCTCAGGAAGCGGCGAAGGCGATACCCTCTCTCTTGTGCAAGTCGCGGAATCCTCACCCGGATGAGAGGAGAGAACACGACACCGTGGGAGGGGTGGAGCCCAGAGAGATCGGAGAGCTCACAGGGCTCTCGGATCGTAAATAATTTTCGGGAGCAGATGCGAAGCTCACAAAGAACATTTATGGCTTAAAATCTCTCTCCACGGTTTGTCTCTCGGATAATCGATATCCCATCTCTCTCCCCGCATGCGTTCGTCACCCCAGCGCGCAAACTTCCGAGCGTTCGCCGTCGACGGAGAAAGGCGGCCTCCGTGGCGTTGGCATTCCAAGCCCAACTGCGCCCGCCCGCTCAAAAAGCTTCGGCTGCAATCCGCGAGGACGAGCGAGCGAAATGATCCCGCGCGGATCGCGAAGAATTGAAAAATATTGTGCTCTTCAACTCAGCGCATTCAATCACGCACACCCGGGTACTTGAGAGGGACCGTTCCATTCCACGGGAAAACGAATATCAGTAGCAAGGCGGTTAGAAAAGACATGGAGGGGACATAGCACTTGATTCTTGAAGCCAATTCCGCCATGCAGTCGGCACAATTTAGACCTTCCTCTGGCTTACGTGTCCGGCGGTCGCGTTCGATTTTCGTCAAATCTAAGTTAAAAACCACAGACAAGGCGATGTTTTGTGACTGGTTTGGCAACACCTACTCGGCACAAAATCCTGCCCAAGCACCCCTATTCTTGATTTACTTTCGCCCATGAGCGTTCACGGTCATGCCTCATCCATTTCATTTTAACCTCCTTGATCAGTGGCACGGCTATGGCCATGAATATACATAATGATCCTAAACTTGGCCCCAGTGACTGTTGCCAAACATTCCGCATGCACCGAAAAATCAGGACCAAGCAGACTGTAGCGCCACTCACTACCACGCCGCCACTCTAGAGAAGACGGTTCTAATAAGGAAAGGCCGTGATTCAAATGGGAATACTGGAAATGAAGCATGGAATTGGCCTCCCTATTAACATGCGAACCATGCCGAAGGAAAGGCCGTGATTCAAATGGAGATACTGGAAATAAAGGTACCGGAATTTGCCTCCCTATTTAACCGGCCATTTTTGACACACATAAGCTGAACCATGCCGACTGCAGCGCGACCTATCTTTTGCGGAAAGCTAGGCAACACCTTTGCCCGTACAGTGGTGCCGAAGATTTAGATCCATATGTTTATTCATGGCTATGACAAATGTTGCCGCAGTGACTCATATCACGTTGTCGCTCATGTGGGACATGACACTACATCGCGCGGATTCTTTAGTCCAAACTCGATTAGTACATTTCAATTACCCATTTCAACGTATTTTAGATTTTTCAGCGTGAAATTTGATTATGCATTCCAGGAAATGTTATAAGGAGTAGGTGCTACATCACTATTACCGTCAATGCACCCATAATAAAATAGATCATTCCTATCTGTTGAGCGCGAGTATTTTTTGAAGGGAGAACAGAGAGGGAGCTTGTGCCCTGACTCGGGAGCAACGGCTGATTTCAAAATGTTTATTTTTTTGCAACATATTCACAATATTTCAGATAGCGACACATTTATCTTATTTATACAATTTCGTAGGGATCCTTAAAACGAAGGCTTTCCTCTTCATGGGGATGCAATGTAATGTATTTTATTTCTGATAAATTGTGCAGTTAAGTGTTGCAGATTCTTCGCTGTGACATAATTTTAATGAGACTTTGACAACTTTTTAAAGTTAAGATCGCGACGGAGTTTGAGTGAATGTTGCTAATTTTAGATGTTTGTTGCTACTCAATTAAAGAGAGCAACAGAAAAGTGGCACAAGCAGAACCGAGGACAGGAGGCCCAGTGTAAGGGAGCATAGCACTCGAGCAAAAACAATAATACGGCCATTCCATTTGTGAAAATAAGAACCAACTGTACAATAAACCTGTACTCTAGAACAACTAGCCTGACACATTAAATCAATGGCTAGACATCTCCCAAGGCCTGACAGGGCTTACACCAGCAACAAAGTATTAAGGGAGGGTGTGGGAGAAGTCGTTCCGCCGAGGTGATTCTATTACCCAGGCGAACATACCGGAATCCACGGAGAGCCCTTCCAAAGTCCAAATGCCCGATTACAAACTACTAAATAAATGTGAGGGGAATTGAATGAGACACTTATGAGAAAATACGGTCCGCTGCGTCATTTCTTTCAGAAAGGTCAGCCAATGCATCTTCATGCTATCCCTTGCGTGCGCTCTACTTGCTCAAAAGAATCGATACAGCACACACGAGAGGCATACTTTGGAGAATATTGATCAACAGATATAATAACGTCTCACTCACATAAGAAGTTTGATACTCTGAAATTCATTGTAAGATTCAGTGAAATAAAATCAGCCTCAAAGCCTCCAAGTTCTACACATAACAGCCCTTCACGAAACTTGAAAGGCGGAAACATTTCGATGCTTTTCGCAACACGGGAAACTGAAAGAAAAAACAAACAGCTCTTCAATCAGTGTTTTTACTCTGGAATTAACTGTAGAAATGTAACACAGCGAAAAACGAGTGAAGAAAGCGCTGTAGGCCCCAACACAAAATTATTATTGCGTAACATCGAACAAAATGAAAATTAAAATAAACTGCATATTTGAAACCTAAACTTCAATTTTTTACTTAAACTTTTTATAAAATTGCACATATTTACAGCACAAAAATCTACAAAAGTGAGAAAACTGTTTCGATATGTTTCAAGTAGCTTTCAAAGATCCGAATAAGGTACCGCGATATCGAACGAATCTAAAGTTCATAAATTGGATGACAGGAACATAAAGAATGGAACAAACAAATTACTTATAAATTCCGTACATTTTCTGTAACTTAGCCATGCAAAATAAATTGATTGAAAAAAAACATTGAAGGTAAAAAAATTTTATTAAATGCCGAGGATGTATGTACCTTCCCCACCAGCACAAAAACACTTATTTAATTGGAAACTTGACCGAAGTTATAAAAAAAGGTTTGAAATTTTTCTTTGCATGAGGACGTTCAAAAAAGCATTAAGATTATGTCGGAATGGACATTAAACGCTACATAAATTCGTCAAATTCGATACAAAACAAGTGTTTCAAGAGAATATTTTGTCAAGAGCGTTAGGGTTATGCTTCCACGCGTCCCATTCTCGTTAAAGCCGCGGAGAGACATCCATCGCTCCTTGACAAACACGCGAGGAGAGCAGGTCATACCGAGGGAGGACCGTAAGTGAATATCTCCGGGTTGGCAGAGGGAGGGAATCGGAAAAAAAGACAAAAGAGGAGATGACAAAAAGTCCGCCGAGCGGTGAGTCACCGATGGCGTGAATGCAGCATCCATTACGGCTTCGCTGCACGCCACGCCGTTAGAGGGCAGGGCGTGCGTGTGTGCACGGGAGAAACGAGAGAGGAGCGGGAAGCGGGAGAGGGGAGGTGGGATGGGTAAGGGCGTGGGCTGCGGGGACCGAGCCAGACTCCCGGGCGCCGCCGAGTGGCCCCTCCTTCCAACACGACGATGCTCCCGCCAAAGCGCGCGACGCCATATTGTCCTCGCCACGCCATAGCCTAATTTGAACGCGGTGCTGGATAGGATCCCCCCCCCCCCCGCCCCTCGCTCCAACCCACCCCCACCCGCCTCCGTCCGACTCAAAACACACTTTCCCCCAACAGCGCGCGTCCCCGCCTAGGGTTGGCAACTCACCCGGATTCAACCGGGAACCTTCCGGAATTGCACAAGGATTTTTCAGAATCTCCCGCCTCCCGGAGAGAGGCCTGCCGCTTAATGTTCCATAGCAATTCATCAAATACCCTTCCCACTATTATCGTTTCCTGCAATTTACCACCTCTTATCACACAGTACTTACTACTGCTATCACAGAATACGTAAATGTATCTTTAATTCTCGTGATTTAAATGATTAGCAAATTATATAATTTGATCATATTTAACCTGGATCTTGGTACAGCTAGTCATTTTTACTGTCACCTTAATGTTAACCGATATCTACGAAATACCGCGCCAGCCAACTCCAGGGTGTGTGGCACGGGGTGATTCCAACCCAGGCACTCAACGCTCGTCCCTTTTCAAGATGGAACTCCGCACTGCCCTATAACTTTATAGCGATGACCAAAAGCAGTCAGGAGAAGAATGCACCAGGGGGGGGACTACGTCAACTGAAGAATTAATACTATTCATTTATCGAGAATAAAAATTCAACGGTGGTGGCGACAATGGTTTGCGTCTAATCTCCTGGATTTTCTTGCTCTTGGTACGGACTTCACATGGAGTCAACTCTTTATGGATTGGCAACCGTAGTCTCACCCCAGTGCCACTCGAGGAGAGTGGATTTGACTGGCGGAAGGAACCCCGACGGCATCACAACTGCCGGAATAAGGTTTCCGCTCCAATGCGTCTACTGCCGAGGCACATGGGATGTGTTTCAAATGCATGCACTTTTACACCACTCACTCTAATGCGTTGTATTTCGGGGCAGAGATAATCACGCCGGGAATATTACTGACCCGTCTTGCTTTCCGCGGAACGGAAATTACTCGGCTAGGTGAACGTACTAGTAGGAAGTGGCTGCACGACAGGAATCATTCTCTCCGTTCGTCGAGCGAAGTGGATGCACAGCATTGTCGGTTGACACTAGAACGACGGACACTAGCAAGTTTAGCCGGTATCGGACTTTGAAATCCCTGTCATTTTAACAATAACGGACGCAGAATATTTTTACTAATTGCGAAATGTTGATGCCCTTTCAAAAATGTATTGAAAATGCTTTTGGCGAAAGATATACATCTATTTTTTTCAAGTTAATCAATGTCGACGGACCTAGCCATTTTGTCTGTTCCGGATTGGGATTCTCCGATTTTAAAATTTTTACTGGCGCAGAACATTTTCGCTCCGCAACTGTTACTTCGTTCTGATGGTCTTTCAGAAAATGAAACGAAAACTCATTCGGCTGAACTTTTTTGTATTTACCACGAACAGCGGACAGCTAATTGGGTTGATTGTCGTATCATGTAGCCCCCTAATCCCAGCTTTCATTGAGTCCGGGTGAACCAGTACGTTGACGAGTGGGTGGGCAACACCCTCCGGGTCCAACCCTTATTGGTGTCGCAGAACTTGTTGGTGATCATCCGCGTGAAGCGCGATGCCAACTAGAGGACCCAACAACTTTGGGCGAGAGGGGATCATTACGTGTATCGACAAACACGCTCTTCAGATCGAACGGCAGATGCAAGTCCCGAAATTATGTCCTCGAAGCAAATATTAAAGACGCAATTAGAATTATGCGCATTCAAATTGGGCGACAACGGACTTGAATGCTGGATAAAGAAAGTAATCGATGTAGTACGTCCACTTTATTTAAAAATTCACTACACGTGTTTCGGCTTTTCATCCTAAAAATCTTATGATTTAGGTTATATTTTGAATGCTGGAGTTAAACGGCGTACTCCATCGTCGGATTAAACTGATGCGACGCGGCGAGCGACGAGGCGCTCAGAGCCAGGAGAAGGAAATGCGGTTGGTTATTTATAACCTAGCGTTAGTTGGCACGGCGGAATTAATTCGCGAATGCTGGGCGCATATCTCTACCAACACGGGGGCGGGAAGTTCGTTCCCGCAATATCCCGACACTGCATGATTTTTTTTGCCTTGGCTTAAAATTATTATATTTTTATATTCTCCTTCACAAGTTTTACGTATCACAGGAGAATACTTTCAAAAATCCAGCAATAAATGTTGCCTATCTTATGATTTAGGTTTAGATTTTCAGCTTACTTCACTAGAATTTGAAGAAAAACATATCCAACTGGTTATGTCATTGATCGCACAGGCGGCAGTGTAGGGATATAAGCATCGACGGTTCGCAAAGCCCTTGAGAAGAAGCAAAGTTAATTTTTAAAAATCCCAATGCAAAATCGTTTGCTTTAAAATGCGACACCAGCGTCAACCTCTTGAAATTAAGGGTCGTAACGAGGATACTATCATGAACAGAGGAAAATGAAGTCGACAGAACATAACACCAGAACTTTCACGGCGGCTATTCCTCTGCAATGCTACCAGGTAGACCGAACCAAACCTTGGGTCTGAGGGATACAGGTTTCCTAAAAAGGACAAACCTCTAATTATGAGAATGCTCAGAACTGCGTTTCTCTCGATATAAGGACTTAGAAGAACCGTGAGTGGTGATACACGCAAATAGAAATGGATGAAACAATTGCGTAAAAGATATTATGCATTGTACAAACCGGATATCATTGAGCATGCTGTTGGTGAGGCGAGAATAACGTTTACTGGTAAAAATAAGTCAAATGTGAAATTTCCGATACTTCACGATCAGATGAATTCATCATCTACACATGTGATTAAGAACCGTAATCAGCACGCGAGGTGTTTTGTGTCGTACGCAACGAAGAGGTTAAGGGAAATTTCAAAAATTGGCGAGATAGTGCTCATGTCAAATCAAGCATGCCTCATTATATGCTGGTCATACATGAATTTTGGATAGTTAAATTTGTCACCAAATGATTTATTACTTTTTACTTCCACTACAGCATTCGTAATTTGAGATCCCTATCGGTAGTTTGGATAAATGAACCGTACACGGGGTGCAGTTATCACGGGAAACTTCTGAGAAATATCCATATGTTATAAATGAAAACAAAAACTTTGTCGTATTCCACCAATTTATTTTACGGTACGACTAGTTTCGACGCAGCGGCGTCATCTTTAGCTACCTGAAGATGACACCGTTGCGTCAAAACTAGTCGTACCGTAAAATAAAATGGTGGAATAAGACCAAGTTTTTCTTTTCATTTATAAAATGAACTTCCACAAAGTTGAGCCTGAGACGATTGAGATAATAGATATGTTATTTTTTAAATAATTATTACTTTATAATTTAAATGAAATTGAACTCTATTGCTAATTGTACGATAGCTTACGATGAAAGGTTACAAATAGCAAGGCAAATGTACACTTCACAATGTTTCAAAAAGTTATAAAAACTGCAATTTTAATGCTAATGCGCTATTTTCAAGACACAAAATGGTGATTGCCATCTTAAGAAAGGTTTACAAAAGTGGCAGAAAGGGAGCATGTGGGTGGGTTAAGAGCACCAAAACCCCTTATTTGCCATGAAATAATTAGGAGAGCGCGCGGTGTAGGAGGGCAATAATGAAGTAATTTTACCTATAGCACTTAACTGAAATTAAAGCAACATTGGGAAATTATAACAAAATATATTGTCTTGTTTTATTCTAAAACCCAGTTAAAAGATAAAATGATCTACATCTACATACTACCCCGCAAGCCGCCTCAATAGGCGTGTGGCGGGGGGTGTTAGGACACCAGCCGTTTACATATAAAAAGGAAACGCTCTAATGAAATTACGCCTAGCATTTATTGAAGTCCCTTATTGTTCGGGGGAAAAACGAATTCCCATACCTATCCGTTCGGCAAAACATCTCTCTTAATTTATCGTTTCTGTCGGACCTGGAAATATAGTGGGGTTCTAATATGATGTTCTCCGTGTCGCTCTGAAAGATATCCATTCTCAATTGCTCAAGCAATCTAAGCCTAGCGCGCAGCCTCCGAGTCTCTAGCGGCTCCCAGCCTAATTCGTTTAACATCTGCGTAACGCTGTCTGTACAAAGGACGTCTGTATGATGGACGGCTAGAAGAGGAATAAGGGCGTTGAAAAGTAATATGTACCCCATTACAGTGAGATTCTTTGTCATTAAGTTCGGTTAGAAGCGACAGAGGATAAATAAGATGATACTCCCATTAATTCTGACAAATAACAAAGCTTATTTACCACTTAAACTGAGACAACTCTTGCAGAACATTTAGTTCTACGCAAAACTTGCAGCTTCCCTCGCCATCCAGTCGCAAAATAGTCAGATAATAACAGAGTTTCGGCTACGCTACCTTAGGACACACAAGTTACCACCCAAGATTTTCATGAACACCCAAAATGCCCGAGAGCTCAAAATTGGCATGACCTACATAGAGTGCCAACATACCGCGGGATTCTTGCCAGATTTCCCAGGAGCGGGGTTAGGTGAGATAATACGCTCCTTAATAATAAGTACCAATCCTAATATTGCCAGCTAAGCAAAGGGAAATGCTGTTTTCATTATGACAGAGTTTAGCCATCAGGACGAAGTAGTGAAAGAGGATCAACAATAGTAGGATGAAAAAAATATTAGGGACAAGAGTGCCCATAAAATACGTCGAGAAACGCGATAAAATTCTTTGCCGGCCTCGGTGGCAGCGGGGTAACGTCCTCGCCTGCTAACCTAATGGTCGCGGGTTCGAATCCTGCTAGGGGAGGATTTTTCACTTCCCAGGGCATGGTTAGTTGTGCTTGTCCGTTGCTGATTGTTAATACCCCGATATAAAGGCCAACGAGTGCTGTTTTCGATGGTTAATAAATTTAAAAAAAACACGAGTGATTCAGCACTAAAAATGCGGAACAGTCCGCAGACTTGTTACGAAATAAAAGTCTACCATCTAATTTTATCCACACACGTTCTTGATGACCACTGATGTCATAACATATAAAAGAGTTAGAATTTGAATGCAGAAATGAACCTGAAAGAATAAAATATCTCAGAACGGAACCAGCAGTCAAGTAAACACCAGTACATTCGTTTCCCGGCCAGAGAGGATTCCATGAAAAATTGCTCCCTCTATGTCGCTCGGGAATTCACGATCGAATTCCCCGCCGATGATGGAAAAAGCCCCCCGTCGACTTGTCAACGCTCTGATGTTCGGAAAAACACCTCGCGTGTGAATTATGAAACATGTATTAGGAGCAGGAACTCATGCGGCTGCAAAGCCTGGACAATAACTGCAGCAAAGGAGGGTGGAGGTTGAAAACATTGGATATGTGGTTTTATCGAAAAACGACTAAGACCAAAATGGACGGTGTGAATCACCAGTGTCCACAGTCATAGGAACAGCGAGGGGGAAATGATGATTCATGTAAGCAGCGCAAAGTACGTTATGACCAATTGTATCTATTTATTTATTAATTGTTATAAACTTATGTACCGGGGTATCTTTACAGATAACTTATTTATAGCAGCACCAATGAAAATATTGCCACCAAAAATTCAGATAAACTGATGGTTGTTCCACACCACCGAACCACCACATAAGTATAACAAATCGTTTCATGTAACCATGTGTGACCATAATAAAAACTGAGGACCACTGAAAACACGGCCGAAATACACCCATTTTTAACCTCCCTATAACATTCTCCTTCACACCTTTACACGGCTGGTGTTTTAACACCCCCTGCCACACACCCATTCGGCGGTTCACAGGGTAGTAGGAACATGTGATATCAGATCTAGAGATTTATATGTACACCAATGCACAATCCTGCAAGCCGCCGCGGAGACGTGTGGAAGGGGGTGCTAGGACGCAGGAGTTAGGGCAGAGGATTCAGTGCAGGGATAAAATAATATCTCTCGCACCACCCTGATATTCGTGAGATCTGAATTTTTCGAGTGGCCCTCCTACATCCTAGTGTACCCGCCTAGGGCAGGGCGGTTTTCCAATATATTGGTTCCAGTATCAATATTTTTAAATATTGGGATTCCAAAGTCACAATTTTTGAACGACCAATACCAATATCCTGTATTGGATATTGGTGGTCGGAAAAAACAATATTTGTTTTTGGAATATTGAATATTGAAGAACCAAAATTTCCAATTGGAATATTGAATATTGGGTTAACAATGTTAAAAATTCAAGTACTGAATATGGGAACCCGGCGAGGAGGGTGGTCGCAGAGCACCCTTATCTTTGAAAACACAGCGTGGCACTCATTGCAGCACTTCCTTTTCCACCATTATTCATAGCTATAACTGCGGAAAAGAGGCTTAAATTGTTTTCCTTGTTTTATTAACAGACTTTTACATAGTTAACACAGTCAGTATTTCCAAACTATTGTTAGCTAGATAATTTTACCTTTTAATATTGCAATTTTCAATATTTTCCAATATACCAATATTTCATTTTTCATTATTTCCAATATTACTAGATTTCCAATATTCCAATATGTCAATATTTTCCAATATTCAAAAGTCCAATACAGGTTATTGATATTGGTCCATTTGATATATTTTAAGATAGTGGATACTGATATTTGGATTCAAATACCGCCCAGCTCAATAGCCGCCAATCGCAAGAATTCGGATCCATCCCCGCCACGCATGAAAAGGGACGAAGGGCGCTCGACCCAGCGACCTGGCACTTCCGCAGGTCGCCGTGTTACCAAGTGGCGGCGGTTGAGTGAGATGCCACCGCGGGGCACGCCACCCAGAATGCACTCGAGCTTTAATTCAGTCCTTTGCGGCACCCAAGGGCCGAGGCGGGCTGCCAGCGGGAGGGAGAATACAAACTTGGCCTAATTTCGCGGGGATAGAAAAAAAAATATTCCTCCGCCGATCGACCGCGGCCGCAAATACTTCAACTCGCTCACAGAGTCTAAAACAAATTTGCGTGTGCGAGTAAAATGAGCAGCCCGCGGATAATTCTCCCTTGGCTCCCTCGAGACTCTCGAGGTGACCACAGAGAAGAGCCCCATCCTCATCAAACGGCGCGTAGTTACAAAAAAAAAACGGGCCGAAAAGACGGAATCACCGGGCAAGTATACCGCGACCTAGCCGCGGAATTACTTTTACGGTGTCACTCGCAACTGCACCGTCAAAAAAATCAACTATGTCTTGGACTCGAACTCGGGTCCTTCGACATCGCACCGAAAACTGTAGCCAAGCTACCGAGGCACCCTTTGGATTTTTGTCCGCAAAGCCAAAGTGGCTAAGGCACTTAGCGTAACATCGTGGGATCCGGGTTCGAGTCCGGGTCAAGGCGGATAATTTTTCGTCTGGGGAATTTCCGCACTTGCGAATGAGCAAGGAGGTCAAAGTTAAACAGAGGCGACATTCTTCCTCATTATCCTTCCGGCAGGCGCGCTATATTCATTATCATGACCGGGCGCGCTGTTCACAGAGCAAACATTTCTTCACTGATCTACAATTAAGTTTATTATCAAAATGATTAAGGTGTTTGGAATCAGTATTGCAAGAATATATATTGAAAATCACTAGAAAATAAAAATACTTACAATAAATTGAAATTTATATTTTTGCAATGTCCTTTGTTTCTACAGTCCAATGCACTCATCACAAATTTCCTTCGTCCTCAAATGAACATTGAATACAGGTTGTCACGCTGTTGGCACGCTTTGTACAAATAAAAATGTAACATTTTGAGCACTTCATGGTTGTGACCGCACTCTTACACATCATTCAATGCACGGGAAATGTAAACAAGGATAGCACAATATATACACTAACGCAAAAATGATAGCAGATGATATTTGATAGGAATTAACGTTATTATACAAATAAAAATATTCTAATATGATAATTATTGTTAGATGAATAATATAATATGAGTTAATCCTCATAAACATCCTTTTTATAAAATGTAGAGCACTTACGTTGCTACCTTATCCCACGACCAGGTAATGACATGTCCACGAGCAGGCGCGCTGTTTACTTCGTTCACAACGGGCGATCTTCTCTGTCTCAAACTCGATTCACAATGAGCAGAAACAGAATATTTCACTACCACCGGCAAAAATTGGAGAAAAAAAGGCTACTACAGGAATACAATGATGGTTCTAAAAGATTTCAATGTGTTTCATAGATTTACCGACCATAAATCGAAAACCGTTTACCTTGTAAACGGGCGCGCCCGCCGGAAGGTTATTGAAGCTAGTTTCGCCATTACAACCGGCATTACCATCAGTGACAGGGTTAACACAATATTCTGGAAAAGAAATTCCCTGACATTTCCCTGACAAAAACTGTCACTTTCCCTGACATTTTCCTTAAGCAGTATGACGTTCCGAGAGCAGTGAAAATTTTAAGTGCAATTGAAAGTTGAGAAAACGTCATCTCTGGCCACAACGAACGAACGTATAGTTAAGGTGCGTCGGCCACTGACCAACTCATCGACCTTCGCCCTTATTCAATTTTTTCCAGACAGCTCGACGTTTTTCCCTGATGTTTCCCTTATTTCCCTGACTTGTAATATCCCTGAGTGATGTGCCATCTAATCGAGGCTCACCAGACGGTGGTGGCCCATAGTAATGGAAACACGAGCTTTCGGTTTTCTAGACCATTACAGAGAGGAGTAACCAGTGAGACCGACAGGGTCTTGCGCTTCAACAGTGAACACCGATTTAAGCGAATTAACCATTCTGTGTTACAACTAGCCACTCACTAAATGTTATATACTACCAGGGTAGCAATCAAATTTAAAGCTAAAATAAGATGTCAATGTATTTTCCTGTGGTTGATCGCGAAACACTTGACGATCCGGGGGCTTAAGTCAATAGAAAAACAAAAGAAATGTCCGGAATACATTGCATCATTCACAATGCACCTTTTTCACATAATAGGTCAGAAAGTATCCACTCCTGAGATAATTAGAGGACCTTTTCATTTAAAACAACTGCACCGCGGTTGTCAAATTGGGCATCGTATATGGGTAACTGATCTGTACCACCTGTATTTAACGTGACTATGCCGTTTAGTTTCGTACATTAACCTTAGAAAGCTAACTAAATGTATCCTTAAAAATAAATTCCCAAGACAGAAAAATATTTCACCCATAATTTAATGATAAGCTTAGCGTTAATTTTTCCGTTGCGACACTATTTTAGCATACAAATTGACGTGCAAAAATTATGCTTATTCATTCATTATATGCTTCAGATTGTCACTTGATATTTGAAATTTTCATTATGAAACGACTTTTTTAGATGGGTCCTCATGGACCCGGATCAGGAGTCCTCGACGTGATTCCATGGAGGTCCACTATTCAAGAGCGCAAAATCTCCACGATGGACGACGAATCACGACCCCCTGATCGGGCGGCCATCATTAACCTTCCAGTTAAGCTGATCAAACAAATGAGACTCACTCCCCGTGTCAATTTCCAGAATGATCGTCGGGACGCGTCGCGAAGCTACAGGACGAGGCTCTCCCACTTCACCTTTCGCTATTTCGACCCCACCATTGTTTCATCTCTTTGCGCATCCAAAGGTCATCTCCATGACGGAAGGTGACACCGACTCGCTCCGAGGTTGCAAAACACGGCGACATGATTAGTCCCTCCGTCGCCCCGGGGAGGAAAATCACGGAAAAAGGACCAAAACATGAACGATTACTCGTGCTGTTGCTCACTCACCGGGAGAACGCATTTTCCTGCTTCGGGGATTCAAGGATTCGCAAACATGACACCAGAGATTAAAGGCGGGAAAACAACTGAGCTCCGCATCACGCTTCACAGAAAACAAGAGGACAATAATGGTGAAAACCTTAAGTACACACGCATTTCATTTATCAGAGACGTGACATTCGAAGAAAAAAAGACTCCGCCAGGCTTTCTTGTGGGCTCAGATGCTTATGGCATATGACGCCGTGATATGCTGGAAGGCTTAAGTTTTTATGCCAGCCGATTAAAATTACTTATGCACATGCATTTAAAATTACCTTTAATACGCAGCATGCTTCTTTGTGCTCTTTAAGCCGAATACAATACGGAAATTTAAAAAAAATCTCATTAATTTTTCCTGTGAAAGTGAAAGCGAAGCGCTTATCCATTCTTCACTTCCCACACGAAATTAAATAAGTTTATAATAAGATAATGGAGAGGTGGAAGTAAAGGCGAAGCCTTGGTTACTATCAAGTTACTAAGTGACGCAAATTTCTTCTGCCTCCTACTTCATTCATTGCTTGAAAAATCGCCATCATTGGACCACCAAATTTAGCCTACCGTAGGATATTATTCATTCATTCATTACAGTAATCTACCGGTTAGAGGTAGGTTGTGATGAAACTCAGAGAATATCCAAAGAAATCTTACACGTGACGTGCCATTTCTACCTCTAGTATTTCTTTCTTCATCTCAGCATAAGTCCTACCTTTCTTCATCCCGTCCATAAAACCCATTCTCTTCCTTCCCCTTCCCCGCTCACCCAACATCCTACCCTATATCACGGCCTTCAGCAAACCATCGCCCCTCATTACCCCTTGCAGCCACCTACCCTGTTTTCCCCTAATCTCATCTATTTGTTTCCTCTGAGGATAAGGATAAGAATATTATATCAGAAAAAAATCTAGAGCCTGAGAAGAAGTAATAATAATAATAATAATAAACTTTATTGCTCTAGGAGTTTCCCTCCCTTTGAGCAGAAAAAACGAACACAGTACAATAATGTTTACAATACAATAATAAGATCACAAAAATGAACCGTAAATACATCTTTAAAAAAATATTACTCAAAATGAACTGTAAGCAAGCACACGAGTTCAGGGTGGCATTGACAAATACAACAATTTTGCAATATACAGCATATAACCATGCAATTTGCAATGTATAGAACACAACAGCCACACATGACACACCTATGCAATGATTACAATATTTCAAATACTTACACAACAACTACTCAAGCAATACATACCCATACAATAAATACAACTGTAACATTCCTTAACTCACCACAATATATCACAATACCCACACAACAATTACTCAAGCAATATATAGTTATAAAACATACAACTGCAGCTACAAATTATTACTACTGCCCATCAGGCTCCAAGTTTCTTTAGTAGAGATTTCATGACAGTCCATCGACTCATGGTACACGACTCGGGTTTCGTGGCTCAGATGATCCACCGCACGAAAGGAAAAAAATAGAAATCCAAGTACGAATTCCTCGTGAAGCATTGCGCGTGGGGAGGGGGCGTGCAGAGTAGGCGAAGGAGGGAGGGGGGGGGCAAGAGTGAAGGGGGGCTGAAGACGGGAGGGATGGGTGAGAAAGAGCAACTGAAATCATCCTCTGTACAGTCACAGGATTTCACAGAGTTATCCATCCTCCGAAGTTGACAGCCATCAAGTTAAAATTCACAAAAGTTTTACTTACTTTACCATCTGGAGGAGTATTTTTGTTCCCATCTCGACTGCCCTCCAACAACTTGCAACAAACATAAGAGAAGTGGATTCCCACTATATTGGCAAAGAGTAGTAAAATTGCAGAAAATATTAATGAGTTGTATGCATAATTCGAGTGATGAGAAGCGCCGCAGATACGAGAGGTATTTGTAAAGCAACATTCATACGTTCAAGGTAGGTTGGAAGAGGAACTGGATAGGCTTAAATAAGTCATTAAAGGTCATGAGAGATTATTAAAAAAAGGAGGTGCGAATATGGCACTGCTCATAGGAAAAGCAACAAATATGCTGTGTAGATTTTCATCTCGGCCGAATGACGGCCATGAAATACGTATAGATAGCCACGAGAATAAATCCAACAGGGTCAGAAATAGAATGCTAGGTTTTCCGGGCCAATGCGCAAAACACTATACTACACACAATTCCTTATTTTGGCGGAAACTTCTGGAGGAGTTAACTAAAAAAAAGCTATTACAAGATGACCTTACGGTCGTGGTAGCTACGAAGCCCTCATTTCCCTTGCATCTGCATATTTATGAAGTACCGCAAGGGCATAAAATCTAATTCCTTCAAATCCTCCACAAATTGCCAGAAGATTATGGAAGCCTGAGCGGCTGAGTTGAGTTCCCGCCAAGCCGAAGGTCCTTGGTGGATGTTCTCTCGTGACCATTTCTACGTGGCAGAAGTACTGACTGCAGCGCGGAGTGAACCAGGGTAAAAAACGTGCCAGATCGCGTACCGTGGCGTGGCGGAGGGGATGGGTGACAGGACACGCGAAGCGAGATCAGCAGGCGAGACTGTCGCGACAACACGCGAAGTAGAGGCAGCCAGCCATCGCCAGTCGTCGGCGTGAGACCACTTCGCAGCCACGTGGAGACGAAGAGTCGTCAGCTCCACAATTTCCGCACAGCGAAATGCATTCAGGGCGGCCGCGATCGGCGTTAAAGCTCAGGTTATCTCCTCAAGTGAATAGAGATCCCTTTCATTGGCGAGTGGTCGCGGGGCAAGAACCACGTTCACGTTCTCGGATGTAAAACGTCTAATAAATCGGCGATCGGACAATCACTACCAAAGCTGACGTGGCCGCGTGTCTTTTTCAGCCCAGCGTCAAAATATGTCCTCGTTATGTTGGACCCTTAACCTTTTAAAATATTTACACTGATTATCATCAGTTTCTTTTTCGACATTAATTTCAAAATAAAACTAGTGCACAAGCAATTCGCTCGATCTGCTACCCTACCGGATGACATGCACCCTGGTGGTAGCTCCGCTGCACTATCATATGGGTGAATTCCAATTTAAATAATTTCCTTGCTTAGCTCGGTGATTGAATTTTGTCTTAAGTCTATGGGAAAGAACTTAATGGCGTAATGACACTCCCGAGGTGGTACGCATGTTCAACACTGACGCATGACACTGGCACAACTTACAAGCTAAGTACAAAAAAGAAAAACACACTTTCGAAATTCGAAGGCGATATTTTCAAACTCCGGAGCAACCTTCAAAGTATCATTCGGATAGGATCGGTGAAACTCATTCACCTTTGGCTGGCGGAAATGAAGCACATTGGGCTGTACCAAGCACTTCTTCATGACTCTAAGGAATATCCGAACGGCCCACCTAGTATTCAAAAGAGGACGATTGAAAGGGCAAAATCAACGGCTATCTTGGAATTTATGACGGCACTATAATAAAGACTATAGCCTCCAAGTATGGGTATAAAATCACCCCACTCCCCATTGCGTAAAATTAGTATAGTTCTAATAAACTAGCGCAAGGATTTCCTGAAGACGTTCATTTGAAAGCGTTTAGATCGTTCCGAGGGGTAAAACTACGCAAAATACTGCATTGATAAAGGTTTGAAAAAAACATTTGAGAAATTTAAGTTACGGAGAATTGAAAAATTAGTGAACTCCAGGAAAAACATCAAAATATCTCCGATGTAAGAAAGCGCATGTTTACAGAAGGGCGAAAGAGCATCGAATCCCGATTCTTAAAATCCATGATATCTCCGAAATTCCGAATCCAAATCTATGTCAACTACGGAACGTTCGAGAAAATTTCGAAATTCCATCCCTGACTCACGAGACGACGTTTCGAACTATGGACACCGACGCCATATTGTGGCGGACACTCCTTTCAGCGTTTTTCATGCCATCGGTATAGGCATTCACTAGCGAGGCAAGAACAATGTCTAAGTACGCTTCCGCAATGCTCCGGGCGGGCTCGGCGTGCGGTCAAAAGAATTGCGCCGGAGAACGTTGTTCTGCGCTTCCGGTGATTACAGAGCTCCATTTCCTCTTGCAGCTCTGCAAGCATTTCGGCGGAGTCACCACACGCCACTTGCGACTTGAGATGGATGGGCAAACGAGGACTCACACCCTCGATTCGTCTGGAAATCATTGAAAGTAATTCCGCAGGGTGCATTCACGATTTGAAGGCGTAAATGGCCAGCAGCCTTTTACCAGTCACGAAAATGGGTGATGATCACCGAGCCGATTCGTCCCATTGGTAAGGGTGCCGATGTCGCATCAATGGAAGGTTTTACGGAGGCGTCACTTTGGTGTCAAAGCATCTCCCTATGATAGGGAAGAAAATTATTTAGGCAGTAGCAATGAGCTTACTTTTGAAATTAGGTGTTCGCGTGACAATTTCAACGTTCTAACAGAATTACCAACAACCGTGACGAAATACTACTGCACAAATGCATCTGGGTCCCTCTTCGAAAATCTATAAAATCAGTTTTTGACATTTAGTGCCAACAATGACCGCAAAAAAAATTCTGATCGTAAATTTACAACCAGAGATATAGAATTATATATTTACTGCTGTCCTGTATATTTAAAAGATTCCACAGATTGCATATACCACATCTCATACAACACCCATAAAACTCGTTTACTAAACCTGATTAACCCACCAAATACGTTACATAAAGCCGCCACGGTACTGAAAACCGAACTTTTGCTTTCAAAATAGTGCTACACGATAGAGAAAATAAATCAATGAAACCTATTGAGCAAATAATACTGACTTTAGTATTAAGTGTAATTCATTCAACTGACAGCAGCTTTCACAGTCTCCTCAGGAAATTACCACTAATAGTATTTGGTAATATTAAAAGAGTCGATAGTCCAACTGTTACTAATACCTTAGTTACTCTAGCTAATACCACGAGTGATATATTATGGAGCAATTAGAACAGACATGAACATTTACGTGCTACCATGTGTCGTAATATTTGCCCATTTGCCATTTAATAAGTTTCCCTGTTGCACCAATCCACAGAATGGCTCTGCTGACAAAGATCGTAAAGTTGGAAACACCGACTGAAAAGGAGCGAAGTGGTGAAACCTCACTTCTACCAACAAGAACGGAGAGCTTACAATGTGTGTCATTATGTCCTTGCGCATTGCTATTCGACGCGGCCTCCAGAGAAATCTTTATTGTGGCGAGAGCTTCAAGAATCTTAGGCGAGAGAAGCTGTCTTCGGCAAAAAAAAACAAGCCCAGAATGCTAGACAAATCTACACTCAAGCTTTCTTTAGTGATACAGCCTCTTACAATCTGTTAGGTTTCTAGAAAGGCATTATATTTCACCACCGATAATCCGTTTTATGGTAGTTTGAGCGTGACATCACTTCACCTAGAATTTTATGAATTTGACCTCATTTTAAAGAAACAACTCATCTTTCTGAAGACATCAAAATACTAACCCCTTGCCGAACCTATTTTCGAGCAATTTGCCTAAAAATATAAGTTTTATTTTACATGGGATAGATTACGGCTGTGCGCTCCAGAGGGAGAATATTGAAAAATTAGAAATTTCTAACAACTAGATTTCGCCAACAATACTAACGGTGTGTAGTTTGTATGTTTTATCAAATATTTAGAAAATATAATCAATTACACACCACAGTAATTATTACTGAATCGCAAAAAAAATATTGATATGAAGGCATTTTCACTGTACGGTGGGAAAAAATGAGTCAAGTTAGAGACTTTTCGGATATATTAATTTAATTACTGAGAGTTTTTAACATATATGACTGTGTATTTGCGCATTTAATATTACAACATTTACTTCATACTTCTTGCAGACGCTGGAATTAAAAAATAAAATTCAAATTTGGTCTCCAATATGACTAGGGTAGTATCTCTCTCGAACTACCTTAAAGCCGAAGAAACTCAATTATTTATTAAGGCAATCTACTGGTTGAGGTAGGTTTAAATGGACGTGAGTAAATATCCTGTAGATTTTTACCCGTTCAGTACCCTATCTAATAATAATATTGCTTTCTTCATCTCAAGATAAGCTCTACCCTTTTCATTCCGTGCATAAAACCTATTCCCTTTCTTCTCCTTCCCCGATTGTCCAACAGCCTTCCCTTTACCACGACCCTAATCAACTCTTTGCCCCCCCTTCCAGTCACCTACTCTGCATTACCCTCATCTCACCCAGACGTTTCCTTTCCTCGCCAACCAAACAAAGCATTTCATCGTTTGCCTTCCTTTCCGTTCACCGCACCAGTTAGTACATACAAAAAGTTGGCCAACATTTATTTCCTAGACTTCACTTTAAGTTTCTTAAGGAAACTGTATTAAAGTGGTACTTCCCTGACGATTCGAAATCAGGACAGGTTTAAAATTTATTCAGGTTTAAAACATTTTTTACCGGAAAAATCTGTTATGACAAATTCCTCCAGGAAAAAGTGATGTTATTGTATCCTCCCCCTATGCGTAGGTCAAAGCAATGACAATGAATCATTTGCGCTCCCATCTTTCCCCAGTCTCCTATTATAACCTTATTCACACCCCTAACTTTTAAGTTTCTCGAAGGACTTGAGCAACTTTTATCCCCACATCCAAGGAACTTAGAAAATTGAATGGCGACAAAGAAATTCTTACTAATGTTGAAAGCTATGAACTCTCAAGACACACTTCCATTAGAGAAATCTCCCTCAAGAGTATACAAAGCCAGCTTTTGTTCACGTTCCACAATCTCTTCCCGCTAGCAAACTCCAACGCGCAGCTTAGTGACCGACCGACAACTTTCCCATCTCCCACGTCGTTATTGGGGCAAACTTCAATTTCCTATCATATACCTAGAGACATAAATCAAGGTCCTAGAGTGTCCTCCAAAGGCCGAGGCCCGATGAATTTATTTATTCATTTCACTTTATCCCGAAAACAGCCTCAAGGCCCTTTTTACTTTAGGCATTTTAATAGGTAACAATGGACGAACACAAAACAATGGATGTGGAAATCCGACACAGTCAAGATTCGAACCCGCGAACCCTGGGTTGGCAGGTAAGGGCTTGACCCCGCCGCCACCGGGGCTGGCAAAATGCAAAGAAATGGAGAACATCTCGACGCCCCATTAAAAGGGGTCTATCACAGATCCTTTTTATTTCAATCTACATCCTACCCCTCGAATCTCCGCGGGGGCGTGTGGCAGTGGGTTTTCATGACTATAACCTTTAAAAAAAGGGAGGAAGTATGGAAAATTAATGGAAAAGGGAAAGGGCGAAAGTGAATTTTACGACAACAGAGTTACTGGAGGGTCGCAGCAGACGTAGTACGCAGTGCTCATCCCCCGGAGCCCGGAGTCTAAAACCGGAGCCCTACGGCGACGACACTGCGGTGAGGCCAAACAAAACCCTATTAGACGGGCGTGATTAATGGGTTGTGCGTCCTTTGGCGGGGGCCGGGGGGTGGAACGGAGCAGGTGTCACGGGGGCGGCACACCTCATCCGATTTATGCTCACGTGGGGTGCGGGGGCGGACGGGTGCGGGGGGCAGACGGGTGCGGGGGCAGACGGGTGCGGGGGCAGACGGGTGCGGGGGCAGACGGGTGCGGGGGCAGACGGATGCGGGGAGCCGCGCCCCTGGCCCTACTCAGCTAAATGCCCAGCGCGCAAGAGAAGACGATGCAGACTCGGAAACATGCGCTAGGGCGACGGACGAAGGGCCCAGTTGACACCAGGATGTTATCCGAAAAGGCACTTGACGTTTAGTGCCAGACTTGGGAGGCACAAAACTATCTGTTATGGTAAAGTGCCGGACCTGGGAGGCACCCGAACTCGTGGAGTCCGAGCCTCTGCATCGAACCCTTCACCAACCCTTCACCGCGAGTGGTTTATGGCACCAACTGACCAGTCACACCATAGTTTATAACTTCTAAAAGTTAAAAATAAATCGCAAAATTATATTAGTCTCTTTGCTGTACTAGTCACGCTGATGAAAATGGTTTTTCATATTAGTTATAGCATAGATATAAACCATTTTACATGCTTTAGTAATTTAATGTACATTAAACCGGCTTGGTTTACTAAAGCACGGAATATGGTTAATATCTATCGTATAAATGCGATGAAAAACAATTTTCATCAGCGTGATTAGTGAAATACAATGACGGACATAATTTTGCTTGTCACTTGACACTGCGGGGTAGGACGGGAAAGGCGACGTATTGGGGGCAAATCGACCAAATGGAATCGGAGCCCAAGTGCTGTTATCACAGATGAAGCAAATCCCCGCGGGCGTCATTAATTTATGATCACCATCTACTTCTACATTATACCCTGCGAGCCGCCGTGCGTCCGGGGGCGTTAGGACACCAGCCATGAAAAATTGAGAGAATCGGTTGAGGAATAGGTCGGAAAGAACGAAAGTGAATTTTATGTTAGCTAAATTGTCTATGTGCCTTGATCTGTTTTCATTATAGTCACTTATGGTGACTGCGAAGAAGGAATTTTCGCACCTATCAATGCGGCAGTGTATCCCTCTTACTTTATCACTTCCAACAATTCTAGAGATATGTGATAGATAGAGAGACGTGGTTAAAATAATATCCTCAGTGTCACCATGACAGTCGCGAAATCTTAATTACCACGCTTATTTTGAATTTCTTTGCTTGTTGTTTGTTGGTTTTTCAGGGTGGAATCTTGTAATCGAAATCCAACCCTCTTCCCAAAGTTCAATCGAGCTGGAATCTAGCACACTTACTGACTCTCGATGACAATGCCTGACTCAGTCATTAAACTCACTAATTACCGAGTTAATCTACAAAAATTAAATGCATTACATTTTAAATGGAAAAAGTCTTTTGCCAATAGATGGCGCTAGTTAGCATTTGCAGTGAGAAGAAATGGAAATCATTTAAATTTCAAAGAACCGTACCACAATTAATGTAAGGACAAAAAAGTAGAAAATAATAATAGGTAAAAAAAAAATACTTTTTTTAAACCACGCACATATTCAAGTGTACAAAGAGGTAAAAAATATTTTTTTCATCACTTGGAAAATGAAAGTGTGGGCGCTTTTTCTTGATAAACATCCAACCTAAGTCATTTATATCAATATCTATTCCACAAGCGCCCACATTTTATTAGGAGAGCGATGAAAATATTATTTTTTACTTTTTAGCAGGTACACTTGCATATAAGAATGCTTTTAAAAATAAGTATTTGTTTACTTATTATTTTTTTCAAATAATCTTGGCCAAGCGAGTCTCAAGCGGCCCCCATCCTAACCCTTCCATAATTGTGTTACATTCTCTCTTCGCTCACAGCAGTATTTAACGAAACGTGCGGCATTCCTTTTGTATTTATTTTGCGTAGGCTTTACACTTTCTGTGCTAAAATTTTTTTAAAAGTGCAAATACATCAGCGTTAAGTGCAGGAAAACTTAATCTAATCGTCACTGCCCATTGAATATACAGTGTACGGAACTCGGAAAACTCATCAGTTAATGACCAGCTACCAGGAAATACATAGTAAATATTATTAATAGTAATGATTCCGTTTTAGTGCCACTGAATTACACGCTTACGGAGTAATGCTTCGCGTTATTCTTTTTCTCCGGTATACAACACTTAATACCCATTCATGATTCTTTTTTGCCCCGAGATTAATTCGTGCTGACGTTAGAATAATAATACGAAAAGGACCAATAACGTTGGGTAGAGGACAGAAAAAACCGTTCGCCGGATTTAAATGTTTACGCCGAAGACCCCGAGAGAATTGATTCGCTTATTCTATAATCAAAGCGGCAATCAGATGAGTGCTTCACAAAGCACTCATCTTTTATTCATTTATGCGCAAATGGGCTCTTGAATTAGCAAGGCGAGCTTCACAGTCGAGGCTTTTGCAGAAGAATCACTATTTCACCCTTAAGAGTCGAGAAAGGTGTGCTCGCGTGATCGACGACGAGATGAGGACGGAAAACGCGTGAGTCTAATTAAGCGCACCTTGATTGCATAGACCTTGCGCGTAGCGTTGGCAATTCGCCTTCGAGTCTCTCGTTTTAGCTACTTCCTCCGGCAGCCTCCGGGCGCATTTTTAACCGTTTGGCGTCATTCTACTAGCATGACTTCGGGCGAATGATGTCGCGAGTTCCAAAGAACGAGCCGCTGTCACGAGAAGTCACTTTATGGAGAATAAGGTGTACGGCAGCAGAGCGATCTCGCGACTCTTCCCGGCACGGAGGCTCGGCGAACGGGGGAGGCGTCGGAAAGCGCCAGCGGCATTCCCAAGGTCTCGAGGGGAAAAAAGAACACGCGAACGAGAACCCAAGTCGAAGTGAGAGCAAAAGGGAACCCAAGCCTTCACGAAAGGCACTCATTCACTCTCCCAAGTGAGAGAGTGAAAAACCTTCAATTAACCTGCGGGATTTAGTGGCAATTAATGGAATCTCTTTCTGCCACCGCAGTGACGACTACATTCAATGAGAAACGAAAGAATTTCCTTAATCATTTGCCTGCTCAATCTACACTACTCCATGTCATCACTATTGCGAAATCTGCGGGCTCAAGCCCAGCTAAGTTAAGTCACAGAATCTTATTCACGTACAACGATGATGCATTGGTGCTCGTACATAACAACCCCGAGATGAAGATTCAAAATTCGTAAAGCATAACGAAAACTAAAAATATATATTACCCAAATGTTACATTTACGCCCATGATTACGAAATTTTTTGATGGTAACGGCGACGTGGTTACTGATTCTTTTAATACTGATATATTTACGTGGCATTTTATTGATAGGCCACGCGCGACCTACGCGTGGGCTATCAGTAAAAACGCAATCACATATTTTTCAAATTCTTCACTTTCAACTCTGCCATAGAAGTGCCCTCGTTTATATAGACTATAGTAATAGGAGGGCAGAAAATAGACCGTTCTACAGCCACTTATTTGTCCCATACTATCCAAGGAATCCAACGTGCAACATCTACCAGTCATGAGAAGATCCACGAACGCAGGCGTTTCTAAATAGGATGGAGGAAAATTTTAGATGACGATTCAAATGAAACCGATAAGAAGGTAATGGATTTTAATCAGGGAGATGGGGTGAGAAATGGATGGGCCCGGATAAATCATTAATAAGCTCGAAATCATGTAAAGCCGTAGTAAAAAAAGATTCCAAATATACTCGGTTAATGCACCCAATTTTTTCCATTGTTTAAATATGGCCAGATTTCCGCGCGTAAGGCAGCTAGGCAATGCATACACGTTATCAACCTTCCACGGGGAAATATCTAGTCTAATTTTAGGAATGGATAAACACATTGGATTCCCGCCAGTAAAATATCCTATTTTTAACTCTAGGTCGGTACTTAGGAAATGTTTAACATAGCATAGCATGAAGAGATGCCTCTGCAAACATTTATGAATGCTTAGGAATCGTGGCAGGCTTCGAAATCCAAATTGCGGTTGCACAATAGAGTTCCCTAGCATCGATTATCGATTCCCTCACGCGTATAACATTACGAAGAGGAACGTAGGGATGGGAAGCTATAGGGGAGGCGGGGGGTCATGGGGGGGGGGAGGGAGCGTTTGTAATCAAGTTGTCGGGGAGATGGGTGTGGCTACGTCGATCCTGGGGCCTTGGAGAGGGAAAGGGGAGGAGGATGTTGTAGTCTCGAGGGGTCAACGGGGAGGAAAGGCCGGGAAGGTCAAAAGCTGCCCGCACACACAGTTAACCTACCTGGGTTAACTCTGGGTCTTCCCGTCCGATCGAAACCCAAGGCACACGGAGTGTAGTTACCAGATAAATGCTCCGTTTAGTTGCAGATACTTTACATTAGTCAACATTTATGAAACATAATGCATTTAATAATCAAAAGGCCCCAGCGCCACGCGAAGAAAATTGTAGGTAGTCAAATGCATTGCATAAAAGAAAAACTGGATAAAATTGGAAGAAGGAAAAAGTAGAGAAATTGAAGGTAAATTAGTATTCAAGAAAATAGGACCTAGATTACCAAGAAGCTTTCACCCGAGAAGTTATCCCTTGATTATGCGATGACTAATACAAAAAAATACAATTTGTCCATTTTGAAATGGAAATACATTAAAATAATTCTTTTAGCATAAAATATGATCCACAGGGTTTTGGAAAGTGAAAAAGACGTATTAATTGTATTCATATTCTACGAATTTAAAGTAATAACATTAAATAAATATGCGGAACTAAAAGTTATATATGAAAATAAATAAATATTGTACCCCAGCAGGAAATAATCCACTGAAATTTGATAATCATCCTGTGGTTATTTAAGATTTACTTAGAGATTGACTGGAAGGTAAAATGATTGTTGCCACTATTATCTGTGTGCCTCAGTTCAAGGAATGCAACCTCTCGCGGGACAAAAAATTTGAACTTTTGTTTGTGACAGACGGAAAAAATCCAAACCTTTAAACAAAAAAAGTGTGCACTTGAAAAAACCCGGCACCACGTAAATGTGACGATATTATTGAATCCTATAGGCAGGGCTACATAGACAACATTAAGCAAAAATTAAGGGAAAGATTCAGTAAAATTGAGTTGAAACAAAAGGCATACAATTCCAGATTAATTGCTCGTATAAGACGAAGACACCAGCATTATCAGGCTTCAATGCGAAATTTTCCCTCACAAATACTCGACCGTAGCGTACATGTACTAGCGGTTGGGATCCCTAACCACAACAGCCTTGATAGACGAACCTTCTGTACTCAGCCATCTTTTGCCCAATGCATACATTATTTAATAACAAGTATATAATTTACGATTTGGAGACCCAACTCAGCCTTTAGTCCTTTCGGCGCTAAGCTAAACAAATATATGACATTTTGTACTAATATGCGCTATTGAATACCTAAAATATCTTTTTCAATTTTTTAAAAATTCAGGTTTAAAAAGAATTGTATCTTTGTGGAAAATATTTTCTATTACTTTGTAGGGTAATAACCGGTTAAGGTACGCTTAAGTGGAAAAAAAGTAACACTCCTCTAAAATTTTGCAGGCGTAGTCGTCCCTTATCTCTTGGCACAATTTATTTCTTCATCTCAGCATACGTCCTACCTCTCTTCATTCCGTCCACAAATCCTATTCTTTTTCCTTCCCCTTCTCCACTTTTCCAGCATCCTCCCGTATAGCACAGCCCTGAGCAAATCCCTGACACATTCCGCGCCATTTCTGGCCCACATCTCCCGACAGAGGCATGGCTCTAAAAGGATTGAGCGAGGCATGGCCCACGACGGATAAGACTCAACAGGAGGTATACATCTCGTCTGTGGTGAGGTTAGTTGGAGATGGCAAAGGGGGGAATTATTGTCGAGGGCTGATTTATTCGTGGTGACCCCTTAGAGAAGGCGAGTTGGGGGGTTATTCTGTAATTTCACTTCCGAAACTGCTCTTTCGGAAGAGCACCAACTCAAATGAATGGTCCATTGGAGCTACTCCGCTCTCGAAGTACTCACGGAGTGAGTGCTGCCACTACCCATGGCGGCGTCACGGTTGACTTTAAAAGACGATCATGGAACTCGGAAATATGTAAAATTAGAAAATCTATCAAGTTACAGATGTTGCACGGCAGCACTTGGACATAAATACAGAGAACTTTTCAAAAACAATAACAGCAAACTCACATTGCGAATTTCGCGAGATTTCTGCAAATTCGGAAACGACAGCAGCGCCAAATCGCCTCGTTTCTAGCAGGCGATTTGAAAGCTCAACTCCACGATCGAAAGAACTGGGGAATGAACCATTCTCGGCCGAAATAACGAGTCGATGGTGTCGCCGCCTGGCGTACACGGTTTACAAATACCGCCTGGCGTACACTTCCGGTAATATTCTCCATATATAGAGCGATCCGTGACGTCATGTTCCGTGAGGTGAAATTACAGAATAACCCACCTGATCGGAGCAAAGGGGGGGGTGAGGGTCGGCGCCGTGCGTCACACAGGGGCGGTACGGGGCCCGGAGTCGTCCACGGGCGACAGCGAACAGACGAAGTGGGCAGGTCGGGGGGGGGGGGGGGCAGCGCGTCATTTTGGGGCAAATCATCTTGGGTCACGCCAACGGTCGCAGTGGGGGAGAAGCGGGGGCGCAAAGGGACTGGGGGGAGGGGGACTGGGCCCCTTTATCAACGGAGACCCGTGCGCGAGCCGCCCCCGGCCCGGGTCGCGTCGCCGAGCATCAAAGGGAGAAAGGGGTTCCCCGTGGACGCTTCCCCGAAATCCAAATCATTTGAGCTGCGATTCCTTCGAGGGCCGACGAATAATAGCGGAGTGGCCTTGCGACATATAGGGCCGTATCCAGAAACCTCACTACTGCTGGATACGTCATCAGATGGTGACGTAGCTGCTATAGCGGCCGAGCTCCGCTACGATCACCCGCTGCAAAGTCTAGTGAGGTCCATGCCATGCTACTCGCTACAAGTAACATGGCCGCCGGATTTCGTCTGCTTATCGTCTCGCATTTATAATTAATAATTATTGACGTTTAAAGGGCTATAAGCTCATGATAATTATTTCTTATTATATAAAAATATAGTATGAATGCTTCAACAACGGACTTTGATGCTGATGAATTAATATTTTACTTAACATAACTATTCATAACTTCCGTCAACAATACCGTGATGAAACCTCTTCGGCTTCACCGTTTTAATTGCTATTAACTTCTGAACGGGTCCTGGCATGCCTTGAAAACCATTTATAATTAAAGAAAAACAAATTATGTACATATTTAATGTCTTGCCTTGATGCTCGTGACATACTTTTTTACGTAAAATAACTACTGTCAACACAACTATGCTGAAACCTCTTCTGCTTTGCCGTTTGCCGTATTAACTTTGGTATGGACCGTGGGTTGCCTTGTAAACCATTTATATTTTTATATAAGTGCCCAAAGAAAGTTGAAATCACCGCTTTGTGTCTGTGAAATTTACAGTTTGCGTAAAATACTCAAAACAAGAAAGCCGTCTTCCAGCCAGCTCTATCCATACTCAGTTACTGCTAGTAAAAGTAATGAGAGTTCCAAGCCATGGAAAACAATGTACAATAACGTGTAAGCGTACCTAAAATGTGTAATTTTGTTACTGGAATGATGAGTAAAAGTTTATGGGAATGTCTCAGAGATAGATGGAAATGGCATAGTGCTTCTACGTCCGTTGACAATATCTCGTTATATTCATCTCATAATGAATGTCACGTACATCTTTGGGCGTTATAATGCAATGCATATTTGAATATCCCACTACACAAATGCGATCGACAGTTGTACGTGTATATTTGCCACCCACCATGACGAGTGATGTTGGTGAGGCGAAGGATTATTCAGCAATAGCTACATTAAAAAAAAATGAGAGCGCAAACTTTTCATAATTAACGTCTAGATTTAACAACATTTTATTTAAAAAATCACCTATAAAGTTGGTGCCGACACTTCGTGAGCAAAACTTGATGGGGTATTGCTTTCCCACCCAACTTGGCGCCTGGTACACCGGCCGGCTTGCCCCGGCGCGCCGGCAACTACCCGGCCCCGGCACTACCGCCGGGGCGGTAGTGCCGGGGCCAGACGGCAATCATCGGCGATCGGCAGTATACTATAGTCGAGACGCATGGTAACTAGGTACTTGTCTAGAGTTTCCCGAGCGCGCAGATCGTCATCATGTATCGGCAGGTACTCGATGATAATTTTGCCAATTTTCTGAGGCATTTAGTACATAATGAAGGCCATCACATTCCGAGAAGAAACTTGAGGGACCGGGAGAATCCCATGGAAATACTAACGCATCCGTTTTCTTGGACTCCAATACAGCTTTCCTCGCGACGACTAAATTTACTATTAAATTCTTCTCCTCCGTGGAAATCCTGCTCCCTTCCCCTGTCTCCATTTTGTTTACTAACAAAGTCACGTTGAGAATTCGTTATTCAATTATCGCCCTTAGTTCCTCCCGATGCCCGCATCTAGGGGAACATAAATGTCACTACATTCGTCTACGTCATCAATGTAGCCCAAAATAAATGTGGCAACACTGCCCCCACCAATTTGGAGCGATTTGGAGTAGCGGGGTTTCTGGATATAGCATGCAGCAGCAGGCTCCGCTGCAAGTTCAGCACTGTTTCTGGATGCGGCCCAGAATTCCAGAAACAAGGAAGTAAGCAAGCCAGGCCACGTCACACAACGCGCGCCTCTATCGCATCCAACTGCACGGAGAAGAAACGTCTAGCGGCTCATCAACCACAGGTTCAAGAGAGCGAAGTTGAAGCCTGCAAGACTTTCGAGAAAATGGTACACACTCAACTTGCACTCTTGGGATCACTACTTTAGGAAACGGGAATAATTGTAACAAGGCTTCAAAACCACCATCTTTCGACGGGAATAGTAACGAAACCAAGCACCATGGAGAGGTGGGACCAACTGGCTTTTATTTAAGTTTCTGACCAAAATACGGCGAAGTTAATTTAAAAAATTAGTACCTATAATGAATCAAACTATGATATCTCGACTTTTTCCTCGGTAGGTACATACATACACAGTTTGTATGAAATCATTCTCCTTGACCGGGAAAAATCCACAGGTGAAGAGGACGTCTCGGTAGCTTAACTGACTAAAGCTCTCGGCGCAAAATCAAGGGATCCGGGTTCGTATCCCGGTCAAGGCGAATGATTTTTCTATTGAGAAATATCGCACGTTCGTGCACTTGCTGGAGACTCCGTGAAAATTTATAACGTGGCTAGTCCCGGTATTCTCAGAATTTGTCAAAAACAGCGAACACTTCACTGTGTTCCACGTCTGGCTTTATCGACGTGGACTGTGGCGCTAAGCGCACGCTTCAGCATCTACATATGTTCGGCAGTCCAGAACAACTTGTTCCTAAAAACCCTAAAAAATCCACAGGGGAAGAGGACGTCTCGGTGGCTTCACTGGCTAAAGCAGTCGGCGCGAAATCGAGGGATCCGGGTTCGGATCCCGGTCAAGGCGAATGATTTTTCGTATGTGGAATATCGCACCCGCCACAACCCCGTCACTCCACTTCTACCGTCTACCGGGGCCGGAGGGAGGGGGGTGGGAAGATCATTAATAACGACTCGCAGCATCAATTAACCCAGTCCCGGTTCGCTCGCAGCGGAAGGAATCCCCACTAAACCCTTTCCCCGCCCACGGGAGACTCGGAAATGCGGAGAATCCGGCGTCAAATCACTAATCCACCCACGAACGTATTCCCTTCCCACGCTAATCCGCTAAAACCGCGCCCCCAAAACCCACACCCCCGCTTCCTCACTCCCACATTGCCCAGACCCCCTGCGGACACACCACTTCCGGCACACACCCGGGGCGATCTGCATCCACACACTACCCTAGGAGCGACCGCGGGGGCGTGTGGCAGAGGCTGTTAGGACACCAGTCACGTAAGGAGGAGGGAATGAGGCAGCGGGGGATGGAGAGGATGAAAGTGAACTGCATGAAATCGGAGCGTCGTGAAGTCTCGCCATGCTTTTGTTTCAGAGTGGTGGGAAGGACGTTTTGTCCCCGTCAGTTTAGTAGTGAACCTCTCTTCCAACGGCTCAAAAGATGTAGTGCGGGGTTAAAGTAACATCAACCGTGCCACACCGAAACTCGCCTGAACTTCTCACCACGGACACGGATAGTTAACGCCGTTAAAACCTCCGTTGTAACTTCTAACGCAATGGGTGAAACGATGCGTGGAAAAGTTTCAATCTTGTTCCTCATGGCGGTTAACGTTCGGTAAAAATGGTTCAAACAACGAGTATAGTGTTCATGGAAGGCATACCTGCAGGCGGAAGTTAGGCCTAGGATATAAATCGTAAGTTATTATTCTAAACAGCACGTCTGGGATCAATAAACGAAGGGTTATGCCACAGAACCCACTAGTTGAAATTGGGTTCGTGGGTAGCCCGACGTCGAGGCGCATGGCGACACGTGCCGGGACTCGAACCCGGGACATTAGCTCAGCCACGCGCGAGGAAGGGGAAGAGCTTCACAGCTGCTCCCGCACACTCGACGGAGCGAGGAATGCAACCGCGGAGAATTTGAGCCCCCCCCCCCCTGCCAGAGGCAGAGGGGCGTACGGGTGCGATGTCTCTCCTCTGCAGGAATGCGTGGGGTGGCGAGAGCAGTCCCCCATTCCACCCCCCAGGTGGCAGCGCAATCGCGAGACGAGAGCGCGCCAAAGTAAGGGGGGCACGAGACGACACATCTCGCGGGAGAGAAATCCCTCCTCGCCCCTTGTGTACGCGTGACGCCGCCCCCCCCCCACTACACTCCATCTCCAAATATAGCACTCGCCCATCCCCCACCTCCCCCCCGCCCCCACCCACCCGTACACTCCCCGACCCACCCCACCCTCGTTCACCCAGCGCAGCGGGAACGCGTCATTATCACGCGACCGTGAAAAAAAGACCAGCGTCCGCTTAACGCCGTGTCGTTCTCCGCGCGACAAATTGTCGAACCTTTCCCTCAAATCACCGTCAAAGATTCACGTCCCCACTACATTTTTTCCCTTTTGAGATAGTTTGAGCGAGATAGTTCCCTAGTCATAGTGGAGACCATATTCAAATTTTAGTTTTTTTTTAATTTAGCGTCTGTAAGAAGTATGAAGTAAAGATTGTAATATTATTGGCGAAAATATATCGCCATACATGTCAAAAATCCTCAGTAATTAAAAAGTTCATAAGACTCTTAACTTGACTCATTTTTTCACGCCGTACGGCTAAAAGCCTTCAAAACAGCAGGGTTTTTTTGCGTTTCTGTAAACATTACTGCGGTGAGTAAAAGATTACTTTTTATAAATAGTTGAGAAAACATACAAACTACACACACTTAGTTTTTGACGAAATCTAGGTGTTATAAATTACTAAATTTTCCGATATTCTCCCTCTGGAGCGCACAACCGTAATCTATCCCATGTAAATCAACTTATATTTTCAGGCAAATTGCTCGAAAAGTACTTAGGAGCAAGGGATTAGTATTTTAATATCATTGGAAAGATGGGAGATTTTCCTTTAAAATGAGGTCAAATTGATAAAATTGTAGGTGAAATGATTTTTCGCTCAAGTACCTTAAATGAGATCTCACGGAAAGACTCGGGGAAAGACTCAGATCTTACAGAAATTAACTATTCCGTGGCACCACGTACTCATCTAGCAGGAGTTTCCACTTAGGCATCGACCAGCACAGGGGAAGCCCATTCATTCTCATGATCTTGCGAGTATACACGGACTAAATCGGAAAATAAGTGATTTTTTTTTCAATATATAATACTTTTATCGGTTTAAAAATCCAAGCCGATTTATTATTTCTCGCCTCCGTTCCATTGAAAACTTTGAGAAGAAAAGAAAACTGAGTAGGGAGGTTTTCATTCAATGAAAACGTGTAATCTTCGTCCTTTTTCACTCGCGCTCGCAATTCTGTAATTATTAGCGAGCGTAATGAATTTGAAGAATCACCGTAGAAGGCCAGTGGTGGGATATATTACGCAAATTATCGAGGACGTCAAAGTGAAAAATCATGTATCTACGAATGAAACGGTTATCTGATAGGGAGGTGGAGTGCAGAGATGCAGCAAACCAATCTTCGCATTGATGACTGCCGATGATGACACCACTCTGGTTGAATTACCCTTTCACAGCATTTATTTACCAATAAAGACACATTCCCTCAATGAGACAGACGCCCTCAGCAGCGACGACCTATTTACGTATCACAATAGCAGAACGGCGCGCAAAAGGAGCACTGAGCGTCCTCGCATTTATAAAAGCAACGCTGGGATATTAAAGGGCCTGTGGCGATGAAACCAGAGGATTCTGCACGTTCCAATGCTTTCCTGCCGCGCGCGCCACGCATGGCTCGTTTGTGTTTCCCGGGGCAACGCGACGGCACACTCACATTGTTGTCGTGAGGGTAGGGGAAGGTATAATGCTGGAAAATGCGACGGGTGTTTTGGATGCAAGATGTGTGGGTGACGAGGGCATTTTCCAAACTGTGCATTACAAATACGCCGATCACCGCTTGAGAATACTGCGCTGAAACTAATGACAATTACTTTTTCCCTCTCTCTAACATCCGAATACATACTGCTTTCAAAACTGAGCGAAAATGGAAGGGAAGATTTGAGCGGCTCTGGTGCTTGCTCATGAGCCGTTAAGCCGAAGTAGTTGAATTACTCGTCGGGCGCAATTGAGAAAAAACTGGCTCTAATTTCATATCCAGTCATATGTAATACATGCAAGTGAGTTTTCCAAGCATACATATCCCATAAATATACAAATTCATTGTTAGGAGAAAGAATATTAGTTATAACGAAGAGGTCAAGGATTGTCATGCACTGCGCCATTCAAAATTGCGACACAATTACGAAAGGTTAAATAACTAGGTACGCTATAACACAGTGCTTGCAAATCTGTAATGAGCAGCTAAGAGATTTTGCCCATTCAGCAATAAGTTTGTTCCGTTCCCAATCGATTTTCCATCATCTATTCGCCTAATGATACACGTGCTTTCGGAGTGCATGTTGATAACCTCGGTCAAGCACACATCCAACCCCAGACAGCTGAAAACAGAGGTTTGAAGAAGATCAAGAAGCAGGGATATTTTTTTACTCTTCCGGGGAGGCAGATTTGAGGACTCTCGATAACGACACAAATAGTTTCGCTTTTCCTGCCAAATAGATTAATCCATAACTGTTCATAATTCGTAGAACCTTGAGTAAAGTAAATAAAAACTTCAATCCCCGAATTCACCATTCCAACGGAAATATAGTATGCATATGTTTTCGGGGTCGATTCAATAGTGAAAGAGCTACGAAGGGAAAGCTTAAGAGGAAGAATAAAGGACATGGATGGCCAATTGATAGACCGAGAGAACAGGAAATCAGACACCGGAAATGAGATAAATGAGTTTCACGAAGGAAGCAATTATCTGATGAGAAGTCTTTAAGGAAAGAGTACCGGTAAGCTCAAACGAGACCCACTTAAATAATTACGTCATGCAAGTAAAAAAGCGGAGGTCATGACAAACCTTCCGATGCAAGAAACTAATCATTCGCATTCCCAGAATTCAAGTGCAATATCTTTGTACGAAAACATCCCATTTCCTTCGCAACAGGAATTGAAGACACCGCCTCCCAAGGGTCTCGTCCTTAAGCACACATAAATCTGCTCTTAATCAAGCACTAACGAGAAAAGTTACCAAATCTGCGCGCCCGATATTCACAGCTCATTAAAATGATGATTAGAAGGATTATCGCTTTATCCTTTCCGCATAACGGGACGCAAGTAGAGGAGAAACGGCTCCCTCAAAATTTCGGAATATGTGAAATGCTTTGCAAGCAGGTTGGTGAGTTGACTTCAATACTGGCTTTACAAAACGAAGAGCCGGGATCGGATATCGGCAGCGGAGGAGAAATTCTTCCAGGATAATCCTTAACCCCTCGTGGGTCCTTCGTGAAGGGTTCTAAAAGTGAGGTACCTAATTCGTTCATCGGATGGAACGTTCAACAGGGGACAGCTTGGCGCCTTTCGATAACAGCGTACTAATATTGGACACCAGGTTTCCCTTCCCCATGTTCATCTCCTGGGCTGCAGGAGGCATTTACCCACATATATTTACGAAGAGAGTAGATGTCTTGACGCACGAAATAAAAGTGAATTTTTACGAAAAATTATCCACTAAACCATATTTACCCATAAATTTAATGTATTATACATTGCTTCCTTGAAAATTATATCATTTTTCATTTTAAAAAAATCATTATTGTACCGCGACAATTCCTCTACTAGTACGTATCTTTTCGGCGTATTACCTGCAAAGATAATCCATTCAGTTTCACTAATTGCGCATTTTAATGGATTCGATATTCCACTGTGCCAACATACTGTATGCTTCCCTCTATTCTCCTCTTTAATCATTCGTTACCTATATAATACTTCTCTTGCCAAACTACCCCTAGAGGTTCTACCCTATCCTTAGAATTCTTGACACAAAATATTTTTATTTTTTATTTTAAATGCCAAATGTTTGATATATTAGGGGGCACGTTGGAGGCAAAGCAGATACTGATTCGAAATGGCCAACTCCAACGTGCATCGATTTGAAATATGTCATCTGCGCACAATTCGCAATTAAGGAATATTAGATTCTTGCTTGACATACGTTCCGTCGCCACTTCGCGACGTCCACTTCATGCAGTGAACTGTCCACATATGTGTTGCCAAATATTTGGTGAAATAAATACGAAAAACGAAAATGCCCCTCTCAGTGCAACCAAGGTAGCTGTCGTTCTGGACAAATAGACTTTTGTTGACTCTCACGGTCCTCCCCGCGACCGGAGGCAGGCCAGCGAGCGCGCCAAGGACCGCCATCTTCCACGACGGCGGCGACCTCGGCGGGGCCCGCGTTAACTTAGCCCCGTCGCCGTCCGAGGGGCGTCTCTCTTCCGGGTGCCCAACTCCGCCATCACTCATCCGCGGTCTCAAACCGCGATCCCTACCGTACATGGGCTTGAGGAAGTCTACCTTCCAGTAAAGTGCCTCCCCTCGCCGCTGATTCATCAGCCGCGTCTCCTTGCCGAAAATAAATGCACGGCCGAGCGAGTGAAAGGCACAAGGACAGGCAGGCGGCGCCCAAATCAAGAGTGGCGCCCTAGCGACGGTGCGCGCAATATGTCCGCGCACTCACAGCCGCGACAGAACGGGCGATTATGGGTTACCGGAAGTTTTCCTGATTCCCTCCAATCGGCGAAGAGTTGTCAAATCCTCCGTCAGGGATTTTCAACCGCCAGTAAGCGAACCAGTGACAACTAGGAACTGATAAGAGATACACGAGGCGTTGTTGAGGAAGTTCGAGCGGGATTTTTCTCTAGTAATAAAAGATAACATGCGTAGACATTGTCTTAGGATAAAATTTTGGAGCCAAAGGTCCGTGGTTTGATTCCCACTCCACGTGGAATTTTTCCCAAGGCATTATCTACGTATTTCCATCGCCGGATTCGGCCGAAGTGAAATATCTGCTTGGAAAAGAGAACGTATTTGAATTTCAAGAAGATTCAAGGTGTAATAAGTAATTGTTGTAATACTGACGACGCGAAAACGTTTTAACGACTCAATTTCTCAGAAATTCACTAAACACTTTCTTTTTTCAACTTATTTGTTTGACACTTTATGCTGAAAATATCTCCACAACTGAAGGTTTACCTAAATATTATTTCAAATATTACGGAAAATAATTAATTAATTTCTAATTATAATGGAGAAAACATACGAACTGCCAACGGAAAAGTTTCTAACGTGAGGATGAAGCACACTTTAGGACATTTATAATGATTAAAGGAAAGGCGCCAATCAGACATCCACATCTGCATAAGGTCCAAATTGTTTTGTTGAGTCAATTGTTTTAACGTAGTTTTCTTTATTAGATTTATTCCAATCTTTCATCTCAGTCTCTCTCTCTCTCTCTCAGCAATACCCCTTTCTTCTCTTATAAATATTTACATCCCTGGTTGTCAACATGGCCTGCTCATGACAAAAATCTAAATAAACAACATCTTCCCCTTTTACACTTTTTTTTTACAAAACAATGAATGAAACAATCACACACAAATTGAGTACACACAGTACATCGCCTTTCATCAATTAATAGTATTAGTAATATTAACCACTAGATGTGTCTTGGGCATTGTACTGCATGTTTACATGTTCATTTACGTAGCACTCTCCCAGTTTCTAGTTTGACTGCGCACTGTTCTCCTGACAGCTTTTTGGTCTGCACCTAGCGGCCAGGGAAAAGTGCGAGGTCCCGATTTGTACTGGGACGAGTGCTGCAAGCCGTGTGTGGAATCACCCCTTGCCACACACCCTAGTGTTGGCTTGCACGGTACTTCGTAGATGTAGATGTCGTATAAACACAGCACACATGGGCTTGAAGGTGTGTCGACGCTACAATGCAGCTTTGTTTCTCAGGGTACGCCGCCTGTGGCCAGCTTTAGCCCTATACCCTTTCTCAGTTTCCCAACTGTTTATTTGGAGAAGCTTGGTTTTTAGTTCACATAGCTCTAAGGTCTCCGATGTTTATCCCAATCCATCGTTTTTGGGGCTGCCAATTCTTTAACTTCTTTAATATTACTGGATCTTAGTCTTTCAAGGTATTCTGTCTGTATATGTTTTATTACTTGTCGTATTAGTATAATACCCGTTATTTTGTACAAATCCGTTACTTTGGTCCATCTTCTTAATCGGAAGATAGACCGCAGACGAAGTCTTTCATTTTTTCCATTTTTTCAAACCTACCTTTCCGGTGCAGTCCACACCATACAGGAGCCGGGTACAGGATAGAGGGGCTAATAAATATTTCATAAATTCTTGTTTTTATGATTCTTGGCGTTAATTGGTTATTAATTATATGTGATAGCTGTACCTTTATTGCGATTTCCTTACCTATCGTCTTTGACAGGAGGTCTTTCATGGAGAGTGTGCTGTCGATTTCTACCCCCAAATAGGTTGCTTTGTTTTTCCAGTCCATTGGTTGTTGCCCTATCCGCACATGGTGTTGGAGGGCATCAGAGCTTTTTTTGAATCAGGAATACGGTTTTGGGCAGCAATGGTGGTATCGTCTGCATGGAGGCATAGTTCGGTGAACGGGGAGGAAGGAAGGTCATCGATAAAAATGACAGAGGAGAGGGAACCTAGGACTGCTCCCTGGGGGACACCAGTATGGACGGGGGAGGATTTGCTGGTGAAGAGGTTTAGCGGAGTGTGCATAAGGAGCGATTGGTGAGGAGTTGAGGTAATTGGCAGGCAGGCGTAATGTGGCAGGCGTGCATGCCTAAGGAACCGCACACTTCCACTTAGGTTGCACCCCGGAGCACTCAGATTCAATTACAGCGCTCAATTTCCCTCAGCTTTCCAGAGCATTGCCTGAAATTCCCCCGGTACACCTAGTTTCCCGGCTAATAAGCAAAAAAATGTTGCGCGATAAATACAAGCAAAGAAAGAGATTACTTCATCAACTTGAACGAAACAGCATCAAAAACGGATAAGAAAAGACAAAATAAAACTTTTTCAATTCGCAAAAAATACTTTATAATGCTTTCAAATTTCATAGATACTTCAAATTTGACGGGTTGAATTGCAAATAACTTGCTGGAAAAAAAACCTACGTGAATCTAATTTCATGATTGCTTTCACTAAGATTTATCAATACTGGTAGTGCGCTGCGGTATAAATATCGCTAACATATTGAATTCCCAAGTAATATACAACAATTTCAATGCTCTTGTTACAATGCTTTGGATTTATTTATTTATTTATTGGAAAATAAGTCCAAATAAGACCAAACTTTGTACAGCCCAGACTTTTTTTACACTCAATATTTAACTCAGTGTGAATTAGACAACAGAATATACAATGAACAATCGAATTACACAAAAAACAAGTTAAACGTCTACTATAATAATCACCGATGTGAGTATATATGTCAATAACTTTCACTCAATAAATGCACTTGAAGCTGAATCTTCATTTGGCTGAAGGCCCTTTTTTAATTTGCGAAATTAAATCAGATAGGTATAGTGGTTTTCTGTTTTTGGGAAAGGTACCAATACAAAGAAAATAAAATAAAGAATCTTATTCCTTCCGTCGAATTTTGTATTCCGGTCGAGATTCCGAAATATTTGCTAAAAATGTAGCGACTTTTCGCAATATTTTAGCATTTTTGAGTCATCGTCCCTATAACGGCCATAATTATTGTACACATCCATTAACTCCATGATTCTTTGGGCTAAATAAGATATGAATGGTTTATTATAATCAAAGTAAGTTACTATTCATCCCGTTGATGTTCACCTTCTCAAGTATTAACATAATAGATACGAGTTGCATTACACTGGTTAATATGGGAAGGTAATAGTCACTTCGTGTAAGGGGCAGTCTATTGATCAGCGGTTCAGTTGATTGTATGGAAGAGGAGACATTAATTTCAGATTAAAGAGGAAGGAAATAATTTAAGGTGAGTGGCAGGCGTCGACACCACCGGTGTGCATGCGGAGAAACAATTACTGAAACAATTACTGAAACAATTACTGAAACAATTACTGAAACAATTACTGAAACAATTACTGGAAGAATTACCGAAATGCGCGGCGGTATTCCCCAACCGCGCGTCCCGCCACTCCGCGAGTTGCAACGCTCTTTTGGATATGGGCGGTGGAAGCCGGATTCTCACGGCTTACGCCGAGGACGGATTGCAGCTTCCGATGACCCCGGGACTCAATGATCCGTGTGAAGTGATATCCGAGCACCGCGGACGTCAGTGACTCTTCTAAATGTACGCACGGAAGGAGGAGGCGGGAGTTCGAGGAAATACATGCCACGCAAGACAGCAGCACCATCGGAACGAAAAACCAAAAACAAAGGGGGCACACATCTCCCTCCCAGATTCCTTTTACTCATACTTCTAATCGACAGTGACCTTACTCCAAGGCTTCGCCGTGGATATCAGAGGCGGGCGGTCAGAATGGGGAACTGGAATTTGTCATTAAAATGATTCGAATGTGAAGTTAGATATACATGACAATGATTTTGCCGACAAAAAATATAGCTCACAAAAAACATTTCTTTTTATCAATTTCGCGCGCTCTGCGGATTCAAAACCCTACGTTTTTGGGAACCCGGTGGATGACGTCATAGAACGGGATCGCGGCCAGTACGCGACGCATTTTTTATGCGGATTTAGTTTATCCCAATTTGACAAAAACAATCGATTTTCAATAATAAATACATGCATAGCAAAGAGGAGATTACGCGACGCATTTTTATGCGGATTTAGTTTATCCCAATTTGACAAAAACAATCGATTTTCAATAATAAATACATGCATAGCAAAGAGGCGATTACGTGACGCATTTTTATGCGGATTTAGTTTATCCCAATTTGACAAAAACAATCGATTTTCAATAATAAATACATGCATAGCAAAGAGGCGATTACGTGACGCATTTTTTATGCGGATTTAGTTTATCCCAATTTGACAAAAACAATCGCTTTTCAATAATAAATACATGCATAGGAAAGAGGCTATTACCGCACGGTTGCGTCAAAACATCGAGATACCGTTTCGAATCACGCGACTTTTTCATTTAATTCACTCTAGAAAGGCAATTTAAAATTCAAGAGGTTGTCGAATACGCTAATGGATTACACATTTGGGTTCGTTAGAAAAAATTCCGCCATACACACTGTACAAACACTTCAGTATTATTGTATTTAGCAACAACATAAGAGAGATAACTGGCGTCAGCATTAGCGTACTTACAATGAATGGCCTGAATGGGTTGACAGATAAACGTCCATCCCGGCGGATGGAGTACTGCACTTGAAGTGCACTCCGCATTTCGCCCTAGTAGGAATTTGAATCATATATATATTATTACAGAAAGGTCTTTTTCTGTCATTCCGTATATGCTCCATTAATACTGCACCTACAGTGATAAATGAGGTATCATTTTAAACGTTGAATCGCCGGCTTCTGAGGAAAAATACAATCTCAATCTCAAATTTCACTGTTTACCCATTAATTTGACTTAAAAGTTTCAATTTTTCCATGTCGATTCCATCGTGACCAAATTTTCGATAAGACAGTTGTATGTAGCATTTTCTAGATTTCGCACTTTCCGTGATATTTATGTTTGGGTCAAATAAACTCATAACCAAAAAGTTACAGACGACAAAATTGTTACTTCTAATATCGCCTTTAAAGAATTTTTGTAAATTGCGTGCCAATATTCAGTAACATACGTGGCAATCATTACAATGGCACAAATGATGTGGTACGCAGTCACGCTCACGGGTGCGAAGTTATACTCCAAATACAGAGAAATTCGCCATGAAAAAATCATTTGACTTGACCGGGATTCGAACCCGTATCTATCCACTGCCGGTCAGGTATGTTAGCCAGTTACACCACCAAGCCATCTTAATTCAAGGCGAATTTCAGCGGGGAGTTAATACGAACTTGTGGAAATATGCGAACTTGTTCGTATAATCCCCCGCCGCTAAATATCGCCTTGAATGAAGATGGCTTGGTGGTGTAACTGGCTCACACACCAGACCGGCAATTGGAAGATCCAGGTGCGAATCCCGGTCAAGTCAAATGATTTTTTTCATGGCGAATTTCACCGTATTTGGTGTATAATTTCCTCCACTTCCGCGATTCGAACCTTCGGAATGGAAACCTAGTACCAAGGATACTAGAATTTAAAGGATAGCATACTCCCAACTTCGGAATGACACCTTTTTTGAAGCTGCCAACCGCGGCGCCACTATGCATCAGCGATGGAATCATGATGATCCCAATGTAAACAATCTTAATTCAACTTTTTTCCATTTCGAACTGAGGAAAATTACGGCTAGTTAGGAAACAACTTATGGTTTTATCCGTCATGTTAACTAAATTTGATATCAATATTATCACAGAAAACCCCTTCAATAGCCTATCAGCCTAAACGTTAACCCGGGTCGCACAATAAATTTTTTTGTGGAATTGCAGTACCTTCATTTCCTATCTTCATGATCCTCCATTTCAATCCCAACACGAGGGATACATCGTACGGATAAGGTACTCCCCATTCTGGAACGGCGCTAGTGTCTTTCCCACGGCGCTAACGAGATAACGTCTCGGCGTTTCGCCCTCTCGAACCACATGCGCAATCCATTGAAAGAGCGATCAAGGACGACGCTGTATCGCGGCGGCTGAGGGCTGAGAGATTCGGGAAATGCGCGAGCGACGTCACCTCATCAGGCGAGACAGAACGCGTGAAGTCTTTGAGCTTCGTGAAAAGAAAAAGACAAAATGGTATGGGAATGGAAAACAAGCGACCGCCTTCTTATTTCTGGAATTCATTTGACGGGATTAAGAGTTGAGCTCAAGGATTAGTTCGGCGATAAAGCAACAAAGGGAAACCCGAGTTGTAAGTGACGCCTCTCTCCTCTTACTTCCACCAGTCAAACGGACCATTTCGCCGAAAACTTCGGCGGATCTACCATTTCTGCCGAAATCTAAGAACCCACTAAGAAATCTCTCAACATGCCGTGAGAAAGGAGATCAAGTTTTCCCGCAAAAATAAAGACAACATTCAAACAAATTAAGTTACAGCTTTGACATTTAACAGAAACACAAACAGAAGTTTGATCAATAAGGTGTTTAAGTTTGACTGCCATCGAATCAACGGTATTTGCGTAGTAATCCCCGAAATTTGGACATTGCTTCTCGCGGGCCAAAAAATGGGCCCTTGTTATCTTTTTCTCTAAGGAAACAAACTCTTATTGTATTTTTTAAAATTTGTTCTTGTAATTACGTATCGTGGAATGGAACAAGCTATAAGTTGATGCCAATTTAATAAAAATCAGCTGAGCCGTTTTAGAGATATTAAGTCTCAAACTCAGGGTCGTATTTTTTTCTGCGCCGACAGTAGAGGCGTCGCAACGTTTGTTCACAATAGTTGTTTAGAGAAGTTTGGGCGAGATATTGCTAATCATACAATTCTATGGATTGGGCTTCATCATGAAGAAAACAATTATATCTTCCTAATGATTAGAAAAAATATGCCACTTATTATACTACTTTTCCATATATTTGCCAAAAGTTGTAGCTGAGGCCATTTCCTACAGAACCTATTATTCTTACAGAGAGATAATATTTTTTAATGTGGTAGTTCTGACGCACAGATCGCGTCAGTAACGTTAAAATATTTATTTATTTATTCATCAAAAACTCCAAAAACAGCAACTAAGGCCTTTACATTGGGTTCAATAAACAGAATAAATTTAAAAAACAACAATAGTAGTAGAAACAAAACAGAAATATTCAAAATATAAACAAGACAAGGCGAAGATGACATCAATGTTACGCATTACGTTTCAGTTGGGAGAAAAAGACGTTGCGTGAGGAGAAAAGGTCAAGGGTGGGGTGACTATTAGTTAGGGCATTGAAAGATGAAGGTAGGCGGTAGAATAGTGATCGTTGGGAAATGGAGAGACGTAAAATATGTAGTTCGCATATATTTTATATTATTTTTTAATATATAATGATCATGCTCAGGGGGGAGGCGAATTGTATAATGCTTGACTCTCAATCCGGGGGTCGCAAGTTCGAGACCAAGTGACGGCGGAAAATATTAAAGTGGGAAATACCCAATTTTCCTCAAACGAGACGAGAATCTTGTACCAAACCACCCGGTCCCACTGTTGAGAGGCAAATCTCAACGGAAGGCACTGATGGGGCAAATCAAAAAGATCTGTTCGGTATCAGCGGTCATACCTTCAGGCGAAAGTGAAGCTCACGAAATCGACCGGAATATTGCAAATTGCAATGTGTTAGGAAACGGGAAACCGCCAGATTAATCTCCCTAGATACAACCATCCATTCATATGGCATGATGGCTTTCCTCCCGGTAATATACTCCGGAGATGAAATGGTCCTTTGGTGGAAACTTCGAGGAAAAACAGTGCAGAGGAACATCAGTCAGAGTGGACAAATGCAATCAATTCTTCACAGTAGGACCATTAATAAAATCGCAGGAAAACCCTACGTTGTGAAAAAGTTTAGCCTGATTCATGTATATTCACTCATTTTCTGAGAATTTTAGTCTTTGCGTCATAAATGCAATTTAATTAAATTATTGCTCCAAACAACAGCTTTAATTTTAATCTTTCGAAGACTAACTTTTTTTTTGCATCTCTGAAATAATATACGTATATTTCTTTGAACTTTTGTTCCTACTGTGTACACAAATCGCAACAGAGAAATGCTAGCTGGGAAAAATGTCCTGCTAGCGTAGAAAGGTTGAAAATACAATTCGAATTTGGTCCACATTATCGGTAGAGAATAATCTAGCTCGTGCTAACTTGTCACAGTCAAACTCCGCCTTCAAATTTCCCCGAGGCTTCTAGTCTGTTCACCTGATCCCAGAATCGTATCGCTTAGCCTCATTAATGACATCATATTCGGTCGAGGATTACGGCAAGCGGAAGAACTACACCCCGCTACCCACCACTTAGATGTATCTCATATTTCCGGATGGGCGTCTTCTACTCAAGCAAAGACTTTCCTGGAGAAGCAATTCGATTTCGGAATGAAGTACCGTTTCGCCTTCGGTGGAAAACCACGCAAATCGTAAGGGCAGTTTTTTTTTCGCATCGCGGCGCTCGCGTTTACAGCGACGGATATTGGATATTGATATTGGATTTCACAAATAATTTTCGCGACCCGCCCTCCCCGATGATTCTCCCATGCAGCGCCGCTGTATTGATTGGTCTGCCTAAACAAATCGAATTAGAAATTCATTTCGCGACAGAGAGATCCGCGGGGGAGGATTGAGTTAAGGGGATGCACGCTGGGGAACTTCGATTTCCCTCGCAAACAGGGCGAAATTCAACAGCCGAGGTTTGAAGCGGACGTTTATGACTTAACGCTGAATATCATACTCATAAAGCGTACAAAAAACTTCCATGCGATTGATCGTTTTCTCTTTTTCGACTTCTTCAGCTGGCACTCAAAGTGCAATTAGGCGAATGCCCACGTGACGTGGAAAGAACACAAACGGGGTAGCGTACTATTTTTTTTAACTTTTTTACCTAGACATTCATGACAAAAACGAAATACAGATAATAAAATTACCTGCGGTAGTATTGAAAACACCAAGTAAGCTATTAAACGCTCCAGATAGACATATTTTGAAACTGCACTGAAAAAAGTACGATATGCTGACTTGGATTTTGATGTCACTAGGCAATAGATGTAGTACCATATCATTTCAAACGTTAAACTTCTACCAATTTCATAAAACCGCATATTCTATAGTGAAAACCTATTGCTTTGGAGTTAAACTTCACCCTTCTGATCGCGAAAAATGTGCAGTCACGTTCAAAAATATCTTACCAAACTCGTAACATTCTTTTGAACATGAATGTACATTCACTTGGACCACCCCACAGGAAAGACTTGGGGATTCATACTCTGGCGGGACTAATGATCTTTTACAACACGGACTTTTGTTAAACCTTTCACAATAATGCTGTGCCCTTTTATATAACTTCTGCCTCCCCCCTCACACTAGGTGCTTTTGATGCAGGTGCCGCCAACTCACCCTCGGGGCCTAATTGAATTCCAAGAGGGTTAACTTCATTTTTGGAATGGAACAAGAGGAGAGAAATGAGGAGGAGATGGGAGAAAAAACTTAACTTCATCATTCGGGGTAGCACTCAATTAAAACAGCGAATCCTCTGATGCCATCGGATTCTTAAAGCAAGCGGACTTTGCCCTTGTTACGCAATCATTAATTATGTACTCCAGAGGAGAGAGACCGCGATTGCGAGCATAATTAGGAACAGACTCGTACAAAAGAGATTAGAAGAGGACCCTCCCTAATTGAAATTAAAATAGTCAGAGGAAGCCAGCATTAATCAAAAGGCATATATTGCGCGGAATAATTCACTTTTGCTGATGAAAAGCCGTGAAGTAAACAAGGAGGGAAAATCTGTCATTACCGCATGCATTAGAGGGTCGGTGAGTGAGGAAGTGGACCAAAGGATGGGGGTTAAGAGACATGTGATTGGGGGGTGGTCGGGAGGGCATCGATGAGACTCGATAGGCGTCCGGAAAGTGATCAAGGACGGAAGTGATCATTGAAGTTAAGATATGAAGATACGAAGTATGGGAAGCAAAAGGAGCAAGCACTTGACGTCAACAGTATGGTGACAGGATATCTGATTCGCTAAACCAAGAAAAATAATATTCATTCATTTTTCCTGGAGCATAGGCCAGTTTCCATACACCTGTTTCACTAGTCACGCGAGGCTTTTGAAAACTTATTACTCTTTAAGTACTACCCGACTCGTTATTTCTAAACCTCAATTCGCCCAACTTCCTTAAAGGAGCTTAGGAAATTATAAATACAGGAAGGAATTATTTATCAAGTCAATAGAAGTATAAAAGTAATCAATTATTAAGGAAGATTGTTTCAGTTTAATGTAAATGATAAATATTTTTAGATTACGTCCAAGATCATAGCGAAGTTGACCGTAAGAAATGCAGCCTGGTTCTAAGTTTCTGCGTTGTTAATAAGCGTCTCTTACGAATTCCATGCATTTTTTTTATTTCTCAAGAAACCCTTCGGAATTACATCTAAGTATACCAACGAAATACCGTGCAAGCAACCACCAGAGTTTGGCCTTAGTTCACCAAGCATACCTTTCTGTTCTTTGATCGCCCGCCCAACTTTGGCCGAAGATTTTACGATGGTAGTTCCCTGGTCACTGATGACCTGTATGACACCTTAACATCGTGATAACATCGGCATATTGGTAGCGGTGTTAATTGTTTTCGCTTCAAATTTATATGTAATCATACAATCTTTGCTTTCAGGCCACCTGGGAAGGGAAAGCCATCGCATGAAGCGACAGCGGCGCGTGCAATCACGGGACAGGGCCAGGGTTCGCATTCACGGCACGCAGAAGCGCCACCGATGACCCTATCAACCATTTGTACTCTAGTCGCGAACCCTGCGCCGTCATCGATGGGCCACAGTGGCGGCGGAAGGCTGGACCACACCACGGGAAAACTCCGCCTGAATGGACGATTCCTGAATGAACAAGCTCGACGATGAGGACGGTCGAATCAAGGGACTGGTCGGGGTGTGGGAGGAGATAATGGGAGGAGTTGAGCGGGGAGGGGTAGGTAAAGGGGGGGGGGGTCATCACGTGACAGCGTGGACGACAACGGCGACGCGCGCCATTCCCCACGGCTGTCGGACGAATCTCCCAGCGTCCGGACGCGCTCTCGCTTCAAACCATCCGATGACACCAGTCAACAAGAGGCGTCATTTTATCAATGAGCACACGGATTCAGACGTATATTTTAGCAGACGAACGAATCCGTTCACACGTATGGTACGTAAAGAATGCTGTGCTGTTTTATATGACCTTCATCATATTAAATATAAGAATATTATGAAGATCAAAATTTTATATTTTGGGGCCAAATTAGTGCTTAAGTATTGGTCCGAGTTACCACCTCAGTTCTTGGGCGAGTTCATCTGTAGTACCTTCAACCTTAATGCCAAGATTAATTTGTTTATTTTTTTAAATTTGTTTCTACTCGAGGGGATTTCGTTTGTATTGAGAAGGTTGAAATATTTGCTTGAATATTTTCAATTTTATTGGATGACTCAATCTAATTTGTTTACTTGAGCGTTTCATTATGCTTTTAGCAAGCTGACGGGTTTGAAATGTATAACTGAATAGATTATGCTCTTTTGAATTTTTAAATTTTATTTTAGTTGAACAACTTCGACTGCAGTCGCAGGATGGAGGAATTTTTCGACCGCGAGTTTTCGAGTGATATACGCTATATTGTTGCCACATTGCCCACCTCATTGGCTACGAGTCGGGGAGATCGTCATTGATTACGATAATCATGTGGCAACATCAGATGCAATAACACTCGAAACCTATCGTTCGCAAAATTTCGTACATAGTACTCGAAGGTGGGATAGCGAGAAGAAGAACACTACCACCAACACCGAATAAGGAACATTATAGATTTTAAAATGAACTCCGCTATTTTATGTTTTACAGGGTAAACCCAGATGACCAGCGAACGGGATGTGTTGCTAGTTTCTTAGGACCACATTTGGATGTTTTTCCCGACCTATCGGTGGCACTGAGGTTACTCATATAATTTAAAAATGGCACTCTAGTGAGAACATATGCCGTGGTTATATTCAGTTACAAAGGAATATTCCAGATTATATGGAGAAAGCACTCCACAATATGTGCATTCCTACATGCTTAGGGCATATTTACTCCACCTCCATGAGTAAGTCGAAGAAGCATTAGGAACATGAAGCTCTTCAGTGCATGTAAAAAACATTCATCGAGTCGATTTTTAGCGCGGGAGAACGAAAATAATATATTCCTCAAGACATCATCCACATTAGCATACAAAGGTTTTCCGATGATTGGGTAAAGCTTGAGGAACAATATGCAAGGCTTTCAATACAGATAGAGAATATGTATTGAAATCCAGCGAGCAAAGTTATATTTCCTAGCACGCCCGAATGGATGCCGAGTCAATAAATGGGTAAATAGCATTGAAATCCAACGCACCAACGATAGGAAAATTGCAAGAAAACATGTTCGATTTCTTTTCAAAGCTCCTTGAATTATCCCTATCAAAACATTCCCTAGTGTGATTTATAGAGGGTGCCTCAGGTGCGTGTGAGGAGATGTACAGAGCGTTTACAATAATTCTGTCATTCTGCCGAGACAATTAAATTGAGGTCTGACTTCTCGCTGACCTGATAGACGGGTAGGGGCAGCACTGTCACTCGGAGACTCTCAAACCAAGTCCCTGTACACTATTAGAGGCTTAGCTCGCAAGAGGGCGCGCGGGACAGCTGGTTGGGGGAGTCTGAATTATGAAGACACCAGTAACTTTTAAGTTCATTTGTTTTTTTTCAGGGGATGCTTGCCAGGGAAGTAGAGGTATGCCTCGTTTAACGCAAAGGCTGCGTTCCTAGGAATCATTGAATCGAATTTGCCAAATACGAGACCATATTACCATTGCGAAGATAAGGATGAGTTTCCATCAACACAGAAATTGTTTTGCTAAATTCTCATAAAACCATATATATTTCATCTAAAACCTTTGAAAGTACTTGTTTTTATAATAATTTATCATCTTTGAAATATATTTAAGGGGCTTTCTTAAAGTCGTTTTCTATAATGCACGTACAACGTTTCTTCGCCCGTAATTTTAAATTTCCCTCCCAGAAGCGAGTTTCCATTTTTATTACGTTAGGGTGTTCTGACATCTAGCGGAAAATGGGTAGAACTATTTACTCAAGGGCTAAGTTGGGTTTGTTACTGATTATACGAATGAACATCGTAAAAAAAACGAAAACCAGAAAAAATAATCAGAGTATGAAATAAAATACGCAATTACTTATGCCACTGGATACGAACCAATATAGAATTTTTGTAAGTACAAATGAGGATGTTCTTACACAGACACTACACTAGTAGGAAATACAACTTCTATCAAAAGGGTAGAAAAATTCGTTACTTGCATTCTATTTATGGAATTACATGCAAGGGAGGACATTTCATCAATAATAACTGTCGGATAAGACAGTTATTATTGATAAAATGTCACTTGCACTTTTCGATGCCAATTGGTTTCATTCTGTAAAAAAATCACCCCAAGTTGTCTGGCGTTTAGCTGTGTCCATCTGGAGAATTAGTTCTGTGCAGCAGGATAAACTTCCTAACCTTGACGTTACACGGAGGTTTAAGGATGGATAATAGCTATAAATCCCAAAGATTTGCAGTAGCTCTTCGTTCCTTCATCATTGAATTTAATCGATTTAAGAGTTCCTCACACTTACACAAGATATGCGTTTTGCTTAAAAAGTCCTCTCTTGCAGACGACAGATTTGCTCTACGATAAATTTAAATTCAGAATGATTAAGAAGATCGAATATCGCAATGTAAGATTCAAAAGCTCATCACAGCAGTAACGGCAGGCAGCGTCATACAACAGGCTCGGTCCCCTACGGATTAAACATCGGAAACAACTTATACTTAACGAAATTAAAACTATAATATACCACCATAATGAAATTATCGAATTAAATCATAGGGTAAAAGCATTAATATGATCAAGTAAGCCCACAAAATATTATTGGGAGCTTAATCACAGAGACACTGGGACAAATGATTTGAAGGTATATGGTTCAAATAAACACCGAATTTGCCGCGATAGTCATTGGATCAACTCTTCCTTTAAACTCATGGATTAGTTTCTAGAATATCTCACGAATCCATTAAGAGGCCTACCAACTAAGGAGAAATTTCAATCCGTAAACATTGCGCCATGTAGTTTGAAAATCGCAGAACTGTAAGCTATAATATCTTTCAGTTTGCCGTCCTCCCGCGAGCGGCGCAAGATGCATCGATCGCTGAGTGGCTCGCCTGCGACACAGCCTTGTAGTCCCCTAGCGGAGAATGAACCAAACTAAGTGAGCTCCGCTTTTGAGAGGCGCGCGACTGGCTTACGACATTCAAATTTTTCAGTGGCAAGTTTAAGTATTACATACTTGATTTTCGGTTCAGTAAAATAGGAATAAATTTGATTGATTTCATTGCATACTAGGATAGCACTGAAATATAAAGAAACAATATTAGATAAAGGAAAATAAATTAATAACATTAAATAATGGAGTATTCGTTCGAACAACTCACTCAAAAATATAATGGCACATGAAACATATAACCAACAAATAAACATTTTAATGGAGTAGGTAGTCAACCTTCCAAGACCACACGATTCGTCCTTGGGCACGGTTGGCCAGACATTTAGTAGCCACATTCCAAATAATCACAGCTCTTGAAGCATAAAATAGGTACCAGGGGTCATTGGGACGCGGGATTAAACAGCGCTGACCCACGTCGAAATTTTGAATTTCAAAGCGAACGCTCGTGAAGCCGTCTGCGGTTAGGCGATCGGAGACGTCACGTGACAACGACCTTCGGGGAGCGCCGACGCAACAATTCCCGCGCACACAACGTGCCGCGTCCGCCGCGCCGCGTTGGGCCGGACGAGAAAGCCCCAAACGAGCCGGAAAACTCCCGACACGATTCTAGAAAGTGCAATGATGCAACTAGCAGTCTCATTTCCCACGGATGACCGCGGGTGTAAACAGAATGCATGCACCAACACTATCACAGTGGTAGTGATAAGATCATTCCTCTGAATATTAAAGGTGACGTCAACTTGTTGATATTCCGGCTTCGCCTGCCGTGGACTTAGTGATAATGTAAACAAGAACCCGCGCTTCAGCGTTTGAGCATTCGCTGCGAATGCTATTAGCGGGGCACTAGCAAAGAGATTTAAATAAAGGGATGCACCCTGCGGTCTTACGCAGTTTTTTCAATCACTGATTGGGCTGACTGTAAACAAGATTTCTCGAAATCGGGTCATTCGGACTCGGAATAATGATAATAAGAAATTACTAGGGGAGGGCACCAATTGAAATTTAACAGGACGAAGAAATATTAAACTAATTGCATAATTGCGCGTACAAAATGCATGTATAGTGTGGTAGTCACTAGCCACCCAAGGGGATCAATTTTCATCTTCATTATCTTACCTTAGCCATAAAGCTCTCATACACAACTTTCTACTCAAAGTCAAGGATATGAAAATTTATGTTGTTGATATTAGCGAATGTATGAAGTGGTTTTTAGTTTCCAAACCCCATTTTTTAAGGAAGAATCGAAGGTTGTAACAAAATCTAATGTGAGTGCAAAAAAAGTTTCTTTTACATTCAAGAGTTATAATTTCAGCACTTTATCTTGTGTGAAAAATAAAGTTCAAATAATTCCATGCTTTTCTCATGGGACCCAGAGTTGACAAGTATGGGGAAACAACCCCTTTAACTTATCGTTAGCGGATGTAACTTTATCCCGGTCGGTTTTGAGTCACGATCTGCATTTGTGCCAAATTTCCATTTACTAGACCGCACGGAAGTCCTCAGAACTAGCGTAACTGACGGACGGATGACAACTTTAAATAAAAAAGTGTTTATCCCGTGGAGAATAAGCATAGAGAACAAACAGCAATAATAACTACACCGAAGTGCCCCTGAGTTTCTTCGGAGTTCTATTACGGAGTTTTCCCTCTACAGGCTCTTGATCGGAACGTCTTGGCCCTCAGGCTTTCTACTGATCGTTCGCGTTAGAACGTTAACTTTTCTTCAGCCCAGCCCATTCACCAGCCTACGACAGCCCCCCCCCCCCCCCGCAAGGCCAACGAATCAAATAGGTAAATAAATAATATATCATAAACAAATATAAACATTTTCAAGTCGCCGACAAGTTCAACGGGAACTCCACCGACCGCCGGACGCATTTCGTCGATCGTCGTCACGATCACACGAGTGGAGTGAGATATAATTTGCATCGAAAGAAATGCAACCTTTTTTCCGAGTCAAAATGGAGACAATACTCAAATTCTATATTTCAATTTCAGCGTCAGTAAGAAGTAATTACTGTAATATTTATGGCGCAAAAATATAGTTATACGTATATGTCGAAAATTCTCGGGACCTAATTAAATAAATATGTCTACATAAGTCTCTATGGCTACGGATACTATGGATGCGAATTCTGACGAAAATGTGCTCTGACGACTTCGAACGAGTTCTGACGAATTCGTCCGAACAAACAAACGACCGTTTTCCATTGAGAGTGTGAACAGTAGCAGCGAAGAATACGTCAGAACATGTACGACGTCGTCAGAACCATTTGAGCGATCAAACGAGTTTGATTTTTCGTGCGACCGCGTCCGAATTGGATGTATTCCTGCATTGACTTTCGAGTTCTTTGGTCACCATGGACATTGATAAACTCATTAATCTAGTGTGCGACAACAGGTGTTTGTGGGACATGAAAGATAAGAATTACCACAACAGAGATATTTCTCGGCAAATGTGGGAGAAAGTGGATACAGAACTGAACACTAGCATTAAGTACATTTTTTTTAATTTTGATGAAGCGTTTACAATACATAATAACATAATTGTCAAGAAAATAAAAGTCATCAAGTTCATCCATCTTGGCTGGGCGGCAGAAACGTACGTACTGACTATCAGAAAACGCGCACAATGTAACCACCTTGTTCTGACGAGGATTTCGGACGTACTCGTCAGAACACATTTTCGTCAGAACTCGCATCCATAGTAAACGTAGCCGAACCCGACTCATTTTTTTCACGCCGTACGGCTAAAAAGCCTTAAAAATTGTAACTTTTAGCGATTCCGTAAAAATGTCTGCTGTGAGTAATATATTATTTTTTATAAATAGTTGAGAAAATACACAAACTACACACCGTTAGTTTTTTGGCGAAATCTAGTTAATCTATTAATTACTAATTTTTTCAGTTATCCCCCACCGGAGGGCACAGCCGTAACCTATCCAATGTAAAACAGCTTATATTTTCAGGCAAATTGCTCGAAGAGTAGTTCGGCAAGGGGTTAATATTTTGATACCATTGGAAAGGTGAGTTTTTCTTTAAAATAAGGTCAAATTCATCACACTCGAAGTGAAGTGATATTTCGCTCAAACTAGCTTAAATTTGAGCGACGGGCATTGGCAAACGAGAGCATGGATCCTCGGTGGGGGGGGGGGTGGTGGGTGGAGGACATCGCCTCGATGACGGGGGCATCGGCCGCCAGCGCCATCCAAGGCGAGGCCGAGGGCACTTCGGAAAGGAGACCAAGCCGGGGCACCAACTCACTCCGGGACCGGAGCGGCCGCACACCAGGGGGAGACTTTTCCCGTGAACGGTGGCGGCGACAGACCCCCGCGAAATCGTGGCACTGCGAGGGAAGGCAACCATGGACTGGGTCCGTAAAAAGCCTCGCCCACAGGCGGGTACGAGTGAGACAAGCCTTTGAAGATGAACTCTGTCTCTGTAATCCACGTTGAGCAGCGAACGGCCACAACGGGCAATATCGCACGCACCTTCCGCAGCAGGCACGCCACAAAAATGAAACGCGCGCGACGGTTACAAGCCACCGAATAGATCGGCGGCGTGCGAAAAATGGCCAGCGAAGGCCTCCCTCCACCTTAACGATGACACATCCAGTCACGGATTTCACAAAGTCGTAACCAATTAACTCGTCTTCGATGAGACGATTGACACCTGAACCGCCCCACGGAAGTGCGATACGGACCATTACATTCTTCGTGTTCATCAACGACACACACCCGGACGCAATAGCTTTTGAAACCATTTTGAATAAAAAACATTGCACTTTTCCACACTTAAAAGTACAAAATAAAGTACAAGTTTTAAGTGTAGAAAAATACAAAGTTTTTATTCAAAATGGATATCTATCACTTCCAAAGTCAAGCCTGAAACAATCAAATTTAAGCTTTTGAAAGCTTAATAATAGCGTGGTAACATGAAGGTAAATGATGAGGGCTAGATGAGGGCGAATCATCGGCTAGATTTCCACAAAATTTCAAAATATTGAGGGAAATGGATATTAGAACGAAAAATACGTGTATGGCAACACGCGTAGGGCACTTAAGAATTATATGAAACATGCCCATCAAAATGAAACCCATTGAATGCCATATGTACTTGAGAGGGGTTTCCAGTCGATCGGCAGGGAGGGCGCACGATGGAGGACAAAGCCAAGCGACCATTCAACATCTAGATACTGCCCTGCTGGCTATAACAGGGGCGTATGGTAGGGGGTGTTAGGACGACAGCCATAAAAAATGGAGAATTATAAAAAAGAAAATGGGAAAATATGTGAGGGGTGATTTGGAAGAACAACACCTAGCCATGTTTTGGTTATATTAGTGAATGTCACATGGGAGGAAACAATTACATAACGCCGATCTTAATAGAAGAAGCTTACACCAAGCCCTAGTCTAAGCAGTTTACCTTCTTCCCAGGTGTTTTCCTTTATCCCCTAGAACTGTATTAGTAATCCTCTCTCATCAGGGAGTACTCACACGTGGCGTAATACTTGGGGGAGAATGCTATTCTATTCATTTGGGGTTGAATTCAGTTTGCGTGGGAAATATATGGAACCCATGGGAGAACATGATGATTGAGCGATCCGGAAAGTTTTTAAATAGTTCCATCAGATCGGTAAAAATAGTGAAGTCAAGAAAGGAAGCGTAGCAGTGTACAGCTCTCGCGAAAGCTAATAGCGTTCGGAGGTGTAGAAGAAGACCTACTGGAGGGGTAAATTTTGGTGAAAGGGTTAGGGAAAATAGTAGGGAAAGGGTAGGGGAAAGCGAAGACATGGAATTTGTAACATTCATTATTGCATTTTTAAAAAATGGAATTTATATGACGTGGAAAACACAAACGCCGCGCATCCGAACGCCATAAGCTTTCGCGAGAGCTATAAGAAGAGAAACTAAAATGCGAGATCCTAAAATCGGGGAAGCGAGCAAGCGATATCTAGACCACAAGATAGGTGCACGTGACCTGGGCTCTGGTCAGACATCGAGGAGACTATAGGAACCCACCACACCACTTCGGCAGATTAGACCACGAAGGTAAAATAGGGGAAATCGCCGGTGGGTGAAAATAATATGTTGACGCCATATTTTGCAATAACGACAGAGCCGATTCGAAGCATCTCAACAATTTAAAGGTGACACATCCGCATTTCGGGTTCCTTTTACGAAATAATTACTTTACTCACAACTGCACAGTTAAGGTAGTTTGAGCGAAAAATCATTTCACCTAGAACTTGATGAATTTGGCCTCGTTTTAAAGAAAACACTCCTATCTTTCCAATTATATCAAAATATTAACCCCTTACCGAACTACTTTTCGAGCAATTTGCCTGAAAATATAAATTATTTTACATGGGATAGATTACGGCCGTGCATTCCAAAGGGAGAATATTGAAAAAAATAGGAATTTATAACACCTAGATTACGACAAAAAACTAACGATGATTTCTCAACTATTTATGAAAATTAATCCATTACTCACCGCAGTAGTTTTTACAGAATCACAAAAAGCCTGCTGTTTTAAGGCTTTTAAGCCGTACGGCGGGAAAAAAAAGTCAAGTTAGATACTTAAGTAGATATATTTATTTGATTACTGAGATTTTTTGTCATATTTAACTATACTTAAGCACCACTAATGTTCCAATATTCACTTCATACTTCTTAAAGACGCTGAAATCGGGAAATTAATTTCGAATATGGTCTCCATTATGACTAGGGAACTATCTCGCTCAAACTACCTTAAACGAAATTATTTTTATATTATTTTGCCTTTGTTGCGGAAGAAAAGGCACATCTTCTATACAGCCGATTCATCCTTTTATTTCTGAAAGATTAAGTAAGAAGATAGAGCTTGTTAGAGAGCTGTAACAAAGGAAAATATGAGCTACGGGGGGGATACGGGACCGTATTACGTGGGAGAATGGATACGTTACCACGGGAAGTGCTTTGATTGAGCCATCTGAAAAAATTCATTTCCAAACGGAATGTGAGGAAGCCATAGCCTCTGGCGCAAGCAGCTTAAGATGCTGGATAAAACGATCTCAGTTCAAGCTGGTTAATTTTGTGATTACATCTTGATATGCACCGAGTTACAGATGTTGACTTTCTGTAAAAAAAGCCAGGGAATGATCGCCGAGGTCCAAAGCCCTCCACCATTTTCCAGACAATTGGAAGGTAACGAGCGAAATCCTTTATGCTCAGGAAATAAGCGAATGCATCTCAATGACACATAAATGTTTCAGACAGATACTAAAACATGAAAATGTAGCATCTGAGCGTCTGAAATAAAAAATAAAGGACCAGAATGGATTAATAATAAAATACTCGTGAGCTGTAGGAAGGGAAATGAGCCTAATCGATGTTTATGAACTTATGTAATGTAATACGCCCACTACTAACGGGATAATTGAAGTAATCCTCACATGGAAGTGGAGCAATTAAACCTTCGCGACATAAATAATGTTACATACACTTCAACCCACCGAAACCGAATTTTCCAGACCTCAAACGTGACTGAATCAAAGTGGAGCTTCACTTAGACCGCGATTGGATACACTTTCGTTGGCATTATGTATCTGCGGTACTTATAAGGGAAAGTAAAAAATGGGAACTCATTGGTTGGGGAGAGGAGGAAAACTTTCTAATTTCGCTGCAGCGTGGGCTCCATAAAGGTAGCAGCTGCTCTGCGCCCTCCGAGAGCGGCTGACTCATTGACATTTCTTTCCAACCCCACCGCACCCCCCCCCCCCCCCCCCCCGCCCTCCCAACGACTGTAACGCCGGCTCCATCCACGACTGCGGAATTGATGGCACGGCAGGCACCAGGTGACTCTAAAGTGCCCGACTCCAAATGCATTTTCTTTCTACCATTTGTCCATGAATATACACATGGATCCTAAACTTCCCCCCAGTGAGTGTTGCCAAACATTCCGCAAGCATCGAAAAATCAGGACCAAGCAGATTGTAGCGCCGCCACTCTAGAGAAGGTGGCTCTAACAAGGAAAGGGCGTGATTCAAATGGAGATACTGGAAATAAAGGTACCGGAATTGGTCCTCCAATTAAACCGGCCATTTTTGACACAACAAGCGAACTATGCCGAAGGAAAGCCCGTGATTCAAATGGAGATACTGGAAATAAAAGTACCGGAATAGGTTTTCCTTTTAACACCGGCCATTTTTTGACACACAAAAGCGAACCATGTCGATTGCAGCGCCGTGGAAAGTTAGGCAACACTACAGCCCGTTCAGTGGTGCCGAAGATTTAGATCCATATGTGTATTCATGCATTTGTCGCCGCAGCAGACTCAATGGTTCCCTCGCTATTTTTACACCAAAACTGAACCAAATAATCCAATACGCTTAAATAGACACAGAGACAAGTTTCCATTTCGTCCACACTTCTCATAAAAAGCATTCCGAAATCCATAGCAACTATAAAAAATTTTTAATTACTGTAGCTCCTAAAAATAATTCGTTTCCTCATGACAATATATAACCTATGAGTGCTGCTCTTGTAACTAGGAATGAAATACTTCCTCCCACTGATCATAAATGTATTCATTTTTTTTAGCAACAACAATAGATTTGCAGGCATATCCCCCCAAAGGCTGGGCGGTTTTCCAATACATTGGTTCCAATATCAATACTTGTTAAATTTTGGCATTCCAAAATCACAATTTTTGGAACGACCAATACCAACATCCTGCATTGGATATTTGTGGTCGGAAAATCCAATATTTGCAATTGGAATATTGTATATTGAAGAACTCATATTTCCAGTTTCAATATTGAATAATGAATTACCAATGTTAAAAATGCAAGTACTGAATATCGGAAGCCGGCGAGGAGGATGGTCGGAGAGCGACCTAATCTTTGAAAACAGAGCGTGGCACTCATTGCAGCACTTCCTTTTCCACCATTACTCGTAGCAATAACTGGGGAAAAGAAGCTTACATTGCTTTTCTTGTTTTATAAACGAACATTTACATAATTAACGCAGGCAGAATTTTCAAAACACTGTAAGCAAGATAATTTTACATGCTAATATAGCTAAATTCAATATTTTCCAATATACCAATATTTCATTTTTTCATTCTTTCCAATTTTAAAATATTTCCAATATTAAAATATTTCCAATATTACAATATTTACAATATTACAATATTTCCAATATTAAAATATTCCCAATATTCCAGTATGCCAAGTTTTTCCAATATTCAATTGTCCAATACAGGTTACACATATTGGTCCATTTTCAACATTTTAAGATATTGGATATTGATATTGGGATTCAAATACCGCCCAGCCCTAAACCCCCTCTCCTCCACAAATAATGAATCCCGCCCACGGTCATCAATCGCTCGCTCCCACGATTCGACGCGATCCCTTCACTCTGTCCTTCCCGACTCAATCCCCGGCGAGTGACTTCCACGCACTGAACATGATTTCACCGCAAGCGGGTCGCTTTTTGTGGGACATCCGACACCGAGGCTCTCCGAGACCAAATAAGGGGTTAGTCTTCACAGTAGCGAGGCGTTTCACACTTCGGTGCACCCCGACGGTCACACTAGCGCGCGCGGGAGCTCGACCCACTTCTCCAGGGCGAATTTCCTTCGGGGAGGTGCGCAGACTTCGCCCCGTCACGATCACTTTACACGGGAACGACGACTGTTTAGCACCACAATCGAACCATTGATATTCATGAATCTAACAATTGCCACGGAAAAATATAATGAACAGCATTTTTTTCACCACCATGTTAGAGGTTCACTACGTTTTGTTCTAAATGTCCATCTCTTGCAGTCTGTTTATTTATTTATTTCTTCGGAGGCCTGACGGCGGTTTTACGTGTTTCCCCCCGTCCGTAGTACGAATGCCGGGCATTCACAGCTCCCGTTCAATGATAAGAGGACCTATTACACCCAAGACTGCATACTAACAGCACGCCTTGCCTGTTTTCTACATGGGTCTTGAGTCTCTGTCCATCTGTGTAGTTGTAGAATGCATGTATATTGACGGTCCCTCTCCGTTGTGATGACATCTGTAGTGCATGCTTGTGTAGTAGTATAGTAGTGCATGCTTGTGAGGCATCGCCTCGTGACAAGCATTAGCGATTTATGCTAATGCATAATTAGTCGTAGTTACACTAACTCTAGGGTATAGTGTAATGCATGTTGGTGATTACTCACCCCCTGCCACACACCCCTGAGGTGGCTTGCAGGGTATTTTGTAGAAGTAGATGTAGATGTAGATGAAGACACTATTACCGACCCTGAAGAGGTGGGAGCCTAAAACCACACTTGTTGTAATCCCCCTTTGTTGCTGTGGCTATGTTATGTTTGTTCATTCTCTGCCTGTATTTTATGCAAATTGCGGGAATAAACACATACTGAACTGACAGTGCTGAACTGGAATAGTGTATCCCCTTTTGGTAACAGCTCCCATCCCGCGATTACAGCTCTGCAAGATCAACCGGGAAAAAAGCGGCGAAACCGCAAAAATTTTCCATCATTGTGATGCGTGAAAATGTGGCGACTTAATGTTCTCATGAGCCTTCCACACCCATTCGTTTGGGCAGATGCCGGTGAGATATGAGATGGATATGAATCTCTCCCGCTCCATGAAAGGCATTCCCGCGCGCGGACGAAGATGGCGAGCGACTCGGGACATTACCCGGGGCTGCAGATGGAAAGCACAGATCTCCCCCCCCCTCCCCTGCTCGCCGTCCTCGAAATACGGTCCCATTAGACGGAGACAATGGGGGGACTGACTGGCTGTGACTGACTCGACTGCGAGCAGGCGGGAAGGCAAGAAACCGGTTGTCGGGCGGGGAGAGGCTGGGGGCCGGGGATGATGATTCAGGCCCCGGCACGGAGGGAGGACGAGGCACGCAGAGCCGAGGGAAAATGTGCACTTTACGACGCGGGGCTCGCTGGGAAAAAAAACTCACCGACTCACGACCCATAAATCTCCGTTTTCAGCGCGTTGGCAGGAGGTTCCAACACCCGACCCTTTATTGGGAATAGGCGCTGAGCATGTAGCAGTACATCATTCACCGAGAGCAATGCAAATAGAAATATCCAGCCTGGTGGCTTGCAGGTTATTCTCACGCGATTCGAACAAGATATGGGACTGAAGGAGTGATACTAGATCATACCATCTAAGAAAAACTCAAGGAAGTTAACTTTTGGAGCAAAAGAAAGGGAGACAAGTTACGACTCATTGTGCACAGGAAAAGTCTGACTTGAAAAAACAAAAAAAAATAATTGAGAGACACCACCTCCTTTACACAAATTATGCCTTGATTATTTATGATAAGTGGTGAGTTAGTAAAAAAAACAAAAGCTAAAATGATGACGAGTAAGAGTAGGCCGAGACATTCAGAAACTTATTCAGAAGATCCAAATAGAAGCTCACATTTATTTTTCACAGTTACAAAAAAAATGAGGGAGCATTTCCACGCACAGAGAAGGATTCATGAAGACATGGGAAGGTGGGATGATTTGAGTTTAATATAAACGTCGGGGTTAATTACTCATTCACCGCGCTCCATTGGTGAATTGTCACTTAAACCACAAAATAGAGAGACCTTCCGCAGTGTCACAAAAACACCCGTTCAGAACAACAAAAAACTGCGTGTTGAAAAAAAACAATCAGAAATAATCAAATATTTTTAAAAATACTGTTGCCATATTTTATACCTTCCTATCATGCAAAATCCGGGTAAGTGAGAGAAGAGAAGAATCAAGTTTCACTGGCAAACAGGACGCAAAGAGATGGGCAACCTCTGCACTCGGAGTCTCCACGATCAAGTAATAGCCCACGCGTGCATGTTTCATCAGCGCTTCGACGCGGAGCGTCCCTCGAAAGATTAAAATCCGTTTCGATTTGATTCGAGGATCCTCTCTCCACGGTAATCCATTCATATTCATTCGGGTGAGGAGGGGCCCTCCGTCGGGAGACGCGTGCACGGCGAGCCCGGCCCCGCCCGCCGAGGGCTCCGTGATGAATTGCACGTACACCCCACGCGGCCGACAGAGCCGAATAATCTCTCACCGACCGTCACAAAAAGAGCTTTAAAAAAATGAGAGAGAGAGAGAGGGCCGAGGGAGGTAGCTCTCCGCCAATCAGAATGCGGCGCCATCTCCACGCTTAATCCCGGTTGGCCAGATTCACCCGCGCTTTTTCCACTCTTCGGAAGAGTTTCTTCACGGCGGAATGTACACAAGTATCACAGTTAAAAATAAAATTAAAATTGAGATAAGCCGAAGAATTCCAAATAGAACTCTGGAATAGTATTCTTCTAATAATATTTCCTACATTACTCATTCAATACCTATCTGCATATGAAAACGGGGCCGACATATGTTATAACCTATATTGTATACGTATAGTGTCTCTATATTCATGGTTATAACGAAACCTAGAAACTTGAGCTACTATGAGGCTAATGATGATATATAGCGGCACTAAAAAAAGGTTAGAAAGCTGATTTCTAGCATATGGGTTATAATTCATAAAATTTGGACAGGGTAGGCCGGGAAATCTGGATGAAAGAGAAATGTCAAAAACTCCAATCAGGATTAACAGCTGTTCCCACAAAATACCTGGACTTTTTTGCACCTTGTATATGAGTAATTTTCTTTACATTTTTGCCAGGGGGAGAAAATTCTAGCCACTCATCTATTGATATTCATGGGCATCAGAACTTTTGCATCAAGCGAAAGGAGCATTGGCTCATTCAAACCAGGATGGCTCCGCTAAAATGTGAGCCTTGCTGTTTATTTCGCAAACTAGAACATAAATGTTCCGTAGAAAGATTCAAATGTTGACGGGATATATTCTTACGGCAGGATTTCAAAGAAAACCTTAATTTAAAATAGTATATTCGGCAACAGCACACGAGAAGCCTAAGAGCTAACTCGTTATTTTATACTCAATCAAATACTTCTACGGCCATTCCTTGAGGCTCTCGATTTTAATCCGCCAATCACCAGCTTCATACTGCTTTCGCTTAAACAAATTCAACCTTTAAACACCAACCGACTCGCTTTTCGCGAGCTCTAACTATTCATCGAAGTGAAGTTTCCGCACCGGCAGACAAACGGAATGGTTTCTTGAGTTATTCTGGCAGCCTCGTACGATTCTGCGCAGGACTCGCGGACCCGTGTCACGAGTCACCCAAACGAAGCGGCACGCTTAACAAAAGGGGTCGCCCCAAACAACGTCGTGACGGTCGCCTAAATGTTCGCACCTCCGATTGTCTCCCCGACGCCCGCACGCGACAGACTCCCGTGTCCACGCGGGGATCCTCCCACACCACCCCCCAACGCGTCTACGGCAAAAACACTTCGCTGGAGGTCTTCAAACACGGAGGCGTCGAGAGTGCTCCGTCCGCCGGGCTTTCGTTTTCAACGGCCCGAGGAGGTGTGGGTGACGGCCCGCCCCCGCAACCTACATTGGCCTACAGCCCGCGGGACGGGCGCCCCGCGATCCAGGTCAGCCTCACGCGGGGCGCTGAGGCGGCCGCCGTCAATCCGCCCGCGAGATATGTGACCTTTCGGGTGCTGGCTGCGCCGATCGCCAGGGGCCCTCCTCGGTCACGAAATAATGTCCCCCGTGCGTCGCCTCGGGTGCGACCAGGGTCTCCATTATCATAAAGTCGTGATGACTAAGGCATGCTAATAATAACAAATAATCGCAAGGTTTCATTCAAGTAAAGCACACTACACCACACCTTTTTTCATGTAATAATTATCACATGCGGACTATGTGAACACCCACCAATATGAAATCGACGAAATCATGCGGTATCATTGTTATTTTCGCATACGATAATGATCACGGCGTTCTAAACCCGATTCCCACGGTGTCTATCATAGAACTCCATCGATAAGTATCGGGCAACACGAAACCCCATGTTGCCACATTTCACACTTTACTAATTACGAATTGCGAACCTTGTTTTGGATACGGAGTAGATATGGCAACACCGGGTGACATTTACCTACTCTTCCCACAGTTCTATGATTACTGCTCACGTGGTTGTACAAATTTAGCCATATTTTCCAGTCCACTGGAGAAGCTGACTAAATTTCTGACCTTGTGTGAGCGCTTGTAAAACGACCTCGCTCAAAATAAGGGATGCCTACGTGAACCCCCTCACAGCTAACGAGGTTAAGCCATGCTAATCAAGGCACGTTCGTCACTATGCATACTAATGGCCAGTGGTCACTGGACATTGGACGCGTGGGTCCTCAGATGCAGGAGGGGGTGCTCGCGAAAAAAGTGAGTCACTTCCAGACGCGGAGACGACCAGTAAGTGGCCGCCGAGTTAAGGCTCCCTAAGTTTAAGGGTCCTCAGTCATACTGATTGCACCTGCCAGAGAGGCTGTCAAAATAATGAAATTTATTTATCAGACAAGCTTTTGGGGCCCACAACATCGGTGATACGGGTCGAAGTAAAATCAATCTTTTCATCAAATGCTGCGCACCGCTATGATTGATAATCCGGAGGAAGGGGAAGTGGACCAATGGTGTTCCCAAGGACTGCATAATGATGACTCATGTGTCGTATGACATAACCTGTTCAGCCTAAAATTTCCCATCAATTAAATTAATGCTCAAGGAACACTCACTGCCAACTTTGAGTGCGCTTAAGTATAGCTCAGTGAAGAATGGCGCGAACAAACCACCAAACATACACATGAGGCACTAAAATGTTCGAATTAATTTAGCTGTAGAAGTTAGCTTCAACAGCAACAGGTGCAACAGGTACATTTTTAATACTTTGAGGACATGATCCATTCAAGCAATTGCTATGAAATAATCCGATAGCTGACGCCGATGAGCAGATTTGAGATATAATATGCCTTCTTGCGCCAGGGGGAGCGTCCAAGATCCACCCAATCCTTACACTGCAACCAATAAATACTAACTTAAAATAAAGGAAAAGCGTGAAATCTTAACCTTAGCGAACTTAAATTCTGAGAGCGCTACATTGAACCTTTTGGGTACTCTTTCATCATGGCTCAAGACCTTACCGAAGAACCCTTTCCATATATTTCTTTGCAAGCGAGACGTCAGGCAAGATGCTCAGGGAATGGCAGAATAAAATGATTAAATAATGGTTATTTCCTATAATAAATTAATGACGATTATACAAATTAAAAATACTTCAGTACTAGGGATAAAGGTAAACTATTTATTTTGCTTTGAGCGAAGCAATCCTATTCAAATCGGAAAATGATCTAGAATGGCTCAAACAATAATTGTTGCAAAAGAAATAGGTAGCACAGGATTCAATGCCCACTAAGAGGCCCATCAATGAATTCCGGTGGCATCTGCTAGTATGCAAGGAGGGGAGGCAAACATAGAGGGATGGCCCCAAAGTGAAATGTTACATCTCGGGTATCTCCCAAGAAAATCCACGTTCAGCAGCACGAATGAACCATTATTTAAACACGCAAATATTGTAATAAATTGCCTGACGTAATGTATTGATGTAAGAGACTGATACATGTCTAACTTTGAGGAACAGTGGAAATGTCTCTTCTCATCGAATGCTGCGCGCTACTATGATTGATAATCAAGGAGAGGAGGAGGTGGGACAACGGTACCTCGGAGGGCTGCAGATTATGACTCCTAACATTACCCACTAATTGAGTGAATGGGTCAGGAACACTCAAATGTCCGCTTAAGTGAGCTCAAGAAGATGGGCCATGTGTCGGAGTTGTGTAAGTTGTGAAGTTATCTCAATAAAAACTATAGCTCAGTACTTTTGCACATTCACGCTTAGTTTCCGACCACGGTTTCAACACTAATTCCGGTCGTAGAACTCGTAAATGTAGACCTGAAAATGGCTATTAGTTACTAAGACCATGCCCGGAAACAAATTTCAAGTGTGAAAACGTACCGAGCCATCGTTTTTATTAATATTACATCAAAGTCTCCGCGGCAGTGGTGACCGCCTGAGCAAGTCCTCACATTTCCGTAAATATGCAAAAGAGCATGTCACGCAGGATGTACACGAAGGGGAGCGAACCCAAAGGCCGACCACTGCGTTTCCTTCCGAGCTGTTTTCATCAGAAAGGACGATTTGCCCAACATTACCCAAGAGATAAAAATGGCGGGATCAAAATAGCTTGGAAGTTCCTTCGAGTGAGAGCGGATTGGCGCTCCACCCGAAACACTTCAAGAGTGCTCCTCTTCTGAGACTTGGACTGAATTCCACATCGCGGTCGAGTGGATAAACAAATGAAGAAAATGTTCCATCGTTTCCGGCTCAACTATGTGGAAGTTGATTATCACAAATGAAAAAGTAACTTTGTTTTCTTCAACAGATTTATTCTCTTGGCACAACATGTTTCGACACAACGGTGTTTTTATGAATATACCTGTGCCTTCTCATGATGAATCGTATGTATACCTGATGAATGTGCCTGATGATGAATAGTACATAGTACCTGAGGATGACACCGTTGTGTCAAAACGTTGTACCAAGAGAATAAATCTGTGGAAGAAAACAAAGTTACTCTTTCATTTGTGAAAAAAACTTTCAAAAAACTCCAAAATTTTCATTATTTAGTGAGAACCTCACATACCTCCAAAGCTCACCTTCCCTTAGTGCAAAGCTACACTTATCATGAGCTCTACACAGAGTGTCTCGCGAAATTAGTCATTTAAAACCTAAAATTGTTAGCGTGTAACATCCATTCGAAGACTGGGTGATGTAACACCATCTACATCTACAAAATACCCTGCAAGCCATCTCAAGGGTGTGTGGCAGGGTGTGAGTAGTCAACAACATGCATTACACAGCACCCAATTCGAGTTCGTGAAACTACGGATGTATTAGTATAAATCGCTAATGCTTGTCTCGAGGCGAAGACTTGCAAGCATGCACTACACTATAGGTATGCTACCGATGTTACATCGTCGAAATCATACGCAGCTTCGCGCTCTCACGTAGTTCAAAATTACATACCCAAAAAAATAGCGTTCGCGAGGTGAAATGAGGATTCGCAGACTTAACATATTCACTGATTAATCCCAATGCGGCCCAAAGTTACTTAAGTTACGCACCAAATATGCCAACATTTTGTGAAAATACCAAAATTGTGCGTGGCGTCTGTTTTTTGGGAGCGACTTGCGGTCGACGTTCTAGAGCGGCGCCTACCCACCGGATGCCCTTATCGATGCCGCCACCGGGGCATTATTACCCTTGCTTCCTCCACACAACAACAAGAGTCACCACCACTCTCCTTAAAATGTAATTTTTTTCCAAGCGGTGCATGAAATCTGAAGATGGAACGCGTTTAAACTAGATCGCTGAGGGCATTTTTCTTCGGGATGACATAATAAGACACTTTGATATTAACTTCGACTGATTCTTTAAAATCGTTCAATTACCGCTTATAGAACGCATTAGGAGTTTCGATAAAAAGGGATTTTTGAAGATGGCGACGAAGGATTGCGACCTAGGGTGCCCTGGTCAAACGCGTAGACTACCTTACTCCCCTGTGCAGAGCTAGTTTTCGAGCAATGGGCTCTTCCACACAAAAGGGTATTCAGCGCAACTGCCACCATGTTTTGCTACATCTGCCGGGATTTAATTTCGGGGGGGCATGTCGAATACAAGCAGGGGGGGGAATTTTGGTAAAGCAGGAACAAAATTGTGTTAACGACATTAAGAGTGCAATTCCGACTGCAATCTAACACCAATTTTTTATAGATAATTGCTGAGAAAGGTACTGATTAACTTCAACACAGACGGTTTTTTATGCTTGAAAGTTACAAACATTTAAAAAAAATGTTTTTCTCAATAAAGAATAGATGAAATCAACATTTTTGAAAAAAACAAACAAATTTTTAACTTTTTCCTATATAGAGTCATTTATTTAAATATGCTCAAAATTAAGAAGGGGACAATCATTCCATACCGTGCCGGCTACTACACTGGTCTGTACCCAAAACCTCGCCTGGCACTCCACCAAGGGATTAATATTTCGCTGGGATCAACCAAAGAAGGAGTAGCAGGCTGATGCAGGAGCGTGCCAGGGTGGCCCAAAAAAAACGCAGGCCCGGGTCGCGGATGGCAACGCCGCCGTCGTCATCGGCCCTGTCCGACGAAGAACATCGCGGAGGCCTCAAAATGAAACATGCGCATTCAAGGTCGATAAAAACATTTTTGCGCGTCCCAGCCAGAGGGACGGGTGAGCCATAAGTCCATCCCTCGCACACACTCACCACATTGTGGCGAAGCCGAGGGCCGGCCAGGCCACAAAGAGGCCCACGGTTTCACCACAACTTCGACTGCCACGATTATTTCTATTTTGATCAGGCGAGGATAAACGATTGACACCCCGTCAATAAAATTTTGAGACCAGCATAGTAACACAACAGGTTTCTTTCACTCTGCAAACCGATCTGATTACTCGATACAAGCTGTCAGCTTTTATGCGAGTCGATGGCAATAATGGACAAACCCAATGGTACTCATACAGGCTGATTTATCCAGACTTTCCTCATCGCTAGAAATGATCAATGTACTGTTACTTATTGCGCTCAAATTCATGGCATTTAATTTTTCTTTTCGTAATGCCAAACGCCAAAGGGACAAAGACCACGGGGAACCAGCCTAAGCCTTCCCACAAGAAACCCCGTCATATTCATTATTGTTTGACATCTGCAGAAACCATAGGGACGATCAAATGGCATTCCACATTCATTCAAAGCCGCCTTTCACATTCCAAGCGAAATTAATTTCTTTTGACATTAGTTTAGCCACAGCAATAAGCAGAACTTTTTTCAGTCGGTAGGCAAATCGGTACACTCTTCCAACTTTATTATTCCAGCATTTTCCGAGAAATAGAAATGAAGTATCATAAAGTTATTCACCAATATCATGGCAACAATCATCTAGGAAGAATGAGCTCAATGAAAAATGACTAACGTTCACAGTCCAAGCAAAACCACTTGGATTTTCAACGATTTCCCCCTTACGTAATGCAATAAATAGACAAGGGTACACGTCCTTTAAAGTCAATCTTGAATGGAAAAACATAAAATAAAATTTATAAAATTAACACAATTGTACGTCGTAGAAACGATATGCATTTATGTTGGTTAGTTTCTTTTGGATTCTGCGATTAAACTAAACTTTTTTAGCAACAATTTCGCCGTGCTATTCTGCCGGCTTCGTCGGGCATTCGTGAATGCCTGGCAAAGCTAGCAGAATAGCACGGCGACTCTGTTGCTAAAAAAAAAGTTTAGTTTAATCGCTGAATCCAATAGAAACTAACCAAAATAAAAATGAACTGCGAAAATCTACGAAAAAAGATATGCATTTATGATTAAACCACGAACGTCGTCCACCCAAAAGAGTGTAAAATTTCACGATGAGGAATATGAACAATGCTACAGTCTTGTAACATTGGCCGCTGCAATCTGCATCAATAGTCGTAGTTACACTAACTTTAGGGTATAGAGTAATGCATGTTGGTGACTACTCACCCCGTGCCACACACCCTTGAGGTGGTTTAAAGGGGATTTTGTAATGTATGTCTATAATATTTGTTCCGCGTCAAGACAATCAGATATTTTATGGCTGTAGCAACGAGCGTTGGCCCATGCCACACACCATAGAGGGGGCTTGCACAGTACTACATACACCCAATGAAAGACCTCATTTCCAACAGGTTATTGAATCCATGGACAGATCACATAAACGCGACACAAACCAGCCCTTCCCATCACCATTAGTCCCGCTGGAACCATCTCCGCGGGCCCGACACGAAGCGCCCCCTTTCGCCTAAAAAAAAGATATATGTATCGGCTTCGACCTAACGCGCAGCGATAGTCGAGTTTTTTTTACCGTTTGCTCGTGCGTGACTCATTCCGAGCGTTGTCGCAACGAGGCTGCAGGTGAAGGATGCTGGGCTTGCGCGTGCATGCCCCACGGCCAATGAGCAACTAGCACGATTTATCACACTCGCGAGCCAAGCTTTCGAAAATTTTCTCCTGGCCGCCATGATTGCACAGATGCTCCTCCAAGATTCGGGATTAGTCTTAAGGGTGGCGGGTTTGGCGAGGGGGGGGGGGAGGGTTTGGCACGTGCCAAAATCATTCAACGGCACGAGTAATTTGGAGAAGAAAATGGTCGCAAATTAAAGAAAGTTAGACTAGTTCAAAATCATGATCCCATCACCATCAAAATTATATTTCACTTCTCTTTCTTATTTTAAACTTTAAACTTTGACAAAGAACAACCGCGAGAAAAGAGACACAAAATGGGTTTTATTGTCGAGCATCATCATCAGCTTGATAAGATAAATGCTCATTAGCTGAGGACGATGCTTTTACATTAAAATTCGAGTCAGGTTTGCTTACTCATTGAGGAGGAACCTTTTATTAAAAATGAATAGCAAGTTCCACAAAGCTACGCCGCAAACCACCAGCTTTACTCATTGAAGATTATGTTAAAGTTAAAACGTTTCATGACTGATTTTTTCTTTGCCAGTTTGAAAAAACCTAAGTATATTTTCTGTGAATATTCGTTCCTTCTGTGTGCATTAATCGCTTCCAATAGAGAAATTTTCCGAGGCAAATGTGTTCCGTTAGTATTGAAAGGGTTAAAAGGGTGCGATTAAGTTCACTGTGGGACACGACTATGTCAAGCCAGAGCAATTACTATCCACCGCTTTCGTTACACCGAATTGGTATCTTATTCAACTGCCACCCTCCAGGCTTTCCCACATCTCAACAACTGAGTTGATCCGTGCAATCATAGTGCCATGCCACGACTGCATTCAGTAATTTTGTTGATCGACATCGAGAGAAACAGAGCCGCGTAATAGGCAGCGACGAATGTTTAGGTGCGGTCCGCAACATTCCAATAATATTCCCAGATGCATACAAAAAATGAGGGTAACATGGAGGGAGCACAAACGAAACGTTTGTTGCCGTTTCTTTTTGGGGAACTAGGATTTAGAGAATAGTAGGAGGGTCGTCGGATGTAAAGGTGTAAGAGAGATATGTGCTTACGCTCTGGTTGGGCCACATTCGGAATACACCACGAGCACTTCATCTACATCTACGAAGTACCGTGCAAGCCACCACTAGGGTGTGTGGCACGGGGTGATTGCACACCAGGCATGCAGCACTCGTCCCAGCACAAGTCAGAACCTCGCACGCTCCCCCTGGCGCTAGGAGCAGGCCACAACGCAGCCAGGAGAACAGTGCGTAGTCCAACCAGAAACTGGGAGAGTGATACGTAAATGAACATGCAAACTTGCAGAACAATGCTATACACACATCTAGTGGTTAATATTACTGATACTTTTAATTTATGAATGCTACGAGAGGCTACTTCATGCAGAGAAGAAAATAAAATAATGCGGAACAAATCGACCGGTGTGAAGTGTTAGTAATGATTTTGTGTTATTAAGCACAAGTGAAGATTCTACTCTACCTGTTGAGGGTGGGAGTTTTTATAAGATTGATCTATCGCAACTATTATGATCCACTTGAGACCCAGCAAAGAAAGATTTAATTTTGAAAAACAAAACACAAAGGAAAGTCGCAAGATTCGTTTAAAACTGCACGAGCGAACAGTGTGCTACACGACTGATGGTAGGACTAGGCTGGGAGCCGTTGGAGAGTTAGAGGCTACTCTCGCTTAGATTACTTCAAAATATTGAATCAAACACAAGTTGCACTTTTCCACGATACTTGAAGGAGAAATTACTTGAAAAATGCATACCAGACGAGTTTCAGTGTGGCAGGGAGTACACGATTTTGACGCCGTGCCATATCTCGAGAGCTAATAGATGCGGCAAAATAAGAAAGACACATTGACCAACTGATGGGCAAAAAATTACTTTTTTTTCCACGGGCCATTAGTGACTAAAGCAAAAAAAGAGTGTGATATAAAGACATTTCGTGGATGGATTTACCAATTTCCCTGACCAATCGCCAAAAGGTCACCCATTATTGGAATATTTTATTTCTGCTGAACTTTTGAATCTGCTGGATTTTCGTCAAAACTCAGAAAATGTTAAAAGCTGAAATCAATACATTCAAATCTACAAGTACACCCTGATGAGAAATATATAAAACCTTCATAAGTTTAAAAAACACGAGGTAAAATTTTCCGAAGAGCCTCGGATTCCTTGTGATGAGCGTAATACATTGTGATCATGAATTTTAACACTACTAGGCAAATATCGCAATAAGGGTATACAAAAGGGATACATGGTACGTCTGATTAACAACTAAATGTTCCACGAATTGACGGGGCTTACTCCATGCACGTCATGCATTGTTTTAGATGGTGAAATACCTTGGTGAAATAAGGGGTGAGAAAGACTGGCCGATAAACATAATGGTCGAAAAATAACGAGAATGTCCTATCCCAGTTTCTCCCTGACTGTTACGAGAATTCCTTGACTTTTCCAGAAATTCAAAATTCCCTGACAATTCCAGGTTTTCCCTGACAATCGCCACCCTGGGAGATGTTTGATAGCAAGAATGGACGGAGGAATTTGAGCAAAAAGAACATAGGCGCCTATTGTAAGCACATGCATTTTTTAAACTATAGGAACACGTCTAGCATCGTGAGGTCGACACTTGGGGAATACTGGGGTACTGCACAGACAGATCGCCGCCCTACTGTGAAGTCGACGATAAAATACAGTGCTCTGATTCTTATCATCACCCCGGCTCGATACCTAGACCTAGTTTAATCGATCACGACCACGTGAAAGTCGCGAAAAATACGATCGCACAGCAAAGTGATGATGGATTTTTATTGCCATCCTCCCGACTCAAATTCTCCATCACGTCTTGAAAGCGTAAACTTTCCGGATTTGAGGCCTTAATAATGGTTTTCATCACGCATGTCACGGCTGTTAACCTTCGCGGAAAGAAAAATGCCACCGCAAGGCAGTATTTTACCCCAGTGACATTCATGATGGCGTAGCTTTATGGAAATATCACGTCCGATCACCACGGGATGTAGATTTTAACACCGGCACAGCGTGGACACGCGTGATCCGGTTAGTATCTCACCACGATAGTAGTGAACGTGTGAAACGTCTGACTTCATTTCAGTTAGGAATATCACTTTCGAAGCCATATCAGATATCTTGACGTAAAATTGGTACACCGTACTGAATGAAGATCAGCATACCACATCAACGTGGATTGCAACCCATATGCTGACGGCAGGACCAAAATGACGGAAAAGTATTCCCTGCGGCGACGGTGCTCATTAATTAGCTTTAAAACTTTCATTATTCTGCTCTTATAGCTCAGGACTGTAAACAGCAGACTTTTCCCAGGGCCCACATTAAGTTTATCAGCCTTCACTCCGCCCAATCAAACCCCATCCCCACCCTCCCCTTCTTATATAGACCGCGACAAAGACGGTGCGCGGATGCCCCGCGGAATCATGGGAGCACAGGCACCTACGGTTTACGACAACATGTGACTCCAATTGATTTGCGGCTGTCCGAACGCGAAAAGCGATCACTGTCCTTCTCGTAGGCAGGCGGAGCGGGATTTTTCCCTATGCGTAATACAGACCATATTCGAATTTTATTTTAAAATTTTCAAAATGGTATGACGCATCAAGTATATACACCAACATTAACTACGCAAAAACTTGTTTTTTTTTAGGCTGAGCTTCTCAGTAACCGTCTAAATATACACATTAAGGGTTTTAACTTGAAATATTAGTTTCACGCCGTACACTGACAACGCCTCCACGAACGAATGTTTTCTTTTGCGGTATTGGAAGAAGTATTGCATTAAGTAACATGTTTATTTGTAAAAATAACTGGATAAATATCACATTTCTGACCAGCGACCTGGACATCAGAACCTCATTTATTTAGGAGCGAGCAGCCTCACCATATCCCCTGGAAATCAGCCGCTTTAATTTGTAAAAAATTCGAAAATTTCCATTTATTTATTTTACAGTATTTCTAGTTGCGTAAGTGGCTGATATTTGGTTGTCATTAGAGTGATGAGATATTTTTCTTTATACTGAGGTCGAACGCTGAAGTTTATGAAGTGATATCTCGTTCAAACTTAATTAAATCTAGCGCAGATTTCAGTGAAACCCAACCGACCTGGCAAACATAGAAGGACAGCACGCTCCTTTCCTTCGTGCATGTCCAAGATCCCGAGTTGAAGGCGTTTTCTAGGTTACTGGGGTGTCACAAATTGATGCCACACACGTCACCACGGGAGAAATGTTTGTTGTTTGAGGGAAAACATCGTCTCTCGGGTTCGAACACCGTTTTGGATCAACGTTTGACCTTCTTGACACTTACTTTCACTAACAAGTTTTAAAAAATCTCCGATGGCCGTAATAAATTGTCACCGCTCGTCAAAAGTACACAACCATTGCTGTGTTGGTTTGCGGGAAAAAGGGGCAACCAGGTTGGTCACTGCCCCTTGCCCCAATTGCCCCTTTTTCTCATAAAACAACACAGCAATGGTTGTGTACTTTTGACGAGTGGTGACAATTTACTACGGCCATTGGTGATTTTTTAAAACTTGTTATATTTCGAGGCCGTAGAGCTCAAGGTCCCTAGACTTACTTTTACAGCCTACTTAAGGCCAGAGAATAAAAACAAAGTTGCGGGATAATAAAGACACAATAAAGATAAAATTTAGTGAAATATACAGGGACTTGTTCATTGGTTCTGACGAGAATCGATTGCATCGTAACGAGGTAGTACTTGGAGAGTTGCAGTGTGAAGGACGGCAAAAAGTGAGTAATAATGATATCTCAAAGAATATAGAGGTCAGGAGACGGAGAGAGATTATCCCATTGAGGAATACGCTTCGCAAGTGAGACGGATTAAGGTTCAGCTGTTGGCAATCCTTCCCGGGACCCAAGCGCTGATAATAGACGATAAAACCCTGGGCTCCTCTTTCGAGATCGAAACTTTCCCCGAATCGACAAGCTGCGGTCTTCTTACAACGTGAGTAGGCAAAGCCTATGTCCCGTGTCACGGTCAAAATATTTGATGAAACATTTTACTTGAGGATTTGAGAGTAGGGTGACAGGCAGAATTTCAAGAAAATGTATTAGTAGAAGAAGTACTTCAGTTTAAAGTTCTTCTACGACTAAGGTCATTCCGCACATACTGTCTGCCAAGTGCAGATAGGGGCATCAGCATTCGGACGAATAGGAAGGAGGATCTTCCCCCCAAATTCGATCTGAGCCCAATTACCATTTCCATCGTGAGAGGGAACCAGTGTTTCCATCGAGACAGGCCGTTGCTCTGTAATTAAATTCCGAGAAATTCACCGATGACTAGGAGGTACATAACATTTTCATCAAATTCTGCTTTTCAGGCGACAGACAAATCCGTTTGGTCATTTTTTAAGTAGACCGTGGGGCATCGGATTCCAGCGATGAGACTCCGCTGTCGGACTAGGACTGGGCGGCATTTGAATCCCTATATCAATATCCAATATCTTAAAATATTGAAAATGGACCAATATCTATAACCAGAATTATACTATTGAATATTGGAAAAACTTGGCACACTGAAATATTGGAAATAATGTAATATTGGAAATAATGAAAAAATCAAATTTTGGTATCATGGAAAATATTGAGCATAGCAATGCTAACTGGTAATATTATCTTGCTTACGTCACACATAATAAAAAACGTCGTTCTTTTCCACACTGTTCATTACGATACGACCTTGGTTTCGACACACTTGTGTCATCTTCAGATCTGAAGATGACACAAGTTTGGTGAAACCATGGTCGTATCGAAATAAAAAGTTAAAAAGAACGAAGTATTTTATTGTGTGACATAAGGAATTCCACTAGGTGAAACCGGAGACTTTGTCTTATATTATCTTGCTGGCAATGTTTTGCAAATGCTGCCTGTGTTAACTATGTAAAAGTCTGTTAATAAAACAATAAAATCAATGTAAGCTTCTTTTCCCCAGTTATTGCTATGAATAATGGTGGAAAAGGAAGTGCTGCACTGAGTGCCACGCTCTGTTCTCAAATATTAGGGCGCTCTCCGACAACTCTCCTCGCCGAGTTCCAATATTCATTACTTGAATTTTTAACGTTGGCAATCCAATATTGAACACTCCAATTGGAAATATTAGTTCTTCAATATCCAATATTCCAAATACAAATATTGGTTTTTCCGACCACCTATATCCAATACAGGATGTTGGTATTGGTCGTTCCAAAAATAGTTATTTCAGAATGCCAAAATTTAAAAATATTGATATTGGAACCAAATTAATTGGAAAACCGCCCAGCTCTATGCCAGACAATGCAATCAACACTCGCGTCAGAGGAAGCAAGAGAGCCGTTTGGGTGGCCGACGGCGCACGGGCGGGGGCGGCAAGCACTCCGGCGCGGCCCTCATCCAACGGGGGCGGGCCGACGCGGGAAAGACCTCTCGGGATTCGCGAGATCGAGCCGAGATTGAGAGATGAAGATAATGGCACGGCTCAAGTCTCGGACGGCGGTGGGAGGGGCGTGGACCCCCTTCCCCTCTGGTGACGCAAGCCTCCCTTCAAAAGTCGTCGACGGCGACACGATATGCCTCTATTGGGGCGGTGCGGGGGCGGTGGGGGCGGTGGGGGGCGGGTGACGGGGGCCAATGCTCCATTTTGCGCGTCTCCTTTGAGATTCGGACCGGAGGAGCAGGAGGAAGGGTGTCGCTAAGTGGCACGTGACGTAGCGACGGGTTATAAGGGCCATGTCCACATTCCTTTGTCTTAATCCGCTACGTAGTACTAACAGCACGTCTCGCGTGCTCCTTGCATAGTTTTTGAATCTCTTAGTTACGGAATACATTAATACTCATAGTTTCTACAACAGTGATGGCATGCGGTATCCTGCATGCTGGTGAACTGTCGCCTCCTGAAGGGTATTTGCAGGTTTTTGCTATAGAATTAATAGTCGTAGTTTCTAAAGATTGTGGTATCGGCAGTGACTTGGTGGAATTCCTTCATAATGAAATGATGAATAACTTAGTATTCCACTTATATTTTTATTTACTTCACGACTCGGGTTTCGTCGCTAAACTAAGTTATTTCGTGGAAAACTAAGTTATTCATCATTTCATTAGTCTTAGTTTCATCAACATTTGTAGGATATAGTGCGGTGCACGTTAGTGAAAACTCACACCATGCCACATACCTTGCCGGGTACTATGTATACGTAGATCCCATGACGAGCAAGTGATAACATGGATCTGGCATTTGGTTCAGGAATTCAATTCCAAGATAGTTCAATTTTTGTGTTGTTGAAGGCTTTCTCCTCATTGAGCAGCGTCACAGTCCAGTGGGTAATCTCGTTTGACCTCGGACAAGAGTGTCCACGGTTATTTAAACATGCCCTCACAATATGCCATGGATTACCTAGAAACCGCGGCGGCTGAAGGAAAGGAATAATTCGCCCCGACTCAAAGCAGCAGATTTCGCACGCTTCAGATGTGATGGATGCCAAACCAGACATCGGGCTGTATAAAATAGAGAAAAACTGATAGGGTTAACCATTTCCCTGGGAACCACACGCGGAAATAGTGAGCGGGCAGATAATAGTGTCTCAGCCATCGTCGTGATATTCGTGCTGCTACTCAGAAATAAATGAGGGGAGGATCGGAATGATGCGGTATTACGGCATTGTATATGGAATAGTGAGCGTCCCACGCCAAGGGCCTGGATTTGAATCCTGGCAGTGGCCAATTTTCCAAAATTATCTCCGATCCTTCCACAAGCATAGTGCACACAGCACTTGGAGTTCAGTACTCCTGCCGTCGGATGAAACCGAGGAACCATTCTCCATCATTGCGATCAAATACAATCCCGCAAGATAAGCCACCAGCGAATTTCATAGCAAGCTGAATTTAACGACGCCAGGTTTCTCCCCATCCTCGCATAGTTCTTTAAAGGTGTCCCAATGACATTTTTCTCCATAAAATATCGAACTACGAATGATGCACACAGCACCATTTAATCATGAGATGGTATTGGATGAGGAGGAATTAGGGTGAGCCGATTATTACGTAGACGAATAATTGCGGATGAAAAAATTATTTATGAATAAAGTTATGTTCCCAAAAAATTACCCTGTTCGCTCAAAAAAAAACGAACTCGCACGGTGTTTTCAACTGTTCCGTTCTCAATTTTCATTAGCATTATAAACGAATGGGGTTCACGTGTATTACAAGTCCTTTCTCTCAAAATTCTAGGTCTATTTCCAAACCTGGCCTCTTTCTTTAATCATCCAGGATTTGCGTCACTATAAATTCATAGCTCTCGAGTAAAATATGAGAAAACCGTAAAAAATGGCATTAGATAATTGGACTACTTCTTGAGCAAAAAACAGTTTTCCCACCAACCGACAGAGTGGCTGGCCCTTACTACGAGGATGAGAGTCTCGCCGGCAACTCGACCGGAGCCCCTTAAGTGTGCCCGCGATGTTCGACAGAGTTTACATCCATTTGATTTGTCCTCAACCATTCGCAACGTATATTTCATTGAAGTGCATGGAAAAACTATCGCGGATTTTGACAACTACAGAGTACTTACTTTATGTGGCTTCGATGAGCAGTGCTGTTCACAGTTTCACTGCGATCAGATCTGCTGGGCGAATATTTTAACAAGGCATGAAGACTTAAAAGTAAAGTTATGAAAATAAAAGATCTGGACCAAGAAGCCAGCACCTAAAAATTACGATGTAAAACTACGTCTGCGCATTCAAAACAAAATTAGCCTCTGATACTCGAAAACATACTAGTGAGAATTGGCTACACACTTGCGGGTAAATGGATGGCAGAAAAATGCATCAAAGTACAAATATTTTCCTCGAACCTCACAATACTGAAAGAGATAACGAATTATCTTTAGTGGATCACGCCACCCAGAGCTAAAAATGTAGCCAGAATTCATCAAAGAGGTGCGTCATTCAGGAAATACGATGCTTCGTAATTTTTTGCCATAATTTTAAAATTAAAGCTCACACCGTAGCTCAAATAAACAGATTCAGTTCATTCAACACACTGTCCAACGTTATGACAATAAATCATTTTGTTGATTCAGAATCATGAACCAGACTTAAGTCAAGATAACGATTTCCCAATCTGAAAACAACCATCCGCAGATTAGAATTATAAGGCTTCCATCTCCTCTCCATGCTTCACTGGCGAGCTCGAATCTCAGGATTCGCCAGAGTCGCAGTCTTGGATCGCAGATCGCTCACAGTTGCAAGAGAAGATCGTTCATGACAAAGTGAGATACGTGTGAACCAGATATGCAGCAACCTTTGATCAGGTTAAGGGCAGACTCGCTAGAAAGTCTACGTGATCCATGCTCAAGAAAATAAACATGCTCGCTTAACACTCACCACGCTAGCTGACAGCGACGGCTCCGACTGTCCCAAAGCTGAGTTGCGCATACGGGCCAAGTTGGATGTTTCACCAGAACCTGGAAAAAAAACAAACAATATGTTAAGGTTATAAGTTAAAAAATTACAAAGGAAAACCAAACCATGAGACACAAACGCACAGAGTTCTCTCGATTCCACAACCATATCATTATTGAGGTGAACTGAGAAGAATCCGCTCAACGCAGTTATAACACAAGTGACTTTTCCAAACACTTCAAAAGCAAACAATACGGTTCTGACATGCCGCAGTGTACACATATACATCATCAACGGGGCCTTTCACCGGCGACTGTCACTGAAGGGACGTCTTATTTGCGAAAAATATTAAAATTTAATAAATTAAGCTCCAATTGACGCATGGAAAGGCGTTTAGCCATAGCACCTTAGTGAGATGCACAAAATTCAACATTCAAGTAGCTTCTGTCGGACGATCACAAAGAATACAGGCACAATCAGGAAATACTCAACCTTCTCAAGAGATTGTCTTTTATCGTTCGAGGAAAGGACCTTATCTTTTGCCAGTTTGTTATTAATAATGTACTTCTGTCAACAGTTAAACAAACAGTAATGAATAAGAAGGTCTACCAAGTTGGCTATTGAGAAAACTGTTTCGACGAAGGGGTAGGAGTTTTGGATGGCAGAGTTAAAAAGCTGAACCACCTCACATCAGCGGCAATTAACTTCCCCATCGTTCGCTGCAATTCTTCCCCGAGAACTGCTCTTGAATAAAAATCAAGAATAGATTATCCGCGCATTGTTCTTAATCATTCTCCATTTTTCAAGTCCTTAGGTCAACGAGCGACGATGCACATGACTTTTATGTTGCGCCGGGGTGGGAGACGTCACGACATGCTATATGTAGACGCGTCAAATTTTCAGGTTAACTTTAAGTTCTATGAGGAAAATTAAAGTTCATTATCTGATGTGCAACAAATAAAAAGAATATATAATGCATCAAAAATAGCTAGTCCCGTCATTTAGGCGGTTTATAATAAAATAATTGCAATGAATATACAAGATGGTTGAAGCGTTTGCAATGATGTTCTCATGTCAATACGTACATACAAGGATGCAGACTGTAAACACCTGAAAATCTACAGCTACCAGGTAAGAATAACATAAAAATGCCTCATTAATATTCAATAATGATAAAAGGCAAATATAAAGCACACAGGAGTTAACATAAAAATTTAGCATAAGCAAACAAGTGAAGCTTTCTATTAAACAGCACGTGCTTTGAGTGTTGGGGGCGTTCAAGTCGATTAAAATACTCCTCAGAAGTAGAACGCACTAACACGAAATCCACTAAATCCATTAAGTACGAGTGCGGGGCAAGGCCGACCGGCTGAGTGCTTCGATGCACTAACACCGATTACACCTGAGTGTGAACAACAATTGGGACCGTGGGCACTCATCGTCTGACTTGAAATTTATTCATTAAAGTAATTAAACAAGAAACTCATGAGTGAACATTTTAAATACTTGGAAGACCCCAAAGGAGATGTTTAGACACTCGTAAATAAATGTGATGAGCTTCACTTCGGGATAATATAAATCCTAACGTCCATCTTATCAAATGTTTTAGGGAGTTTAAAGGGTGTATAGCAATCCTACGGTATACTGCACGCTTAAATTTCAAATATTACCTTCTTGGGGTATGTTCCTATCATGTAACCGATGTAAATTATTGGTAATAATAACAACTTATAGGTTTTATAAAATACCCTTCCCTTAACAAAATTGATGGTTTCAAGCGTTACTTTGTGGAACTTGGAATTCATCTTGAATAAATTTAAACTTTGTATTTCCACATGAAATTTATTTTGCTAAGACCATGGTTTCGACGTCAGGGCGTCATCATCAGGTGCATAATACAGAAATTTATCCATCAAATATATAAGTGAACAATTTTCTGTATTATGCACCTGATGATGACCCCCTGACGTCGAAGCCATGGTCGTAGCAAAATAAATTTTATGTGGAAATACAAAGTTTAAAGTTATTCAAGATACCCTTCCCTTGTTGAGGGCCAACATCATTTCATCGCGACCATCCGAATTCGACGGCGGGAGAATAACAGTTACGCAGCCAACGAGAGAGCAATGTCCACGCGCTCAATTGAAGCCTCCACAGCTCGAATTAGACGCATACATGAATGCAGCTTGAGCCCATAGCTTAAAATATACCACGGGCAATGTTTTCTAGAGAGTGGTTCGGGTGAGTGGGTGGGACCTTATAAGCTTAACGAGGGGGTGGAGGGGGCGATGAACCCCAGCGATGATGCACGCGACGCGGCAAGAGGACGCGGACGACGCAGCTGTCCACTCGCGGCGCGCTCAAACGGCGCACAGCGGGCGGAAATCGAAAAAAGCTGGCCAAAATCTCGAATTTTTTTCACCTTTGTTGGAAGTCGACAATGGTATCGTCCGACACAAGAAACACCTTAGCGCAAATAGCTACTGCTATTTTCAATTTTGGCGTAACTATAGGTTAAGCAGAAGCCGTCAAACTTGAGGAAGAAATGTCAAAAACCTGAACTCCGCATTTTCCATGAATTTTACTTTCTTTTTGCAACATTTTCCGCATTGTTACATATACTCGTAAAGCAGGTGTCTTGTTTCAGATGTCCAAACATATGTTCCTAATGTTCACCTTGGTTGGAAGACAAGCATACAGCGAAGTACCAGGTAGAATAAACGAAGAAAAGAGTTACTCGACGTCATTAGAGGGAAGCGGAGTAGGTGAATAGGGTTAGCTGTAAGAGAGAACGATAAATCAAAAGCACTGACATTGAGATTTCGTTCTTTTAGTGCAGGAGAAGGTGGAGCAGCATTTTAGACGGTATGGCGAGAGGCAGGGCATATGCTGAGCTCGGGAATAGAATGCATCATGGAAAGAGAAGAAACGAGCCCAGAAACATTACATCAAAACTGTGATACCGATCGGTATTACACAAGCAATACAATAAATACGCTCTTTTCCCAAAGGATAACACACTCTTAGGAAGGAATCGTGAAACCCCAAATATCCTCAACACCAACACTTAGAAGCCACACTTGTGGAGTTATAGCGACAATTGGGAATCAAACATATGAGGGAATAGTGAGATCTAATGCTGGAAAAATGGAACGGAAGATGGTTAAGTAGATTTTGGAAATTAAAGGACACGATGCGATGAGAAACTGGCAGAGGACAATTCGTTAGACAAGTTTGTGAGCCGGGTTGACTATGGAAGAACTCCATTGCAGAGGAATGAATGCACGATATCGACGTGGGTGGAGGGATCTTTGAGGAGGGCAAGAACATTTTGATTATGAGCAACTTGATGAAAGGATAGTTACGGCAGGTGAAGCTGAGGAGAACCAAAGACGGTGAAATAGTTGCTTTTTATGTGAGATACTGAGTTTCTCTGAGGAAGATATGAGCACTATTAGGGGAACAAAACCTGAGGAGTTAGAAGGTATTACCTGAGAAAAACAGGCCGTACGACACTGGGGCCCTTACGCCTAGAAGGAGAGAGATCCAGAGCGTATACTTTCTCACGCAAAAGGAGAAGGAAATTATATACAGTAAAACGCCGAACAAAACCCCGATTTACTTTTCAACTGAATTGTAAAAAGAAAAGGTTGAGTGATAAGAACGACAAGCGTTAATGGAATTTTGCGGCTGGCTAAAAGCGAGGTTGGTCATAGGAGTAGGAAGTCAAAAACTCTAGCAGTTAGAACAATTTAATTACTTGGGTAGCACACTAGAAGAAACAAGACATAGTAGCAAAGACATTAGGAGGAGAATAGGGCTAGCGAAGGAAGTGTTCAATAATAGAAGGGAGCTGATGAGGGGAACTTTAAGTAAGGTTGTAAAAAAGAGGCTGGTGAAGAGATTGATATGGAGTGTGGCGTTGTATAGGGCAGAAACGTGGACAGTAGGTGCGTTAGACGGAAAGGAAGACAAATGAGGTAGTGGTTGACATGGTGGGCGAGGAGAGGAAATTAGTGGATGAGATTAGGGAAAGGCAGGGTAGGTGGCTGGAAGGGGTAATGAGGGGCGATGGTTTTCTGAAGGCCGTGGTAGAGGGAAGGATGTTGGGCAAGCGGGGAAGGGGAAGAAAGAGAATAGGTTTTATGGACGGGATGAAGAAAGGTAGGACTTATGCTGAGATGAAGAAAGAAATACTAGAGGTAGATAGGGAACGGCACGTGTAAGAGTCTGTTGGATATTCTCTGACTTTCATCATAACCTACCTCTAACCGGTAGATAACTCTAATGAATGAATGAATGAAATGATGATGATTCGAAAACCGTCACCATATTGGTCCTGAGACGCTACGCGGTACAAGTGTGTTTTTGAGTCTCGTATGGGGTTTAAATCGATAGATGAGTAAATGCTCCATTAGGATTTGGATGGCGTCATCATAGAGCATAATGCTACATCTGTATATCGAAACAAATTCGACTAGGCCGTCGATTTAAAGGGCAATGAGCAGGGGTCCAAGGACATTTCCTTGGGAAACTCTTGACGAGGCGGCAGGAGGGAAAAATGACAGTCTATTATTATTCGTTGCGAGCAAAATCTTGAAATGACCTCAAGAAGCTAGAGAACTTCATCCAGCAAATCGTTATCCAATTCACAAAGGAGAGCGATTAGATGTGTCGATGGCTGTCCCCAAATCTACAAAAATAGACTTACGGAACGTTAGTGATATTTTTCTCTAGTCATAATTGAGGCAATGTTAGCATTTTACTTAAAAATTAAGCACTTTTAAGATGCACGAAGTAAATATAGTTATGATAATGACAGAACACTTGGTTTTATGACTAAACTTCTCAAAAATTGACTAATATACATACATAACGGTTTGACTTTACTTGTTTTACCCCGTAAGCTGAAATGGCCTTCACGACCGAAGGTTTTTTGTGATCTTAAAAAAATACAACGGTAAGCAAAAGATTTTTAAATGTAATTAAAAAAAAACAAATATAAAAACTGCACGGCATTTCTGACGCGATCTCTCCGTCAAAACTACCTCATTTTTAACTGAAGTCTCTCTGGAGCTGTCAGCCGGATCAAATCCCTTGGTAAACGGCTTTATTTGTTGGAAAATACCTTGAAAATTAGAGCAGCAAGGGGCTGATATAATTGTTGCAGTAAAAATACAGCACCTTTATCTTTAAATAAGACCAAATTTATTCATTTCTATGTGAAACAATATCTCACTCGAACTACGTTAAAAACAAAGGGGCTTCCAATGAACTGGCGCGATACAGAAAGGTTAAACAACACATACACGGGGAAAAATCATCACTTGAACAGCCGCTCAGACAGCGTCTAGTAAGCGGATTATTACGTACCATTCTTTGGGCCAAAATTGCCGTAATAACAGACCACTTGGCCTAAACGCCCGCCTTTGAGAGAGACGATGGAATTTCCAAGTTCCGAAATGGAAAAAGAATCCAACGCAAAAAGACGGAAATGAAATTGGAATACCCGCGGTGCCGGGTGAGTAGCAATAGAGTTATGCATCGGGGTCCGTTGATTGAAAGACAGAGTGAGGAGGCTGGAGTTGTTTGCGTGGAATTGAATTTGAACTAGTACAGGGCGGCGGAAAGGTGTTCCGCAATGGTGCACATAGAGGAGAATAGGAAGGGACGGATTGACTGGAGAGCGTTGCCCCGCTTTAACCTGAGGAGGAAGCGGGATCTAGTTTCACGACGGGAGGCCTTTGAGAATAACTAGAACAGTTAAACATAAAAAAACGTACGGTTTAATATAATGACTCACCATTGGAAAGATAGTAGCTTCACTAAGAATGTGTGCGAGGGTGAACTTGCGCATGAAACGCTTCGATGAAATACGATCTCAAACATGAGCTATCCTAGAGAATAAAATTAAAATGAGAAACCTCACATTAACGGATGGCTGTCGGTACAATTGTCTCGAGCTAAGCTCCTTTAACAGCGAGATTCACCCCATAATGTGAGGACTGTACGGGAGTAGTGAAGGGTCCTCAGGTCTTCCAGCCGTTGATGGTAACGGTACTTGTATTTAACTTCGAAAGAGAGAGACGAGGAACTCGAGAAAAGAGGCAAAAAGACCAAACGTACGGTAAAGCAACAATTATAGAACCTTTGGTCTTAATTATAAATTATCCTCCACCGGCTTTCATATCCACCAAAACAAGAGTCAAAGAAAATTCATTAGACTTTTCCAGATGGGAATAGAAACAAAATGAAAACAAAGAACCCGGGCAGAAGTACTCTTCCCGTAACAGAGAAAGGAAGCCAGGTCAAGGATACCAGAAAGAAACAGCGCACTTCACATACGGTTAACCTTCCACTTCGACGGAATAACGAAGACATCACCGTTCATACCGGCAGACTAGACCTCTCGAGTGAACAAGAAAAAACTTATTTCCTTGCAGATGGATGAACATACTATTTCCTTTGCATTGCTCTACCTCGTCTATTTATTTTCTCCCTTCATTTTCCAAAATTGGTAACGTAACGCACACTGCCACACGCACTTGCTGCGGCATGCATGTTAATGTTGTAGATTCAAATGCCGCGTTGTTTCCTCGCTGGACTCGCGATCAAAATAACACCACTGGCAATCGCGTCAATACTTAATGATTGTAAGACCCACTCTTTCTCTTTTTTCTTCTTTCAAGAAACTTTCATTTTTACAATCACTTGAAAAACTTAATTCGTAATTCACTTCCATCTTAGAAATTAAGGCGGATGTCCTGATATGCCCACTGCGAGAACGAAAACAGTTCGTACGAAAACAATAGAAAATCATTTGAACATCTAGTAACATGTAGATGACTAGGACGCAGGAAATGTGATGATCACACATGAATAAATGATAATAATTCATTACTAAATCGTAATATAAAACAAACTCAGTTGCAAGAAGTTGCAAGAAAAGATGGCTCCACTCCCATGTAAACCATGGAGATTAAAAGCGGGTAGTCTGAGTCAAATGATTCACCTTGATAAGGGATAATATATCGTAAATTTCTAGTGTTTTATACCAAATATTTTCATCAACGTTCCTTGGGACATAAATCCGTAAATACATCAGAAATGACGAGATTTTAAATGAAAAGTTTTGATTCATCACGTGCAGTCTTCCACATATGTATTCATTGTGTAATAATAAAAATCATATTTCTCTCGATGCTCCAACGTTACGACCAGACATCCTGCGTAGGCAGGCTACCTCTGGCTACAAAGAAGCTAAGGGCGGAAGCTATTAAGCCATTAAATGTGAAATTATCGAAAAATATCACGAAGGCCATTAGGTCACGTCAGGACCGCGCCTATTCGACATGGTTGACCACATCACTCCTCTCGATTTGATTAAAGGCGCAATATCCATTATTTTCCTCGAAACAAAGGGTACATCAAGTGTCGTTAACCCAGATGACCACAGAACATTTTTAGCGGCTGACCCGAAATTCCTGAACTGGAAGTCCTTCCAAGATAATAGCATACTTGACAAAAATTTAGCCAATCAGTAAACACATCCAATGCCGTTTGGGGAAGGGAATCACGTGATCTTTGCTTAAATCATACGGTAGTGAAAATATTGTTTACTTTTCATTTCTTTCTGAACCAATTCAGTGCATTTTAACTTCACTTATCTTGGACGGACTCTAATGACATTAATTTGGTATTTTTTCTAAAGCGCACCACAGGAATTGTGATAAGTAGGGACCATCGCTGCTCAGACAAAGCAGGCCCAGGCGTTGAGTCTCCTTTCACTTCCGAAACATTATTCGATGGACGGAATTCGGCGACAACGACTCAGATTCTATCTGCATTTAGAAAATTGACCAAAGAGGGGTTTACTCCTCGAGCTGTAAGATTCACTCCCTCCTCCAACAAAAAGGTAAACCGTCACATTTATTTATTCATTATCTCACACAACCATAAACGACACAATGGCTTATTATATTGGTCGATGTAATAAAATAAATAAACATAGAACAACAATAAAGAACAACATGAAGAATGAAATAAAAACAAAATTAGCACAAAAAACTCAAATTTGGGGTTCCATTACCCAAGTGCGATTTGATGAATGAATTGAATGTTGGGCGACGAGAAGAGGTCAAGGGAAGGATACGATGAGGACAATATGTTAAATTTGGAGGGGATTCGGTAAAACAGGGACCGCTGTAATAGGGAAAGCCGGAATTTCGGGATGTGTTGGAGGTTGAAGTTTCGTGTGGGGCGAGGAGGGACACGAACTGGAAAGAGAGAAAGAGAGGGTCGCAGGAACGAATCTGTCCATTCATTATAATGTGTAAATGTGCCTTCTCTCAAGGAATAAATAAGAAGAGAAAGCATTCATACACATGGGAAGGAGTATTTGTGGGGGTTAAACGATGGTATATTGAATAACGAGTAACCACAATGCACGGCTCAGTGAAACCGATTTTGAAATTGTTTTCGGGGCTTTGATTCGGAGTGCCTGCCACTGGAAGCGCTCCCTGTAACGCAGCAAATTATTTCCACCCTCGGGAACGCTCCCGGAGTTCAATCAAGCATTCCACGGAACCGCGAATAGATCGTAGCGGGAGGTGAACATGCACGGCCCGTGAGGTCGGCAGACCACTCGGTGTGGGTCGCGCTCGCCCCGGGCAACTAAATAATACCTAGAGTTCGATAGAACAGCAGCCACGGAGAAGACGCTTGAACTCAAATCGCTATGCAATTGTCGCAAACAATGCGTGCGAAAGGAATAGGTGAACTCGATTCGCCGTGAAGCGGGTATGCGTGCGGCAAATGTATTTGTTAGCATCGCAGTCCCTATGCTTGAAAGGTCTCGTAACATTCAAATAAGGACCAATGGTTGAAAAACCTAACAAAAATCAAGGAATCAAACAAATGAAAACAAAATGTCCAAAGAAATGGAACAACAATCGGTGCTAGGAGAGAATGTAGAAACCTATGTGCAATTCTTTGCAGAAAATATCTTTTACCAACATTTACAGTAAATATAAAAAGGAGTCTCCAAATACCTTCGAGGTTGCAATTTTCAATGAGGGGAAATAGAAATGTTTCTTATTAATGGGTTACTTTATACTCAAACTGCTCCACACGATATTATGGCGTGCAGAGAAGTTGAATTGGCAATATATATTAATTTGGGAAACGAGATGGACGCAATGCCCATGAGGAGTGCACAATAGTTTTAAAAACGTCGACAAAATCCTCCTCGCTCAGCCGGGTTAAGTGCTGAAAAATTGCGACAAACCAGAAAGGACAAGCAAGAGTGGCACTAATAGAAAGTATATCTCATCTTCGAGCAAAATTAAAATTCGCCATTTGCAAAATCAGTCCTCTGAATGCGAACTGTAAAAAATGACGGCGGGTCTCCTTTCTAGGTACATTCTCTTTCTACGTCGCTTTTTGGGGATCCACAGGGAAGTGGGAGTTCGGGCATCATATACAGGTACCCTTTTTGACTACATCTCCATATTTAAATATTTCATCCCATTGTCTGATACCTCTGGAGAAATAATTTTCAATTTCAATTTCAGCGATCCATTTCTCCTGGGGACGACACCATTCAGGAGCCCGAGTGGTGATGCAGAGCAGACGCAATTTTGTGTGCGCCGGTAAGACCCGGCAAGGGTGTGGGGTGGGCTGGAACGGGATCCCGCAAATGAACCACCCAACCTCAGAAGAGCCCCCACGTCACGCCCGCGGATCAAGGGAGGGAAAATTAAGATGCGAGTCACCTCATCCCTGAAGCCGAGATGAAAGCCACAAAAATGAAACAGGAGAGATATCCAGCGGTGAGGGGAAACTCATTGAAGGCCTGATGAATTCTCATCAACTCGGATTCACCGGGAAGTCGCGGAATTTACCCCATCAGTGGACACCGGGGGAGGACGCACTGGTGGGGACGGCACATGCGTATTTTGCTCGCAAGAGGATTATGCGCACTGCGCAGCTGAAATCGGACCGAGGGAAGACTTACTTGGGATGGAGTGCGAGCGTCATGCTGAAATTGGATCTCCTTTCATTCCACCAGCTCGCATCGAGCCATTTAAATCAAATCCTTTATCTCATCTGCATGGGTTTTCAAATATGTTTGGCACAAAAATTTTACCGACAATACAAAATGAAGGTGAAAGATTATGCGTGAAACACGATACCTATCAATGTTTCCTTCTATGATAATAAAGTCCTATTTTTTTCATTTATAATAGGCTCCTGTGGCTGGTTCTTCTTCAATAACAGCCTTCTCTGTTTTAAGTTTCCGCACCACCTTTTTCCTGGCCGCCCGGCATTTCATCTACCTGTGGGAAGTTTAATCTTACGATACGTACTAATCTGTTGCTTGCCATTCTGTCTATATGTTCGTTCCATCATTGTTTTTGTGTAAGTACCCAGTGATCTATATTTTCTATTTTGCACGGTTTCCTTATACTTTCATTTCTATCAAGTCTTACTATGTTTTGCATGCAATTCTTGTAATTATTTTCATCCATGTAGTCTCTAGTAGCCTTCTAGTCTTGGATGTATCTGGCCTCATCTCTCCTGTGTACATACGTCATGGAGACAAGTATCTAAATCTACATCAACGAAGTACCGTGCAAGCCACCACTAGGGTGTGTGGCACGGGGTGATTCCACGCCAGGCATTCAGCACTCGTCGCAGTTCAAATCAGGACCTCGAACATTTCCCCGGCCGCTAGGCGAGACCAAGAAGCAGTCAGGAGACCAGTGCGCAGTCAAACTAGAAACTGGGAGAGTGCTACGTAGACGAACATGCATTACACTGGTTAAGGGACAGATACTGGTTTATATTACCAATACTATATAATTCTGAATGCTATGAGATACTGCTTCATGCAGAAAACCAAATATTGCCGGAAGTTTCAAGCGGTGTGAGGTGTTAATAATCATGTTATGTTGTTAAACACAAGTAAAAAGTATACTCTACCTAATGAGGGTGGGAGTATCATCGAATTGATATATCGTAACCATTATGATTCCTTTTAGTACGCGGAAAAAATTACATTTTAAATCCATCGGTTCTGCAATCTATTTCCTTTATCTTATGCCGTGATCGTTTCTACCGTAACACGTTGGCTCTAGCAAGATATTTGAACGTCCGGCAAAAAATTGTCTGTTTCGAGTAATCACGATAAAGAAAGTTTCACAGAAACAACGTATTGTACTTCTCTAGATTTCTCTAACGCTATGAATAATTCAAAAGCAAAAAAAGAAACCTAGGATTTACTCTCCAAGTAATAAAAAAAATTGAATCGATTAAATAGGGAAGAAAGTGAATGGTTACGGGACTAACAAGGGAGGATGGGAGGCGGCTTCGACGCCACGCTGGGGCAACAAGTATCCGTCCTGACGTCATCTTCACCTCCCGATCACTCAATAGGCTCGCCCTGATTGAGCCGGGGCGCCCAAATATCCCAATGGCCGATGAAAGAGCTGTCCGCAGAATGCAACGTGCGGCTGGCCACCAGTAGGCCAGATGGATGCGAGCCAAGCTCTTGGATACCTCAACCAAAGGAATCCTCCGGTCACAATCTAATTTTGTGACATTGTTATGGGAGCGACGGGACCTGAGTCCACTCTGTCCCACTAACAAAACCTTGGGCGGAAAATAATGAGAAAGAATCAACTCTGGCAACGCCATCAGTGGCGCGCGGACAAGGGAAACGGTGGCCACGGGCGGCACAAGGCGTAAGTGAGGCGAGAGATTTATTCCGCTGAGAAAACATTAGCTAAGAGTAGCTATGGCTGCAAAGGGTAAAGAGTTGATGGATGGCATCATATATGGAGGAAGAGATTAAGACAGAAGTATACTGTACGTCAGCCCAGGGGAATACTGAAACCATTAAAATGCGCAATCAGCCATATTGAATTTATCAATAGTGCAGTTAAAACGCCGAAAACAATGACATTATTAACAGAACAGTTGCGGTATCATAATGAATTATCCAGAAAAATGCACAATGGAAAAACTTCCAAAAAAACACGCATCAATCATGAAATGTAAGGGAAAATCAAGTACAATAGCCAAGCTTGGTGGGTCATTTTTTGCAAAAAAAAACTTCACCTTCGTGCGTCAAGATGCCATCTGCTTTCTTCTTTAATCTTCGGATGGCATTGATGGAACAGATAGACGACTTCAATTGCTCCAGAGGGTTATGACGCATATCGAATCACTGGAACTAAATACCTAAATATGCACGCGGAAAGAAAAAAGTGTCCATCAGCCATCATCTACGGATTTAATAAACCCCGCGACCTCTGGATTGCCAGGGAGGCCGCTTTGACATGCGACAGAGGGGCACAAGTATTGCCGAACTGCGTAGCGTGCACGACTTTGTGCAGACCACCAGAGGAGCATACCTAATAAGGGGCAGAGGCCCACACTCCGTGCTCTAGCCAGAAAACTACGAGATTGATTTCTACAGTTCCAGGTGATACTAAGTTTCCGAAACACATCGGTGCATAGAGGAAAAAACTTTATGCCTTAAGACGAAAATTTAAAAAAAAATATAGCTAAGATACAACGCTACAGTCCCAGTACAAGGTAAAAATTAAGATTTCATAAGGTAAGATAAGTCTCTAAAACACATAAATTTGAGTGACAAAAAAACTTCGGCAAGTCAACGATGTCTAAATAAATATTTCCGATCCGAATTCCGAATAAGACTTAGGATGTTAGGAATGATAAAAATTATGCGAATTCCACAAAAGTACTTTCGTGAAATTCGCATAATTTTTATCATTCCTAACATGGAAAAATTTCACTTAATACACCCTGAAACCGCAAATTTTCCGAATAAGACTTAATTTCATTTTATTCTTGCATTTGATTTAGGCATTTTCAACAGTCCGGTGGATTGAAATCATTAATCGGCTGAAATAAACATATACAACGAGGAGTAATAATATTTTTCTAACAGCAAATAACAAAGTTGAATGAAAATGACTGGGCGGTGTGCCAATTCAAACGGTCTTGGCGAGAACACAGAAGAATTAGAGCGACTATGAAGTCTAAGGTTCTACTTTAGCAGCAATTATAATTCTTGTCATTTTGATTCAAGCGCTTAAAAATTTAACAACAACACTTTTAAAAACTTCAATATTTATATTTGGGTAGAGCACATTCAATGTTTTCAGGCTTCCGTTAAGGGGTTGAGCATTCTGCTGAGATTTTCCTTGATCTTTCGTGGTGAGTTTTCACTTAAAAAAAATGTTTGAAAAAACTCTCAGTTGTTCAAGCAGTAAATGAATCAACGGGCATGGAGTGCATTATTTGTCGTTTCAAATTAAAACCCGAAGCATTGCGTGTTTAGTGGGAAACAAGCATGAGACGAGCGTGTCGCAATTTATGCGAAACATTAAATCTTAAGCCGACCATGGTGGAAGACGGAAAAAAAACATTTGTATGAGGACCTCAATACAAAGCATTGACTGAAAATTCAATTACTAGCCTCATGAAAAAATGGAGTGGCAGACGTTTTGTCTTAATGGCATGGCAAATCACAGAACCCCAATATAACCAGGCATACTTCAGAGCCACTTAATAATTAAGTAAGCGGAAGGCCTATTGGTCAATAGCTTGGCGTTATTTTTGACAGCCACCGAAATAATTGAAATGATAAAATAAGTCCTACACGTGGTGATTCTTCAACTTCACTCGCGTAAGAACAGTAAAGGAGTCACTGTTTTCACTCATCCCCCCCGAAGACAGACACCTTGACACCCTGAGGCAGAGGTCATGCCAGGCAGCCGAGTAGGATTTATACGAAATCCTTCCACTAAAGTAAGAGAAGATTTCAATAGAAATAGGACACAGAAGGACGCCCTATCAGTTAAAACGGGAACTAAAAATTGATATTTGTTAAGAGAGACCATGCAAAGGATGGTAAATTAATATTGCAATAAATATATGTGAAACTGCGAAGTTTAATTCAACAGCGTATAGCCAGAGACCGTGTCTTACATCAAGGTCGGTAAAGTTTGATAATATTAAAAAAGAAATAGATATTTGCGGTTTAGACGGCGAAGGGAGTACTGGGGGGTTATTTTGTAATCTCACTTAAGTGAGAATACGTCATTAAATACGGAAAATCACGTCATTTTTCGTAGTTCAACTCCGCCACCCAGGTGGCGTGACCACCTTTGGCTCTCAAGTGGTGAGCTGCCTGTCTTTTATTTGATTCACCTGCTCTTTCGACTCTTGATCCGTATCTTTCGACTCCTGATCGATTTCATTTGGCTCCGCATTTAATTAGCTCCATCTCGCCTTTCGTTAGGAACGTGAAATGGAGCTACCATCGGACCTTGGCCGATCATGAGCCGATCATTAAGGGAGCGAAACGGATGTCCCGCCTTCCCGCAAAGAGTCATTCAAAAGGTGAGATTACAAAATAACCCCCACGGTTGGGGCTAGTAATGAACAGAAAACAAGGGGAGGGAGGGCCAACTTCGAGCAGAGGAGTGATGGGGTACTGGAAGTACTCAAGAGTGGAAAACCGTAAATTTATGTGAGTGTCGGAGGCCATAGTATAGAGCGGGTGAACATTTCACGTATCTGGAAGGAACTTCACATGAGAATGGCTTTGGTAGTACGGAGGTAAGACGCTGAACTGCACTGGCTTAAGGAAGCGTTCACGAAAAGAGGAGAACGGGTGTGGTGAGCGGTGAGAAAAGGAATATAGAATAGATAAAATAGACTTGAACTGGGAGTATTGCGTTATATGGCCCACTTTATATGCTAGTTGAAGTAGGAGGTAATTTTTGCCATTTTGCCGTAAGTGAACTAGTGTGATCTACCGTCTTCGGTGGAGTTATGCGTTCATAAATGACTTATTCTATTTGATCTAACTGTCTCAATGCTGTCTTGCAGTTCTGTAACATAAGTGTGTGAATGGTAATCACTTTGTCCCTGCGCAAACGGAATGTGAGTAGACTGGAGGCTTTTGAGATTTGGGCTTGGAGAGGAATGGAGATGGCAAGCTAGGTAGCGAGTAAGACGAACGAGGAAGAAGAGGGGGTGGGGGAGGAAAGGAAATTAGCAGTGGAGATTCCGGTAAGTCGACATAAGTGGACGGAGGACGCCGAGACTTTCCTCCTCCGTAAGGAGGAGAATTCTTAAGAAGCTAAGTGCGATTAGGAATGTAGAAATACCGCAGCCTGGTGATCAAAGGGAAAGGATGAACGAAGCGTGGTGCAAGGGAGATGGACAGTTATACTTGTAGGTCTACAGATGCCCCTACACCGGATTAAATAAAACCATTGCCGCACCAAAAATCAACCAATATATTGACTGAACTTTAAATCGATGATTGTTTCAGAATATGATAAGGATTGGAAAATAATCAGAGAATGAAAGCCATTAAATTCTAAAAGACGGAAGCTTAGCTTACTATTTAAATAGATATCTATTATTCATACAATCATAAATACATCTCGTAGAATCCGAGCAGTAAGTTAGAGCGAAAATCAGAATATCATCACGGAAGTGACACGCATGTTATGGCTTTCAAATGAATCTAAGCGTCATGAATAAGACGCAAAACGAAGACCCATGACCATGAAGAGCGGACGAAGCCTGACATACGAAGTAATATCTTACCGTTTGATGAACTCAGGCACAGATAGTCACACATGGTACACATAGGTACAAAGTGAACACTTAAGGCATTTAGAAGAAAGCATATGGAAGGGTGAAGAAATTAATTTTGAAAGAGACTGATATGCGGTAGGCTGCAATAGCAAGGAGATGGGAAAGCAGAGAGGAATGCGTTTTTGAACGAGAATTCAAGGAGGGCAACAGCAAGAATAGGCAAGTTCCATTTTCGTTGACAATTATATCATTGCCAATAGTATGATGGATATTACATCATTCTATTGGCAATGGATATAATTTTTATATGCATTTTAGCGGCATTTAGATATTTATGGCCAGCTACTTATTTCCGATTACTTGTGAAGAAGTTTCGCGAAAGTGTCTGGTGGTAATAATATCATATGAAAGGTAGAAATTGATGATGATTAAACCAATTTCCAACAAAAAAGTCATGACATACAGTAAGATTTACAACTATTCCTCCAGATCTTTAAGGTCCAAAGAATAGCACATGCTCATGACCGCATACTGATATTTTCTTTGTGATGAGTAAGCACATTCAAAATATCAGAAAAGTTGCTTCAAAGTACTTTGGATGCGACAAGAGAACAGTTAGAAAATATATTTATATGATAGAAGAGTCATCCTGCAGCATTAATACGCCTAACCCAAGAATGAGCTTCCCAAGGAGTTAGGCACTCACAGGTTAAGGATTTCACTTCCGATTTGAATGAATGAGTGAATAGAAAATAGTCACGCGCTTATTAGAACTGTTGGACGGTATGCACTCCATCAACACAAATTACCTTCAGGACGTCACGAAGAAAATTGATACTAAACCGGGAACATATAAACCATAAGTGCTTAAAAGAGATACCGACGGCAGACGAGACCACGAAGGGGAGGTGGGAGGAATAGATTGTAGAGGCGATCGATGCATTAACCACGCGCTGTTCACAGCACAGACCGCAGATGTCAAGAGTGAAAGATAATTAAGAGAACACATCCAAAGGGTAAAACGCTCCAATAAAGTACATGGGCAATAAATTGACAAAGCAGAACAATCGTTGAATTATAGCCGCAATTTAAACTAACTACCTTTCTAGACCCTCCGTCTGACTGAAAAAAAAACTAATTTACAATACTCTCGTCCTCACGCTCCTCATATCTCCTCACTCATTAAAAAAAACTCACCCCCAGTTTAAACTTTCTTTCTTCCGTCAAATCTTGAGTGGTGGCTTAAGTAATGGGTACTCATCCTCAAGGCCCCGGGTTCGAACCGCGGCAGTGATTCAAATGTTTCCACGGAATCCCGATTCCTACTCGGGTGCTATGTGGAGGGCTCTTCAAGTGCAATACTCCGTCCGTCGGATGGGACGTTAATCTGCAAACCCCTTGAAGCCTTTCGCTAAGGGTAGGCTAATGCCGACACCAGGTTTCTCTCCACCCTTCCTTCAATCCTTAAATAACTCTTCTCATACCAAAATACCCACCTGTCCCAAATGCGTCAATGACTTAGTTGTCGGCCGCCTCCCCCAAATAACCAGTAAACCAATCCAGTCAAATCCACCTCCTCCCTTGCGCCAGTAAAGGTAGTTTGAGCGAGATAGTTCCCCAGTCATAATGGAAACCATATTCTAATTTTATTTTTTAATTTCAGCGTCTGTAAGAAGTATGAAGCAAATATTGTGAAATTAATAGTGCAAAGATATAGTTATATGTGACAAAACTTCTCAGTAATTAAATAAATATATCGATTTAAGTCTCTAACTTGACTAATTTTTTCACGCCGTACTGCTAAAAAGCCTTCAAAAACAGTGCACTTTCCTGCGATTCTGAAAGATTACTTCGGTTAGTAATAGATTAATTTTAATAATAGTTGAGAAAACACACACTACTCAGTTTTTTATCGAAATCTAGGTGTTAGAAATTCCTAATTTTTTCAATATTCTCCCTCTGGAGCGCAAAACAGTAATCTATCCCATGTAAAACAGCTTGTATTTTCTGGCCAAGTGCTCGAAAATTAGTTCGGCAAGGGGATTATACAGGGTGTTTCTAAATGAATATCGGGGTTTCAAGGCTATGTAGTATTTATGCCATTTGACTTATAATTATAAATTATATATCAAATGAAAGAGCAACTCAAACAGTTTCGTTGTACACTTGTACGCATGCACATGCAATGTTACCTCTATCTTCCGTTAGAAAGCGCTAGTTGTAAACATTGGTTAAACAATAATGTACCCAACCGATTGATGGGGCCAGATGACGGGGCTTGTTTCGCATGGCCTCCACGTTCAACCGATATGACGCCATGCGATTTTTATCATTGGGGGTTCATAAAGGATCATTTGTATGTGCCTCCGCTACCAGCTGACCTGCCCGACTTAAGAAACAGGAATTAATTAGATGTTGCACCAATTACTCCAGACACACTGATCAAGGTATGGGAATAACTCGCCTATCGACCGGATGTGTGCCGTGTGACGAATGTTGCTCACATTGAACACTTGTAGATAAAACAAAAGCTGTTTGAGTTGCTCTTTCATTTGATGTATCATTTATAATTGTAAGTCAAATTATATGAATACTACAAAGCCTTAAAACCCCGATTTTCATTTTGAAACACCCGGTATTTTGATATAATTGGAAAGATGCAAGTTTTTCTTTAAAATGACGTCAAATTCATCAAATTCTAGGTGAATTGATGTATCAAATCAATGGTCCGCGAGTTCACTTCGTGAAATGAAGAAATGATGGTTTCAAAAATAAACTTTGTAACACTCCACACAAATTTATTAAAAACACTCGACCGGTTTCGACCTTTTAAGGTCATTCTCTTGAGAATGACCTGAAAAGGTTGAAATCGGTTGAGTGTTTTTAATGAATTTGTGTAGATTGTAACAAAGAATTGATTTATCGCTCAAACTACCTTAACATACGCCACTTTTCTAGGGGGCTTACGCTCGGGGAACAGGAATATTGTCACACGACTAGGGACTGGTCATCAAACCGCTGACCGCATCACAGGGCCTCGAAGACCACTGCACGGACGGCAGTCCTGGCGAGTACGAATCGCGGAGTGATGCGGGGATGCAGTTGAGGGTGGAGAAGGGGAATCTCGAGGCGAGGAAGACGCGGATGCTACAGCCCGTCGTGTGGCCGGCATATGACTTTGAAGTGGTTAACGTGAGCCGAGGTACTCGACGATTACGTCCACACGGGCCGGCCGTGACGCACGCATGACGCGGAGACATCAGTGCCAGTCGATCAGATGTGCGGGGATTGGGAGGGAGTCCCGAATGATCGTTGATGATGATATTACCTACCCGAATGATATTACCTTCGGCTCCTGGACTCGAAGGCTTAGCACATCGATATAAAAATAAGAATTTCCACCGTACAATTCACAACCTTGTATTGGGCTTATGAATGGCGTTCGGTCGATGCATTCAACTAAATCGCCAGCCGCCGAGGGGGAGTACGGCAGGAGTTGTTATCATGAAAAAGAGAGGGAATAGAGAAAAGGAATTTGAAGTGGGAAATGACTACAATTAATTGTGTATGCTAACGGTGTGTGTTTTCTGTTGTAATCACTAACGGTGAATTTATCCACCTAATAGTTTCGCAGTGCATCTCTCGTATTTTGTAGCTTATATCAGTTCTAGAGATGTAGTGCGGGAATAATATTGTATTCTACTCGTCACCCTGGCAATCTCGTGACCTGAACTTGCCAAGTAATCTAAGCCCAGAATCTACATTAAAATTAATAATTTTCCTTTTTCCATAATTTTCACCATCACCATACTTCAAAAGCCCGTTGGGTGAATTACCACTACTGCCACTACTTTGCCTAAATATTCATTTAGCCGGAGATACATAGATGCTCGGGTGCCTCCCTGTGGAAGATTTATTCGCCTAGGATGACAATCCATAATTCCAGAATTTTCGCATAAATTTAGGGCATTTTACATTATTGCAGAGAATTATCTCTATCTCTGGACCTCTTGCTCTTCGACTGTAAAATGTACGCAAGAAACGACATTCACATTCTTAAAGTTGACGAGAAGGCAGAGAGGGGACTACCGAAGACTCAATCTCGATCCATTGAAGGCGATTTAGGATGATTACGGCCAGCGGCGATCAAACCGCGAGGGTCGACCGGAGGACAAACCCACGGCACCAAACGCGGCGCGCCGACATGCATTCGCCTCGCGGTCAAAGCTTTGGTCGCTCCCGACGGGCGTGCTATCGACAGTCCCCGCGGCAGTGCAAACGCGTTGTAACAGTGCCTCCGCACCAACTATCACTCCGATGAATTAGGATGAGATCTCTCTACCGCGGTAAGTATTTCTCTCGCCTCATTCAAACTGGATCGGACGCCGTGGTCAAAACATATGATTAACAAGTGTCCAGAGAAAAGGACGTTGAGGGAAGCAAATCTCCAATATCTCCAAAAATCTGTCATAAAAAGTGAATTGCACCGCTGTGGAACTAAATTTGGCCTTCATTCGCCAGAAAATTGTACAAAAATGAGAGATTAGAGCATCAACTGCCAAGAAAACGTCAAAATATTTATAAATAATACTGAAAAAAATTGACCAAACAAATTTGAGTATCGTGTAACAGGCAGGATTTGAAGAAAATTAGCTTCATTCCAAGAATTGTAAGATTGTTTGATGAATTGGATTCAAATTAAGTTCTCTACAAAACCTGCCTCAATATGATACTCAAAACCGGTTTGTTCAAATTTCATGTCATAAATATTGAGCGTGGTATATCGGCTTCGGCGACCATTTCACGAAAGAATGGCAAGGGGAACATTGTGACCATTCCGCTATCAGGATCGTATCAATGAACAACGAAAGAAGCAGTTCACCACGCATGATCCAGCGACTATCCATCATTCGGCAGCGACTCAGAATGCGCACAAGAGCGCAGGCAACGTTCCCAATCGCTAGTTCATAGGGAGAGATGACGGGTTTAACCTCGAGCGACGGAGTGGATCAATTGGACCCCCTCGTGCGAAAGCGCGTGAAAATACTGACGTAGAGGGTCACCTAATCCGACGGCCTTGGCAAGGCCATACCACGAAATACACCACTGCCACCGAGCGATAATAATGGACTCGAAGAGCGACCTTGCGCACAAACAAGAGGGAAACTTATTGATAGTCTTTTTTACTTCATCCTCAGCTGAGCCGTGAAGGGCTCGCGTCGATAACGCACATTGAGCTCGAGTCAATCCCTCAGTGGATGTTCTTGTGAGGCGGAGCAGGCCGCAGCTGAGCAATGCCGTCGGTTCTATGCTCTACGTAGAAGGCAAATACCACCGACTCGCTCACTAACTATCTCGTTATTTATAGAACCACAGAACGTGGTAGTCGTAGTTAGTTTAGGATGCCTCGACGGCTATGGTAAACTCAAACTTACTGCCTGCCGCATGCAAACAGGGGTAACAACACTTGGATGGATAAAAGGATTTGACCGAGCGTGAACCGGTGCACCGCGGCGCTTCCATCGAGGAGGACCTTTGCCGAAGCACAAAATTTGCCACACAGTTCCATCTTAGGCCCGAGGTGTTCACAAAAAATCTTAACAAATAAAACAATACATATTTTTAAATCGAACGTGAGTAGCGGATTTTGACAAAGGAATAAATGGGGAGACACAATGCCGCTTGATATGTCATCCTTAGAGAGTTCCGAGTGCGTTATCACAGCAAAAAAATATTACCATAAGAGGAAGAATCATAGCATAAATTTCCATTAAAAAAGGAAAAACACAACTCCCTACTACCCACAGGGATTTGAACCCGAATCTACCAATTGCCGTTCAGGTGTGTTCGCCAGTTACGTGACTACGTACCACATCATTTGTGCAATCGCAAATACTGGAAAATTTATATTTCACTCAGCTTTGCGGCAACCAGATTGGCTCAGTTTATCAATTTGTTTTCTTATGATTAATTTTCGTATTCATCCACTTTCGACGTCAAATCTGAAAGGACTAGATTCCATCACCGACTCCAATTTTAAACAATTCCGCCACAGCATAAGTCACGCACCCACACGTATAGCGTATGAATAAGAGAAGAGCTCTCGCATGAGGTCGAATGAGCCGTTTGCATCAAGTGGAAAAGTTTTACCTCCGGCGAGAGAATTTGGTCCGAGATTCCCAAAACCTAAAGCATGCATCCGACGTGCATGCTTCGAGCGCCTCCCGCGCCGCCGGAAAGCGACGCGCCGCCCGACGAGAGCGCCGCACTCGTGTGCACGGGTCGAGTGGTTCGTGCGTGGTGGCCAAGTGGCGCATTTGATGGCGGCAGCGGCGCCAATTCCGCGTCAACATGGCGACCGCGCGCACCTAGATCCCGAATCCGCGGCGGGAGGGCGGCTCGCGTGTGCCGCGAGGGACGGAAATAGTCGCGGAATGCGCCCGCCGGCGGCCCTCGTGTCCACATTCCACGAAAGCATGGAGTGCACGCCAAAAGAAGGGAAAAAGAGCGGCCCGCTACTAAAAATACTTACACGCCCCGCTTGCCCCCGCCTCGCACGCGTGACTCGCGGGATTCAAAATGTTCGCCGGCGGCGGGATCATAAGGACGGAAAAGGCAAGGCGGCCGCGACTTGTTGATATTTCGGCCGATATGCGAGGCTTTGGCGGACAAAGCGCCTTCCCCTCCCTTGGCGCGACCTGGCGAAAGAGAATCTCGGAGGAAAAAATCCGATGTCTAAAATTAGGTTGGTAAAGAACGGCGGGAGTGGGGAGTGACCGATTGCATTGTCCCCCCTGTTAATTGCCAGGGTGAGACCTTATCCCTGTTGCCAATGCGCTTCGCACTGACTCATAACGAGAATTACACTCGAATTTAAATCTTACTTTTACCACGTGCATGTGTGTATGTTATGGCGCAATACTCATAAATTTGGGAAAATGAGGCCTCAAATCAAACTGACCTATTTTTTCGCAAAAATGTTCGCCATTAGATAAATAGATGAATAACTAAATGTTACGCGGCAAAAACCAAAAACACTTTATATCAACACAAATAATTTTGCTTAAACATGATGAGTAAATACGGATATTTAAAATGACAGCTGGTAAAAAATGTGACAGATTATATGAAAACAACACATTTAAATGTTGAATTATTTATGAAGAGCCACAAATTTAGCAGATGATATTCGATAAAAACAAATTTATACTTTTAACTCTGTCTGTGGCATTTATGCCACCATTTATGCCACCATTGATGCCATTTATGGGGAATAGATAGCAACGCAAGGTATTGGAAAAGAAAATGTCTTTCTACCACGATGACATGACAATTAAATTATCGCCCTCTTTGATTTTTACTACCTGATGGAGTCTCAGGACTGCAATGAGAAATAACTCGTCCCGGTAATTTCACTAGGTCACGCAATGAACGTGCATGACTTAAGGTGGTTGGAACGACTTTTGTTTACGTACAGATTTGTGTGAAGGTTCACATACGTGTTCTCATTAGAGATATTTAAAGATAAAAGTGAAAAAATTGTATGTTACCGATTTGGTTTTTTAAGCAATGAAATGCTAATTTCACACATATCCTTGTCGTATGTGCAAAACATATATTTCGTAATAACTACATTAAATATGTACGGATTTTATCCTAAACGCGAAATTATAGGTACATTCCATATTAGTAAATGGTTGCTGGGAAATATCAATGTGTCACGCCAAGTCCAATATTTGTAAAACATATTTCAATATAATTTCGTCATCTAGTCATAACATGCTTTAATCACGGGGAACAAATTAAATTATAATCCTTCCATAATTTCCATTACTGCCGGTATGATATGTTACAACGCGGAAATAGATACAATTAAAATATGTTGTCCTAGAATTGTTTTCAGCTTAAAAAATTATTAAAATGTGCACAAAATGCACCACGATTACCTAAAACATATAAATTAAAATTTTTGCACTCGCTCTCCGCAACGGGTAAGTTCAAGAAAAACCATAGAAAATAACCTACTGTGCCACAAAATGTGACACTAAACCCATAAGCCCCCGGGAAATGAAATAATAGTGATAACGAGGAAACGACGGATATGTAGTCCCGGGCTTTAAGTGGTTGGATCGATTATTGTTTATTAACAAATTTGCGTGTAACTTTGCATACGTGTCCTTATTACTAATATATAGACATATAAATGTATACACATAAGGATAAAAGTGAAAACATTGCATTCTACCTATTTGGTTTCTTGGCAATTCAATGCTATTTTAACTCACAGCCTTAAGGCACATGACATATTTCGTAATAATACGATTAAAATTACAGATTTTCTCCTCAACGCGAAACAATACGTTCCATATTTTTATTATGGCTGCTAACAAATATCATGGTATTATTCCACGTAAAAAAAAGCGTATTTGGATAACATTTTCACTAAAATTTCTGATTCGACGCCGAAAATCAAAGTCGTAACAATGCTTTAATATTAAAGTTTAAAAACGCAATTCTTGCATCATTTAAATGACGGCATGTACGGTGATTTCCACCGTAGAAACATATGCACTTCTGTGAAATGTGACCCTACAAGTTCAATTTTTTACCGCTTACCGGGAAACCTACTAAAATGTGCACACAATGACTCACGATTGCCGCTCCAGCCACCTTAACAGCGACACACGATTTATGCCCACGAGAGAAAGCGCCGGTTAAATGGGTTGAAGAGGGAAGAAAATCTCCTCAAGAGTCATGACTGCCATTTCAGTCTATTCATCCTCTCCTGGCGAGAGACGAGAATACGACGACGCCGACACTACAAAAAACATTTACGCTCTTTATGATATCCACGAGATATTTATGAATAACGCGGAGTTTCTAAATGGAAGGAATAAGGTGGGGTGTGGGGGGGAGGAGGCGCTGTGATGGGAGCTCGATTAAGTAACAGGAGGTTCGGCGAGCGGAATTCGCCACCGGAGAGCTTAATTAGCCATGGGAACCGTTGGCAAAATCAAATGACCCGACTCCCCCCCCCCCCCCTCCCCCCGCAGTCAAAAGGCAGGGGGGGGAGCATGGGGCGGTGGGAATGCATGAGGAAGGCTCGATCACGCCGAGGAGTGACAGCACATCAGAAATTTCAGCGAAGACAGAATTCTTTTCGTGTGAAAATGGCCAATTAGCAACGGGATCCGATTCCCCGTTCCTCCCCGGCAATTCCTGCCCCCCCCCCTCCCGAGAATAATGAACACGTCTCGGAGACACTTGCGCTGCGAGTGGATGTAAGCCTCGCGGGAATATCTCAATAGTGGTCTTTTTAAAACATTATTAGGTTGAGCTCGTGTCTGTCATTTCGGTAGAAATTTTTCAATAAAGTATATTATAAATGATACTTGTTATATACTTATTATAATATAACAATTTAATTTAACAAATAAATACTGTAATTAATAAGTTGTAATATTGATATACAATCTTAAAACGTTAAATTTGCTTACTTCTTTAATTTAATTTTCAAGAAAATAACAAACTGATTAATATATTATTGGTAGATAGGTATAACAATTCTCTATTTTAAATATAATAACCCAAGGCTAAAAAGCAGAAAATAATTATTTAAATTAAAAAATAATTTAAAAAACACGTTTATTAAACGGATCAAAAAGTAAAAATTAATTTCTCCTAGCCCCACACACATTTATATCCCCACACAGATTCTTACGGTAGTTTGAGCGAAAAATCACATCACCTGGAATTTGATGAATTTGGCCTCATTTTATAGAAAAAAAACTCCCATCTTTCCAATGATATCAAAATATCAATCCCTTGCCAAACTACTTTTCGAGCAATTTGCCTTAAAATATAAGCTGTTTTACATGGGATAGATTACGGCTGTGCGCTCCAGAGGGAGAGTATTAAAAAAAAATTAGGCACATCTAGCACCTAGATATCGTAAGAAAACTAACGGTGAGTAGATTGCATGTTTTCTTAACTATTTATAAAAAATAATCTATCACTCACCACCGTAATTTTTAAAGAATCGCAAAACATCCTGCTGTTTTGAAGGCTTTTCAGCCATACGGCGAGAAAAATGAGTCAAGTTAGATAATTATGTAGCTTTATTTATTTAATTACTTCTCTCCTTATATCATGTTCGCTATTGAATGAAAAATTGAGTTACAAAAGTCATAACTCGAGCGCAGTTCCTGGGAAATTTGAAGCGTATGCATCGCTGTATATTAAAAAATATTCTCTATAATTGGGCTTCAAATGGAAAAAAGCCGTGACACCTTTCCCGCACTCTCTCTCTAGTTTCCGAAAATAATTGCCTCATTTGGGTCCCTAGCATCACTCACGCGATGTCTCCTTGTGAGAATGTTGATCATGTATAACTATATCTTTGCGCCATTAATATGGCAATGCTTATTTCATACTTATTACGGACGCTGAAATCAAACAATAAAATTTGAATATGGTCTCCTTTATGACTAGGGAACTATCTCGCTCAAACCACCTTAAGCTCATACATATTGTCCTGAAAATTTGTGATTTTGAATTTTATTAGCTATGAAAATACCTGTAAGACTAAAAACGAAAAACGTGGGGCACATGAGGTAGATAATAGTAAGGATTGTAGGGAGTAGCTGTCGTTGAGAAAACTTACATAACAGTTCATATCATTTGTTGCGTAATAATATTGTTAGTGACTTAGGTGAACTATTCATGCATCTATTATCTAATTCATGCGCCCCACGATTTTCGTTTTCAATCTTACAAGAATTTCCATAGCTATTAAAATTCACAATGACAATTTTTCTGGACAATCTGCATGAGGTTATGAATCTTCATGGGGATATAAATGTGTGTGGAGCTAGGAGAAATTATTTTATACTTTTTGGTCCGTTTTAAAAACGCGGTTTAAAAAAAATTATTTTTTATTTAAATAATTCTTTGTAGAGGGATAGGAAGGGAATTGCTCCGCAAGTCATGGGGCAGACACATGACTAGAGGAAATGGGAGTGAGAAGTGGGCAAACCCAAGTTCGGGTCGAGAGGAGAGATTCCAACCAAATAATGAAACACTCGGATCGACTTGATACTAAAACGAACTTCGTAACTTCCACAGTTGATTACAGAATGTAAAACCGGTTTCGGCAGTTACGCCATCTTCACATAGCTGACGAAACCGGTTGTATAGGAGTAGCGACACTTGGTGGCACTTACTGTTCAAAAGAATTATGTCAGTGAAAGGAAAACATATGAGATGTGTGGGATGAAGGTGCCGAGGTTCCCTCAAGAGGTCCATACAGGAGCCTGCTCGTTGGCGCTTGATTCACATTCACTGACATCATACTCTCCGCTGTCTAGTGCCACCGAGTTTCCTTACATATTTTGTAATAAACTGTGGAAGTTACGAAGTTCGTTTTACTGTCAATATGACGACCTTCCACCAAGTAAAACCTTCAACTTTTACCTTATTCAGATCGAAATTGAGCTGAGACTATTTAAGGGCCATAATAAAAAGGCCCAAGATATTTCATTTCTCTTTCGCTGTGCTGAAAAACCTTCCGAGGTTACCGAAATACTTCCATATCAAAAGCCTTCCATGGAAGAACGTCATTACGCATACATGGAGAGGGACGATTTCGTACGCTGAAGAGGTTAAGACTATTCTCATCACGTATTGGAAATTACAGTCTAAGGACGCAGAGGTGAGCGCCTAAATAAGGTAATTTTATATTTAACAACTGCAATTGGATCGAATCAACCTTTTGGATGATTTTTTTTCTTTGTCCACACATCCAAATTTCTAGTAACAGGCCATTTCCTCTCTAGCGTCGTAAAGAGTTTTCGAGTCGGAGTTGGTCATTTAGGAAATAAAGGCATTTGACTTTCTGTTGCATTACATTACTGACATTAAGTGCGGATATAACCACAGGCGTTTAACCCATTGTGTATAATGTTAATGACATAGAGTAGCAAAGGATGGATACATGCCTATATCTGCCGGAACATGGTCTTAGTGCTTGTAAATAAATTTTTCGCAAGCCCAAACCGACCGTTTATATTGAGTATTTCAAGTCATGCTAGCAATGGAAAGTAACTTTCACTATGGCAATCTCGTAATTCAGTAAAGACAGATATTACTACGAGAAAATGCGAAAAAAAAATAATAAAAAATGTACCACGTTAATATGAGTGGCACCTCCCATGCATTCTGTCATCGCATGCTCTCCGAAAATGTGTGAAATTAGTAAAATGAAAAAACTCTACACCTGAAGTTCTCTGGACCAATCTACCGTTTGGGTTGTACCTGCGCCTGCAGTTAAACTAACTATTTCTTCAAAGCAAAATTATGAAGGCATTTTCTTGCTACGGAACGTTCCCATTCACCGATCAATTATGGCGAACAAATTAAGTGATTCTGTTCAATAATCCGCCTAGTAGCGAATGGGCACGCACTTTGCCATCAATAAACAGCCAACCTCTAAAACGACGTCGCTCAGGAGCACAATGTATGACTGGAACAAGAATGTTACGTCGATACAATACTTTGGCAGACAATCGCCATTCGGCTGTGGACTTAACCAGGCAATTTTGAAGAGCAGCTTTCGGGGCACAATGGATAATTATTAATCACTATCTAAAGTGCACAGCAATAGCGAGCTTTAACGTGAGAAGTGTTCTTTTGAGCCCAGAGCGCCAGACATAATCAAAGTAGCGCACTGACCAAATAGCGATAGTGTCCGCGAGAAACTAGCACGGAAAAACATAACTGTATCTCCTACAGAAATCAGACCATTCACACATCATAATGTTCGGTTACGAAAAATTCTTTTCGGTGTTCTATGAAATAACTAGAGTCTAATTTTTAATAAACTCCCTTGATCTAAAATTAATATTACAGACGTTTATAGTTATTGAATCCACGATTTGACCTGACCAGCATTTATGTCGATCGCTCAAAGGAAAGTGTGGTGCCCGGATAATATCATACACGACACCAACTCAATTTTGGATCTACTCCAAGAAAGGAGCTAAATAATTAAAACTTCAACATGAATACGAGTCTACCTAATGACGATCTCCGTGACAAAAACTTCCTAAGTTTCTGCTTGCACAGAATTAAATTGATGAGACGTAGCAAGGCTAGTGACACAGGGACTGAGTTGAATGCGACCAAATGTAGCGGAGCATCGAGCATCACATGGAGGCGGAAGAGATGGAAATCATCTCCCCTGCCAGAATATTTATAAATAAATGTCACCTTGATTCTCGTCCTTTGGGTTAAATCACCGAAGCCATAACGCATATCCCAGGCACACACCATTTCGCACGCGTCCACCATTTGCATCACTGCCTAAATCCTACGTCAAACGGTCAAAGATGCCAAATAATTGACCAAATGAGTTCGAGCAGCCGTGTGACAGTCCTAGTTTTAAGAAACGTAATGCGATTCCGAGGATTTAACATTTGGATTAACTGACGACTACGAATGAAATCGCATTTTATTCTAATGCAGCCTGTTACACGATACACAAAGCCGTTTGGTCCATTTATTTATTTCGTCCGGGGGACATTAAGAGATGATCTCAGTAGAAATGAATGCGAAAAAGATTTTTGCGTCATAAGAGAGCATCTAGAGAGCTAACGTTTTTGCTGTAAAAATGCCGAATACTACACATTCATTCGAAAATTATCACTCCCTTCAGTACACGGCCAGAGCGCAACGTGTGTCGCAGGTTAAAATAAAGACCATCATGTTCACTCGGGGAGCGGGAAAGTGCCGCTTCGTCGCGAACACCGCACCCAAGGTTTGAAGAGACTCGAGTTACGCACGACTTGCCTAATTAGTCAAGCTGACGCCCACATAATCAAGCGAGGAGAGCCTAATAAACGCCAGATATAGAATCATGAATGTGCTAAATTGGGAGGATTACAACCCGTTGCTCATGACTCACGTCGCATCCCAACGCTTCTCGCAAATGAAGACGAGAGAGAGAGTGAGCGATAGATTCAACTCGACTAGGAAAGGACGAAAACAAACGCGACATTTAATCCCATTTCATACGGCGTAATACATTTACGTCGGCCAAGGATCTAATTTAAGAAACGGCACAGGGTTTTTTTTTCGCGGTACCAAGCGGCTGTGCGCGAATACCATTTAAGCCAATTGAGAAACTTGAGGACGCAGATCATGAGAAACCACGCACACGGCCTTGCACGGCACAAGAGCCGGCCACGGTTTTGGGATAAATTGTGTGGCACACTCATTCCCCCAGTGGCCATGGCAAACGGAAACAAAGAGGGAAGGAAAATTGTGCATTTTCGAGCCGGGATGACCATTGAAAGAGAACTTGATAGTGGGCATCAAATTCCATCAAGTTGAACTATCGATATAGATAAAACAACCATCTTGAAGAATCGATAATTGAACCATCAAATATTTCTGCACATAGCTCGTAGGCTTCCGCGGATGTAGTGTTGACTATTTCTTTTTTCGGGATTCATTCCGCGATGTTAAAATTGTATAAAACAATATTGTTTTTTGTAATTATAACATCGCGGAATGAATCCTGAAAAAAGAAACAGTCATTTCTTCACATACTTTTATCGCTTGTACAAGTTGTCCACACTATGGCCACATGTGAACAAAATTAATTGGAAGAAATTAGCTTTATTCTTTTCACGCGATTACCTTGAATGAACACTGCAAACATTACGGTATTTACTACCTTTTAACCTAGAACTATGTATCCGAAAAGTTAATTCCGCGGTCCTCCACTATAAAGTTTGCAACTTAAAATTTAACTACTAAAACCCAGCATACACTGACAAAAATGAACTCTTTCACACAAACGCCGGTGGAAATGACGATTATCAAGCACTGTGTCTATCGATTTTTCTGAACCACTGGTGGCCATGCCTATTCTCGAGTCACACGTCGCTAACTCATGCAGTACCTCGATATACCCTTTGAATCGTAGAAGAAAATATGCCACTGCTCGCTGTGGCAATACACGTGATCCCAACTGCTCCGACGCTTTAAGTTCCACATTACCGTCTAACCTAGAATATAAATATACACCATAGTGATGAAACACGCCATGAAAAAATCATAAGACGCGACCGGGACGGCGACTTTTTATCCCTTTATCTTTGCACCCGTGAGCACGACTGCGAACCAAGTCATGTGTACATTTTTCGCAGTGAAATTGATCCAGAATATTTATTCAAGAGCTAACGCATTATATCCAAGGCTAAGATGGGATTCTAACCAAAAACATTTGCATTACTCGGAACGTGCGCGCTCATTACTCAAAGAGTCATTCGCATCGGGAGAGTAAAAGGGTGGCACGAAAACAAAGAGGTGTTCCTAATTTCGCTACTCTTTTTTCATTCTCGCTAGAGTACTCGGAACACTGGCACAACGCATTGTCTCCTGCCTTGCGCCGTTGAAATATTCCACCGACATCGGCAGGTTGATATTCATTGACATACTTATGAAAAACGATTCCGCGACCCGAGGGCCCACGAACAGGAAATGCAGGCCGGAAATTTGAAAGCTTTACGACGAGACGATATCCGAAACGAACGCAGAAGGCTCATGGAACACATGGGATAAGCATTCAATTGATGTGTTAGTCAATGAGTGCAAAATGCATTCAATGCTATCTTTTGATCACAATCACCTCATTTATACACATCGCAAACCAGTAAACAGCAAAAGTGCAGTGCCCGAATCCGAAGAAAATATTTGATTCCACCAAATTAGAGCTAGGTGAGAAGACAGTAGCAAAACGTCTCTAGTCAATAATTAAAGTTTTACAGAGTTCAAAATATACATTACATATTTTGATACACATATAGGATATCAAATGCCTATAAGGAAATTTCACTATTTGATTAGCCGAATTCAATGAGGGACAGGGAAAATGGTATTTTCAAATCGAAGCCCCAAGAAACGAATTCACATTAACTTAACTCAGAGATCGTTGCGATCTCGGAGATCGTAGTCGTCTCCTTCAAAATTATATGAGCAACAAAAAATATCGCTTTCCGGCGATATTTATCGAGCATCGATGCATGCTACCGAGGCCCGCTAATCTCGCTAGTAACATTTACTCAGCTTCCCCCATTTTCTGATTGAACAATAATCCCTCGATTCTATCGTTTCCCATCACACGCGTCATATCCCCCTCACTTCTCCTTATCAAATACTTACAAAATAAAATAAACATTTAGAGGAAGTGGATCGATGTTTTCCCCGGCCTTAATTCATCCTCCAGAACTTCGTAACTTCCCCATCATCATAACCTTCCCCGAACCTTTCAATAGCTCCCTGTCATGCCTCACGTTACCAGAGGGCTCGAGCTCCCAAGAAAGAATACCTAAACAACAAGGAGGAAAGCTTACTCCCATTGACTCGGACTCGGATTTGCATTAGAAAAGAGCAAAAAAACTAATTTAGTGGGCGAGAAAATAGTAAATGAAAGGAAAATAGGCATTACAATAGAAGTTTGGCCGCTGCCGCTTAAAGAATTCTCGAGGAAGACTGAATGAGTAGCTGAGACTTTTTTTAAAGAAATCCGTGAACGAATGCCAACGACCCATCGGAAATAAATATAGACAGCGGGAAGACTGGTGCTATTTAGGCCTCGAGCCGATATTCATTGATTCGCTTTGACATTCCGAGCATATTCAGCGCCTAAGTGTTGGTCGATTTCAATGCCACTTCTCTCGAGAGTTGTGAATATTTTTTTCGCACATCGCAAAAACAACTACCAACGCAACAGTAAACCTAATATATTGAACATCTGATTGCACCGCGAAGAGCTGGAATTTCTATTAGCTGTCCCAAAAGACTGAGCAAATAGAGGCAGTATTTCAAATGAATGTGCATTGACGACTTTTTCGTTAATTTTGCACTTACTGCGTGCCGCTTTCAAACGCATAGCAGACCACTCTTAACGAATTGGATGATCATGTCTCCAAATCGAAGCAGAGCCCAGCTATAATTCATTCAAACGATAGAGCAGGAACCGGAGTTTCCATCGCAGCCGGCCGTTGCCCTTCCAGCGAATCATTGACGGACCCATTGAACACGTAATTAAAACAAATTACGATGACCAACTCCAGAGAATAGACTAGAAAAATATCAATGATCAAGTTATGCTCTCACGAAGTGGCCCCCCACATGGGACCCGTATCCCTAAGCAGCAAGTCAATACACAAGCCCCAATATCTACTCAGACATAGCAATTATTGGACACTAAAAACTATCTCAATAGCTCGGCTCAAATCTAGTTCCCGACAGAATTTATATCTATAGTTTTTCGCGAATATTAAAGCTATTATGAGAGAACTCGTAACATAACTTTCTTGCATGCCAAATTGTAAAACATAATAGTCAAAATGGAAAGCTAAAATTTAAAAATAATTATGAAAGATACTACTGAGTACCCTCATGATGAGCCCATTAAAACTGCAATATAAATTTAAATAAATCTCCGAATATTCTCCGCAAACTAACTGTATAAATAGTTGTATTAGTAAAAGTTAAGTATTTTATGTAAATAAATTGAAAATTTAAATTAAATTTAGGCTTTGAGAATCGGGCCCGCAGTTATTGAAATCGAATCGAGGCAGCATTATCTACCACGCTCCAATACAGCGTTAACTTACATTTAGCTCAAACCTGGAAGTAGGTACCCATCAGGATGGTAAATGTCACCTGAAGGCTCTACTCTATATGTATGAGCACTATAAGCACTGTTCTAGAAACTGCGAGTATTACTGTATTTTGTGACAAATAAATGCACAGAGTTACTGCACAGCGCTGTCACGGAACATGGCAATCAGTTTCTTTTAGAGATAGAATTTTCGGGAAGCTATTATATGATGATGGTGTTGTACACTGAAACCGGTCGTTTTTTAAATATATTCTTGTGGAAAATTGCCAGTCATTTTCATTTATGATGTTATTCCATAAAATTAAGCCTGAAACTACAACTTTTATGCTATTATACATTTCTCTGGCTTATGAAATGTTTCACTCGTTAAGGTGGCTGGAGCGGTAATCGTGAGTCGTTGAAGGCACATTCTAATAACTTTTCAAGTAAGTCGAAAAATGATCTTGGACCACATTTCACTCAAGTATACCTGTTTATACGTTGGAAATCACCACACATGCAGTAATGTATATGATGCAAGAGTTATATTTCAAATTTTCGCCTTAGTTAAAGCATTGTTTTGACTTGGATTTTCGGCGCGAAATTCGAAATTTACGAGAAAATCATACCTAAATACGCTTTTCTAACTTCACATGATACCTTGATATTTGTTATCTGCCATTATAATAATTTGAAATTTATTATTTCGCATTTAGGAGAAAATCTGTACATAAGTAATCGAATTGTTTCAAAATATATGCCGTATGCCATAAGAGTACTTGTTAAAATCTCGTTGAATTGCCAGGAAACCAAATCGGTAGCATTCAGTTTTTTTCACTTTTATCCATAGATATTACTAATAAGGACACGTATGCAAAGTTTCACGCATATCTGTACATGAACAAAATCGCTCCAGCCACCTTAAATATTATGCTCAACTGAGCAATAATGTGTTGATTTCAATTGTCTTTCAATACTCTCTGTGGCGGCACCGCCTCTTACGCAGACAGATCACTGCACCCGGCCGCACCAGACGCCAGCGCCAAGGGGAATAACGCCGAGCTGAACGGCGTGCCACGATCTTTATTTACAATGCTGATGCGAAATTGGCGGAGGGGAGGCAAAGGGGTTAGAGGTGGGGGGATAGGGGCTAGAGGGAGGGACGGAAGAGAGGGAGGGGGGAGAGGAGGGGTGAATGAGTCGTGCGTGCTCTCGCATTATGCTCACGCACGGGAAATGACGAGTGCTAGTTTTTTTCACGAGGCAGGAAGTCGGTCGGTGGCGGGGCGGGCGAGCGGCGGCGGCAGCTCAGCCGCGGAACCAGCAATTCGGCCAATGAATCGCTGCCGAGCCGCCCAGGGTGCGTGGGGATGCGGGCGTGTAATTGGCCGATCGCGAGCATGCCGATGCGCGGGAAAAGGATCGCCGAGAGGCAGCAGGGCGCAACTAGCAGAGGGCGATCAACCGACCGACGCGAGTCATTCAACCTCCTCGATTTGAGGGGGCCTGCTGGCTGCACTCTTGAGCTTCTTTCCTCCACTGGAAGACACGCGGCCGCTCTCATCTGCGCCCAACGAGGCGCCGAGTCATTGGAAGCGTGGAAGTGCACTGGAATTCCGCTTCAAGAGCTCCTTGTGAGCCAAAGGCCGTTTCTGAGCATTTCCGATCGACAACTCGCACGCTCCCAGGAACAAAAGAGCATCTACGAATTCCATCGTCCGATTTCTGGTTTTAGAGACCCATAGAACTAATTAATCGTCAATGGAATCCCTGTAAAAACTCTTTCCCTGCAATAAAGTACACATCCTCACAGAAATTCCGCTAGTTAATTTGGAAACAAGAGTTAGCAACCGAGGACACATTTCACATAAATATTAACCTTATGCTCGCAGAATACACGTAGTCATATTTCTCCTATGCTGATTTTGGAAGCTTTATTTATTACTTAATGAGTGATCAAGGAGAGAAATGTCACTGGGGTAAATGAATGTATATGTTTCTGTTTGAGGCATTTTCACGGAACATTGAGCCGGTAGCAACTTCGAATCTCTCAACTTTCATTACTGATGCTCACCTTAGGAAGGTTAAACAAAAACATACCTACGACAAACAGTCAATTCGGTCAAACTACATGGTAGCAATACTTGTGCATAAATTATACTACATTAAAACGGTGAAAATTAAGTATGTAAATAAACTGTGGAAAGTAAATGAGCATTAACAGGATCTGCTAGAGAATCAAGTTGGGGACATTCACCGTCCTTTAAATGGTTGGCTAAGTGAATTTATGTTCCACGTGAGTGGCGATTAAAATTCCTTACACCCTCGGGAAGATCCCATTACTCGAAGAGGGATTCCAGTCAGCTACGTGGCTTGTCTACTGAGATACTCTGCAGCCAATCAAAAAGAGAACTTGTTAAATTCATCGAGCAAATTAGGAGAGGACGTCTATATTTCTTCAAGTGAAAAGGATCACCTTGCGATGAGAGGTATTCTGCACTCACATCCTCGCGGTTCATCGGGTCAATGAACCGCAAGGCATTATGCAAATCATGAACTTTTGAGTCGAGTCCTTGTATCCACATGGCTGGCTGTTATTTTGTCATATGTCTCTCACTAATATTCCCATACATGATGAAAAAATTAACTGATGACAATACGATCGAGTTTTATTTTTATCAACAAAATACTACACGAGGTATAGAGTCTTTCCTTCTAACCTAAATCGAAATATTCCAAATTAAGGATGCTCCGAATAAAATTTACAATGATCCACGTATCTTCAGAAGAGGCCAAATGCAATTTTACATTTAAATACAACAAAAGAAAGAAAAAGGGATTAACAAAATTAAATCAACTCATCCTATTACATTTAATAGATTTAATAAATATACAGAACTTTCAATAGGAAGTTAAGTTTAAGAGCGCCGAATAAATTTGCAAAGAGGTCGATGCCAAAACATGGTGTAGTAAAATATAGATAAAGAACGCTAGAAAAATGTCTATGCTTCTAACATGTGGCAGAGCAGCATGTTTTTCAAAAATGCTCAACTAAAAATTGTAATTGCTGATTCGTATCGCAGAAAACCACGAAAAAAAGTGAAGGACTTGAAAGACGTGGTCAAAAATCACAGCAGTTTTCCGTAGAAAATTACTCAATTTTCATCATTAAAATACTATATCCATTAAAAACGTCATCAGTAACAGGAAAACATTTTCCAAAGAAAAATACAGAATATCTATGAGAAAAATAGATTCACCTAATCGAAAACGTTAAATTCAAACACTAGAAACACACCTATTGATTCTTGTTCACGTCATTACATTAGTGTATAGTTTCTCATTACAATGTATACAATAACCAATGCATGTGCCCATATGCACTTTATTTATTATGGAATCTATCGGATTCACTTCACTTTTTTGTTTCAGTTACGACGATAATAACACAAGTTATGCCTATTCGTTAACAGCAGTGTCATTTTTAAGTAATTTGTTTATAAAAACGGAGAACTGTCGAAATGATCTCAAGGCTGCTTTTAAGTCATTAACATTAAAGATCGATAAAAACAACACCCAGGCTTCCAGAAAAAAGTTCGAAACAGAATATCAATTCGTCATGAACATTACCTGAATTATTTTAAAAAAAACAGTAAATTTCAGGGGAAAATTCTTGAAATAACTCAACAGACGGCATTAAAAAAGAGAGCCAAATTTTTTTATATACGTACGAGAGTGGGAGAATACAACCAGCTTTAGAAAACTAAACGACAATCATAAATGATCCGCTTTAGTGTAAAACCCTATGTATGTTCATTCCAAATCTGCTTCCCAGCCGCGCCTTTTCACTATCCGCTGACATGAAGCTTCGTCACTAGTTGGATTCCATGATTCGAAGTGAAGGGGTCTCGCTGGCCGGAGAAATTAAAGTACACAGAATCGCTGACGCATGGTGGTCTTCTTAGAAGCCTCTCGAAGCGACAATTCGCTTGCTGCGAGCTTCTTCCGCCTGTGCCGATTGTCAGGCGGCCCACTGCTGAGCGGCTCGCCGCACGGCGTATTTCTCGGTGCCTGCATTTGCACCCACCGCTTAAGGTGATTCCACGAAGAAATTATTTAAACGCAACATTTTTCTTATTCTATCTACTCATGTAAAATGTGTTTTCCATTTGAAACGGACAATGAAATCCGTCTTAGTAAAAAAATAAAATCTTTTCAAGCAATTTATTTTTGCAAATTATACTTGAAATTTCATGGCGTTGAATGCAAAAGTGGGTAAAACACCAAGAAAAATAGTAATTTACAATCTAATATCAATTCCAATTTCAGGATAAACTTTATAACAAGCGAATCCGCCCAGGAAATTTAATAGTAATACAATTTAGGCGCGCATGTTACCGACTTGGTTTCTTGGCAATTCAATGCTGTTTTCACTCTTAGACTTATGGAACTTCAGAAATATTTGAAATAATTTGATTACGTATGTACAGATTTTCTCCTAAACGCGAAATAATAAGTTTCATATTGATATAATGGCTGCTAACAAATATCAAGGTATCACGCCGAGTAAATAAAAGCGTATTTCGATATGATTTTCGCTTAAATTTCGAACTACGTGCCGAAAATCTAAGTCAAAACAATGCTTTAATTCAGGCTAAAATTTTAAAATATAATTATTGTATCATCAGTGGCTCCCACCCTATAAACAGGTGAACTAAAGTGAAATGTGGTCCAATAATTATTTACCTCTTACTTGAAAAGTTATTAAAATGTGCTCTCAATGACTCACCATTACCGCTCCAGCCACCTAAAGACTCCCTAAGTATTCGGATCTAAGTGAAACTGAAAAAGTTTCAGAAAAGCGAAATGGAACTGGTTTAACACAAAGGCAAGGGTGAATTTACTTTCTTGGCGAGAAACTAGCATAAGCACCCTCAGTACGCCACACTTAGCCTATTGTTTTCCTGGCCTTTCTGACCCGACAGATTCATTCTGGCCAACGTCAATGCAAAGGTGCATCTGAATAAAAAAACAAAAAAAAACGAACACATTTGAGTATAGGGTTTTAAATTGGAGGCACTCGTAGAATAACAGACGATTTTTTTAGCAATAAGGTTATTTTTTCTTAAGTACACTCTCTTCTATCTAGGTAAAAGAAGACAAATTTTGGACTTTCTATACCGTCTAGTGGATTATTTAGACACTGCATGGTCATAGGTATGTCTACGATAATAACTGAAGCCGTAGTCCAGCTGCCGTTCAATTAATGATAATCTATGGACGTCCGAGTACGTCTATCGTCCTTCTCCGAAAAATAGAGGACGTACCATTACGTCCATCGTCCTTCTCGGAAAAAATTAGAGGGCGTACCATCACGTCCATCGTCCTCCTAGGAAAAATTAGAGGACGTACCATTTCGTCCATCGTCCTCGAAATGCATTAGAGGGCGTACTATTACGTCCATAGCGCTAAAAAGATAGCAAGAAACACCTGAACACATGTATGGAAGATACATCAACACACCGTATCGGAGAAAGGAATACGGTATGATGTTTGGATCTAACAAACATGCTTTACTCAAACTATATGCGGTGACGACCGTTTGTTGCCAGGACACTGATCTAACCGATCCATTGTGATGCGGGGTGAGGCTCCGCCACGCGAGTCGAGGAGGAAGACGGCATCCGATTGAACGCTAACAGTGAGACGAAAGAGAACGCTGAGGCGGACGTAGATGGGAACATTGCGAAAACTTCCACGCCCCACGACCTCTCAAAATGCAAGCTGAAATGAACGGGCGGATAAAGAATATATACATACATACATGCTTAATATCTTTGGCACGATCGCGACGGCGAGAAGTGAAGAGATAGAAGCTAACGTTGCGGTTAAGAGAAAACGGCAGCCGAAGGAACTAATTGGTTAGCAGTAGCGTTAGGATCAATGATAAAAAAGTTCCCGGCGATTCAAAATCAACATTCCCCTTCTCCAAGATATCTTCTTAAAGGGATCGGGATTTCAACGTCCGCTCCCATGATCCACCACGCATTCAAAATCCTCAGCGCGTGACCAACGGCTATCAATTTCGCAATTCGAATGAGACTTTCAGCCGTAGCCAAAGAGCGTGTTTTCGATTTCCTCCACGGCGCCACGAAAAAGGTTTTCCCTCCTACTTCACAGCTTCATCCATTTCACATCCAAAGAGCCAACTGAATATTACGAAATTAGGAATTTTACGAGCACAAAATATTTCTACATCAACATTCTAGTTCCAGAAATAAGCGAAAATTCATAAGCTAAGATAAGAAAATCACCAACTTTCTGGATCACAAAAAACTGACGGACAAAGCTTTCGCTTATTATTGGAGCCACAATACGGAATCTACAAAAGACCAAAAACGACAGATACCTAGGGAACTTTCCTTTCCAGAAATAAAACAACTTCACTGAAAAAGCGATAGTTTCAGGGACAGAAATCCTATTCCCATATTATCACGCAATAGCCTTCAGATGTTTCACAAAAAAATTCATACCGATTACACGCATGACTTCACTTTAGTATTACTTCTAAAAAATAATCGTAAATAACAGGCTATACCTGGAAAAGAGGAGAGCAGAGAATGAAAGTAACCATTCTAAACCTGCCAAGAACATATCTGCGTGGTAATTCGAAGAAAACGCAATTAAAAATCTTCAGAATTTCCTGGAGTAACCACATTCTTTGAGTTGCCCCCTGAGTTAACGAGCAATAACAAGAGATATCACTGGAGCCTTAACAAAGAGGACTATAAACGAGTTGATGGCGAGGAAACGACACAGTTAAGATGCGATGAAAAACTCCCTGCTCATTCAGCTTGCTGAAAGATTTCTATTTACTTTACGGGGTTAACATGTGACGAGGCAATAGAATTCACGAAATTTGAATCCGGGTTTGACCTTTGTTGTGAAATTTAATAAATTTAAAAAACATGGTTTTATTATAAAAAAAGTACTAATAAGGAGAAAATAATTTTAGAGCTGTCCCAACTGGCCTACAACAAGCAGAACACGATTATTTGTGACGGAAAATATAACCATGGAGGTGAAACCAACATTTTTGACACAAACGACTTTGCTATTACAATATAAGTAACGTGCTAAAAGTTCTTTAGCATTCCAAGTTGGGCAGGACCAAGAATTTCCAGCAAGCGAAGACTAACTCAAACCTTTACAGTAATTAGTTGAAAAGTCGCAAAGTATCGCAAGTTGTGATTACGACTTGGGTGTTTCCGGTGAAAAGCCATTTTCATCACAAATGTAGGTAGCTTGCTTTCCCTCATGGTTAAATTTTTAGTCATAAATAATCACGTTCTGCCTGTTGTAGGCCAGTCGTAACACCTCAAAAATGATTTTCTCATCAGTACATTTATTAATAAAAGCATGTTTTTTTAAGTTTAAAAAAGTTTTATTATGGTTTTTAGCTTTTAATAATTTTACATCAATATCTCATTCAATTACTTTCGTTATTTCATGGATAAACTAGTGAAACACAGAGTAATTTTTAATAAAAAGAATAGAACGAATTTTTAAAAGTTGAATTAATGATTAAATTTTATTATAATTTAACTCGTAAGCTTCCGCGGATTCTTTTGCGAAACCATATTTCGCTGATCCTACTGCCAGCTTCTAGCGAAAGAAAAACAAACGCGGAATGAATCCCGGAAAAAGAAATAATCAATTTGTGATAATTTGTTTAAATTGAGAAAATATTGTATTGTCACCCAAAATGCACATGAGGGAAAAGTTTCGAGGAAATAGACTCGGTGGAAGATGACGAAAAATACAAAATTTGACCCAAACAGACAGGGAAGTCAAGTGAAATATAACCATGTAAAAAATTCCTAAACTGGCGGATGGCTAGAATAACAGTAGTCGCCACCTGGTAGTCTAGTGCCCTTGTGGCCGCCCACAGGTGATGACGCAGGCTTATGGATCGCCGCCGAGTTTCCATCGAGACGCGGCACTCTCAAAGGCCGCTCCACCGGATCATAATGGCGGGCTGAGCGAGCGCTGAGGGCGACCTTGAGGCATTTTTTCAATCAATCGCGAGGTAAACACTCAAACAAACAGGCGACAGAGCAAAAAACTACGCGAATTTGTCTGAGGGCGTGTCCATCTGAACAGAGTCATTCCCGGAAACTCCGAGAATGGAGTCAAGTCTCCCAGACTACAAGGATAATTCTGCTTTCATTCGTAAATATTAATTAATTACACTCTAATTCAAAATGTCACGACAAAAATTATCAAGTCTAGGATCCATCATTGGATTTCCAAGCGGTAAACAGGCAATAGGACATGTGAAATGTCTAGCTACTCGGGGAGGGATGACGAGATTTGATTCTCAATTATGTAATTAATACGACGGAGAGTAAGAGGAAATTTATTCGTAAAAAAAATAAATCTTTTAACACGCTTTAATTTTATTCACAGGGAAAAATATAACCGTGGACTAATGATCAAATGAGATGTGATTTTAATTATATTCCCAGGTTAGAAAGGTACAAAAATCACCACACGGCAGCACCCAAATGCAGGTGTTGTCACGTGAATTAACAAGTAAAAAACAGATATTCACAACCACAAAAATTACGCCACTATATAATGGTCACACAGCGTACCGGTGGCCATTATGAGTAATTTGTTTTAACGAAACTATATGCCTACCTACGACTGCCATCCGTAGATTGCATTCTATTAAAAGGAGCGGAAGTGAAAGAGATTTGCAAGGATAGGGCTGTGTGAAGGAAATTATTAAAAATGGAGCAAGTTTTCTAGGTCGAACGCAGAGTATTGTTAAGCTCTTTTGACAGTGCCCACACCGAAATGGGACAGTGTGATGGGCATGAGTAATTTTAAGCTGTATGCTTCCATTCACAAAAATGAAATCGCAAAAGTGTGATCCCAATGGCGAATCAGAATGGTAGAAGAATAAATTGCCACGGGAAAGACAAGGTGATGAGTTCTCCACGGTCACAAAAGAAGCGCCTCCGGTCGCCAAATATAGCGTCTGTGACCTGCGGAGCTTAAAGCTCTATATTGGTAACAACGGACAACGAATCTAAAAGAGACCTATACAGTAGGTACATGGGAAAGATATTGAGTAAAGACGTTTCTACGGGAAAAAGTTTCCCATGCATTTAAGGTAATTGGAGCGAGATATTTCCCTAGTCATAATGGAGGCTATATTCGAATTTTATTTATTAATTTCTACGTCTGTGAGAAGTATGAAGTAAATATTGTATTATTAATCGCTCAAAATAAATATACATATATACATGTCAAACATTCTCAGTAATTAAATAATTATATCCGCATTAGTCTCTCTAACTTGACTCATTTTTCACGCCGTACAGTGAAAATGCCTTAATAGCAGGTGTTTTTTTGGCAATTCTGTAATAGTTACTGCGTTGACTAATTGATTAAACTTTATAAATAGTTTATAAAACATACAAACTACTCACCGTTAGTTTTTGGTCGAAATCTAGTTGTTATAAATATCTAATATTTCAAATATTCTCCCTCTGGAGCGCACACCCATAATCTATCACATGCAAAACAGCTTATTTTTTTTAGACATATTGCTCGAAAAGTAGCTCGGCCAGGGATCAGTAATTTGATATCATGAGAAAGAGGAGTTTTTTTCATAAAATGAGGTAAAATTCATCAATATGTAGGAGAAGTGATGTCTCGCTCAAACTACCTTAAGCACGTTTATCCATGCGATGCCATAGATCGTAATAAACTCAAATGTATTCGGCGAGACGTGGTGGAACAGCATCTTATAAACAAAAACCACAAGTTGCACTGTCCATTGAATCAATTTATTTACGTCGCGTTTCAACGCCTCGGTGTCATCTTCAGGTATAAACAGTTTGCAGGGGGTAGGGGCTCGGGTCGTGGAAGAGGGGAATCTCGAGTCTCGATCTCGCTTCACTAAATGAAGTCATCCATCCGTCTAATGGCCAATCACGAGCGGCTCGGACACCCTCCACGAGGTGATTTCGTCGGCGAATGGCGACGGCGGTTGGTTTATCGGTCCTCGGCTATCGTCGGCGTCGCTCTCGCACCTTCCATTCCCGGCGCTGCGTTCGCGGGCGCGAATTGAACGTCGCAAAAGCGTCAAAAGTGTCGACATCCGAGGTGTCAATGGGTGGTGACATCTCATTTCGCATCGCGGCGTCAATTCTAATCGCGGCCTCTCTTTCCCCCACCACCCGCATTGCCCGAGTTAAGTGCCGACTCTGCTGCAGCACCCGTCATCCCTCTGGCCGGGCCACCCCGTCCCCCCCCCGATCACATTGCACCGTCACGGCGGCAGGTGTCGTGGCCGCCCACCCATTCACAGCGCACTCGATGACCTCTCCATCCCCCGCTTGCCCCCTCGCCTACTTAGCCCCGCCAGAGCTCTAGATTATAACAGTACAGACTACGTGTGTCCTCGACCGATGCCGACAACCGAAGCAATGGGGGATTACCATTCAGATGCTTTTTCGATATTACCGTGAAAATCAAAATCAAACTGAGTTGCTTAGAAACATTATGGCATAATAATCAAATAACTAATCGTAGAAAATTGCGTTTTTTTCTGTTTCCGCCAAACAACCTCTGATGCCATTTTATCCATCGTTCAAAGGCCCATGGTTCATCGATCAAAGGACCCTGGCCACATGATCGATCAAGATGCAAACATTAAATTAAGCCAAAAAATACAGGCATATAATGCTAACGCAAAAGACAAGAATATTACCACGTTTACACATTAAGGTAGAACCTGCGCTTCGAAGTACTGCTTTCATGACATAAATAAACTGAGCAGCAACAAGATAAAATGGCTCAATATGTTATTAATAATAAAAAAAAATTTCAATCAATCAACATAGCTGTACAGTACATAAATTGTATTCAAAATGAACTAATCCTGTGATATGAAGAATGGCTTTTGTATTGACGCCATGTCTCAGAGGAATTTAAAAACTTTCTCTGGAACGGCAGTAAAGCTTCATAATTATAAAATTAGGGATGAATTAAAACATGACATGAATCAGCACATAAACTGAATCGAGTCAGGCGATGCTTTGTGAAAAGGTTACATACTGAAATGAAACTTAAACGATGTCTTTTCCACACAATTTATTAAAATACTAAACCCTATCGGTTTCCACACTCTCGCGTCATTCTCAAGGGTACTCGGGTCATTCTCTCGAGAGTACCCTTGAGAATGACAAGGGTGTGCCGAAATCGGTAGGGTTTAGTATTTTAATAAACTGCGTGAAAAAAAATCATTGCTTAAGATTTATTTCAGTATGAATCTGCACTGCCAATGTACCTACTCAACATAAATTTACGCACAATAAATAAAGCACAACGCAATATTACAATAATAAGAAAGATAAAAACCTGGGAAAAGAAAAAGAAAAATGTGGGAAAAATAAGGATTTAGCTCCAAATCTCAACTTAAAAAGCCCACCGCGACCGACAACGGAAGCCATTAGCGTCAGCGAGGATAGCTGAATGGATTGCCTAAGGAAGATTGATTGGGGAATGAAGGTTAGGTGGAGAGAAACCCGACGTCGGCATCATCCTCCACGAGTGGCGCCAAGGGATTCACAGTTTAACACCCCACTTAAGTTTTTTTTAAGTTGTCACCATAAACTTAGCAGTGTTACCGAATTGTTGAAGGAATTAGGGAGGGAATCTCTAACTGATCGAAGGGAGAAATACAGGTTAAATCTTTTGCGCAAGTTCGAAGCAGACTTTTTTGCTGGACGTTCAACATATATTGCGAGAGAAAACGTATTACGGTAGAAGTGATCACAGGAATAAGATAAAGGAAATTGACTGCAGAACCGATAGATTTAAAATGTAATTTTTTCCAACGCACAATAAGGGACCATAATAGTTGCGATAGATCAATCATAGGAAACTCCCACCCTCAATAGGTATAGTAGAATTTTCACTTGTGTTTAATAACATAGCATTACTATAACACTTCTCACCGCTTGATATGCCCGGCATTATTTTATTTTGTTCCCTGCGTGAATTAGTATATCGTAGCATTCATAAATTAATAATATTATTAATATTAACAACTAGATGTGTCTTTAGCATTGTGCTATATGTTTGCATGTTCATTCACGTAGCACTCTCCCAGTTTCTAGGTTGACTGCGCACTGCTCTCCTGACTGCTTTGAGGTCTCGCCTTGCCTCGCGGCCGGGGGAACGTACGAGGTCCCGATTTGCGTTGGGACGAGTGCTGCATAGTTGGTGTGGAATCACCCCGTGCCACACACCATAGTGGTGGCTTGCACGGTACTTCGTGGATGTAGATGTTAAGAGACGGAGTCATACTTTTGAAGCGCCCAAGTAGGGACCGAGGTTCATCCGAGAAATCTCCACCGCAGCTGGGAGTCGAACTCGGGTCCTCTGGATTAGAAGCCCGGGCCACCTGACCACCAACGCAATCCCCGCCAGTCACATTCTCCGAACGAAACGAGCCTCGCGATGAAAGGAGAAAAAATGGGAGGTTTTGAAGGAGAGAGGGTGGAAAACAAGGGCCCCGAAAACCTTCGGGAAGACAATGGCGGGCAGGAAAGAACACGGGCGGGAGGGAAAAAAGAAACAATTTCTAGGGAAAGGACTTTGAGAGGAGGGAGAGCGAGGCGAAGGTTGGAGGGGGTTGGAGAGGGTGGAGGTGGGAGAGGGTGCGGAAGGAGGAGTGGGGCGCTGGAGGAGGTGAATCACGAGGCGTACGAAGTATAGGAGGGAGGTGAGAAGAGGAGGGAGGTGAGAGGAGAGAAAGGGGTGGAAAGGAAGCGGGAGGGGCGCTGGGGGAGGGGGGGGGTAGGCTCGGGAAGGGTGGTAATGCCCGAAAGCAGGAGGCAAGGACACAGCGGTACCAACAACACCAAAGCATATGCCCTGCCTCACAGACGAAGGTTTTACTCGGCGGAAATGCTTCGTGGTAAATGAGCATCAAAGCACTTTCCACGCCGAGAAACAGCGAAGAAAAGGATCCGACCAAGATATCAACAGATAACTCATTTTCAAGGAACCTTCAACACCGAAACACTTGCGCACTCGACACGCAAGTACTTTCTCTTCCTTGCCGCACAATATAGACATCTATAATAGATTACATCCTACTGCAGTTTCTCAAAGGCATCTTGGAGTGAAACTCAATATTAATACCCACCACAAAAAAAAGAGTAGAAACGTCTGCCGTGAGCAAAGAGGGTGAAATTCGTCACGCAAAATTCGGCCCCGGTGGTGACGGGGTAACATCGTCGCCTGCCAATCCGAGGGTCGCGGGTTCGAGTCCCGCCTGAGTGGATTTTTCACCATCCAGGACATGGGTGTTTGTGTTCGTCTATTGTTAATGCTACATCACCCGATGTAAGAGGCCATTGCGAGCTGTTTTCGGGGAAGTTGAAATAAATAAATTTCACTTCACCGAAGCCAGATCACCCGATTGCCATTATTACCGGCCTTCGGAAGATCCGGGTTCCCATCCTGGTCAAGTCAATCGATTTTTTTATGGCGAACTTCACCCTCTTTGGTGAATATATTTGCTGCCGCGCGCGTGACTGCGTACCACATCATTTGTGCAATCGCAATAGTTGAAAAAAAGCAAGCTAAACTTAGAAAAACGTAGAGCTCGTTGTGAATTTAAGGTTTATGTATCCCAATACAAGGTCTTCACCCTTCAGTAAAATGTATCGTAGTCTCGATCGGGTGAGATTCACACCCTCCACTCACCTATGTAGCAGCTTATATTGTATTACATATTAAGACCTATCATCCTGTCATGGCCACCATATCATCGCAACCAATTTTTCCAGACTAGCATACGTGGGTGAAATACTAACTTCGCATTAGCAAGTTCTCTGCCACACGCCCTTGAGGTGGCTTGCACGGCATTATGTAGACAGTCGTAGACTACACATCCCCCCTTCAAAATCGGATGGACCACGTGATAACAATCCCAAGGGTTCAACGCGAGTTCACATTCCAGCGGCTCCTCCGACCGAATGAATGGAAGGGCAAGGGAACCAATGGCGGGAAGGGGAAGGACCAAGAGGGGTGCAAGAAGAGGCGAAGAGACCCGGCCTAGCGGGAGAGGGGTGTGGGTAAGGGGGTCGGGGGGCTGCAGCCAGCCAAGGAAGAGGCAACGCTGCACAATTCGGGGGAGCAATGAGGGTGGAGAGGACGGGCCTCGTGAGGCGAAGCTCGAGAGGCAGCCAGGGTCCCGTGAGAGTATCCATCCCCGCGGTGACCCCTTAAGGTAGAACCTCTACTACAAGCACCTTCGATAACATGCCCTGATATTTTCATATATTGCAGAGAAATTATGTCTTAGTCGATCTGTGAAAAAGTAATTGGAGGTAATCGGCCATTTAGCGCTGATAACAGGATTTGAAAATTGTCAAAGATTCAAAATGTCATTTTTCCCACGTACAATAAGGGATCATAATAGTTGGGATAGATCAATCATATGAAACTCCCACCCTCAATAGGTAGAGTAGAATTTTCACTTGTGCTTAATAACACCACATCATTACTAACTCTTCACATCGGTCGATTTGTCCGGTATTATTTTATTTTGTTCTTTGCATGAAGTAGCATCTCGTAGTATTCATAAATTAACAGTATCAGTAATATTAACCACTAGAAGTGTCTATAGCATTGCTCTGAATGTTTGTATGTTCATTTACGTATCACTCTCCCAGTTTCCGGTTGGACTGCGCACTGTTCTCCTGATTGCTTTTGGCCTGCGCCTAGCGCCAGGGGGAGCGTGCGAGGTTCTGATTTGTTCTGGGACGAGTGCTGCATGCCTGGTGTGGAATCACCCCGTGCCACACACCCTAGTGGTGGCTTGCACGGTACATCGTAAATATAGATGTAGATGAATTCTGGCTTGAATACTGATTTGGTTATCAAATAAATCCGCCGTAAGCTTGTTCAGCGTGTACTAAAGGGTACAAGGATGACTAAGTTATGTCAAGGAGTGATAACAAACCAAACCAAACTAAACTAAGACTAAACCAAAAAGAGCAGTGATCGGGATGCCTCACCAAAGAGGCTGATGAATGGGTTTTTCTACGGCTTAATAAATATATTACCAAATCGCATAGACTCTCTCCACGCTCTCGACGCATGAACGACTGGAAATGTTGATATGGTGCAGAGTGGTGCGTCAGTCGAACTTTTTATTCCTTCGCTGCTCTTCGATCTCCACCTGTTGGTGCTTATCGATGGGGATTCTGTTGGTGCGTCCATCCTTCAGGGGTCTTTGCCCCACTTCTCAAGGACCACAACCTTAGTGTGCGGTTCTTTTTCTAGGGCCATCTTAGTCCTCTCCTGTTGCAACTCGTGGGCGGCAGAACCGGTCGGAAGGCAGAGCCCTCGCTTCCTCAATGCTGAGGGCCCCATCCAGGGCGGACGACGCGGCCACTTCATAGACTTTCTTCGCCTGGGCTCGGAAGACGTCTTCCAGTGGTGAGGTGTTGACGAGGTGGTGAAGTTCGTCGTTGGATGTGGTTCATCCCAGGCGGACAACCAGTCTCATGCTTACGACGATACGGGTTTTAAGTAAATGGGCACGTTACTCATGGAGCACTGAAGGTATTGCGGAGTTGATGGGTGGATTCGCGCCCACGTCGAAACGGTCGAACATATTTGCTCGGAGCCATTCGCTGCGCGTCAATTGCGACGTCCGCTGCAGCGTGTGGAGGTGCGGTCGGCTCTAATTAAGCGAGATCCGATGGGGGCCGGAAAGGGGGAAGAGAAGGGTGGGAGAAAGGAGGAGGGGGTGGAAGGGAGGGGGCAGGGAGACGAAACAACTCACGTTCGCGAATTCTGAACGGCCTCATCTAATAAAATGCCCACCATGAAATGCTCTGCACCCCCAACACACTGAGTGAATCACATCAGTTTTAGTTGAGTATAAAACGAAGCGTCTCATACATGTCTCCTCACCAATGGGTCTTAAATCTTTAGCGCTGATCCTTTTAAATCTGCAAACGTATGCAGAGAAAATTCCAATCCACCTACACGGGTAGAACTCTCATGAACATGCACATACATGTGCATGATTCGTCTAATTCTTTCAAATCTGCAAACGAATGCAGAGAAAATTTCAATCCACCTACACGGGTAGATCTCTCATGAACATGCACATACATGTGCATGATTCGCCTACGGCAAAGATATATTTGTCGCCGACTGATTAAAACGAAACTCGGCGAATATTTTAACAAACGTAGACCACGTTACATAAACACTCCTACTGCAACCGCGCTTAGTGATGCTGACAAAAGATGAAAACTGAGATATCACCGAGAAAATCTTTAGAGGAGAAGGTGGAGAGGTAGTCGACAGGACAAAAACAATTGTGGAGCACGAATGATCCACTGACGACCCTGACGGAAGAGAATGAAACGATGAGGCAGGTCAAGGATTGATTACGGGAAGAAAGAGATGAAAGAGGTCAGCGTGGAGGAATGACGAGATTGAGTGGGAAGAAGAGTGAGGAGGGCTGCCTCAGAGCCAATCTCATGAATGAATGATGGCGAGCAGGACGGTGTCACATGCGGTCATCGCCATAACTGACGCCATCTCGTACATAAACTCTGATTCTCAGCATGCCCCGCCGCTTAAGCGGCCGCCTTTCAATATTAATCACGACACGCATTGTAACGGCAAACAATAGATGCATCAGTTTTCCAAAGCAATAAATTTTGAAAGAATATAGTCTCTGCGGAATATTTCTCCCACTGTGGAAGTTAAATAAAATCAGACAATAAACAATTGAAAGAATATTTCGCTGCAAGAAACATCGTTCGCGTGAACTTCTACGAGATGACCTGTAAGGGGCGGAATCGAAGTTTTGGAAACTTATGTATGTACGATACGTGGGTCACCGTATGCGTTAAAACTAGGGAACACATAAATGAATTAGTATCCTATCGTCGGCATCATATATGCACGCAGTTTGAAATTCAATAATTCGGCTTTTGGCTCCAATCAGGCAACGTAGAGCACGGGTGCATCCGCCTGAATAACATCTCACAGAGGATATATTTCCGCTTTCAGGTTCCTAGTAAAATATTAAATGGGTCTAGAAAATGTAAAAAAGCCGCAATGCTTTTGCACATTAAACGGGACTAATCTTGGAATATAATACAAAAAGCAAATTACATTTTAAGGCGAGATTACCTCATCAAAATTATAGTTACTCGCAAATATCATCTCGTCTCAAATATTACTCCACTGCCTTCTCACCCTTTACAACTTATCGCCTCTTCCCAGCGGACCTTGCAATCCCTCTCCAATATGTGACATGATACATGTGCTCCTGCATTGAGGGATTTTGGTACGTGCTCATTCACGAGAAGAACAGGAATCATACTTGTACTCATTTATCCTTTCTTTCACATCACTAGAACTTCTTGCATAAAGCGATGCCAGATGGTAAGGCTTTAGCATTCAGTATCTCTGCTCCAAATCAAACGAGTGGATTCATTCCGGTAGTCCCATGATCCTAAAAAGCATCCGGTTCATTACTTCGGAAGAACTGATTTTATTATTATGCCCCATTCTTTGACTATGGATACGTCGACGAGATAACTTTCGACTACGAATACATATATCGTAATCACAAAAGAATCGGAAAAAGGCGAAATGTTCGTAATAAAAATACATGAGCTCTTACTTGTGAGATTAGAGTTCCAACGAGCTCACGTGGAACCGGTCGAGGAAAGAATTCAGAATCTGTACCTGAAAATGCCCACCCATCATTACAAACTTTTACTGTCGGCTCGCTGGCGCTACTAAAAATTCTTAAGCCTAAAAGGAGTTCCAATATAAACCAATAATTTCTTTCTTAAATGGCAGATGTCCGAAAAAAGAGTAACCGCTCTCTCCCGGCATAAATACAATCCCACGTACACAAACCGACTCAAATTAAGCTTCAGCTCTATAGCTATTCTTATTCAAATCCCATATTTTACGCCGGATAAGTATGGAGAGAAAAAACTGATGAAACTTATTGCTTAACATAAAATTTTTTATTTATGCACTGTGCACATCATATTTAATTATAGAAAGGAACCGCAAATTATACCTTAAATTATAGAGTTGGTTGTGCCTTTTAGTAAGTGAGAACTGACTAGAGTGATGGCAATACCGCAGTTCCCCTGTTTTCTATTTGTGAAACCATTGTTTTTATATGAAATAAACATGTCTAAGGATTCATTAAAAACACTAGCAACGATAAAATGTCACACAAGAACTGATACTAATACGCCGATTAAAAAACGAAGAAAGAAAAAGATTCAGAAACTGAAGCACGAAAAAAAACATTGGGAAGGGTCTCTGCGGAAGAAACTGTTGTTCACTTACGCGGTTTCCGCGAAATAATATTTTTAAATCGTTTCCGTCAGTCGCAACCACAGTATTACGCATAACTCAAACCGGCACTTCCCCTTTCTTTCTTTAATACCTATCCACAAGTGGTGTGAATCCTAAAACCCAAAAATATCTAGAATTACGACGGACATAATGAAAAAGAAAAAAATGACGTGTTGTAAGGTAAAAATCATGGTTCAATGCGCTACAGTTACAAGAAGCACAGCAAATGAAATGATAGCATGTTCTTTTCGTAATTCAAAAGCTTTCCTAGGATCCAAATCACGAACCACACAGCAACGCCTCACGTGCCTCAAAGGGTACGAGTAACCATGGGTTCCACATTCATTCCACAAGAGGTTTGTAAATTTTTTTCATTCGAGACACATTCACCCGCAGAAAAACCTGACGCAACCAGAATTACACATATATGAATTTCAGGCAACAAGGAGAGAAGCACAACCTGGCAGGCACATTGTGAGACACGATTATCACTTCCTTTTAAGTCTTCCATGGAAGGGAAAGAAGCAGAGAGGCAGGTGAAGAAATGATAAAGAGAAGGGAGACATGCTCAAGGAATAGTAGCACTACATAGGACTAAGAGAATGACTTATCACACATGTATTGACACATTTCGCGTATAAATTGTGGGTTTCCACGAGCAGTTGACGAAAACTCGCCCTGGAATGAAACATAAATGCATTTTTGCACGAATAATTCACGTATATTTAATTGTAGCCACGTTCCAAACTCGATCGTAATAAATAAACAGCACTTCGAATCAACTACATTTCCCAGGGTTCCCATAATGTCCAAGCCGAGTCCAAAGTAGAGAACACGCAAAATTATTTCCTCCAGTGCTTCACGATTGGAGACAGGCCCTTGTCAACGGCGAATGATTCAATGAAGTAGGTACTCCCAGTCGACTCTGGCCACGACCGACGCCGGATGAAGAAAAAAGATAAACCAGTTCTGGAGGAAATTCCCAGAATGTTGGTCACGAAGTCTGAATAAAAAGAAACCAGTCGCAGTGCCCTTCCGCGGGCCAAAGGGGTAAATGCACTCTAGTCGGCGGTGGGGAGCGCCGAGATCGGCCGCCCGGCTGACCTGCCGGCGCCTCGCCCGGCGACCCCGCTTGTATTCCGCGACCGAGGGAATTATTCACGACGTGCGGCGACTGCATCAGCCCGTCACACAAGGGCCATTCATTAGTGGTCCATTGATTGAATGCGGACAACCGCACTCGTCCGGCAACTCTGCATTCCCTCGCAAAGTGATTCTCTGTGACGAGCGCCATCGACGGCACTAATCACTGAGGCGTACGGCGAGCATTTGATATGGCTTGACAAAAAAAATCAACGTATTTGTTTGCATGGACCTCATTAAGTGATGAGCTCGTTTAAAGTGGATGCATCCCCGCCACACCTGCCGCAAAGCTGCCGCCAAATACTGACTGGACATTCGGACGGGACGAATCGCTGCAACTGCAGCAAAAGGGATCGTTAGTTAGTACAGCAAATCCCTCTAGCGACAGCTCAATATATGATTCCCTAGCAAAGCAAAGATGAAAAGCGGTGATCTGGCGTGGAAATTCAGGCATACTACAAAATACTGGACCATTAATTCACGATTACAGAGAAGTCAGAATGGATGCATTCATAATTCAGTTCTACACACGTCAATAAACCACAACCCTAGAATCCGAAGGTGATCTGGGGAGCTCGCGCGGAGTTCGTTAGGATAATACGTGGCCAGTTCCGCACAAAGTGCTTGTTCCACTATGATTTCCACCTACAAAACCTCTACCATAAAAGAATTAATTTTGAGAACGAAAAAGCAGAATTGCTAGTCCGTAACTCAGTTACATTCTACTCCTGAAACATTTAATTACATGCCATAGTCACAAGACTTTATAACGCTGCATAATAAAGTATATAACGCTGTGCGAACTAGATTTTTGAAGCACATACACCACAGTGAAACCTCTTAGAGCAACGTGAGGGGTGGCGCACTCACATTTGCAACAATTTGCGCCAAAAACGGATGAAAAATTACAAACTTTCAACGAATATACGCAAAATTGCAACACTAGACTCGTTCACGACATTATTCCCATTGATTTTAAAAGCATAAAACTAGTGCGGGTGAAACTCAACTCATTATTCCCGGCAGCATGCGACATTTTCGCGACGAAATGAACTCCCGCGTTCTCGCTCTCTGATTCCTTCTTTTCGTTTAGATCAAACACCGGCAGCATCCACACACGGCTGCAGAATGAAATACACCCTACCCCGCATATTACGAGAGATAATCGGAACGGCATCCTTTTTCCACGGAGAGCACGGTACGCGTCTGCATTCCACCGCTTTTGCCTCCATTCCGAGGGGAGACGAAAGAGCCATCAGATTGGAATCTGCGCACACAAAGTCCGCGTCGCACGAAACAATAAAAAGAGAAGAGATGCTCGCGTAATATTATTCGCGGGCAAACGAGAAGGGGTTGAGAGCGTGGGAATGGAAATCGCCGCGCATCCCGAGAGCTTCTTCCCCCGGGGGCAGCGTGGATCTTGATCCAGTTTCCCCCGTGAACAGGGGGGGGGGCGGACAAGGGGGAGGCAAAGAGTGCACAGCACTAGGCTCGCTACGTCCACCGTCATCGCTGTTTTATGTCCTCCGAGCCTACGCGCCGAGAATGAAAACCAAGAGAGGCAAATTTTCCTATTTTTTCAAATAAATCTAAAATTGCGCAGTGTAAAAGTGTACCTCCTCACCTCCTTCTGCATGTTCCTCCTCGTCCCTTACGCAGTAACTGCCTCCTGCTTCACATTCTCCGATTCCGTCTTCCCATCTCCCAACGCTCTCTTTTCCACCGAATCCCCTCCTTGTTTAACTCCTTGGGCTCGAAATATCCTTCCTTGGACCTCGTCTCCTCTGCCACCGCTTTCAAACCCTCCCTGAAACGCCACTTGAATAATTCACCCCTCTCCAATCCCTAAGTCCCTTTCTTACGTTTGTATCATTACTGTGTTATTTTATAAATACTATTGAAAGAAACTTTTATTTATTTGTTGATTAAGTCAGTCATTGTGCCGTTTCTGCCGTTTTTGGTGGTGAATGAAAAAAATAAAAAATAAACAAAGTACCCACCACCTACTTTGCTGCAATGTAGAAAATGAATTGCAGGACGGGCGGGATTTAAACGTCTATTTTTCCGCGTGCGATTAGAGACCATCATAGCAGTGATCCAAGCCGCCAATAATGTAAATGGAAACGAAAAGCACCGTAGATTATTATACTCTTATTTCATTTTTGTTCATTTCTGCATGGGATGTTAATTTTAATATAAGTTATATGTGTCTGAAAATTTCGTGGACTATGAGTGTAGTGACTATCCCGCATGAGTAGAATGGTGGTTAGAAGCTGTATTGCATGTTAAGTCCCTTCTACGCACATTAATTAATTAAAAATGAAAGTATATACAATTAAATACCTGATAGCAGCACGCCAGTGTGCTAGACGGTGAGAGCAAACTCGGCGTGGAATCACCCCCTGCCACGAGCCCTTGAGGTGGCTCCCAGGGTATCACGTAGACGCAGTGAAACGTATGTATGACAGGGGACAGGGAAACAGTAAGTGAAGGCTAAATAAATGAAGGAAGGAAGGCTAAAGTGGTGTTTGAGAAGTGTTTGCCATTAAAGTAGGATGGATAGTTTTCTGCGCGTGATGTCCATGGTTGACAACAGTTTCTCCAGCCATCCTGCTGGCGTCTTCAGGTCTGAAGTAGCGATGTCCAAGTTCAAAAATTTTTTTATTCCAACATTTGCCAACAATTTACAGGAAATAGAAGAGGATAACAAAACAAAATAACAAAGACAGAGATTTTTTTGTACGTCTTATATACCCCGATCTTTTTGGCGGGAATTTTGTTTATTGGCTCGCTGCTGGTTTTCCTTTTTTTGTTATGAGTCGATTAACGTAACATATACATGAGAGAACAGAGAGTGGTACAAAAGGAAGGGGTACACCAAGAAATTTATGGGTGAATTTGGCGGAAGACACTCTTAAAAGGAGGAAATTTAGAAGATCCTTAGAACAAGAGATGAATGATGATGTAGCATAATGAAATGTATTCATGAGAGAGAAACAGAAGAGGAAAGCAAGATGAGTGATTAAATAAAGAACCGTGCTATCCTCCACAGTATAAAATTTACTTTCGGCCCGGGTTTCAATTCTGAGGCATATCTTCAGGTCATCTTCAGATTAAAAATGCTAGAATAGGGCAGCATGAAAGAAAATATTAAAACAAAGCCGGTTTCCTTGGCAAAAACCAGACAATTCTGCTCCTTTGACTGTGCCCACCCCGAAATTGGTATGTCTGTGTGCGTGATGGGTAATTATGCAAGAAAATTTTGCAAAACCTCTTACACAGCGCACAAAAAAGCATCAAATGGAAAGGATCTTACTGGGTGTGTAACAGCACAGCAATGGGGCATCCTTTACGAGTGAGATTCCTTGTCACGAAAAAATACAACAATCCAAGGGAGCACTGAAAACAAGCATGCCTCAACGCTAAATGGCAAAATGTAGAGCGGTACGAAAACAATGATGACAAATTACGTTACCGCAGTAACCGCATTAAAAATGGAAACCCATGAAGACTTAACTTTTCCCAACGCAGCCCCAAGACCTCAAAGTCTTGCAAGACCAATTGCAAGTCTTATTCGTTTCTCCTCTGGAATCCAAGCGAATCAATTTCAAAATTGATTCGACCCCAGGTTAATAATCATAAGGATATATTAGCACGCTAATACAGGATCATACAAAAACGAAGAGAATTTAACCTTGAAATGCTTCTAGCATTCATAGATTACGAAAAAGCATTCGATCGTGTCAACAGAGAAATGTTGTGGTCAATTATGGAGAAAAGAGGATTTCCTAAACATTTGATAAAAGTTACTCAGAGCCTATACAGAAGTACCAGAATTGTGATTGATACTGTAAAGCTGCTGACACAGGAAAATTTCATTAACCAAGGCGTTAGGCGGGGCTATAGTGTACACCGACATTGTATAATCTATACATAGATGACCTTCTAAGGAGATGGAAGGAAGGCAATGTAGAATCAGACATGGAATTAGAACCTTCTGAGTATTAAAATACGATGTTATTCGCCAATGATCAAGTTATCATAGAAGACAGAAAAGATTAATTGCAAATGGCAGTTCACAAATTACAACAACTGAGTAACATGTAGAACCTTAAAATATCAAAAGCTTAAACTAAAACTATGGCATTCTTAGGGAGCAACCCGATAAGAGAAAAAAATTGTCATAGAAAACCAAGTACTAGAACAGGTATCCCATTTTCAATATTTAGGATGTGATATAACGTACGACGAGGACAAATATATGACAAATAAAATTAATGCATTCCAGAGGATAAGAAGAACTTTAAAAGGTAAAACAAGAAAACAAACCCAGATAAAATTTTATGAAGAGATAGCAGTTCCTACTGTGTTGTATGGGTCAGTATGTTGGGAAACAAAACAAAAGGAACTAAAACAAATCGAATCATCAGAAATGAAATTTCTTCGAGCAGTTAAAGGGTCTACAAGGACATATAAAGTAAGGAATACATCTATAAGAGAGGAACTAGTTGTGCAGCCGATATCAGATTAATTTGTAGAGTACAAAAACAGGTGGAAACAGCATGTACTACGAATGCCTAAGGAAAGATATCCTAAGCAGGCTTAGAAGTATAAGACACAAGGTAAAAGAATCGTCGGAAGACCAAGGATGAGATGGTAAAGTGAAGCCGGAACAGGCTTTAAGCCTAAAACTGGAAGGAAGAAGAAGAATACGGGATTCACAATAAACGAATAACATGTATTCACAAAATTAAATGTCCGACAACTCAGTCATCGGAAGATTATGATAAAACTAAGGATGAATGTATTCCAAATGTCGATTCTCGATTCCACCGATTGATAGGCATAGAATCGGTGGCGATAATCGATCGCCTAAAAGTCGATTCCGATTCCATCCATTCCAGATAGATAAATATTTATTAATTTGCTATTAATTATATTTTCTAATTGTCATTAAATACACTTTTTGAGCGACTTAATTGTTTTTCCAATTTTATTCCAGCCAGTACTAGAATTTAAATAATAGACGTACGCTACTGGTATATCAATATCCCACGTGTTATTAGGAATAAGAATCGATGGAATCGGAATCGGAAAAAAGTGGAATCGACTCATCCCTATATAAAACAGATAAGCATTTCTTCGAATCATAAATTAAATCCCACTGAACTGGCTGCGAGACGTGAAATAGTTGAACGAGAGAAACGCTGCCACTGTGGCGTCTATTCGTGGAGAACAATTTTTGGCTTTTAATCGTTATCACTTCCTTGGGACACGAGACGAATAATGGATGTGAGTGTTCAAGCGTGACATCCATGTCACGCGCTCGCAGTTGCTGGCGAAAGACGTTGGAGGCACACCATATCATTTCGCGGGGGTCATGGGCGCCAATCGGATTTTTTAACATACAGCCGATACTACAAAAAAGCATTCTCTTCGCAATTGGATCTTCGGGGCGAATGCCTTTACTGAGACCATCGTGAGTCAGAATCGTGGAATGCTGTAGCTTTCAGGAAGTGAAGATGTTGGTTCAGGGCACCGCCCAACTTCTAATGAACCCCACATACGCGGACAGCTTTTTCATTTTAAACTTACCAGCTAACAACTGACACAATTACCTTCAATCTACCTTTAAGTTTTTTTAACCAAACTACACAATTCTTTGATTATTGCACCAACTAATTTGCAAAATATTGTAATGCTTCAATCGATGCATTGATTGATTGATTTTACTCGTACATCATACATTCCATGAATGTGTGATGTACGAGTTAAATGTAAGAAATGACTGCATAGTCCGAATTTCGCTTGAAAATTAAGTAGACATTAATGCACGAAGAAGTACATGTAACCATTCGTGAAACATGCAATCTCCAACAACAAGCTCGAAGTGTTAGGACGATGGAATCAAATTTCGCCAAAGCGTTCAAACTAAAAAATATAATTAATTCACAGGGAAATCTTCCATCAACTCCTCCACAAATTAGCAACAAGGGACTAAAATACTACAAAAGGGTCTACTAAGACGGCAGCAGATGTAAGGAAAATTATGACAAATAAAGATATTCGCGGTCAAAAAATAATAATCCGCGAGTTTATCGTGTAATCTTTCATGCAATGAAAACAATGACACATTTATTTAACACATTAGCAAACTTTGAAACTCAAGTGGTGAGCAAAAAAAATTATATTTCATCACCTGAGAAACGTTAATTTAAAATAAAATTAATGAGAAAGAACAAAAATAATGTGACGAATTAACAAAAATAATATGAACAATAACATGATGGATTAACATAAATACTTCAATGCAAAAATTTCGCATACTTCCCGCTTAACATATTGAGATTGTCCACTCATAAATAGACTTACGCATCTACTAAGCCAAAACTCCAAATTAAAAAAAATTAACATTACAAGCGTCTCCAGGAATTAGCCTAGAGTTTGTCCAAGATAATAGCGCAGTTTACCGATAGAAACGTAGCCAATCATGTAAACACGTCCAATTCCGTTTGGGGAAGGTAATCACGAGAACTATAGAATCCATGATGGTAGCCATTGTTTAAGTCATACGATCGAGAAAAATTTGTTTACTTTTCCTTTCCTACTAAGCCGAAATCAGTAAATTTCAACTCCGCAAATATCTTGGATGAACTCTAGTAAATTAATTCAGGAGATAATTTACGCTAATGTCACCTGGATAAAACCGAATATGCGAGAGATATCATCCAGTGAGACATCAAACAATGACATGTATAATCCACCGAGAACCAACGGAATCTTTCCACTAGCTATAATTGCATAACAAATGTGCACAGCGTAGCTCAGTTTCCTAATACAGATTGACGATGAAACAGTCTAAAAAAAACTTGGGGAGATATCGCCTATTGTACGATTGATTAGAAACAAAACTAAAAAAAAACATCAAACTATCTCACAACATATCTTCTGCATCAATTGTGTTGACGTAAAGCATTAGCAGGCGTATTAAGGTGGCTGGAGCGATTTTTGTTAGTGTACAGATTTTCGTGAAACTTTGCATACGTGTCCTTTTTAGTAATATCAACCGATAAAAGTGAAAAAAACTACATGCTACCGATTTGGTTTCCTGGCAATTCAATGATATTTTAACTAGTACTCTTATGGTACACGGCATATATTTTGAAATAATTCGATTACTTATGTACAGATTTTCTCCTAAATGCGAAATGATACGTTTCATATTATTATAATGGCTGCTAACAAATATCAAGGTATCATGCCGAGTAAGAAAATCGTATTTAGTTGTGATTTTCTCGTAAAGTTCGAAGTTCGCGCCAAAAATCCAAGTCAAAACAATGATTTAATTAAGGCGAAAATTTGAAATACAAATCTTGCATCAAATACATTACTGCATGATTGGCGATTTCCAACGTATAAACTGGTGTACTTGAGTGAAATGTGGTCTAAGAATATTTTTTTCGACTTGCTTGAAAAGTTATTAGAATGTGCCTTCAACGACTCACGATTACCGCTCCAGCCACCTTAATCAAATTGATTCGCCAACAAGATAAGTGGGCTACGAAATGTGTATATAGAACCTTAAAATAGACACCTTGCATCGCCATTAACGCAGAATTTCGTCGGACGCATTCAAATACTACCCGCCAATTTCTCCACGGCATTTCCGATATAATTTACTTGATTGGGTATGATAACACATTACTGGAAGCGGCGTCGTCAGTTTACGCTGCACTTGACACCACACACTTAAACGATAAAGACTTGGTTCCCAAGGTAACGAGATAACTCTCGAAAATACTATGAAATAACGTTTGGGAAGCCGCAGAGAGATAACTACCACGTATAGGCTAAGGTAAAGGCGAAACAAATTCATTTTGTATAAAGTATTGCGGACTGTAATAACAACAGCACTAAAAACTGGACGAAATATTAATTATGTGGAGATGCTACTCTACAGAACATAACCAAAAACAAATTCATAAATAATATAATAATATACAAAATGAATAATTAGCAAAAAAACGACTGCGTTTAATACTGGCTGGTTGCAGCAGCGTAACAAAATTACACAGGATCGATAAAGGCAGAAATGACACATTATGAGAAACATTTTTTTCAGGCATTCCCATAAAATAAAAGTATTACGATACCATCAATTAGACTCCTAGTCATAATAATTAAACATTGCAATAGGCTTTTCAATTATTGCAAATTATGAGACCAGTTAAAATTTTTGGTCATCCATAAGTGGACTCAAGACAAGATGTTGTACATAGCACGTCCTTATACGAGGGAGACATCTGCAAGACGAAGAAACCAAAGAGTTGAGAGTAGCGGAACAACGAAGAGAGATAACAGGGGCGTGCAGGGGGGCCGCGGCGACGCAGGGCCATGGAAGACAGGGAAAGGGACAGGAATAAACCACGTGATAGCACACGATTAAACCACAGGTTGAAAATCCTGATACTACTGCAAAACGTCAACGAAAATCCTAAGTCGAAGAAAAATATCTCACTGCTAGTTTTTTTACGAGTCCCGCTTTATGTTTGACTTAATTTACCATTAAGCACAACAGCGTTCCATTAGAACTTCCAAGCAACGTACTGACATAGTAATAACACCCAAAATAAGCTAAAAATCGAAAGTTTGAGGCGGCCTTATTCGGGATTCATTTAAGGGAAACGATTGGAAAAGGACCCGTCGCTGATGAATTATTTCAGAACAGCACACTTTTGCTAGCGTATAAGTTAATTTTTTTGAACTACTCGAAAAAAAATAATATCCACAGGGGTCGTTGGCGTCACGGAGCCGTCGGTTCCGACCCGCGGGTGAAGTGAAAAACCAGAAACTACAAGGGCAGAGAGACGTTGACGAAAGCCATCGCGAGACGCCGCAGTGAATTGATCAGCGATGCAGCAAAGCATAAAATTTGGTCCGATCGGACGGGACATGCCCGATTAAGCCGATTGCAAAGGTATCAACCGTGCCATTTCACTTGCCACATCATCGAGGGCAAGCCGGGAACACGATGGCGAAATTAAGGGAAGGGCATCGGACGGATTTAGAGATTCGATTTTTGCCGACAAGTTTCGCGGCCGCGACACTGCGGACAGAATAAACCACATATTAAAACGCACGTCTCATACGAGCTGACTCTTTTTCTTGTTTTCCACGGCCGGAGCCATAAAATCCAATAAAACCGATTTGAGGCGACTGGTGGTGAATTGCGTTATGCAGATTCGGATGCCATAAATCTCTATACGAGGCTGAACCGCCGGCAGAACGGGATATTGCCCCGTATTCCGGCTGCTAGAGCAGAGCAATACTGCCATGCCGAGCAGCCAGGCAAATCAATGCACACCGCCATCAAAGCCATTCAGTTCCTTTCAAAATATCTCTTGATTGAATAGTAAAATTGTGCTGGCATTAGAGGTTGTTTGGTCATAGTTGGATCAGCAAGGACTCCATAAAAATGCATTAACTTTTTTCTAAATATAGGTATAAAAGGGATAACAATTAACGTTCTATGGCATCGTAAAAAATGCCATATTCACAGTTTTTGATGTGAGCTTCATGCACAACGTGGCCACACACTGTGGTGCAGAAAGCTTCGCTCGATGAAGCCTCAAGCATGTTCACCTCACCAAATATCCAAGACGTAGTACAGTAGGTAGATACGATCTATCTCTTTAATATAGCGCAAACGATTAGACAATAGGCACTTTGCAGGACGCTCGGGGAGCTACGAATGAATCGAGACAAAGCGACCGCGACCGTTAAAATCAACACTCGTTCATAGACCGATGAGTGAAACGCACGTATTTCCAATATCCACAAAAACTCCTATTTAACTATGAATGGCTTTCACCAGAGAAGTTGGCTATTCAGCTCAATAGAGTAGGAATAAATAAAAACGGAAGACATAAAAGTTTCCCAATGAACCCTTCCCAGAGTGAATGGAATTGTTAAGTGATTTCATGTGGTTACCTCATCTGACGCGTATTCCGTTTCCCGTAAGGTTTAAAATGTATTTGCCCTTAAACGAGGAGGTACGAGAATAATAATCACATACTGAGCACGATAAATTTAACAAAGGAGAAGTTCATACACTCGTATCCCAAATGATTATTTTCATAAACTCCTTAAATATAATGTCACGTTAATTAAAAATTGAAAAAAAATCCTGTCGTTTAGGAAGTCAACAACATTAAACACGAATATAAAGTGGAAATTCGTCATTGGATAACATAAAATTGCGAGTACCGAAGCAATTCACCGAAGGGAATTGCTGAGAAAATAAATGTCTCCATCAGTGTCAGAAACATAGAATTGAAACGATAAAAACGAGAGATACATTATTCGCGCTTAAATTAGATACATATTAACTCACGGTACGTCTAATTACAATAGGTTTTACATTAATGACAACCTCATGCGGAAAATGGAAAATTCACGCCAAAAAATGGAGTGAACGCAACACGAAACACCGCTTAGATTAACACTTAACATAACGGCAAGACATAATACGCAAGGCTCCGCAACATTCGAATCTGAACGAAACACTAGATAATCTCCGCGAATCAACATCGCAGCAAAAGTAAACGTTACAAGTGTTTACAGGCCAGCTGGTCGATTTAATTGTGCACGCACATCCTCTACATCTATCTACATCTACATAATACACTGCAAGCCACCCCAGGAGAGTGTGTGTGAGTAGACACTAATATGTATTACACTATACCCTAAAGTTAGTGTAACTACGACTATTGATGCATTAGCATAAATCGCTAACGCTTGTCACGAGGCGAAGCCTCACAAGCATGCACTACACGATAGATATATTGCCTATGTTACAGGGAGCGTTAGTATTTTGTAATTTTCAACTACATTAATCAATAAACCTAGTTAACTATCTCATTGGCAGCTGTAATGGTCTCTTTTCATTTGCGGGAAAAATGAAGTTTTAAATCTGTCCGTTCTGCAGTTAAATTCCCTAATTTTATTCTCATTATCTGATCTACCTTAGTATGTCGGATTGCGTAAAATATAATTAACGTCGTCAGAGAATAAATCGGTTTGGAACTTGCATAATAGATTAAGTCTAAATTTAAATCGTCGGTCTGAAAGCGATTCCCATCCCAGTTGCTGCAAAAGGCCCTCACCGCGGCACGCTATCTAATCGACAGCTGAAGTATGGAGCATCGTAAATTCCAGATTGAAACGGATTGAAATTTTAATTCAGATCACACTTACAGTTAGACGCATCGATTACCTCGGCAGCTGTGGACGCGTCGTGACGCCGCTCCCCCCACCACCCACCGCCACACCACGTGACTTCTTCGAGCCACGGGGGCACTTCGTTTCCCTCCACGATTACGTCCACCACTCGTCCAAACTTCAAAGAAAATACTTCCCACCACTCTCCACTGGAAAGTTTTTTTCATAGCCCACTTTGTAATCCATTACAATACAATGAGGCAAAAAAGTTGCAGGCACCGTACTTCATAGAAAATAAACCTCTCGTTTTACACATCGTCATCTGTTTAACTAAGTAAGTCACTAAACGCAACATCGTCGCACAAAAAGGAAGCTCGCTTTTTACTGGACACTAGGGATGGGCGATTACGATATCGATTATTTTTGTCATTTAATCGAAAATTTGGAATCAATTAATGCAACAGCCGATATAGATTGCATACCCGATTAATTTGACCCATTATCGATTATTTCGGAATTTTGTGTCTGTTGAACTGTGATGGTTTCCGCGACTCACGTTCGCCTTCAGTTCTGAAATTCGGCTTGATCGAACTCTACGCTACGTAGTAGCCAAGGTGTTGCTCGACTATGGGGACGTGACGATGCTGAGCGGTGCGGAGCTGAACACCGTCCGTGTCTTCATATCCGTGCTGAAACCATTTGCTAAAGTGACTACGGAAATGTGGGCGGATAAAGTTACTACAGTCAGCAAGGTCATTCCCCTCGTGAAATTGCTTAAGCAGGTGAAGTTAACGTGATCATTGATTCCTCCCTTGATATGCTATGTTATTTAATTTCTCTGACATTTACTTCGGTATTCAATTTCGGAGCATACATCTGATACAGCTTCCGCAAGGAGACAGGCTAGCGGAACGGGTGAGGAAGTTCGTTCTGTCAGAGCTGGACCATCGGTTGGATCCTATTGAGTCCATAAAGCACTATGCAATCGCCACGATGCTGGACCCACGGTTCAAAAACTGCACGATCGCTGTAGCCAATGCCAAGAGCACCGTCATCGCTGTGATGGCTGTGCTATTTCACGAGGAGGATCAGGTGAACGTCCTGCAGATTTTTTCACACGCTGTGCGTGATGTAGCACCATCAGGGGGATTATTTTGTAATCTCACAAGTGAGAATACGCCATAAAATGTGGAAAATTACGTAATTTTTCGTAGTTCAACTCCGCAACCCAGCCGGCGCGGCGTGACCATCTTCGGCTCTCAAGTGGTGAACTGCCGGTCTATTTATTTGATTCATTCGCTCTTTCAACTCTTGATCCGTATCTTTCAACTCTTGATCCGTAACTTTCGACTCTTGATCCGTTACATTTGGCTCCGCATTTCATTAATTCCATCTCATCTGTCGTTAGGAACGTGAAATGGAGCCACCATAGGACCTTTGCCGATCGTGAGCCGATCATTAAGAGAGGGAAACGGATCTCCCGCCTTCCCGCAAAGAGTCATTCAAAATGTGAGATTACAAAATAACCCACTCAGATGACCTCTGGAGCTTTCATGACACTGAAGCAGCATCACAGAGAACCCTGTATTATGAAGATGTCGCCGGTCGTACACCATTTGAGTTACGGCAATTCCTCAACCGACCCGTCGTTGACCGCCATTAGAACCCTTTTTAAGTGTGGGAGTCAATGAAAACTGAATACCCTCACTTATAGCCAGGAAGTACCTGCCAAGAGAAGCAACATCAGCTCCATCAGAGAGACTATTTTCCGAAATGAGAATAATTCAATCTGAACTGAGAAGCCGCCTTGCCAGAACCCACTTATAAAAATTGTAATTTGTTGCTTCAGATCCTATAAATATTTGTTCCTATAATGCTTCAATCGTCCAAAATTTAAATCAGGTTAAGAAATTTTTCCCAACTCTGTTCCCTGACACGCCTCCTAGAAGTTTATCTAGATTTTACAATTTGTACTCATGATAGCATTAACCTTAAACAATTTGAAAGATATTTTACTTTATTTATGGAGGGACCATAACCTCACAAGCTATGTTTTGCATGTTGACATAATCAAATCCATTAATCGATGCATCGATTAATAAAATCAATTAATCGGGCGCAATTAATCGGCTGCTTGCAATTAATCGATTTACAAAATATCGATTATTTGATGATAATCGCCCAGCCCTACTGGACACCCAAAAAATGTAATTGGTATTCCGAAAATGTAATTGCAATGTAGTCCAAACATGCCAGCAACGTTAATCATATTGCTCAATAAAAAAGAATGCATATGGCATGCACTTAGGGAAAAATAGCATCGGCTGAGCGAAAAACCAATTCACTTAGAATTTGATGAATATGACCTCATCTGAAGGAAAAACTCTCATCTTTCCACTAGTATCAAAATATTAACCCCTCACCGAACTACTTTTCGAGCAATTTGCCTGAGAATGCAAGCTGTTTTATATGAGATAGATTACGGCTGTGACCTCCAGAGGGAGAATATTGAAAAAATTAAATATTTATAACAATCAAATTTAGTCAAAAAACAAACGGTGTGTAACTCGTATGTTTTCTCAACTATTTATAAAAATTATCTATTACTCACCGCACTTTTACAGAATCGCAAGAAAAACTGCTGTTTTGAAGGTTCTTTTAGCCATTCGGCGTGAAAACATGAGCCAAGTTAGAGACTTATGTAGATATATTTATTTAATTACTGAGAATTTTAGTAATATACAACTATATTTTTGCACGATTTATATTATACTATTTACTTCACACTTCTAACAGACGATGGTTTTACAATATAAATTTCGAAAACGGCCTCCATTATGTCTAGGGAACTCTCTCGCTCAAAGCACCTTAAAAGTATTCGCATTCAACTTTTTATACGGAAGGCAACTACGCAATTTTTAAACTACGCAATGCAACTCGTCGCGGAACTGATAATACGCACCTCACAACTCTCCTGAAATGATAATATGTTATGATGCGAAGCTACAGAAAAAAAATTGGATATGTTTGGCCTTCCTGTGACTCAGAATTGCTGTCGAAATCTATATCTACAATCCGATCGATAGATAACCCCCACATAAAGTCTCTACGAATCTGCAAATACGGTTACCTCGTATTCGTATCAAAACAGCAACTACCGTTACTTCTACAGTTTGAGAGGAAATACCAAGCATATAACGTGATAATTAGTGAAGTTAAAATTATCGAGAGGGGTGATATTCATTCAAATTATAATGTAAACATAGGAACACAACAAGGATAAAAACAGACGCAATTAATCCTCATTTGGCATAAAATCCAAGAGCGCGATCTCTGTAAGGCAATGTCTTAATCCCGCCCCCGACAAGTCCGGCACAGCCATTTGAATGAAAACGCTCTGTAATTTTCTCATATGCCTCCATTAGTTTAATGATCGGTTCATTCCCTTCGATATCTTTTCAACCATTACGATGCTCCGTCGACGCTTTCAGCGCCGAAATGCACACGCCCATGACCACCAGGAGACCGCTCACACGCACCGGGCTATCATTTTCACATGGATGGATTCGTGGATGGAGGGACGTGGGGCGCCTCTACGGCCACGGGCCGTCCGCGATCCGAATGTTTAAGGTAATTTGAGCGAAAAATCACTTCACCTACAATTATATCAATTTGGCCTAATTTTAAAGAAAAAACTCACCTTTCCAATGATATCCAAATATCAACCCCTTTCCGAACTACTTTTTGAGCTATTTGCCTACAAATATAAGTTGTTTTACATAGGATAGATTATGGCTGTGTGCTCCAGAGGGAGAATATTGAAGGAAATAGCAATTAATAACACATAGATTTCGTCAAAAAACTAACAGTGTGTAGTTTGTATGTTTTGTCACTATTTATAAAAATTAATCAATTACTCACCGAAGTAATTTTTACAGAATCACAAGAAACCTGCTTTTTTGAAGGGTTCTCAGCCATACGGCAGGAAAAAATGAGTCAAGTTAGACACTTATGTCGATACATTTATTTAATTACTCAGAATTGTTGTCATATATAACTATTTTTGTAACATTAATATCACAATATTTATTTCATACTTCTTCATGACGTTGAAATAAAAATATAAAGTTTGAATGTGGTCTCCATTATGACTAGGGAACTATCTCGCTCATACAACCTTAAACGCCCAATCCGATACGGAGCCGAGAACGAGATGAACAGTACATGAAGAAATGGGGGGTACAACACTCTCGGCAGCGACGGGGTCAGTGGGGCAGCCGTTTCGGACGCGCAGGAGCAGCGCTAATGAGATATGCCACCTGTTGGTATGCACGGAGTAGCTGGCGACGGCGTGGATATGCCTCGATGGCGATCCTATGAATGAGGAGCCAGAAGAGATGAGGCTGCAAGGACGCCGCTCCCGATGGCGCGCGAGACGCAGAGGAATGCAACTAGATACGTGATAATCTATTCCCGCGATTCATGAAAAAGGTGGTGGATCAAAAAATTGAATCCTCACGCTTACTCCGTCATTCGAATCCTTCAAAACCCAACGTCAAGAACTATTTAAGCGTTTTGACTGAAGATTCTGGTGACAGCTTTACGTGGTTTTGTTGACACCCAATATAAGCATCATTAAAAACAAACTAAGTCTTAACTGTCTAACTAATAATATTTTAGTTTAACGTCCTTTGACGGCTAAGGTCATGTCGCACATACTATTTGCCAGTTACAGACAGCGGCAACAGCGCTCGGACTAATCGGAGGATCACCCCTCCAAACTCAAGCCGAGCCCAACGATGCTTAACTTCGGTGACAGATCGGGTACCGGTGCTTCCATCGTGGAAGGCTGTTGCCGTATAACTTTCTAATATGTACTTTGTTACTTCTTACAGCACACTTAATTTACTTTTCAGTCCTTACATTTTACTCTTTTCGATATTGTTAAATAAATATTTTTTTGTTCGGGGGCGACCAAAGGCTTCATCCGGATTTGAACCCAGGACCCTTCGATCTGTAGCCAAGCACTCTACCCACTAGGCCACCACGCTCCCATCAGAACAAAAACGAATAAAAAATCCACGGAGTGCGAGGTGGCCCAGGGAAAGAAACTGGCCCACCCTACCCTGAATGTGTGAAATTCACACGCCTGTGGCTTAGTCCGGGGTGAGCTCTCCCCTCAACTATCCAAACCAACCTTCGGGTTGAATCACTGAGTGAGTGAGAATTAAATAATTCACGGTATTCGTGAAAATTTTAGCATTCGAATATGAGTTCACATAAAGAAGATATGGTATTCGTCCTGTCTCTAAATAACACACAGCTGCAATTAATCTACATCTATGAAATACCTCGCAAGCCATCACTAGGGTGTGTGGCACGGGGTGATTCCACACCAAACACGATGCTAGGACGAAATTTCAAGTCGACGCGCCAAGGAGCTTTGAAAGTTGTGTCAACGAGGTTCCTACGGGAAAGGAGTGGCTTAACATTTCCTACCAAAAGCGTATCTGCGTGGAAGACGAGAAACCTCAGTATCGATACGAAATCAATATAATTGTTGAATTAGCGAAAGGAGAATCGTTCTGTTCGCGTTCAAAGCACAATTATTGGCTCCATGTGTGTATGCAAACGAAAAAGGATATTTTTAATTATGAAATAAAACTTCCACATAAACGCCAGTAATGAGGCGAAACAATAATCATCGAGTCGACTGCTTCATTCTGAAATTAATGACGTTCAAACGAATATTTTTTAAAGCCTTCAAATATGCGCGAGTCAATTGAGGCATTCCTCCCTTTAAAGCACATCTCTGAGGTTTCAGCAAACGAATGTCAGTGCAGCATCAACTTTCGGTGCAACATTACTTAAGGTGGCAGGAGCGGTAATCGTGAGTCGTTGAAGGCACATTCTAATAACTTTTTAAGTTGAAAAAAATAACTTTGGACCACATTTCACTCAAGTACACCAGTTTATTGGATGGAAATCACCATACATGCAGTCACGTATATGATGTAAGAGTTATATCTAAAATATTCGCCTTAATTATAGCTTTGTTTTGACTTGGATTTACGGCGCGAAATTGGAAATTTACAAGAAAATCATATCTAAATACCCTTTTCTTACTCAGCATGAAACCTTGATATTTGTTAGCAGCTATTATAATAATATGAAACTTATTATTTCGCATTTAGGTGTAAATAAGTACATAAGTAATGGAATTGTTTCAAAATATATGCCGAATGCCATAAGAGTACTTATTAAAATATCATTGAATTGCCAGGAAACCAAATCGGTAGCATGCATTTTTTTCACTTTTATCGATTGATATTACTAATAAGGAAGCGTATGCAAAGTTTCACACAAATCTATACATAAACAAAAATCGCTCCAGCCACCTTAAAACGAAGAAAGAGTTATGTCAAAGAAATGTAAAGGTTAAGAACTAATTAATGGATAAAGGTTATGGTGAAAGAAAACGATCCGTGGTAAACATTGATGGAAAATCAAGTTAAACAGAAGCAAAAGTTTCAATATTCCCACATTGTAGAAGTAATTTAAAATATCAGGAAAATAGCATCGCTGAGTAAACAAAAAAATAGCCCAAATAATAAATATTGGTCGGTATCGGTAGCCAACACGGTCTGGTAACTCAATGGTCCTAGGTTAGAATGCCGCGACAAATATGATGAAGACGCACGTTTAAGAATTAATGGTTTGTTCCATAAATAAATAACCAGAGATGCGGCATACCATTCCGACCAATATTTTAAAAAATAATGCAAACTTCTACTAATTCATTTCCAAGCACTCCGCAGCTACCGGTAATGTACATGCATTAACTCAACAGTCTGAGTGCAGCAAATATCGAATTTATCAGTAAAAAACAACACACTTGGTAAATCATTCCTCAAATGGAATCGCAACATGTTTCGAGGAAATTTACTTTGAAATGAATTAAACGCCAGGGGGAAGCACAAAAGTCTATTGACCGCAAACACGGATGGTTTTGAGTGTGCGACTTGACTGCTACTTGACTAAATAACGGAAAAGAAGCGGCGATTATCATATGACGGCTAATTATATGCCCTGAAGTGCACGTGGCGGCTGGCACGCGGTGGCGACGCATGGAAGGAAAGGGCAGAGCTCAGAAACCCGGGAAGAGCACGACACGCCCTCGGCGCTTGGACCGCCGGAGACTACAGCGACTGTCTCTCCAAAGCAGCGATCGTGCATCACCGCCCCCGACGACGTATCAGAGAAAATCCTACAGATCCTTACACGTGCAGGGCTTTACCTACCTCTAGCATTTCTTTCTTCATCACAGCGTCAAACCTACTCTTCATCATCCCATCCATAAAACCTATTCTCTTTTTCCTCTTCCCCGCTTTCCCAGCATCCGTCCCTCTACCACGGTCTTCAGAAAACCATCGCCCCCGCATTTCCGCTCCCAGCCACCTAACATTCGCAGAACGGACAGATTTAAAATTTCATTTTTCCCGCGAACGATAAGAGACCATAATAGCTGCCAATGAGACTTTTAGCTAGGTTTGTCGAAGGATAGTGTAGTAGTAGTAGTTCTCCCTAATATGTATCCTTATCTGCTACCTAGTACTTACAGCATGCTGTGTATTTTTTCGCTATTACTCTTGAATCTCTATCCGTATTTGTAGTTGCAATATGCATAAATACTAACGGTCCCTCTAACATTGGTAGTATATCTGTGGGGTAGTTCATGCTTGTGAGGCTTCGCCTCGTAACAGGCATTAGCGATGCATGCTAGTGCATCATTAGTCGTAGATACACTAACTTTAGGGTGTAGTGTAATGCATGTTGGTGACCACTCACCCCCTGCCGTACACCCTTGAGGTGGCTTGCAGGGTATTTTGTAGACGTAGCAAAGAAGACCGGCGATCGTCGCCCGTCCTCTTGCCCCACGCACGTCGGAAACCGCCGGATTAATTACTAGTGCACCCACGACTCCCTTCGCGATTTACGTCCCTCCAAGAGCGAATTTCGTTCTTACTCCTGCAAGGCTGACCTACTTCAGAGTTCGCCACGAGTTCTCGCTCGCGCCAACAAAAAGTGAATGCGAGAATGCCCCTCGAGAATGAAGCCGAAAAGGTCGCGGGTGGAGGCAAGACAATTAGGAAGAATAAATGCTTCGAGAGGAGAGGGGGAGGGGGGTTCAAACCAACGAAAAAGATACGAGACTACGCATTGAAAACATTTTGAAGTCAAGGCCGTATACGCCTTGTAGGAGAATAATTAGCATCTTAACCAAACACCGAGTACGCGATGTGACTGAACCAAATCACATCTTAGCCTCGATCCAAAGATACAACTTTGTAAAGTGGCATTGAGCAACGTTGAGGTACATGAGGTACCTAAATGCGAAGGACATGGAGGTGTTTAAAAAATTAATGTTTACTTTCAGGGAAAATTGAATACTTGAAGAAAATTCTGTACGTCCAATAATTTTTTAAATATGAATAAATAAAAGTTATACTACTTTCCGTTTCATTAGATCAACGGCGAGGTTCAACGGTGACTACAGACGCCCACACCGTTTAAACCAACCACTACTGAGATGAGAATACTGAGGTAGCTAGGGTATGACTTTTCATGCCAAAGGCCTGTGATCGTACCACGGAAATGTAAGAGATTTTTTCAAGAATTCCTTATCCCAAAGCGGTGCACTTCAAAACAAGTACTCCGTCCGTGTAATGAAATGTGACACTGTGGTCCCACCCGCGCTTGCACTTATGAGTAGACTGATTGCGACGACGGGTTTCTATACCCACCCTAGACTTGATAAAAATTGAAATTCGGCCAACTTGTCCATCCACCCGTGATAGCGCAAACGTCGTCGGCAGGCCGTCGCCTCCCGTGATAACAAACCACCCAACAACCATTGACCGTGACATATGTGCGGCCGAGTCACACCGCAAAACCTCCGGGGGCGGTGGGAGTGAAAGTTCTTGATTTCCCCAGCCTTCAAGCGACACTAACACGTAAATGACCGATTTTGCAGAATTATTCAGGGTTTCACCGCCGGAGAAAAGCCCAGAGAAAAACGGCCATCACTTACTTGAGTCGATCTCGCTGTCACTAAAACAAATTGACAGGTAGTGTCCGCGACAATACCGTAGATAGATAGGCGTTGCGTGCAACGTCTACCGTGAGTTGGCGATTAATGTGAGTTGAAATGAGTGCGCCGCCATCGCCTTCAACTTCCATTACTTGGCCCCCCCTTGTAGTAAGCCCTGACAACTGTCACTTTGAGTTTCTGTCACTCCATATATTTTCTGGAATTTCTGTGCATGAAAGCCTTTGCTCTTTCCATAAAGGCAATATTTTTTCAACATTTCAAACTCATTCCTTTTATTTTTAATTTGGAAATTTGTCTTGTTTCGTGGCTCCATCCCTTCGAAAGATATAAACTATTTCAATTGGAAGCAATTACAAATTCCTTAAACAAATTTAATTCAACCTACGCTAATTTTACGCTGCCAGTGACACGCAATTCTCTATATCCATATATTTAATGGTAATTCATCAGTTCCAAGATGGTTTATTATTTCACTCTTTCAACCATCCTCTCTTTTGAGTGGCATAGATACGACCCGTTCGGATATCTCAAATATATGCATACACAATCCGAGTGACATAGAACAAGCACAAGTTCATTGCATCGCCCCCAAATGTGTCAAATTATGAGGCGTTCACGAAAACAAAAGTATTTGCGCGCGAAAGATACTTACTTGAGATACAAGGCATGGAAGCCTCATATTTAACGAAAATAACCCATATTTTACATAAAGTCATCAAACGGTGCTAAAATTTAAATGGGCCTGGGTATTAAAAAGAAATAACCGCCAAAATTTGATAGGGTAAACAGTACAGTTATTGACCACATGGTATTTGGAACAGCATAGTAAGAGTACAGTTGGAAAAAATTTACATAAATGATAGCAAAATTTCCAATAGTGATTACTACTTACTTATAGTAAATTTTGTCCAACTCTACTCTTACTATTCTCTTCAAAATACCATGTGGCCAATAACTGAAGGGTGGCCAATAACTGTAAGCTTTACACTACCGAGATATCACGCGAAAATTCATAGTGCTTCAAATCTCGCACCACTGTGTACCTTGCAAACTTGGAAGAAGTCGGGGACACAGTAAGGTATTTGGTGGGTAAATAAGGAGACTCATAAAATCCACTGTAAAATCTTCTACTCAATTCCAATTTTGCAGGGAATGCTATAAGAAGAATTTGCATTGCACTGTACACGCTGAAGAACGTTCTCCCTTGTTTGGTCCATAAAACACACAATATAATTATCCCGGAAGGTCTTTTTACGTTAAGGGATGGACTGAGATTAGAGGCAAATATTGGGGCGTTCGGGAGATTCCACCCTCTAATTTCTAGAATGTTACATGAAGTGTATAGAAATAGTTATTTCTGCGGAGAAAAATAGTATTACTGTGCTTTCGAAGTTACAGTAGACCATGGAAGCTTCGCAAATAGAAGTGAGATATAAAGCACCCAAGGTAAATACAACTCGTCTAAGTTAATATTCTCCCACCCACCCCCACTAAGAAATTCTCATACAACTTTTGACAAAATATCAAACCAAATGTGTCGCATTATCGTGCGAATGATAGACTTTAAAGAAAATGAAATTGTAGCACCAGAATTTGGTTGATTGAATTATAATTGCTCCAACTGTTTCCTGTCACACAACACTCCAACTTGTTTGGTCAAATGCTTTTAATATTTTGACCGCGGGACATCGGCTTGATGGAGGTCACCCGCCCGCATTACCCCGAAACGCAGTGCCCGACAAAGGGCAGGTCAAGAGCGCAGGAGAAGTGACCATAGGGACGGGGTGGCCAAAAAGGCAATGGACCATACCTACAGAGGCATTTTCCCACGCGAACCACCTCCCTCCCACAGAGTTCCAATGCTATCATTCCCCCAAGCCATCGTCTGCACAATCCTCCGCGGACCTTACAGACATTTGGGTGATCGGGTTAGTGAGGTCGCTATACTACTGGCTATTTTAGGTTTGTCGCTGGTAGTGGAGCTAGTTGATATTCTCCCTAATACTTGTATTCTTATCTGATACCTAGTGCTAACAGCACGCCCTGCATGTTTGCAGTACAACCCTTTTATCTCAGTCCATTTATGTAGTTGCAGAATACATTAATACAAACAGGCCCTTTAACATTGGTAGCATGTCTATAATGTAGTGCATGCTTGTGACGTTTCGCCTCCGGAAGAGATTTATAGAGTTTTGCTAATGCATTAATAGTCGTAGTTACATTAACTTAAATAGGGTATAATGTAATGCATGTTGATGACAGCTCACCCCCTGCCACACATCCTTGAGGTGGCTTGGAGGGTATTATGTAGATGTACCCATCCTGAGGGCTCGCGTTCAAAACCCGGCAGTGGCGGAGATTTTCCAGAGTAAATCCGATCTTTAATTACTTTGCGTATCGAAGGCACTTTCAGCGCCGTACTCCATCCGGACATTAAACTTCGGTCCCCATTCAAGTCTTTCGTTCGAGTGGGCCAATGCCGACGCCGGGTGTCCCTGCACTCTTTCTCCATCCCATACCCGCCTCTCCTCGGTGACGCAAATTAACACAGTTATCCGTCACCTTGCCAAATAATCAATTAACAGCGTCCTTTATACCGTCACCGCCAGCTAACAGCCCCCAAATCGCCCCGAATTCGACCGCTCATTTGTTCACAGCTTCCGCGGTGAGATGTGTTCGGTATACCACGTGAGTTTCCACCGAACGCGGTCCAGGACTCCGGCGTCCATTCCACCGTCTGGGCCTAAAGCCTGTTTCACACTATAACTGATCCGGCACAAGACCTAGAGCCCACGCTAGCCGTTACTTTAGATTGAGAACAGAATCTAATATATGATTTGAGCCGTCCAAAGGTTTCATACGATCACTGAACTTGTACTGGCAAGCAAACGGTACTTTAATTAATATCGTAGCGCACGTCTGCTATAATTTTGAAGTAGCCGATCTATGGCAGCAGCCGACTAAAACAACTGTCGAGAAATTTTCTTCCGTTGTTGATTTTATGGCAGGCCAGCTACTATTAGCCGCAAGGAGGTATAGGTGGGTCCCAAAGACTACAGTAAAGGGTATTGTAATTCATATAGTAGCCCATGTCTGCTATAATTTTAAATTAACCAATCTATATGGCAACAGGCGACCAAAACAACTGCCGTGACATATTCATCCATAGCCAATTTCCAGAAAATTACTATTAGCCGCAAGGAGGTATAGGCATCCCAATGAATATAGTCTGACTTCTGGCAATTAACGCCTCTCCTTCAGTCTTTCGTTCGAATTTAAACCTAAAGATGGTTCGAGACACTATATGGACTTGGAGGCGATGACCTCAAGGCCATTTCGCTATTGTGGTCACTGCACACACTTCCAAATGAAAACTGCTTGGATGTCAATATTTTAGAGGCACATGCTGCTTAATCATTTACTCTAATATATCCCTAAAAGGACGGACTCGTTGATTAAAGGTAGTGCATTATCTCCACAAGCTTTAGTAAGTTATTTGGATATGCTCTCGAGGCCCGCCGTTTGAGCCAATTGGCTGCATGATTTCACTAAGAGTTGCTCGCCTTAGCTTTCCCGGTACTCAGCTAAATATAATCTACTGCAGATAATGCTACATAGTTCTTTAGCTAGACAATCTACTGATTCAGCTATGCTTATATAGTAATCCTTTTCAACAGTTGAGCTTCGCTCTTTCGTCGGTATAGGCCAGCTAATTACGAAACCTCATGGCGAAGTTTCGCCTGATGCTTGTAACATGTGAATAAGTGGTAAATATTGAAAGATTCTACGGAAGAGTAATATTTAAGAAAGGTAAATGTGTTCCTGATCTCAATCTACTGATTTATATGCATAAATCCTTCTTTTTGCAATAGTGTAAAATTGAGAAAAAATATGAACGGCAGTATAATAAAGGATTAAATTGAAGAGTCAAAGCAACGTAACATAGCAATATGGACCCTTTAAAGAAGAGATCAACAAATTAATCAATTGACCATTCGCAAGGCCTCACTATTGGTCTTCCCAAATACTTAACACCCACACTCTATATCCTAAACAGATGTCTTAAAGTTTTCTCCGGGAATATTTTAAATAAATAATATATCTTAGACTAGAGATTTAACAACAGCAAGAAATGGCAGCAAAGATAAATTTCCGAGGCCCAACCATGCTCGCAGTGTAAGTTTATTGAACGAAGCTCAGACTTCATGTTATAAATCCTGAAAGAATACACGGACATGGGTAGTAAAGCTGGTTTGGAGAGGAGACTACTGGTTCAAACTCCAAAGATGACACCATAATTATTTGGCATTGGTACATACTTACACCATCTATGGAAATATCAATTCTTACTTTACGAGTAAATGGCAAAGGACTGTGCCCACTGCAGTTATTAGTGACAGTATTGTACAGCCGACACAAACTTGGTTTAGTTCACTTAGGGGGATCAATGTGGGAGATTTTGCACTACTTCTGAAAGATATCGCAAGAAAACACCACAAAGATTGCGTTGAATTTAGCTCATCAGCCTTCATCATGCAAAATACTAATGTACATCATGCATGATAATACAAGCTATTAATGGAGCGGAACAAACTTGGATCCGATGGTAAATGGTAAAACAAGTTCTTTATAAGCAACAGCTCTCGGAAGAAGCTTCAGAGGGCTGGTACATACATTCTTCCTTGAAAAGTTCTCGAGTCGTATGACTTAAGGGTGCTAGCGAACGGAGACTAATTATGCAAATTTATTGGCATATTTAAAGCAAATATTAGGATTACTGAAGAACATTAGATGATAAGGACGCTCCATAGGGGACCAATGGTATACTTACTAGATAATGAATTTGAATGTCAGTGATTCATTGAGATATATAAAACATTGACTAAAGTACAAGCATATTATTATTAGCGACCCGAGTTCAGTCATAACATAAGAAACGGTTTCGTGCGTGACTTTGTGGAAGCCTCTCATAGTAAGAAAGTTGGATGAATTTTCAGCACAGCTTTTTCCACATTTTGTTTAATTTTTCACGACCATGGTTTCACTATAGAGTAACATCTTCAGGTTGACCCGAAGATGTTACTCTGTAACGAAACCATTTACGTGATATATAAAACATGAGGAAAAGTCTGTGCTAAAATTCATCTTACTTCCCTACTATTTAGTCATAATGCCATTCAAAGATTAACCGAGAAATGGAAACTTAAAAATTGTCGCTCTTGCTTCATTTCCTGATAAGCTATTGGGAACTTTTTAACCTAAGGCCTGAGAGAAAAATAAATAAAAATATTACACATAATCGCAAACATTAAATGGAAGCTAAGATTTCAATAAGAATAATAAATAAAAGCCATTGGGTTTTAACTAATTTAAAACATTAAAAATGCTCTAGAAAGCAATTCTTTGGTAAAATACGAAAAAAATAACGTCCAAGAGAGAAGTAGCAGCAGAGCATCTACAGAAATATCAACAGGAGTATTTCATTGCGTTTATCTTTACAGAATGAGATCTGAGACAAATATCCAAATATACATGGTTCAATATAAAGACCGTTACTTGGCCGAATATAGCAGCTACAAACGTTCAAAATTTTCATCATAAAAATACAAAACCGTGATATTCGCATTAAAAAGTTTTGAATTTATTCCCAAGGGTGAATTATTGATGCTTGCAATGTGATTTTACAAAAGCGGCGATAGAAGGGAATAGATAGATATGCTATTTGAGATACAGCGATTTCCCAAACCTGTTGGCTACAATAAGAACAGAAGTAGACAACCCGAAAGCTTTACCGCCCCTTGATAATACAACCCTAGACGTACCTCATGTGACAAACTAAGCCTATCTTTTGTCTTAAACAACTATGGCATGAATTTGATAAGGATATCTCGAATTGACTAAGTGTACGATAACAAGGGAGGACCTTGGGATAGAAGGCTTATCTTGGCTTGGGTTCAAACCTCCGTGCACGTCTTCTTCCGCCACGAGTCATGCTGCACAGCTAGCGTTAAAATGAAGTTTTTTGAGGAAAATAAGACATGAGAGGCACATAGCGCAGTTCAAACAATATATACATACACGTCATACACACGCATCACTATTCCGAGGAGTTTACGAAAGGAAACACTGCTACTGCAATAGGTTCTTACAATACAAGAGGACGCTCAAGAGTAATTTTATGCATGAAGTAAAAATTCGAGGTAAGCATATCCATCTCATAACTCAAAGTCAAACTTAATCCACAAGTTACAGTGTCGTTAGCCATCCGAAGAATAAAGCAGAAAAGTTTTCAATTACCTAACTAACGTGTTCATCCGTCCACATAAACTTTCCAGCCTTGACTACGTGAGAGAAAATTGAGAGTAAGGAATTCGCAGCAATCTTATTTCTATCTAAAACATAAAGCAAATTATTCTACGTAAACTATTATTTAATTTCACGAGTAATCCGCAAGTAAATAAAACATTTGAGCAGCAAATAACAGTTGAAGAGCGCCATCTGCAATACGAAGTCAAAATTTCAGTTGAGACATCCGGTAACGAAATTGGCATAGCGATTTTTATAGGATGCTCCTTTCCGACGGAAGAAGCCACACTATGTCGATGTGAGATATGAGAAAGAGGCTCTTCAAGAAACTAAACAATTCCGTCACCGTGGAAGAAGAAACATCTCGGAATTATTATCACGATGGGAAGTGAACACACGCCATGCACACACAAGGCAGGAATCCAAGAACTGAGCGCCAGCCGAGTACGTAGGAGTTGGCTTGGCAGCTTTCGAGGCGAACACGCTACCGCCCAGCCGGTGCGAGACAGCTGTGCGCGCAGAGGAAACACTTACTAGAATCAGGACGTATGGATGACAAGGAGCAATTACACCGTTTATTTTCCTCCATCCGACCACCAAGCTCGTTTCGCAAATGACTAATCGCAAACCAGAACTGACCGAACGACCCCCCTCAAGGGCCACGACATAGGCGAAAGGCGCCGGAGTAAACAAACTCTTCCGTCGCGATAAACAATATGGAGCTCGGTCGAACAGCGACGTGAAGTAGGCCGTCACACAGCGGTCATCCGATTCCCTTCAGTGCTTCACTGGTTTTCTTGCCTTACCTGATCGGAAGCGATATCTGCCGCTGTGGTGTCCATTATCCGAGTCCGAAAACCTCCGGCTGCCCCAATGCGAGGACATGAAGTAATGGCGGGGCAAGTGCAGCGCTTCCAACAGCGAGTGGGTGCTGTTGTGGTGACCACCGGCGTGCCGGGTCCCCCTCGGGGTGCCCCAGTCGACACCCGAGCCCACACCACCACCACCCCACGCACCCCACGAGTCACCCTCCTCCTCCATCTCCAAAACACGACGCTCCTCCTCACGAAACTAGGCACACCAAACTCCCGGCCAAACAACACTTTCAAACTCAACTTCGGCACTCACAAGCTGCCCATCATCACACGAAACGACACTCGCCAACGGGTCGGGAGGGCACCAAACTGCGGCGCACGTGGGGCGGATGACGAAGAGAGCACCACGCTCGCTGCGAGGAGTATTAGAACAATAGACGCAATTGCACTGGCGAGCTATCACCGCCGACCGACCACTTGCCTCGCCTCGCTCTCGCGAACTCACGAGAGAATGCGCGCCTCACGACGAGACGGAGCGAGCGGAGTCGGACCGGGCAGGAACGCTGTCGACGACGGGCGAGCCGTGGAGGGCAGGAAGCAGCGGACGAAGCGGAGTGTCGAAGGAACGGCCGTCCTGCTTGTGGGGTGGGGTGGCCGAGGGGGCAGAGGGGAAGTTGAAATGCTGAGGGGAGGGGGGGTGGGAGACGCTCGTTGGGATGGATGGAGGAGGGGGGCACGGCTACGCATCGAGACGAGAGGGAGTGGAGGTAGAAAGGGAGGGCTCAGAGGGAAAGGCAGCCGAGGAGCGGGGATGAGCGGCTACCCGACCGAGCAACGGGGCCGGTTCGGCTCGCCTGCAGCATTGCCAGCTCACGCCGTCCCCTCTCCCTTCCCCACCCCCGTGCCTCTCATCTGGCTCAACAATGAAAGGGCCCTCTCTCCCTGCAAGGTGTGCTTCTGGAAAAGGGAATGAGAGATTGGGGAGGGGGAAAGGGCAGGTGGGTGAAAACGAAGAGGAGAGACGGGCATGGGAAACTTTTAAAGGGCCGTTGGAGACTTTTTTGTGGGTAAAGAGTCAGAAATCCATGAGATGTGGCACCTTTAGGCCGCTCGAGGAGTCCCGCTTGCCGAATTACTAGTCCAGTCCAGTTGGTGGTAAACCTTTAGCGCTGCCAAGGGCACGAGCCCTCTACAGCTGTTGAGCATGTTAAAGTTAACTGTATAAACAAGAGGTAGGAAAATTTAGGGTGGGAGTATGATGAGGGGCGTTGGAGCAAGAGAGGTGACTGGTGGATTGGCAAGGGAATGACGATTGCGGCAACAAACCAACTCTAAAAAGACACTGGCTTTTTGTGTTACCATTTTTGTTTTTAAATTAATGCAGCTAATGTTATAATATATATCTTTCCTGTACTCTTAATTATATATGTACTTTGGTTTCCTTGGTATGCATTATTTTTTTATAATTTAGCATTTCTTTCTCTTTAGAATTATTATTCTTAATAATTATTATCATTTATTTTTTTATTGATTTGGTACCATTTCATTTTGTCAATATTATTTTCATTTCCTTCTTTTATATATATATATATATATATATATATATATATATATATATATATATATATATATATATATGAGCTAGCAACAAGGCATTGAGGTTGGGGAAAGATAGGAAAGTAAATCAGTGGACACTCACTGGCAGATGATCCATGACGACACCGGTGTCCACTGCTTAGGGTAGCTTTACATATACGTTTATATAAATTTATTATAATCTCTTTTTTCCTTTTGTCATTGCATTGACTTAAATAATTTTTATATTAAAAAAAAGGGATAAATGTGCCTTTGGGTAATCAACATACTAAAAACACCTGGAGATAATGTAAGGTTGCAGCCGGTAAGTAAGCTAGGTTGGGAAGGTGGGATGGGTGATAGAAGGATCAAAATATTTAATCTTCCGACTGATTTTTTTTTTCTTTTTTTCGTTTTTAGGAAGGAGAGGTATCATCTGATGGGGGAATTTGAAGCGGCCTTTCGGGAGAGAAGGGGACCAAAGTTTGGAGATGAGAGGTTTATTGGACGGTTTTAGGGACAAGGAATAATTGACGGAGCAGGATAGGATCATTTCGGCTACCGTCGGAATTTGGAGTTCTTTGCGGATGCAGGAGTTGGGGATGAACCATGGGGCACAGGCAATTTGACGAGAGATTATATTGAGCCAGGTTTGAAGACAAAGGACTTTGGATTTGCAGATAATGGACCAGGTGGGTGAGGCATATAGGATTTGTGCAAGGATAATGGAATGGAGGATTGAGAGTTTGTTGTTGAGGGATGAGACACTATTGCGGGCAAGGAGAGAATTGAGAGCGAATTTAGTTTTTTTTTAACTTTTGACAGTATGAGGTCGAAATGGTTATTAAATGAGAGCTTATCATCAAGGACGATTGCAAGGAAGGTGGCGGCGGAGCGTGAATGCCAAAGCAATTGGAAAGTAATAGCGACATAATCCAAAGTTGCAGGTAAGTCGGAAAATTATTAGTGATTATGTTTCTAACCACGAGGTATCGAAGAAAACGATACAAATGCCTCAATACCGTATATTTCATGGAATAACTGCCAGTATTCTCTAGCTTGAGATGAAGGTAGCTCCGTACCGTCTTTCCATCAACAATTCATCAAATGAAACCTCAGCATCATAGACCAGTTTTTCAAAAAATTTCTCAATTAGCTGTGATGAAAAATATTTCCTTTCCGTGTCACGCTCAAATCGCTTAAGTGCGTACTTTTTCAAGAAGGAATTGTAAACAATCTTGTGTGGATACAAAGACATTCTCTTGGCTGAAACATATCACTCACTCAGTGATTCAACCCGAAGGTTGGTTTGAATAGTTGAGGGTAGACTATTCACCCCGGTCTAAGCCACAGGCGTGATTAGGGGGGCCAGTTCCTCTCCCTGGGCCACCTCGCACTCCGAAGATTTTTTTTGTTCGGGTGCGTCCTTCACCCGGATTTGAACACGGGACCCTTATATCAGTAGCCAAGCGCTCTACCCACTACTATAGGCCACCACGCTCCCCCTAAAACATATAGAGAACAATTTTGCTAACAAGAACCAAATGCTACCAAAAAAAATGAACGAAGATTCATTTCGCTATCCAAATTCTCTCCCTCGAAGTTTCACAGCAAAATTAACGTGAAGTGGAGATACTTTGCATAACTTTTTGGAGTTGCTTTTAGAAATTGACGGAGCAAATACGCGGTACATTGGTGTCGTTTATTCCAGATACAACCAGTACAATTAGGGGTCATAATAGTTGCGATAGATCAATCATATGAAACTCCCACCCTCACTTGGTAGAGTAGAATTTTCACTTGTGTTTAATAACATAGCATCATTACTAACACACCACGCAGCTTGAAATGCCCGGCATTATTTTGTTCTATGCATGAAGCAGTATCTCGTAGCATTCATAAATTAATAGCATTAATAATATTTACCACTAGATGTCTCTTTAACAGTGTGCTGCATGTTCATTTACGTAGCACTCTCCCAGTTTCTAGTTTGATTGCGCACCGTTCTCCTGACCGATTTTTGGTCTGCGCATAGCGGCCGGGGGAACGTCCGAGGTCCCGATTTGTACTGGGACGAGTGCTGCATGCCTGCCAAACACCCTGGTGGTGGCTTACACGGTACTTAGTTGATGTAGGTGTAGATTTACATAATTTTGAATTAAAATATATTCGTAGCAAAGATTAAAAAATAAAACAGCATAACCTTTGCTATTTTCTAAATTAAATACCGTCATATTTTGATACTGAGGCTATGTATCCCCTGCAGCGGGCATCTTTACTTTGTATTTTCATCCCCTATGATATGTAATGAGGCGGATGAGGTGAAGCAAGGAAAGTCTACAAAGCCACAATAATTTCATTGTGTCGGAATCGTGCCGCAGTTCAGTGGAGCCAATCCGGAAAATCTTATTACTGTAAGCAGTTTGATCCATCTATAGAAACTTATCAGATTCTTCAACATTCATTTTTCCAACCTGCCCCAAAGAGTACGAGTGAACGTTTTTTTTACACCATACAAAGTAACCCGTCAAGATGTTAATTATTTTTGTTGTAAGAAAGATGTATCAGAGAATTGGAGAGATACACTGCAGGATGGACAGTTTAAAAATGTCATTTTGTCCGCGTTAAGTTTAGGGACCAATATAGCTATGTTCGATGCCACCATAAATGTTAATGCTAGCGTCCTTTAACAGTTTTAATTTAACAAATTCTGCACGGTATGCTTATTTTTTTAGGTTTTATGCTGTTCTATTTATTTATTTTATGCTCTATGCGCAATGTTCATGTTGTTCTTGTATCCTAGTATTGCAGCTGTAATATACTGTATATTTGTTTGTTAAGATGATAAATTCATACTATCTAAGGACACTCTTTGTATGTACGTTAAGTAGAATTTCCTTGAATATGTTTAAATTTTCTTGTAACTGCCAATCGCTGCTATATCCAAGGAATGACAACCCAAACATGAATACTTTTCTTCTGAGGTGCCTTGGTTCACTCTTTGCGTGTGTTAATTGCCTGTATAATTGCTGGAGAGGAATAAATGTGTTATTATTATTATAATTTTGTAAACTCTTTTGGCAAATTATCGATAATGAGCTCTAACAAGTGGTCCCCGTGATGCATGGATGCAGTGTCCATCTCGCATGAGTAGAATATTTGTTAGCAGCCGTATAACATGTAAGGTCCCTTCCGCATACGCTACTTAATTTAATATTGATGTAAATTATGTAAATTAGCTGATGGCAAATTGAGTGCTTTTGGCGGTGGGTGTTGCTTGCAATCACCCCCCGCCACACATCCTACGGTGGCTAGCAGGGTACCGCGTGGACGCAGAAGCACTGTAGGGCCAGGGAGATGCGAGAGACGCTTCGCAGATGGAACGAGAGACTGCGGGAAGATCCGTGAGTGAATTGGGTGGAGTGAAACGGGCTGCGTGGAATCCCGGTTAAGACTGCGTCAGCCCCTTAAAAAAAAATAACAAGTTCTCCTGACCGTGTTGTGTCCTCGTATAGCCAGCGACGGCGCCACGCGTATCGCACACGGCTTTCTAGCGTACGCTCGCCACGAAAGGCGCTCCTCACGCGAGCAGCCGACACGCGTCGCGACGGGTCTCGAGGGCACGTGACGCGTCAGCCGTGGACGTCACAGGCCGCCTGTAATTATACATTCCGAATTCCCGCCGTGTCCGTGGAATCACTCGGCGTTTACATCTAAGAGAATCGGCTGCGAAAATCAACGGGGATGGTCCAAGCAGCTACAGGTCGGCCGAAGAAACCAAAATAATCTCGTTCGGAGCCAAAGGAGGCGACTTAAATGCTGCTAACACCACGACAAACTTTTCTATGCTCGTGAAAATTTGGAAAAGGGCCGATCTGCAAATTTCTACCAATTTCATTTTAATCCTCATCTTACTATGCACACTTAATATTTACCTTATAATTACAATGATAGCCTCTCTATTGGTAACATTCAAAGCAGACAATTTATGCCGGACGCTGATCATATTTATCTAGAGCCAACGTACTACGGTAGAAGCGATCACAGGAATAATATAAAGGAAATAGATTGCAGAACCGATAGATTTAAAATGTCATTTTTTCCACGCACAATAGGGGATCATAATAGTTGCGATAGATCAATAATATGAATCACCCACCCTCGCTTGGTAGAGTAGAATTTTCTCACTTGTGTTTAAAAACATAGCATCATTACTAACACTTCACACCGCTTGATTAGTCCGGCATTATTTTATTTTGTTCTCTGCATGAAGTAACATCTCGTAGCATTCATAAATGAATAGTATTAGTAATATTAACCACTAGAAGTGTTTATAGCACTGTGCTGCATGTTTGCATGCTCATTTACGTGGCACTTTCCCAGTTTCTAGTTTGACTGCGCACTGTTCTCCTGACTGCTTTTTGGTCCGCGCCTAGCGACCGGGAGAGCGTGCGAGGTCCCAATTTGTACTGGGAAGAGTGATGCATGGCTGGTTTGGAATCACCCCGTGCCACACACCCTTGTGGTGGCTTGCACGGTACTTCGTAGATGTAGATGAACAGCCGAAGCCTATTACTACCACTTTTATATGTGTAGACATACACGCACAACACTGCCCTGGGAGGTGTTAATTTCCTACCCGGGCAGGATTCGAACCCACGACCTTTTGTTCAGCAGGCGAGGACTTTACCCCGCCGCCACCTGGGGTTCATTCTGTATTTCGTCGGTTCCATACCGATCGGTTGCGCTTCCTAACCCACCGACCGGTTGGGATTCCGTACCGACTTGGACTCCGCTACCGACGGAGCCTATTTCAGCGATTCTGTATGCAAGTCGGTGCCATTCCAGTCGGTTGGGTAACTAGTAACTACTCCCACTCAATGTTCCCCCCTCCCTCACAACATCCGAGTGTTTCCGGAGTTGAGGGTTACATGCTCTATTCCCACGATTCCCACCAATGGAAGACGATAGAAAAAACAAATGACTACAGGAAGCCGCCTACTGCCGTTAGTGCTCTCGGGGTTGACAACAACAACAGAAATCAACAATGTCGAAAGGAGAATGATCGTATATTAATTTATGTGAATTTTGACCGTTACAATATGTATTGAATAATTAAAATAAGGGATTTACATTTAAAGGACATATCTAGTAGCGTCCGTGAGAATATGAAGTATTCATAAAAGATGATGAGTGCTACGAGATTAAATGAAGTGTGCTAAGTGAGAATGAATCAGTTGTGATCACTTGAATCCGGAAATAACCTTCAAATTTTCAATTTGACCTGTATATTGATTGATTATATGTACATATTTACTCGTGTGATTGAGATCCGACATTTAACTGCGTTTTGCATTTGGAATTTCTAGTTGCAGAAAAGATATTACGTGTACCAATATACTATTTAATCTTCCAAAGATTGCTAGAATTATTCGTTGGAATAAATTGAAGCGTGGCGTGATCTCGAAAATAGAATATCCGTGTATGTATTTTATATTGTAGATGTGGTATTGAAATATTCTTGTAGGAATATTATTCTATATTCGTGGTTTTAGGACAGTGAAATTGCTGCGCGCTCGTGTCATATGAAACATTTATTATATTATTTCGTGGAGCAAAGTTGAATGTAAAATTCATTTAACGAGTGACAAATAAATACATATGGAGAAAGAAATTTAAGTTGAGTGGAGAAATAAGTAAATTTGCTATTAGCGCTCTTGATTATTGTACGTGTACCTACTTGCAAGTAGTGCTGTCACCACAACATTGGTGTTGTCAAACACATTGTTTCGGCATTACTTGAAGTTTAATCCGAATTTCATTAGGATAGAGCGATGATCGACAGTTCAATGCAAAATATTCTTAAAATATATCTCAACTACGAAAATAAAGGCTGAAAGCAAACAAACGTCAGTAAAAATACGAACGTTCGTTATCCTGGCCCAAAATCTGGGGATAACATATCGTAATCAAAATACGATGCTCACACAAATGTGCTAAATCGCCTATTCTCTGAAATCAGAAGCTACTTGATTAAGTAATCTAGTTACGTAAGTGACTGCTTACACGAAATTTGATTATAATTGAAAACTTTCAACGGGAATCATCCATTTAAGAATAACTACACAGCAATAATAGGCATTCACCGCGGACGACTTTTGGCATTTATTATGACAAATATCCCGGTGATCGAGTATACTGAATAGCCTAAATATGGTGCTATTTACGTACTTGTTAGTGTCAAACAGTAAAAAATTTTTAACAGCCAAGAAATTACAATGCAATACTACGGAATTCTAGTTGTGTTGAAGTTTCTCTTATAGATCATCACCTTTATGACCTTAACTTCATCGACGTTTGCATTAGCTCTCTTAAGAACAAATTATGTTGCTATTACAACCACAAATATATGTTTATTCATTATTACAAGTATCAAATTATCCCATTTCAGGCTAAAAATCCAAATTTGTTATCCATTTGCTTCGGTGTTACTGAAGCAAACCGACTGATTCTCCGCCGTACCGACAGCTTTTGCGTGTCGGTGGGATTCACCGACTGGAGCTCGCCGGGGCACCAATCGGGTGCGTACAGAATCGCACGGCTGCTCTAACTGAGTCTGTGTGACGTCCCATCCGACGAAAAACCTACCGTACCGACCGGTTTGGAGTTACAGAATGACTTCCTGGGCCGGCCACCTCTCAACAACTCAACTATACATTACTCATATTACAATATGATATTAGAAATTATTAAGATATTAATAGTAATTCACCATGCATTACATTAATTACAATTATTTATTAATTTGTTCATATTTACAACTATTAACAGCATTTAATCAATTTAATGTGTATTCATGTTATTCCGAGAACAGTGTATTACACAGCACTGCCGTTTTTCCTCTCACAGACTCATCACGCGAAAGTAAACAATATATATTTCAAAGAAATATATTACGATAATGGACGACTCTCAAAATTACTAGGAATTAAATATGGTGATGGGATAGGAAGAGCACTTAGGTTAATAAGATTCAGTAGTATCCTAAATTAGGTTAAAATAATTACATTTTTGTCCACTCAACCGCATAGCGTCGACACCTGTTTAGGTACTCAAAGGGTGGAATATACGAAGCGTAAATATTTAAACTTCCTTGTCTCAATTACACCAAGTAAATTGGCCATCTATCACTTGAATATCAAGAAACCCATCTGTAGATAATTAGCATGCATACTTTACCCTGTCGGTACCTCACAAGTATTTTTTCTGTGTGTCAAATAAAAAATTAATTCTAGATAAACGTTGGAAGAAAAACCTAACCATCCTGCGGTACCTCTGCGGCTCAAGAAAAATGTGAACGCATGTCACGTCCAATGGCTACATTATACGTTTCCGGTGTTCAAAGAAATGCGTGTACATCGCAATAAGCAGGTAATTTCTGTGAGCATTGCGAACACTTTCATTTTTAAGCAAAAAGCACGATAATGGGTTCATCCTTTCGCTGTCTCGAGGCATCTGAACGGCAGATTTGTGCTATTCTGCTGACTTGGGAGAAATTTCTGATACTATTCTGATTGCATCCGGAAATTCGACGAGTTTGCAGCAAGAAATAGTAAACAATATATGGTCTCGTAGTACTATCACTTTCAAAAGTCGGTCCACACGGTGAGCGCGACCATCTCCGTGTTCTGTTGAAATCGAGCTTCACGTATTGCATACGCGTTCCATGACTTCTGGGGGCCAATTTTACTGCTACGACAGGCACAACTTGAGTTTGTTTTTTACTCGCTAAGAGACATCGCGTGCCATCCTTCCTCCGACAACGAATAGCCAAAACAATCCCAACCCCCACTCCCATAAGAATTAGCCAGCCGAAGAACCCGCGAAGTTTTTTCGGCCGGTATTTCTTGTGAGAGCAAGAAGGCGATAATTTCCCGTACTCTCCTTATGACATGGGTCGTCATGGCAAGAATCATTAGTCCTGCGCAAAGTGGACAGATAGTAGCCTCGTTTGCATGCAGGAAAACTAGTAATTTATAAAGTTATAGTAAATACGTTGCCAAAATCCACTGTTGCAAAATCAGCTCGGAAACCTTTCCCGACAATGATAAAATAAAGATAATGTTAAGAGATCAGAATTTTTATTTCGCACGTAATAAAAATAGCTGAGATAGCTGTTAAAATGAAATCGGGGAAAGGGCGGAAGACTTCCTCGGTGAAGACCAGTATGGGTTAAGGAAAGAGAGCGAGACGCGAAACGCATTTCTGGTGATGAATATTCTAACATTTATTAATAGATAATAGCCACTAAGTCTCTATTTGTTTCTTAGACTGCTGGAAGACTTTTGACAGAGTACATTGGACGAGAATAATAAATATTACTGCAGAAATAGGGAGTACACTGGAAGTGTAGGCGCATAATTATAAAACCTCATGGGGATGAAGCGGTATACGGGTAATGAATGACGAATCGGAATGGGTATATGTTGGAAGAGGATTCAGGCCGGGCCATTTCTTATTACCATTGATTTTCGATTGTTCGCTGACAATTTGGTAATAAATAAATGGAAAGGGATAAAATTACGAAGGAAAGTAGCAAGTAACTGTTAATTTGCAGATGGCCAAGATTTATTTAGCCAGTCAGCCACGGGACTCGATGTCTATTTCGCAGGTGAAAAGGTGCGTGATATATGGAATGTGAATTAATCATATAAAGCGCAGGTAATGAAGTTTATGAAGTAGTAATAGTCCAAAATGAAGGAAAATGAGGAAAATTCTGAGCTAGGGAAACGGGTTACCTTTCCGGGAAGTATAACTACGACATTCAGTAAAGGATAAATTAATGTATGGAGATTGGTGTTACAGAGGATTTAAAGAATTGTGTTTGAATAGGAATTTCGCTGTTTTGAAGTAGGATGGAGAGAAAAATAGACGAAAAGTCGATAGGAGATATACGAGAGACAGCACAAATAAAACGTGGTGTTGCCTAAGGTGCTATAGATGGGGTATGACTCAACGATGGGAAAGGGGATATTGCGGCAAAGATCTATATTAGTGATGATGATAAATGTGCAACTCTATCTCCATAATTGCAAAGTAAAATTAAAACGATATTGCACAGTAAATTAAAACGACACCTTTGAGTAAAGTTTAAGAACAAAATAACTGATATAGCCTTCAAACTTATATCATTAATTAGTGTATCGAAACGAAAATTTGGAGGTTTTGGAAAGCCTCCAGCACACATTAATTACTGATGCGATGATTTTCCATCTTTGAACTGTAGCAAAATATATTGCTTGGATACCTACACAGACCGTTGAGAATTTCATAAACACCAATAAGGGAAAAATTAACGCCGAGTATTCACCTGGGATGAGAAACTGATGGAAGTCCGATCATTCTCTTGCAATCGGGAGTTGAGATTTATTCAATATTCACTCCGAATTTCCCTCAAGGTAATGACTAGTGATTGGTCAGTACTTAGATAATTTTTGAAAATAATCTGGGCATAATGAAAGGAAACAATCCAAGCCTGGAAACGTTAACTCTAAGCCTATTATTTGTGCCACAAAATCATCACAACTTTTTTGTGACCGAAGTTAAGTGCACTGCATTTGGCATAGAGCTTTTAATTACTCTCACAATGAGGCACACAATGTTTTTCACAGTATGGCATTGCTTTTACGAGAATGTATTCAAACTGAATTTATTAATTGATTGCCTTGCGATTCGATACATTAACTTATCAAACCAATCTATTTATGCTAAAGGATTGACAGATTTAAACAGTTTACAGTCCATGATATCTCCTCAGCAGCTCATTTTTCGTCAGTGCGCGTGAAAGTGTAGGTTGTGCGCTGTGTAGTGAAACAATCTCGTACAAAGGAGAATAAAAATAGCTACCTAATTAAATTTACGTCGTGCGTTTGTAACCTTGGATTTCACAAACATTTCTTTAGCTAGCATCCCCCATTGCGTGACTGATAGATTCCATAGCCAGAGAGGTCAGTAGAGTTTGACCACATCTCCAGAATATATTGCCACCATGGTGATGTTCAGCTTCTAGAAATCAGAGGTTCGTTCAGGAACGGAGAGCTGAGTGATGGATATACTTGCAGTGAATGAATCTTTTTGTTTTGTATTAACTTTCTAAACACAGTCGCAGTGCATTTAACAGTCCAATAAAAACAATGTGAGACGAATTACAGCCTAATAGAGCAAAATTAACATTGAAACATACCTTCGGTGTAACGCCGCTGGAAGCTGATTTCTAAATACGCAAAGCGAATTCATACCTATTTCATCCAACATATATCATTACTGAAAATTATACTTTACGATATTACCTAAAAAAGGATAAAACCCTAAGTAGGATAAAATAAATGCAAAACTATGCCGAATGAAGCTACAAAAAGTGGATTGTAATATATCAGAAATGAATGCGGTCATTTTTGAATGAGTTTTCCTTCAGTGGAGATATAACTTAATTGATTTCTCGCTCTCAGAGAGAACATGAACTCCATTTAAAAATGCCTACGATGAAAAACTGCTCATTTATAAAAGATAAGATTTTCGAATAAGCAACATGAAAAATTTTCTCGTTATTTAGAACAGATTCGAACGAAATAGAAGTTGTGGTTTAAACTTAAAGTTGGCGTTCATTTTGCAGCGAAAATTAATGGGAATGAGTCAAGATTTGATAAGGTTAGGAAAAAAAGTGCACTTGATAATTTCAGATAGTCATTTTTAGTATATTACCTATGGTAACAGAAACCTAAAACAAAATGTTCATTCATCAGAGAACAACTTTGATATTTCGTAATATCGCCATAATTTTCGGTTGCAGATCCTAATCGTGACTGCATAGACCCAACCAAATGTTCTATTACACGGGGACGTTGGCTTAAAGAATCCCAAACATCCCGTATGTAGACTTACAGGTATTTTTCATTTTTCGGCTATCAAACGCAACTAGTGTAGTTGCGTCCCATTTGTGTAGTTGCTAAATACATATAGGCACACTAACGTTCCCTCTACCATTGGGAGCATATCTGTGGTGTAGTGCATGATTGTTAGGCTTCTCCTCGTGACAAGCATTCGCGAATTATGCTAATGGTTAATTAGTCGTAGTTGCAGGGTATAGGGTATAGTGTAATGAATTTGATTGTTTCAGGCTGACTTCGTGGAAGTGATAGATATCAATTTTCAATATAGACTTTTTTTTATACAAAATGGGTAGTGTAATGTATGTTTATGATTACTCACCCCCTGCCACACACCCTTGAGGTGGCTTGCAGGGTATTTGTAGATGTAGTCGTCGGTTGAAAAACCCACAGCAATCACGACGAACCTATATTTTAACATTTTTAGGGATAATTCCTTTCTCAAATAGGGGGCGAACTCGAGACCTATTTAACCAGTTCTATAACTAATTGTAGGCAAAATATCACTATATATTTCCCCAACAAAACGTTTTTTTACATTATTGAAATGAAACTGTAGGAATTATTCTAGTGGAAGTATTATGGGGATGCTGTATTTGACAAGCAGTCGGCTGATAGGTATTTCGATTTCGGCGAAGTTACAGCCACATCTTGAAAATTAATTTTGGGAAATTTACTGGTGAACTCAGTAATACAGATATGTGCAAGGTGCTCAATATCTTTTTGCAGAATTTCCAATTTCAACAGTAATTTTCCAGCAGAATAAGACTTCACTTGCACTACCATTGGAGAATTTTCGCGAGACAACAAAACCTCACGTAGCACCTAGCACTCGACGAATGTTTAGCGGTAAGCATGCGAGAGACGGATTACCAAACAGGGAAATATTTGTGAGAGTTCCACAAAATATGCTTTGTTCTTGGTGACACCCGTAAAATTTCTGCCCTTAAGAAATCACATGCAGTGGGGTAGAATAATAGGAATTTACGATGCTCAGAATTATGTCGAGCACAAGCGTTATCAACGAAGAGGGACTTTGAACAGAAACCGGTAGGAAACAGTACAGTCATTACGAAAGCACAAATTACTATTAATAGAGAGTGTTATTCACTTTGAGAGTCAATGTGGTCACAAAATGTGGTTGTAAAATCCCGACCAAAAAATTCGAATAAAAATGACGATAAAAATAAAAGCGACGAACATGCAGCAGTGACTGATAAGCGGGGAAAAGGTTCCATTTTTTTCTTGATTTCCCTTTAAGAGGCCTGGAAAAAGCATTTTATAATGGTCCGGAAAAGGAAAGCGGTGCTTACATACATACATTGTCGCGGAGGAGTAATTAAATTGAGAAAAATTAATGGCTTTCGATCCTTTCATACGCAATTGAGTAGGGATTAAGAAGCCAATAAATTTTAAAGTCGGGCTATTGAAGTGCATTTGAGAAATTGCTGCAGGGGTTCACAGCGAGGGCGATACAGTTGTGTCTTTTGATTCTGTTATCCCTCTTAAAACGCGGGAGAAGGCGATGGAATTGAAAGATAGAGAATTTAAAGGTCCTTAAACCCAGCTGCCGGTCATCTTCATTTAGTATTTGTTAAGCCCGATGTAAATAAATAGAAAAAACCTGACATATCAGAAATTGCTCAAATCACAGAAATGGAAATCGTGTGTCTTGCTGAAATCTTTTTTCATTTCTTTTCACCTTCTGTAGCTCTCCCCAATCGATGTAACTTTCCCATGAAAATTCAATGAAATCCTTCGAAGTTCATAAAAATTTCAAACGCAACCATACCTTGTGCTCACATCACAATAAAAAATTCCATTTCCATTTAAATTGGCAGGTACGGAACTCCGAAGATCCAGCTGAGCCCAGGCGCATTGTTCTAGTGACAGAGCACACTTATTCAGGAAAAACGATTTTCAGCTTCGGGGGGACTCGTAATCATTGAGCTGTAGTTGCACAACATAAGTTCTTTAAAAAGATATATTTAAATCTATCCTTCACGGATTCTCGGCATGAGGGTGAGGGGTCAATTCCAATAGGAGAAAACTTCAGGATGCATAACCTTTCTCACATTCTCCCTTAAGGGTGGTGGGAAAAAAATGCTTGAATGCTTGTTGTACTTCTAAGGGAACTCTTTCTCACCACGTGGATGGAATTCCGCTCGTGAACTCAATATTAAGCGAACATTTTCTAATGCAAGCATTGGAAATGGAAGGGGTTCAGAATTAAACCGTCAGATAAATTTAGACTAAACAACTTTTGAGTCCCAAGTCGATCAATTGTTTTGCGATGCGAAAAATATTTCATAAACCCCGAAACCTATTCATTGATCGATAAGATCATAGGCATAAAATTAAGGAACTACGTGATAAAAACAGAAACGGACAAGTTTCTAATGCCATTTTTTTTCGAACGATTAAATATCAAAATTGCTGTCATTGTGACTTATAAATCAGATTTTTCTACAGGTAGTTTAAATAATTAGCTTCTTGGTTACCTAAGGTTTTTTACTAATATGCTAAGAAATACTAACAACACGTCTCGCATGATTCCTGTATAATTCGGAGCTCTGTGCATGTATGTATGTATAAGATACTACATTAACACGCGTAGTTCCTATAACTTTTGTAGGCTAAATTCCACGCTTGCTGAATATTCATCCCCTGCTAAATACCCGTGAAGGGGCTTGAATGATACCATAGAGTAAGCATATACTTACTCTATGATGATACAAAGTAGTTGGAGATGAAATTGGCCGTTTGGTGCTTTCAGAAAAAATGGTTCATTGCTTAACTGCGAGTAAAGTAATGGAATAGTAGTATGGAAAATGCCGTGCTGTCGTTATCGTAGGTATGTCTCCCAGTTCCGGACATAGGTTATGCTGGTTATGTTGATTATGTGCGGTCTGGTGCGTCCAATGCTCGTCGCAGTGGTTTAACTCAAGAGCAATACGAGAGAATTTCCCATGAGCTTTCGTTTCCTACCGGTACTTCGGCGTTCCGGCTGGGTTGGTTGGTGCCAGCACGATAAATGCCATTTCTGTGAAAGAATCGTGAAACGAAGCAAGGAAAATAACTCGTAATTCTAGGAGTTCACCGGGCAAAACGAGGGGAGAAGATGGAAAGTGACTCATATGACTGCATCGCCCCCTCTGTCAGCAGTGCACAATATATGGACCGACGCCAGGAAGCCCTTCCAATGCAGCGCACATGAGTCACAATAAATCTACTCCTCCACGCACTGCCAATGATATCCACATCAATGATGGATGGCAATCTATCATTGGAGGATAGTGTTTGTATAGGTGATATTTGGATTGGTGAATGATCATTTAGTACAGAAAAAAGTTAATAGATAATGGAATACAACATTTGAATAACGAATATTACCGAAAAATACAGAATCAAGGAAAGAAAATGGATTTAGGAAAAAGCCGAAGAAGAGAGATGCATTGGTAATAAAGGAACTGAGGGCGTATCATATGCAGGAAGTTTTCTCTGGTGTTCCACCGGGTTAGGGTCTTAATCTCTGCCGCCGTTCTAGTTAGTGACTCGCTCTTCATCCTCAGGGATCCAGAATGTGATCGTGATAGCGTTTGAGTAATATGATCGTTGGTAGTCGTTGTTATTAAGCTCTTTTGTATTTATTTTGCTCCGAATTTTGCAAAAAGCATGGGATTCCTATTGATTTTATATTTTTGTTTTGGTAGTGTTTAAATAATGTTTTAAATATCAGCAAGGCTGTAATGAACAGGGCTATTATATTAAAAACGTTTTGCATGTCAGAATTTCTAATTTAATTTTTAACTAATGGTCCCCTTGATGTACGAGTGCAGCGTCAATTCCTCACGAGTAAAAAATGATAGAAGCCGTATTGCATGTGACATCTCCCTACATAGACGTCACCTAACAGTATAATTAATAAGATGTCCAATTTATTAATAATATAAATTGTATCTTCATGTGGTTATTGAACGTATTATTAGAAAACCTATTTGTGTACATGCTTTTTGATTATGAAATTCCGCTGTATGACGGTAACTATTTGTATATTAGCTGCATAGATATGTTATGATGTGTGGGGCCACCTAATGAGTAATGATGACTCAACGGGACCTACCGACAAACCTAATGAGGTTTGGCAGGACCGAATTATGCATGAAATATTCTATTACACAATTTATTGTATTCCCAACCCCTGCCACACACCCTTGAGGTGGCTTGCAGGGTATTTTGTAGATGCATTAATTGTAAGAAAATCGTGAATAACATTATGATACATCTACATCTACGAAGTACCGTGCAAGCCACCACCAGGGTATGTGGCACGGGGTAATTCCACACCAGGCATGCAGCACTCGTCCCAGTTCAATTATGTGATAGTGTGTTGACGGCTAGTGCATGCCTGGTGAACAGCCAACCGCTACCACACACGCTTAAGGTGGTTAGCAGGGGGTGGCGTAGATATATATATATATATATATATATATATATATATATATATATATATATCTACGCCACATATCTATATATATATATATATATCTATATATATATATAGATAATGATGATCAAGCCTTCAATCAGAATCTCTGAGGTTAAAGAGCGAATCATTCTTCGGTGCGTCGGCAGAGATGGAGCTCCATGCCCGGTGGAACACCCGAGAAATCTTCCTTCACGTGAATAAGTATGTCCAATGTGCGTTGAAAAGAATTTTTGGAAAAAAGAACAACTCGATCAACGAAACGCATACGATTAATGAAATCAACTTATTTAATGTAGAGTCAGTTAAATACTTAGGTGTGATCCTCACTCAGGACCTATCTTGGGGGAAACACGTTCGGGAAATCTACGGACAGGCTAATCGCAAATTGGGAATTATTAAAAGAATACTAGGAAAATGTGACGAGAAAATTAAAGAGCGAAGTTATTTTTTACTTGTGAGAACTCACTTGGAGTTTGCCACTAGCATATGGGACCCTCATGAAGTAGACTAAATCTCAGAAATAGATGGAATACTACGGAGAGCAGCAAGATTTGTAAAACGTAGTCACGATAAACTTAGCAGTGTTACCGCATTGTTGAATGAATTAGGGTGGGAATCTCTAACTGATCGAAGGAAGAAATACAGGTTAAATCTTTTGCGTAATTTGGAAGGAGATAATTTTTGCTGGACGTTCCACATATTTTGCTAGAGCCAACGTACTATGGTTGAAGCGATCACAAGAATACGATAAAGGAAATAGATTTCTGAACCGATGGATTTAAAATGTAATTTTTCCCACGTACAATAAGGGATCATAATAGCTGCGATACATCAATCATTTGAAACTCCCACCCTCACTAGGTGGAGTAGATTTTTTACTTGTGTTTAAAAACAAAACATCAATGCTAACATTTAACCCCGCATGAAATACCCTGCATTATTTTGTTCTTTGCATGAAGTAGTATCTTTTAGCATTCATAAATTAATAGTATTGGTAATGTTAACCACTATATGTCTCTTTAGAAGTGTTTGCATGTTGATTTACGTAGCAATTTCCCAGTTTCTTGTTGGACTGCGCACTGTTCTCCTGACTGCTTTTTGGTTCTCGCCTAGCGGCCGGGGGAACGGGCGAGGTCCCGATTTGAACTGGGACGAGTGCTGCATACCTGGTGTGGAATCACCCCATGCCACACACCCTAGTGGTGGCCCTCAAGGTACTTCGTAGATGTAGATGGGTAAACATCGGACAAGGAGATGGGGTAGAGCATCATCGTGGCGGATACAGTTGAAGATGAGCTCTCTGGCCGAAGGAAGGAAGTGTGTATTGGGATTCTTCGGGTATGCGTTCACGATGGCATTGAGGAAACAAATAACGGGAGACGTGAAAGCGACGAAATTTTTAAGCGCGCGAATGGATGTGCCCGAGAGTATGATCAGACCGATCCCATGAAGGAGGGCTTGACCCAACTTGAGTCACCATCACCCTCGGCCGACTCCTCCTGATGATGACTCTGAAATTCCCCCCTTCCTACTTCCTGTATTGCACTTGCCGCGGTCGTGAAATTTTTACCTTCTCAGTAATTATTTGTTCGGAGACTTGATTTAAAAAGGTGAACACTGCTTCATTGCTCTTTTAGGATACATTTCACCAATGAATACGCAGAAAAACTAAAATCGGATATGAAAAAGCAGAACTATCAGGGGATAAAAGGAGTTCGCAGGAGGCAGATAGGCATGGAGGGCTGCAGCCAGCCAATCTTAAGATACAATGACTAGTGATGATGATGATGCGGTAAAATATAGCGTATGCGTGCAATTTGTCTATGGAATCCGGTATAGAATGGTTTCATTCGAGATGACTACTCCGCTGAAAACAATTGGTTGAGAAACTATGGGTTGGTCCCCCGGCGCTCGAGAGCTAAGCCTATTTTTTGTGCAAGAGCCATTTATCTGCAGCACGAGCGTTCGAAATTAATTTGCTCATGTTCTATTCTTCTTGATCTTTTGCGCCAGTTTGGAGAAGACAGTTTTTTTAACTCGGCGTCTCTTAATGACTCTTGGTTTTCTTTACCGCAAAAAAATTTACCCTTTCTCGAGGGAACTGCCATAAAAAATCAAAAGTACATGCAAGCTTTCAAATGAACTCTGAAGCCAGAGTCAATACACTCGTCGGCTCCGACGATATTACTAACGTGGGTAAATGGGTAATTTTTTAAATAGTTTATGGGTAAATTGAGGTCTCAAATCCGTTTGGAGTAATACGTGTGCTTCTGAATCCAATCCGTTCCTTCCATTCTGAGGCAAAGGCAAGTGAGGCAAAGGTAGTGACTTCAATACCATTAAACTTGTACGTACTTGTCACTGATGGCGATGGCAAACTGATAACGATTACTTATTGTAACTGGAACCCCCCGCAATGTCATCAGGACGGTGTAAACTGGATATCTCAATAAAGCGGTAAAGTATTGTATCAACTTTCTCTTACAGGAAAGTGTAAAGAAAATACCATAATATGATGCAATTTGTATCACTAAGGCTTATTAACACTTTTCCAACCCTATTTTGTGTAAGACTAGAATTCACTCCTTGAGTTTGCCCATCTTCATACCACAATATAATGGTCAGGGTGTATAATTTCGATCATCACCCAAATATTTTCTATTTTCACTTGTGCGTGGATTGGCTGCTTCAAGACTGACACAAAAGACATATTCAATTAAAATGTTCTTTGACTCGAACTGATGCTTGGGTGTAATATGGATGACACCTCAAGTGATCTACATTGTCCGTTAAACAAGAAGTTAAATAGCGCGGCCCTTTGGCGTTATTTGTTAAGAGTAGTCTCCGCAAATCTGAATTTTCTTTGTACCATCCATCCTCTGCTCCTTTTCCTTAGTTCTCATTTCTTTTAAAGCATTAGGGCGATTCGTTTCCCCTAATTCTCTTGTCTAGTACAATGATGCTATGCCCTCACCCTCAAACATTTTCCTTATTGTCATTACCAAAATCATTGTTGTAACATTAAAACGAAGATATCTAAATCATTTTTGTACAAGGTCCGCTCATCCCTCGCTACTATCCCTGTCAAGCACTTGTGTTAACGTCTTTTTGACATGTACACATCAAAAGTCGTTTTCATTTGTTTTGTTCACCGTAGAAAAGTTAATTTAAACCTAACAACTAAAACTTTTTGAGTTTAAAAATAGATAAAAACATTATTTCTAGCAGCTTAAATTAAACTATAAAAAACATAAAAGTTACGTGATAACCACTACGTCAACAACGACACTTAATGCTCTGCGAGTTCATAGTTCTTTTACGCTTTTTTAATTGCTTCTACATCAATTGCCAGAGATGCTCCTCGTTATATTCAATTGAATATCGTGATCAATCACCGCAGCAAACTTGAGTGACATTGATGATCTGCGAGTCCTGTGTCCCCCTTGAAAGCAGGTTTTAGAGCTTATTAAATGATAAATGTTTCGGAGTTCACCGTCGCTGTCTGATATAGCTCACTCGCGGATCTCCAGCTAATGAACAAATGGAGTTTCAGCCACCTCCCAAATGTAATATTCCATACATGTTTGTGGCTATAGCCAAGAGAAAAGTCCACCATCGACGTAAATACTCGTTAGAAAGGCATTTAAACGTATAAGACTGACGGTAGTTAGCCATGCTGTGGAAAAAAAGAAGTGCTGTGATTGAGACAAGACTGCCCTATCGCAGTACCGGTAAAGTCTCGACTAAGTTTCAAGTCAGTCACGAGTCTATCTTGAGATTACCACTTTGAATGCGAGTTCGCCCTAATTCTCACGTTGTCCCCAAGCTGCTCTGGTGACTACGACTATGAATCTGGAATCGAGGTTGGTAAGCCGTGGCTCTCGACTCCATTTCTCTCCCGACTAACGGCTATATCCCTTCGTAATTCCTCTATTTAAACATACCTAATGATTCGTTTCATACACTCGATCATTTATGAAAGGGAATTGAAGTAGCATACGAAACATAGGCTGCTATAAACTTGATATTACATCACGCTCTCCATTAATGCTCGTGCACCTCTTGGTAGAAATGAGAATGCACGGAGTCATGCTGAGCAAATACTAAGCCTATTTTTATACAATGGCCATGCTGCTCGGGCCATTATTCAAGCACATGACAACTAACATGGTAACGCATATCACTCATTATTGACAATAGTTATAAGTTAACGCATATAAGAGAAATCATTATGTTGTTACTGCAATCTATGTGGAACTCACTTTTTGGCGCATTAACGCGTTTTTCGCTAAAGTTTACAAAAAATCGGAGGACTTGTAATTATGCCTCAAACTTGTTACTTTCAGCGAGCACTTTTCATATTATCTTCGCTCTATACAAAGTTCCATGGAGTATGTATTTTTTTATCAACGTTCCGAGGGAATTTCCCCCGGAGTAATAAGATGTGCGTCTATTTTATTCTATAAAATTTGTCTCAAACCATAATGGCCGATCTTGTGTCTGTAACAGACATTGGCGAAATTCCTACACATTTAAATTACGAATACATATTCTTATCAGCCTCCCAAAATTCCAGCCGGCAACAATCTAGCGAAATCCCTTATCCCCCGGCCGTAAAACAACCGTTTGCAAATTCATTATTGTTTTCACCTTTCAATATTTTGATATCTGCATATCCGGAAGTCCGCTAAATATGGCTATGCTGATATAATTAATATCAATTATTCGTCTCGTAATGTCAAGCCAAGTTTTTTTAGGAGACTGATTGTTTGACAAATCACCTTTGAATAATTGACCCATGGTTGTGACACTGCTCAAATGTTGCCTTAGTACATGGAGAAGGTATGATAAAAGATGTAGGACTAATTAAAGCTTTAACTTGGTAATGAGCTGCGGAAAATATAACCGCGCACTAGCATGCATACTTATGCCTACATAACAAATTAAAAAAATTGTAAGAGATAATTTTTCTTCATAGTAATATTTGGTGATGTAAAGAGCAGAGTAGCGATAAAATCACGTGACAAATGAAGCCGTGCCGTACAACGGTTCCACTGGGGATTCTTCCTGGGAACATTAATTGCATGAAGAGCGAATGTTCGGATGGGAATCACTGTCAGACCGTAGATTGAAAACAAGACTAAATCTATTACGTAAATTCAAAATTAGTTTATTTTCCGACGAAGTTGATCATATTTTACGACCGCCAACGTACTATGGTAGATTAGATCATAAAAATAAAATGGGAGGGATAGACTGTAGAACAGATAGATTTAAAATGTCGTTTTTTCCGCGAGCGATAAGAGACTATAACGGCTGTGTAAGGACTTAGAAATAGATTAGTTGACTGGCAGTGTAGATTACTAACTTATGTATTTCTTAAAGCATGTTTACGGAGTTTTATGGTGTTTCTAACAGCATGTTTTGCATGTTCTAGCTTCATAGGCAGATTGCCCTCTTAAGTAGCATGTAGAATATTATGTGTCATCGTACATGTGTGGCGTGCATGTGGAGATTCTCTTGCATGCTGCATGATGGTTTTTAGTTTATGATGGAATTGGTTAGTATCCTTAATATTCATGACCGTGCGGTGCGCATGTGGCGGTCCGCTTGCATGCTGCATTTTGGTGACTTTTCACCCCCTGCCAAACACCCTAGAGGTGGCTCGCAGGGTAATATGTAGATGTAGATGAAGAGCACTCAGGACGTTTCAAACGGTGCTCATTAACCGTGGTGAGAACACACTGTGCCATCGTGTACTAAAAAAACATTCTGCGAGCTGGCAAATGTACACGAGGCAGACCACGGCTGTGAACCTTCATGAGCATGCCCTCTTCCCCTCCACACTCGGATGGTTTCCTCCACGGAATGAAACACGGGGAAAGGCGAGAATTTTAAATGCGCCGAGATAGAAAAGACCTCAAAGCAATGACGCGGGCCTGGTGTGGAGAGCACCGCGCGGGGAGGAGTTGCGGTGGCCGCGAGGCCTCAACGGCATCTCCTCCGCTCCTCTCCGGGGTCCCGGGGAGTTGTTTTCAACAGTTGGCAGGGCCTGCGGCAGAATTTTATATCGGGGCACTTCATGACTTTTTAATGGTCGCCGCGGGAGACAAAGGAGAGCAGTATAAGGGAAAGCAAAGAGGGCTGCAGAGGGCGAACGTTGAAGGAGGCTGTGTATGGGGTGGGTGGGTGGTTACAGAGGGCGGGGACCAGAGTCGCCCCCGACCCCGCGGGGGCAGCAAAAGTTGCACACGGTCCCCGCGCGTGACATTGTGTGGAGGAAAATAAAATTCTCCCGTACGAGGCTAGATTTTCCGCGCGGTTTGGCGCCTGCCCACCCCTCCCCCTTCAAGGTGTCGGTGCCGTCGGCCGTGTGCAGTGGCAGCGAAACATGGTGGCAGTCACCTGAGCGCTACGTGATGTTTCAATAAGGGAAGGGGTGGACTAAGAAGCTGAGGGGAGATGGCAGTTCACGGTAGTTACCGAAGCCAATATAAATGATTTTAGCTCAAGAGCGCGGGAAAATGTTAGCATTGCGTTTCACGACTATGTTTACAATGAAAAATGAACCTGGATCAAAAACGCTAGTGTTGTACGCATCAAATCAGAGAAGTCAATTTAACAATCGAACTAAGAACCGCAGAGGTCTAGAAAGTTTATGTGCAAGACAGATTGAAGATTTTGAAGTTGGTAATTAAGGTTTGAGACCTTGGGAACTCTGGTAGTGAAACTCTGAGACTCCCTTACTGCCCCTTGCGGGACCAGTTGTTAGGGACCTGGACTCCTCCGCACAAAAGGGGCATCTGCGCAACTGCCACCACGTTCCACTATCACTACTTACCGTTCAACAATGCCCGCAACTCAGAGAAGGAGATGGAAATCCACAAGGAGGGGTACGAATGAGACCAATAATAATTATATTCTATCATTCGGGGCAGTATCGTGAACCCTATTACATCCGGCTGGATGGAACAATGTGCATGCACGGATGCTAAGTGTATGTTCAGCGATCACTGACAGCTCACTTTCAAGAAACACACTAGAATGTCAGTCTGTTGATGCGAGTATCATGGACGGAAGGTCGCATGGACGGACGGAGGTTCTCATACCGAAAACATTGAGCATGAAGATATCAACCCAGGCCATAATACCTTTAACTGGTTACATATTAAAAGACAAACATTGTTCTTTTTCAAACGAATCAACTTAACTCCACCTTAATTTTGACGAGTTAAAGCAATGTCAAGGATGTCGCTCTATCCGAAAGGTAGTCTAGAATCATGGTAGAAAATGTTTTCAAAATCACGTAAACATCCTTATTACCGACATGGTACATATCACTGAATTAAAAAAATTTGTGCCATTAGTTTAATTTATGACAGATAATTATGGGCAATGGAATGGTTGTTCAGTGATATTATCCAAGATTACATCAATCAATTATCAAACACGAGCATCGAACTTGTTCACTCAGTTGCTGAATCTCAATTTCCATTCCCAAATTTTGCAGATATGATTTACAAAAAAAATGCTATTAATTGTTTAACATAAACATCTCATCTCAACAAACTTAGTGATCGAGTCTGCATTTTTAAGAACAGAAAAATACATTTCACAAGATATACGAACCTTTTGTTTGAACCATTGTTCCTTACGAACAATGTAGGAGAAAGAGCAAACAGCAAATTAGATAAAGCAAATATCCTTAACACCTTTTTTCAAAGCATCTATACAACATGATCTCCAAATAACATGACTGCAATACCTAGGCTATATAAGCACCCAATGCAGTCTATTAATATCACTATTCGTGGAATAGAAAGTCATCTAAAATCCATTAATTCCAAAAAATCACCCGGTCCCGATCAAATACCCGACCGAGTTTATAAAGAATTAACATCAGAAATAGCACCGTACCTGAAAATAATATTTGAAAAATCTCTTGAACAACATCGTGTTCCTTACGATTGGAAAATCGCGAACGTTACACCAATATTTTGGTGGCCTAGTGGGTAGAGCGCTTGGCTACTGATCGAAGGGTCCCAGATTCAAATCCGGGCGAAGCCTTTGGACGCCCCCGAACAAAAAAAAAATCCTCGGAGTACGAGGTGGCCCAGGGAAAGGAACTGGCCCCCCTACCTTGAATGTGTGAAATTCCACGCCTGAAAGACACGCCTGTAGCTTAGTCCGGGGTGAGATCTACCCTCAACTATCCAAACCAACCTTCGGGTTGAATCATTGAGAGACACCAATATTTAAAAGCGGTGATAAGGAAGAGCCCAGTAACTATGGACCGATTTCCCTTACTTCTATCTCGTGCAAGATATTGGAACATATAATTGTCGGTTCGATTATGGGGTATTTGTAAGGTCAAAACTTGTTAACGCAAAATCAACAAGGATTCCGGAGAGGCAGGTCTTGCGAAACCCAGTTTGCCCTATTCCTTCACGACATTCTTTCCTCGGGAGAAAAGATTGTCCAAGTAGACGCAATATTTCTAGATTTCAAAAACGCTTTCGATAAGGTCCCTCATTCGAAGTTACCCATTCAGTGGGAAGCTTACGGAATACACCACAACGCAATATGTTGGATAAGAGAGTTCTTAGCCGACCGCGAACAGAGGGTATTTATTGATGCGTTAGTTCAGATGTAGCGAAAGTTACATCAGGTGTACCCCAGGGATGTGTCATCGGTCACTTATTGTTTCTTTTGTATATCAATGACATCACTACCGTTGTTACGAGCAAAATTCGTCTCTTCGCAGACGACACAGTGTTGCACAGGGATCTAGGCAATGAGTCTGACAAGATTGCGTTACAAAAAGACCTAGATGCTATAAATGAATGGTGCAATACTTGGCAGTTAGAAATGAATTTTAAAAAGTGCGTTGTTATGAATTTTTGGAAAAAGAATAACTCGGTCAACGAAACGTACACAATTAATCAAACCAACTTATCAAATGTGGAGTCAGTTAAATACTTAGGTGTAACCCTGACTCAGGACCTGTCTTGGGGGAACCACGTCCGGGAAATCTGCGGACAGGCCAGTCGCATATTGGCATTTATTAAAAGAATATTAGGAAAATGCGACGAGAAGGTTAAAGAGTGATGTTATTTTTCACTCGTGAGACCTCACTTGGAGTTTGCCTCTAGCATATGGGACCCTTACGAAGTAGGACTAATCTCTGAAATAGATCGAATACGACGGAGAGCAGCAAGATTTGTGAAAAGTTGTTACGATAAACTTAGCATTGTTACCGAATTGTTGAAAGAATTAGGGTGGCAATCTCAAACTGATTGAATGGAGAAATACAGGTTAAATCTTTTGCGCAAGTTCGGAGCAGACAGTTTTCTGCCGGACGTTCAACATTTATTACTAGAGCCAACGTACTACGGTAGAAGCGATCTCATGAATAAGGTTAAGGAAATTGATTGCTGAACCGATAGATTAAAATGTCATTTTTCCCACGCACAATAAGAGATCATAATAGATGCGATATGTCAATCATATGAAACTCCCACCCTCAATAGGTAGAGTAGAATTTTCACTTGTGCTTATAACACAACATCATTACTTACACTTCATACCGCTTGATATGTTCTCTGCATGAAGTAGCATCTCGTAGCACTCATGAAATAACAGTATTAGTAATATTAACCACTATATGTTCGTATAGCATTGTTCTGCATGTTTATTTACGTATAACTCTCCCAGTTTCTGGTTGGACCTAACACTGTTCTACTGACTGATTTTTGGCCTGCGCCTAGCGGCCGGGGGAGCGTGCGAGGTTCTGATTTGTGTTGGGACGAGTGCTGCATGGAAGTCGACTGCTGGTGTGGAATCACCCCGTGCCACACACCCTAGTGGTGGCTTGCACGGAACTTCGTAGCTGTAGATGTAGATATATCGCAAATGACCCAAGTACTGGTTATTACTTGCGGGGAAGGTCCCCGGTTTCAACTGAATGACGGTATATGCTTCGTATTTATACGTCGTGGGTAGGGAATCCATTTAATTATCAATCTACTGTCAACATTCGACACTAGTTTCTAGCACACGGAATATGTAAACACCCTATATTTAGTCAGTGGTCTCCATGAAATCCCGAGTAGATACAGCAGACAAGGATTGTAACAGTTTTAGGAATTATTTAATCAGCATTTTACTCCAGTAGAGCAAGATTTTTAAGGTAGTAAGCGGAAGGGCGTGGGGTTCACGAAATGGATTTCTTCGTAATAAAAAAGGCACATCACTAGAATGTGTAAGAGTCTTACGAGTCGTGGCGAGTGTATGCACAACAGAAATTACCGTGAAAATGGCTTCAAATTGGTGTTACAGTCTTGAAAGCACATGGAAATCACCAGCGTAGGCCAAAAATAAAATCTGGTGTACACAATTGCGCTACTTACGATAGCATTGGAGAGATAATTTTAATTATTAATCCATTCAGGAGGAAGGGGGAACACCTCCAAGCAAAATTGCATACAATTACCTGAAATGCCTCAATTTAATCATTTGAAATAATACACGCCACTTACAAAATTACACAAGAAAATGTCTCATAAGGAACAACACTTCTTACAATTATGGATATTATGAAAAATCTGATGATTTCTGGCTTACGAGTTGCATGAACACTTCGATGCCAGCGCTTCAATAAACGAGTCGGCGACAATGGGGTTCCTGAAACGAGCGAGAATCCGAGAGAAGAGTTCATTCATACTAATGGACGCGGGGATGTCTATTTCACGCCCGAACGTAAATAAATGAAATCGACTCCACGATGACGCACAAATACCATTCATGTCTTTAATCAACTATGGATCAGCAGCGGCAATTCGCGGTTTCAACGATTTTACGACTGTGTGGTATCCGGTAATTTGAAGTGATCCTCGACCCATTGATACATTTTTTATGCATCAACACTTGTTAACGACTCGCAGATATGCATAACAAAAAAGCTTAAATACTTATTTTAGTACGAAAGACAAAAGCCGGCGCGCAACAAATAAAACATGATTTTCAACAGGTGGAAAGGCAGTGATTAACTTTTTTGTGACTAGCCTCAGGATATGAGAATTATATCTAAGACATTTACAATTGATTCCTAAATCTAGAGAGAAAAGGCGGGGTACTCTACCTTACAAGTATATCTCTACGCTTTGATTTTTCTCTGCTACGCTCTGCTACTATGGTGAATACATAAAACATATTTTCACCCGAAAACGACAGTACAAATGATTACTACACAGATGAAATACAACAAACTCAAAGCCTAAAACGTTATATCATTATGCTGAGAGTTCGGAGGATGAGCGGGAAACTAAAATTTAAATTTAAGGAACCCGTTTTGTCTCCGAACACCAAGCATAGGCACAACTACGACTGCACTACGGTCACTCGTCAAAACTGACAACTATGGAAAACATTTGAGTTTTATAAATACTTCTTTTAGTATCAACACATTGGTTTTCTTTTGCATTCACAGATGATTCAGCGTGACAACAATCGAGGGAAGTACTCACATTTTTGCTACTAAATCCATGGAAATAACAAAGAAATAGGCGAATGTGATGGCACAATAACCTTCCCGAGTGTGCTCATGAGGAGTTTCACCAACAAAGGAGGGTAAGTAAAAAGGTATATGCTTAGTGGAGCCAGTGAAGTACGCTAGCAGGGGGAAATAAGAGCAGAAGAAAAATTAACCAGAGGCTTTATGTATATGTCTCAGGCAAATTAAAAATTTATAAAACTGCAGACCGCTAGTTTTGCTCTTATAACTGTGCCGTTATCCACAGGGTGAGGAGGTGTACGTAGGGAAAGCATGTAAAGTTACGAAATAATACCAAATTTTCAAAAACTGAGCATGAAATTTCCAATAGAGCTTAACAAAAGCTTCCAATAGAGATAATCATTCCTCTATCCAACATTTCGCGCCCTATCGCGCGCCTCAGGGCCGAGCATAGTCTGGTGGAAATTAGGGTAAAGTTGAGTTATCTACATCTACAAAATACCCTGCAAGCCACCTCGGGGGTGTGTGGCAGGGGGTGAGTATTTGCTAACAGTTATCGTGTTATTCAGTTTTGATGGAAAGGACTTAAGAAAAGAACAATGCACTGGATAAAGAAGCTTTGGAAAGTAAGAGGAATAATAATGGTGACCATATGTAAAAACGATTGGAACACTGCATGAAGAATTGTGTTTGATTGCCGTTAATGTTGGTCTCTTAGGTGAGACATTGACCGTAAGTTGGACATTTACGAGATTAGGGTTCTCAGAAGGGCGGGGAAATTATAGACATCGCGAAACTCGGTGGCAATCGCCAGCGGAAAGTTTGGAGGTAGTGAGGGTGAATCGAGCATCGATGGGCTGACAGAGGTACCTACTAAAGAACTCCTGGGAGGACCCTTAGCCCCTTTGTCCCACCTATCTTCTACATTTTACCCTCCATGACATCCTACGCTTAAAATGTGAGTGCTACTAAGTAAAGTGAAGGAATCAGTGGGGCAAGCTCAAAGAATACTGAAAAAATGAGCGAAGGCTATAGAAGTGGAGACGATTGTGAAGGTACGTCGTGCCGTTGTGTACGATGGGGGGAAAATTTGTTTGTTTCGAAAAACATGTTCCTCCGGACGTAGCTCGTCCAAAGCACCGCCATTGGGCAAATCACTTAAGACCTACGGCGATAATGGTGTTCAAGTAATACACAGTCCCCTTGGCGACTGAACCCACCCACCCCACACCACAAGCACTGTGGGCTGAAATAAAAAAAAGCTGGCCAAAATTAAAAAATTGCATTTTTTCTAGCTAGAAGCTGAAACTTCGCACGGCCATTCTCCATTAATTAGCACACGAGGTGACGCGTGTCGTTCGTTTCAGTTATAACGCATTAAGAATATGCAAGGGCTCAAATTTCAGAAAAGTTTCGGCCAGCCACTCCACGCCAGTCAAGCACGCATTGCCGCGACTCTCGAACGTTTCATTTTGCCACGGATTCCTCCGCACCCCCAGTCCCCCACAAGGTCTTAGCAACTTATTGTTAGCAGTGTTGCCGATTTGTTGAAGAAATTAGGGTGTGAATCTCTTAAATGATCGAAGGGAGATAAAATCTACTGCGAAAGTTCGAAGCAAATAATTTTTTTGCTGGACGTCCAACATAATTTGCTAGCGCCAACGTATTACGGTCGAAACGATCACAGGAATAAGATAAAGGAAATAGACTGCAGATCCGATATATTTAAAATGTCATTGTTTACGCGTACAGTAAGGGATCATAAGATTTGCGATCGATCAATCACATGAAACTCCCACCCTCAGTAGGTAGAGTAGACTTTTCACTTGTGTTTAATAACATATCATCACTACTAACAGTTCACCCCGCTTGAAATTTACGGAATTATTTTGTTTTCTGTATGAAGTTGTATCTCGTAGCATTCATAAATTAATAGTATTATCGACATTAATCACTGTTGTCTCTTTACCAGTGTATCTACATCTACAAAATACCCTGCAAGCCACCTCAGGGGTGTGTGGCAAGGGGTGAGTAATCACCAACATGCATTACACTATACCCTAGTGTTAGTGCAACTATGAATAACTATGCATTAGCATAAATCGCTAATGCTTGTCACGAGGCGAAGCCTCACAAGCATGCACTACTTCTCTACAGATATTATCACAATGGAGAGGGACCGTTAATATATATGTATTTTACAACTACACAAATGGACAGAGACTTAAAGACTTATGTAGAAAACATGCACGGCATGCTGTTAGTACTAGGCCACAGATAAGGATTCAAGTATTAGGGAGTACTACTACTACCAAGAGCTACACTACCTATCGACAAACCTAGATAAAAGTCTCATTGGCCGCTGTTATGGTCCCTTATATTTCGTGGGAAAAATGACATTTTAAATCTGTCCGTTCTGCAGTCTAGTTCTCTAATTTTTTTCTCATGATCTGCTCTACCATAGTATGTCGGATTTCGTAAAATATTATCAACGTCGTCAGAGAATAGACCGGTTTGGTACTTACATAATAGATTGAGTCTAAATTTTAATCGACGGTCTGAAAGCGTTTCCCATCCCAGTTGCTGCAAAAGGTCAGTAACACTAACGAGACTATCATAACGGCCTTTAACGTATCTTGCCGATCATCGCTGCACGCGTTCTAACTCAGTTTCTAAGCGTTCTAACTCTATCTCATAAGGATCCCAAATACTGGCAGCATATTCCAAGTGGGGTCTAACGAGGGAGAAGTAGCTGATTTCCCTGACTTTATCGTCACACTTGCCAAGTACTCTTTTAACAAATCCCAATTTACGATTAGCCTGACCACTGCATGCATGTGTACTGCTGTTTACATGTTCATTTACGTAGCACCCTCCCAGTTTCTAGTTCGACTGCGCACTGTTCTCCTGACTGTTTTTTTGTTCACGCCAAGCGGCCGGGGGAACGTGCGAGGTTCTGATTTGAACTGGGACGAGTGCTGCATGCCTGGTGTGGAATTACCCCGTGCCACACACGGTGCCCCTTGCACGGTACTTCGTAGATGTAGTTGAGGTCCGGAAAGAGGTAATCGTTTTTCCCTTATAGTGCACATCACCGCGACAAATGTCACGGCAATGCTATGATTCTTTCCAAAATTCAATCCTGGTCGATAGCGCGGTTCTTCTGGAAGGGAGCAGTAGTGATAAAAGGAGTAATCCACACGTCTTTTTCTTTTTTTCACTGCCTCCGCTTCGCATTGTCATTCGAAGCCAATTTCCACACCCGGCGAGCGATGCTCGAGGAGTGGCTGCGGAGTTTGCGAGCGGAGGGGGAGGCGGGAGGTGGGAGGCGGGAGGTGGGAGGGTGAGGTGGTTTGGTAGGGGATGGGAGGGGGAGGGATGAGGACTAGTAGACTCGCATACACAGCCTTACGCGGTGACGGGGGGCGGCGAGGGTGTGGGGCGAGTGGCGGTGGTCGGAGCGTGAGTCATGCGAGCCATGTGGGGGCGGCAGGGAGGCAATGGGGAGCTGGATTGGGGGAGGGGGAGAGGGGGTTGGCGAAACGGGAGTAGGGCAGGGGGTGGCACGGGGAAACGCGACGGCTCTTTCCTCCGGGTCGTTTCCCGCTCCGCTGAGAGGAGCTTAGGTGGATGAGAGAGGGTCGTGGGGTGGAAACCTCGCGTGAGACGCGGGTCGCAGCCTTGGGGTCGCGGGGGCAGAGAGGATTTCTCCCCGTCGAGAGAGATTCGTGAGTCGCGGGACTTAGCAGGTGAAGGCGCCACCGGTAACTGGAGGTCTGGAGAGGAATGGCAATTTGAGGACCTTTCGTTTAGTGGATGCAAAATGGCATTTGTGTCAATTTAAAAATGATCGAGTAAAGCCCACGCATTGGGAGTAAAACATTGCGATCGGGTAAAGCGTTTGAGAGGGCCCACGAAGGAAGACCCACATTCACAATTACATCTACATCTACGAAGTACCGTGCAAGCCACGTTCCCCCGGCCTCTAGCGGCCGGGGGAACGTGCGAGGTTCTGATTTGTGCTGGGACGAGTGCTGCATTCCTGTAGGGCAGCGGTTCCCAAACTTTTTCTTTCCGCGACCCATTTTAGTCCATACGTTTTAGCCGCGACCCCCTAAAAATAACAAACAATGTGTACATTCAAATGATATTGTTTTTAAAGTAATTACAATCCTCATCTCGCAACCCCTTTCCGAACGGCCCGCGACCCCCCTGGGGGTCGCGACCCCCAGTTTGGGAACCGCTGCTGTAGGGTAATCACATAACTCATAACTTCCCGATTTTGGCATTCCAGAGCGCCAAATCGCAGCAGAACGCCCCTCACGATTACGTATCGGTTTTTTGCACTTCGCCGGCGCTCCATAACGTCCACCCGTGATACTTCTGCGCTTGAAGCGATCACGTAACTGGAAAGGATTGTAGAACGCCAAAAACGAGGCGCTTCATAAGGCTGTGTTAGAAGTCGGTCTATCATAACGCCAAGTAGAATAATACGCAAATAAGAGCAAGTTGCCTAACATTTCGTCATTTAATGACAGCAGTTGGATGCAGTTAGGACTTGGGGAGGCTGCTATCCAAGGAATTTCAATGGAAAATTTAATTTTGTTAAAAAAAACAAGTCTTCTTCGACTTCGCGTCAAACGTTCAAGCTCCTGTGGAAATGTTATTTTTGCACTTCATCGCATTATTTCTTCACATTAATAATGGCCGGATTGGGTAGTGCGCGTGGGTGAAATTGCGTTGAAACAAGACGATTTTTAATGTACGTCAAAAATTTGAGGATGCTGCTAGGCACTCGGGCTAAAATTTACCTTTCTTTATTCGGATGGCAAAAGTTGGGCGCCGGAGTTTTATTTACGATCGTTTTATGTTGTGTTGCTGTTTTTGTTCTGGAGAGAATCTGTGTGGTACGTGTGTTATCTGTGTTATGATCAATAGCAGTTTGATGCAGGCTTATTACGCGTTGGAATTCCTAATTATGGTGTAAAGTCACATTTACCTCTCAATATAAGGAGGTGATGATCACACGAGTGAAGAGCCAAGTGATTTATTTACATATTCGTGATTTTGTTATACATATTCATTAATGTGCCATGCCAAGTGGAAGTTCATTTTGCGAGTGCATACACATATATTTCGGGGTTGAGCCCCTTTGTGATTGCCTTTCCTTTCGTGTTAACTTTACTTTAAAGTTTTAAAGAATTCGTGTTCGTGCAAAATTTCTTTGGCTTTAGTGTTTATGATCAGTGTTTTCGAAGTGACGAAATAGTAATGCCTTCATGAATAGCTTTGGAAGTGCTTAAAAACAACTACATGTACGTATTTATGTGTATTGTTATCAGTTACAGAATCACCCCACATGGTGGAATATTCCTGGTGCAAAAATACAACTATTGTATATGCACTGAGCCACAATAAAATTACTGTGTAGCATGATATTTCGATCTTTTCCTTACCATTCTGTTTGATCATAATCCTAACTTTCATAAATATTATGTAAGATTGTTGATATGATGCCAAGAGGATAAATCAAAGCTGTGCCAAAATGGTACCAGACCTTCTTTACTTCCACTTAACGATTTAATCAATAAAATAAATTTCCAGTAGTTGTCAACGGATTTTAGTGACTTTTTGATAGAATATGATACCATTCGTACAACGATAAGCTATTTTCATTTCGCTCAAATCCGTCATAACTCGTCGGTGAGCTGAAGTGCAAATTTGGGAAATGTCATGGCCACGATAATGCTAGTCTTTAGAGAAAATATTTGCGAATGTAGTTGCTGCTATTCTATCAATGAAAGTTTTTCAGTTACTTGGGATGTTGAAGCCTTGGAAAATAAGGCATAGGTACTTCATACAAGATATACCCTTCCGTTCCTGTCAGCCTCTCGACAACACAATGTTCGCGTTTGTACTTACGCCTGAATCTATGTTCCCGAGATCTATAAGAGAGCATTGAGATATCAATAAACATTATTATTATTTCGCTGTAGTGTTTAACGTTTAAAATCACTTAGTAAGGTAGGTTAGGAATAATAATTACAACTGATTCTGCATAATCATAGGTAAATTGATTTATTTCGCTAAAAAATACCTCTTAAATAATCATCTGCCCGCCGCTTTTCTCGTTTCTATTCGCCGCATTCATCCTCAGCTGAGTTCCTTTATTGCATTCTGCTTCAGCGCAGTCACGTGACGGTTTTCTCTACTTAGGATTGGATGGAATAAATCGAACAAGGGACAGGGCCGAGTGGAATAAATTCGCAATATAACTTTCTCATACTTTCGGTAGCACCCTGATACCGTCGACGCTGAGAACCTGCCTGAAGATACGTAATCGGCATGGTACTAATAAATATATAGTAGTGCCATGGGTAATCGGATGGAGTGAAGTTTTCCGGCGTTCCAGAGCGCGACGTTTTGAAGCACGGGCAGTTACGTGATTCAAGGAGGTTAGAAAAGAAATGGAGGCGACATACCACTTGATTCTTGAAGCCAATTCCGCCATTGAAGTCGGCACAGTTTAGACCTTCCTCTGGCTTACGTGTCCGGCGGTCGAGTTCGATTTTCGTCAAATCTAAGTTAAAGACCACAGACCAGGCGATGTTTTGTGACTGGTTTGGCAACACCTACTCGGCACAAAACCCTTCCCAAGCACCCCTATTCTTGCTTCACTTTCGCCCATGAGCGTTCACGGTCATGCCTACTCCATTTCATTTTAACCTCCTTGACGTGATTGCCCTACTGGTGTGCAATCACCCTGTGTCACACACCCTAGTGGTGGCTTGCACGGTACTTCGTAGATGTAGATGAAGCCACCACCAAGGTGTGTGGCACGGGGTGATTCAACACCAGGCATGCAGCTCTCGTCGCAGTACAAATCGGGACCACGCACGTTCCCCCAGCCTCTAGATGCAGACCAAAAAGCAGAAAGGAGAACAGTGCGCAGTCAAACTAGAAACTGGGAGAGTGCTACGTAAATGAACATCCAAATATGCAGTACGCTGCTAAAGAGACAACAGGCAGTGTAGTGCAACTCGCATAACCTCGTAATTATCTCGCATAACAAGACCTGATTTTTACACATACTGCAGAATACACATTCCTTCATCATGCTGTGAAAAAATAATTAGTGGTGGTCACCCTTTTATAGTGTCCATAATGAGAATTGAAAATAATTTTTAGCTCTAAGTTTCCTTGCCCTTATGGTGGAATGGTGACGCTATTGAATGTTTTCTTTCTTAGAATTTCCCCCTACAAAGCTATCTCTGAAACATATATGTTGTAATGTAATCAATGAAGTACAGAAAATATTCATTTCAGGGAGCCCTATAGATCACATAAGACTGTCATTAAAGATTTAAAAGCGATGATCAAACTCACTTTAGGGCCGAAGCCGTCATTTAAAACAAGTTTTGCATAATTGGAAGGGGAATTATCCACACAAACTTGTCCTATACTGCCGTAGTTCATGTACCATGTCAGGATGTTAGGTTAATGCCAAATGGTTAGTTATCTCTGGGGGCCGATTCCATAACTTTACGTTCGATCGTTAAAGAGTCATTCCCGCTGGATTATGGGAATTCTATCGAGAACAATTGCCGATCGCGATTCTATAACTCACGTTCGAACGTTTTTTGCCTCACGCACGACTCCTCGGCTTCGACGTCAAAATACTTGTCGAAGCGGCCATGGTCGATCGAAGAAGAGTTTGTTTTGGTTTTTCATTTGAATGATATTTGAAGAAGTATCGCAGTGTGATGTATTCTGTGAGCTACAAATCACTTAAAACATATTATTCTTGGACTTCAAATGTGAATTATGGTATAGAATGCTGTGTGTCGTTATATTGGAAGATAGTTTCGAACGGACGTCTTGTGTTGTGTTTTTAGCTGTGGCGATTTAAAGAAAATTATCCCAGTGGAGCATTTAATTTAAAGTTTTAAATGAAGTTTGCATCACTAAGGTTTCGATTTACAAGAAACAACCGTGTCATTTTTTGTGATAACTTTTAAACGAAGGTTTATCGAGTGTTTAGACTGTGTACATTGAGACATGCCAGTGGTGACAATTGTTATTTATGTTCTGCGCTGGATTGCGTGTGTCTAAGTGGTGATATATTTACGTTAATTAGCTAGACTTGTTCTCTTTAAATAATGTGTTATGACAGAAATGGTATTACAAATGTTACAAATACGTAGTAAGTGTTGGAGAAGACGTAACAGCAATCATTTCGTTGTTTTCACATATTGACTAAAGACGTGTTATCTATGTGAATTGAAGTTGGTGACTCGTGTATTGCTCTTGACTTGTAAATGTGGTTATTTACGTCTCAGTGAAAGGATAAACAGTGTAGTGTTTCATTATTCTTCATTCAGGGAATTGTGGCACATTTCATTGCATTGTTGTGTTCAATGTGATTTTTTTGAAATAATTAATCCGTTTGCGTTTAAAGCAGGTAATGACTAATTAGCAATAGGCATTTTGATTTGTCCTGGGCAGGGATTACTGTGTTATTTTAGAGTATCTTAAATTGTGAGTGTGGTTGTTTACGTCCAAGTGAAAGGGTGATGATTGTTTTGTCTACTCATGCAATGTATCTCGTTTCATTATGCTTCATTTAGTAAATTTTGCCATCTCAAAATTTATCTTTTCATTTACTCGACGTGATGTCATTAGCAAGTATTGTTCCTTTATTTGAGTTCTGTTGTGTGTGCCTTGAGATCTCGAAATAGTGGAAGTAATTAAAAGCTGACAATTGTATATCTCAAGGTAGGTAATCATATATGCTGCATGTAAGCTCTAGACAGACGGTGACCGGTCTTGTAAAAGTGAGTTATATACTATTTCTATTCGATTTCATGGGAAGAAAGTTGTGTTTAAATGGTATTGAAGGTTGAGTAGTAGGTACGTTAATTATGGGAACTAGCTAGATGATAGTATTTAAGTATCAATGAATATCCTTATCAATTCATGTCCGAAGTTATATACCAAGGTGTCATATATACGTCTGAGTGTTGTTTTGGAACATTATCTTTGAAGTGAACCATAGAGCATTAATTTATTTAGATGACGAGAAGTTTCAGCCGTGATTTCGTGGACTTTCAACATAGTAAAGGCAGAAATTGAAATTTTCCACTAATAAAAATGCACTGGTCTGTCAGTGGAAAATGTCAATTTCAGTCTTCATTATTTAGATAACTACTATTTATCTTGTAATCCGCGACAAGGTTCATTTACGAGAGAAAGCGTTGTATTTGTAGTGGAATACGAAATGTTTCGAACGAAAGGAGACCGATGTCATTGAAATACATTATTTTTTAGAATTTTGCTAATGATAAGCTTGTAAATTTTGACCACCCGTCTGAAATATATAGTGTTTCAGAATCCAGTAAAGACGATTGGAGTGTAATTGAAATATAAGAGGCAATTCAAGCTGACGTCTATGCCAATCTAAGCAGACGACATTACATCCGTAGAAGTCACAAAATGACAAGTAATTAGGAAATAATTAATCCAATGAGAACGCATTTAGGGTGTTTATAGTACTCGTGAGGAAGTAATGTTCAATTATTCAGACATTGCAATGCTTATTTAAATTAATATTTTTCAAAATTATTCAAAACAAGTGCAGTCACTCCAATGTCAGCTCATTGCGCATGCGTAGAAGAGAAACAAGTGCGAACTATGCTGTAAATCCGACAACGCCGCAACGTTCGACGTTCTGCTGAACGATCGCCCTATAGAATCGCTCGTTGGTCATCACTCGAATAAATTGAGCTCGACCGAAGGTGAACGGATCCCTAACGTTCGAACGTCAGCCAAGTTATAGAATCGGCCCCCTGTATATAAAACGGAATTTCCTGACTGACTGACTGACTGCCTGACCGACTCACTCAACGCGCAGCCCAAACTACTGGTGATAAAAACGTGAAATTTTGAGGATATATCCCCATCGTGGTGTATAGCTGCACTAAGAAAGGATTTTTGAAATAAACTATTTTTGTGAGTTGTTATTACCCCATTAATGTTAACTTTTACTCCCATAAGAAAAGCATTGACCCTGTGTATGTGTTTCTTTATTTGCTCTTTTAAATTACTTCCACTCAGGATATTGGATGGAAATTAAAATCATCATCGAACGCATAAAAAGAATGCAGTATTTAATTCTTTAATTCGATTTTCTTATACGCTTCTTTTTTCTCTCATTATTGCGTTTTTAGCTCTAAATTCATCCATTTTTCTTCCTTTTCAACAATAGAAATTTCCTTGGTAACCAGGCGTGAATATCCATTTAATAGCGATTTCATGAATGGCCATTCATGCCTGCAGCATTTATAGGCCAGGTTCAGTGACTAAGTTGATAATGTTCACCCCTACCTCACTATTTGCGTTTAATGGCTTTTACTTAGTATCAGCATTTAGCACGTCACATTGATTCTAATAGTCACATACAACGGCTTTCATGCTTTCACTCTCGCGCTGAATTTTAACAGGCACCCTCATCTTGCCCTTACTAGCATTATTTATGGCCACAATATGTGATCACATTACAAATTAGTTTACTTGGTATTTTCTGCTTTTGGAATTATTATAGAATATGTATACGTTTCATAAAAAATATTCTGAAAATTTTAACTTAAAACCATGACGCGTAGGAACATTTATTTTTACAAGAAAAACGAACGGAAATGCATCGAACTGGATGTCATGAGTTACATGAAAAGTAGTCCGTTATCTGTGCATAGAAAACATTTTATAGTCCTGAAAGATTGAAAATTGTACTAGATTTCGTTTTTGAGTTTCACAGGAGCATGCATACTTTGTACCTTATAAGATTTTCATTACATATAAGCGAATTTCAATGAGAATGCACTCCGATGATTCCAACATGCGGTTAGTGACTGATAGATAGTACCTGAATAGTGAATATAGCACGCGTCATGCATTGATTCAAATTGATAAAGTTAAATGGCATCTCCCACTTAAATTCCACGGGCATGATCATCTTACCCTTATGAATATTATTTAGTACTATTTCTGGACCAAGATTGGGTAAAAATATTAGCAAATGTATGGTTTTTGTACATTTGTTTTTCTCTTCTTCTAAATTATCTGTAGAAAATGCAATTTAAATTATTCTCTAATTTAAACCTCAAATTTCATGTCATGTATAATTTTTTTTAGCCGAGGAAATGTAAAATTCTCAACATTAGCCCGATTCTTTCATGCATTATCGGTGCATTAATTCACAGATTCCCGCGAGAAGCCGGGTCCCGCTTCTAGTTGGCTTATATAGATGGGATTGCTTTTGTTTTCAGTGTTATCAATATCATTGTTGAATAAAATTAACAGAAATTTTTAATAAAATGATTTTTATTATGTCTACGTGGTACCCTGTAAGCCACCTCAAGGGTTTGTGGTTGGCGATCACGTTTATATGAAGAAATCAGAAGCTTTATTTGATTTTGTAGTATTACTTAATTTTAATTTAATTAAATGTTAATTTAATGTTTTTTCCAAGGAAAATTTCGAAATTCCTCAAAGACATGGCTCAATAAAACAGCCATTTTCATAGCAATGAATTACTTCATTTGAAGGAAACTATTCTGTAATATAACCATGTCGAATGATGGAAAAATGATTTTAATTGATATCATCATCATATTGCGATATGTGATGCAGTTCTGACCAACTTTGTCGTATGATGATAGTACTTTCAAGCGCAGGTTTTTTCTTAACTCTGTTGGGAGGGCCTGACGAAAAATATTCGGTCAAATATCGCGAACTTGGTCTTTGCGGAAAGAGGATATGTGCAAACTCGAGGTTTTGGAGATGTAACTGCTGACAAGAAAGGAAGACGTGTTGAGGTGTGGGGTGGGGGGGGCTTGCTGAAGTGGGTGGTGGAGGGGAGAATGCTTGCCAAGCGTCGTAGGGGAAGAAAGAGAGAGACAGAGGTTGTGAGTAAGTTGAGAGCGAGACCTGATGGTGAGCAATTGGTCGCCATCGTGCAACAAAGTGGAATGATGACTCCGAGATGGAGAAGGTACATACGTGCGGTGCTCTCCAAAAACTTAACACTCGGCTGGTGAAATACTCAACGATGGTTGAGATGATTATCCTAGCATACTCAAAATTTAACGGCAGTTTCTGACGTAGGTTTTCGCGGCGTTCAGGTTCGCAGTTTGGCAAGTTTTCGGGTTTCGCACGCTTTAGCAACATTATTGACTTCATCCTTGCATGAGAATGCCTACGGCACAGTAGGTGAAACGTCGCCGTCTAGAATTATGCCAACGCGGACGAAGCCCGAAAACATGCCAAACTGCGAAATTTAACGACACATCGTGCAGCAGTAATCATTCTTGCGCCATTGCAATCAATATTTGTACTCAGATTTTAAGTAACTCATTTGGAGATGGCAGAAAAAATGTGTTTCATTGGTAACAATGAAAATACCAATTTTCAATTCCACTTCGATCTCTGTGGATGTCGAAGTGACATATTCATTATTACATAATGAAACAATTCATCAAATAAAGCCTGAGACGGTGCCTTACGTATTTAATTTGCTTCAGTGGTTCCTACCTAAAATCATCGAGGCAATCACGCGAGTTTTAAGCGCGAATCTTGCGATAACTAGCGCAGTTGAGATTTACGAGGATTGGTTCATCATTAAAAGAGCGTATTTTTTTCGTATAGATGAACACTCACATTTCAAAATATCACACAAGGAGGAAATATTTTCCGAAGATGAAAATCGAAGAAAAAAATCGGAAACTACGAACTTTCCTATTGTCTACGATATGTTAACTAAAAGATCTGTTTGTTGCACCATTTTTATTCTACTCAGATTTATTGATTCCCCACAATAAATCAAGTTACACACTTACGATATTTACCATCAATATATCAACAGGCGAAAACAATTGCTCCGCCATTTATGTTTACAATGATCAAGGAGAATATTATTATGCCATTGACCATACATTCGTAGTTTAAGTTACCAGGCATCTTCAAATGCCGATCTTTACAATATCATGTATCACTAAATTTCCACCAGTGCTTGAGAATGATTGATGTTTGGGTCCGCAGCTACCATATACGCAAGATTGGCTATCATGATATCAAGACGTGATTCCTTCGTCCAGTAGTTAGATAGTCGTGTGGTTAATTGAATCTCGTGACCTAATTGCCATTGGGTAGTGACCCTTGGGCAGTTGGCAGGGACATAATCTATATATAGGTTGACTTGAATGCAATGCTTCGCTCGTCACCCGTTAGCACTGCACTGCTGATCACTTAACGCGGCTTTCGATGATGCGTAAGTATTCGGATTATCACATATCTACATTTTTCACTAATGACTGGCGCCTGTATTCACAAGTCCTTTAGTGTTTGAAATGTTTCATAACGTATTTAGTCCTTTGCCAAGGCGGGATATCCTTAGTAAGCATGGAAAGATACAAAATCCAAGGTTAATGCCAGGTACACACGGCTCAAGTGGATTTTGAGCCTCGGAAAGCACGCATGTCTATACGAGAATTAAATACTCCTACTCGATGGTCACTTGAATGACTGAAAATTCCATGCATAGGAGTCTCATTTACTCTGCATTTATTTATAATTTTAATTAATCTTTAATTTGCACTAACTTTCAGATGAACCCGAATAATTTCCGCTATCTGACCCGCATATTTTCCCGCTGCATGGGCCCTTGGGATTTGAGGCGAGAGTGACTTCGAAGTGCTTGCTCTGATGCAGTCTGTATTACTTTGCACTTACACCAAAGATGTATAATCATGCTTTTATTGTTTTATTCTAACACCAAAACATCTAAAAACATCGCGAAATTTCATCCAAATCTAGAATTATTAAATCGTCATATCCTAAGAATGTCATTTCACGTATTACTGTATCACTAGGTAACCCGTGCAAAAAATTCGCACTTTCACGTTATCAGGGAATAAGTATGTTAAGGAAACGGTGTAATTGGGTTTTAAATAGAGAAGAAGGTGTATCATAAAGTACTTTCTTTATACTTGTTTTCTTGCAAAAATATACAAAACATATGAATACAATACAGGCAAGAGAGTTTATCGAAACTTTTAAGTCAAATTAATGGGTAAATAGTGAAATTTGAGATTGAGTTTGTATTTTTCATCAGAAGCCGGTGATTCAAGGTTTAAAATGATACCTCATTTATCACTGTAGGTGCAGTATTAACGGAGCATATACGGAATGAAAGAAAAAAACCTTTCTGTAATAATATATATGATTGGCAAATAATCTAAAGCAACTGTTTACGAAGATGCTTTGGCCGTTTGTGTAAATTTAGAAGTGGAATGGCCCTATTACACTTCCTTGTGGATTACTTGATGTCACTTTTATCTCTTCTGGCCTCTTGCCTTCGATGCTCTTTGTCCACAGATAAAAAGTCTATAATTGAGTTTTCCTCCCGTTACGAGTCTTGCCGTTAATTACGCAGGTGGTGAGTAAGTCTGCCATGAGGGACCATGCCGGCTGCTTCTGCTGAAATAAAATAACTGCACACACCCGAATATTCATTTCGTTCGACTTCGCCTCGTATGAAGAAACCCAATTGTATTTCGTATCGTATTTTTTTATGTATCTGTGTTGGCATTGGCATATGTGCTCTTATGAACGAGAAGGAACATGATATTATTAGAAGTGGAATGCTCTTAGACTTCACGAGCAACGGATGTTGGTGATATCCGACTATAGTTACCATGGTCCTCATTACTGCCACCTTCGTAAATGGGAGTGTTGCTGGCTCATTGACAATCGCGGGGTTCTGTACCTTCTGTAACAGGTTTGCCAAAAACGATTTTATAGCTAGGGTGCGATTTCACTAGATGATACTTCATTTTAGTTTTTCCTTGACGTTTCCTCTGGGCCAAAGAATTAAATATATTAATTATGTATTGGAGGAGCATAACCTTATATTCCTATGATAACTATATGTTGATCATTCGTGGTCAACGCTTCCCTCGTGATTCGGCTTCTAAGCGGCCTTTATTTCTATATTATATATATTTCTATATTATTTTAATTTGTTCTTGTGTAATGCATGCTGGTGACTACTCATCCCCTGCCATATACCCTTTAGGTGGCTTGCAGGGTATTTTGTATTTGTAGATGTAGATGTATTACTGAAGACGCTTTAGTATTATTGGTTGAGTGTATTGGTCTTTTTAACGGTCTCTGTCGCAATATATATCCGTCAGCTCCCATTATTTATTCTACGGTGTGCCACCTAACTTGCATTTCTCACGGATTCACTGAATGATTTCGTTAACTCGACAAAATAATCGAAGAGTACTTTGCTTTCTTATGAACGCTGAGCATTGCGCATAGTCTTTTATGCTCGTCAGTTTGATGGGAAAGTTCACATTTCAAGGCACTTCCCTCGTTCGTGTTCTTGCTCCTGTAACTCTCCTCAAACTAAAAGTGTAAGTATTATTCGCCGTTTAATCGTTCAAGCCACTCCATCGAACCACCTCGCATTCCTTCTGTGGAGCAACATATCTATCGAGCCACCCTATTGTACGGGTTTATAAGGCATGTAGTAGGTGGTAGTATTTCAGTTTAACGTGCTTCAATGTTTTGGTTGACGTTGGAAATCCTTCATCTCTAGGCCTCTCACACCTCCCCCACAGCCGGCTGACTTCTGACCTCAAATTTCTACACTCCATCACGAACGGGTCCTTCCCCTCAGATCATGTTCCACCCTGCTATTCACTGCGCATCCCAGCCAGCACCACTCGTAATGTGAGTCTGCAACATATACTCAAATTCCGCGTCTCCACTTCCCAACGATCCCTATTCTGCCGCCAACTTTCATTATTTAACGTTCTTGATGTCTGTTACCCAACCCTTGACCTTTAATTTTCACGCAACATCTTTATCTCGCTATTGAAACGCTCTGTGTAACATTTTGTTTTACCACGCCTCACACTTGCCAAATTACTGTTATTTTTTATATTTTGATTTATTTCGTTTATTGAACCCAATGTAAAGGCCTTAGTTGCAGTTTTTGGTGTTAAAACAAATAAATTAATGAATAAATAAATGAATAAAGAAATATATAAACAAACAAACACAAAAAAATAAATACATAAATAAAATAATAAATAGATGTAAATAAATAAATAATACCGTTTCTCATTTTCTGTCTACCATTCGAAGGCAGGTACAAATATCACACAGACCGAATAGAACCCAGACGAATTCAAGCTGTGCCCAACGTTGCCTAACTTCAATGACTGAGAGCGAACCGGTGTTTCCGTCGTGGCAGGCCGTTGCCCGGAATGCAATTAGTTTTCACTTGCGTAGAGATTTTAAATGTGTGTTCAATATTTTGTCTGTTGAAGCCGTACTAACTGACGTTGCGAAACCAAACAATTCTGCTTTTAATTTCTCCCAATGCCCACTTGCATAACTTTACGCTTTCCCTTAATTGATTCACAAATTTCCACGAACACCACAAATTTCCACATTTCCATGCCTTACGGCTTTGTGGTTGCTGGTGCGAATAAATATAATATACTATTTCATCGAGTTTGTGATGTAATTACATAATTAGTCGAACGAATGCTAAGGAAATGTTTCATTAGCTAGTCAAATCATATTGGGACGATACTGGAAACATGAATGTGGAGTTGTATATTTGTTAGAATTGATTCTGATGCTACCGGTATGCTTTGAAGTGGCGATCATTGATTATAAAAGTGAAAAAGAATTCCGGAAGGGCGACGAAAGCTTTTCTCCGACAGTGGAGCAGACGTGTGTCGAGCAGGCATCTGCACACTGCCCAGCTTCCGATGACGGCATCCTTCTGGAAAAAAAACTCACGTCAAGGCATTGACAGCATTCTTGATTCGTCCCTTCAATTTCATCTTTGCTCCGAGAAATCGACGGATGAATCTCACTCATGCATTATGGTCAAAATTACCCAGACAATTTAAGCAACTATTGGATCATATGTCTTCATTGAAATAAAATTACGCGTTCTTAAAATTGAAAATAAGGTGGAGGAGGCAAGAGGAAGCTTTTGGCTGAAAAAATCATGAGTAAATCTGGTTGAAGAGACCTCTGTCGATAATAATTTGGAGAACCGCAGAGTTATTAGAATATTACTCAGCTCAGTAAAAAAAATGAAAAAAAAAATTATGCTGGTCAAAAATTACATGAAAACTAGTGCTTCTGTCTAATTTATTACAATCAGGTAAAATAGAAATTTCACGGTCTTCATAGTGGTGATTGCATCGTAAAAAGACACTCTTATACCTGGACACAAGTTTCTGCTTCATTTATATCGTCAACTCATCTGCTAAATTCTGATATTTCACAGTTTGTTGCAAAAAATCTCGCTCTTGGATTCAACGAATCGACTCCAAAGCGGTATGTGAATTTCGCTTCACTTATGTTAGTAAAAGCTTCAACACACTGTAACGTTGCAAGGGCTTAAGTTATGGTGCACCGTTCAATTAATTGAGCTGGACTTCGGCCAAACTCATCGTTCATTGAGAGAAAGAGGAAAGAGGAGACAATTTTGCTGCCTTACAGTGAACTTTTCCATAAAAAGAAATCATATATGCGAAAGGAAATGGGGAATGAGTAAAATAAGTAGGCAATGCAGCTAATTCAACCTTACGGTCTCTGGCACTGGCCTTCTCCAATGCTTTGGTTGCACAAATGATGACATGTTATAAAAATCTCCAATGGCCGTAGTAAATTGGCACCACTCGTCAACGCTTCTAGAGATTGCGGATTGATCAGGGGTTTTCTGGTGGAGAGGTTGTGATTGGTCACTGGCGTGGATTTACCCCTTTTTTCCCGCAAACCAACACCGCAATTGTGGTGTAATATTGACGAGTGGTGCCAATTTTTTACGGCCATTGGAGATTTTTATAACTTGTCACTTTAAGAGGCCGTAGAGCTCACGTTCTCTAGTTTTGCACAAATGATGTTTACATTTAGTCCGTCTCCGAGTTCAATTTATTTTTTGCGTAACTATGTGCACAATTATTTACATCTAGAGTTGGTGGCGATAACCAGCTTCGAACCCTTAAGGGCCGAAGTCCCCTGCAGCGACAGATTTTTCTAAGGAATCCCAATAGCTACTTACTTGCTCCGTGTACAGTTTTTCAAAGGCATTAATACGTCTGTCGGATGGGGCATGAAACTGTGCCCTTAGCGCCTTCCGTTAAGAATAGGTGGGCTAATGCCGACGCCGAGTTTCACTTCGCCCTTCCTCCAATCCCCAACTAATCCCTCCCTTGCCAACCTTCCAACCTATCCTCAATGTCTTTAGTTGGCAATGATAATTGACTTAAGTTGTCAGTCACCTCCCCAAATAACCAACCAACAAGTTATTTCTATCGTCCGAAAGAGTCCATTAAAGAGTAATGATACCGCCAGCATAATTGGTGGTACCAAATGGGAACATGCTACCTTTCCCAGAGATAAATGATCTCATGCTTGAATGATGTGATTGAGCAACCCGCCGGGAAAAAAACAGTTTGACAAGAAGATAATTATGTAGGAATCATGTGAGACAATTATGAAATGAGTTATGATTTGGTCTCTCTCAGTCTCACTTTAGAGCTTGGTCAAAAATAAACTTGGTTATATTCCAAACAATTTTATTAAAACACGACCGGTTTCGACATTTTCAGGTCATTCTCAAGAGTTACAATGGAATTGGTTGTTACTCTTGAGAATGATCTGAAAAGGTCGAAACCGGTCGTGTTCTTAATAAAATTGTGTGGAATATAACCAAGTTTATTTTTGACTAAGATGTATTCATTCCACGAAGTAAACTCGCAGACCATTGATTTTATCACTTTAGAGCGTCATAAGTGCTCCTAAGCGAGTCGGCTTGAAGATTCGATTCCCGAATATTGCTGCAATTCCCTCCAGTTTAATTTTTAATCTCGTTCACGTCATATTTACGCAATGCTACGTTATTTATGTGATATTCAAGATTTCCATTCACGCGTAGCATTTTATTTTTTAGCCGTTTTACCACCGTAAGACATATCGAGACCTGGAAACCATGGCAACCAAACAAATGCCGAGCAAGAAATTCATTGCCATTATCCGGGGTGACAAGGTGTCGCATTAAAGTTTTCACTGAGTGCTATCGCTCCATAGTTTGGAGACGTAATAGAAGGTGATGGATGGGGTCTCGAGAAACAGAGTTCCCGAGAGAGGAAATGAAGTTCACTGCCAACGGTGGTACGGAAACAGCGGCAGGTTTGGCAGCAAATATTTGGAGAATGAGTGCGATTTTTCTTTTTTCTCCTCTTACCTCAAGCTCATACTGTTGACACAGACTACGTTTAAGGAAGTTTCCTTCTCGACTGCTTGAGTAAAAACAAATCCCACTCGTTCCTTTGTGTCGTCCAAAAAAAAAAGATTTCACTCGTGACGTGCCTTCGCCACGGAGAAGCTAGGACAATTAGGGCGTTACATTTGTAAAAAGATTGTGAGAGGAATACAGCAGGCGTGGTATCTAGATTGCCGGCTTTATACCAACCCTATGAGTAAGCAGATTAATTAACGCATTTATTTTCACGGAATAATTTTGCAGTTCAATGAGCCAATCGCACTCTATTTGTGCGATTTTTAACTCCATTTGTACAACGCTTTGTGAATGAGTCTGAGCTGACGTATTATGAGTTTTACACTTTCAGAATTTAGTTAGTACATAACTCAAAACATGAGATGAATTGGTTGTTTTATTGCATTATCATTCAATTTCCTAGAATATTTTGCTTTAATTGCCACTTTTTCACGAAAATATCGGAAATTTCAGATACGTCAGAAAAATACGACTATTTAAAGATAATGTTGAGTTTATGATAAAATAGTGAAGTAATGGTAAAAGTTTGTGGATATCGTTAAATAAGGGGGAGGTTTTTACCATGAGTAATTTAGGTAGCATAAATATAAAAAGATGGCAGAACCAAATATTACGGTGGTCAACTTCGACGAAATGTTGACGACTCGCGGCTTAATGAAGAAAACCGGCACAACTCGAAAACCACTAGTTTGGAGAAAATCCCATTTAAAGATTTAACCAAAGTTCAACTGAATACCACTTGCCTCCGTAAACTGCACTCTAAGTGGCCAGATATGTGAATTACATTTGTGACACACTTCCACATAAAAATATACCACTTTTTCGTTTTCATTATGACACAAGCGAACAATCGCAATTTTTTAGTTATGCCGGTTTTCTTCTAAAATAGCGGACTGTCTGCGAATCGATACCTCAGGGCGGTAATGAAACGGTGACAATGATAAGCATAAATAGTTCAACTTAAATCCTCAAGTATACACATTTAGCTAATTACTGAGGAGTTTAGCCGAGTAAAACAAAGTTTTTCTGTCATTAATACCTCTTAAATCACTTCATGCTTATTACAGGAGATAAAATTTTAAAATTAAATTCCAATAAGGTCTGTATTATGGCCAGAGAAAAATCTCACTGAAACTACCTTGAGACCAGTTACGCTTGAGTCAATTCCAGTAGCGTTCATGCCCCGACCAAGGCCAATAAAAAGTCAGCTGAATAAACTGGGATGGGGGGAAGGATAGGGAGGGGGCGGGGTATGATCTCTTGACAGATGACTCGGTGGGAATGACCAGAGGTCGGGGTACATCCGGGGAGCGAGACGTGATTTTTCTTTGTCTGAGATTTCTCGCAAGGTGCTTGAAGTTGGCTTGTTATTTTGGGGGTGGCGACGGACAACTTGGATCATTTCTGCATCTACGAAGTACCGTGCAAGCCACCACTAGAGTGTGTGGCACGGGGTGATTCCACATCAGGCATGCAGCACCCGTTCCAGTATATATCGGGACCTCGCACGTTCCCCCGGTCGCCAGGCAAGGACCAAACAACAGTCAGAAGAACAGTGCGCAGTCAAAATACAAACTGGTTGAGTGCTACGTGAATGAACATGAAGGCATGCAGAACAATGTTATACACTCATTTCCGCCACTGAGAACAACAGTTGGGTCAATTGGAAAGGGTGGAGAGAAACCTGGCGACGGCATTAGCTGACCCTTAAGGTAAGGCGTCAAGGGGACGGATGTTTAACGCCCTATCCGACGGACGGAGTACTGCACTTGAAGTGCTCTCTAAACAGCACCCAATTACGGATCCGGATTAAACTGAAAATCTCAGCTGTGGCCAGAAATCGAACCTAGGCTCGAAGGAATGCCTTTTTCACGTAGGAATTGATGTTTTCCCGGCGAAGTATTGCAGTGAAATTCTCTCGGGCTTACAAGCGGGTCAGGTTCTCCATTTCCATCTCCGCCGAAGTTTCGTTGGAAGACTTTTTCATCGTCCTAAGGACTGTTGATGGCTGCATCAATAGCCCTGAGGACTACGGAAAAGTCTTCCATTGAAACGTCAGCGGAGATGGAGAACCTGCCCCGGTCGGAAGTCCAAGAGAATTTCACGGGAGCACCTTTTTCATTTTCCGACATTTCAAAGTTTTAAACCTTACCTATACTTTATCAAGCAATTGGTTGTTTATCACAGGAAGGCAACTGACTACTGAGGCCATTTTCACTTCAAATGCCTGTAGTCCTGGTAGGCTGTCAAGGGAGGGATTAAATGAGGATTGTAATAAACGTTATGTTTGGGGAATGGACTATGGATTATTTGGGGGAATAATGGAAATACGGCGTGTGTATTATCCTACTCTTAACGTAAGGCACCGGGGACGGTCACGAGTTATTTAGTTATTTATTTAAATAGGTCGTCACAATTAGGCAATTAGCCTGGTGGCAACGCTCAAGAATATAACAGGATACCCTCAATCAGGATATCCTGTCGGGAATCAAAGTTTATCAGGATACCCTCAATAAAACCAGCAAAAAAGATGATTCCGGAAATTACTTGGTGGAATTCCTTGATATCAGGGATAGAAGAATTGACGCTGCAATTCCACAGGGTAATAGATTTATTGACAAGACCGGTTTCGCCGCAAAGATGAAGTATGAAGATCCTGCTCTGCGGCGAAACCGGTCGTGTCAATTAATCTATTACCATGTGGAATTGCAGAGTTAATTGTTCTATCCCTGACAGCAAAAAAGGTCCGGCTCCTCAGAATGATGCGTCGAGGAACCTTAGCATCGGTCAGTCTTCAAAATTTTACATTCTGCAAAATTAAATTGCGATTGATGAGATCTCGTCTTTGCCTACGCTAATGACAATTGCGTTCTCTGCCAGATTGTGTGTGTGTGATTATTCATAGGTTTACTGCATCATGCCTTTGTTTAATCAAGAAGGACACATACACCATAAAGGTAATTGCTGACGGAACGCTCGACCTTCAAGTCGACCTCGCAAAGTTCGAGTCAAACGTAGGTGCCGTTATTACTTCTTGATGACTAAGACGCAGAGAGATAATGTCATACACTGCATGGATAGGGCTTCAAGAATGCCATTCAGGTCTCACTCATTTAGGCCGCCCGAAAAGGAAGTTTATATCCATTTAAAAAATCCGATCTGGCCGCAGAAAGGTACAAGTCGGAGTGGAAGGGGGATCCGAGGCAAGTTTGCCAATTAGCAAAGAGACCCAAAGTCGCGACACCTTTCTATATACGTCCCTCGTGATTAATGAGGCGATGCTTGCGCGTGAAAGAATGGACCAACTTAGAAAGTAATAAAATGTTTACGTCCCTGATACCAACTAAAACTTTCATTGCCTGAAAGAAAGTCCCTCTGGCCTTGAAGGGCTCTGCGTCAGGGCAGAGCCCATAGGGTATAGCCGGCAATTAAGGGCGCAGTGAGTCAGAGGAGGGAGCGGCTTTACCCGGGGGACACCGTTGTTCAGATAATGCCGCACCTCTCGGGATACACGAATAAGAAACCAATTTCTTAGCTCACTGCTACACCATATGGATGTGGGATTCAAACCCACGTTCATCAAGCATGAACTTGTCACCCACGTGTGGCTAATCAGTCAGAGCCAAGGAAGGTGTGGTTTGCGTGGCACTAATACAAGATGAATGCTTCAAGAGCTCTATGCGAATACAGAAAATGTGAACTATAATGGGAATAAAAGTAAGGAAGGGTCCAGCTATTCCAGGGAAGATTCAATCAGTGAACCATAAATAAGGCATGTATTTTTATGCTGTTTATGAAAAATGTTGTGGGGTTGTCAGATTGAGAGTGTACCATTCCAGTTCGCGCCCAAGTGATGAACCTCTGAGGTGTTCAGTTAAGGTGGTTGGAGCGCTTTTTGTTTATGGACAGAATAGCGTGAAACGCTGTGTAAGTTTTCTCATTAGCAATAGCTATAGTTAAAAGTGAAAAAATTGAATCATGCCGATTTGGGTTTTTGGCAATTAAATGCAATTTTAACGCGTAGCCTTATGGCACATGACATATATTTGGTAATAATTCGATTAAATATGCACAGATTTTCTTGTTAACGCGATATTAAACATCTCTCATTATAATAATTGTTCCTACCAAATATCAAGGTGCCCCGATGAGTTCAATGTTCGAAAAAACATATCTTGATATCATCTACTCTAAATTTCGAATACCTCGCCGAAAACTCTTAAGTCATAACATACTTTAATTAAGGAAATAAGTTTAGAAAATAATTTTTGTATAATTTACATTATAGCATGTACGGAGAGTTCCAACGCAGATACCTACTGATGCAATTACATGAAATGTGGTCCATGAATTTTTTTTCGATTTATTTAAACATTAAATTATCATCATATCTCATTCCTACCACAGCAATTGTAACTTATTCACTGTCAAAATTTTGGAGTTGAGACTCTCATTCCTTACAGCCAAGTATCGCGGACTGTAACCGAAGAAAATGTAAGTCTCTAAGAAACGACTTATATTCCCAAGAACATTCGTAAAAGAAAAAGGCTAACCATTTCACACCGTCGGAGGGCCGCTCTAGTAGACAAATCTTGACTTTGAGTTTATTGCGTCAATATACGAGACCATGGGCATAACCCACGCCGTAAAACCTTCCTCCTAATCCCACCAAGAGTGAAGGCGAGGAGTCATAATCTTAAGTCTGGCAACTGACTTGAGACCCCTTTTCTACCTGTTGCTTTAAACGAAAAACAAGGAATGGGGCAAGAATAAGCAAATACGTCACTGTAGTGAATATGTGCTTGTTAAAACCAAATTTTATTTATTTAAATAAATTTTTAAAACTGAACACTTCGCACCTCGTTTACCCTTTTCATCTTTTCGCTCGCACCTTCTATTTGTACTCGCTGTGACATCAACTGATCACAAAAAGGAAGGGCTCTTGGTTCATCACGGTTACATATACTATACAATCCCGTAGTCATGGAAACGAATAATATCCTAGTACTCCCAGAAAATTGTATACTAACTGCCGTAACTTGTTATAACATTCCCTGTACACACGAAGACATTACTTGTGCTAGAGCTGCCGCGGTAAATGGCTAGCGGTAAATTTTTTTCCACATGAACAACCAAATCGCATGCTATCTGCCGGCATGCGAAAGAATTGCTTGCGATTCCCTTGCTATGGTAAGGATTAGAGCACGTTCAACTTTTCTAAGGAATCTGGCAGCACAGTTGTGCGCATTTCCGCCTTCATTTGTTTGTGAATAGAGAAATAAAACTATAAAGGCGAAGATTTTGCAATGAAAAGTTGAATATTGATCCAACTAATCAGTGAGTATTGAAATTTTTATTTTTCCTATTTTTAGTTATTTTATTTTGACATGCTGGTTTATTCATTTATTTATTCATCCGAGTAATTATGCACTGACTAATCACCTAGTACGTTCCCCGTAAAAAAGCATGAAATGCAAGCATAAAAATGATGATGGTCAGTTAACTCCATTGAAATAAACAATTTACTGCTTCATTTATCGCTAATCATCACCTATACAATCTGAACGTCATCCGTTTCATCAATGCACAGTGGTCACCAGCGCTAAACCAGCAGTTTAAGTTTACAAATTTGTTGTCTTATGTTTTGTAATTGTATTATTTAATCATTTTGTTAAAAAATCCAATGTAAAGGTCACCTTGGCTGTTTTTTTAACTTAATGTTAAATAAATAAATAAATTGTTTTCACGACTTGATCGCTGCCCGTGGATTCGTGTGCACACAGCGTGTAAACGTCGCTCACCATCCGTTGCCGCCATTCCATCCGACATGGCCGGGTGCAAGATTTCAGGCAAAATCTGGCGCAATAAATGTTCTTGTGTGCACAGGGATTTATGTCGAGGGAATGCACATTGTGCACTTCATAAGTCACGGCGCCAAAAAAAACTCCTTCTCATCCAAAACCTTCCGGGTTGTTTCTTGGGTAAGGTGAGATTTGGTGCTTCAAAATGCGCGTGAACTGCCATTTTTCGTAAATTAACGGGGAATTTACTGAGAAAATAAGGAAGATTGTTCGTTTTGGACATTTTTCATAAGATTAATCTCCCTCTTAGTCCATGATTCCCTTCCATTAGTCTGCGGAATTCGGTGAGGTGACACAATCGCAAAGGGAGTTCATTTTTACCTTACAATAAAAGTGGATAACTTTGCGTGCATTCTGAGGAAATTAGAATTCGAGAATAAGAATAGGATGTGTGCGGATAAACTAAGTTCCTGATAGTTATTTCATTGCGAAAGAGGTTAAAAAGTTACCCCAGAGACAAATCCAAAATCATTTTTAACAATTTCCAAATCACGGCGAAATGCAAAATCCAGATCAAGCCAAAGTATTTTTTCATGTAAAATTTCATGCCATTGGTGTTACCGTTGACGTAAATCTTGGGCAATGTCAAACTTAGAATGGCCTGACTACTTTCAACTCCGATCAGGGCTGACAAAACGGGAAAGCTTTCATCTCGAAGGAATTTGAAAAAATATTTGGATAATTAATGAAGGAAGCGAGCATTTGCTGAAGGCCCAAAAACATGAATGTCTGCAGGGAATCATCGAATCCCCTCAGTCAAAGAGCGCAATAGCTATAGCTAGTGTAATAACTATAGCGCATAGCTTTTTCGAACAGAAGGTGCGAGTAGTGCCAGGATATTCTCCGCATGGGCTGGACTGGGGGGAATGCCAATTCCACGATTTTGTAATTTCGAAATTCAATGTTTCCGTTTCCTTTTCAGGGAGAAAGAACCTGGGAACGGGGAGAGTGAATACAATGGCCAATTGCATTCGGCCACCACAGGAATGCGCAGTGAGTTCACATTTCCCGGTGGAGCAGCAAGGGAAGGGAGCCAGCTGCTGCAGCGACTGGTTCCCTACTTAGCTTACCTTCCCTTCCCTTCTAACCTTTAATGTCTTCAATTAGTAGGTACTCTGTATAAATAACTCCGCGCACATATTCTTAAAATCAATTCAAAGAGACTTCCTACTTTAAGTGAACCTTTTCCTGAAAAAAGCGTCCACCATTTTGTGACGTAATAGTACACAAATATCGAAAATAATCTCTTTAACTTATCCATGGGACAGAGAAAACACCATTATGACCGATGGTAATGTTTCTTATTTCATTAAAATCCTTCCGCTATCTGCTAACATTTAAGAATTTCGAAGAAAAATAAAACCGGGTGTTATTTTGAAAATTTTGGTCATGTTTAAGACTTCGTGTCTAAGTGACGGGTATGAACTATCGCAATTGACATAATTCCATAATAAGCAATTATTTGTGAGTATATGTGATTAGTTTCAAGTTTTATCTAAAAAAAGCAATTTTTGACTTAAGTCAGATTTTTTTCGATTTCCAACCACTGTGCGCTGAAGCAATTTACGCCGAAGCGAAAGTGTGGATGTCGAATGGACGGTTTATGAGACTCGCGGTACATTCTCCCGCATCCGTTAATGCGTTGCCGCACAGCGCTTAACCAATCAGAAGCGAGATCCGAAACGCAAGCTGCGTAGCCGTATGAGTTGCCAATCTTCCAACTTTCGACGCAGGCCGCGTTGCCGGAGCTGCGGCTGGGAGGGAGAGCCGACGCTTTCTGCTCGTCATTTGTGGATCACGTGATTCATTTCCGAAGAATCGAGGTTCGCCTTTGTGTGGCGAACAACTATTGCACTTCAGTGGCAGCGTGGACTGATAAACGTTTCAAATGGAGGAGAAAATTGTTGGAGAAATTCGGGATACTCATCTTCATTTTTTACGCAAAACATAAGAGATCCTTCTTTCGCTCGTCTATGTCTTCGCCTCCTTAAAAGTAAAAAGCAAAAGCCCAGTCCTAATGCCTTTACTTCTCGCAAATGTTTATTATCCTTCTGCTACTCCAGAATAAACCGGAATCATTCACAAGAACGATCACGTCACAGTTTACCAGTCTTTTTTTTTTCATCCGGTGTTACCGCTGCTATCAATACGGGGTCTGATGAGTGACGCAACGCAGGACGTTGGGGAAAAGCAACGCAAAAGCGGATGCAAAAACGGATTCATTCTGGTGACGCCCTGAAAGGCACACACAAAGGCCATTGGAGCGCGGCAGGGGGTGCTAGGTCACTTCACTTCTTATATCCCGGATTCTTATCAGGCCGAAGCCTTTTTCTGACCCTCAGAAAACATGCCGAAGAGTAGAGATCCCCGTGGAGCCCTATAAAACGAAGAGTAAAACCCATCTGATGGCTTCGTTCAGCATTTATTAATTTCAAATTTGAAAATTAAAGAAAGTGCTTACTGAACGCAAGAGTTCGAGAAGACTATAACCAGCCCTTTAGCTTTAGAACACATTGAGGCAGATGGGTTCGTTAGGGACGTAATGCAGCGTCAGATACAGCAATGTCCTCACTAGGAAGACGTCTTTAGGGTAAGGGCAGGGGAGAAATAAAGAAAATTGCGGCGACCAACAATTGTGAGCCTCAGATCATCAGAATTAAACGGTGAACAATGTGCAACATTAAACAAATAGTTTCAGGCTTAACTTTGTGGAACTCTTTCATTATGAAAGAAAGAAGAAACTTCAAGTATTAATCCACACTTTTATTCACAGTACAGACCCAGGTTTCCACGGATAAATGTCATTTTCAAGGTTCATAAATGAAATTCATAAATTACCTTGAAAATGACATTTATCCGTTTAATCCTGGGTCGGTATTGTGAATACAAGTACGGATTAATAGTATTTGAAGTTTCTTCTTTCTTTCATAATGTGCTACACATAATGATGACCTTGAACATCTCTACGGTGCTAGTTTCTGAGTGTCCTAATTCAAGGAGGACCCGACAACGGCGACCCACAAAAAATGAGGACATTTTGGCGTCAAAAGCTTGACAGCCTCATCATTTGAAACATAGGGTTCATCGAGACGTCACGACCTCAACAATGTAGAGGCTTGAGAATCACGTGCCCTTCCTGGATTGAGGTCCGTGAACTTGGCGGGAAAACTGCGGACGGAGGAGGGGAGGCCAATCCCACTCCCCTCCCACCAGGCCCCCACCCCTCGTTCTCCGACTTCCGGTCCGTTAAAGGATTGGAAGGAGAAGATGAGCTCTCTCAATCAAAGTTATTGAGGTGTTTAACCTGGATAAACTTGCTGCCGCGCAATTTACGATGAAACAACAAGCATTTAAAAAGCCATCCTTTCCGAAGCTTTTCCTCCTAATTCCATTTTGGTGGGGTGATCTTCCGACTAGAGCGTCTGGTCCTTCCAATTCCCCCGGTGACGAAAAGAATCGAGGGCATTTACCTTTAAAGAAAAGACGGCTTGCTCCCTCCGTGATAGGAATAGGTCCAATTCTAGTTCCTCTATCTCTCTGCTCCAAAACTGCAAACACCACTTACTCCTGAGTGCCTGCCAAAATTCAAAATATTCTACCCTGTATTCAAAGGATGGCCGAAGTGCCTCCTCACGGAACATGTTTTGGATCTGATTTTGACAAAAATTTCTCAAATCTTTCCTGGACACCAAGTAATTAATGATAACCAATATTTTAGGCAGACATGCGGAGAGCCATCATTCTTGATTCAAAAAATAAAGAAGAAGCATAGGTCCATAAAAAATCGCGAAGCGATCATACAAGCGTCGTAATTTTATATTTCATGTTATGAAGCAACGCGTTCAGTTGTTCCTACCACTGGTCTCAGTGTGTCATTCAATTTTGATTCAAAACCATTTAAAAATATATATAAAAATTAAAAAATGCAACTACAGGGCAAGTGTGCTTTAATTAGTGAGTTACATAGTAACATAATTTATAGAAGCAATATGATTACAATCTGAAAAAATACGGTCGAGCATCGTTAGTGAAGGTGCACAACATCCTCTTCCAGGCACCGCCGTCACTCGTAATGACAACCTTTTTTGCGATTCTACGAATTAGTCGAAAAATTTCCGTGATCGAAAATTACACATCCGCGAAACCCATATCCTTTTGCCATACATATAATCTCATTTTAATGCATTCATAATAATAGGCTTAGCACTCGATAACGCTTGATATGGATCAAAAGGAACGCGAGACTTCTAATACAGGACGCATTAGCGGAAAACGTGAGATTACGAAGAAATGAACTATTACGAACTACTTCTCCTAAGATTGTTTCAGCAGAAGAGCTTCTCCAAAATAAATGAGTGTTGGGAGTACTTTAATAACAGGTTTTTTTCTATCATAACATAATAATTGGAATAGCAATATTTCCTCGAACGGTTTTTTCGATATCTATTCATGAAAAGAATCATAATTTAGGCATCATTTAAACTACTACATCGTTTCTTCAGGCAGTTTTGAAGAATATACAATGCCAAGGAGAAGCTGCAGGTTTTCAGAAAACACTGAAATAAAAATATAAAAGATGCATTCAGTGAAGGAAATTTACTAATATCTTTTTCCTAGTTAATCTGTTTAATCATTTACTGTATTTATAAATTTGATATCATTCTATAATCAACATTTTAAGTAGTTCATTTCAGGTGCCATTGCTTTAGAGCAGTGATTCCCAACCCTTCTACGATTGCGGCAACCTTCAGACTGAGTTTACAATGTTGGGGCACCCTTCTTCGATTATTTTATTTAAAAAATATTAATTAATTAAATTGGAATATGCATCAGGAAAATTTTATCATCACATTTAAATAAATACTTCCTCAATTTTATTTTACTTATTTAAGTAAGGTAGGTAACCAATAGTAAAATCACCAACTATGGTATAGTTAAGGTATAGTATACTACTGGATTCAGGTTGGAAGAAGTTCTTCAATTACTATCACCACCTGTTGGGCTTGAGAGTAATCAATTCATAAGATGGTCATACTAAACATTTTTCGTTTTCCCGCAATAATCTCGCGGCACCCCGAGCTGTTTTCCCGGCACCATTAAGGTAGTTTGAGCGAAAAATCACTTCACCTAGAATTTGATGAATTTGGCCTCATTTTAAATAAACAACTCTCATCTTTCCAATGATATAAAAATATCAACCCCTTGCCGAACTACTTTCCGAGCAATTTTCCTGTAAATATAAGCTGTTTTACATGGGATAGATTATGGCTGAGCGCTCCAGAGGGAGAATATTGAAGGAAATAAGAATTTATAACACCTAGATTTCGTCAAAAAACTAACGGTGTATAGATTGCATGTTTTCTCAACTATTTATAAAAAATAAACTATTACTCACCACAGTAACTTTTACAGAATCGCAAAAAAACCTGCCGGTTTGAAGGGTTTTCAGCCGCTCGGCGGGAAAAAATGAGTCAAGTTAGAAACTTATGTAGCTTCATTTATTTAATGACTGAGATTTTTTGGCATATATAACTATACATTTGCACCATTAATATTACAATATTTATTTCGTACTTCTTACAGACGCTGAAATTAAAAAATAAAATTTGTATTTGGTCTCCACTATGACTAGGGATCTATCTCGCTCAAACCACCTTAGCACCTAAGTGCCGCGGCACACCGTTTGGGAACCACTGCTTTGGAGCATACAATGGGGTTAAGTCTTGGGAATACCAAAGAAATGACAATAATTTCGATTTATGAGATGGGTACGAGGCCTAGAGAAACAAATCATTTACAGAAAATACAGCTTAAAGTATGAAAAACAAAAATTCGTTCTTAGAATATTATTTGTGAGGAATTTACTCTCCAAGAGTAAATTCCTCACAAATTTGACTCGGCGAGACGAAGACGCCGACAAATTGGAATCATGAGACACTTCATACGAGTGTCAGCTTTATTAAATGCATGCATATTCAATTAGATCACAATTGTTTACTGCATAGCTGATTGCTTTAATCAGCTCAATCATCGTGAATAAGCCACGATATATCATCATAAGCCAGGCGAGAGAAGGTTCCCGAAGTTGAACGACGGAGGTGGGAGTACTTTCACTCAGGCATCAATTAAGTTCTTCGGTTACGATTTACTTTGATCAAATAGATGTCATAACTTCTTTTTTTCCTAATTCATCTGTTTGCTATATGACCTTTATGTACACTGAAAGGTTTTTCTTTGACGAATTAACTATGCTGTTCACTTGAAAGGTGCGAAAAGCGTATGTGTTGTGCCGGGTTATTTTCGCTAAGTCCCCGGTAAACGGCTTATCACTCGAATCTGAAAAAAGAAGAAATACCGCACAGGTGAACCTGCAAAATCCACCGATATTCGGGATTCGCAAAACGAAGTATCTGTGCATTTCCAGTATCTGTGCATTTTCGTTATCTGATGCAAGAAAACATGAATGAGGTATAAAAATGTCCCGTTACCGATTTGGATAAATGTTGGATGATTAAGTATTCCTCCCAGCTGTTGCTTCCTCACTTAATTACACATCGTTGAAAAGATTACCTACTAAGTGTAGGTAATCTTTTCAAGACTTATGTACAAGGCGTCCATAAAAAAACAAATGGTTTGGCCATAATATAGATGAATCAAATTCACCCTCCAAAATTACAAAAATGCCATTTGTTTATGTGGCTACTGAAATGAATATACCTAGCGACTAAAAAACTGGATAAATGAATTTCAAACAAGTACCTTGAAATTTTCACGCGTAATTTTTTTTCCATACGTTTAATTTATTCGTTTGCTCAGTCTTCAAATATTCAAGTCGTAAACATAGCATATACTGCAACTTCTAGTACTAATAACTGCTAGAGGTCTCCCTTGCCAAGGCAGCGCAGCGAAAATAACATTTTACCTTCGTAAAAGCTAATAGGAGAACACACAACCATCCTCATTGGATCATTTTCCATCTGTTAACGAGAACAGCATTCCGAATTCCTTTGACGCGGCACCAAAATCAATTGGTTTCAGCCCGCGTAATCGCTCATTGAAAAATATTCCTCTAACTCCGAACCGTTTATTGAGTTAACAAATATACGCTACCTTACCGAATGCATATGATTGGGAGTTTGATGTTTACGCACTGACAGAGTGGAATAATTGAGCGTTTCCTGTGCAAACCTAGGAATATGCCTCGCTCGTTATCACGAAACGAATAATTTTGCCCGTTTCAATTACGCTCATCACCCTGCGGTAGGATCACACCATACGGATAAATTTTCAAGTAGGCATAAGGCTAAGAGGCTACTTGCTATTCCTCGCTTACATTAACGGTATGATATCCGGAATCACGCGCTAAACTTATTTCCGCTGACGATACGGTCATCTAGCGAGAAATTACGACAAATGCGGACTTAAGAGCCTCTTTCATACGATCTCGGCGACTTCTTGCTGCGTTGCATGGGTGCTCCAACTTAACCAAAAAAAATGAAAATGGAAAATGCACTTTTAAAACAAGTAATGACATCAATGCTATGCCAATCATAATAGGGGGAGAAATTTATGCAGTGGGATGAGTCGAATGCTCGTACGCTACCATAATTTGGGACCGATCGTCCAGAAAAATTACTTAAAATGGTGCCCATTTCCGAAAATATTCAATTTACGAACGTAATAAATTAGAATAAAAAAAGGCAATTATTTTACTCCCAAACGTTATCTGTATATAAACCATAATTATCTTAGCGTATTCACATAAAAGTTTTATTCACGATCTAGGTTTTGTTGCATTACAATATCATCAGCTGCACTGCTATGATACCTGGATTTTAAACAAATATTTCGTGAGACAAAAATTTAATTATAATTCATAAACTTTATGCCGGAAACAGCTAAGTTCATTTGAGGAAAATATAAAAGTGACAAAATCACGGGACGGCAATAACTATACGAAACCTGTCTTACCACACACATCCACGTCTAAAACGGAGTCTGGGAGAGACACTAACCCACCATACGTTTACACTTAATATTTCGTACCTTCCCTCGCCCAATTCTTTTCTAAGTTCTCTCCTTTTTTCCACGAACGATAATGCCCTACTATGCCCCACCACACGCTCTAACGACGGCTCGCAGGTTGACGCGGATACAATGTCAGGTGAGGGCACGTTTGTTGCCCCGGAATGCTTGCTGACACTTCATGACCTTTCATCCCTGCGTAACAATTGGAGGTCAATGAATGACAATAAAGATCTGAGGACCATCCCATTGACTTTGGCACCCTTTAAAACCTATTATTCGACAATTGTGTTGCCCCAGTTCACTCTTTGTCACCCCTGAGACCTTGAGCGTGCCCTTACAGAGGTCAACGTTGGATTTCCGAAAAGTAAAGTGGTTTCATAGAATTCCTCAAGCCCAAAAACCATTGCACATTTCGAGATACCAAAAAAGTTGACTTTTTTTGTCTCTCGAAATTTTTAACATTGAAAGAACATCGGGCAAAATTTGGATTTTGGATTGGACCCCCACTCTGTGGTCAAAATGTAAAATTTATAAAATTTTGCTTATAGACAACAAACCATACGACCTTTTTCTACCTTGGTACCAAATTTAATCAATGTGGCACTCACGAAAGTGTCTAACATTTGGGGTCAAAAATGACACACGATCAATAGGACACTCTGTTGAATAAAAAAGCTAGCTAAGTGGCGGCCAGAGATTCGGTCGTCGGAATAGAAGCAGATCAGGAATGGGCAGGTGTCTATATGAAACAGTTCGGTGAAGCATCTCCACTCGTCTCCATCAGGGTAAGTAGCTTCACAGGGTCTATGGGTGCCGAAAAAGCGACAAGCTTGACTTTTTGGAGCCTCATTGCACCCTTGACACACAGCTTCGCGGCATTTCGATTTTCCATTAGAGAAAACAATGTCCGCGCTTATTGGATAAGAATTGAAATACTTGCATAATTAATTGCCAAAATCTACCTTTAAAAGCCATAAAAATGTCAGTAACAGCAAAAGGTTGCCATAAAAAACGGGCCCTCGTCACGTTTCCACGAGTAAACAAGCCTTCGCGCGTGAACTCCATAGGTGGACTGCTAGTCGCACTCGTAGTTCATCATTTAGCCGTGGCTTCAATTTCTCCTCTCTGCACCAGATCTAATTATTACATGCACTGATGAGCTTTCGAAAATGAAAATTGAACAAAATGAGCCGTGCATACCAATGTTTCGGAGCTTATGATTTTCAACGATGCGGCAACAAGGTGTGAGTGTGCATTGTGAAGTGAGGTCTATAATTCCTCTGGTTTTGACTATTAATGGCAATTTGTGTAAATTATATTCGCATTCCATTATATTTCACGTTAGCCTGTACTTTGTTAGATCAAATACCGAAAAATCAATCACCAATTGATAACCTTAAAAAATATTATTTACCATGGTTTCTTGTTTATTAGTTATTAAAATTTTAACTTAAAATTTACTGAATAATATTAATATTTATTGCTACGAACAGAGCGATTAACACGCTATCTGTTATAAAAATGGTATAAATAAAGCCTAATTGAGTGGAAGAATCCGAAAATATATGCACAGTCACTGAAAATCATTTTTAGGTCGGTTTTGCATTCAAAATAGACTTTTCCTATTTGGTCCCAATGCCCTATTTTTGACTAGAAATACGTAAGGGTACATTTTAAGGCCTAACTATAGTGATGCTCCAAGTACGGTTTTCTGAAAAACACTCCCTGTCACGTGCAATAATGTAACATATCTCCCCGATTGTAATGCATCGGACAACCTGCTCGGTGACAGCGGAAAAATTTCAATTTCTCGAGTGGTTAAGGTCGTTTAAGCGAAAAATCGCTCAACCTAGAATTTGATGAGTTTGGACTCACTTTAAAGAAAAACTCCCATCTTTCCAATGCTATCAAAATATTAACCCCTTGCCGAACTACTTTTCGATCACTTTGCCTGAAAAAAACAAGCTTTTTTACATGGAATAGATTACGACTGTGCGCTCCAGAGGGAGAATAACTGAAAAAAAATTAGGAATTTATAGCACCAATATTTCGACAAAAAACTGAGTGTAGTTTGTATGTTTTCTTAAATATTAATTAAATATCGTCTATCTCTCATCACAGTAACTTCTACAGAATCGCTAAAAACCATGGGTTTTGAAGGCTTTTAGGCCGTACGGCGTGAAAAAATGAGTCAAGTTAGAGACTTAAGTCGATATATTTATTTAATTACTGAGAATTTTCGACATATATCTATATATTTGCACCATTAATGTTGCAATAATCACTTCATATTTCTTACAGACGCTGAAATTAAAAAAATAAAATTCGAATATGGTCTCCATTATGACTAGGGAAATATCTCGCTCAAACTGCTTTCGTCCCGAACGGCGAGCCGAATTTGCGAGAACCCAGCCCGTGTCTACCGACGATGCGGGATTGAGGAAAAACATGCACCCAATCCGATGAGTAACGCGAGAAAACTTATCACGATTTTTTTCCGCCGGCTGAGGGAGGGGAACACCCTTCCCCGAGACTAGCGGGTGATACGGCAGGGAGGGGGTAGGGAAGGAAGGGGGAAATGTGGCGGGGGGGGTGGGGTGGCGGAGAGGGGGACGGGGGTGGGGAGGCGGGGCTGACGAGTCACGGCCGCCGGAGGCGAGTGAGTACCCGGCTGTCGACGACTCATCGAGGTCACTCCGTTCCAAGCGAAGGCAAAGACGTCCAATTTTTTTCTTATTAGATCCCAATTATCCCAGTACTTGGTCAGGATTGATTAAGAAATAATGGCACTTCGCCGGGGAAATGAAGAAAATCAGTAAATTAAAGGTCCTGCAATCTCAGAGGGAAAGATCTCACCAGTCATGGGCAACGCCGAAACAAAAAAATATTACGAAATACTATCAACTGGGATTAAAAAGAGATATTACACCCACTATTCCTATTGAATTTTTTTTCAAACAAACCAATAATGTCATTGCGTTATTCTAAATTAGGTTAAAATCGTATAAAACGTTTAATTCCCACTTCTCAAAATTAGTCTTTGCGACCACCAGACTGCATGCTCCGGCAACAGGTGAAAAATAGTGCTTGGAAATTTCGAGAGATTGGGTAAGAGCTGAGTAATGTTAGATAAATGAAATGAAACAGCGACAATCGTGATAAGAGGGTTACCGACCCCTCTTTCTTCCTCCCACGAGGTTCCTCTACCTGTTTATGATTAAACAAAATAAAAATGGTTTAATAAAATTCGTAATTTAAATGACGAACTATGGAGAAAGTCACGAATGATTTTCGGTCGAAGGGACACCCAATATGAGCGGAGGAACGAAAAAAGTGAATGGGTGACATTAGAAACGTGAAAAAGGAATTTTTACCACGACAGGAATTTCAATGTCCACCAGTTTACGAAACAATATGAAAAATATTTTTTAACTTTACCTAGCCTCAGTCTGTTCCAATTATTTTACTCATAAAACATTCAAATTCCTAACCAAAATCATTGATGGGTAATATTATTGAAAGGGGAATAAAAATTGCTCTTAACGATGCACATATGGGGATCTAACCCCAGCAGCAGAAAAAGTTGCCACAATGTTTTAACAAAGTTCCAATGGGAAAATCAATATGTTGTCACAATGTTTCCTGATATTGCCACAATGTTGCGTGCATGTTGTCACAACGTTAAAGTTCCCGACTATCAACAATGTAACAATGTTGTCACAATGTTGCAGTAACGTTATATGAACATTACTAAAATATTGCATAGTAACATTTGAAAAAAATGTCTCTAGCAGCACTATTACGCGATGGCATTCTTTAGTATATTGTATTATCCTACCCTGTATCTACCTAATGATATTATAACTAACTCAAAATGTTATATATCATACGGATATCAGCGCATGTTTTGGCATCCGACTTTAAAACTCTCGCGTCGTGAAAGTCGTACATAGGTATATGGCCACTCCCGTGGATTGAAGTAACTTCGAGAACTAATTTTTAAGTGGTAATTCCATGATATTTTGAGGAAATACCATCAATCACGATACCAGTTATCAGCCATTAATTAATTGAAACCTATATTGCCACATAGTATGTATATATATGCAATATTACTGAAAATAAACAAGATTTTTTCCAATTCACACACGTTTGCTCACATTGACGTTCACAAGCAGACAACCAACCAGCCCCTACCTGTTGAGGGTTTTCTTCGATTAAAAATGTATAAACATATGTGGGTGATACATATCCGATTCCGAATACTTTATGCCAGAAATACATGTTTTACCCTCACAGGACATGACATGCGACACTGTAGATCAGGGATGGGAACATTAAGAGTAAAATAAATTATTCAAAACATTAAACATATAGAAAATGTTCACGTGCACGATTCCAAAGAGCCACAGTTTGCCAACCCCTGCGGTATAATTATATATAATATGATATATATGTCCTGTAATAGTATATACTATGGGAACTCGAAATCTACACTGCATGTAATAACGTTGCTTGACGTTTCCACAACGTTGAAAAGTAACGTTGCCGGTAAATGTGCACAAAACGTTGCGGTCACGTTAACATTACAATGTAGCATTTGGAACGTTGTTAAAACGTTGTGACAACCTTTTCTGCTGCTGGGGAAGGATAAACGAACATATATTTTAACCTCAGGATAAACCATATTTAAAAAAATACAAAAGGGTCAACGGCTCCTTATTTCGTCAAATAAAGAACATACTTGTAGGTAAGCAACTAATATTTCAATTTTAAACGGATGAGGTAAAAAAAGTACTTTGGACCCAAAATTGTTGAATACTTGGCATGAGCCTTTCCTTGTAGCGATATCAGGACGTCTTTGCCTTCTCGGGCAGTGACTATCTTGACTGGCCGTGACGGGCAGCAAATTATTTAATAAATTAGACTTAAAATATGTCAATAAACCGGTGTCCCACGGAAAATGTATTCGTAAATGTATTCATGAAAAATTCACTGAAACTCTCAGAATCGAACTGCGCATGCTCGTATAAAATTCTGCGAATGCATGTAAATAAGGTTACTCTGTAATTTCTTGACGAAACACGACCAATGATTGGTTTTTCTACACCCCTTTACTTCGACCATACCCTTACTATAGAGGCTACTTCGACTACTTGAGAATAAAATGTCATAAAAGTACACAATCTCTACCAACAGTGGGAATAAGGTAAAGAAACTAGTATTATACACATCGTATATTTGAGCGAATTGATGATATTATTTCATTGTTTGGCAGAACGAGAACTATTTTGTGCAAACATCTGTTGTTAAATCACCTGCTGGGATTTAATCAATAAATTACGTATTATAAGGTAACTGCTACATTGGTATTTTTAATTGCATTATCGTGAGCCAGCATGTTTATTCATGAACTTTATTCCGTTGATACTTCATGCTATAATTAAATCATTGTAATAACTGTAGTTTGGCTCGTAGATTATTTGGAAAACTCATCCCTCCTTGTTCTATTCGTACAGATTATGCACTGCAGATTCTTACCAACAGAAATTCACGTTCAGGGCGTCAGCCTGCCGGCGTCAAATTCATGAATATTTCCTGCCCGTGAGACATCGAGGCGCGCTAGTTCACGCAACTTGTTTCATGAGTGAGGATTTCACGAAAAAATCTACCCCCCGAACTAAAGGGCTTTACAGTCGAGGGCCTTGAATGCAGCAGCGATTTTACGTCGTTCAGCTACGAAAAAAATCCCATTTCGACCAGAACAAATCGTACGAAAATCTAGCTTGAGCAAGTATCACCAATATGTAGAACAGGGAAAACGTAAAATCGCAGACTTCGCACTTCACCCACGCGTCACAATCGTGCAAGCACTGTCGCCTTGGGACCCTGCTGCTAATGTGTAACTTAAAGGGTTGGGAATATATTTTTGGGGAGGAAATTGGAGAGGGGGAGGGGAGGCGGGGTGAAACTGGTGTGGAATCTGTAAACTTCGTCAGCAGTCATCTATCAACACGCTCTTGCGGAGGAGGGCTCCGGCAGTTTAACGGCCCGCGGGCGTCTCTCGCTGGTGCCACTCAATGGCGCTCATGCATCGGCGGGAAAATGTAGTTCGCACTACGCTCACGGGAAGCGGGGTCGTCGCCGAGTGGAGCCTGAGAAGAGTCATCAAATGAAAGACCAAGAGGCACGCATAAACATACGACAGAAGGCCCAATTTTATCACCCACTGCGAGACATTCAAGAGTTTGACACGGGGAGCGTTATATAGTGAAATAAACCATATGGTGTCGAGTGAAGGAACCGGTATTGGATTTTACTGACTTTACAAGAAGCAAGAAACTGATGAGGTCATTGACTCCATCGCATATAACGTACTTTATATTTTGGGGACGTCAAATTTTCGTGTGGAGAAACGGTTGTGAGAAACCCGATAACGCCGTCCGCCTTCTCTTGAAGAAAGTCAACAAGAATTCCGTGGCCTTAACTCCCTTGCGACGAAAAGGAGTGTTGCAGCTCGAGGGCATTTTGCAGGGAGCCGATGAGTACCACTCTGGAAAACCAATGGAATCCGAGCCCATAGCATGAACGAGAAACGGTAATGGTGTTCCAGTTGATCATCGTTCCATAACATTAACAATCATAGGATTAAATTAAAAGAAGAATAATTAATTAAATAAAAAGATTTTTTAATATACCACGTTTTTGAATCGGACTAAAAAGTATAAAATAATTTTCACTGGGCCCTTAAAAATTTTTGTGGGTGAATTTTTAGTGGCTGAGGAGATATTTGTAAGACTTGGAGAGAAAAACGTGGGGCGCAGGCAAACCATGATAATTAAGGAGTAAGGGGACCAGGTGTCGTTTAGTAAAATCCCACAATTAACACCATTTGCAATGCACTGAAATTGGTTGTGAATTCATTCGGATTATCTACTTCTATTATCTACTGCCTGCGCCCCACGTTTTTCTCTTCAAGTCTTACAATTATCTCCATAGCCACAAAAAATTCACCCTCAAAAATTTAGAAGGGCCCAGGGAGAATTATTTTATACATTTTAGTCCGTTTTAAAAACGTGGTTTATTAATTTTTTAAATTAAATTAATTATTTTCTGCATTTTAGTCTTATACCCGGGTGAAAGTTTCCAATCGATTTTATACATCTTGATGAGACTCTGACAGGGACACACAGGAAATTCCTGATGTATTTCAGATTCTGATCAGCTGACAGTGTGTGGAATTGAAATAATTAATAAATCGTTAATTAGTTAATAAATTGTTATAACATGTAGCTAACATTGCATTGTCATCCACTTCTGAGCTATGATTGAAAATACAAGCCTCTACTAGCACATCAGGAAATATGATAATTAATTAGTTTTTAATTTATCAATCAATGAATTATTATAATAGATGGCTAATATTGCATTGACGTCTTCTTCTGAGCTATAGTGAAAATTCAAGTCTCTAGCTGACTGGGAAGTTAGATTAAACTCGGTTGCAATATTCCACCCGGACAGACAGACAGACATGACGGAAACCGAACTAATAAAAACGTGGTAAAATAGAATGGTCGTTTACTTTCTGAATTTACCTCCAAAATATTTCACTAGGCGTTTCATTGAGATTAATGGTGTATATGCGATGTGGTCCGAAATATGAAATGAATTCAATACAAATGCTACATGCTGGAGTGATACGAAGTGTGGTAGGAAATAGGCATGGCTTACAGTTTCGACATTTTGTGAAAAAAATTGTTAGTTATAGTAATTTTATAAACATAAACATTTTGACTTGACAAAGAGTTTTATGAAATCGATTTGATTTTCGATACACCATTTTAATCGAGATAAAAATCGATTCGATAAAAATCGCTATTCAAAACGATATGAGGTATGGTATTTCGATATGATACTTGATATGAGGTATGAACTCTCTATGCGGAATCATATAATAAGTCTTAAAAATTCGATACATTATATGTTATATGAAAGCTAACCTAAAATATGAAAATCAACAATATCCATTCCTTTTGATATTTCTATGGCCAATGATAGTCTAATCTTCCATGTACAGAAAATCTTTGAGGTAGCAAAATATGGAGAAATGTATAAATATAAAATACAACTAAATAAAACCATAGTGCAAGTATATAACATATCCTTAATTATTCTATGATAAAACTTAAATAAAAAGGGCTTGGCACGAATTCACCGGAAGCAGTGGAAGTTCCACCGCGAGATGTTTGATAAGGGAAAAATATCGAAGATAAAAACAGCGTAAAGAATAACAATAGTAACATACCAATGCTAGAAAGCAGGTTTACACGATAAGAAAAATTCTCATTATGCTAATAAAAACACGTAGCGGTGTCAAAGGATGCTTGTGGCTTCGATCTAGTCTTCGAATTCATGGGAATCGAAGGCAGCCAGGCTGTAGGGTAGTTTTAAAGCATTTGGTCTTTTCAAACTGCATTGTTCAATGGCAGTCGAGTTACTCAAGTTAGAGGAATATGAGGCTAAATAAGGTAACGAGAGGTACAGGCCAAAAAATCACCTACGAGTATTTATTGGCGAGTTTCTCACGTGCCTATATATTTTTAGAAATAACAAAAATCAAATAAGAATGTTTGGTTAAAAATAAGTAAAGCAGAACACATTATCAACTCACCTCATCACCAACTTCATACAAGGAACATCTAAAGAAATGAAGTGAGCTAACGCGTGCATGATGACTACATAACCTAGACAATATAAAATATCATTTTAAAGGCAACAACATAAAGTAGTAGACACGTGTGATTGAATAGAGCTAAGATTAAACGCGTGCGAAATAAAAATAATTCGCAAAGAAAATAGGAATAATATCTTAATGATGAGAGGAAATGCTGAAATAATAGGACAAGTGCACTAAGTACTTTATATAGCGATCGCGGCAGAATAAAGTTTAAAAATATAGATGACAATAGGAAGAGATAAAAAGGAGCAGCAGTTAACAATTTTGTCCCAGGACTGATGTGGTTGAACTTGTACGTGACGAAAGACGAACTCTTTGCAGTTTTCCACTAAAAAAATCTTTTTTTCTTCTCCGTGGAAAACTCCGATGAATTCCTCTTTCGGAGGCGAAGTGGTGTTAAAAAAAGTCTTAATTTATGAAGAACATTAAAACAGGAAAAATGGTTTGGAGAGTGAAAAATAAATTTCGAAAAGCGAATGAAAATGCATCCGAACACCTTTATGCATGGCCGGAAAACTTTGGAACGTCACGGAAGCTTAAATTACGAGTGAACGCAGCGGTTTACGAGGTGACGAGAGCGTGAGTGAGGAGCGAAGAAAGCATTAATGGACTTATGAGGTCGGGTAAAGTGAATTGAAAAGTTGAAAAAAAAGTCTCTCGAAACGCAATGAATAATTAGTGTTTCTCACAGCGTCCTCCACGAAAGGGGACGTATTAAAGAATGTGTGTTTTTGAGGCAACAGTTAAGAAATTCGTGGCACGACTTTATTTACTTATTTACTAAGTTTATTGTTCGCCCAACGACATAATTAAAAAGGGCAAAATAAGAATACAAAATAACAAAATACGTATCCAAATACACAGTCACAGTCATCAAATCAACCAATGACATCAGATACTGATTTACAATATATGTTCCTAACTTGAAGTAGATCCAGAACACTGCAATATGAATTATATTTTGCACATATTCTACTTAATGGCGAGTTCTTTTCACAATCATGCTTTACATATTTTAGATAAAAAAGAGACTTAGGCCGCAAGCAAAACGTTGGAGGTATAAAAGTTGATGTTCTAAAAAAAAACTGGCATTCATCAATATTTATTATGTCGTATAGGAACATGAAATATTTCACATGCCTTCTTTGTTCCAAACTTTGACAATCGAACATTTTCAATAGATACATATAGTGTCATAAGATACACAATTCTCTTGCAATGGATTAATATTAAAACAAGCATAATACAAAAATCTGATAAAATTTCTTTTGGATATTTTCTATTTCATTAATAAATGTTTTGGAGTATGGCGTCCAAACTACTGATACATATTCCAACTTACTTCTAACATAAGAAAATAAAACACTTTTAAAGTTTTACATGATTTCAAGTACTTTGATACCCTATAAACAAAACTCAATATTTTAGTGACAGACAATGTTATATTCAAAATGTGGTGAACAAAAGCCATCCTTGTAAATGTAACTACCAAATCTTAAACTTCATTCTTTTAGGTTAAATTGTGACATTGCATGCTATATGTATAATTGATACAGTGATTTTTCCTTGAATAGGACTAAGTTATGCATTTTTCAAAATTAAAATACAAGCAGTTCATAAGGGACCAACTCACTAAACAATTTCGACCATCTTGGAGTAGAGAACCATCCCTCAAATTGTTTACTTTTCTAAATATCTTGACATAATCAGCATACATTAGGCACTTCGAGTTCTTTATGATGCGCGGTAAATCATTTACGAATTTATCAATCACTGCTGAAGTCATTACTTCTCAAGTGATTCCGCTCGAAAGGAAAAACATGCGAGATTAAACGGATGAATCACGAAGTTCGTTCAGCCGGTGCTTTCCTTCCCGGAAACGGGGGCGAGGGGGCAACTGTTGATCCAACTCGGTGTTTCCTTTGCCCCCATCCACCTTCATTCAGTAATTCACACCACAATCAATTTCTCAACAACCTCGAAATATTTTATTTTGCACTTCGGGTGGCTGGGCTCCGTGCTACATTAATCTATTTCTTCCAGGTGAATAATATTTATTTATCTTCCATTTAACACCTAATTATTTATTTATCTTCTATTTAATACCTAATTATTTATTTATCTTCTATTTAATACCTAATTATTTATTTATCTTCTATTTAATACCTAATTATTTATTTATCTTCTATTTAATACCTAATTATTTATTTATCTTCTATTTAATACCTAATTATTTATTTATCTTCTATTGAATACCTAATTTCAATCGCAAACTTTGAGTTAGAAAATTCTTCAGGACAAGTTCTTTAAGTAATTTAGAAAACCCATTCTGCATCCGCTAGTAATATATAGCGAATCCAGGTTACTGGAAACATTATCCGCTGATATATCCATCGTTTCACTGGAAAAGAAAACCCAAACTGCATATCGGCTCAAAAAGACTAGTTTTGGATTTTAGGTTAAACTCAACTTTCCGTGTCCCACTTCTTGAATTAGATAACGTGATTTCACCGGTGCAGACCGCGAAAAACTTTCTATCCTATGGATTGATATCGTTAGTATAAACCATAATGAATCACGATCTGACGGACCTGATGATGATGCAGTGCATCGACACCATGGTCGTATTAAAGCTTATCTAGTGGAAAATTGCCGTTTCTGTGATTCATTATGCTGAACCTCCACCATATCACGCCTTATACTTCTCTTTTTGTAGTATAAACCAAATGAACTCGTATTACTTGTCAGTATTTTGCAGCTTTAAATGGCTGACGGATGTATTTGACGTGTCGCCGACGGTAAATGAAAGCAGTCGCAGGAAAGCAGGCCAGGCCAGGCACAAGCGTGGGTAGCAGGTGGAGAGAATCCGCGTTGCACGAACATTGAGATTCTCATGGCGGGGATTTCATATTTCAGGGTGGATCGCAAGCCCTGGTTTCCTCGTCGAGGATCAAGAGTTCTTTGCAATTCTAGCACAATGGAAACAATAAAAAAGTTGCACGACACATCGCGAAAATCAAAATTTAAAGCGGAAAAGCACTAGCAATTGATAATTTCACTGGAGCACAGTTTCATTTTTAAGAGAGTGAAATTTCAAGGCAAATCTTTGCCTTAACTCATACCCTGATAACACATTACCATATCGTGAAATGATATCGCGCATATGATATCCCAATTCAACAGTGAATTAGGCCATTTGCGAAGTTTACTAGTGAAGAATACCATTCGAAAAGCATCTTGAGCTTGAGAACCACAGTGAAATAAAAACTCGAGTAATATGAGGTCATAAAAAAGGAGATCGAATAATTGTTCGCGAGCTGAGGATATTTGCATCACTGACAATGAAATGCCGATATATTTATTTAAAAGTACATTGCTCGCGAGCAATTGGCCTGGTGGCAAGAGTAATAATGAGAACAAATTTAAAACATGAAACAATTAGACTCAATTAAATCCTTAACGTCATACCACAAGCATTCTGATATATTTCCTTAAAAATGTTTACTTTCATAGGGAAAGGACTCTTAAGTTCATTTGATAGAACATTCCATTTACAAATACCAATATTCCGAAATGAAGACCTATTTATATTTTTTTATCACGCATCTCAGTAATATCCATTTGTTATAGTAATTCTCAGTAATAAATCAGGGATTAGGAGGTGATCAAATTGGCCTTCAAAGTAATGACCCTCCAGTAATAGGGTAAGTCCGGGATAGATGGCCCCACTTTTTTTAAGTGCTCATATTTTTGTTAATTATGGTATAATCGGTTCAATCATTTGTTCTCCTATAATATCATAGATAACGTTATTAGTATTTCATAAGAAATAAGTGAAATTTAAATGGAAAATACCTTTAAAAACAAATATATTTTTTTCTCATTGGTCCATCTCACCCATAGCATATGGGTGAGATGGACCAAGGATATAGGGAGAGATGGACCATAACTAAAAGGCATTAAATAAACTTGAAAAAAATTTCTCTGTACAAAAGAATATTTTAATAACACTCAATGGTTACTAACAATGTTACCAAACTATAAATTTGCAAAATAAGAACATATAAGACACAAGAATCTAACCAAAAGGATTCGACGGCCCGCAAAAAATTAAAATGTAATGAAAAGGCTAAGTTTTAATATTGGAATTACTACTAACTACAATTTTCTTAATTATTGGTTCGACTGTATTTGTTTTTTTTAACATTTCAGCCCTTTGATAAAGTATATCTAAATTCTTAATTATTGGTTCGACTGTATTTTTTTTTTAACATTTCAGACCTTTGATAAAGCAAATCTAAATTGTCAGCCTTTACTTGTGTAAAAAGTGTGTTCCATCTATCCCAACTCGAACTGGTCCATCTCTCCCGATTGTATGGGAGAGATGTGCCAGGCCATTTTTCTGCTTTCTCCAATGCGAGGGGCGCCGCAGTGGTGTATATTGAACCGTTACATATTGTTTTCATCAAGTATAAACATGAAACTCAATGACATGGACAATTAAACACACTACAACTAAAAAACGTTAACTATGAAAAAATATTTTACTCACCTGATATATTTTTCTTTGAATAACTATCAAATAAGCAGGTCAAAGCGGCTATAAACAACAATACGTGTCTACGTAGTCGGTCATGACACCAGCATGAGAACAGTGCCGCACTAGAACGGCTACATTCCTAACTATGCAATCAGTCCATCTCTCCTGAGGGGCCTTCTCTCCTGGACTTACCCTACATCATTAAATAAGCAAACAATCGGGTATTACCACCCTCGCTTTTCTGCTAACCGCGTGAAATAAAAGATTTCCTACTTCCCGCACTCATTATTGAACTGCTATGCCACTCCTCTGCTCTGGTGATGATGCCTTCCCAAATTGAGTGGTCGTTCTTTTTTTATTTTTTGCAAGTCGGACTACATCCACGCCCAGACTATCCGTTGATCGATGCGAGCCTCCCGTGCATCAGACGGCGGACGCTCGAAGCCCGCTCCAGTCCCAGCGCTCCACGCCGACAGTATTGACCCGCTTACTTGAGGACTTGGTGCGGTGATACATTGATACCTCCCCGATGAACTAAATTACAGACCAAAAAGTGGAAAAAAAGTTTAGAATAGAGGTTGAGTTCGCCAAGAGCGCGGCCTTTCAAAGCATTTTAAACTCACCCTTACGGGGGAGCGGAACCGATTTCCGTTTCTTCTTTCGCGTAGTCGTAATCCAAAACGCAAACCGTTGAATGGGGGCAACGCATACAGTAACTATCCCCAGAATGCACTCCATCAATTATAACTTGCAGCACCTGATAGAATTTGAGTAATGACGATCGCGTTTCCGTTCTCATGAGTGCAATTGAAGAATAACGAAAACGCGAGTTGAAAAGTCGCGAACGAGTGGCGGACTCTAGGAAACAATACTGGAGGTTATGAGCCTCACCAAAACCATGTCGAAAAAATTTCCACCACGTTTTCTTGAAGAAGGCAATGAGCCTGCTTTGTTGTTTCATTAGGTTTGGGTTATGAATAAAAAAATGACCAAGTTTTGGGAGCTGCCTGGGTTGACAAATATTATTTTCATAAACCGCGACAGGACAGTGGCCTTGATCGAAAGTCTAGGCTTCCGTCTGCTCTCGGGCCGGTCTCTGGCGGCCCTCGTTCCGACAACCGCGATTTGCCACCAAGGGGCCAACGTGTGGTGCACCAATTAGGGCGGTGGTCACTGCCGGATTACCAATAGGGCAAAGTAGGCAGTTGCCTATGGGCCCAGGAGGGACCCCGAGAATTTTTTCCCCTTTCTTCACTTAAGACTTGTTTATTAATGTGGGCCCCGTTGTTTGGACTGCCTACAGGCCCCCAAGTGTGTTAATCCGTCACTAGCGGTGGTGTAGTATTCAAGCATCAAACACATTTGAGATGAAACAAACTGATGCGGCAAGGTGATGCAAATAGAGGACGCTTTCCCATATCGCTAAATTAGTATGATTTCGTGTTGTAATTGCAGTAGCGACTCAAGGTTTCTGATCACTATTTGTAAAGTAGTAGTGGTATTTCAGTTTAACGTGATTCAACGTCTACGGTCGAAATGATGCCCATCCTGTCGGCCACTTGCAGAAAAGGGCAACAACACTCGGACAAATGGGATAAACAACCCTCCAAATTCGAGCCGAGCTCCAAGATGCTTAACTTCGGTGACTGGTCGAGAACCGGTGTTTCCATCGTGACAGGCCATTGCCATCGTCAATATTTATTAAGTTTCCTCAATGGGGAACTTATATAAAGTTTTATCGTTCTATTTTACTTGTGCACATGACAGCAAATATCCTAGCTTTTGGAAATATATAGTCCGCATGCACATGCTTAAACCGTAGACATTAAAAAGGGAATAGAATTTGAAAAAAGCCACGTAATTCAGAACGGCATCTCAATGACATGACGACACCGCTCGGTACAGCCTCCCTGTTCTACGTGTATTGCGACTGAGGGAGTAGAATTTGAACCGTAGGTTTTAAAAAAGTGAATAGAATTTGAAAAAAGCCACGTAATTCAGAACGGCATCTCAATGACTTGACGACACCGCTCGGTACCGCTTCCCTGTTCTACGTGCATTGCGACTGCAAGGATCTAATCGCACTTATTCATTGTCTTCTATAAAGGAGTTGACAGTCTCGGGATAAACAAAATGGAGATCATACATAGTAGGAATGAAAGGTTTGTGTATGTATAAAGCTACAATTTCTACAGTGACAGCATTGTGTAAATTGAAGTTTTATTAACCCGCCTGATTCTCGATGACGTATTGTTTTGACGCCACCAAGCGCACGAAATTTAACAAGAATTATTTTCATAAAACCGCGTTGTTTGTCGTTATAATGTTTCCTTTCTATTTTTAAGAATTCTAATGTGTCTACATTTTTCGGGATTTCTTCCACGTTGGTTGGCAGCGAAACAACTGTTTCGCAACGGTCAGAATATCCAGCGGAAACTTTTGTCTCACAGCCAACTCAGTTCTGGAGAAAATCCAGAAAAATGCAGTGATCATCATTCCATGCCGCGGATACCCACAAACGTGTATTAAGAATATGAAGTTCATATTCATATAATTTTTATAATGCAAACATTTTCCCCGTAGATTTGTATCGTTATCAAGGAACTTGAGAGGTCATTTCGCATTTATATTAAGGAAAGAGTGGGCGGAAAAGTCCACGGTAACACCAACCCTACTGAGCATGATCAGGACATGAAATTTTCATATTTGAGCGATGCGATACAAATATAGGTATAAACCTTGCGGAAAAAAACTGAAAACCATCTGCTAGTCCAAATGTTTTTAATGGCTTTATTTAAACCGTTTATATCAAGAGTATTCACGATGAGACCTCTCTAGACTTCCCCCTTCAGTTTTTCGATTGAGTTAAGGTCAAAATCGTTCCTTTCCACCTAGATGTGAGAACGGTGGATAGGCAGAAAGTCGAGTTAAATTATAACCGTTACCCTAATGGATTGACGTGAATATCGTCCATATCGTATACGGACGGACAACCTAGAAGATATTTACTCGCAATGTTGACCCCATCTCACCTAAGTTAATATGGATCACAAATACGGAACTGACTGATTTCGTTGTAGCACAGTGTGTGTGGAGCCTTCAACCTGACCAAACAGTTGTGGAGAAGTGCCTCTGTTAGACATCTGATGACACGCAGGAATCTCGAAGGCAGATAATAGGTTTTATTACTCCTAAATCTAAAAAAATACGCTAAAATAAAAGAAAAGAGCAAATAAATAGGGAGCATTAGGTAAAATCTAATGAAATATCTGAAGTGGGGTTACCATAAAATGAATTTACCATAACAATAGAAACATAACAAAATTTAATTTGATAAATTTATTTATTAAATCAAATTGTTAATAAAACATTAAATTAAATACAAAAATTAGAAAAATTACAGGAAAAAATACTGATGTATTGGTCAGTACTACTTTCTTTTAATATTTATAACTTACACAGGTTCCAAAACAGCCTGACTTCGGTGAATTCGAGAAAAAAAATTAAGGCCCGAGATTTTGGAAAAGTTTAACTTGACAGTTGAAACAAATGGCGTATGTCACCACATAGCGTTTAAATTCCAGTTTCTTTGAACTCTCGATGAGAAAGACGCCCTTTTTGAATTTTTGCCAGCTTTCCTTGATCGCAGCCCACTGCGTGATGAGAAAAAAAACGTCAGTTGTGGCTGAAACATGAGGCGGCATTTAGAGGCAGCCTCACTATAGTTGGTGGAGACTCCGCTTTATGATTTTGGTTTTGTGTATCCTCGCCGCTCCTCAAGCCGCCATCACCTCGATGGCCAGCATCAGCGGAGAACGGGCTTTCACGAGGCAAGGCCTCTCAATAGCACCAAGATTGCGACGGGCCCCAAAGCGGACTGGAGCCTCGGCCCATAGTCCAATTCACGCGGTTATATATGGAGACGTTTACGACCGTGAAATGGCGTCAGCCGCGAGCTTCAAAATTCAGCCTCTAAGTTCAATGGGCTGTTCACTACACACCTCAGTGTTAGCGCCTTTCGCATGTGTTTCAGGTGCTTTTGATCTGGCCATTTATTAGCATCACTCGCCACGCGCAACGGGCTGCATTTCATCCCAGGCCGTACGAGACAATCATATTAAGTAAACGCTTTAGCTTCGGCCAATTTATCGGTCGTTGGGTGTTCGTATGAAGCTGAGCAATCAACGATCAACGAAGATGGACAGTGATTGCCGTCGCATACTCCAGATGGCGGCCAATCATAAACCAGGTTCGTGAACGTGAACCCAATTTACTGGTGACGCCACAAACGGTTGTCAATCGTAAACTATTCTCCGGACGGCACATCATTTCTGCTTCGAGGCACTGGATTTAGCCGGTGCGAGGATTTGCCGCACTCGCATATTTTTCTTTGTCAGCTGGAAGTAGTTCACGCCTCAAGGATAGATGGCATCGAATGAGTTCACGCCTATTCGAAACCTTGCATGACATGGACATGAAGATTTTCTAGCTAAAAGTTAAGAGAGGATTGAAAACCGGTTCAAGGCTCATCTCAGAGTACATGTTAAGTCAACTTGATTTTAGCTATCAGAAGCTAGAGGACATTCGATGAAGGATTTTAACGGCTTATCGCGATGAAATAATCACACAAACATGCGTGCATAAGAATTCTATTATTGCAGAAATATTTGATCAGAAATATTTTCCAGGAAAAATTGAATGAATTTTAGTAATTTTAAAGATCAAATGCATGTGGGCATGAGATGCTATTCTCAAACTCAACAAAATTGAGTGAGGGGCACGCTATGGCAATGCCAAAACATAGAGGAAGCAGCACAATCAAGCGGGTGAAATTGTGACTTTCTTCGTTAATTACGAATCCAAGATACACGAGCAGCCAGAAACGACTTCTGACGAAACATCTCCCTTGCACTTATAATGCACTTCAAAGGTGAGAGTAACCTTCGGTCAAGAAGAAATGACATTTATCAGCTTTTCTTAACATTATATTTAAAAATTTAATAATCAACTGGGTACACACTTCACCTCATGTAGGCAACCAATCCAACTTAAATTACATGATCGCAAAACTCCTTTAAAAATACTTCAAAATCAGTTCAAGAAACTCGAAAAAAAATCAAGGATGTGGATGTAGATGTGGATTTTTATACATCAATCACTTGAACGGATTTTAACTTCACAACATTCACGAAACAAGCTCAATTTAAGGGGGACACATGAAATACTATGAATGAGTTACTTACATTAAGATAGCCTCCATTTACATGTGAGATGTCTTTTTTTGCGACGATACGAGGGTGCTACAAAAACTCAACCTCTTATATACGTATTTCTGGAAGGTGAATTGATGAACGACCTACGTTCTAGGAAGATGTGAGAGTATAAACACTTTTAACTTTCTAAATTGACTTAGTAGCGCGACAGTGGTGGACTAAAGTGTTCATACTTTTTTGCAGAAACTTCCATTATCAATGAAAATAAAAAATAATACCAGAAAATTCATATAATAATTACTTTCTACCTGATTCCTGGGAATTGATATGATAACTATAAAAAACTGGCTGTGGCTTCAACTACCCTTAAGGTCGTTGCCCCGTGAAACTTAGGACACGTGTCCTTATTAGAAATAAATTTAGACAAGAGTGTAAAAAAAAACATGTAACCAGCTTGGTTTCTTGGCAATTCAATGCTATTTTAACACGTAGCCTTATGGCACATTACATATATTTCGTAATATGTTCGATTACATATTAACAGATCTTCTTCTAAACGCAAAATAATACAGCTCATATTATTATAGCGTTTGATAACAAATCATTTCGAGTAAAAAAAGTATATTCAGATATGATTTTCGCTTAAATTTTGAATTCAGCACCGAAAATCCAAGCCATAACAATGCTTTAGTTAAGGCGAATTATTTAAAACATAACTATCGCATTTTACATTCCTGCAAATTTGGTGATTTCCGCCGCATAAAGAGGTGCACTTAAGTGACATGTGGTGCAAGACCTTTATTTCGATGTAAAAAGTAACAAAAATTTGCACTCAATGGTTCACGATTACCACTCCTGCCACCTTAAGAAGCATGGACAGTTTTCAAATATGCTTGAATTTTGATTATCCTGCCGTAAAGGGCTAGCCGACATCTTGCAAAGGTGCTAATCTACTTCCTTTCAAATTGGGATATCAACATTACGACCATATACGGGATCGAAATGGTTATTACATCAGCTGTAGTTATAGTTAGAGGGGCAGCTGGCGTTATCGGTGCCAATAGGATTAGGTGGCAAAGGCGTCGGAAACAGTTGGGAAATGCAGGGAGGCTGTTTAGGACCCGTTGGAATGTTGGAGATGGACCAGGCGTGGGGATGATGCAAGTTGGCCACGGGGCCGGAAAGTCTTTCGCTCTCGAATGCTCCCCGAGGCAAGCCTTCACGGAACGGTGGTGAAGAATGGCTGAATGAAAACTGTGCTGCAATCATTATCGATTTGTGTGTCATAATGGAAGGCGTGGGGTGGGTACATTTTGTGTTTTCGAGCCAGGGACTGCACCCCAGTCGCCCTTACCACAACCTCAACCCCATGGAAACAAAAACCTCCGCAAAAAAATACAGGGAGTATTCTTGATACTCCCGTGTTATTTTTATTTCGTGAATGCGAAATTACATACGTTACTCTCGTATTGGGAGATTATTTTTTTATCAGAAAGAAAGTTGAAATGAAAGTAATAATAATACGCTATACATAACATTTATTCATCGAAATCATTAGTGCCTACAAATGACTAACCCATGAACATTGGTCGATGGTAACTAATATGTTCTGCTTTTCAATGCTAATTTTATGTTTTTTGTATTATTAACGTATAACTCACGTTTTCAGTTCTCCGTAGACACCTCGATCACTAAAATCGACCAACTCGTTCCGGAGATACAACTGAACTGAGCGCGCGCCGTGCGCACACAATCCCAAATTTAGACCCCCACGCGCAGCGCTGTGACGTCACCTCGCAACACCCCCTCCGCTCGCGACAAACCATTTCCGGTAGCCGACGAAACGGGCTATCCAGTCATAGTTTCAGATATTCTGTTATTCCTATAGTTTTTGCGCTCGAGGCTCTCGGAAGTACACAAATATTGGTCGCGGCAAAACCTTAAATGACACCGAGAACGAACCATAAGATGTTCATTCGCATTCACATAAAAAAATCCCAGGTCTCGCGGGTTTTTACGTAAAAACTCTGAATAAGAAGGGATCTTTATTAAGTAACGGATTATAAATTAAATAAGGCGTGGACGGAAAGGAAGGCAAACGAGTAAGTGCTTGGTGTGGCTGGTGAGGAGGGGAAGATTCTGGAAGAAAATAAATGGAGGCAGAGTAGGTGGTTGGGAGGGGTAATGAGGGGCAAAGGGATGATGAAGTCCATGATAGAGGGGAGGATGCTGGGCAAGCAGGGAAGAGGGAGGAAGAGAGTAGGTTTTACGGACGGGATAAAGAGAGGTGTGACGAACAATGAGACGAAGAAAGAAAGTGTGCAAGTAGATATGGTCGGCGCCGGTAAAGTTGGCTCTCCATTCCGGATTCGGGGAACGAATGATCTCCCGATTTCCGGCCGGGCATCCCACCAGTTACACCGGCCAGGCTACTCAATTAACTGACAAATTCGACGTGGGTTTATGTCACACCCCATGCCCGACTTGGTAGGCAATGCAAGGAATGCAGGAATGCAAGGGGGTCGGGTTTTACATCATTCAATCCTGAGTGCATACATTCAGTCGTGCCATGGGGAATCGGCGATGGGAGCTAAGTAAATCTTCTTTCATACATGACATAAGAATATGTCTGTGGAAGAATTTTATGAAGACTTTTTGAGTCACCTTAGGAAATGTTTCATCACTATGTGAGTAGTTTCATCAAAAATAGATGCAACCCTTTTTTATTCAATCACACGCTGTCTGGCCCGCATTCTTATTTTAACAAAGGGAAACGCATCAAACCGGTTTGTTTCACTTGATTTGGTGGCAAAATATTCATCGAAGATAAACCATGAAATTTGGGGAACATCTGAAAGGAGACTTATATCGAAAAACCCTTTCTCCACTCGCAGAAAAAATGAATGCAATTTTTGGACAATAGAATTCACTACATTTTTCTCCAGTAGGATCAGAATATTTATAGTAACATTGCGCGGTCGGAAGACATTTTCTTGCTTTTACACTACATATTCTGACCTTATGGAGGATATGTTCAGCAAAACTAATCCAGATACATACCAATTGAAGAGTACGCGATACAATTAGCTATGAATAAAAAATTGTATTGTGAAATTATGGATTTCGTAATGACAAGCATATCCATTGGATCTACGGCTATCACGGAAGTAAAGTTCTTATCTTCAAAGATTCAGTTTTGCAAATAAAACAATCCTTATAAATTCAAGATAAAATACTGATATTATTTCATTTATTAAAGCACAAACAGCTACTGCAAAGCATGAAACAACTACTGCAAAGGAGTTTTCGCATAAGTACTCGTATTAAAATGCTTTTCCAGCATCCAGTTCAACTGAAGGAAGATTTTCAGTGAAGCAACAGAAAAAAAATTATGAATACAAGGTTAAGATAAGATACAAACCATCTCTTATGACCATGAGACGGCTATAATTACCACACAAGTTCCGCCGGACACTACTGTTGCTCTTTGAAGACGAGATATAACTCTGGCAAGATAAATTGAAGGAGTTAAATATGATTATCAAATTTCAGTTTTCTCGGGCGTGAATTTGTGGAATTTGCTTAGAATTGTAAATGATAAGTATAATTTAGTTATTTCACATGGATTTATTACAACAAGACGACCTAGGTTTCGACGAAGTTCGTCATCATCAGGTCATCACCTGATGATAACGAGCTTCGTCGAAACCTAGGTCGTCTTGTTGTAATAAATCTACGTGGAAAAACTAAGTTATGCTTATCGTTTACAGTGAGTATCAAATAATAACGTTGTATTACTTAATGACAATTGCTCGCACATAGTCGTTTTCTATTATTTCAGAAATTACGCTGCTTATAGATTTCATTTCACACACCCGCAGGATATAAATATTTACAAAAAATTAGCGAATATTTAGGTGGAAGTTTACCCTATGCGATAGTTTATGTTTGGCAGCTGGTCTGGATTTTATTTAGGGCACTAATTTTTACCTTGAATAATATGACTCTGATTTAATTGTAAATCGCTCCTGCACTAAATGTAATGCCTCTTCCAGCCAAAGCGTTACGGCGACTATTTTTTTATGAATAAACTAAATGAATAAACTCATCAATTTCCTAGGAGAAGGGTTAAAGTAATGATTCACTCAGATGTGTGTTCGATGAGCAGATGGGATTTTTCACCGACAATGCCCTTCGTAATCACCCAATTTCCGACACTATTGTAATTCACGATCGGGAAAAACTCGGCCTGATAGCCTTCTTTTCAGATTTACTGCAAAAACTCCATTCACTCAGTTTCAGTTTTTCTGACAAACAAAACGAAGCACATAAATCAGTTGGTTTCGTTCATAAAGTCACAGAAAGAAAATTCCCCATTGTATCATGAGATCTCCCATGAACGGACGTACCAAATATTTCATTTCGGACATAAAGTGAAACTTTTTTCAAGGATATGGTTGAGTTTTTTTATTTTAAAATTTGTCTACGCGAAGATTCATTCGTCTCTCTGTGTTCCCGTGAAAAACCTCAAGCTGACAAATTATGTGAGTGCGTTTTCTGCAGGTGTTCTCGCCTTTCCTCACATTAATAAATTCCACTTCGGCTCCCAGTATGTAGACTATTTGAGTTACCGCTGTTGCTCTCGTAATTAAGTAACTTTTTCCTTGTCTCCACCAAGAGAGGGAAAATTAAAATTTTTTTTTCCATTTCCTCGAAACCCTCATTGTCTGCTGGAAGCAGTAGCGATTTCCAAGTGTTGGCTTTTAAAGCTTAACCGAGCACCGAGAAAACGGACACTTAAAAGAAAATTGATGCTGAAATCAATTTCCGCTAATTCCAGGGATGAAGTTGTGGAAGTAAAAAAAGAAGGAAGCGCTTCAACTCACGTCCTGATTATAGTATGTTCACACCAATTCATGGATACTTCAGAAAGGCTATCCTAATAATGCATAACTCACCAGCTGCGCCCGGCATGCGTTGCAATGCCTTTTTCTTTATAATTAGGCTCAAACATACAATGCAGACACATTGACATGTAAAATATAAATGAAAGACAATGATTTATTCGTATTAAACCGAAGTTAAAAAAATATTCTATTATTATATTATTAAGTACTTTGGGATATACAATATTTTTGGTCTTACCGCCCCCTGCAAAAACAAATAAATTTTTCGGCTGTCCCACTCGTGAGCATGCGACATGTAAAAAGCAAGGATTTTCCATATTTAAACCATACACTTAAAGCGATTGACCTTGTTTGAGGAGGCAAAGCGAACGGGGAACTGTAGTCATTTGGCTACAATTATCAAATTAGCCACTTAACCTGGCCTTTAAATGCTGCAGGCGTGAATAGCCATTCATGAAATCGCTATCAAATGGATATTCACGCCTAGTTTCCAAGGAAATTTCTATGGTTGAAAAGGAAGAAAAATTGATGAATTTAGAGATAAAAACGTAATAGGTACTTGGACAAAGACGAAGTGTATAAGAAAATTGAATGAAATAATTAAATACTGCAATTCTTCATTCGTTTATGATAAAGATTTCCATTCATTATCATGTTAACAATATTGGGGTAAAAACAACGCCAAAATATGCAATTTTTATAATTCAGAAACCTTCATGTATTCAAATTCAACGTTGTGTCAAAATTTCAAGTCTATCGACCGACTACTTTTCGAGTGCACAAACCATGAATATAGAATACTGGATGGGAATCAATGGCCCGGATCTGTTTTCGAAAATTCCGCAGGCTAGGCTACCGCGACTGAGGCGATGGCAGCGCTATAAACAAACGGGCATTGGTAAAACTAATGGCGGCGGTTTAAATTGGCCACAGAGCGAGTACTAAGGGTTATGATTATGATTAATCGCGTACATGAATGAGTATCTCTTCAGGAAGTAAATACTGATTAAATTTAGATTAGATTAAATACCAATGTCTGGAACTAATAACGTTTATCCCTTAAAAAAATCCTTAACTTTATAAATTCATTTGTATAAAAAACGGATCTATCAAGAATCGGAGTCTGAGGTAATTTCACAATTTTTCTGGAGTCGAACGGAAGACTTCAGCTCGGTTGTCTAAACATATTCCCAAGTAGTATGGCATTGGCAATTGTCCTCGCAAATTCCAATGTTTCATCTTACGTATTAAGTGAGATACCCGTGGTTCTTTTAACCTATGTCAGCCATTGATTTACATGGAAAATTTTAACTCTCGCTGCGATCTGGATTCAAGATGGCAGATTACATTAGTGAAGTGCATGTCATCACCTGGAGTATAGCGACCTTGGGTAACCTTAGCGACGCTAACGCTAAGTACCAACTACCCACAGTTAGAAAATGGAAACTCTATAGGGTGCGGAATTTACCGACAGCAACGCTTACGGGGGATTTACACGGGACAAGATGGCGGATTTCCATCCAATATCTATATTCATGGCACAAACATACGCAGGCTGAATGTTTATATATAAAGATTAAAATTTTTAAAATTTGATGTGGACACCCATTCTGAGTTACCTATTGTAAAAAAAACGAAAATAAGGGAAATGGAAAAGCATGAGAATGATGAAAACGTTTTAGGCTAAATAAAATTGGCTGTATTTTAAAACTAAAGCTATTACAACGAAGTTCTACCCAAATTATTTTTCGTTGAAGCCTCGTAGAAAAAGGTGCTAGTCAGTTTTATTCAACGTTCATTATTGATTCCTCGAAGATTTTGGCCATAAAAGTTAATTTAGAAATTACAATTTGAAAATTATCAAACTTCAATCTGAGAGGAGGAATTCTATTCTCATAACTCCCTATTCGTATCTTAGAATTCAATTTCTCATATAGTTAGGGTGACCAGATTTTAAACCTGCGTGGGACAGAATTTAGTGGTTCGTGGCCAGCAGCTTTTTTTAAAGAAGCTAGATAAAAAATTGCAGTGTGATTCATTGCCATACCGTGTGTATACTTATCACGCATTCTGGTGATTATTTGTAGTTTGAAATAATTTCATGACTCTATTCGGCCTCCTTAACGTTTAGTTGACACAAACATGTATAATGGAGAACCATTGTTAAGTTAAATGCCTACAAATTATAAAACCCCGTGTGTAAGCAGTATTAACAAAAGTACGAAAACCGAAGATGGCAAAAACTGTAATGAAATTCCGTAAAATGAATGTTAACGAAGGCGGTAGATAATTTGCGTTGAAAGTACTCGCTGGGTGCTTTCGAGAAATTTACACTATACTAGCGTAGTAAGGGAATTATTAGATTTACTATTAATGCTTAAAATAGCAGGGCTTCTTTCTAATTAGATTACACTTTTATTCAGCCCAGTTAATTTTAAAAACTAACGTCGACGACAAATTCTGTGCCTTATTTCCAGGAAAAGTTCCTGGGTTTTCCTTTGAAGAGACATGGCGAAAAGGAAGTTGAGCATTAATTTTAAATCTAACATAAGAATCACTAAATGGACACTAAAAATGTCAAAAAATATAAAACTCATTCCGCAAGTCCTAACCGATGAGAATTAATGGTCTTCCATACTTACCTTTGTGAAGGACGATAGTGCCATTCAGGAAGGCAGCCATAGTATACACCGATGCCATTGAGACGATTCTCCAAAATATTTGCACCAGAAGATAAGAAACCTATCCCAAATATTTACACCTGAGAATGCGTACGATATTGCAGGAAATTTTGACTGAAGTTATCACTGATTAGGTTATCGCTGTGACTTTCTATCCTATTGCACGAACTTCCTGAAACCTTCTTGAATGTGATGCAACCTCTTACAGTAATTTCCTGAAGATAAGGCTATTTCTTAATTACACGCTCGATCATTCTTTTATGTCAACTCTGAATAACTTCACCGCAATGGAAGCGCTTAGTCCGATATGTCTTCCCAAATTTGCATCGCGTGTTTGTCTGTGACCAAACAAAATGTGATAAAAAAATGGGCCTCTTTTCTTAAACGTCATGCAAATTATTTTCCAACATGGCTCGAACAGTGGTGCATTAATAGTTCAAACAAATTTAGTGAATTTCGTCATTTTTAGATAAAACAAATGGCAGATTTATTCCGACTAACCGAACACAGCATCAGAATTATGAGAATCTGAATCGATTTATAATCCTACTTATCTGATCACATTGGATCGAAATTTGCTTGAAATAATCGCTCGGAACTGACATTGCGATAACAACGCTCTCCCTAATGTATGGTGAACCATTCCAAATTTTCCACTGATTATTTCTACTAAAGGCGTATAGTTGTCACAAGAGCCCTAAAGCCATGTATGGAACACAGTTGGGTAAAATACACCGATTAGTGGTGATTTATTTAGAGACAAACATATAATACTGGTGATTTTCCGATTGCACGGTGACTAATTCAACAATCGATTAAGCCATATTAATCAACGACTGCCAATCAAGGGGATTAATTTGAACCCGGTTCTGATGCACCGAGTCTAAGTACGGGCTGCTTGCTAGGAAATCCAGTGGGAGGTAAACCAAAGGTAAATATCCGGAATAGAGCACAGGTTATTCTGATAAGTCCATAATCCTTTAATGCCGTAAAATCAATTTTTGTTAAAAATGCGCTAGCTAATGTTTTTTTACGAAAGCAACGACCTCAGGCCAAACTAAGTGGAATTAAGAGAGTAATGGAAATAAATCTATGATCTCTCCGTTGGTGACATATCATGTCGAAACCAAAGTCGTAATAAATTATGTAATCCAAAGTGGAATTTTACCTACTTCTTTTTTCTTCGATTCAAATTATTTTCGTTCAAACTGTTACTAAATTAGACGTCGTTTTTAGGATTCCGGAATAGATGTTGGTTGGTTTTTAATAGATCACTAAAGAGACAACCAAGTGGGTGGAGGCGAACCCGCCATAAGTCGACCCAAGATAAAGGACAATCCTCTCCGAGTACTCCAATTCGCCACTCGGCCGGTTGCACTGCCACTCGCCCCTTCTCTTCATGCAGCGACGCTTCTCGCCTCGATCCTCAGCCCAGTGAAGGACCTCTGCAGTGCCCGCGCATTACTTACTACAGTGACGCCAATGTGCACCACTAAATTGTAGCCGAATGCGCGTATAGGCCACGCAATTTCACAGAAACAGCGCTCAACTTTCAGCAGCATCAGCGAGTTGCGATGATAGTTACATACGCGACACCTATGAGGGAGACGTAAAGACAGGCAAACAAAAGAAGTGCCATTAGCAAGTGCTTTATTTACAAAAAGCGAATGACGGATCTAAGGAGCCTTGCAGACTTCCTAGACGGGTCCTTGCCCCTTCTGCAAGGCAATTCCTCTTCTCAAAGTTCCTTATTTCATTGATATAAGATTACCATAAAAACAGCCGCTAAGCCTCTTCATTGGACATATTAAAAATAAATAAATTAATACAAGTAAATTATATACAGCAAAATGTGGATGAAACAAAAACAACTAAGTAAAATACCTACAGATGGCTATTTAAAATAAAAACATCTACGATCGTATCTATTCAAGCCATTCATACGTGAAAAAGATCCGCTGCCCCTGTGCACCAGCCATCGTGCGTTGAAGGTGTAACTATTCTGGCATTTGATTTTATGCCCTAGGAGTTCTGATAATAGAACGCTCGACAACTATGAAGGCAACTCAACTTTTAAATGGCAAGTTTTAGAAATCAGTATCAAAATAACTCACTCGTCAGCGTTCGACCTTCAGGAGGGTGACGCCTAACGGTAGGATAATGAGGCGGGGAAGTTTTAGAATATGAGAGGTTTCTTTGAAGATTGGACCAAATCGACAACATGTTAAAATAACTCTCATGCTACGAATTATTAATTAACCTCTCAAAATTCCACATCAATGGACCGAGGAGTATTGAAAGGGATACAATAATCTGCTCGCTTGGGGGCCACCATTATTAGTGATCAGGACGGAGGGCCTTCGTAAAATCCCTTCAAAATATCCTCCCTTCAAAAAATGGTTACGATCTTTGAAACAATAAAACAATTCAGAAATCATCAAGTTATTAATTTATTATAATAATGGAAGGCGAACTTCATTGAATTCCCAGTATAAACATATGCATCGTTCCTGCCATTCACTTTATTTGCGATAATGCTAAACATGTTCGAAAACCATAATATTACATTTGATGTGTGTTTATCTGCGTCATTTATTTAGTAAATCAAGCCTAAAGGCCATTTTTTAATTTCTGCTTGGATAACTGAGGATTTTTCTTAGCACAAATCAAAATTTTACGCTGATCAATGGTCACTGAACATTTGTCATCTAAGTAGGGTAAATGGCTTAGAAAATTAGCATAAAAGGTATCGAACGGTCAAGATGGAAACATCTGTCCCGGTTGATCGCCAAACTTAAGCATCAATGGGCTGGCTTGGGCACCGAGAAGCGATCGATGCTCCTATTTGTTTCAAGAACTGATGCCCTTGTCTGCTAGTGACAGGCAGTAAAAAAGCGAAATGACCTTAGCTGTCGAAGAACGTTATGCTACTATAAGTTATCAGAAAGCATACGACAATGCTGAATTCCACAAGGCACAAGCAAAAAGGGAATCAATACTAAAGAAACTTACAAAGCAAAAAATAATGGAAACCGGCATGAAATCATGCGTTTGGGAGACATTAGAGAAATTATACTCACAAAAACTGAACTATGCAAATTGCAATTATCCACGGCGTTGGTTGTTTCTGCTAACACCAGTATCGCCTGTCTTTCAACGGGCATCTTCAGGTCGAAGAGCCGTGTCTGTACTCCATCGGGCATAGGAAAGAGTATGCAGAGATGGGCAGTATCGAAAATACATGTATTTGAAATACGTATTTTCGATACTTTTGTATTTTGTATCAAAAATACTTTTTGTTATAGTATTTTGTATCTAAAGTAATATTAAGAAGTAGTTTGTATTTTGAAAATACATTAAAATACAAAATACATACGATGTTTCATATACCTATGTCACAAATCATGGCTGACTTTCCACGTGGAAAGTAAGCGTAGCCAATGAGAGGGCAGGGATCGGTATGACGAATAAATTGTCCTTTATTCCACTTCAGTAAACCCCGTTCATACTGCAACCAACTCTTCGAAAACGTGGTCGCTCTCACGCTCTCTTGGTACTCTGAAGAGGTATGTTGTGGTACTTGTGATTTGTTGCAATTGACGGAATCGGTTTAAAGGAACGAAGTCTAGGGACGAATAAGTAACAGCAAAATGTTCGATATTAGATGGAAAATATTTCACCGTTATTAATGAGTTAGAAGGTAAAGTGAAAGCACAGTGCGAGTTGTGCAAACCTGGCGCAGTAACTATAACTATTAGTGGATCTTACGCAGCCACCACAAATTTTAAGACGCATTTGAAGGTAAGCTCAAAATACTATAAAGTGTATATTACTTATATTCATATCCTTTAGCCGCCCGTCTGCAAACATTAATTGTCTCCAGTCCGGTGTTTATTATAGTTGGCGAGCCTGTAAGCCTCATTATTCTCGGCAGTAAACTCTTTTGGCAATTTCGGCTATTAAATATGTGACACTGGACGCTTGTTTTAGGTCCAAATGCTTACCCAGATCCTGAAATAGTTACCCAACGATAAAAAATGTGGGTAGAAATACGCTCTAGGTGCGCAGAGACTTTTGGCTCTAGCAGCGTTAGTTTTCTCTCGACGTTCGCAATTTCTGAAATGAGCTTTCTCTCACGGTAGGAGCACATTCAATCGTTGAGAAATTATAAACGATGCTCATTTTAACTTAGCAAAGGAGTTGTTTAAGTGTGAAGTGTGGTCAGCGGCGGGCGCCATATTGTCAAAAATGAGGTTTATAGACTCGCCAAAGTCAATTTTAATCGAAAGGGAAGAACTGACGTCAGTCGATGGGCGACGAAAGATGACTCTCTGTTATCCCCTGATTAACAAGAGTGATGCATTCCCAAATAATTGCTGCATATGACAAATCCTTGCGAGGCGATTTCGCGAAAGCTTAAAAATTCAGTCACCACGGACAATTTAAATAGTGGTTCTTGCACTATTGAGTATGTATGGTAGGCCAGGATAAACTCGAAAAAATACTGTTGCAGTACATTGACCGGAAGATACTTGTTAGAACATGGGCGGAACTGTGGTCAGTAGAAACAACCAACGCGGTGAAAACTCGAAAAGTGCAGGAACCATCACATAAACAGAATTAACTCCAGAGCCGTATGCGTAGCACCAAGAAACTAAGCACTAGGTACTGCTAGAAAGCTGAATATTAAATAATATATTTGTTCAAATAATAAAATTTCATCATAGAAAATATAACCAGATTAAAATCAAGAATTATTTTTAGCGAGAATCACCCGTTTCCCGCCAGTTTCGAAATCACAAGTTGTTCCGCCAAGATCTAGCGGGTTTAGCTTTTCTCCGCAACAGCGTCGCAAGCCTGCTTGCAGCGACTCGTGCGTCCATATTGGGAACGCCGTCATGCTACCCCGCGAAATTTCAAACCGCGAAGGACTTCAGGTCGAGTTCTCGAGGCACGCCGATTTGAGGCAAATGCGTTCTTTTAAGGCGTGTTCTATTTCATAAGTATGCTTTTCTTAGCTTCATTTTTTCTGTGAGAAATAGAGGGACGCTTTAAGTAACTGCGGCGTGGAAAACATTGCTCCAGTATGCGCGCCCTCGGCGAACTAAAGGAAATTATCGGGAATGATGTTAACTCAACGATAAATGTCCAATCCTCCAATCACTATCGTTAAAACGCTTACCGTATTATTTGGGGTGCACAAACCAATCATACATCAGATACTTTCTCTGGTCTAGCACAAAGTTTTAGTTTCAAAAAAATTTTTAGACAAGCGAAAAATTAGGTAAGATTGAGTCTCTGAAACGTTACAAAAATTTCCCAAGTAAATATGAACAGCTTCGACCATTTAAATTGAAACATACACAAGTGGATGGCCTGGTTTGAGGCAGCACGCCAGGCCATTCACTTGTGAGGGGTTAGGTTAACGCATAAAAACTAGAAGAATGCTGAGTAGGGGAAAGTTCCCGTGGAAAAAACGTGGTCTTATTCTCTACAAGTAAGTAATGACAAAAAAAGCATCTCAAAAGGAACCGTATTAATCCTCGTGTTCATTTCGATCCCAACGCGCTGCTAATGGCATCACAAATCTTTACATGTTTATTTTAGTCATGTTAATCATACACGCGCCAGTCAAACGAAGCGTTTTTCCACCTAATTTTCAGGGCCGTATGTACCTCGTTTTAGCATCGCACTCGGCCAAGGAGAAGTCCATACCGATCAAAAGTATTCTCAGAAATATTGAAATCAGGCTTTTCGTCAGAAAGTTTTGTCAAAAATAAATATAAATTTGAACTAAATAAGTAGTTGTTTTGCTAATTATAAAATTCCGCATACTGTAAAACACAAATAGTAACATCAAATACCAAAACATCAAAGGCAACATTTATGTAAATTATATGACAACACAAAGTAATACTCGCACAGTTATTTTTGTATAAGATTCTGAGCGCTCCGGTAACTCCAATACGGAGGTTCTCCAAAAGGGCACCTTTCCCCCAACGGATATTGTATTACTGTGCATCTTATTTTATGTATGTTGTTAAGAAATAAATAATTCATTATTATAACTCACTGTATTTGCGTGCATTTACAGGGAGAAGGTCCCTTGCTGTCCTCGAAAACTATTCCGTTACGAAACCGTAGGCAGCGGATTACCCATTAGATGGTTTCGTCTAAACTGAGTTATTTTCTAGTTTCATAACATTTATGGTCTCATTTTTCATTCCGAGTATTAACCCATGCCAACTTTTTTTCTTTATGACAACTAGTTTCTGTCCTGACATTTAATCAAAATACTTAATATACGATGGGAAAAATATTTAAAAAATTCTTATGCAACCTATTATTGAATAACTGGGTGGGTCTTTAACGACCCACTGGGGATAACCCCGCAGGTAATATTTTTAGGTTCTTGGAACGGCAGAAATAAAAGATATGTGATCATGAAGACTTTTACCATGGCGTTATAATGAAATACTACTGGGAACAAGTTTTGACATTTATTTAAATATCAGAACGTGCCAAAACATATTCTTTTTTGTTCTTGTGCTTGTACATATGTTCATGAAGAGCGACATCGTAACGCCTGCATGTTTTTACAGGTTTACTTTTACAAATGACACACCGTCGACGGGGATGTCCCGTGATTGTGAGATGTCCGCAGTGATGAAATCGAAGCACATTGGATACAGGGGCGCGATAGCCAGTCTTACGTGATGGCGTTCCGTACTTTTCTAAAATACTTTTGACAACTGACCTTCGAAAAGCAAGACAGTTCATGCACTGACCATTCCTACGAACAAACAACCACGCAATACTCATACTAAAATCAAATAATCGAAACAAGATTGGGATATACAGCCTTTTTTCTTATTCCTTTTCGATATTTGCGAATTATATTGTCCATAGGGTCGACTCCACCCATGTTCCTGTTATATTTAGCGATTATAGTCGTCTGAGTAGAGATATTTTCCTCTTTTCAATGAATTACTTTTCTTCTTGTAATGGCCTAATGCTATAATGATTTGATATTAAATTGACAACATTATCTTTCCAAGTCTAATCTATTATCTTTCCAAGTCGTTTCATCTATTAAATTCGCCTTTTAGTAATTACATACATCATGTGCACCTCGTTCCTTTTTCTGCATTGTATTTTTGTCAGCTAAAGACCATTTTTCCATTCGATTGGAGCGGAAAGTTCCAGTGGCATTCATTCCATTTACAGCAAAAGAATATAAGTTTCACAAATTCCTCCCGGCCAAATATTTTGGAGGCAAAATTGCCCCCCAATCGGATATCCGGGTGACTAATGGGAGGGGAACATCAGTCAGAGCGGACAAATGCAGGATAGGGGCTTGGAACGTGAAGTCTTTAGGGTTGTGAAGGAAGCTGGAGAATACGAAGATGGGAGAGGTTGGGGATAGACATCCTGGGAATCAGTGAGATTAAGTGGACGGGGGCAGACGACTACTGGAGCGATAGCTACAGTGTCATTTACTCAGGAGATATCCAGTGTTGGTATCATACTGAAGAAAAAATGGGGCCAAAGGGTGAAGTCGGTCTGGTAGTATTGCGAGAGGATCCTGTGGTGAAGCTGTAAGGAGAGCCTACGAACACCGTGATAGTGCAGGTCTACATGCCGACGTCCAGCCTTACGGAAGAAGAAATAGAAGAAGTGTACACGTGTTGGATCGGAAACATGGATCATTGTAAAAGTAGACCAGAAAATATTAGAAGTATTATAAACATGGTATTGGAGGAGGATACTGAAGGAGGATGGATGGATAATATAAGAAATGAAGAGGTTTACAGTAGAGTAGAAGAGGAAAGGAACATAGAAAAGAAGAACCAAATGGATTGGGCACGTCTTGAAGCACAATGAGTTTGTGAAGAATATACCTGAAGGAAAAATGGAGGGAAAAGTAAGAAGGCTAAGAGATAAATACACAGACGAAATAAATAGGATAATACATCAGAAGAACTACCAGGAAGTAAGGGAATTAGCATTAGATAGGTAAGGATGGAGGGCTGCAGTAAACCTATCTTAGGATTGAACGACCAATGATGATTCGTTGGGCGCTCTCTGAGCTAAACTCGATTTTATAAAAATTGAACGTTGGATAACATGGGAATATATTCCTTTATGCTACGCCATAATCAGTTTAAAATACGTTCTAACCTCATTAGTGTAATGCTGTATTTTCCACACCTGCATGAATCCTTACAGCAGAACACCCAATCCCATCTATCAGCAGAAACTATAACAACATCGAACGTTGGATGAAGTGTGATTAGATTCCAATAATGCTTCGTCAAACTCGATTTAATGCTCTTCTTAATCGTAGTAATGCACTGCTGTACTTTGCTAATGCCATACCTGCATGATGCTTTCCCATTAAACAGCATAGAATGGGAAGTATGACATTACTCAAAGTTCAAGAATCTTTATCCGGCAACATGCATATTTTCCCTACGTTCCCCATGAGTTGGGAGAAATGATTTCAAATTGAGGATACAATTCCTCGGCATTTTCGTTGAGTAGAATCCGGAATACACATTAAAAAACTGAAAGAATAATCCGCAAACCTCGATGAGGTATTATTTCAGGTAAAAAACCTCATCCATTATAAAATTACAGCCAAAAGAGCAAATGCTGCTACAAAACATTCGCGATACACGGAGACAATTAAACGCTCAAAGGATTGATCGTTCGAGTGAGATTATCACGTCCAACAAATCGTCTTCCGTCGTGCGATTCAACGGGAAACCGGCATTGGTTCGGCTTTTTGTCACTAAACTCTCTGGCGGCGCTCGGGACTGCAGGAGTATAGTTGCACACAAAAAAAGACACGCGAGAGGGGCGTCGTTGTCGCCCGAGGGGATCCGGCCGGCGTGCTGGGATCGGTAACCTCGTTTCAATAAGACAAATCGCCCTCTCACCAAGCGAGAAAATTCACTGATTTCACCGGCGAAAGGCGGCCGAGGATATTTTTCTTTGCCAAAACAAACTCGGACGGACAACACACGGCCAAACGGGAGGGCCAAAACTGGAAATGATTCCATCCAAAACATTAACTCTCCGCCCAACGGTCAGGAATTCAGCTGAAAGGAGAGAGGTAAACGGTTCAATATTTTTATTTATTGAAACGAAATAAGAAAATGTCGCACTCCCCACAGTTTGTTTAAAGTATGAAGATTTATACGCAGCATTTGAACGATTTATGTTAATTTCGAATGTGTACGTACTTGAAAAGTACGCATATTATCCAGACGCGTTTTGTGAATACTTACATTAACGATGGACAGTGAAAATTTTTCTTCTTTCATTTCAATAATGTTGAAACTGTTTCACGAGAAATCGAACTAAAAACCGTTAGTACACTTTTTCAATGTTTTGATTTTCGCGTTACATATATAATTGGGTCAGGAAAGCGCAGATTTCAAATGAATCTACTGCCCACTCAAATGGAAACTGCTGATGAAAATTGTGTATTCGGCGATTTTGGAATACTGATCACAAACACATAATTCGACTCAATGAACCGTTAAATTTGGAGGGAATTGCACTTTGTAAGGGTCATCTGATAGGTACTTCGCAGAAGTGTATAACCATTTCAAGGAAATAACTAACCCATATATTTCTACCAGCATACTACATAAAATGCATTTATTTTTCATATAGGAATCTATTGTAGAAAATAGTTATTGGCGTGATTTTCCGATGCTGTTTTATAATATAACTAAACAAAACACGATGCACTCAATAATGTATTATTCTCACAACCTAGGTTTTACATGCATCGAGTGTCATTCGTGGAGCACTTCATATTTTTGGCTGATATACACAGTCAATCAGGGGTGTCTACCACCATTCCGAGGCTGAACTTATGTAGCAACTTACAACTAAATTCCGTATCGCATTTCAATAGAAATAATCAATGACTGATATCCTATTAATAACTAAAAAGTTTCTCCTAATGATGCATCGTCGCTAATAAACCAAGTTGGTGAATTGAAATTCCTTGCAGAAGATTCTTTCATCGGCTAAACTGGGACAAGGGGTCTGAAATAACAAATGCAAAATTAGGGTAATTTCTTTTCGTGGTCACTCCAGATCCTAAACTATTTGTACGAAAACAATCAAAGAATCCAAAAAATTATTCGAAGTTCACTTTTATCCAAAGGAAAAATAATCTTTAAGGAGTTCTCTGCACTTATGTACATACTTATTACCCGTTAGAATAAAACTGTAAAGAGGTCAAGTTCGAATAATTTAGTACAATTTCTTGAAGAAATTGGTCGGCAGTTTTGCTAGCACAAATTCTTTGATTTTAAGCAAAAAACGTTCCTCGTTTTAACCTCGAATCTGTTTTCCATCTCCACTTCCCTCAAAGAACGAGTTCTGACCACGAGGGAGAAAAATAGTTTTTGCTTTTGACAATTTAGTCTTTTTTATCCTATCCACTCTTTTTACTTAAAAAAGTTTACTTCATTCGTTAATACGAAAAGGTACGTTATAATAAAGAAAAATTACAGATAACTGTTTCATAAAATTATGAATTTATGAAAGAGAGCAAACAGTAGAATTGGGTATTGGAAAATATATATATAACGAATGAATATTGAGAGTAAAAATTGCTAACTTTCCAGTCATTGCGGCAATCATGCAAAGATATACACCAAAGTGGGTGAAAATACCCACGAAGATATTATTTTGAGTTGGCAGGGATTCAAACCCGGGTTTCCCAATTGACGCTCAGGTGCGTTAGCTTGGTGTTGTAACTAGCCAACAAACCTCACCGGCAACTGGGATATCTGGGTTCGAATCCCGGTCAAGTCAAAACGATTTTTTCATGGCGAATCCTCTTTGGTGTAAAAATTGCCGAGCCTAAGGCATACTGGATTACGGATCTGGAACTTAACATATTACGGACCAGTACGAATATAAGTTTGTACGGTACTGAGATACAGGCATGGAGTAGAATGGAAGGAGAATGAAGAAGCAATGGTTACGCTTCAGGTGCAGAGGTAGTCGGTGGGAGGAATTCTAAAAAGAACCCAGGCAGATGGTCGGAAGAGATATTGAGGATGGTGAATGTTTGTTTTTTTATCGTAGGAATATCCGGAAAGCGGGAAAGATGAAAGAGAAGAGGCTGCATAATGAGATCAAAAGAAACAATGAGGGGACGGCTACTCCAGCGCTTTAATCGCTCAGGTAACCAAAAGGACGAGTGATAGCATTCGGGGAATACGAAAACCTATTCACAGCGTAGACAACCGGCAAAAAAAATCTTTTCAACTCCGTACTGCATACGCTATTTTTTTAGCGCTGCAATAATTTGGTATCATTAGCGGCGTTCGTGCACATTATTCATTGCCGCAGCAATTAGAGTTCCACCGAGTTCTCCAAAATAAAAAGAAAAGATGCTCTCGTGAGGACCATTCTCATGAAACCTTACCAACGTACGTCACGTGTGCCGACATCCTCGGTATAACATCTCTGCAACTTAACGCTCGTCGCACGTAGAGAACCGTAAGTGCACAATTAAGCAATTGGAACATGGAGAGATAAAATGTATGAAATGTACATCAATTTTTCAGGCTTAACTTGATGAAACCACATTGCGATAATTTGGAAATAATTTCGCTTTGTAATATTCCACAGAAAGCTTTATTCTTTCCGGGGAATTATTATACTATTTTTTATCTCTGGGAATGAATAAAATTTCTGTGGAATATTACTAAGTGAAATTATTTCTAAATTATCGCAATGTATGAAATGCGTACGTGCACGCGAAAAAGTTTTAAAGAGAGATTTTCTCCTCGCATTCGTGGCGTTTTTTGTTTTCAACAGTATATGTAGAGTGGCTGCTCACAGCAATCTTAAAAATAAGTGGCCTTCTACAGCTCTGGATGTCAACATTCTCCTTACGGGGAGCTGCCAGCGATTTGGAAGCCTCGGGGACCCTGGGCGTGACAAGTGTCAGCGGCAGGCATTGCGGTTCGGTCCCCGGGCAAACTAAGATAATTGCTTCGCAGTCGATCCGACCACAGATGTGAAGTGAAAAGTAGCACTTACATACTCTATGAGTCAGAATACCTCCCAGTGAACGAAAAACCAAATTCGTCCAATTTCGTTCGGGAATTTCCCTCACAGTGCATCGACGAGAACATGTAAAAAAAATATAGCTTTGAAGTACCTCCTCTAATTTTAGACCACTAATCTCTCTGATCATGGAGTTTTGGTCAGAGAGATACCAATCGTGCAATCGTTTCCAAAATGTGCATTAATTGAAATTAAATTCATCAGAATTAATTTAAAAAATATAAAATAGAAAACATAGCTCTTGTTTTACTTACGTTTTGTATTTTTATTATTGTCCCTGATGAATTTAATCAAAATTATCAAAATTGGGTAACGATTTCATGATTCGTTTTTTATGACCAAAATTCCATTAGCAGAGCTATTTAGCAGATAGCATTCGAGGAAAAACAAGTGCATTTATAATGTAGTTGAGGGGTGAGTGACTCAGAGGGTGGATTATAAGCCTCAGACGCGGGAGGGCTCGGCTTCAAATCCAAATGAACCCCCTTATGAGACCACCTTACTCATCGATACTTTACCGATTGATTTATGGTTTTGGAGAATCAACTAGATTTCCCCACTATCTGCATCACCTTAGGAATTTTTAATATCAAAATTATTTCCCCATATTCAGCCTCTCTAACGTCCATTATACTTGCGATATCCCTTCATATCGTCTAAAACTCATATTCCCCACCTTCCTCTTACCCAACTTCTTACTCACATAATATTTTCCCTACGATAGCCCTATCAAAAAACCGTTACCGGTTAAATCTATCTAAAAGTCCATACCGACTTGAATCTTCGTGTCTGGAATTAGCACACATCCGCAGAAAAGTGACCAATTCCCATCCTCAACCCGTACGAGTGAATTCCGCACGATAAATCGCTTTGTACGAGAGGAGCTCTACAAGAGGGCTAGCTAGACGGCCACCCTTAACTCCCAAACCAACCAACGGAATAGTCAACTCGTGAAGCGGAGCAGTTTCCAGCCGATGGAAACGTAGTAGTTAACGAAGAAGTTACGTGCAAAGTAAAAAGAAAAAAATGGAAAGTTGGCAGATGTCGAGTCTGCATTCCTGGCTCTCTCCAATTCTCTCTCAATGCCTGCCCCACCCCCCAATCCAGGGATGCAGCAGCATTATTAGTATTACAATTGGTTAGCGTTCTTACAATAATTTTAGCCCCTCTGATTTTCCTAACCTTTCTTGATACACATTCCAAGAAATTAAATTAACCCTCCGGTGGGCGCGCCAAATTCACTCCCACGAGTGGGCGCGCCGCGGCAATTTTACCGCAAAAATAAATTGCATTCCTATATTTAAGGGCAAGATATTTTAATCATAAAAAAAGGCTGATTAAGTTGTTACAGTTACATCATTTATTGTTTGACACCGAATGTACATTGTTAATCATCTTAGTTCATATCTAGGTCCTGTTCATCTTCCCACTCATACATGTTGTCTCTTGACGACAATGCCTCCTACATACATTATTTTTACATCACTGGCACATAATTTTTGACCAGCAATTTTTATGCCACCTGCAAACATGGCATATTACTGTTTTAGGTGCTTCAGGAACCGGTTCCTTGTTCTTATATTTTCCCAAAATTTCTTTTATATCTTTAGTCAAACTCTCTTCGATGTCACACAGCTACTGAAGCGTCCGGTGGATAATTGATCCGGATTCCGGAAATACTCCCTCCTATCATAAAAAATGAATACCTGGAGACACAGGCATTAAATACAAACGGTACCAAATGGAGAGCTCAGAAACTAAAATATGCGGCAATTTGCCGCGGGCGCGCCCACCGGAGGGTTAATTAAGTTAAGTGAAGGAAAAAACGTAAGGTTTTGTGGACTTATATGCAATGGATACGAGCGGAATCGGAGAGCGAGTCCCGCGGAGCGCATTCCTAACAAAGAGTCGTACAGCCGCCCGCCATTGTGTAGAGAGAAGGACGTATGGGGAGAATGAGAGGGTTGTCCTTAAACCCCGACTGGAACGGTGCATGGAGGTGAAAAGCACCGCGTCTCCGCTTGCTCTCCGCACTCCGTCATCACAAACGGGCAAGAAGGCCGAGTGGCTGAATCCTCGAAAGAGGGTCTCGAAGCACAGCCTCCCACTCTGCCGATCGATCGTCCCCGAAGTGGGCAAGACCGGCAGATGAGCAGTGCACACATGTCGACGGGTCGAGCCGACGCTAACCAGAAGACTCAGCGCGCACCGTGGACCCAATTACCCATATTTTTGAATCGCTGAGCGGAATTCTTTGCTTCCGATTGTTTTCCTAATATACTCCCCCGGGCCATCGACTCGTTCGGCCTCCTCCCGATATAAAGTGGAACACAGCTTTCACGGCGGACGGCATTGTTGGGTCTCGGTGGCGCAACACAATATAGCAATATTATAGCGGTATAATTCCTAGGTTCATAGCTAGAAAACAAATGCAGGTGCTGCTCTTGTGACAAGAACTTTTGTTTATTTAGAAAAGAGCAGGTAAAAGTGATAATCATATATATTATTACAGAAAGGTCTTTTTCTGTCATTCCGTATATACTCCGTTAATACTGCACCTACAGTGACAAATGAGGTATCATTTTAAACGTTGAATCACCGGCTTCTGACGACAAATACAATCTCAATCTCAAATTTCACTATTTACCCATTAATCTGACTTAAAAGTTTCGATTTTTCCATGTCGATTCCATCGTGACCAAATTTTCGATAAGACAGTTGTATGTAGCATTTTCTAGAGTTCGCACTTTCCGTGATATTTATGTTTGTGTTAAAGAAACTCATAACCAAAAAGTTACAGACGACAACATTGTTACTTCTAATATTGTCTTTAAAGAAGTTTTGTAAATTGCGTGCCATTATTCAGTAACAGACGTCATGATTGTTCCTACTGGTACCAAACTCTCATGCCTGTATTGTATTCATATGTTTTGCACATTTCGGCAAGAAAATAAGTATAAAGAAAGTACTTATGATACACCTTCTTCCCTATTTAAAATCCAATTACACCGTTTCCTTAACATACTTATTCTCTGATAGCGTGAAAGGGCGAAATTTTCACACGGGTTACCTAGTATTTATTTAAATACGTAAAGATAGACAAGAGAAACAATGATGTGAAACTCAAGTAAAAATTTTCCCCATATATTTGAACGAATATTAAGCCCATACATGTTATTACACTATGAAAATTGTTTAGTAAATAATTATTTCAATTGATGAATGTAAAAAGCTGAGAATTCTATATATTTTATAGTGAAGTAGGTGGTACCTACTAAAAAACAAGAATTACTTTATTACAAACAAACTTTACCCCCATAACCCTTGGTGACTTTGTGAGTACATACCACATAAAAGCGTGTTTAGTCTATATTAAAGTTTCTTCACTTTGTGAATTTAACAGTTTGGCAACCGAAATACCTCCTAATTTTTCAATAAAATATGGGTTATAAAGGGTTCAAGAAATAAGAATGAAACTCCATTTAAGGAAGCATGAAATGAAATGTTTTAAATGCGTGGATGATATCGTGGATAGAGAATATTATTGTACAATACTATTATCGTGGTGCCGGTCCAAAGGTCCAGCGATCTTAAGCGAGCGGAGATCGCTAAACGGAAAATAAGGAGAACATTCCCTTTATACTCGCCCCGACCGAGAGGATGCAATCAGGGCTGCTTAATAATGACCATTTTGAGCCGAACGCTTTTGAGTGTCTGCTGCCCACGACGAGACTGCATCCCTGGGAAACGCACCATTCGAGATAAGTGAGCAACTGCTGCAGGTGACAGCCGCCTCCTTGCCGGTATTAGAATGAGAAAATTACGAATCTCCACGCAATCTCGTTCATTATCTTCACGTCTAGTCAGTGTCGTAGCGCAAATAAGCACGCTCCATCGTCGTCGGGAGTAAAGGATGCCGGATCTCCTCGAGGATTCATAAGATGAGCATTGGCAGCGCACGAAAAAGTAATTGGTTGTGTCTGCAAGACTGCTTTTGGTGTTTGACGCTACTTCTCATGAGCCGTGGATGGGCACTTGATTTTTGATGATTGAATCGTCAACCTTCATCACTTGCACATTTGTATTAAACGCTGACTTGAGTTTCTGACCGTCCCGAAGTTTTTGGAAACGTCCCGTGAGTGACATTCCGGGGTTCTTAGATTCTGTGATATTTTATCTTAGAACCCCTTTTTGGAGGCATTCACCCTCTTATTTTTGGATAAATTTAGACATTTTCCCTGAGATACACTAATCTCTCCGTCTCACAACTTATGTATCTTACTTCAGATTATATTATTATGACTTACTTATTATGAATTCAGATTTTCTCATATTTTAGAATGCTACAAAGGTTTCAAATGAACTAACTTGCGAACCTCTCACACGATTCGACACCAAAATGAGTATAGCTGTGATTAAAGTTACTGCATAGACCTCACGTATGAGTTAACGGTGGGCTTTGCAGGAGAGGTTGGTTCTTCCGGTTTCCGGGTATTCCACCGGGACTCATACTCCATCTTGTGGACAATATGGCCCAAAAGACGGAGCGACGCGGTGGAATACCCAGAAACCAAAAGAACCAAACCTACTAATTTTACGCAACCTACAGCCACACTAATTTTACGCCGGAGGCGACAAGTGATTTTATACACATAATTGGAGGCTGTCCTCATATTACCGTGCTTATTTAAAATTCACCTGTATGTTTGTTGTCTTGTTGGTTTGTCTGTATGGAATCTTGTATTCGAAATCTTACCCAGTTCCCAATGTTCAATCGAGCTGAGGTTTTGCACACTTGCTTACTCTCGATGACAATACGTGAATCAGCTGTTGAAATATTGTTTAAAAATTAAGGTTGGTAATGAAAAAAATGAAATACTCTTAAGTTGGCAGTGGAGTTAACGCTGTGAAATATTCAATTGTTTTTTGAGAAGACGAAGGTATGATTTTGAATTTGAATCAGTCTCGTGTCATAAGTCATAGTGAGAAGTAATAAGTAAGAAATAAGTCTTCGTCAGTTGTAACCGTTGTATGTCTGTGAGAAGCCACGCGTGCAATAAAAACGTTTGCAAGAAAGAGTTCGCAATAAGTAATTAATTGCCAAACTAAAATCCACGAACCTCAACAACAGTCATCAAATTCACTAATTACCTAGTTAATCTACTAAAACTAAATGGTTTACATTTTATATGGAAAAGAGTCTTTTGCCAATAGATGGCGCTATTAGAAGCTAGCATGTACAGTGAGAAAAAATGCTGATAATTTAAATTTCAAAGAACCGTTGCACAATTAATATAAAGACTAAAAAGTAGAAAATAATAATGCGTAAAAAATACTTTTAAGAAACGATGCTTAAATTCAAGTGCACTAAGAAGAAAAAAAAATAATTTTTTTATCACTCGGAAAATAAAAAACTTTTACTTAATAAACGCTTTTTCTTGATCAACATCCAACATCTGCCATTTATATCAATACCCATTTTCAAGTACCCAACTTTCATTAAGAGGGTGATGAAAAAATTATTTTTTGCTTTAAAGTACGCTTGAACATAAGCATGATTAAAAAAATTATGTTTATAAATGATGTTAATCATCCTGCCAGTGTCATCAAATCCAGCATCGTCGTTCATTTTACTTTGCTCATTCGAATGGTACATAGCCCGTTTGGATGTCTCTCATATTATCCAAGCATAAAAGAAACGTTTGTAAAACTCCATTTTTGTGCATAATGATATGATTTGCGTCAACATCTTACACTTGAAAGCATTCCAAAAAATAAATTTAATATCCATAATCATCTTCCACTCTCATCGAATTCAACTTAAGTGTGGTGGTGGACTTCCCCGTTTTACGGTCGAATGCAAAACATTCATCTATAAGATCGACAGATATGAGATCCATATGGTAATGTATAATTATTTAATGAATATAAATTACTGATGCATATAATTTATTGCCAGGATGATTCAATAAATCCTGCAACCGTCACATAATAACTCTTTTATCAAGTAATTTAGCCTCCAAGCTATTCATTGTGCATCTTCATTCTTGTTTACTAATTAAGTAATTAAATAATTTATTGATCGATCTGGATGCAGGCCCTTAAGAGCAAAAAATACAAATTTTGGCGTGCATAGATGTTCATATATGACACAATAAGAATAATCAAACAATATATGTGTATGTAGATTTGGAAAAATGTGGTATTACTTATTTAGAAAAAAATCATAGATTCTACTTTTAAAATTGTCAATGATTTACTATTTTTAACATTTACTGGCAGTGAGTTCCATATTTTGGTTGGTGTTACAACAAATGAATAACTGAATTTGGTGGTGCAATGAGCAGGAAAATGAAGCATTGAGGAATTGCTTCTAGTTATGACCCTACGAGAACTAATGGAACTCATGAGTGTTAAACTCCAATCCATCAGGCTCCAACAAGTTGTGTGAACATTTCTGAAACAAATAAATTTATTGAATGTTAACGTAACGAATACTGAACGAATGCTTTGATTTGATGATTTCACAACTCATTGGGATACGTGTGTGTCGTTGCTAGGACTGGTCAGTAGTCTTTAACGTCACGAGTGCGTTAGAGAAGCGATCAAGTGCAGCACAATGTTCATAGGATTGTACACGAAGTCCCTTCATCTCTTCCGCTGACGTCACGCAAGTGCGTACACCGGGTTTCCCTCCATCTCCTCCCCACCACATGGAAGCATTCACCTGATCCCTATATGTGAGCTATGGTCGAGGCCGAAACTTCATGGACTTCCATTTTGAATTGAAAAACGTTTAATTTCAAAAAAATTACGCTCCTCAGAATGATATGTGTATTACCTACTCCAACTTTAAATTAGTAGGGTAGTACGTTTGAACCAAGGTTAATCATCTCTCAGTCTCCTAACGATCCTTACAATCCCTCGTCAAAATTTTCAGACACTGATTTCCAGGTAGTATGAAAACATTTGGAATTACCAATATCCCCTACCACATAAACACCACCTCAAACAAATCTTTAGGTCTTTCCTTCCTCTTTCAGTTCTCTTCCTAGCTTTAGAATTTCCTTTTGTGTGTACCTTGATTGTAAGGTAATAATGGCTTATATATTTGACATTATGTCGTGCGCATTGAAAAAGATGGAAAGTGATTTTAAAATATAAAAAATAAAAACAATGAATGATAAAAAACAATGAAAAAAATAGTTCTTGAAAAAATTCCCGCACACGCTAAAAAGATGTAATAAATTCGTTATAAATCGTAATAAAACAAAAAATGGTAAATATCCGCAAAAGGCAAGCAATTTTATATTCATAATCAGAGAAAAATACAGTTAAATACTTCATTTCCCTAGCCTATTTCCCATCATATAGCCTTATTTTTAAGCATTGACATTGATAGCCTTTTCCCCTTTAAGCATTTTGTTGTTTTCAATAGTACTTAGGTTACCTTATTTCGCGCAGAAAACACATCACAACTCCCTTTATATCCCCATGACGCCTCTTTATATGCACATGTCAATTGACCAATTGTGGTGAGCTCCACTCACCTGAAGGGTAGTCTGCCGCTGAGTGTTCCCTCAACACACGATTACTTCAGGAAATTACAGTCCTAATAAATCTGTGTCAGTGCATAATGAGGTAACTGCATTCTGTGGAGCGAAAAACGTTTATTTTGAAGTTTCCATAATCATTCTCACATCGCCCGATGGCACAAATGGCTGACTCGCACCCTTCCCAAGTATCCACCTCCAGTCGGTCGACTCCTCGGCTCTGGGGAATGGATCCCGCCCTTTCCCACAAAACGTCTAATCTCCTCGGTGCTCGGGCGAGATCGAATGATTCCCCAGCCTTCAGCCGGTAGTCACAGGCGTATGGGGAAGGAGGTGGGGTAGTGATTCTGTGCCGGGGTTATCTCTTGAAAACGGACGAATGCCGCGTGCAAGAGAGGAAGGGGCTCACCGACGGCACAAAACCCAAACACATCCGACTGCAGACGTGGAGCTTCTTGACGCTCGATAACCGGCTCAAAAGAGCGGAAATGGAATCCCGAGAGGCCGCCGCTTTGTCATAGACGGACGGCAATTCAGTCAACCGAATGCGGACGCAATATTTCGGGCATCCAGTTCGATAACCGGGGGGGGGGAGCCGAGAGGCGGCCAATTCCGCTCCACAAAGAGGAGTCTCCCGAAGGAATACGCCCGCATTCGGGCACGCATTGCCGCGATCTTAAGGAAAGGAGCAAGTTTCCAATTCCGTTTCCTGTTCGCCGAGAAATTCTTTATTCTGCACTTGATATAAATAAATTAGTTTTAATCGAATAGCTAAACTTCTTTTGAGAGTCTTTTGCGAAGGAAATCTTTCCTCGGACTGCGAAAAGATTCAATGAGGTATAAATATTCATCGCATCGATGTTTCGATCCAGGAGAAGACCTCAATGTGACATAAAAGTTACGATAGTTGTTTAAAAAAAACTGGATTTTATCCTTATTAATGCAGGATTGGAAAATGGCATTCTCACAGAGCAATCACTAGTATAAATAAATAATTTTCTCCGAAAATTGTGCTAACAATGTCTGGGATTACGTCAAAGGATCCGTAACTGAATATAAAGAGTCATAAGAATGGGAATGGCTTTCATTAAAAAGTTATAGTTTATCAGCCTTAAAAAATGCCATTTCTCATACAATTTGAAGATTAAGCATGAAATATTCTGAGAATTGAAACGGATTTTATTTTTGTCTTTTAAGTAACTTAGAATGTATAAAATTTTATTACACTCAGAAAATATCAATTTAAAGAAAGAAAATTTTAAAACTAAAGTAATACAGAGTAAAAGATAAATTTGCCTCTAAATATAAATTTAATATAAGAACATTTTAAAACTAAAGTAATATAGAGTAAACGATAAATTTTCTGCCTATAGTTCTAAATAATACGCTAGTTATATCACGTTCCAAATTAAAAACACGTCTCAAAAGTCAATAGGAATTATATTCACGTATTGTGGTGAATAATTATATCCAAATTGCATGCATAATCATTTTTTTACTATACACTTTTGTCTTTCAGACTTGTAAACTAGGATAAAAAGCTTCCAAAAAATTGAGAAAAACATTCAGCTAGGTGATCTCCACAAAGCGATGGGAAGACTGCATTCACCGGAGTTCCTGCCACAAAGAAAATTTGTGAACGGTAATGTTTCAAAGATGCGGCAGTAATCGTTTGAAGACCTCATTATATTAAGTCGTCGGCAAGACAAAAATCCATTCTCAGGCAATAATGCTCTCATGTCAAAGAAAGACATTGATCGATGCCCTAAGCGCTCACAATAGTGCGATTAACACACCAGTCCGAGGCTACCAGATGATAAATTCCTTTATAATTTTCCGACATTTTGAGGATTCGACCTAGTTTTTCTAGTAAGTTTTCCAGTAATTGGTTAGTTACTTGGGTAGGCGACCAAAAACTGAGGTCATATGCGCCTAGATACGTTGGTCTGTAAACATAGAATGAAGTAACACAAAGTAAAAACTAAAAATTTTGTCTATTTGGTCCATAAAAGTAGGATCTATGAAGGAATGGAGGGCAGGAAGAGAGAAACCCGGCATTCGGCGTTAGCCTACTCTTAGTGATAGGCGCTAATGGGACCAGAGCCTGAATTCGCATCTCACCGACTACGCTTGTAAGCTGTCTAGGGTGTACTAAGCATAAAGGGCCACTCACATGGCATCCATGAAGAACTCAATATTCCACTTCCGGGATTCGAACCAGGGCTCCCAGGATGGGAGGCCGGCACTCTAAACACCACACCAACTCCATCCACATTTTCATGCAAACTGGCACGGAAAATAATTATTCGAAACATACGACAAGGTCCATAAATAATAAACGAGGCAAAAGAAGTTCAAAAGAAATGCAAGATCAAATTTTCGCATTAGATGAGCCGAGCTGAGTAAAATGATTCAAATGCAACCTCAAAAGGATTTCACTCCCTATCTCGGGTGACTAACCCTCCGTTATTTTCGGACGAAATGGCTCCCCGCCTCGTTCAATTAAACTGGTTGAAGAAATGGCACGATTTTTCAACTCTATTGTGAAATAATATTGCCTTAAATATGTGCTTGCACTTACAAAAGTCCCGTTACGCGCGTGCTACATTGTGACTCACGACTCCTTCATTCATCTTGCCTCACCTTCCGCATCATGGGGTTACAAAACCTTATAAATAAAAACACAACCAAATTCTCGCGGGCCTATACGCCACACTTCAAGTACGCCACGAGCATTTGAGATCCAGAAAAGAAATATTTTATCAGAAAATTTTTATATAAATAAAATGAAGCAGTTATGTAAGCAGCACGCTTATTGTCTGTTTCAAAAGTATATATATACCCGAGTTTGAAGTAACGTAGTTACATAACAAAACTTGTAATGTTACTTGTAATCAAAATGTAACTTATTTTAATCTGCGTTGAGCATGTGTAATGAATAATTTTTATTCTATTTTTAAAGTTATGTACTTGAAGCGAGAAAAGTACCCGTTTTTCGGCACTTTCCGCGCAATCACTGAATTGACGGCCTTCTACAAACCAAAACTAATACCTATATCAATGTCATATCATAACCACGGATGGACCATACTTTTACAAATGTGATTCCTGTTACTTTAATTCTATAACTTTATTTTAACATGAGAGTTTTTGTTCATTTTGTGAAATTTTGTGATTATTAGTTAAAAACTGCTACCAGCGAAGTGTGAGTGTAACGCAGCTGATGGAAGAACTGGGTCGGCAGCCGATGGAGACTCGGAGGCTACACAAGCCAAGCTAATTTTACTCGAACATTTTAGACCATGCGAGTTTCATTACGACACGGAGGATATAATTTTAACCACGCGCTTTTATTACGCAACCACGTACTTCCTAATAATTGAGAGAAGTGACCAAATAAACACGGTTGAACTGATAGCACAAATAATTCACTTCTTTCCACGCACCATCGTTGGTTTCACATATTTCTCCTCTATAATGCTTGAGTCCTAATTTTCTACACGTATGTATGTATGCCCAGCGTATGTATGTATGTATGTATGTACACGTATGTATGTACAAGTATGGCCAGCACGCCCCTTATGCTTCCGGTATGACACTTGTATATCTATGCATTTATGTTGTTTCAAAATACATTAACAGTCATAGTTTCTGTTACATTGGTAGCATATTGTGTGGTGCATGTTGTTGAAATTTTACCTCCCGACCAGTAGTTGCAGGTTCTTATTTAATGCCTAATTAGTCGCAGTTAAAAAAACGATGGTGGGATATAGTTTGGTGCATGCTGGTGAGAATTCAGACCCTGCCACACTCTCTTGAGGTGACTAGTAGGGTAGATACTATTTTACGAATCCTGACATACTACGGTAGATAAGTTCATTAAACAAAATCAGGGAAATAGACTGCAGAACGAACAGTTTCAGGCCATTTTTCATAAGAACAATAGGAGGCCATGATAGCTGCCAATGAGACTTAGTAATTAGGTTTTTCGATAGTTACTGTAGGAAAATAGTTAATTTTCTTCCGAATGCTTGTTAAGTTGCATGTTAAGAATTATTAACAGCACGTCTCATATGCTTCCTGTAAAAATCTTGAATATCTCAGCATTTTTGTAGTTGCCATTTACTCTAATTCTCGTAGTTTATTGGTAGCAAACTTAAATTGTATGTCGTGTTGTTGAAATTTCACATCCTGAGAGGTATCAGCAGGTTTTCTAAAGTATAACAGTCATTTCATTAACTTAGTCGTTTCATAACTTTAGTAGAATATAGCAGTAATATAGCCATGATTTCGTATCGTGGGTCTCCATTATGAGTATAACCAGGGGAGGACGTAGTGAAATTTTTGAAAAACAGGAGAAAAATATGCGTTTAGGGAATTAAGAGTCAATTGCGACTGCAGTGCAACAGCCAATTTTGAAAAGATTTTTGCTTTGCAAGTTCATGAAAAAAACAATATTCACGGTTTTTTGTTTGAGTATTAAAAACTGAATTTTTTTTCGGAATAAAGAGTTAATGAAATCATCATTCTACTTAAAAATGACATAATTTCCCTTTGGTGCCTTTTCTTTAAATTAATTCAAACTTGGGGGAGAGGGGGAGGATATCCGTCCTCATGGACCCCCCTGGCTACGTCACCGGATGTCGTGCAGTTTAAGTTGGTGAAAACTCACCCCCTGCCACACACCCTTAAGGTGGCTTGCAGGGTATGCGTGAAGGCCGCTTCCACTCGCCCGGAAGCTGCTCCGAGCCACGTCAGCGATTGCGTAAGCGGCTGAGCGCACTTAGGCGCGAGCCCAACGCTGGCATCGCTTCAAGATGATCGCTACGTGAGACCAACTGCGCGGGGTGCGTCAGCGCGGCACATCGCTTAACAGAAGAAGGTCCGAGTCCGCTTCAATTGTATCCATTACACTGGAACGCATCCGAGGGGTAACAGGGTACGCGCATTTTGTCGGCAATTTGCTACTTGCGCCAGAGACGTAGAGAGATGACTGTGGAGGAACGAATCTGCACGCCAGATTTGACGCTGCACCGAATCCATCTATTGGAATGGCCATCATGTCTTTTTACTCAGCTTATTTTAACTTCACCTGTTTGTTTGTTGTTTATTGGTTTGTGTGGATGGAATATAGTAATCGAAATCCAACCCACTTCAACTATGGGAACTAGCATGAGAGAGGGAAAGATGGAGAGCTACAGTCAACCAATCTTAGGATTTAAGGACCAATGAAGATAACTAATGTATGGAAGAAACTTCCCAGAGGATTTAGAATTCAAAAGAATGATGAGATACTTATCGAGTGAACATGAAATTTATGGGCTAAACATTGTAAGTTACGGGAGATGATAATTATGTGCATCGAATGTAAAACATTCAATCACGTTACTGTGAAAGGGATGTGGACCAAAAAGGCTTGTTGACATATTGTTGGTTTACTTCATCCAGTTGACTGACCTAACCGGAAAGGCATGAAAACCATATTATGAGATCAATAAGCGATAGATTTCATAGCCTAAAAATAATGCGTGACTGTGACAGTGTAAGCTCATCGAGAAAGAGAATGCCTAATGAATACACGGGGCTCACGTCAAGAACAACCCATTTAAAATGAAACACGAACCCCATATGATCAAAAAAGGTTCCAAAGCTTAAAATCAATGATTTGAGAATGGTTCCTGTTTTTGTATGCTTTGACTACAACCTTCCTTAATAGATGGTTCCTGTTTTTGTATGCTTTGACTACAACCTTCCTTAATAGATTAAGGTCGCAAGTTTACTGATTCGCTTTGATACCGCGATATTTCTCGAGGTGTTAAAGTTTCATCCCTGGAAAGCCGAAATTAATTTCGTCATTTTTCCAATTGTAATGCAATGAGCTGGATCAAAGAGCATTGTGAGGCTGATTGTATTTTTTCTAGCATACGGAGAGGAAGGAAGGGAGAGGGGAAGGAAGGAAGGAGGGGGGGAGGAAGCACTTGTAACGATATTGGATTCGTGGAATGAATAGTATCAATCACAGCCAGGATACCACATATGTGCGCGATGATCCCGTACGACATAACTGGGCGTTCGAGGGTCGTGGAGGAATATTATTTCAGAGTCCTCTCACAAGCGAACTAATAATAACTTATTCAGTTTTTCAATAAGTTATCGAGGAGAGAGAACGGAAAATTCTGCAGTGATTGAAGGCGCACACTGATAATACCGTGACGGTGACCAAAGCCCACTCCAACCGGTCCAATCACGGAACACCAAGTGAACTGGAGGTTGTTTGGAAATATTGTGGTGTTTGCGTGGAAAATAAACTTACCATTTATAGCATAATATATGAAATTCACACACATTTTTCAAATTCGCCATTAAATAAATAACACGGCCCTATGTTGCGTTTAAACAAAGTGATTTCTTTATCAGTGGCAGTAATCAAAACAGCTTTCTGTACCTTGCCGTCTAAAAAGTATTCCAATTATCACTGAGGATGAAATGGCTCACCTGGTACGCAAATTTCACAAAAAATATTAATCAAATATTTCGATGCCAGCCATACAAAATGTTTCATTTCGATAGTCATCTGGGTCCACAATATATACATCTATTTTTTAGCGTAAGAATTCGATTGGATCATGTATGCTAAAATGAATTTTACTGAACAGTTCTTGGAATTGATACATTTTACACTAGTACACACTCATAATGTACAGCAATTTGGACATGGAATATTCCGTCAACCATTATCTATGCATTCTCACCACCAGGAGGCCGAAATTATGAACCATAATATCCACCGTTTTAATCGCTCGAATTATGACATCCGCACTTTTTGCATTCTACGAGATGAGACTCTCACAGTAGCTACGTTCTATACATAAGTAGTTTTGTAAGGTAAAATGTAATGATAAACAGAGACTCACATCTGTTTCATGCTCGTCCTCATTTCTCTAGGGACAATTACACTGATTACTGCAGAAAAGAGCCTGTCTAAGTAAGCATAATGAAAAGGCCATAATGGGCACTTGTGAATGCAGGCAGTTTTTTTCATGCTTGAAACGTTTTACCAATATCTCACCGGCGTCAGTTTTCCACTCTTTCCGGCAAAGAGAGAATTAGAGCAGAGGATGAAGTTTTTCCGTTAATTAAATCCTGCCAACCAAAAGAAATTGCAAAATATGATTCATTCATAAATGGGAAAGACTCAACTGAGTTGAAACTAGCTCCACGGAATGAAGATTTGATACACACGAGAAAAACGCTCGTGATGAAATGCTTGCGAGTGAATTGAAATGGTAACTATCGAATAGAGCCATGAATAATAAATTTCACGGGACTAATGGAGAGGGAAGGGAAATGCTTTATTTCGCCGATTTGGATCGGGATGTTGAGAGTATTATTGGCAGGGATGTGTTGAAAGCAGTTCCGACGCTGTCATTTGCATTCTGCATTTAGAAACTATCCGTATTTGAAGCACCCGCTAAAAAATGGCGAAGTGCTCTTCTATGTTCGAGACGAACGATTTTTGTTCAGAGATTTTGTTGAATGGGAGTACAAAATATTATTGTGATTATAATATTAGTTATAACATGCGATTAAGACTTAAGAGAATCTTTCATGGTGCAAGAGTTCACGAAAAATCTTTCCATGCGAGGAACCATAGAACCTCATTGAACTTGAGTAGGGATCGGGTTAACAATGAAATTTCTCCAGTGGAGTTCAACAGCTGCAGTATGTAGAACACTTTTACCTATTTCTCACAAATATGAGCTGATTTTGCATCCCACCGAGGGTTGCCATGAAGCTGAGTTAAAAAATTCAGGACATCACCAATTCGTAATTCTTGAAAGTGACCAATATGTGTTGTTTACATTTAGAATTTTCATATTAAAACACAAAATGAAATAAAGTTAGACAGCTTTTTACGCTACATAGTACAATATGTTGAGCGTAATACTATCAGTCAGTACGTCTTTATTTATGCGCCAAAATACATGATAAACCCGCTTTTCCAGGACTTATGGCAGCCCTAATCGCACCTGATGAGAGAGGCAGTTCGACAGACTACATTCTCTGCTGCTCTGAAAATTACTGATGAGGACTGAGGAACTATGCGCACTCCATTAGGATAATAAAGAATGCAGGCAGTAAATTGTTTTCAGCAGCATAACATCGCCCAATTGCGGCGCGCTTCATAATCCTACGAATTAAAGAGAGCATCCAATGGTGTCTGTCTTTCTTTTCCCATCGTTTCCTTTTCGGTCAACTCTTCATAGTGTTTACGGACCGGATGAAACGTATTCAGCCGCTAGGATGGACTTTTTTCACGAAGGAGAAACATGAATACAATTTATTCCTCATAGGTGAGTGGCGTACACGACAGAAAATTCTCCGACGAACGCAAATAAGTCTATGATTCATAAGTCTCGCCGTAGAAGCGTCTATCAGAAACTGATGATTTTCTTTAAAAGCAGCTTTAAAATTATGAAAAGTCACGTGATTCAAGGCGGCAATCCAATGCTTTGAAATCACCACACGGTAATTGATTCTCTTCTATACGTGTATTTCAACATGTAATATCAAACCACATTGGTTCAATGCCTTCTATAAAGGAAAAAACGATAGCTTCCGTCAAATTGCGAAAAAACGTTTTTTTACATGTACAACTACTTACAAAAAAATCGTACCACTTCCCAAGGCAACCCGCACAACAGGCTATTTAAATCCTCGATGTGACAACACTGCCGCCCCACTTGACTGCCTAACGCTATCGCATGTACATTTTTGCATGCAAAAGTTTTCCCTGGAAAATAGTCATTATAACTGGCCTACATGGGAGCAGTAACGTTCCGTGAACGTCATCCGCCGGGTTCCCGATTATGTAGTGTTTGCACGTAATTTTTAAAGGAAATTGTTTCGTAAAATAGAATTTTTTGTCGACAAAATTCATGCCATTTATTTTTAAGAATATTAACATAATTCACTAGGAGTTTCTCAAAATAATGCATACTCCCCATTCGTCTCTTGTGATCTCATCACTAAAGCGAAAGGTCTTAGAGTATACTGAGAGCATGATAGACCATGGGAGAGAAACGGTTCCAGGACACGAAGGAGCAAAATTAGATACACTCCAACCCCAGGGACAGCGACACACACCCAAGGTGTTATTTTTTGGGGGAAGTTGAAATAATTTCTTCCAGAGTTCTCACAACAGTGAAAACTCAGGATATATTTACACTATCTCTCAATTGTAAGCAATGAAAAGTTGAAAAAGATAGCGAACAGAAAAAAAAAACTTATTAACTAGTGAGGTAATTTCTTTTTCTATGTATCACTGTTTCCAACGTACATTTCTCCAAAATTATCGTCTTTGCGAAATCAGGGTTGTTAATTAATGCTAAATGTATTATATCTCAGCAATATGCGTTCAGATCATGGCCAATAGATGACTGATCGAAAACTAATAAAAATGCGCATAAAATACTCATGGCTATGGCATTTGAATAAATGACAAAATATCACCTTGTGTCGTTCCTGCCTGTCACGTCACGCGCTGTCACGCCAGCGGCTCCAGTTTTTGTACATTTGAAAATATATGCGTAAGATGATTCGGAAACCTGAACACGGCGCGCAAGTCTTTACGACGATCTTTTTTTGATTGACTTGGGGAGGGGGACTGGATTGAGAAATAAGTAAGATTAGTGTCATCCCAAAAACTACAGAACGTTCAACATTTGAAAAAAAACCGAGCTTTACAGTGAATGATAAAATAATTTTTAAGAGAGCACCACTATCTTGCGGCATTTCCTGAAAAGAATTACAATTTATGAACCAAAATTTAAGATAAAATCTTCAACCTGCACTGACACCATTTTTGTGAAAGTCAATGGTAGGTCATTGCTATCTTCTGAAAGATCGAAATTCGCGCGGTGTTTAATCAGTGAGATTAATTTTCACGCTCCAGTTGAATATAGAAATCCGCAAGGCAACAGCCTACGCCCATTCTAGTGATTGGATCAATATCGGTGCGTTCATTACATCATCGTTTTAGTACACTGCAATGAGAGGCAGAGAGTGTATTGGTGTAGGTTGTAGTAAACTTAGAAATATGCCATTCATTTTCTTAAGTGCAGCTACAATGTAGAGTTACTGCTAACTCTTAACTTGACTGGGAACGTATGGGGATCGATGAGATAAGGACCGATTCACTTGAATAAGGAAATTTCACGGAAAGGTCGTCAGTTAATGCATTATTTGTAAAACAAATGACTGCTAATAGGTCTAAATGATCAACCTCACAAGTGAGGATGTTAGTTTACATTTTTAAAAACTTTTATGATAAAGGTTATGAAAATTACCACGCTGTAATTTTCCACCAGATGTCAGTGATTATGAGCACAGACAGGAGCTTGCATATGCTTAAATATACAAAACTCGAGGAAAAACTCGACGCTTACAAATTTTGTATACGTGTATTGAATACATATTCGTAGTGGCGTACTTCACCGAGGGGCACGAAATTAAATTGCCCGTTTTCCTCGTCCACTGCAAGACTCCATTTATAAAAATAAACTTGAAAAATGAGGACTACGCCGCAGACGAGTATTTAAGCCTGTTCTGTTTCATGGGGACCCTCTACGCATTTATCCCTTTTTAGACTCATTGTGCAGCCAACAAAAACTTCATACATTTTTTTAATTCCCCCATAACACAGCAACGAGGGAACGATGACAGGCAGCACTCAGAATTCAAATGTAAAATATTTTACACAATTTAATTTTTACTCAAAATGGGACAGTTTATAATGAAAGAAGAGTTGATATATAGTTTAATGAGGTTGGGCGGCAGTCCACTGTAAGTTAAAAGATGCGAACTATTATTTTCCACTGATGTAAATGTAAAACCCAGTCGTTTACGTAATATCCCACAATGATTTTCAAAGACGACATGGACCAAATGGCTCTTATCAACTTGATATGTCTATAAAATTCGCTCATTTCCTTGCGGGAAACCAGGCTACTTACATATTTCTCAATGGTACTCAGCTAATTTACATTGAGAAAAATGATGCATTTAAATGCTAAGTCTGCATAAATAAGATAGGAAAATGAATTTAGGGGTCACAAGTTTCGAAATGAAATCAAAGCCATCTCAAACTCTATTTAGATAATGCTTTTGCACTAAAATGTATAGATTTGCCATGTATCTGTGAACGGATTGAACAGAACGGCTGCGATCTAACATTAAATTACCACTTTTAAAGAGAATCAAAACATCCAAACCAGTACCAAAAAGACAGAAAAAGTGAAATAAAAGTATTTTAATTTAGAAATATAAGTTAAACATATCGAAAAGAATAAATCAAATATTTTTATTACAATACACTCCACCTTCCATTATCTACTGATAAATTCGTTAGTATTAGTGATCTAAAGGGTTAGTTCATTTCAACTGCAAAACATTTTTAAAAACTCGAATACCACCAAAGAAGCATATTCAGATAGTGTCACATTCCAGCACTGGCTTGCTAAGAAAGCTATGTGCGCATAGCTAACAAAATTCTGGCATGATTACCAATATTGAATCAATTTCATCACCATAAATTAGAGAAATGTGTATGGAAAACTATGAAAGGAAGAAAAAAAGACATCACCTTGCAGCAAAAGAAATCCTGTATTAAAACGACGGTGATTTCATACTCTAATTCCTTCAGATACACATTTCGGCATCACTAACAAATTTAAGCTGATTAGGAGAATGCAAATCCTCGTGGACTTGGAAAGCAGGCGCTGGATGCATTCGTCGCGCGGGTAAAGGAAAGGTTGACGAAGTCTCAGATAAAGTAAAAAGACATTCGTCTGCAAAACGCGGATTAATCCAATAACGTCTGAGACTTCATTTAATGAAGTCTTTCCGCATGGGTTCCTCTCAGCCCAGCGCTGCAGCGTCCAAACTTGATGATGCGACAGGATTTTTAGCGCATCCGTCGCAATCAAGCTAATTAAATAAAAGGTATTAACATTTTTTATTACTATTTGGTATTTTATGATCAAAGAGCGACAAAAAACACTCAATTGTGAATGGTACAATGAGCTATAACCAATATGGCCTTGTGCAGAATTTTTGCACGAGTGATTTCATCAAAGTTAATTATCATTCGATTACAAAATATGCATTATAAAATTCGTGAGTCTTTCTGCGATAAAAAAGTCAAAGCAGTTATTAAATAACAGTGACCACACGGATTAATATAGCATTAAAGGCAAGCGTCAGAGGAAATGCGTTTGCAAAATAAAGCTGATTAATTGCTTTTACTCTTTCTCCCAGAAAAAAATACTAATAACGGCCATAACCCTGGTTTCCATAGCTTGGAGCATTTGCAAGTGCTCCCTCTAAATTGACATCGAAGGTGACTTTACCACCACTGTGCGGAGAGGTAAACGTTTGCAAAAGTTTAAGACGCCAAAACACCAGAAGTTGGCGCTAGCACAATCGCACAAAACAGAGCTGAGGAACACGGAAGGCGGAATTCGTGGCCAAACCGCTCAACCCTACGCTTCGAACACAAAGTAACATCAGATATCGCTATTGAGGTGAAGTTTCGATAAAATAGCGAAGTTCGATATCTCGATTGTCTACGTATCGATATATCGAAAAAAAGAAATATCAGTAGTAGACGTTAAAAAAAGGTGATACTCGAAAAATTGAACACTCGTTATTTCGACATGTAATTATAGTCCAAATATTGGGATGTCGTAGGACGATATCGATACCTAAGAATCGAAATATGCCAATATAAATATGAGGACTTCATAAAAAAGTATCGGCAAGCCTTTCTGGCACCAATACCAAACACCACTCACTTCTATGAATTAAAAAAAAAGATGAATCCATTACCTCGGGACAGTTTTCTTGGGTGATGCTGTGCCAGGTGGTGAGGGCACTCACCGTGGTGCGATCCCGCGGCCGCAACCGACAGGAAGCTGTCTCGACGCCGGCGGGCACCCTCGTCGGACCCCTGGCGCCCGAAGCAGCGCGCCTGCTTGAGGCAGAGAGCGGGGCCGAGGCCGGCGGCGGACGGCCCGGCCGACGAAGGCCCGGCCGAGGGCGTGGAGAGACCCCCGGCGGCGGAGGACGTCGACGGCCCGTGCATCCCCTGGCCACCGCCGCTGCTCTTGCGCTGAGCGGAGGCAGCCACCGCCTTCGCCGCAGCCGCCTGAGCCTCGAACTCCGGTTCCAGCGCCCTTCGTGGCGTGGTCGCCTGGACGGAGAGCACTCCAGCAATACCATGATCCACCTGAGGAGAAAAAACGAAGTTCCCGTGTTAGAACACATACTGCACATGTTTTCCTGGATGTAAACAGCACGAAACAGTGGGTAGGTATTTCCCACTTGATTCCAGCGCAAAAGTCCCCAAATTCGTTCAGCAGAATACATATTTGTCTGAATCTGAGGTGTTAATGCAGTTTTCACCGCATTCCTAACTTGGTGAAGGTCAGGCTGTCGTGAACACCATTACCAAGCAAATTCCGCGCGGTTTAAAAAGAAATGTATAAGATTATATTCTCTAGGATATCACTTGGGACGATTGGGCCGGCCTCGGTGGCGGCGGGGTTAAATACCCGCCTGTCAAACCGAAGGCCGCGTGTTCGAATCCTGCCTGGGTAGGATATTTACACTTCCCACCGCATGGATGTGTGTTCGTACATTTAATAATATATATCTAATAATTAGCGTATGCTGTTTGATATATAGAAATTATTATTATTATTTCTTGTAAAATACGTACCCAGTAGTAGCTAACATAACAACCCCTTAGTCCAGATTTTCCCAAACAGGGGTGCTTCCAGGTAAGATTCTAGGGGGTGCGAGATAACATTTCAGTCTTTCTCTTATATTTAAGGTACGGTCCTATGTATTGAAGACAAAAATATCGATTTTAAAAAGACCAAATTAAAAATGGGGGATAGCCTATTTTTTTCTCTTATCAACATAATGAGATTCTCTAAGAGTTTTAGCGCGTTTCGAGGCTGTTTCGTTTTAAATGGCATCGTCCTATCACTTTTTTAATCGGAACATTAAAAATACGAGTCAAACTTGTCGTTTCGTGTTTTGCAGGGAATTAAGTACAATTTTTATTTGTTATTATATGTTTGTGTCATGTATTAAAATGATCGTAACTCGAGAAACTTCCAGAAGTATCAAGATTCAATGGCATAATGTGACGTTTATTCGAGAATGTTCAAGAAAGTTTCGCAGAGTTAATATACTCATGCTTGATGCTATGGTAGTCAGTGCATTGTCAGGTTATTCTCATGTCAGTGCATTCTGTGTGGATTCTGTGTTCGCGCAGTGTTCATTTCTCTTGCATCTATAATAAACGGTGATTATACTCAATGCTCTTTTATTTATTGTTATTTTTCTGCAAATAAACTTAATCCACATTTTTGCAAATAACAATTCTTAAATTAGTAATTAACCCTTCATTATGTCAAAGAAAAGTAAATGGAATGATCATTTTATGCAGTTTGGTTTCAATTGCACGGGAACAACTGAGGATAAGTAAAAACCACAGTGCGTTCTTCGTGACGCTGTCTTTTCCAACACAAATTTGAAGGCATCGAAGATGCTGGGATACTTTAAAAATCGGCATTTTGGAGAAGATGTTGCAGACCATGATGTTGAATCATTGAAAATTAAGGCCTCTCTTAGATTCTCACAGTCCTTCCAAAATTAGGTTATATACCTGCTGATTAACGCTTCTGATGACTTCATACCACGTGGCGTATGAAGTAGCCAAATACAAGAAGCCCCATACAATTAGAGACGAGATGATCTAATCATGTGCATTAGAAATGACAACCATTGTTCTCGGAAACTAAGCCTCAAACAAGCTTAAATTACAACCGTTATCAAATAATGTAATTCAGAGCCGAATTGGTCCAAATTGGTCAAACTCAAATCACCAAGTTATCGCTCGTATCAGGGATAGTTCCTTGAAAATCTTTCTCTAGTTGGACGAAACAACTAACATTGCAAATTGCAGTTATCTCAGATACTATGGCTAGTCCCTTAAAAATCTTTCTCTAGTTGGACGAAACAGCTGATGTTGCAAATTGCAGAAGGCAAGATTTGCTAGGGAGAGTAATTTACTGAGAAGAATTTTCTGAATATTTCCCTCTGCGAGCCATAAATAAGTTATTAATTTGTTCTTTTCATGTTAAACGGGTCCATTCTTTTTCTTTTCTAAGGTTGGCAACATTCAGAATTTTCCAGTGATGTTTTGAAGAGCTCTTCGTACTAAAAGCACAATTAACCTCCCCGGAAATTCAAAGGTTAATCTTTAACCCTGAAGCTCTCCAACGTAGGATCAAAAGGCATTCAGGTCACCTTTGAGATATTTTCTTTGAGCTCTTCTTTCCAGGTTGCATCGGGAAGATTGCATCATTTTTTTTCGCAGACCTTTCCACTACTCATTCAGCCTAATTTCCGGGAGTATGGCTCCTCATAATAGAGTTCTATTTCACTTTCAAGATTAATTTCCTCTTCCATCTCCGAGCTCTTTCACTTCACCGGCAAAATGACTCAAGAGGGCAATCATTTCCTCAGCAATATTCATTAGCTACATTCCTTATCTGTAGCATAAATTGTGCACTTAAGGATGTGTACGTATCTTTTCATTATTCATGTGAGAGGTCCCAAATATTTCTCTACCGGGGTCTTTCATCCTAGTTTCACCCTTCCTTCTGTGGCGGGGTTATCTGTGGTACTTAAAGTTGGAAAAAAACAAGGCGGTATTTGCCGTGTTTTGTATCTGCTGTGTCCTGCCGCATGACACTTACTGTGTGAGAGGGAATCATGATAGGAAGCAAATAGGCTAAAAAGTAACTAGAGAGTACAAAGGGGTACTTACATGGACAAAATTAAAGAAGCGTAAGGAGTATATCAGGCACAGACAGGAAACTAAAAAACGAATATTTGATCAAAGTTTCGGCTACATTCCCTCTTTCTTCATTTTGCTAGGGATATTGGAGACTCGGGACACCCTTAAATGTCGTCACATGGTGAAACTTCTCACAAATTCCGGGTTAATGGGCCCGCATATTTAGCCCTTTCACTATCCTCTGAATCGTCGATCGAATGTTTTCACACTTACCAAATACAACAAGTGAAGCCAACAAAGACTAAGGCAAATTCACGCTCACGGTTCCAGGTGTAAAATACCCGGTGCTAATAATAAACCTGACGACTTTTCTACAGTCACGCCAAAGAAGGGCAAGAGAGGCATGAGAAGAGCTAATTGTAGGAAAAAAAGTGGGAGGACAGCGGACTAAGTTTATTAGATTTGCTTATGATCAGGCGTTGTTCGGTCAGTTTGCCGGTGGGTTGCATTCAATGGCTGAGGTATAAGAAAATAAGAGCGAGAAATTAGTATTGGAGATTAATCATAAAAGAACGAAGTAATGAGATTTTCTAAGAAAATAAATCGAGGTCAATTATAAAGTGGAAGGGCAGGAAACAGAGTAATAAGAACAATTCAATTACCAAGTTATCTTTCAGGAAAGTGGACATAATAGCAGTAATGCTAATAATTTGTCTTTTTACGAGCAAATTTAGGTCAGTACGGTCCTCTCTTAAAAATAACTCGTTCGACGAACACAAGTAGTAGGCATATTAGGAGCACAGTCTTAGAATACGTGATTCTAAGATCTATTCTAAGATCGTGATTAGGAGTATTGTGAGCGTGAGAGAAGATCCGCAATGAGCTAGCACTGTTGACGGAGACCTTGGGTAAGGATGTTCAGAAACAGGGTTGGGTAAGCAACAATGAACTGATAGCTAGCTACTTTTTCACTACTTCCTCGAAAAGGTAGCAGCTACTTTATTAGCGACAAATCTAAAAGAAAGGAGCAGCATCTCACAAAAAGTAGCTGTCAGCTACTTCCACATTCATTCGATTTACACTCACTTTTATTCGAAAATGGTTAAAAATTTGAAGTATTTATTTAAATTCTGAGCTGTTGTTAAAATGTCAGTTATAAAAGTTTAATAAATCGAGTACAAAAAAAAGTTCAACTGAGCATATTGCAGAAATAAATAATAAATAAATAAAACGTTTATTGTCGTAGATCCTTATCGGTCTTTCAGACATTTTGGTCCATTAATTATCATTTACCATGTGATATACCATGCGATGATGTAAGACGAACCGCACTCTCTCAGAGCAGATGTTATCTGACTCAGCAACATCTATGACACATATCTGTAAGCACACAAGCTATGGAATTTATATTTTATAAGATTTGCTTACTGAATGCAGGTTCGTAAAATTATAATTAAAATGCCGAGCATTACGAATTTTTCGGAAAAGATCTTTCTATGATGATCCTTGTATGAGTAATATTCGAGCCCGTAGTTTAGCGAGTGATTTGGAAGAGTAGCTGCTGAAAACAGCTATAAGCTACAGGATTTTATTGCTGCTACTTTGGCTGCTTCTTCTTAAAAAAATATAGCGAGCTATAGCAACTGAAAAAAGAATGACTGGTAATAAGGAGAGGATGACAGCGTTTAAGATGTGTAGGCAGGGGAAAATGAGGGTGATGCGACAGGTGGACCAGCGACAGATTGCTCAGAATGGTGGATGAGGTGATGAGGATGCGGAAGGAGATTAGTCATTGGCAGAGTAGATGGATGGGTGTAATAACGGGCGAAGGGATACTGAAGGCCCTGATGGAGGGCAGGATGTTGGGCAAGAAAGGAAGGGAAAGATAGAGAATTGGATAGTAATGAAGCACAGAAATGGCAATTTTCCACTGCATAAAATTTAATACGACCATGGTTTCAATGCACTGCATCTTCATCAGGTACATACAATAACACAGATCGGGTATATATACAAAATTTGTAGAGTAGGTGGAGGAGGTATACCCGATCTGTGTCATTTTATGTAGGTACCTGATGATGACCCAATGCATCGAAACCATGGTCGTATTACATTTTATCTTGTGAAAAATTGGCATTTCTGTGCTTCATCATACTCAAATTCCACCATATCACACCTGCTAATTCTCTTTTTGAGAATAGGAATAATTGAAGGCATGGATAAAGGTAAGACCAGCACATTGTTCAAGGAAGAAATCTCGTCACAACGTAAGGTCTTGCGGTTATTTGAAAGATCCGTGGATATATTCTTTGTAGATTATTAGTATATTCATGGAGATATTGCTTGCACTTTGTTGAAACATATACTTAGAGCATACTTTTATATGGCTGTGAAATATGGACATAAACAGCGGAAGAGCAAAAGAGATTGGAAGAAATGGAGATGTAATCGAGGAGTGAGGAAGATTAACTGGACGGAGAGAATCACCATCGATGAAGTCCTACGAAGAGTTGTAGCGACAAGAAGTGTAATGAAAACTCTGAGAAGAAGAAGAAGAAGAGATTATTTGAAATGTTATGCGACATTATAGCCTATTGTAAACAGTATCGGAAGGATAAATAAATGGAAATGATTACAGAGTAAGACCATGATTGAAATGCGCCAGACAAAGTATGAAGAGCGTCAGAGTGAAACGTTTTGCAGAAATGAAGCTGTTTTCTGAAGTAGTTTTCCTGTGAGAGGATTAGAGAAAGCTGTAGCAAACCACTCTCCGGATTGATGACCACTGATGAAGGTATGTCAGGGATCACTAGGAATTTACACCGGGTATTCAGGTCCATGGCGGCCGACGTTTCGACGCACGAGTCGAGCATCGTCCTCAGGGCAGAGGTGAGTGCTCACCTCTGCCTTGAGCTCGACTCGAGCGTCAAAACGTCGGCCGCCATGGACCTGAATACCCCGTGTAAATCCCGAGAGATCGCTGACATACATCTACATACTACCCCGCAAGCCGCCTCAATAGGCGTGTGGCGGGGGGTGTTAGGACACCAGCCGTTTACATATAAAAATGAAACGCTCTAATGAAATTACGCCTTGAATTTATTAAAGTCCCTTATAGTTAGAGGGAAAAACGAATTCCCATGCCTATCTGTTCGGCAAAATATCTCTCTTAATTTATCGTTTCTGCCGGACCTGGAAAGATAGTGGGGTTCTAATATGATGTTCTCCGTGTCGCTCTTAAAGATATCTATTCTTAATTGCTCAAGCAATCTAAGCCTAGTTCGCAGCCTCCGAGTCTCTAGCGGCTCCCAGCCTAATTCGTTTAACATGTCTGTAACGTTTTCTGTACGCCCGTAGCAGTTTTTACATACATACATCTTCGCCGGGAAAGCCTGAATTCCTACATCACTGATGTAGGTGATCTACCTCAACCTAAGCCGACCTTGGACCCGATCGGTAAAATACCTAAAGAAATGTCGGACGAAAATCTATCTATTATCCGAATATTAAAAAAAAACCACCTTTGATTCCATAAACAATGCCTCCAAGAAACACCACATCTACGGTTAAACTGTATTCATTTAGGCAAGACCGTCCATAGAACATCCTTTCATTGGAATTTTGCGGTCATAGACTTTTAGGGATGCAAAACAGCAGCTTTGTTACTCCGGCTTTTTTCTTTTGTTGGTAGAACTAAAGGAAAGAAATTTATCCGGTATTACCGGAAATTAATTTGCCCTAAAAATCATGCATCGTACTTCAAATGAGTCTTTCCGCCTCACTGACAAGAATTTGATTTAGATTCATTGTCTTTCATTTCAATGGATTAAAAACTCACTCGCGAGTACCAAACTACAGAGTCATGGAAGACCATGAAAATTGACTAATTTTAGGAAAAAAATACTGATGGTTTTTGTTCTCTCAACAATTTACTAAGTTCTTGCTATCCTCACACCATTTGCGGCCTCGAAGAGGGGGTACTAAATGCTTTGTTGTTACTTTTTCGCTCACAGGGTACGCATAAGTCTCATCAACGTGGAAGAAATTTCATGAAGACAAATACACATCTAATAAGAAGAAATAACTAGCTAGATTCGAGTAAAAGATAAAGGAGAGGGAGAAAAGATCTTTTAACGGTTGAGGAATTAATACTGAATGTCTTTAGTCAGGTAATTCAAAATTTCCTTTCCAAAAAGGTAGAGGTATGGGAGTATGAAGGCTACTGACACGTAAAATTAATTTAGCATGCAATGAGTATTTTGGAGAATATAGGAGACTGAATGACAGTGAATAGTTTGGGAAGGGTCAGACATGGCATTAATGGCTGTGATGAAAGTCAATTTCACAACGGATGAGGAACTCAGCCATGTTTACTTTGGCAATATCACGAAAGGCTATGAGAGGGCCTTGCTGTCTGAATATTTGAAAATGGATACTGCATCCAGGAAATCCCATTTTTGGCTAATCGTTGCGTGACGAAAAATTCCACATTAATGAAAATCATAAAAAATTAGTCACCTCAAGGATTTCAATGTAATAGCCACATGACATTTGGAGTAGAGCCGATGGATGAGAGTGCGCATTGGAGGAAATTTTATGGTCTGCCAATTACGCAAACTCCCTCGACTTGACACGGACAATCAACTACGCCGAAAATTGTTACATTTTGGTCCCTTTTTATATTGTAACCTCTTTAACCGCAATTTGATGTAACCTTTACGTTAACTTCATGCTAACTAAGAGTTTGGGTCTGGCATATTACATCATACTACTGGTTAGCTGACGTATGCATAATCAATGCATTTATAAGAAATTGTACCAGGCTTAGCTTTGTGGAAGTCACAAGCATTCATGATTAAAAATTATTTTGTATTGATCCACAATCTTTTATTTAAACTAACCGAGCCAGGTTTTAGCAGCTATGTGCCATTATCATATGCTATGATACATGATAATGGCACATAGCTGCTGTAACCTGGGTCGGTTAGTTGAAATAAAAAGGTCTGGATTAAAACAAAATAACTTTTTATTTTCAATTCATTTACTAGTTTTCACTATGGGAAAATATTTTAACCGGAGATTATAATAGCGGGCTTTATTATATTTCTCGGTAAACCAATTTTCTATTCTATTGACCTCTCTCACCCCAGGGCTTCAACATTAAAGTTTATCATGCGAAATGAAATATTGCTGACCAAATGGAGTCTAGCACGTGACATCATTTCTGGGCAGTTCAATTCCGCACAAACATCTCGGCGTCACGACGCTCAGTGCAATATTTCCGAATCCCTCCGTCAAAATTCACCGTGAAATTGAAATAAAGCGGTCGGCTTCGTCTACCCGTCACCAAAAAGACATTTCATTGGGGTTTACACACAGCGCCCACGCAGGGAGACAACTTTGGTGTGCACGGCACACAATGCAGGCGGCGGCGACGGGGGCGCCATGGATATATCCACGGCGGCCATGTTAAGCTTCCCCCTCGCTGCCATGGACACGACGTGATGAATTGGCCGCCCGCCACTCATTTGTCTCCATGGCAGTCAGAAGCATTTTCGACTTCGCCCAAATGGCTTCGTTAATAATGGTTGACAAAAGCCAAAGGTAGGGTTGCAACGCGTTAAAAAGCACGACAAACATTGAATCGGTTTAGCCACGTCTGTGATCACTCCAATGAGTAGGTGCTTATGTGTGCTGTAGTATGTACTTTCCCACACAGACATCGACTAGCATACCACTCAACGAACACTTTCCAGTGATCGAATCTTCGGCGGAGGCGGATCGTTTCCAAATATCCCTCAAGGTAGCTGGTTCCAGTCGGTATACAACAGTTTTAATTAGGATCCAACATTTACCATCGTTCGTTCTTTGGGATATCCATTTAATTTTAAACTTATGGCGATTTATACCCATGAATGTTGGTCTTTCTATCTCCCTCCGTAGCTCAGTCCGAGCTGCGTTCCTTATTCATTACTTTGAACAGAATGCAGAGCCGGCTCCTTTTCCTTCTATGCCGCGAACTCCCTCTTCCCAAAATGCCCAGCATTATGACTTCGTCGGGCATTTTTCTAAAGAGAACAGCCATATTTCTTTCATGCACAAATCTTTCTGTTATCAGGCCCACTGCGGAATGCACAAATGACTTGGTACGCAGTCAAGCGCACGGGTGCAATGAATTTGAAATAGCTGAAATTTCATTTCAGAATTCCATCCCTTCGGTGCATACCTCAGATATATTGTTCAAGCAGATATATTCGTAATTAATCAGCATTTAACTCAGACATGAGGTGTTTTTACATAAGTCCCAGGGTAACAAATATTTTGCTGATGGGCTCCTTAACGCAGGAGTCCAAATGAACGGTCGAATTCATGGAGAAAATGACACCAAAACGTTTTACTACGCAGTCGCACGCAGGTTTATATCAGGAACACGACACCCTTCAAGTCAAGTGTTGAAGATTAAATAAAAAAGATGAAGCTATTTACCAATAGATAGGCGTGGATCAATGTAGGTTTCATTTAAGAGTCGCTCAAACAAATTGGTATTATTCATAAAAGGACAGGTTTTTAGATGACACAGAAAGAGACAAAAAAAGCTGAGGCTAACGTTGAAAAGGTCTAAGATGATGCAGGCGTAAAATTCATTATTGCAAAAACTCCTCGCTGAGATATAGCTTCTTCGTGGCTCATGCAAATCTAGTTTAACCAGTCTCATGCCCTTCAACTGAATCTGTGAAATTGTTAAAGTTCAAATTTTTCCACTGCTGAATGTGCTATATGACGATGATGACAACATTATCAGAAATTGAAAGGATCTTCACGTGAAAGAGAGAATCAGAAATTTATCGAAGAACGACAAAGGGAAGCATTGCTTAAGTTGTATTGCTAATACAGAATCGATGTAAAGATTGAATTGTTGCTAAGCATGCGATACTGAGAAATATTTCTCAGCATCTCCCAGAGATATTGTCATTCCACGTCAACGGTCTTGAAAAACTATGACATAAGTTTGTCACCTCTGATTGCTTTATCTTGCTAAGCAGTTTTTCAAACGACTTTTATCATATATGTGCATCATTAATTAATTTAGATGAAAAATATTTAGCACCGGTCTCATCAGGGTGATAATGCTAACGGATCTTTGGTGTCAGATAAGCAACGCCTCATACGAAATTTCATTCAAGTATTCTACCAGCTGATTGGTAGGTTCTTGGACAGTCCCCATTTTGTATCCCAACCAAATAGAAATTGTCTCGCTTTCCCTCCTAAGGATAGCCCGTTATAAGATCCCTCTTCAATTCTTCATATCTTCTACCTCCTCTTATTTCGTCCAGAATTCCTATCCTCTTCCTTCCTCTCCCACGTTTCCCCAGTGTTCTCCCCTCTATCACTCTCTTCAACAAGCCCTCTCCTCTCAAAACCTCCTCCATCCATCTCTTCTGCCTTCTCCGAACCTCTGCCACAAGCTTCTTCTCCTCTCCGACCATATCCAATACCTCCTCGTTCGTCTTTCTCGCCATCCAGCTAACCTTCTCCATCCTTCTCCAAACCCACATCTCAAACGCTTCTAGTCTACGCACATCCTCCCTTCGCAATGACCAAGTTTCCGACCCATATAGCGCCACGCTCCATATTAAAGTTTTCACCAGCCTCTTCTTTACGTCTCTTCTCAGACCCCCCCTCATCAATTCCCTTCTCTTCAAAAATGCTTCTTTAGCTAGCGCAATTCTGCATCTGATGTCCTTACCACTAAACCCATTCGCCTCCAAAATACTACCCAGATACGTAAACTGCTCAACCTGCTCTATCTTCTGCTCTCCCACCCTTATATTCAGCCCCGCCTTCTTACTTCTAGAAAATCTCATTACTTTCGTTTTCTTGTGATTGATCTTCATCCCATACTTTTCGCACTGCACCTCTAATGAATTCACCATTGACTGTAACCCCTTGGCCGACTGACTAACCAATGCTTGATCATCTGCAAATCTCACTGATTTTATCAGCTCCCCTCCTACCTTTATTCCTACCTCCTCCTCCCCCCATGCCTCCCTTACCATTTCCTCTGAATACACGTTAAAAAGCAACGGCGATAGTGGGCACCCTTGCCGCACTCCCCGTCCTATCGTGGCCCATCCCGATTTCGAAAAAGCGTAGTAAAAAAATAGTTGAGAATTATGTGATTGCTTTAACTTAAAGGTAGTATGAGTGATCGCTACACATAAACTCAACAAATTTGATCTCGCTTTAAAGAAAAATATATCTCCTTTCTACTTATAGCAAAATGTCAGCTACTTATCGCATACCTTTTGAGATATTCAGCAAAAACTAGAACCCGTTTTCCATGGGATATGGTACGGCTGTGCGCACCAGAGAGGCAGGTAAAATGAGAACGTTTTGGAGATCGCATCGGAAATGTTACTTTACGTAGTTCGTATGTATTCCTAGTTATTTAACAAATATGTATGAATTATTCTCAGTTGTACCTTTTTCAACGTACAAAGAAAATGTTTCCGGAGGTATTATCAACGTACGGCGTGAAAAAAGGCAAGTGAAAGTTTCATATACGCAAAATCAATAATTACTGAATTGTCACATAAACTAAGCCATTGCGCTATTGGTATTACGCTATGCATTGTTGAAATTTCAAAATAAAATTCGATTATGTCCTCTATCTTTACTCGAGTTAAACATTCAAGCTTGGCAACTTTTGCTAACGAACGATGAACACTCTCTTGCCTGACACTTTGGCCCGGTGTTATAATCTCTGGTTAAATACATTTTCATTATGAAAACCGATGTTCAAAGGTTTTCCCCTTGATAACGCTCACGTTAGATGACCAACTGTCTGCAGTAGTAGCATACAAAACCAGAACTCTTAGTTAACATAAAGTTAACGAAAGGGCTAGGTCATCTTGTGGTTAACGTTAACGAGACATTATGAAACCTAACGTTTATAGGCGTAGCAACAGCCTGGTCCTTCACATTTTGGTTTGTTTTCCCTCCTCAACGCTGGCAACCGAGTGGACTGAGCCACGCAAGTCTCTGCTGCTTGTGTGTTATGAGGCGCGGGGGTGGGAAGGAGGTATTTGTTGTGGAGAGCGATAAGGAGGCGAGCACTGGAGGAAGAAACACCGCTCACCTCATTCTCGGATGCGGCATTATGTGGCGGGAATCATGGGATGAGTTCACGTTCTAGTTCGTCTAAAGTGTGGTGGCCACGAGGGAGGGTATTGAGTGATACTATTTACACTCAACGTCCCCGGTGCGTGGTTGATGCCAATGAATCTAATCGAAAACCTGTGACACCAAAGATCGCTTCGTTCGAAGAGATGATCACACAATAGTTACGCGATATAGATATACCTAATAGTTACGCGACCTCGTCTTCACAAATGCAAGGGAGGTAAAGCTTAATGAAGATAATTATGATTTCGATATACAGCAAGAGTTCCTTTTGAATCAATGCGCTGCCACACGAACGATGAAAATAAAATAAATATAACTGAATGAATAGGAGACTAACTAGTGAGAGTTGCATGCATAATGAGGCCTTATGAAAAGGAGGACTTCAAGTTGTTAAGATGCCTTTAAAAAGATTGGCAATTGTTAGAAAACACCGGAAACATATCTAAGAAATTCAGGAAAATAAACGTATTTGTACCTATGTACCATATACTTTGCTGTTACTTTCAAAATTTTTTCCAAGTATTTCATATGCCTACTCAGTTTATCCAAATACAATTTTAGCTCCAACGCTTTCCCATTTTGCTCCAAACTAATTGTTTGCGCTGAAAATATGGTTTGCCAAATGCCTAGCATAAAAATACCATCCAGTTTTTATATTATACATGTGAGATTGATTATTGATTGATGTTTGGGCATTGATTTACCATCGGAGAGAATAAAAGTGGCGGGATTAGTTAAAAGCTGGCCCGAAAATTAAGTTAAAATTATATGCAATCTCTAGGCAACTCGTCAAAGTTGCCAAAATGCGAATCTGAAGAAATTTGTTTGGCTAGAAATTATGAAAACCGAAAAATCATTTCTAACCATTAAACGAAAACATAGTTTCACTTATGTCATCGGAAATTCGCTGACAAAATAAGCCTAAACCAAGGGCGTAAACACCGACTAAGGCTAGGGCGAAAATGAGGCCTGCGTAACCAACCACCCTTTACTTAATTGATGGAGACTGATTTGCCTACAACGCCACGACGAACGTGAGCTCAACGTTCCTCAACCAATTGAACCTCCGAGAAATACTCGGAGCAATTAGAAATAGACGCCTGGACACGAAAAAAATACCCAGATCATTAAACAGGAAGAATCGTGAGCTATACATTGGCACCGTGCGGAGGCAAAAATAGCTCAAACGCTCTAATTGATTCGTGGATGAGAAGTTAAAGAGCCGTGAAGACGACTTAAGCCGTGACGCTGCGGTAAATGCGTTCCTCGCATCTGCGTCGAATGAATCCCTCAATCGAAGCTGTGAACAAAGAGGACTTGGAATGGCCAACTATATGCAGAGATAATGAGGCACTTAGAACCTCGTGATGCCTCATGACTGCGCAAGGACGGAATTGCAATATCGCTCACTCGAACTTCAATTACTTGCAAGAATTATATCGATCATCGTGTATACGACCGAATCTGTTATGGTCGTTAGGGAGCACCGTGTAACCCTAAACATCACCCATGAATGGCGCGTTACTGTCTACCGCGGTTGGCCAATATTGATTCTGTGCACAAAATTGCTACTTACTGATAGTCCTTGTACTCATTAGGTACTGATTGAAGGTTATTAAACCCTTCCACCTTATTATCGTCTTCTAATGATTGACTTGCTTCTTTCGCAGGGATGGAGTTGAATGTATGCAGGGACCAAAGGAGTTAAAATATTGCTGCTCCTGCATACAACCTTAAACATGTGCTTTAACAGATAATCAGTGCTTATACTAATCATTTAGGAACGCTTAGGCCTAATATTATGAGAAATTATACAAAAAATCTGTAATAAATTGGAATTGTTTTTGAAATACTGAAAAAAAAAATTACTTTTTTCATTGCACTTTGCACTATAATATTTTTCTGCTATTTAGCGAATTCAATTACTCACCTTTTATCTCCTTTTTGGTTAATATACTTCAAAACCAAATCAAAATCTTTCAGACCATACGTATAGAATGTTTTCCTTAAAGTACATAACCCATAGATAATTACATCGCTGTTTATTGGAAGAGATCCGCTTGTCTGGCTAGCGGATTATGCAAAAAATGAAATTCCACAGTTAAACTACGGCCTACATCTACCTAATCACCAGTGTATGCATGAATGCATTCATATATACATCCATTACAATACACCGGAACACAATACACTAGGAAACTGATTTTAATGACAAAACAGACCTTATTTCCAATTCAAAACTACGGAATGACAAAAACGGCATTTACTTTGGCATGTTTCTAGGTTAAAAGCCACCGTAATTCGTCTATAATTCTACAATGGGATAAATCTTGATTTTTAAGTATTTGGTCATTATATACATCAAATATAATTGGTAGTTTCAGGTGTAACTTGGTGGAGCTAATTAATTATGAAAACGAAAACCTTTTAACTTTGTGGTTCCACTGTGATCTTTTTACTAGCACGACCCGGGTTTCGACGTACTACATCGTCATCATCAGGTGATGTTAAAGTTTTATATTTTCATGCATCAAATATGTCAAATCATATCATTTTGCACTAAAGCATCGTTTATGAAAACCCTTTATCATTCAAATAAAATCCGAGTAACTCATTCGATGGAGCCACAAAAGCCAGAAATCAAATACAGCAATCCCACTGATGCGCTGAATCAGGAACGTGGATTACAACGTTGGTCGACATCGATTGGTGGACACAGTGCACTTGCTGGGAAACCTAAGGAATGACGGGGGAACAGAAAACGAGCGCAATTATTACGCTTTCATCGATGCACCACATGATGCAGAGATGAAGTCCAGTTGACCGAAGGTGGCATATTGATCGCTGCAAAATGCACCCTTTTGAACGAGCTGACTCATCGAAAACAACCACGAAGAAGATCAGAAATCGTGATCCGGGGCGCGATCACGGTTCTCTATAACGCATGCGCCCGCGTTATCGCTTTTTTTCAATTACGCTTATGAGAGCGAAAATGTGATCAACATTCTTCAAATTTTGTCAGGTGCATTAAGGTTGCTGGAGCGGTAATCGTGAGTCGTTGAAGGCACATTCTAATAACTTTTCAAGTAAGTCGGAAAAAATATTCTTGACCCACATTTCACCCAAGTACACCTGTTTATACGTTGGAAGTGACCATACATGCAGTAATCTATATGATGCAATAGTTGTATTTCAAAATTTCGCCTTAATTAAATCATTGTTTTGACTAGCATTTTCGGCGCGAAATTCGAAATTTACGAGAAAATCATATCTAAATACGCTTTTCTTACTCGGCATGATACTTTGATATTTGTTAGAAGCTATTATAATAATATGAAACTTATAATTTCGCATTTAGGAGAAAATCTGTCCATAAGTAATCGAATTGTTTCAAAATATATGCTGAGTGCCATAAGAGTGCTTGTTAAAACATCATTGAATTGCCAGGAAACCAAATCGGTAGCATGCAGTTTTTTTCACCTTAATCGATAAATATCACTAATAAGGACATATATGCAAATTTTCACGCAAATATGTACATAAACATCTCTCCAGCCACCTTAAATCACTATAGTTTTAATTGTTGGAGTGCGTTCTTTGAGCATAACTCAGAGCATTTGCCCTCTATAACAATTTTCATTTTGGATAACCCTAACGACAACGAGGAAGTTGGAACCGTGATCCTACCCCAGAGCTCGTCACATACCTTATCGTAAACATGATCAAACCACGGCCGCTCACGCAAAACTCTATGTGAACCAAAGGAAGACAGTGTAACTAAATAAGCTAAAATAGGCGGGATTGTGTATCAATTAGTGCTACGGCCACACGTTGAATAGTGAGCCATTGAAATATATTACACACATACTGGTTTCAAAAAATATTCTCGTGCTTTCACGTCAAGTCATGATCCAATTTCAAAATATGTTATAAGCGAAGTTGATCAACGGTAAATTTACGCCGTGAATCTCTCTTTTGTATGATTATGACAGTAGAACGCAGCTTATGTCAAGGTACTCGACAAAGGGAGTCGATAGAGAATCGAAGGCTACAAGCTCGGCGAAAATTAATTGAAAAGTTCCGATCGTGCGATTTTCAGGGTGACATGTAGGACATTATTTTAAACCCGAACCATGTCCCTGGAAGCAATATAAGCGAGGGAAATTAAGGTAGTTTGAGCGAGATTGTGCCCGAGTCATAATGGAGACCATATTCAATTTTTTTTTTAAATTTCGGCGTCTTTAAAAAGTGTGAAGTAAATATTGTAATATATATTGTGCAAAAATAGTTATATATGACAAACATTCTCAGTAATTTAATAAATATAGCTACATAATTCTGTAACTTGACTAATTTTTTCACGCCGTACGGTGAAAACGTCTTCACAACAGCAAATTATTTTTGCGATTCTGTAAAAATTACTGAGGTGAGTATTTGATTATTTTTTTACAAATAGTTGAGAAAACACAAAAACAACACGTAAGTTTTTTTGACGAAATCTAGGTCTTCGAAATTCCCAATATTTTCAACATTCTCCTTCTGGAGCCTTCAACCGTAATCTATTCCATGTGAAATAGTATATATTTTTAGTTAAATTGATCTAAAAGTAGTTCGGCAAGGGGTTAACGTTTTGATATCTTTGTTTAAAGAGTTTTTTCTTTAAAATGAAGTGAAATTCATCAAATTCTAAGTGAAGTAATATTTCGCTCCAACTACCTTAAGAGGGATACACAGCCAAACCTATAGTTACAACAACTCTCTATTCCCACGAACAATCAGTGGCATCAATTAAAAACAAAACAAGGCACAATGTTAACATACAATTCACATTCGTCCCAAAACCTCTCACTATTTATTCTCCCAATTATTTCCCTTTTCATGCATGGTGTACCAATACCCCCTTCCAAACGCCCTTGTGGAGGATCGCAGGGTAGTATGCAACTGTAAGTGTAGAAGTGACGAGATCATCATTGCGACACGTCAGTGGTTAAAAAGATCATACAAAACAAAAATTTGGCCCAAAACAGAATCGAGTGGACTAAAAATACAGCTGGCGAACACGCATTAAAAGTCTAATCAACTGCACCGACCACAACACACGTGCACCGAAGAGACCGCAGGTAAACATTTAGAGAAACGGATCCCTCAATCAATTATATATTTCCAACGCGAGATGCAGAACATGATGCCGCCTCCACCCAGCTCAATCCCACAATCCACCCGGCGCGTATCGCATAGACGCCGTGGCACAAGCGGCTGATTAACAAGTGCCCAGCCATAACCGACACAAGCGACGGCGCTAACTCTTTCGCGGCCCGGGAAAAGCCCGCTCGCATTCGCCCAAACCCATGGGACGCAAAAGCAAACACGGGGAAGGTTGAATCGAGGGAGAGGTGGTTGGCCTAACCCCCAACTCCATCCCGCAGGAAGTGGGGTGCGCAACGTTCATATTATTCCTTTTAAAGTAGCTTGAGCGAGATAGTTCCCTAGTCATAATAGAGACCATATTAGAATTTCATTTTTTAACTTCAGCGTCTATAAGAAGTATGAAGAAAATACAAAACATTAATTTTGCCAAAGTATAGTTATATATGACAAAAATATTCAGTAATTTAAAAAAATATATCTACTTAAGTTTCTAACTTGACTAATTTTTTCACACCGCACAGCTAAAGGGTCTTCAAAACAGACGGTTGTTTGGCGATTCTGAAAAAATTACTGTGTTAAGTGGATTATTTTTTATGAATAGTTGTGAATACACACAAAGAACACACCGTAAGTTTTTTGACGAAATCTAGGTGTCTTAGCTTATTAATTTTTTCAATCTACTCCCTCTGCAGCGTACAGCCGTAACCTATCTCATGTAAAACATCTTGTATTTTTAGTCAAATTGCTCGAAAAATAGTTTGGTGAGGGGTTACATTTTGATATCATTGGACATATGGGATTTTTTTCATTAAAATGAGACAAAATTCATCAAATTCTTGGTGAAATAATTTTTTGCTCCAACTACCTTAAGGTAGCTTCACCTTAAGGTATATGAGCGACAAATGATTTAAACTAGAATTTGATGAATTTGGACTCGCTTTAAAGAAAAAACTCTTCTTTCCAATGATATAAAATATTAACCCCTTGCAGAACTGCTTTTCGAGCAATTTGCCTGAAAATACAAGCTGTTTACATGGGATAGGTTACGGCAGTACGCTCCATAGGTAGAATATTGAGAAAATTAGGAATTTCGAACGCCTAGATTTCGTCAAAAAACTAAGGGTACGTAGTTTTTGTGTTTTCTCAGCTATTTATAAAAATTAATCAATTACTCACCGCAGTAATTTTTACGGAATCGCAAAAAAAGCCTGCTGTTTTGTAGGCTTTTTAGCCTCACGGCGTGAAAAAATTAGTGAAGTTAGAGACTAATGTAGATATATTTATCTAATTACTGAGAATTTTTGTCATGTATAACTATATTTTTGTGCAATTAATATTACAATATTTACTTCACACTACTTACAACCGATGAGATTAAAATATAAAATTCGAATATGGTCTCCATTAAGACGAGTGAAATATGTCGCTCAATCTATCTTAACTCTTCATCACTCTCGCGGCGTACATTTTTACTGCACTTGATTTAGAAAATTCCTGCTAGTTGTATGAAAAATGTTGTGGGTTTGTCAGCTCGAGAGTGTTCCATTCTAGTTCGCGTCCATACGATGATCCTGTGAGGCCTTCAGTTTAGGTGGTTGGGGTTTTTTATGTACAGATTTCCAGGAAACTCAGCATATGTGTTCTCATTAGTGATATCAATGGATAAAAGTGGAAAAAATTGCATTACACTGATTTGGTTTTTTGGGCAAATTAATGGTATTGTAACACGTAGGTAGTCTTATGGCACATGAAATACTTCGTAATAGTTCGATTACAAATGTACAGATTTTCTTCTATGCGAGAAATAACTCCTTTCTTATTATTAATATTGTTGCTAGCAAATATAAAGGTATCAATCTGTGTACAATGTTCGAAAAACACATATTTCAATATAATTTAGTCAACATTTCGAATACCGCACCGAAAACTCACACGGTCACAACATGCTCTAATTAAGGACGAATATTAACAATATAATTCTTTTATGATTTTCATTACTGCCGGTGTGATGACTTCCAACGCATAAACGGATGCAATTAATTGAAATGTGGCCTAAGAAATTTATTTCCGCTTACTTAGAAAAACTATTTTATGTGCACTCAATGACCAACGATTACAGCTCCAGCCACCTTGAGCATATATAATTAAGCCAACAAGGTTAAAAATAATCCAGTGTGGTATTATGTTGTGCAATTGTTCTCCACGTGAGTATCTATGCATCAAATTTTGCGGGTGAGAATAAATTTTTCTCTTTATTTCGGCATTAACGTGAAAATTACTTCTTATTTGTCCACCTATTATTTTATATGTATCACTATTTAAGTTTCACTCATTTTGGTCATATCTATATGCCCACGTACAGGCGACGTAATTTGCTGTGTGAAGACAATGAAAAGCCAAAGTTCTTTCCTAATAAAATATATATTTGTTTACTGAGAGGGGAAATGTAAGCAAATTAGCAATGGAAAAGAGGAAGAAGGCTGTGCAATAATACGCATTCCGTTCTAGATTGGGCCTAATTGTGGAATTGCCTGAGACAGGATTTGGAACGACCAACGACGGAAATACAGCGAGACGCTATTTCGCTAACCCCGAGCTGTCCGTGGAAATTTCCGGTAAGAGCTCAATAAAAACGTCAATAGAAATATTATATCAGAGATATATCGTGCGTCTACTTACGAGAAATTTCATTTCAATTTTTTTAATTGAAAGGTCTTTTCCAAAAAATTAAAGAGCCGCCTAACTTTGATGTTATTTACATTAACTTGATGTAAATATTTCGATATTTTTTAGTGGTTTCATTATTTTCACAACGTAAAACTGTGAGTCATCTACTACAATAACATCTAATGTAACTTCCTGTTCCAGGCATTGCCGAGAAACTCATTACCCGCTTCGCAATAATTTTGAAAGCTGTGCCAAGTGGGCTCAAAATCAACGATGAGGTTTTCTCAAATTATTTCCGTGATACAGCTAAATTGTATGTGCACTTATATCCGCGGTACTACATGCCCGTAACTGTACATCTAATTTTGATTCATGGAGCAGACATCGTAAAACAAGCAATCCTTCCAATTGGTCTTCTCTCTGAGGTGACCTTGGAGGCCCGGAATGAGGATATTAGAAGATATCGGGAGCAACACACGAGGAAAATGTCTAGTTTGGTCGCGAATCATGACCTTTTTCATAGACTACTCCTAACGTCAGATCCCCTTATTTCATGTTCTTCGGGAGTTCCTCGAAAGGTGTACAGGAACATTCTGGAGGGAGAAAAATATCTTCTTTTGTCTTAGGAGAAGAGTCAGAGATATAAAGATATGTCGCCCTCAGAGAATTTTGAATTCGGAGAGGAGGGTGAATGAGAAGTTGTAGCGTTTGAGAGATTAATAATAAAAGCCTTTTCCGCAATAATATTTTTCTCTGTTGTCAGGCTAATAAGTGACAGAAATTCATGTTTCAAGACCTCTTAAGTCTTTTACGACTGTAATAAACTTATTTCCATTTATTTATGACTGTAAATGTGCTCATATATACAAAAAAATTGTTTCTTTCCAATAATATTACAACATTAAAATTTTAGCGTGCCCCTGGACATATGTGACCCGCATAGCGATTAACACTTTTTTTTCCTCTTATTGCCTTCCATTATGACCTTATGCTCCAAATCACCATTAATAGGTTTCATGATGTCTTAAACATAGATAATCCCTAAACATTTGCAAGCATTTACTAATGAATACGGCTACGGGGGGTTTTGGCCAGCTTTTTCGATTTCAGCCCACTGTGGCGACTTCTGTACGCGGGTGCAGATGACGTATAAGGGATAATATACTACATAATGTACTAGAGATGCTTCTTTCCTCTGGTTAGACCACATCTCGAATACGCCGTGAGCTTTTGGGACCCGGCACAGAAAGATTTCATTCTCGTAGCAAATAAAATACTGAGGAAAGCCGCAATCTTCGTGAAGAACAGCTACGAGGGAATAGAAAGTGTCAAACAGCTGATGGAAGGACTAGGTTAGGAATTATTATGGACTCGGGGGCTGCACTATAAGCTTGGATAAATTGAAACACTCCAATGAGGTGAGTTTCAGTTCGGCACGGATAATATTATTTCATCCCCGCGCGATGTCTCTAAAACTGATAGGAGTGACAAAGTGAGAGAGGTACACTGCCAAACTGACAGGAACGAAAATTTCTCCTTTCCACGCAAAATTACTGATTATAACAATAACAGCGTGACACCAACATAAGACATCACTAACACACAATTCACCTCTCTCCTCTCTCCAGCCTTTTTCCTATCCTGTCAGTCTCTTTCTTCAGACCCTCTAAGATTGACCCCTCCTACCTCACGCGCCCTATACCCCGGACAAATACTTCCCTTCAATCATTTCTTACCTCCGGCTTAAACCTTTGGAATTTGCTGCCGTTGTCCATAAAAAAATCCTGCCTCCCTGTCAATTTTTAAGGAGAAACTATTTAACTACTACTATAGTGAGCAATGAAAATCTCCGTAACCTCACTTTGTAATAGTGTGTGCATTTAATCCATTATGTTGACTGCAACAGTTTTACTTCAACTTGCATTTTCTGTTTTTGTCCTCTAATTTTGTATCTCATTTTATAGTATTTTCTTTACCTATAAATCCGTTCTTTTATATCCTTTTTTCCCTTTTTCTCCCTGTAAATGACCATTTCCTTTTCTCTTAGGTGTGTAATATATTTGCCTATGCCATCTTTTTGTAATTTGATGACTTGTTTATAGCAATGTTTTTTTTCGAAAGAAGAACTATTTTTATAATTTTTGTATTGCTCTTATGGGGAAACCTAGGGCATAAAAAACGTTCATTCATTCATATCCCCCTTTACATGACTAGTGTCCTAACACCCCCTTGCCACACGCCTCTGCGACGGCTCGCAGGCTAATACATATGTGTAGATGTTCTTTTTTAATGAAATTTTTTTTATATATTTTTACTTTTTAATTTTTTTGTCATTGCCTAGCATTTTAAACTTGGAACAATGTTAAAGAAGCACATTAAACCGAATATTCACAGAAACAGGTATTGAAAAAGGACTTTAGTGCATTTATGCTCCGCGCGGGTATCCACGTACCGAAAGGTCTCGCGAGTGACTGAGGGTTAAGGACGAACCTGAGCTCCAAAGTACACTATTCTTAAAATAAATAACATTTTATATACAATAACAACATAACAAGATGGTGGCTCCATTTCACGTTCCTAACGACAGATGAGATGGAACTAATGAAATGCGGAGCCAAATGAAACGGATAATGAGTCGAAAGATACGGATCAAGAGTCGAAAGAGCGGATGAATCAAATAAATAGACCGGCAGTTCACCACTTGAGAGCCGAAGATGGTCACGCCGCCTAGGTGGCGGAGTTGAACTACGAAAAATGACGTATTCTCACTTTAGTGAGATTACAAAATAACCCCACTGGATTCTGTTAAATCGAAAGCCACGCGGAGTGGCGATTGCTGTCTATCGCCGTCTATAGCCCTAAATCGAAAGCACCCTAATTTAAAGCAGATCGCTAACGGCGTAATTCAATAATCGATATAAAAATATATATAAGTAGTTTGTGATACGAGATGAAAACAAAAACCAAAAGATATTACTTTCCAAAAATAAAAAAATGCGGACATTAGCAGAAATCGTAAAAAATGTGCGCGGACGCTACATTAAAAGTCTAAAATATGGACATGTCCGCATAAATGAGGACGTATGCTAACCCTACTCCATGTACATACATGTATCACCCAAATTTATATGTCAGCTTGTATGTTTCATTATAACTATTTTCAGTTAAAATATAGTTTTAATGCAAAAAAATCTTTATGCAATTGTTGTTCTACCTTGACAAAACCTTGACAACCTTGCCATCAAAATGTTAAAATTGAATACTCTGTACTCCTTAAAAACACCTTGACAATATGTTTTGTAGAGAAAAGTTGCACTTAGGGGACAATGTCCCAATGCAAATAAATTATTTATCTATCTATTCGCCAGAGGACGAAAGGAAAAAACCTACGTATACCGCCGGACAAACTATAGTTGGTGATTTCCTGTATCACTATGGTTTCTAGGGTGGGCGGGCCGCCGACTGTGGGTGGGCGTGGATTAAATCAATGCTCCAGGTGCGGTGCACAACCTTGGCCACCCCTGCTGCCGCGCCACAGATGAAGAGCGATTTAGATCACCACCCCTGATCGTCGCGGGGATGCTGATCCCTCATCACCCAATGGATGGACCGAGGAGTGCGGGGAGGCGGACGCGCGACGGCCGGCGGGCCGCCGTCTGCAGGCGGGCCGCTGACGCGCCGGATGCCCCACTTGGGAGGGGGGAGGGGGAATTCAAGGAAGCGGCCATTTATCCCTCTTGCACGAATCAATATTTTTTTAATGTCGGCGGGGAGCCGTGTTATCAAAGTCGATAAATCAGTCCACTGAGTACGTACCTACCACGGCACGGCGGGTCGAGGAAAATCTTTGAGTGTTTATATCGGAATTCAATAGTCATGAGGATGTGCCCGACTGGTGCTCTGTCGGGAAACGAGTCAGCTCTATCGGATCACCCGACGTAGTCACTTCTGTCTGTCGTTTCGAGGAGGACGAAAATTGGAACTCGACGGGAAGGAAGGAAAGCTTAGTAAATGTGAGGTTTCCGAAGAAATAAATTTTCGTAAGGATTCGCTCTCTAGATGCGCACGTCGATCGAAGCGAATGAAAACTGCATTAATACACTCCAAAGAGGACCAGCGAGGTCGATAACCGCCTGAGAAGATAACGGGAAGCTGGGCTGCAAATGCCCGCGCCATTGTGTGGTCAGTGGTACGAAAAATGAATTAATTTCAGCACACAATTGGACGGCCTGTGTAATCTAAGGTGCGTGCAACAAAATTTTCACGTTAAATCCCATAAAATTGTTTTATTCGGCAACTTATCATTATTCTGTTACCTTATTTCAGGGGATAAATACAGTTTTCGTACGGTAACGGCGTAGCTGTATTTATTTTCGGACTAATTTGACTCCAGCCTTAGAATTGGTTAGTTATCAGGGGAGATGACCGAAAGCTCGGCCATTAGTGCCATCAAAGATATGTGGTTAGGATGGTATAGGTAGATTTATTTTGGGAATGAGGGCTAGAAGGAAGGGAGGAGAGAAACCCGGCATCGTAAATGGCTTGAGGATATGCGACTTTATTTCAAGTACTCGTCACATAGCACTCAAGCAGGGATCGGGTTTTCACAGAAAAAATTCCATTTCTGCCTGGACTCGTATGTGGACTCAAGATTGGAAGCCAGTGCTCTAGCAATCTCTCCAATCTGACACCATTACGTGACTCGATCGTAGACAGAGAATACGCATACAAAATATTTTATTTTATCTCAAACGTCCTAAGTTTTAACTTCTTGTTACACTCCGAGTTGGACTGAATACTGATAATTGCCGGGAGTTCAAAAGTTTCGATTGTATCATGGCGTAATAAGGACTTCTTCTTTGGATATAGGCTCTGCCTAAGGCTAGGAAACCGAATGGTTTTGGTGGCGGGCCAAAAATCAGAGAAGAAAAATATGGCGGAAATCCAAATGAATGGCGCTATAGAGCCTAAACCGAGTTTCCAAGGATAATCAGAACTTTTATGAGAGTAATTTAACGCAGATTTACTAATTATGGTTCTAAGAACTTATGTCACTGAACATGTCTCTTAATTGTACGTAATTACCATCTGAGCAGTTGAAAACTTGACGAGGACTACACATAAGTAACGACAATTCCCGATTCAATGTTTGGAATTATCAAATAGCACTATTGTTACATAAGGGAGGCATACGTTAAAATATTTAAGCTACGAATTCGCCAAATATGAAACTGATTATATGTACAATATTGACCAATTATCCCGCTCACTTCCCCGGCAACAAACATGCGGGTCAAACGGAAATTTTCCCTTTGTCTTCAAAGACAACAACAGCCCAGATCTCCAATTGTGTTACATAATTGATCACATTCACAACATAAAAGGCTCCATTGATCTCCATAAAGGTAAAGCGGTGATTCGCAAGACTATTGAAAAGCATTAGCGCTGTTTTGCTACACAAAACAGCACTAATGCTTTTCAGCGACAGCACATGCACCAGCGACCAGCACATGACGGGATCGCCTCTAAGTGCCATAATTAACGAAAGGTATACCACAAAATTACACTAAAAAGAATTTCATAGAAGAAAGAAAGAAAGGATATTCATATACTATACATACTTAAAATGCCCGAAGCTAATAAATACGTAGCTAAGAATTCATATGCAAGAGGCTTAGGGAGCGTACAAAATAGATGGCATTCAAATTCTCAACATAATTATTGATTAAAAATGAGCATCTAGAAATATCAGAGCTGGAGACAATTTAAGAGAAACATGAAGTAATAGAGTAAAATTAAATTTACCTCTTTTACATTGAGATATGCGTAAGCGTACAGCCCTCGGTATTTTGATGTATGATCCAACCCTACTTAGTGCTCCTGCAGCGATATCACACAAAACGATTAACACTGTATCAAGCGAAACTACACCTTCCTTTAATTGACATTCTTTTTAAATACGGAATTTGGCATCATTACACGTATATGCACGTTTATTATGAGAAAGTTGCTTCGTCAGATCACAAAACTCTACGGTAATTTCAATGTGTATTCACAGTATTTCAGTGTTTTCCACTTTTTGCTTTCGTTGCTCATAGGCTATAATAATTTTCAATTAAAATTCAGCCCTCAGCTGGTTGTCGAGCCAGATCAGGAGGTTAAATTGTTCGCTTTCCAAAGGCCGTGGGGATCTGATCCCGTCTTGGTATTAGGGGAGCCCTATGCGGCTCATCCGGTATCAAGCCTTGCGAAGAGACAGGAGTGTCAAAGCATTATCGTGTCAGTACGCTGGAGGATATCATTTCATTTTGCAGCGATAGATGGATAAGTGACTCAGATGAAAAGCAAGATTTTTCGGAGAAGCCTCTGCCGCAAGCAACTGACAGACTCTTCATTGAATTCTGGAAGTACCCACTCCAACCATTCTATTTTGTGGCAAAAACATGTACAAAACTGGTATTGGGTTATTCCGAGATAAAGCAGTGACTCTGCAGGTTTTCCACGATTGTAGGATACGATGAATGACTTACACGAGGAATGACCATTGTGCACTTTGTGGGGAATGCTAATGGCTATATTTTAACGCTAATCTGAAATTTAATGAAATATCACATAAATACTAGAAGAAATTATGTTATTGTAGTATTTATGCGAATTTATTCTAAAAAATATATATGGTGTAAAAAAGTGAAAACCTTTATATTCTTAGAATTTTTGTCATAGGCCAATCAAAATATAGAGGAAATGAGGTTTCGGTAACTGGCGATTAGCTATGGATCAATAGATAAGCCTGGTAGAAAAGCGATGTGCGCGGAAAAGCGTTCGTATATTTAATGGCTCATCAAAATCTGTCCCAGAAAAGGAAACACGATAAATTTTAGGGTTAGGGACAGGCAAAGAGCCGTTGATTTGAGCAAAGTTTATGGCTTCGTAGATTATCTATGTAGCCATGCGAAGTTCGTAGCTCATCATTTCCTCGAAATAAAATGATTATTCTAAAGATATATAAACTATGAATTCTCCAGCGTTCCCACAGCAAAGACTTAAGGAGGTTCCGCCGCGACTGTATGAGTCAAAACAACAACTATATTCCACAAATTTGATATTTTTCCAAAAAATCCTGCTTTCGCTTATGAAATGCATTACCTATAGAAACCTTATAGTAAGGTACAACATATACAGATTATTCCACAAATGTATTTTAAATGAGGACTTTTTTCCAGACACTTTTTTTTACACACTTGCTAATCACTCACTTTCCCAAGTAGTTGACAAGCCTACGAGAGGAAATAAAATATTAGACCTTTTTGCAGTAAGCCATCCTAAGTTGATAAAACAACTCGATATTATTGACGGCATAAGTGATCACAGAGTAATTTTTGCAACCTTAAAAATTGAAGTAGAGTCAGCTGTAAAACCCAAACGCAATATTTATTTATTTGATAAATGCAACTTCATAAAATTTGGCGAGATGCTTAATGATTCGCACACTGACTTCGTAGCTAAAACAGAGGATAAAAGCACTGATGAATCATGGAAATATTTCTTAAAAATTCTACGACAGGGAATCAACGAATATATTCCGCAAAAATTGAAATGCGACAGTAAAGAACCTCGCTGGTATAACAACGATGTTAGGAGGGACCTTAAGAGACAGAGAAAATTGTACGACTTGGTCAAAAAGACCACTACGGTAGGTGACAAATCGAAGGAACTTGAAGCAAAAGAAAGTTACGCTGCACAGCGCTCAAAAACTAAGAAATCAATGCGTTCTGCATTGCGAAATTTCAAGAAAAAAGTACTTGGTGAATTACTCGAAGAAAATTCGAAATCTTTTTGGTCATATGCGAGAGAGCTTCAGGGAAAATCTTCAACCGTAGATTCGTTATTTGATAAAGATGGCAAACTTGTCACCGAAAATATTGACAAAGTTAACACGTTAAATTCCCACTTCGAAAGTGTATACACTACAGACAATACTGCATGTAATTTTGAAATTTCATTCACTGAGGAACCGATGAAAGAAATCACTATTCAACGCGATGGGATCACTAAACAGCTACAGTCGATAACAAATAGTGAATCTCCGGGTCCGGAGGGAATACCCGCGCGTGTCCTCAAGGAGTTAGCGCCACAGATCGCACCGTTCTTAGACATAATATTCAAGAAGTCATTGTCTGAAGGAAAGATGCCATTATACTGGAAAATTGCAAACGTTACACCGATATTCAAAAAGGGAAACAGACACGACCCAGGGAACTATCGACCAATTTCATTAACGTCGATTATAGGCAAGATAATCGAACATATCGTCGTTAGCAATATCATGACGTTCCTGGACAGTCGTAACGTCCTCCATGGCTCTCAGCACGGCTTCCGGAAAGGTAGATCATGTGAAACACAACTCGCGCTCTTTCTTCATGACGTTCTCAAATCTGGTGAATCGAAAAGACAAGTTGACGCATTACTTCTAGATTTTAAGAAAGCTTTCGACACGGTACCTCATAACAAACTTTTATACAAATTACAGTCATGCGGGCTAAACGAAACAGTAGTAAACTGGATACGCGAATTTCTGAGTGATCGTAAGCAAAAGGTAGTTCTTGACGAAATTAGCTCTGATGTAGTTAAAGTGACATCAGGTGTCCCGCAAGGAAGCGTGATCGGACCCCTTTTGTTCATTATATACATAAATGATCTATGCTCTCGAATTAGCAGTAAAATACGTCTATTTGCCGACGAAGCTGTCATCTATCGTGAAATTAGTGATCACTCTGACTTTGAAACTCTATCATCGGATTTAAACAACGTTCATGTGTGGAGCCAAGAGTGGGGACTCGAACTTAATCTGAGCAAATGCACGGCGGTACATTTCTTGCGGAGGTCGTCCAACTATTCCCATGTATATGCTGTGGATGGTGTTAACATAAAGGCGACAGATGAAGTGATGTATCTAGGAGTTACGATAACTTCGGACCTATCATGGGGAGCATATATAAGAAATATTTGTGGCAGGGCTCTGAAGAAGCTAGGATTCGTCAAGCGTATTGTGGGAAGATTTTCGGATGAAAAAGTAAAAGAGAGGTGCTATTTCGCACTCGTCCGGCCACACCTTGAATATGCAGCGAGCATATGGGATCCGGTGCAGAAAGACTTAATCCGGGAACTTAATACAATACAAAGGAAAGCTGCGCGATTCGTCAAAAACAGCTACGGGCGTACAGACAGCGTTACACAGATGTTAAACGAATTAGGCTTTGAGCCGCTAGAGACTCGGGGGCTGCGCGCTAGGCTTAGATTGCTTGAAAAATTGAGAATAGATATCTTTCAGAGCGACACGGAGAACATCCTATTAGAACCCCTCTATATTTCCAGGTCCGACAGAAACGATAAATTAAGAGAGATATTTTGCCGAACGGATAGGTATGGGAATTCGTTTTTCCCCCGAACAATAAGGGACTATAGCAAATGCTAGGCGTAATTTCATTAGAGCGTGTCCATTTTATATGTAAACGGCTGGTGTCCTAACACCCCCCGCCACACGCCTATTGAGGCGGCATGCGGGGTAATATGTAGATGTAGATAGGGGCGGACTGCAGCGCCATTTCCTACGAATTTCCGCATTTTGACTTCAATTGTGGCATTTATTCTTCAATAATTAAAAAAATAATGTTGCAAGATCCCTATATTTTATTTTTATTCAATTTATCTGGATTATTACCTTCTTATAAATAGTTTTCCGCAAAAATGGCATTTATATTTTATGGAAAAATACTATTATTCCCCGTGTTTCTCTCATTCCCCCATTGAACACCATGCAATTTCAAGTTCATTTATAGAATAAAATGGTGTTATTTTGTTGTTCATATCAGATAGAGGACAACATTTTCTCCAAGTAGATAGAGTATGAATAAAATGACATTTAAGTCATTTTACGGTGGAACCACCTCAATATTTCCAAGTATTTAAGGACGCCACTTCAATCGGTAGTCATCAGAAATAATCAGGCGTAATCGCTTCCGGGTCTCATACATCATGAACATTTTTAAAACATATGAATCAGTACACCTCACGTATACACCATCATCGAGCCACGCCCCTCACTGCGTTACTCTCACGAAGTCATCGTCTCCCGAGATCGACGGGAGCAGGGAGCGTGCCATTTTTATTTTCTCTTTTTTTTTCGCAAACAACAGCTCTTCGGGAGAATAATGAAATCCGTCCGAGAATCGCAGCGCCTCGCACCAGCGAAACAACATAATTCCCGCGCGCACTCATAAGGCAAGTGCGCCCGAGAGCACTTAATAACTGATGGGGAGGGTTGAGTGGGGCGCAGCGTAGAAGTCCGCTGATGAACCGAACTCCGCGCGGGAGGCCCGAATGGTGTGAAAGAGGGGGGAGCGGGCGGGGGGGGGGGAGGGGGACGCGACCTCGTTCGGACGGGGGATGTGGCCGAGGGGAGGAGGAGGAGGAGGCTGTGACCAGGGATGTGATCCGAAAAGGAACTTCACTTTTAGTGCCGGACCTGGGAGGCACGAAACTATCCGTTGTGGTAAAGTGCCGGACCTAGGAGGCACCCGAACTCGTGGAGTCCTAGCCTCGGCGTCGAAGGCGACTCAACCCTTCACCGCGGGTGGTTTGTGGCACCAACTGACCAGCCGCACTATAGTTTATAACTTCTAAAAGTTATGCATAAATCGCAAAATTATGCTCGTCTTTGTGTTGACGTCAAAATTATGCTAGTCACTTGCTCTGACTCCCCGAGTTCGGATGCCTCCCAGGTCCGGCACTTTATCTTTTCGTAAACGATGTAAGTATTACAATAGTCCTCACATTTATTCCACAATTGTAAATACTTTCACACACCATTATTTCTTTGATATTTGATGTTTATATATTGTATATATATATTTTTTTGTTCACTCTTTAAATTGTATATTTTTAAATCTCAGATTTCTTATCTTTATCTTTTCGTAAACGATGTAAGTATAATAACAGTCCTCACATTTATTCCACAATTGTAAATACTTTCACACACCATTATTTCTTTGATATTTAATGTTTATATATTGTATATATATTTTTTTTGTTTACTCTTTGAAATGTATATTTTTAAATCTCACATTTCAACTGTAGGTACAATGATTTAGCATGAAAATCATATGCTTTATGTAATTATATTGACGATGGATTAGATTGCAGAAGGGACAGTTTTGTTTCAATCTCGCCCAATATAGACCTTTTATAATGCTAATAATAAAAGGTCCAATCATATATATTATTACAGAAAGGTCTTTTTCTGTCATTCCGTATATGCTCCATTAATACTGCACCTACAGTGATAAATGAGGTGTCATTTTAAACGTTGAATCACCGGCTTCTGACGAAAAATACAATCTCAATCTCAAATTTCACTATTTACCCATTAATTTGACTTAAAAGTTTCGATAAACTCTCTTGCCTGTATTGTATTCATATGTTTTGTATATTTTTGCAAGAAAACAAGTAAAAAGACAGTACTTTGTGATACACCTTCTTCTCTATTTAAAACCCAATTACACTGTTTCCTTAACATACTTATTCCCTGATAGCGTGAATGTGCGAAATTTTCGCCCGGGTTACCTCGTTGTTATTATTATTATAACGGATATTTCCGTACCTACCAGGTCCGGCACGAAACGTGAAGTTCCTTTCCAGATAGCATCTCCGGCTGTGACTGCACCGAGGGGGGGGGTAGGAGGATAAGCACGAAAAAAAAAATCCTTGCACACCCGAATACTCACCGCACATGAGCATTCGACGAACGGAGAGCGAACAAGAGATGAAATGAGAGGGAGACGCCAATGGGGGGGGGGGGAAGAGGGGTGGCCGTTGAGAAAAACGAGGAGGATTGGCGACGAAGATTGCGTCCGCCAGTCTCCTGACCTCATTTCGTAAAACGGGCCCAAGACTACATATCCCACCCCACTTAACCCCCCACCAAATACCCCCCCCCCCCACTAACCCCCCTCCCAACTACCTCCCCCCCACCCGCCTTGGACCCTGCAATCGAATATTTCGAATGGCTGGTAAAATAGAGCGTAGAAATACACTCAACCAGCTTACCGCGGCAAATTTCAAACGCGGGAGCCTATTCGTGTGGGGCCAACATGAAATTCGATCGATATCGCGAGACTGGTATTGAATAAATCCATTGACTGTTGACGATGCTTTCGCCTCACCGCGGATGCACACACAGTGATTTTTGAACTGAGAGATAACACGTGATAATTCGGACATTATACTCAATGATTTCATTTTAATTATTCCTCGTCTTCCCCAAAACGTAAAGAGGTGCAAGCAAAGACGAAGATAATGAAATACGAAGTGCTGACTTTTTTTATGTAGCTGTGAAATGCTAATCTGGCAAACATTTGTGTTCTTGCTTCCTAACACTTGATGTAGAAATCTTCAGTCATCGATAAACATTCCTTGATATTAAAAAAAAACAACCAGGTGTTATACCTGAGGCATGAAAAATTGCTAACGCTACTATTTTTAGTGGTACAATAAGCACAAATTAACGTATACACAAAAATATCTCACCGAGATTTTTTTCTATGAGGTCCAGTGTGTCCATTATTATCACCAAGCAGAGAAATGTCTTTGTAATTAGAGTTAAGATAACTGATGAAGTTACTAGTATCTTGGCATTAATTTGTGATACAAATAAGTTTGAGTAAAAAATAATAATACTATTTAGTCTTTTACATTATTTTTAGGTGCTATGCAATATATCCCAAAATTGGCGGCGCGTTTTTCATGTCATGTCACCGCTTTCAATGTAAATATTTTAAAGATTCTCTATTCCCGTTAATTAATAATGTCAGATATTCCGGATTCTGGTGAATGAATGTTAGCAATTTCTCGCTTCAAGTGTGGGAGCAGTTCATCGCATACCTAAGGAGGAACACCAGGCCTTCCAACCACGTTCATGATAACCTGGGGCATTGGGACCCCACACTTCATACGGATTTCGCGCATTCATTGGGCTTCGATGAGTCTGATTACACTTCCTGGTATCATCAACTCGCAGTTAGTGGTTACATTACAACCCGAAGGGTCGCTGCAACCATGGCGTATCCTCACTTTCCGAGAGTCAGGAAACATGGAGGGTGGAGCTCTCTGGAATGCGAGGTATACAGACGCGTGCGAAGGAAATTCAAGGTTAAGTGTGAAGCTCGAATCGACTATTCAATACGTTGAAACCTTCGGCCTCCCTGTCCCTCGGAAACGGCTTTAGTTGAATGTTGCGCATCATTGTTGGCGATTCATTCCGCTGATTTTTATAAAGATTCGATTTGCTTACATCACAAAATCGGAAGAAAAATTTTTAAGTTCAGCCATCCGTCGAAGTTAAGAGTACAAAAATAAACGCTGAGAAAGCAAGATCTCAAAGCGGAGAAAAATGAATGGTAAAATATTAATATACATTCTTGCCTCTCTGCGTTCTAAAAAAAGGAAGCCAGGTAGAACAGACACCTTTCCTTCCAATGACCGAGGCCAGAATATTTTCAAGCGAACAAAAGCACCGCCACAAAATACAGAGAAGAAACGAAATGAACAAAACATGCGCGAAAAACCGCGGAAAAAGAATTAGGAATACATCTTTTCAGAACTCGAAAGAGAAACATCGAAACAAATCAGTCAATGTTTCAAAGAGGACGAGGAGTCCCTTTTCTTGTTCGCACTTTTTTTCGCCGCCTAGTTTAAAATAGAATGCCACCTTGGGGGTAAAAAAGGGCGTCGCTCTATCTTTAGAGCGAGACCACGTCTCCAGTGGAGGAGGAGGATAAGCGGCCGGGGGGAGGCAAGGCACGCAGGCACGCCGCATCTCCTCGGTGGAGTAAGGATGCTCGCGCGTGTTTTACGACAACCGCTATGACTTCCGTATATAGCCGAATAAATAATTCCCCCGCACACCGACTGGATGCTATATTTAGACCATAACGGCAATAAATTCCCAAGTCGTTTGCACGAGGTGTGGTAAAGATGTCTTGCGATACGAGTTTGAAATATAACCTTGAAAATCATGAGTAGGCGATGAGAAACATGTAACCAACGTTTAAACAATGAATGAGCCGTTCTCATTACGTAAACTGAACGCAGTAACAGACATGATCGCATAGGACTAGAAAAATTAATACAGAAGATGCCTCGCGGGCAAGATACAAGCGGGGAAAGGGCAACAAGGGGTAGCTAAGGCGGCTCACTCAGTGACTTCCGATGCCAAAGTTTGGCGCCCGTGTTGACTGGACTCTACTCTGGTAAGCTTTGCCTCCACATGCCCGTAAAACAGAAGAGTGCTGAGAGGATAATGGGCGGCTCTAATGAAGGCTAAAGCGAGTAGTATATGAAAGCGTTACTTCTCATGCACCGCAGGAATTAGTGCCACGCACGGTATTTGTTCCATGCTCAGCAAATTCATCGAAACATCCTCGTTAGCAATTTTCAAACACAATGATAACACAGAGAAAGTACCAGATGGAAAACACTGCTACGTGATCATTTTGTGAAGGCAAGAATACGGGAAACATTGGCTATTTATGAAACAATGAGATATAGCAAAGACGGTCAAGTTATCACAGTTCATAATCTGAGGTTTCAGACGTGACGGAGTGGAAACGGAACATAACTGCACTTAATAAAATTGAGCAACTTCCACCGTGATAGCATTTATTACACGACCGGTTTCGCTTTTTACAACATCTTCAGGTGAATTTCTTTTCCAGCATTTTCAGGCTTCACCTGAAGATACTGTAAAAAGCAAAATCGGTCATGTAATAATGCTATCACATTGGAAGTTCTCAATTTCATTAATTGCAGTTATCACAGCTCGATTAAGCGGAAATATCAATTAAGCTTACCCTAACAATATTATTCCGTTACGGAGGAAAAGTCTACGAGCGAGGTGCTATCAATAAAAGGATTTTAGCGCCAAGTTTAGCGCCAGACAGGTTAATCTAGGTGACGAATCGCACTCCAGAAATATATCATATCATATAGATTTTGTTTCCTTAGACGACAACACAGAAATGAACCTGCTAAGGAGACAAAAACTATATGATAAGTTATCCGTAAGTCCGTAAGTTTTTCGCACCGGACATAACTTTATAGGAAATATCTAATATTAAATTCAAGTTTCAATGAATAATTTTAATTTCTTTTAATAAGGGATGTGTGAGGTGCTAATAGCCCAAGCCGTCAACGTACCCACCAATACTCAATTCTACTACTACTAGGGGCCTTGTACCGTAAGGACTCGAAATGGTTTAACCTCGGAAAATCCGTGAATGTGACGTCACTTCCCCCGACAAATCTCAACTTTTGAATGGCCCTATTAGAAATTTTAGAGGCTGTGACGTCAAATTTTCGTCACTTCCGAGGCTCGGAAATTCCGAGAACATACAGAATAGCCCCCTAGGAGACGGGCAGATAATTGTCGCGCGAAACCGTATGCTTTTTTAAGACTCTTTAGGCCCTTCATACACCGTGATCTAAATCGATCCTTACAATTCAGTTATAGAGCGTGTGACATACAAGGCATACTAAAGTTTTCCTGTGATGGAGTAAAAAAAACTGAACAAAACCGGGACACATTTCAAGGCGACACCGAAAATAATGCAGCAGATTTGACACGCATAGCCAGGCTCACAAATAAAGCTCTCAGCTCAAGGGCGAAGCTTTCGTGCTTGCCACTCCAGAGTCGGATTTCACATCTCCAGAAGGTTTTTACGCACGACCCCAAGCATAGCGAGTCCCCGCAAAACATTTCATCACCTGATGAAATTCAATGAACAGCCGCATGGAGTACCCAAAATGTTTTCACTGTAACGAAATAGTCATCAATGTATTCACAATTTTGGAAGAAGTCTTGCTTGAAAAAGAATACGAGAAAGGAATAAATATGACCACAGATGGACGAAATTTCTCACAAATATAGAGATGAAAACCGGATCGTACATACATTTCAATTTCTTGTTGGTTGCTGTCATTGCTGGGAGAGATACGAACGACTATGCAAAAATTGACAAAGCCATTTTTCCTTATTAAGATCGTGGTAAAAGAACAATAATCAATACGGTTAGTTTAAACACCATGAAATCCGGAAAAGATGGTGGAATAAAATATTTCTCTTATTCCATTAAATAAAATATCATATATCGATAACTGATGAACACTTCGGTCAGTTCCCCTTTCCATAAATTTCGGAAAAGTTTCGTTGTGCGGAGTTCTTACGAAATATGGAATACTTTTCTCCTTCGGTTAGCGTAGAGGTAGGCTTAACGATATTTACTTATTATTGATAGCAAATATAACATGATCTACTAAATGGTCTTCCAACAAGAGGACAGATTTCTTTCAGACTCAAGATCTGGAGCCCTTCACGGGAGAGCGTTGTATGATCCATCTTCTTGGACAGTGGCGGAGAGGGTAGGGTAACGAGATACATTTGTGATTTCCTCTTCTAAGTGAACGTCGAGTTCTGATGTTATGCCAATGCGTGATGATGGTGGCGAGCGTAGAGGTATGTTCGGGACCTCAGACGTCGGGCTGCGCGCCTCGGGAGAAACAACCATCTTTAGGGCATGAGAAGAAGACCGACCGTCAGTAATCCCTTGGTCCCTTCCGCTAAGAAAGGAAAGGAGGGCCGAGGAGGGAAGGGGGTTTGTTTACGGTTAGAGATTCCTGAGACTCCGCTAGAGGGAAGCCGTGATGCAGTGTTGTCAAATCACCGTCAACTCCGGACTTAAAAAAATTCGGCTCTGAAGTGGTAACTTTTCATTGGAAGTGCCTGTACATGCGTGCCCTCGCCTGTTCTGTACACACATAGGGACCATTTAGACCACCAATGGACATCCAACTCCTGATCCAAATCTGACTCGTTTTCCCGCAGCCTCTGCGATTCCGAATGTTTCAAGCGCTCATAAACGCGACCAATTTTCGGAAACGCGGAATTTCCACGCGGGCATGAGTTCACAGCGGAACGTGATGTATCGAGAGCTCTAAAAGGGATGAGGTTGAAGGGCATTGTTCAGTTCGCAGGATAGGAGAGGGTTGCTGTCGAATCCACGACCGAAAATAAATGAGAGTGGAAATTAAGGAGAACTAATTTATTGACTCACAAGAAATGGCTGGCAATATTCTGCAGCATTAATTCTGATTTCATAGGCAGAATTCTCTGTAAGTCTGACGTAGGTCCAATGAATCAAGTTTTCCATTTAATTGCGAGTTTTCTCCTTTCTACGCGGTTTTACACGGGGAACGTCATTGCACAGGTTAGCACTGCATTCATTTCTCTATCTTGCGTGCAATAATTATTGCGCAGACGAATGCGTTACCGCTTTACACGGTGTTCGTAAGCAAGCATTCATTCACGAAATTTCGTCGTCTGTTGAGTGCGCGAGTAGCGAGTCACTTGTAAGAACAAAGAAGAAACGAAATTCTGTGCGCATCGTTGTTGACATGTTGTCACACGTCCTTGTGTGACCAGCTCATACTTATTTCGCAAAGGACAACAAGCAACAACAACTGCACACAATGCAATCCACCAATACAAAAAACACTTATCGTCACTCAGCTTCTTCCGGTCCCTACTACTGCGACATCTATCGGAAAAAAATTTGTTGAAATTGCGAGAATGCGAGCTCGGAATTAGAACAGGGGCTATTTTTCCATCTCGCGTTCATGCATTTGCGTATGCGTTCTAGCATTTCACCGCTTTACACGACGCAATTTGAAATGCACGTTCGAACATACATCAGATTGTGCCTTTGCGTGCCCCGTGTAAAACGGCCTTTAAGGAGCATTTTTCAGCGCTCAGTATCAAACACCCATTTCCTCAGTTTCGATTGCATTCTTCACATCGTCAAATTCCCGATCCATTTTTGTGAGAACAATTTTGTTTTCTTCGTTCAAAATTTCGTCGCGTCTACTGACCAACGTTTCCTCCTCCTACACACCACGACTTCACTTACATTCACAGCACTGATTATTGTTCTAAATCTATTTTATGCCCTGTGAGCCACCGAAGGGGTGCTATAACATCGCCTTGAAAAAGGGAGGGAGTAGGGAAAAGGAATTCGAGGAGGGAAAGGACGTGAGTGAAATATATGTTAAACGAGTGTTTTAGTGCCTTCCTCTGTTTTTGTCGTGGCAACCATAAATGCGCGGAAAGAAGGAATGTTCATCCTCCGTGTATCTACACCTATCTAAACCTATCTACTATTTAACACTAGATTTTAAAAGGCACCCTAGGCGCCAACTTATTCAAGGAACACATTGAAACTAAATGACACTTGATATCATGAGCTAATTCCCAACAATAAAAATGACATTCTTTCCGTTTATTTGCGAGAGAGATCAACGTACAGCTGTCCGTGTGAGATTAATACAGTTTGGAGTTGAAGTTCAACGTGGTCAAACGACTGACCCTACGACTTATTGATTGTAATGGCTTATGCCGGAATCACAGAAAATTGTCGTCGTCGCAAGATGAAAGGGAGCATTGTCTCAGTCGGAGCCAAATCAGAAATGATTCTAGCTTTTATAAAATTTCTTGAAAGCAGTTGAATAATGGTATTTTAAAATGTAAATGACTCTGGTTCCATCTAATGATGGCATTTTAAAATTTAAGTGAATGTGGTGAGATAATTTAAGTGAGAGTGACAAGGGCTTTTCTTACATACATAAATTTCGCCTGTATTTCTCATGCAAATTTAGGACCTGATGGTCCTCTCTTACAATGAACTCCTAAATAACGCTACACTAGCATCCATGTCCTGCCTGGTGTTACACCCACCTTGGTGGGACTCTAACCTGCGGCTAGAGGGATGACAGGCGAGGACTTCAAGCAGTTTGAGCGAAAAATCACTTCACATAGAATTTGATGAATTTGGCCTCGTTTTAAAGAAAAAACTCATTTTTCCAATGATTTCAAAATATCAATCCCTTGCCGAACTACTTTTCGAGCAATTAGCCCAAAAATATAAACTGTTTTACATGGGATAGATTATGGCTGTGCGTTCTAGAGGGAAAATATAAAAAAATAAGAACTTCTGGCTCCTCTTGTAATGTACTTGAAACGTACTTCCTGCGTCAGGGTGAATGCCATCTGGTACTCCGTCCGTCGGATGGGACGTCAACCCGAAGTCCCCTTAGTGCCTTTCGTAAAGAGCCTTGCCTTGCCTAACGTCGACTCTGGGTTCCTCTCAACCCTTCCTCCATTCCCCAATAATCCTACCCTTACGTAAAATAAATACCAATGGCCATTGAAAGCAAAGGAATTTTGACCCCTTTGCATGCACGCACGTGCGCTCTTTAAATTCTTTAATGATTTACATCCTCCCTGTCGATGGTCACCTGGATGACCGTAATGCAAGCATAGGAGTCTAAATTCATACTCTTTTATTGAACATTTGGATCAATCTTAATTTTAAATTCACTTGTCAGTTGCTCTCGTCTTGAATTACTTCCCTCACTTACTTTAGTGTCCTATAAGGCGCAAGTGACATCAGTTGTCGGTCGGCTCCCCAAATAACTTATATCCTAATCTAACTAAATGCAGAATTATCTCCTTTACTTTGAAGAGGAACATTGTTCATTTTAACTATCATTTAAATGGTGTTCCTCGTGAGCGTGTTACTTCAATTACTGACTTGGGAATCACTGTTGACAACAAGCAGTCTTTTAAACCGCATGTTCAAACTATATTCTCGAAAGCCTACCGCCTCTTGGGAGTTTTAAAACGAAACTGTTTTCCCAATTTTTCCATTCACACTGTTGTACGAAATTGTTGTAAAATTGTCCGAACTGATTTAGAATACGGCAGTGTGATATGGAATCCATACCATGTTACTTTTGAGACGGCACTTGAAAAAATACAGATGCGTTTTTTTCAATGGTTGTGTTACCTAAATAACGGTCCTGTTTATGAAAAAAACTGACAACCCCAATTTATGTGAATCTTTTTTGATATCTCCACTCAGAGTCGGAAGGAAAGATTCGGATGCAACTTTCCTTTGTAATATCATGATGGGTATTGTTGATTCTAACCATCTCCCTGCCTTAGTAAACATAGATGCCCCTTCGAGGAGGACTAAGGATACTCCGCTCTTCCGATGCCATTGCGGTCGGGTGGATGTTTGCAAGCACGAAACTTTATCAAGGATGATGCGTACGGTAAATGAGTTTTTGGAACATAAAAAAGATTTTTACTTCCTTTCTGACTCTTTAATGTGCCTTGAGAATAAATTGTTTGCCTTTTTTTCATAGAGCCTAAACTGTTCAACTAGTATGTGGTGAGAAAACCTCCTGTGTGATTTATTTATTCATTTATTTATTTATTTTATTGCCTTTTATTATAACGCACGTAATTGGGGTCAACTGTTTGCATTTAATAAATACTAATTATTATTATTAATAACTAGGTAACCGGTGCGAAAATTTCGCACTTTCACGCTATCAGGGAATAAGTATGTTAAGGAAACGGTGTAATTGGGTTTTAAATAGAGAAGAAGGTGTATCATAAAGTACTTTCTTTATACCTGTTTTCTTGCGAAAATATACAAAACATATGAATACAATACAGGCAAGAGAGTTTATCGAAACTTTTAAGTCAAATTAATGGGTAAATAGTGAAATTTGAGATTGAGATTGTACTTTTCGTCAGAAGCCGGTGATTCAACGTTTAAAATGATATCTCATTTATCACTGAAGGTGCAGTTTTAACGGAGCATATACGGAATGACAGAAAAAGACCTTTCTGTAATAATATATATGATGATGTGTGGAATCGATGTACCTCGAGCGAGTAATCGACATGGAAAAATCTAAACTTTTAAGCCAAATTAATGGGTAAATAGTGAAATTTGAGATCGAGATTGTGTTTTTCGTCAGAAGCCAGTGATCCAACGTTTAAAATGATACCTCATTTATCACTGCAGGTGCAGTATTAACGGAGTATATACCGAATGACAGAAAAAGACCTTTCTGTAATAATATATATCAGCGAATCTGAGTAAATCTGCATCAAGTCGCAAGGGGGCGTGACCGATGCGAAACGGATTTCTCAGCTCGAAGGACCACTCTCGTGCTCCGTCACGCAGAGGTGCCGAGATCCGTCACATGCGCCGCCCCGGTCCGCGGCGCGGCCCATTGTGTGCCGCGCCGCCAAGTGCAGCCGAGCGCCGTCGGATCGGAAGCTGAGCGCTTGGAAGACTTCGTCAGGAGCGTTTCATCAAAAGTGTGTCAACGCCGACTCTCGGGCTCCTCCTTCCCGCTCGTCCGCCACCCTCCCAACACCGTCGACCGCAACAGTCACTCCCGTCTCCCGCAGCGGTCGAAGGGGGGCTCGGGAGACGGCGAGATAAAGAGCGCCAAAAACAGGCCGAGCAGGCGCACCAGAGGGGACATAAGAATCTCGGTTCGGAGGGCGCCCAGAGGGCCAGACAATGGACTGGGGATGGGACAATGCGCGGATCGCTTCACCCCCGCGCGTTTCCAAATCCCAATCGGAACGGGCGTCACGTGTTGCGGTAGGGCGGGGAGCGATGTAACCGATTTTGAGGGGCGGCGATTGGATTCGGGGAACGGAATGGGAAAGAGATTGAAAAAAATATAAATTAAATACACTCCCCGACGAGTGATGCAACGGCCACGCGGCTAATCAGCACGGCTCCTTGAATACTTACTTTACGGGAGTTTGAGCGAAAAATCACTTCACCTAGAATTTGACTTCATTTTAAAGAAAAAACTCATCTTTCTAATGATATCAAATTACTAACCCCTTGCCAAACTACTTTTCGAGCAATTTGCCCAAGAATGTAAGCGGTTTTGTATGGGATAGATTACGGCTGAGTGCTCCAGAGGAAGAACATTGAAAAAATAGGAGTTTATAACACCTAGATTTCGTCAAAAAACTAACGGTGTTTATTTTTTATGTTTTCTCAACTATTTATAAATATTACCCTATTACTTACCGCAGTAATTTTACAGAATCGCAAAAAAACCATGCTGTTTTGAAGGCTTGTCAGTCGTACGGCGTGAAAAAATTAATCAAATTAGAGACTTACGCATATATATTTATATAAATGCTGAGAATTTTGGTTATGTATAACTATATTTTGCAACATTAATATCACAATATTTACTTCACACTTCCTTCAGACGCTGACATTAAAATATAAAATTCGAATATGACCTCCATTATGACTAGGAAAATATCTCGCTCCAACTACCTTCCCTACCCTCCCTATTCGTCCAACTGCTGTTGCCCGTATGCGTATCTGCAAGTGGCAGATTGTATGTGCTAAATGACCTTAGCCGTCGAAAGATGTTAAACTCAAATACTACCACTTTATCCCTAGCATTCATGAACATATAATTGTAAGTTCAGTTATGAGACACCTCGATATAGAGAACTTGTTAACAAAAACGCAACACGGATTCAGAAAGGGAGGATCTTGCGAAACTCAATAAGCACTTTTTGCCCACGATATTTTAGTCTCGGGTGAACATAACGTTCCAGTTGATGCAATTTTTCTTGACTTTAAAAAGGCATTTGATAAAGTTTCCCACAGTAAGCTACTCATGAAATTAAAATCCTATGGTTTAGACGTCGACGTAATTTCCTGGATTAGAGAATTCTTAAGTAATCGCGTGCAAAGGGTTGTATTAGATGGTGCTATGGTCTAATGAAGTAAAAGTCACATCGGGTGTCCCACAGGGAAGTGTCATAGACCCGCTTCTGTTCCTTTTGTACATAAACGACATCGGTGAAAAAGTTGACAGTAAGCTTAGATTATTTGCTGACGACGCAGTGGTGTATAGAGAAATTAACTAACTAAGGACCTCGAGGTAATACAGGAGTGGTGCGATGCGTGGCAGCTAGAATGAAACCTGAAAAAATGCGTTGTGAATTTTTGGAAACGGAAATACGCTCCTTGTAACCGCTATTGCATAAACAACAGCAAATTAGGTACTGTAGAATCGGTTAAATACCTCTGAGTTAAACTGACAAATGATCTCTCGTGGAGTAAACATATTCGAGAAATAACCGGTCAGGCTAATCGTAAATTGGGATTTGTTAAAAGAATACTTGGCAAGTGTGACGATAAATTTAGGGAAATCAGCTACTTCTCCCTCGTTAGACCTCACTTGGAATATGCTGCCCGTATTTGGGATCCTTATGAGATAGGCTTGGAAACTGAGATAGAACGCGTGCAGCGTAGATCGGCAAGATACGTTAAAGACCGTTATGATAATCTCGTTAGTGTTACTGACCTTTTGCAGCAACTGGGATGGGAAAAGCTTTCAGACCGTCGATTAAAATTTAGACTCAATCTATTATGTAAGTACCAAACCGGTCTATTCTCTGACGACGTTGATAATATTTTACGAAATCTGACATATTATGGTAGAGCAGATCATGAAAATAAAATTAGAGAACTAGACTGCAGAACGGACAGATTTAAAATGACATTTTTCCCACGGACGATAAGGGACCATAACAGCTGCCAATGAGACTTTTATCTAGGTTTGTCGTTTTATCTAGGTAGTGTAGCTCTTGGTAGTAGTAGCACTCCCTAATACTTGAATCCTTATCTGTTACCTAGTACTAACAGCACGCCGTGCATGCTTTCTATGTAAGCCTTGAGTCTCTGTCCATTTGTGTAGTTGTAAAATACATTTATATTAACGGTCCCTCCCCATTGTGATACTATCTGTAGTGTAGTAGTGCATGCATATGAGGCTTCGCCTCGTGACAAGCATTAGCGATTTATGCTAATGCATAATTAGTCGTAGTTACACTAACTTTAGTGTATAGTGTAATGCATGTTGGTGATTACTCACTCACCCCCTGCCACACACCCCTGAGGTGGCTTGCATGGTATTTTGTAGATGTAGATTACTAAGTTCGTAGTTTGCCTTTATATCTTCGAAAAATAATTCAGCTTGAAATTTAAAGATAAAATTCATGTAAATATTAGCCTAAGATCTTTAACAGATACCTATTAAAAATCTGCTTATAGATAGATAGAAACATAGAGCATAATCAGGATGTTTTCGCTTGTTTTGTAGATTTCGAAAAGGCGTTTGACAGAGTAAACTGGGAGAAACTAATGCAGATACTGGGGAAAATAGGAATAGATTGGCGTGATAGGAGACTCATCCGAAACTTATATATTGGGCAGAGGGCTCAGGTAAGGGTAGCGGACGGTGAATCAGGGTGGGCAGTTATAGGTCGCGGGGTGCGGCAAGGGTGCCCGTTGTCGCCTTTACTTTTTAACATCTATGCGCTGAGGAAATGGTAAGAGAGGCATGGGATGAGCTAGACGTGGGAATGAAAGTAGGAGGCCAGTGGATAAAGTCGGTTAGATTCGCAGACGACCAGGCGTTGGTGAGTCGGTCATCGAAAGGACTGCAAAGTTTAGTAGATGCACTGGAAAAGCAGTGTGAGAAATACGGAATGAAGATAAATAATAGGAAAACAAAAGTAATGAGATTTGGTAGGACAAAGAAAGCGAAGCTGGTGATAAGAGTAGGAAGTCACAAACTGGAGCAAGTAGAACAATTTAATTACTTGGGTAGTACGCTAGAAGAAAGAGGACATAGTAGCAAAGACATTAGGAGGAGAATAGCGCTAGCGAAGGAAGCGTTCAATAATAGAAGGGAGCTGATGACGGGGACCTTAAGTAAGGATGTAAAAAAGAGGCTAGTTAAGAGCTTGATATGGAGTGTGGCGTTGTATGGGGCGGAAACGTGGACCTTGAGAAAGGAAGACGAAAATAGGCTGAAGGCTTTTGAGATGTGGGTGTGGAGGAGGATGGAGAAGGTGCGTTGGACGGAAAGGAAGACAAATGAGGAAGTGCTTGACATGGTGGGCGAGGAGAGGAAACTTATATATGAGATTAGGGGAAGGCAGGGTAGGTGGCTGGAAGGGGTAATGAGGGACGATGGTTTGCTGAAGATCGTGATAGAGGGAAGGATGTTGGGTAAGCGGGGAAGGGGAAGGAAGAGAATCGGTTTTATGGACGGGATGAAGAAAGGTAGGGCTTATGCTGAGGTGAAGAAAGAAATACAAGAGGTAGAAAGGGCACAGCACGTGTAAGAGTTCGTTGGATATTCTCTGACTTTCATCACAACCTACCTCTAACCGGTAGATTACTGTAATGAATGAATGAACGTTTATTTCTCAGGTGCACGGGACTGCATTATCCTTTCACGGCGTTCGGCGACCGTGGTGACTTGGCAAATCCGAGCCTTCATCTCCAATTCATCCGGATAAGGGCAACGTTCTTCACATCGCATTTACATCCTAGTATCGCATTTCCGTCACGCTTCCAAGCAGTATTTGCGCCTCAATCTCTCTCACTTAAATTGCAACAACGCATTCCAAGAGGACTGCACCGCAATAACACATTTTCCTAGCCTTCACATACAGGGCCATTCGCGGCGAACATTCGCGTCGCAATCTCCCAATTTATATGGCGAAGCGATGCATCGCTTGCACATTACAACACTCGGATCGCATTCAGCGATACTCCTCGAACGACGCGAAGGTTGCGCCGCGGTATCGCGCGCCCTCCATCTTGGAGCACGTGGCGAGCACCGATTCCGCGCCCTGGGCCCTCGCAAAGGCACGCACGTGACGCGCCCACGCAACGAGACAAGGAAGCTCGACTCCTTTCTACTTGCACGCTCTCGTGTCCCACGCCAAGCCTTTCACCTGCGCTCCCGCACCACTCAAGTGACAAGAGAGCGGACTCGGCTGATTTGACGGAAGGTGGGGCGATCGGAGGCGACGCCGGTCGCGTCCCTTCGCCGCACCGTGGGATACGCCAGCGTGCAATTTAGCATCGCATGTGCGAAAAATTCCGAGCATATGTCATTTCTGAGACTAAAGCCTCAAGTACACGGGGCGAGTTTACAAGCTAACAAGCCGGCTTGTAAAAAGCCGGCGAGTCTGCGAGTACGCTGGTAGTCGAGTACACACAAAAGTTCCCACTTGCTCAATAGCCAACTAGCTGGAGTGTGGAAACCGCGTGTTGTCGTCTGCTAAACAATGATACTAGCAACTTATGCACAAGCTGCTGTGAGTAAATGTGGCTAGTTTACAAGCTAGCTCACTCAAAAGCCAGCGAGTGGAGTGTAAAGTCGCTCGCAGTTCAACTTTTTCCTGAGCGTTTTTACAAGCAGCTAACGGAGCGAGTGCATCGAGTACACTGGACTAGTTTACGAGCTGCTTGTGAAAAAGCTGGCTTGTAGCTTGTGAACTCGCCTCGTGTACTTGAGGCTTAAATGTCTAAAATCTACGAGCCAAGACGTGAATACTACTAACAAGCATAAGACTACTCGGCAGTCATAATGTTGGCAATTTTCTGCTCACATTACATACTGCTCACAGCATAAGGCCTAGAAGCCAAGCAAGGACTTGTTATCTTGGAAAAATCCTTGTAGTATTGAAACTGCCTCTAGTCCACCCACACTAACGCTGAGTTGTTACTTAAAAAGAGGTGTTTGCCTTTTCAGGCGGATCACAGAGAAACATCAAATGCATTTTATGGCGGAAGACAGCTTTTGGCCGCCCGCAGAAAGAGTTTCTTCACCAAAAACTTCCGAGAAACTCAGTTGTTCCCGGCGGAAATTTGTGGAACTCCATGTTTAATGAGCAATTATTTACTTTGTGTACTTGTATACAATTTTAATTCACGATCTAGGTCTCGCTATAGTACAGCACCATCGACCTGATGATGTTCTGCCATAAAGAAACCTTAGTCGTGAATTAAAATTTTATATGCCAACACAAAGTTAATAATTTTTCATTCACCCTTCTTACAAAAACATTTCATTTTCACAAATAATAAATCTTTTAACGGAGGTCAAGAGACGCAAAATTTTAAATAAGTTTTAATCACTCCTAACCAAAAGGAAGTTAATATTTTCTAGCTAATAAAAAAGTCGTGTTATTTACGTCTCTTCCTCCCGTCAAATTTAAAAGAATATAGTTTATAAATTATATATGTTGATAACTTGATAGACGAAGGCGATTCCCAAATGCCAACATGTTTTACGTTGAAGTTGGTCTTGAGAAACGTAGCAGGTTCCATTAATTAAGGTAACTAATTCACTTAACCCTAAAAACAGATATAAGAGAGAAAACGAGTAGTTTCATATTAAAAAACGTTGGTCAATCACTGAAAATAAAATGGGTCAACCAACGGAAATCACGTCGAATCAACAGACAAGTCATTCACTAAGTTCACTAATTCAATCTTTTTCGAGAATGATAACTGTCAGATCGTTTCTATAAATTTGGCAAAGGTGGCATCTGGCGTCCTAGTTCTACAAGGGGGCCTAGTCTCCTTGTGATCCTAATTGACATCATTAAAAAAAATTCTTAAATAGCCTGCAATTGAAGTTACGCCGAACATAATACTATTGTGTCTATAATAATATGCTATCGGGCGGAACAAAAAGCGGGACTGTTATGGTCTTTCACGGGATCTCAAGAAAATTGTTGATTAGTGGTCGAAGTAAAATCTCCACGGACTTCTGCTAACATGGAAAGAAAAAGTGTACCTCCTTAATTAAGATTTTTAACATCCTAAATTAACATACCTTGCGGATTTTGCGCACCAAACAAACCCAAAGAAAGAGAATGAACTATTCTAAACTTAACTCAAGCCATCAGTCCAAATGCGAGGAAAAATAATATCTGTGGAAGTTCACTAAATACGCTTGCGCTTCGTCAATTGAATTTTGTGGAAACTCTCGGATGAAAATGTCAAGGAGAGTCGCCGTTTCGCAAGAATCAAAACTCATCTTGAATGCGCCTTGGGCAGGATTTGGAACCCCACGCACCCAGATTTAATTTGTGAGCTAAATGAAATACAAAGACAAGCTCACATATTTCTGTGACGGCGTAACTCCTGCCTTACTTGCGACACTTTGACAGGGCAATTTGTGGACGGGGAGATGTGCGTGGGTAGTGAAAGGTAAGTGACGGAGTAAACGAGCACTTGGCGGAGCAAACACTTCCACGATTATTGAAAACATTTATTTTTGGGTGGGTCATTACGACGGATACTTGTCACCATCTTGATCAGTTTGGTTCATTCCAGAAAAATATTTTTCATTGGAATCATTCCTATACATATATAAGTATTTGTTAAATTTCATGTTAAATAAATTATGTATTTTCGGACACTGGAGTTCATTTGTCACATAACAAATATTTTGTCTTCATCTTAGAAGTTAGAGCGGCTGATAACATTTTCCACCCTCTTCATTGCATGATTATGCCTTAACTGACAGCAAGAAAGTCCATATGGTAAAATATCTCGTCTAGTAAACGCAGTATGGTTACGCAGAACCAGATACGTCAAGGGGCTACTGTGGACGGGAATCGTAATTGAAAAGTTAACATGGCAACAACGTATGGCTGTCATATATCGTGAAATTAGTGATCACTCTGACTTTGAAACTCTATCATCGGATTTAAACAACGTTCATGTGTGGAGCCAAGAGTGGGGACTCGAACTTAATCTGAGCAAATGCACGGCGGTACATTTCTTGCGGAGGTCGTCCAACTATTCCCATGTATATGCTGTGGATGGTGTTAACATAAAGGCGACAGATGAAGTGATGTATCTAGGAGTTACGATAACTTCGGACCTCTCGTGGGGAGCACATATAAGAAATATTTGTGGCAGAGCTCTGAAGAAGCTAGGATTCGTCAAGTGTATTATGGGAAGATTTTCGGATGAAAAAGTAAAAGAGAGGTGCTATTTCGCACTCGTCCGGCCACACCTTGAATATGCAGCGAGCACATGGGATCCGGTGCAGAAAGACTTAATCCGGGAACTTAATAAAATACAAAGGAAAGCTGCGCGATTCCTCAAAAACTGCTACGGGCGTACAAACAGCGTTACACAGATGTTAAACGAATTAGGCTGGGAACCGCTAGAGACTCGGAGGCTACGCGCTAGGCTTAGATTGCTTGAACAATTGAGCATAGATATTTTTCAGAGCGACACGGAGAACATCATATTAGAACCCCACTATATTTCCAGGTCCGACAGAAACGATAAATTAAGAGATATTTTGCCGTACGGATAGGTATGGGAACTCGTTTTTCCCCCGAACAATAAGGGACTATAATAAATGCTAGGCGTAATTTCATTAGAGAGTGTCCATTTTATATGTAAACGGCTGGTGTCCTAACACCCCCCGCCACACGCCTATTGAGGCGGCTTGCGGGGTAATATGTAGATGTAGATATGATAAAATATGTACTCGAAATGCGGAGACAGACTCAACAGTTCGTCAGCGATATGACTTCGTGAAACTAGGAAGCATTAAAAGTTATAAACGGACTTATTAAGAACTTATATTGTTTTGTTAGCTGAGCATGATGGCGAAAAAACGTCAGATTTCTATTTGGATTAAATCTATCTTATCGTTGAAATTACTGGTAGGACTAAAATATAAACGACTTTTAGCCAAGTTTCTGTAAGTTGAACCCTGAGTTCATCACCCTGATCCCGTATGGAACAAGTACGAGAGAGTGTATGGCCGCAAAATTCAGAGTCATAGAGATGATGCCCTTGCGGCAGTGAGATTAAAAATTCACTTCATGGTGTTTAAATGAAGGTTGAAGGAACTGATCAATCTTGATTGTAAAACCCAATTTAGACGTCATAACTTCAGTATTCCAGACGGCGTGGGATGACCGTGGTCACCAAAAATAAGCACCAACATCACTATGCCAAAGATATTAACAACCTACGTCCCGGGAAACCTACCGATACAGTGGAAAAACCTCCTCGCCCCAGTAAGAAGCAACGGAAAACTTATGGCGTGAACTCGTCATGCTAATAATGGGCAGACGGCGATGATGCGAAATACTCCGCTCCCTACCTCATCCGAGTGTGGGGGAACAAAAAGTGACTCTCACCTATAAATAGAGCCGCGCTTCTTCTTCTGCTCCTCCTCTACCGCGTGCGGTCGCGTGCTTCTCCCGCGGGCGGCGGGGGAAAGTGTCCTCGCGGATAAAAAGACCGAAATAATTCTCAAGTGGGTCGATACTGTAATTGAGGCTCTAACGTTGAGAGCCGCTTCTGCGCTTTCAGAGCTATTCATTCTTTTGGTACTTGAGTTTATCGTGCTTCGAAAACTAAATCCATTTCTAATAGGCCATAGGCTCGATGGCGGCGGGGTAGATTCCTCGCCTGCTAACCATAAGATCGCAGGTTCGAGTGAGACGTGTGGGATTCCATCCACTTATTAAATGGATGTTTATGTGATGTGCAAGAGTTAAATGTTATGGAAGACTTGACTAGTCCTGATTTCTCTGAGAATAAAAATGCCTTGCTTAGTATTATTTCTCACTTTACGTAGTTTAAGCGGGATATTACTTCACCTAAAATTTGATGAATTTTACCTAATTTAAAATGATAAACTCTTACATCAAAATAGTAAACCCTTGCCGAATTAATTTTTGAGCAATTTTCCTAAATATATAAGATGTATTACGTGGGATAGATTACAGCTGTGCACTCCAGAGGGAGAATATTGAAAAAAATAGGAATTTACAAGGCCTATATTTCGTCAAAAAAAACAAACGGTGTGTAGTTTGTATGTTTTTTCAAGTATTCACAAAAATTGTTCATCTAATCCCGGCAGTAATTTTTACAGAATCACAAAAAACCTGATATGAAGGCGCTTTCACCGTATGGAGTGAAAAAATGAGTCAAGTTAGAGATTTATATAGATATATATATATATATATATTTAATTACTGAGAATTTTTGTAACCTATTGTAACTATATTTTAGCACCATTAATATAACAATATTAACTTCATACTTCTTACAGACACTGAATTTAAAAAAAGAAATTCGGATATGGTCTCCATTATGACTAGGGACCGACATATGCCGCTCAAACTACCTTAAAATGTATAAAACTTTAAATGGAAAACTTGGCGATGCACGGGAATACACTTATAACTTCAACTAATTTCGCAACACGGAGCCAGTGTAGCGAAGGAAGTTCAAGTAATACCTAGTTTCATTCCGTGGAATACAAAAGTTTTTAAAGTGAAGCATTCTTAATTAACTTTGGAGTTCCACGAAGTTTAGACCTCAATCATCGATCACTCGCTGTCTGCCACTCACAGACACGGGCAACAGCACCCGAGACGAAGAGGAGGATACCTCTCTTATTCTGAGCCGAGTCTAACGAAACCTAACTTCAGTGATCAAGCGGGAACCGGTGTTTGTATCGTGGCTGGCCGTGGCCCCCGGGTCATCCTTGGCGTTAAACATTGCCTATCGCGAAATTATAACTACGCGTTCCCACACCTCCATGCCATTGAAGCCCATAAAAAAGGAAGTTATTAAGGTCTGTCCAATGTGGGAATTTTCAACAGAAGAACTGTTTATATTAATATTTACTAAACGATGAATGATCGGAACGGTGTGCTTTATATCAACTTTAAACGAATTCAAATATGTATTTCCCTATAGGACCAATGCAAAATGGCTATAATCGATGAAGTGCGAAATGAAATTTTTCATTGATAATTGTTGCGGTTAACAAGCGGTATCAGCATTCACAAACATGTTGGAGTAACGACACTCGGGCGTTTTTCCGCGTGGAGATGTGAATTGGCGACGAAAGTTTCTCCAGCCATCCAGCTAACGTCTTCAGGGTTGAAGTGTTATCTTCGGAATCCTACGAATCTATTCACTGACATCATGTACGGCGGTAATCTTTTGACTTGATTAGTCGACACTCAGGTTAAGCATGACACTCATAACTATTAATTGAAGTTGAACAGTGACTGCTAAGCAAGATAACTAACTCTGGGGAAAATGTGTGCTAAGAATTCAAAGCATTAATTTTTATCTTTTCCTAAAAATGATGAGCAAAGTACTACTCACTGCCTGAAGTTCCTTGCGAATCAGATTACTTTGAACAGGCATCAGTACGAAGTACATACTTTCAGCTAAAGTGGTCCAAATCACAAACGTCATTTCGACCATGACGTTCATTGCAGAATGGGGAAAAATAAGCAAATAATATTTAATAGTTTCAAGCTGAAATTTGTGGAAAGCCCATAGTTAACCGAAGTAACAACTACAATGTATTTCTCCACCAAAAAGTAGCTCCAACGGATTTAGGCACGACTAGATTAAATACATCATGATAACGCCAATGCGTTAAAAATTAGTCGTTTATAAATTCTGGTGTAATAGTACATCGTAGTATTTACTTCGACCAAGCAACAAATATTTAGAAATGTCTAATAGAAGATATTTTGAACTAGGAGACAACGCATTTCAATATACGAAACATACGATATCACTTAAACTTTCTAGAAAAGACACAGCATGCATGCAGCTCAGAAATAGTGTCCATTTTCTTAACACGGAAACGTTAAATGGGCTGATGATTGATAGCTCATATGAATTAAAGTGCTTTCAACGATCGGTTGAAGACATCAAGCGTGGTCCAACGCAAAAGGATCCGTGGCGTTTGAACGCCAACATTGTTAAGGAATCGACCCTTCTGCACCATGCTCCCCGCGACGATGGAACTTGGGGGGGGCCATTTTGTAATCTCACTTTAGGTAGTTTAATGCGAGTACTTTTAAGGTACTTTGAGCAAGATAGTTCCCTAGTCATAATGGAGACCATATTCGAATTTTATTTTTTTAACTCAGCGTCTGTAAGAGGTATAAAGTAAATATTGTAACATTATTGGCACAAAAATACAGATATATATGACAAAAATTCTCAGTGTTAAAGATATCTACTTAAGTATCTAACCTGGCTAATGTTTCCACGCCGCACGGTGAAATTCTCCTTCACTATAGAAGGTTTTCGTAATTCTGTAAATATTTCTGTGGTGAGTAATAGATTATATTTTATAAATAGTTAATAAAACATACTAACTACACACCGTTAGTTTTCTAACGGCATCTAGGTGTTATAAATTCCTTATTTTTTCCATATTCAGCCTCTGGAGCGCACAGCCGTAATCCATCTCATGTTAAATAGCTTCTATTTTCAGGCAAATTGCTCGAAAAGTAGTTCGGTAAGGGGTTAATATTTTGACATAATTGGTAAGATGTTTTTTTTTTAATGAGGCCAAATTCATCCAATTCTAGGTGAAATGATTTTTCGCTATCACTACCTGAAGTGAGAATACGTCATAAAATGTGGAAAACTGCGTCATTTTTCGTAGTTCTACTCCTCCACCCAGGCGGCGCGGCGTGACCATCTTCGGCTCTCAATTGGTGATCTACAGGTTTTTGCCCAGACTCCTAAGCTCTTTCCCGTAACTCACTAGCTCTTTCGAATCTTGATCCGTTTCATTTGCCTCCGCCTTTTTCATTAGTTCTATCCCACATGTCGTAAGGAACGTAAAATGGAGCCACCATCGTTTCCACGGACCTTGGGTGATCGTGAGCCGATCATTAAGGCTTTAGGAAGGCTTTTAAATAAATCCGTTTGACCGTCATTAATCTCAGAATGAAGCAGTCGACTCGACGATTACTGTTCCGCCTCATCACTGACGTTTAAGTTTTATTTCCTAATTAAAAATATATCCTTTTTCGTTTGCATACACACATGAAGCCAATAATTGTGCTCTGAACGAACAGGACGTGTGTCCTTTCGCTAATTCAACAATTATATTGATTTCGCATCGATACTGAGGTTTATCGTCATCCACGCAGATACGCTTTTGGTAGGAAATGTTAAGCCACTCCTTTCCCGTAGGAACCTCGTTGACACAACATTCAAAGCTCCTTGGCGCGTCGACTTGAACTTTCGTCCTAGCATCGTGTTTGGTGTGGAATCACCCCGTGCCACACACCCTAGTGGTGGCTTGCACGGTACTTCGTAGATGTAGATGAAGAGAGCGAAACATGTATCCTGCCTTCCAGCAAATATTTTGTAGATGTAGATGTCGGATTTCGTAAAAATATTATAAACAACGTCAGAGAATAAATCGGTTTGGAACTTACATAACAGATTAAGTCTAAATTTGAATCGTCGGTCATAAAGGAACTCCCATCCCAGTTGCTGCAAAAGGTCAGTGACACTAACGAGATAATCATTACGGCCATCAACATATCTTGCCGATCTTCTCTGCACGCGTTATGACCCGGGTATTAAGTCTATCTCATAAGGATCCCAAATACTGGCAGCGTATTATAAGTGGGGTAAATACTGCGGTAGCTGAGATGATGAGAATAAAATTATGGAACTAGACTGCAGAACGGACTGATTCAAAATGTCATTTTTACCGTGAGAGATAAGAGAGCATAGCAGCTGCCAATGAGACTTTTAACTAGGTTTGTCGATAGGTAGTGTAGCTCTTATTAGTAGTAGTACTCCGTAATACTTGTATCATTATCTGCTACCTAGTACAATGCATACAGCACGCCGTGCATGCTTTCAGCACAACTCTTGAATCTCTGCCCGTTTATGTAGTTACAAAATACAGAAATACTAACGGTCCCTCTAACATTGGTAACATATCTATAGTGTAGTGCATGCTTGTGAAGCTTCGCCTCGTGACAATCATTAGCGATTTATGCTAAGGCATCAACAGCCGTAGTTACACTAACTTTAGGGTATAGTGTAATGCATATTGGTGACTACTCGCACCTTGCCACACACCCTTAAGGTGGCTTGCTGGGTAACTATTTTGTAGATGTAGATACATCTACATCGATGAAGTACCGTGAAAACCACCACTAGGGTGTGTGGCACGGGGTGATTGCACACCAGGCATTCAGCACTCGTCCCAGCACAAGTCAGAACCTCGCGCGCTCCCCCTGGCGCTAGGCGAGGCCAAAGCAGTCAGGGGAAAAGTGCACAATCCAACCGGAAACTGGGAGAGTGATACGTAAATGAACATTTAAACATGCAGAACAATGCTATAAACACATCTAGCGGTTAATATTGCTGATACTGTTAATTTATGATTGCTACGAGATGCTACTTCATGTAGAGAACAAAATAAAATAATGCGGAACAAATCGACCGGTGTGAAGTGTTAGTAATGATTTTGTGTTATTAAGTACAAGTGAAAATTATACTCTACCTATTGAGGGTGGGAGTTTCATATGATTGATCTATCGCAACTATTATGATCCCTTATTGTTCGCGGGAAAAATGAGAATTTAAATCTATCGGTTCGGCAGTCAATTTCCTTTATTTTATTCCTGTGATCGCATCTACCGTTGCACGTTGGCTCTAGCAGTATATGTTGAACCTCCGGCAAAAAAATGTCTGCTCCGAACTTGCGCAAGAGATTTAACCTGTATTTCTCCCTTCGATCAGTTAAAGATTCCCAGCCCAATTCCTTCAACAATACGATGACACTGCTAAGTTTATCGTAACAACTTTTCACAAATCTTGCTGCTCTCCGCTGTATTCGATCTATTTCAGAGATTATTCCTACTTCGTAAGGGTCCCATATGCTAGCGGCATACTCCAAGTGAGGTCTCACGAGTGAAAAATAACATCGCTCTTTAAACTTCTCGTCGCATTTTCCTAATATTCTTTTGATAAATCCCAATTTTCGACTAGCCTGTCCGCAGATTTCCCGGACGTATTTCCCCCAAGACAGGTCCTGAGTAAGGGTCACACCTAGGTATTTAACCGACTCTACATTTGATAAGTTTGTTTGATTAATTGTGTATGTTTCGTTGACCGAGTTATTCTTTTTCCAAAAATTCATAACAACGCACTTTTAAAAATTCAATTCTAACTGCCAAGTATTGCACCATTCATTTATAGCATCTAGGTCTTTTTGTAACGCATATCTTGTCAGTCTAGATAGATGTAGAAAGAGTCATGAAAAAGGTGAAAATAACCCTCCTGAAGGCGTGCAGCCGTGACACCGAGCTCCCTCCAACCACTGGAGCTCCAATGAATGGCTCCCGAGTCGATGTCGACGCGTGTCGGGGCACGGGATGGGAAAGAGTTTGCGTCCTTAATATTTAAGAAGCGGCAGTTTCGTGCCCTGACTCAAGAGAGCACAACGGCCATCGAGCCGCCGGGTTTATGGACCGGTGTGAAAGGGTTAAACAAGCTCACAGCTCACCTGACCCCCCCAAAGAATATCCCATCGATTCCGACGGTGACTCATTTGTGTTGTGCCGCCCATTTGTCCTCCGCACGATATCTCGCTCGCAGGGAATCACGCACGTGGGTGTTTGCCGGAGGAGAGCGACCCTGAGTAGGGCTGGGCGGTATTTGAATCCCAATATCAATATCCAATATCTCAATATCTTAAAATATTGAAAATGGACCAATGTCAATAGCCTGTATTGGACTATTGAATACTGGAAAATATTGGAATAATGGAAATAATGGAATATTGGAAATGCTCTTAACATTAGAAACAATGAAAAAATTAAATATTGTTATAATTGGAAATATTAAACATGGCAATATTAACACGTAAAATTATCTGGCTTGCAATGGTTTTCAAATGGCGCAGAAACAAAATTGCTGCTCAAATAAAGAATCAGGCTGGCACAGGCATGTACTTTGCATTACAAACACTAAAAATTAGCTTTTCAGCATGTTAATGAATTTCTGGTATCGGTAATGACCTCACCGCCAATGTTAAAAAGTCTTTCTGACGGCAAACTTGTGGCAGGTATGATGAGAAACTTTCGCACAAACTTAGACATCAAAGTAAAGGCGGAGAAGAAAAAAGTGTTCGGAATATTGTTATGTCTGTGATAACTATGTAAAAGTCTGTTAGTAAAACAAGGAGAGCAATGTAAGCTTCTTTTCCCCAGTCATTGCTATGAGTAATGGTGGAAACGGTTGTGCTGCACTGAGTGCCACGCGCGCAACCTATTTTCAAAGATTAGGGGGCTCTCCGACAACCCTCCTCGCCGGGTTCCTTTATTCAACAATTGAATTTTTAACATTGGTAATCCAATAATCAATATTCCAATAGCAAATATTGGTTAATCAAAATACAATATATTCCAATTATACATGTTGGTTTTCCGCCAAACAATATCCAATACAGGATATTGGTATTGGTCGTTCAAAAATTGTGATTTTTGAATCCCAATATTTAAAAACATTGATATTGGAACCAATATATTGGATTACCGCCCAACCTTAACCCGGAGCGCCGACGTGCGGATTTGACGGCGCAGGTCAGAGAGGACAGTGCCGGGACCGGCTGATGATTCCGAGACGGCTAGATGACCGCGCCGCACTCGTCCCATGCACTCGGGTCAACCTTTCCTACTCATCCGCGGTACACTATCGTCTTGAAGGCCGGTCACGGTGAGAATGAGTGGTGGGTCACAGAGCTGGACGGATGAGTACACTTTTTAAGTCCCTACGCCATCAGCGGAAGACTTCATTGGAAGGATGCCAAACGGTTACTGAAATTTCTCCCCTCTTGCAAGTAGTTTTCCAGTTTTTTTTTATTTTACAAATTTTATATATTTATTTATTTATTATTTTGAAAATGCCAACATACAGCACAGTTGCCAATTTAATGTGGCCCAAAAAACAGAACACATATTTGAAAAAAACGAATGCACCAAACATAGCAAAGAAAATAACAAAAAAATGAGAAGGGAACTGAATAAAGAGGTAGTACTAATTATTTTCTGAGAGATGAGGGAGAGCCGGGTTTGTAAATGCGTTAGGGGATAGAGAAAACGGATCAACGCTCTCAGGAAGGGAATTAAGAGAAGAGGGGAGGCAGAAAAATAGTGAGCGTTGAGCGAGCGATAATCTGGGAACTGGTAAATGGAACAGAGGGAGGGTACTCGGAAATTTATAAAAGAAAGGAGTCCAGGACAGTCTGTGATGGAGTTAAGGATGTTGTAAATAAATTTTAGGTCAGTTTTAAGGTGGAGACATAGAAGATTGTGAATGGAGAGAGAAGACAGAATGGCATTGGTGGACATATCGCGTATATGGGGGACTCTTTACTTAACTATTCTTGTGAAGAAGTGGGTTACAGTGTTAAGAGTTGCGAGATTAGATGGAGCAGACATCGCCCAAATAGGAGAGCAATACGTGACCACTGGAAAAACAATCGTTGAAAAATATGACTGAAGAGCTTGGGGATCTTTAATTTCTGTGTAGCGACATAGATGGCCTAGGAGAGACATAACGTTCGATTTAACTGTCTGAGAGCGTTTTTAAAAATGATAACCCGGTTTTATTTCAACTGTTGACGGCTCTACTTGGTGGAATAACATACCGTGGGAGAATTTAAAACACTTGGTAATATTCCACAACGATTTATTTTCCCAACCGGTTTAAGCTAACGCGTCATTTCCAAGGGTACAATTCTCAATGTTTTTGGGAGGTGCGCCACATATATATCCAATTGCACTTGCACAAAGCAGTTGCAACTAAAAAAGTGACCCTCTCAACCTAAATCTAAAAAACTTTATCCGCGAGTACTCAATTTATCCTCGCACAGTTTTTCTAGTGATGAAATGAATCTTTTAAATAATGGTTAAAAATACGCACCCAAACTACCAATTAGACCCAGAGGTATCTCTACCCTCTTGGCTGACTGTGACGTGGCCTTACGTAAAGAATCACTTGGTAAAAAACAAGAAATAGCAGACATAATCACGAATAGCCTTTTTCTCTCCAGCATCCACTTGCTCGCTAGGATAACAAACTGATTACAAACATCAAAACCTCTGCGAAAAATTTAATTTAATTTTTGCGAAAGCCGACAAAGGAAACACTTTAGTGATTCTAAATAAGACCGACTACGTGACGAAGTGTGAAAATTTTATTTCCGAAAACGGTTTTACTGTACTGAATAAAGATCCAACGAACAGTTTTCAACAATCCCTCAAGTCTGCCTCAAATAACTGCTGTGCCCTTCTTCCCCAGAGAGAAAAATGGTGCCTAGTGAACATGAACCCCGTACCTCCCAGAATGTACGGCCTTACAAAAACACATAAAACAGACATTTCTATTCGACCAGTGGTTTCCCACGTTACCGCACCGGCGCATCTATTGTCCACGAAACTGAATATTCTCCTAAGGAATTTTTCCTCATTTAAATCCACTAATGGTATTCAAAACTCTAAGGACCTAGCCAACAAACTTTTAGATGTCAAACCCCCCTCAAACGCGAAACTTGTATCTTTTGACGTATGTAATTTGTTTACGTCCGTCCCGGCCAAGGGATCCATCGGTGTAGCCACTTCCTGGTTAAGAAGAGCCAAGTGTGGAGAAGACCTTATCAACGACTTCCACCAACTTCTCACCTTGTGCATCGAACAGAATTATTTCCTGTTTAACGGGAAATATTACAAACAAGAACACGGCCTCAGCATCAACATTCATTCACAATATATCGAAAGGACACATACTAGGACGTAATCATTTCGAGTTCCCCGCTCTCCCCTATACTTGCAGACATGTTTATGGATTCCTTAGAAAACAACCTCTTCAATTCAAACCATCCACTGTTAAAATGTTGTATATCATTATATATATGTATATTATGTTGTTTGTTTATGGACAGGAAGCCGCAGGCAATTAGAACAGCTTTTAGCTTTTTTAAACTCCCGACACGAAGCCATCAAATTCACAATGGAATTGAGTAACAGTAAAATTAATTATTTAGACCTAACAATTTCTATTGATACAAATCAACATTCATTCACAATATATCGAAAGGACACATACTAGGACGTAATCATTTCGAGTAATTCCTTTCACTACCACAGCCACAAATTTGCAGGCATATATTCTATGATAAACCGGCTAATATCCATCCCCGTATCGGATTCCTCCTATCAAGAAGAATTCAAAACAATAAAAGTGATCACCGAAAGTAATCGCTATAACTGTTCTCTTGTGCAAAAACTATTAGACAAGCAATTAAAACGGAAAAAATTTCTCTTTTGTCAACCCTCGACAGAAAAACCCCAGACAAACCCAATAAATGGTGCAAACTCCCATTTTTAGGAGCATTAACTCACAGAATAACGAGACACATCCAGGACAACAGGTTAAGAATAGGGTACTATAACCCAGTGACGTAAGCAAAACTCCTTACAACTCCAAGGACAAGATGGACATTCTGGAAAAGTGTGGTGTGTACTAAATAGAGTGTGAAGGATGCAATGGTGTTTATGTGGGTCAAACTGGTCGCAAATTTGCTACCAGAGCGGAAGAAAATATGAACTATATATATTGAATAATAACCTAAAATCAGGTTTTGCTAAACTGGTCACCAATGTAATTTTAAACCTAAGGTTTTACATGTTAATCACAAAGGTTCTAAACTGGATTTTTTAGAGAATTTCGAAATTAGTATGAGACAAGGTGTCCCTGATGTTGCGCTTTAAAATGACTGTTCTGTTTTCAAATATTCTCCGTTCACGTCGGTGTTATATCCACAGTCCCTTCCCTCAACTTGACGGTTGCTTCCTCGCAATACCCTCACCCTCCATCCCTACCCCCACCTTTTTTCCTCCCCCTTTTTTTACTTAAACCCCCTCCCCCCCTTTTGAGAATTGGATATATATGTGGCGCACCTCCAAAACACTTTGAGAATTGTACCCTTGAAAATGACGCGTTAGCGTTGAAACCGGTTGGGAAAATAAATCGTTGTGGAATATTACTTAGTGTTTTAAATTCTCCCACGATAACCCGGTTATTATCTTTCAAATCATTGCGATTGCGCAAATGATATGGTACGCAGTCACGGGCACGGGTGCGAAGATATACATCAAATACGGTGAAATTCTCCATATAAAATCATTTGACTTGACTGGGATTCGAACCCGAATCTCCCAAATACCAGTCAGGTGTTAGACAGTTACACCACCAAGCCATCTTAATCCAATACGAATTTTAGCGGGGGTTTATACGAAAACAACTGATCGGAAATTGGGTGATCCGGGTTCGAATTCCGGTCAGGTCAAATGATTTTTCCATGGCGAATTTCGCCGTCTTTTTAGTACCCGATTACATAAGATTATTTCCTAAAATGAATATTAACTTTTAAACCATAAAATCTTACCTCCACTCATATCTGATATCACTGATACCACTGATATCACTCCCACTGATACCTAAATGAATGAATAGGCAAATCGTCTTGAGTTCCGAGTTACTACCAGAGAAGTGTGGATACGGATCTTTGAATCATCCCTAGCTTGCCTTCAAAGTACTCCTCCTACCTCAGTATAACTAACTTCAGCGATTGATTCAGAAGTGGCCATTTAACAAAGCGACAAGTTCACACACTAAAATTCTGGTAGTTGTCTGAAAGTAACTAATTTTTTCTGTTGGGCAACGTCAAAAAAGTATTCACACTTTACTCTGAATGTATAAATTGCATAAATAGTAGCTTGAAGTACAGGAAAATGTGTCTTAAAAACCATTTGTAGCATATATGTACTATGTTATCTTCAAGGAAAAGGAATTGGAGGAAGGTTAAATGTGAATCAAGTGTAACGGGAACATGGAATACTTTTGCTTGGGAACAGTAAGAACTTTTTAAAAAGTAGACATGGAAAAGTACCTTCCAAAGATTAGCACTGGCCTGGGGTTTTTCCGTTCGAAAACACACCGGAGCAAGGAGGACGTGAGAGCAATGTTACGACATAATCACTCAAGATAATCGATGCGTCTGCTTTTAGGAGAGATGGGAACCGAATGTTTACCAAAGAGGAGAAGAGAGGGAGTGGAGACCCACTGAAAATTCTTAGGACGAACGACGTGCATCAAATGGACTGTTGGACAGCATGACGTCCAGAGTGAGTCTGGATCGGGAAACACGATCAGGTAAACACTGATAAGAAGGGTAATCTCATCTTCATTCACACACTCCAATGCTCAAAAGAGTAGCAGGGCTGACTATTAAGGATTTAGAGGTTAGTGCTCAGGAATGCACTCGCACCCGTACGGAGAGAGGACTAATTGCTAGATAAAATGTTCGGAAATCATTGAATCACTCTCCAATTCTAATTACCCAGTACAGTAGAACCCTGCTAATCCGTCACCAACTGGACCGAGAGCATGGTCGGGACACAAAAAAGGTCGGATTATCAGAGGAACACATTTATTAACATAAAAAGGTATAAAACTGTAATTTAAACTATTAATATTGCTATATGTACGGTTTTTACAGATGTAATATTAATGTACACCATAAATAAAAGTATACTGCGATAAAAATACAGTAAATTAAGAGAAAAATAAATTGTAGAGTCATGGAACACCATAAAACTCAAAAAATACTATGATCGTTTCACTATGATACACTATGTACGTCATGAAACACTATACTGCAGATTTAATGTTCTTGCACTGGTCGAAAAAAGTCTGTAATGTTCTTTTGCTTAGCAGACGACAATCTCGATTTTGCTGCCATGTTCCTCCATTTTCGTATCCACAAAATGTCCATTGTGTAGACAACACCGTAAACAAACACCGATAAGCGACGGCCCGGTCGGACTAAGCGAGGAGTCGGACCATCCGAGGTCGGATTAGCGGGGTCCTACTGTACTTCAATTATTGATGGGCAAGCTATAATGACGACGTCACCCCTCGGTGTAAATTGTTATCGTTCTTTCGCTGAGGAGGGCAGGAAGTCATTGCAGGAACGGTTCAATTGTTCAGCAAATGTACATTTACTCATCACTATGGTTTACTGGTATTTTTTTATATTTTTTATCCTCATGAGTCCGGAAGTAAATGAATACTCTGCTGCGGACTTTAAAGCTTCACCATGCATATGCTAAATTCACTAATTCACTTTATCTCCGTCGGCCACTAATGTAGCACAAGCTACTACTGGACCTATGTGATATCACGTGGTTTCCCTGGGCTGAACCTCGAAATAATGACTAAATTACCACATAATCCCTAGCGTATTTCAAGAGTAAACAACGAATTTTTTATGAATACCAGACAACGTGTTTGTTTCGGTATATTTTGGGACCGCAGGAAATCCTCCATGGATTACAGAGAAGATGAACATGTCGGACCACCGCAGCCTAATCCCTGGAGCCCAACCCCGCCATAGACTAAATAAAGATGCGCCAGCATGATGGAGAACAACTCCGGTATGTTTAACTAAGAGAAAAGTTGCGAGGCGGAAAACAAATGGTAATAATCCGTAATTAACTAATAAATGTAGCAATATTCTTCTTTTGGCTTCACGATAGTGTAAAATAACTACTTTTACATGACAAGGCTCGCAATTAAGCCTAAAAACGTAAACATTCACGATGTTAACAACGGTATTACACAAAATATTGTAGGCATATGTATATAAATCGTCGTTGGTAAATGGAAAATGGATAATAAATTATGTTTATTTAGTTTTCGACGACTTGGTAATCCAAAATTAAATCATTAACCCTATTTGAAGAGAAATCCTTTCTCTTGCATGTTTTAGCCCACTCAAACCTTTGACTTCATCAAAATATATTATAAATCTAGTCAACCAAAAACCTAAAAGATATTACACTACAATATCAACCTTGTGCTATACCTTTTAAACTATAGAGAACGTTTTAATGTGACGAATGATTACTATCAATGAATGCTAAAACATTCACAGCTCATATCAGTAAGCGATCACCATAAAAAAGTTTCAAGATACATTTTTTCCCGTATAAATTATTGGCAATAGCAGTCGTATTTACCATTGCATCTGGTTAAATAATATTTGACATAAATTTTAAATGGCTGTTAATATCGACCTATTGGAATGCCAAGGATTGAGATGAAAATGAATCCGCGGTAAGATACGGTGAAGTTTATGAAATTCTAGGAACGTTATTTTAGGGGTGATTTGCACCAGTACTAAGCAACTGTGTGTCTTTAATTATATTTTTGCAAAATCTGCAACTTAGAGGATTACTTTCCTTGTGAAAACATCCTCACCTATTGTGTGGGATGGAACTCAAAATATCGGCCAGCCGGCGAGTAGCTTCCTTGAGAAAATTTACCCTATAAATTGAAATTATTAAGTGTTCCCTCAACGTCTTAAGTTTGTTATTCCACGAATTTTCCCACAAGATTGCCATTAAAATGAAGCAGGGGAGAGAAATTAGAGCTTTTGAATCCAAAGAAGGAAATGACTACTCGGGGGGTTTAAGCTGACGATATCGTCGGGGAACTTCCACCGTGTGGGATAACATCTTTCTTCACTCAGCTCCTGGCTCTTTTAAGCATATAAAAAAATTAATTATGCACGGATTTCCACATGCCCCGTACGCATGACGGCTCAGTACTACATACGAGGCTGAGCGAGGGAGCCGTAAAGCTGATCCAAGCTGCTTCTCGCGCCAAAGTGTATTATTCCACACCGTAGTTGGGATTAATGATTTTAAAAATTAAAAATTAATATTAATCGAGAAAAATGCAGTAACTTGACCGTTACTTTTCAGAAGAGTTGCCTTTTAATTGTTGAAATTATACATTAACTGATACAAAACCATCTTCATTTAATTTTTTTCGTTAATTATTGGGAATGCCGACCAGTTCGAATTTCCTTGTCTTCTTTTTTTCAGACAGGAGAGGACGGATGTCCGATACAATTTTTGAAATGAGAATGCTAATAAAGTTTGATGACTTTTTAAGTAAAAGTTTAATAAAATTTTCTTGAATTGGAAGTTTGTATTTATTTTACCCCAATTGCGAAAAATAGCTTTTAAAAGTTACTTCTTATAAGTTTCTTAAAAGTAACTGAAAAAGTAACTTTTAACTTAAAAAATACTTTTTTTTAACTTTAACTTTAATCAGTTACTTTTTCAGAAAAGTAACTTTAAACTTTTATAAGTTACTTTTACAGAGATTGACTTTAACCAGTTAATTTCCTTTGGTAACTTTTCAAACTATGCTCCACACACAAGAGGATCTTACCCGCTACGCCAAGTGCTCACTTTCAGTTCCAAGGTGGATGACGAGACCTCAGTGAATTTCCGAAACTTGGCATGCACAAGAAAATTTCGCAAAAAAATCGCACACCTCACACAAATGCCAACGTGATTGATTTTTAAGCATTGCTGAGTGACGCTGGATGCACCTCAGAGATGCGGCAATATTTAATAACTGACGTTGGCAAGATGACTTCATATGCGATATTTCGTCTAAAAATTATTTGGCCAGTGAATTGGAACACAGGGAAAGATGAAGGACCATTCGTACTGCGACTTATGCCTGTCAAGTGTCAGAAGCTCTTTCACGAATTATTTGTGCCAAAACGTCACAGTAAACGTATTATATATATCAAAGATATCTTCAACTGTCACACTTTTAACAAAGAAATTTCTACAAATATGAGTGATGGCGAAAATTCATAGAAAATAAGAGAAATACAATTCAGAGGAGAAAGATGATGAAGTTATAAATGAACTGCTCATACTTTCAGTTAAGGAATTGATTAGATAAGTACGGTGACTCGTGGTCAAAGTTGTTATAATAAGAAAAAAATATGAAAGCTAAGATAATTGGGCACTTAAGAGAAAGCAAACGTACATGACCAATAGCTGTGCAAGGTGGCCAATAACTGTATCAACAGGCTATGTTTGACTCAATGTCCTAAATTATATTCATGCAAATTCCTTTTTATATTTACATTGTGTTTGTTAAAAAGGAAATAACTGAGGGTTTCAAATATGTTGAGTGACTAATTTAAATATTATTTTATGTTTTTATTGCTCTTCAAACACAAAGTTTACCTAAAGTGGCCAATAACTGAACAGTTTACCCTACGTGAAACTTACTACACGAATACTAACCTACTAACAGCATGAATGGCATACTAATGCTTTAGCTACATTCTTAATGGATATTTTATGCACGCTTCACCAAATTCGCTATTCTTGAGAGATGTGTATCAGTAAAAATGTATCTCTACGACACACAAAGATATGGACGTATATTTATGGTATAGTAATTAAATAGAATGAATGTTTGTTAGTTGAAGAGAAGCTAAAATTGGTTCGAGTCCATTCCCATAATCCTTAAAGTCGTCTAGATTTCTAGTACCTGGTCAGTCTGGCCAACCATTAATGAACCTCGACGCACAGCGTAATAGCACACGTCTCATTTCCCTATCTTCTCTTAATGGTTCCGTTTATGAGGATATCGTCCGTTACGTAACTGGCTTTACACATTAAAACCTCAACTATAGTGAGCTTAGGAGATGATTGGCCATGCATTTCCCACGTTTAGGCCATATCTAATGTACCCAGGTGCTTTGATCTCAGTTTACTTAAAAAATAAAGCCCGAAGACTTCGCAAAAGCTTAGGATGTCCAGCATATCGCAAGGATTGTCCACAAGTATAGTAAATATACGACATTTCAGCGTAGATGCCAATACGTAATTGATTTCTTCAAAGTATCGAAGGAGTGCCAAATTCATCGTCGTCATCAGTAGTCATCAATCTGAAGATCGTTTTTCTGTATCTCTCTACTCCACTCTCCGCCAACCGCCTCATTCCTGCGTAATTGTTCACTTAAGACGTACTTCAGAACTTGCCTGATGCACTTAAATCTTGGTCTCCCTCGGGTATTCATTTATCCTCCCAATATTGTTTTCAATAGGCTGTTGTACCGCTAAATATTTCCAATAAGTTTGTTTCTCCATATCCGTAGAGTTTTCATTATACCTCAGGAATGAAGAAGGAATGTGAAACCAGGGCAGGTTGGTCCGCTTGAAAGTAAATTAAGTAAGAAAATACGGACTTTATCCGCGGGTATTGCCAACAAAAAAAAGCTGGATGAGTCACCCCTCTCGATCATCCAAGCACGGTGGTAAAACGAACAAGCGATTAAACTTTACAAGGATTACCAGTGTCGATCGTCCACGGGACGCTGGCACTCAATTAACGGGTTGTTTCTCTTTCGCCTTCGCGGCGGCGGTGGCCTGAAGCGGTCGCGTCCACGACCAAGGCCGGTTCGTCCTTAAAAGAGTGAATCGCTCCCTCTCCCTCCCTCCCACCACCCCTCAGGCACGCCTCGAGAAATCTCCCCGCGACTCTCTTGGCGGCCCTAAGCTCTAAACGGCCAGCCGGCCAGCCGAGTGGCCATCACGCGCCAAGAGAATCCACTCGCCCGTCTGATTATGCGAACGACTTGCTTTTGATCTCTGACCCACTTCACTCCCTCCCCCTCTCTCGTCCACGGCTTTATCCCATTCATTCACGGTTTCGTCCGGCTGAAGTCCCGCAAACTGCCCGCACACCTAAGGCATTGGTTTGGCTGGAGTATTGGCTTCCAATCCTGAGGGTCCGTGTTCGTATTCCGGAAGCCATTCCCCGCTTGAGTGTCTTACTTAAGACACTCCATATTTAGTATAGGGATTGCGAAACTTTGTGCTACTCGCTTGTGAAGAGCATGGTGTTAGAGAGAGGAAAGAATACCAGAGAGGTGGGCTAGAGAGGCCGAAGGTGTCTCTAGAGGTTCCTCAAGAAGTCCTTCGGTACATATGTCCTTTCATCTACTCTTCTTTCACCCTCACTGACCCGTAGTTCTCTGGTGGTAATATGTCACCATTCCATGCTGTATTTCCTGTTACAGCAGGCTATCACTCTCCCTCTCTCTAGTCGACGAACAGTTATTCACAGAAATATGCGTAGCATTAAAATTGTGGGGAATCCTGATTGGATTGGACAGTATGAACTCTTTGACTGAGTTGCAAATTGCCATATTCACAACATGTAAGAACCATGAAAGGCGATAAAAGTGATGGTTGCGGCAAAAACGAGAATAGACATCACGGATTGAATGCCTGTAACCTCATTTGGTTCAGAACCTTTGGCTTGGCCACTAGTAGCCGATTAAACTTTATGAAGGAACTCATATACGAAGAAACATTTAGACAACGGGCAAAGTCCAGCCACGACGTAAATACCAGTTCCCTCCAAGGAGGTTAGAAAAGAAATGGAGGCGAAATACCGCTTGATTCTTGAAGCCAATTCCGCCATTGCAGTCGGCACAGCTTAGACCTTCCTCAGGCTTACGTGTCCGGCGGTCGCATTCGATTTTCGTAAAATCTAAGTAAAAAACCACAGACAAACGATGTTTTGTGACTGTTTTGGCAACACCTACTCGGCACAAAATCCTTCCCAAGCACCCCTATTCTTGCTTCGCTTTCGCCCATGAGCGTTCACGGTCATGCCTCCTCCATTTCATTTTAACCTCCTTGGTTCCCTCGATCACCGAGGTTCAGCGTCGTTGGGAGTGGCCTGAATTCGTTTGGAAGATCGTCCTGTTATTCCTGAATGCTGTGGAATTCCTGTGTGCTGCTTTGGAAGCGGCAGCCATTAGGAGCAAAATGTCTTTGGCAGTCGAAGCACGAGACCGAAATCGTGCTAGAAAGATTACGACATGGAGTTAAGTACAGGCTATTTTTAACGGAAAGTATTGAGGAAGACAACTTTAGGCGGAGAATAAATGAAAACCATGAGCCTAGAAATTAGTAGCCTTCGTAGCAAGTTATAAAGGGTGGATTTTAAGGCCGCTCAAATGACTCCTCACAGTTGCGCGGATTTGGCCGCTAAGCGTCTCTGACCGCAGACCCGTGCACGGAGCTTATAGATAGCTCCGTATTTAACGGACAGCAAGAGCCTTAAGGAGAGCTCATTAGCCAAATTTAAGCTCCGTGTACTCACTAATCACCCCTACGACACGTAGGCAACCCTCTCCAACAACGCGGTTACTTTAAATGAAGTAAATTCGGGGAATAATAGTCTCATATCGGAAGAATCCTAGATGTGCACTTAGTATGATCCATAGCACTTTGCTAATTTCCCTGCTGCTGTTTGCAACATCGCACCTCCGGCCTCATGGAAATTTACAGCTGGGAACGAACCTCCGTAAGAACCAACACTGTCAATTGATGTGGAACGCCCCATATAATGAGAAAAAGAGTATCAACGGGCAATTGCCCTTCATCAGCACACCATTATCCATGGGCTCGTCACCAATTTCCAAAATTCATCGAGGAATCAGGTTAGTGTGGTGTCTTGGAGTACTGGCCTTCCCTCCCGAGGCCTCGAACCCTGGCTGAGGTGAAATTTTCCAGCGAAATCCTGACCCCTACTTGGGTGCCTTGTGGAGAGCTTTCCAAACGTGGAACTCATTCCAACAGAATTGGTTGGTGAATTACCCTGTCGATGCCTTGGCGCCTTTTTAAAGGTGGATGGAGCGATTTTTGTCTATGGACAGATTTTCGTGAAAATTTGAATACCTGTTCATAATAGTAGATAATATATATTGATACAATTGAAAAAATTACATTTTACAGATTAGGTTTTTTGGCAATTCAATTCTATTTTTAACACGTAGCCATATGCAGAACATGAGATATATTTAGTTATAGTTCGATTAAATTTGTATAGGTTTTCTTCAAAACGCGAACTTATTCATTTCACATTAATATAATGGTTGCCAACAAATATCAAGGTATCACGCCGTGATAAAGATTTGAAAATACAAATTTACATTTAGCTTTCGCCTATTTATAACGATCAATAGCTCAAGTCATCATGCTCTAATTGAAGCAACAATGAGAAGCATAAATCTTTTGTCATATCCATTAATGAGTTCATGGTGAGTTCCACAGCATACACAGTAGTACTCAAATGTGGCCTAGTATTTTTTTCGAGTTCCTTGAAAACATGTCCAAACATTGTATCATTATCTGCTACCTAGTGCTTACAGCTCACTGTGCATGTTTACAGCGTGATTTTTGAATATCTGTCCGTTTATGTAGTTGCTAAATACATAAATAATAACGGTCCCTTTAACATTGGTAGCATATCTATAGTGTTGTGCATGTTTGTGAGGCTTCGCCTCGTAACAAGCATTAGCGATTTATGCTAATACATCAATAGTCGTAGTTACACTTACTTTAGGGTTCAGTGAAATACATGTTAGTGATTACTCACCCCCTGTCACACATACTTGAGGTAGCTTGCTGGGTACCTATTTTGTAGATGTAGATAGATGTAGAAAAAGTCATTAAAAAGGTGAGATTAAAAAATAACCCTCCTGAAGGCGTGCAGCCGTGACACCGAGCTCCCTCCAACCACTGGTGCTCCAATGAATGGCTCCCGAGTCGATGTCGACGCGTGTCGGGGCACGGGATGGGAAAGAGTTTGCGTCCTTAATATTTAAGAAGCGGCAGTTTCGTGCCCTGACTCAAGAGAGCACAACGGCCATCGAGCCGCCGGGTTTATGGACCGGTGTGAAAGGGTTAAACAAGCTCACAGCTCACCTGACCCCCCCAAAGAATATCCCATCGATTCCGACGGTGACTCATTTGTGTTGTGCCGCCCATTTGTCCTCCGCACGATATCTCGCTCGCAGGGAATCACGCACGTGGGTGTTTGCCGGAGGAGAGCGACCCTGAGTAGGGCTGGGCGGTATTTGAATCCCAATATCAATATCCAATATCTCAATATCTTAAAATATTGAAAATGGACCAATGTCAATAGTCTGTTATTGACTATTGAATACTGGAAAATATTGGAATTATATGTTCTGTATATTGGAATATTGGTGTAATGAATGATGTAGATATTAAAATGTGCATTCAATGACGCACGATTACCGCTCCAACCACCTTAAAGAATAGGATAATACCAACGCCGGATTCGCCTCCACTCCTTACTCCAGTCCCCACTTGATTCGACCCCTGAAAGTGAGTGTTGAAAGTGTTGAGGCGAGTCAAGCTTGTCTCCGATCCAGTGCGGCAAGTGAAATCGGCAAGTGAGACGGCCAACGCGGCGAGGATTCCGCATCGAACCCTACGCGATGTTTTCAGCACTATATAAGACCGGCGGAGAAGCCACCGAAACAGTCGACAATCGCCACGCTTGAGTGTAACTCGTGTACTGTAAATAAATCATATCATTGGAGCTGTTCGCATTACTTCCAACTTACCCGTCAGCGACCCACAGCGTGCCCACCTAGCCTCTGTTCATGAATATACATATGGATCCTAAACTTGCCCCCAGTGGGTCTTGCTAAACATTCCGCATGTACCGAAAATCAGGACCAAGCAGATCGTAGCGCTGCCACTCTGGAGAAGGTGGTTCTAATAAGGATAGGCCTTGATTCAAATGGAGATTTTGGAAATAAAGGTACCGGAATTGGCCTCCCAATTAAACCGGGCATTTTTGACACACAAAAGCGGAACCATGCCGACTGCAGCGCGACGTATCTTTTGTGGAAAGCTAGGCAACACCTTTTGCCCGTACAGTGGAGCCGAAGATTTAGATCCATATGTATATTCATGCCTCTGTTGCTCTCCGTTGCCTGCCGACTTTGCCAAATTACCAACCAAACAATCAGCCCACGCTGCCATCTCGATCGAGTCATTGCCCCGACACGTGACATGCTCGGACACTCTTCGAGTCGAGCGCGCTCGGCCAATTTCGATCTTCACTCGAGTTGAAACCGAGATACGACAAGGAGAATGGCGAGGGAGACTTGGGCGGGCGGTTGGCGGGGGGAGGCGAGGGGGGGGGGGGCAGAAGCTCGTAAATCAAGCGACCGATGAGGAGCGAGGCGAAATCTGACGCGGCCACAGCACTTGAGGCGAAGTATCAATCGCAACTTTAGAGAGAGATCGTCACTTCCCGCCTGACCCGCCGGGTAGGCTCTTACAAAATCATTAAGCGAGTCTCGGGCGAGAAGCACACCAGGCACCTCCGGAGCTACCGGTGGTAATGTGGATTGATGAAATGACTTGCTGGACGTATGGGAGCACTTCATCAAAACGTTCATTTGGAGCATGCTCTTATATGGCAGTGGATCTTGGCCTGTAATAACTCCAGAAACTGCACAAGGTTCAACGCCATGGAGATTTGGTTTTATCGAAGAATGATGAAGTTAAATGGACGGAGAGAATCAACGGTGAAGAAGTACTAATAAGAGCTAGAGGCAAAGATTTATATTGAAGACTCAGAGAATGAGAATATAACTGATTGGTCATATTTTGCGGCACGTCGTTCTCTTAAAAGCAATAACTGAAGGAGAAATGAATGGGAAGAATTACAGGTGAAGACGAATGATGAAATACACGAGGCAAGAGGGACTTCAATTGAGAGGACTTAAGGAGAGAAGGACGAATGTAGGCGTAATTACGACTGGTTGTTTGACTTTTTGAGGAAGCGACTCATGCGTGAGGCCATTTGCGCCACTATGGACATGTGAGTAGATTGCCAAGAGAAGGATTATTTTAGGGAATGGAGGAAGGGTGGAGAGAAACCCGGCGTCATCATTGGTGAGCTCTTAAGGTACCTAGTTTGAGCGGAAAATCACTTCACCTAGAATTTGATGAATTTGACCTCATTTGAATTAAGAAACTCTCATATATCCAATTATATCAAAATACTAACCCCTTTGCCGAGCTACTTTTCGATCAATTTGCCTAAAAACGTGAGCTGTTTTGCATTGAATAGATTACGGCTGTACACTCCAAAGGGAGAATATTGAAAAAATAGGAATTTACAACACATATATTACGTCAAAAAACTAACGGTGTGTAGTTTTTATGTTTTCTAAACTATTTATGAAAATTAATCTATTACTCACCGCAGTAATTTTTACAGAATCGCAAAAAAACTGTTGTATTGAAGGCTTTTTAGCCGCACGGCGTGAAAAAATGAGTCAAGTTAGAGACTTGGATGGAAAAATATATCTAATTGCTGATAACTTTGGTTAGCTACATTTTTGCACCATTAATATCACAATATTTCCTTCATACTTCTTACAGACGTTGAAATTAAAATATAAAATTCGAATATGTTCTCCGTTATGACTAGGGAACTAACTCGCTCAAACCACATTCACGAAAGTTGAGCACGGAGTTACGTTCCATCCGAAAGGCACTCAAGAAAATCATTTGCTCACTTCTAACGAATGGCGCCGATGGGACCCACTGTTTAACATACCCTCCGTCGGACAGAGCACTACACTTGAATCCTCCACACAGCAACCAAGAAGGGATGGGGATTCCGGTAAAATCTCCGCCACTGCCGGGATTGGAACCCGGGCGTCCAGGTGAGAAGCCAGTACTTTAGCCATCTAATCAACTCAATTCCCGACTTTAGAAGGAACGAAACGGCCTGCTGATGGGCGAGTGAAGTGCAGCAGTGGGAAGATCTTCGGATCGGGTGACTGCCGAAGATGAATGACTCGTGCCGGGTCTACACTAGTAAATTAAGTTAGAACTTAAGTGAGAATCTTACTTAAGTGTAGGTGTCAGCAGTATCATTTAAGTACACTCACACTTAATTCACTTTAGACCCAAACTTCAGTTAATTGTAGTCAACTGTTTCCACACGGTTTGCGCTCTACAAGTGTTATAACGGGTGCATCGGTGCATGACACAAAGTATATTACTCATCAGTCACCAGCCATTATCACTTAATAGTGCAATGGGTTAAATAAAAATTATTATTATTATTATTATTCTGTGTTCAACACGTGGGAGAAGTCTGAAGGGAATTTGTTGGAAAAGTTGTGTGCTAGTTTGTAGCTATCATTATCGATTATTGCGAATACCTTTCCATAAAAGACGTTCCAAGTTATTTGTGGAGTACAATAACAGTACATCATACTACTACGTATACGTTACCTACTAATATGAGTGACAAGGTATCCCATTGGTCCTCTAACTTTTCCCATGAGGAAGTAGAATTACTTATAAGGATATGGGGAACGTACTTTTTTCAGGGGAAATTTAAAGCCTATGAAAGGCATCGGAATATTTGGAGGACCAATGCCGACGACTTTAATTTCACAAGCAGCCCCATAGCAGCTCAAAATTATTCTGGCTCCATAAAACCTCCCCAAGTAAAGATTCCTCAAGGCAGTGAAACACCTCACGGTCTTTACTTTTAACCTCTGGACTCCAAACTGGCTTAAAACACCAAAAATTCCAAATTTGGATCGCAGAAAGAATTGTACAAAACGTATTTACATTTACGCACTATTGCTCGCCTTGATCTTCAACTGTTAACATTCGCTGTTTCTCTCATTCCCGACTTTGATGATCACGACGCTCCAGTCGACTTAAAGTTCAAGTGTAGCTTTCGGACCACACTTAATGTAAATCTTAAGTGAATTCACTTAAGTTAAGTATGTAGTGTAGACAAGGCATCGGTAGCGTACCAAACTGAGGGAAAGTAGGATATTTTTTATGTAAATTTCCACATAATGATGTGTATAGTTCACACCCAATGGTGCAAGTATATTTGGAGACTTAAGGAGGATCCTCTGCGACTGTGTGAATAAATAAATACTGCATTCTACTTTTTTGCTTATGCCGATTAAAAAGTATTGGTTTCACTGATTCCAGTCCTTAGCTATTTGGAAAAAAGATTAAACTAATAAAACATACATATTATTCGTCAGTTATATTTTAATTGAACACTTTTTTCCCGGCCATATGAGTCGGCTGTAGCGCAATTTTCCGTTGAACTAACACATTTTGACCTCAAATGCTGTACTTATTTACGAATAACTCAGGAACTATTATGCAAAATACATTCGGAGTTCACTTTTATGGGAGTATTTGCCTCTTATCAAGTTTTTGGCAAAAATTGCAGTTATATTAGATAGAGAAATGTTATTTTTACTCATCCTTTAATTAATTATCACATTTTATGCTATTTAAATTAGCAAAAAAGCGTCGAAGGGCAGAATTTTGATGTTCATATGAAACGGAGGACTCATTTTTCTACCAGTATCCAGAAAATGAATAACATGGGATTTAAGGCATTCAACGGTGGGACCACTTTTTGAAGCAGGAGTGCGATGGGACCTTTCACATTCATACGGGTGAAATCACCAAATTTCTTGGAAGAACTCGTATTTCCCCTATCTCCGCATAAAATCATATCAACAACAGAATAAATCACTCACAACTTGGGACTCAATCCTCCTTTTCCCTTCCCGATTCCATTTTACCTTCCACTCTTTTCATATCTGAAGACCTTAGACACCCTACCGCTACCATACATCAGTGCGGGAGCTTTCATGATATCGCGTGGATGTTGACGTAGTTCTACAATACAGCCTCCGGTGACGGTATCGTTCATGAATGTAGGCTAAGTCACTTGAAATATTTTCACGATCTTGAGTATGCGTACCCTGAGGAGAACGTGCATGGCGGGTTTATTGTACGCGAAAAAGCACCAGCGAGAAAAAGTCATTCACCTTCATCGAGACGCGAACCCGGATCCCTCGATATCGCGCTGAGTGCTTTATCATGTTAAGCTACCTGAGCGTCCTTCTCCTCTGTGGATTTTAGTTTTTTAGTCTATTGTTCTCAGAGCTATTTCGAAGGATCGAGGTTCGAGTCCTGGTCAAGACGAAAGATTTTTCCTCTGTGGGATTTGGCACTAGTGTGAACTTGTGGGTGTCTTCGCAAAGGTAATACCGTGGCAGTGGTGGCACTAAAAGAACACAACAGTTTTATTGCAATTGTTTCGCAACCGTAACCGTTTCAAAACGAAACAGTTCCGCGAAACACCCTGTTGTGGACAACAGCTTGAGGCAAACCAAACAACACGCGATCGATCGGCACTGTTAGAGCATGGCTGGTAGTTCTGTATTCTATGTAATAAAAAATCTTTCACTAAAAAAATTAGCTATTTCATTTGGATTCATGAAAGTTTCTTCACAGTCATAATTCTATCTGCAACGACGGATGGACATGTGTTGGCTGAAAAAACCAGCAACCGCCAGCAACAGAAACAGACTCAAATCAAGCAAATTGTAGCTCATAAGTGCAACGCAGCCACAGGTGCAGTGCAAATAGAACAGAATGGAAGACGAAACAGTCAGCTTCAGCTATCCATTGCCCCAGCACAGCACAGATCGCAACGGCGCGGCTGTGGCAGGATCATGAAACTAACCTGTTATTCATGTTGATGAAAACCAACTTTGTATTTTCCACCAACTTCATTCCGCTGGCACGACGCGCGTTTCACCACACTGCGGCACATGAATATGCCACAGTGTGGCGAAACGAACGTCGTGCTAGCGGAATAAAGTTGGTGGGAACTCGAAGAGCAATTATTTTTGCAAGGTTTACTTGGTGGTATTCCATTATAAGAGGGAGAAAAAGGCAACATTTACAAATACAACTAAATATTTATTGAAATTGAGTTTCAATTCAGTGGTATTTGTAAAAGTTGCCTTTTCTACCTCTTGGTCGAAAGTACTATGTTGGTGTTTCTCAACATGGATATCCATAATTTCCGCGATGTCAGGCCTGATATCAGTTTTAACCTGTTTTGTGCTCCAGTCATTTGAAACAGACATACTCTACTGTGGCTAGTCCCGGTATTTTCGGGCTTAAACGTGAAAGAAGTTGAACAATGGCGAAAGTTTGTTAAAATATTAGTAAGATTTAAAATTACAGTTATATTTTATAACAAAAGGGGCGCAATTTTGGTGAATGGACGACAAAGGGAGACGAGAGTACAAAGAGGCTTGTCACCGCTACCCCACAGCGCCCGTGGATTCTCGACAACAAGGACACAAATCCCCGAAGGAGTGTCGCACGAATTGACGATAGTCACCGAGGTGGGAAGGCTCATCCCTTGAGACACCGCCCGAGTGGGGCCCAGCTCTTGAGAGCAAGAGGGAAAAACCTTGTGATGAAACCTCGCGATCCGATGACCGCGCCCCACAGGGGGATGTCCCGCCCATCCAGGGCCGTAGCCGTCGCCCCTGAATGGGATACGCCGCCCCGCCCAAGGGGCCGAATGGATTCCGCACCGCTGCGCCCGTTGTCGCCCTGCTCTTCAACTAGGCAAGTCGTCCACTCTGCCCGATGGCGGAAGGTAACATTCGAATGGGACGGCACTGGCGACATCTGCGGCTTCATTTTTCCACGCCTTCCTCTCCGTTCACTAGGCTGGATTAGGGCTCCGAGTCAAGGTCCATGGCTAAGCAGTCGAGGGCCCCAGACAGACGGGATCGACAGTAGAGGAATGGGGGGAATACCTAATGCTCAAAGTGCACGTATGAATAAGCATGACTTGTTCGCTCGCCACAGAGGATGCAGTAATTGCTCCCGCTTACTATCTCGGTCCCGTTAATTACTCAAATCCGAAACGAAACATTTCCAACAGCTGGCAGACGGTGACCATATTCCCTACTTTCGGTTTAACTAGCGGTTTTAATGCTATGCCCTCGTAATGCGCCTCCAGAAATTATAGAACCAGTATAAATCTTTTTTCAATATTAACTATATGACTTCTTCATCAAAATGAAAGAATAAACATAATAACTTTGGACGTGTCAACGGAGTTTATGACTCAGCGTAGTATCCAGCTCAAGTCATAGCAACGGAACAAACCTTTTAAATCTAACACAGAATACCGAAAAAATGGTGGGCTAGTTAATTCTCTTAATTCCATCCCGAGTTCATACGATTTTCCAGTACTCTGACGCGTCGTTAACATGAAAAAGCATAATTTGAGTGCACAAGGTGTAATAAAATAGACTTTGCTGTTCCTCAAAATAAACAGCATTATTTTGTGGAACAGCAAAGTCTTTTTTCTTACCCTTTGTGCATCATGAAGGAGTTCCACCATGTTACGCCACCCACCATCGCATAATTTGAGTGATTATGCATCGTGTAGATTTTCAAGCCGAAAGATGCTATTGAATTTTGATGAACACCAATGATGAAATTTCTTGGTAATACAATTTAATAAATTTTTGATGTTTTCCAAATCACAGTTAAAGCTCAACTCAGAAATCTTTTTCCTCAAGTCCTAATTATATTCGTGGAAGCGATCCCAGTAATTAGCACTTGACCCTTAATGCAATTTCTTGGCAAATTTATTTAATTAAAACTTGACCCTCAATAATGCTTATTGGAAAGGCGAAAGAGCTTAGGTTGAAGATAAGATATTCCATCGAATGAACGTGGTTCATCACCGAACGCAGTTATAGACGATGTTTTAAAATTAACATTAAACACTGGTAATATGTTACATTCTATTCTGCAATTGCAAGTAACAATCGCTCAGTGATCTCCCACAGGTAGGGAAGTACATTGACTTGTTTGGCTGACATTCTTTTAAGATTATCCAACCAGTGGAAACATCGATAAGGGACTATATGTGACGGAAAATGAGGCACCTGTGAGAAACATTTATTTGCCTTCTTTCTAATAACCCATTCGAAGAAATAGAAGCGCTACAGTTTCCCTGGGAGCAAGCCAATTAATGCGTCGGAACAAGTTGCAGCAGCAATTGGGCTGTGAGTTGCGTCTCCAGAGACGACATGTCCCAGAGTAATATACGACGTAAGTATAAGTGAACAGTATATTCAGCATATTGATTTGAATAGGCAAAAAAAATAATCAGTGGTGCAAGAAATGAAAGGTTAAAAAGTCGCTGGTGGTTTAAAATTCTAAAGTTGAAGCCCGCTGATAAAAATAGAAAAATATCACGCGCAGGACGCGGAGGAATTTCGGAGCATTGACATCCTGTCGCAGAGTGACAGCTCCACCCCGCTACGACCTTGACAACAACCGCCTCCCTTGATGTTCGTGAGGGCTGACCTCTGCCCTCCTCCATCTCTCCAGCCAACCGGTGACACGCCATTGCAATCGGCCGACCACTGCCCGCGGGTCGCCACTCGGTCGGGCCCTCGCCGTCGCCGGGGGAGATCTTCCGGGAGGACACCCGGCCTCCGGTGCCACGGGAGCGGCGCACAGTGGGCTCAAATCGAAAATCGCCGGACAAAAGTCCAAAATTGCTTTTTTTGAGATAGCGTCTTAAAACTCTGCACATATACACACAATCAATTTTTGACTATGGAATGCCAAAACATTTCTCATAGGTCTTACCCGTTATTTAGATATAGAGGTTCAAACACGACCAAATATCCAAAAAAAAGCGCCCGCTCTCATTTTTATTCGAAAATCTTAAACGTTGAGCAGATATAGGAGTGATGGAAGGATTTTTATGAAATAAAAAACATTGCCATTTGTGAACAGAATACTTTACCTATACTATGCATAACTTCCAGACATTTTTGCCCATATTTGAGTGATATTACGTCACAAAATGGCGGTCCCTTTTTTAAGACAATATTTTACATAAAGTAGACAATATAATCCTTATTCGGAAAATGGTCTCTGGGATACTTCATCAGAGTATAAATTAAGCATATTTCTGGATTATTCCGTAAAAATGTTTGAAACAAGTTAGCGACGCCGAGAATAAACTCGATGTTTCGATCGCGCGTCGCGGCCCAGCTCCGCGCAGCGGGACCTGGAAATACAGAGACTCCAAGTTGTATTGTTCAAGTTGTGTGGACATTAACTCCTCGAATTCAACTTTTGCAGGCTATGAATGTTGTCACTGATTTCTAAAGATTCTAAACTGAAGATTTTGCGAGGATATTGGATCGAGGGAATGGATCAGTGAACGCGTAACTGCGGTACATTTGTTTTTCTTTGGATAAGTTTCGGAATAATGCAGCAAATTATGAAAGTCTTTCCACTCTTGAGAAAGAATGCGGGTTCTCTGGGTACCATACAAGTTTTCCATAAAAAGACAACATTTGGGGCTCCCTTCTTTCCCTTCATTCTCTCCTCCCCGTCCAGAACAACACCCTCCGCCTTTACTCCCCGAGGAGGGTGGCACGAAAAGGAACGATTTATGACAAAGTGCAGCCTTAAAAAAAACATGCCTGCTTGGCAAATTACAACTTGTTGTCACTCTTCGTTATCTGACTCTTTGATGCACCAGAAATAACAGAAGTAGATACTCTTCTACAAATAACTTGGAACTGACAATCTATGAAAATTAATATGTATTTAATTTTAAGGAATTACCTAAAGGGAATCATTTTCACAATATCATTCTTTATAGCTCCTTACAATGAAATTCAAGCTTGAGATTAAAGTCAGAATGATTTCACGAGTTTTTACAAAAAGATCAGTTGTGCGCAATATCATCTCTTTGTATGGAGTAACATACTGGATCATTATGTTTGGGGGATGGATTATTTTGAACTTGGGTCTCCAGTAGTTTTGCATTTTTTTCGCAATACTGAGCACACAATGTAACTATGTCAAATTAAAATGCTCTCGACAAAAAGTTAAGGAATATACATTAGGGTGTCCCAAAAAAATCGAAGTCGTTTTTTTTTAACGCATACCCTCTTAATTTGTTTATACGATGTCTAAACAATTGTAAATAAAATTTTATATACGTAGGACCTCGGAAACCCGTGCCGACTTGTATTGAAACATCAGTACTTGCTAAGGCGTCACTGAAAACCTGCCATATGTTAACCCTCCTGCGACTGATGCATCTGTTTAACCTGAATATAAATTTTTTTAAGTAATGGGAAACTAATATATGATGTTTGAACATGGTCTGGTGACTGGTATGATGGCTGTTTTTTTTTATAACCAAGAAATTATGCCGCGCGGAGTGCGGCGGCTCGCCCACCAAAGGGTCCCACCGCAAGGAACGCACCAAAACCCGACTCCTCAAGTTTGAACGCCCAAACGGATCTGACAATGAAATGGTAAGTTCACAATAACTGCTACAATGTGCACAAAATAAGACAAAGTACAAATAGCTAGGCTTACAGGTAGCGCACCCGACATTTTTTTTTGATAACCAAGAAACTTCGGCGGCGCGCCCACCGGTTAATGCGAATTTAGCGAAAAATCTACAATTTACATTTCACAATTGTACATTGTACATTGTACAAGGTGTGTAAATAAAGTAATGAGACTGATAGCTTAGTGTTCGATTGAACATGTGATACGCTATCAGTGCGAGCTGGAACTCGCTATCAGAGTCACGTTGGTTGTCCGTAGTGATTTTTTAGTGAAGCAGGTATTGCTAGTACGTTGTGACAATGTGTTAATGCGTCGAAGCCGTCGATGTGTTTGTAATCACTTATTATTTTGTAAGTAAACGTATTGTTTTCAATCAGAAAACAATGAACATGTCAGTGGAATTACGTAGTTCTAAAAAGGGTATATTTTTAAAGGGGCATAAAACATCTAATAACAGTCCATGTTGAGAAAACCACCTTTGTTATTTCCACAAAACTTTATTCCGAGTGGCAGCGGAATAAAGTTTTGTGAAAATAACAAAGGTGGTTCTCCACATGGATATTCATAATTTCCACGAGGTTAGGCTTGATATCAGTAGTTATATCAAATAAAAGGTTCAAAACTTCCCTCTAATAGACAAGGTCTGGCAGTTTTATTTTATAATGTCCGTGGAGTTAATTTTATTGTCAATGAAAGTGCAAATCTCACTATTCGCGAATTTATTATCTTTTGGGAAAAGGCGCGTGTATCTACCAAATCTTTCCCTGATTGCGTGAAGAATCTAGTGAACCTATATCAATTTTGGAGGGAGTTACAAAAAAATGCACAAAAAACCCAAAACGAATTTAAACAGCACCTACAAGAGTTTGTCAACAACTTAGATAATTTGTTTGTCATTGAACATGCAGATACGCTTCAATTATTGAAAATTAAATGAAGACAGAATCTTCTTACAGCGACAGAGAGAGCCAGGTCGGCCTGGTCACGTAGCTGGAGTGGACAAAAAACTTAAGTAGCTTACTCATAAGGAGGAAAGGGCGCGCCTCAGAACTATTGAAGAAGAAATGCGACGTGCTACATATTTTTCCACGCCAACTCCTTCGACGTCACCTTATGAACCGTTACAAAACGACTGATCTTCTGATTCTAATGAAAATGACATTTATTTAAAAGATGATATTCCAACTCTGATCGAGAACATACAGCCCGGAACCAGTAAAACAACTTTGCGGAAAAATTTCATTACTCCAAAATGAGTAGCAGCGCTAGATAGGTGTCAGTTAAGTTTGAAAGATTCAGTGTTTATTCTTGAAACTACCATTGAGGCACTTGGATATAATACTGATGATTTTCCTATAAGTAAGTCATCGATTCAAAAGATTCGTACGGAAAAATGGAAAGAGCGAGTGGAAGCCATAAAAGCTAATTTTGAAAACGCTGTAATAAATGTTGTGACTGTTCACTGGGATGGCAAACTGTTGCCTGCTTTAGATTATCGAAAATCAAAAGAAGAACGTCTTCCAATAGTTATTTCATATGCAAGTAAAGAACAACTTATTGCTCTGGAGAGGTTGGAAAGTTCTTCAGGAAGCGGACAGGCGCAGGCTGTTTGGAACGCGATTATAGACTGGAATCTCGAAGATAAAGTGCAAATTCTTTGTTGTGAAACTAAGGCTTCAAATGCAGGTCATATCAATGGTGCCAGTGTGCTTCATGAACAAAAACTTAATGTAGATATACTTATTTTTGCTTTCCGCCATAACATGTATGAATTGGTGTTCAAAAGCATGTTCGAAGTAAAAATTAGTCAAGTGACAGCAAATCCCGACATTCCACTCTTCAACAAGTTCCGAGATAACTGGAATGTTGTCGATTCAGATAAAGTACAGTGCTAAAAAGAAAAGCTCGCATTGCACCTGACAGTTCCCGAAATCGACAATCTCCTTGAGTTGTACCGAACTGAATTGACCAAAGAAATAGTCAGAAATTACTATCAAGATTTGATAGAGCTTTCTGTAATATTTTTAGGCGGAGATACACAGGGAAAATTTATAATTCGACCTCCAGGTGCCATCCACCAAGCTCAATGGATGGCGAGAGCAATTTATTCCCCAAAAATATCATTACTTAGTGATCAATTCAAAATTACGATCAAGGATAAGGCAGCGCTTTTAGACGTTTGCCTGTTCATCGTGACATCCTATGTCAAGCCATGACTCCAATGTATTTTGGCAGTAAAGCACCTTACCAAGGTTTGTGCATTTTGAAGTCGATGACGGTTTACGAAAAAATTGATTAAAGCAGCTTTACAGAAGATAAGCCAGCGTAAGTCTTATCACTGTTTGACGATGATTTGGATCAAGAAACTAAAGTAAAAATGGTTCAAAATTTCACCAAAAAGAATTTATCAACTCATGGCAAACGTTACATCTCATCGAAGGAAGAACTTTGCGGTCCATTGTGTGGTAAGTTAAATTAGTAAATTTAGAAGTTGTTTCTTTAGCTTTCTGTTTAGATCACAATTTCGTCAACTGACTTTCTCTAGTTTTATTTCAGAGAAAAACATCTACGACTTCATTTCAGTCAGAAGTAAGTCATTGTGCGATCGTCTTAAAATTAATGATTGATCTCCACGAATGTCCTACCTTGTGGTCAAATAATACTTCGTTTCAAGAAGCCAGAAAGAAGGTTTCAACGCTGAGGGCAGTGAACGATACAGCTGAAAGAGCGGTCAAGCTGATGCCAGATTTTCACGGTTTAATCACGGTTGAGGAGGAACAAAAGCAATTTTTCCTACGTTGCGCACAAGAACACCGGAAGATTTATCCTGACTGCAAAAAGCAAACTATGAAAGGAAAGTTTAAAGATTAATGTGTTTACATGTTAAACAGTAAATAAACACGATTTGGGCATATTGGTGTTTTATTTACTAAATAAACATTAAGTTCTAGAATCCTTCCATACTAAGCCAGGAAAAATTTTTATTTCTCATGTTTGGGATCGAGTCGGCACGTGTTATCATAATTCAATCGCAATAATATTTATTATGTGAGTTATTAAGGTCAAATAGAAAAAAAGTAGAGGGTATGCGTATTTGATTTCGCGAAAAAAAAATTTTCCCTTATGTCTTGGGACACCCTAATATACATAAATGAAAACACAATTAGATTCATCGATAATATATTAAACAAAACTGGAAAACTGATTTTGTTTTGTATAGAATTTGCTGCGCCAATTCTTCCGCGGAATATAGTAAAAAAAGATAAAGTATTTTGAAAATAGGATGACAATAAACGAGAATGGCTTAAATTCGTTTTGATGTTGTCAATACCGGTAAAGATCAATTCAATAACATAAATGAAATGCCATTACTTTTAAGATACTGAAAAGAAAAGAAATATAATTTTCCCAAATGATTTTCACCATCAGAGCATCCTTAGTTTTAACTCACCGAGTCATGATCAGGTAGTTGGCAAATTTCTGAAAGCACACACCATGTTTATATTAAGGAATGGTTAAGAAGGTGAAGAAACAGCTAGAGGAGATGGGTTGGTCGCACGTGTACCGACGCGCTCCATGAGAGAAAGAGATGAAGAGGAGGAGGAGGTCTGTTTTAGGCAATGAAGGGAAAAAACACAAGCAGGTAATACCCGGAGAAAATGAAAGGCGAGGAAGTTGGGTCGGCGGTGTTCTAATAATGGATTAGCAAGGGTGGGTAAGGGAGCGGTTTAGCGAAGGGTGGTGGGTAGCGGGCTCCTGACAATGCGATTGCCTTTTCACTATCCATTCTTTAACCACGTTAACCACTCACCCATCCCCGGGAATCCGTCACTACAACACCATTGACCCAACTTCCTTTGCCGATTGTTCGTTTCAAGCTAAATTCTTAGTCCTCGGATGAATCGTAGTTACTACTCATACTCGCTGCTTGATTCAATTGCTTTTTTATGGAAAACTTGCATGGTACCCCGAGAAACCGTATTCCCTCTCAAGAGTTGAAAGACATTCATAATTTGCTGCATGATTCCGAAAATTATCCAAAGAAAAACAAATGTACCGCAGTTACGCGTTCACTGATCCGTTCTCTCGATCCAATATCCTCGCAAAATCTTCAGTTTGGAATCATTAGAAATCAGTGACAGTATGCATAGACTGCAAAAGTTGAATTCGAGGTGTTAATGTACACACAACGTGAACAATACAACGGAGGCACTGTATTTCCAGGTCCCGCTGCGCGGAGCTGGGCCGCGACGCGCGATCGAAACATCGAGTTTATTCTCGGCGTCGCAAACTTTTTCAAATATTTTTACGGAATAATCTAGAAATATGTTTAATTTATACTCCGATGAAGTATGCCCGAAACCATTTTCTGAATAGGGATTATATTGTCTACTTCATGTAAAATATTGTCTAAAAATGAGTCCCCCATTTTGTGACGTAATAGCACTCAAATATGGGCAAAAATGTCTGAAAGTTATGAATAGTATAGGTAAAGTATCTAGTTCACAAATGGTAATGTTTTTTATTCCATAAAAATCCTTCCATTACTCCTATATGCACTCAACGTTTAAGACTTTCGAAGAAAATTGAGAGCGGGCGCTTTTTTGGATATTTGGCCGTGTTTGCACCTCTATATCTATGTAACGGGTAAGACTTATGAGAAATGTTTTGCCATCACATAATCATCAATTATTTGTGTGTATATGTGCCAAGTTTCAAGACGCTATCTCAAAAAAAGCAATTTTGGACTTCAGTCCGGCGATTTTCGATTTAAGCCCACTGTGCGGCGCACGGCGCGAACACATCGGAAAAAGCTTATTGCCAAATGAATGCTCCTGCCTTCATAGCATAATACATTCATAGCAATTTATAATTGCAATAACACATTCGATCTCTGCAGATCCTACTACATGAATAGTGAAGTGGGTGAATGTGGTAAATCTTTAGTTACCTATGTATGGTGCAGTATGCAAGATATCATTGTTACTGAGTGTTATGGCGAATGTCACTGTAGGTCAGCTGGGTCAGCAGTATTGCATTATTTCATTTTGATGGTGTCCCCAATCTCAGGCTGATTGCTTTGGGGGACACCTAGCTCCAAATTATTTTTTATTGTACGTCTATAAGAAAATGCATTTTTTTACGGAGCAATAAATTTCAATTTCAAGTAGTCATAATTTAGTTTCCAGCGGGGAGGGTACATATTTAGCTGAAGATGGGGGGGGGGTTAAATTTTTGAAAATTAGAGTGAATCGTTTCGTGTTTAGGAGATTACATGCGTATTGCCACTGAAGTGTAACAGCCGATTTAAAGATTTTTTCTTGATAAATTTCTGAAAGAATGCAATACCTACGGTTTTTTTAGGTTTGAAAATTACTAATGCTTATATAATAGGAAAAAGTTGTTCATAAAACAGAATAAGTTATGGAAACGTTATTTGATAAGTAAAAAAATATTACTTTTTCCATTAGTGCCCTTCATTTGTATGAATTTGAAATTTCAGGGGGAAGCGGACCCCATAGAACTGGCTACGTCACTGACATGTCTCCCACCGTACACAAGATTCCGATTCACGGTGCAGATATAGCCATTCTTGTAACCGGCCAACTTTCGGAAGACGCAGTGGAAACAAGGAATAAAGACATACAGAAATACAGGGAACTAAGCACCAGGAAAATCTGAAGACTGGCAGCCACTGATTACTTTTTCCAAAGATTACTATTGACATCTGACCCAATGATTTCAACAATTAACTAACAAGCGAAAAAGAAAATGAAAGATTAATTGATTGAATTGACTAAATTGATTTTAGATTATGTTAAAGAGTGAGAAATGTGAGGACACACTATTTTCGAGTTCTGACAGGTCAGCTGGGTCAGCTCTCACCTATCTCACTATTGCGTGAAATTTACGTAGAAAAAAAATCACCTTGACGGGGAAGGAGATATGCCAGTTTTAATTGTCATTTTTGTAGTAGTTGTTCTTTAGATAAATATTAGAAAATAAAAGATAAATATTGATAACTTTATTTTATACTGTCCATTTTCTTAATCTTGCAACATTTATGACCATTTCTCATTTGATTACTTATGTTTCTCTCGCAGATACAGCAGAATACATGACTCAGTTGAACTTAGGAGGTCGAATAACTTTTGAAAGGCGTTTTCAGCCAATTTAAATGTTTTAGAGCTCTGACCAACTTTTTCGGATTTGGTCCCACTGTCCAGCATCGAATGCACTCCGGCACTGTTCCCACATCGAATTCGATTCCGACGAAAGACCGCGCGCGGCCAGAGAGAGATGAGGCACAGGCCGGGCGCGGCAAAGGCGCGGCGACACGTGTCCCCGGAGCAGCATTTCCCGGCAGATCCCCTCGCCGCCGCGCAGGAGGCCAATTGTCGCCGCCAGTCGTCCAATTCCTCGTCTCCGATAATTGGCGACCTCGTCTTCATCACCACCTGAAGGGATCGAGATGGCAAACGGGCGACGCACCATTGACTTCAGAGACAGGGGGACTCTCCCCCCGCCCACGGGGTACTCTCCACCACTACGGGGACCGGTGAGCCTAAGGGTGGCGGCAAGAGCAATCACGGGAGGGGCGGAGGACATTCCACGGAGTGAACCCATCAAGCGACCTCTCGTCCAATATCGAAGAAAAAAAACAGTTGGAATCATCCGCCAAGTGGTTGCCGAAGATCATTTACCAGGGATATATCCCGAGGGCATCCGAACAACCGGCTACGAATGCCACATTGGTCCCGACGATAGACTTCTTCCTACTTGCTAGCCAAAGGAATCTGCAAGGGATACGATGGAATTGTCACCGAATCACATTCCTCTCACGAATGATTCCTCCTTCGTGACGGATTAAATTACGGATTAATTGTTCATTTTTCTAAATATTTAAACATTTAATTTTCGCCTGAACTTCTCCATCGAACTAAAACGTAGGTAGTTCAGTAAATGTAATGATGAAATTGGTATTTTCCTCTTCGATAAAGCTCAAATTGGGTTATCATAATTCAAAAAGAAATAGTTCCGACCAATGACGCCCAAAATAGTTAACGAGTCCCTTCAGGCACATAGTAACGTTCAAGTAATTTCTCTCATATGTCTAGAAACATAAAATACCTTTCCCTTTGCTGGTGTTTTGCAGTGCAGTTAGGCAAAATGTCATATTGAATTAATAATCGCGAATCTATCGCGAAATTAGTGATCACTCTTTTGAATTTATATCATCGGATTTAAACAACGTTCATGTAAGGAGCCAAGAGTGGGGACTCGAACTTAATCTGAGCAAATGCACGGCGGTACATTTCTTGCGGAGGTCGTCCAACTATCCCCATGTATATGCTGTGGATGGTGTTAACATAAAGGCGACAGACGAAGTGAAATATCTATGGGTTACGATAACTTCGAGCCAATCGTGGGGAACACATATAAGAAATATTTATGGCAGAGCTCTAAAGAAGCTAGGATTCGTCAATCGTATTGTGGGAAGATTTTCGGATGAAAAAGTAAAAGAGAGGTGTTATTTCGCACTCGTCCGGCCACACCTTGAATATGCAGCGAGCACATGGGATCCGGTGCAGAAAGACTTAGTCCGGGAACTTAATAAAATACAAAGGAAAGCTGCGCGATTCGTCAAAAACTGCTACGGGCGTACAGACAGCGTTACACAGATGTTAAACGAATTAGGCTGGGAGCCGCTCGAGACTCGGAGGCTGCGCGTTAGGCTTAGATTGCTTGAGCAATTGAGAATAGATATCTTTAAGAGCGACACCGAGAACATCATATTAGAACCCCACTATATTTCCAGGTCCGACAGAAACGATAAATTAAGAGAGATATTTTGCCGAACGGATAGGTATGGGAATTCGTTTATCCCCCGAAAAATAAGGGACTTTAATAAATGCTAGGCGTAATTTCATTAGTGTTTCCTTTTTTATATGTAAACGGCAGGCGTCCTAACACCCCCCGCCACACGCCTATTGAGGCGGCTTGCGGGGCAGTATGTAGATGTAATGCATCTCTCGAGCAGGATTTCATTAAATACGAATAACAAAATTAATTGAGCCTTCTCTATTTCTAAGTTGGATTAAACTGATAACTGCTTTTTACTAAACAACGTGAGGATCTGAGAGAAAACAACTAAAGTGGAAGACCCACTAAAGGCGCCAATGCAGGAGAAATGTCTGTGCCACGCCGCTTTCCCCTCGAGATGGCATTGTAACAAATATTCTGCACTCGAGTTATGCCACGCACTTCCACGGCGACTTCGACTCGATGAACGCCGGGGCCGATCGCTGTTTCGGAAGCCTCTCTAGATTTCCGACGGCCGAGAGTGAAAGTGGATCAGGATATTTGACAGCACATGGCAAACGCTTAGCGAGACGCCACTCTCAACTGACATCGACCGGAGGACTGGAAATAATGCAGGAGAAAGCCTTTGGCGACTATACTGGCCGACGGCCACATGACTGACTGGTGATGAATAAAATATCTAACGGGAAAATCGTCGGCTGGACGCTCATTCACTGAACCCGATCACGGTGGAGCCTTGGACGACGGGGGAACACAATCGCGTCGTTTATTCACTAACTGACCTCCCTCCGCTTTCGTCGGTCACCCGACGGTCACCCGACTCAAATGGAACGAATCTGACGCCATTTTCACGATCATTTCCAATTCAGGCTTTCGTCACCTGACGCCAGAAAATGCTCAACATATTTAAATACAAAAATGAGCATATTAGAAAATAATAATCTTCATCAAATGCAGTGTACGTAAATGAAAATATTATCGCTTAGTTAAATTTAACCATCAATCCAAAGCGATTCGATCTAATAACTCCTATTAAGAAGACAGGCAGTAGTTTCATCCCAGTGAAAAATGTGCGTCCGTTCTAAATGCCTACTAAAGAAATTTTTTTCAACATTAAAAAACAAATGAACTCAGCTTTTCACGATTTTCCGTACTTCTGCAATAGACTGTACGTACTTGCAACGTGGTTATTACACGCCCCGCACATTAAAATGCATTCAATTACATGGATGCAGTAATAGTTCAGCGAAGGTAAATTAGAATATTTTAACGGAGCTTCAAGCTATTTTATAATCTATATGTATCAACATTAAATAGATTGCCAAGGAAAAAATAAAATAAAATAAACTAGATTCAAAACCTCACATTTCGCTATAGTTTGGTGAAGTGTTGTTATGTTGTTATGTAATGAACGATGAGTTATTTTTCACTATTAGTTATTGCGTTACAACTGCATGCAATCATAAGCTTCAGGAATCACATCGTTATAATTCACGTCATGCAAAAGTTGATCAAATCAACGTCATTAAGGAGGCCTTTTTTCTTTGACGTGAATATAATTTGTCTCCACCGAGAAGTGAAAATTGCCAGGTTCATGGACAAGAGATGAGAAAAGACTGAGAAATACAGTGCGCCAAGCTCTTTATTTACAGCCGCTGGTTGTTCCGCAAGAGATATTTTGTCCCGCTTAAATATTTAGAAACTATGTGCGAGACGACTAGGAGGTTCTCCTATTAGTCAAGGGGAAACAGGTAAAAGTTATTTAGATGATTTCTTTTCAAGACCTCTTTTAATTATAATTTATTTTTCTCTTCTTCTTTCAGGAGATATAGGACATATAAGTTGGAATTTTTATTACTCCTTGCCAATTTTTTTCAGTCAAATCCAAAATTGAATTATGTGCAATCATGCAATCAAAAATAACCACACATTCAATTTTAAACTCACAAAAATAATAGATTCAGAACCCAACTTATGTAAAAGATTATTTAAAGAAATGGTGCACATTACACAAAACACAACATCCTGCAATAAAAAACAGACATCTCCAAATTAAGCAAAATTTATTATAATATACAACAATTATAACAACAATTATACTATAACAACAATTAATTATATTTTGAATTGAAACAACCTAACAATAATAACAACAATTGAAACAAACAATAAATAGCAACGAAAATATAATCAAGCAATTGATTTGGAAGGAACTCCCTCTGAGATAAATTGAAAAATGAAATGCTTACAAACTTTTTCACATAAATATGTACTAAAAACTGTAAACTATAATCCATTTATGTAAAAACCCTGTATTTTCATTGTAACCCTGATGAAGCATAGATAAATTGCGAAACGTTAGCATAGAGTAAAAAAAATCCAACTTTATTTTTACCTATATCTCCTGAAAGAAGAAGAAGAAAATAAATTGTAAAAATTATTTTTAATTTTTAAATAATTTGACTTTAAAAAAAAACACTTTTTCATTTAATAACTTACACGACCCGGGTTTCGATGAGTAATCATCATCATTAGGCGTTTGTATTAATGTTTTGTTTGTGTAATTTAATTTTTGGAATAGTTAGCTGAATATGTTTAGATTACGGAAAAAAAGTTTCGGCCGATTCTGAGATGGAGTATTTGAGAAAAGTTTATTAACAGTTTTGTAAACATTAGTAATTTACAACAATAGGGTATAGAAGAAAATAATTTTTTATTGATATATTTGCATTAAATAAAGATTTATCATCAATAAAAGCTATTAATCATTGTTTTATGACAATTACAAGCGGAGATATAAGTGATAATATGATTTAAGGCTCGGATTTTTGCTAAAAATGCGAAAAAATTAAAATATGCATAATTCACTCAAAAATTTTTTTTTCACAAAACGGTTTGAGAGTATTCAGTTTGAGGTAATATTGTACCCATACACCAATTTTTATCAAAATCTGAGACCCTAAGGGACAAACGTTTGTTGAATTGTGGTGGAATGACCCACTTGATGATGACACCACTGTGTCGAAACATGTACCAGGAAAATAAATCTGTGGAAGGAAACCAAGTTACTTTTTCATTTGAGAGGAGATGAGATTGTTCAAAACGGAGGCCAGGATAGGGTAGAAGGTTGGGTACATGTACTTACTAATGAAGCTGATTTTTGGTTCATTCATACATTTTAAAATCCCTAGCTGTTCTCGTGAGTTCAGTTCCCGTTGTTCATTGCAAAATTTTAAAAATTGCAGTTCAAAATCACTCTGGTGGTTGTAACATATTACCTGCTTAGCGAAATTACTTTTGCTCTCATTTTTATAATCACTTAAATTTTATTTTGTTCTCACATTGAAGCTTCTTCCTGTCTGTCCCACGTAGACCCCATTACACACACTGCACTTTAATGCGTAAATCCCACATCTATCTATTTTGTCTATCTGGTATTTGCATTTTATAAGGAGCCTTCTGAGAGTGGCTCTTGATTTGAAAGCGATACGAAATTTATCTCTTGGTAACTTTTTAGCAATTTGATGGGAAAATTCGTCCAGGTATGTAAACTCGCACCACTGCTTCTTATTACTATTATGTGCTGAATACATTTGGTTGATGGTCTGTCTTCTTGTGTTTTCTAAAAATTAATTTGCCAATTAAATCTTGGGACTAACCGTTGAATGAAGCAATGTGTTTAATTATACTGATTTCCTTCCTGAAGCCTTCTTTTGAAAGGGGAACGTTGAACAGACGATGAATCATGGAATGAAAGGCCATCAGTTTATGAGAGAAATGATGTCTTGAACTTTCTGGAATTACGTGGTCAGTGTATCAGCCTTTTCTAAAAATCGAGAAGGAATGCCGATCTTCATCAAGCGTAATTGAAAGATCAAGGTAATTTCTTCACTAGCTTCACGAACAAAATTAACTTACTCTAGGGTAACTTTGTGGTATATAATTGTTATTTTTAAATAATTTAAAAATAATAAAATTATCCTCTCTTTCCCAATTCTACTTTTTTTCTTTCACAAAAACTAGTCAAATACTTGGACTTTCCTCAATTTTCATCAACACTTGACGGCGCTTCTCGGGTTCGTCTTCACGATGCCTCTTGCACGCTAACTTCGCGAAGGCATCGCAGAGGTGAAAGTCGGGAACGTCGGGGGACGTTTTTCACGAAATTAAAACGACCTGGAAGCTATCCGCTGGCACTTTTTCAACATGAATGGCTACCTCTAGCAAGGGCTATCATTGTTGCTGCGGCCGTTGTTATCGACTGAGGACGCGTATCCGTCTCTATAGTGGGGAAGGCGAATCAAAAGCGGGCTACATTAAACGGAGAGAGTGCTGGGGAGGAGCGGGGGACTTCAACCGATCCACTCATTCGTCCACAGGATTTGCGAGTCGGGCAAGACAAGTGCTGCCACTACCCGCGCAATTAATTAGGTTTCCTAAGCTGACACTCGCGGCGCTGACACTCGGAGGGACCTGAACATAGTAGCGAAAGACATTCTTAAATTCCAAAAACCTTAACTCACCGGCTTCCAAATGGAAAACTATTGTTTTTAGCGATTTACTCGAAGCAGGCACATGCATTTGCACTTCCAGCAATGGAGAATATCGGGAATGAATAGATCCCTATTCTTTACAGCGCCACGATGTGGACAATGTGGAAGCTATTAAAAAGCTCGCGAAATGACATCAGAAAACAGCGCTTCTCGTGACCGACTCGCTAATCCTTTATACAGTATCCTTGCATTCGTCCACCTCCCAACGCCGGTACTTCGCCTCTCTCGCGCCGTCGGGAGCGAGTCGAAGTAAGGTGGCACGGCAGGCGTTCCCTTCCGAGACCCACATTCTGCGGAAATGCATCCAGAGGCGAATGGCAGGCAAAGGGAATGACTTCTCAGGGAATAGATTCAAAGCGAGGACTTATCCGCTCGGAAGGTTTACGACTTGGCAGAGTGGTGAGCATGCCTCAGCACGCTGAAACGCTCGTAATCTTCCCCAGCAGTCTCGAACCGCTACGAAATCCTACTATCAGAGCTATTTTTCTGTTTCTATCGAAATAAAATGGAAAATTAAGGCACGGTGAAAACTTAAAATCCAATTGATGTTTTCAATTTAAGTGGCAATTTGTTCTGAATGTTGTTCTGAATAAAAGTTTTATGCTGGTCATTCAGCCAAGTTATTATTACTAGTCTCATCATTTCCTCGACAATCCTTGCTTTTCTTATGATAATAAATTACTGGCGTAGAAATAGCGAATACTTGTCTCTTTCAAAGAACAGTAACAGCAATATAAACCAGGGGTTGTGTCACGCGACTGCTGTTGGAGGCTGTTTTAATCAATTTTTCAGTTTTTGGTTTCTTTTCCACCTTCTAAATCAGTCATCAATTGAGATCAGAAGTGTCGGTGTATGCATCTTCAATGAGCATGTTATTTGATGAATAAGGGTTTTGTGGATTCATACTAATGATTTAAAGAATTTAAAAGAAACTTCAAATTAAAAACGGTCTCAATCTGAAGTTTAAGTCACCTTTGCCAAGTTACTGATGTTCATGAAATAGAGATGCTTAAATAATTTGGCGGATTCATGAATAAGCAAAAGGTTTGCACCAAAGGTTTTCGTAGGACCCATTCACCGTGAAAATTAATTAGTAAAAATTAGATGACCTAGCAAACAGTGCCGTCAACATCAGTTATTCAATAGCAGATATTTCTCCTGTTTTGAAAATTTCCTTTTGATTTATATGGAGCCGAAGACATTAAACTGGCTCGTCCAGCATCACCCGTGTGGTTACTCATATTGACATTCGTCTCTCAAATTCTACTATAATAGCATAATAATATTAAGGCCATTTTATGTATTCCACGTTTCTTCATTCATTGGCTAATGTTGCACTCAATTATCTAATTTTCGCGCAATAAATAGCAATATACAGACCACCATGTCACACATCAATTTGAAATTAAAAACGAAGAGCCATCTTTAACGAAATATTCCACGCATTTCGTGGTGAATTAATTACATGTATTATTTCCCGTTTCATCATCCAAAAACTTAATTACAGCACACGTGTCACTTTAACTGGGATATTAGCATTATATTGATCGTACGTATTAACTTATTACGCCACCCGTGATAAAACTGCAGCTATTTTTTCCCCGGTCCTCGATGAAAACTGACGATACACTTCACTTAGCAAAAGCCGTTGAAAATTACCTCCACGTAAAATATTTGCTCTCTGCGTATGCAAACGATTTCATTCACGCTCAGGGGCAGCCCGTCTCTGAGTTGAATGTATTCAACCTACTCCCACAAGACGGGGCGGGAGAGACAATGGCAGGAGTGCGGGGCTTCACCGGGGAATGGGTTTCTAATGAGTATTTGTGTTTGAAATTGGATTTCATTTTACGATACGAGGCACATTAAAGAGGGCTCGGAAAGTGAAGCGAGGAGACTCTTCAAATAGGCTTACAGACACCGGTCGACCTAATCCAATTGCAGGGAAAGGTTTTGCACGAAATCAAGCCCCGGGAAGCAAACTGCCGCGGCAGGAGAATGGATTGTGCGTGACCTTGGGGAGAGACACGGCAGGGTCTCGCCATTGCCAAGAGATGAATATCCCACCTTCCTCGTGGAGGCGGGAGCATCTGGCATTAAGGGCGGCGGGACGCAGACTTGGCCACAATGGAAGAAATCACGGGAAACAAACTCAGGGCACTCAAGTGAAAGGAATGGATTTCTATATTATTTGGTCGCTTTTCAGTGCGCTCCTTAAATGTGATCGCTCTGGGAAAACACACAGAATTTTCCTATTTATGAAATGTTTGAAAATATTGGTATGTATATATATATATATACACGAGTTCGTGGAAAATCACACACGAGATAATTTAAATAAACTTTGCCACAGGTGGGGCGGAATTAAATATAGAAACACAAAAAAGAACACTCACACTATACGTTCTGATATTTCGACAGCAGAAAAGCTGCCTTTCTCACAGAAGGAAGGATACAGAATCTTCTGTATCCTTCCTTCTGTGAGAAAGGCAGCTTTTCGGCTGTCGAAATATCAGAACGTATAGTGTGAGTGTTCTTTTTTGTGTTTCTATATTTAATTCCGCCCCACCTGTGGCAAAGTTTATTTATATATAATATATATATATATATACACACACATACCACTATTTTCAAACATATATATATAAAAAGATATATTTTCCGTGCTTTCGTATAAATTTATTTTTAAAGCTTCATTTAGCTGGTAAGGGGGCCAAATTCGAAGAACAGTGGAACTGGCCACGCAGAAACTGAAGTCACCAGCTGCTCACCACACAACTGTGTGAAATTCATATTTTAAAAAATCTTGTCATCGAAAGAAAAGGAGAAAATGAACCAGTTAAGCAAGTCAGACGTCCCACTCTAAAATTTCATGACGGCATTAAGGTAGTTTGAGCGAGATAGTTCCCTAGTCATACGGGAGATCATATTCCAATTTTTTTTTATTTCAGCGTCGTAAGAAGTATGAAGTAAAATTTGTAATATTCATAGCGCAAAAATATAATTATTCATGACAAAAATTCTCAGTAAATAAATAAATATAACCACATTAGTCTCTAAATTGACTCATTTTTCACGCCGTACGGTGAAATAGCCATCACAGTAGAATTGTATGCGATTCTGTAAAATTGTCTGCGGTAAGAAATTGATTAATTTATACAAATATTTGAGAAAACACACAAATTACACACCGTTAGTTTTTTGACGAAATCTAGGTGTTATAACTTCCTAATTTTGTCAATATTCTCCCTATCGAGCGCACAGGCGTAATCTATCCCATGTAAAACAGCTTAAATTTTTAAGCCAATTGCTCGAAAAGTAGCTCGGCAAGGTGCTTATACTTTGATATCATTGGAAATATGGGAGTTTTTTCTTTGAAATGACGTCAAATTCATCAAATTCTAGGTGAATCGTTATATTGCTGAAACTACTTTAGGGAGCGAGGTGTTATCTAGAATTACCGTGCAGGTGTGTTGAGGTACGCGTACTCATGTGCAGAGGGCCACCGTCCACGAAGTGTTGCCAACTTTAAACACTTAGGTGTTTTCTGTTGACAAATTCAAGGACATGCGGATCCAGCCCCGCGGTATCTTGGACGGAGCCATCCGTTAGTGATCACACAAATGTGTGGAATTCACAGAGGAAAATTACCATTCACCTGGGCTGGGATTAAACCCTGATCCCTCGATATCATGCGGAATAGTAGAGGTTCCCAACCTATGGTACGCTTACCCTGAGGGGTTCATACTGCTCAGCGATTTAGGGGCACGTAAAAAAATGTCAGCAATGGAGAAAGTAGTTTGAAGTTAAAGTAAATACAGGGTGTGGCAACATAACTTCCTTTTTTCAAAACGCAATAAAAACCATTTTATGAATCAGAATTTTATTTTTTTAAATAATGTACGTACATATTAAAATTCTTGTTTTACGCAGTTTGGAAAATAAATTCAGGTATATGACGCCCCCCGTTGTCCATGCACCGAGTAAGCCGATTTCTGGCGTTTGTCATAACCAGCATAGCAGCGGTTTGTTGGCAACTTCTGCCCGGATGTTGGCCTTCAGGTGTTGTAGGGTTGGATGGTTGACATAAACGCGGGATTTCAAGAAACCCCCGAAAAAAGAAAAAGGCCAAAATCCGGGCAGAAATTACCAACATATCCGCTGCTATGCTGGTAAGGGTCATGAAAAACGCCCGAAATCGGCTTACTAAGTGTGAGGACAATGAGGGGCGTGTTCTACCTTATTTGATTTCCAAAACTGTGTAAAACAAAACTTTAAATATGTACATAAATTGTAAAAAAAATAAAAAATCTGATCCATGAAATGAGTTTCATTGCGTTTTGAAAAAAGGAAGTTATGTTGCCACACCCTGTATATATTCAACCAAAATTTCCAACGCAAGGGATAGAATTTTTGGAAATAGTTGTCAAAGAGGTAGGTACGAGAATCAAGAGGCTGGGAAGCACACTGAGGTATAACACGAAGATTTTAATTAACTGAGTGGTACTAGCAGTAATTCATGCCAACATGATGAGTGCTTTTGAGGGCACCGTTTCTCCTGTTGAAGCTATGCGGTCGAGAAATTCCCCACGCAGGGTCTCTGCCTCGGGTTCATTGACGAACGGAAGATTATTTCCAGGCACATGATTCGCTCTCTATTTGAGCAAAAAACCTTCGATACTTTGCCAGAGAGAGAGAGAGAGAATACAGAGGCTCTGTTGGTAGAAGTGAGGCCGTCGGATGAGCGGACTGTTTGATTAGGCCTGACCCCGCGGGCCTTTGACCGGCCGCAAAAAAACATCCTTCCGACACGCCTCGGGAGTGACGCCTACAAGAGAAACAGATATCAGCGTCGGTTTACAACCACCCCTCCGCCCCTTGGTCGGGACTACACCCCTTGTGAAATGTAACAGCGCCGCGGCAGCAAGGGGGGACCCGTGTGAGACAATATAGCGTGCGCTACGGGCATGTGTTGCGGGGGTACGGCTCCAGTTTTCATTCCGGCCACGTCCCGGTCGCGCCTCCGCGAAGCGAAGATGCGCCAACGTCCCAGAAGAGGCGCCCCTCTCGCGCCTCCTCTTCCTTAAATGGAGACGCCGAGGACGCCATGCCATCGAGGTCAGCCCTCTCTCTTTCACCCCCCCCCCCCATACCCTTCCCTCCCCTCACAACCCTCCTCCCGCCTCACTTCTCGTCCGAGGGCGCTTTCCGAAATCCACTGCCAGTGCGGCCCAGCGCTGACAAAGCGTTCCGTAATCAACTGGCAGTACTAAGGGCGCCTTCATAGCCCGGCGGAGGTACAGTAATAAATATTCCGTATTTATTTAATGAAGCGTATTTTGGACCATTAGGTCCTCTCTTGCAATAAACTTTCACTCATTCAGTAATTCAACCCTAAGGTTGGTTTGGATAGGTGAGGGGTCACCCTAGGCTAAGCCACAGGCGTGTGAATTTCACACATTCAGGGTGGGGGGGGGGCAGTTCCTTTCCTTGGGAAACCTCGCACTCCAAAGATTTTTGCTTGGGGGCGTCCAAAGGCTTCACCCGGATTTGAACCCGGGACCCTTCGATCAGTATCCAAGCACTCTACCCACTAGGCCACCACACTCCCGCAATAAACTTTGACAACCACAAACATCCATGCCCTGGGCGGGTGAAACCTACCCAGGCGGGACTCGATCCCGCGACCTTCGGTTTGGGAGGCGAGGACTTTACCCCGCCGCCACCGAGGTATAGCGGCGGAACTCAGCCAATGAGAACATGTCTTTAGAAATCATGACGCCAGGCCGCTCAGCGCCGCTGACTAGCGCTGATTCGCCGTGAAATTCCCGGCGGCGGCCGCGGGAATCCCGCTGCCTTCCAAGAGTGAAACCCCCGTCGGTGGCTAGTGAGGCCTTTTGTTTTCGTAAAGACTTCTTTTTATCGATACTTATTATTTCTACAACATATCTTAGTTGTTTAGAGTTCAGACAGAGCCGTTGCTATGGCAACAATGACAAACAAATGGCGTAAAATATCAAATCTACAAGGTTAATAATTAAAATTTGAAGAGTTGCGGGCAACGTCTTCATGCATTTCAATGATCATATCAGTAAGAGCTAGAAGTCTCTTTGCAAGTTAACTACCTAACAGCACCCAATTACCATACAATCATTAATTAAGCGTATTTTGCCTTAAATTATTTTTAGGTATGTAAGTATTTACAGTAAATAAAGTATTAGCTAGTCTTACTGGTTCACTAGAATTAAAGCGTTGACTGATGAAATGAAAATAGTGTAATTATAGGGAAGCGAAGAACATCACAAGTGATACAAGTAGAGAAGAAGTTTTATCCGCGAATGAAATCAATGTGTGGAAAAACTAAATATTAATTTTGACCCATGAGTAATGTGCACTGAAAAAAGTGTAGTTAAAATTAGCAGACTGAATCTGGTTAAAACCCACTTGGTTAGAAAAACGAGGATTCTGGTTAAAATTACCCGAATCCTAGTTTACGGTACCAGACGCTGTGTGGTAATTACAACCGTTTGTTGGGTAGCCGCTGTCTGGTGGATTTTACCAGACAGCGAGTAAGCCCCACATTTCCTGTAGAGCTGGGCGCCGTCGCCCCTGGCCCCCACCCGCACTATCCGCCCTTTTCGCACGCCGCTCTTTGTCGGCGCAAGTACGAGCATTGCAACCATTGATACTTTTTTAATCATTTGTGATGGGGGGAGAGTCACTACACTTAGTAGCTTCTTCGGCACCCACGTCTTGTCCCCCAGGTTCCCCCACCTCTACCTCATTCCAAACACGTTTAGTACTCGCGCATTTCTTAATCCGTAATGACATCTTCCGCTCATATATTCATGGACACAGAAGTTGATCGACTGCTCGATCAGTGGGATCTGCCTGCCTTCAAAGTTATTTTTATAGGTACGTACTACTCACGCACGGGAGGAGAAAGGATTTTTTGTCTTAAAATTATTATTTCAAAGAGTATCTTTTATTACGGAAGTTGTGGTTTTCTTGGATAACGTTCAATATGTTGCGAATATAAACATAACCTCTACAATCCCCAGGCTTTGCTTGTTGCAACTTGTTTGTCTCTCGCCTATGGAGACGAAGGTAGTGAGATTAACTCTTGTTTCTCTATTCTTACATTAAATAACAACATTTTTCGCGAAGTGGCTTCCGCACCAAATTCTTGGACTCTCTTTTGTCAGTAATGTTTTCTTCTTTTCCTCCGTTCGTAACCTGGTAACCTAACTAAAAGCTTGAGGTTCTCTTTGGCCTATCTGTAAAATTATTTGGCTGTGTGATTCTCTTCCAGTTCCAACTCTCCCCTTCCGTTCTCGTTCTCCAGCATGACTAGCATTGTGTGTGTTCTGAGGTGTTAGCCTCTTAGCCAAATGTGAAGAATTGAGATGTCAGTTGCTTTATTTTCAGGGAGTGAAATCGATCTGGAGGCCATACTGCATATGACGGAGGAGGATGTGGCACTAATCATCAATATGACAGAGCCAATGTTATATAAATCAATGTAGAAATAAATAGGTAGACCAACTACAAGGTTCGAGGAGACTTAATACACATGACAGTATTCCTTACCAGGCAGTATTTACAGTTTTTACTAGACAGTGCAGTATTTCTCAATAGACAGGCATGATGCTTTTACCGGACAGTGTGGTATTTCTTACCAACAGTGGTATTTCTTACCAGGCAGTGCAGTGTTTCTTACCTAGCAATGAAGTATTTATAACCAGACAGTGGTATTTCTTAACAGGCATTAACATTTCTTAACAGGCAATGGTATTTCTAACAAAGCAGTGCGGTATTTCTTACCAGACAGTGCAGTATTTCTAACCAAACACGTCTAACTACACTGTTTAGAATTTATAACCAAATATCTAGTTGGTCCATATGTTACTACACTGTTTAGTAAAAATAACCAGGATCCTAGTAATTCTAACTACACTATTTTTCAGTGTGGCATATTTCATGAAATAGACTCTTACTACAGCGATAAATTACCATACCGGCATGTATAATAACTGTAGAGAAACATAATTTGCTTCATAAACCTAATTGCTCGTGCAAATGTACTGCGACGCAACCCTTCAACAACCTGTATCTTTTACCTAGCTTTCGATATCACTCTTGGAAATGCTTTGTACAACTGGCCATGAAGAAAATCAGGGCTTCGCAAATATGTTCCGAGACAGTTTTTTCAAGTCTATGATTAAAAATGCTTAAACTTAATTAGATAATGTTATTTATATTGGAGATTTGTTCACTAGAACAGGGTTTTTGCTCCCATGTTGACGCAAATTTATTTTATTCTCATCTGATAAAGTAATAAATCAGTATTAAGTGGCATGAAGCAAGGCAAAGAAAACAGCATTTAATTAGAGTGGTCTTTATGAATGTCATTTGGATTAGCATTAAGAATTAACACATTGAAAATCACTTACTACGAAAAATCGCCACGAATTTAGGCCATATTCAATTCCATGCGGGCAGTAAGCTACTGCCGACCGTTCCAAAAATTTCCACTTCATTTATTAAAATAGATGCTACGTGTTTCGACATTGCAATGTTATCTTCATAAAAGGTTATCTTTCTCTCAGGATTATAGCTAGAATACAGAAAAAGTAAAATTATAGGAAATGAAATTTCACGCAAAATGTTTAAGTCCCATAATTTCATACCTACTGTTTTCATAAAAGCTGCCTTAAGCGCAGGGGCGGCAACAGACCCGAGGTTAGGGGGGGAGGGGGGAGGTGAAGGCACCAGCGGCTCTTGGGGTAAGGAATACCCCCCAGGAGGAGGAGGTTATTCCATTCCCGGAAATTGGAAACAAACTATGTAAAAAATGGCGCGTTATAAGTGGTTTGGAAGCAAAAGTTTGCCTTTTAAGAAGAGCAAGTATTTACTAAATGCTTGTTTTTTCCTTTACCCATTCCCTACTACCACCAAGTTTCCACCAACTCCAAAATTATTTTGATTTACAACCGATTTTAGTTCGTAGCTTTAAAAAGTTTTAGTTTATATAAAACTAAACTGGATTTTAAAGTAAAAATCTCCGAAACGTCAATAACAAAAAAAGCAACAACATAATTTTATAAGGGGGGGGGCAATAGCCCACTCATTGGGGCCGCCAATGCTTAAAGTAAAAATCTCCAAAACGTCAACAACAAAAAATCAACAACATAATTTTATAAGGGGGGGGGGCAGTTGGCCCCCCCCTTGGGGCCGCCAATGCTTTAGCGTAAGCTAAAATACATTTACAACGCCATCGAAAAACACCAACAACCATGTCGGTGCTTTCGAATTCCTCTTAGGCAAACTGAGGGCAGAAAAAACTTCGGTAAGCACGGTTTTTTTTTTACATTTTAAACATTTTTTTTACATTAAACATTTAACAGTTTTGGGTACTAAATAGTTGGTTGCTATTTGTGGAGGAGACTGAAAATTGAAGTAGGCACTACTACTAGATGAATTATTTCGAGATAGGAGGAAGGGCGGAGAGGACCCTGGAATCGGCATCAACCTACTCTCAACGGGACAAGAGTAGTTTTACGTCCCTCCCGACGGGCAGAGAATTATACCTACTTGCAGTGCTCTCCAAATGACACCAAAGTAGGGAACGAGACTCCATAGCTGAATCTCCCCCACGACTGGAATATGAACCCGGGCCCTCGGGATTGAAAGTCGGTACTCCAGCCACCACGTCAATCCAATCCCAAGGCTCCTTAATTCATCGCGCTAATTTTCAATTACTAAGATTATAAAGCATGCTAGTAATTACGTTCATTAGAATGTCTCACGCCAAAAAAAGGCATTCTATAATAAGAGAATCTACAAACAGCTCCCAGAACAATCTCGAAAGGAAGGAAGCCCTTCATAAATAAAAAACAGTATATAATGGGCACGCTCTTCTACAGAAGTAAAGCATGGCCGATAAAAGTAAATTCAATGAAAGTAGAACAAAGAAGACTACAGGAAATGGAAATTTGTTGATTTTGAAGAATTTTAATGCTCAAACGGACAGAGATGTTCACTGATAATAGGCTAATGAATAGTTGTGGATAGAGTAAAAATATAAAGCGGCGAAGAAGACAAAAGAACTCTTGGGTTATACTTTAAAACATAACGGTTCTTAATTCATAAAAAAATGACACGATTATGGAGAAGGTAGACATACAGCAAAAATTCTAGAACGGAATACATCAAGCAAATTATGAAGAACCAATGAAATAATGTACTACGAAGGAATGATGTGTTAAGCTGAGAGATTAATGGTGTGGAGAGCTGCCGCACAACCTATCTTCGGACTTATGACAGTGTATACTCATAAGCTTCATTATGACCTATTTAAAGAACTAGTTCTCGATTGAGTACCTAAAAGTGAAGTAAAATAAGCAGAGGTAGGAACTATGACTTGGCATATGAATAGTATGTATTTATTATGAGTTTTCAAATGATTATAATACTTCCAATACAAAGAAATATTTTAGTCAAATCTTGTGTTCTCACATAATGAATGACGGTTTGATTCCTCTTATATTGTAAGTCTCTCTAATTGCTCCAGTCTGATAAAAATTCCGTTCCATTATATATACTTTGATTGGAAATGGTTGAGGTGGTAATGCTGAGAAAAAAATGAGGCATATACGCCTATGTGGGAAAAATTTTCAAACGGAGGCTTGGATAGAAAATAATTTACCCACTCTGTTTCCACTTGGGAACTCGTTAGTTTTGACTCATGTATTTTCTTTAATGACTAACAATTTTTTAAGCCGAGTCACTTTTTTCTGTCATAAAACATTGTTGCCAAGTAAAATAAGATGGTGGAAAGACACAGCGAAAATACTGGATTAAATATTGAATGAAATTATTACTAAGGCAGTTTTGAAATAATGGGGAAGGTACAAGTGATAGTTGCTCAACATTTATTTTAGTCAAAGGAGTGAACAAGTTTAACAAATTACGTGACTTCGAATTATGTTCTTCATCAGAATTTCAGCGGTATTATTAGTCACTGAATATTAAGGGCAATTGTAGGGTACTTTCTACGGGATAATTATCAAGCCTTCTATTTGAACTTATCATTCCAAAAATTGCCAAAGCGGTGCAGGAGGGCACTTGGTTCTGCAGCACGGCGATCAACCCGGAGAGCCCATCCGAGGGATCCAGAGGGTGCACCGCAATAACTTAGGGGGGCAACTCGTAATGACTCGACCATCCTCAGAGCCGACATAAAACTATCAATTGAACTTGTTCGTGCGAGACACGCTCAAGTACTTCCATCCCACCGATGATATAAGTATGATTAGATCTCTCCTCTTTTTATGCCGGGACTATCTCATACGACTTTTGCACAAATTAAAAAAAAGTAGCAGACAGAAATGACAAAAGCCATAAAAAGATAAAATTGTGATCAATTATAAGGAATTATATAAATGTTAACTTCAATGTATTTATTTACGGACATTATCGTAACAGAATAAGTTAAAATTGAAATAAATGTTTAAAAACGTTAAAGATTCCTTAAAACCAATCACCTATACCAAGACGTCTACATGAATGCCAGTTGCCCAAGCTATACTGAGTGGTTGCCTTTTTCTAAGCTTAAGCTGTAATAAACTTAAGGCTCGCTAAATTTCCTTTGATATTTTATGTATAGGTTTTATTTTCTCTATTACATCGAATCGTTAAAACTTAATTAGCCAAAAAGGACCAACTAAATTAAGCAACCTACTATTAACATCAACGTCATAGAAAGTCCAATTCGAAATTGAATTATAAGCAGGCGAAAGCTGTCAAGAGTGAGACGTTTATTCTCCACAAAGGGAGGGGATATTAAGTCAGAGTGCAAATCCTAGTTCATTGCACGTATTTGAAAAAAGTCCCGGGTGCCCTCCGCGACGGTAAAAATCGTCAAAGCGCTGGCAAAGCCGAGGCCGTCAAAAACAGCTCAGGGAAGCACTTTCGCGTCAACGGTTCCATTCGTCCGGGGCCGGTCACGGGACCAACCCCCACGCCACCCTCCGACCTCCGCCACTTCCTCGTGATATTTCCGTCCCGGATTCAATTATTCTAGTGTTTCAAATGTGGGTACCTGTCTCAGTAAATGGGCGAGGGTGACAAAAAAAAATAATAATATGCCACGCTTTTCAAATTCGCCTCGCGCTTCAAAGAGATGAAAATAAGACGAAAAGGCCCGGAGGCAGGCCACGTGGACATACGGGAGAATGAAATGGCCGTCCAATTACTCTTGACACGTGTCGCCAAACACTGAACTCTTCGCCGGGTTGGACCTTGCCTTTCCACGCTAAATGCGCCCCCCTCCCAATCATGCCTCGGCTCGTTGGTTGCGAGGGTGTGGGTGGCGGGTTGAAAACAAATGAACAATCAGGCGAGCCATCTCTGCACGGTGACAGTCGACGAGGGACTGTTTTTCATTTTGGGGTAAAAAAATGGAAATATAAATCGACGGTAGACTGTTAGTGCAATAGAGGTGGAATGATCTGTTATCGGAGCGAAATGGCTGCCGCTGCTACTGTTTCGTTCATACAACTGTTTCAAATAACTGTCGCAAACAACAGGTTAGTTCCGTGATCGTGCCGCAGCCGCCGTTGCGCTCTGTGCTGTGCAGCGGCAACTGATAGCTAAAGCCATGAAAATACATATGGATCCAAAACTTGCCCCCAGTGGGTGTTGCCAAAAATTCCGCATGCACCGAAAAATCAGGACCAAACAGATAGTAGCGCCACCACTGTTACGAAGGTGGTCCTAATAAGGAAAGGCTGTGATTCAAATGGAAATACTGGAAATAAAGGTACAGGAATTAGCCTCCCTATTAACAGAGGCCATTTTTGACACACCCAAGCGAACCACGCCGAAGGAAAGGCCGTAATTGAAATGGAGATACTGAAAATAAAGGTACTGGAATTTGCCTCCCAATTAAAATTGACTTTTTTGACACACAGAAGTGGAACCATGCCGATTGCAGCGCGACCTATATTTTGCGGAAAGCTAGGCAACACAGCTTCCCGTACAGAGGTGCCGAAGATTTAGATCCATATGTATTTTCATGGCTGAAGCTGACTGTTTCGTCTTCCATTCTGTTCCAGTTGCAGCGCACGTGTGGCTGCCTTGCGGTTAAGCTACAATTTGCTGGATTTAATCTGTTGTAGGCAGTTGCAAGTTTGTCCAGCCAACGCATGTCCGCCCGTCCTTGCAGATAGAATTAAAACTGTGAAGTACATTTCATGAACCCAAATGAAATTGTTACATTTATTAAGTGAAAGATTTCCTATTACAAGGAGTAGAGAACTTCCAGCCATATTCTTACAGCGCCGATCGATCGCCTGTTGTTTGGTGTGGTATTGTCCGCAACGGGGTGTTTCACGAAACTGTTTTGTTTTGAAACTGTTCCGCTTGCGGAAGTTGCATTGAAACTGTTGTGTTCTTTTAGTGACATCACTACAGTGCAATATTGAGAAGGACGAGCTCAAAAAGAGGGGAAAACAGTAAAAAAAATGAGTACAATTCTCATTTATTCTTATTTTTATAATTGGCCAGCAAGTGGTGATCACTACCTGCGTGAGAGCACGTAAAAATCATCGAGGGAGAAAAGATAAATTAATTATGTCGATTTAATCCAATCCAATGATGATGTATGCTGTCTCAGACAACATCTCCTGGCTTCTAAATTTATTAAAATGTGAAATGTTAGCGTTCACGAAAATATTATTTATTAAAATAATCCAATAATATTAGCAGAAAGCATCATACATACAGTTTCATATAATATTACCTCGGGCATAGATTGAGTAAAGCCGAAAATTTATAACGTGCCGTCAAAATAAAAACCCATTTTCATACGAGTACAAACATTAATTTTTCAATAAAACTCTCATAAAATACAATCAGATTGAATTACGTAACATTACTTACAGGACATATTATTAACATTTTAAGATACGTAAACATGCCCTAACCTGGCATGCTAAGAATCATCGACTCCTAAAGGTCGAAGTTTCGAGGCCTGTTGCGTTTTTAAATGTCTTCATTTAAGACGGTGCTATGCAGACTGGGCACCTAAAAATCGAAATCTACATCTTTAAAACCTGCACATCATAGAGTGAAAAGCGCATGACGGTAAAATGAATATTAATGGTGTAATAGGGACAGAAGTACGCAAAAATTCCAATTCTTAACCCACATGTCCTCATTCTTAGCGGTAGACAGTTGGCATCCCTAATTACAAGGAATTAGGCGACACTGAAAGTTATGTCAGTGGTCTTTTCGCGGAGGGTTGTAGTTGGTCAATTTTATATAAAGGAATTCCAGAAATATTTTACTCCTATGACCATATTATGTTTTAAACATCACACTCGGAAAAGTTCCCGAAAAAATCCGACAAGTTACTGATAATGATTGGTGGTTTGATTGCGCTCTGTCTTTGACCCTGGCACGGAATCCTATTCCCATAAACAGTCACAGAGTGTGTTTGTTGATCATAACTCTCCTTACTTCATTCAAATTGAACCAGAGAACAAGAGATTCAAAGTGAAGAATAACACTGGGGGAAACATTTTGATAAGAATTTGCCTCAAGAAATCTGTCGGAGGTAGAACACAGAAGGGACCCTCATTTCCGGGGGGATTTGACGAAGGTAAACAGCAGTGCCTGTTAGCGGCAGTAGCTCTGCCGTAACGATAGAATTTGGAGCGTGGTTGGTGCTCAGTCGAGGGAAAAATGGAGCGACCTCGGTGCGCTACCCGTCATTCCGTATGAAAGAGCACAAATATTGGGGAACTTATTTATTCGATAAATGAAAAACGACTGATAAAACAGCAGGAAACTAGGCTTCGGCAGCCCTTTTGACTTTGACAAGTGAACCAAAATGATAAGCCTGCTCAGAGGTTCTGATACGGCTGCGGTGGCGAGAAAGTTATGGCTCACGTCGCATATTGTTGGGAATTAATGAAAGATGTCCATCTTAAAATGCCTAGTGATATAATAGACAAGAGAATTAGATGTTCTGAAAATTGGAGAGATATTTTCAAAAAAATCTGCCCTCGTCGACTGAAGTTTAAGCAGTATTGAGGAAATGAAAAATTACTTCCATTATTTTTCCCTTGGGTCACAAAGGAAAAAGCCGACGGGGATTGAATACTTAAAACAAAGGGATGTAACCTAGCAGTGGGTTAGGGCGCTTCGCAGCCGACAGCTTGGGAGGCAAGGCCTTCATCTTGTGATGAGAACATCAAAAATGAGGCAAATTGGATTAAATAAGCAAATTGGAGCACGACCAGAATCAAAGAGTCACTCGAATGCGGGTCTGTCATAAATAAACTTAGCTTCACTATCCGCGGGGGTAGAAATTCGGCGAACTTATCCTTAGTGATCATAAACGGATTGTCTAGGTCCAAAGCCTATCTTGGCCACTGCAGCAGGCGGTCACATTTAAATGCATGCGGTCAACAGCGGTTTTATTTGATAATTCAAACAATTACGGAAGTGGGGAAAAAGTTTTACTCCCACTCGTAAATTTTGGGACGCATTACGTTGAATTAAGAGCTTGTAAATCATGCGTGACGAATTGACGGTAAGTTTATGATATAACATGCATGTTAACATGGACATTTAAGATATGTTACTCATGCATGTTCGATACCCACATCCGCATAAAATTAGACTAAGTTCAGCCACGTTGCCTCTATTCAAAGAGACTTTTAAAGAAATATGACACCTAACGACAGCAATGAAGATATCAAATATTTCATAAATTATTTAGCAATAGAAGCGCTCAAAAGAAGATAATAGCAGATTGGGTTTACAAGGCTATAAACCCGTTATATTGTTAAAAATTTGCCAAAACATTTTCCTAATCCCAAAACACAGCTCTCATATCCCCGTATTGAAATGAGAATTCTAGATGGCATCATACCATCGGCTGACTAAGAACAGCCAAATCCCAGCCAGCGGTGTTTCCCGTTTGAAGGAGCGCAGCTCATCAATCAGATTTGAGACCCAAGGCCTTCTACTCACGAAGTTACTTATTAGAAACTAATTGGCAATGCAAGTGTTTTGCCAATCACTCAGGAGTCACTTTCGATGAAACTACGTGCATGCCGCACAAAGCGCCGCTTGCTGGTAACCCGTAAGTAGTTAATTTCTGAGGAGCTCCAGGTGAACTACCCTGCAGGTCATTTATAAGTTTAGTTCCTAGAGTTTCCCAGTTTACCAGCATTTCAGAATATTGTTTTATGTTGTGAACAACGTAAAATGAATAACTTTTCAATATAAAATTATTGGAATAAATTTAAAAATGACCCACACTATTATTCGAGCACCTTCGCTGCTAGGATTAAATGTGTCACTCTATCCACCGCTTTCCAATCTTAAATACCAGTCTTATATGGCCAATAAGGCACTCTGAGAAAAGGAATTTCGTCAGTTTGCTCGTAGAGCGACAACATTTAAGTTTTCAGATAGCCATGTCGGGGAAATTCGCAGAAATGATTCACGTTGCTAGGGTGGAAAGATCTCACCAATTTTACATAACGGCAATGTAATTTGTGGCTGAAACAGGCTATAATTAATCTTGTTATTGGCGCTGAATGAGAAACTTAATAGATTTGAAATAATAACAGCGCTAAATTATATCCGTTGTGAGTGTTCCTGTTTGAGACGTGGGTGAACCCAGTATCTTCTATTCCTTCTCCTAAAATAAAAAAAAACATATCTTCCTTGTCATTTGAGTCTGTTGCATTGATATTGTGAAGTACCATCCTCCTACCCACACCAAAATTAGCACTTGAATGGACTGTCGTCACTAAATAGTACCTCCGTGTGTGGAGCCAAATCACTATCTAGTTTCTAATTACTTAAGCAGTTCAGTCAAAAACCAATCAAGTTTCCATTGAGTAGCTCCGTGTGTAAGAGAGCCTGAATACCAACAATAGGATTTGCTCTAAAGAGAAAAATTATAGAAAAAAAACTCTCCGATAGAGTAAAAGAGCACTTGATTTTAAAATCGGAATGCCGACGGCGATGGCCCTCGCTTCACGGGCGAAAGCTTCCGTCCGGAAGTGCGTCCAACGAGCACGAAATGCACGTTGCACATTCAAATGGCGTGTGTTCCGGCGACGCCCCATTCGACCACAGAGACGAAATCAATAATACAGAGGACGGCGGGAAATTTCGTCCAAGCGCTGCGGACTCAACGATACGCAGATCGAAATTCCCGGACCGCGAAGGAAATTATATGAGTCGGAGAGAATCCCCGCAGATGACACACTGGGTACGAATACGGACGGGAGATTCCCAATCGTTAAGGATATTCAACGCGATTGTATCCATCCAAAAGGACTACCACAACAGTGAGCCAGCATCCATAATAATCGATGAACTCATGCGGGGTGAACAGATATCATTCGGGAAATTTTCGGACGTTTACTCCAGATTCTCCGATAGCAATGTGGAATAGGGTAAGGTGAAAAAACTCATTTTTGTCAGGCGAAGTTCATACCGCTGGCAAAAGTTGTATTTTGGGCCACATATTAACTGTGTACAATTTCATTGATTTCAATTAATATCTTCATTCCGCGCAACGGCCTTGAAGTTTCGGCATTTTCGCGCAAATAATCGTGCATGGCGGGTTGCATTGTTCCATTCCACAACATGTGTCCGGGAGATAATGCTGGCTATTGAAGGCTATAGTATAGTAAAACTTCACATTTATTCGTATATACTACTTGAGATTGAATTTGTAGCAACTAAAAGGCTATAAAAATGAGTGAAACAGCTTAAGTTTTAGCTTAAAAGACGATGCAGTCTGAGTTATTGGGCTTTTGTGAATACGTGCAGCTCTTTGTTAGTTCCCGGCATAAACTACCCAGAACTCACCACGAGGAGGGGATTGCACTGCGATCTTTACCCGTGCCCACCAAACCACCCAACCATTTGAGCACAGTAATATTTACATTGGAATTGTTTTGCCTATATTGGCACTTAGTGTAAAATTTCGGTTGTAGTTTACGGTCCATGATCCTTCATCTCAAAATTCCATTTCTTGCCTCAGGGCCATAAACTTGTAGGGATACTTCTGTCACCATTTTTATATACCTCTATACTGCCCGAGTATGTCATGGTATGCTGTACAGCTCTTGAAGCTTTGGCGGCATAATGCTTCCACCTGCCAAACCCCAGAGATCTTCCTTAAATAATTGGATTGTAATAGGTGGTTCCGTTATTACTTCTTTATTCCAACTTATAAGATGAACGTAGTCCTCAGCCAGGAGGTTCAGGGTCGGTATTTTAAACCCCAGCACTCTTGTTAACGGAGAAAATTTTCTGATGCTTAGTATTCGACGCACAGCTAGCTCCCTTATATGCACCCTTTCATCGACTAACATCGCTACAAGGAGGTGCTCTGGATGAGCATAATATGCATTCCTTTGAATTGTAGCATCTACCACTCGCTTCAGGTCCGTATCAAGATTCCGACTTATGAGGATGTAGCGCCATAGGTGCTTTGATGTATTTTTGATTTCAGGCTTGCTCTGAATAGAGAACCACATAGGAGCATAAACCAACATTATGATGTTAACAGTCCTGCGTAGTTTGGAATATGGATCTGATGTGCCCGCATGAAGTTCTAATACCGGGTTTGCTGCTGTTAACCATCATGCATCAGATAATGCTTTAGGGCTTCGCGCAGCTAAACTTGAAGGAATGACCCCATCAGAAATTGCTCAGCATATCTCTATCTCTATTTTTCCTCCTAAACCAGATATAATGCTGCAGAACATCGATGTGAGTTGGCAATGCCGTGAAGGTCAATGGATGTGGACAACCTAATATCGGGCATTCCAATTGCTTCCTCGTTTTCACCAACATAAAACTCCTTGCACTTATCAAATATAACACAAATTTGCAACCGGCAACTGATGAACGCAAACAACTGCGAAAATGCTTCTAAATCCGCCGATCGAACGAAGAGGAGAGGATAAATAAGGACTGACAATGAGGGACTGACGACTGAGAAATACATAGCATCAACGAGTAAGCAAGAACTATACAATGTATAATGTTAGCAAAGTAAATAAATAACTAAAACTTCATAGAGCTTCATATTGTATGTATTAACAACAGCCCAATATGCCAGACTGCATCGTCTTTTAAGCTAAAACTTAAGCTGTTTCAATCATTTTTATATCCTTTTAGTCGCTACAAATTCCATCTCAAACAGCATATACGAATAAATATGAAGTAAACAATACTATAGCCTTCAATAGCCACCATTACCTCCCGGACACATGTAGTGGAATGGAGCAATGCAACCCGCCATGCACGATTATTTGCGCGAAAATGCCGAAATTTCAAGGTCGTTGCGCGGAATGAAGATATTAATTGAAATCGATAAAATTGTGCACAGTTAATATGTGGCTCAAAATACAACTTTTGCCACCGGTATGAACTTCGTCTGACGAAAATGAGTTTTTTCACTCCATCCTAATGAGGAAGCAGACTTGACTTCCCTTTAACATCTACTTGGCAGCGGAATTATAATAGGGTCAATCAGAGAAAATTTAATTAGTTAAGCATTGAAAGAAAAACGTAAGTACTATCTGACGCCAAGCATTTTGCGTAAAAAACTAGACATTTTATCTTTAAATTTCGGGGTCCATTACTCCTTGGGCGAAATACATCAAACAATTCAGTAGAATACCTACATAGAAAGATAATAACTATATCAATATATTATTCTATAGTATTTGGTCTAGGATAAATGAGTTTCATAGTCTTCATAAGTGCATAAAATAATAAAATCGTCAATTTAATTTCATTCCGAGAACCTGAGGTGCATCTTGTAAGTTCTACGTTAAAGATAAAAATCGAAAGGTAGATTGTAATTGAGTTGCATATGGTTGAAGACGACGTTCAAAACTACGCCTTGTTTTGCCATTTCAATTTTTTTTTTATTTTGTTGAGTTCTTGCCTGTATGTCTGTTCGGTACAAACTTCACAATTGATTTGAAACTAACTTCCCGATGAGCTGGAGACTTGAAACTTGAAAAATAGCTCAGAACTGGATGAAAATGCAATAATATGTAATTATATATATTAAATATTACAATTTAATATATATTTTAAATGATACAATATATACTTAATATAATATAATTACTGATTTAAAATTTTGAACGTAAAAAAATTTTTTATCGTAAAAAACGTTTTTATCCTTTAAAGTTATTTGAGATGAGTCCGCCCAAAAATCTACGAGATAAATTCATGCCTAGAGAAGTGATGCCTGAACAAGCAAATTGGCCAAACAAGGTTCTGTTCGAACGCATTGATTTGTTTCGATCAATTCTCGAAGCTCTTGCAAGACGAAGGGCCGAGAGAGGATATTTTGGCGTCATTTAATTTCTTCCCGGTTACCCTTCATAATCAATAAATCAGATATTTGGCGGCATTTTTTAACATTAAGCACATTTATCGTTGCCGGAGTGGTAAGTGGGTCGGATTCAATCATGCGGGAGGGAGACCCTCCCACGGAAGCTGCGGAAGGGGCTGCATTGGGAATGAAATCATCGAATCGCCTCGCACGTAGACTACGAAAGGGCCTCTCCTGGAAAGAAGAAATATTGCCGACCGAGATACAATTGGGATTCGTTCGCAAATGACGACGCCACGATTTTTATGTCACAAATATCCATTAGAGTTTTTCATTTACTATTTTTCATTCATACTTATTTTTCATCACGCTTCAGCTTGTCATAATTCAATGATTGGAAAAAGATGTAGATAAGAAACAAAGTAATTATCCCTTCAGATCATGCGGAACAGAAAAGTTATTTTAAAAATAAAAGACCTATTAGCGTATAATAGCATAAGCATAGGTCTCGCCTCAACAATTTATAGCATAAGTCTCGCCTCAACTGTAAGGTGCACCTAACAACAGTGGCAGTCAAAGGCTCTCCAGCTACTCTCAAATGGATAGGTGGTCACCAAAAATCTGACCCACCGACCAAAGAAGGGTTGCCCAATCCGGCCCGCTAATCAAAGAAGGTTGCCCATGCCTGGTGTAAACTATACAGTAGCATGTTGCACGTCTTGCTGACAGTATGAGATCTTACGGAGATTCATTTCCTGCGTAAATCTCCATAAGGTCGGTGGTGCGATGTTGCCTATAGCAGCAGGAAAAATATCGTAGTAGTATTTTTGTTTAACGTGCTTCGACGGCTAAGGCCATTTCGCACTTACTGTCTGCCACGCACAGACAGGGGCAACAGCACTCGGACGAATCGGAGGATCACCCCTCCAAACTCGAGCCGAGCCCAACGATGTTTAACTTCGGTGACTAATCGGGAATCGGTGTTTCCATCGTGGCAGGCCGTTGCCCAAGAGGTTGATAAGAAATCCGACGAATCGGAAAAAGATCATAGAGCTACGTAGCATACCAACTGCACTTCTAGGAACCTTCCGATATGCAAATATTATTGTCTAAAGTAACGTACTATAAATTTGCGCGATGTTGGAAATGGTTGCCTACGTACACAAAATATGAGCATATGGGGCAACAGCGTTCTCCTTAAGGCCCATAGTGTCAACTGAAGGTGGAACGCGCTATAGCAAGTTTGTTGGGTCTACTTAATGCAACGGATGGAGAGGAGGATATTTAATAAAGATATGGAGATCCTTAAACCATATGTGAACCAGGTATAGTGAAACATAATTCATTCCATCACGCGATGAAAAAATCATTGGTCCCGAAAAATTAGTACAGAAAATAATTCTATTACCTCACAAACCGGATTTCTACACCTGAATTCTCATTGCCATCAAATTGGCTGATATACTCATTTAAAAGGACTCTCATAGAATCAATGAATCGTCTCGGAAAAGAATCTCGGGACACCAAGAACGGTAATAGCCGTGGAACAAGGTTCTCTTCCTCCAGCGAAAGCAAGATTCAAACCTGCTCGGGTGGAAACTATTCAATTCCTACGCCACTCCACTCATGTCACAATACTAAAATATCTCTTTGCAACAAAATTGTCGCTGCGGCTAAGACGCCGAACAATAAAAGGTACTTGACTGCGGGGGAAGGCTCTCTTTCGTTCCCCCAGCAGAGAGGAAATTTCATTCCCCGAGACGCCGCGAAAATGCGCCGCCTTCGGAATTGTTGCGTCAGTTTCAAAACCTCCACACTCCGAAAAAAGTGAAGCACTTGCCGACGAAGCACACGGTGGAGATTGAAAGATGAAGAGTTCACCTCTTTTTTATTCTTTCGTGCTTCAGTCGGGCCCCACGCACGTGTGCACGAAGCCGTGTCAAAGAGCGGATATGGAGCGCCACGCAGCGTTCTCCCGGAGAATGATGAAGTTTCCCCGATGTAAGAAGATCACATGCCTGGCTTAACCCGTCGGAAAATTCTTATTATAGAAGTTCGAGAAAGAAGTCTAACTCCAAGCAACAGAGATGGGCAAGATCAATCGATGGAAGTTACGAGGAAAAGTTAAAACGAGCTGACTAGTACAACGAGTGCTTTTCTATAGCACATTCCGGCATTGCAAGAGGTGAAGACGTACATTGGAAGTAATTATTGGAAAGAGCATCAAGTACACTTCAACGGAACTCATTCTTCCGCCTCTGTTCCCATGATTAAGATCCCGACTGTAAATTGCACTGTTGGCAGCTGTAAGGGTTATAATTCGTTGAAGACACACAGTAATAATATATTGTTGAGAGACTAAAATTATTTTGCAGCTAAAAATACGCCAGGCCACTCAGACCTCTGTCTCCGTGAGCAACAATGTCATTGATGCAAGCGGTTATTATAATTCTGCAAACATAATTACTTTTTGTTGCTTATTTTAGGGAAAACCTCTTGCATAGACTACAAGGTTTCTTGCAGGCATGAAATGCATGTGGTTAATTGCTGCAGAAATTAAAATCACAATTACTTAATATCTGACTATTGAGCGTACAATATTTACTCAAGACAAACTAGTACAAAAAGAGATTTCATGTCGTTATTCCAATAACCATAGTATGATAAACATGTAATAAGAAATACATTTACTTCAAGTGTCATAGCTTTTCGATTTCGGGACATAAGATTTACAGGCATTGGCCTCGCCTGCCAAGATGGAAACACCGGTTCCCGATCAGTCACCGAAGTAAAGCATCGTTGGGCTCGGCTCGAATTACTAGGGGTGATCCTGCAATTCGTCCGAGTGAGGTTGCCCCTGTCTGCAAGTGGCAGACAGTGTATGCCAAATGACCTTAGCCGTCGTAGTACGTTAAACCAAAATACTACTATTTCATAGTAGTTACTATTACATGTGTCTTAACAATATGCATGCCGCAAAGTTTTAAGAGCTTTCTCATAGCAAAAATCAATAGGCGAATGATTCAGTTTAATCAGTACCTTGTTCAGTATGGTGATTTGTAGCAGCCTATGCACCGATAAAAACTAAGCATAAATACCTACTCTGTCATCATCTAGTAACATCTTTATGGCAGAGTAAACAATTACTTCAATAGTTAGCTAGAACTTTGAATATAATCACGAATATAAGGAGTGCCTTTTGTAGTGCTATAGCTTTTCAAAAAGAGGTAGTAACAACATAGTCGTCCTCATCGTTATTATTCAGGCTTGGGAAACCGCTCAATAGTAATATTTTATTAACATAAATGCGATAACTTCACGTGTTTACTTCATGGTTATTTTATAATCGATGCAGGGATAAAATTTCCAAGCAATTTTCTACAATTAATCAACCGAAGAATATTTAAATCGGTCAAATAATCAAATTAAGCCGTTTCTAATTTCAAATAAAAATTATTCACTATGCAACGATTTTTCCCGCGATGTGTTTACTAATTTCTGAAATGATGTGCCAGCAGGTGGATGTTCTTAGCAGGATTCCAGTTTAGTTTTCAAACACTCCGGTCCCTCTTATGCCCGTCTAAGTTCAATGACTAGACAACATTTTATTATAAGATACTCAAAATTGGAGAAGACGTAATGTCTGGATGTTTAATGAGGAATTCCTACGATGGAACGAATAATATGCAGTTATAGGTCTGTATGTGCGTCCCTATAGAACCACTTAATTAAATTAATACGACATGAAGTTGATTGACTAAGGCATTTATTTTTTGGAAACGACCTTCATTCATAATGAAAGCAGAACACTTGTATACTCTATTATAAGTTTATTTCTGGTAACGAAATATTGTTTTCACCACACTTGGCGGACTCATTGGGATAAAACGGGGTGACTCGCTATCGTTTAAAAGTTGAGCAGACAACAAAGCTTGTGCTTACATCAGCTTAACGAATGGTTCACATAGATGGGAAGGATTTATATTATTTTTTCGGCAACAAATATACGATAAGCTCAAAATCGATATATACGAAAATATAGGATGACTTCCGTTAATTTTTCCTCTATTCTTAGGACTACTAAGAATCCACTATTCCGCATTTTTTAGTCCATCAGTACCTTAATTCCGTAACTTTTCAAGCTGCTTGTTTCACGAGTAAAGGCATGGTTATCGTAAAAAATCGAAACTAACTCCCTTCGAAAATATATAAGGAAAAAGCACTTTTTCACTCGATTATCCACAAAACAGCAGCATTGAAATCGAGGCGCAGGAATCAACCATGCAATCTACTCATATCTTTTTCTTACTGTGGAATCTCGATTGCAGGCAGAGGGATCTTCTTCCAGTTCCAATGACCACTCATTCAATTCTGTTGCGTCCAGTCAAAGGATCCAACAAGAATGGAATGAATACTGAGTAGGGATAATGATGCAATAGGCTACCGTTGCTAGTGATAAAAGCCACCAGAGGACTGGCGAATGTCGTTCTTTAGAATAAAACCACTTGAATACACGATTACATAATGGGACGAGTGTACTTGGCAGGAATGCACGACGCGAACACTAAACCTCACAAAGAGGGGATACAACGGGATTGAAAATCGAAGCAAAGAGCGGAGCACTTAAAATCGATATGATAATATATATCGACCAAATCGAAATACGCTCTGAAACTCGAACAGGATATCAAGTCGGGAATACCAACCGAAACCATCAACGAATCGCTTTCTTCTCGCCCTTAACCACGGACATTGACCACACCAAAGGTATCAATGGTTTTCCTGGCTCCTGCCCCCATTTTAGCAGACCCAGTCACATAAAAAGTTTAGGATATTACGAAAGGGAGGAATGCCTTTGCTTCATAGGTTTTCACAGAGTAGTGCTGAAGAGATATCAATGTCATGCTGTTCACCACATGCATAGACTTCAACAGTCCACAGTTCGGTCGACATTCAAGTAGGAGTCCCTACATCGCTGATGACAGTATGACAGTACCTACAGGTCTTCAATGTCTTCATGCCATACTAGACCTGAAGATTACCGGAATAACTGCGAAACTGTTATGTGGTGATGTTAAGGTACAGTAAATAGCATAAGTAAATCAGGCAAGCTCTGGTGCGCCACGAATTGCACCAACTTTCGTGGTTGAAAAGGACTGAAGTAAGCAACGGTGTGATACTATTTTGCGCACCTACAGAAATCAACAAGTGAGACGGGCAAACATCTGGTAAAACTGATGAAGCGTTTACTTTTGAACTAAACGTGTTTCTAGTCTTCAAGTGGCAGAGCTTATCGCATTTACTTAAGCTGTGGACTGTGCCAGGTGAATAGTCGGAAGTAATGGAAAATGGAATATATGTTGGGTAAGGCGGCGTGATCTGCAGATCATAACCCACTGCCGATCGGGCCTTCCATTCCAACCCGTCTGTAGAGGGATTGGAGCCCGGACCAGCGGAGGAAACGGCCACTGCTTCATCACCGGAGTCCTGTGGCGAGCACCTCAACGGACACGGCCCCGACCCCGGGCGCCGCACTGCTCAACCGGGATCCTATTGACGCCACAAATCACTCCGATGGCCTTCTATATCATCACCCAGCCACGGCTGCACTTGTAATTTGGAGCATGGAGTTGAATGGCGTACACTCGAAAAAGTGGATGGATACCCACCTGAACTTCAACTGTAGCGTTCACCGCCTGGGACATCTAACTGTGAAATACTTGAAATTGACGTCTGTTCATGTACAAAAGATAACTTTTCTTACGATATTTTTGCAGCAGACGTCCCGCATTGGTATGGGCAATGTGCGATAAGGCATTTGCGCGATATAATAAATAACTTTCCCGAGATAGCCGAGTTCTTTCTTCATTACAGTCGGCTCTACGAGACCGCCCCCTTCCCCAAACGCACTGAACGAGAATGCGCCCATAACAAAGTGGTGGATCACTGTAGCCCCTGCCCCCCCCACTTCTCCCACGCTCCGTGTTCCCCCCCGGAGTCCCCCCATCACCCTCCCCCGCAGCAGAGCGAGCGATAGACAGCATCCCGGCCGTTCAGGCCCCCATTACGGAGAGCACTCGACTCCGCTTATTGAATTCTTTCACCGCTCTCCGTCCCTCCTCCACCCTCCCCCCCATCCACCTACCCCCCCCCCCCCCCCGTCCACCTCTCCCTCCGTGGCCACACCGCCTCCGGCGCTCACCATTCGACGCCACCTTTCCGCTTCGCCCGAATTCGTCGGTCTTTTGCTTTTCCTCCCGCTAGCGGCGGGGAGGCATCGCTCGTTACAACTTTCGGCCATCCCCTCCCGTCGTGATCCGTCTCCCGTTCTCGGCGCGCCGTGCCCGCGCTCGAGTTAGACGGAGTTCTTTCAGGTAGTTTGAGTGAGATGTTATTTCACCTCGAATTTGATGAATTTCACCTCATTTCAAAGGAAAATCTCCCATCTTTCCAATGATATCAAAATATTAATACCTTGCCAAACTACTTTTCGAACAATTTGCCTCAAAATATAAGCTGTATTACTTGGGATAGATCACGTCTGTGAGCTCCTGAGGGGGAATATTGAATAAAAAATAGTAATTTTAGCACCTAGATTTCGTGAAGAAACTAATAGTGTGTAGCTTGTATTCTAACTCAACTATTTCAAAAAATTAATCTATTACTCACCGTAGCACTTCGTACAGAATCGCAAAAAACCCTTCTGTCGTGAAGGCGTTTTAAACGTACGCCGTGAAAAAATGTGTCAAGTTGGAGACTTATGTGGTTATATTTATGTAACTACTGAGAGTTTTTGTCATTAACAACTAATTTTCTGCACCATTAGTATTAAAATATTTACTTCATGCTCCTTACAGACACTGAAATCATCAAATAAATTCGAATGTGGTCCCCATTCTGACTAGGGAAACATGTCGCTCAAACTACCTCACCTTGAACGGAAATGACGTCCAGTGGAGAGATACCTATCCGCTCGTCAATTTTTGTGCTCGTCCGCCAAGGACGTCTGATTGTAAGGTCTACTTGACGCCAATCCATGTATAAATAAATAATATTCTTGCAATATCGCCCACAGCATACGTCCCGTATTGGCACGGGGAAAGTATGATCAATCAGTTTCACAATCCTCTGTTAGTATACTCAAATTACCTCAAACCTTGGTGGAATTTGCACACATCCATATAACAAAAATACAAAACCTACTTTTCCACAGAAATTTCATCAGAACGACGCGTTTCATCGTGATACGGCAGCGTCAGGTAACAATGCCGTATCAAGAAGAAAATCGTTGTACCAATGAAAGTTCTGCGGAAAAGTACGTAGTGAATTTTGATAATATGGATCCTCTGTTAAATGCATGATTCTCTAAATGGCTGACTCCTATCTTCATTTCACTTAACGCTTCGAGACTACTCTCATTCTAACGCTAACACACGTAACTTACACAGTCGCCCCGTTTTCATTCTCAACGTACGCACCAATATATAGTAGTAGCGAAAAAAGGTGGCGGTCGCCTCCACGAAAGGAAACGTCAAGGAGAGGAAGGTTCATGTCGAAGGAGTTGCCTATGGAGGGGAGGGGAGAGAACAGCCCTTTGTTTACAGCCATTTAGATATAAAAAAAATAACTCCAGAGGGCGAGAAAGTGCCAGTGTTTCACAAAAGTGTTTACGATACAATCAACGCCGGATAACCATGCGCTTAAGTTTTTTGCAACCCATGGGAGAAGCCCATTAAAATAAGATTGATTAAGAGCCATGGAGAGCTGGAAAATTGATCTGAATAACTACTTGAGCATGTTGAACTTGAAGCTGAAGGTTTGCCTCGAAAAACGTGGTATTCAATGGCGAAGGAACATTTACTCCCCTGAGCGGCACCAGTTTGTAGGAAAAGAATTTTTCAACTAAAAGAGACCTGTGCGCAATTGCTACCTTTGTGCCCTATCTACATGCATTACCACTACTCTGGAGCTTAAGTCGTAACTCTGAGCTCCCCTTTCCAGGAATTGCAAATAACAATTAAAAAGTTAGTATTAATTTTATACGAAATTGGAATTTCCACATCCATGAGACCTTTTACAGAATTAGAAATGGTTTCAAAAGCAAATTACCACACCTGTCTGTTTATTAAAATAAAGATCATCGCGCACTTCTCCATTTTGCTTGCCTTTTTGATTATCGCAATTCACCTTTCCGGTTTCACGCCTGCGAGGCCAGTAAGACTTAGAAATAGATTAGTTGGCTGGTAGAGTAGCTTACTAACTTATGTATTTCTTAAAGCATGTTTACGGAGTTTTATGGTGTTTCTAACAGCATGTTTTGCATGTTCTAGCTTCATAGGCAGATTGCCCTCTTAAGTAGCATGTAGAATATTATGTGTCATCGTACATGTGTGGCGTGCATGCGGGGATTCTCTTGCATGCTGCATGATGGTTTTTAGTTAATTATGGAATTGGTTAGTATCCTTAATATTCATGACCGTGCGGTGTGCATGTGGCGGTCCGCTTGCATGCTGCATTTTGGTGACTTGTCACCCCCTGCCAAACACCCTAGAGGTGGCTCGCAGGGTAACATGTAGATGTAGATGTAAGGTTACCTCTGTAAGGCGGCAGCGGCGCTACGAGTTGCGCGCGTATGGAGGTGCATTTCTACGGCGAACTTGGCTTACGCTCTTGCGAACGCAGTTTGGTACGCTGATAGTGGAGACGAGGTCTGATTCTACCGTGTTGCCAATGATTACCGATGAAGCATTTGGTGACAGGAGATCACAGGGACGATGGAGTCACCATCCTTCAGCCGATGGATCGTGTACCCTTTTAATGTCTATCTAAGACTTTGCTAGGCGAAATTACTGTGTCACGTTCTATCTTCATCATTCCTGGGTAAATGCATTTAGCAAATTAGTATAGATAAATGTAGAAAGAATTAAAATAAATGAAGTTTAAGAGGATCATGTGCCACTATGATAACGCAACAATTTGGAGCTGTGAACCATGCTCCTAGCAGATGGATACTGTAGTCTTTTGCCGTACATTTAAGACTTTTTGTGGAGAAATTACTGTTTAAAGTTTCATCTTCCTATTTATCCAAGTACAATGTATGTTGAGAAATAGTACAGATAAGTTGAAAACATTAAAATAAATGAATGAAATGGAGGTAATATGCCCCCATGATGACGCAACAAATGCGAAGTTCGAAATTCCCAACAGATTCAATTAGAAAAAAAATCCTGACTCAACCACGTTGTCTTTTTTATGTTACCTTAATCCTAAGCATGGCAACGATGAATGCATGGAGACTGCCCCAGGGTGGGCTCTTGAAAAAGGATTTCCCATTCGGCTCGTTGGAGTGAGGCGATTGTATTCTAGACTGCGCCGCTACGCTGCGCTCCCCCACCTGCCCCCCAGGGTTTCCACTAAAGCCAACGCGACCCCTCCCTTTCCAAGAACCGCTCGCAAGTTTCGGCAGTTCACCAGCGCGCCGACATCATTAACATGCGCGGCACAATATTTTGGAGTCAAGCCCTCGGGGTGCCCTCGATGCCCCTTCCAAAGGGTTGCCACGAACGACGCAGAACCGAGCTGACACAAGGAAGGGGAACGTAGAAATAGTGTGAGAGCTCTTGGGCGCACCAGGGAAGATTTTTTTAATGGGACGTTAGGGTTCTATAGAGGGTGTACTAGAAGAACAGATAAAATGCACCTGATGATTCGCGGCAAGGAAGAACTGATGCGCACACTATGGAATAAATGATAACAGATAAAGGTATCACAAGATGACACACGTTCAAAGCCAAGAAAACCACAGATCAACAATTTTACTTGCGGAAATTTGAATGAAATACTGCTGTTAACATGAGAAAACATTAGAATAGCTTTAAACAAGGATTACCAATAGCAAAAAATATATATTTAGAAAAACATATGATTAGAGAGAAACAACCAGACTTATGGAGCTATTACACATAATAACACGAGTTTGTACAACAAACGGTATAAAATCTCTCCATACATTTTTTCCTGATGAATAATAAAAAAAGATATACTTTTGGAATAATCTCGTGACATTTTTATGTATAACGGAACTGTCCCGTGAAATGCAGAACCATTGGGAAACCTACATGAGGCGGAAATATATTTGTTGGTAAAGCCAACCTTCGCGGATCGTGAATCCGAGGACTTAGTAGTGTAGTACTTTACTTTAACGCACTTCGACGGCTAAAGTCATTTCGGGGCAACAGCACTCAGACCATAAGGATCATAACCCCTCGAAACTCGAGCCGAGCCCAGCGATGCTTAACTTCGGTGACTGATCAGGAACCGGTGTTTCCATCGTGGCAGGCCTTTGCCCCACGCGGTGCCTTATTACCGGGTGCTGGTGTTGGAGACTTTCGAGGATAGGAGGCATAGGGAGTGGTGAAAGCGGATGATAACAATTAGTGTACCTTAGAATCACAGCAGCTGTGTCTTCTTGTCACGGTAGTATCGGGCTAATAAAATGAACTCAGTGACGGGCTTAGCGTGGCTCTTAAAACTGCAAAACAGGCGGTAAATTAAGCTAGTAAGCTAAGTAAGTTATATTCAACAACCATATTTGGTTATTTATTTGGGAAGGTGACTGACAACCAAGGTAATTTGTGCCATTGAGGACCGGCGGGTAGGTTGACAAGGATGGAATTATTTGTGGATAATGAAGAGGGGAGGAGAGAAACCCAGCGTCAGTATTCGCTTGCTCTTAAAGAAAGACGCCAAGGGGTCCATGGTTTAACGTCTCATCCGACGAACGAAGTACTACACCTGAAGTGCTTTCCACATTGCACCAAATTATGGATCAGCTTCCGGGATTCTAAACCGGTCCCCGAGGATGGGAAGCCAGTACACTGGCCATCTGAGTCCCCACATGGAGATTTCTTGCTGGTTCCGAACAATTTGGAACTCCAGGGGACAATGTCAGCTAGGTTTATCAACACGAGAAATGAATTTAAACAGACTGGAAAGTGAAAAAACTTAATGGTCACTTTCCCTCAACGCCAGAAAGAATAATCGCGATCCAAGAAAAGGTTAGCATTACAACGCAAGCGCACGCACGTAAAACTCAAATCTCCCCACTTTGTATTCACCAATAACATTCGCTCATTAGCATTCGCTAGAAGTGCCCTCCTTATGCTGCGCGGAAACAGTTGATAGCCTCCCTTACAACTCATCTCACGAGACGCTGTCGTTTTTAAGCATATTCGAGAGGCACCCAGAACTCTCCCCCTCGTGTACAGCTGGCTTTGGTTGGTCTAGTGCCTTTCAAAAACGATAACTGGCAACAGTGTGGGTAGAACACTTGGCTACTGATCGAAGGGTCCCGGGTTCAAATCCGGGTGAAGCCTTTGGACCCCCCTGAACAAAAGAATCCTCGGAGTGCGAGGTGGCCCAGGGAATGGAACTGGCCCGCCTACCCTGAATGTGTGAAATTCATACGCCTGTGGCTTAGTCCGGGGTTACCTCTACCCTCAACTATCCAAACCAACCTACGGGTTGAATCACTGAGTGCGAGTGAACTGGCAACATCTCCTTTCTCCATAATCCGCAAACCCCCATAACCTCCCGTTACTCCGTACCCCTCACGCGCGGCCCACGGAGCAGGGGACACGCCGTGGGGACGCGCCGATGCGAAATACGGTGTCGGGATTCGTGGAGTGTGTACACGGAGTTCAGGGGGCGCAGGTTCGTTTAATGGGGACGTGATATTAAATAAATGTTACCCCGGGTTCTCGAGAAAAAATAAGCCATTACGCGCGTCGCGTGGGGAAACGAAAACATCTGACGCCCTCCACCGCGCCGAGGCCCAAAATTCAAGAGGAGCTCGCACCACACGGGGGTGGGGGGGGGGCGCGGGAGGTGAGCGATAATTAAAATTCGGATTTCACGTGTCGCCATTGCAAAAATCCCCGAATTCTCCGTAGCATCTGGTTAAGCCATAATGGCACAACCTTCTGGCACGACTTAACCAACCCTGCACATAATAAAACGTGTGTTGGTGCTCTCGCTGCCCGCACTGTAGGAAAACAAGAGGATTTTCTTCAAGCTCTCTTCAAGCTTTATGTTTTCAGAGTAGTTATAATGGTTCGTAAAGTTTCAGCAGTGTTTAACTTGTTACGTATCTGACATCCTTTCTTTTTGAATCCCTCGCCAATTTTACCGACTAAAGCCGTAGCTAGTAATGCCTTGGGAACAAAATCATCATTTTAAGGAAATGTTCACCCTTGAATTGGTGAATTTTCACTCAATTCTTTCAACTTTCCCTTGCGCACCGTTGCTTTTATCTTGCAGGAACCAAAGCTTGGGATACTTGCTCTAGGTGGCAAAGAGTCTTCATTAGCGAATACCAATATCATTTTGGTTTCATTACGGAACCAATGTTCATAAATGCAAGATGATGAATATTAATTGGAAGTGGCTTTGCACACGTGTAACTAAGGTACAAGTAAATGTACAACAATATAAAAGTTAGATGGAAAATATGTTTATTTGATAACGACCTGATTAAGCAGGCATTGGCTATATTTATAACAATAAATAAGAATATGCTTCTCGCAGTCTAGTCTGCGCAGCTTCTCGCAAACAAGTGTCTTTCAGAAATGGCACTGGGAAGAAGAAGATGAAGTTGGGTATCCCAACGTTGCGTTCAAATCATTTGGAACGTTCGATAGTTTCTTGGTGGTGCATGAAGATGCGTGCTTGGAATACCGTCAAAGCAGAAAAGTTAAACTAGGCAAAAAAATTATTTTGCGCATATTTCTATTTGAATCTTTATTGGTGTGTTTGAAAGCGTGGACGTTGCAACGGTTAGGTAGCGTTACAACGGTGGAAAATGGATAGTCCGGGGAAACCATAATAGAAATATTGAAAAACTCAGGAAAAATCGTATACAAGGGATATCTAAAATCAAAACGGCTAATAGATAATGGCTCATATTGATATTGATGAGAAATTGTCAATAAAATTGAGTCCGGGCATTTGTATCCAAATCTGGTAAGAGGTCAGCAGGTACAGGGTTTGTTCAACAATAGATTTTACTACCTCGTTGAAGCACTAAATTCTACTACCGTTTATACTACCACTGACATAAGAGTAATAAGAGTGCAAAATAGATCGATGAACGCTAGAATGACAATCATTGATCAGTAGAAATGTAATGGGAAGTATTTTCCATTAAATTACTTTTCCGACCTAAACGTTGCAATTTGCCGTCTGCGAAAGGAAATTCCAAGTTTAAGAGGCTGAGAGACAGCTTTCATTACATAAGCTTACAATCCCCTCGGAGATGTTGCTTTAATATCCGCGAGGGATTTCGGATCAATTTCAGACAGAGCCCCCTCGCGGTTGCCACGGGGCTCACCCTGCCTCAGTCATATTCAGAGTATGGAATTACTTCTCCAACTTCAGTGCACCAATCAGGCAAAATTTACAGGAAAATTTGGAATTCCACACTACCATTGAAAATGGCTCATGTGCTTATGTTCAAAATGAATGCCAGAAAAGTTCTTCAGAAATGTGTAAAAACTTCTTCAGAAATGACACATTTTGAGTGTACCGGTATTAGCCACGGTATTACCTTTTGAAGAGCCACCCGCAAGTGCACATAAGTGCGATATTCCAAAGAAAAATAATTCACCTTGACCGGGACTCGAACCCGGATCCCGCGACATCGCGCCATGTACTTTAGCCGGTTCAGTGAGTAACATCGTTCCCTAGTCATAATGGAGACCATATTCAAAATTTTATTTTTTTATTTCTACGTCAGTAAGAAGGATGAAGTAAATATGGTGATATTGATGGTGCAAAAATATAGTTACGTATGAAAAAAGGTCTCAGTAATAAATAGATATAACTCTCTAGAATACTCTAACTTGACTCATTTTTTCACGCCGCATGGCTAAAAACCTTTCAAAACAGCAAGTTTTTTTTGCGATTCTGTTAAAAGTACTGAGGTGAGTAGTTGATTAATTTTTATTAATAGTTGAAAAACATACAAACTACACCGTTAGTTTTTTTGACGAAATCTAGGAGCTGTTAATTCCCATTTGTTTCAACATTCTTCCTCTGGAGCGCACAGCCGTAAACTATCCCATGTAAAACAGCTCGTATTTTCAGGCAAATTGCTTGAAAAGTAGTTCAGCAAGGGGTTTATACTTTGGTATCGTTGGAAAAATTAGTTTTTTTTTCTTTTAAATGAGGTCAAATTCATAAAATTCTAGGTGAAGTGTTTTTTGTTCAAACTACCTTAGGCTACCGATGCTGTTGATTTTTGTGGGCTTTAAGGAAACATGGCGTCCAAGACTACTGGACATACAATGTAGCGAAACAGGTCAAAGTGCGCGCTTAGCGCCACAGTCCGCGAGGTCAAAGTCAAACATTAAACGCAATGAAGTATTCACTCTTTTTCACTAATTATGAGTATACTGGGAAGTATGAATATAAGGTATTGCCTTTACGGACACACCCGCAAGTTCACATAAGTGTGAAATTCCCCAGAGGAATAATTAATAGCCTATTGAATGAGAATTTAGGGCAAAGAAAATTGTTCATACCATAACTCACCCTGAGGGATAAAACACATATTCAACCGGGAACGTGACAGTTCCTCAGAATGCATTGCTAACAAGAGAAAATTCTCTTCAAGATTAATGCCTGGAAAATGTAGTCAAAATAATCACTAATTACTACCTTAGTTTCCATATTATCTTTGAAAACACTAATGCCATTCCCAATCGAAAATTTTTATTCCCAAATACCTTCATGAATTACTCTACAATGGTTTGCCGTCGGCAAACAGAGTTTGTCGCATTTGTTTCCGATTCATACCTAAAAATTAAGCACTCCTCATTTTCAATCCTTCAATTCTCAGGCTGCAGAACATTTATAGCCCAGTTGAGAGAGAATATTCGTAAAAGAAAATTATTCATACTATTACCATCCCAGAGGAATAGAATACGTGTATGTTCAACCGGGAACGCGACAGTTCCTCAGCATGCACCGCACACACGCGCAATACCTCTTCATGATCAGACATATCCAATTCCCGCAATACCGTACGGGCACGTTGCGAACTTAAGGCAGTTTGAGCGATATATCACTTCACCTAGATTTTGATGAATTTGACCTCATTATAAAAAAAACTCCCATCTTTCCAATGATACAAAAATATTAACCCCCTGCCGATCTACATTTCGAGCAATTTGCCTGAACATATAAGCTGTTTTACATGGGATGGATTACGGCTGTGCGCTCCAGAGGGAGAATATTGGAAAAATTAGGAAATTCTAACACCTAGATTTCGTGAAAAAAATAACGGTGAGCGGTTTGTTCGTTTTATCAACTATTTATACAAATTAATCAATTACTCACCACAAAAAGCCACCCCGCGAAAAAATGAGTCAAGTTAGAGACTTGTGCGGTTATATTTATTTAATTATTTAGAATTTTTGTCATACATAACTATGTTTTTGCAGCGTTAACATCACAATATTTACTTCATACTTCTTACAGACGCTTAAAATCCGAAAATGGTATTATGACAAGGGAACTATCTAGCTTATACTACCTTAAACCGCGCATCCACTCGGCAATCTTTCCCTTTTAAAGCATCGAATAGTCCCCCGTCGCCATAAATCACGGCGAGCCACGCGGATAGGCAACGGGCCATCCGATTTCACTCTCGTCTCATCCTCGGAATCCATTTCGACTCGATGACGGTCCTTCCATCTCCGCGCTGCCACAGCCCGAGGACGCTTCATCCGTCTCCCGAGGATCCTTGGCCTCCCGCCCACCCTACCCAATCCATCCATTCCTCCCCCAACCCCTCAAACCATCACCCACCAGAGACGCTTCCTTTCCCGTCTCTAAATCCTGGCGGGACGGCGTACGTGAATCAGTATAGACGGCCCATGCTGTTCGGTAATAGAGTTCCTCTTCCAGAGAGAGAGTGAGTCTTTAAAGCGTAGCGTGATCGTGCGACGACGGCTTCACGTCTGGAAGTCCTAGAGATACTGTATATTCTCGGAATTTCCGAACCTCGAAGGTGACGAAATTTTGACGCCAAAGCCTCTAAAATTTCGAATAGGGCCATTCAAAAGTTGAGATTTGTCGGGGGAAGTGACGTTACATTCACGGATTTTCCGAGGTTCGAACATGTCGAGTCCTTACTGAATAAGGCCCCTGAGCGACAGGAGAACCCCATTTCAGCGTGAAGCCACAATAGAGGGTCAAAAAAGGGAGCTAAATGAGATTTTCATAAGTTCGAATGATGCTGTGGAACATTAAAATTCAATCGAGGTTTCTTTTAAAATTTTGTGTTCAGACTGTTTTTTATTTTAAAAACTGAGATATGACATCTATGCGAATGAACTGCAAACCTATCAACGAGGAAATATAATGATACAGAATTTTTTATAAAAAAATTACCTCAAAACGAGCCGCCATTCATTGCCCAAGATTGATTGGGCATCGAAGATGAGTGTTCTGCAGGTTCAGCATGGCTGCATTTTAAGAATTAAAGGTATTTATTTCTTTAAATTAATATTATTCCACACCTTTAGGTGAAAAACACATTTGATAAGGAAAATGAGTCGTCAAATATACAAGAAATTATCTTATTTCTTGCTAGGCAGCACAACAAATATTGTTCACATTACATTGAAAGTAGAAAATAACAAAAACAACTATTAAAGCCTTTACTGAGAGTTTAATACGTGCATTTACATTATTTAATTTTTGTCTCAAAAGTTCTGCCGAGATTCCAACATGGCATAAAGTTTACAAGGATTATGAGGAAAACACATGGAAAGGATAATGGTATTAATTAAGGAAATGGAACTAAACCAATCTAAGGACTGGAATCTATATTTCTCTATTTTTACAGCCATGCTCTCAGCGGCACTCGCACTTTTTATCTCCAGACGAAATGTGTTCGCATCATAGGCCCAAAAGGAAGAGAAAGGAAACATTCCGTAAATTAGTAATATTCCCTAGCCTAGCCGATTCAGCACTAATAGAACACCGTACGATACAGCGCATTGTCCTTGCTCTTTGGACCGTTGAGGTAGAAAAAAACTGCTACGGTGGAATACAGAGACAATTACTGGTGAGAATACCACCTGATAAACATACCTATGTTTTCCATTAAGCCTTCATCATGAAAGCACACTCCAGAATTTTGCAATACCAATTTTATGTAAAGCATGTGGCATGCACATTTATTTGTTCGTTTTTCTAGAGCAATCAATCCATCTCATCGCCTCGCTATTTTGTATAAAAACTAATTTCTTACTTTAAATTAAACTTTAACGATGGATAGGGGCTTTAAGGAATTGTAATGTTAAATATAATTAATAACATCCCAGTTTAAATAAAAACCTGAATCTAATCTATCATATGAGTGCATAAAATTGTATCAAATATGCAGATATCGCCCCATAAAATGTGTTTACCTATCAGCAATATCATTCGAAGTTAAACGCGGATTCTCATGCGAAGGCCACTCTCATAATGTGCTATCATATCGAGAATGCCAATGCGTAGGTATATCCACACCTGTGGGCTCCATCTGTTCATTACATCCAGGTGTTCTTAGCATTAAAATGGATATATCTTGCCTTCCTACACCACGGTTGCGAGCCGCTTAATTTTTCACGCGACACCGTCGCCGGCGGCACCACCAAGTGAGTTAGAGCCAAGCTCTCGCAGGCTCTCTCATATCTTCCACTCAACCTCTAAAACTAAGGGCGATTCATCAAAATTAGAGCGTGAACTACACTCATATTGGGTATTTTTTCAAGTGATTGGCCCATGCACAGCTCATGCCAATTATTTCTCCGTCACGGGGATCACCATTGATGGGCGGATATCATGGAAGGCTATAGAAGGCCAAGAAATCAATTTTTAGATAATCAGATGGAGATTACCTTCACTGCTTATTTTTTAGGACGAAGGAAAATTAAGAATGCTTCGCGTCTGAGCCGGCGAAGCGATTGGGCCTTCCAAGATAAGTGGCAATATACAATCGCTTAACGGGCGTGACGCTGGTCTGATGGCGACCAAGGGAGTGATGGACCCAAATACAGGCGATGCTTGAGGGTTTTTTAGGCTAAGCACGCGCTAAACGATTCCCGAGATACAAGCACTATCCGAGAAATCACAGGCATCACAGGGAAAATACATCTGAACAAGTGAGTTCACCAAAAATCACTAGGAGTTTTAACATCGGACAACATGCGCGTGTTTACGAGATTTTTACCCTTCTTGCCGATCATCACCTGGATGACAGAATGTCATGCAGTGAAGTAAAAATTCTTTTGCTTTTATTGACGAATTGGATTATTCTTTCATTTAAACCAAACACCTGCATTGACAGTAGGGGAAAGTCATTCTTAGCAACCAAATCCCCTTAATGGTTGAAGTTTCATGTTAGCAAGTAGACGAAAGAGAAATTAATGCAATGGATGCAGTGCGAAAAAGGCTGGAAGTTAGAATAATGGTTTACATGATTTTATATTGGGTATTTATAAATATTTATAGCTCAAGATAGATGAAATGACGATTAAAACCCTGGATTTTAAACTCCTCTTTCCTCTACAATTCAAATGTGCACAGCAGCTAAGAAACAAAACTGATCCTCGGAAGCATTGAGAAATGGTGATGAAGTGATACGGCTGTAGGGAATCATTAAAATACTGCAAGGGACCCAAAATAGCAGGGAACAAAAGAAAGCGACTAGGAGATTGAAAAGTTACAAGAAAAAACTGAGATCAGTTCATTCATGCCGAGTCTCTCGAACGTGAATTACCCGATAATTACACCAGACTCAAGAATCACAAGGAAAATTATATTTTTCCCTCGGGTGAAGAAATTTTCGTACGCTGACTTCCAACTTGCAAAAATAGAGCTTTGGTAATCAGTATGAATTTTAACAACAATTTGAGCAAGATATCAGTACCCATACAATGCAATGAAATTGGTCCTGTTATAAAAAATATGTCTTTTTACTAATACAGAAATATCAGGCACTTATTACACTGATGTTCGATATATTTGCCGAATAATACTAGCCATTTTCCATGGGAACCACTACTGACGTGAGCCACTGACAGGTATAATTTAAAAAATGTGGAAGTCCTGACGCATAGATCACGGCAGTAGCGTAACAGTGTGTATTTTCTTAGCCTTCTCAATTATTTAAAAAAATATAAATATTACTTACAGCGAAACTTTTTACAAAATCGAAAATAAATACCTTCGCTTATGAAGGCATTTTCAGCTCCACGATGTGAGAAAAATAAGCTAAGTTTAAGCATCAAATCTGTGTATTTCGTTAATTTCAGAGGTTCAGTCATTAAAAAAAAGTTTTTTGAGCCATAAAAAATGTAATATTTACTATACATGCTTCATACTATTACTAAAGTTTTATGATAAAAATTATCTCTGTTATGACTCGGTTAAAAACCTCTCAAAAACTTCCTCATGATTACATTCCCACGAATTGCACCGACAAAATGCGTCATAGACCTAGTGCGGCATCCCTTTTTCACCCAATTACAAAGTTTACCGAAGGATTAATAACAACGCCCCCTCCCTCGCCCTGCTCTCCCTCCCAATGTTCCCGAAGACTTCTCCCACCCTCTCCCTCCCTCACCACCGAACGAAATCTTCCGCAACATTTCCTCCGTCGCCCTCCGCCCTCCCAACGTCTTCGCCTCGTTTTTTATAAATCGGTTATACGCTGCGAGGGCGGGTTAAACGCAGGGGAGGGCATCCCGTCCCGCGAACGCGGCCGTATTTCGCCCCTCACCTCTCCACCCACTCCGACCTCCTCCTCCACCTCTTCCTCCTCCCTCCCGTAACCCTAAAAAAAAGCTAATGCCTCCTCCCCTCGCCTCCTCACCCCACCCCTCTCTCCAACGCCCTCCACCTCCACCGCCATTTACCCAAACAATGTTCTTCCTCTCCTTCTCTGCTCTTTCTCTCATTTCTCATCTATCTTCTCCTTTTCCCTCTTCTTCTCTCTTCCCCACCATCGCTTCCTCCTCCAATAAACTCGCGCTCTATCGATTTTCAAACCCTGAACAACTTTTTATCCCCGGCCACGGCATCCGACGTACACGGCGGCACGTTGGGTGTAAATAATTCGCTGGATCCGAAAGGGGATGTGAAGGCGAAAGTCGTCCCGGTCATCGGGCGCTCCTTTTTCACTGCCACCGGGGCTAATTGATGTTCTCGTTGAGCGCTGCGGGATGTGAAGAGCGGCAGGCGCGGCTCTTTTGCTTCACCTTCTTTCCTCACCCTCCCCGCCCGCATCCCGAAGCGACCGCGCTCCCCCGGAGCCACGCTTCCGGGTTTTGATCCCCGGAGGTGGAGGCGGCGGACGGAGTGATTCCCCAACCCCGGGAAAGCTCGGCGGTCAAATGAAAAAGGCGAGAGTGAGCGATGGATTCTCCTCCGATTCCACGCAACGTAGATACGACCAGGTTGCGGTGAGGTGGTGAACGTAAACGCCATGGAGTTTCGCGTTCAATCTGACTTGCCGCGTAATTCTCTTTTTAACATGTGGGTTGCGCAGTGCCAAGTGTGGGAAATTTACGGTGAAACAAATTTATATCTACAAAATACCCTGCAAGCTACCCCAAGGGTGTGTGGCAGGGTGTGAGTAGTCACCAACAATAGCAATAGTAGCAATACACTGTAACCTAAAGTTAGTGTAACTACGACTATTGCTGCATTAGCAAACATCTCTAATACTTGTCACGAGGCGAAGCCTCTTGACACTATCGATATTCTACCAATGTTAAAGGGACCGTTAACATTTATGTATTTTGCAACTATATGTATAATCGGACAGAGATTCAAGAGTTATGGTGAAAACATGCACGACGTTCTGTAAGTACTAGGTAGCAGATAAGGATGCTACAAGTATTAGTGACTACTACTACTACTAGCTACACTACCTATCGAAAAACCTAGTTAAAAGTCTCATTGGCAGCTGTTATGGTCTCTTTTCGTTCGAGGGAAAAATGGCATTTTAAATCTGTCCGTTCTGCAGTCTAGTTCCCTTCCTTCACCTAACCTGGGATTCGAACCCAGAACCCTCGGCATCGCGCTGAGTACACCAAACAGTAAAGCTACTCAAGCGTCCTCTTCCACCGCAAATTTTGTATAGGCTTTAAAGGAGAGAGGTGTTCCCACGCAATGCAGCACTTGCATAATGTCACCCACATTACCGGCACTCGTGCGCAGAGCACCACCGTCCACGAGGTGAAGCCAACCCCAAACACTTATGTACTTGCTGTTGACAAATTAGAAGAACTGTGGAACTGGCCACGCAGTAACTTTACAGAGTCATATAGAGAATTTTACATTATAAGTAAATATAAAGGAGAAAAGAGTCCGAAATTTCACACACTCGTGTGATCACTAGTTGGTGACTCCGTTAAAGTTACTGCGCGGTCAATTCCACAATTATTTGGATTCACAGGCTAGGAGAAAATATCGCGAGTCAAACATGTGAGCGTGTCAAACAGCGTGGAAGAGATGGAGTTTTACAGGGAGGTAAGAAAACAGGGAAAGTCAAGGGGGGATCGAGCAGACATCGGGACGGTGGGAAAATTCCAATCAGGAATCAGCCAAAAGGATATTGGGAAAAAGAAGGGTTATCGGTATTTATTGATGAAAATACTGCTGGGCTCGGCAAAGAAACTCATTCGGAGAAGCTTAAAGAATACACTGTGGAGTGGGAAGAAAATAAAATTCCATTATTATTTTTTTATTAATTCCTTCGGAAGGAATTGAAATTCCAATTGCTATAGAATGTCCACCTCTGTTTCCTTTTGATATGGGTTCTTGGGAACAATAATTCATTGGATCCATTCATTCATCAACTCTTTTCTTTACCTCTAACTTTAGGATTTTCACTGTACTTACTCATCCTTTCTGACATACATCTTCCTCTCGACCATTCACCGACTTAACTTTTAATCTCTCTCGGAAGACATGAATAGGACATTTATGAATAATAAACTATCCTTTTTACGACCACCTCGCCCTGCATGAATTAATATCCCGCATGATTCGGTTTTGCGTATGAAATAGTAGATCGCATTAAGTGGAATCAGCATCTTGACCAGCGCATCGAAGCGTTTCATAAACGAAAGATCTCTTAGCTTACGGCTTAGTCTTGGACCGGTTTGCGGACCGTACCCAATGGGTAAGGGAGCAGTGTGGGGTTTGACCTTGAACCGGCGTTGAATATTGCATGCCTGGTATGGAATCACCCCGCCCCTTCCTCCGGCCACAAACCCTTGTGGCGACTCGCACGGTTCTTTGTAGGAATAGACGTTGACGTGCCTGCTATTTGCATCCTCTTACACTCCCACGTATTGAGAAAAGTTAATAAACGAAACCTGAAACAGGAATGTAGGTTTGTTCGCGCTATTTGAAGAATAATCCATAATCTTTAATGCAATCCTCGGATAGTGCAGATGAAAACATTTTAAGTATACAGTGAAATGAATGTCGGTTTCATAGATGGAAGGGTCCTGCCAATCTTTTCAAAACTGAATGACAGCTTAGTGGGTAGGGGGACACGGGCCAAGTTTATTATCCCTATCGCCTCCCATCAATGCCCTTCGAATTTCATAAAGACAAGAGTCGTCTGACGCACAAATACCGCTGGCGTCATCTCAGCCGATCAATTGGCTGCAGCTCTATGGGACTTGAACGATTTTTTTAAAATTCTTCAATAGCTTTTGTTAGAGACGACAGTCAAAATGACAGCATGCGAAATAAAAATGGAGCTTTACTATGGCATTAAATTATCGTGGCATAGTTTTTGTATTGCGTGTTCATCGGAAATATATTTCCAATCATCTGAATTCTATAGCTGATTTAAACACCAATATATTGACATCGATTGATTCCGAAAGACTGGAAGAAAACTCAAGAAAATAATAAGATAAGATGATGTATAAGATTTTTGGATTAGTCGTTTAGTTTGGACATTTTTTGACATTTCGCTCTCAAACTAGGAACCTGAACCTTTCCTTGAAACATGTCAATCGGTCCGTAGAGATAGTGAAGAAATGCTTTGAAATATTTTTAATACAACATGACTAAAGGTGATCAGAGGATGGGTGTTTTTGCGATAGTTATTTAGGAAGTGAGGAACCCGAAAAACCCTGGAGTTATTATATTAGACTCACGCAATTACATTGACTTCACAAGTCATCTGAATAAGGAAAGCAAATAGGTTAGTCGGATGTACATTTGCTTAGGAATAAGTGCCCACTGAGGCGGAGGAGGGGATGATTGTCACCAAAAGCTCACATACGAAGCTACACCGGAAGATAGAACCAGGAGCAACAAGATAGTTCACCCATGTATAGTATTTTCCTTCACGCAATTCCTCCATCTGGTTTCCATTTTGTGAACTTTAACAATTGGAACCATCCGTGGTGTCATTATTTGTTACTCAGAGAACAACATCCACAGCCTACAAAATGACGATCGGATCGGCGAGGAGACGTTAACAAGTACCCCAACAATGTTAAATGCAGATTCCAAGAAAGATTTTGAGGTCAAATAATTACATAGTTTAAGACTAGCTAGGTATATCACGACTCTCTCCAGGATTTAAACCCGGCACCTCCCGTCAATAGCGCAACGCTCTACCCACTGGGATAGTAAGCCATTAATTACAGGGGAATACGCTATGATATAAATGGTAGATCATTTTCTCTGGATTGCATGCAAAAACGCAACGACATGCGTTACAATAGCCAATTATTTTTCACTTGTAAGTATGCTAACATTAACTTTTTCGTTAACATTTGCCAGTCGAACAATATGGAAGCGTCGTTATATCCTATGTAGTACGTAGCCGTAACTGTTACGTATTCACGGAAATTCTTATAAATAGGTAAATAGATACCTACACTCTTTTCAAAATGACTAGTTTGAAGGATACGATATTCGTGTTCGAATACTCGTATTCGTGGTGCCAAAATTATATAAATACGCCGTACTGAAAGCTTTTTTAAATTAGAATTTTTGCTAGATATACAGATTAATAGAAAATATAACTGACCCATACTAAATTCACATACCCTAAGCCGGTTTGTATCCAGATCCAATCAAACATATTCATCCATTGATCCATTTTAGATAAAACATTAATTTACAATATTTTTCATCAATAGTTCTTGTGATAATTAGTCTAATGAATCATAAATTACATCCAAGCCAGAATACTCGCCATCAGGTGACCTTTTTACTTCATTCTTTAGTTTTCATTGGTTATGCAATACCTTCAACAATGTTACGTAGGGTATTAGAGAGTTTGGAAAAGGAAATGTAATTATGCACTATTTGATTTAATTCTTATTTAAAATCAGATAAAAATAATTCAACAAATGCATAAACACTTTGGGAATTAAAATAGAGTAACTAGGTAAATATAGCACAATATTAGGATAATCAACAATGACTTTAAGATCCGTAATCATTGGTATTTTGTAGTTACTGTAAGAAAATCATACCATTAGGAATGATTTGCTTCCACTTTACTCGTCGAGGGTGAATTATTCAATAAATAAGTAAAGTGATGTTGAGAAAATGTCGATCTTAAGGAATGGTGCGCTAATATTTTTTTCGCCAGCGTTTTTATCTCCAGTATTTTGGTCAGCCTTTCTTAGAGGCAGTAGATCAAAAGATTTGAATTTTAATTTTAAAGTGAAACGTTAAACATGGAAAAACATTACCCTCAGCTGAAAAAAGAAACAGTCAAAGTATATTTCAAAATCTTATGACATCGCAAAAATCATTATAAGGTCCAAAAAACGTTTTGCTCTGTTTGGTAATAAAAGCATAGTGTTCTGGAGGATATTTACTTAGCAACGTTGAGCTACGTTAAGGGTGCTCTAAACAAGTTCATTTGAGTTTATTAGGAACGAGAGTTCAACCTCTACTCGAACGCTAATTCATGCAAAGCTATTTCACTAGTCTGTTATATTTTCCATCTTCCAGTTTCCCGTACCTCTTTATAAAACTGTCATACTCTTTGCACCCAAAGAGTTAAAGCCTCAATCATTCTCCGATTGACCAAGGATACCTTAGTCAACAGTTTCCTGGCATAAGGAGGCTCTTATGTAAATAGGAAGGTCAACTAATGCCTCAGATAATTACCAAAACCACATTCCTAATGCTTTAGCACTTATTATGTCCATCTCAAAGTTTTGCAACGATATGAAGGAACATACGAGCGTTCGAAAAAGCGTGATGTGTCCACAGTCAACCCCTTCTTCATTGTATGTACCACGATATTTCCTACCTGGTTATGCAACGCCACTTAGAGGCCACTAAAGTCACGAAACACAAGGGAAGAGAGCAAAACACAATCCCCATAAGGAGTTTTCTGGGTGACAGTCGATTTGGAAGCAGACTTTTGAAAACGATGGTACCTGTATGAATGAGTCGACGCGGGCCAAACCACTTAACCAAAGTGATCCAAACGGCTGTTGCCAAGAGAGTGAAGGCCTTCGCCACTTGTGGCGGCTCTACTCATTTGCATAATTAGCAATTCGACGCGAGACTAACTGCCTTTTCGTATTCTACCGTGGGATGAAAGGCCACATTCACTTGATAGGGCAATAAATCTTGATGCGATAAATGATGAGTCAATAATAGCATTCCTAAAATGAACAAATTCAAAACCCATGCCCAAGATCATGGCCAGTTGAGCGTGGGAACGAAGATCTCTCGGTCGAGTAAGAAAGAGGATCAGAGAGGTTTGCTGGCTTGGGGAGCGGGTTGGCCAGGTGGATGGAGTACGGGCTTTCCAGCCAAGAGTTTTGGGTTTGAATCCCGGCCATCGTGAAAATTTCTTCAATGTAATACCAATCTCTACGTGGGTCCTATGTGGCGAGAACGACCGAAGTAACACTCCGTCCGTCGGATGGGACTTACTGACCTCTTGGCGCCCTTGTTTAAGTGTGGGCTAATGCCGACGCCGGGTTTCTCTTCACCTTTCCTCCCTTCCTACACAATCCCTCCATTGCCAGACTTACCACCGACCCTCTAATATGAAAATTACCACAGCTTTCTATCACCCCACCATAAACCTACCAAACTGAAGTTAATCAAGTGTTCTCAGTAGTAATTTTTCACAAGATTTATTTTACAATGTACAATATAACTCGTTTAGACGTTTTCGCGTGATCATGAGGTAGAGATGAGTTGTTTGTTCGTATCTGGCAATTTCCGATTTATATAGTGTGGAAGGAGAGGTATAGTACTTAGGTTTGAGGGAGAAGGTCACTCTTCCGTACTGATAGAGGGGAAGGGGAGGGGGAGAAAACACGTGATCTTAGACGTCGTCGGTGAAATTAAAAAGAAAGAAAGGTGGAAAAGTGGGTCGGCTAAAGCATGAACACTTACGCTGGTATCCTCAGAGCTTCTTCCATTTCCATGTCATTAATAGCCCCTCCTGAACGGCAACTTCTTCTGGTATATCAGTTCCTTTCATCGTACTTTTTTCCTTCCATGAGATACAGTTTCTTCAACGGGATTCCGTAAGCTACATTATTCTGAAAGCTGATAAACGTGCTCCGTTTTATGGAACGAGGCCCGGGGATTCATTTTGATCCCTATTAAAAGCGTTGAGACATCCTCACCTTCCAAAAAAACCAACTAACCAAACCAGTAGAGGGGGAGCAGGCCCATAGCCCGCCCTCGACCCCCTACCCTCTTAGCTCTTAAAGAAGACACTCCCCTCCAAAGCTTTCTATGCATTCGAAGTTGTGTTGGGCAGTTTCGTTCTTTTCTCGGACTCGTTCCGTTCGTTCTCGTTCACTAAAAGGAACGAGTTTAAAAATTCGTTCCTTTTCGAATTGGGCCTGGGAATTCGGATATTAGGGTACATGTCAATGATATGATTCAATATGATTCGTGCTATTTGCTCTCGTCAATTACTCGTTGCTTCAAATTGTTTAAATAATATACGAATATGACACTTCCAAAAGAAATGCAGAGGTAATACTTACTTAACCACGGCGTCCACGGCTCACAAAGTATCCCATTATGGGCTAGAATCACGCTACTTACCCAAGATAATGAAGGTAAATCTGGCTTCCCGTCACTCCAGCTAAAATCTTTTTTGTGAAAAACTCCCGTTGGTGGTGAACATGACAATGTAACCCAGTAAAAGTGCAAGAAATGCGCATTTAGTGTAAGAAACATACCTGTGTGTTGGATAGTTATAGAGACACTCGCTTTGCTCGCTATGGGGCTACGCCCCCAACGTCTTAGTCAGTAGAGGCGCGAGAGAAAGAAACATGCGAGATTTTCACTTTGACACCATATTGCCAAAGATCTCCGCGGGAGTTCGGGTTTTCGCTACTTATTCGAAAAGCTCATGTTATGGTGTGTGCGCCTGTCGAGTTTTAAGGTAATATCTACAATGGTGAAGGCCTCACACCTTCACCAGTGTAGATATTACCTTGTGGAGGGATACATTCGAAATATTCACGAAAATCCGACTTTGGCATCATGTTGCCAGAGAACTACGAGAAATTAAGAAAACGAATAACAGATTGTTTTAAGCCTGAATGAGATATAGAAAAAACCGCCCAACAGATTCGTGATCGAAATTCTAGTTTAGAAACCACAGTCGAAAATCCGGGACATCCGAATTTGGCGCCATGTTTCCAGCAAACTATAAGTGTTAGAGAGTACGAATAGGCATAAATTTGTAGGCCTCGATGAGATCTAGGTAAAACCACGAGAAAGGTTTGAAATACGTCTACTAGTTCAGAAGCTACAGAGAAAAAACTGAAAAATACAACTTTGGCGCCATGTTTCCAGCGAACTATAAGTGTTAGAGAGAAACGATTGGCATCAATGTTAGGACGTGATGAGATCTAAAAAAACCGCCCAACAGATTCGGGATCAGACTCTTAGTTTAGCAGATAGGAGACGTGGGGGAAAGAAACATTCCAAAATATCATTTTGGCACCATGTTTCCATAGAATTACAAGATAATCCGGGTTTTTGCTAATTATCCGTAAAGATCATGTCAAGGCGCATACACCTGCCGACGTACAAGGTCGCACCTACACTGGTAAGGGCGTGAGGGAAAGAAACATTAGAGAGTTTCATGAATTAGCCCAATTTTGCACCATGTTCCCAAAAAACTACGAGGGATGAAAAAAACGGATAGTAGAGAATTGTAGGCCTGCATGAGATCTAAAAAAACCGCCAAAGAGATTCGAGATCCGAATTCTAGTTTTGAGGCTACAGTCGAAAGCAACGAGTTTTACGAAAAGCCGACTTTGACAGCATGTTACCTGATAACTAAAAGGAATGGAAAAAAACAAATAAAATAAAGTTGTAGGCCTGAATGAGATCTAAAAAAACCACCCAACAGATTCGAGATCCGACTTCTAGTTTAGAAGCTACAGTCGAAAAACAGCAAGTTTCACAAAAATTCCGAATCTGGCGCCATGTTACCAGCCAACTATTAGTGTTAGAGTAATGGCATGCAGTTGTAGACCTCGATGACATCTAAAATAAACTGTCAACACATTTGAGATCCGACTTCAAATTTGGAAGGTACAGTGGAAAACTGGGAAATGGTTCACTAAATTCCGCATTTGAGAATGATGAGGAAAATTAAGCAACACATAATAGCAGGGTTGGACAAATCTTGTAGAATATTTAGTCTTCCAGCATAATATGTCGTCAGATTCCAGATCCGACTTACCGTTCAAAAGATATGAAGCAATAACAGAAAGTCTCGTTTTAGAAATGCAAAAAAAGCCGCCATTTTTAATTTTATAGTCGCTTTAACGATAAATAATCTTAGTTTTTACTTATTATTGGTGAAAAGCATGTCAATGCACATGCATCTGTCATCTTTCAAGGTCGTATCCCCAGCAGTAGAGAAGTGAAGGAAATAAACATTTGACAGTTTTACCAAAATTCGATTTTGGCACCATGCTACCAGATTACTGTAAGAGATAAGAAAAACAAAAAGCATCAAGTTGCAGGTAACGATGAGATCTAAATGCCTGGGGAAAATAGTTTTCAGATCAGAATCCTAGTTTAGGGGCTATAGTAAAAAACTGCAAAAAAATGGAAATTCTGCACTAAATGTTGTGTTTGAGGACCTCCGATATATTTATTCTGTATGCCAACGTTTATTTTTTAATATATTTTGCCGTTCGATACATAAAATATTAACATACGTCATTCCTTATTGGTCTTCAAAGTACCTGGCCTGTCATCTCTGAGAATTGGTTGAGTCCTCTCTTTCCTTTGATTACTTTTGTTCACACTGCATTCCCTTTATTCAATTGATTCCCTACGTTCCTATGAATCCTTTCCTTGATTTGATTTCTTTAAGTCCTTCGAATCATTTCCGCCCTTTGAATCCTTTCGGTCCTTCGAATCCTTTCGGTCCATTCGTTCTTTTCGGTCCTTTGGAACGTATCGTTCCTTTGGAACGAGAATATTTCCACAACCGGATTCGTTCCTTCTCGTTCCATCATTGGACTCGTTCCAAAGGAACGAATCGTTCCGATATGGCCCATCACTAATTCGAAGCGTTGAAACTGAGGTGAGCAGAGAGTGAGAGATCAGGCGGGAAATAAAAGAGACGATGGAGGACGGAGAGCAGAGAATCGGACTCTCAAAGACCCACAGGTTGATGAGGAAGGAGAGAGAGAGAGCTGAAGTGCACCAATTATTCGCCACGGCCACCATCATGCTTGCGCCCCGCGGGGAAGCGAGCAATGACGCGTGGACCAAAAGAAAAGAATAAAAAAGAAGAAACGTGTTCCGGGAGGGGAGGAGGGAATCCGAATCCATTAAAAGGAGGTCAGCGAGTCGCTTTTTTTCCTTTGCCTGCTTTACCTCTCGCTGAAGAAGGTGGCGGCGATACACAGAAATATATACATAATCCATGTGTCTTTTTATGTGTTTCTCATTTTTAGTCACCCTAGTGACGAAGTATTTTGTGAATATAAATATAAAATTGGTGGAGCCAATAGCTATGGCACGATGGACAGAATAACACACAAAAAGGAGCACTCACAGTAATAAAAAAATTGAAATTTACGGCCAATGGTCTGGCCTTCTTCAAGAGTTTTATATATGTATTTTTAAGTGTCCTTTTTACGTGTTTCCATGTTTTTCAAGTGCATCAATATATTATTTACACATGTTCATCGTGGCCGCGAGCCTTTTTCACCAACTATATATTTAATTATATATCTATTTACAAGAAAATAAATACAGTTTCAAAAACACAGGCACACGAAGATAAACCGAAAGGACACTCACAAAAATTTGAATGACTTTTTGGTAGTCTTGCCGCCATCGTCGGCAGCAAGAGACTTCACTTGTGATATGTTGTTTTTACCTTCACCCCCTTGGAGGGGGTGAAGGTAAAAAAGGAGAGGGGAAGGAAAGTAGACTGAAAAACAAAAAAAGAACACTCATAGTAACAAAATTTCGAATTTATATAAACATGCATTAGTTTAACCGAAATTTCGTAAATGTGACTGTTCCTTTTTAGTGTTTTTCTGTCAACTTGCCATACCTGGTGGCTCTAATTACTTATTGCGAATTGTGATACTTCCGTGAACATACATATATACATATATACATATATACATATATACATATATACATATATACATATATACATATATACATATATACATATATACATATATACATATATACATATATACATATATACATATATACATATATACATATATACATATATACATATATACATATATACATATATACATATATACATATATACTCATCATTCTTCTACCGCTGACGATGGCGTCCTGACGCCGAAACGTACAAGTTTTCTTTTGTGAGTGTCTTTTTTGCGTGTTTCTGTGTTTGTTTAGTGTATCACTGATTAATTTATGCATGTGCATCGTCGCCGAGAGCAATTTTCTACCAAGACATTATATATATATACATGCATAAATAAAACAGTGATACACTAAACAAACACAGAAACACGCAAAAAGGACACTCACAAAAGAAAACTTGTAAGTTTCAGCGTCAGGACGCCATCGTATTCTTCTACCGCTGACGATGGCGTCCTGACGCCGAAACGTACAAGTTTTCTTTTATGAGTGTCCTTTTTGCGTGTTTCTGTGTTTGTTTAGTGTATCACTGTTTTATTTATGCATGTATATATATAATGTCTTGGTAGAAAATTGCTCTCGGCGACGATGCACATGCATAAATAAAACAGTGATACACTAAACAAACACAGAAACACGCAAAAAAGACACTCACAAAAGAAAACTTGTACGTTTCCGCGTCAGGACGCCATCGTCAGCGGTAGAAAGTTTCTTCTACCGCTGACGATGGCGTCCTGACGCCGAAACGTACAAGTTTTCTTTTGTGAGTGTCCTTTTTGCGTGTTTCTGTGTTTCTTTAGTGTATCACTGTTTTATTTATGCATGTATATATATACAGACTATATATATATATGTATAGTCACACGGCTCCTCCTCCGATGCGGCCTTGCACTAAGGATTTCCGAGGCGGGGTCGCTTAGAAGGGGAGGCGGAGAAGATGGGGATGGGGCAGTAAACAACCGTGGCAAAGGTCAATAAAAGAAACACGAGAGGGACACGATATTGTGTGGGGAGGTTGGACGATGGGGGTTGTGAGATGATGGGGCGCATGGAACGCGGTTCGGGTGGGGCCGTGGAGGGTTTGGGGGGGCGTCGAGGGGGGGTGGGTGGGGAGGAGGCGGCACCGAAGAGGGGGAGGAGAGAGTGAGGGGGTGTTGGCTAGAGTGGCACTCGGGCGGGAACCGGTTGGGCGGGCGGGCCGCAAAAAGGAATAACTCTTGCGCGCTGGCCCATCGTCCCAAGGCCTCGGGGATCGAATCCGGTGCGGATAGTTTGCTTGGAGAGACGTGTGTGTGTGGAGGACTCGCCTCCTAAGCGGAGCTTATGGTGGTTTGAGCGAGGTTTTTCCCATGTCATAATAGCGACCACAGTATTCGAATTTAATTTTTTAAGTTCAGCAGCGATGAGAAGCATGAAGACAATATTGAAACATTAATCGAGAAAAAATATTGCTTCATGTGACTGAAATTCTCATTAATTACCAAAATATGTATGCGCAAGTCTTTAACTTGATTCATTTTTTCAAGCCATACGTTGAAATCGCCTTCAAAACAGAAGATTTTTTTTGATTCTGTAAAAATTACTGCGGTAATTAATTAATTAATTTAAATAATTGAAAAATAATACAAACGGCACTGCTATATTTACAACGAGATCTATGCTTCAAAAATTCCTTTCTTTACATAAAGTCTCTCCGGAGTGCAGCATACCCATGCCATTTCCCATGGAGAATTTCTGATTTTTGGCAAATAACTCAAAAAGTGTAGTGATAAGTGGCCGAAATATTTTTTTCATTGGAAAAGTGTAGTTTTTTTCTTTATAATTAGGTAAAAATAATTAAATTTTATGTGAAATATATCGCTTTAACTACCTAAGGTCATTTTAGCGAGGTTTTTCTTTAGTAAATATGTGAAACATATTCGAATTTAATTTATAAATTTAAACAGCCGTAAGAAGTATGAAGTAAATATGATAATATTGATGATGCAAAGCTGTTTTATATAACTGAAGTCCTCGGTTTTATACTATATATATATATATATATATATATATATATATATATATCCAATAAGGAGTCACAGGCGTGACAAGTACAAAACATAGTGGCACAAACAAAAGAAAAGAAACTTACACGAATGGTTTAATTTTCGATAGCATTCAACTGTCTTATTCCGAACTCGAGAGAACTGCAGAATATTTAGTTCATGACGCGCTTTAAGAGTCATAACTTCCTCAACTACTATATAAAAGGCGATGCGTACGTACGTATGATTCAGTTGTTAGGTATAATCATTCAGATGTGCGCCAATAGATGGCAAGCAAGCTCCTATAAACGTTCTCCACTAACTGACATATAGAGCGGGCGTATCCATTTTTCAAAATACACGTATATATCTACGCATATTAAATTTATAAATAATATACCTTATGCAACACAATATACATATATATGACGGTCGGATGTATTTGCAGTAATATGCAGTATGACGGACACAGATTTTGTTCCAACGCATGAAATTAAAAAAAAACAATCTCTATTAAATTATTTACTGTACTTATTAATTTTTGGATATTCCGACAATATTTTAGCCATTTTCAGCACGCCTTTCAATTAGTTTCAAAAACATTTTCTACGGAGCACAAAGCTGTACCAAATCCCATGGGAAACGACTTGTAACTTCTGCCAAATAACTCGAAAAGTAAGACGGTCAGATGCTGATATTTCGGCGTCACTGAAAGGATGAAAAAACTCTCTTTATAATGAGGCCAAATAGATCGAATTTAATGTGAAGTTATACCTTGCTCAAACAGCCTTTAATTTTAGTCGTGGAGAGATAGAGGAGGTTCCCGGGAGAAGACTTGATATTGAAGAGCTGAGCTTGAAAAATTCAGATCGCAGCAGTTCCAAGGTAATGCGGAGGATGTTATTTGATATGCAACCCGCAAAATATGTATAGAACTGACAGAGGAGGAGAAATAAGAGAGGTACAATGCCGAGCTGATTACTACACAACCATTCCCTCCCACGCATCATTAGCGACGACAGAAGAAAACACAGCGAGGTACTTTGACACTCCGTTAACATAGAACTCACTGTCGCCCGTTCACTGCTCCAATTCCTTTTTCTCATTTTCTCCATTTTTTTTGTGGCTGGTGTCTCAAAACACCCACATTTTAGTCCCGCCTTGACGAAGGATAGATAATGTAGTAAGGTTGAATGCCATTTTTTTTCACAGTTTTGTACTTAATTTTAGATAAAATTATGTATTCAAAATAAAAATTGAGACCAATCTGTTGATTAAATATCAATAATAATAATATATTTATCACTCCACAATTACATATAGTGCATAAATTACAATTATTTGTGGAGCTTTAGGCAGTCTCAAAGGTCACAGACCTGCAGGGAAGCTGCCTTCTATACATGAAACGCATTGCTGCTAAGAAACAAAACATTTTATACGGATCACATATAATATATTAACATAAAAAACATTTCATTTTGTGACAATTATGTACAGAGAAATAAATAAATCCGGTATACTTCATCGAGCTTGTTACATGATAAACAAGTTTATAACATAAGTACAAATTATTAATGTAAAACATCAATTCCATCATGTGCCAATATCCATCACTTTGACAATTTCAAACATTTTCTCTCGTTCCTTATGCTTATAATTCAATACTAAACGGTTAATTACATCTTTTTCCTAATGCTTTCAATATAATACAATACGGTTAATTACATTTTTAATGGCAAAGTTGTAGAAAAAACTTAAAGGAACTTTCAAGTTTTAATTTCGTGGGCGCATAAAAATGGATAAAACGAGCTATTTCAAATGGTGCGAAAAATTTCACTCTTCCGATCCCCTTTTTCCCTATTCTCGCCCTCTTTCTTGGATGGTGTCCAGGCACCCACTGCTACACGCCCCTGCGGCTCATCGCAAGGTAATACACGCAGTACGTGGGTAGGTATGTAGATGAGAATGGCGGAAGGAGTGAGTGAGGACTCGGGGAGTATTGACGATGAGGGGCGGGGTCGGGAGGGGTATGTGGGGGGGTATGGATGTGGGGGGGGGTGGGAGAGGAGCAGCATGGAGGGGAGGGAATCGATGGAGGGGAGCAAACGAGGGGGAGGGGGGCAGGGAGGGGGGGAGGTGGAATGCGTGATTGGCGGCGAAGGAAAGGGAAAGTTTGGCTCGGCAGTGGGGGGTGGAAGATGTGGGGTGGATGGAACGGGTCGCGTGCTGGGGGGTTGGGTTTGAGGTCGGGGGGCGGCAAGGCAGCCATCCATCCTCTGGCAACGGTGAGAACACTTCCGATACCGAGAGTCCCCAGTCTCGATCTCCAGGCTCGAAGAACTGGCCGCGCATTAACTTCAACCGAGTCACCCGTCAGAGATCATACTCAAGTAACTCACCGCGAATTACGCACATTTGTCAGCCTCCGGAGCGAAAAACTTGGGACAGCACCCTCGAAGACGGGAAAATTCATGTCTACCCGTGCAGAAAATATATCTTTAAAGGAAAAAATGACATTGAAAGACGAGAACATACGTACACCAATGGGATGAAATCGCCATGAAAAAATCATTTGACTTGACCAGGATTCGAACCCGGATCTCCCAGTTGCTGGCTGGCAGCTGGCTGAAATCCACCTTAAATTTAAATGGCTTGGCAACTGGCTAACCCAGCTGATCGGAAATTTGGAGATACGCGTTCGAATCTCAGTCGTGTCAAATGATAGTTTCAAGGCCCTTGGTGTATAAGGCCCAATACGATTTTCATCCCCTTCGTGTATATCTTTGCATATGTGGGCTTCACCGGGTACCATATCATTTGTGCAGTCTCGCAGTGATTGGAAAGACGGAAAGTTGAAATGGTGGCTATTTTACAACTATACATTACGCCAAGAGCCTCCACATGGGCGTGTGGAAGAGGCTATAAGCACCCCAGCCATGAAAAATGGAGGGGTTTGGGAAAAAGGAAAAAAAAGGGAATAAAAGTTACTAAGTTTGCATGGAAATAAGGAATATTTGTACAGCTATCAGTTCAGAAGTGTATCGCTCTTATATTGTCGTTTCCATCAGTTCTACAGGTATAGTGCAGGGTTGAATTAACAGCCTCTGTTTCACCCTGGAATTCGCCTAATATGAATTTTTGCTGTGATCTTAGCCTAAAATGGCTGTAAACACAACACTTAAGGGGTTAGATAACAATTTCCAGTTATAGAGAATTTAGAGTAGCTTACGTCGCGAGTATGGGGCCGCTAGTGCACCGGGTTTCCTTCCTCTTTACTTTATCCTCCCACATTTCTCCTTTCTTTGCCTCTACCTTCTCCTGTCCATATGAGTCAGACTGGAGAAAGTGACTGACCTCACCCATATAAGTCAGCCCAATGAATAAATCCGAGTGATACCAAATCGGTTCAATCAGAACGATAAGGAAGTATGGGGGTAGAATGAATTTGGTGGGACATAACTTGAAAAAGAATAAAAGAGTTATCATGGCTCACGAGCTTAGGCGCAAGCTGGTAAATCCACGCCCGATCATTAAGCTCTCAACGTCAAAAAAGACTAGTAAATCCTAAAAATATCATCTCCAAATAACATGGAGATTTCGTCATGAGATATTAGTAATCGAGGAGATCGATGAAGAAATGACGTCTGCGTTTAAGTGGTTGCGTCAATATTTGATTCAGGAATCTTGTGGAACTATCAAACCATTTTGTTTTTTCCTTGCAGCCAATATAAGATATATCTATCTAAGTATCTTTGGCGGTATTAGCAATGCAATAGGTTAAGTACCCAAGGCTGGGAGTTTACGGCCTTACGGATTTCAATTCTCCCGTGGAGAGCCAGAAAGGGCGGCTCCCTCGTTAAAACACCGCAGGTCCAGCACAAAAGATTTAGAAATGTACCTATGAAAAATGAAATGTATTTTACCTGTATTAGAGAAAAATTCCAGGATGTTTTGCGAATAGGATGAGTAGTAATGGCTTTTGTTTTAAACACAATCTATGAAAATAGTGTTTGATAGACCATAAATGCTATCCAATAGCTCGAAGAAAAAGAGAATCTTAATTAAAATACAAGATACATATCATCCGACACGCAAGAGTCTTGAGAATATTATTCCTTTCGCCGGAAAAATAAATGAAATTCCGTTGGACTGTTTAGGGTAGTTAACGCGTGGTAAACTGAGGAGTTCTAAGTGCTAAGCCACACAACCAATGTTCGAAGTACAGAGAACTGCTGGGCAGTACGCATACTCGGAGATAATTGACCGTCGTTACATAATTATTTTAACTATTCCTAGCCGTCAAAGAACTCTTTTGCACGAATTAAATTTTTAAAAACACATTTTGTCATCATTAGTCACCGATCGGTGAGAGTATTTGCTGCTCAGCCTGCCATTGTTTCGCAAGGATCGCCATTGCCCTTCGACACGCGTATCCTCCCACCTCTTTGGCACCAGTCCATATCTGGCGCGAGACTTTCTCCGATTCTCAACTCGCATCACCGAGTGGAATAGCTTGCCTGATCTCCGTCTTCCATCAACGACATTCGACAACGCTTTATCACTTTCCGTCCGCTTCCCAATCCATGACATGGATCGACCTTAATACATGCGTAGCTCTGACGCCACGACAAGTCGGTAGGCTCTCTCGTGTTTCGTGTATTAAATTGGTAGTCTTTTCTCCTCAAATGATCGCGGCCCCCTTTTCCTAAGATAATCTTACTTTCTATGTGAGTAAAGTTAATATTAAGTTCAGCTGTGTAAATATTTTTAATTTTCCGTGAAATTATTGATAATTATATCTGATTGATGATTGATTATTACTCGGGTCCTTTTCTCCAGCTGAAGCAGCCTAGAGGTTACGTGGCGGTCTGGCACACGTCAGGTAGTGGGTTTGAACTCCCCATCGGGCAAGGTTGTTGTGCTTGTTTTGAGGTTTAGATCTAAGTTAAGCGATGCGATTTATCTTCAGTATTAGCAGCAGCTACGACCAAAATGTTGTTTCACTCGGGTTCGATGTCGCGGAAAAAGTTTAATTTAGCATTCAGGTTTAGACGTTGAATTGCAGCCTCAGAAAAAAATTCAAGCACTAAATGGGGACGGTTTCACGTCAATTAGGACCCAGCTACCTCGTTCATTGACAGTTCGTACCCGCGGCATTGCAGATCTGCGACAATTCGTACCCACACAATTCGTACCCTGTTATTTCTTGGATATAACTTTTTGTAAGCGGTCATTTCGTCCCCGTAAGTTTAGCCAAAAGGTAGGAATCGATGGTAGGAAAGTATGAGAGAGTATGAAATAGGTGGGTCCGAACTGACGTGGAGCCATTAAGGACTGTTCGATTGGTGAATTTACTCATCCAGGCTAAGCATATCGGCGCCGACACCGCTGGCTGCCAGCTTATGAGGCGGTCTTTGGTTTCCTCGGGGGAGGCAGAGTAAGGGCTGAGCGGTAAATACCTGCTACACTGAGTGCCACGCGCGCCGTCTGTTTTCAAAGATTAGGACGCTCTCCGACCACCCTCCTCGCCGGGCTCCAATATTCAATATGTACTTAAATTTTTAGCATTGGTAATCCAATAGCAAATATTGGTTCCGTCAATATACAATATTCCAATTACAAATAATGGTTTTTCCGACCAGCAATATCCAATACAGGATATTGGTATTGGTCGTTCAAAAATTGTTATTTTGAAATACCAATATTTAAAAATATTGATTTTGGAACCAATATATTGAAAAACCGCCCAGCCCTAGGCAGAGCCACGGCGACCTCTTCCGCCCGATAGCTCCAGCGTTGATTACACGTCTACGGAGTTGAAGGGGGCGGGGAATGACGCGAGGTAAGGCGGCGAATTCACCAAAAAGCGAGAAGACTGTTTCACGGCGCCTCCGGAGACGAGCTCCGCTAAAATCCCTCCGCCGGGTGACAATGCTCCATATTTGGGAACGACGGGTCACGTAATACCCAGTCGGCCCAATCACCCAGCCGGCAAAGCTGTCCGCAATTGGTCGCCGTCGAAGGATTTGGGCACTACCTCGACTTCTCATCCCTCACGAGTGCAAAGCCACATAGGAGACGATGCTACGAGTGCACTCCGGCAGAAGGTGGCCATTGGTACGGGTGCGGAGAATGGAAATGGTCATTATTAGCGGTGGAACCACGACAGGACGCCATCGCCCACATGGTCGAATCGTTTAATGACATTCATTCGTAACTTTATGAAAGAGATGTTCCACGAAGAGCTGGAGAGAAACGTTTGACGAAAACTCTGCAAAGCAGGAGCAAACTTACTAGACATTCTTCCCCACAACAGCCTATTGAAACCAGCTGTGGAGGGAGAAATGGAAAGGGAGAGTTATCGAGGAAGACCAATGATGGAATACATTAATTAAATTGTGATGGAAGTTAGCAATGAGACTTATGAATAACAATATGGGTAAGCAGAGAGGAGGATTAAGTGGAGAGATGCTTCAAACCAACTTTCGGATTGATGACTACTGATGATGATGATTGACTCTGGTAGATGCATTTGTAAGCAAAATAAAGTCCAGAGAAAAGTATCAAATCATTTAACTACTGTTTTAATACAAAAAGAGTCTGATTTTTTTCAATATTTTCATCTACATCTACATACTACCCCGCAAGCCGCCTCAATAGGCGTGTGGCGGGGGGTGTTAGGACACCAGCAGGTTACATATAAAAAGGAAACGCTCTAATGAAATTACGCCTAGCATTTATTATAGTCCCTTATTGTTCGGGGGAAAAACGAATTCCCATACCTATCCGTTCGCCAAAATATCTCTCTTAATTTATCGTTTCTGTCGGACCTGGAAATATAGTGGGGTTCTAATATGATGTTCTCCGTGTTGCTCTTAAAGATATCTACTCGTATTATTAATTGCTCAAGTAATCTAAGCCTAGCGCGCAGCCTCCGAGTCTCTAGCGGCTCCCAACCTAATTCGTTTAACATCTGTGTAACGCTGTCTGTACGCCCGTAGAAGTTTTTGACGAATCGCGCAGCTTTCCTTTGTATTTTATTAAGTTCCCGGATTAAGTCTTTCTGCACCGGATCCCATATGCTCGCTGCATATTCAAGGTGTGGCCGGACGAGTGCGAAATAGCACCTCTCTTTTACTTTTTCATCTTGTGTACTAATATCGATGTACGATTTTTCGGCATGAAATAAACTTCATTCCAACCGTCAGAAACTGTGTAGAAAGTAGCATTTTCGTTCCGAGTGGTCTTGTTGCTATATCCACACTCCAGAAATGCTTGCTGGTACATTTCTACTCTCGTGTCACGAATAACCTTGTAGGGAAAAAGGTGAGGCCTCGCCACACTTCACCGTATGGCATTCTCGTTCAGTGAGGATCAACACGGTCACTCTATCGTGGATTTTCGAACGAGTTGCACCTTTTCTCCGGCCGGTGGGGATCATGGATTCCCAAACCAGAACGTGCGCTTGGAGCGACGCGGGCGTCGCCGGTCCTCCCTACTCCTCCGGTGGCACGCATACTCCACGGCGTTATTCCATCTCGTCCCTCCGGACGTGCGACGGAGGCGAGCTCGTGTCTGCGGGGGGGAGGAAGGGGGAGGGGGCTGGGGGAGTGGTGGTGCGGAGGGGGGGGGGTGAGGACGAAGGAGAGAAGGAAGAGTCGACGACGGAACACATTCCGAGGGATTATTGACTATGCTCCCCGCTCACGGCGATCCAGGTCGTTTCCGCATACGGAGGAGGCCCGACCCCACGATCCTCGTCCCCCGCCGCCCCCCCCCCCACACACCATGATCGCCCGCCACAATGCCATCGGAAGAGAGACGAGCAGGTTTGTAATCCTCCGCCTCTTCGGACACGACATCCGGAACCGCCACGGCGCTAGGGGGGGAGGGGAATGGGGGGGCTATCGATTTTATTTCCGGTGCAAAAAGGGAAGTGGACCCTGAAAAACGATTGGACTTCGGGCCACAATGACCTTTCACTTGAAAGCCTCATGTGCAGTTCATCATGAATACAAGTCTGATAGCTGTGCAAAATACTGCTGTATGGTTAAGAAAACGTGCCTGCTAACTGCAATACTCGAGTGAACAAGTTGCCTGGTTACCCACAAATTAAACCCCCGTTTCCTTCGAAGTAGCCTTCCAATAATTTTTTTACGAGTTAAAATCTTGGGTTATTTTTGCAACAAATATTTTCAAGAAAAAATTCACAGCCCTTTATTAGAACGACATTGAAAATGCTTCAATCAGGTAAATTAATTTACAGATTCATTTTTTGCTTCGCGAAATAACTTGACTGAAATGTCCTCCAAGCTTGCAAATTTTTCCCCTTTTGTAGCTGAGCAAACATCCGACAAATGTGAAAGTAAAACACACACCTTGCTACCAGAACTTAATCGGCTATCAGATCCCTAGGAATTCACGTACAGTTGTGTTTGGTTCATAATAACACTGGCATACGTCAGTGGAAATGGGTGAGGATACGAGGAGTCATAAAATTCCTCAAAATCCATGCCAGGTCCTCTCTTATTGCCCCACTTCGAAAATATCATCCAAGCGAGTACTATCCCCGGCCAAGCCCTCAAAACTCTTAAGAGCCAAATGAATGTTCCACCCGCTTCAAGTTGCCCCATTGATGTCGCAATTCCGCTCCGATGGTCATCCTATGGAAGTAAAGTTCTTGCATTCAAAAACGTTCCTGTTCTTAACCGCAAATGAAAATACGGTCATGAGATCTGACGAACATTGCCATACCATTACGGCACCGTTAATCTATCTCCCAATTATGCGGCAGAAAATAGTTCCACATATAATTTGTCCTCGTATAATTTGGCTCAAATTTTTCTTAATTAATTTAAGAAATGTTTAAAACATTCGTCGAATCAACTTCATCATTTAAATTTTTACTGACGAATAATAATAATTTTACTCGAAAAAAAGCTCATGGCAAATATTTGCCTCTCAGTTAGGAGAGTAAAATAAAATTATTAGGAAAAATAAAAAGGCAGGTGAAATGCACCGAATTTCATATACCTAAGTTATTTACTTCCTAAGAGAGAAATATGCCATAATTTATAAAATATTAGTTAAAACCAAGCGTTTGTTACGTTTCAACTTTTTTTAGTCCTTCCCCCACCTCAATGATGTATAAAAAAGCACTTAACATCGGCTAGTGAAATAGTACCTACTTGCAGTACAGAAACAAAGGTTTCTAATTCAGAAAACAAAATTATGATGGGCAACATATACAATGGATTCCTTCAATTTTCAACAGGATAACAGGCTTAGAGCAACAGGGGAACAGGCAGAGTTATTGGTGTCCAATCAGGTAACATCTAGAAAAGTGCATTTGGAGTGCATATTCCATGACAGTTACTCGTAAAATCAATCAACCAACACGGTGAAATACTCAAGAATGGAAAAACTATGCATAATATACTTTTCTCCTATATTATTAAAATATATTCTTTAATTTACTTATGACGTGTAAAACACCAAAAGCAAGAACAAAGGAAAGTATGAATTTTTAGGAGTCATAATAATATTATTAGAATTTATATATTTATTTTGCTTCATTTATATAGAGCTCACCCCGGACTAAGCCACTGGCGTGTGAAATTCACACATTCAGTTCTTTTCCTTGGGCCACCTCGAACTCCGAGGATCTCTTTGTTTGGGGGCGTCCAAAGGCTTCACCCGGATTGAACCCGGGACCCTTCAATCAGTAGCCAAGCGCTCTGCCACTAGGTCACCACGCTCCCTTCATTTGGATAAGAAACATTCTTTTTCGTTCTCCTGTAGACTATAAAGAGATTGATGAGTTCTCAGCTGCAAAGCTAAATTTTCTGTGAGGGCCAGTAAATATCCCTCTCAGTAAATTATCTCCATAAGTGTCCAGTTTACCGTGAAGCTCAGCCAAGTAGTGAATATATGTATATATACGGTTTGTGAAGATAGTTTATCGTAAGATTAGTTTACCAAATTATATAATGATACATTTTAAATACCTAATTCGGTGGATGAGCACGACATTTTTGTCTACCGGCATATGGATAATTACAATAGCTATTAATGGGTGAACGTATACGTGCATGTTACAAAATTTATCTCGTTATTAAATTTTCTAGAGAGATTATTAACATAGGTATCGCAAATACACTGCAGGAAGGTGAATGAACATACTGAACTAATAATAACAATAAACTCAAGCAAGTCTTTTAAATGCAAGAGCCTTTCAATGGTCAACGATAACAGAAAACTAATGAAAAAAATGTAAAACTGTGAAAGTGTAACACATTACAAAAGGTTCTGTGGTATGCAAAGTGGGGTCACGTTCTATTAATATTTTATTTCCAAATGAAATCAATCACTACTTCAAAGAAGCAAAACTGCCTCTGCCACTGCATCACGTATACTTGCATTTATAATTTGGCAGTGCTAGGGAAGGTAAGAATTTTAGAGGGAAAAAAAGCACCCGAGTGAGAAATATGGAAGTTAAACATACCATAGAATCATATCAGGTTCTGGTCACTGCTCTATTAACGTAAAATAGGACGAGTAATTCAACGAGTCACACATGAGAAAACCACAGAACATTTTTTAGCATTAGCTTTGAAATATGATTAACATTACACTTGTTGGTGACGTAAATCGTTGAAGCACGCTGAGCTGAGAATTTTAGTTATGTTATATTTGAAACTTAAGCATACTATTCGGAAGTACCTCTATTAGTAGGAGTTACAGTTTCCAGCTTTATGTCCCACACTTTTGATTAATAGAGATGAAAATATAATTTCATGCTGGAATATATAAGTTTAAAATCATTTATAGTCTAAACTATTTATTATTTTTTCTAAGAAATACACCTAATAAAATTGTGAAATACAATATGGAAATTCCTAGAATGTTTTAGTGAAATAATAGGTATTCATATAAAAGGTATTTTTCATATTGCGCTTCATATTCGGCCGTAGATACACAGCATTTACATTTTATGCAAGCACAAATATCTTGGTGGAATTGAAAGGATTTTTTGGACTGACACGCATTAGAAAATAAGCAGATGTCACGTGGATATAAGGTTTGAGATTAGTGCAATAACAAAAGATTACTAAAATTACTGCAATTACTAAAAAGGACCTGTTTACCGTACCATATCTGAGGCCAAAGTGTTTGCAAGTTATTGACGAATGTCCAAAAATGTACACAAATAACAACCGACATGCCGGAAAAAATTCAGACCACTTCCTAAATCGATTCTTTTTATTATAATGGATCAACCGTGAAGATTCCTCCACCTCAATTGTTTCATTGAAGAATAGAAAAAAATTCGAATGCTAATATTCGACAGAATAAATTATTAGTGGTGACGAAATGTTTTGTTTTCCAAAACCCTTTTTAAATGATTGCTTAACTCACGGACCAGATAGTTTATTTCCTATGACACAACACCCATAAATTCACCATATGACGCGAGAATGCCAGCTTTTTTATCAATATAGCTTGCCATTATTACAGCACCGTCATGAGCCCGGTTGGCAAACATTTGTTTTCTCTGTCGTATCCAGGCACGTTATAGGCAGGCGGATCCCCATTACATGCATAGGAAGGCCCAATGGCTCGCACTTTGTCCGCCTTCGGCTAATCCGCTACTCGGCCAATTTGGCTCAATCGCTTTCGCAATCAGCCACCCCTCCGTGCAGATCAACCAGGTCAGTCTTAAGGCTGTTTGAGCAAGATTTTTCTCTAGTCGTAATATAGACCGTATTTGAGTTTTATTTTACAACTTGAGAAATTTTACACTAGAACATTTAATAAATATAGTAATATTAATGTAGAAACAAATTTGCTTTAATGACTGAACTCCTCAGCAATTAAATCAATGTACACATTTGAGGTTTTCACTTATTTGTTTCACGTTGTACACTGAAAAACATTATCACAACCGAAATTATTATGGTGTGTAATAAATGTCTTTATTTTTTAAATAACTGAGAGAACATTAATAAGCAAACACCACTGAACTCCTGACTTGATCTGTACGTTAAGACTGCCCCATTTCTTTATAATGCCTCTCTGGAGCGCACAGCCGTACCAAATACTTTGGATGAAGGCATCTATTTTTTGGCTAATACCTACCTTGAATAGTAGTGCGATAAAAGACTGATAATTTGGGCTCATTAGAATTAGATGTTTTTCTAATGAGCACAATTATTGTAATTAATGGAAAGTGAGATCTTGCTCCGACTTCCTTAAATATATTCGAAACTGAGGAAAACGCGGAACGTGTACATACACAACAATGAAACATCAGAAGCTGAGCACGAGATTATAAAAGCGTGTGGTAAAGCTTCCACTGCCGCATTTGGAATAAAGCTACGGTTGCGGTAATCTAATATAGCGTATGGCGATAAATTTTATTACCACAATCATTTAGTCCTTTCTCAGAAACGCCTCTATTGGCCTATTTGAATCGATGGCGAACTTATTTTCACCTCGTATGAGTTCCGTCAAAGAAGAGAAAAATCTATGATAGTAGAATGGGGAAGGATATGAACTTTGAAGGGTGAAAGAATGAAAGGAAAGATTAAATTTGAGTTTTTTAACAACTAAAGTACAGATACTAAATATGAGCTTTTCTATTATACCAATTTACACTTAATTAAAATGTATTTGAAGGAAAAACGTTGAAGAATATGTTGAGACTCGCAATCTGGAACTTGACGGATAATTTGCGATATAATTCCGCCTTAATTGCTTTTGCTATTGCTTTAAACAAGACAAACTTCGGTGACTATGAAAACATACGTACTTGAGGATTTCCTTGTAAATAAGTCACAACTATGAAATCATGGGTGCTTGAGCATTTACTTGCTAACAATGGGACACGACTATGAAACCAGTTAAGCTCGTCCTGAAATAGGGCGATGTTGATGAAGGGCACCTCATTCAAAAAACCAGAGACCACCTTATTTGACGACTATAAACAGAAGTTGAGCTGAAGCTCGCGCTTGAGACGACCATCGTCAAGCAAATGCTTAGTGAGCAACTACGAATACGGGCCTCGGTTATAGGACTACAAAGCTGACTCAGCTTTAATAATTTTCTCCACACTGCCTCATCGTAGCGTACCTCCTTTCCTTCTGCCACGTTCATGGAAAGTTTTTAACACGCACTCCTATTCTTAAAGACTCCAAACATTCCTTCTCTTATAGCGTCTCTTCCGCCACATTCACCCATGACTCGCACAGTCTGCCCCTTCCTCTGATGCCATTCACTCCACTAGCATCGTATTACATATATAAATATTTATGGAAAATTTCATTGATTGATCGGAGAACATGCTTATTGGTCTGTCATGGGGCCCGTGCGAGGGGATATCCTGCCAGAGAACAGACGCGGAGAAGGCTTGGCGTACGCGATGCTCTGACCCTGAGATCCACGGCGGTGGCCCTCGTCCGACCTCCTCGTTTCCCGACAGGATGTGGCGCCCGCGGGTGGCCGTCCCACCCCGCCGATCCCCGATAGCGCGCCGCGGTGTAATAAGGCGTCCGGGACATTGGGCCGAGGGCGGGCGGGTGTCGAGTCACAAGGGCAGGACCGGTGGCGCCAAAGGACGGAGGGTGATTTATGCGAAGGGGAGACAGAGTGGGAGGTGTAGAACAAGAGAGGAGGGAGATTGCAGAGGGGAATGTAGGGGGAAGGCGACGGCGCCAACGACCCTCCAATCAATTACCGGACGAGAATCCAAATAACCGTGGAATCGTCCTCTGAATGGATGGATACTTTGTGGGAGGTGACCTACAATTGAGGCCGTTTGCGCCGTCCACTGAGGGCCAGTGGACAAAGAAAAGTTTGTATCGGGAGTCGAGGAAGTGGGGATAAAAGCCCGGCATCAGAATTAGCCTACTCTTAATGAAAGTTGCCGAATAGCAACAAACAGTACAGCTAAACGATGGAGCTCATTGGTGTCATGCAAGACGAAGATGAAATCCATAGTAAATAATTAAGTGGCCTGCAGAAATTTTCCTCTTGATTAAAAAAAGAGATTCTACGTTACAAGGTTATCTACAAGTACAGGTTACAGGTTATCATTCTCTCAGAGATATAGGCAGTAATTGGATTCGAAAAAGTAAAGAATATACAATTTAATGCAGCATGATAATGTCACATACTTACATTGAAAAAGGGATGCAACATGATGATGTCACCTGCATAAAAAAGGGATTACAAGTTTCTACGTTACAACGTTATCTAAAAGTACAGGTTAGAGATCATAATTCTCTCAAGAATAGAGGCAGTAATGGGTTAGGAAAAAGTAAAGAATATGCAATTTAATGCATAATTATAATGTCGTATACATGTATTGTTTCTATAAATCTGCCTCAAGCTTCAGGCACTATATACTTACGACGACATTTTTAACTAGAGATATACGCACCCACAGCCAAATATTTTGGTCTTCTCCTGGATAAACTGCTTACGGGGACTATTTCAACAGGTTTAGCCAATTAATTGTTGGTTGGTTATTTGTGGAGGCGATAACCAACTGAGCTCGATATCACCTTTATTGATAGTCAAGTAGAATGGTAAGGAAGGGTTAATTTTAAGGATTGCTGGAAGGGTGATGAGAAGCCCGGCGTTTCTATTATCATATTCTATACTAAAGGCGCCAAGGATACGACAGTTTAACGTTCCCTCTGACGGCCTGACTGCTGCACTTGAAATGCTCTTCACACTGCACTCAAGTAGGAATCGGGATTTTCTCTGAAAAACATCCGCCATAGCCGGGGTTCCAACCCTAGCCCTTGGGATGGGAAGCCAGTGAGTGCCTTAGCCATCCCAACATCTCGGTCCCCTCATAATCAATCAAAAGAAATTAAATAAATATATTGGGGAATCAGCTAAATCACACAGCTAAATATTCATGCTATCGATATTATCCCCGTCTCTGACTCCGCTACGTAAAGATCAATGATTGATAAATTATAAAATTTCATCTGAGTGAAATAAAAGTGCATCATTGAGCAGCTGTTAGCTTATGTTTAACTCAAGACTTGAAATCTAATTGTGCCACTGTTATTTTTTAAGGAGTAATGTATCAATTACTAAAAGCAAAAGTCCATACATTTCAAATTGTAGGAATAAGAAAAATATTGCAAGTGGTTCCTGCTGGCCATACGATGAATTACCTATTCCGATAATGGGCATCTGTGTATTTTTAATCAACTGATTATCATTTCAGGCATTCTGTGATGTGTGAGGAGGGTTTGAAGAAAATTCATGGCCCTCCATAGCTGTAAACAGAGGTTTATAGCGGGTTAACGGCAGGAATGGTATTGCATTCAAAACCCGAATAACGAGCCAATCCATCGAAGGCCCATAAAATATGCACGACCTTAGTAACATTCAACGCCACAACCTTCAGGTAAGCAAGTAAATGCATAGCTAACCGATAGGTAACTAGGCCTTAATTTCACGACCATTCTATTCATCCGTAGCGGTTAAAATGCCGTCTACTTTATTTCATACAACCCTTCAAACGCAGTGGAGTGGAAAAATTGTATGCCAGCTCTTTTTCCACTCAAGACAAACAGGTAATAACAATGATGGGGTGAGCTCTTACGGCTACACAAATACAAAAATTAAAGGGAGTCTACAATAGCCGTAAACAATTGGTACCACTCGTCAGAGATCACTAACCTTGCTGTGCTGGTTTGCCGAGATGGGACTTCCACAGCAGAGACCAACCCCAGCCTCTCCACCAGAATACCCTCCTGTGATAGTTTACGGGAAGATTGCTTCCACGCCAGTGACCAACAAAGCCGCAATCACACAACCCAGATAGGATCCTTCACTAGGCTAATGGGACCCCGCTAAGCAAACTTAGGGTTATGACCTGGGATCCTTCGTAAGGCTAATTATACCCTACTAAAGGTGCCTGGTTATTAACACAACCACAAACACACGCACACTCACAAGCACTCAAAATCACTCAATCATACACACACATGGGCCCAACTTCTGGGAGAAACTGCTCCAATAGAGCGCAGTAAAAATCTTGCAGAAAAGAACAGACAAGGGTGAGGGTCGAATACGCGTATTTTGGCTACTAAGTACACCTATTCAGCGATCCGAAAGAAAAGCGTCACAACAACGCACGGTTGAAGTGAGGAAGGGTAATGACATCCAATATGATATGAAGGTAAATGAGTAGGGGGAAAGGGGGGGGGCATGACTTCAGTAAAAGCGGGGGAAGGGAGATCGGCGTAAACAAAAGGCGAAAAGCATCAACAAAAAACGGGGGGGGTCAGTAACGGACGTAAATGAAGGACGTTGGGGGGAGTAGGGGAGGCTGAGGGGGAGGAGGGGAAGAGGAGGAAGAGAAAGTTAGCGCGTGGCTACGTCCGTTAAATCAAGTGACGAATTACTCACAGTTCAAAACTGAGAAGAGGGAAGAATGAGGAATGGGTCCAGAGTTACTGTTTAGGAGATTCCCTTTGTTTTTAAAAATAAAAATGCTCTCGTAAGCGTCTAATAGGTATTACCTGTGTGCATATAAAAGCGTATCAGGCTTCACATTGTGGAAATACTTTATGTCCATTTCAAATAAAACAAAGTTGGTAAATTTCATGAGAATGGCATTACGTGCCGAAAGCTTGGTCGGTGTTGTATTTTGTGGTTGATAATATACTGTGTGGAAATTTACCAACTTTGTTTTATTTAAAATGGACATTACCTGTGTGCTTCAAAAGTTTCAAATTATCTATTGTTACGTTGTGGCCGGTCTGGATTAAATGCTGTGCCACGCTAGACTTTTCGGGATTATTATTTCTGTTGTGAGAAAAGTGTTCTTGAATCTGGTTTGTAACATATGTCGTGTCTGTCCTATGTAAGCAAAATGGCAAGTGTTGCAGTTTATTTGACAGATGCCTGATTTTTCCATTACCGGAATTTTAAAAACCTCTTGGGAAACGCTAAAGATAAACCTATCTTCCTCGGGACTCCCGGGTTCACTTAAATAGGTTAGCATATGAAATGCATGTATTACATTCAGAATTAAATAGTTAGCTATTAAGCTCATAATCCGTAAAAACGGAATTACACAATTGTTTTGCTGTTTTGGGGAAGTAAAATTGCCAGTAGGGCACCTAAAACAATGCATGGGCAAAAATTTATTTTTTCTCCAAAATGTTTACTTATGTTTCAACAACTATTCTCAATGTTTTTTCATTTTTGGGAAACATATACACTCATTTAGCCAGCCACTTGAGTAGTGCAAAAAAAAGGAAAAAAACACCAAGTTAACCTCAAGGGTACACACCAGACAAACTTAAAAAAACAAATTATTTATTAAGGAGCAAAGCAGGCAGCAGGTCTGCTAGTCTGTATAATTAATTTGTTAAAGTCTTTCAAAGGAAGTCCACTCCACATTTGTTAATAAGTATGTTTAGAATTTCATAGTTTTTATGAGATCCCTCTGAAATTATCGTAACAATGAGGCAAAAAATTAATTCAGCTCGTTGGACTCGCTTTTTGGCGAGCTTAAAATGACAAAACATAATTTAATTATCATCTGGTTGCTTATTAGGACAGTTCAACGAATACACTTAACACTGACTGATCCGGCCCATTCACCAATACGAGTAGCAATGCATTGTGATAAAATTCGATTTTACATTAGGCCCATTACATTCCAAGAACATGTCGCGATTTGCATTTTTTAAAGTCCACTCAGTATTATGCAAAATATTTAGCCAATCCGTAACGGCTAAATCAGCGATCGAGAATTCTCTGTCCCATCTATTCGAAAACAGTGCAATATGGATTGACAGTAATTCTGCATCCGGATTAAGTTTTTCTTCGGGTAAATCTCTACGGACGGGCAATCTGCATCCCTAATCCAGCACCCTGCGCCACGGTCACCCCTGCGAGCGACGCCGATGTACCGCGACTTGGGCGCAATGGGGGTTGCGCGACTCCCCGGGGCCGGAAGCCCATCGGAGACGAGCAGCCACGCCGATGAAGCCGGAGACTCAAGCCGGGAGGCATGGCCGGGGAACGGATCCACGAAGGGAGGGCGAGAGCGAGGCATGTACTGTTCGGCGATTCGAGCAAAGAGAACAGGTCGCAGAAATTCCGGGAGACAGCCTTCTAATATCAAATCGATATGATCAATTCTTAAAATGTTATTTCATTTAAGTTAGAAATGGTTTCACTTTGTAATATTCCACAAAAAGTTTAATTTCTTCCGACGCAGAGTTTTGACTCTTACACAGTCATTATCAAGGTCGTGTACCAAATTCGTTTTCAAAGACTGAGTAATAGTCGAAACCCTGGGTCGAAAAAATTAAACTTTTTGTGGAATATTACAAAGTGAAATCATTTCTAAATTATCTCTATGTGGTTCCACCAAGTCAAGCCTGAAAATCTGATATACATATATGATTTCATATCTGTGAACTGCAAAGTTGACTGAAATTCATCATGCTCTATTGGATTAATCATAATATTTGATTTCCCATAAAATTCGGAAATGGGGGTTGCGCAAAAATGACAAAACATAATTTAGTTATCATCTGGTTACTTATTAGGACAGTTCAACGGACACACATTACCTAGTACCTGACCAGAATCTCAGAAATATTTCACTTCATATTCCACTATGCTTCATGCATAATTTTTAAGTAATGCCACTGATTATATATTTCTCAATCCCTGATGTGTGATATTAAATCTGTGTACTGTTGCCCTGATTTTCACATGCTATGTTTAATCTTATTAATTGATTATTGTTGGTTTATATATGTGGGGCTCCTTAATGAGATTCGTATGCATTATTGCCACCATTGACCCCATTTGTTGTGGCGTCTAATTATGTTTCAATGTTCCACGGTACTTAAAGTCCCAGAACAATAATAAATGTTTTCAGATTCAGCCCTTCGTGGTCAGACCACGGAGAGGAGGAGGGAGTGGGATATCACCATAAACTTGGCACGAGGCAGAAACCATGTAGAAACCAATTTACGTCTCTATAATCGCTGTCTTTCGGTATCTGAGAATATTTAGCAAGCGATTTGCATGAAAACATCTGAGTAAGAAGTATACCATCATTCAGTTTTATAGCAGTTTTCTAACGGAGCATATAATATTTTTCCACTGGGGCAATGAATAGACACAGCGACAGTTCAAGCGTTTGGTGACGAAAATTAACGACATGGCGGCTTTACTCGAGTAATAGAGTAAGCTTGTAGGGGGATAAGGCAAATGAACGGAGAGATTAACGGAGAAAGAAAATGGGGGGATGACAACAGAGCCCACGAAGGTCATGGGGCTTCCGCACACGTTGGGGAATTATGGCACAATTCACTCGACGGGATGGGGCTGATTGGGTGCAGATGAAGCGTGAAACGATTGCTGCACAAGCGTGACGAAATGGAGACAGCGTAGGCCGCGGACGGGAAGCGGGGGAATCTCCACGAAAACTAAAAAAGGGATTCCTCCGGTTAAAAACAAACGCGAGGTCACAAACAGAAATTTGGATAGTTGCCTTTAACGCAAATAGTTTTAGTACTTCTTCATCCTATTTTCATTTCATTGCCTCATGTGCTCACTTTCCTACCGAGGGATTCGGCTCAAATTATCTTGATGCGATCAGCGTCAATCACACCCATTTATTTCAAGTTTTGCAACGGCAATGTCGTAACGACCACGTAGATACGAATGAAAACGTCACGTTTATTTGAAGTGGAGAGTTGAAAACAAGCGTACGCCTCCTTCCATTAATTAACTACAAATTTACCGCAGGGAAAATAAGATTATTGGTGCTCCCTAGGTAGTCCTGTAGCAAATAAGCACTCAAGGAATAATGGCGCATAATCTCAATGATAAATAAGGAAACGAATTATATCAAATGTGCAGCGCACAAATAAGACTCAAGCAAAGAGTTGTTATCAAGCGCAAGTAAATATTTACTCAAAACTCGGAACACGAGTAACAAGATTTGTCAATGCCATAATTTGCGTTAGATGTATAAGAATTAGAAACTGAGAACTACTCTGTAACAAAGCTAATCAAGTACAAGGTAATAAAAGTAAAAATTATCATTCATGGTTAAAAATTACTTTGCTTAAATCCTCACTTTTATATTCTAACCGAACCAGATTTCAGCAGCTATGTGCCATAATCATGTGCCTTTATAATGGCACACAGCTGCTGAAACCTGGGTCTGTTAGAATAAAAAATTGTGGATTTAAACAAATTAATTTTTAATCATGAATGCTTGTGACTTCCACAAAGTTAAGCCTAACACAATTTTTTTAAATTATCTTCGATAGAATTCTGTCAATCAATTATTAGTTATCACTCCTTAATTAATCCACTACACTAAAGTGCCGGAAAGCAGCAACCGTGAAAAATAAAACTAAAACACAATTTTCGGATCGGAAAGAATGAATGCCACACAACGTTCTCTGCCAGCGTGCCAATTTTCTTTCGGACTTAACCCCACAACTGGGGGCCAAGCAACGTCGCATGGGATCGGCGTCGGTGGTTCACTCCCCTCTTGCGGTGCAGACCTGGAGTTGTCTCCGCCACCTTGCTCCCCTTCCATCGTAGGGATCAGGGCGCCCTCAAGCCCGGGCCGCCGGTACGGGACGCGGTGACGAAGTTGGAAATTCGAACGAATTTCCGACTTTGTCACCGCTTCCTCTTCGCCTGCCGGGAAACGGGAAGGGGCTCCCCCCGCGGCCCGCGGCTCTACCCCTGGCACCCTTTTAACCCTCTCTCGCGGTAGTTGACAGGCGGGACGCTTCGAATCGGAGCACGCCGCGGTCACCCCAACACATATCCCTCCCTGGCGCCTGCATGTCTCCTCGCTTCGGACCGACAGAGAGCAACTCTCGCTCCACGACCGCTGCAAGGGCCCCTCCTCCCGCACTGATCCTCTTCTCCCCTCCCCCACCCCCAACATGCTACCTCCCGACGCCGAAAAAAACAGTCCCTCCGTGATAAAGCCAAATTTTGACAAATTTGGCTCAGTGACGGCAGATTTGGCGACACTCATACCAGTTTAATAAAAATGTTTTGATAAAATGTTTGATAAAATGTTTGATAAAACATTTGATTAAATATTTGAAAAATGTTTGATCAAATATTTGAAAAAATGTTTGATAAAATATTTGATAACACGGGAACGTGTATCGTATTACATGAAGAGTTTGAAGAAAACGTAATTTGATTCGAAGCCATCAAATGATTAAGCATTAAAATCCTCAAAATCAGCGTGTATTTTCTGCAAACTCTTCCTGTTATTCATTGCCGTTTGGTGAAATATTTTAATAAATATTTTGACCGTAGGAGATTGACTACATAGCTCTTCTGTACTGATTAACTCCCTACTTCGAGCAGTCTGAGGACTTCACTAGTCATAGGTAATATCACTCACCGGTAATAGTTCAAAGAGATAAAAGTCGTAAGTCGTCGTTTTTTTTGAAATCACTGAATCACGCTTTTAGTAAATTTTAACTTCCGAAAAAGCCACAAGTACTGTGATAAACTTTTACCAACATATCTAGAACAAAATCACATGTTATAAAGAAGATCATTGTCAATATGACTGCGTCATTGGTATATGTATATAATTATTACGAGCAAATAACATTCCGTCACTGGTAGCGGCGTGGTGTAGTGCTCGAACACTAATCCTAAGATCACGGGTTCAAGCCTGAGCGGGTTTTTCCGCCCAGTCACGAAATTATCATTTGCCTGTATTTGCTTGTTGATTTACCCTATATAAATAACCAAATGACCAATTTACTGGGCTTTGAAAAATAATTAAGTAAGGAGTTTTCATGAACAATAACTTTGACACTGATTTTATCGTAATCGTGCCTACTCGCGCAGAATAATTGTAGAAGTGTAGGAAACAAACTCCATAATATTCTCTCATGTTTTCTATTGCTCAATTGATGGGAACTTCCGATAATCGCTGTGAATGAAGTTCAATAGATCAAGTGATTCACACGCTCCACTCCACATCTGCTGCTTTCGAGCAGCAATAATTTATGTGTTAGGCGTGTCATCAATACTCGTTGCCTCTTCACGTCTTTGGCAGGACCCAGACACTGGATTTCCGATTCAAAACGGCCGCCCATCGGGCGATTCGAATCAAACCACTCTAATCCCACGCTCCGGCCACAGAGAAACCCTATAGACCTAAGCGCACGAATCTAGTCAGGACACTCTTGAAAACGGGAAATCACCAAATCCAAAATGAATTCGTAGAGCGATATTTGTCGATTTTTTAAGTCTACGACTCAGGTATCGAAACTCAAAATTAAGACGTTCCACATTGAAGCATCATCAACATAAGCTGGCAGTGTTTTATTTGGCACACAAACGTGGATTTTATAAAAAGAAATCTATTACACTTTACAAAGTGTGGCTAACCGTGCAAAATTTCTATGCATCGTGAAATTCGAAATTAATTATTTCTATGCATCGTGAAATTCGAAATTAATTGTTTCCAATTGAAATTTCACTATTAGTTCTAGTAATTCACACAATTACTCCGAAATAATGGCATTCATCACATCTCTACGTGTTATAAAGTTTTAAAACGTATGCACAATTTCGATGTATCGTGAAAATCAAAATTAATTGCTTCCAATCGGAGTTTCAAAATTAGTTCTAGCAATTCACTCAATTACTTCGAAATAATGACATTCACCACATTTATGCATGATGCAAAGCTTTAAAACGTACATACAATTGCATTAAATCTATGAAAAGGTATCACTTAGAATAAAATGATTTAACAAGTCTTCGCATTCCACAGACATTTTATACACTCCACAAACATATTCAATTTTAATACATATATGAGAAGCAGGTGATCGCTGAAGTTGACTATGGTGATGTTCAAAGTTTATCCAGGTGATGTGTATAAATCTAGTGAGTAACTTGAATTTGTGGCCATCATATTTGAATTTTTAGTAAACTGTTGAAATCGCATAAATCGTAAAGAATTACCACAGTGTGCTTCGAGGATACCGGCGTGTACTTAAAAAGTTATCAGTACAAGTATTAACTGCAGTAAATCACTATGGTACATAGTAGTATAAAACCATTCCGGATAACTTATTGAATACTTCAATTACTTCTCAAAATCTCCGATGTGAGTTAAACGCTGATTCTTTTAATTGCAAAGGCTTCAGTACACGTGGCGGCAAATTAAAATTAGTTATACGAAAAGGTTTCGAGTGTAACTTTGTGTAAGTCCTTCATATTAATAAAGTATGACGATGTTCCGACACAGCTTTTTCCACGTGTAATTTCATTATCCACGGCCAAGTTTTCACTACAGAGCAACATCATCAGGCCAAGTTCTGATGTCAGATCACCTGATGATGTTACTCTGTAACGAAACCGTGGTTTTTGGAAGATAAAATTTCTCTTTGAAAAAGCTGTCTCGAAAGTTCGTCAAACTTTATATTAGTTATTGATTTTCACTCATAATGATGTCACTTCGTTAAAAAGGTCGCTAAAACCACGAATTCCTTTTGACTGCTTCTTCAAAAGTAACGATTCGACTCTCTAAGTGCTACTGCTGACATCTCGAAGCAGCGCATCTCGCTTGCCTCAATTCTCGGAAGAATCAAGCCGCGGTTTCAAGAGTTCGGAAGGTCGCATTCCCATTTAGCTCGCAAAACTATTCTCTCTTCGTGTCCTTCACTCTCTTCCATCCAAACTAAGATCTCCCTCCCCTCACAGCTCCGCCTCTTCTTACCGCGTCCTTTAATGAAAGTATATAGAGTAAGCACAGGAAACGTTTCCATGCGAACTTTCCGTAGTTTGAGCTCTGCCGAGTCGTTGTGCAGCAGACCTTCCCAAATTCACACGCGTAGTTAGCGCTGAGTTGCACTTATTACAACTAATCACCCAACCCACTGATCGGCAAACTATAACACGCATGCCACCAGGTGGATTGAAAAATGTTTCTTTGTGGCACGCCAAAAAAAAGACAAATTATACTTTCCGATATTTCCAATAATATTTAATAAAATAAGTTTCTCAGAATAAAAATGTATTCTTTATGTGAAAGGTTTTTAAAACTAGTCAAAACTCCATTCGCTATCTTAGTGACAATGACAAAATTAAATTATATTGTTTCGGCTGAAATTGGGGCAATCGAAGTAACAAGACGGTGTTCTTAATTTTAAAGGAAAATTTATAAATTTGCATTTAGTTTGAAACATCAAATTTCAAACCTGGCATAAAAAATTAGCTTTGAAACGGAGATTCAGGAAAGCCAGCAAACTGTGTTCGGTTTATAGGATGAAGTTTTAAAAAAGTGTTTCTTATAATTTTTCCATCAAATATTGTTCTTAATGCAAAGAATATAGGCCATAATTATATTGTTTACATTATTATTAAATCAAAGTTTCGTTTCATTTTTACCAAAGTAGTATACTTAAAATTGATACTTATCCATATATATTTAATGCATTATAACAAAATTATCCTTATAACATCCTTTTCCTTAAGAAAGGTCAACACTATGATGTGGAACGTGCCCGGCTTGTAATTTAATTTTATGCAAAATGTGGCACACGTGCACGTATCAGCTGCCGACCGCTGACCTATCTTCCTATACTTTGTACTTATGTGGTAAATTGGCATACCAATTAATAGGTCCAAGACTCTGAATGTTATGTTTGACGCCATAGTTCTGAAGGGAGTAATCGCGGGGAATACCATGTTGCGGGCTTGATGACTTTTTTGGGCAGGAGGATGAAGGAGATCGGAGAGGTATGAAGGTGAGACAGCGGGGTGGTGGCCAGAATCCAACTGAGGTGGTGGCGAGGAGCGTTGGCATAATGTATTGGAGCATTGGAATGAGCGGATGCTGCGCGCTAGGCTTAGATTACTTGAGCAATTAAGAATATATATCTTTAAGAGCGACACGGAGAACATCATATTAGAACCCCACTATATTTACAGGTCCGACAGAAACAATAAATTAAGAGAGATATTTTTTCCGAACGGATAGGTATGGGAATTTGTTTTTCCCCCGAACAATAAGGGACTTTAATAAATGCGAGGCGTAATTTCATTAGAGCGTTTCCTTTTTATATGTTAATGGCTTGTGTCCTGACACCCCCCGCCACACGCCTATTGAGTCGGCTTGCGGAGTAGTATGTAGATGTAGGGTTGGGTCAGCCAACCTCACAATTTTGAAGCTCGATGGGAGTCAAGGATGAACTCATACGTTGGCGAAGGTTATGAACGTTGAAAGAAGTCATAAAATGGTGCAACCATTGGCCCTGAGGCGTTTAGGGTAGTGTCGGTAGGCAGACTTAACTCAGTCTCAAAACATATGAGTATGGACGTCACTTGAACGTGGCCGGAGCACGATACGTGTCTGGGGAACGTACCCTCCACATTTCCACGTGTTACGAGGGATCGCTGCGACGGGGAGCACAGAGAAGGCTTTCTCACACCAGTCACATTGGAAACTCGAATCGATTATATAATTACTGAAGTTATCGGATGCATGAGGGGCAATGCGTTTCCCGAAAAGTCGGGACTCGGATGGAAGGCGTGGAGTACCTTAATTGACGGCAAGGACGATAATACGAAACAAATAAATGAGGCGAAAGAAAACATTGCGAGTGTCTTCACTAATTTCCAAAATTTCAGAAATTTTAGATGAAATATTTACTACAGCTGATACAGTTACATTGCTTAAAAGAGGTTCCTCAGCGACCGCAAGAGTCAAAACAAATATTGAACTTCACCTTTGTGTTACATGGATTAATAAACACTTATTTCACTCATGAGATGCCTAAGCTATATGGGAACTAAATTAAGGAACGACGGTATAGATTCGACGAAAATATTTTTAAACCGACACCTTTTTCCTGCCATACGAGCAGATAGCACCACCGTTTTTAGTTGATGAAAATATTTCACTTCAAGTACGGCCGTAATTGATTAAAAACTCATAACGTATGACCTGAAGAAGTTTATATTTCATTACCATTCAATGCAGTGAGAGAGTTCTCATATTACAAAGAATCATACCGCAGAAATGGCATAAACTTAAAATATCAGCTAAAGCATTAGGTAAAGAAAAATTATTTTTCCCGTTGTTCACCCATTCCCGCAATTCCATCAAGGGACACACTCGTCTCCAAGTAGCTAGAATTTAAATAAAATGTAATTTTAAGTCATTCTAAGTTGGAACCACCTAAATAATATTATCAAAGTGTAAAAGCACTTATTTATTCTTACATTTCATTTTTTTACTTTGGCTAGTGGAGGTAAACTTGCAAGTTTGGACGACTTGCAAGTTCACCCGAAGCAGTACACCGATCAAGTGAACGGGTTATCATTGCGATGGACTATATGTAATAATTCATTTGGAATGAAATTACTTAGCAGTTTTCCACTGTTTATATTGAATATAAGTTTATGCGACCGTTTTCGATGTATTACAACACTGTCAAGCACGTTATAATGCTAAAGATGGTATAATGGCTATATACATTTCAAGATGGTTGTTAGGGAGTGAAAGAATTAGGTTGTAAGTATTGATGGGAATGCTGACGCTACAATTGTGGGAATGTAATGGAGAATAAAACCAATCCCACTCCCCTTTACTCTCCATTACATTCCCACAATAGTAGCTTCAGCCTTCCCGTCAATACTTCCAGCAAACATTTTTCACTCCCTAACAACCATCTTTAAATACGTAAATATTATTTCTTCAGTATTATAACCGTGCTTGAAAAAGATGTAATACATCAAAACCGGTCGCATAAACTTATATTTAATGTAAAAAAGTGGAAAACTTCTAAGTAATTTCATTCCTATTGAATCAATTACACCACATCTGCCCGAAGAACACTTTATTTATCGGTAGTAGTTCAATTAAATTTCATTTTGGTGAACAAATTTCCTTCACCTCTACATATCCGGAGCGGAAATATAACTGAAAATACGGGCCTCAGCTCACCAAGCGGTGATGGAGCGTCAAGTTCCCATGTTCCTCGTCGCTTTTCTTCAAAAAACACGTCGGTTAAATATAACGTCATCTTCTATCCAACCTCGGTCTCATCTCGGCTCCCCTCCACCTTCCCCTACACACGTACTCCTTGAATACAGCGAGAAACCCACCGTTAAAACTCATTCGAGTCGCATACCCACCCTCGCTATGACGACAATATAACTCTTGTCACCACCTCACGAGAGGGAAATAATACATTTTTGAAATGCATCGTTTAAAAAAAATAAGACGAGCCAAAAAAAAGTCAATAAAGAAGCCACAGATGTGATTTCCGTATAGATTTACGGCTTCCTTTCTGGGACTGGAGAAGCAGACGGCGGTATCGTGCGGAAGGGAACTCCGGGTCGAGTCTATACCGAAAGCGTCTGGTATGAGTGCAACGTAAAGTATGCTGATATGTTTGCGCATTGAGTGGGGCAGGGGGGGGCTGGGGGGGCTAAAGGGGGGGCTGGAGGGAGGGCTGCAAGGGGGGGAGGAGGGTGAAGACTGCCTCCTTGGCTTCGGTTAGTTGGTGGGTTATGAAGGAGGCCGACAATGGAAGTAAATAGCAATGTCCTTTATCGCAAATATTTTTGGATGAGTACACGGCTTCAATTTGTAAGAAATACGTACAAAAATAATCTCATCATAAATTGAGAGGAACTTACTAATTGAACACAAACTACATAAATTATATTGAATACTTTAGCTACATTATAAATGGATACTATGTTCACGCTATACTAAGTTTGCTATTCTTAAGAGATTTACATCAATAGTAATTCATATCCACGACACAATAAGATATCTTTTCATATTGATTATATCGTACATGAATAGTAATATGGGTAGTTGATTTGGCAATAATGATAGGGGGCAGTTGAGGATCTAAAAGATTACTGGCTGGCGTACCTGGTGGCCAAAATCTTTACACATAAAAAGACAAACGAAGTATCCTTTTTAATATCACTCCCCCAGGAATGGAGGCTGAAAAGGAACTGGCAAAATTAAGTGATGTCATTTCATGCAGTATGATTCGAGGATATCATAGTTTGGATAAAATCTTTCTCAAGCGTAATTCACAAAACACTTCCGGTGCTGGTGACACTTGAGATAAGCTCACCGACAACCAATTTCGTAACATTCCTTAGAGATGAAATTGGTTACGGAAATTATTGCAGCTGGCTGGGCTCCTGAAATTGTGAGTTAAAAGATTATTAGAGACAGGCAACCTACAACTTAAACCATCATCACCATTAAGGACAGGTGGATAAAATGGCTTAGTAAAAATTATTTGGAGATTGGCGGTAGTTATGAGCGAAGCCCGGCTTCGGCATTAGCCTACTCTTTAGGAAGGCCTCGAGGGTTTCACAGTTTAACGTCCCATTCGACGGACGGAGTACTTACGGAGACCTACAGAGACATTCACACAACACTCAACAAGGGATTGGAATTTACACTGAAAAAAAATCTTTGCCTAACTTTGAGTCGAGCTCAGATACTCTGGATGGCGGTTCGGATAGCTATGATACCAATCCGATGCCCATGGACTTCGGTGGGGGGTGGAGGGGGAGGATTCATGTTGCTCATCCCCCCAGTTTTTTCGAGAGGCCCCCGGAATCGGAAAATAATTTCCGAAAAAATGCCACCTCCAGGATCGAGGCATCTTCCTCGTGCGGATTGAATGATAACCAATGAATTATCATTTCTGTTAGTATCGTTAGTTCTGATGTTTACTTTTTTCACCAGCTGATTGTTACTAACACAGCAGTGTGTAAAGGAACCTAAATGCAGTGCCTGCTGACTTAACAGGAGAATTTCCTAAAACATTACAAATTATGTTAACCTTCGACGTGGGATGCATACATAATATGAAGAGGTATGACCGCATAGGTCCATATTATGGTAAGTTGAACCTCTTGAAATTAATCATTGAGGTATCATAATGATAAATACTCTCGAACACTCTCTTTATGCATAAATATTACCTTGTAATATCTATTAGAATATTGGTCGTCAACAATTAATTTATTCAAGGGTTTGGATGATACACCAGACCACAAAGAATGCAATTAAATTGCATTCTTTCAAAGAATGCAATTTAAATTTCATTAAAATGTTCTTGTATTTTTGTACTTATTATATCAACTTAACTTGATACTTTTCTTTGTAAAATCTGCCATTATATTTGTTTTCATATTATTTTTGTATTGCAATAATATCTGGAATGGTTTTTTATTTCATGTTGTTTAAGCAAGGTGACTTATAAATTTTTCGATACCACGGAGCTTCCTTTTCTTTATCAACTGCATGTTCCATAGGACATTCTGTCCTAGCACCAATAAATTTATATTCTAATCCATTATTTTCTGAATATTACGCGATCGAAATGATCGGCGAGTGATGGAAATATATACTAGTTTATCTGAGTTGAATTAGGTAGGTTTCCAGAAATATGTCCGTTCACATTTTGGGTATTAAAATTTAACGAGCACGAGTAAATGAGAGCAAGCCTGTTCTTTTTTTATTCCTGAAACGAGCCTTCTTGAAACGACAGGGAGCTGATCCCAGCTTGGGGGAAGATTACAATGATGGGGGAAGTTGGGACATTTTGAAGGAGGATGAATGCCGGTTGGAGTAGATAACATATATTTTTTTACTCCCTTTATATTAGCTCACACTGTCCGTCTGCTTTCCCTTTCCCATACCCTTCCAACCTATCCTTGTTTCCTACCTATCCCCGCAGCCCTTCCTACCCAGGCGATGAGCCACCGCTCGCAGGCCAGGGGAGGACATGCTTATCCACTGTCTGTCTGCTTGTCTGTGTACGTACAAACCCAATTCACCTCATCTAATCGACCTGAAATTTGGTCCATAAACTCCTGTGACCAACGATTAATTTTAAAAAACCTACACACACACATAAATACACACTGACTTAATTATATTAAAATTTATTTGTATGAAAACGAAGGAGGATTAAAAGGCCGTTATCAGCCTTCCTTGCAAGCGACCGGTAGCCCCACGGGGGTAAGGTAGTGGAATGTAGAGCGGAAGGTGTGGTGTTCAATTCCCTGCTGGGGGGATTATTTTTCTTCTTTTTTTTCACAGCCGTTTTCACTTACATCTTTAGAAATTTTGTTTTCAACATCGCATTACCCTCTAAACTTTTTTTTCAATATTTTATTCGCTAAATATTCATTAATGACAGCGATCAAAGCTAGTACTTAGCCCTTGGACGTTGTGGGAGATGGACCGTGGTGAGCCAACAACTGTGATAATTGCTATTGAATGTTCAACAATGAATATAAATGTCATATCGAATTACTAATGTTCCTAATGGTCGTCGAATGTCTGAATAATTTGACAGATCAGTGAAGATAGAATTATTTCCTTTCACAAATTAAATTTATTAGCAATGTGATAATACAATATTTAATGGCAAAGATACCATAAAACAATTTAAAAATATAATAAAATGCACTGAGTATATGAGACATTAAAACGCGACGTAATGCATATAAAAATAAAGGGAGTATAACAAAAGCTTTGTTTTCATGAGATTATTTTTTATTAGATTCATCACGCATTTCATCATGCTTTTCTTTTGCAAGTCTCGAGGGTAGGGATGGAGAGGATTAAGATAAGAGCTGGATGAAGTGAGCGGGGACGATGGGGGGGAGGAGGTTAGGTAGTCATCATGATGCTATTGACTAAATCTATTTCCCGGATGTTGATACTCTTGGAAAGGGATTTCCTGGAACCGGCTCTTTGGGATTCGGAAACCGTTAGGGAGGAGGGGGGGGATGTGCCGGAGCGGGAGGAGTGTGTGGGAGATGTGTGGAGCTGACAAGCATCGGATGCGTGCAAAATAATCCCGCTTCCGAAGGCAGCAGCGGGCAGAATTGTTTCATTGTCAAGGGACTGACACATTTTTTGGAGAGAGCGGCGGGCGGCGGTCGTGGAGGGGACACTTGTATCCACGCGACGCGGAGGGAGAGGGGGTAATCGCCGGGGACGAAGGGACACTTGTTGCCAGCCGCGGCGGCGACGGTGGGCCAAGGTGTGGCGGTTCCGCCGTCTCGGGTCCGGCTCAAAACAAGTCTGAGGAGGGGTTGGATGGGGAGAAGGGGGGGGGAGAATAAGTCTTCATTTATCACGGATTTAAGGTAGTTTGAGCGAGATAGTTCCCTAGTCATAACGGCGTCCACATTCGCATTTTATTTTTTTATTTCAGCGTCTGCAAGAGGTATGAAATAAATATTGTAGTGTTGGTGGCGCAAAAATAAGATTACAGTAGAGTCTCGGTTATTCGATCTTCGGTTATCCGACCTTCCGTGTTATCCGACCGTCACCGTGCACGGTAACTACTGTAATTTATTTATATTTCGTAGGTCACTGTACTAAGTACCTTCTATACAAAATATTAATTACTTTGCCGCAAGTGCAGTCTTTCATATTATTACTTGTACGTCATATAAAGTTAAGTAAGACACATGTATTTGAAAGTTTTTCAATGTGCAAATTAAATTTAACATTTTTTTAGATTGTTTTTATCATTTTCCGTGTTATCCGACCTTCTCACTCATCCGACCTTGCGGCGGCCGGTTTAGGTCGGATAATCGAGACTCTACTGTATATAGGACCGAAATTCACAGTATTTGAAATAAATAAAGCTAAATAAGTCTCTAACATTACTAATTTTTTCCCGTCGTACGGCTGAACACCCTTACTATTAGTCTTACTGAACTTACTGATTAGTCTCTGGTGGTATACCATATTTTGCGATTCTATAAAAATTACTGTGGTGAGCAATATATTATTTTATTGTTGTTTTAGTTGAGAAAACATGCAATTTACACACCCATAGTTTTTTGACGAAATGTAGGTGCTATAAGTTCCTATTGTTTTTTCAACATTCTCCCTCTGGAGCGCACAGCCATAATCTATCTCATGTAAAACAGCTTATATTTTGAGGAAAATCGCTCGAAAAGTCGTTTGGTAAGGGTGTGATATCTTTTATCATTGGAAATATAAGAGTTTGTTCTTTAAAATGAGGTAAAATTTATCAAATTCCATGTGAAGTGATAGTTTCCTAGTCATAATGGAGACCAAATTCAATACTAATATAGTCAATACTAATGGTAATAGTCATAGTAATAAAATTCAATACTCAATACTAATGGTAAGTTCGAAGAAGGAATTGTGGTACTCATCAGTTATGCAGTGAACCTCTCTTATTTCGTCAAATCTATCAGTTCTAGAGATATAGTACGCGGTCAAAATAATGCCCTCCGTGTCATACTGAAACTACCCAGATCTAAATGGTTTAAGTAACTTAAACCTAGCGACGAGCCTACGAGTCTCTAGTGGTTCCCAACCTGGTCCTTCCATAAACTGTTTTACACTCCCTGTTCGCTCGTATGAGTCTAATACATATGGACATAGTGTGGTGGTATACAAAACATTGTATGTGGCTCTTAATGCATAATGCAAGCCTGATGCATTTAAGCTGCACGCATTAGAATCTACTTATAAGCAGCTATAATAGTAATGGAGTAATTAAAGGGGCCATAAGCAAAAATGATTAGCTTTACACCATCTGCTTTCATGAAAATGACAAAGGGACGGCAATAGCAGTAATATTATTCCCAAGTACCGTCGACTATCGTCGGTCTCAAAACTTTGTGAGATTAAACATGAAATATGTCCCGTTGACAGGCATTAACTGACGGAACTGTTATGTAAAGTGTTTATTTAAGAACCGCTATTTTCGAAAAGCATTCACTGCCCTTTTAGAAATTTAATTCGTTCCAAAAATAGCATTCAGCTGCAGTAACCTCTTAGTTTGATGCCACACGTAAGACAGACGATTGAATCTCAGTGGTATCGAATTCCTCGATGGCCATTCAATCTGTACCAGGAGGCCATTCAGAGAAAATTTATATGGATGAGGTTTCGTCCGTCAAATAGTTCTTAATAGGATATTTTACATCATTTTGTTAATAATGGACTTAGTATTTCTCTTTGATAACCTCGTTTATACTTTCTTAGTATACCTCTCCACCACACATCCCCAAATATACCTTTGTCATAGTTCCCACCTTCAAAAAACTTCAAAATAACTTTTACGGTACTGAATAATTTTCTTAATGCAATGTATTTTCAGATACGTGACTTAATTATCGGTTTCTAATCTTCAGTCTAAGGTCGCCGTCTCTCCATAGTTTATTTATACGAAACACGCCGACTATTTGGGATCCTTCTGAGGTAGGCTTAGATACAGAGAAAGAACGCGGGCAGCAAAGATCTGCAATTCGGCTCGTATATGTAAAAAGGTCGTCATAATAACTGTATTATTGTTACAAGCCTACAAATAAAACTAGGATTAGAATCGCTATCAGATTGTTGGTTACAATTTAGACTATATCCCTTAAGGAAATGGGGAAGTACAGGGAAGGCACGAGAGTTGGTTACGCTAGTGCGTTCGGTGGTAGTGGAGACGGGGCGTTACCATTCGCACCAGCTCTATCCAGAGGCGTATCCGTCATCTACGGTCTGTAGCATAACTCGACAGGCTGCCGCGCCATCTAAGACCGAAAATGCTTTTAAAAAACCCCGGATGTGTATCATTTTTCAACATCTCTTGCAGAGTCGGCGCGCACTTCCTGGGGAGGGGCACGTTCGCCGGGACACGTTCCCGTCGGCCCTGACCGCGGGGCCTGCCACCGAAACTTTTCCCTCACGCGCGTCGCCAGTGACCGTGGCGGCGCCCGAAGGCCGACATGGCGCCGGCGCCGGGAGGACCGCGGCTGCCCGATTGGTCGGTTGGTCATTCGGAGGAGGCGACTGACAACTGAGGATATTTGCGCCGTAGTTTTAGGTAGTTTGAGCGAGTTAGTTCCGTAGTCATAATGGAGATCATATTCGAATTTTACTTTTTAATTTCAGTGTCTGTAAGAATGTGTATGAAGTAAATATTGTAATGTAAGTGGCGCAAAAATGTAGCAGTATATGACAAAAATTCTCAGTAGTTAAATAAATATATCCTAATAAGTCTCTAACTTGACTCACTTTTTCACGCCGTACGGTAAAATCGCCTTCACAATTGAAGGTTATTTGTGCGATTATGAAAAAAGTACTGTGATGAGTAATTGATTATATTTTATAAATAGTTGAGAAAACATACGAACGTGTTGTTGGCTTATTGATTGGCTCATTGATTGGCTTAGTATGGCTTATTGGGTTGATCTTTCGTTTTTTGACGAAATCTAGGTGTTGCAAGTTCCTAATTTTTTCAATATTCTCCCTCTTGAGTGCACAGCCGTAATCTATCACGTGCAAAACAGGTATTGGGAAAATTGCCCGAAAAGTAGTTCGGCAAGGGGTTAATATTTTGATATCGTTGGAAAGATGAGTTTTTTTTTTCTTTGAAATGATATCAAATTCTAGGTGAAGTGATATTTCGCTCAAACTACCTTAAGCGGGTAGGATTGTGAGGGAAGGATTTTCTGGGGAATGGAGGATGGGAGGAGAGAAAACCGGGTTTGGCATTAACCAGTTCTAAACGAAACGGTCCACAGTTTAACACTAGAACCGCTGGAGTTCTGCCTCACTTCCAATCCCACAGGCGGAGTGCTGCACTTGAAATGATATTCACATAGCACCCCAGTAGGGTTTTGACATTCGGCTGAAAAACTTCTGCCACTTCCGGAGTTCGAACCGGGGATCTTCCGGAGCGGAAACCGGTACTCGAGTGACCATATAAACACAGCGACTCTTAGTGTATTCCAGTGAGCCACGATGGATAAACTGAAACCAATCTGAATCTATCAACTTATTTTCAAACGACTTGTTACCAGAAACATGCTATGCGATGTTTTAAGGAATCTTCATCAAAATGACATCTTAAACAGAATTTCATTGGAAACCTACCGCTATTCCGACATACTATCTCCATACGCCTAATGGATATTCACATTCATGCACTTGTACGACGTACGACCGCGCCGAGCGTATAAAGTTGCAGCAGTATAGTATTTTCGTCAATTTACTTGAATGATCAAATGCTTTACAACCACTGATAACTCGACTCCTACCCTGCTTTTAATTTGCACGGAGCACCGAATCACGTGCGTTTAGATTTTTTCCCACTCATTTTTTCAAAACAATCGTGAAATTAATTTTTAAGGCTTTCTCCGAATTTTTCTTTCATATTTTGAAGGAAAAAAAGTCGCCTTCTTTGTTTTTTTAATTGAACGTTTCGCGTCCTCTGCTGATCGCTTCGTCGGGAATAGTATGCATTGTGATGGGATATCCTTTATATATATATAATAAATAATTTCGTTCAAACAGAGGGTGAAAGAAAGAGGATAGGAAACACACAAAATTGTGAAGTCCAATGGTGGTGTGAAGATGGTATGATGGCCGATTCACAGTGGAAAAAATAAATAAATAAATAAATAAATAAATAAATAAATAAATAAATATAAATATAAATATAAATATATATATATATATATATATATATATATATATATATATATATATATATATATATATATATATATATATATATATATATATACATACACACATAGGATAGACATACATACATATGTATGTATGTATGTCTATCCTAGCGAGTCGTTGGCCGCTATTCTCTCTTCGTCTTCTTCAAGTTTCTTTTCTTGAGCGTTAATTTTTTATAAAGTGATTTTTCCAGGTGACTCCCAGCTTGAACACGTGTACTCGGTTGAAATTATTTCGGTGGTTCTTGTTTGCTTGTGGTGGAAATTGATAAACACCCAAATAAATGCTACCGCGAAGACGGGCACTGGCTGGGATTCACCTGCCACAATGCACACTATTCCTGACAAAGCGCCCAACAGAGAACGCGGAACGCTGAATGGTAACTCAAGAAGCACGGAAAAGCATACAAATATTCTTTAAAATGTGAGCTTTAGTCAAATATGAGATCAATAATGATTTCGTGCACGACATGTAGATGAAAATTTGGAATTTGTACAGAAACGAAAATGGTGAAAAAATGTTACCATAAAAAACATTTTTTCCCGAAAAAAAAAACCTGTTTTTCCTCATCACTAGACTGAAGACGAGGAGCTGGAAGAGGAGTAGGAGGAGGAGTAGGAGGAGGAGAGGGAGAGGGAGGGTGGAGGGCAGGGGAGTTCACCTACGCCTCGGTCGCGAATCAACAGTTGCAAGGGGGGAGTGGGGAGTTAAGTGGTGGGGAGGTAGAAGATTAGTGGGAGGCAGGGGTTGGGACCGGTTGCACGTTCAGGGGCGGGCGGACGGGGCCAAAAGAGCTCTCGAGCCGCCCCTGAATCAAGGGTGGTGGGATTTCCAGCGACTGTCGGCCGAGAGGATTCCCCGCTTCATACCTGGCGACTGTATTCTGAGCGACGAATTTGTAAAACTAAAGGCAAAAAGACGAGCAGCTGAAGATGTCTCTCCGGCAGAGGCATCGGCACAGACGCGTTGTATTTAGTGAGAGAGGCCCGAGGACAAAAACAGCTTAATGCTACGGTGATTTCCGCGAATTCGGAGAAATCTGCGAAATGTTCTGCGGCCGACTTACATGATTATCACCGCGGAGGAATTTCCACTGGCGCCTATATTATGGATTCCTCGATTTTAACAGTGTTTTAATCTGTTACAAAAAAAAACGGGTGTGAACCAAAACTCATCGGATACGTTCATGAAGATGCATTATGTGGGATACTGGCAATGTTTCGCCCGGAATTTCAACGGTGAGCAATTTTGTACGAGAGAGGCGTACAGAGAACAGGGGAGCAATGAAAGACATTTACGGTAAGTGCTCCGTGAATATCGAAAATCGTAACTAAATGCGTAGTGTTACAATGAGTGGCGGAAGGAAGACACATGAATATGTATATGAAATTTGAGGAGCAATCACAGTGGACCCCCGCTTTACGATTGGGTCACTTTACGATGGATTCATTTCACGATCTGCATGCTGGGAATTTTATAACGCTCTGATTTTGCGCTCGCCCTTTAAAGTTTCTCATTCCAAAGATTTTTTTGCGCCCATAATTTGTTAATCGTCCAGTATTTTAAGCCTTATTTGTTAACGGACGGGTTTTTTTATCACTGCAATATTTACATATTTAACGATACGATGTGATGATGTAGCTAAACCGATCCTTCGTCCGGTAATATGTATACTGATTCACTTTACGATGTAATTCACATTACGATCAGTCCTGTGGAACGGATTACCATCGTAAAGTGGGGGTCTACTATATCAGAAAAAATTCATACAAAATATGCATACATTTTGTGACACTTTTATTTGCCGAATAAACGTTTTGGGAATGAAAAATCATCTGATAAAACTTCATAAAATCACTGAGATTGAGCAACACGAACAGACAACAACAGATGCGCACGTGAAGGCCCTGCCTCACCCTGAGGTGACTTGCAGGGTATTTTGTAGATGTAGATGTGAGGAATGATTGGGCCAATGGGGGGAGTACATGATCGGAAAATCGCATGGTGAACTACGTAAACACAATCATGGGATACCATCCATTTCAATGGCATCACTTGTACTTGTGGACATATTCCGTCCCATGAAAATGAGTGAAGCCCCTAAACGACAACGCGTGGGTAGGAAGGAAGGATGAGTAGAGTGCATGGTGACCTCATAGCAGGACGTTCGACTTTCTGAAAGGCCAAGTGAGCCACTGAGAGGCATGAGCCACACAGCTGACGCCCTTCGAGGTTGCACTTGGGAGGCAATTAAGCGGAGACTGAGAAAACAAAAGAAGAGTCGCAACATCCTGGCGTGTTTCTGACGACCTTCCGCGTAAGAAGCAGTGGAGCCACTTTTTCATCATTTGCTCATCTCGGAAACTCCATTAAAGTGATTGCAAAGTGGAGAGAGAGGAGGAATGTTCAAGAGACATCCTTCGTATTCGATGACAGTGGTTAGTGAAGTTTTCACTCCTTCAACTTCGCAAAGTTCAGCCATAATGATTCACTCCATGCCGGAATGGCGAACTACGAATGACTTCCCTGGCTAAACGCAGAGTTTTTGCCAAGACTATTTAACTTTCTTATTTTTTCAAGAAACCTGAAACCTGCGTACAGCAAAATCGTATTTTAAATGCACGGAAGAGCAGTTGTAGATGTCTGTACGTACGCAATGGAGCATAACATCACGGCAAGTAAAGAAAATGCATTCCCTTGGATAAAAAGGGCTCTCGGATTCCTAAGTTGGCCTTCAGACACATATTAACACTAAGTAACTAAATTGTCCATTTAACAATAATTGTTAGCCTCCACTTATTGCAAGTCTTCTCTGCCCAAGTTTTTAATTGAAAGTAGAAGGTTCACAGTTGGGGGAGTGAAACTTCTGCATAATAAATGAAGCCATTAATGCCAAAATTAGGAAATTAGGAACAAGGATTTACGACTTGCTGAAAGAGTAAGTCCACTCTCAGCGATGTTGGCTCAGCAAATTCTCGCCAGCGAATTCTTAGGCCAATGAAAAGATATTCATCTCACAGCCTTTATCCTGGTCGCTGAGTAAAAGACCTGTCCAGAGACCAATTTTCCACATGACTGTGGTTTTATTATTCCGGGTGATATCAAATCAGCTTACCTCTCTTGAGTAGCAAGATGGCGGGCATCACCCAGATAACCTTGTAACAACCTATATAACGGCTTTATGAGCGCGACATTTATGAGGCCGTCACGAGACAAAGGACACTCCAATGTGAATATTTGAACAAGAGCCGTAAATCACAGTCACAGTTTCGTGAAGATTTAGACTCAGTCGCGTTAAAGGTGAGTGTAAGGCATTATTAGTGTTAGCCGCTTTTGTTCAATTGTAGGTTTCCGTGGTGTTGATGCGAAAATGCTTCGGGTAGTTTCTGCTGACAACAGTTTTGCCCGTGTTCCATAGGGCGTTAACCGTCAACTTTGGACCTGAAGACGCCAGATGGGACACGGGAAATGCTGCTGTCAGCAGAATCACCGACGCGGTGAATATTCGAAAAATGCCGGAATGCCAGCCGTTTACTTTGGCTGCTCTGGTTTCATAAATATCAATTGTTAAAAAAAAGTCTCTCTGATCTCTTCTATGCTATGAAATATAGGCTTTACCGCAAAGAGTTTTTCATTGAGCTCAGATAGCCACACAATTGAACGCCATGCATTCGATATTTTTCCCTCTAAACAGAGGTCAATGAAAAATTGCCATCGAAAATTAAAATTTCTATTCACTTCCAACCTAGGGATTGGAATATCGATTTCGATTTTCATCGAAAATCGATTACCACACGCCGATTTTCGATTCAATCGAAGTCGAATTTTTGCTTTGAAAAATCGATCAAAATCGATTATAGCCGATCGATTTTCAATTTTTAGCTTGCTATTGCATTTGAATTTTGACAATCGGGCTCTGCCAGTTCGGAAACCGCCCAATCAAATACAAGCCTGGAAGGAGATTGAGGGAGAATATCCCCACGTATACAAACTAGCCAGCAGGACTTTATCTATAGTTGCCTCTTCCGTGCCGTGTGAGCGACTATTTTCTCACGCCGGGTTTATTGCAACTCAGGTGCGAAATCGATAATCAGGAAAACATTCAAATATGTTAGTTTTCTTAAGGTCCATCCCTGTGGAACACTGGTTCCGCGGCTTTGCAATCAAGAAATAAATAAAATTCTGTTTTTCATTTTGTGGTTTTGTGTGCCGGCTTTTTAATATACAATTCTTATTACTACTAAACTATATGTAATTTGCTTTTTATATTACCAATATGTATATAAGTATCTGGTATGGATTATTACTTTCCTGCATACCTTATTGTACCAATAAATACCAATACCAAATAAAATGTACCAAAAAACAAATTGATTGTACCAATAAATTTAACCGTATTTAGTTCTTATCCATCGTACTTCCATTAACCCATATTTTGCATTTTGTTACAACAGCACATCCGTATTTCAGCAGACTTTACCATTTAAAACTTTACAACAAACTTTAACATTTAAAAATATCGATTTCAATTTTTCGATTATTTTGGGCAAAAAATCGATTTTTTAGAAAATCGATTTTTAAAACCAAAATCGAAATTCGATTAATCGAAAATCGATTCTGGATTTAAATTTCCAATCCCTATTCCAACCTGTGCGGAATCAATCAGTACCTTCAGTTACGCCTGATGAATGTGCGAAAAAAGAGGAGACAGAAATTCAAGAGCTATGAAGTCTCGTAGACATGAAGTTATCGTCTACGAGACGAGGTCTATGGCGTGATGATTTGTGAAAGGGATGAAGGAATGATCGCGATGGCACGGGAGATCAAGGTGCGGAACCGAGTCACGTGATGGGTGCCCTCGTGCGACGTTCATCTTAGCACGAGGTGAGATCAATAGCTCTTTGTGTAATAGCCAGGGTTAGTTCTGCTCACCGCAGCGTATCACACATTTTCGGAGTTAAAATCGATTGGAAAAACGCACTTGGGAGAATGAGTAGGACCAATTACGAGGAAAATCCAAAAAAACGGACGCATAACTAAAAATATTGTTTTTCTTTCGCGGGTAATCCACCAGGTAGACATCATATATGACAACGTTTCGACGAACAACTTGTTCGCCAACATCAGGGCTTCTGAATGCCGCATGAGACAAAATTGTCCGTAATTTATAACAAAAAATCCGGATCAGGTCCGGAAAATCCTTTCATTTTCAATGCCATTAATGATAGGATTACAGGCACTACTTAAATGAAAACTAGTTTTTCTGTTAAAACTTATTTTTTTCTTGGGGGATCTCGATGATTGAACGGTCCCAATAGCCACGCGTGCGGCTAAGTTACTTTGCATCTTCCCATTGTGTGGCATAGTCTTCGTTGATACTATCCTATGACGGCGAGAGAATCAGTCAATGGTCAATCCGGCAAACGAACCAATCAGGAGTCACCTGATCCGTGTAGCTAGATATAAATAACGGCCAATTTTGACTCATGCGGCATTCAGAAACCCTGATGATGACGAACTAGTCGATCGTCGAAACGTTGGCAGATATGTACTGTAGCTAGTTGGCAGATAATACCGGTGAAAAAAATATATAGATCAGATTCATCGGGAAAATCTTAGATCATTTATAGGGTAAGCCGTACAGTTATTGGCCACCATACAGTTATTGGCCACATGATATTTTGAAGAGCATAGTTAAGAGTACAGTTGGACAAAATTTACAATAATCACTATTGTAATTTTTGCGTTTATCATTGTTAGATTTTTATAACTGTATTCTTACTATGCTCTTCAAAATACCATGTGGCCCATAACTGTAGGGTAGCCAATAACTGTACGGTTTACCCTATCACTCATTGCTCGCATTTTTACAACATTCCAGCCCGTGGTTGAGTTGTTTATCACATTTGAATTCTCCGTCGTGTGCATCCAGGAACTGAAACCGAGCCGAGCATATGAATGACGTGGGAGCAACAGATGCATTGCGCCCCTTTGAGAGCGGTGGAATTGTTGCTAATGGAAGAACACCATGCTCAAGACAGAGAGGAGTGAGTCCGGTGGTGTGTAACTCAAGCGCAAACAGCTCTCCCCTCCGTTTTATCGAGAGCTAACATTCACTAGAAGGACGCGAGGGTCTTCACGAACGAGAATTAGCTTCATTAGACCGCCGGGGGCTGAGATTCATTACGACACGACATAAAGGAGACGCATGGAAGAAGGGGATGCAACATGGCTGAGAAACATGTTCTCATTCGTGGCATGTGAGAGGGAGCAATTGGAAGTAACATTTACCATTAATGCAAGAATAAGGCAAGGCTAAAATAAAATCCAATGAATCAGCCAAAATCGATAAGGGAAGAAAGCAAGGGAAAAATATATTGGAAATCGATTAGAGTGGGGGGCCTTTACAGTTACTGAGATAGAAATCAAAGCAACCACCCAGGCCAATCACATGACAAACGAGCTTTTACTGTCAACAATGGTAGAATTATACGGACATTAAAATAATTTGACAGATATTACCTACCGGAAAAGTATGAGCAAACTAACTTCCGTAATGCTAAATTTAAATAATCGTTTCACCATACGCGGTCGAATGACTACGACTACGCTTGAGCACCATGAGAACAGAAAGACCGACTGGAAAGCACTTCAAAGCAAGACTCAAGTTAGCCACACATTAAGCTCTCCAGTTCTAGAAACTGGCATCAAAGGCGTTTTGAGCGAATCATTCGGGATGTTGTAGATGTAATCAAAGGCATCCAGCATCTCCCACTTCGTACCCACGTGGCGGCTCAGATAATATTATATGTCCGAACCCGCCGTTTTGCGCTGCGACCTTATTTCGCCCGTAAATCTCACTGTCCTCACCCACCCATCTCGCAGCAACCCGCACACTCCCCCCTTCGCTTGATGGCTGGTTAGCTCTTCGTCCACGGCGCACATACAAAAAAGATCCCCTGGTTAAGCCCTCACGTAGGTGTCGCGCATATACTACGTTACCGTTTTCGGTGATTTTTTTTACCCCCTCTCCCCCTTTCGTTGACAACCGTAGTATTTCCCCCCCCTCCCCCCCGGCATGTAACGTTGTCTCTACAAATGAAACTTTCAATTCAAAAATATTTTCTCAACCATTGAGTGAATATATTTTTATGGAAAGGTTGAAATAAGACAAATAAAGTAGCCGACCAAGATATAATAGAACTATCTAATCTCAATTGGAACAAGAAATATAAATTTTTAAATTCTAAAAATCAACCATGAATCACATCGCAAGGTGCTGTGCTCATCTACTTTGTTCTCTCCCCTCCCAACAATTCTAACAACTAATATTCAATATTAAATCCTAAAAATCAACCATGAATCACGGCGCAAGGTGCTGTGCTCATCTACTTTTTTCTCCCCCCTCCCCATATTTCTGACTTCTGCCTTGAAAAGTGTTGTAACGAGGTCGCTATTTAACCTGTGAGAATGTTGAAATGTAAGCAATTTGATGGTATGGAGACTTTCAACATTCTCGAGGCAAAATGTTCAGTTACATTGAGTTAAAGTAGAAGCTTGGGGTGTAAGAAACACCCCGCGCGCCCTTCCTCATGTTAAATTCTTTAGTATTGTCGACGCGATGTTGACGAGTAAGAAACGTAAACAGAAACATTATAATAGTTGCGTTACTTTTACCCCACTGCCCCTCGTTACCCGCCGTAGGTTTTTAAGCGACCCCCTCCCCCCTAAGTTGGTAACGTAGATTATGCACGACCCCTTACTGATGTATATGAATCCATCCATGGCCTATGGTGCATAAAATTTCTGTTTGTTGACAGTTAGGTGTCTATTGACAATGGTAAACTCTGTAACCGTGCGAATTTGCAAAGAATGTATTTTTTATTATTGCATTGGATTAAACATGGGTAAATATCTAATTCTGAGGGTAATTATACAAGTGTTTTCAGGAATTGTTGCAGTGTTTTCCTGTTCGTAACATGGTTTAATTAATTTATCGACTAAATTGTTGATGACATTTTTTGGAAATTTAAAGTAAGTACATTATATATTTAATCATATTTTTTGTGGCGATTTCAATGAGGAGTCAAGAATTTTTGCCCCAAAATCTTTTCCCTATGATACCATGGCAACGGCGGAATATCACGCCTAATTCAGATATTCAAGTACTTTCCTTCGAAACTGTGATTTAAAAGGAAATAACATTTGGGGATCGGTCATAATGTGATTTGTTTCATGTAAAAATGTAGCTCTGATGCAAGGTGCCCAGCGTGGGAGAGCAAGCGCCAGCCTTCGCCCTTTGGCCAGCCCACGCAACGACCAAGACTCATGCGTGCATATGTTCCCTCTCGTGCATGACGTGAAAAAAATACTTTTTTGATGTTGCCATGCGCATGTTCAGGGCAGCGTAAGAGATAATAATCGCACCACATTCGTAGAGCCCAACCTTTTTGCGTGGTCATACCGGAATGTAGCTTGGATCTTATTCAATTAATTTATTCTCGCCAGCCATAGAAAAACGTTATCTTTGACATGAGCGACAAAATAATACATTTCCACGCCATTAGTTCGAAAATTGAAATTCTGATCACATGATGTTAAATGAAGGAGTGGGTGAATAATTGGGAAATTAGTAGTCTCTCGATTGTCCGAGTTAATGTGGATTGAGGCCACCTCCGATAATTATCGAAACATCGTGTGGAATACGCAAATTATGAAATGAACACTTATTTCCATGCCTTTCCGAAGTGTGACGTATATTTACATTTTTAAAATTTACTTTGAAGATATAAATTATGTAGACAAAAAATTCCTCTTTTCCGCCGTAAAATACGTGTCCATTGTACAGATGCAGTCTTAACTTCTTTTCTCCAACCATATCTAGACACCTTAGAAGCAAAATATCCACACGGATTATATCCTTCAACTAAATGTTGAATTAAACAAAATAAGCATTGGAAATTCTGATTAAGCAGCCAAATATGAAATTACAGTGCATACAAAACTGAGTTATTAATAAAGCTGCGCTCTAGCTGAATATAAACCTCGGAAAATACGGCATCTCGGTAGATTTTGACTTAGGTAACAGAGACTCTACCGTATTTCATGTTTAAATAAATGAAATTTTTGCGACGAATTAAATTATTCCAGGGAATTGAATAAGTTAAATTTAGGCACCTGCCCATCTTATTTTTCAGTTATAAGTAAACACCACTATAGTTGATTTCAAAATGCGTCTACTCAACAGAAATGTCGCTGCAGTCGGCTTTTATAGCTCGGAGAAAGTGTTCATTAAGAAGTACATTCGTCGAATAACCTGAATATTTTGTAACCTTATTTAGTTTTCCATTAGATAAGATATGATAACCTAAGCCGTATTTTTTAATAATATGAAGAAAAAGATGAAATTCAGTCTTTTATGGCTCACGAAGCTCAACAATATCCTGGTTTTTCCACCAGGTCAAGAAATGGACTGGCGACGTTTCAACAGTTGACTCAACCATCTTCATCAGGGACACCTTCGGGATGGTAGAGTAAGCTACCGAAGTATCGGCAGAATATTACCTGACCCGGTGGAAAACCCGTGAAGACTTCGGGTCGGCTGCACAATGTTACGGCCTTTCTTACGGTTTAAGTCCCGATTATGCGTGATATTCTCAGGGAAAAGCCTGACTCTGGCCATTACTAAGACCGTATTCAGATATTGTGCAACCGGACCTTAGTAATTGGTAATATATCGTTTACCTTCATCTTTATAAAATTTTCATAGGTGTCTCCGTAATGAACCTTCTTCGTACCACTCCATGTCTTCCTGGACAGTCACTGAGATGATATTTGACGCATGTACCGCGGAAAATAATCTAACCCTTTTGCGTTAGAGATGAAGATTTTAATCATCAATAACATTCAAGCAATACATTACTGAAAGAGCTGACGTAATTATTGATCTCAAAGAAGCTTATTTAGAAAATTCAGAGCACTGGGACGATAAAACACCGAATTTCCCATAAGCATACCTAAGACAGAACTCTTTCTTACGATATTAAAAAAAGCAATAACCTTGAAAATTCATCTCAAGTGGTAATTTTGTTTTCCTACTTTGAAAAAATAAGGACAGCTCTACGTGATTAATAATTTACTTGGCCAAGTTAATACAACTTCATTTAATCTTTTTAATAGCAACGGCAATGGTTGAGTGCCCTCAAAGAAGCTTTACACTCTTCAGGAGAATATCAATGAACTGAAAAACATTTCCACCATTTGGAATATGGGTCGACGATTTCACACAACGGAAGTTTTTGTCTCAACAAAGAATACCCAGAAAAGGAAATCCTCTCTCGTCTCTTGAGAGAAAACCCTGCCTCAGCATCCCGGCAGCGCTTATAAGCCCACCTCACGCGCCAGTTCCCTGTACTGCTCGTTGAATGGAACACATTGAAATGAAATTCTTACCGCACAACCGTTAATAACAAAAAAAAACAAATCCTTTATAGCGGAAGAAATTCTTACGCTGAAAGAGTGACGAAGAAGACTTCTACCTGCTTAATGGAAAATATAAATGCTCCAGAACCGGAAGAATGAAAAATATATGCAGTTCCATGTCATGGAAATATGTTCCCTTGCACTGGATCTTCTAGCAAAAACCCTGCTACAATTCAGGCACATTTGTTTATTATTACAAAATATGAACGCAAGCACCAAATCTCTCTTATAAACGGGTATTAAAATGTACTGAAAATAATAGTGGCAAGCTTTCATATTCTTTCGCAGTCTTCATGCCCCTCAGGCCTCAAAAATAGTTCTGAAAAATGGCGATATCCTTAAAAAAAAACTGAAAGATTAGGTATTTGGACCTTATTCCTGGAAAAATAAGAAGTACAGTTTCGATTATGATAACGATTGCGCCAAGAATTTAGAAAAAGTTGCCCACGAAGCGCAACGTCCAATCATCTAAGAGCAAGCAATTGTTAGAATATTATTAATAGACGAATTTTCACATATATTTAAACCGGTCCGCATTGACTGCGGCAACGTTTAAGACCTTCAGAGAGTTAAAATCTCGCTCTCGCTTCCTTATTCTCCATCAAATATTTTAAAAATGAGGGAAAAGTTTTGCTAGTTCACAGCTAAAATGTTTTAATTCACTTTCCTACTAAGGTTTCGACACATAAAGTCATTATCAAAGTCCTTGATGACTTCGAAAGTTGAAACTTGGTCGGCAAGTGAAATAAAATTTTTGCATTGTTGGCTAAACAAAGTTTCCTTTATTTAATAATGAGCACCACAAAGCGAAGCCTGAAAACATTAATTCTACATTTTAATTACTTTGAAAAACCATACTTTTGTTAGCTGAGATTAAAAACTGCTTAGTAGGTAAGCTGTATTTTCGGCCAAATACTTATAAGATTACCGGTACACAACGCTAACTAAGAGAGGAGTTTTCGGGGTTAGTGACCCTTCGCATCGAAGGCCAAAATGTCACATTCGCCGATTCTTGCAAGCAGCCCGAATTACAATTTATTGGACCCAACGATTTGTAAAAAAAATACATTTTCACAATCTCGAGTTGCAGTTGCCCAGCTTTTAGTTGGCTCGATCATAAACTGCGGGTCGCAGACAATCGACTGCTTCGCAAGAGATATATGTTAAGCAAACTGAAGAGCAGGTTTAAGTTACCAAAATGGTGGAGATGCAATCAAGGATAAATATGCTTCACTGTTAGAAATGGAAGTCAAATTGTGAAAAAAAAATTAAAACTCCAGAGTTAAAAACTATTAAATCAACCTCAAATTTATCAAAAACTACATCACCAATACAAATATATTTTCCAATCGACTGAAAAAGGTAAGTAGATAAGGCTTTCCCCACGTAATAAATTCCCTACATGATTGTAAAATATATTGTATATATGTTATATCAGTTAATTTACGGCAATTTTAAAAGCCATAATATGTTGAGGGAACAAATTGATTGTTATTTTCAAACAAGGATATAAGAATGATATAAAAGACGTTACATTATTTCACGACAGTTTTAATTATGAATGAAAAATGTTAACGCCGACAGCGGATTTACGACAAAATACATTAAACTTACGACGAAAAGCTTTGCGGATGGAATGGAAGAGATACCCGGGTATGATTGTAAAAATATTTTGAGATATTATTATTGGAATTATAGTTTAGAACAACCTACTTGGAAACATTATTATTTTTAGATTTTTTTAGAAAAAAATACTTGGTCATCTTGGACTAGAAATACAGAGCTCACATGTCTGGTACCCAACATTGGCGATTACTTTCACTTTCAAGCACTTGGGTGGACTGTGAAGATTAGCGGGGGCAGGAGAGATGGAAGGCCTACACAGGGCCCGGCCTCGCTGCCTCGTGCACAATAAAGACGTCAAGAATGCATCGGTGCTGGGGTTGGTCTTTGAATAAGTTAGCGCGCACTGAGTGGCGGCGAGCTTCGTTAGCATCGCATTTACATTGAATGCCGAGGGATAAATAAATCGCCCGGCGCCGAGGGAATGGGAATAGTCACCGCCACTCGTGTTCAAACGGACGTCACAAGAAAACGCGGCGAGGCGGCATAGTGTGCCGGGGACGACGGGCTCTGTCGGGGGGTGGCGACAGACTGACGCCGCACCGTCCGAAAATGACGTTTGATGCTCGATATCGTAAATGTATATGCATGTATATATCGACGCGTGACGTCCTCAGCCCTCCGCGGGGAGCCCATTCTGCCTTAAATCGAAGGGCTGGTTGTCGTGACGACATCGACACGGACGTCGCCCTCGACGGGGCTGACACCGCCGAGCCCTCCCTCTCGGCCTCTAGACCCGCCAATCGCCAAGTGGTCGCCCAAATATCTCCCCATCCGTTCCTCCAGGATAACGCTCCGAGAAATTTTCCCAAAACCAGTCCATTGCCCTGAAATAATATTTCTTTTACTTTTCACCACAAAAAATTATCTCCCGCTCATTTCTAAACAGTTGCACTTATCAAGCTATCATCATCATCGTCAGCTGTCATCAATCTGAAGATTGGTTTGCTGCAGCTCTAAACGCCACTTCTCTCTCCCTCTCTGTCAACTGCACATTTCCTACACAATTATTTACTTTGACGTCCTTCATAATTTTCCTGATATATTCCAATCTTGGTCTTCATCTGTAATTCTACCCACTTGTTTCTCCCATCAAGATATGTAATTGCTAAAATTGTATAGGAATATCATTGGACCCATCTAGCTGATGTAGCTTAAAGATGAATTTAAAAATAATAATAAAAATGCAAATTTACTGCGGCAAGATTGAGACTGGGACAGTCCCCTCTTCCATCTAACCCTCCGTCAAATACATCTATGAAACAATTACAGTTTTACAATTAAAATTGTAGAAAAAGTACAAAAAATGACCATCAATATTTTAGAACGAAGAAACTTGAATATAAACAATGTAGAAAGATATACTCGATTGTGAAAAAATCGTAAGGAATAAGGAGCTGATATCCTTAGCGAAAAAACCTACCGTAGGAAATTACCCACACATGATGGGGTGTGTGAAAAACCTGCGGAAACCTACTAATAGATAAAGCTAATGATCTAAAAAAAGCAATGTAAGAAGTATATAAAAATAAAAAGAAAGGGAGCTAAAATGAACAAATTTGGAATAATATATTTATAACATTACAAATCAATAATTTAAAAAGTGGTCATGATTAATAAAAATATTAAAAATGATTCAATTATAAATTAGATAATGTTTATAGTAATATTAAGAGTAATACGAATATGAATGGCCACAATTGGAATATTAAATTACATCGAGACATTCGGGATACATACCGACCACCTGATATAGTATTAGAGGCCAAAGTAGGAGACAGAGGTGGACAGGCCGTGTCAAAGGAAGTCTAGAAGGTAGCATAATAAAACCAACCTGGAATCATAACCCAGGAGGAATAAGACCCTCAGGAAGGCCAATATATGAATGGAAGGACCAGGCTATATAGGATATGAGAATCACCGAGGAGGATAATGAGATCTCTCCGCCAAAAGGATGAATGACACGGAGACTACGTATATGCTTGGGTATACATAGCCATGAAAGTAAGAGAAAGTAAGTTCATGAGCAACTTAAGGGAGGGAGTATATCTCATGAAATAATTTCTCGCTTGGTACATTCAACAATTGTTCATTGTTACCGACCGTGATTTCCACATATAATGTCGTTATCAAGGTACACATTTCATTTTTTTGTTGTCCATATATACTCCAACCAGGGTGGGGGATGAGCAACAAGTAAAGCATGAAAATTTAACTTGTATTAGAATATATCCCCTTATGTGAGCCACGAATCGTTATCTTACACTTAGTGTCTACTGATAGCAGCAGTTTTAGTAGTAGAATTAAGCGCTGTATTTCAGATTAATTGGCATGGGCATCTAAATTCGTTGAGAAATACTGAATAGAAGGGTAAGGACGTTTGGGACGAATTGGACACACCCATCCTAAACCCAGCCGTTAAAATTTATCTGGATTGTACTTTGATGGTCGAGCATGAACCGGCGTTCCCTATGTGGCAGGCAGTTGCGCGGTTCAAGACGCAATGAATTTATTCACCCATACTAAATTGTGGGATGACCAATCTAAATACTTTCGTCTTTTTTTACTAAGCTGAAGCTGAAGTAGTAAGGGATTAAAAGCCTTTCCCACTATTTGGAGTTGAAACAGGGAACCTAAAAGAAAATGGACGAATACGTAAACCTCCGCGGATGTTGATTCTTCACGCATTTTTGAGACAGGTAGTTAACGCAGTTTGAGCAAGATAGTTTCCTAGCCAAAATCGAGAACATATTCGTATTTTATTTTTTAATTTAAGCATCTGTAAGAAGTATGAAGTAAAAATTGTAATATTAATGCCGCAAATATGTAGGTAAATATGACAAATATTCTCAGTGATTAAATAAATATAACCAAATTAAGTCTCTAACTGGACTCATATTTTTCACCTCGTACGGTGAAATCGCCTTCGTAATAGTTTTTTTTGGCGATTCTGTAAAATGTACTGCGTTGAGTAATAGATTATTTTTTATAAATAGTTGAGAAAACATAAAAAAACACCGTTAGTTTTTTGACGAAATATAAGCGCTATACATTCCTATTTTTTCAATGTTCTTCCTCTGGAGCGCACAGCCGTAATCTATCCCATGTAAAAAAGCTTATATTAACAGGCATAATAGCTCGAAAAATATTTCGGAAAGGGGTTAATATTTTTATGCCATTGGAAATATGAGAGTTTCTTCTTTAAAATGACGTCAAATTCATCAAATTCTAGGTGAACTGATTCATCTCACAAGCTACCTTAAGAGGAAAGGAAAGGACCTGATCTACGCGATAGTTTTGCGCTGAGCTCCAAGATGGATTTTCACCACGCCGTGCCTCACCGAGTCCTGCGGCCTCCGCCGTCGACGGCACACCCCTGCGACCGCCTCATAGCACTTCCGCAGTCGCGCCGACTGGTGGTTGGCTCGGGGGGGGTTTGATGGCGTGGATGGGGAGTTGACTTTTAAGCCGTGGCCACCTGAGGCCGTCCCAACCCCTCCCACTACCCCCTCATCCTCGGCCCCGGCGCGACACTTCGGTGACCCCCCAAGGGGAGGAACCGCGGCTTTCGGCGAGCGGTGAGTTTTTACGGCCTACGGGGGCCGGGAAGGGGACGTGAAGGCGCTGGGGGGTGGGGTGATTCAGAGGGTAATGACATTCGGGGTGGCGGTGGACGCGGTGGTCTAGCGCGACGGCGGACGTCACACCGGCGGCGGCTTTAAAAGCCCGACGCGGAAGAGCCGGCGGCGGTCCAGGAAGCCAGCGTATGGTCGTCTATATGGATCTCATGGTACTCGTCAATTGGTTTGTCGTTTAGTTTTACCCGTCGACCGGGATAGACGCTTTGTGACATCGTAAAATAAAATAACTCTCGTGCCCGTTTATCAATCCCTCGGTCTGAATTGATTAATAGATTTATTTTTCGGCAAATATCCGTGTGGTAGGCTTCTGCTCCGACTTCCGCAGTCAAGTATTTCCATCGATCAGTTTTTCTTATTCCTTTTTCGTGAAGAAACACTTGCAAGGCTGAAATCATTTCATGAGTTAACTGTAGTTTAACTGCGGAGCATACCGTAAGCGGGAATATGAGTACTAAATCAATGTTAAAAAACGAAAATCTCAATGAAGTTTGTTACAGAATTTAATAGCCTCAAAAATAATGCGGGCTCTACGAGATACCCGGCTCATCCATTGAAATAATTTGTAGACTAGTTGCATTCGAACCATCACGGGCCATGGACGGTGAAAACGCTATATCTTAAATTCAACTGTGTACCTTAAAACTTTGACTTCAACATACTGCACACTCTTCATCACACTTAGTCATATGACTTTTCTCCTTTTACTCCCGTTTTCTTTAACTGTTCCCTTCCATTAAGCCCTTGAACATCTCAAGATCATTTACTATTCCCTTTCACTGCCTGCTTCATTCACCCACTCGGCTTCCTCTTGCTATATTCAAGCAACTACCTTTTCCGTATCCATTTATTTTTCCTCAGTTTTCCCGTCCATCTTCCTCCGTCCACTCTCTAAGGCCACGTTTTGGATGTAATCCACTGTCTATCCCCCGTACAAAGTTCTAGGTTTAGGAAGCATGCAACGGCACGATCTATTTAAAACTCATTGCCGGTTACTTCGTCTCATCCATTCTATCGGTCCCTGAAATTCACTCTTTCGGCGCACAAAACTCCCTCCCCTTTCATACCATGTCCATAAGCCTACTAGTTAATAAATTTCCGTCCGTCCGATTCATTTTCGCACTCCCATAATTGTCTTCAACCTCGCTTCGTCTCCCACGCGTGAAATTTCGCCATTCTGTAAATTCCTCGCGATTAATTGCACTCGACGCCACGCAAATATAAAATCAAACTCTCCAAGCAGTATTCGCGAAATCGATCTGAGCGGAAGCAATTAATTTTGGCGCTCACGAGTGCATTGGTGCTTGAAAACTAAAAAAAAACGCACCGCTAGTTAGCACGTTCAAACGTGAGCAAAAACTATTGATGGCGCTACGCAGTTGCGTGCACGCGTTACGTGATAGTATCTGTATCAGAGGGTGGGGAGGAGGTGGAGGGGTGGGGGGAGGGAGGAAAGTGGTGGGGGAGGGGAGGGGTGCACGGTGCTCGCGATGTGTACACGTTGGGCGCTGAACACAGTCGGACGAGCCTCCCTCCTCTCCCTCCGACCGCTGGGTCAATCGATAACGCCCACGGCCCCGCAAGAGCCCTCCCCACACCCCCCACCTCTCCCCGCCAACCCCTGCCCAACACCCTTTTCGCCACCCACCTCCCTCCACCCCCCTTCCTCCCTCCACCCCCCTTCCTCCCTCGCCTCAGAGCCTCACCGCCGCCTCACACGCCACGCCGAGAGGAGGCAAAGCAAGCACGCCCATTTCTCTCTCTCTCTCCTTCGAAGCGCGCACCACTCAGCTCCCTTTGTGCGCCACGCGTGCTGCTCCGGCCCATTCTTTGCCTCCGATGACGGCGGGCCGCACAATGGACTGCCGTGGAATGAAGACGAATGGAGAGGAGGGAAAAAAATGCCGCCATAGCAGATGCCGCCCGGCGTGCGCCCCGCACACTGGGTCACGGAGCGGCACGGATCACTCCATTCCCTCCTGAATCCCCTGGAGAGCTATTCTGTATGTTCTCGGCATTTCCGAGTCTCAAAAGTGACGAAACGTTTGGGTCACAGCATCTAAAATTTCGGCCATTCAAAAGTTAAATCCCAACTCGGGGGGAGTGACGTCACATTCACGGATTTTCCGAGTATCGACCATGTGGAATCCTTACTGAATAAGGCCTAAAGAGCACGGAAATTCAACGGGCGTCACTTGATGTGGAGAAATGTGATAAATTTACGTTGAAAAAGTCAACCGCCTTGACTGAGGTTCCAACACGGATCCCTCGCTTTCGCGCCTTCCGCTACTTAAATTCACTGTGGAAAAATTCACAATAGAAGTAGACATGCATAGATTTCCTAATTAGCTAAAGCATCTGGCACTAAAATCGGGAGATCTAGGTTAGAATTTGTATACCATATAGGTACCTCATTTGGATTTCGCGCCGTCCGCTACTTTCATTGACGATGGAAAAAAGTCACAGTCGAAGTAGACGCGCCTAGATTTCCTAATTAGCTAAAACACCCGGAGTACAAATCGAGATATAGGTTAGAATCCCTATACCATATACATCATCTGTGGAAAATATTCACAATCCATGAGGACACCCAGGTAGCACGAAAGCACCCGGCGCTAGAATTGAGGAAACTTGGTTCGAATGTCATCCCAGGTGAATGTTTTTTTCATCACGATTTTTCACATTGCTCCTGAATAGTTGATTCCAGTCAAGGCGGGAGTCTGTTTCAAATATTAAACATTCCGGGAAATTCCGGGGGATCACGTTAAAGCGTGATTATAATTACGAATCAAATATGAATTCCCCATAAATGAGCGGCATAATTAGCCTGGACTGGTTTCGGAAGGATGATTACTGCTGAACAATCTCTACCGAGAGCTATTTCAATGGCATTATTCACCATCACGCACCAATCATTCAAATCGCGAATATTGAGACGCATTTACATACTCTGCGATATGTGTCAAAATGAAAATGCGAAAAAAATTAGGAATCAGATCGATACGATAGTAGTGTGAGGAATATTTCGTAAATATGTATTTACGCATGTTGGTTAAATTAGGGAGGACTATACCAAAGAAGGTCATTTACACCTCTTGAGGACAGGCAGGTGGGCTGGTAAAATAGGATTATTTTGGGGAATGGAGGAAGGGTGGAGAGATACACGGCATCGGCATAAGTCTACTCTTAACGAAATGTTCCAAGGAGTCCACAGCGTAGGGGTCGTGCATAAACTACGTTACCAACTTAAGGGGGGAGGGGGTCGCCTAAAAACCTACGGCGAGTAATGAGGAGGAGGGGGGCTCAGTCAATGCAACGTAGCTGTTACAATGCGCCTGTTACGCCTGCATCGTTTCTTACTCGCAAACATCGCGTCAACAATACTACAGATTTTAACATGAGGAAGGGCGCGCGGGGTGTTTCTTACTCCCCAAGCTTATACTTTAAGTAGTTTACTAATAGTTCCAATTTAGATTAGATAGTTCTATTATATCTAGTTCGGCTCCTTTATTTGTCTTATTTCAACCTATCCCAAAAAATAAACTCACTCACAAACATTGAGAAAATAGGTAGGATTTAAGTCTTTCCCGGCCAATGCTTAGGATGAATAGTTCTCGGGTTTCCAGTTGGGTAATGGTGTTAAACTGCACCGACGTTTCAATGGCGTAGTCTGCCATCGTCTTCAGGGTTAACCCTGAAGAACTGAAGACGATGGGAGTCCCTGAAGACGATGGCAGTCTACGCCATTGAAACGTCGGTGCAGTTTAACACCATTACCCGGCTGGAAACCCGAGAACTATTCATCCATTTAGAAAATACTTTTGAATTGAAAGTTTCATTTGTAGAGACAACGTTACATGTCGGGGTGGAGATAGGTTGGGGAAAATATTATGGTTGTCAACGAAGGGGGGTAACAAAATCACCGAAAACAGTAACGTAATTTATTACAACCCCTTAACGTCTCATCTGACGGACTGAGTACTGTGCCTGAAACGCTCTCCTCAAAGTACCCGAGGAGGGATCAGGATTCCGATTTTTAAAAATCTCCACCGTGATTCGAACCCTGGGCCCTTGGGATAGGAAGGGTTTTCTAGCAACCACACATCCCCGATCCCCTATTTAAACTTAGAGTGGGTGAAAAACGCTTCAGTTCAGGAGGCAGGAGATTTCAAATGAGTGCGCATTGTTCAATTCTGGGAGTCTCTCGGAGATTCCGGAAGAGATGGCAAGCCTTATTATGCGCGGCGGAAATTCCACGCTCGCGTGAAATAATAAAAACCCTAGCTTGGAATATTTACTCTTCGCTTCCCGTTTGTTCGGTGCTCGACGGTGGAGCCGGACGTAGAATGGTTGCAAAGGAAGAGAGGGTTTTCTCCGAATCGGAGCGAATAGAAAGGGAACGAGAAAACACTACCATCACATGTCGGCATTGAAATCAACTGCATTGTTAAATATGACTAGGTTACACTACCAGGAGATGAAAATAATCCAAGGTCAAGACAGAGAAAAACCACCTATCTTCCAGCGAAGAAAAAGTATTTTAGAGAGTTGTCTATTTATATGAAAGGCAAATACCACGCATTCACTGATCATGAAATCTATGTAAATTCCTGTAACCTGGTTGTGAAGTAGTATTCCCGTCGACAATAAGGAATCCAACTCAGTAAAAAAAAATTTTTTTTCGGTACCTTTTTACCCAGGAAGGGTTATAATTATTATTAAGACACATTAATTACAGATCCATTGAATGTCATCACTCCCACTGAGTTTCCACTTCTAGGCAGTGGCACATCAAGCAATTGTCTATGGGGGAGAGGGGGGGAGGACGAACATACCGGGGTCTAGGGAAAACTTAAGGTTTTAGTACCTTGTAAACTCTATTTTAATGCATTTCTGTGTTTCTACCGTGACTCTTTTAACTTATGTTAGAATTACTTTCGGCTTTTAAATAACATTAATAGCAAAGTTATTTTGATGTTGCTAAGAGTATACTTAGTACTCATAATAACATTTATTTAATATGCATGTTATATTTGTATGTATATGCACTACTAGGTGAAATATATTACGTGTCTAATATCCCTTAAGTTTTATTGCAAAACTGCCTTTCATCAGAGAAAAAACAGTGCAGAAGTTTTAATCACATAGACAAAAAAGTGAAAACACAACAATGTACCCCACTCATTTATCTCCGAGTTTTTCGGTGACTTGATTCGTTCAGATGACTGTACTGTTTTCTGTTAGTCAATCGTATATATTTGTTTTTTATGTGTAACGTAGAATAAACAGGTGAAATCACAATAGCAATCTCATCATGTTTATTTAAAAGCGGCAAAAAGAGTTATAATTCAAGCAAAGCCGTAGGTAACAGCTAGTTACACATTAATTACGATAGAATATATCAAATTTCTTTTCTGTTTGCTAGTCTTTTGTGTGTTAATAATGATAACTCATATTTTATTACATTAAAAATGAGTGACCCTCTTTAAAAGATGTAAAATAATCTTAAGATGTAGTAGCCACAAAAATCTTACATGTATATTGACATACATACGAGTCGTGGTACATTTTATGCTGATTTAAATAACATTAATAATATTCATTTATAAAAGAGTGCCGAGGTGTAAAAGGAGGAAAGGAGGAAAAAATTCATTGTCCCTTGAAAAAGAATAATGTTGTGGGTCTCCATTTACAGAAATGTCTAGTCTGAATGCTACCGTAAGAGGCATAAGTATAACGAGGGGATAGAATGTCCTTTCAGTTTAGAGAAAATTACTGATATAACGATCCCTTTTGCGTCACTTACGGCCGCCAGAGTTGAATAGAAATGAAGAGCCATGAAACATACGAGAAGATGTGATTACGGAGGAATTTATTTTGAGTAACAAATGAAAAATGGCCTCCCAAGGAGTGCAAACAAATTAAACGAAGGCATTCGACGCTTCAGTTTCGAAATCAATTTTCACCGAAATGTTTGATCACGGAAGAATCTTCGCAACGCGGTAGAGGAAAATCAATTAGTATATCAAAGCATTCTCTTGACTTCGTCGATGATAAGTTTGGTCGATCTTCGAGGGGGAAAATAATGATATTGAAATTACAGGGGTTCCAAAATGCAAAGAAGGGTGAAAGCTTTTTACGCTGAATCGACCCAAGAATGTGTTGATAGAAATAAGGTTTCTGAGTATAGAGCTTGGTGCTGTTGATACCATCGATTAATTACTGAAACAAAGGGATCATTCAGATGTAAAGGATGGAGCAGCATTCGCATGGGTAGAATGACATTACCAAGAGCATGTTCTAATGCCACTTTCCCATGAGAATGGTTTTAATTGAAGCCCCGCAGTGACAAACTATTTTCTTATAGGGTATTTTCAGTGTCTCTCATAGATTTTAAAGTTATAAATCTTGGACCATAAAAATAGAGGGACTTCGAGCAAAGCCTCTTCTAAATATATAATAAAAACCGTTAGCAGAATGCACTAGCATCATTAACATTAACTAATCATAGAATGCAGCCCAATAAACAAAGATGAGAAAGTTAGAGAGTCAAAAAGATAGAGACAAGGAATTTTTTTCTCCCTCATGTGAATTGTACATGGTCTTATATATATTTTATGAAATATTTTAAAAATTTGACATTAAGATACTTATTGATTACTCCCTTATAATAAGCAGAGCTTTATCAACCCCTGCAACGCGGCCATTCTAAAACCTACGGATTACTTGTGGCGGAACAAGAGATATCTAGGTGTATATATGGCATGAAATAATACATTAAGTTCTATTACTAAACTTTATGCGCGTTTTCTACGCAGGAAGATTGTGTGGGATTAACAATTTTACTAATTTTGTGAAAGAATTGTAATGGAACCCGCCATGCTATGAAATACACTGCTACATGCTATCAAATACACAAATACATGCATACAACACATAGAATTGAATATCGATTACTTACATCATAAAAACTACAGTTTGTCCACTTTACGTCCTTAGATTCAAAGGGGAACATACCTGGAACAAAGAGAAAGAGTTTTAGATTTCAACGGATATAGAACATGGTTATTTTATTTATTTCAAGACATTGCTACATTAGGTTAGCGAAGACATAGAAAAATAATTAACCTCAAGTATGTACGACACTAAAATTGCCAAAATGTTTGACTTAATCAAACAATGCGAATTATTATTAGTTTTCGATTTGGAAAAAGCAATAATGCAAGGTAACCAAATCAAAGTCTGGTCCGGTAGGGGATTAATAATGAGAACAGGCGGTAATGATCAATTGGATTACTTTTTGCATCATTCAGCACGTAATTACTCAATAAAAATAAAGAAAACTTTAAAACAAATTGATGTAAGTGGGATGAATAGGCTCAACAAGCAAAAGTATCTGAATCAGATTTGGCCTCAGATTTTGAACTTTATTTAACTGAAATTTGTCTTTACAAGGATTAGGTCTTAGGAACATTAAAAAACTTTAAATATAGGAGCACCCAGAATCCAAAGTTCAATGTATTTTATGAATCAACCGTCCTTAACGGGAAACTCTGCTGAAGGTTGGTTGATAAAAAAAATAGTGCTGAGTTAAAGTTAACGCAAACTTAGCGTAAGATTTGAATTTTAACCGACTATGGCGGTGTTTATAGAAAACTCTTAATCTGTTAACATGTTAAGATACGTAAAAATGCCTTGGAATAGTCGAACGTAGCCTCAACTAAAAACTAACTTAAGGGCGCAGTGGCAACGTTGTTTGCACCAGCAATTTCCTTTAGCCAGCTGTGAATGTTTGACGTGAATTGCTGGAGATAATAAGCATTTGAAGGCAAAAAATCGAAAACTCTGCAGGAATAAAAAGAAATTCAGGGCAATTGCTTTTAATTCAATTAGAATTCGCTGATGTCGACGCTAATACACGCTGCTCGTTTTGCAATATTTCTTCCAACACGAGCAGTTGGCGCTCGTTGCTCACCGATTCTTTCCCATAAACGTTTCCATGAATGCTCGTTGCTCGAATTTGGCGTTTATGGGTTATGTTAATTTGGCGCAAGATTCGCTATAAAGCAGCGGTTAGGGACGATAAAAACAAAGCGCCTGGCATGTAGATGTGGAGTCCATTTAGATTGTTTCGGACAAGCGATGACCTTAACCACAAAACCGAGCTCCTCCACCAACCGCCACTGCCAGTCTGCGGTTGCTGAGGGTGTGCTGAAATTGGATGCCAAGCATTGATTTCGGAGGATACTAATGCACCCACGGCAAACGTCTTAATTAATTCCTATCTTAATAGAGTGTACCTGAAAACGTTCGGCTTCACCAAGGATATTGGAGTGGTGAAATGAATAATGTTTGAATATAAATCCTACAATGTATACAATGTTAAGGTCGTTTAGATTTTTAAGAGTTCTGAAAACAACTTTGAAGTACTGTTTGAGACAATTATAAAGTGCATCAAAAACAGCTATTTCATCCTTTCTTCCCTTGATATTGTGAAATATTTGTAGTAAAATAGTATTGCGAACAAATGAATAGTCGTAAAAAGTAAAAGGTGATAACGTATACATATATATTCCTTAATGTGGTCAATCCATTCTATGACATGCCAGAGTACTTGAAGTTTCGGGATATCTTGCAAGTTATAATATGGGATATGACTCTTGCACGCAGGAGTATATCTGGAGCATCATATAAGGTACTTGGTATGCTGCTGAATTTCGTTGACCTCTACATCAAATAGCCAAAGTAAATAGCAGTTCACTTTGCTCATGCAGTTGTAAAAATACGTCAAAAAAGTAAGTTCTTTTTTCTGACGAGCGAACGGAGATATCAATTTTATTCAAAAATAAAGTTGTGCAATTTCATGGAAATTCGAGAAGACTGAATTAGGCTTCCAATCCAAATTGGGAAGTCAGAAATAGAGCTACCAAGTTTCAATATTTGCGGCTATTTCTATCCACCATTGTATGGATTCCACGCATTCCTGCGAGCTATTGTCAAGTCACGCCGTATGCATTCGCATACGACTGACGAAAGTGAGGTAGAAATGCATCCAGACGACAGGCTCAACCCATTTTCGGTATTTCACAATCCGTACGCACACATTCGCATGGGCACCATACCACCAGATAGCCATTAGGCCAAAGGCCGGTACACTGGTGGGAGTAAAATATCTCTTTGGTCGTTGAGCGCCATAGGACGAAACGCGATATTAAGCTTCGTGCCTTTGAAAAAGAATGTCTCATTCTCGAGGAGAATATGTATCGAAAATTTCGAATTGCAAGTCACACACATTATTGATTAACGTTAAAAGAGTGTTGAAAGTTAATCTGAACGTTCCACACTCATTCATCACTTATTCTTTATCATTCACGATTTTATTGGTTCCAATTGACGAAAATCACTATATTCCGCCACAATTGAGACCGCTCTCCGAAAGCGACTTGCACATATCCCAGCGTGGTCCATGAAATAAAAATATTTAACAAATATAGCGCAAGCGATACGCAAAACTAAAGAAATGAACGCAAAAAGTGATTAAAAATCTTATAGGCCCCAATTCCTGTTGTAAGAAGAAAATTTTAAAGAGAGTGTATTGAAATTTCTTCAAAATCAACACCTAAATTATAGAAGAGTATAGTTTTCATCTTTTGTAGCTAGAATTTTACCTTTCAATAGAACTTCTAAGGAAAACATCCACTAATTATTAAGCTTCTGAACTCGTAAAAGGTGAGATGATAGGTGCCACAGCACTTTAATACTAATTTATTTAATTAATATTCTTGAGACGATACTAATTTCCCCAGTTTTTTTTATTCAACATATCCACTGCACAATATTTTAGGGAAACTAAAATTTCTCGGACACTGATATTATTGAGTAAGTATTAAAAGAATAACTGCATTTATGCCCAAATCAATTTTTAACTACCGAAATGAAGTCGTTTTATGATAATAAGTATCAAACAATCATGCTAATACGATAGCAGTCAATGGCATCGGATATGACCCATTGAACGTCCTAAATTTCAGCGCTCCCACTTCCTCATCTGAATACGCCAAAGTTACGTTCCTACGCTACATCTACCTCCAAATATACCAGAAAGCTAGAAAATAGGAGTAACTATGAAGCTGACTGCAGTATCAACATAAACAGGCAATTTAATGAAAAATGTGCATTATAGTTACAAATGAGCATAGATGATTGATTCCATTTGCTAAAGAAATAATGAATCCTCAAGCATTGAATATGTTATGAATTTATTAAATATAAAGTAAGGGTTTCACGAGTAACAGCGACGGAAAGTGCCAAATAAAGTATTTACAGTTAACAAAATCTGATTACTCGCGATCTTGATGAGTTCTTTCATAGTAACCCAGCGTGTAATGAAATTTGAAAATCAGGCGCTGAAATGGTAAAAATATTGCATTCCAAAAACATCTATTGTTCTTGGACTTACAGTGTTCACTGAGAACACAACAATTGATACATTAAAACTAGAGCTCAAAACAGTACATGCTGAAAAAGTACAAGAAGGGCGGATACAAAATAAACTACAAAAGAAAAATAATAATGCACTCCATGTGAAATAAAACAGATTATTTACCTTCCAGGGCTAAGAGGTAACGAAAATAAATGATTTAAAAGTAAACGATGAAGTGGAATCTCTGATTTGAGGGGAATGCTGTTCAACAACCTTATCCCAGCAACACGAAAGCCCCAACTTCTTAACCTGTTGTTACCTGAAATTCAAACTTAAGGAGGTTCCACCGTAAAATGACTTAAATGTCATTTTATTCATATTCTGTCTACTTGTAGAAAAATTTGTCCTCTATCTGATATGAACAACAAAATAATACCTTTCCACGCTATTTTGCTCTCTAATTGAACCTGAAATTACATGGTGTTCAATGGGAGTATGAGAGAAACACGGGGAAAAATAGTATTTTTCCATAAAATACAAATGCCATTTTTGCGGAAAACTATTTATAAGAAGGAAATAATCCAGAGAAATTTAACAAAAATGTAATATAGGCATCTTACCACCTTATTTTTTTAGTTATTAGGGAATTACTGCCGTAAATGAAGTCAAAATACGGTAATTCGTAGGAAATGGCGCTGCAGTCGGCTCCTATGGCTGGAAAAAAGTGCTCATTTAAAATACATTTTTGGAATAATCTGCATTTTTTTACCTTAATTTTGGGTTTATATAGGTCACGCATTTCATCAGTGAAAGCAGGATTTTTTTGACAAAGTATAAAAAATGTGGAATTTAGTTTTTGTTTTGACTCACACAGTCGCGGCGGAACCTCCTTAAGGGAATGTCACTGGATACTAGATATAAATTTCAACACGACGTCGATCTTTTATTTTCATTTTTACCACCTAAAAGTCTTGAGTATCTGATTTATATTTTCTTCAACGTAGCTTCCCAACTATTTCTCCTTTTCATTCGACTTTTCGGTAGAATTGAAATATATTTCTATGTTGATCTCCTCGTGAATCTGCCTTGATAAAACTGTGTATTGACTATCAGCAGACTTTTTGAACTCCATTTGGAAACATCATTAAAACTTTATGTAAATAATACACCCAGGATAAGATTTTCAATGTGGAGCCACCCGGGTGCATCATTTTGTCAAGGTCAAAAATGTGTTACCTGGAAGGTTTAATTTTTACAGAATGTTATTTACATTTATTACTATAGTGAGATATATTCCAATGCCGTTGTTTTAACAGAGATGAATTTAAAGAAATCCTCACATAGAAACTGGTGTTACTACCACTAATTGTAAGAGCAACTGAAAGTCTAAGCCTATGATTTTAATAAATAAAACTATTACAAGGAACCCTGAGAGCCACGTGTACCTTTTAGGTTTGAAAAAAGCATGTAATATATACAATAATGTCGGCTTAAAATTTAAGGGCACACGTTGAAATGATAAAAAGCAAAATCATGATTGAGTGTAAAACTAAATAATTTTAAGAATTTAAATTTTAAGAATTTAAAGAATTTAAAGAAGAAAGAAAAGAAGAACACAATTCGTAAAACTATCTGCTCCATTCAATTGAAAGGATGTTTTGGAATCAAGATTTTATAAGTAGTGAGTAACTGTGATTAAAAACTAAACTACTAGCTTGTGTAACTAGTCCAGTAAACGATATTACTGCTATTCTCTTCTGTATTCGTCTACAAACCAATTACATGTTAAACTTAACTTTTTTATTGTAAAGTTAGTTTTTTTGTGATGATACTGCGTACTGCAGCAGCATTTTGGATTTTGATATTAGTCCAATCAACAGAGCCAGAAAGGTTTTTACAACTTTACAATTGCAAGCCCTTCCACCTCCCGCCCGTAGTGAGTTTTTTTATCTCCCCTGAATTTTTCGATTTCGTTGATACTATTATTTCCCCTGCGGTGAAGTGCATTTTTTAAATAAACCGTCTAAAAATGTTGCCGATTCAGACACTTTTCCTCAATTAAAACAGGAGTGCTTCCAAGGTTTTTCATCGAAAGACACAAAGCACAAAACTAGCATTGACATTGGTATTACTGATGTATCATTATAAAATAATAGCACTGGGGAAATTATCAAAATATAGAAAAAGTCGTATCAATGAAGAGTTTTCTCACATATCATAAAATATTATTGCATCTCCAAAAGTTACATCCTTACACGAGTAACTTTCCAAGGTAAAATTTCGGTATTTCACTTATTATTTATTTACCTTTGCGGGCAAACTTTACTGACACGTGGGGGCAAAAATTGAGTGGGAATCACTCCCGCCCACTCAAAAAAATCAACAATGAAACGCATTGTGAAAAAAATTCAATTCTCCTTGCTTCCAAATCGGCTCTTCGTTTTTTTTCAGAACTATACGCACGCGCGGGTAATAAAGATTTTTTTTTACATTCAGCTTAAGGCAGAAGTTGGGCATACTTATTGATAGAGTTCGAGGAAAACTGCCTGCCTGCAAAGAATGACGCTCGATTCTGAGAGAACTTTTATCACAGGTTCCGTAGACTACAAAAGAAACTTTTGCTGGATCTGGACTTTCATTCATAAAAAATACCACAAAAATCGGCGCAATGCAAGAGTTAATAATACAGCACAAAGAACTTCAGTACATAACTGAACGCCAGTAAAGTAGATAAAAGGCCGTAACAATTGATTTGTCGTTAAAAACCTGGATACCGGCTCAGTTTTCAATATAGATATCGCAGCATTTCTACCGCGTGATGAGTCACTCATTCATCGAACGGCACTAAGATTACGTATTGGGAACAACACTCCAACCGGTAGAGATTAATTCCATGACCGCGTATCAATGATAAGAACCTCTATATTTTTACTTTCATTATATCTTGCATACATATTATGACGAAAGAAAAAATGAAAATCATGAACTTACAAGTAATTAATATTGTACTATGTGGACAGGCCAACCAAAAATACAGATGTTCCACTCTTGGCATGATTAACGCATTTTCTTTCTCTATCAGATGAGGGGTTGGTAGATATTCCTGTATTTACCCCACCGAAGCCAAAAACAACACAGAAGAACAAAATAACATGAATTGAAAGGGAATAACACTTCAAAAAAGAATCATTCCAGACAAAGCGACTACAATTGCAAGGTCTAGAAAGAATTCAAAATGTAATAAACAGTCAGATCATATGATCAGAAAGGCAATGCTAATTTTTACCAGTTAATATGGAGTAGTTGCAACATTCAAGTCCCCGTACATATAAAAAGTTGCATAAAAGAATGAGCATGAAAGTGTTGGACTTAATGCAGAGACGAAACTCGAGTTTAAATTGTAAAATTATTGATAGGCATATTTTATTTCGTCTATCATGTTACGCTATAGCGCGCAATACTGCAGGGTCTGACGCAAATCAAACAATTCAACGAAACCTGATACGCAAAAAAAAACAGCCAGTGCTGTTATAATTATTTCTTTCCATAACAACCATTAAAGCACCACAATAAGCAATTTAATTATCAAGGACTGTTTGATGAATTCAAATTTTTAGACTCGTAATGCCTTTTTCAATTTACAATTAGACCATTAAAAGAAATTTTAAACGTGGGTATAGTTGAACCGTAAGTATTCATCACCTAAAACTGTAAGACTATAATTGGTACTTGAGTTACTAGGAACTGAAAAGCAGTCAATTATGTTCTACAGTTTAGTTCACACAGAAAACAGTTCAAAGTAATATATCTCACCAACGTGTTCTTTCAAAGTAAAACATTTTTGAAAGAACGAAGATATATTTTTTGCCATGTCAAATCAGAACATTCATTTAAAGTGATTATCTAAGTTGGAGAAAATGTTAAATTGCACTACACAACAAATTGCAACTTCTCCACTGTTCGAGTAGAGCTCATCTCAGTCGAAATATTTTCTCAGCGGAAACAGCAACTTTGGATCGCCCTAATGGGGCTATTATGCAGAGGGTAGTGATCATAAAGGCGAAAAGGGATTTCCCCACTATCCAGGGAATAAATATGAAGCCAGAAATTGTCCCCACCGTTAGGTCGCCATTTTTCCGTTTAGATCATGAACATCACCCACTGTGCGACGACGAGAAAGGAAAAATGTCGGTCGATCAACATAAAATGCACATAGATCGCAAAAATATTGCTGTTACTAATTCTTGCCGAGACGAAAACTTGGCGATGATACTGTTCAAATGGCTGGATGTTACTGGCGAAGGAAGTCTCCACAGTTCATGCTCGATACAAAATGAACTCAGTGGAAGAAAGCCGGCGCATGAAATCATGAATGTGTCTCCGCCCCTAGTACGACGCAGAGTGACCAAACCTCATTTTATCGCGTGCCTTTCCAGCCTTATCAGCGGTCATAAAGCCCATAGAGTTTAATACCGTTTCTCCAGTCACTCCGAAGTGTTTTAAACACCCTTTTCTCCGAGCTCCGAGAACCCTAAGGTTTCTAAACTTGGCAGTGTTTCCGAAATGCTGAAGCAATTAGGGTGGGAATCTCTAACTGACCGAAGGGAGAAATATAGGTTAAATCTTATACGCAAGTTTGAAGCTGAATTTATTTTGCCGGATGTTCAACATATTTTCGGGATCCAACGTATTACGGTAGAAACGATCACAGGAATAATATAACGGAAATAGACAGCAGACCCGATAGATTTAAAATGGCATTTTTCCGCGTACAATAAGAGATCATAATAGTTGCGGTCGATCAATCACATGAAACTCCCACCCCCACTAGGTAGAGTAGAATTTACACTTGTGTTTAATAACATAACATCATTACAAACACTTCATCTCACTCGAAATATCTGGCATAATTTTGTTCTCTGCATGAAGTAGTATATAGTATCATTAATAAATTAAAGTGTTAGAAATACTAACAAGTAGTTGTCTCTTTCCCAGTCTACTGCATATTTGCATGCTCATTTACTCCTCTCTCTCTCTCCCAGTTTCTGGCATGACTGCGCACTGTTGTGCTGACTGCTTGTTGGTCTGCCCCTAGCGGTCGGCGGAACGTACGAGGTCCTGATTTGAACTGGGATGAGTGCTGCATACTTAGCGTGGAATCATCCCGTGCCACAGTTCATGAAGTAACATACAAAGTAGGTGACACGAATGTCGCCTAGTGCCAAGATTTTATCGCCTAGTGACATACTTCGTGCCGGTAAAAAAGGAAAAAAACTCAAGTTCTACGCATGTGAAGCTGAAGACAGGAAGCGTTAAACTCCGAGTAAACGGGTTACAAATATCCCAAGCCCAAAAGACCGAGAAAAAAAGCGAAAGCTATTGGTAATTTTAATGGGGTTTTGGGTGGTGGAGGGGGGTTCAAGCAGTCACAGTGTCGCCCTGTGAAAATTCCTAAAAATATACTCTGCCGTGACACACACCCCAGTGGTGGCTTGTACGGTACTTCGTAGATCTACCCGAGAGGAACCACATTTGGAAACCCGCAAACGGAATCCGACGAGGCAAAGGGGGCACGCGTTCGGCACGGCACCCGTCTCCAGGCGAGGGCGTTAATGGCGGGGGCGCGGGACTTGAGCGGCAACTCAAAAGCACCAACCATCGCACGACGCCAACGCGACTCCGCCGGCGACTCCCCCCAGCCATTCTCCGCATCAACAAGTACGTGCTTTCGGGTCATAAACACACTAGTTTCTCTCCCTCCCCACCTCGCCCTCTCATTGCGCGGGGAGATTTCCATGAATATGTCGCGTGACTGGTCTCCATACCCTAATTTCTCCTTCGCTCTCCTTCCCACATCCATCCACTTCTCAGACATACGTTACTCACAACCCCCCTCTGCTTGGAACCCTGAAATCGACGCATATTCATGAGGGAGAGAAAAGGGGGGGTCGGGTGCGGGTGAGGAGGTAAGGTCCGCCCTCCCTGGGTGAGGAGGGGCGGTGGTACCTTGCCGGGAATCGTAAGGGGGGGGGGGGGGCGTGGAACACGGTCAGATGGCTGAAAATGCGCGTCCACCTATATAGTTCAGAATGTTTCCAAACGCCCCCCATTACTCCCCCCCCCCGTTTACCCCCCCTGGCTCGACGGAGGCTCAGCATCGCTGAAAAGTGAATACCGATCGAATGCGAATTCTCTTTCTCTCGTTTTCCTTCCTCTCTGCATCCCCCACTCCCGCTAGCCTCCCATTCCACTGGAATTACATCATCTTGTACCTCCGAATCATACCGATCCCCGAGGATGAATAAAAGATCATGGTGTTCCCATGGGACCATTTGCGAGGCTCTCTAGGCAGAGTAAATAAAATAACGTCGAGGAAGTAGGCCGAATATAGTTCTGTTGGTTGGAAAAACTCAATAATAAAGTTCTGATGCCGCGACGGGCATAAGATTCATTGACGAGAACGGTATAAATGAAAATTAATCAAGAGCACGGAACGCATGAGTCGGCCGACGACGAGTGATTCCAGACCCATCCATCCTCGTGCACCGAAAATAACTCGAGTGCAGGACAATGATGAGTCTTTTTTATCAGGTAAAACCTTCTGGGAAACATGAAAGCTGAAACCAGTAAACCTTGCTGCAAAGGAAGAGGTGCACATCAAATGACAGTAATATTGAAAGTCATTTTGGAATATTTATTGAAAGTCATTTTGGAATATTAAAATCTGACTGAATGAACAGCGAATGCAAATACGATAATAAAAAACTTGTTAAACAGCGTGACCGAACTACCTTTGTAGACATAGTGTTACCATTAAATCGCAATACACAAAAAGCATGCACTACCAAAATAAATATGTAGTAAGAGCTGCAGAGGTCAGAGATGAGTGGAAAATGGAATCAGTCGATACATGTCCAATAGATTTGTCAGCAACAGGAAAAATTCTATATACGTGCGTAGCAATCAAACTGAAAACGTTAAGCCAGGAACAGAACTTATTTAAAATATAGAAATCATTAATCTTGGACACCCCTCATACTGTACACCGGTTCCCCTCAATGTAAAAAATAAGAAAAAAATAGACTTGGCATACTCCGTTCGCTATGTAAAAATCAACCTTACTGAAGGCAATAGAAAAATGTTAAATTTATCAAAAATTGCTTGGTAGTTAATTTTTTCCCCTTTCGGCTGAGTTCACCAAGACAATATGAGATAGTGCGTTACAAGGAAATGCCTAATTAGCGAAGAAGTGAGTCTGTAATTGCTTATCAGTCTGCACCAGGGGTTGTCAACCTCTGACACGCTAACCCTGAGGGGTACGCACTTGGTGGCTAAAGGGTACGCAAAAAAGTCGAATAATGGCAGAAGCAAGTTTGAATGTAACAGTAAAAATAAATAATGAGCATCTTTATAATATTATAATGATTATAGTTTTGGGAAATGGGTAACTGAGGGGTACGTCAAGATAGAGGCTGAGAACCGTGGTTCTACATTCAAGAAATGATCTCGATAACTCAATTACAGCCGTATTAATAAATTTCCAGTTGAACCCGGGTTAAGGAGGTTTTATGTATTTCTGGCCTAAGTGAGGATTCTAATAGGGCTAAAATTTGCGTAATGCTTCGTGGCGAGTTAGAACTTTCAATATTAAATCAGTATACTATTATTGTAACATTCTCCGAAATAAATCAGCCAGAAAAACGCAATGTGGGCATACAACAACGATATAAATACTGGCGTAATGGAAGCCCCTGACTTTCTTAAACCTTGACTTGCAAAATTATGAAATAAATAATGATTTATTCTTAAACTGTAATGATCAATACCGCTTTACGTAATGACAGGGGAATTTGATCATTAAATTCTCGAAATGTTAACGAAAACATTTTGCATTACTGACAAGCAGAGAGATGTCAGATACGAAGAAGCAAGCTAAATAGGCGATACCTGAAGCTTAGTTTTTAGTTCTATTCTCTGTAACTTCGAAAGCAGCTGCTCCTACACTCAACGCAGCATAGGTAAGAATGGGTTCATAACTCAGCATAAACGGAATTATATCATAGGTCTTAACGTCTCATAATCCTTAAATTTCCATCATAAACTTCCTTACGTCTTTACGCTCTTAGCAAACAGGTGTTGAGCTGCTTAGCTGCGATCATGTATGCATAATGGCATTTATATGTTGCATTACCGCGTGTGATCAACGTGCGTCACCACGTTTAGATACATGCTTTAAAACTGGACTCGGTGAAAATATTATTTTATTGAATTGGTTCTAAAATAAGGACCAAAATAAGCTAGGAGTGACGGCTGCATCTCCCAGGTGTTCACTGAAGGCAAAAGTATTGTCTCAATAATTAATTAAATAAAAACATTTTTTCAAACATACCACGTTTTTAAAACGCGCTTAAGAGTATAAAATAATTTTCCCTGGGCCCTTCTAAATTTTAGAGGGTGAATTTTTAGTGGCTATGGAGATATTTGTAAGACTTGAAGAGAAAAACGTAGGGCGCAGGCAACCCATGATAATTAAGGAGTAAAGGGACCAGGTGTCGTGGAGCAAACTTCCACAAATAATACAATTTGCAATACACTGAAATTGGTTGTGAATTCATCCGGATTATCTACTGCCTGCGCCCCACGCTTTTCTCTTCAAGTCTTACAAATATCTCCATAGCCACTAACAACTCACCCTCAAAAATTTAGAAGGGCCCAGGGAAAATTATTTTATCTTTTTTAGTCCGTTTCAAAAACATGGTGTATTTAAAATGTTTTTTATTTAATTAATTATTTTCGGCTTTTTAGTATTATGCCCGGGTGAAAGTTTCCAATCGATTTTATACATCTCGATGAGACTCTGACAGGGACACGTAAGAAATTCCCGAAGTATTTCAAATTCTGTTCAGCTGACAGTGTGTGGAATTGAAATAAATGATTAATCGTTAATTAGTTAATTAATTGTTAAAACATGTAGCTAACATTGCATTGTCATCCACTTCGGAGCTATGGTTAAAATTACAAGCCTCTACTAGAACATTAGGAGATAAGTTTATTAATTGTTAATTAATTAATCAATTAATTGTTATAATAGATAACTAATATTGCATTGTATTCCATTTCTGAGCTATGGTTGAATTTTCATGTCTCTAGCTGATCGGGAAGTTAGTTTCAACTCGGTTGCAATATTCCACCCGGACAGACAGACATGACGGAAACCGAACTAATATGAACGTGGTAAAAATCAACAACGCCGAGGACACCAGATATATGCAGCCATTACTGTCTACGCACCGTGGAAGCCTCGGCGCCAAAAAAGCTGGGAATCGGCTCAATACTCGCACCAACTTCGCACGACAACATTTTAATGTACTCCTTTTCACGCAAGGGGGCACTCAGCGCGATACTAGAAGGCGAAAGGGGCGGAAGTGACGGGTGAGGAAAAACTGTTTGATACGCAAGAACCGAGGGAGCCGTAGTGACGCACAACCTTGGGTCGGAGAGCCACTGTGAAACACATTAGAACGCGGTTTTTTGAAACGCACCGTAGTCCAAATGAGCGATCTGTATTAGCAATCCAGGGAGAGTACAACGCATAAATACACTTTGGCCCAAAGCACCATTTTCCTCAAAAAATACTGCACAACTTTCATCATTTGTGACTATGTAGTGTATATTCTAAAATACTGTTTCTCTTTCAACCCTCTAGGTATATAATTTTTAACGATTTAATATATAATTATTTATCTATTAACATTTAGCCTTAACCTAGTTCTTTAACGCTAACCTATCCATTAACCTTATTATCCTTTCCCTCATGACGCTGAATAAATAGCAGAAATAACGTAGAATGTTTCATTGATTTCCGAGTCATGTGCAACCCTACCCAAAGACAAACGTATTTTTCTCTCTTGCTTGGCTGTGATGAAGTAGAGGGTTCAACATACTACGGCGGCTTACCTGCCAAAAGATTGATTGCAATCGGACGGTGTGTTCTCTCCGGAGGCATTTTGGTTAGGAAAAGGGGATTCGATGGAGAGCCGATTTTTGCCTTTTATCAGAGCGAGAGCATTCTGGTCCGATGTTTTCGGCTCCAACGAAATTTTCTTGAGCTGCTAGCTTTCGGTGCAAAATGCTCCTCAGAAATGAAGAATGAAGATGCCATAGATGTGACCTTCAGGTTCAATAGCAGAGAAAGAAAAAACATTGAAACGTACTTATTTCGAAATGCGTAAAATTAAGGAAAAGCACTCTAGGAGACGCGATTGGATGGGCTTTCAAGCGATAAGTTGAAGCCCACGCATTTCATGAAAACATCATCTCTTTGATTGGAAAAGAACTGAAGGTGAAAAACGCTCCGTGTTAATAAACTGGTCACTCAGCGTTGGGGTGATTCACAAAATCACAAGCGCCCTCTGAGTGCCGACCCACACGCGTTCCGGCCTCGCAATCAACGGGCGTCGCTCGCTCATCTCCCATATTCATTCGCCCTCCCACTATGGATGCGCACCTGACAGCATTTTTTCCCCGGACGGGTCGTTCAAATTGCATTAATGTTCAAACGCATGCCGCACGATAAAATCACCATTCAGAGAGGGAATAGAATCAAGGGCGATTTCACTCGCTCAAACTTGCCAACAAGTGCGCTACAGAGCAGGACAAACAAGGTCATTAAGAGTGGAATGAAAAAATGGAGGAGGACATGGAATAGGATGTACGAAATCACGAAATATATTTTCGGCAACCGTAATAAGGTGCAATCAGCAAACCATCATGATTGCAATTTACTGTGTTCTGCATGGACGGTAGTTCAGGGCTTTAATTTCTCGATTAGGGCTCCATTTGACCCTGGGGTGTTGGCCTTCCAATGAGTGAGCATTCGAGTCCCTGCCATGTGTCACGAGCATTGGAGTGTGTGTTCGCACTCCGCTGAACGGGCCGGTGAAATTTGGATCACCAGGTGGCGCGGGCGCTTAACAGTTTTCTCCATTTCCTATACCAGTCTCGTTGATAAGTATTTTAAGAAATAAAAGTAATTTTCAGCAGAGGCGAGCGCTGAAAAAACATCTTTTTAAAAACTTTTTTATTAAGTTGTCTGTTTGTTTGTTCGGTACAAATTTTGCAATCGATTGTAATCTAACTTCCCGATGAGCTAGAGATTTGAAACTTTAAACATAAATCAGAACCGGGTGAAAATGCAGTAATATGTAATGATATATCTTATATATATTAAATATTGCAATGTAATATATATTATAAATAATACATACATTATATACATAATATAACCCAATACTTAGTATAAGTTTTATATTTTTTGGCCTGTTTTAAAAACGTCTTTGTTTTAAATTATTTTTTATTTGAATAATTATTCTCCATCTACCTTTGGCGATACCTCCTTCCAAGGGCTTTAGCCTCATCAAATTTTATCGCTCATTTTCTTCTATCTTTTGCGAGCTCTTTCCAGTTAGTAACATTAGACAGCAGAAACGGCTAATTGAAAGCGAGTTGAAACAGCGAAAGTTATGAAAGTTGAGAGTTGCAAAACTAATTTTGCTACATAACGTGGCACTGTCGGTCACAATTTTCGGAAGTTAATGACGTTTGAGTTCAGCTGACAAGGAGTTTCCTCTTTGGTAATACTTAGCAATCCATGGACCACATAGCTATTTCAATTTTACGCAGATCAACTTCCTGGCATAAAAGATCGTCTAGTCAGACAAAGGTTAAAATAAGCCCGATTAAAGAGGCTATTAAAGGATAAACGCGGGATAAGAGTGATTCGTAAACGCTTTTCATTTTCTTTCCCAGAAACAGGAAAAATGAAAATACAACGCGGGTAAGTGAGACCGAAAATTTCCAGATTTCTTCCAAGAACACTTCCGTTCACTGCGGAGGCCGAAGCCGTCACATTAAAACCATAAGGTTTCATATTTCAACGAGTCCCCACGGTCTTTCTTTCGCTCTAATGAAGTCGTTAGTTTGCCTGTCTGTCACGCCTGGCCCTTTTTCCTTGTTTCACTCCGTTATTCCGGGAAGGGTAAGCGGTAAGAGGGAGGCGGGGGGCGTGAGTGCTTGACGACCGTATCTGCGGCCCAAAGGGGGGGGGGGGTTATCTATCTTCTGGCAAAAGGAGCGATCGGGAAGGGGGCGAGCGTCGAGAAATAAAAACAGAAATGGGAGCGAATGAAGAATGAGAGAGACGGCAAGGACGGATGAGGAAAAGGCTTATGTCTTCATCGATCTGATACTGCCTAGACCTTCCCGAGAGACATTCTGTAATTATGTGTACTGAAATACATACATAGAAAAATGAAAATATGAATGAAGAGCTCTCGGGTTTCACACCAGGTCAGGCTTAGTGGTGGCATTAAAAGAACGCAACAGTTTCATTTTAACTGTTTCGCAACCGAAACAGTATCAAAACGAAACAGTTCCATGAAACGCCCTGTTGTGAACAACAGATAGAGGCGCTAGAGGCATGCCAACCAACAGGCGATTGATCGACGCTGTTAGAACATGGCTGGTAGTTCTGTGTTCTATGCAATAAGAAATATTTCACTCAAATAAAGCAAAAATTTCATTTGGATTCATGAAAGGCTCTTCACAGTTCTAATTCTATCTGCAACGATGGGAGGACGTGTTGGGTGAACAAACCAGCGACCGCCTGCAACAGATTCAGGTCCAACAAATTGTAGCTTATATCCGCAACGCAGCCACACGTGCAGTACAACTGGAACGATATGGAAGACGAAACAGTCAGCTTCAGCTTCATCAGTTGCCGCTGAACAGCACAGAGCGCAACGGCGCGGCTGCGGCACGATCACAAAACTAACCTGGGGTGCGTTCCGAATCACGCATGCTGCGCATCAAGTTGGAGCGCTGCAGCTGCCGTTCCGAATTGCTGACGAGCTTTGAAGCGCTTGATGCGTGTGCGTGAATCGGAACGGTCTAGATGCGAAGATGGCGCCAAAATAGTCATTTTCAAATGTGAGTGAGGTAGAAGCGGGTGGAGGACTGACTGATCTGCGGTATAGCTTGCGATTATCCGTGCCCTTGATTAACCCTTGAACGGCTAGCGTGCCCATATGGGCACAGCTGCAATGGCCTTAAGAATGACGCATAAATTCTGACCCAAACATTGTACAGCATGCTGTATCCGCCAGAAGTAATTACTATGTATCACTTATTTCGATTCGTGTGTTTACGGCCAGCATTTATACCAGCAGTTGACAGTGGCACGATAAGTATTCTTACTCACTCTGCTCGAGGCGGCGAAAGAGGAAAAATGTCGAAGTGTCTTCGGCAAGTACGATTTTTTCCTTTTTATTTCAGACACTCTGCTATGTATTTAATCTTATCCTAATAACGAATGTTGTCAAATTCGGTTTACTTTACCTGCATTTTGATATCTTTTGTATAGGACAAGGAATTTGAATTTATTTTTGGGTGATCCCGTTTGGGCACGCTAGCCGGTAGCCGAGGGTGCCTTATTTATCGGATGCTCATTGCTAAATACGTCGTTATGGGGTCTATTATCACATAATTTCGATGTAAAACGCTTTGTTGCTGTCAAATTTTTTTTTTCTTTAAGTCATCCGATTTTAACGAGTTCATTATTTTTTGCTTTATTTTTAGTAACATTTCCATTAATTTTGAGTAAAAAATACACTTGGTACTATTCAACACTTTTATTCATGGTGCTTGTGATTCACTTTGCTAAACTATTCAGTATGAAGAATATTAGGGTTATTTTATGCCACTGGTATACATACCCGACAATCAGGGGCATGGTGGAGGGGGAAAGGATGTTTGGATGAATACAATGATGAAGCTGATGGTGAAGCGCTTTGTACCGCGTATAAAACTTTGAAACTCTAAAAAGTACATTTTTTACATTCAAAATGTATATTTCTTACTGTAACTCAGTGAAGCCTGAAATAGTCGATCTTATTGTGACGCTAGCGTTTGTTTTTTCATTACTATAACTTTCGATAAATTTTCTACTTAACTTATTCGATAGAATATGAAGAATGATAGTAATCAGAATTTGGATCACAAATATTTACCGCGGTCCTCGGCCGCAAACATAAAACGGCTATTTTAATTCCTTCAAGTTGTCATGGTAATAAATGAAAATGTTATCACTTGGTACTGAGAGAAACATCCCTTTTTTTACCAAAACCATTTGATTTTGTGGCAATTGGAATGATTGACTTGAAAAGTATTTCCGTAAAATTTGCACATCTTCAGATGTTTTTTCCGCGCCTGATTTCCTTTTTTGTCCCTGTTTCAGAGGTCTAACTCTCAACGAAGTTCTCGCTTTTTTAGAGGATGACGATATCGTTACCTCACCAAACATCTTCATTGAACCACCAGAGCCTAATATTGAGTCCGATGAGGATAATGCCGACAAATATGACGAAAGGGTATGAGGGTACAGGAACAGTTCGGGAAAATAGACTACCCAAAGGTATCCCATTGATCGAAAAAAAACAGCTAGCTAAGCAGTCCCGCGGCTCCCATGCATTCGCACGGGAGAAAAATGATAATATTGTTGTCGTTAGATGGAATGACAATTCGGTAGTGACTGTCCTGTCATCTTGCTATGGTGTACACCCACTCACAAGTATCACGAGATTCTCACGTGTTGCCTCAAAAATGGTACAAGTTAGGCACCCAGCAGTGTTCTCTAACTACAATACATACATGGGCGGAACTGATCTCATGGATCAAAATATTGAATGTTCTTCCCGCGCGCGCTCAAAACGTGTTAAGTGCGACGTAGATCTTTCCCTTCAGTGTAATTTTAATTATCATACTCTGCTATAGTAAACCAAATTTCTACTATTGAATTACTCTACCAGTAATATGGGACTAATTATGACAATAAATTCATTGATAATGTGTGTTTTCATTCAATAACTGTTTCCAACACTGAGTTGTATACTGTTCTGTTCCTTGGACCGCTCAATGGAAATGTTTGAACCGAACAAATAAGGCATAATGATTAAAAATTACATCAAAGTGACAAATAAATGAAGTTTTTTGGGTAAATGCCAAAATATATGCCGTATCACACAATAAATATTAAAATTATGAAGGTATGAGCTATTTTTCTGCAGATTGCAGACCGGTGCACGGAATGGCTAGCGTGCCCATATGGGCACACCCCCTCAAGCAAGAACGAATCAAAAGAATTTTAAAACCAAGAGTTTATCTGAATGCTTGGGCAGTAATTAATCAGTTTTTAATGAAAAACCAAAGAAAGCCTCCGAAAAAAACTCCGCTGTTAAAGGGTTAAAATGTCTCTCTGGTGAACTTTTAAAAGCGTAGATACATATTGAAATCACGATAAAACGGAAAATATTAGTATGTATGTAAAAGAACGTGTGTACATGTATAACTAATATGCTTCACATGCAAGAACGTTGCATACATTGATGTTTTTATTATTAAAAATTTTTCCGGATTATAATTATGAAATTCAAACAACTTACAAATCTCAGGTAAAAATCTGAAATTTCCTAGTCCACTCTCCTGAAACTCCCTTGCCCTCTCCACTGACATTCCTGCAATGCAAACTGCAATGTTACTGAGAATAAACAAGATTTTTTTCCAATTCCCTCACGTTGCAATCAAGACGTAGTAACTGACTTGCGAAAATGTTGAAAGCAGAAAATGCTGTACCAATAAACATAGAATTAATATATGTATAACGGAAATTAATTACGCAAAGCTCTCAGTGAAGTGTTTATTGGCTGAACTAATTAAGTCTCTCCGATTCATTTGCAAGTTTCCCATTTTTGCCAACATTTCGAGCGAAGGATAAACCACGGGCGAAACATACCGGGTACATACTTATTAAAATTCGTTGGAAATTATAATAATGAAACTTTGTTATGAACCACATATAAAAAATAATTTCCTTTGTACCTACTAACAAGTGATAGCCTTGTGGTTTGGAAGGCTGATTTTAATTCCGTGTAAATTTCACCCATAGCTGTACGATAATGGACAGTGATGGGAAGTAATTGATTGCAAGTATCCGAGTAATGGTAACGATTACATCTGATTTACTTTTACTACTAATCGTTACTTTTCTCCAATTGTAATTTTACTCGTACTTTACTCCAGGAGAAATCGTTACATTTTTTTAATCAGCTTATTCTGAAGCCGGATCTCTACTAGAAACATTTTCCGCGTAATATGTTTCACGATTTACGAAAGCTTTATCGCAACCAAACTTCTAAATATCGAGTCACGCTGCCGATATACCGGCTAGTATACCGATACCGGTTGTGAACCGAAACTGAATAACTTCATTATTATCAACTAAATTATTTTATCGCTTTGGAGCGTTTTGTCCGATATATCAGTTGTCACACCGATATGCCTTCCCGGTATTTTAAAAATACGCAAAATATAATTCACTGGAAAAATAAATTCAATTCCGATTTTATCGGTTATTTTATGCAAAATTACAGCTGTCGGTCACCTCACACTATTTGAATCTCCGAGAATTATTATACTGGTATATTTTAACACTTTGATATGACTCATTGATTAAATCAACAAAAAAGATGACAGGAAACGGAACTTTAAAAGAACATTACCTCATACATTATTTGAAAAAGTCATGAGTTTAGCCGTCTTATGACATTTTGATTTTAAAATTATTGGAAAGAATTTTAAAAGAATTTTTCAATATTCTTTTACTACTCGGGAAGCTATAATGTAATTTGTTGACGAAGAAGCAGAGTATGTCAATTTGTTGAAGATTTAAAAATTGTTTATCCATTTCAGAGAAGCATGGAACGCGTGGCCAAATCCAGTGAAGTATTATTAGTGGAGGATATGGTTTAATTTATTAATTATAAAATTAATCTGTAATAATCTGTTCTTGCCGTCTGTGCTTCCTCGGGCATTAATAAAAATTGGATAGCCGTCTCATAGCCGTCCACCACCGGTCACTTTCAACCAAATATGCTTTCAACTTTCGCGGGCTACGGGGTTTACGCATCAACTGCATCAGAAATTTCTGATGCCTTGATGCGCGCTTCAGTTTGCCGGAAATGCTCGTTCCGGGGCCGCTTTGAAGCGCTCCAAAGCGCGATTCGGAACGACCTGAAGCGCTTTGATGCGCAGCATGCGTGATTTGGTACGCACCCCTGTTGTTTGCGACAGTTATTGGAAACAGTTGCCTGACCGAGAGAGTTGCTGCGGCAGCCGTTCCGTTCCGGCAACACTTGATTGACACACACGAGCACACTAGTCCGGCTCTCCCTAGCTTCCGAAGTTTCGATGAGTGACAGGCGAGTCGCTCGTCCAAACGTCAGAAGTTATGGGGAACCTGGACCAGTGCGAAACCCAAGAGCTCTTCATTCATATTATTCTTCGGGAAAGCCTGCAGTCAATAACGATAATAGTTTCAAAAACACAGGGACACGAAAATAAAGGGAAACAGCACCAAAGCAAACAGCGTACCATTCCCTTTCGGGGTAGGCATAGTCAAAAGAGCTTTATTCTCGGCGTAAGACTTGTGGATTCGATTTTCATAATTGCCTCAATACCGCTTTATCCTTGCAAAACCTATGCTTCGGACACGTTCGTGCTCTGCTTCGTACACGATGCCCTATTCTCAAGACTCTTAATGTTCCTCCTCCTTAGACTCTCTTCCGCCACATTCACCCATGACTTCTGCAGTCTACCCCTTCTTCTCACACCATTCACTCCACTATACTATATCTGTTCCGCTACTCGACAGTTGAGAGAATTATATTTTTAATTTTATATCAATAGAAATAAATCGACGTGAGAGAGAAATGTGCATTCACACTGCTACAATACGTTCTTGGCTCAGCATGCGCTCCAGGGCCCAAAGAAAAAAATATTTCCAGAATCTTAAGTTTCGACAAGACATTCGATGTTTTCAGGCTTAACTTTGTGGAAACTCATAATCTGTAAAGTACAAAAAAGGGTGTATATATTAGTGGAAATATACATTGTATTTTTACTTCGTTTCTGCATGACCCATTGAATATGATTTTTTATGATAATTCGCATTGAGTACTATACTGGCAAATATTAATAGCAATTACGTATGCTCATTAAGGATTGATTTAGAAAGTAAAGTCGTCCGTCAATTTTCGTTGTAAAGATACCTTGGAAGCAATTGTGAGAATCTTCTTAAAATAGAGTCCAGAAAAAAAGGCTCTTTGCATTCAATAACTTTAGGGGAAAGGTAGAAATCAGAATAAATATATAATCTTGAGTTTACTCTGTTTTACGGCAACATTTATTTGAGTTTTATTTCTTAGTAGCATAGATACTTAACAGCTAGTGGTAAATGGATAAGTGGTACCATTCTTTCAAGTTTTCCGTCAAATTAGCTTATCATTTTATGTAAAGAGTAAAAACAATTCTGGGAAATTCTTGTGAATGAAAGTTTTAAGTAAAAAGTCTTAAACAGAGTGCATGCTCGTTTAAATTTTAGAGGTTTGTTATTTGCAGTTTCAATCAAAACGAGAGTTCTAGGTAACTTCTCAGAGTTAATTTGCTTAAAATTAATTCTACGCAGTGAAAGCGGAGGAGGGCTGAGGAAGAGACGAGGAACGCGCGAGCACTTTGAGGGTGAAGAAGTTTTAGTGCAAGTCGCTAGCATAAGCTATGATTGCTCAAAAATACCAGTAAACACGTACGTACTGCAATCGTTTTTTTGGAGAAAAAAGATAATTATGCTGACAGGAAGAGAATTCTATTATTCTTGAAATAAAAAAAATACTAAGAAAAAATTCGGGTTGTAAAACTGCTGTCAAAAGTGTAGTTTAAATGAAATATACGTCTGATTAAAATGCGTATAGCCCGAATGCATACGTGAGAATTAAGTGACAGGAAATAAACTATGAACAATTTCCACACATCACCTTCGGCAGTTACAATCGCGTACCCTATGAGATTCTCAAAACACTCTCCAAAATACAAGTATGCTTACAACACACTAGGCCTTTATAGACAAAATACAACAATATTTCCGCCAAGGCTCCTAGAGAGAGGCAAAAAGAGAGGCGAGTCAAGGCTCTTCTGCCAGGAACGAGAGACTGTTCCGAAAAATTCAACTTTCAACCAACGCCGTTCAAGAAACAGATGCACTTCTCCTGCGGCCAGGTAGGCGTGCCAAATTTCAATGCTCAATGCTGCGTGGGTGTAGCTGCGTAGTCACCGCACTCAAAGAGCTGAACGCTTCAATCAAAGGCATTACACCACATTCTTCGTGGGATCTCTAATGGGGTGCGATGGCGCACAATCGCATTTACATTCATCAATTCCCGCCGTGCATCAAAAGGAGAGAAATGTCGGAGATGAAAGCGAAGCGGAGATGGGAGGCGCGCTTGCGGGGGCAGCCCCTCGAGCAGCAGCCCAACGGATGTTTTCTCCTCCAATTGAGTTTCATCGCTCTCGACGGTGATAAAAAGAGAACCTTTTGGGAACGAGGGGGGGGGGGAGGAGTGATTGCCATTCGGGGGGGGGGGGGGGGCGTAATGGGTTGCTCGCGAGGGAAGAAAGATGCTCAAATGAAGCGAGTCAAGGCGGCGGGGGGGGGGGGGGGGGGGGGGGTGGAGTTTCCACAGGGGTGGGGGGACATGAAATGAAGACCAAAAGACTGTTCGCGCATGTTTGGCTAGAATCTATTTTTCTAACCCGCGTGTTACAGCAAACACAGCGTGAAGCTGACAGCTTAAGTATAGTCAAGCCGAAGAAAAATAATAAAAAATAATATTTTAAGCGAGTTCGAAGAGGTAAAATCGCAAATTTTACATAAAATCGATAATCGTACCTCCGACTGTGATGAAGGGAATATCGTTGAGAGCGTATTAGTTTATGCATACTTGCGCACGTTTAATTGCGAGCTCAAGAGTTGATTTGTAGCACTCGGATGCTGTTTTCTCAATAGTTATTTTCGGTAAAATAGATAAATCAATAAAATTAAACATTTTTCATCTCCCAAAGCGTACTTTAGATGCCTGCATCATCCGAACACTGTACAGTCATTGAAAAGTTTTGCAAATTTCATGCATCTTGAAAGAAAAAGACTGGCAATTTTCCACAATAATAAAGTTTACTCGACCGGTTTCGGTGTACTGTCCCAGATCACGACCTGTGACTTTCCCAGATCGCTACTATGCGGGTTTTACCCTTTAACAACCCCCCCCCCCCCCACCTTTCACCCTTCTCTCAATTCCCAGTCCTTGTTCTCTCCAACCCCACCCCCTCTCAACCTTTTCCTCCCCTCATTGCAATTTTGTATATTTACGGATGTCTGAGATATAATTTTCACCTGATGATAGTGTTGTATACCGAAACCGGTCGCGTAAAACTTTATTCTTGTGGAAAATTGCCAGTCTTTTTCTTTCAAGATGTTATTCCACCATATCAAGCCTGAAACAACAACTTTTATATGCAAGCATCTTGTTTAATTTTAATATATTTTGCCTAATCAATGGGTTAAATAACGAAATTTGCGTAAATTGTAACTTTTCAATTTTGCCAATGATTCTAAAAAGTTGAAAGTATCATGCTGGTCAAAGTCGTTCAGGTCTGCGTTACGACGAAGTTAAATTTGGCGTTCCTCATATCATTTTTCCAAAAAAATACAATATTTAGATTTTATTGACTTCTTGCTGCGGTATAGTTTGGTATCGGCTGAGTACAAATGATATCTACTCAACCTTTACGAGAGCAATTTTTTCTAATAGATTCATTCCAAGAGTGCAAGGAAAAATTTAAATACGAAAATTGGCGCTTTCCATTTTTTAACATTTCAATATTCATATTGCAAAATGGAAAACGCTTTTTTAACAACTTTATCCAAATGATTAAGTGGTTTGATGACGACGGGACGAAGGGAATATCGGCGACTTTCGAGGTGAAGAGGATCGATTTATCGACTGTTCAGCGATCAATGTCAGCTAAGGGACGCGATCATCTAAGTGCTTATGTGAACAAGGTATCTCTGGATTGCAATGCTAAGTTTCTAAGGATATTCGTTGAATGGAATATCATGGATGCATTGGGACACACGTTTAGGGACAATTACAATCAATCAAGAGCGGGGAATTGGATAAATTATGTAGCAGACGGAACCAAAAGTGTTTTATCTTTTCATGTTTAAACTAATTTTACCTCATTCTAGCACCCGTTGAATGCTACAGTATGCTCATTTCACATTATAGGTTGACTGGCACGATGAATATAAAAACAAGAAAGGAACACTCAGTGTAACACGAAATTCTCAAATCTTTGGCCAGCAATGGTCTTGCCGCCTGCAAGCAGATCCTCTCTACTCTTGAAGAAAGCCAAACCATTTATGGCCGAAAATTTGATAATTCGTGTTACTGTGAGTGTTTCTTTTTTGTGTTTCTATCCATCGTGCCATACCTATAGACTCCACTTATTATTTATCATGATGTGTGATACTTCCGTGAACTTATAGCTTATCGCAGTTTCCAATGTTTGCGAAAATGAGCACGTAGCAGGGATAAGTGAAAATTTCATAACAATTTATGGTTTAAACGAGGCGAATTACAGAATGTACAAAAAATACATTTTTCTTTAATGACTTCTGTCACGGGATGATATGAGCAGGAAGGGCTCCAAGAGAAGACATCATAGGAAGTACACTGCACGAATAATGGCAGACGTCAATCTGAAGACAGAGACATTGGGGGGTCTCTAAAATTTTAAATTACGAACCGAGGAAGGATTGAATAATGCATAAACCCGAGTTTCGTCTCCCCACCAGCGGTATTATAAACGCGGATCCCATTTGGAAGTGTGAAAGGAAAATGCGTTGCTTTTTCATTCGGGGTACAAACTTTTTGCAAACCATAGTTTTCACGGTAGAAATCTCACTGGAAACTTAGGATCCATTTCTCATTAGACACTTAGGACCGTAGAATGGTAAAGTTTAATCATACTAGACATTCGAAATCCAGCATATTTACAAAAAGAATGGTACAAATTCAACAAGATAGTCTTTTGGCACAGTTTTATAATAAACAAAAAAAATGCATGCACCTTAACTCTTAAAATTCCGGAATCTGCATGCGTTCAGATTCAAGTTCGAAAGGAAGAAATGATGCAAGAGAAGAAAGTCCAATATGGAGGTGGAGGAACTTGTCACAGGAATTGATATTGCAATATTTCATACGCACAAATGGTGACACGTACACACTCCCCATATCCTCATTTGAATATGCTGTGCCACATATCAGCATAAACATATGCTTCTGCAGATAATAGAGCCATAAAATTACACCCATTAAGCAAATATTAATCAAAATAGGCTCACGCGGAAAGAGGTTGTCTTCTAACTTTGTCCTAGAAGTAAAGTCATCCTCTTGCCTTCAACTTCTTTATTTTTCTGTTCTGCAGCCTACAGAATGTTTGGAAAAACCACATTTAAAAACCCGTAAAGCAATCCAGTCAAGTAAATTCATTGACTGGGGCTCACTTCATTTGAAAATATTTTCTCCAAAGAAATGAGTTTCCCATTTGGATTCACGCAGTTTGGGCCCGTTCATTCGGCGAGTTAACGTAGTGAAATCAAAAGCGGTTTTCTTGGGCCAAGGAAGACCTTGAGATGGAAGACTGTTTTGAAGGTCCAATGAGTTTATAAAAAAAATTCAAATAGCGTCACGTCCAGCTACAGTCCTCAGGACCTTATTTATTGTACCCACTCATTTGAAATCCCTGATAAGCACCAAATATCTAATGAGAAATGCTAAGTGATAAACTGATTCATGACTAGCAAACTTAAAAGCATCCTCATCATCTTCAAGTTATAGAATAAGAAAAAAATACTAGGTAAGCCTGTACACTGGTATTAGTTTTAAAACATGATATCTAGCATATTTCCAAATCACTGTGAAATACACAAATGATATGGTACATAGTCACACACAAGGGTGCTAGATATACACTATATAAGGGTGCTAGGTGCCCACCTATGGGATGAATATCACTGAAAAATCCCAGAAGATGGCTCAGTGGTGTGACTGGCTAACACAGCTGACCGACAATTGCGTGATACAGGTTTGAGTCCCGGCCAAGTGAAGTGCTTTTTTGATGGCGAGTATCATTCGTTTGTTGCATGATAGGTAGTGTTTCATCCATCAAAGCGATCATAAATTCACGCTGCATCTTAATAATACAGTATTATTGTTTTAAGATCTGAGGCCCTGAAGATGCTGGACGACTCGTTCATTGAAACGTCGGCAGCAATGGAAGAATTGACCCGGTGGAATACCCGGATAAACTTTGTTAGTAGTATTTTAGTTTAACGTGCTTCAACGGCTAAGGTCATTACGCTACACTGTCTGCCACATGCAGACATAGTTTGCGTAATATAAGCAAATATTTAGAGCTAAGTTTTTCCCACTAAACCAACTGAAGGAATATTTTTTCGGATAAAATTTGTGCGTTTGAGTGAGGGGCTTATAAACAAAAAAATAAGGAGAAAAATGCAGTCATTGAGAGAATAGCTATGAAATATATTAAAATTGCACTGAAAATGCAAATGCTAAGCCTTAAACGAGAAGTTTTTAACATTTAGCGAGATATAATGATAAATAGACTGAATGGAAGTTGTCAGGTATGAATAAAAATGTGTCAATCATGCAGAATGGGGAGAAAGTTAATTCAAACAAAGTCAAGTCTCAACGATTATAGAACTAATGGAGCAAATTGGTTTAACGATCGGCAATCGATACTAAAAAGGCCATTAAATCCTCAGCAACTGCTCAATAGGCAAATTAAAATTATTTTCCTGTAATACTTTAAATTTAGAGTAATTATTTTTCAGTGAAACTAAATTGTTTGGAAAAATTTACAATACACGAATTTCAGAAGTAAATAACATCTAAGCGTAATAAGTAAGAAGAGTCACGCGCAAGATAAAAAAACAAAAGCCTTAGCATCACCGCCAGAACAAAAATATGAACGACACGGATGAGAAAAAGTCTCAATACCGGCAAAGTAACAAAGATCCTGCCTTCCGTTTTTATAATAAAAAACACTGGACCGAATGCATAAAAAAATCGTGTATTAGCCCTGAAAGAACGCTCCATTACTAGCTCCGACGAAACCAGGGGCAAAACAACGGGAAAGACGAGAGGCAGCGCTTCTCAGGCGAATATGAGGAAACATTACTCAAACGCGCTTGTCTGCATGCGAAATGAATGCGGTCCTTAGAAGCCTCGTCCGGCATTAATTAACACTTATCTCACTCGATGAGACTGCAACTACTCGGGAGTCGGCTGGATAAAACATTACGCATTTCAGAGCAGTGATCACGACATTGGCATGGATAACCGCCTTCCAAGAAGCCGAAAGCATTCCAAAGAACGAGTGTCGGGGCCGCCAGCGATGCGCGCCCGCTATCAATGGAGGGAGAGTCAGAATGAGCCGAGACGTTAGCCGAGCTTGTGTTTGAGCTATTGAGAGTTTAACATGAGAGAAATGACGCAAATCTGAAAGGGCAAGCGATCAAAAACGTGGATTGCGCATAACCTTACGGTGTTAATCTCAATATAGTATGCAATAGTATTTGCGTGTGTGTATATATATATATATATATATATATATATATATATATATATATATATATATATATATGACGACACCGGTGTCCACTGCTTAGAGTAGCTTTCGGGCTAAGGACCCTTCTTCAGCTGGAGGAGATCACTGCTAAGGAGTGTCACACTGGAGTTGAGATAATAGGGTATGACTTGGTACGAGGTTGGTTGTTAAGAAAAGGTAATTGGTTGGAAGGAAGTGCAGGGGGTGGAATGGAAGGGAAAGGGGAGGGGAGGAAGCTACCAGAGGTTAATTCCGGGCGGGCAGGTTGACTTTAAAATGGAAATATAAGACAGCTCCCAGTGGCGGAGCTCTATTATTGGTGTATCAGGTGGGACGGCACGAATTATTACCTCCGCTAGCTTCCTCCCCTTCCCCTCCCACTCCACCCCTTGCACTTCCTTCCAACCAATCCCCTTTTCCCAAAAACCAACCCCGTGCCAAGTCATACCCTATACTCTCAACTCCAGTGTGACACTCCTTAGTAGTGATCTCCTCCAAAAAAGAAGGGTCCTTAGCCCGAAAGCTACCCTAAGCAGTGGACACCGGTGTCGTCATGGATCATCTGCCAGTGAGTGTCCACTGATTTACTTACCTATCCTTCCCCAACCTCAACGCCTTGTTGTGTGTGTATATATATATATATATATATATATATATATATATATATATATATATATATATATATATATATATATATATCTCGTTCACTCACTCACACACCGCCTTTTAGGCGAATAAATATATAATAATTTGAACAGAAGGTGAAAGAAAGAGATAGGAAACATGTAACTAAAATTGGACGAAGACACTGGTGATTTGGAAGATGGTACAGCCGAGAAATCAGAGGGTAAAAATGTGCCGTGACCGGGACTCGAACCCGGAACCTCCCGATGTCGCGCCGAGTGCTCTGAAATGTATGGCCGAACCGGCTCTTTTCCTCTTCAGTTCATGTTCCTATCTCTGTCCGACTCTCTGTGTGAATGAACTCATCTTTACTTTCTTCTTGTGTCCATGTCTAATTCTCCTCTCTTGGTGATGGAATAGCTGCCCTTGTGTGCCATCCAGAGGCCACGGCTACAGGCTCAAGCTTGAAGGGGTATTCTTTGTTATAAGCCCCAGCGGAAATCATGGTAAATCTAAGTGTCCTGATAGCTCAACTGGCAGAGCACTCGGCGCGACATCGGGAGGTTCCGGGTTCGAGTCCCGGTCACGGCACATTTTTACCCTCTGATTTCTCGGCTGTACCATCTTCCAAATCACCAGTGTCTTCGTCCAATTTTAGTTACATGTTTCCTATCTCTTTCTTTCACCTTCTGTTCAAATTATTATATATATATATATATATTCATCTTCCCCAAAAAATTAAAATATGCATAATTCACTCAAAAATTTTTTTTTCACAAAACGGTTTGAGGGTATTCAGTTTGAGTTAATATTGTACCCATACACCAATTTTTATCAAAATCTGAGACCCTAAGGGACAAACGTTTGCTGAATTGAGGTGGAATGACTCATATATATATTCATCTTCCCCACCAAAACCTGTGTTTGTCCTTTTATGTGTACCTATCCATTTCAAGAATAAAAATGTGTCGATAAAACATTTAAATAAAAGTCAATATAGCATGAAATTGATAATAAAATGGGAAAAGTACATAAAAATATCCATTCAACCAGATAAGACGAAAAGATTTAAAGATACAATATGAGATATATAAAAAAATATAAACATTGACCAAAAAGATATTTTAAAAAAGTCTCTGTAAATATAGTGATCAGATTAAAGCTTCTAATTTGACCCATAAGTATCACAACACGACCACACCATCCCCCCACCCCACATTTAAATGTTAAACGACTGGTAGTGGTGATATTCACTCAGCGGAAGAGTTAAATGCTCGCGCCAGGAACTCTATGTGTTTGAAGCAAACGGGAGCGCTATGACCATGAGAGCCGATAAGAATCTGCTATATAAACGAGCGGTGCACTCTTTGCATTCCGAAACCGCTGGAAAGACTTCAAGTAACATCTATATCCATGTAAATGAAATCCTGTGATTTTTTTGCAATTTATTCAACAGCAATGCTATATGCTCACTTTGCATAAGCAAAGGCGTTGTATTTTCCAAGGAATTCTCCATGGAATTTCATGAAATGGTTAAACTGCGGATACGCCAGGAAAGTTCATGAAGAAAATTAGCAGTGTGTGTCACAACTGGCGTCCGATGGACATATTAAGTTATTAGATTTTCTGACTCCTCCATAAATTTACATTTTATCCCCTCCATTATTCAGATTAGGAAGCTGCATAATGTTTTAATAGAACAGTGAAGTGAGGGCCATCCTTGCATCAGTTTTTAACGTGTTATGTAAATATGGAACAGTGGTAAAACAACATTCATTCTCTAAATGATATGTAATTTTAGCAATTAAATGTTTCCGTAAAAGAAATTTGATTGTTTCAGGCTTGACTTCGTGGAAGTGATAAATATCCATTTTGAATAAAAAAACTTTGTACTTTTCCACACTTTATTTAAAAACTGCGACCGCTTTCGCCTTAATAAGGCATCTTCTGGCCAGAAGATGCCTTATTTGATTATAAGGTGAAAACAGTCGCAGTTTTTAAATAAAGTGTGGAAAAGTACAAAGTGTTTTATTAAAAATGATTTCTGTAAATGTTCCTCGAGATTAAATTATTAGAAAAATGGCTGATGATAACAGCACACAGGGAATTTAGGCAACGTGTAGGTCGACACAAGGCGGAGATATGATATAAAGGTGGTAACATATCTGATGAACTGTATTTTTCTGATGAGCCTGGACATGCGAGTCTCTTATTTCCATTGTATTCCAGACCTCAACTCTATTTTTTTTGTGAAGTTATTTAAAATATATAACTACAATGGACGTCTGGTACCCCTTCCTCTATTAATCATTATTCTACCAGCAATTTAATCGAGTAAGAGGAGAACTAGAAGCGATATCAATGAGCTCAAACATTTAAGTCTACGCACAACTTTACTGCGTTTAAACTCTTACAAGATTTTTGAAATGATTTCCCCAATCACTTGATCTTTTCCCAAAAAATGTGCTCCTCACCACGCATTTTCAGCGATTTTCTTTTACTCTCACTACTCCCTACAGTAATTCTTAATTACTTTGGCTTTTCGCAAGCTGTCGGTACCTAAGGCTTTATAATCAGAAACTTAAACTGACGCGCAGTTGACAAGACATTGCTCCCAGCGATGGAAATCACAGAAAAAGCGGCTTGGGCGCAGATGTGGGGTACATTTTGATAATGAGACGTGTGTCAATCCCCAAGTCAATTGAGCCGGAGGACCCTGAGGACCCGGCCCTAATGCACCCGCGCCAATCACCCTGCCAACCACCGGCGGCCCCAATGGGGGCTGTCCTCTGCCCACTCAGTGGGATGTCTCTCGCGGATTCCAAACCCAAGTGGTTGTGTCTTAATTCCGCTTTGTCCTCGACGAAGGAATTCCCGGCTCTACTAGTGGTTGCGAAACATGATGGCAGTTGCGCAGAAGACCGTTTCAGCGGGAGTGTCTACGAACTGGCAGTAATTTTTGATAAGATGCGAGATTGAACCAGAAGGAAAAAATGTTACACTTTGGCTAACGCTCCGAAGATATTCAACATTGGCACTTGTAAGAAGGTAGAAATAATTTGAACTGAGAAATGTAAGACACTATAAACAAGAATATCCTTGAACTCGACAGAATCGTACCCATAATATGCTGCAGTTAAGTGTAATGTAGACGGGATTCTTTGTGGAGATAATTTAGTCCAAGCTTAATATTAAAATAAAGCCACCAAGAAGTAAAATGCATCACCGATGAAATCACTGACAAGGTATTTTACTTAAACTCAATATCGAAAATAACGAAATGCATTTCAGTCAGGAATAAAATAATTGTAAACTTAGTAGGGAAATGTTTTTTCGTTACTTACATTTGTGAAAAATTGATATGCAGAGGAAAGACGAATATTCCCAATAAGTTTTTCCATTTGAGTACCCTCAAAAATTGGCAAATATCGCGGGAAGTCTGTCTTAGGGTGTGAAAATTTCTTGGGGTAAAAAAGATTCCGATGCATCCATTTTATTGATAATGTGAGAAAGAGTAGGTAATTTGCTTCAGAGAGTAGAAAAGATCCTATCAAATAAGTTCATTAAATGAATACATGCCGGTCACCAGTATTATGTTAGGAAGAATTCATTTGCATCAGAAGATGAAAATTCTGTGATTACTTTTCACCGTATTAAAATATATATTTATTTGTCCTTTTCCCTTCCGTATTTAAATTTGCCGTGTCTATAAAGAATGCGAAGGAAGAGAAATATTTAACGACGAAGCGTATACGTTTGGATTTCTCCAAGGGTTTCAATGACTACCCTTATTTTCAGGAATGGAGTATCACTCCATTTCCCCTGCAGGCTAGAGGGATTTGATTAAAAGATTTAGTTCCAAAATTTTATTTATCAAAGACTGACGAAGACTACCAGACTGTTGGGTGGTGAAAAATTCTGCGCCTTACGCTAATAATGGTATGGTACAACGGTAAATATGCATGCTATGTAAGTATGATAGACTTAAAAATAAGAACTGATAAACGTAAGAAGGCTTTCTAAAGATCTTTCTCTCTTTAGATTAGTAAGGAAATGGACAAGCTACATACGCAGGATAAGTAAAATCCAGGAAGTAAACGCAGTAGTAGTACTGCTCGAAAAACCGCCAGCAGTGATAAAATATTGAAAAAATGCAATTTTTCCCGGAAATGGATTCACACCACCCATTAGGCTGCACATTCCAGGGTCATCTCGTAGTGGTGTAGTGTTTGCCTTACGTCTGGTTGTGAATTGAGCGCAAATAGACGGATCGAAATCGCAGTTTCGAGTCGTGACCGAACTTAAATTGGAACGGATCTGATGGCAAATTGTTAACTCACGATCCAACTTGTTTCCGGAAAAGATATATATATATATCCTATATTTTTCGTAATAATTACAGTTTGACTTTCCATTGATCATTTATTTGCTAAGGCTAGTGATTAGGAGTTGTTTACAGTATTCTAATACCAAATATTCCAATATATTTAAAGTTTACAGTATATAGAAGAAGATATTTAGAAAAACATGAGTCAACTCTGGTTTAACGTAGACGAAGAAAACATTTATGACATCGAAAATGATGTAAAATATATCGATAGAATAAAATTTAAGAATTACAACAAACACAGTATCAAAGAAACGCAAAGCACCCGTGCAAAACGGAATAAACACGCAACTTTCGAAATATGGGGCAACGAATTTACATCTACGTCTAATGCATCTCCTAAATATGTGCTGGAAAGAACACAGAACTACAAAAGAATGGCTGAGAGCTAAAATTATTTCCATGTTTAAAAATGGAAACCGGACAGACAGAAAACTACAGAAGAATATCGATATTACATAGGACATATAAAATATATGCTAGAGTAACAAATGGAAGACTAAAGCCGATAGCAGATGTATTATTATTAGAAGAGCAAAATGGTAAAGGAAGGTTCTGCACAAAAGCGATTTTCACTCTTAAACTCGTCATTGAAAAAAGAGTTCAATTTGAAGACTCAGAGCATTAATAGATATTGTGAAGGCTTTTGATAATGTAAAACGGCCTTTGCTATGGAGAGTAAAGGAAATAAGAGGTTTTCCTATTCAGTCAATAAAGATACTCCAAAGTCTATGTAATGAAACAACCGTAACCCTGGGCTAGAATTGAATGGAAAATTAATTAATGATCGGATAAAAGTACGGAAAAGGAGTTAGATAACGGTGTCCCATAACACCAAAAATTATATATATATATATATATATATATATATATATATATATATATATATAAATTTTTGGACATGCTTTGTACGTGGAAAGCAAAAGTTGACTCAGGAATATCACGGAAACGAACTATTAACCATTACTCCCTACTTTATGTAGACGATAAAGTGTTTACACAAATTACAGAAGACCAGTTAAAAAAAGAAATATTTTCATTTAAGAGTATTTCGCAAAGATAAGTGTTGAAGATTTCTCCAAATAAATGAAAAACTATGACTTTCAAAGGAAAAAAAACTATGAAAAAAATAGCCATATATAATAAAATTTTGGAGCAAGTTGATAACTTTAATTACTTGGGGTTTAATATCTCATAACAACTCGATACTGTTAAATTATTCAGATTTAAAAACATATTAAGAACCACCCATTAAACACTTGAAAAAAACAACAGCCGTTCCTACATTATTATATTTGAGTGATACATGAAGTAAAAAGGGAGAAAATAAAGTTCAAGTTGCAGAAATGAAATTTCTGAGATGTGTACAAGGATGTTCTCTAATGGACTGAAAATAAATGAAGACATTAGGAAGGATCTAAGTATACTATCAATAATCGAGACGATTAAATAAAATAAATGTATATGGTGCCAGCATTTAAACATAATGAAAGCAAATGGCATTACCAGAAAATACTCTGTAGAGTATAGGAAGATGAGGCGAGTGAATACCGAGGAAAAAATGTGTTCCGGAACAGGCAAAATTAAGGCCTAATCCATGAAGTGAATGAAAAGATGAAATTAGTTCAAGAACTTTGAATTTTTTAACATGTGAAAATAGCCATCTGTCACGTAAGATATCATGTACTAATAATTTTCCCTTGGCCTTAGGAATGGTTTTTAAACTTCAAGTTACTCTCACATTTATTATTTAACTTATATTAACGAAACCGCCACAATTCTCCTTTCCCTATCCCACATCGGTTTTCCATTTGCTATCTTTTTTATTGTCATTCGTTGGTTCCGATTACATGTTGGTTTCATGATATTCCAATAACCATGATATAGTTTTAAAGACGTTCCAATGTCATTATTTCACCGAAAGTTTCATGAAAACAAAATAATCTTCTCCCAAAAATTTTGCCTTTCAATGTGAAATTATATCACGGGAAAATAGAAAGATAAAAATCTGATCAGAGGCACTAATATAATTTCATAAAACGCTAATCGAAAATGTATTTTGTCCGGCGGGTATGATGGTGCACTCTCGCAACTCCATTGCAGGCTACATCTGCAGATAGCCATCGTCGGCGTAAAATAATTAAAATCCCACACTGGTAAAGGCTCTCAGAATGAAATTCAGTGAGCGGCAGTATTTCTAGTTATAATGGCCAGGCAGACTAATCCGGGAAAATACGATTACGATTCCAATGAAACGCCCTCACTTTGTCAGCGTTGTACCCATCGGATAAGGGATGAGACATAAAGGACATACAACACAATAGTATAATTGCACAAACTTTCCATGGCTATTATTTCTATCATAATTAACGACCGATATATGAACAAAATGCACATACGCTCGGTAAAAATGCATGGTCCTCAAGGCATCGTATGCGTCAGGTTGTGAACAGGGCAGGGAAGTGTGTTTCAGGGCAGGATTTTCAAGAAAACAATTTAATTTTATAGAAGTTACAGAACTGAAAGTAGAAATAAGGTGGATGCCGGACAAGTGGTACCCGTTGGTCCTGAGGCCCCAAGGAATCTTTATTAGTGTGCCCCAATTAATGCAGAGGTTTTGCATAGTGAAACTTGAGCACCCAATCTTATAACTCCGCGTTCCCCTGAGTAATTTACTTACATATTCGCTGAAAATATAAAAAAATTGCCACAAGCCGTTGACGCAAAATAAGAATGAGAAGATCATCTATTGAAATGAAAAAAAATCTAAGCCGTGATATACGTGAATGTACAACGTACAATAAGCATTGGTGAGTTCTCAACGCCACCTGCAAACATTACCATAAAAAATGAGCTTCAATGAAATATACAATCTTTCTTAAGATATTCCTCTTGAAAAAATCTTTAATTATTAGCCTGACCAAAAAGGTTATTGGAATTCAGCCGCTTTATAAATGGTATAAGATCTCCATATTAAAGCTACCAAAGTGACTTCCGGAAAAAATACCCTAGTCTTCCACTCTAAAAAATGTATTTAGCGTTTCGGCTAGGGGTATAATATTTTCCTAGCATATTGAATCATGCTTAAAAGACTCCATTGTAAATTTAACTGCCACTTACAGGTTTAAAAATCTCACAAATCCCGCCCCTTCCATATCCAACCAATAATTTTTCAATGAATGCATTCCAATAGAAAACGTGTAAAAAGTTAAACCAATAGACATACCTATGGGCGAAAAGAATAGATGAGTAATCTTTTGAAAAGATTACTCATCTGTCAGAAAAGATATTTCGTGATATCTGATTCATATTTGATAATTATTGACACCCGATGTTACCTGATATTATCTTCTCCAACCCGGGACATCAAATAATGATCACTTATCAAATAATGATCACTGATGTACGAGTCTTGCCCAAAGAAAAATATTATTTCCCTTAACTTATCCGGGAAGCAATTAAAATAGACAAACTAAAGGAAAATTTCAACAGAGATGACGGTCACAGACTCCACCGCATCTGAAAAAGACTGCTAAAAAACGTACGCCGGAATACAAACGCGCCAAAATTAGGTTCTTCAACGCTGATTGACCGCGCTACCGTGAGGCCACCCTAAGGACGAAATAAATAAATGCCGATTTCCACATATCGTCATTCGGACTCAATCTGAAGATGTGCCCTGCAATGGACACGAAAAGTTTTCACCATCGAGATAGACGTACGCAGTGGAGCCCGGAAGACATCCAAATGCCGGAAAAATATCTTTGACAAATTGGAAAAAGACAAGCACTCGCTTCAATACACAGTCGGAAAATTTTAAAGTTCGCGAAATAAAGCGATATTTTAGCATTGCCGAAATGAGAAAAAAATCCAGCAAGAGTCATTAGGGGTCGAAGTAGATTTGTAGATTTGTTATGGCCCCGTGATGTAATGTTTCTCTTTTAATTTGTATTAATATAATGGTGAACCTTAATAATAATAAAGTAGTGATGAATCTAATAAAATATAATGGAAATGAACCTAAATAATTAAATAATAACTTTAAATAGTCTCTCGAATGTTTTCTTTACTCTTGAATGTGAAACTGTTGTGACCATTATCACAAGCAAACTAGCACTAACACACAAAATGACTAAAAAGATAACCAACCTAGCAAATACATTTCATGTCCCGTATGTCACCGCCAATTCTTGGGCTCCAATCGCCTGAGCAACGCCTGCAACACTGCATCCGCGGTCGCAGTGACACCACTTGCCAATTCCGTTATTCATAATTTCCGCTATGATTCCGTACAAGCAAGTCAGCTTCCGTACTATGGCCACCTAAGGGTGCGAATGATTTAACACGATAATCGAACTCAAAACGAATACCTAAAAATAAATTATAACGATGCTTCAACAAGTTCAACTCGGGACGTTAATCCTGAAAGCCCGAGATATATGGACGTATCAAGATATACGAGATCATCGCAGCAGTATAATCCGAAGATATGAAGTGTTAAGAAATACCAAATTTATAGATAACGGCGATGATTCAACTATCAAGTATCGGAGGGGAAATTCCCGTTTCATATAAATAACTTTATTTCACCATTCGTTGCGTTGTTTCTTTTCACTCGAAATATTACTGAAACTAAATTAATGGGACCAGGTTTTATCATTTGTACAGATGGAGTGCCCTCCAACAGAATTTTGAATAAGAGGTGTTAATTAGTTCAAATTAGACCTCATATTGAATGCTCCTTAGGAATTTGAGATCCATTTGAGAAAGGTTCAATACAAAAGCGAAACAAAATACGAAGGAAAGTCATGCGTTGTGTTAAAAACTACAACCAGTGCACGGAAAGTGTGACAAAGATATGACGGGATTGGGAGCCTATCAGAACTCGGAGGCTAAAACTACTTCAAAATTCAGGTCAAATGAGTCATGAGAATTTCATGAGAATATTGACACAGAGGATGCCATTTACTCCCATGCTACATCTGCAGAGCAGGCAAAAGAGACAAATTTAGTGAGATGCTATCAAAGAAAGGGACAAGAGAATAAATTCTTCCCATGAACCAGACGCGACCACTAGCAGCGGGGAGTCAAAATCCATCAGAACATATAGGTACCTAAATATTTCGACCATTCCCTCATATAATTCCGTATTCCAATTCCCTCCTCTCTTCTCGGTTGTTGCATCTACTCCCTCTGCCCACTTGCTCCGGTAGTGGCTCACGGGGTATCTCGTAGGAGTAGAAATATCGATTTTGAAAAAATAATGTCGTCAATGCAAAAAGATGTCGTCAATGTAACGAAGCCAGAGAAGAGGTTTTAGAGAGCATGAAGATAGAAAAGATTGTTCATGAAGTCCAAGGAAAAGGTTGGCGTAGGAAGGACTGAAACGACTACCCATTGCGCATCCTTTAATTTGAAGATAGAATTTATTATTGAAAGAGAAAGCGTTGTGGGTTTGGATGAAATTAGAAAGATCAAGAAGGAAATCGGAGCTGGGAAGGTGAGGAGCAGGGCGTTGAGTAATGAAATGGCGGATGACGGAAATTGCTTCAAAATGAGGAATGCTGGTGTATAGAGAAGTAACATCAATAGTGGCCATTAAGATATTAGTCAGAGGGGAGTGGAGTGGAATGGAGGTGTTCAAGAAAATGATAAATGTCTTTGATGTAGGAGGGCAGGGAGTGGACAATGGGTTGCTGGTAGTAGTCAACAAAGGCGGACATGCGTTCGGTGGGTAAGTTATAAGAGGAAATTATGGGGCGGCCGGGGTTGTCAGGTTTGTGAATTTTGGGCAGAATATAGAAGTTTGGGGTGCGTGGGTATGAAGGAGAAACTGACTTTCTGACACTTTTTCTTATCAGCCTGTGTCCCATGACCCAAATCCTGAATTTTTGGATGAAATGATCTCCTTTCTTCACAATAAAGGCCCAGATGAAGGCCTATCTAAACAAAATACCACCCTTCTTTCTCTAATTCTAATCTATTTTATAATATTTGAACGACATATCATACATTGGTATATTATTTATTCAAATCACAAAAAAATCTCAAACTGCAACCCATTCAGATAAAGTAGCAGCAATTGAGAAAATATGGTAGTGGTTCTCAATTATTGAATAAGTGATATCACTCTGTATTTCAAAGTCAGAAATAAATAGGAATGGGATTTGCTATGACAAGTCTACACTAGTTATATTAGCACACTTGACAAATATACCACTGAGTACTTAACATTTGGCGCACCCACATGCAATATCTTCACGAGCTAGAACAAAACACAGCGTACGGAAGAAGTCACAGAGAATCATATTATTATGCTCCGATTCCCTGAAAGAAACCTACGTTCAAGGACATTACGTTTCTTCTGTTTTCGAAATGCTCGTCGAATCCACGGTTGAATGCTTACTCTCGGAAATTTAACATTCCTTCCGCTTTTCAATGGCTGGTGGATGAGGGGAACGAGCACACGAAACACAAAGAAACCCATTCAATGTCTACGGGTGCCCTCCGATATGGAAATGTATTCCATGTAAAACAGAACTTTAAAGGAGCAGAGCCTTGGAAACGTCGGCATCAAGTATCCCAGCAGATGCAAACACCACATAGAGCTTAGAAACCACAGAGGGTATCGTTGAACTTCACTCCCGGGTGACCCAACGGCCATGGTTGTGCAGTACAAACTATCCTGGGGTTAGTTTGTACTGCACCTGTAACTGCACTGTACTGTACTGTTAACCTGGAGCTAACTAACCAATGGAAGATACAAAATTATGTAAATAAAAATTTATAGTAAAAACACGTTTTTAAAACGGACCAAAAAGTATAAAACAATGTCTCCTAGCCCCACACACATTTATATCCCCATGCAGATTTATAACCTCATAAAGATTGTCCTGAAAATTTGTAATTGTGAATTTTTATAGCTATGAAAATACTTTAAGGATTGAAAACAAAAAAATGAGGAACATGAATTAGATAATTGATGCATAAACAGTTAACCTGAGTCACTAACAATTTAATTGCACTGCAAATGATATGAACTGTTATGTGAGTTTTCTCAACGATAGCTACTCCATACAATGCTTACTTTTATCTACAGCATGCGCCCCACGTTTTTCGTTTTCAATCTTACAAATATTTTCATAGCTATTAAAATTCACAATCACAAATTTTGAGGGCAATCTGTATGAGCTTGTGAATCTGTATGGGGATATAAATGTGCGTGGGGCTAGGAGAAATTAGTTTATAATTTTTGGTCAGTTTTAAAAACGTGTTTTCTTAAATATTTTTTTATTTAAATAATAATTTTCTGCCTTAAGTCATTTGTTATTATATTTGAAATAAAAATTCTTAAACCTATCTACCAATAATACATCAATCTGTTTTATTGTTATTTTCCTGAAAATTAAATTAAAGAAGCAAGCAAAATCAATGTTATAAGATTTTCATTACAATATTACAACTTATTAATTTCTTAATTAATTGTTATATTAATAGTATGTATATAATGAATTTATCATTTATAATATATTATATTGTAATATTTAATATATTAAAATATGTACTATATATTACTACATATTATTTCATTGTTATCCAGTTCTGAGCTATTAATGTTTCACGTCTCTAGCTCATCGAGAAGTTTGTTTAAAATCGATTGCAAAATTTGTATCGAACAGACAAATAGACAAGAACTCAACGTAATACAAACTGCACAGTGTCAATGAAAAACTCCATTGAACTGCCGCATTAACTTTTAAACCGAAGACCCCCTACCAATTCAAAACTCATTTAATTTGACGTTAAAAACCTGTTCACTTCAGACCCCACTAGGGAGGCGGTTGCCTTGACCATGAATTTAGTTAAAAGTTCCGGCACAAATCCTCTAATTGCCTTTGAATTAGAGATGTTATCGAAATTATTCATAAACCGAAATTATTTTATATTCAATAACAGTTTTTATAAAAAAAACTCGTGACCTTAGCATGGGGTCTCCGTTGTCCCCAATTTTAGATGATGTTTTTATGAATGACTTAGAAATCAAATTTTTTAATTCAAACTACCCCTATTTACAATATATTTTTTACTAGTACCGATATGTCGATGATGTGCTGTGTCTATGGACTGGCACCCTTCGTCAACTAGATTTTTTTCATTGCCCTTTTAAATAGACTACATAACTGCATAAAATTTACGGCTGAAGTAGGTGGTGATAAGATTAACTTTCTAGACTTGACTATTGAAATTAGAGAAGGCCGTCACATCTTTTCAATATTCAGGAAACCTACGTTTACAGATTCAGTTATTCCTCGTGACTCCTGCTATCACCAATCTCACAAGCTACCTTCATTTAATTCTATGATTCACTATCTTTTATCCATGCAATTGTCTTTAAGTTCAGATTTGAGTCCGAGTTATCCACCATTAACAAGAAGATTGCTCAATACAATGGCTATGATATAAAACTAATTGATAAAATGCTACACCGTGCCAGGAAGAAGCAGGCCATGCAATTAATTGCTCCCTAATGTTTTAATAACCATGACAAACCATGTTTACGATGGTGTAGAATTTAATTTGCTGGTAACCTCTTTTATAAAGTTTCTAACGCTTTCCCAAAAGAAAAATTAATGTGTCATTTTATAATCCTAAAACTATAGGTAAAATCCTTTTTAATTCTAAAGATAAGTTCAGTAAGTGTGACCGAAGTGGGGCGTATACAATGAAGTGCAACTCTCCCAATTGCTCATCGCAATACATCGGACAAAGTGGTCGGGCAATTAACACCCGTGTGCATGAACATAAGAGGTGCTGGTTGACCGCGGACATAAGATCAGGATTCGCCAAACATCTCATTGAGAACGACCCCGAGAGTGACTTCACTCCTGAAGTACTCCACACGGAGGAAAAAGGAGGGAAACTGGATTTACTTGAACAATTGGAGATTTAAAAAAGCATTTAATGACCACGATGTCAACCTCTTCAATGAATTTGTATTCTGGTTTCACTCGCCGTTGTTGTCCATAGCCTTCCCTCCTCCCAACGAATCCTGTCCTTGACCTTAGCAATTAGGTTCTTCTGGCCAGTATTCCCTTAACACCCTCCCCTCCCCCCCCCTACAACCCCTCCTATACCACCCCTCCAAATTTTCCATATAAAAGGGCTTGCTACTTGCTGTTTTTACCCTGAAAATGTCTACGGTGTTGGCGAAACCAGAGTTGATGAAATTAATTTTATTGTGTGGAATACACAAAGTATTTTTATTTTAACCTAATTAAAACGTTTTAATAACTCTTCCAGAGTCTGAAATAGAACTCACCAAATTGTAGGGCTATCTAGGGCTGTCAGGAAGGAGCGCTGCTGGCAACAATAGAACAGTCGGCACTGTCACAATGCTCGATAAGTTTGATGACAGACTTTGGTTCATTGAGAGATGCAGAGTAGCTATCAGAGGTAAACACATCAAGGCTTCACTATGACTTGCATGGAGACATATATTACCTGGTATGGAATCACCGGCGATAAGACACGAAATGTCCACTTTTTCCACTTATGTGGCTGCAGATAGGTTATAGGGAAAATTTAAATGCAAATCACTCTCTGGAAGTAATAAAATTCTACCTTGATCTCATCTTTGCCTGCTTTAGCTGGATGGATAGCAGAGCATGCCGCAGATTTTACGGCTTGCAATAAAGATATCTCACAAGAACTCATGCACTGAGTCATGGAACGAGATAGCTCGGGGGCGTCCTTTATGCCACACACACATGACAATCTTGGTGGAATTTAAAATTTTCCATTGAAGATTCCTAAGGACTCACCTGCATAGAGGCATGGATGCAGTCCTCTAAATTATGGTAAAATAATGCTTTTTTAAAATAATGATGATCTTCACTTTGTTAAAAGAATTTTAACGTCGGAAAAAGAGGAATCGTTTGCGATTTCGTTTTCAAAAGCCAATACACTACAGCCGCGTACAATTAAAGACCTGGTTCAACAATTGGGTTTATATTATTTTTCTCAACACTAATGGGAGGAAACCAAAACCACAAAATGCGGTCCAGGACCGTTAAAAAAATTTAACTTTTATCTCGCGCAATAAAATTTACATGGTATGCTCACATTATAGAAAATTCATTTACGTACTTATGCTAGAAGAATATTTGACAGCATTCTCTTCAAGCTGCTTCAATAGGACTTCTCCTCAAATGAATGCCAAGAGAAGAAAACGACGCCACAAATGAGATTCGGAAATAGTAGAACTACTGCCAATGTTCTTGCTGCCATAATGTGATATGACGTAATGATATTCAAACCAAAAGCGTAATGCATACGCTATTTGTATGTTAATGAGCATAAAAGAAGAAAACAACGGCTAAAGTGGAGAGAAGTTCAAGCTACCGCCTTAACTTGAGGTTTCAGGCGTTATGGAGTGGAAACGGAACATAACTGCAATTAATGAAATAGAGCAATTTCCACAAGTATATCATTTATTACAGGTTCGGTTTCGCTTTTTACTCCACCTGAAGGAAGGAAGGAAGTTTTCGCACCTGAAGATGCTGTAAAAAGCGAAACCGGTCGTGCAATAAATGATATACTTGTGGAAATTATTCTTTTTCATTAATTACAGTTAAACCAGCGCCTTTTGACCAACTCGCGAACTCTCATCGTGCACAAAAATATTTCCATATTTAGTTAATTGATTGACATTGGAAATTGGCAAAATTCAAATCACAAACTTCATCCTTATTCTCAACAGTTAGATGCCTCCATTTAGCTAAAAGCAGCGACGTCCATAATTAACTACATTAAGTGCTTCCAAGCACTCAGAGGGCTGAAATGAAAGGTTAGTGACGCCATATTTTTGGACTCATAACCGATTTGGTGATTTATGTAGTTGTTTAAGTGTGCTTAAAGGGTTATTTGCTAGCGAAAATGATTTTTCGAATTGCATTACATATACATTCATTTTTTTATCCGTACATATTCAAGAAATCCCAAACGCGAAGTAAATTCTTGAATCTGAAAGCGATTGAGAATATATTTCAATAGTGATGTGTGTCCAACAGCATTGTGGAGACGGCACGTTGTTCCCAAACACATAGCTTAATTTAGTGGCGCTGGCTCATGAATGGCTAAAACAAAGGAAACTGTGAAACAACTGCCACAGTAAAATTGGATATTTGCCCGACAAACCATGGAGGAGAAATAAACGAGTAAGTTTGCTTTCAGAGAACTTGACCCTCGCAGGTATGAAGGCCGATGAGGTACGCAGATATCAATGAACACAAGTGCGGTACAGTCCAGTGATGACGTGCCAGCCAGGTGAGAGATGAACCCCCGCGTAGACATGAGGTCATGTGAAGAGCTGGGGGTCGTGAATGGCGCAATACCGTGGCAGACATATCAGGAAGCAGCCCAGGTGCCAATGACTAAAGGTGGACTTTGCCAAAATGGCCATACTACTGGATGACAGTTAAGGCTTTCTAGATGCCCAAAAGACAACCTAATAATGTTCCACAAATGAGTTCAGATCATAGTTTGACAAGTAAAATAAAATCACTAGAATGGGTTGAAAGGCTGAACCATTAAAACAGACACAAATCACTCGTTTCGTTTGAAACTGACATCTTAACTATTCATGCGAAAACGCAAAGAAAAGAAAAGGGTGTTCAGATTGGTGTGGTAGCAAGAGAATGGCTTCCCATTCTGAGTGCCCAAAGAGTTTTTCGGGCAGCAAAAGATTTTTTGTTATTGTCAATCTTAATCCCTTGTTGAGAGCTGAGTGGAGATTTCCGTACTGTCATTACTCCGTCCGTCGGATGGGACGTTAAACTGTTTACCCCTTGGTGCCTTTCGTAATGATTAGGTGGGCTAATGCCAACCCGGGTTTCTCTCCACCCTACCTCGATTCCCCAGATAATCCTTCCCTTTCAACCCTACCCGCCTTAATGACGCAAATTTCCTCAACTGCCGGTCGCCGCCTCAAATGTCCGTCCAACCAAGAAAGAAAGGGATGGCACACTAAAAATGAATTTGATATCATTTGCTCTCATTAATATTATTGAGGAAAACTTTGATGCCATATTATTGAGTAAACGCTACAGCTACAGTTGAGCGAAAAATCTGAGCGGGATGGGCGAAGGGCGTAGGACGAAGGACGACGGCTCACGTAACGGTATGTAGGTGCGCGTGGCGTGCACCCACAGACCGCCGACACGTCTGTACGAAAAATTTCAGGCCTCCGTTAAATAACCAATATTATACAAAGAACAAGATTTGGCGCAGTTTGATTGAGCAAACTATCAGAATAATTTCTAATTTTAATGAAAGAACAAGTCCCTCCCTTACTGTCTGCTCCCATACAGAAAAAGATATCAAATGGAAACTTTTTATTCGTTGGAATGTTTCAGCAGAGCGATGCTATTACCCTTTTCCTTGCCATGGGAGCAAAAAGAAAAAAATACCCCAGGTTCATAGTGTTGAGGAAATTACGCATCTGACGATTCTTATTGTAAGGGTAATAATTACAATCCATCCCCGATTATTGTTGCCTTCTTTCTCTCCATTGTTGAAATACAGAAAGAAAATTCCCAAGCCATGATAAGCCAAACTCAGTCACAAATCATCGAATATAAATTAAATAACACCACATGTTCGTACCGATTATTGTCACACTATACCTCTCTATTGTTGAAAAAAACACAAAATTCACAATCTTGATGAAGTTACATGTTTTTTAATGCATAATATCATACAGCAATGTGTACAGCAGTGTCATTCCGCCCTATTTATCGTTGCCTTCTCCCTCACCATTGCTGTGAGATATCAAATCGGGACAAACATTTCAACAAATGCGATACCAAGACAATTTAATTAACATGCATGTCTAGAGGTTTACCAATAGACCAATGCCAAAAGCTCATTGTTTAGAGATACAGACGGTGAAACAGAATTTTAATTTTTCATTATGCTAAAGGATTACCGTGGCTGTACATTACGGTGCACTCGCAAGCAGCACGGGGCACAGGCATCACAAAAGCGAAGATTGATGGCTGAAAGTTCGACGTAACAGAGTCGACGCGGCAACGTGACAATGGCAACCCACGGCAAATTTGCCGAACTTTAACATGGCGGGGACGCGTCAATTTTCAGCGTGATTGCTGCGCCGTTGGGACACTCTTTTATCAAACTGATTGACTCCGTGCGTGTTCCACTCTTACACCACCGCCATTTGATGCAGCAGTCGTCCACTAGCCTCCAATTCACGCACCCCGCTGAAGCTGCCAGTGTCTCTGTAAACACGATGAGTGCATTCGACTCGGGCGAAGAATGCTTGGTCGCCATGCTACGGAATTTGTAAATTACAAAAAAATTAAACAATACTTTGCGCGACAAACGAACGCGAATCTGCGCTTTACGATTTCCGTGAGCAAATTTTCGAAGCGTGTATCAAAGGATGTGCGTAAGAACTTATATGAATAGGAGAGAATAGAAAAAACCTTTAATATACTCCGGGACAGGTCCCCTAGGGTAACAATAATATACAATGAACTAGCAGCGAGATCCATAACAAATGATTTTGTTCAAATCAGAAAACAAATGGAGCTTAATAACAAAGAAAAAGAAAAACAACTACCCTCAGTTAAAAAAAATAACTGTACAAGTGATAGAATTGAAATGAAAGATAGGTATAGATATGATACTATATAATCGAAAGTTAAAAATCCTTAAGGTTACAATATGCAAGAGAATTGAAAAAAAAAAACATTTTAAACAGCCAAAACTTAAAAAATGAATGGAACCTGAAAAAAAAAAAATTTTGCCTCGAAAAAAATTAGTAATGAGAATTTAATACTGAACGGGCTAAATTTTTCAGGAAAACATTCTTCAAATAAAATTCCATACAATTTAGACTGAAAAATTGTCAACGAACGAGATTTCCTCAAATCAATTGGAATAGAATTCTAGAGTTGTGAGGCGGCCACGGTGAACGACTTGTGAAAGGTAGTGGTTCGGTGGAAGGAGCGTGCTTCGTCAGTTTGGCTATGTTGAGAGAATGGAGGAGAGTGGAATAACGAAATAAATATACGACTGCAGAGTGAATCGCGTGAAAGGACAAGGTCGTGTGTGAAAGGACCGCGGAATCGATGGGTGAATGTGGTAGAAGAGTCTAAAGAAGAATATTACTTATCTTATGAATATGAGAGCGTGTATGATGCAATGCATGAGTGTAAGAGAGGCAAAATTGGTTTGTAAGGATAGAGAGTTTATGAAGGAAATTATTAAAACGGAGCCAGTTTGTAGAGTTAACGGTAGTAAATGAGTTCTACGACTTTGCCTAACCCGAAAGGGAATGGCGTGATGGGTTGTATGTTTTCTTCCGATGCAGGCATTCGTTTCCAGTAGCTCGAGCAACAGTGAGATAACCTAATAAGTGGTGGCACTTAAAGAACACAACAATTTCATTGCAACTGTTTCTCAGTCGAAATAGTTTCAAAACGAATGAGTTCCACGAAACACGCTGTTGCAGACAGAAGATAGAGGCACGGTTTCATCAATTGGGCGCTTGAGAGGGAAAAATTAAATTCAGAAAAACTGTTCCATGTTTGATCAAAGATCAAATCATATGGACATTTTAAAAATCCTTGCCTACACATTGAAATATGAGAAACAATTAACTCACGAAAATTCACAACAAGTGGAAAAGGTGACACAAGGATTGAACTCTTTTAAGAGTGAAAAAATATCACTCTAGTTATTTCATGAGAATTGCTTTTTCTCTTGCGTGGTTTGCGGAATGACTATTACAATATCAAAGCCCTAACCTGGAGCGTAGCACTATATGGCTCAGAAACTTGGCCGATGGAAATGGAGGATGAGTGCAAACTGGTTGTACGGTGATGTTGGTGAGGAAAATGGCGGAATGAGTAAGTTGGTGGACAGAAGAAACAAGTGAGGAAGCTTTTGACATGGGGAGAGAGGGAAGGAATCTGGTGGAAGTGATCCGAGGGAGGCATTAAAATTAAGTGAAGGAAGTTGTCAGACATAACGATATTTTATCTCCATCTACATTCTACCCCGCAAGCCGCCTCAATAGGAGTGTGGCGGGGGGTGTTAGGACACCAGCCGTTTACATATAAAAAGGAAACGCTCTTATGAAATTACGCCTAGCATTTAAAATAGTCCCTTATTGTTCGGGGGAAAAACGAATTCCCATACCTAACCGTTCGGAAAAATATCTCTCTTAATTTATCGTTTCTGTCGGACCTGGAAATATATTGGGGTTCTAATATGATGTTCTTCGTGTCGCTCTGAAAGATATCTATTCTCAATTGTTCAAGCAATCTAAGCCTAGCGTGCAGCCTCAGAGCCTCTAGCGGCTCCCAGCCTAATTCGTTTAACATCTGTGTAACGCTGTCTGTACACCCGTAGCAGGGTGTTAGACGGGAGAACGCTGGGTGACTGCGGAAGAGGGAGGATAAGAAGAGGAACTTGGACGGTTTGAAAAGGAAGACTTCAAGACAGATATTATACTGTAAAATGGATAGCTTTGCGAAGAACCCCGCGCTCGGGGGAGTTATGGGCCGGGCCGTTGTCCCTGGACCGTTGTCCAATCAGCATTACCAATGTCGATGATGGCCATGAAGTAAGTACATCAAAGTGCCTGCGCTTCCATCCTCCGCAATCAAGGCATCAATTAGGGAGGCTCCGGCCAACGTTTCAACTGGCGGGGTGCCCACCAACGACACGCATGCAACCGTTATCATGCGAAAGAATCTAGGCAAATTCTAACTTGTACGTGCTGTTAAACACAGAATCAGCATGAAAAGATGAAATAATCAAGAGAGATCAAGAATCATTAACTGCAAATATAACGGTATAATTACCAGGAGTGGAGTAGCCAAGAAGTGTTAATTAGACGCAGACTTTATAGTCCTTTAAAGCGGTGAGTACATGAGCTTGGATACTAAACTACACTACTTGGATACTAAACTTGGACACACTAAAAAAACTGAACGCTATAATTACCGTAAGAGAAAACGAACAAATAATTGACCGTGTTTCACCATTATTGGATAGGTATTCATTAATAATTTCAAGTTCATTTGGATAGCATTGAGATGTGTTTACAAGTCTATTAGTCATTATCTCGTCCACAACTAATTGAAAAGTGAATTAATTTAGGTAACTGAGGGGAAATTCATCTATGTCAACAATGCTACTGCAGTCTCATTCAAGTTCTACGGAAGAAATGAAGACGATCAAGTGTGAACAAACATGAAAACGATATTTGTCCAAAACTGCGAACAATAAATAAAGGATTAACTCATGAAGTTCTGTAGAAATGTAAGATACATATATATATATATATATATATATAGTCATTATATAAATATATATTATATACCAAGACATTGCGTATACGGACGCAAGATGTATCCCGGACGCAAGTTTAAATGCAAATGGTCTATCAAAGGATGCAATTTTGACGGCAGGATGTATATATATATATATATATATATATATATATATATATATATATATATATATATATATATATTCAAACAATGAAATTCACACGTGGTGAAAATATATCTAATAAGGTGTCACAGGCGTGAAAAGTAAAAAATTCTCTCCAGTTCTCTGAGTACTCTCTCCACTTCGGAAGAAGACAGTTGAATGCTGTCGAAAATTAACCCATTCGTGTGAGTTTCTTTTGTTTGTGCCACTATGTTTTTTACTTGTCACGCCTGTGACTCCTTATTATATATATATATATATATATATACACATATATATATATATATTATATATAAATATATATAATATATATATGAGTGTAACCAAATATCTTCCACCTACTGAATATTGAAGAAATCTCTACGCTCTCGATCAAAGAGATTCACGTGCCTCAATACACCACGATCCCATACCTCATTAAATACATGCATTAAAGCCTACCACACTTATTTAGGCTGATGGTGATGAGTTTCGTGAAAAATATTAAATTGTATTACCACGTAAAATAATCTTTGTGATTAAGTACTAGCCAACATGAATAATCACCGAGGTTCCTGAGAAAGTTTCTCCGAAAAGGGCATACGTTTCTACAACTCACAATTCACATCAAATGAATCAGAACGAACCAGGCAAAGACCATGTGCTGAACTACACAAAAGATACTCAAATTCATAAAAAATGATTAATAGTCACGAAGCCATGCCTAAAAAAATGCCAAATTCACCTCAACTCTAACTCCCCAGGCAAAAAAAGTTGCCCAATTCGGATTACTCGTCCGATGCGTCAAACAAGAAACAGCACTGCAACTTAACGAAGGTTCCACTTGTAAGCCGAGCACTTCAGGAAAACTAGTACTTTTAGGTGCTTCCTTTACCCTCAATTAACAGCAACTGGGACATCATTCCTCCAAGAAACTTTACTTAACTTAGAAAAAGAATTTCGGCCAGGTCAGGCAAGAGGTCACGGCTTAAAGCCCGCGGTTTCGAGTGCAGCTCGAGTGTAAACTCACTAGTCCTGTTCCTATGCTCGAATATCAAATCGGATAAAAGGCAAACCGACCGAATGTGAGTCAATAGATATATCGGGGAAGGAAAAGAATGTCATTATCTCCGAATTCTTTCACATGTAACCCATATAATGCAAAGAAAAGGGTATGGTAGGGCTGCAAATAATAAAATATATGAAAACAATTACTCTCTCTTTAACCTTGTAACGTGCATTAGGCAAGGGATTTTTTGGCATTTCTATCTGAAGCGGGTAAAGCGGTAAATGAATATTCAATGAAAAAATTCAAACCAATTCGTGGATCATACATTCAATTAAAAATGATGAATTCCACGTCACACAGAGCTGGAAGAAATTTTCGATGGAAATTTATGCACTTTTAGGAAACTAGGGAAACCCATGACACTTAAACTGCCAACTTTTACACCCACAATGAGAAGGAACGCCTGGAATTATTTCTAGTCCTGAATTATTTATTAATTTCCTGCAGGGGAAGAACGAAACGCAGCAAAATGCTGGTGTGTGAGAATTCCACTGTTTTAAAATCTAGACTGAAGAATATTCTCAATTGCTTCCGTCGAAATAAATTGCTTCATAGATGACGAAATCTTAATGGCAACGCAGAATACTACGACGCTTCTTTGCATTACTTTGTATACTACGGAGTGCTTCTCCAATAGGGTCAAACTGGCTCCAATAGGGTCAGAAGGCTGAGGACCTCAAAATTCCTCATTGCACATTCAGTGTCGTGCTCTCTCTCACACATTTCATGGTTATCTTTGTGATTAGAGCATTTTAATTAATCGCAAAAAACGAGAAACCACACAAGCGTTTCCTTTGACAACTCGGAATAATTCGGCGCGGACATTGCCCCGCGCGTGACACTTGAGGGTCATCTGGCTCATGGAAACGATAAGTTGAATCGGACCCGCTCCATAAAATGAATACTTGGCGATCAATAGAAGACAAGAAGAGAGACTTGTAGTGAATGTGCGCTCTTATCTCCCAGAGTGTGCACAAGCCCATGTCACTCCGTGTAAACACGCATTGCTGCGCGACGGCTTCTTCAGATTAACAGAATGTATGATTTCCTGATACGGCCAAGTCCACTTAAAATAACCACGGTCTTGCATAGCAGGGAATGTATAACAAGCCTTTATCTTTCTCGAATGATGTAGGCAATGACTTTAAATATGAAAAAGGAAGTCCTTAGGAGGATTGAGGAAGTCACCTCCTGGATAATTCAACCACCAGTGAGCAGATCATCTGGTGCTCTACCTGAAAGTGCAAACATAACTTGAACAAAGGGGGCATGGGTCAATTCCCACGGTTGATCTAGGTTGGCTAAGTAATATCATGATTGAACTAGGTAACTACGATATGCAGGCCCCGAGTGAACGTCCGTTGAGCCGTAGCAACCAGCTCACGGAACCGTGTACATGCACGGTTTCCACTGAAAATTTAACCTCAGCGCTGTTCGGGGGTAAAAAAAAAGATGCAGAGGTGAATTTCCGAAATGCCCCCCGCGGGGCCCGGCGTAACTAGCGCAGCCAGCGATGGAGAGCCACCGGTCCCCACGGACCTCCCGCCCCCCCCCCCCCCCCCCCCCCCAGTCCCCCCCGTGCGGATGCCTTCCTCCATGTTTGATTAGGTGGCACAGTTTCCTGGTCGCCGGTGAAGGGCGCCCACGAGCCTTGCGGAGGCCCTGAATGACACGGGCGGCCGCCGCATTGTGCCTTAATGGTCACACAGGACAAATGGACTGCTTAAGTGGATGGCACCGTTGTTACCGTACTCATCACCGGAGCATTCGAAACATAACTCGATTAATTTCTTTTAGGACCCGGCAGAAGACGAAGATGTGGAGTAAGTGGGAGATAAGGGATACGAAAAGTAACATGTGAATAGCTCCCAAGGTGGATGTTTGAAGTTGAATTAGCACGTGGTGTCCAACCGTAATCGAATTTAATATTCACAAAGAATATTTTGAGAGTACCTAATGCGCCAAACTACAACAGAGTGGTTCCACAACATTATTATCATAGTTTAGACAGTGACGAGGAAAGAGGTTCCCTCTAAAACATCATCAGAGTTCATGTCTTGACTGAAGCATGTATGGAGCAATAAATGTATGAAGAATGAATTAACATTCGGGTTTTAATATTTCTTTCAGCAAATTCTTGAAGAAATGACGCTTGTTAAGAAAATAAATATATTTGTAATTGTTGTAAACCACTAGGTCGAAAGCCCAACAATCACTCGCTCCTCCTGATACTTGGTTTCCATAGCCCGTTTCTATTGTATCATAGATTAAAGTAGTAACGTAAAGTCAAATTTCTCTATTGGTCCACTCTTTCTCTTTCACCAATTATGAAAAATTTTATATGCATACGGACGAGAATACAACCACGCCCTGAATGGCAAAAAAACTGCCCAGGCGGCATTCAAACCCAAAACCTACAGGTTGTCAAAGAAGAACGTTTCCCTGACTCTATCGTGTCCTACTCTGCTTTAGAGTCTCTATAAACTACTATTTTCTTCATGACTTGGCCCAGATGTCGTTTCTGGGCTCATACTCAGTCAGCAGGCAATGTTTTCCGAAGATTCGACGTTGCCTAATGAATTTATCGAGCCTGAAAACCTTCAACACATGTCTAGTCAAAATCGTTGGAACCGTTTCCGAAATAAAATTTAAATGCATTGCTTGTACAAGAATATAAGATAGGATTTATAAAAGTTATAGAGAGACCACCTTTCTTCCCTCCCCATTGGAGCACCATCTTTTCCCCAAATTGCATTATTCAAAATTTATTTTTTCTATGCTTACCTATGATAAATTTACAAACTAGCTGAAAATACAGATGTCTCGTTTCATTGAAATCGAGTTGGATATGCTTATTAGATTGCATTGAAATATGTTTATTTCATACTATTTGCCAGCTGAGATGCTTATCTTCATTAATCACCATCGTTGAACGGATAATTCAAGTTTTGTGCCAAGGACGACTCTCGAAGAGCTTTGCTTGCAAATGGATAGAATAACGTTAATTCCACTTTAACATACATCAGTTTAAGTCTTTCTAAGTTATACTTAAAATGACATTCATTACCACATTACTCTAAACTACAAAGGTGAACTGTAGATCGAAATGTTTGCTGTGAAGGCAATGCTTTTTGTTTCGCAACGTTTATATAAAATCGTTCAAGTAAATAATAATATTTATCATAACGCGGATACTTCTAATAAATATTGAAATTCGGAAAGGTACTCATACTTTCCGATTAACTTCGCAGACTGATACGTAACGTCCAATGTTAATCCACGCGGGCGTTATTCTTTAAAGTGCCTCCAAGAGCTTTTTATAATTGTATTCAAATATTATACCCAGCAATAAAATCTACAGCCTTCAACCCAATAATATTTAGAAAATTTTGGGTGAGTTTGATAATAGTTTCCCCAAGTAATTGATCTCACAAATTGCAATTTGAATAAAAAATAATGCTTGTCAGAAAAATTGTACCATGTGTGAGCGAGCGTATTCCCAGTAATGACTGATATCGATTTCAATGTGAGAGTTCTTCATTGTTTTTTTTTGTGACTTCCTCTATTGTCCCTCTCAGGAAATTTATTCATAATAATGAAGAGAATAACGAAGATTCCGTTATTTTGCTATTTACACATATTATATTACGATATCCATCAGCTGTCAAGATAACCTTCTCATTCGAAGCCTTGAAGCAGAGGAAAAGAAGCATCAAAATACTAAAAAAAGTATACATATGCAGGAAAAACCACAAACATAAAGCGGTGAAAATAAACAAGACACCACAGTATTCATTCCCATTAGGGTTGAGTGGTGAATATCAATAATTCCAATGGCTGTCATGATGCAATGTAACTCAGTAATCCATGTACAAAAAACAATGGGACGATGAGGAAAATTTCAGACTGGGGATAGAACCTACGAATACAGAGACTAGTGGCGATTCCAGGCCGCCGAACGATCATTATTGATTCCGAGGTCGGAAAAAATATTCGTAAACGTCACGAATGCGACGTACTACATAATCAACGGTAGTCAACTCGGGCAGCGTCACGTAAGCTCGGGAGGGAGCAACATGTTCAGCAGGAGATCACACATTCTTCGCCAATGCTTGATTTCTCTCAGTTGAAATGGAGTGGAAATGTTTTCGCGCACAGCACGCGTTTCCAGTGAAGAGATCTGCTTGCTGCACTTTTGCAGAAACGCATTTTCGGCCTGGGCGTGTCTTATTTTGATAAATTGCAGCTGGTAGAGGGTGTGAATGAAAGTTGTCATTTTCTCTCCTAACTTCCACTTACCAACCTCACTGCTGTTTCTTCTTCTTTGCATCGCATCTAAGTACCAGGAACTTTCAACCAAACTTACAACGGCCTCTACACGGAATCCTTGAGTTAAGACACCAACGTTTTGCGGGATTACTATCATCCACCGTTAAATGATTAGCAATACTTGCGTAAGGCGAGGTTTGTTGCAAACACCGCATTTATCCGGATAATGCAGTGGTGGGGAATTGAAGTAAATTGCAGAGTAACAAAACAATTTTAATCTCCTCTTTGCATGGCCGAAGGTAGTGCAAAGAAAAATATCTTCCAGTAACAACTAGTACAGATGAGTCAAATGGCACTGCTTTTTAGCTGTGGCCGTATCTAGGGACAATATTTACGCCTTATTCACTTGTAAAAATCACCCATCAATATGACTCTGGCTAACAAATCGGGGATAAAACCTACCTCTTGATGGTTTATGTTATTTTCCCTTCATTCTTTCTCTTCGTTTTCTGACCCCAGTTCAACAGCTATTTTCACCGGCAAATTACTCACAAGATAACCCAAATGATGGACCGGCCAGAAGACCAACTTCACATGTACAGCACAATCGCATTTTTCTCGTAGCCGATACAAATAAATTGAAGAGAAAGGGAAATGCAGTGGAAACTATTTCACACAAATCGTGCATGAGTTATTCTCGTGTTTTCCTTACGAAACGCGCTTTCTCGGCATGAATTATTCAACCGAACGATGAATTATTTATGAGGGTAATGGCAGAGACGTCAGGAACGCAGGCAATTGCCACAAAATCTTCACGTGCCACAGCATGCACTGAATATTCGAAATTCAAAGAGGTTCGGGGAAAACTGAACGAGTGAAGATATGAATGATTTATTTCACATGACCAAGTATCCCCTCTTCGGGACGACACAGCCCTGGCAATGATAAAGAGACCACATTCCATGAGCTACATGCTGTGCAAATCCTTCAAAATAGCGTATCACATACAACTCGCGGGAATGCGGTGACTGCAAGGTGGCGGCAGACTCCACTTCATAGCTCGGCAGGCATCCATTTCATGTTAGAATTCATTGTCTCAGTGAAAGGAGCGTCTAAAGGGGCCGTTAGATCATTTGAGATGTTCTTCAATTTTGGGGGGCATCTCCAAAAATGGTATCTCCCATCGTACGTTACTAACACTAAATCAGAGCTCTTTCGTCAAAGTGACACAGCATACGAGACGTTAGAAGAGAGGACACCTACGTATGTTTCCGTGAAAAGAGAATCATCTTGGTTCTCACGAGACAGTTATCACTAAAGAAAACAGTTCCACGCTTCGTTTGGTGAAAATATAGTTTATCAGGTGAGATTGAATAGATACAGCACGGTATTTTACGTTCCTTCTTCCACAAAAACGTGAAAGCTGCAATTTTGCGCTTCCTCCAAGCCTCATGGCTAATAAAACAAACCTGAGAAATCGTCTAGTAAATAAATCAGGTAAGGTTGGTAAGAAATCCCTCTGGTTATACGTTACAGAAATACAAAGAAAGCGGTCAATCTAAAAGTTATTGAATGGAAACGACGGAGTCCTCTGACAGAATGTAAAAGATCGAATATACTTGAATCAGTTTTTCCGTAGCATCTACTGCAAGAAAACCCTAAGAAGCCGAACTAGAGATTGAATGCGAATGAAAAACATCGCTCTTTCACCAGAAGGAATAGTTAAGCAGCTCCGAAATATGAAGGCAAATTGGCCAGAGAAAATATCAGCCAAAATACTCCTAGCATTTTGCTAATGAAAGGGCACACTACTTGAAAATCTATTTCCATAAATATAAGAATTTATTACAGACAGGGCAGCATATATATATATATTTCCCGCGAGTGGAAAATATCTCAGATAATTTTCATTTACTAAGTAGAGAAGACCCTCGTACCTACATATCCATTTCACTAAAATAAATTGAATGCAATATAATAGATCGTATCAGTACGAGCTACATCGTGTTATTTCTTGACCACAACAATATACGGTGGCAAGGTTTACAAGTACTAAGGAACACATACAACTGGCACAAAGGGATATTTTCATGATCACACATATTCGATATTTGAAAATCTTGGGCAAGGAATACTCATTTTATGTAGGACTTGATGCTATCCTGACGAATTATTGCAGTGAAATTCTCTCGGGCTTCCGACCGGGTCAGGCTCTCCATCTCCGGCGACGTTTCGATGGAAGACTTTTCATCAACAGCCCAGAGGACGATGGAAAAGTCTTCCATCGAAACGACGCCGGAGATGCAGATGGAGAACCTGACCAGGTCAGAAGCCTGAGAGAATTTCACTGCATTACTGCACTGCACTGCACTTACTTGGGATTAATTAAAGCTCTCCAATGATTATTTCAATTTAAACTAACGAAAAAACTCATCACTAACGGAATTTAAGAGAAAGCATTAAACTTGTAATGTCATTCACTAAGTAAAGAAACCCTCTCGCCTCAAAGCTCTCCTGCGATGAACACATTAGACGAATATCTTGGTGTTTGACGAATATGTTAGAAAAGTACCGTGCAGTCTCTATTATCCGAGGTAATGAAAACCAAGAACATCCTGAACAATCAAAAACTGAGATAATGCGAACATAAATTACGAGAAACAAAAGATAATAAAGTAATAATTTCATTAAATCATAGATGGATATAAATTATTTACCATATTACAGTTTGTGGAATTGTAATGATAAAATAGGGAGGTGAATCCTGGTGTACAAAAGATCGGATTCATTGCCGTATTCCTTAGTTCGCTGGCACGAGATTAACTGGCGTGGTACGGCCACAACAACAGTACCCGTACCTCGGATAATACGGAAACTGGGAAAATCTGGACTGCACACTATGTAATCGGAAATGCACTGTAATGTAATAGCTAAGGCCACATGTAGAATATAAATACAGTATTTAGGACTCATCAGTAAGCGTTTAGACCCGAAAATTAGATAAAGTTGGACTAAAAACCTTTAGATAATTTTTGAAAGAATTAAGAGCGAAAACGCAATAGATAGCTGAAATATAGAGTGAACTATGATGGGAGGTCCTCCAAACGCGAAAGTGGCAAGGAAGATTAAGTCACCCAGGCGAGTTTACTTGAGGCACCGAGTTCACCTTCGACACAGATGACACACTCACGCACTCCCACAACATTGGCAGACTCGACCAACCAGTTAAAATAACGGAGACAAGACACCAGAAAGGACAGATTTTAAATGCTCTTCCATTCTTTGCTACATCCGTGACCACGGCCACTCAAAATCAGCCACAAATTTCAATGGAGCTGAGAAGATGCAGACAAAGCATTTTTTTTACAGAGTGCTCAATCCCAATAACATGAAAATGGTAGGTTTTCTACAATCTCATGCCACACGCCCGCCTAGCGACTCGCGGTGTGCTGCACAAACTTGGATGGCAAAGAACGGGTCCAGGCCCTCGCACGGAATCGATGCAGATTTTTCCATCTTTACACTTTTTGTTTACAAAGTTTGACTTGTTTCCCATTCAAGCATAAATTATTGGTGAGTAATACTTAATAAATGGAAACCATTGCATGGAGGAAAACAATGATATTAGAGGACAGAGTAGCGAGAGTCTAGGAGGCATTCTACAAGAAGCACATGAATACACAAACAGCCAGTGACAGAAGCTAGGAAGTGAGAAAGAACTTCATTAAAACATAAGTATAGTCGGAGCATGCTCTTATGAGACAGTGTAGCTTGGACAGCAGTTGAAGCCAACCAATAAAAAAGGCAGTAAGCAATGGAGATGTGGTGCTATCGAAGAACGATGAAGATCTAATAGACGTAGAGGTTCACAAGTGAAGACGCCTAACCAAGAGTTGAATTGATGCATAATGAAAATTAATTATTTGAAAATTGATGAAAATTGAGGCCACAGTCCACACTGTGAGAAAAAGGGCTCTCCAAAGCAACAATGGAACGAGAAATGAAAGGGAAGAATTATCGAGGAAGACCAAGGATGGAATACATACATGAAGCATATTGCGAGGGACGTTAAAAACCTTCCCGAAAACAGTTAAAAATTTTAGAAAGTATATAAGAACTAAATTACTCCAGGGTGCATACTAAGAGTTCATGAGTACATTTTTTGATTGCATTCAACTTCAATTTTTATGCTCTATTCTCGACCGTTGCCACCAGGGCAATTGCCGCATTATAATGACCTATTTATAATAATAGTAAGTAAATAAAACGAAAATCTACGCGTGGGACGAAACGGTTTTCTGAGAGCATGGCGGATTGGAGAGCTGCAGCAATCCAATCTTCGGATTAATGACTGATGATGAACCGTTAAATGAATGTAAGATGAGAACATGAATAAACAAACACTGTCAACTCTCAGAGACTTACACTCCAGCAAATAGGACGGCGACCATCTCAATGGAAGTAGTTGCGGTAGTGTAAATAAGGGGGGGGGGTCATTCAGAGAACGGGGAGGTTGGGTGGGTGGGTGGGAGGACGTGCGTGGGGTGGGGGGGGGGGCGTGACGCGTGAGTGAGTCAGCCGGCACGGGGCGAGGAGAGGCACGCTTTGCGGGGGCACGGGGGGGTTAGAAGTCCCGGCGACGCAATTGACTTGGGAAGCCGTGAAGTTTGAAGGGCGGGCGTAAACGGGGCAACTCGACCCTTTGAATAATGTCCGGGAGTGCGGTGAGAGGTTTCGGGGATGCGGAGGAACCCTCAAGGGGCGGCCGGATGACCGCCCCAGTCTCAAGCCTCCGCCGCCCACGTCCTCGAATCCTGACTTCGCGGGTACGAGTCCCCGGACGAGTTGTTCACAATTCAGGTCATAAGTTTAACCTATTTGTAGATAACGTGTAAAGAGTGGGAAAAGGCCACACATCATTAACCTTCAACGCAAGGATATAAATGCCCGCTGCGGTTGCTGCGATCCGGAATCAATTTTGAACATTTGAAGAAAAAGTGTACTATTCGTCAATACAATAGTATTTCAAACCTTCATTTCCTTTAATGGTTCTGTATAGCTTCTGAGGTAAGCGCACTGTTAGCAAATGAAAAAAAACTCTGTACATTTTAGAGAACTTATTGTAACACAACCGGTTTCATCAAGTACATCTCTGCACAACATTCAGACATATATAGCTACAATGTAGCAGGGGTGGAATGGATGTGGTAGGGGGGTGTTAGGAGGGGGACGGTGGTCTGCATTAGGTGTGGTGAAGTAGGAGCTGCATTTTTCTGCACGCAGAAACATGATGGACTTCACATCCCAGTATACACTGAATCCTACGCTAGTCCTTAAGGAGCCTGGAGCGGTAATAGTGGGTCATTGAGTTCACATTTTAATAATTTTTTAAGTAAGCAGAAAAAAAATTCTTGAGCCACATTTCACTGAAGTATATCTGTTAATGCGTGAGAACTCACCACACTGGCAGTACTGGAACTGATACAAGAATTAAACTGTATTTTTTGCGTAGTTATATCATGCTATGACCAGTTTTCGGCGCGGCATTCGAAATTTAGACATTATTGTAATACATTTTTATTGAAATTTATGTACATATGTAATCGAATTATTACGAAATATATGGACTTCATTGCAAAATATATGGACCAAATCGATTTGATGCAGTTTTTTTTCACTTTTATCTACAGATATTTCTAATGAGAACACGTATGCAAATTTTCACACAAATCTGTGCATAAGAAAAATGCTTCAACCACCTTAAAAATTCCTTTAATTCGCTCAACGTGAACGCTTTATTTTTATTACCATTGGCATACTATAACTGTTACTTTCAGAGGTGATCTACTGGTTAAGATAGGCGAAGGGGGAGAAGAGTAAAATACCATTGACTTTTACAGTCACAGACCCCTATCCCGAATTCATTCTTCAGATCGTCGTACGTGTTAATTCCCTTCATCCAATCCATAAAGCCTATTATCTTTCAATCCTTAACCCACTTCTCCAGCAGCCTCCCCCGGTCACGGATGTCGGCATCCCTTCGCCCCTCATCATCAGTTCCTACCACGTACTCAACCTTCTAATCCCCTCAAGCAGTTCTCTCTCTTCACCCACCGTGTCGAGCTATTGGTACAACCTGAGGTAAAGCGGGTGGAGTGCAAGGAGCGGCTTCCTTCGTCTAATCCTTCCTCCATCCGAGTCTCCACTAATCGGGCGACCCCATGTCAATTCGTACAAGAGTCAAACTCACCCACTTTGTAATTCCCCCCCCTGTTTATGAAAAATCTTAATAGATTTTAACAATTTCAAAATTTCCACAAACATAACCACACACACACACACTCCCGTGATGCACTATTTCAAATTGTTCAAAGACCGTTTGTGATCTCCGCTCACCGGAGCGATGCAATTATCTTCGCGCCTTCGGCGCTGCCATTCCACCGCTGGTGTCTCCGATTCCTAATTTTTTTACAAAATGATTTTCCCTAAAGATAAACTTAGCAACGTCAATTAGTAGACTGATATCAATAAATGCTTTCAAGATGCCGCTAAACAAAGTTTTTATGTAAAGGATGACATATATTGCGCGACTCGCAATATATAAAATCCTTTACATTTCAATATTTCTGAAACCAACCAACTCATAGGGCTGATTTAGCACTCATCAAAAATATAATAAAACACCATTCAATACTTATGAAAATTCTATCAGTTTATAACAAAATTTACATTCCTTAAGTTCAGATTTGTTTTAAATTTATTTTTCACAATTTCGCTCCAAATTTATTTAGAAAGAAGAACATAAATAAATGCGCAAATTTTTATGAATATAAATTAATATCCTTTGCCATAAAGATGGCGTTTCAAAGGTCATCAGCCAACTAAAAATAGTTTCTTTAGCGCACCGCGTAGGTCCTTGTCCCTCCGGCAGGACTTGAACGTTAGTGCTTGAATGCGTGAGCCTACATCCCAGTTGGCCTTCGTTCGGTGGGAGCGAACAAATAAGAATATCTGTGATTAACATAAATACATGTGGCATAGTTTAGTGTATAGACTGCTCGGCGATGCGCACATCTAGATGTAAATTTACATCTTGAAGTGCGCCTCGCCTAGCTGTTCCACCCTGGTGGATGGGGGCACTCCCCCAAGTTACCTCCATGATAGGCATGGGCGGTACTCAAAAAAGTACCAGTATTTTTTTAAGAGTAATATAAAGCAATAATACTACTCGTCCGGTAGTACCGACGAAAAAATACCGGTACAGCGGTATTTATGTGATTGATTAAATAACTTAATTAATTTCTCTCGGAGTTTTCCGCGGCGATTAGATGAATGTTCCATTCTTCTTCCGGTCTTCGACCTGAAGACGCCTCCAGGACGGGAGGAGAAACGTTGTCAGAAAAACACAACGATGCGGCAGATACCCGGAAGAAGAATGGAACAACTTAATTAATTACAAACTAACTTGCGTTTCACCCTAATTTTCTCGTATTTCGGAAAATTAGAATATCAGTCCAAAAAGATACACAAAAATTCCATCCATCGGCATTTTTAATGAGCATTCATCGGGAATATACGTCGGCTATTCAGTAAATGCATTTTAGTTTACGCTGTATGTTTGCGCTCGTCGCTTTTTGTTGGAATGATTTGAAATCACATGAAGAATGATCGGTATTGTTTTAACGCTGTGGTCAGGTAAAATCTCCTTTTTTTGGAAAACAAATTCCAAACATCGCGATGCGTCGCTGGCAGATGGCATGCTGAGAGTTCACAATCCTTGCAAAAAAAGCAAGCTTAAAGTCAGCCTGTAAGTAAGCCCCGGCAATTGACGCATTATCAGCACTCAATGCAGGAGTCATGAGTGAGCATTCACAAGAGGCGGACGTGGCCGGGTGCTTCTCTGACGAAAGGCAAGCTCCATAGTGATGTGACCAGTTCGATCAACAGCATAAGTGTGTTCAACTGCGAGTGTAACTTCTCACGCTGTCCCAGAGTGATAGTGATCCACACAAAGTTGGTGCTACAGTTAAAAAAAAACTTGCAATGTTTGTAATGCGAGTGTGCTTAAGCGTCAACTGAAGATTAGTTGCAGTGAATGTAAAACCCGGTGCCACGCCAACTGTGTACAAATGTCTAAAGAAGATATTGAGTTTCTCAGCGCTGAGAAGCAAAATTGGCGTTGCCCTCACTGTGCTGAGGAAAGACTAAAGAACATGTCAGTAACGTCAGTAGAGGACACAGGATCTGCAAATATTTCGCAGATTATACACTTACAAGAAGAAGCGAAGAAGGATAGGAAACTCATGAAAGTGGATTTAAACAAGGCTATTGAGTTTGTACACGAGAGATTAGAAGAAAACACCAAAGTTCTACACGAAAATTCTGCGCAAATTAGTGAGTATTTAACTACGATCGATTTGCTTAGACAAGAGAATATAAATTTAAAATCTTAAGTGAGTGAATTTTAAAGGAGGTTAGATGACCACGAACAAGTCTCTCACGCTAATGATCTTGAAATACATGCCATTCCCGAGACACCTAATGAGAACGTCCTAGAAGTCGTCAAAAGTTTAGGGGATGCCCTCGGCGTTGAAATAAAAGACGATATGGTGGACTCATACCACCGCATTGGAAAGAAACGAGAAGGAGAGTCACGTGGCATTGTGGTCAAATTCGTCCATAGACACACAAAAGAAGAGGTTCTTCGAAAGAGGCGACTGAAGAGAAACCTTTCGACCCGGCACTTGGGCTCGGCAACGGACACCCTGATTTACTTGAATGAAAGCCTGAGCCCAGGACGGAGGAGACTCTTCGCTGCCGCGCGAGAAGTGAAAAAAGAAAAGGGATAGAAATATTTATGGTTGCAACATGGGACAATACTCATGAGGAAAAAATAGAATGACCAGGTGATTACTCTTAAATCCACTGATGACCTGGAGAAACTGCAAGCACCTTATGAGTGATCTATGTATGTATAATATTTCTCTTTCACTAACAAAGTTCTTAATACCGCTGATGACTCAAATTTAAATACATATAGAAGCGTATCAGGCTTGACATTGTGGAAATATGAAATGTCCATTTTAAATAAAACAAAGATAGTAAATTTCCACACAGTATATTATCAACCACAGTATATTAACAAACACCGACCAAGGTTTCGGCACGTAATGCCATTCTCAAGGTACATATTTCTCAAATGCTCCACATTATATACCCCGGGATGGAGGCCAGGGGGGGGGGAGGTATTAAGTCACAGAGGGGGGCAATGAATCCGACAATATGATGACCATGCCTCCTGACCTTCACCACCAACGGCTTTTCTGTTTTAAACCACCCCCCTCCCTTTTCCTCTTGTATTCCCCCCCTCTGTGACTTAATACCTCCCCCCCCCCTGGCCTCCATCCCGGGGTATATAATGTGGAGCATTTGAGAAATATGTACCTTGAGAATGGCATTACGTGCCGAAACCTTGGTCGGTGTTTGTTAATATACTGTGGTTGATAATATACTGTGTGGAAATTTACTATCTTTGTTTTATTTAAAATGGTCAAATTTAAATGTTGACAGTTTCTATAATTACATCAAAATATAAGAAGTCTTATAGCGAATTTTGATAATTTCACATGTCGTAATTTATTAGTTTTTTTCTCTCTCAAGGTTTTTTTTGTTACGCGTCGTTAATTGTATTCTTCAAATTAATTCGTTTGACAAAATTATGAATTTCTGTTGAAGTGAGATTACGTTATCCTTATTCTTAAAAATAACTCAAAGTTGTGAAGAATACTGTTCAATTCAAGAAGTTGATGCCTGTGGTAATATTAAGATAATACATCAAAACATAAGGAGTTTACGAGCAAATTTTGATAATTTTGTATTACAACTTGGAAATTTAAAATACACGCCTCACTTAATAATTTTGTCAGAAATATGGATTAATAACTATGAAGTAATGGCTTATACATTAACAGGGTATAATAATTTTGTTAAATGTAACAATAATTATAGAGCTGGAGGAGTGATTGTATATGTACTTGAAATTTATCCTTGCCTGTCATACATGTTATCCGAAATGTCATCTGCTGATATCGTAAAATAATTATTGACTTAAAATCATATGTGTCACTAACTGTTGTAGCTTTATAAAGGCTTCAGTCCCAGTCAATTAATGATTTTTTCAAGAATTGCAAAGTTTACTAGATGGCTCTAGAGTTCGTAATGTTATTGTTATTGGCGACATAAATTGATGTCTTCTGAGCCAGTATGATAATACTTATCAATATCAAACGATAATGGCGAGTTATGGCCTTGAACAATTAATATATACTCCTACAACGATCTCTAAATACACAGAGTCGTGTATTGGTCATGCATTCTATAGGAGTAGAGACAATTTTGAATGCATACGAAAAGCGCTAGATCTAGGTATAACTGATCATAACCTAATCTTATGCGATTTAAAACTGAATGCAAGAAATGAATGTGAGAAGGTGATTGATGAGTCTCTTGTTCTAATTGATCTTTATTCTTTAAGTGAATATTGTCGTCAATGTACCTGGCATGATGTGTATAAAGAAACAATTTTTACCAAAGCTTATGCGGTTTTTCATGAAATAATTGAACGAGGTACTGATTGTGCCAAGTTTATTACTAAAATAGGAAATATGTATAGGAAGATAAAACCGTGGATAACAAAGGATTTATGCAACAAAATTTCTAAAAGAAATATTTTATATAAAAAAAATGATAAGTCAACCTTATAATGAGGAATTGAAACGCTGCTATAAGTCTTATAAGACCCGTCTCGATTATGACATTGCTAAGCGCGAAGAGTCGTATTATTTGACACTTTTTTCAAATAACGGTAATGACTCAGCAAAACAATGGAGAACTTTGAATTACATCTTAGGTAGGGACCGGACGGGAAACAATATTGAAAAGATACAATCACCTGAAAATGGTAATTTGTTGTTTCGTGCTCAAGATATAGCAAATGAATTCAACAAATATTTTAGCGAAGTTGTACAGAAGCTGACTTGCGAGTCTACTAATTACGGTCATTGCATTGAAAAAGATTATGAGCAATGGTTTCCAAGCTGTGTTATAATGCAATCGATGCATATGTTTCCGATAGACTTTAAAGAGGTTAGTAATATCATTAAAGAAATGAAGCCCGATAAATCAATGGGTTATGGCAGAATCAATGTCAATACAATTAAAGTGGTAAATTAATTCATTGCACTAGTTTTTACATATATAGCAAATTTAAGTATGATAACGGGTGAATTTCCAAAACAGTTAAAAACTGCTGTAATAGTTCCAATTTTCAAAAAAGGTGATAAAACGAAGGTTTGTACTTATAGACCAATATCGCTCTTCCCTGTTTTTTCTAAAGTTTTAGAAAAAAATATTAAAATTCGACTGCTAAATTTTCTAAAAATTAGCAAGTTCTTTAGCGATAGGCAATTCGGATTTTTAAAAGGTAAAAGCACTGAAGATGCAATTTCACAGTTATGCTCTGATATTTTTGATGTACTCAATAATAAAAGAGAACAGCAGGCCTGTTTGTCGATGTAACAAAAGCTTTCGATTGCGTAGATCATACTTTATTATTGAAAAGATTAAAGCAAGCTGGGATAAGAGGAGTCGTAAATGACTGGTTCCGGAGTTACCTTACTGGGAGAAAACAGTATGTGAAAATCAATGATTGCTATAGCCAAGATACGTCTCTTTCTTGCGGGGTCCCCCAGGGCTCAGTCCTTGGGCCTATACTGCTCCTTATATATGTAAACAATTTCAATACTGGAATATTTAACGGTAATATCCCTCGTGGATGGTACAGATTTGGTGTATAAATCGAGTAATATGTGTGGTCTTTACTCACAAATGCAAAGTGATCTTGATAGAATAAAAATTGGTTTCAGTATGAATAAATTTAGTGAAAAAACTAAATATGTTGTATTTAAATTAAAAAGGAAATTTTTCGAACAACAGAGTGTTTATCATAGATTTCTCAGGTGCTATAATGAAAGAAACTGCTCCATGTGTTTTCAAATTGAGCAAGTTATTTATATAAAATATCTTGGAATAATAATAGATGAAAACATCACCTGGAGATTCCATGTCAACAAACTGAGATTGGAAATGTTATCTATGTTAAGGAAAATCATTCTGTTACGATATGTATGTCCATCAACAGTTGTTCATTCTGTCTATTGTGCTCTGGTTGATTCCAGATTGCAGTATGGCATTTTTTGTTGGGGAGGAGCCTATATTACCAATATGAAGCCTCTACAGATTGCCCAAAAGAAATTTATAAGATTGATATTCAAACAGCCAAGTACTCAGCACTCATTACGTTTATTCAAAAATCTTTATGTACCACCACTAAGGTATTTATTTGCTTTAAGGTGCTCAACATGTTTTATATTCGTGGTGGAAATAGAACAAAGCCGATTGAATACTCAAGTAAGTTAAGATCAAAACAAGATATTTCTTTGCTAGGCTCTGGTATTGGAATACCTAAGCCCAGTAACGAAGCCTTTAAACAAACATACGCTTACCTTGTGCCAAAGTTGTTCTGCTCCCTCCCTATATAACTGTGGAAACAAAACTCTTCGGCTATATTTCTGCGTAAATCAAAACAATGGCTTCTATCCAAGGAGAGTGATGAAGTGGAAAAATTCTTAAAAGTTGTTGTGTGATCTTCCTGATTTTGAATCTGTACTTTTTTTTGTCTTTGCTACATGCTACTACTGTTATATTTTTATCTGTCAACTGGACACAAAATGATGAAAATTTAAAATTAAAATTTCTCAACTACTAGGTAAAAAGTGAGATGTATTAGCACCAACCGCTGCCTTCGAACATTGATGATGGTAAACCCCAACGCAGGTTTTCCTCTGGGGCCACTACCTCTATTCTCCCTTAAATTGTATGTATGCGTATTAACTGTACTTGTGTATTATTTAAGGTGGAATAAAATTATTATTATTATTAATTATCTTTGTAGTTAGCTCCGTTAGTTGACGTAAGATGGCAGCGCTGTCTAAATACCGGTATTTTTAGTACCAGTACCGTCGGCAGTACCAATTTTAAATACTGGTCGGTACTACCGATTTAAAAAAATAGTATCGGGCCTACCGAATACCGGTATTTTTAGTACCGGTACCGTCGGTAGTACCGATTTTAAATACTGGTCGGTACTACCGGATTAAAAAAAGTAGTATTGGTACTACCGAATACCGGCATTTGTTTTCCCCATCCCTACACCACGAAGCGCCACTTTCTTCCCCCCTCCCGCCGAAATAATCCCCGCCTCCTCTTCGCAGCACGCGCGTGTGACAGTGAGTTTGTCGAGCGCCCGCACGTGTGTCACGTCTCCGCAGAAGTGTCAGCCTCAAAGAGTTGCCAGATGACGACTCGCCGAGATAAAAACAGGCCGCAGCGTATGCAAACAAATCTGCGAAAATTGTGTGGGCCTGTCGTTCAATGAATACTCTTCACCGCGGTATATTTACACCCGAAAATGCTAAGATTCGGATCCCACGGAATATCGTGAGGAAACGACTTGATGATTGAAAGGGAGGGATCCAAAGGCATTTCACAGACTGTTCCTCTACCTTTGTCAGGGATATCTCTGTGTCGCTACTAAGTTTTTCAGAACATGAACTACCATCCTGCACCTTCAAATTTGGTGGTATATCTATGTAAAACTAATAACAAACTTCGCAAGGTATCTGTCAAATTCATCATACCACAAACTATGGTACCGCAGATATTTTACAAGAGGTTTATTATGCTCTGGCTGAATCGTTGATAAGATATTGTTTGACGGTATGGAGCAGCACTGCTAACATACATGAACACTTTGATATACTCTCAAAATCGAATATTAAAATCAATGTATAGGTGTAAATATAATTTATTATATGATGTGGAAATAACTGATTTTCATTCATTTACCAGGACATATGTGTATTACCTGCTTATAGGCTCTTTGAATACATACTTAAAACTGAAAATTACTACAATAATAAGTATAAGGTTGCCAAAGACATGAAACATGCAATGAAATTAAGGCATACTGAATAGTTTGAAATTCCCAAGGCCAACACAAAATATGCTGATAGAAGGATAAAGATAACTACACCTAAACTTCTTAACTTTGCCAATGTTAGCATTCCTAATATACAAAATATTTCAGAATTAAAAACAAAGGCCAAAAAGTATTGTTAGAAAATCAAGGAATAAAGTCAAAAGTATAAAATATTAAAATTAAAATTTAAAGAATTAAAATTGATATTTTCCTATTTAATTGGATACCATATGTCATTGGAATATACCTCATGATTGATATAAGGGAACGATGGACAATGTTTGTTTCTTCTGTTTACACAAGCACCTCCTGACGAGCCAAAGGGGACTCGTATTTTAATTATGTAATTTATATGCCATGAATTTATGTTATAAACTTTGCTCACAGATTCTTGGATGGATAGGCATACTTATGTGATCCCTCGGGAATTACGATGATGACTTTCTCTAACTGTGAGTTTGTGGTACGTTGACAATTATGAAATCAGAAAATTTCCGACATTCACTTTGACTGATACCGATGAGCAAAACTTAAAAGGTCACGAAAAACTGATTCTGGAAAACCAATATGAGATGCACCTATACGTGTAAAAGTAAACGAAAATTGGAATTCCATGGTTAAATCACTATACGTCGGCGGAATTTTGGGTATAGAGAGACTTTCGCTCTGGTTAGGTTTGCTCGTCTATTATCCATGAATGAAGCAAAAAAACCATCTCTCCATGACATTGCCAACTTTCACCATGACGCGTCAACCAAATATCACGACGCGATTTCACGCCACCAACAAACAAAACCAATTTCCCTGAAAGCATGAATGGACCCGAGTCTCGAGAGTTCTTAACTGTTAAGTCATCATCATCGAACCAGGAACTACAAATTTTGGCCCATGGCTATGGGTAAAATATGACTGGCGTCCGCGGGGTTAACAAAAACGAGGAGGGGAAAAACATTGAGTGAAAGCTTCCGCAGAAGGATCTAAAGAATTGGCGATTGGTTACTTTCGTCTGCCGTCTCAAACAATGTCGTTGACTGTCGTCGGAAACTATGTCGTCTGAATCGATGGGCCAACGCTGAAGTAATCCCAAAAGTCACGAAATGAGGGAAAATAGTGTTTTGTGGGAAACGGAAAAGCGGCGGCGCCGATGGCTGAAAGAGAGATTGGCGATGTCTCTCGCATTCGCTCACGACTTAAAAATCCATCCATCATGGACCTGTCCCGCGTTTAACTGGCGGAATACCTTTGGATGCGGGTAGTGCCACCAACAGGTTACAATTTCCCAAGTCTATTAACAATTATCTACTATTTCGGTAGTTCATCCGCATAATCTGTTGGCCTCCGTGATAAAAAATACACTACTGGTCACAATATTTGGTGACACAAAAAATAAGCCAAGTTTTGAGAGCTTAATTGCAAAAAACACAAAGGCAATCGAGAGATCTGCGTTCATATTTCGGCAAAATAAAATGATTTATTTTGTCTTGTCAGTTTCAACGTGCGGTAATAACATAATAACTCCCACACGTGCGCATGGCTACGTAAAATATTCGTTTTCGCATTTTTCAACGAATTTAAGCAACTCTTTATTATTGTTATTAGTGGTGATCTACTTGTTAAGGTAGGCCTAAATAAAGAATTTGTATTTGTGCTATCTTCTATAGCTCTTTCTCCCTTCTCGGCGATAAAAATACACTTTGTCTCATTATTTGTGGTTACACAGAAAGGTAGCTAAGTCTTGATGGCTTAGTTACCATGGCACGTATTTTTGGATTGCTGTGATTAAAACTCTGAGCAATCCTTTCGTGAGTACTACGGCCAAATAAATAGTTCAGCACTGGATTCTCGGTTCGGGTAAGTAGAGGAGTGGAATGATACAATAGGTGTAGGTAGACTGCAGAAAATCCTGTTTTGACTTAGAAAGTTACCTCCAAGAGCGATAGCTCTGTAAATATTTATCTTAATCGGAATCTCTACATGGGAACGAATGGCGGCACATCATTACATAGAATCGTGAACTCACTGTCTTAGGATCTCCTCGCCTCCCTTGCGACATGATAATGGATGCTGATAAGAAGGTGGCTCGTCCTGTTTTCACAGAAGAAGTAACGGCAAGTTTTCAATGTGTGTTAGCTGTGTACCTGCATCTTTCAGCAATGTCTCTATCATACTAGTATTTTTGGTGGTGCAATGGAGCAAACTTTTAATACATGCGAATAATAAATAACACTTATCCTTAGCTAACCTTTCAATGTAAGCTATTAACCTAAATACCTAATTGAAAACTTTAGTTACTATTGAAAAATTACCCAGAAAGAATGTTCATTTTTAGAACTCATCATGTAAAATTAAAATTCTTAAACATATGCGATAAACGCACAGCTAGTAACCAACCATTATGACAGCATTCCCCTTTTGTGCAATCGTTCACAAAGTTCCATATCCAATTTCTAGTGGAGACTTTTAACCGTTAAAAAGTTTCCAACTATATCATCATGATAGTTAAAAGTTACCAGCTCCACAAGAATGTTCATATTTAGGGCTAATAATGTTGAAATTAAAACTTTCCATCATTCACGATGGACTCACCGCTAGCAATAAACCATAATGACAGCATTCCTCTTTTGCGCAACTGTTCACAAGTTTTCATTTCCTATTTATTGTTGAAACGTTTATTCGTTAAAAAGTTTCCAGTTACCTACGTCATTTACTACGCAACTGTTCACAAGTTTCCATTTCATATTTCTTGTTGAAATGTTTATTCGTTAAAAAGTTTCCAGTTACCTACGTCATTAAATAAAGTCACAATTACTAACAAAAACTTCAGTAACTTCGGTACTCTTGACCTTAGTTTTAATTCCTCAATTCCTTCTTAAGTTATACGCCCCAGGAACTAAATTGAGGTGAATTTAACAGCAGTTTCTATCTGCTGACAGAAGCAGCATATGACACCTAAGCAGTTTTAGCAAAAGATCCTTGTGCAAGAACATCTCATTAATCGTACACCATATTTATGATTCCATTTTTCATTCGACTAAATAATTTTACGGCCATCCCAATCCCAACGGTTTAAACGAATTAACTCATTCATGATAAGATGCAAAGCTATGTCTTCTTCAACATGTTTATTGAGGCTATCCGACACCTTTTACCGCACTAATTAGGGTACAGAGTCCATAATTTCAACAAAACTGTCGGCAATTTCCACTGCCGCCTATTACAAACTACAAAAACAAAAGAAATATAAATCATCACGAAGTCTAAAATCCAATGGACTAATGATTAAGAATGATTGCATAAAGCAATAAATAATTTACACTGGAGTTTTCATTTGACACGTTTTCAACGCAAAGGCGTCATCCTCAGTTACCTAAGGATCACGCCTATGCGATGTAACTAGAAGCACCGTAATCATTTATGTGAAAATAAAAACACATTTAAATTGAATTTTCACATAGTTGAAGCCAATTCCTCAAATTTCAACTAATCATAATTTCATTTAATTCAGGTTTCAGTAGTGCATTTGAGATATACATCCTATTTATATTAAATTATTAAAGAAAATTGCCAACTTTCTTTAATTATGATATTCCACCAGATCCCGCCTTAAACGACTCTTTTTATAGATACATCCTAACAAGGCGCAACGATATTCAGCAACCTACCGACGGGAGATTAGTATAACTGCTCTCCAATTATCGCACAATGTTTTATACCGCCTTGAATATAACATCATATAAAATGTATTATCGTACAAGCTATTCTATTATTCAGATGGTCGTAGGATGACACTCGACATTGATATCGACCTATCGATTCAAAAATACCCGTGCACTCTCGAAGTAGAATTTCAGTTTTCAAGCATCTTCCATAGTTTAGCGGCCTTCATTAGCTGTCATTCGATAAACTTCAAACATATCACCCTGGTTAAAACCTGAAACGACACAGGTGCTCATTATCCTCATTAGGCTAAGGAATCTCCGCCCATTCCTTCAAGTTACGCAATACTGAGTGATTGCAATGGCATTAGAATTCTGCAATACTACTAATACTACACAATATACTATTCGAAACCACTTTCTTACATTTCCAAATATTCTTTTAGCACTTCATGGCAAATATGTGAAGGCGTTTCAATTGATTCTCGGTCGCATACGGAGTGTGAAGACGCACACGGGAGGCATAATGCAACCATTAGGTCATCGCTTCTCCCAAACATACAAGGGCGCCAAAATTTCGTGGCATAAAGGGCCTGTTGTCCGGTCCCGTCCGTCAGATAACCACCTCCGGAGGGGAACGCATTCCTTCCCGGATGAAATTCATTGGCGGCCGCACGGATGCCACACTCCTTCCGGACCTCACTGCTTGGAGCGAACTGGCGGCGTTTTATAATCCATTCGCAAGAGGGACAGTGCAAATAAGACAGCGCGTATGAGCAAGGGCGCATGCTTGTCATCGCTCATAAACCCTAAAGCGGAATTCAAAGTGGGGTTTAGCGAGTCCGTGTCTTCATCTAGTAGTCATGACCAACACACATCTCGTTAGCGTAAAACAGTGGCATGCTTTCTAAGTATGAAACACCGATTTTGGTCTAAAAGAGGGATAAACTCTACATTTAGAATGATGAAAACGCAGGCCTTTGAACCTGGCGAATTTTTTAGAAACAATGCGGTGGAGACATGATGGACGTAACAATAAAAATTTAAGACATCGGAATCAATTCAATTATAAAAGATACATGGGCATAGTTGTATCTCGAAAAAATAGGTGATTTAGAGTAAACCTTAGAAATGATTTCAATACCAAAATTTGTCAATCAACATGCATTCTAACATTTCCGACACCTACCCTCACTTGATTTTGTGTCTCAATCAAGACTTAGCACCCATATCCTCCTTCACTTGTGATCTACATCTACATCTACATATTACCCCGCAAGCCGCCTCAATAGGCGTGTGGCGGGGGGTGTTAGGACACCAGCCGCTTAAAGATAAAAAGGAAACGCTCTAATGAAATTACGCCTAGCATTTATTGAAGTCCCTTATTGTTCGGGGGAAAAACGAATTCCCATACCTATCCGTTCGGCAAAATATCTCTCTTAATTTATCGTTTCTGTCGGACCTGGAAATATAGTGGGGTTCTAATATGATGTTCTCCGTGTCGCTCTGAAAGATATCTATTCTCAATTGCTCAAGCAATCTAAGCCTAGCGCGCAGCCTCAGAGTCCGTAGCGGTTCCCAGCCTAATTCGTTTAACATCTGTGTAACGCTGTCAGTACGCCCGTAGCTGTTTTTGACGAATCGCGCAGCTTTCCTTTGTATTTTATTAAGTTCCCGGACTAAGTCTTTCTGCACCGGATCCCATATGCTCGCTGCATATTCAAGGTGTGGCCGGACGAGTGCGAAATAGCACCTCTCTTTTACTTTTTCATCCGAAAATCTTCCCACAATACGCTTGACGAATCCTAGCTTCTTCAGAGCTCTGCCACAAATATTTCTTATATGTGCTCCCCACGATAGGTCCGAAGTTATCGTAACTCCTAGATACATCACTTCATCTGTCGCCTTTATGTGAACACCATCCACAGCATATACATGGGAATAGTTGGACGACTTCCGCAAGAAATGTACCGCCGTGCATTTGCTCAGATTAAGTTCGAGTCCCCACTCTTGGCTCCACACATGAACGTTGTTTAAATCCGATGATAGAGTTTCAAAGTCAGAGTGATCACTAATTTCACGATAGATGACAGCGTCGTCGGCAAATAAACGTATTTTACTGCTAATTCGAGAGCATAGATCATTTATGTATATAATGAACAAAAGGGGTCCGATCACGCTTCCTTGCGGGACACCTGATGTCACTTTAACGACATCAGAGCTAATTCCGTCAAGAACTACCTTTTGCTTACGATCACTCAGAAAGTCGCGTATCCAGTTTACTACTGTTTCGTTTAGGCCGCATGACTGTAATTTGTATAAAAGTTTGTTATGAGGTACCGTGTCGAAAGCTTTCTTAAAATCTAGAAATAATGCGTCAACTTGTCTTTTCGATTCGCCAGATTTGAGAACGTCATGAAGAAAGAGCGCGAGTTGTGTTTCACATGATCTACCTTTCCGGAAGCCGTGCTGACAGCCATAGAGGACGTTACGACTGTCCAGGAACGTCATGATATTGCTAACGACGATATGTTCGAGTATCTTGCCTATAATCGACGTTAATGAAATTGGTCGATAGTTCCCTGGGTCGTGTCTGTTTCCCGTTTTGAATATCGGTGTAACGATTGCAATTTTCCAGTCTAATGGTATCTTTCCTTCAGACAATGACTTCTTGAATATTATGTCTAAGAACGGTGCGATCTGTGGCGCTAACTCCTTGAGAACACGCGTGGGTATTCCCTCCGGACCCGGAGATTTACTATTTGTTATCGACTGTAGCTGTTTAGTTATCCCATCACGTTGAGTAGTGATTTCTTTCATCGGTTCCTCAGTGAATTGTATTTCAAAATTACATGCAGTATCGTCTGTGGTGAATACACTTTTGAAGTGGGAATTTAACGTGTTAGCTTTGTCAATATTTTCGGTGACAAGTTTGCCACCATTATCAAATAACGAATCTACGGTTGAAGATTTTCCCAGAAGCTCTCTCGCATATGACCAAAAAGATTTCAGATTTTCTTCGAGTAATTCACCAAGTACTTTTTTCTTGAAATTTAGCAATGCAGAACGCATTGATTTCTTAGTTTTTGAGCGTTGCGCAGCGTAACTTTCTTTTGCTTCAAGTTCCTTCGATTTGTCACCTACCGTAGTGAACTTTTTAACCAAGTTGTACAATTTTCTCTGTCTCTTAAGGTCCCTCCTAACATCGTTGTTATACCAGCGAGGTTCTTTACTGTCGCATTTCAATTTTTGCGGAATGTATTCGTTGATTCCCCGTCGTAGAATTTTTAAGAAATATTTCCATGATTCATCAGTGCTTTTATCCTCAGTTTTAGCTACGAAATCCGTGTACGAATCGTTAAACATCTCGCCACTCGTGATGAAGTGTGTTTCAATGAAGAAAATTTATTTTAATTATTGCGTGAAAAATATTAATAAATACCGATACAGATCTCTCATACAGATATTTTAACAAAGTTGTCCGAATGATAAAAAACTCCATCAATGGTTTCAAGATACACTCACAATATCCAGGCTTTCCGAAAGAACCTCAAAACTCGAAATAAGAGTCTCAGCCATGTATTGAGGGAACAAGATGCTGAAGGCGGCAGTTGGATAGTAACACGCCAGTCTGAATCCCTTAAGGGCGCAAGTTTGAACCCAAATGGTAGTAATGTTTGCCTCAGGATGATGCTTTAGGTAAGACGATACAAAACAACGGCAGCTGTTGGACACTTAAAAACCCAAGTCGATATGTTATCCGTTTTCCGACCATTTACCGAGGTTAACATTGCAAAACAGATCCCTTTCTTAATGAACTTAAAATTCTGAACTTAATTTGGGTCATAATTGGTTAAACTATTGGCAATTAAGATACCTATTACAAAATGGCGAAAGAGGGAACTTACTCTTTTTAGCTTCAACTTTTCAGATCCCGCATGTTGAGCATAAGAATTTTACCTATATTCTAATTGCTCAGATGCATACCACATAACTGACCGGGATCAAATCTACAAGTTCTTTTCGAGCATCTAAACAAAACAATAACCATTACTTAATAGTTAGTGTTTTGTTTAGATGGAGTATTAATTAATTCGATATTTAATGCCTATTTTAATATATTTTTTGCTAATATAAAGCAATGCATGAATAGGTTTTGCCTTGGGAAAAACTAAAGATTAAGATCTATCACCCATCATATGGGTTGATGTAAGGCTGAACAAAATATCATGGGCTACGATGCATAGGTTTCATAAAAAACATACATATCTCAAAAAATGCTATAGACTCTCTTATGAGGTTGAAACTTCCAGGCAAACACACTCAAATAATACCGCATCTAAGCTCCCTATAAGTCCCTCCCTCTTAGTCCCTCAACTCATTACAAATTCCCTGACAAGCCAAAACATCGAATCAAAAAGAATTTAATCGCGTGAGAAATCGCCCAGTTCTAATTTTGACCCCCAATACCTACGTAATTGTCCCAAGATAAGGGAAAGAATGGAAAATTACAGCCCGAGAGTGTGATTCACGAAATACAGTTGATGGAGAACTTTTTTTTTAACCTATCACCGGTGATTGCAGCAAATGGACATTTAACGCTGCAGTACTTTTTGGTATTAGTCTATTTTGCCTATGGAAAAAATAGGGTCACGGATAAGGTAAAGATTCGTGAATAAGTTAATGATCGTTTCAAATTTATCGGCTCGGACTAATGTAGCGTAAATAACTAGAGCTTGGGTTGATGCGAGTATATAAATTCGGTCATACGCTAGTGGGCGTCAAGCAACTGAGGAAGAAGCAGGAGGCACTCCTGCCTCTAGAAAGCTTTCGCTTGCTACTAGGTACTGGATTAATTTAAGTGCGAAATTTATCTCAGAATTTTTATCTTTTATATTTAGAAGATAATGAGGTCATATCTGGAAACATTTATCCAACTTGATACAAAATGATAAATTGTATACATGACTTCCCTCTTTCCCAAAGGAAAAGTGTGCAAACAATTACATATCGCAAAGGTATTTGGAAATATTTTTGGCCATGCCAACGGCCTTACCCTAAAAACATTTGCAATATGACCAAAAACACTATCGCTTATTAATTCCTTAAGTTAAAAATAGAAATACTGACAAATAATAATCTGCGCCAGTTGATTCACTTTCCGCCAATGTTGAAAAAATGCGCCTTTCGCAACAAATAATTTCGAGAAAAAGTTTGAATGTTGCCAAAACGAAGTCTTCGATCTGAGTCTTCGAACTGCAATACTATGCATGTACTCCTCTGATCAAATAAAGCGCAGATTAATTCATCGGGGTTTATTGGACCCATCCAATTTAATCTGTTATCATTTTCTGGCTCGGCGCCATTAATATCCAGCCGCTGTGAGACGGAACGTGAATGAGCATGTCTCTTGAGCTGCCATGGATATCTTCATCCCAGATACAAGGAAAGTTTCATTCCAGGTAAAAATTCCTTTATTACTTTCCGTTCCTATCGATTGCTATCGGTTGTCAATGAAGTTGGCCTCCCTAATGCCACCCAACGAGCTCCAAACCCACTTTCTTCACTCATATTTCCGAGCAAGGAAGGCAGCGTCTTCGCTTAATCAATTTCAGTGACCTCAATTGCAAACACTATCCAGCTCCTGATATCGTCTTTTCATCGCATACGATCTCACCTAAAGAACTGTCACCGCTTGTACGTTATTCACCCAATACCTTAAAACCTTATAAATTGCCGGAAAAAGGAAGTGATGTAAAAAACTTGTTTTCTGCAGGATATTCTGGAGAAGACGAATGCTATATAGATTGGACAAAGGATTTAATTGCATTTTAAGTTTGAGACGCTTACATTAAATCGTAAGCTATTAATTCAGCCATCATCATAGTGTCTAACATCCTGGCTCCTCAAATGGCTATCCGAAATGACTATAGTATGTACCTTTGTACACATTAGGGCTATTAATTTTTTTCTAAAGTACTCGTGCATTAAATTTCACTTTCAATGAAGTAAGTGTGCAGAACAGATTTATTCACGAGATGATTAAATCGAAAATTTTACTGAGCCATGTACCCAGTAAATAAGAAGCGAGTAAAATCTAATGCGGAAAGCGCATGATGTGCATCAGATAATTACGCTGTGAAAGCATAGACGGAAAACAATCGCTGTCCTGACTCACTCCTAATCTGTCCTGGAACGGACGGATGTTATGCGAACGCAAATATGATAACTTGACCGCAGCATTTACATAACTGCATTCCAGGGGTGCATAATTAAATGGATCGTTCCCATGCACATGGAGCAGGTCGCTGTTCGCAAATAAACATGAATATAATGAGTGCAATTTCATCACTGAAATTTTAACATTTTCTCTTTGGCAGCGTGATGAAGAGTACTTTCACAGCATTTACTATAGAGGCGTTTTATTTATTCTTTTTCGTTTATTTTGATTTTGCTTTGCTCTTCGGACGATTCTGGTGGTCCGTTTGCCCCTGCGATCTCGATAAGCCAGTCGCATGTCATTAGGTTTCTCAGTGGCCGAACCACCAGAATTTGACAAAAACACCCATGCCCCGGGCCAGTGATAAACCGACCCAGGCGGGACTCGGATTAGCAAGCGAGGACTTTACCCTACCGCCACCGGGGCCGGCGAAAATTCCAAAGGTACTCTAGTGCAGATTTACACGCGACTAGTAAAATCAATTTCTCAATGCGTATTCTAACCTTGTTTGGGAGCAGATGAGCAGGTCCATTTGCGATACATTTTGTAGTCAATTTCAACTCTATCTTTTTTCCGTTTGCGCATTAATTAATTCAGTTAATATAAATTACGCTACATGCTGAAACACTATTTCAATAAAAGAACTGTAAAAGCCATAAAGCGAATACACACCTTCAAACCTTACATGAGCCAAAAAGTACCTACATAATGGGAACATTATATATATATATATATATATATATAATCTTTGGAAGTTTTCGCCAATTGGCCACAAATATATAAATACAAACTTACAGGAGGTAGGAGAAATAGGAAAAGATAAAGAATTCGTTCTTACGGAACGTTTCGAACCAGTTGGTCCTTCGTCAGCTCTAGAAGTCAGAAGTCAGAAGTCAGTCTAGAAGTCAGAAGAAGAAGAATATATATATATATATATATATATATATATATATATATATATATATATATATATATACACACACACACACAGGAGATAGCGACGTACTTTTCCCAATTAGAGCCCCAAAGCCCCGAATTAAATTAAGCAAATGTTTTTCAAAATGACACGCAGAGGAAAGGCTATGTTTCGATCCATTGGAAATGCATTTAATTAAGCCAAGCGAGGGCACGTGATTAATTCATTCACTTTTCTTTGTGAATATGCATTCGCTTTTCTCTGCTACGAGCGATTTTTTTTACTCTTTTCAATACCACAACCGAAGATTAATTATCACAACTATCACTCAGTGATGAAGTTCTTTCGCATATTAACCGTTAAAATTGCTTTTACAAATTTATCTCTCGAATCATTTCAGCCAATATTTTGTCGCATCATATTCATTTACTTTGAGCTTTGTTATTTAGAAGTTAATGGATAAAGCGCCATGGGGAAGCAGGCGGCTGTGAATTTAATAAAACTTCGGCAAAGGGAACATTACCTTCCCCAACCACCCGCCATGCGAGGCGTATTTATATATTATTTATTTTATATAATATTTTACCTCCATCTACATTTCAAATCCAATGAGAACCAGGAAGGATATTTAAATGAAATTGACAAACAAAAGTGTTCCTCCATCCTCCATTGCACCCGTTGGGATACGATAGAATCTGTTCTCTTGAAAAACAAGCCACGCGATGAACACACGAGATGGAGAAACAATTGCTTCAACTCCGTGGAGATCTACGATGAATTATGACAGTGAATATTCAACTACACCACGGAGAAGAAGAATTAGGTCGGCCATGGTGTAGCTTTCATTATCTCTTCCTAAAGAAAATGAGGGACAAAAAGTATGGAGAATACAAGAGGTGAATCTGAGCACATTGCAGCAGAAGAGACGTGGCCACAGGCGGACCGCGAGTCACAGCTGCGACTGCCAACGATGGGTAGTGGGAGATGAAGATGTGGAAATGAACGCGGCGGGCAAGCAAGAGAGAAATACTAGGAAAGAGATAATCAGAGGATAGGGTAGATGGGAGATTTGTGGCAATAAATGCGTGGTTATTTTCCTATCATTGTTATTGAAGACATGGTGCGCAGTCACGCATCACATGAAAAAATTATTTGATCTCAAATTTTTTTTTCATTGCGAATTTCACTGTCTTTGGTGTATATCTTTGCACCCGTGCGTGTGACTGCGTATCATATCATTTGTGTAATCGCAATGCTTGGAAAATGGTGAAGTTAGTCGTTCTAAAGCGACAATGTTGGATTCATTCTCCGCGACCAGGCACGTGACCAGTGGGGGGATTGAGGGGCTTCAGCCCCCCCTGAAATTTCAAATCATATTGTTAGTTTAGTTTTACCATGTATTATATTGGTTGAAGAATACAATGGTTCGAGAGGGGAAAATGGTAATAACAAAGCCGTTTTATATAAAAATGTTTTCACATATAAACTGCAATAACGAATGAAATTGTACCAAGAGAGGACCCCCCAGGCTTCAGATTAACCCCCCTTATATATTTTTGGCCCCCCCAAACCAAAATCCTGGCTACGTCACTGCCCGAGACCGAGACAACGTCTCGTGTGCTACAATGTAGACTGGGGACGAGAAAAACTTGTTCGTTCCCAGCTGAAATTTGCCTTGAATTAAGGTGGTGTAACTGGCTAACACACCTGACCGGCAATTGGGAGATCCAGGTTTGTATCCCTGTCAAGTAAAATGATTTTTCCATGGCGAGCATCACCATCAAAGGGGTGAGATTTCGCTCGCGACGAAGACGATTTCAGTGTAATACTTAGAGCAGACAAAGGTCCAATTGCAGACCATGGAGAATTTGGTAGATAATCTTCCCACCGAATAAATCGTAAGGTAGGCCCTGCATGATTGCTTATTGGGGCTTCAAATCCCTCGGAGTGAAATATCTGCCGCCCATCCGAACTTTCCGCGGATACCCGCGTTAGCTCGCAGGTAATCAAAGTGGGTCGATATGGATACGGTGAACTCGACTCCGTGGAGGCGGCGGGAGGTAATTATTGGCGGAAGCGACCGACAAACTGAGAAGATTGGCACCGATCGAACTGGGAGGATGATTCGGGGAATGGTTATGACTCGGAGGTGGGAGGCGGTGTGGAATGATGTGCCGGCCCGCTCGAGGAATCGGAGGCGGTAACCACGCTTAAGGGGGAATGGATACGGGATGGATGGATGCCATGCATCACTTAGAGAGAGAGAAGATTAAGAGATGCTTTCACACCGCTGGAGTTTTGAGGTTGCGCGCGAAGGGTTCAAAATAATTATCTTACTCTAACCAAATTCGGTAGAGTGCGATATTCCACAGAGGAAAAATCATTCGCCTTGACCGGGATTCGTACCCGGATCCCTCGATTTCGCGCCGAGTGCTTTAACCAGTTAATCTACCGAGGCGTCCTTCTCCCCTGTGGATAATTTCTTGGCTTTATAGGAGCTTGGTGGTCAGAACTGCTAGACATACGATGCCATGAGCAGTCCAAATCGTACGCTAAGCGCCACAGTCCGCGAGGATAAAGCCGTACACAGAACACATTGAGGTGTTCGCTCTATGACTAATTTGACTCCGTAAAGGTAACTACCGTGGCTAGTCCCGGTATCCTCAAATTCGGTCGAGTCAGGCGATATTGCGTGGAATTTGAACATTATGAATATAATATGATAAAAGGATCTCAATTTTTCACAAATAAGGTCTAACTTAATTACGACCACGGACGATCTCCCCTCTCCCTAACATTTGATATACACATAAGGTAGCACAGTTACTCACATCCCTACCAAATGATGATGTAGTTCATCGAAACTGGGTAGTAATTAAAGTTTTTCTCATTTGTAGAAAAGTTTGCACCTTTTCATCCATCCCATTTTCACCATTTGACACGTAAAATATGGAGCAATGTGGCAAAATTTCGTTCGTGAAAAAAAAACATAAAAAGCTTTCATAAAACTCGATGATCTTCAACAGAGAAGTATACGGATATGGGGAAAGTTGATAGAACCAAATACCGCATGCACCGTGCAAGGACCGTTCCCAGTTGAATTCGGTCGTTTCCCAAGAATGTAGGTTTCATTGAAGTTTTTTTTATAATCGCGATTATCGGGGAGGCTGTGAAACGCCTTCCTCTGCGGGTTTCCCGCCTGATCCCTGCATTCTACCCACAACCCCTCCCGCCACTTCCACGGATCCTTTCTTAATTCCTTTCGCAATTTGGCGAATTTAGATTTGTATTTTCGTGATGTATCCACTCCCCTTAATGCACTCCAGCCGACGGTCGAGAAAATTAACTCTCGCGGTTCAGTCCGCGGAGAGACTGAAACATTCGGTCCAGCACACGGAAAATCTTTTCCCAACGGCGAGGAAAGCCAGCGGACGAGACACCTCAACTAATCCAGTTCCCCTTGCGGATGCATAGTACGAGAAACCACCAGCAGTAATTGCACGCAGCGGTGAGCGCAAGCGATTTCAGCAGAGCGCTACGTCGGCTCCTCAGCAATGCCGCAGAGCTCGGTGAGGCCGCCATTAGATTATGACTCATCGCCGCTCCCAATGAGCGCTTAATCGATTGGAAGCATCATTGGGGCATTCTTCGGCTTCAAGGTTTTTTTCAATTCTGCAAAACTGGGGCAACCCACGCGCAAGGAGCACCTGTCGAGGCTTACCAATCAAATCCGTTTTTACTTTACTCCCATGAGTAAAGTGAAATTCAAAAGGACGGCCCAAATACAATTAACAAGCTACGCGATGCAGAGAAACAGGAGCTAGATAGTCCACTAATCATAGTCACGCAACGCGTGCGTTCGAACAAGTGAAAATGAGTATTGCGCAAGGATGAAAGAAAATTTACCCACTGGATTCATACTTTTTATTTTCCAGAAAACTTTAATGCTGACCATTATTTCAACAGCGACCGTCAAGTGTTCTCTATGAAGTAACATCTAGTTCCCTGGAATCCTCTACAATTGTCACTAAAATCAGAAAACCTGGATAGCCTGGTGGTCTGCGCATTGTCCCTACAACCCATAGGTACGTGGTTTGATTCCCGATCCAGTTCTCTAGGCGATTTTCGCGTACTGTCAAATTACCGAAGTACTGAGATTTACTGCCCAATCTAATCAGGAATAAAATTGTGTGGAAAATATGAAGTAATAATGCATAAAGTGACGTGTATGAGCTCCAAAGACATTAGCCGAAAGCTTTCGCTTTTTAAACATCGCCCTAATCCGCTGAATAACCGTCGATGAAACTTTTATGAGGCTGTACACCGTAAGAGAGATCACCGAGAAAGCATAACAATCCTTTTATACGAATTTATTATCCTCGTTTTTTCCAAGAACTTTAAATCAACTGAAAGAGTATTTTCGTTGACGACGGTCCTTAATTCCGCGGTATAACAGTAATAATAATGTACCATTTCTTCTTCCGGGATATCAGCCGCGTCATTTTTTTTCGGACTACGTTTCTCTCCGGCCCTGGTGGCTTCTTCATTTTTGATCTGAAGACACCTCCAGGAAGGGGGGAGAAAAGTTGCCCTAAACACAACCTCGCGGCTGATATCGCGGATATCGCTGATATCGCGGCGGAAGAGGAAATGGAACATCTAGCCAGTCGTCGCTGAAACCTTAGAGAGAAGTAGTATTAATAATGGTGTCTTTCTGTAGGGCGAAGTTAGGGCTATGCGATGCCCTCCCTTGTATTTAACCCTCACATTTATCACGCCGGCCCCGGTGGCAGCAGGATAAAATCCTCACCTGCTAACCCGAGAGTCGCGGGTTCAATTCTGGCCTGATTCTGTTATTCTCATGCCCAGGACATGGGTGTTTCGGTCAAGTTCTGGCAGTTCGGCCCCTGAGAAACCTGAAGACAAGCCAATGGCTTATCGGGATCGCAGGGGCATGCGGACCACCAGAATCGTCGGAGAGCAAAAAAACAAAACAACATACTAAAACCCATGCCCTGAGTGGAAGAAAACCCACCCAGGCGGGACATGATTCCCACGACCTTAGGAATAGCAGGCAAGGACTCTACCCTACAGCCACCAAGGATGGTAACACAGTATTCGACTCCGGAGTAAAGGTAATTGGCAGGAGGCGACCGAAAGATGAGGTAACTCGGGCCGCCACGAACAGGTGGGTAGGTTGGTAAGGAAGAAATGCATGGGAAATGCTGGGAAGAAAACCCGGTGACAGCGTTTGCCCGCTCTCAAAGAAAGACAAAGAGCCTGTTTTACACCCCATACGGCAGATGGAGTACTCCACTTGAAGTGCTCTTCGCACGGCACCCAAGTGTACACAGGGTTTCCGCAGGAAAACCTCCACCTCTGCCGGGATCTGACTAGCCTTTAATGAAGTTTAACTACAACGTAGATATTTTTCAGTGAACCACGCCTATGAGTAGTTCAATAATAGTCCATGCAAGCTGTTTCAGTGATTGCTTCGTCCGACGAGTGATGGATTACACCAGAAGGAAACGTCGTGTTCAATTCTGGGAATCACAGTACTCGCATGACTACCTTACTCGCCGTTGAGACCCTCGTTTGCAGAACCAAACTGATATTTCCGCAAACGAAAGGATCAAAATCCGACATATCGATGAAAAGAAACGCTACTCCAAACCGGTAAGACATTCAAAGAAAAGGACAGAATTTGCGAGATTGAAATCGGCAACCAACGCCTAATAGAATTGCATTCACCAATATTACTAGACCAATCTGTCAGGGCATCATTGAGTCAATATAATCCGTGCCAATCGTCATTGATAGCCAGCTCGCGTGCCTCCATTCAGCTCAGATAACGTGCTGCATTAGAGTATAGGCTAATCAAAGCAGTATAGGAAGATGTGGCGCTACTGAGGCGTCATTGCAGTTTCTGCTTGCCACACCAAGCGGAGAACGTGCTGTAAATGGTTATTCAATCTTCCCAAAGCGACTAAATATTCCACTTAGGTAATAATCGATGAAATTAGGTAACTCATATCAATGAGAAAATTTGCAAGTTTTCTAATGTACGGAACACAAAACTTTAGCACATCGGAGGCGATGAAAATAATTCTGAACATGCCTCAGCCTTTCCATTCGATTGCTTAAGCTTGACAATTTATATACCCTGGAATAAAACGATGAGAACTCAACCGTTCTCACTTACCGGATCAGAGTTTAGGTTGTAGGTTGTTTTTCGGATTGGGGTCTGTGCTGAGGTACCCCGCGAACCTCAGTAGACATAAGTATAATTTAAACATTGTACATATTTATTTATTCATATTTCACAACCACCGAAAACAGAGCCTAAGGCTTTTTAAATCAGGGTATTTAAAAAGTTACAAATGACCAATTCATATATATCTATTCCCTAGTGGTGAAAAAATCCATCCAGACTCAAACCTCGACCCTTGGGTTAGCCGTTAGTTTTTTAAATACTTGGTTAACTTTCTACCAGGCAATCGTGATTGGTATGCTCTGCTAAGGAAAGAATGAGCCTCTCAAATTTGAGGCAATGTTTCATGCTGATATCTTAGCAGAGCGTGATATGTTCGTAAAAATCTACGGTCGGCTGAGAGCCAAGCCCTGATAATGAGTTCAAGATATTTTTCACGGGCAACAGAGAGTCCTTTTAGGAAGGACAAAATATCTCAGAAAATATCAGAGGGCCATGAAATGAAACCTTGGGGAAAGGACCGTCACCCGAAATGGCGAGTAAAATACAATTTTCGAAAAACACTTAGTCATATGCCTTGTTTATCAATTAGGTCAACATGGTAGTTCCCGTGTCCACTTTTTCGCGATTAGAAGTAGAAAGGTATTTATTGCTCTAGGACATGTCTTCTAAGAAAAAAAAACAATTTACAGTTCAAAAATAGAATCATTAAATCAACTCACTTACTCATTGTGAGCGATAAACCAATGCAACAAGCCAATACAACAAAAGAGTTCCATTATACAAAGTTAAAAAAAGAAAAGCATATCATACACAATATTCCAAAAAATTATAATAAGTTCCATCATTGTAACTATAAGCAACATCACAGCCAATCAGTTACATAGCGATAAATCACACAGAGCTGAACCAATTGTCAGAAGAAGTTAAAGGAGCAGCTTGAAGTTACATAAAGATAAGAACAAACAATCAAATAAATATAAGAAATATACATTTTTGTTCATATCACCAATGATTTATAATGAGGCGGTAAGCAATAAACTATTAACCTTTGCCTTAAACGATTTCAAAGTCCGAATATTTTTTACTTAATCTGGTAGATTATCCCAGAGATTGGATCCTACAACCTGGAATGATTTCTGGAAAGAAGTTGTACGATGAGCGGGATAGTAGATGAAGTTTACATCTCCTCTTGTAGTAACAGTATTAGTTTTTTGCTTAATTTTGAATAAAGTATGAAAATATTCAGGCTTTTTATAAAGAAACAATGCGTAAAGGAAAGCAGCTAGATAATATTTCCGTCGTTTTTTAGTAGAAAGTCATCCGATTTCGTTGAGGTATGGCGATATATGTACATCTCTTCGTAAGTTGAACACAAATCTTACACAGGAATTAAGTAAGCGCTGAAGTTTTAAATCAAGTTCACCTGAGATATCATTATAAACTAAACAGCAGTAATCGAAATGCGGATAAACAATGGAGGTTATTAACAGTGTCCTGGTTTCAACAGGTAACAGTTCTTTGTTTAGTTTTAATTGATACACAATTTTGCTGACTTTGTTCTAAATGTCATGAACATGATTTAGCCAGGAGAGATTAGTTGGCATTGTCACACCAAGATGTTTTACTGTGTGAGAGATAGGAACATTAATATTCCCAGTTTGACATTAGGGATTAAATCAAGATCAATCTTATTCACAAGCTTTGAGGAGCCTATGATAATGGCTATGGTTTTAGCACAGTTTAAGACAATGTAATTAATTTTAAATCATTTGGATATGTAGGCAATACCTTCATTAACTTTTTCAATAGTGTTTCCGAGGTCATGAGGAAGACAATGTCGATAAATTTGCAAATCATCCGCGTAAAGCATATATTTACAGTGCTTTAATTTATCATGGAAATCAAGAAGATACATAGAAAATAACATAGGTCCCAGTACCGAACCTTGAGGAACGCCACAGGGGCCATCATTCCATTTGGATATTTTCCCACAAGAGTCTTTGACAGCTTGGCGGCGCCAAACAAGGTAGTCGTGGAACTAGTTTAGAACCGAGCAGGAAAAGTTCAGACACTTCATTTTTTGAGGAAGCTTTAAGTGGTTAACCCGGTCAAAATCTTTGCTAAAATCAAATAGCACTAAAACAGTGACCATTTTCTTATCAATTACACTCCGTACATCATCAGTGACTTTTAAGAGGGCAGATTGGATACTGAAACCCTGACGAAGACAAGATTGAAATGGGTCCAATCTTCTCTTAACAGTCAAATAATGTGTAGTTTGTTGATACATAGTTCGCTCGAGAACCTTAGATATTGCACATAGAATGGATATTGGACGGAAATCCGAAGGAGAATTTGGTTTTTTAACTTTGTTGATAGGTCGAACTTAAGCAGTTTTCCAACAGGAAGGATATTTAAAGGAAGAGAGGGAGTAATTAAAAATATCAAAAATGGCAGGCATGTTTAAAGGTAAGGATTTTTAAATGACGTCAATGGGGATAGCATCAGTACCTGTGGCTTTGGATTTGGAGTATGCAAGGAATTTCAGCAGAACTTCAGGGGAAACATGTTCAAAGTAAAAATTGGCGTCACTAGACAGGACGTGGGGGTCTGTTACTGTGACTGTGAGGAAGAAGCAGAGGTGAAGTTATCGTTCAGTTGGTCTAGCGAAAGGTTTAATGGCATTAAATGCTGCTTATTGGAGATAAGTCCAAGTTGGCGTAGCTGCTTCCATTCTTGATTTGGCTTAGTCAGATGGGACAAACGAGAAGAATAATAGCAACGCTTTGCTTGGACTGTCGTAGTTTTAACTTTGTTTCTGATAGTTTTAAATGTATCATGATAATCAATATTCCCCTTGCGAAGAAAGGCCATCCTAAGGCAATTTCTTTCCTTGATATTTTTCCAAATTTCATCAGTAAACCATGGTGTTGGATGGTACTTGGGGTAAACAGTCTTAACAGAGGTTTGTGAATTAATACTTGCCAGAAGATTTGCGTTAAATAGCTGCATTTTTTGTTCGAGGGAATGAAACTTGAAAAGGCGATTCCAATCCCGAAACTGAAGATGAACAAGACATTTTTCGGCGTCGAAGTTTTTAAAGTCACGAAATGTGTATGGTGGAGGGGAATGACGGAGGGTTTTGAGTTTGAATGTACAAGAATGAGGTCATAGGAGGAAAGGACAGGAACAGGGGATTGGGAGCTAAAGATAATTTTCTCCGAGTTATCTACGAAGCAAAGATCCAATAGAGTATGACTACTTGCTGTGTGATGGGTGGGATCGAAAGGTACCATATAGAGATTATTACAATGGGCAAGATTCTTAAGGAAGCGACTAGGATAGCTATCAATACACATGCCAGAATTAATGTCTCCCATGCTAACCACGTCTTTGAAAGTAGAGGAAATCTAAGGAGATCGTTTTTGAAATCAGAAATCCGATTTTGAGTGGTTGGTAAACTACACATACTAGTAATTTGGCAGAGTTGGCGTCAGAAACACTGGCAATGAGGTATTCAGGCCTCGAGCAGTAGGCAGCAGGGGAGTTGGCTAGGAGAGTCACATACAGATTTGAACGAACAAAGATTCCAACGCCACCACCTTTTTCTCAATTCTATCATATCTGATTAGGTTAAAACCAGGTAAGTTTACCATATCATCATATAAGTTTACATTAGGGTTTCACACATACATATGATGTCAAAGGATTCAGCAAGAAAATAATCCCGAAATTCATCAATGTGACATAGGAGGGATTGACAGTTAACATGACAAATTTTTACTATAGGCAGTTCATGCTGCTTAGGTTTATAACTTCTGTTCAGTTGGGCATTGCGTCACTCACACGGGTAGAAGAGCTCACGAAAACAGGTCTGTTAATAAACAGGTCACACAAACTCACAAGAGTAGAAGAGCTCACAAAAACAGCTCTGCTCACAACGAGACCCAGAGCCTGACTCGTTACAGAGAACTCGATTACAGAGGACATCAATAGTTTTAAAAAGTTTCGAACAGTGGCTCTCCTTTCCTTAAGACGAAAATAAATAGGAACATTAATGCTGACTCCAATCTCAAAGGCTAATTTTGGAAAGGGAAAAAAAGAATATTTTTTCGCATAAATCGACTACTGTTGCCATTCCCATTATTTGAAATTAACTGGCAATCTAGTCAAGGTGGGAAAAACGAAGTCAAGTAACTAACGTAGGGCCGTCAATCGATAGCAATGGGGAATCATAAGGCATTGCTATTTGACATCAACCCGGTGGTGTGGTCAGCTAATATGCAGGAGTTCTCAACGCTGGGACGAGGAGAGCCCGCGGAAAAATCCACTTCTTCATTTTAGTGCAAGAGGAGGTAAGATTTGTTCTCTCATTAAACGGAAATCTGTAACTTCTAAGACTTGATCACTATGTAACAAACATCATACCGTGTTAATTATAGATTAAGCCTAATTGTAGTAAATAAAGATGGCTCATGAAGTTAAATGCCTGTGTCTAAATCGGGTAACCAACCGCCTTATTCTTAGCAGGCCGCTAACTTCTGTGTGCGAAGGCGTCAGGTATAATGCATGTAAATATTATTTGAACGAAGGTAATCAATGTTTCATGGCTCATAGAAAGCATCCAAGTGGAAAAATAAATTTTTTTTCGTGATTGTTCAAAAAAATATTTTTCAAACCTATATAAAAAAGTTAAATACGCTGCAAATACGATCGATGAACTCATTTGATGAGTAAAACTCCTTGTAAGTGGTACCGTTCGGTTATGCCATTGTCTTTTGAAAACAACATATCGTTCGAGCATGACCATTCTCCAATCTATTACCGCGCAGAAGATTAAGTTTAAGTGGCAACTATTCGGGCATTTTCCTTCTTCATTCCTTCATATTCCCCTCCAACAATATATAGTTTATTCTCGGAAGTAAAGCAAAGTCTGTGGGAAAGCAACTGCCAAACTTATTATTATAAACGTAAATTGAGCCCAAAAATCAATAATACGGTTTCTAAAATTGGTCGATTTCTTTCCGAGAGAAACTGAATTTTCCACTCATGCAATGTTACTCAATACTTTTAAACAGTATAATTTATCCTATTCTCTACTCATTTTCGATGAAAGACATTAGAATCAATATTACCCAATCGATAAATACCGATACAGAATGAGGAGCTAGAAATCTAAGCATTCGACAGGTTTGGTGAAAACCCTGGAGAATACGCTCAATATTTTCCAAAACAAACTGCCACCCAAATCTAATGCCACAGAAAAGCGTAAGAAACCTCTGCCAAAGTTTGTCATAACTGCTATGGTGGCTAAAGAATGTGTTTATCAAGGTTACAATAGCGCAATCCAAGAAATTTTCAAATGGGAAAAGGGTAGTTTTTATTTCGTGAGAATATCTTTGAAGGAATTTGTTTTCCTGCAGACATTGTACCCCCCCAGCCGCATATATTCATACTTGCTCGATGACTCAGGATGACTACACGAGATAAGACCTTTCCCTGACGTATGGAACGCCAATGGGCAACCATATGATTATTTAAACACGGGCACATGATAATAGCGTAGAAATAAATAAGTGTTCATGGTTAACTATGAAACTTGTGCTCGTCACTAGAAAACGTAAACATTTTCAACTAATTTTTTTCACCGGTTACTCTCGCTACGAATTGCTATTTGACAATACTTTTTGTATTTTAAATAGCGGTACGCTGCAGTACATCAGTGTTTCCGTAAGGCCGCATCAATTATGCTTTCTAATTCCCCCGCTACCAGTTCCAGAGAGCTTTCAACCACACAGTAATTACCGTAACAACTCCCGGAGGCGATCCACTACCCTTTATTAGAAAATGGCAAAGGTAATATTTGCTGTGGGTATAAAAGCAGATTTGAGTTTCCCAAGTCCTGGGAAACCTGGGAACTTATAATAAAAATGAAAATACCTTGGAATTACAACCTTTGCACCTAAATTGGAAATAGCACATTCGTAGCCTATGCGGTAGTGCATGAAGTGCGTTTGCAACGCGCTGAGAACTATTGTGAGACGTAGACGGTAAGTTATATTTTAAATCATGTACCTATCATGGAAATCAATAAGTCACTACGTCACCAACGTCGTAACAAGATCGGTGTAAAAATTCAATCAACGACGAAACTGGATGTTCTATTATTAAAAAATTGCCTGTTAATAAATTGTTTCGGCAATAAAGCGCGACAGAATGGTAGCAAAAAAAGAAATTCGTATACTAGTCCTAGATGAAAAGTCAAAATCTAATGCTCCATCCGAAATATTACTTGTGAGAAGAATTTAAAAAAAAGGTTCACTGCGGTAGGTAAGCTAATACAGAAATTTACAGCATAAATACAGCAAATGAAATTTTCTCCTGCTTTGGATTCACAGTAAATACGATCCCCTTACTCCCTCCCTTCGCATCGTAAAATAACTTTCACAGTATCTGAATCAATAGCTACATGATATCCTGCTCACTAGCTCTCAGCCACGTAGGATGGAAATGCTAAGTAAACATTCAAATTCTATCATTTAAAACTGAGATCCATTTTTTCCAGTCAGGCCTGATTCAATCGATTTTACACTTCCAACATGACAGGATAATTTTGAAATCTTTTCATTCGGGACATTGCAAAAGTATGTAGAGTTAAATGTTAAAAGAAATGGCATAGAAACAACAAAAATTAATAGCCCCGTTTACTTTTGGTCGAAAATTTTGGTTGATTTTTATGTGCATAAAAGTAGAAACAAAAAATTGAGAAACTACTCGACATGCTCCACTCTAAGCATGAACAACGAGTTCGCCTCAATGGCGGCTATTACGAGCAATTTGGACTCAGTCGACAAGCTAAATGACAACATGAGCCAGGCACAATAATTTAGTGAATTAGTTTGATGCAAACATATGTTTCACCGCATATACTGCATTAAATATGGCAAGGTTTTCGTTCATCTCGTGACTAGATTATTTCCGCGTCACCATGTGCGCAGTTGCTCCCAGAAAAACGGGTTCTTAGCAGCACAATTCATCCGTCCATGCTTTACACCAGCACACACCTGCTTACTTATTTACTTGAGGCTTTGCATTGCTGACATCATAAAGTTGGTTTGCGTTCTATTGACTTACGCAGCCCTTACTTTAACGTTATTTACATCTTGGTAACACTAAAACCATTGAAACAAACGCATTCGTGATAGATTCCATGTTCTACGACGCAAAAATATAAGAAAATCATTTTGAACATTTTCAGGGACGGTCGAAAGTGGAATTTATGCGAAATAAATGTCAATGGAAGGAAAAGGAAAGAAACGTAAACTTATCTCTTTAGACGAGAGGATTTTTTTTACAAATACGTTCACAGAAATGAAAAGAGAAAACTCGATCTCTAGAAAAACCTCGTTCACGGATTCTCACCCCTTCACATGAAAGAGAAATTCGCAACTGGAAATTAGGTAGCAGAGATCCCGAGCGAAGTTGACTCTTCTCGAAATATACTGCACGGTTTTCAACTTCAGTTGCGCAAATTTCCGACACTTTGCGAAATATAGGGTTTTAGGCGTTCGAAATTCTACGGTTATATATCAACGTCTAACAAAGGGCGATCACAACCTCCGGAGTGGGATTCGAACTCGTGACTTCTGGAATGCCAGATTGACGCGCTACCTACTTGGTGACCTGCCTGAAGTTAATTATTATTTTTTGCTTCCAGGCACATACCTTTCCCGCGAAATCATAGTTCCAAAATAGAACAGAGGTACCACAGTAGGAGTTCTTTATTGAGTTTGGCAGACGAGTAAGGTGTAGGAGGAAAGCTTAAAGGGATAGTCGAAGCTCATCGAAAAATCATCGGTTAGAATCAATTATCAGCAACGCTGCTTTTTGGAATTGGTTAGTAATGAGGATAAAAAAACTTAATTTATTTTCCACACTAGCTCAATGCTGGTGACTGACTGGTTCCACTGGTGTGTCTAGTAGTCTAACTAGATTTACCTCATTACCATCTACATCTACAAAATACCCTGCAAGCCACCTCAGGGGTGTGTGGCAGCGGGTGAGTATTCACCAACATGCTCTACACTATACCCTAAAGTTAGTGTAACTACGACTAACTATGCATTAGCATAAATCGCTAATGCTTGTCACGAGACGAAGCCTCTCAAGCATGCACTACACTGCAGATATTATCACAATGGAGAGGGACCGTTAATATATATGTATTTTGCAACTACACAAATGGACAGAGACTCAAGACTTATGTAGTATCAAAGGTATTACACCAGCTGGAGTGGTAATAAGCTGGTGTAGAAAATGACTCGGAATTATCTATCATCGGCACCATTGGTTCTTGCACCACCGTGTCGTGCAGCAGCGATGCTTTGCGCCTTCGCTCACGCCTATTTGAAAATAAATGCCGCTCCGTCGATGAGCGTGGCTAAGAACTAAACACGAAGAAAGCATCGATGTCTTGCAAATAACGCAGTAGAGTGAATGGGGGATTTTCATTCGAATGCTTTTTCGATATTACCGTTTAAATCAAATTCGGAAAGGATTTCATATAGATTTACTGAGTTGCTTCGAAACATTAAGGCCTAATAGCCAAATAACTAATCGTAGAAAGTTGCATTTTTTTCTGTTTCCGCAAAATGACCATTGACGTAATTTCGTCCATTGATCGAGCCCACGATTCGTTTCCCAGCGAAGACGGATATTTTTTCAAAGTATTTTCTAAATCTTTATACTGTTGTATTTTCGGCAGAAGTGGACATCTTCACAAAAGCCTTTTTAATGTATCTTTTAGAATGTATCGGGAAGAAGCGATGGACGAATGACGTCATGGCCGTTATATGGCCTCCCTTTACGTCATCTTTACGTTTACAAAGTATTGAAATTGTTCTACCTCAGAAGAGGTAGTAAACATAAAGAAGAACCAAAAACCAACGTATACAACCTAAGATCTACAAAAATGTATATTTTTCCCAAGCCAAATTTGGCCCTGTTCAAACGCTCATTTATCTATGTAGGGGCAAAATAATTTCCTAGATTGACAGATAATATAAGAGGTTCAAATAGATAAACATCTTTTTTGAAAAGAGTAAAAAAATGGTTACTTAATGTAGAAAATCCAGATGCATATTTGTTAATTGTACGGTTAATACTCACTATTTTTTGTATGCACGACAGGTTGAGATTAAACAACAAATTTTTGTATTTTCATGCATTTATTTATCTTTTGTATCTAGTCTCAGTTTAATTACCTTTTCAATTATTCGTATTGTAATTTGTCTTGAGGTATCCCAATACAGGCAATGCCTAAAAGGGATTCCTAATTTATACCTATTTATTTGAAATGTCAAATATGCTTGTGATGTTGATTCCACGGATAAATAAATATATTATATATATTATTATGAGAAGGTTGCCCGTCCATTCAGCTTTAGACTCCTTTATCTCTGGCAAATTTTGGAATCTTTAAGAAATGATTTGCAAATGATCATTTGCCATGGTCCCCTGCACGATAAAGTAAAAAGCAAAAATCGTGATAAACGCCCATTGTTGAATGGCAAAAGGTTGCTTAGGCCCGCGTTGCACGTGGCAATGTCATGCTCATCGGATCGCCGCTGGGCCTCGAAAAGGCGCGGATTGAAATGCAGGGGGCGCGCTCCACGACCCTTGAATGACACGAGCACCGAGGGTAATGGCGGCGCTCAGCGTCTCATCGCCCGTTGAACGAGCCGACGACGTGCGCGCACTTTGCAATGCTCGGCAGCGCCGGCCTTGATCCCTGGGCCGGCGGGTTCCCTTCCGAGACAACTGCGCTCTCCTGGGCGGAACAAGTGACTCGTTAATGCGCGACGGTGGAAAAGGACGATAGATAATGGTGAAGATAGAATTCGGACAGGAACTTATCACTAATCAAGAGAATAAAATTAGGGAAATACACTACAGAACGGACAGATTTAAAATTTCCTTTTACCCACGAACGATAAGGGACCATAACAGCTGCCAATGAGACTTTTATCTAGGTTTGTCGATAGGTAGTGTAGCTCTTAGTTGTAGTAGTACTCCCTAATACTTGAATCCTTATCTGTTTCCTAGTACTAACAGCACGCTGTGCATGTTTTCTACATAAGTCTTGAGTCTCTGGCGATTTGTGAAGTTGCAAAATACATATATATTAACGGTCCCTCTCCATTGTGATAATATCTGTAGAGAAGTAGCGCATGCTTGTGAGGCTTCGCCTCGTGACAAGCATTAGCGATTTATGCTAATGCATAGTTAGTCGTAGTTACACTAACTTTAGGGTATAGTATAATGCATGTTGGTGAATACTCACCCCCTTCCACACACCCCTGTGGTGGCTTGCAGGGTATTTTGTAGATGTAGATGAAGAGTTTACCCTTATCCTGTACAATGTCGAACTCCACTTGACACAAGTTTCTCATTGCACTAAGTTCAACGCCGAGCTTAACTTGACATGCTTAGTTTGTATTATTATATTAGGTTGGATTAGATGTATTGCTTGTTAGGAGTAAAGTATGTTATAAATTGCATATGTCATTAATTATAAATCAGAGACTGTAATTAAGTGTTTAATACACTAAAATCAACTAATAATTTTTTCCTAAAATTTAAGCCCGGAAGGGTTAAGCTTTGATTTTTCCCCGGTCGTTACTTTACGTGGCATGCGGAGCTCATCGAAGAATTTGAGTTCCTACTTTATTCAACGCACTTGGCAGTTCCTTAAGCCACAAAATACGAAAAGGAGAAATTGCCACGAAAAAATCGGCCTGGAACCCCGGACCTTTGGTTTACCGGGCCAATGCGCACACAACTACGCAATCCAAACTTCCTAATTCCAGAGGCAATTTAGAAGGGTACAAGGGGACTGGCAACTTCCCCGTTATTTCATCACAGTATTTGCAGCAGGATTGAATATCTTCGACAAAATATGTGTTTCAGAACATAAAAAGACACGAAAGTTTCAAACGGGTGAGTTTGGCAAGAAATCTACATACAACTACGCCCATGAATACAAAGACTTTGCGATCTTTTGATTTAATTTCCTTCGGAGAGGGATCAAATTGCTGCGGTGGCCAGAGTACTGGCTTCCAAACCCAAGGGCCTGGGTTCAGGTCCCGGCAAAGGCAGAGATTTTTACGCTGGAACATTTGAGTGGTGTGAGGTGAATCTGCACTCTAGTCCAAGTAGTCTAAATTCTTTGTGCAGCCGTCCTTCGGATAACGCGATGGCGCAATGGTTAAGGCGGACGCCAGGATTCTCTCTTCCTTTCCCTTAAATAAACCCACCCTTATCATCCTATTGAACAGTCTTTAATGACATAGATAGCATCGGTTATCGGCCACCTCCCCCATTAACTATCTCTAACAATCGACCTGAACGGAGAAAAATAAAGGAAGCCTGTTGAATATAAAATAAACGATATGAGTCAAAGGGTTATCATGAAGTGGATAGGGTGTCCATCTTGCACTAAATACCCGGTCGATGACTTCTTTCATTCAGTTCTAGTGATAACATTATCGAATCCGTAAGATCGATCTGTTTCTTAAAAAAGTACAAAGAGTTATATAGTTAAAAATATAAAGAACGAAAAAAATTGGATACTCATATCTTTAAAACTAGCCTTTGCTCCTATGTTGAAACATTATAATTTTTCAGAAATATAAGTTACTATGATCGTTTCATTCAAAACCTTATAACTTCATTCAAAATAATCGAGCCGCAAGGATCTGAGGAAATAGGGTAGACGACGGAAACAATTATCTTTGCTTTAAAGACAGAATTTGCCTCAAAGGCTGATTTCTTTGGAGTATCGGTAATCAACTTCATTCTGTGGCAGCAAACAGAAACCACTTCCCGAAAACGTGGGGCAGGAAATTAATGAATAGATTGATTTTAGCGCGGAAAATAGCTACTTGCGGTTAATCGTTTGTGATTAAATATCATGATTAGAAAACTGAATTTGCATGACATGCTTCGCTAACATTAAATCTACTATCACCATAGATATATTCAACGAATGTGGTCTCATTACAAAGCAAAAAAATCTCATCTCACTAAAGATACCAAAATATCAGCGACCTATTGCATAATTTTTTGAGATATTTCCAATGAAATAGAAACTGTTTCTCATGGCTTAAGGTACAGCCGTCTGGTCCAGAGAAGTAATAATAAATGAGGGAGTTCGCGCGCATCTATTGTGTCAGAAAAGTACTTGCGCGCATTTCCGAGTGTTTTTTTCTATTACTAAAATATTAATTTAAAACTCACCGTAATATTTTTTATGAAACCGCAAAAAAACCTTCGGCTGAGAACGAAAGTTTACAGCGTATTACGAGATGAAAAAGAAGCCCAAGACTAAAATATGTTCATTTAGTCAATTAGTGAGATTAATTAATTATTGAAAAAAGGTTTTTGCGTTAACATAATTACCGGATTTTTAATATGAGCTTCTTGGGACAGTTCAAATTTCAAAATAAAATTCGAGTACGGCCTTCATTATGAATAGAGGATAATCTCGCTCTGATAATAAAATAACTCAGGGGCGGCTCCAGACCATAGGTTTGGAGGGGGCGCACCAGCGGCTCTTGGGGTATGGAATACCCCCCAAGAAAAAGGGGTTCGTGGGTCTCGTCCCCGTAATTCGTAAGAAACTAGGTGCAAAATGGCGCGTTATAAGTGGTTTGGAGGCAAAAGTTTGTCTTTTAAGAAGAGCAAGTTTTTACTAAATGCATATTTCCCTTTTAGATTACCACCAAGTGTCGACTAATTCCAAAATTATTTTGATTTTCATTCGCATTCAGCTTGTGGTTTCAAATATAGTTTTAGTTGATATAAAATTTAACTGGATTTTAAAGTAAAATAACCAAAAAGCAACAAAATAATTTAGGCTTTTGATTAAACGTTTATGACAAAAAAATACGTCGGCTTTGGAGGGGGGGGGCAATTGCCCCTATCTTTGTTTTTACTAACCACATTTTTAATATACCTAAGCTTCTTGGGACTGTTCAAAATTTAACATAAAATTCGAGTTTGGTCTCCATTATGAATAGAGCAAAATCCCGCTCTGACTGTCTTGTAACATGTCAACACCAAGCTGTTTGCAATGAAGCTCGACCTAAACCTTGCCCCGCGCGGCCTTTCTCCGGACGGCGGGGAACTCTCCCGGGAGTGACGGGGGACGACGCCGCCAACTCCGAGCCGGCGCTATCATGTCAGAGAGGGCACTGGTCCTACGACTACTGGGCTGCGTACCATTGGCGGCTCCAAGGGGCAATTGCCCCCCCCCCAAACCCGGCGTATTACTTTGTCATAGACCTTAAACTATAAACCTAAATAATTTTGTTGCTTTCTTTGACAGTGAAGTTTGGGTTATTTCACTTTAAAATCTAGTTCAATTTTACATAAACTAAAACTTTTTTTTAAGACCACAAGCTAAATGCGAATGTAAATAAAAATAATTTTGGAAATAGACGAAACTTGATGGCAATCTAAAAGGGAAATATGCATTCAGTAAAAACTTGCACTTCTAAAAAGGCAAACCTTTGCTTCCAAGCCTCTTACAACGCGCCATTTTGCTCATAGTTTGTTACGAATATTTGAGACGAGACCCAAGAACGAGTGTTTGATAAATGCATGTTGTTACGAGTTTTCCTAGGGGGTATTCCATACCCCAAGAGCCGCTGGTGACCTCTGGTCTGGAGCCGCCCCTTGTGCGTACACAATTCCGAAGCAAAACCTCCCCTCCTCGAAGAGCTCGGGGTTCGCGTGCTGGTCTAGCCACGCGTCAAAATCCAATCTCCCCCGAAACCCCCTCGCACGAAGTTACAAGGTCTCCGTTTTCGGTACGGGCTTGAATGCCAAGCCCGTACCGAAAACGGAGACCTTGTTTTTTTTCCGACGAATTGGTCGTTTTTTTCTGTCCCGCGAGCGATAAGATTCGACGAAAACAAGAGCCGCTATATCGCTCGGCAACATTTCCCTGCGGAGTGGCTAATAAGAGCGGAGAACTAAAGAGTGGCCGACGCCGTAATCACGGTGTGACTCAAGTGCAACTTAAGGGGACAATTAGCATTGCGTGCGGCGGCGAGCAAGCGGAGGTAGAAGAAAATAACGTGGCCAGCCGGGCGCCAAGGCGGGATTTTAATTCGAGATACGACGAGGATCGAATATAGGGAGGAGGGCAGCCAAACGCACGCGGACTTAATAATCGGGAATCACTCACAGGCCTTAGGTAGAAGTAAAAGCGAAAAGCTATGGATTCAACGAGGTCGATCTATTTTCCAGCGTCGTTAGCAAAAAAAAACACTTTTGAGGAACTTCCTCAATCATTGAAGATTCATTTGCATAATAACAGTGGGAGGGTCGAGTGGATGGATTTTAAGTCTCCCAATGTTTACGCTAAGCGTTTTAAGTTCTTAAAACGATTTTTCTAGATTAGATATTTTAAAAAGTGTGGCGTAATTCTTAGCAACTGTCTAATTCTCCTTTAAACTCTTCACGTTTATGTACCAATAGGACTTATCACATTTATGGATTACTTTTCGCGTGTACAACTCAGTGGAAATGTTATACGTTCCATAATTGTTGGTTCGTCATTACTTCATTACCCATACGCAGAAAGTATAGTGGAGTGGTGAATCAAATACTGATTGCAGACCAGATAGCAATGACTCGCAGGTTAATCTGTACGCGGTTCATCAGAACTTTCACGCGAGGCTGAGAAGACGCAAGGGAGCCGCCGATAAATTACTGCGAAGTCAAAAAGAGCCGTGGAAAGTGTCGGTGGGCAAACTTTCGCTCCCCGAAACGCGCTCCTCGCGTCGCGGGAAGGTAAACAAAGCGGCGAGCGCGGAAGGGACGACGCCTCACCTTGTGCATTGTCTGCATGATGATCGGGATCGTCTTCTTGCGAGTCCTCACCGCGGCCGGACCCTCCGCCGCCGGCCCACCGGCCTCCGCCGAGCCACGACCCTTGCCCTCCATCGCACGCCCCAACTCCGCCGACCGAACACTAATATTCACCGCACACGATGAGTGGATTGGGAGGGGGGTTGGGTGGGTGGAGTCACTCGTTTTCGGGGTCCACACACTCACACAAAAACACGAGAGAACGAGCTAGAGCACCGATATTACGATCAGTCGCACACGCGAGTAGTAGTCGGACGGGAGAGCGGTTCGTCCTTGTGTGCGCGTCCGTGGCCACGGGCCAAAAGCGCTCGCGGGCGGCCACGATTGTCCAAGAGCGCGCGGAGATCGAGCCAGCCTCCCGTCGTGGCGAACGCGAGCCAACTAACTGGCGGCCGTCGCGCGGGCCCGTGTGCAACGCGGGGCGATAGTGGCGCCACCACGCGGAGGCCGCCGCAAACATTCCCCCTCCCCCCTCCTCCTCCTCCCCCCCTCGCCCCCTATCAAAAACACAGAATCCGCCCGACGGCCCAATCGAGTGAGTCCTCTCCTTCTTCCTCGCGAAGTTGGTCCATCGCGCATACCGGGATGGGAGTGAGGAGGGAGTAGACTTTTAGGCGTCCGCAGTTGAAATTCACGGTGGCACGGCGTGGCGCAACCACGGTCCTCCTCCACGAGGAAGAGCATCACATTGCGAGCGACGAGGGAGATAAGTACGTGTTCCCCGTCCACCTCGTCTGTTTACTCCCCAAACGGGAAAGATGTAGGTGGCGGGGCCATTAAAAAAATATGTGAACATCTTTGCGAGAAAAATGTACCAAACGCTGACTCTCAACGATAGAAAAATGACAATCGTTTCACACACTTGGATGACTGATTATTGACCAAATGTGGATAAAAAACGGGAAGAAATACGCCAAATCGCTACTTTGTTATGTTACAAGTTATTCACCAACTTTTGATGGGAATGATAACGACGATCTCGTTTGACTTAACGAGGGGAAGACGAAATTTCATTGATATTTTTTCGTTAACTTAGCTGAAACCACGATGCTAGAGTCAACTTACTTCCAATGATGATACATCACATTAATTATGTAAATGAGCGTTTAAATGTGTTAAGTCTGTTTACACCCCCAAACAAGAAATATCGACGTGGCGGGGTCGTTAAAATATTTGTGAACGTCGTCGCGAGAAAAATGTGCCAAACGGTGACACTCAACGATAGAAAAATGACAATCGTTTCACACACTTGGGTGACTCATTATTGGTCAAAAGCGGATAAAAACCGGGAAGAAATACTCCAAATCGCTACTTTGTTATGTTCCAAGTTATTCACTTACTTTTGATGGGAATGATAACGACTTCGTTTGACTGAACGAGGGGGAGACGAAATTTCAATGATATTTTTTTCCTTAACTTAGCTGAAATCAAGATTCTAAAACCAACTTACTTCCAATGATGATACATCATATTAATTATGTAAATGAGCATTTAAATATGTTAACATCATCTCGAGCAAAATGAGGAAAATAATGGCACTCTGTAGGACCAAAATTATGATAATTTCACGAACCTGGGTGACTGATCCCTGGTAAAAAGCGGATGAAAAATCGGGAAAAACGCACCAAATCGATACTTCCTTGTGTCCATAGTGATTTTATTTTAATTGGAATGATAAGGTCTACCTTGTTTCACACATCAAGGGTAAATACGATATTCCATTAATTTTCTTCGCTCACTTAGCTGAAATCACGATGCTAGAATCAACTTGCCTCCAATGTTGACCAAACCGCATTAACAATGTAAGTGAACGATATGCTGCGTGGTGGATCTTAATTTGATTCGGTAGTTACAGATAGTTAAGGCTTAAAAAAGGACTTTTACAAAGCGCATTAGACTGTCGCTCGTTTGGAGTGAGTATCGGCTGACGTGGACGAAGGAGCGGCTTGCCTGCGACAGCTGTCATAGCGAGGAGACATTTGTTGAGGCATTATAAAGCCAGCCCTCAGGAGGTTTTTCATAAATTTCAAGGCAAAAGAACGGCCAAAACAAGTTTCTCTCACCATACTGAATAACATCAAACCCATTCCATGTAGCAGAAAAATATTGAATAAATAATTAAAATGACTTCAGATAAGTAAAAGAAGGTTAAGAAGTATTTAGAAAAATAATTAAAGAAACACAACTATGCGAAACCTACGATGAAAATAGTGTTTGCATGAGTAATTATGCGTAGTAAAGCGTTCTAATTGACAAAGTAAATATCGCTCGCAGACTAAGGCGAGCATTTTTCTTGTCAGGTACATACAATATCGTCAGGTACATATCTAAGGGAATGTTTTTGGCAACTTTTTCCCCACAGAAAATGAAGGATTATTCAAAATTACGAAATGTATCACATGAACTTTTCTCAGGAACTCCAAAAGTGGGAGTACAATACGTCTCATCCAGGTCAATTTCCTCATTTGGTCGGAGGTTCATTGCCATGACAGCTAAATGTCTTTGCCTACGAAATGACTCGAACCTATGACCGTCGAGTTCATCTATCACCGGATTGCCCCACGAGGTTCCTTACTGCACAGTGCGATTTACATTCAGTGATGTGAGCGATCCCTTAAATGTAGCGAAAGAGGCGGATAAAATTCAAATGAGGGTTCAATTTCCACGGGACATCAGTGCCACTTTACGAGTGTGCCAAACTGTGAAAACATTTTTATCAGTGTTGGAACGTCATCCTTCCAATATTTAAGTAACTTTTTCATATCCAAATGGAATCAGAAGGGATTATCATTTTAAACCGCGTTCTATAAAAAATAAACATTTTCTTGACGAGACAAATCATTTAGTCGTGCCTACCGAAAATTTTGTACCACCTATAAAATAGTCATTCAATTTTATTATTCATTTAGTTCTTCTTCCCACTTACTTCCTAAGTTTGTGCCTGTTTCCTTCAGTATATGCTCAGATTATTCCGTCCTGCCATCTTTTCCTTTATCTGCCCAAACCTCTTCCTCCACCTGGAAGGTACAATCTTTGGTAACCATAACTATGCTTCCGTTTTCGATTCTACCCATGAGATCATTCTATTACTTCTTCCGCCCGTTTACTGAATCATTGAAATTGTATACATGGCAGTCCTTTCTAATGTACTCATGTGTCATTTTATCCACTAATACCCTGAGATTCTTCGCAGGATTTTAATTTTTGCTGTTTCTAGAAGTCTTTTAGTTTTTTTTTCACAATACTGTGCTCGTAACTTTTTACTCAAGCCATTAAATTATCGGCAAAATATTACATCTGAAGCATAGGAGATCGGTAAATGATTTTATCTTCTTCTCTTCTGACCTTATACTTGGAAACCTATTAACTCTCGACAAAATGTTTATAAAAAATATTTGTTCATTTCCTCCTTCCCAATGCTCCTCTTTTCCGAATATGCATTCAACACTAAAATTACCTTGATATTGAGTGTATTCGGATTGTATTCAGAAGCATTCCTTCGGTTAGGCCGACCCGTTAAAATATCGCCTCGGAAAACGCCGGCTTCTCAAAATAACCTGTCGCCTGGTGGAGTAAACAGGAAAAGAAAAACCTTGGCATTCGTAGACTTGGATTCTTCAAGCCAAATGAAGCATTGATTCATTCTCAATTTTCATTTTTTTTCAAAACGGATACATTCTTAGCCAAAAGTTATTTGCGATCTATGAATTTGAGTAGGAGAAAAATGGACATGACGTCAGCAAAGAATTTAATAATTTCGCAGAGTAAAAAATCCTTCACCTAGGCTAGGATGATCTCTAGAGGATAATTTCCGCTCAATTTTGACTGCTTGACAAAAGATTGCCATGAATAGCTTTTCAACCTCCGAAATAATTAATTTATCCAAATTCTACAATCACAAATTGAGCATTTATTCAACCATGCAAAAATGGCGTTTCATCTTTCAGTGCATAGAAACTCTAAATGTTATCTCGCAATGGAAGACCTATTCCTATGATAAAAGGGGTGACTTAAGTCGCACATCACTCAAAAAAATATGGAAAAAAGAATTCACTAAGGTTAAGTAAATGTTTGGATTCTCCATTTTTGCCAAATGAGTATTGGATTGTGGTGGTATTAAACATTAGTGGGTTTAATAAGTTCCAGGAGTGACATAAACGGCGTTAAGCTTCAGTACTCTCGCAAGAAAAATCACGGCCCTCCCTTTTAGGTACTGGAACATTTCTTTCCATTTGAGCTGGGAGTGAGACTAGGACTAACTTATGAGGGTTTCGAGTCTAAAAAACCATTCACTCACGACAAACCCCCAGAAAACCAGTTTCGTTAAGAAATACACCTCAGTTATCGAGGCTCTCAAAATATACGGGAAACTGCAACATCCGAGAGTTTCTGTTAATGCAGATTCAGAAGAACTGCAACGTCAGAATGTCATTTTAGCTTAATATTACTTCATTATAAATACGAATTGTTCTGTACTTGCAACCTCTTCCTTTTCCTGAGCCAACCGATGGAATGATGTGACTTAAGAAAGGAAAAACATTTTCTTCTGAATTACAGCGTTCTTTCTCATCTTGAAATGGAAGATGACTATTAAAGTGTTGCATTTCATCATTGAAAATAGAACTTCCATAAAGTTGCCTGAATTATTTCAATTTTAAACCCATTTGGTCCGTATAAAATCGATATGCCACGTGATACGCTACCACGAGAAAACAAAATTTTCGAATAAATTCACGTTGGAGCCATTCCACCTACATTAGGCACTCATGAATATTTGAAAAAAACACACTTGCTATACGCGATCATATATGAGATGTAAACTGATAGCAGCGGATAAGACGCGTGGGTGATTCAAATCCACGCATCGGTATTTTTCTCCCGGGGTGGCGGCTTTTCCGAGCGCAGTAAACGAGCACATTGGAGTGCGGGGCGAAGGTATGAACAAAAAGAAAGAGACAACCGAACGCCTAAGGCGAGGTTCGAACCAGATTCGCGGTGAGAATGAAGGTCGCAAGATATGCACGGGCGAGGGAAATTGAGACTCGCGGGGCAGAGAGACGGGAGGAGTCTTTAAGTATAGGTGTTCCACGAGCACTTTAATTCCGATAACACATAATGGCACCCTGAGGCCAGCGAGTTCTTCGTGGAAATAGGTAACAAGTGAGATAGACCGTCCACGTCACTGACTGCTCGGATACGGGCGGTGGAGTCGCGTCTGCGGGCGCGAACTTATGGAGGCCGTGGACAGTGAGCTGGACGCTCGCCGGTCATTTCGACAAGGCTTGTGCGATGACCGATTTTGGTCATCGATTTTCGATGAAAAAATTTCGATGAAAAAATTGAAAAAATGAAGAAATGTTTCGATGACGATGGCTTTCATCGATCATCGTATAGAGTGTACACGATGATCGATGAATCTCGATGATCGATGAATGTCGATGATCGATGAATGCCGATGATCGATGAATTACGATGATCGATGAACTGTGATGTAGCGATGAGCGATATGTCGCTGTGATTGAATCACCGATACTGAAAAGTAGCAATCACAGCCTGTGACTAAATAATCGAAATCACTGTGACTGTGAATTCGGTGAATTCAGCCGATTTAGCTCCGGCTGCTACCGCTGCTACCAACTGCACCAGTGCAACTAACGAATACAATGCTACCACTGCTACTGCGTATTAACTGTGATTTAACGTGATCGCTACTTCTGTATCGTCTACCACAAACTTGAGGAAAAACATGAATTCCAAACATCCCACTTTGGCCCTGCCATCGTCCTCAAGGCGCAATAGCTGGGGTGCTCATACTTTATACACACATTTTAGATCTAAGGCGTTCAAATGAATGGAAAAAAAAGAAGAAAAATTAGTGATATAAGGATATCGATCATCCTCATCTATGGTTCTCATCGACTCATCGACATCAATGATTCGCATCAACTCATCGACTCATCGGGATCGATGATTCTCATCGACTCATAGACATCGATGGTCGATGACATTCATCGTCATCGATTACAGTCGCCGCACCGCAATGACTAAAATCATCGTCGATGACTTCGATTAATCGACTCATCGCACAAGCCTAATTTCGACTGTGCTCCACAACCTTCTCTAGCTAGCTCAACATACTATCTGGGCTGTTTGTCGTTCGGGAAGCTAAAAAAAATGCTTATGTCGTATGCGGCCTGAAGGTTGTTCGTGATTAACAATAACAAATGAGTAATTGATCAAAGAAGAATTCAACGGAATAAATTCTTTTTAATAACACAATATACGTTGCAATAGTTGGAGCGAAAAATCACTTCACCTAGAATTTGATGAATTTGGCCTCATTAAAAACACTCATCTTTCGAATGACATCAAAATATCAACCCCTTGCCGAACTACTTTCGAGCAATATGCTTAAAAATATAAGCTGTTTTACATGGGATAGATTATAGAGTAATTATGGCTGTGCGCTTCAGAGAGAGAGTATTAAAAAAATTAGGAACTTCTAGCACCTGGAATTCGCCAAAAAAAACTAACGGTGTGTAGATTATACGCTTTCTCAACTGCATAAAAAAATTTATTACTCACGATTATTAGTCAAGTTAGAGACTTATGTAGCTTTATTTATTTAATTACTGAGAATTTTGTTCATATATAAGTATATCTTTCCGCCATTAATATTACAATATTTATTTCATGCTTCTTACATACGCTGAAATAAAAATATAAAATTTTAAAATGATCTCCATTATGACTAGGGAACTATCTCGATCAAACCACCTTAGAACGGGTGGGATGAGAGTTCATTCTTTCGAGTTGCTGTTATCGTTATACAAAGACAAACCGCTCTATAAGAGCAATGTTCACAATTAGCGTTCTAAGAATTCACTCCATCAATTAGCACTAGTGATTTAAAGCACCTGACAAAATTTAAAGAATGTCAATCACGTTTTCGCCCCCATGAGCGCCATTGGAAAATAAAGTTAACATGAGCGAATGCGTACTGAAGAAACGTGATCGTTTCCCGGATGTATTACGACCAAATATGAGAGTTTCGTAATCTCAATATTAAAAAAAATTCAATTGAATAACAATTAGCTTTTATAAACTGCTTTCACATTTTGTAGAAATGCTTCGAAAACATTTTTTTTTATTCCATGGAACGCGACAGTCGTACCTTCTCTTCGAATGATTTCGTGGAATCCCTTCGGAAGCATACCAATCAGTATAGGCAAGGTTAATTACATTAGCTTTTCTTACGTCGCATATTTGTTTCTGTGAACAATGCAATAGTACCGACAGATGTTTTTACAGTGAACGCAACGATTCTTTCGCGTATTTCTATCAATGACGTGAAAATACCAAACTTTCATTTAAATGAAAAAACAAATTCTTGTAGATCGCATACAGCACCTTGATATAGTTTAAAGACCACATTCAACATAAATATTCTTAAAATACATGAAAGAATGTTTAGTGAAATTGACAATAATCAGCGAGAAGCTGTTCATCGACACGAATAGAACACTCCATAACTTATGAACTGAGGCACATTACTGGAGCAATTAAACACAATGCTAAATATAATTAGCTTTTACACTCATTAATAATATTTACTGACAAGTTACGCAAAAACGACTAGTTTAAATGTAAAAAAAGTCACCAATTTATTAAGAAACATTTCAAAGGCCAGGTTTATTAAGTAACTTTAAGTAATGAACAGCTGGCAGCTAAAAGGTACATCTTGAATGGCTCAAAGTATCAAAACCACTCCTAGCTTTTTGTGTTCAGCTAATGGAATTAGCTGCTGACATAGCTTGAATTGCTATTTCGTCGAATCCTTGTGAAGACAATAATCACGTAGCTTAGTGAGATCTCAATGTGACTTACCGGTTTCCAAGTTTTGACTAATTCAAAAGCAATTGTTTTTGACACCTGAAATAACAAAACGAACCAGAAAGGAATTCCAAGGAAAATTTCTGCAATGAGGACGTAACCCTTCTCTTATTCAGTAGCCCTCATTCTAGAATAGGACTAAAAAAACCAAGACCACGAAGGAGAAACTTCAGAGCCTGCCTAACTCAGCAACCAATACACAAAGTTCGCCAACTGATTAAGTACGTCCTTCTTAGAATATCCGATTGAAATCTCCTGCCTACATTTCCATTTCAGCTTTCTCGGAATACACCCACACACAAGTCACTATTTTACACCTTTTGATCGTATGATATCGCCTTTAACAAATTTTATTTTCCAATGTCCATGCTAATGTAAATTTACGAGAAAAATATTTACTCATGCTTGTTCCGCCAGTTTTTATTTCACCAACTACCCATACCGAACAAGGTGAAGAAGGTCACGGGGGAGAAGATGAAAGAGTTTTGAAGTGGTGGTTGCATATATTAAATTTACTCCTCAGACGACGCGTTTATTTGCCGTTACAACTATACCATACTTGAGGCATGCAAACGTTACAATAACCAGCTGTACACTCCCCCTACCTCATATTAAGATGAACCTTTGTCATGTTTTTCGAGTAAATGCATATTGCTCGGCGACGTGCTAACACTAAACTCGCCGAGAAGTATTCCATTGCAGCTGGACAATCATTTTATAATTATACTTTTAGTTTAACTTATTTAACTTAATTTAATTTAACTAAACTTTTTATAATTTTAATTTATACTCACTCGTTAACGCGTACTCCACCGGTTTCGTCGAGAGCAGCTTCGACACGAAAGCTCTTCCGAAAACCGCAGGGCCCTTTTAAAGGCTCACTTTTATTATCGAATTTTTACTAATGGACCACTGGATCAGTGCGCCTGAGACGTGCTCACTCAAGGACTCCGAATCCGTGTAGAACGTGCCGCTGGCGCCGGGGGTATCCGACGGGTGAGGCGCGTGCTGCACCCGGAGATCCGACTGATTAGTGATCCGGGCGAGCCCACCTACAACACGTGTGTACACAGCTTTCGGATCCAACGCCTTTGGGAACTAATTCACCTTCATCGACAAGTGTATCCTGTGGAAAGTAAACAGCGTTCAACGTCGAAGGAGACCGTCCTCACTGGGGCCACGGATCGTTAGTCGCAGAAATTCAATACATTCAAAGCAACTTCGTGGAGAGACACACGAAACATTAACGGCGCTGCGTTAAAGAAACTAGGGCTAATCAACCATGTAGTGGGAAGGTTCTCCAGCAAAAAATTGAAAGAGATATGCATTATCACTCTGGTTAGGCCACATTTAGAATATGACGAGAGCATCCGGGACCCTGCGTAGTAAGGCTTGATTCGAAAAATAAAGAAAGCGCAAAGAAAAGCTACACCGTACTTAAAAACTGCTATAAGCGAGCATAAAGTGTAACGTAGTTGATGGAATGTTTAGGATGGGAGTTGCTACAGACTCGGAGGCTACACGCTAGGCTTAAATTATTTGAAAATTTCAGATCGCGCGAGTTTCAATATGAAACAGAGGATAGGATCTGCTCGCTTATTGCAGCATTTAGCGAAGCTTGGATCTTTCCTTCGTGTTTTGTCTACTTCACGGTTAACGCCTTTTTGTGCAGGAACCCAAATGTCAGCACCGCGCTCCGATTGTGTCCTAGAGAGTGCAGGATATATATCCTTTTACCTATTTTATCCGAGACCCATCCAACTTAACTGCATAATAACCTAGGGATGACGTTGACTGCTAACTTATCATGGGATTGTCATGTAAATAATATTTCTAACAAAATTCATTCTATACTTTACCAGTTAAAAGTTCACAGAAACTTACTTCCTTTTAATACTAGAAAAACACTTATATCGTCGCTTATTTTCTCTGTAATAGATTATTGCTGTCTTGTTTATAACGACCTCAACGAAGAAAATACCCTCAAACTTCACCGGGCCTTAAACTCCTGCCTTAGGTTCATTTTTGACCTTCGCAGGGACGTCCACATCACCCCCTATTATAAACAACTAAGATGGCTCAACGTCAAATCCCGTAGAGAATACCTTCTGGGATCCTTTTTGTTTGTCCTATTTAAAAACAAATCACCCAAGTATCTGCATGATTTGTTCCTTAGTTGTCCCTCTGTCTCCACAATGTCCACTAGGTCTGATCCTAATCAATTGTATTTTCCAGGGCATCGCACCACAGCATATAATAAATCATTTCTTGTAACAGCTTGTCACATATGGAATAAGATGCCAACTGATATTAAAAATTGTAAATCTGTTAAAACATTTAAAATGAAATACCATGATTATTTACTTTCCCGGGTATAACATAAGTTACTCTTATTATTATTTTTTTTCTTCAAATTTGTGTTCATGTTATTATGGTTCCTTATTCATTGTATCATTTTTCTATTGTTAGTTATTAATACATGAGTTTTTTTTTGTTAATTTACATTTATAGAATGATAAAATGTTTTTCCTTTTGTATTTGAAAAGTTTGAAATGATGAAAAGTTTGTCCTTTTGTACTTTTAAAAGATTGTGCCTGCAATGTGTTTTATTATTATATTTGTTCTTTTGGATTTTTGTCCTGAACAATAAATATTTTTCTTACTCTTTTCTTTCTTACTAATAATACCAATCACTTTAATTCAGTGCCGCGTTTGTTTTTAATGTTTTAATTCAAATATAGGTGCTAAGCTACGACAGTTCCCACGTGTTTGGCTTCATCTGCTTCATTTATAAACACTCCCCCCACTTAAAAGATTGAACCTTGCTGTAGTTTATTTTGTAAGCAATGCACTGCAAAGCTTTTATTAATATTATTGTCGATCGCCCACTCAAGAAACCAAGTTGTCATGATCTAGTGAGACTTTAAGTCATATTTTGTGGTAATTTATAGATAAATGGCTGCATTGTCAGCAAGAATTCTAATATTTACCTATTGTGTACTATGAATTTAATATACCGGATATAAACAATGAATATCTTGGCAACCGATCACGCTTCCTTGTGGAACGGGAAGTCACCTCAACCACATCAGGACTCATTCCGTCAATTACTTATTCTTATTTGCAATCAGTTAGAGAGTCACTCATCCAATTCACAGTTTTTTTATGGAACCCAAGATTAACGCCCTTTTACTTTTTTGCTTCGCTTGACTTGAGGATATCGTCGAGGGAGGATCCGTACTGAGTTTCCCATTACTGACCTCACCAAAACCTTTCTTGGCTCTTGTAGAAGTAGTCTCGGCTGTTCAGGAAACATTTTATTAATTAACCTTATGTGCTATAGAATCTAGTTCGAAACAGATGATAACGATGTAGTCAACATCAACAATCTATGTCCATGGACTTGATATTTCGGATTGAACGGCTTCACATGTCTCGGGCCAGGGCTTGAGTGCCATCGGAGGTGAAGAATGACCCTCAATATCTACTTGAGAGCAGTTTTTAGAGCACTTATAATTGCACTATTCCATTCTTCTGAAGCGACATAAAACCTTTGATCCCTTGGCGTCTTGGCGTCCAAAGAGCTTGAAGAAAGCACAGATCGTATCTTTTCTCGACCATTCCATCGATGACTGAAAATTCTACTTGTGTCCAAATATCTCTGAATAAAATTGACAGAATCAGGCCTAACTTGGTGAAAACGATGGGTACCTATATTGAGTGAACAAACGTTGCAGTTTCCACTGAATTTAAAATTATTTTACTGGAATGACGCGCGTTTCACTACAGTGTGGCATATGTCTGTATATGGCAATGTGGTATAAAGTCTTGTGCAACTGGAACATGAATATACCAAAGTATGGCGAAACGTGCTAGTAGAAGAGGAAACTACAAATTTTAAAACAAATATTCTAAGGCTTCACTTTTTGGAATATTTCTAACGAAAAGAAAACATTGTCGCTCATAATTATCCTCTCTATTTTATTTTCACCGACCCAAGTTTCGACGGATAACCGTCATTCTCATGGTGATGAAACCCCAAATGCATTGCTAAAATGCTGCTAAAATGCTGCCGAAACCTACAAAGTTTTTTATTTCAGCATACAAAATCTCAGGTTTTGATCGCATTTCTTAATACATATTAAATATTATCCAAGCCCATGGAGAAATTACACTTCCGGGCAACAAAGACCCGTAAAAATGATAGTCAGCTGTCAATATTTAGCTATTTTCAAGTTAAACTCATCATGGCAACGTGACGGGTTTCTTGCCGAGGGGGAGGGAAATGGCGTCCCGCTCAAATACCTCTAGAATCATCCCTGAAGCGCTGGATTCCAGGGAGATGCTTCAGCAGGAAGGCAAGCAAACAAGAGATTAGGGCCCTCCATTCGTTCCATCAGCAAACATTTGTCCCGATACCTTAATTATAGATAGAAGCTTGAACATACGACGTCCTCCCTCAAACAGTGCCGCGATAGTGACTCAACCTTTGACACACAGCTCCGCTTCCCAGCAGGTCCTCTCCCGAGTTGCAGCCGGGAGCCACTGAAATAATGAAATCAAGTTGCCGCTCCGCGTCTACGACTCCCGTCGCTGAGTCAATGAATTCGCGACGGTTTTAAAGATGTGCGGCGGAAGGGCGTGAGTGGGTACCGGGCGGAGGCCTTCGGTGTTGCCGGGTACATAGGTGCGTCGCATGCGGTGAGGCAGTGTGAGCCGGGGTCGGGCGGTCTAGCGAGCCCCCTTGTAATGTGTCGCCCCCGGGGGCAGGCGGGGGGTGGCGGCGGGGACGAGACCAGGGTAGCCCGGATCCGAGAAGGGTTTTTAAGGGCATTAGGGGAGGATACGGAGCGGGCCATCCATTCTTTTTAAGCAAGCTCGGTGGGCCATTTCCTCTCTTAAGTAAGTACGAGATTTAGTTAGGCTGACTCAGGAGTTCACAAAAAACGGGGGAACGGGCGGGCAGAGACAAGGGAGGCGGTGGTGAGGATTATTTGGAATTTGAATGCCACGGCATCAACTAAGTCTTGCGAAATCACGGTGCTCGGTTAAATTGTCCGAAAATGACCAAATAATTAGCGTCTAAGTTTTTTTTCATTCCGAATCTCCCGATTTGTCGAGACGATTCTCTCCTTCACTGCTTTATCAGTATCTGTCGCACTCCTCCTTCATCTCCTAGATCTGCTCTCGTCTTCCGCTCCCTGTCTGTTTGGTTCTAATTTATTCAGTATTAAATACTACTTTTTTATTAATTTATTTAATGCTGTTATTTGTTACATGGTTCTTTGTTTATTTGTTTTGAATTATTGTTGTTATTCGTCCATTTTAATTGGCCTTGAGCTCTTTTGGACGTGAATAATAAAAAAATAAAGTCTATTTACGAAGAGGTGTAATCAGATGTCAAATGCGCATTTTGTAACAGAAAAATATTGCTTTTCATACCATTGGAACAACGACATGTATGAAAAGTACAATTCTAGTGAAGAAATTTATGACGCATTTTCCTCTAAGCATATTTCCAGGGAAGACTTCTCAATTTATGGTACTGCCATGGTTTTCAAAGTTAAAAAAAAATCCATACTGGTTTCGTAAAACCACTGCAAATTAATTTGGTGACTGCTTCGGTAATTGACAATCGCAAACAGCTGGATGAAAATTGCATTGCATCTGAGCGAGACTGTTAAGAAAGAGGCACTGCAACATACGATACATTCTGCGAAGTCTAGACGGTATAGGGCCAACCAATTAATTAGTCCGATCGTTGAAATTGCCGAATCCCAAGTGGATTTGGAAAAAAATGTACACGTTAAAACAAAAGCTTGTATTCTCTAATTACAACTTTGTAATTTCAAATCTCAAGCTGTAAAATTGTATTTCATCGGTAAAAATACAACACGGATAACCTATCCAATTTTCATGATTTCCTAATTAATTATGCTCAGTTACGTTTCACAAATCAATTATGATCTTGATAATCCCACTTTTACTGAAAGCATTAGGATTAGCATCTTTAGGATTAACTCACAATTAATTGATAAATTATAAGTGTCCTCTCTCAGTTTTTCTCTATTGGATCTCATGACGAAAGTTCAAAGCGATGGTCCTAACTGATAAAAAATGCTCAAAAGTTATGGCTTCAATTTATTAAATAATATTTGAAGCGTGGAAACAACTTTGGATGAAATAAGGAACGTAAATTAGAGAAAATAATTTTTATGGATCTATCAGGCATCGATATTTCGGGAGAAATAAGCGGAAAGGCTTTCAGCACATTTCGGGCGATACGTGAAGAATGTTTGCGGAAGAAAACTAAAACCTGTCCTTAAGAGATGCATTGAGAACAAAAGAATGTTCATGTAATAGAAACTAAAATATCTATATTAAAAGCAGATTGGTTTATGTTCTGTGAGGGCATCAGCTCTAAACTGTAATAACTATGTAGACAATTGCATTCAAGGAAATTTGTGAACACTTATATTAGGCACGACTCAGTTAGCCCAATTGAACTTTCAACGGCAAGTAAAACATTGGCTGTAGTCAAATATTTAAAGCAATTTTGGTGGCACACTTAGCCACTGATAGATTAATTTCAATGAAACGCATTGAATGCGGTGCAAAAACTTGGAAAAAGTGGCAGTCGTTCGATTTCCTCGCAGCAAATGACCGTTTAAAAGTTTATAAATTAAATAATCAATAACCTCCTTTTATAAACATAAAAAACAATAGTTTATCCATTAAAAGTTAGTTCTTCCTAGGAGGGTGCTTTTTAACGGATATTTATGCATGCTCATAGAGCAACGATTCAGAATTATCTATGTAAAGAATTATTACCTTACATGATGAAATATGAAAAATCGCATAACCATTATTCTCTTGAAAATAATTGTTAATAAAAAATTATTATCATATCACAGATTTGTATCTTTCTAAAGTTTCCGTTCTCTTGAAACCGAATATATTCTAAGCCATAGTGTCAAAGATAAATGAGACATTGTTGGCAGATGGTTCCATTGATATTTGACGGGGTGTGACATGAATTGGTTTTGATATAAAATAAAATGGTAGAGAAATTCAGAATACGTCGATGTCCAAAAAATTTATTCTATTGGCATTTTATTCATGATATTTTATAACAATATTATTAACTATTAGCTAGTTTTTTAAAGCAATCTAAATTATGTCAAAGATTTCCATAGCTCATGACAATATCAATTTATTATTTGCTTAGAAAATTTATTACCTGTACTTATCAAGTTAAATTAAGTCTAAAGGCATTGAAAATAATAATTTTGTTAACTTTTTCTATTTAATTAATTTTGAGTGATAAATGCCCTCTGAGGAATGAATTTTCCTTCCTTTGTATGCCAAAACGCTGGAGCCAATAGTGCTGAAATTTATCTATAGTCTGTCCATAGGATACACTCGTAATATCCTTGCAAAATCATGCAATCTGCACACCTGGAGGGCTATTACGGATCTTTGGCGACTCACTCGTCACTCACTCGAACTTGCCACTCGCAAGTCGCCACTGCGATTACGGAACTGGGTGCGACTCGTATCTCGCTAGCGACTTGACGGGCGACTTCTGAGTGTATGAGAATCTCCAGTACAGTTTTCTGAGCCAATAAGCAGCCCTTTTACAAGTCACGTGGTGCAGCAGACGACTTGAAAATTACGAGTATAATGTGATATCGTCACTTAGCTATAAAGTAATTAGTACTTCCACAGATATGTACAATATTTTGTGCATATTTCAATGCAATAAAATTGATGCTCGGATGTTAGGTACGAGAATTTGCAGGAATTAGTGGAATTTCATTCGAAGCGGTCAAAATTGATAGTACCTATTTCGTGGCCGATAGAAGCAACTTATAAATAGCTTGAAATAATAATTTAGGAACTAATAAGGGCACCAATGGATACGATAATAACTCGAAAATATCCAACGTGTGAGCTTCAATCATTTTCACTCATGAGCTAGCCAAAAATGCTTGAATGAAACGGTTATATACCAATATGAAATAATTCGGCAACTATAGTATACTACCTCCCTAGTACTGTATTCCACAGCAGCACAATTTGTTTTCAGCATATGCTTTTCACTTAAAAAATTTTCACCACATATGTGTAATGTGAAACATGTTCAGCATAAGGCAGTGACCATTTATCCCGCTTATTAAATGCGTTCTATACAATGACTTTGCAATATACAGGTAACTACTTGATGTATTTAATTGACTCTCCTTTTAAGCTTCCTTGCCTTTCACTGCAGACTTGCTTGCTGCCTACTGAGCTGGCGCATTTTCGGCCAGAAATGTGAATTATACTAGGTATTGACGGAATAGGCCCAAGTAAAAAAATTAAGAAAAATAAAGCACCGAGTTGTTATATTAAAGAGAAAATTACGTTTACATTGATTCAGTAGTAGTAGAATATATATCCACCTCTAAATATGGGTCTGGAGGGCAAGTAAATGCCAAAAGGAAAGGGTATTTTACAATTCAAAACATTAATTCTATAAATCTGATATTTATTGTACCATATTGTACGACTATTATTCCTTTATTCGTCGATAACAATCCCTGATTTATTTTACACATGAAACTAATTGAGGCAAGGTACCAATTTCTGCTATGATCGTTAAAGGTCGACGTAAATGTAAGAAAAACAATAATACTTGACAAATTTATTTGTGTCACTTTTCTGATAAAAATATGCCAACGATAAATTAAAAAGTATCAAATACCGATCCCAATCACTTGCATCAATAGCATGGAGGAGCACATCAATAACATACTATTAATTATATGTCTCTGTTTATAGAACTTCATCTACATCAACACGATTTTACCCACCACTTGCACTAACCCTTCACTAGCAAATCATGACTCGTGACGTCCATATAACGAAGATAATGGGCATACATTCTAGAGCCAACGAACTTGTCGACAGAATCATGAGTTGATTCGAAAGCAAACAACCCAATCTACCAAACAACAAATCCATTGTTTAGTTATAGTAACTAAAATCAAGTACGCTAGAGCTAAAGGGTAGCAAAATGAATAACATAGACATATTATTCGAGCCAATTTCATCGCAGTTCAAGCACAATAAAGCTTCTGCTAAAACAACTTCGCGATAAAACATTGTCACTATCCAAATCACAACCGAAAGATAACGCAACACCACTATGATTTTTAATCAAACAATGAATCTAAATTGTTACAATATTCACTGTAGGTAAATATCACTCAGTATCACCATGGTTGCACGAATAACTGATTGAACACATCGATGGATAGCGGCGAAATGAATACAAAAGAACACATTAGGTATTACGCACTGCACTCGCGTAATCAAAACACACATGAGAAGAACAGGGTACCGATGAACTCGGATAAATTTATTCCTCGGAATCAACACTACTTCACCGGCAATTCGTCATTTTTAACCTAAATCCGTGGCTTATCATCTCTATATTCCTGCGTAAACAAGACAATATGGACGGAAAACATCTTTAAACAGCAGACTATCGCCAAGCGAATCGGAATCAAGCCGGCGACTCGACGAGTGAGCACCTTCGTCGAGGGTGACATGGGGAAGCGACTATTTAGTCGCCGAAGGCGACAAAACGGTGTTCCGTAATCGCTCGCGGTGAGAACTCAGCCTGAGTCGCCGAAATGCTAGTTGTCGCCGGTGACTCGCGGTTCCGTAATAGCCCTCCTGGAATATTTCTTGTAATTTCTGCAACATAATAGCATTATTGGGATGATTTAAGTACTAAGCATTACTGCCATCCATTCGATTTTGCCTGGAAATACTTCCAACGACAACTGGATTCTTCTTTGAATGGACCGACTACGATGACCATTTTTTAAAATAAAATACGGTATAAAGTGACGTAAGCACAAACTCACTTGAGGGTTTTTCGAAGGCCAACAAAACTGAACGTATGGAAATGTATTAAATCGAAGAAACATATGTTGAGCTTTTTTATCATTTCTACCTGAGATCAAGGTACTTTCCCTTACTTTCTTCTTTTCAGTTTAATATCAGAGGTCCCATATCCCCTAAAACTTACCTCAGTGGTGGCAAACAGGTAGGGAGGTGAATTCTCAGCATGTTATCTTACCGTGTTATCGTGACCTCAGGTACCGAGGATAATCCAACAACCTTGTACCTCGAGACTTTGCATGATTACCCGTGGCCGGGATGAGAATGCTTCAACATCTCATTTCATATTCAAACTACGTCTCACAAAAGATCGGTGGGATATTTCTGCGAGAACTCAAAGATGTCTTCATTTCAGTAAACATAATTAAACAAAGGGAAAGTTTTCAGAGCCCATGCATCATAGTGGTAGCAAAACATGTCGACTAAGAAGCGGAGGGGAGAGGACAGCAAAATGGTAGGCAATGCTAGGCGAGGGTGGCAAAGTGTCAGCAGTGCTTTACACGGTAATATCAACAAACCAAACAAAGCTGGATCAAAATACGCGGATATTTTTCGCAACATATAGAAACAATTGGATGGAGGGAATAACCGAGACGTCTAGAAAGTTGATATGAATAATAGATTGAGTATTTTGTTGCAGGCGTGACGTTGGAAACTCTGGTAGTCAAACGTGGAGGCCCCAGTACGGAGCAAATTCGTAGGGCATGGACTCTTCATATAAAAGGGTCCTCTGCGCGACTACAACAATATTTCGCAACCACTATAATTCATGGGTGCTGAATACTTTCAGGTTGAAGCTTTAAGTGATTGAAGTTAACAGAGGATAAAGAGTAGCAGAGAACGTCGGAGTGCTATGAAATGAAAATAAGACAGCCGATGAAGCCTGAATGTACGCGCAGAAAGTTTCGCCACAAAATACCAAGTTGATCCGAAATTAATTTGGCTTTCTATTGTAATTCATGAAGTTTAACTTATGAAAACTTCTAACATTTCCTCGCTTTTGATGAGCGCTAATGACATATTTGGAATTACTTTAAACCAGCGCACCGAAGACAAGACCACGCTCACTTCGAAAGCTCGTCCTTTGAAAGAGAAACGAAAAGATGCCGAAAGAGATGAGAAACAATACGAGCAAGTTCATGTCACGATTGATTAAATTCATAAATATCAAGTGCTTAATCGAATATCAAGTTCGTGCTCTTGTACATAAGATCTGCAATTGGGGGATTTAATTGCTTAGTGAGGCTTGAGTTGACACGAATCTGCGATTTTGTGCCACTTCGAGCTCTCAATTGGATTGTAATTGGAAAAACTTTAACCAGAGCTACCGGTAACAATCTCTTAATGCCTGAACACATGGAAATATTTCTGGCGCCGGATATTGCTCGCAAGGCACCCAGAAACAGATGTCATCGTCAGTACTCTTGCATCGTATCCCACCTGGCGGCGTTTAATGTAATCGCACGCAAGTAACAAAGTGTGTCCCTTTTTTCTAACATATCGATATTAAAGCCATACATGGAGAGAAAGATAGCTTAAATAAAGTAGTGAAAGGGTACTCAGTCTTTCAAAAATTGTCCATTTAAAACACAGAGAAGATTTCAATTGCTTTATCGCCACCGCGTGACTTAGCGTCCACAGAAAAGTGAACAGCTGTCGATGCCATAGATTCACCATCCAAGTCTAACCAATTTATCGCCGGAATGTTCCCCATTGATCATGCAATCTAATGGGTCATAGGTTCAGACCCCCAGTTCCAATGAAGCATGGTGTCAATATGAGAGTCCATGTTCATATCACTGAATTTGTTCATTTTCAAGGAAACTCTTCTGTCGCACACGGGTGTTGGATGATGTAAAATCTTTTGTAATTGACTTCACCATCATTTTAAGGTATATATTCTATAAATGGCCAACTTTATTTGTCTTCCCAAAGCAGCACTTCGAAGTGAGCGCTCTACCTTTAGATCCGGTGAAAAACTAACAGGGAAAAGTTTGCGGTTTTATCACTCCGATTAATGTGTATCAACTTTACAAATAAACGTCTACCATGTTGCTCCATCTTTGAAGTAACGAATAGTGAAAACATGATTTTTATCACCTAGCATGGCTAACCGTGGTGATGAAAACCCGAGTAGTCTGAAAACGCCTTTTCTGTCGTAGTATCCAACCCCTGTTCAATGGCCTATTATATTGCATGATCAATGGCTAACATTCCGGCGCCAGATCGGTAAGACTTGAATGGGGACAACTATGGCAGCAACAAATGTCACTTCTGAGTGCATGCTAAGCCAGTTGGCGGCGATAAAACATTTGGAATCTTGTTATTTTTTTAATGGACCATGTTTGAAAGACTAAGTACCCTTCCACAACTTTATTTAAGCTAGCTATCTCTCCATGTATGCACTGGTACCGATATGGTAGGAAAAAGGCAGGTATTTCCTGTCGCTTACTTTCTATAGCATTGAACGCCACCAGGTGTCTTATGACGCAAAAGTACTGACCACGACAAAATTGGTGAGGACAGGTTTTTCCTTTCCCAACTTTAGATCCGGTGAAAAGTTTGGGAACAACGAGCCAATTCGTAGTCGAGCACTCCGCGGCCGGTATGGCGCCCTATCTACTTATCACTCCAATTGGCCGAGTGCATCGATCTATTTCTGCGACAAATTTGCATTCCCTACCAACTTTAATTTCCTCCCCCGCTGTTTCGCCAGCGGTATCTGCTCGTGGCTCCCGTAGACTCTCCCCCTTCTACGGGCCTCGAGAATGAAACTTCGGCGATCTCCTCCAACTGACGCCCAACACCCCTCCTTCCATCTCCCCTAATTGTTTATATTTACTTATGATAACGTAATGTGCCACTTTAATCATCAGGCACCTACCGAATCCAGTCTGACATGATACATTACGAAGCTAAAAAAAAGAAGAATATTGCTGACTTGCTTATACCTCTCCTAGAAGCATAATCAATACTCTCTGTAGTTCGGACGGAACAACTGCAGTTTTAATCTTCATAGTGATGCAATCAGCAGTGAATTACGCAAGTGAAACACAGAAGCCTCTCACGAAAGGTTATCTCCTTTACAATCTTTGTTCTTCCCCCTTAAACATTAACAAAAAATAATAAAGACAACAACCATCCACTATCCACATCATCCACCTCTAGAGGTAATTGCTGTGAATGTACTTACGCTCAAGATAACTTTAGCCGGTTACTGCATCATAAATGCAACACTTTGGAGTGTGCTCTATTAAAATCAGGCCATTCCTCAAAATTATTAATATTAACTCAAAAGACAAAAGTTACCTGGAAGTGCAGATTTAATCACATTTCCTCGGCCGTTAAGAATGCAGTGGTTACCTCGCTGCTGAATTATTTTCTTATACGCCTTCACACAGCATGAATTATTTTCTTCCTTTGTTACACAATTTTACCGAGTTTCTATGTTAGCACACTTTGAAAGTAACGTTTCAGGAGAATTACGTGCATCTATATTTTTAATGTGTAATTAATTCATCTATATTTATAAAATGTTGACAGCAAAGACAATTAAAGACGCTGTAAAATATGTAATGAAATTAATTCCATAAGAAGATACTTTTACCACTTTAGAAACTAAAAAATACTGGAGTCAATTAAAATAATACGAAGTGAAAGTGAACGGTTCGACAAGTTATCAAAAAGAAGAATGAGGTTAGGAAAAGTTAACGTGGAAATGAGCAATGCTGAGAATTTAAATCTGATTTTCACTGTACTGTAGATTAGGTATATCAAAGTGTTGAATTAGCGTTATCATGGTGACAAAAATATGCCTAGCAGCTTTTGACAATACTTAACAGTATTTATACCATAGTCGGATGAAACTTAGTAATTTGGGAAAGAAAATACATAATGAGAAGTAAAAAAGGTTGTTACGACCATATGACGTACCCTGAGATCACCGCCTTTGTCTGTAATGCACGTAAGTTGATCCACTGATTGGCCGCATTCTTAACTGCCAACTGCACTATTACGACGGACAGATAACATCTCTGCTGATGCGGCTTAAGATGCATACGGAAGAGGCTAGATTGTCTTAGGGAGAAGGTACTTCAAAAGGTTAGTAATTGGGGTAGTAATGGTAATAGCTATGGAGGGAGGTCTTCATTAACACACTACCCTGCGCAACAAGAATGTACGGCAGGGGGTGTTCGAAAATGAGCCGTGGAAAATGGAGGGAATGGGATGAAGGGTTTGGTGGGAATAGATGGAAGTGAGAAGTGTTTTGACTGCTGATTTTGTCATAGTCTTTAATTGGACAAAGGAATTCCTTCACTATGTCCAACAGTGTACTCATCATTGAACGCTTTGTCTGTTAGGAAGGGGTGAAATAAAAAAATACTTTGGAACTTTTGTCAGTTCAACAGATGGAGGGATGAAATCGAATAATCTGAAATTTGTGTTGCCTGGATTAGTTTACTAAGCATAGCCTTTCGTGTAACGTGCGAGTGTTAAGTGGCTCCCAAGCTATCCCCAGCAATGGCTCTCTTAGACTATTGTTTTACTCGCACCATGTTTTAGCAAAGCACGGCTTTCTCGATTGTATTTCACGTAGCTCGTGCATTAAATTCTCTGAGCAGGGTGCCGATTGTTGGCTACGTGCTTGAGACGAGGACCTACTGCAGCGCAATTACATCTCTCTTTCGCCCGTGGACCATTCCATAAGTCCCAGTCTCTCTGATGAAATATCGCTAATTTTGAAAGCCTTATCCCCACAGTAGATATCAAGTTGTACGATGTAGTGGAATGAAGGGGACTGCGATGAATGGGGTGAATGGTGAATAGAGTGGAAAATATCGAGTATTTTTCAAGGTACATAAAGGAAAAAATCATGAAAATTAGTGAAAAAACTAGGCGTTAGGCAATTGATGTTGCGCTGCGAGTTTGATGGTTTAGAGGCTCAAAATGGCGACCGAGGGAAAATATATAAATCCAGGCATCCCGCATTTCCGTACATTTTTCATGTCCGATAGAGAGTCCCTCAGGTTCGCGATATGTCCACCGATCCAATGTTCCGTCAGCACTAAATAAATTCCGAATATCATCAGAAAAATGCTTAAAAATTAATCAAAACTCGTCCATAGGATTCCCAACTCCATCACCGGCTGTCATAAAATACCCTATCTTTTAATGTTTTTGAGTCTCGAGTTCACCCACTCATGACTTCATTTTCCCATTCCCAGATTATCCTTAACCAAGCGATCGCTTCTCTTCATCCTCTCTTCTCTTTTAAACTGCCCTGACCACCATACAGACTATGTATTGTGGTCAGGGCAGTTGTCTGAAAATACAGACTATGTTGTCCTATCTCTCCCATTGATGTAGTTATTTAGTTTTAGCTTATTTTGGTTTGTACATATCTCATTTCATACTTTGTTTTAATGGACCACTGAAAATCCGCAATAATACTTATTGTATGTAGATTATATTCGTAAAATTAAATTAAAAAATGATAAAATTGGGAAAAGTGAGAGCGTTGCTCAGTTTTTCCAACGAGATCCCTAAATCATCGTCGTTCTTAAAAAATCAGTCGCATTGTCCCCGTATAGCACTAACAGTTCTTCGCAAAAGCGAAACTACAGATATATTTTTTCCTTTCTTGACTGATATCCTTCTCGCAGCAACGTTAGGAGTGGCAATCAGAAGTTGATGGGAGGAAAAATATAAAATAAAAACATGCCACTTACAATGAGAGGCATACCACCAACTCTCTTCGGACTAAAACTCAAAACAGTGTATTACGCTGTATGTACTGGCATATACCCCCAAATCTGACGAAATACTTCCTTTAAAAAATGTAAGCTTCAAAAATCATTGCAATTATCTTTATTTTGGAACTTATTGTGAGACCACAGGATTCACCTGTCATTTTAAAATAGAGAATGCCGACAGGAACAACAGTTTTCAGTAGGGAACGATATCCACGCTAATCTATTAGAGCACGCCTGTGAACATGAGTTGAAATATCAGGGGACCATTTGAAACCTATCTCAAAATATTTTTTAAACGGGAATTCAAGCAAAGAAATTCCACGAATGACTGCTGTGATTACGAAAAATGCTTGAAAGAATTCCAAACTCTTAATTACATCCGTTTCTTCTCCCGATGAAGCTGCTCGTCATTTTTTTTATTAATGACAACAAGATGATCTCGCCGTTAATAGCACGAAAAACTTGAACGCATGCCGAAATGTATAAAAAGAAACATCTCTACTTTCTAATGCTGAAAAAACAGTGGGAATTCTTGTACCCGATGGGATCCAATATGACAGTAATTACGGCCGTTAAAAAAATCTTCATTTTTCTGCCAGCCCCGAGATACGTCAACGGGTGTTTCCTTCAAAAAGGCAATTCTCCATTAATTTTTTCATCCATCCTCGGTCCCCCGACGCCCGCCGCCGCCCCTCTCCACCCGTTCCGCCCCGGCCCTTGCTCGGCATCCCGCCCCGGGCCAACCGACCATGCCACCCACCCCTGCTCACACCCCTATCTCACTCCAAAAGTCATCCAAAGTGGTGCTCGCGTCTCTCGGCGGAATGCAAAAGGACGCCATCGCAACCAATCCCATCCACAGTCTTGTACGCTCGCGTCAAACAATGCAATTTTACCAAAAAAAAACTAAAAAAGAAACTCAAGAGGTGAACGTAAATGTACTACTCACGATCTACATCCTACCCTGCGAGTCGCCTCAGTGAGGTGTGGTAAGGGGTGTTAGGACAGCAGACGTGAAAGGGGAGGGCAAAGGAAAAGGGCAAAATTGAATATTCACAAGTGATGGGTCGGTCATGAACGATCGAATAACGTGACACGGGTCATCTCGGAGATTGATCGGGGAATGGGATCATTCGGATGACCGAGAGGGTCATTTTCGGACATAGGTCGTTCGCGACCAAAAAGCCACATGTATGGGAAGCAGTGATAGCCCTCGATCGGTGTGGATGGAACTGGTTGCGGAACACAGAGGTGCTGCTGTCTTCTAAATAATTTGTCTTGTAGCCCCCGGCCGGTCGGAATTGCAGGGGAGACTGTAGCAATAAGCAATATAACTTACGACTTACGACTAATTCTGCTGTAATTGAGCTGAAATTGAACTCAGATTTTCCATTATAATGAAGTGACTGGCGAAGTAGGTCCATGAGCTGAAATTGAATTTCCTTGACGATTCTTGCCATTTCCTTATTTAAAAAATAAGTGCGAACATTATGAACCAGTGCATCCCCAATAACCAAAGGACTGCACCGAAAGAATATTTCGGTTTTGCATACGCATTAAACGACCCCGAAAACCCCGGAACAGACACCTAGCATGGCCATGTTGACCACCGGGCGTTTTTTGACCGACGTTGAAGTACCATTTAAGAGAGGGTTGCGATCTGCGATCATTCGCGCGGGTCGTGATTGGAAACAGGGTCGTGATCGCCATCAACTTTTTACAATAACGACCCGTTCATTCATGACCTGGCTTTCATTACAGAATAAGTCAAGTGAATGGTGATCGTGATTGGGATCACGGGAGTGACCGACTTAGCTCATCACTAATATGCACGTTAACGGAGAGTATTATTGCCCCGATATTTTTTGTTCTAATCACTAATTGAGGGCCTGAGAGTCAAAGTAATATATGTGACAAACATCGTCCTGTGTCACCTGTACCACTTTACTCCGGTAAAAAATGACAAAAAGCAAAGTAGCTTAAGTGTTCAGCAGCTAGATCGCACCACCATACTTTCGAACACTTGTAATCCTTTCCCGGTAGCTACCTGACGGTACCCGATGGTACCAACGTAGAAAATATGCACTTATATTGTTTTTCGTGTTGATATCACTTGTGTTACTTTGAATCTTAGGCCCTCAATTGCGTGTGGAATGACGGAATTTTCGTATCCATCAGTTCGGCAGTGTTTCTTTCTCGTGTTGTTATTTCTATCAGTTCAAGATATTTAACCCGGGGTCGAAATGATATCATCTGTGTCATACTAAAACTCGCCTGATCTGATCTCTTCAAGCTAACTAAGCCTAGTGTGTAGCCTTCAAGTCTGTAGCACATCCAAACCTAGTTCCTCCATCAACCTTGTGACATTATCTGCTCGCTTGTAGAAATTTTTACCGAATCGTGCAGCATCCCTTTACCATACGACGTATGATAAGTATTGTTTTCGCATTAAATATGGGGCGGGCAGCGTTCCACGCCTATTTTGTTTCCTGAAACTATAATGTAACTATCGTCAAAATTCCTTGAACACAACAAATACTTTTCGTAAAAATTAGCTGCATATTTTTCGTCAAAATGTTTGCAATGTCAATTAATTACGTTTTGCCTTCCACTTGTATGTGGTTAGTAAGTTCTATTAGCATTAAAAGAAAAAAACGAAATGACACTCTCGAGTTTTGAGCTCCATGGAGAACTTTATTGTATTATTAGGCACCAACCAGTCGGGATCTTTAGGGAATCCGAAAAATCAGAATTCCTTTTCCTCGATTTCTATCGCAATTTATCTCGCCGCAATACTCTTCACTACTAGACCGCAACTTTGACATCATTTTTCTTTCGACCGAAAAAGTGATTGTTTCAGAAAATAAACCTTTTACTAAAAACCGCGATCAACAGTAAAAATATTTTTCAGGAGAATTCTTGTTGTCTTATTTTAGGAATATAGGACTTTTTCCATTTTAATATTTTTTTCACCGTCACATAGTCTCGGGTTGGGAGTCGAACACGCAACCACTGTGCCACCCCGGACCCAGGCTTTCTCAATAGATGCATTGGGTATATATAGGAGATACACGTTTAGCTGGTCGTGCCCGAAGGCCTCAGACGGAAAGCCCAAAGTCGGTGTTTCACAGTAAAATATTGAAGCAATTTTTTTAGTCAAGTTTGATACAACAGAAGTGGACAGTGTGACATGATGGAAATGGAACACAATAGCTGCTGGCCCAATATATCTAAAAAGTTTTCTTCGGGCCAAATTAACAAAATATGGAATAAATTTCCATCCAAAAGGATGTAACAAACCAATCAGAGGCCTCAAAATAAAGAAGCATCGCCATCCACTCCATTTGAATATTGTGAACATGGCTATTGACGTTCAGATATTTTGTAAATATCATAACTCTTGGTTAAAATGAGGAGCCCTAAGGCAGGTATTATACTCATTAGGAACAAAGAAAAAATGCATTCATTCGCAATACAAAGAAATACCACAATAAGCCAAATCCGGGTCCACGAATCCATTCGATTTCTTATCTTCACATTTTAAAATTGCAATAAGCCTACGCAGACTATTTCCACTGCTTTTCTTGGGTTCTGGTTCCACGCCAGAATTTTCCTGTATCTGTTTCTACTGCTATGAACGTGGATTCTCCACTATCCGAAGTCTACACTCTTATTCACTATTATATCGCCTTTCATTTGTATCAACTCAGTGCCGCTGTAATATATCATAATGTATTCTAGCGGTGAGAATTGAGGTTTTGATGACGGCCGATCCGATTTTGCGCATTTAGCCATGTTCTCAGTCCAAAATTTTGGTTATTCCTGTGCTTTAGCATCGAATATTCGTGAATGACGTGGCTTTCCTGTATCTCTTTCTAGGCTCTACTGACTCCACCAAGGCTCTGAGCTGATAAGAGGTCTTCATACCAATCTCCAAAATTCACCTACTGCCTAGGTTATACGGTTTTATTCTAATGATATCGATACACGGTTAGCTCAGATTTGTGTGTGCAGTGCATTTGGCCTACACTTAAAATAAACAATCCCAACGCCAATTATTAGAGGAGGAAACCAAATGTATTAGGCTTCGCAGAGGCGTGGGCTTTATTTAAACGGACAGGATAAGTTTAAGGAGCTGAAAGGGGTATTGCTGGTTTTTGTGAGTAGCATTCAAAGATCATCACGAGTTAACTCAATGAACTCAAATGAGTGCTTGGATGTAAGTAGTAATGAATTGTGGCATAATTGAATGTCCAAGCAACTGTTAATTAATGTTTCAGGTAAAAGGAGTGAGATACTAATTGAAAACCTGGCGAATCTGTTCCCTAGTAATGTAGTCCAAGGAGTTAGCTTTGATCATATTCCTTCAAAGCCAATCCTGACCATTAGAAGCAACATATGAAGGATAAGGTAAGAATTAACATCAACAAAAGTGCTTAGTTGTAATAAATGGGGTTCTTCAATGCCAGTTTATATTTTCAATTTCCTTTCGGGTCAGTGTAGAGTGTAACTATTTGAGCCCTATAAATAGCTTTACCCATTTAATGTTACTTCAAGGAACTATAATGCAGAGAGGATTTTGAGAGAAATATAACCAGGTGTGTCCAAATGCAATTGATGATTGGCCTAAGATTCAATCATTCATCATTGAGAAATGAGAATTCATTAGGTAATTAATCAGATTAGAAGAGTGACATTGCACTGTTTGGCTGCGGCGGATGTCCCTTTCGTTTCTGCACGGGAAAATGGTCAGAAATGTGGCACATTAAACCGAGGAGATATTTTCTCATACATTTCTCTAAGCATCCCTAAAGAAAAAAGTATGTGTTCATCGACCCCTAAATGCTTGTTTTTCCCTTACTCATACTCTCAGTTATAAATTACAGAGAAAGTCACAAATGTGAATGAAAATTGTCAATAAAAACCTTCTCTAATCAGTGGAACATCATTATTCTAATGTAATTCATGGTGAATTACAATGATAGATACATATGACCTACCTGTATCTTATTTTTTTTAATCAATAAAATGTCTTTCAATAGAATAGTGTTGCCTTTTTGAAATGTGTATCGCATTTAACAGGTTCTCTCTGGAAGACTTTCTAAGCTACTCAAGCATGGTTGCACAATTTCATCATATCTAAATATGCATTGCCGATATCTAGTTGTCTTACACAAGCTTTATGGAACTGGAACGTATTTTTACTCCGTTTGTCTTGTCCGTCTATAAATTGCTGGGTGCAGTGGTCTCATAGAGATGAGTTTAATTTGGGCTTGAGCACTTCAATTTATTTTTGTATTCAACAATACGGTTGTTAAAATTAATGCTAATTAGTGCTTGCTAGAAAATATTAAATTCATTGCATTTTGAGTTTGACGAGTTTTATTTACAATGAATGGACGCTATATTTTAGGCATATCCTGGTTTTCATTATTACAATGATTTTCGTGAATCGACGTGTTGGAATAAATAATTTTAATGAAGGATATTCAAATGTGAGGCTCAACTACAGTTCATATGATTTATAAGCTTCCTGAATCAGTCCTCATTTCGATAGGTACAGGAGCAGACGATATTTTAGGAGTTTGTGATATTCATGACTACGTCAATTTTGTAATGAGTTGAGCAAGACTGCAGGGTTGGGACAAACATTTGTACCACACCAAGTTCTATGATGACTCTTTAAAAGCAGTTCACCTGAGTCATAGGTAGTTATCGGTAGGTGTTTAATAGGTGTTAAGTTCGTTCGTTACGTACAAAGTTCTGTTGAAATTCTTGAGTTCAGTTCACGTATCATGGGAGCTCATTGGTCCCGTGTTCCATTACAATATAACTCATTAAATACACGGAGTTAAAGCTCAGATGGCATTGTTTTGATACTTAGGAGCTAAAGTGTAAGGCTGGTGGCCTCACTTCACTCTCGTTAGGCTACCCCTGTGTTTAAGAAAAATGCACTGCACCGATGAAAATCCCATATCGTTTAACACAAATTTTGGAAGAAATATATTTGGATGAAAACTTTTAAAGTAAATACTGTACCAAGTTCCACTGTGGGACACCTGAAAAAAGCTCTCATCACTTTGGCAACCACGCCGTTTAGAAGTGTCATCATTTCGTTGTTAGCTTCATCTTGGAGAAATTCAGATTTCGGCTAATGGCTTACCGTATCCAAGGTGGGAGATAATTCCTTATCCGTTCCAAGTTCGCCTTAGAGCGCAGGGTCACCCTTGAGGGCAGTGAAGTCCTGCGCATACGAAGACATTTCTGGCACTGGAGCGCGCTGGGTGCTACTTACAAAGCTGTTGAAAACAGATGCCGTTGACCGCACACTTCCATCGCATGCCATCTGGTGGCATTCAATGAAATCGCAAGCAAGCGCCGAGAAATAGAGCGTGTGCCATTTTTCTCCTGATATTGGTCTAAGGAAAGTGTTGTTATTTGAAAACCTGGCGCATCTGCTCCCTTGTAATGTAGTCCAAGGACTTAGCTTTGATAATACTCCATCAAAGCCAATCCTGACCATTAGAAGGACCATATAAAGGATAAGGCAAGAAAAAACAGCAACAAAAGTGCTTCATTGCAATAAATGGGGTTCTTCAATGTCAGTTTATCTTTTTAATTTCCTTTCGGGTCAAAGTAGAGTGCAACTATTTGAGCCCTGTAAGTAGCTATACCAATTTAATGTTACTCCAAGGAACTATAATGTTTCATGCAAAGAGGAATTTGAGTAAAATATAACCAGCTGTGTCCAAGTGCAATTGATGATTGGCTTAAGATCCAATCATTCATCATTGAGAAGTGAGAATTCTTTAGGTACTTAATCAGATTAGTACAGTGATATTGCACTCAGTTTGGCTATGGTAGATAGCCAAACTGAGTGCAATAAGGTACCTTTCGTTTTTGCAAGGGAAAATGGTCAGAAAGCTGTAATATTACACCGTAGAGATATTTTCTCATACGTTTCTCTAAGCATCCGGGAGGAAAAAGCATGTGCTCATTGACCCCTATAAACTTGCAAATGGTAAGTATAGGGACGAAAGTTTAAAAATAAAAGTTCCAGTTCAAAAGTTCCAATAACTTCATTTTTTTAATTCAAAACTTCCAAAATATTCTTTTTTCCAATTAATTATCCTTCCAAAACATTTCTCGTAATCTGGTGACCTCCATATCTGTGATATAGCCGATTTTTTAATATACAAATTTGTAGTTGCAAAAAGGACTTCAAGTTAAATATAACCAGATGTGTCCTAGAGCAATTGCTGATTGGCCTAAGATCCAATAATTCATTGAGAAGTAAGAATTCATTAGGTAATTAATCAGATTTGAACAGTGATATGGCACTCAGTTTGGCTGTGGTAGTTATGTACCTTTCGTTATTGCACGGGGAATTGGTGTGTCCCTCTCCCTGCAGAATGCCCTCTCATCTCAAAACTTACTCCATCCATCCCTTCTGCCTTCTCCAAACCTACCCCACCAGCTTCCTCTCCTCTCCAACCATACCCAATGCCTCCTCGTTCGTCGTCCTCGCCATCCAGCTCACCTTCCCCATCCTTCTCGACATCCAGATTTCTAACGCTTCAAGTCTAGGTACGTCCTCTCTTTGCAATGACCAATTTTCCGACCCATACAGCGACCCGCCACTCTCAGTATTAGTTTCCACCAGTCTTTTCTTTACGACTCTTCTCAGACCACCCGTCATCAATTCCCTTCTCTTTGAAAATGCTTCTTTACCCAAGGCAATGCTGCATCTCATGTCCCTACCACTAAACTCATTCTCCTTCAAAATACTACCCAGATAAGTAAACTGCTTGGACTGCTCTATCATGAGCCATCCCACCTTTATTAATTCCCCACTTTTTTAATTCAAGAATCATCATCACTTTCGTCTTCTTATGATTTAGCTTCATTCCATACCTTTCGCACTGCACCTCTAACGCATTCATCCTTCACTATAACCCCTTGGAATATTGACAAACCCATGCTTGATCATCTACAGTCGTGGACTCTCGGTGCCGCAAATCTAATTGATTATATCAGATCCCGTCCTACCTTTATTTCTTCCTCCATCTCCACCATGACTCTCTTACCATTTCTTCTGAATGCATGTTAAAATGCAACGGCGAAAGTGGACACCCCTGCCGCACTCTCCGTCCTATCACGGCCCATTCCGATTCCCCATCGACTAGCCTTACTGCGCCGCGCCGTCTGGTTCATATACAGATTCCGAATGAGTCGTCTGTCCCTCCAATCGACCCCTAATTTCTCCAACACTCCCATTTATTTCGTCCAGACCACCCTTTCAAAAGCCTTCTAGAAATATACAAAGTAAGCAAAACATCCTACTCATAGTATAGGTTTCTATCTACTAGTGTCCTCATCACTCCCGTAGCGTCTCGCACACCCTTCAAAACATTTCTCGTAATCTGGTGACCTCCATACCTGTGGTATAGCCGAATTTTTAATATACAAATTTGTAGTTGCAAAAAGGACTTCGAGTGAAATATAACCAGATGTGTCCAAGAGCAATTGCTGATTAGCCTAAGATCCAATCATTCATCATTGAGAAGAGAGAATTCATTAGGTAATTAATCAGATTTGAACAGTGATATGGCAGCGAGCGCTCTTAACTCGAAATGGTCATCACACAGGTGTTCATTAGCATTCTTCTCTAACTTTCTTTTTATAATTCTCAGAACTACTTTGGCCACGTGGGATGTTCAGCGTATTGTGCTATAGCCTTCACGGGTTTTTGCCTAGCTCTTCTTCGTTAACGGAATTAGTATTTTCTTCGCAAAGTCCTCCGGCCAATCTCCATCCTCATAAATCCTACGAATAAGCGCAAAAAAATTTCCTCTTTCGTCCTTCCCCATACTCAGAAACTCTGAAGGTATGTTATCTATTCCCACCGCCTTTTTCATGTCTCGTAGAGCTCTTTCGACTTCGCTATCTAGGATGCCTTATCCGATTCCATCTCTGTCGGTGTCGTCTTCTCTTTCTACATCCAATGTAATGCACCTTATTTCCTTACCAAAAAGCTCTTCAGCATATTCCTTCCACTTCTTCTGAATCTCTTTTGGTTCTAAGATCAACTTTCCAGTCTTGTCTGTTATCGTTGCAATTTTCCTTCCCTTACTACCATCCGTCAGTTCCTTTACTTTCCTATATAATGCATCCAATCTTCCCTCTTTTTGTCATTTCTCTAACGAGCCGAGCTTGTGTCTCCAACACGGCTCTCTTGCTTCCTTTGTTTCTCTTTTATGCCTGTTGTTTAATTCCCGGCGTTTTCTCTTGCCTAGCTGTGAGATTACACTCTTCCATTTCCTTCTCTCCTGCATCTCAATTATTCTCTCCTTCGTGATCCACGGTTTTCTAATTTTAGTTGCACTTACTACGCCTACCGTTGCTTTCGCCGCTTCTTCAATTCCCTTTTACAAACTTCCCCATTCATCTTCCATTGATCTCACTCCATGATTTTATCATCCTGATCTCGATACTTCTTCATTGCCCCAGTTAATAACTCCGTATTCCACTTTCGTGCCCTCCATCCACTTCTTATATTTTTTAGTTTTACGAAGCATTTCATGACTAATAAGTTATGACCTGAGTCTACATCATCTCCTGGATAGGCATGCGAGTTTTTAACTCTATTCCTGTACTTGTGACGAACCATAATATGACCTGAAAACTATCTGTGTCTCCCCGCTTCTTCCAAGTATACCTACGTCGAGGATGATGTCTGAACCATGGATTTGTAATCACTAGGTTATTTACCAGGAAAAGCTCCACAGCTTTCTCACCGCGGTCATTTCTCCTTCCTAGCCCATAATTGCCTACCTCCCGCCCATCTCTTCCTTAACCCACCACCGCGTTCCAGGTACACTACCAATTATTTCTTCTAGCTGATTGTATACACCATCTACCTCGTCCTCTCTATGATAAGAGATAGGCATATAAACCTGGATTATAACTAAATACGTTTGATCTGCCTTATGCCCAAAGGCTATTATCCTATAACTCACATGTTCTTCATACACTACTTTTCCACCAAATTTCCTGTTTATTTCGAAAGCAACCCCGCGCTGGCTTTCATTCCCTCCGCTATGTACCACTCTATTACCATCGCTCCTGTAGTCCTCGCTATCGTTCCATTTTACTTCGCCCAGATCCATGATGTCTTCACCCACCCTCTCCATTTCTGGCTTTATATTATCTAACTTTTCCGCCCTCAGCGTAGTCCTAACATTCCATGTGGCTCTTCTGATTGTTGCGTTCCTCTTCTGTATATTCCTTTCCTCTGCTGCTGCATTTGCCTCTACGTCCGAGCAAAGATTTCGTGTGATGACGACATCAGGGGTCTTGCTCCCACCGCTTCTAAGCACGACATCCGGCCCACCGGGCCGAGTCCCGTAGTTGCCAGGGTTCATTTTCATATATGAAATGTCCATAATTTTTAGGTTTTTAAAATTGAGATGGTATACCGTGGCCTCAATAGTATTTTTTACGTGACACCATCACGTGAGAGACCGCCTCACTGAGGTACAGACACTGCGCGGATTATCATTTGTCTATCTCCTAACCTTCGATCTATCTGACATGGGTGACCCTCAGAGAAGGATTGCACCCGCCAGTTCAGCTCTAGGGGTCCAAATGAGTACGCAATCCCTTCCACCACGACAAAATTTTAGTCCAAGGAAGAGTTACCTAAATTATGAAATAAAAGTTAAAATTTAAAAATGACTGATGCGACTAATTAATGTAATGTTTTCCTGAAATTTATGACCAAATAGAAAACTGTATGCCCCTAAAAAAGTTGTGAAATATGACCAGACTACAAGAACAAGGGAAACATTTTGTGGAGTGGAAAGGGATGGCATTCTAACCCTTAATTTCTTCCACATCCTCCTAAAATCTCTTAGGTCTCTTGCAAGCAATTTGGAACGAATTACGCACGCCGAATTCTATCTCTACCAGACACAGAACAGTGTTTTATGGTGGGTTAAAACTATGTTCATGGAGACTTTCTAACATTTTATTTCCTACCCCATTATGCATTCAAAAGTGGAGATTCGCGTGAAACAATTTAAGTCTGTTTTGAGGATAATTATAGTCATACACCTCTTCCCTTCAAATGAACCGGGGGAATCTAGCTTCGTGAGCCACGTGCGAAAACAAGGGAACAAAACGAGCGTGTGTTTTATTTATAAATGAGGATGTGTGCAATTGTCTCATGAGAAATCGACGGCAAAATCTCCACCGTTCGAGCAAACCGAATGTTTCAGAGAGGGAAAGCAATTAAGCGTGAATTTTCCATCGCTTACACCCTAGAGTACCCGCATTCCCTCAGAACTGCAAGTGATGATATATGGTTTTAAAGTTCTCCCTCCTCATCTTTTTCAGGCAAAATGACCCTCCTTCCATTTCTCTCCCTCCGGTGCAATTAGAATGTGGATTGACATCGTTCCCTGCGATAATTGCTGCCACGTGGATCAAATCTACAAAATGTACAAACAGTCGCTTACTGTCCAAAAAAGAGGTGAAGAAGGGTTGCACGTATATAAACGAGTAAAACTGGAACTTCCAAATTTAGTTGCGCATGCACGAGTTCACGAGACGAGGCGATGCAATGAGAATAGCGAGATAATTACAGGGAAAAGATCGATCAATAAGTCGGTTAATGCACTGTGAAAGAGTTTTCATCATTGTACGTATCATTTATCAAGTACTGTATCAATTTGGACTTTTCGTGTACAAACATATGGAAACTGGGCAACCAACTTACCTCCATGGCAATACAACTCGAAACAAAGATGTAAAAGTGTGAACAACAAGAATTTCCGAAAATATATACGTACCATCTATACGTATACAATAACTTCTCAGAAATTATTCTTGATAAAATCGTGTCAATTTTGGAATAAATTACCGGAAAACATAAAAAATACCTCAATAATGCATTTAAAAACATATCTTAAATTATGTGAAAGAAAATGAAAACAGAATAGGCATAAGATATAACTAACCATATATTCTGGTATTATGTACAACAAATTGAATATTGATGATTGGAATTGGTTCTTAATAACAAATTATTATTGTAAATCATTTGCATAATTTTCTTGAAGTCTTTTATGATAGGTTTAAATTATTATTTGTAATATTCGTTGGACTTGTATCGCGTTTTGAATTTTCACTAAGTTTGCTAAATATGCTCACACTTTAGAATAACCTTGAATGATACTCATGTACTTATTTATTATATGTAAAACTGAAACAATTTTCTAACTTCTAAATGTTGTATACTATGTATTTCCTTTGCAAACAAAATATGTTATAATGTAAACTTCCAAAATGTGTGTAACCATAAATTCTGGTATAGTGTACAACAAATTGAATACTGAAAATTGGAATTGGTTCTTAATAACAAATTAATACTGTAAATCATTTGTATATTTGTCTTGATGTCTGTTAGGTTTGAGTTATGATTTGTAATATTCGTTGGACTTACATCGCGTTTTGAATTTTCACTAAATTTGCTAATTATGCTCACACTTTATAATCACATTTGTAATCACCTTGAATGGAACTTATGTACCTATTAATTATATGTAAAACTGAGTCAATTTCCTAATTTCTGTTTGTTGTACATTATCTATGTATTTTTCCTTTGCAAAAAAATATGTTTTAATTTCAACTTCTGCCCCATAGGAGCGATTGCTCCTAGGACAATAAATGTTTTTTCTATTCTAGTCTATTATTTTTTTTAAATAGTGTTTCGTGTCACATCAATCCTATCTTTTTCTTCTTCTTACTCTACTAATCATTCTTAATTTTCGTGAAAGGACTGGTTTAGCACTGATAAAGACTTTTGTCGTATTAAAATATATTTTCATTAATATGTTATCTAAAAAATGTCGAAGAATGTTACTACACCGAAAAAACACCTGGAAAAGACATGTTTAATCGATAACCACCAGAAACCACTGTGTTGACATTCACATACCCAAACAGAGTTCCCCTTGCTTCAATAAATTTTTCACAGTGACAGCTGCCAGGTTATGGGATTCACTACCGTCAGAGACAAGAAATTTGAGTGTTTAAATCCAAACGGTTTAACTTATTTCCAAATAATGCCGGGGAGTTTTCGATGTGATTGGTCATACTATACTGGTAAATTATGCGAAGTAAAACAAATGAGCTCTGTTCTTTTCTGTGCCATACTGTGAAAGTCTGGCGAAAAGTGCTTCAGTTTAGCAATTGAAACTGATATAGTAACCAATATCAGTTCGGTTAAGAGTGCGTGCGTGATTTTTATAAATCGTAGCCTTTTAAAATTGAGTGGAAGAAAGCATCGTGGCTTTTGATAGTTTTCGATGCATTGATACAAAATGGTGAGCAGGATGTTATCAATGTGTATGGTGTGCATGTGCAATTATGAAAACTGAGCATAAGCGTGTTCACACCAAATGCAATGTACCTAATTGAATATTTTTTGTATTTATTTTCTTTTCATTTTTGACTATTTTCTGATAAAATGTTTTCCTGTCGTGTAGGCATCTTATACTTAATTATCTGTGCATATTGTATGCAATAGTTATCTCATGGGCCAGGGAGGGCTACGATAATAAAGGATATCCTTTTTCCTATAGACAGGGTTGCCTCCTGCGGACGGATTTTCTGTGTATAGGGAACAGTGTTAACGTAGCTATAACTTAAATGGCGTGATTAAAGCCATATTAAGACGTTGCTTGCAGTCCTTTTGGTCGTAGCTTGATATTTGATGTCCACTCGGACAGTGATGATGATGCAGCTTACTCAGCCTCCCCTCCTCGGACGAATTGAAAGCTCTCCGCTTGTAAGTCCAGCGGGGCGCAAAACGAGCGGAGGGTGTGGAGTGGGCCGCACCCCGAGCAATTCTGCAGAAGGGGTTTAACGACGGTTCAATGAGGTTATGATGCCACCGCAAAGGGAGCGGAAAGGAGGGCCAAGTCCTTAGTCCTTTAGCCTGGAAACTGTTTCATCTTTTAAACCCTAACCCTCCAACCCACGGGATGTGAGATCATCATTAGAGCTGCCGTGGACCTTGCCATATGTTCACCATCGCAGCTTTGAGAACATAAATACTGAAAGAAACTTTCGGAGAACATTGGCATTTATTTCACGTTTCCACTGCTGATGTACCAACCGGTGTGACCAACTTACGTGCAACCCTACGACTTTGGCGTGATTCCCAGTTCACAAAATTATCATGCGTACCATCACGGTGCATGGTGATTTATCGTGATTGATCTCCTCGTTACAGCTAGTTTAAGGGGTAGTATTATTGCTGTCTGTAATATGAGTCGAGATACCAGAGTTTGAGATGCTCTTTCTTATAAGCAAGGAAACAGAATACAATGCAGTAGAATGCACCTGAAAGCTTGTTTATTTCTTGTCTGTTGCTGTATATCTAATAAAAAATGTATGCCAAATTAGTTGTTCTTTCTCTAAATTTTATTGGCAAAAAGTCACGGTTTTTGGGACGTAAAAACATTTGCCCATGTTTTAGCACTTTGTATTCGGTTACTTTTAAATTAATAACTTGTTCTTTTAAAATAAGAAATAAAGGTTTGTTCTTAACAGTTTTCCGATAACCACTTGTTTTATTACAAAAATTGCACAAATTGCTGTAAAAAGTGTAAAACTCTGCTAACTTCAAAGCAAAAGGCACGATTGAAAATTGAGTATAGCTGCTGTTTGGACAACATTGTTACGGATACTCAAACGAAAATGGTTAAATTTTACCAGAAGTTTATTTTCAATATTGATTTTAACTTATATTAACATTGCGCGTACATGACAGCCCGCTTTAGTCTTCAACATTGCCTGGTCCGATTTAAACAAGTAAGCAACATTTGAAGTCCCTAAAAGCAAGTGATAAGGGGGAAAGGGTTTGTAGGAAACGCACAACTCCACACGAAACGCTGAAAATCAGTTTAAAATTCCAAGAAATTACCCTGTTATTTGACATTCTTTCATGTAATGCTGTGCTGTATGCGTTCCTTGAGGAGGTTCCGCCGCGACTGTGTGAGTCAAATCAAATACTAAATTCCACATTTTTTATATTTTGTCAAAAAAATCCTGCTTTCGCTGATGAAATGCGTTACCATTAGAAACCCAAAAGTAAAGTAGAAAAATTGCAGATTATTCCACAAATGTATTTTAAATTAGCACTTTTTTCCAGCCATAGGAGCCGACTGCAGCGCCATTTCCTACGAATTACCGCATTTTGACTTCAAATACGGCATTAATTCTTCAATAACTATAAAAATAAGGTGGTAAGATGCCTATATTACATTTTTATTCAATTTCTCTGGATTATTTCCTTCGTAGAGACAGTTTTCCACGAAAATGGAATTTGTATTTTATGGAAAAATACTATTTTTCCCCGTGTTTCTCTCATTCCCCCATTGAACACCATGTAATTTCAAGTTCAATTATAGAATAAAATATCGTGGAAAGGTATTTTTTTGTTTTTCATATCAGAAAGAGGACAAATATTTCTACAAGTAGACATAATATGAATATAAAGACATTTAAGTCATTTTACGGTGGAACCACCTTAATGCAATCGATTGCATTTATCCTATATGTCGCCAATTCTCCCTCTTTGTAGTTCTAATCTTGTGTGCAGATGAACTCTTTCTGCGTGACCATTATGAACTGCGTCACACCGAGCCATCACTCGTCCCTCTTTTTCCAAACAGTGTTTTATCTCCAGACTCTCTTCTACGCATGAAATGTGTGCTGTGCTGTGAAAATTTGTGCTGATCCTCTCCCTGAACACGATCCATTTTACTTATCCCATATCTGGGAATTTTTTTCTGGCGAATTTTCTCCATAGTCTTTTTTTTATCAAATGAGCCCAAATACCTCACAGATATGTTTATAACAAAACCAAAACATCTGTATGAATGTACTAGAGCTGATCCAAATTACTTATATTGTTCTGGGCGTAGATATCGTAGATAGACTTCATATCATGATTCAATTTTTGGTATCGCTACCTCCTTGTGGAACTCCCTACCTTTAAACATAAAAAATTACCCACCCCCTCATTTGTTTAAATCTTATTTCTATGATTTTAGGATGGAGGAACAAATATCTAATGAAATAACGTGTGACGCTTTTATTTCTTTGTTAGATAATTTTGAGAGCAAATTGTTACTTATTGTTATGAGTGTCATAATCATGATTGTTTTGTTTGATTGTTAATTCCTTTTTCCAGTTATTGTTTGTTTCTTCCATATATTTGTTTGTTTTACTATTCATAGTTGTATGTAATTTCCATATTGTAATCCTCTTGAGAGTTCATTTACTCAGTCACTGTATTTTGCTCTCTCGGAGCTGCTGCTCTAGGACAATAAATTTTGTTCAATATAAAAAAAAATATCCGTCGCACTCCTCCATCCTCAAAGTTCTACTCTCGTCTACCGCTCTTCTCGTGTTTATTTTTATAAAAGCTATATATGTTATTTATTGTTTGTTTTTATTCATGTGGCGGTGTTTTTTTATGTTTTATAGTATTTTGTTTTTTATGGATGTGGTAACTATTGTTGTTTGTCCTATTTATTTGGCATTGAGTGGTTTTTGGTTGAGAATAATAAATAAATACAGTAATAAATAAATAACATAAATATTATTTACTTAAAATTAGAGTATATAATACCAACTGATGAATAGGACAACTACACTAACTTCGAAAGAATAATTTAAAATATGGATTACTGGATGATGCTGTGACACTTCCAACTTGAATTCAAGGGTTCAAATTGTTGCATATCCTCTTCTTTGGAATGGCGCGATGGTTATGTGCCTTCGAAATTCAAATTAAGCGCATGAACATTATCGTAGAGCGTACATTTCTGGGATCGGTAGAGGATTTCTTGGGTAGCGAGGAGCACAATATTAAGATAATGGAAGTATATTAAGTCTGGTGAATTTGCGTGCACAATGTTGGAAATATGACCAGGCATTCGTGGTGCTGAGTAATGACGGAGCAAAGGATTTGATGCACGGAGTATTGATGGGTGTTGGTCCGTGGAAAGAAAGAGTACGTAAAAAGTGAAAGGTAACACGTGTAAAATAAAAGGTGAGGTGGAGGTGATAGGTTATTTATCGTTTGCTAACGAAATAGCAGGTGAACTAAAAATGCTCTAGCGTGGACTTGTGAGTTATTGCATGGCTCACCTCGAACATATTAATGATAAGTGTCACAGGATAGTAGAAGTGAATATAAATAAATACATGAAACAATTGAGCACTTTACTCGGTTTTACATGCACATTTCCATATACATATGGCTTCCAGCAGTTTCTGTGCCCCAACGGTGGCGTCCTCCTCATCGAAGAGCCTGCGCCACCGTTTGGGCACAGAATATATCTCTGTTATTTTCAGTTGTGATGTTTCTTCCTTTGGGCGTGTTTCAGTTGTTATAATGGGAATATCGGCTACTGTGTATTCCTCTTCTTTGACCTGGGCAAAAGCATAAAAGTGAAAGTTGTTTTTAAGGGTTCTTGAACACTACCATCATTAGTTATATGAGGTGGGGTTCTTATGGCAAGGTCCCTGCCATCCGTTTGGACTTCACTGGCTGTTGGTAGCAGTCGTTTTCAGGTAGTTTCGTCCTCAACATCCGTTTGTGGAATAGAGAAGGAGGAGTACAGGCGTGAAATTCAAGTGAAAACCGAACAACTTAGAGATATAATTTACTATTGATTCAATACCTGGAGATAAGTATAGTTCCATATCAATAGTTTGTATTTATTGGATCATAATTGTAAAAATGTATTACGTATTAATCTCCGCATAGGAAAACCTTTTTGTAAATGTACGACGGCTATGAACTAAGAGGCATTTTGTCCATACTTTTGCATTAAGTTATAGCCTCTTATACGTAATATGTTGCTTTAAAAAGAGTTTGCTAATATCTGCTCAGCGCAGTATGAATGGAAATTTTAATGACAGACATACGGCTCATTCATCTCAGAGATTCTCATACATTCAATTTTCTTGAAACACTTTCCGATTTTCTGTTTGAACATTTCATTCCAATTTTCAGGATCGAGTTGTAGTCGCACAACCAGTAAAAGGAAAGAAACGACCAGCGTCATGACGTAATTCCCAACGGCTAGTACAAGGAAAGGGTTTTCAATTGCGCGAGCCAGTTGCAGAATGCCGAGGCATGGAAGCATGAACAGGCAGGCTGATATCCTTGTCAAACCATTCTCTATTTTTCCTTTGAACATACTCCTTAACGAAGGCTTCCACTTAGACCTCAATTGAAATGCGAAAGAAGACATAAAATTTTTAATTTCTGTAGGTACGTCAGCATATCAGGTCATTCTTTTGATACAAAAGATTGACCGGATATGAGATTTACATAGAAATGCTCTGACAAGGATATCAGCCAGACTTTTCATGCTTCCATGCCTCAGCATTCTGCAACTGGTCGCCCCATGGTCTCAACTGAGAAAGTGGTGAACGTTCAAAGCGATGAAACACCAAAACATTGCGTGATGATATCTGATTTCCCCCAAACTGCACAAAGAGAGCATGTGGTCAGTTAGATACTGAACAAGTGGGAAAGCAAGTGGATATACCTCCAGCTGCTCTACGAAAATTATGATATCATCACCCAGGAAATAGCACGCATAAAATGTTACTAATTTCCAGGGGAGGATCTCTACCTTTTTCGGGTAGCGACGTAATTATTGCATTATGGCGTTATGAAGAAACAGAATTCAAAGAAAAACGCAAATGATAGAATTGCCAAACGTAATATGTCATTTTCGTACTTCTACTACTACTAATACTAAAACCAGTAGTAATGGTAGAAGTACGCAATCACTTGCGATCTTTGAAATGCTTGCAATAACTGTAATCGAGGTACGCCAAGTTTGTATAGGCATCATTCGCAGGGAAGGGTTAGGAGAAAAGGAATCATCTCCACCCTCTTGATGCTACCGACAGAGTAAGCAAACGCTCCTAGGATATCTGCATCGACCTTTCACCCGTCACAGCTGTTTAAGAAAGTATCAATTCAAGTAGAGAGCAATTGACGGTTGAATTAAAGATAAATCTAAATTGCAAAGGAATAGGAAGGGAAGGAAGCAAAGGAGCTTATACTCCTATGCATGCATTCCAGTCACCCAGGTGACTATCAAAAGGTATAGTTAAAATCTCGTAAACAAGCACGTATATATGTTTGCTTATTTATTGAAAAACTGATCCATTCAATATTGCCCATTTCGTATTTTAATGGCTCCAACGTTCCCCACTATAGAGCGCTCTGAATTTAGTTATGAGCATGACTCTTATGGAGAACGCTGTTGCGAAATTTACGCTCATCTCTGTGCTCACCCCTATGCCACACATGCAACCATTGCCAACACCGCGCTAAATTTTATTAATTTCCTTTAGGGAATGATATTTGCATATTGGAAGATTCCCAGATGAGCAGTAAGTGTACAGCAATAATACTAAGTTATGATGAAGGATTTCAGGCTTTCCCGGCGAAGATTTATATCAGGGATCTTTCGGGGTTTGCACCGGGTAGCTAGGTCCATGGCGGCCAACGTTTCGATGCTCGAGTCAAGCATCGTCCTCAGGGCAGAGGTGAGTGACTTCTCTCCTATGCCCTGAGGACGACGCTTGACTCGAGCATCAAAACGTTGGCCGCCATGGACCTAGCTACCCGGCGCAAACCCCGAAAGATCCCTGATATACTAAGTTATATTTCCCGGTGCTATTGGCAACATCGCAGCTCTGGCTTCATGGAGATTTGCACTGGAAACGAATATCTATAAGAGCCCATACTGTTGACTAAATCAGGGACGGACTCTAACTCTAGCCATCTTCCGACAACTTAGAGGGTACTAAAATAAAATAAAATGATATTGGCAATTTTCCACAATATAAACTTTAATTCGACCGGTTTCGATGCACTGCATCATCATCAGGAAACAAACATGTTATGTTATTCCATTATTATGTGATTCCACGACATTATGCCCGAAACAACTCTTTTTATTATAGGGTACTGCTGAATAGTCACCCGAAGGGATGCTGCGGAGGCAGAAGAGCTCGTAGAGCTGTTGATATAAATCTTCTTTCGATCTGGAGTTTTGGTCAAAGATAAAGGCTCAGGATTTCGTTTCTAACGTTTCACTTCAGTTTATTCGCATCATCAGAGATTGGGACAACGTGAATAGTTGGTATCTCATTGATGATGGTGAAATTGTACTAGCCTAACCATCGGACGAACCAGAAAGAAAGAAAAATCAGTCAAGCGGCCGAGACAAACAAATAACGTGTTGATATAAATGTTGGAAAAATCAAATTTCCCAACATTTCCGACGTCAAAGTTTCCCTTGGCTCCATTCACATACCACATGGCAGGACGTAAAAAATACTTGTCTATCATCCCTCAGCTCTGAAGGTTATGACCAGTGAAAGGGACTGCGGGGAGCGTCTAATATAATTATGCAAATGAAAGAAGTGCTGGTAAATAGTTTTTGCCGGGAATATTTTAACTACCAACATTTTTAACGCTCGCGTGGCATTAAAGGGAATGTTTTCAAGTGCAGTGCGTTCCACGTGGTGGAAAGAATACATATATGAAAGACCAAAATGTTAAGCACCTCATATATCTTTACACAAGAATATTCTTTTTAACTACACATTTACCTCCCTTCCTTGAGTCCAACCCAGAGGCATGGAAAGAGATGAAAATTTGAATAGAATTATGTGAGGAGCTGTATGAAAGAGGAGCTGCACAAGAAAATAAGTCAGCTACATTTGCTGTTGACAGACAGACAGGATGATATGATCTGATACGGATTTTAGCGTTAGAATAGTTAGACAGTCAACAGGGACAATTGCAGTAACTATTGAAGGATACTGGAGGATCGTTACTGGAGGATCAAAGGGAAAGATTAAGAACGAAAATGAGCAATGAAAATAAAAGTAGGGAGATTACCGAGGAAAATAACAAGGATAAATATTTAAGTAAGAAAGGAACATTGAAGGAAGTGGTAGTTGGCGGGTAAATGCAGAGCTACGAATGAAAACTTGTTCTCCAGAATTTAAACATGAGCAGAGGAAAAGTTTTTGCTTGAAGAAAGCGCAACTGTCAAAGTGGTGGCAATTGGCTTGAGATACTCAGTGCGATGAAAGGTCTAGTGAAAAAGCATATATGGATTTTAGCGTAGTTTGATTCCAACTCTTGGACTTCGAGGAAAGGAGGAGATCATAGGATTGGATGGTAGGTGGGATTTCCCTATAAATGTGAACATCGACCGTGGTGAGTAAGCTGGTTAAAGATAGATAGAGAGCAGCGAAAATTGATAGATATAACCTGAGAGAACAGACAGAAAAAGAGTATAGTGGGCGTATTGAGTAGTAACGGGATGCTGACGATGAGACTTGGGGATAGGGGAGGAGTGAGCGGGAAGTCACCGGGCGTAGTGGACAGCCCTGGGGGTTAGGTGAAGTTTTGAACCACCCGGGGCATAATTGTGTTCCTAGCTAAAATTATAGCACTCAATGTTAAGGTAGTTTGAGCGAAAAATCACTTCACCTAGAACTTGATCAATTTGGCCTCATTTCAAAGAAAAAACTCCCATCTTTCCAATGATATCAAAATATTAACCCCTTACCGAACTAATTTTCGAGTAATTTGACTCTAAATACATGCTGTTTTACATGGGATAGATTACGGCTGTGCACTCCAGATGGAGAATATTGACAAAATTTGGAATTCATAACACCTAGATCTCGTCAACTGTTTGAGTTTGTATGTTTTCTCGACTGTTTATAAAAATGAATCCATTACTCGCCGCAGTAATGTTTACAGAAACGCCAGAAAATCGTCTTTTTTGAAGACTTTTTAGCCGAGCGGTGTGAAAGAAACGAGTCAATTTAGATACTTTAGTAGATATATGTATTAAATTACTGAGAATATTTGTCATTTATGACTATATTTTTGCACCATTAATGTTACAATATTTACTTCACACGTCTTATCGACGCTGAAATTAAAAAAAATTCGAATATGGTCTCTAGTATGACTAGGTAACTATCTCGCCCCAATTACCTTAATGGCATTTTCGGCTGTTTTCGTGGAAAATTGAAAATGGATAAATATGGCATGAAATCCTGGAAATTGATTTAGGGAAAAGGAGTGCTGTGAAATGTGAATGGAGATCGACAACCAATTTTGAGGATACCGGGACTAGCCACGGTATTACCTTTATTACCCGCAAGTGCAAATAAGTGCGATCTTCCACAGAGGTAAAACCATTCGCCTTGACCGGGATCCGAACCCGGATCCCTCGATTTCGCGCCGAGTGCTTCAACCAATTAAGCTACCGAGACATCACTCTATCCCGTGGATTTTTGTGGAAAAAATATTCAGAGGAAAAGCCTCGGTAGCTTCACTGGCTAAAGCACTTGGCGCGAAATCGAGGGATCCGGGTTCAAATCCCGGTCAAGGCGAATGAATTTTCCTCTGTGGAATATCGGGAATCGACAACTTGCTGACGGATGAATTGGACGGATTTCCGGCCAGTTAAAACCTGCCAATTACGGTGGTGTCTATATGCTTCTCTCGAAACCATGTGATAATTATTACGGAGAAGTCAATTGGCAAGTTATTCTATGCGGTTAGTTGATCTTTTACTTTGCAAAGCATACCATAAGTAATTCTCAGTAAGGTGAATAAAGATATAAAGATTGTTCATTTTGAATCACAGAATCTTTTACAAGAAGGTCACGTCCCTCAGTAAATAACTTTGAGATTTTCCCTCGAAGAGATATGTCGTACAAGGGACTCATGCATGCACTGTAAACTCATCAATCTCACGGAATCTATGACGATGCAACTATCTGCGCATGCTCGTTCACACACTCGTTCGCTCTCTTTCTTTATCATATTAATCAAAAAATCTTTGTTAATTCTAGGTTTTTAATAGTACTGAATATTTAGACATTAAGAGGTCAGTAATATTACTATGTTATCACAAAATCGTAATTACATCAGCGTCCTTTGAAAATATATTCGATCACTATGGCTAGTATTAAAAGCTAGAAGTAAAAACAATTCAAGTATGTATTAGGGTAACCAGTCGAGAAAGTTGTCTGCACACGGATCTATGAGCGAATGAAAGAATTAGCATAAAATGGACAGGTTGAAGGGCTGCAAATAAATCTCAGTATAGATAATGGCGCGATATTATCTATGACTAAAGCTAATGCGTCTACAGTAAAAGCGTTAAAAATATCAATTTTATATTTATATATCAAGGAAAAAGTTATTATCTTTTTTTAACCAGAACATTAGGCAACTAAAAATTATTTCAGGCAGTGGTTAAATAATACTTCGGCTTAACTTCGAAGTTGTGCACACAAGATGCGTTATTTGCATAGCCAGCTATGCAGAGCAATTTAAAGCATATCATACTCAACCAGAGCCTTGTTAGAGTGCTTTAAGAGGCCATCGAATTAGTTCTGCAACAAGACCTTAGTTCTCGCCCTACGTTTTCCATTTTTTCACCGGCATGTTCGGTTTTACGAGCATAGATTTAGGAACGAATTTATTCTTTAGAGCGCTATTCAATCATTCTAAAAAGGTGCTAGTGAAGCTCATATCTAACAGTTACCCTATTAAGTCGAATATATTATGAAAGTTCTGTCAAATATAAGCAAATATTTTAATACACTCCCACATTCTGTCAGGCTAATTAAAAAGGTACCTATGATTTGTCTTCCACACTTGCTGGAAAAGAATTGAGGAATCATCAGCAATTTGAAGACATGCACTGCCAAGCAGGCGAGGTGATACCCAAAAGGAAATTAATACATATGTAACCCACGGGACACCGTTCAGGTTTTTTGCACCACGACTTCAGACTCTAAGCCACGTCAAACCTGTCAGGCATTGTCTATCTAGAGTTGCATTACACTATAAAAAGTTTAAAAGTATTGTTATATCGTAATAAAATACCAGGGATTTATTTATTAAAGGCAAGAATCTATTAGAGGTTCATGGACGGTATATATATTTCTTAAGCGTGCCCAATAATTCACCGAGTAATCGTCTAGTAGCTCTATGTACTACAGCTCGTACAAACATCGTAATTGAAGGAATATAAGGAAAGAGATGAAACGCATTAGCACTCATTGGTCACCCTCTCTCTCTTCCTGTAAACTCTGAGAAATATTCTATCCTCCGTCTAACTTGAATTTCCCCTAATAATTATCACAACGTTTCAACAGCATAATAGATTCTCCACCAAAATTGGTAGGATTTTAACTGGTTAAAAATCCGTCTGATTCGTTCGTCAGCATGTCATTGATTCCCATTCACATTTCACAGTACTCCGTTTGCCTAAATCCCTTTGCATAACAATTGAATTTATTTTTAATTTGCCCCAAAAAAGGCGATAAGGCCTCTTATATCGAGTGCTACAACTTTAACTAGGAATCAACACAAACATCTATGCCCCGAATGTTGAAACATTCACCTAAGCGGGACTCGAACCTGCGAAGTGTTAAAAGTGTTAGAGAGAAACTCTAGATGTAGTGATTCTTCTGTCTTTCATAGCCTAGATCAATAAAGATCACGATATATCTAATATGTCTAAGTACTATCCTAGACTTGCCATCAAAACACCACTGAACTATAAATCACTATAATAAGTTGAACTTTTTAAACTGAAGAGGACATACCCTTATTATTTTTTCATCAAAGAAAGCTTCAAGGTTACACAAATCGGGTGTCGCAGAAAAATCTAGGCATAGCTGCATAAAATGACAGAAAATTACGGAGTTACTACGCATAATTTTGAAGACAAATGTGTTCCCAGCAGCGTTTAGTAAGCACGAGTTTAAGTCGATCTTAAATGAAGTGTCGCGCCATTTCCATGTATTCTCCATTGTCATGGACCAACCAAGCAGAGATGGGGTAACATCACCCCGATCCTCGTGAGAGAAAGATAAAGTGAAATCCCGTCACTCTCCCAAATCCTTAAAAAAAACATGTTTAGTCCCTATCTCTCCCATGTAAAAATCGGCCAATCATGGCCGCGCGCGCAAGGTTGACCGTATTTTCCGATTAAGAGCTTTAGCGGTAAACAGAGACCTCTGGATTGCCGATAATACACTACATAGTATCCCTATAGTAACCCTATGAGGGAGTAGTGTTGAGAACGGCCATCCAGAGGACTCTGGCGGTAAACATATCTCACCGCCATCTCTCGGTGTTCGCTTGAACCTCCGAAGGGGACGCGGACCAAAAAGAAGGACGAAAATAAGCGAGCGGCGCGGTGCCTTGCTTACGCCGCGTGTGCTAAGGGCTCCCATCTCTCTACCCGGGACTTAGGACAAAGGACGACGCAGCGGGCTTCCCCTCTTGGCTCGTGGGCATTTTAGTGGTCGAAAATAATGGCCCCCGTGATGCTGAAGCACTCACTAGTGCACACGGTGACGCTTTCCTTTGCACGGCATAGCGACACACTTAGCAGATTGCATTCGCGCTTAAAGCGCGGGGTGAGGGACGTGTGGGTTCGGTGACGGAGGGGAAGGCGAGGGAGTGGAAGGGGGAGGAGGGGACATGCGGTGGGAGGAGCGCTGTGGAGAAGGAACACAGACAGGAATGAGTAGTGTGGCATTGGGTTGCCATGCTCCTGAAAAAGCGGGATTATCCTGAATTTTGGCACATAGAAAAGCGTTCTGAATTTTTTTAAATCGGTAAATGTCGAAAATAATTGCCCTTTTTTCAGTTTATAACAACGTCAGCACACCTTTTAATGTTGGAAGCACGATTCCGGTCATCGTATGACACAAATATGTAATGTCTACTGATAATTGTTAAGGGTAGTCAGAAAAATACGATGGTGGGTGGCGTAACATGGTGGAACTCCTTCATGATGCACAAAGGGTAAGAAAAAGACTTTGCTGTTCCACAAAATAAAATATATTTGCCGGCAAATATATTTTATTTTGTGGAACAGCAAAGTCTTTTTCTTACCCGTTGTGCATCAGGTAGTCTGAAACTTTTACTCATGAAAATGAACAAATTCTCCCGTAAGTAAAAGACTGAAAAACTATATGTATATAAAACCTTTTTCATTACAATTCCAAGGTGTTTCCGCACTTGAAATAAACGAGGTTAATGAAATCTGACAGACATCGCTCTAACATCTTTCAAGTTCCTCTTTCTTCTTTCTCTTCTGCATTCTAAGTCTAATATTAAGGATTTGTTAAGGTATTCCAAACAGTAATTGGAGAGGTACTGAAGAAATGTAATCGGGCTCAGTTACAAATACACAGGGAAATTTGTAACTATTTACAATCACAAATTACTCTTTGAAAAAGTAATCAGTATGATTACAAGTACAATAATAATTAATTTAGTTAAGTATATATTACACAGTCTCATATTTTCTCAAACAGTGAGTTCTTACATGCAATCCAGCATTTTTACTATTCTTTAATGCAAGTAATCACGTTGCTTAAATACCTATGTTCTACCAAAATGTCTCGATAACTTGAAATAATTCTGCAGGTATGGGAAGGGAAAAGGCCTTTCTTCCACAACGGTTTCCATATCTCTCTTGATTAGATTCTTCTCTTCGTACGGATTACCAGCGAGGCTTCTTCTCTACACTACGTCCGCGGATGATATGAGAAAAGATTCACGTAAAAGCCTGAGACGCAGAAACTTATATTGCATAGCCCACGCCTCTTAGCTACATTGTACCATTTACATTTTACCCATTTTCGCGTATCGTCTGACCCTTTTCAAGTTCTCGGAAGCAACTCCACTCCTGGAGTCACTCCTCCATGAAAGAGAGAGCCAAGACTCAGCTCAGGATGTACAATGTAGTTAAAACTACCTCCTGATGCGTTCAATGTACGAGGTATTCAAATTTTCACTTACGATTACACAAACTTACTTTGAAGTAGATTACCAGTTAAAATTACTTTTTGAAAAATTTATCGATTACAATAAAAAATTACCAAAAATTTGATCGTTACAGGTAATTCGATTACTTTTACTTCGTTGCATCACATCACTGGTTCGAACTCACAGTTCCTATTCCATATTTATGACTTGCGGGTAAAATTTCCAGCGATACCTGAGGCTCGGCCTTGAGGAAGCAAATCACAGAGCTCTGAGTCAGTACGGCACGAAAAAACTGCCAAGTACGGTTAGGGTTATTTGCGGCTGCATGAGGCGATTGGGAAATATCGCTCCTCTAGGATCGTGGTGGGCTACAGTGGGGGGGGGGGGGAGGGGAAGCGGTAGGTGGTGACAAACGTCCAACGTTACGGCCTCTGCAGTGCAAATGCGGCATGCGTGCTATTTTTCTCGCCCCAGTACCTACTACGCCCAAGAGACCAACTTGACCTGATAAGGAAGAACGGAAAATACCAAAATTATAGACTTACAAACGATAAGCTTTAAGCGAAAATAATATAACGGCATTGGTGATGCTTCCCAATAAACAAACAAGGAAAATAGGTATTAGCAAGGCGGTGTCGCTTACAAGCTAAAACTAATAAAGCAAATCAAGGGAATAACGTAACCAACGTCTACGAATCTTTTTTCATGGACAAATACTTACGAAAACATGTAAGTATTCCTTTAATCTGTATAAATTAAAGCGATAATTTCCTTAATTGAGAATTCTCAAATTACCACCCAACCATGAAGTTTTTTTTTATCACTTCTTGACCATGTGAAGTCCTCCACATACCAAAAATACAGTTTCATACAAAACGACAGTGGTTTCGCGGGTCTTTCGCGCAGAGCACCACCCTTCGCCCGGTATCAAGCGTTAGCTTATGACCGGGGAAAGAAGGGCTGCGGGAATAGGAAAGAAAAAGGGAAAGGGGAAGAAGGGTAGGGGGAAGGGCAGCTTCCGACCCCAGAGCCATATATTAAAGAGGTTCCGCCGCGACTTCGTGAGTCAAAACAAATACTAAATTCCACATTTTTTATATTTTGTCCAAAAAATCCTGCTTTCACAAATGCAATGCGTTACCTATAGAAACCCAGAAGTAAAGTAGAAAAAATGCAGATTATTCCACGAATGTATTTTAAATGAGCACTTTTTTCCAGCCATTGGAGCCGACTGCATCGCCATTTCCTACGAATTACCGCATTTTGACTTCAATTACGGCATTAATTCTTCAATAACGATAAAAATAAGGTGGTAAGATGCCTATATTACATTTTTATTCAATTTCCCTGGATTATTTCCTTCGTAGAGACAGTTTTCCACGAAAATAGAATTTGTATTTTATGGAAAAATACTATTTTTCCCAGTGTTTCTCTCATTCCCCCTATGAACACCATGTAGTTTCAAGTTCAATTAGAGAGTAATATAGCGTGGAAAGGTATTATTTTGTTGTTCATATCAGATAGAGAACAAATATTTCTACAAGTAGACAGAATATGAATAAAATGACATTTAAGTCATTTTACGGTGGAACCACCTTAAGCCAAGGGGCAAAAACGGAACGCGAAGCAAGCATTTCTTCTACATGTGTTTGCTACCTTGAATCCTATTAATGAGGAAACGACGGAATCGCAGCCGGTCGTCCAGGCATCCGGCCCGCCCGAAATACAAAACGACACTTGTAGCAGGTGAAAATATTTATCATATGCAACACCTAAATTACTTTAGTGAATCACATGCATTTAAGATGCTATTTCTAATCGGCCTTTTCAGAAAGCAATATCCGTGGTCCAAGAAAGTCCTCAGTGTGTATTTATTTTAACGGTAATTTTACAAGTATATTCAAACATACACAACAACTCAAATCAAAATTCATTCACTAGCGTGGCTCATGCCTTCATCCGTCAAAATAAAAGTTACTTGCCCACACTAAAGTTTAACGGGATTGTTATTTCTGCTTTTTCTTCATCTAATTGGGATCGAAGAGAAATTGTATGTGAGAATATTACAGACTAACAAAATTAGAAAACGACAAGATCAAAATGTTTTTGTAGTTATTAAATATCCCCTCAACTGGCGCTTTAAAGGAGTGAAAACATTAGAAAATTTGCATAATAAGAAGAATATTTTCAATTCTGGAAAACGAGGACCTAACATCATAACTGATTTTGAAATAAATCATTAGGTACCTTTTTTATTAAATAAAAAAAACCTGAAGCAAGTCTGTAAAATCCGGGTTCATTCATGAGAGTAATCTGCTGGTTAAAGGTAAGTTATAATGAAAACCAGAGAAAATCCTGCAGATTTTTTATACGTGCAAGGCCCTATCTACCTCAAGTATTTCTTTCTTCATCTCAGCGTAGATCCTACCTTTCTTCATCCCGTTCATAAAACCTGTTCTCTTTCTTCCCCTTCCCCACTTGCTTCTAATCCTTTTCTCTATCACGGCCTTCACCAAACCATCCTCGCTTTCTTTATTTGAGAGCAAGCTGGCCTCCTACTTCGATTCCCACATCTAGCTCTTCCCATGCCTCTCTTACCATTACCTCTCTTACCATGTTAAAAAGCAAAGGCGACAAAGGGCACTCTTGCCTTACCACGCAACCCTTAACTGCCCCTGATTCACCATCAGCCACCCTAACCTGTGCCCTCTGAGCCATGTATAAGTTTCAAATAAGTCTCCTATCATGCCAATGTATTCTTATTTTCATCAGTATTTGTATTCGCGAGTTTCATACACTGTTCCTAAATCTCTACACTACAATAATGTAATCAATTTCATATCTTCCAATACCACCCGGCACTTTCCATGTGTGCCTACGCCTGGGGTGATGTTTAAACAAAGTGTTTGTGACTACTAATTTATATTTTCTATGAAATTATACTTCCTTCTCCCCACGATCATTTCTTGTCCCTTGCCCATACCCTCCCGCTTCAAATCCATCCCTCCATTCCCCACCACTGAATTCCAGTTTCCCCTCTGAATTCCAGCCCATCAATTTCAGGTTTTTACTTTCCCTGAACTTCTCTAATTATCTCTCCTAGATGCTCACACACCCCACCCACCTCTTCCTTCCTATGGTTACTAGTAGGCATGCATACGTGAACCAATGCGAAATTCGTCAGGCGTGCCTTTAATTCTAACACTTGTATCCTCTCGTTCACCTGTTCAATGTTTACTTCCCTCATCCCCAATTCTGTATTCTGTACTATAGCTACCCCACGTTGACTCTCATCTCCCCCACTGTAGATTACCCTGTAGCTATCTCCCCAGCAGTCCCCATTATCACTCCATCTCACCTCGCACAATCTCAGAGTATATATTTGCGCTTTTTCCATTTCCTGTTTAATGTCCTTTAGCTTCTCTGCCCTCACAATTATCCTTACATTCCAAGTTTCTATTTTTAACGCTGCTTTCCTCCTCCTCTCAATCTTTTCCATCTTCTTCTTCCTCCTTTAACTTGTGTCCTTTGTTGACATTATTGTCCAATGATTTTGTGTGATGACGACCGCGAAGGCCTTGTCTCTCCCACTCCCGGGCACGACACCGGCCCTAGTGGACCAGAATTCAAATCTCTGTGCACTCTTTTCAAGTTATAACTTAATCTATACTGTGTATAGGCAGCTGGAGAAATTTTTCTGAAAGATTTCCATCAAGGGTGAGTCGTTATTTTGTTGCTTCATTCATGTCCACATTTCACTAGTTCTGGTTGGTGGTCATGATTGAAAATAAAGTTGCAAACTAAGATTAATACATATTTTCAATTCTGGAACAGCGAGAACCTAAGGTAACAACTGCTGTTGAAATATATCACTACCTTTCTCATTAAGCGATTTAAAAAAACCCTGAGGCAAGTCCGTAAAAACACAGGTTATAATATGAAAATATAGAAAGGTTATTATCTCTCCCCCTTATCAGTGTGCTATGAAAATTCATGATGGTAGCTTTGAAGTTCAAGGTTATAAATTAGTTTTTCCGCAAATGAGCCCGAAGACAATCATCCCAAGCACTCAATCAACGTTTAAAGTAACATTCCACGAAATTACTCCGAGAGACAAATGTGAACAAGAATGAAGTAACAAAAACCTAATCATCCCTGTTGGGCATATTTCAGAAAATTAACTTTCATCTGCCTGTACCCAGTAAAGAATTATGAATATCTTGAAAATAAAGCATGCATATCTGGAAGGGGCATTACAATTTCACAACCCTTGCAATAACAAGGACAATAATTAATGTGAGACCGGCTGTTGAAATTCTGACGAAAACTCCCTGAACATTTTGAACTAAACCAAAATCACCCAGAAGTAGTAATTTTGTTTAATGGGCTTTGACGGCTAAGGTCATTTCGTACTTCATGTCTGCCACGTGCAGATAGGGGAAACAGCACTCGGATGAATCGGAGAATCACCCCTCCAAACTCGAGCCGAGTCCAACGATGCTTAACTTCGGTAACTGATCAGGAACCGGTGTTTCCATCGTGGCAGGCCCTATATCCCCCAGTATTGAAAAGTGTTAAAAAAATAAAGGTATTGAACTTTCACCACACTATGGCGAGATGAATAACTTTCATATTCTTTAGAACAAACTAAATATTGCACTAAAGATGCTCTAGGATGGATGCATTAATGTTTTTCGCAAAAGTCACAAGACACGCAATGTCCCCCATAGCATTACCATTTATGTATACGAGTATTAAATGATATAATGACTACTCTACGTTAAAACGTTTTGGGGAGATTTATCATCCATAAAGAAACCATTTATCGCATCATGTGAATATCATCTGTGGCTCAGAGATATTTCACCTATAAACACACCAGAAAACTCTTCACTCTATCCACAATTTTACAATAATATATCACGAGAAGTGAAAAAATTCCCAGGTATCATAATGCGTTTGTAAATCTTTATACCGAAGATATGAAACAAAAAGAAAAAACAAAATACACCAAAGGGATGAGATTCACCAATAAAAAATAAATTTGACTCGACCGGGAATCGGGCCCGGATCTACCAAATGCCGGTCAGGCGTGTTAACCAAATACACCATCAAGCCATATTCGTTGAAGGGGATTTTCAGGGGGGTCAGGGGCACTTGGAGATCCGGGTTCAAAACCCAGTCAAACCAAATGATTTTTTATCTCAAGGCGAGTATCATTGCTTTGGCGTTTATCTTTGCACCCGTGCGTACCATATCATTCGTGAATTTGGCCATTATTTGGAAAAAAAGACAAAATCACATGGATACTAAACATGACGACTGCATACCATGCCGTTTGTGAATTTTGTAATGATTTGGAAAATAAGACGAACTCACGGAAACAAAAGATAACGACTGCATACCATGCCATTCGTGAAGTTCATAAGGATGTGGGAGAAAAACAAAATAACAGGGATGAAAATAACTACAACTGATAACATTTATACCATACCATGCCATTTGCACATTTTGCAATTATTTGGGAGAAAAGCACATTACATCAAAAAAACATACATTCACAGGGATAATAATGACAACTGAATACCATGCTATTTGTGCATTTTTCAATGATTTGGGAGAAAAACAAAATCACAGGGATAATAATAATGACAGCTGAATACCGTGCCATTTATGCATTTTGCCATGATTTGGCAGAAAAACAAAATCACAGGGATGATAATGACAACTGAATACCATGCTATTTGTGCATTTTGCAATGATTTGTGAGAAAAACAAAATCACAGGGATGAAAATAATGACAACTGAATATTCTGTACCATTTGTGCATTTTTCAATGATTTGGGAGAAAAACAATATCACGGAGATGATAATAATGACAGCTGAATACAATAAAATTTGTGCATTTTGCAATGATTTGGGAGAAAAACAAAATCAAATTAATTTTTTTATGTCAACTGCCCCAAAAACAGCTCGCAATGGCCTTTTGCATCGGGTGATGTAACACTGACATCAGACGAGCACAAACACCCATGTCCTGGATGGAGAAAAAATCCACCTAGGCGGGACTTGAACCCGCGACTCTCGGATTGGCAGGTGAGGACGTTACCACGTCGCCACCGTGGTCAATAAAAATAATGACAAGTGCATTACTTGCCATTTGTGCATTTTGAAATGATTTGGGAGAAAAAAAGAAAATCACAGAGATTAAAATAAAGACAACTGTATACCATGCCATTTGTACATTGTGCAATTATTAGAGGGAAAAACACGTAACATAAAAAACACATTCAGAGGGATGAAAATAATGTCAACTGAATATCATGACATTTGTGCATTTTGTAATTATTCGGGGGTGAAAAAAATAACAGGAATAAAGGTTTGAAAAAAGAGTAAAAGAGAAGATGTACAAGTGAGACAAGTATTGATCGGCCATCGACAGAGAAATGAAGCACTAACATGGAGATTGGATCAGAATCCAGAATAAGCTAGAATAGTCAGAGGGCAGCGGCGTCTCAAAAGATAGTACGAGGAGCAGCAAGAAGGAAAGAAACATGGAGGGAATATAGTAATATCGAAAAATGGTGGCAGTCACCTGCGCAAAGCGTGAATTCAAGATGGGGAAGGCTTGCGTGGAATGGGTCACCTAAAAATCGGAAGGGAGAGTGCACATGCTGGACACGGCCGCCAACACGGCGGATTTTAAGTTAACATTTTTAACTTTAGCGGACGGGAAAGTTTCGGCAGCGCGTTTCACGGCAATGTTTACGATTCAAAAAAGCTGAATCAAAGTATGCTAATGCAGTTCAATATACATCGGAGACGTCCATCTTAACAATTAGAGTAAGAGCCTTGGAGGTCTAAATAGATAATTTCAATAATCGATTGAGCATTTTGAAGTTGGCAATGAAGGTTTGCGACCTTGGCAACTCTGGAAGTCAAGCGTGGAGACAACCCTACTGCTCCGCGCGGAGCCAGGTTGTAGGGAATGGACTCTTCCACTGAAAGAGACTCCTGCGCTAATGCCACCATGTTTCGGTACCACTACACATTAGGTGAGGTGTGCAACGATACGGTTCAAGCTAAGGAGGAGCTGCATCATCATAATTCAGGAAGTGATGCTACTAGGGATCGCGGTAGCCGGATTCGTAAAGTGGTATCGAAACACGGTGTCATTTGCGCAGAGGGCAATTTTCAGAGGAAGAGTCCATTCCCTACGATTTGGTTCCGCACGGGGAGTGAGGTAGTCTCCAATTTTTACAATATTACGGTTCCCAAGGTCAAAAACCTTCGTTGTCAACATCAAAATGCTCAATCTGTTCCTGGCTCTCTGTGGCTTGCATTCCAATTGTCTAGATGGGCTCTTCTGATGATTTGCGTAAAACGTTTAGCGTATTTTGACCTACTCGTGAAACGCGCTGCTGATCCTTTCCCAGCAAATAAGATGCCGCTAATTTGGTAGTGGTGTCTACTATGTGGCGACTTCTTCCCTTGGCTCCTTTGCCGACCCCTTCCGAGCGAGCCTTCTCCTCCTTGACGTCCCCCTTCGTAACGGCGACTGTCACCAAGTTTAGCTATCACTATAACGTGCCGGCTTATCAGAACATTGGTCGAGGTTGAATTCCGCCTCGACTACGCATGTCGTAATTGGCGAAATCAAGGTTTTAGCTAACCTTAGTTTAGATAAAGGTAGTGTATGACCCTAAATATTGGAGCACAGAAGACCAACGATTGCGAGATGAAGACATGGATATTAAGAATGAATATAGTTTATTTTAAGAATTGAGGGGATCTTTGGAATAGAAGAACTACTAGAGCAGAAAAATAGAACTACTACAGAAGTAAAAGAGTAAAACATTGAGAAGTACAGTATAAGGAAAGCTGTATCAAGCCCAGACTTTGAAAGCGACATTTGGCGCAGTTAACAACTCTTAGTAGTTAATTAGCTTGAAAAAGGGAATAGTTAAAAAAAAGAATTGGAATCAATTTATAACCGTAAAGGACGTGCTGAACTATAGAAGACCCCAATAAGATATTTTCTCCAAGAGACGAAGAAACATATTTTAAAAACATTTTCACACATCATCGCGAGTTAGTAATCCGAAGATTGTTTTGCAGGGCCCATCAAACCAGTGCTCTCATTAAATAGCTGTTTCATGCAGGTGAAGCAGGGCTCGATTAAACTTTCACAAGCCATTAAATATCATATAGAAAAAATTTTGGAATTAGAAAAACGTATTTCATCGCACACCACGATTTGAAGGAGGCATTCCAGAAATCATCTGGAAAGAAACACTACCTCATATGAGGAAATGACAAAAAATATGCCTGCATGAAGAAGAAAACATTTAACTACAAAACCTACATTAAGACCAGTTGACTTTGATTTTAACTGGTATCTAAAAGTGGGTTGAATAACATGGTATTTTGGTCTTTGAAAGAGGGATGGATATAAGGATGATAGAGAAAGGCGGTCTTCGTACAGAGGGCGTATCTATGCAGGAATTAATGGCGGAAAAATACGTGTTCAGTAAAAACATATAGACCAAAAGATATAAATAAGAAACAGGAGAGGAGAAAAAGATACAATAGTGCAAGGTGAGGTATAGAGGATATTCTACAGCAAGTCAAATCTACTAGCAGCACAAAAACAAAATCGGAAGTAAGAGAAATCCAAGAAATAATGCATAAGGAACTTACTTGAATCACGTACCTTCATGGTTGCAAGACAGTGTCGATGGCACAGGCTGAGAAAAAAAGATTGGACGCAAGACAAAGAAGGCAGAGTTGAAAGTGAATGATGATTGACGTCAAGAGGAAGGGTAGAGGGGTAAACGGAGCTAAATGAATCGGGGCCGAAGACATACATATGCATATATATTTAAATATTTATTTATACAAGTATAAGTACACCCCAGGGGTGACAGGCAGAGGCTTGATAGGACACCAGCCATGAAAGGGGAGGGCATAAGTGAACTGCATATTGACGGAGAGTCCTGTAACTGTAAAGCTCTTATTTAGTTGTAATCACAGATGGTGCGAGGAGAAAAGTAACCCGTTAACCAATCAGTTCGGCAGGGTATCTCTCTTATTTTATCGCTTCTGTCAGTTCTGGAGATATAGTGCGGGGTCAGTGCAATATCCTCCGGGTCATACTGTAAATCACGTCATATGAATTGTACAAGTAATCTAAGCCTAGAGTGTAGTCGTAGCCTAGAGTAAGCAGAATCTCTAGTGGCTCCCAACCTAGTCCTTCCATCAGATGTGTGACACCCTCCGTTCGCTTGTAGCGGCTTTTGACGAATGGTGCGGCTTTCCTAAGTATTTTGTTCACTTCGCGCATTGAATATTTCTGGGAGGCTACTTTGTAATCTCACTGAAGGATGTTCCTCCGCGAATGTGTGAGTCAAAACAAATACTAAATTCCACATTTTTGTTTACTTGGTTTAAAAATTTCTGCTTTCGGTAATGACCTGCGTTGCCTGTTGAAAACCAAATTTAAGCTATAAAATATGTAGATTATTCCTCGAACACATTTTAAATGGGCACTTCTTAAGCCATAGGAGCCGACTGCAGCGCCATTTGTATGGAGTTACCGCATTTTGACTCCAATTACAACAGTAATTTGCTAATAACTGAAAACTTAATGTGGTAAGGTATCTATATTTTATTTTTATTCGATTTCTTGAGAGTTTTCCCTTCTCAAACACAGTTCTTCGCGAAAATGACATTTATATTTAATGGAAAAATACTATTTTTCTCCATGTTTCTCACAATCTCCCATTAAACACCACGTAATTTCAAGTTCGATTTGCGAGAAAAGTAGTGTGGAAAGGTATAATTTTTCTGTTCATATCATATGGTAGACACGTTTTTCTATAAGTGGCCAGAATGTGAATGAAATTACATTTAAGTCGTTTTCCAGTGGAACCACCTTAAGTGAGATTAGGTCATAAAATACGGAAAATGACGTAATTTTTCATAGTTTCATTCCGCCATCCAGGCGGCGTGAGCATCTCCGGCTCTCAAATGGTGATCTACAGGTCTTTTATTTGACTCACCCGCTCTTTCAACTCTTGATCCGTTTCATTTGCCTCCGTATTTCATTAGTTCCATCTCACCTGTCGTAAAGAACGTGAAATGGAGCCACCATCGGACCTTGTGCGATCGTGAGCCGGTCATTAAGAGAGCGAAACGGGTCCCCCGCCTTCCCACAAAGAGCCATTAAAAAAGCGAGATTAGAAAATAACCCCCCTGTGCAGGGTACCAAATGCTCGCGACATCCTTGTATCACTTTTTATAACCATAGTTTATTGAATGCAGCGTCGTGAATGTTTCGAATGTTTTTCCTTAGCATGAGAAAGAAACTTGGATTTATCAAGAGAATAATGGGAATGTTCTCCGAAAGCTAGGGAGATGCTACTTCACCCACAAACTTTCTTAAGACCTTAATAAAGTATAAGAAGGGAAGGGCATTTATTAACTAATCGGACGCATATTAGGCCATATAATGGCACATGAACAAGACGAAGGGAGACTTGAAAATGGAGAACGAATTACAGATCATGAAGAGCGCGCGCAAGAGAGGATCCGTCAGCCATTTTCATGATAAATATCTGACAGAGAATGGACGCTTGTTTTAGTTAATTAGACTTAAACCTAGTTTGATAAAACAAGGAATAACTGGATCTGATTACACGCAAAATTTAAATTGCCCACACAGCACTAGATCTCACACAGCATATTTATAATAATGAACGCACTTTATCTTAAATCTTCTATAAAATGTTATCTGGCCACATACGTAACCTTTGCATTTGAAAAACTAATTAGTTTATCAATTACTCACACAATGTGGCACCAATAAATTTTGGCAATCACTTTGGGGTTTTTTTTCATCATGTTATCGAAGCCTTTCTACTTCGACCATTGAATCAGATTTTCATGGTTACGGATGCAGGTGGTGAATAGTGAACCGCACTCGTCCACCCTGACAACTTTACCTATGCAAAAACACGCGACAAAATACTCATGTTTGGCAGAGAACAGAATTTAATTTTTCTGTTCATTACTCTGATGAGCCGCGATGGAGCTAAGTCTCCTACAGCACTAAGCCATCCATTTATCATTGCCTATAAATCAGATCCTGAGAGCATATTGCGGTGGGATGCACTCCACGGGGAGATTTTTAGCAAGGTTAAAGTGAGCACTCTCACATTATTTGCACGTCGGAGAGGAGTGAGTGGGTTACATGAGGTCACGCATTGGCACAAAAACCATTGAAACTGTATGCGAGTGGTGTTTTTTTTAACAAAAAAGTATCCAAACGGAATTAGTTTCCATTGGATACATGGTACACAAAAAAATCCAACACGGATAGCGGCTTCACTGCGATGGAATTGAAACCCGAAGGAGGAAATTATCAAGCACGTTCATTAGTGTGGCGATAAAATTTCATGCATTATGCAATTACATCTAATCGGCATTACCAGGAGTTTGAATTTTTCCATCCATTTTATCGGTATTTCAGTGATCATGTTTAAAATTTGGAATCAAACATTTAAAATAAATGAAGTATGTAGAATTTAACTGGAATGATAGCATTGGCTTTCCTTACTCGGGCTTGAGAATCATGAATTAGTGGTATAGTGAAAAAAAGATGAAAAATTAAGATGGAAAAAGATATGCTGGGAAATTAATCAAGTCTATTGGTATTAAGGCTGCTAGTATAATTTCATGTTTTTTTCTTAAAAGGGAGAATTTTTTGTCAGTAACTTCAAAGTTAACATTTTATAGCATTCTCTCCTAACACCTCCCAATACTTTGATTATTTTTTCTTTGTCCTTTAGTATTCAGAGAAGATGTTATTATTCTACAATTTAGAACACCACTCGTCACAATGGCTGCATCAATCATCAACCAATCAAATAACCGGCTGAATTTTGGTTTCGTTCATTTTGATGCATTTTTCATTCCCAGAAAGGCAATTCATTAATGTGCTTCAGGCACTCTAGGAAGGCTATCATACGACCATTTCCGTCATATTTTATATTCATATATAGTACCGCCTTTACTTCACTCAATTACTGCGAGTTATATAATGCCAAAACTTAGATTTTTAATTGATGATAGCTAATGGATGTCAAGACATAGTTTACTACCATGACCATTTATTTTAAATAATTTATATTTGGCCAATATCATGCGCAAAAAATGAAATAGGAGTGGAAAATATTTCATATGAGTTCATATCTTACATTCGATAGCTTCCGCATCCATGAAATAATAAAAAAACCATGCAAAGGCAAAACTAATTCATAAGGGACACATTAATGTGGGCTCCTAGATATCGGGGGCCTCATTGATTCAAAGATAGTAGTCACAAAAAATGTACTTAGACAAACGACAGTAAAACCTCTTGACTTAAAAGAGAGGGGAACGATTTATTACAGTGGTGTAATACTGATTTGCACGTGAGAAGTAATAAAGATATTGAAAATTAATACATGTGACCATATGAATTAGAACATTTTGATAAGAATAAATTAATATTACCTGGCCCAATAAAAAATGAGAGAGCAGATGCGTAGATGGGAAAGCATATTTTTTACACGTCATCTAATCCCTTTTACTTTAAGCGCACGTACAGGATTGCGCGTGACTGTAGTTCGGAGAAAATTAACACAATCACAGTTGGTCCGCAGGTTGGATCAATTAAGGGGGTGGAGTTAATCTCAACGGTCGGCAAGTGATAGCTCCTTTCTTAGTAGTCCGTGGTTTCCCAGAAAAATATTGAAGCCAGGAAAACACTCCGCCTTGGATTGGCTGGGTGCGCTCAGAGTCAGTCTTAGACCGTGTCAGTAGCCCTCTGCTTTTCCCCATTGTGCTACAACACAGACCTATACAGTGACTAAATGTCAAAATTGACAGCATAATGCAGTAAAGGCAAAAATACGGAGGAATTTTTCTAATAGAAAGTTTAGAAACATGCATATTTGAGGAGTACACGAGTTTCTTGAGTGCAATGTAGCGGATTGAGTTTTAGTTATGAGCATTCAATAGTTATATTAGTTACACTAAATTGCACTGTAAATAAAAATTGAATATTATGAGAACTTACCCTTTGATATAAAAACTGTAATAATTCAAAATTTATGTCGTCTGTTTTATTATTCGTTTTTCAAACGTTTGCTGAGCACATTCTTTCAGTTTGCGGGACACTTGCCGAGAAACAGAGGAAAAAGAATTTTTTGGTAACGCCTCTTTCTAACTTCACTACCCCTTAAAATGTAAAAATACTGAATTTCTAACAAAAGTATCAGATACAGAGATACATTTCTACCACTAAATTTTTCTAGCTCGATTATATTATCAATATATCCATCGATGTACGGAGTACCAATGTCACTTCAACGAATCGATAGTAATATTTCCACAAGTTATTCCTAAAATGTTCCGTTAAATTTGTAAATTTGATTTAATGCAAGCATATTTAAAAGTTTTTCATGCTATAGAACAGCTGTTTAAGCCACGAAACCTTCATCGATGCATCTTTTATATTTATATTCAAACCTTATTCCCGAAAGTTAATCAATAAGTTGTGAATTAACGGGCATACGGTTAATTTTGCACGCAGAGTTGGGATTGATAAGTAAATTGAAATTATATCAAAATGGAATAGCAATGAAGAGGGAAAACGATTCGAAACCATATTAAAGTGATTACTTAAAGCTGCAATTTACAGTTTTACATGGTTGAATACTTTCCGAAACGGGAGGATAAAAATCAGAGGGTCAAGACATAGCCTGTTGGCTTCAACATAGCCAGTCTTATGAGGCCGGCTCAGTGAAGTCAGCCACTTAGCATGTCGGCCTAGCGGTTATGATCTTCATCATCAGGAGGGACAAAGTGAACTAGGTCCATCGGTTTTCCGCTAGAAACTTGTCTTGAAGTGTTGCACGCCCCATAAGTAGACGAAACTTTTGCGTGACAGCGCTCCGCAAACTTTGTTCATCAACGTCCTTCGAAAGATAACAAAGCAGTGGGAAAGTGGACGGCTTATTTGGCCCTTTTGCTATCCCTCCCGCCGATTCGGTTTGAAGGACCCTAAACTACAGAGGACTGACTTCGTTACACTCGGGTCGAGGAATTATCGCCTCCGGTGGAAATGGCGGGGATTCGGGTACCAGATGCCGGGAGCTCCGCTTCTCCAATTCCGCGTAACTACTTCAAGGGCTCCAAGCCCTCACTCAAGGAAGCGCCGAGAGCGGCAGAAGGGTCCATCACGTGGCATTCGGGTGCGGTGGGGGTTGGTGGGGGGGGGGGGGGGTGAAGCGAGAGGTAGAGGCGCCCGTCGATAGACGATCGGGGGTGAACACTCCGCTCCAGATAGTTGGTTTCCGTGGAGTTAGGGATTACAATTTCTGACGGAAGTTCCTTCACGCGGACGAGCACGTGGGCATTCACGTGCTGGCGAGATCGCCAGTCAAACAGAACCTACTCTATGTTAATCCTGCCGCTTGAGATCTAATCGAGTGAGGGTTTCCCGAGACACGTGTCACTCAGTGAACTCGGAGGATGTTTTGAGGAAGCCCGCGATTGCAGAGGCGCTTATTTTGCCTCCGAAGATGCGTGGGTGCGCCTGGGAGCCGTGGATCGGGAGGGGGGCTATACTCAAGCATCCCATAGGCTTAATAGACCCAAGTCCGTTAAGATATAGACTTAAATATAGACCAAAGCGGACTCATAATTCATTCATTCATTACAGTAATCTACCGGTTAGAGGTAGGTTGTGATGAAAGTCAGAGAATATCCAACGAACTCTTACACGTGCTGTGCCCTTTCTACCTCTTGTATTTCTTTCTTTATCTCAGCATACCTTTCTTCATCCCGTCCATAAAACCGATTCTCTTCCTTCCCCTTCCCCGCTTACCCAACATCCTTCCCTCTATCACGACCTTCAGCAAACCATCGTCCCTCATTATCCCTTCCAGCCACCTACCCTGCCTTCCCCTAATCTCATCTATAAGTTTCCTCTCCTCGCCCACCATGTCAAGCACTTCCTCATTTGTCTTCCTTTCCGTCCAAAGCACCTTCTCCATCCTCCTCCACACCCACATCTCAAAAGCCTTCAGCCTATTTTCGTCTTCCTTTCTCAAGGTCCACGTTTCCGCCCCATACGACGCCACACTCCATATCAAGCTCTTTACTAGCCTCTTTTTTACATCCTTACTTAAGGTCCCCGTCATCAGCTCCCTTCTATTATTGAACGCTTCCTTCGCTAGCGCTATTCTCCTCCTAATGTCTTTGCTACTATGTCCTCTTTCTTCTAATACGCATGAAAATAAAGGCAAATCGGACCAAATCTGAATTATTATACAAAATTGTGCAATATATTCCTAAAAGCTTCGTTTGGTTTGTGTGGTAGAGGCTCTAGCACCGGCGAAAATTGAGAGAAACGAAGTAGTTGCAAATATAAACTATTTCATTCATAAAGTATACATGAAATAGAATAAAATACAAGATGAGAATTCTTTGATCATCAGTCCGGCTTTTTTTGGCTGCAGATTCCAGCTGGTGGATGACTTGGGTTTTTCTTTTTTCGACGGACTTCCGTAAAGCGTCGGCCTATTTGTTTTTCTCTTCCGCTTCTTTCAACAGTTCATCGGCGGCCTCCAGAATGGCTAGCGATGCCGCCATTTCCTTTAATGCTTTTGAGAAGCGTTTAGCAGTGCCTGGCCGCGGCGCGCATATTCAAACTTTGCTGTGCTGTCCTGGCTGCTTCAGTGTAAATTGTAGCTTACCTATGGCCAAAATATAGAACCTGCCCCAAAATATAGACCAATTTGGATCAAAATACGGATTATCGTCCAATAAAGACCATAATAAAAAATATCGACATTGTGTATTCTCTATGTAGCATATGGGATGCCTGCACTGGAAGGAGGAAGGGCGAGGAGAAACCGGACGTGGTCGCTGATTCACACAGTCAACAAAAATGCTACGCCCGCGCGCGTCCAATGAATATGGTGGGTGTATGATGGCTACAGTACTGGATTCCCATCTAGAGGGTCCAGATTCGGGGCCCGGCGAGTGTGGAGACTTTTCAAATGAATTATGATCCCTAATATTTTCTAAACTTATTGCTCCCTGATTGATTAGCGCAGTTTAATTTTCCACTCTTCCTCGGAAGAGATGAATATCAAGCTCCATCGTACTGGCTTCCCATCTAGAGGGCCCGGATTCGGAATCGGGCGGAAATGGAGACTTTCAAAGGAACTCCGGTCCCTAATATTTTAAAAACTAGTTTCCTCTCTGATTGATTAGCACAGCTTAGTCTTCCACTCTTCCTCTGAAGAACTGAATATCAAGCTCCATCGTAAAGGCTTCCCATCTAGAGCGCCCGGATTCGGGATTGGGCGGAAATGGAAACTTTTCAAATATTTTCCAGTCCCTAATAGTGTCTTAACTAGTTTCCTCCCTGATTAATTAGCGCAGTTTAGTACTCTTCCATGGAAGAACTGAATATCAAGCTCCACCGTCTTTGAAATTCTTGCAAATCTATAATAAATCTTTGACTTGAGGAGAGAGATCGGACATGCGGATCACATGTCCCTATATCTCAAAAAGCTCTCTTGGCTGGATTTAAAAAATAAGGAGAAAATATATGATGGTCTGCTTCATGCATTCCCCATTTAAGCTAAGAGGACCCATATATTTAATCGATGTGTTTTCCCGAGGGACAATGTAGGTACTTAATCTCTTCTCATTTAGCCCATGCACGGTTTTTAATTCTTTTGAAAACTATCGGCCACTTCGAACCCGGGCCCTTTGGGTGGAAGGCACTATAGTCGCCACGCCAACCCTATTCTCTTCCCACCAAAATAAATGAAAACTCTGAATAAAAATCATCACTCGGGAGGGTCCAGTGTCCATATCGAGACTTTGGGGGTTCAGGGCCTTGCAATATGCAGCGTCGAAAGCCATACGAATTGGCTTCATTCTTCATAAACCACTGGAATTATAAAATTACGAATAATGAATGGCTTTTAATGCTCAAGAAAATTATTTGGGATGTAGTGAACATGAAAAGTGGGAATATTTTTCAGTGTGACGCCATTAAAAATACCTAAGCTCAATCCAAACTACCAAGACATATTGATTATAGATAGCACATATTCTTCTACGGCATAATAAATAAGAAACTATCGATGTTAAGACTTTATTGTACCCCCGCACTCCTAAAATGACAACGCGTAACATCTCCACGCTTTGAGTTTGACAATGGTATACGTTTAAACCTTTAATGTGAGTTGTACTGAATGCGGCACTCACCTCTGGAGTCATCTCAGCTCATTTACAATTGCCCAATATGTTGAATTTGGAAAAATCAAAACTAAAAAATACTCTCTGCAGTTTTCGTGTTACATCTCTAGCCTGCATTGTAAACGAGGCAGTAAATCCTGTCCTAGTAATAAAAATTTTGTTTCATAAAGGGTTAAATCCATTCTGACACAATTTCCAAAGGTGGCCAAGCATCTCAGGCCCTAGCCAGAGTCTCGTCCTCATTTCACATCCGGGGCACATGGAGCTGAGACTGGAAATTCGATCCGTCAAGACTCAAACAAACAGATAACAATGGCTCCAGCATCTGGCACATCATGTATAACACGCAAATAGACTCCTGATACAGTTCCATAAGCTCTTGCATATTTTTTTCAAAATATTCCATTTCTTGGAAAATTCAACCGCATGACGGTGTTACGTTGGTTGAGTTAAAGGGGAAATTTCGAGAAAACGTTGCCGATTACCTGTGTTCGTCAACACGGCTCGTGGCAACTACTCTAAACCGTACCTCCATTTTGCCGTACGTGATCGTACAGTGGTCTTACCCTGATCATGCCATAACTAAACTGAAGAGGAAAAAAGCAAATATAATTTATTTTGGAAACGACGAATGTAATCTCATTTCACGGTTGTTATCTACTACATAGCATTTCTTTTCCTTGTTTCAATATTGGAGAAATCAAATGTTCATCCTCCTAGTCTAAGGGTTGTCGCTAGTCAATATAATTCAAGGAACCAACCAGAATTTTAAACGCGATAAATGTAACGTTAGTGAATTCATGCTTTAATAGCGCCATGCCGCATATCGCAATGTATCCTCTGGTTCGGGCAAGTGTCACATGAGCGTTCCGCTGCTTCAACGTTTATTACACGAAACTATACCTGGTATCTGTCTGCAAGAGCGAGCTAATACCGAAGCCGAATCATTCCCAGCAAATATCCTCTTTTACTTACTCCGTCCTTTACCTGGAACTTACAAAATGACCTCTCTTTGCATCTATAACTTTCCAAAAGATAACATATTTTTCTACGACATAATAAATAAGAAACCATCGACGTTAAGTCTTAATAATACCCCCGTAGTCCTAAATTGACATTGCCCAACATCTCCTTGCTTTGAATTTGACAATGGTTTATGCTTAAACCTTTAATGTTGTGTTAATTATAATTGCTATACCATCACTACGATTATTATACCTAATGGACGAAGTAAGTGAACCCTTAATTACATTAAAAAACAGTAGGCTATCAATGATGCTGTAGTTATGAATATTCAGATTTTAATCACACTGTACTTGATTCCTATATAATTCCAAAAAATGATTTAGAAAATGGAATATTCCGATTATTAAAAGTTGATAATCGAATAGTCTTACCAATACAAGCCTAGTTGTTGTAACAGCAGCAGATATAATTATTTCATGAAATATGTCCTCCTTAGGAGTAAAGTTAGATGGTACTCCCGGACGAATTAATCTAACGAATTTATTTATAAATCGATCAGGATTATTTTACGGACAATATTCAGAAATTTATGGGGCAAATCATAAATGTATACCAATTACAATCGAAATAGCTAAAACTAAAACATTTATTGATAGAATTCAGAAAATAAGATATGCTTCATTAGGTGACTGCAAGTAAGTGATGGTCTCTTAAACCAATCAATCACGGAGTCATCGATTACCTCTAACGTAAAGGCATATTTACTGCGCATGTATTACACCCTGCATATTAAAGCCTTTTTCTGCTCATCTCCTCAAAACCGTGCCATTGGAAGATTGAAAAACTCACGGTTGCAGATCCGACTGAATCAAGTGATCTCTTTCTTGGTACGCAGAAGCATACGATAGAGCCTTTCCTCGTTCAGACTTTCTCGAGTTCGAGTAAAATATGAAGCCATAAGCCAAGTCGGTACACCACATTTGATCCTCACATTCGTCGATGTCAGAATTCTCAGGAAAAGAAAATATTTTAGCTGTGCCGCTCCGGAAATATTGCCTTCATGAGAAACTTGCCGAAGGTATCCCAAAATAAAAGCAGAACATTGAAAATACTGGTAACCGTAATTGATGGCATACAAGACCCAACTAATACCCAAAATAATCGCCCAAAAATCACCCCTGGGTCGTAAAGGTGAAGATAAATCCTGACGCAGTCCAAGTCATCCCCGACGCTCTATACTGCAGACAAAATTTAACACAGATGGTCATTACTACCCAGCTCTTCTCCAAATCGTAAATATTTACTTAAACAATTTTGAGGAGTCTAATATGATGACGGTATTATTTTTACGAGTGGTACTACGGTCAATAAAAATTTTTTATTACTTCTGCGATATCAAATAGATCACTATGCCTAACTTTATATCGTCCATACAAGATTAATTTGTGCATACAAGACTTTGGAATGCCATACCCATGAATGTAGACTAAGACTTAAAATCAAACACAAGTAGAACTTTTACCTGAAGACTAGGTACAAGATTTCTTGTGCCTGTCTCGCACTTGCAGTGGAATTATAATCCTGAGGAAGAGTTTAACTTGTGTTTGATTCAATATGGATTCCTTCCTATACATAAAGCTTGAATCTGTTGAACGTAGACCGTCACCGTGAAACCAGTGAAACCAGACAGGGCTAACAAAACTATTTCCAAATGTATGGGTTATTATTCTGATAAGGATAATGATGCACTTGAAATCGCCTCTCCAAAAATGTGCAACGTGCACATTGGTAATTTGAAAAAAATATTTCCCCATTGAAACCGAGTTTTAATAGACTCTTCTAGTCTAAAAATCGTCTACTGTCGTTATTACAGTGTCGCGCTTTCGCATGAACTGAAAAAACTTTGTTTCTGAATAGATTCCTATAAAATGGGGTGCGTCTTATATGCCGTAAAATTTGGTAGATGATGGAATGCAAACTAAATTTAGTAATTTATTTTGTTCTCGCAAAAAATGAGTCAAATAAAAACGCAAGGCCATCTCAATACCGAGCATTTATTCTGCAATGGCAGTGGATTCCTTTCCTGGAATTCATTTCATATTTTAAATCTAAGATATGTTGTTCCCTTTATTTATTTGACATTTTATACGCACACTTACATATTAATGAACATTATTGAGGAAGATATTATCATTTAATGACCTCAAAAGCCACTTTCAACCACTTTTTCGGAAAAATAGCACAATGCTTCACTATTAAAACGCTTACACTTCTTATGTGACACCTATTTGGGGGTGAAAAGAGTAGAATATAAGATTTCTGTAGGACAATTACGCAGAAGTTGCACGAACTGGAAACGGAATGCGGAAAAGGATACTCATTTTGGACGTTATAAAGAAAGGCAAATTATGTGAATAGCTAACGAGGTAATTTAAAGGCTAATGGGACTAATATGCTTGAAGAAATACTACTAAGACTTTCAACTTAATATTCTTTAGACAGAAACGTTCCAAAAACCCGTCTCGATGATATTGATGACAAGTAACAATGGCTTCGTACCCGTCACCGAGTCTTGGGTTAATGGTAGTAGAGTCGGTAGCTTCCGCATTAAGGTGAAATGAAATCGATTCCAATGGTGAAGGAATAAGAGGCAGAATACGAGGCATGTACTTTTCTCCAACATTCACTACCTCAAATAACAAATGAAAGCTCTCCGTTCTTAAAATTGTATGCAGAAGTTGTTTGATTTTAGCAGAATTCACGGAGGGAATACCACTTTTAGGTTGGAAGCCTTTAGAGACGCGGAGACTACATGCCAGCCAAAGATTTCTTGAAAACATTTAGATCACGCATATTTCAGGGTGAAATGGGTGATATTACTTTAATCCCGCAATCCAGAACTGACAGAAGCGATAATAAAAGAGAAATACACCGCCGAACTCATAGTTACAGAAATTCCTTCTTTTCACGTACCATTAGCGACTTACAACAAAAACAGTAACGGTGCGAGACAATGAGATACCCTTTGGTTCCTTCCATTTCATCCCACCATTTTTTACGGATGGTGTCCTACCAACACCTGCCACATGCCCCTGCGTCGGCTCGGAGGGTAGTGGACGTAGTTGTGTGAACGTCGACGTATAGCTCCCGCAAAACGATTTTGGCGCAGACCTGCGCGACAGGAAGGGGAGATAGAGTAACGCAGGGTAAAAGGTACAATCAGCCATATTTAATGGATCAGTTCTCCTGTCAGTAATAGCGGAGATGCTGCGACGCCGTAACAAGCTACTTCACGAAAAAAGCGCGAGCCACACACACGCAAGGCTAGTAGTCCCTGGCAAAGTCATAGCGTCACCCAACGCTATGACTTTGCCAGGGACCCTATCTAGGGGTCTCATTGTGAGACGAGTCGAAACGGGACGGCAGGTAGTGTTGAGTCATTACACTTGTCAAAGTGCCTGGGCTGGCAACATTCAAAAAGTGTTTTTGACCGACCCACCACAATAAACAACCTTCTTCCCCGTTTCGCAGGGCTTTGAAAGTTCCGTTGCCCATGTCCCAAAATCTTCCTATGCGCAGCGCCAGGAACTTTTGCGAGAGCTATATCTTTTCGTGGGGGGATAGAGCTGCTTACCTCTAGGAGTGGGTCCACCTCCATCTTCACTTGAGCGCATGGCGCTGTGGCAGCTGTCCAAGCCGCCATGCTCCGGCTGGCCGTTCTACGTAGTATTTCCCACTGGCTAATCGTCACCTCAAACCGCCAGGGTTTAGGGTTTCCGCTACCCTCTGGCGGACCCTGAGGTAGAGAGAAGAGAGATCATTACGATCAAATTCTGCCGATCAGCAACAAGTGGTAATCAGATGAACAAGATGTGGAGCGATTAGTTTACTCACATTCATCGGTTTACACCATGGATTAAAGAAGAGAGAAGAGATGGAACTATACGATAGCATAGGGGAATCTTGATGCCAGTAAAAGGTACAATCAGCCATATTTAATGGATCAGTTCTCCTGTCAGTAATAGCGGAGATGCTGCGACGCCGTAACGAATTATGTAAAAGAATGCAAAATAGAAGATATTCCAAAAAAGCCCTGCGTTGTTTTTAAATTTATGGAAAAACCGCGCACGATAGCTATTGCGTGTTGGGTAATTTAAAAAAAGGGCTTTGTTTCCGTGCGTCAGGACCCCATTTACTCTCCCCTTTATCCTATTGTTTACGCCAATCGCAATGAGCTAATTCCTCAGCACTCATTATTAAATTTAGTTACTATCAGATTTTATAACGAATACTTCCATTTATTTCGTCATGCATACGAATTATGCTATTAAGTCTAAAAGATTAAGAAACCTCCAGAGCATCAGAGTTCATATTAAACCATGTGACGCCAGCCACATTTAAACAATTAAAATATTTGAAAAGAATAAAAATTGTAAACAATAATGTTTTTGCGTTGAACACCGCGTGAAATGATATTATAACATCGGAAATGTCTATTTCAAATGAATGCATTAAATTTTAACATGGATATAAAAAATAACAATTATATTCCAGCATCCGTCGCAGTCACGAAAAAATACAGCATGCTCAAATTCTGTGAAACAATTGTCAAAAACACGTCAAACTTCGAGATTCCAGGAATTAAGAAAACATATGCTGACGATGAACTCAGAACGAGCAATTCCACGATATTTTAGGCATTTAGAATAATATTTTCTAAACAACACTGACAAGGTGCTATTACATCAACTAATTAACACGAATTTCAATGCATACTTCCACGGAAAGGAGAAATGTATTAGCAGTAATCCATTAGTAATCTAGTCAATTTACAGAAATAGTTTCACTAACGGAGAAAGCTACATTCAGGCTTAAACACTGCCATGCATGAACTCACTAAACTCTATGATAGAAAAAAAACAATAGGAAAGCTATCTAACAATAAGTGTAGCAACTGACAAAGATGCCGCCTTTATTAAGTTTCTTTTGTAGTTTTTCCCTTAATTTTTCCCTTCCCTTTTTTCATTTTCAATTCGTCAGGTATGTCAAGGCAAGTCCAGCACATGTTGTTGAGATATTGCATTCCGGAAATTAAAAGGGGGCTAACATACTTTATTGATTCAGAATTGATACCATCTAATCCAGGTGCTTTTCTGTTTTTTTTTAATTCCTTTAATAAGTTTTGTATTTCTGTCATGTTGATGGGATCTAAACCAGTTGTGCCTGTTTAAAAAAAAATACAGATTCTACAATTGGGCTGTAGCAGAATTGTTGATAATGTTTAATCCAATCCTCGCTTGGTATTATATTTATCCGTGCAACATCCCTTTCTTCTTTGTTCTGGTGCTTTAACATTTTATAGGCGAATTCTTGTCTACCGTATACATCGTTTTCTATACTACTTATAAATGTATCCTATGCTGCCATATGTGCTTGTCTTACAATCGATTTCGTTCTGTTTCTAATTGCATGGTAATTTTATTTTGCTTCCTCAGATTGCTTTTGTAAGTACTCCCTGTATGCTCTATCTTTCTGTCCGATGGCTTCTTTCATTCCAGATTCTTAAACCCCTTTTTCGCCTACTTTTTGTTCTCGTGTCTATTACTTCATTTCCTATGTATCATGGCGTTTGCAATATTTCTCCATTCTCTGTTTATATTAGTACCTGTAGGCATTCCTTGGAGTAGTTATGTTAGTGTTTTTTTGTTCAGATTTCGGATACTTTCTTCTTGTAATTGGTGTACCTTATAGACTTTGTCGTCTCTATTGCATTTTTGAAATGTAGGTGTTATTTTCCGTCTTGACCATAACCGAATCTTGGATTTCTCTAAATGATGGTCTGTGTTGATGTCTCTACCTCTGTATACATGAGTATCTATGATCCTTGGTGTTAGCTTTTGACTGGCAATCACATAATCGATGAGAGATCGATAACCTCTTGCGGAATATGTGAATTAATTTATTTCATTTTTAGAAAAAATGTGTTCGTGACTTTTAATTCATTATAAGTTATGAATTCTCGTAGGTGCGATCCATTTTGATTTTGCTGGTCCCCTCCAAAAATTCCAATCAGTCCCGGGATAAGGACTTGCCCAATTCTGGCATTTAAATGTCCCATTAAGAGTATGTAATCATTTTTCGCTTTTTTAATGTATTTTTGCAACTCGTTGTAGTAAGTTACTGCATCATCTTTTTTTCCTTTTTCAGGGGCATAGGTACTTATTACTGTTAGATACCCTCTATTGAACTTTAACCTAACAGACATAATTCTATCATTAAAAAATTTGTACTCACGAATATTATTTTGCCATTTTTTATCTATTAACGCAGCTACCCCACAACATGCTCGTCTTCTTTCTTCCACGCCGCTAAATAGCATTACATAATCTTTTAACTCTTTAGTTCCTTTCAGTTTCTTTTTTGTTTCTGTTGTCGTGGCTATATTTATATTAAAATCCTACATTATGTTATTGAGTTTTTCTTCATTATTTCCTAGACCCTGTACGTTCCAAGTAGCAACATTTAGTATACCCGTTATTCCTATACTCTTGTCCATTTTCTCGCGAGGTCGTTTATCTTGAAATCTAGTCCTGTTCCGAGGCTCTATGTGAAACATTTGAGTAAGTAAGATTTTTACTTGGGTTGGTTACCGGCCATCCCCTATCAGGAGGACCAGGATTTCTTTCGGGTTATATTCCCTTAGCAACTTGATCCAGTTGTAGGGCGCGATACTCACCCCCCACCCTACACATTCAGCATATTCCAGGGTGCACGACAGGGACGTATGTGGTTGGATTCGCTGGCAGAGCCTATATGAGACTCTTTTTAGACGGTCATTTCTCAGCATTGACTAGGGTTTTGGGGTTGGCACCCTCCACCCCATTGAGACCGTTTACCAGCATTGCACTCCGTCATTAGATAGCGCCACTATCTAATGACGGGGTGCAATTGTAATACCAATTGTACAAAGCTACGTCAAAATAAACCAACACCATCCATAGTAAAGAGCTGTGCCTCCATACTAGGACTGATTGGAACAATACCAAAGCCTAGAAAAACATAAAAATACCCGTGAATTCAAAGCCAAGTGGCCAAAAATGAACAACGCCCTTTACTTGTTGGTATAATTGTGGGAAGTAACTGACGATGAGGACAAACGAAGACCATCATGAAAAATTTATTGGAGGAAGCACCCATTTCTAGAAGCCTAAGTCCACGTAGCCAATTATATGTGAGCCACCAAAGATGAATTTGGTAGTAACGTGCACGGAACCATTGAAAGACCTCAATAGGAGATTGAGAGTTCTGCCAACTGCTGACTTACATCCGGGAAAACTTGGTAAACTCATCAAATCCCCTCGAGTGCAAAGTTGCATCGCCCTACATGCACACTACGCAAGCATAACTTGTTATCAAGCCACTTGCATAAAAAATTCACCCCATCATGCTTGTCATACTTTCATCCTATAACACCCCTATGTATCAAGAATGAATAACTTTTAGTAGTTTGAGTGACGTAAGTTGAATCGAGTGAAGCTTTTAAACAACAGGTATTTCAACGGGAAAAGTATTCAGACTAACGAATATTCTTCGATTCAGGAGTTATTTCCAAAGTAAAAAATACTTCGTAGAAACGTGGAACAAAATATACTTCATTAAATTTTTTAACGCTCTCCCCTCCCCATAGACATTAACTATGACGTTGGTGGAAGGACTCGTGCATTCCGATGAGGCCATACAAATCCTTACCACTTCAACTTCTCAACTAATTACTCTCATTGATGATTTGACTGCTTCATGTGGTATAACAAAACCTCATGTATTCACTATTTATTCGTTGATTCAGTTCACTATAATTTTCAGCCATTCGAAAAAAATATTCTCAATATTTGAGCTTCCTACTGCGTGACAGCGTAAACCTGAGTTATTTTATAGCAATGCGCAGCATATGCAATGGAATTCTCAGAACATAGGTATAGATTGCTTGGCATGGACATTTTCTAATATCAGTGGATGCTTCCAGAGTGCTTATTTTCAGCACTGTACACTCGTGAATTGCTCCAGTACGGGTTCGTAAAAATATATCTCAAACCGTTGATCTAAGAACTCTATTAATTCACCGCTAAATTCAAAAAAATAAAAAAGTAGCACTATAGTTCACGTGTTGACAAATTGCTAATATATTCCCTTAAGCGGCATTTCTTCACCATGCACCATCTATGGAAATAATACGTAACACTTACGGGAATTGACGGAAGACCGTAGACTTTCCCGGTGGACGATATGAATCAAGTCTTCTCAGGTGTAGCACCGAGTTAGGCATCCCATAGCCGACGTTTCGATGAACAACTCGCTCACCTTCCTCTCGGAAAACTCACTCAGTTTTAGGCCTGAGGGAAATGAGCGGGTTGCTCATCGACACGTCGGCTATGGAAAGCCTAACCCGGTGCCACACCCGAGAAGACGTCATTCTGCTGAGATATATTCGCGTTTATAGGATTCTCTAACACATTTAGATTAATATTAGTTTAGCACGCAGCACCCACTAAGCAGAAGCTGCCTCACATACCAATGAACTGAGGTGAACGATTTCCACATCTGGTCTAAAAGGTAAGAGGATGAGCGTAGACTGAATGCATTTGAGACGTGGGTTCAAAGATTTACGGTAAGCTTTTTTTATTAAACCAGCGACCAAAAATTAATCCCTTTTACACCGAAAGGCAGTTTCAGAAGATTCAAATTTAATTATATCGCAAGTCTGAAATTAATTTTAAATGCAATATGGCAGTCATACTAGAAAACACGAATTCTGGAAAAATAAATGAAAATAAACAATACAAGCAAGGGAAAATAATTGCTCGGATTATTAAAGAGAAATGGAATACTTCTCTGCTGGGCCGCGCACTTGACTGTTTCTCTATAGTATCCTTATCGGCAGCAACCCTCAAAGTACGATTGTCACCATTTCAGATCGTTGAATACGTTTCTAGATGGATCGACACGATAAATGCGTCGCATATTAATTTTTCCATTATAAGCATATTAACGTTGTCACTTATTTAATTAAAGGTCCATCTGAATAGCAAAAGGATTTTTTAAATATTTAAAAACTAAGAAAATTCTATAGCTTCTACACCATTTTTTCGATTCAATGTTATGCTTCCCAAAGATTAAGTTAATGTGGCTGTCAATGAATGATGATTTAACTAAAAGAGGTAAGGACACTACGTAGCTGCTGGAATAAAAATATTGATTACTCGAGAAAGAAAGACTATCGAAGGATGTGCCTTAAAAATAAAGTAAGACAGTTATCCAGGCCAGGTGGGCAACACATTTACATCCACACTATCATTTTGGAAGCTCAGTCAGCGGATTTGAAGAGTTCGTCATAATTTCATATTATTTTCCTCATGTGGTGCTCCGATGCGCCTTCTAGTGCATTGCGCTTGCAAATAAGGGCACAGAATAATTGGGGACTAGAGAAAAGGTAAACTTAAGGTATTAAACATGGTAAATGAAACAAACTTTGTACATTTCGCACAGCTTTCCATATTCCCCGATCGATTTCGACGACTATGCGTAATTTTCAAGGGGGGGCAACTGAAGAACAAACATTTCACCACAGGGCTTTATATGTGTTTCTGTGAGGAGTGGGGGAAGGAATCAAACCGAGAGGGAGGGGGAGTTTACGGTGGGAGCAAGGGGGGCGGTATGGGGGGGGGAGAGATGTGAGGGAGGGAGGAAGATAGGGATACAAGTCAGATTTTAAAACCGTTAAAAACATCTGAGAGGATTTAAAGTTTGTCAGATCATTTAAAATACATACATTCGGTGAAATAGAGTGTCTTAAAATTTCTACAATTTCTAAATAATTTAACTTACAACTTTTATCATATGTACGTAAATTTTTAGTGTTAAATTCACTCTTATGACCAGTCTCGAGAAGATGTTTGGCAAAGTATGATTTACAATCACTATGGTTCGCGCTTAGTTTGTGCTCCTTGATTTGGGTTTTAAATTTCCTGCCAGTTTGCCCCACATACACTCCATTGCACTCACCACAATGAAGCACATACACTCCACTTTGGTCTAGCACATCCACTGGGTCTTTTGAATTAAAAAGTACTTTCCCTGCGGAAGTAGGTGATTAAAAACCCACTCGATACTTATCCTTCGGAATCTGAGAACAAATTTTGTGGGAGACATGGCCGAGAAAAGGTAATTTACTCCACCTTGTGGTTTTATCACGTAGTGCATATTGAAGAGAAGTTGAAGATTTCACTGTATTTTGGTAAACTTTTTTATTTAGCAATTTGTGGATCAGGTGAGAGCTGTAACCGTTATTATTCCCTATACCTATGATGGTATTTAATTTGTTTTTGAAGCTGGCAGTATCAAGAGGAATAGATACTAGTCTGTGAATCATAGATTTTAACGCTGCTAGTTTATGAGTAAAATGGTGCTGAGAGTCAGCGGGAATAATTACATCTGAGAAAGTATCTTTCTTATAAATCGAGAAGAGGAGCTTTCTATCCTGCAGGGAGATTGTTAAGTCAAGGAAATTAATGCAGCTCCCTCCGAATTCCATTATGGATTTGAGGGAGGGATGGAGTGAGTTTAAAATATCTAAGAATGAGTCTTTTGCTCCACGTCCACAGGCATAGGATGTCGTCGACGTATCTAAAATAATAAAAGATGTTCTTAGTAACGGGTGTCCAGAGTTAAAAAGATTTGATTCCATGGAGTTCATAAAGATCTCCGACAATTTAGTTGATAGGGGGAACCCATGGATAGGCCGTGGTTCTATCTGTAAAAATTTCCATTAAATTAGAAGTAATTTTTTTTCACACAAACACAGTAATTTTTCAAAATCGCTCATTATGTTGGCTTGGACTGATGAATGCCTGAGTAATTCTAAAGTTAATGTCACGGCTTCTTTGGCTGGGACCGAGGTGAAAAGGTTGCGATCATCAAATGTCACCAATTTCCCGTTCACTGGTGGCGTAGTATTGCTTAACTGGTTGGCTAATTCAATAGAGTTCTTGATGCTGTGGGAGGGTTTAAAATCGGCGAAGCTCCTGATGAGGACATTTAACTTAGAAGGAAGGGAATCACTGTACCGCACAGTGCGGAGAGATGTGCTGTGAAAATTGCGTCGTTTAAAGTGGGGATTTGCTAAAATTACTGCGCGAACGCATGAACAAAGGAAGGGAAATAGCCCCTGCTCTAATTCCGCGCCCGCGTTCCGGCGGTTTCCGTGCGGCAAACTGCGCAATTAAGTGCCTCGTGTATAACGGCCTTTGAAATTGGCGCCCGTCGCGGGCGCAAAAAGATCGATCAAAGATTACTAACCAAAGCGGCCGATTGAGCTCTGCTCCCGTGTCGATGTGTCCAGCCCATGCACCCTGACCATCCCGCTCCACTCCCTAATACTCAAGGGGAGGAGCCCATGTTCTCGTACGTGCGACTCTCTCCGTGAGGGAAACGAACGGATAACGGCAGCCGCTTGCAGATTGTAGTGTCCATTTCGGCCACACAATGAACGGTGGCGGGCGTCAGCGAAGTGGAACAAGGTCATAGACAAGCATCGCGATGAGGTGGCACGAAAGCCAACTTCTTACACGGAATACAGACGTCTTGACCTTCGGGCTCGCGCACGCGTGTTCTCGCTCCAAGTGGTAACTTTTATTGCAGAAAGTAAACAAAGTTATTCGTTGAATAAATAAAATAAAGTTAAATCCCTTCTAAAATAAAATAAACTTTGGAGGGCTAATTTTTCAAAAGTGGAACTCAAGCGTACCGTTTTAGGGAGCGGAACCCTGCTGGGATATGATCAGCAAAAAGCCGCCCAGAACAGACTATATACAACTATTTTGGACAACATACTCAGTTAAATATTAGCTAAAAGAATCAATTCCTAGATTACGGCGCTATATCATAAAAAATAACTGCATTCCTTATAAGTAATTTTCAACAATCGAGTTGTAGGAAGCGAATCTCACTAACAACAACACGACAACGACAACGTTCTTCCATCTATTCTCCAACTCTTCTACATTCCTCCTCACTCTCGGGCCGAATGCTCCTCCTTCGTTTTCAAGGAATAATTCTTCCTCATCAACGAACATGTTCTCCTCTAGAATATCCAGGAACATGTCCACAGCTCTCTCTCCAATTCAGACTCTATTATTCAGACTCTCCAACAGATTCTATTATCTCTAGAGCATCTTTATCCTTAATTCATGGGATGGAAATTTTTAAATTTTGTTTCTTTTCAATATTTTCAAATGACACACAACATCGCCGGAATATTCCCAAATAAATGTAATTTTTATTCCTTCTGACACTTGCGTGTGATAACATAATTTTTTGTGGATAGGACATATAAGATTTATCCTTGACTTTTATATTAGTACTTACATACCAAGTAATTTTATTTCTTTTTCAGTTATATATTAATGAGATCGGTTGATAATAAGGTAATTATTATTCTTTACGCGTTCTTCTATATCTAATTTACGCATGCTGGTGTCTTCAGACCTCAAGCATTAATGTGAATGCACCCATATGAAATCGTTGTGCTCCATGGCGATTAGGAAGTTGGTCACTATAATCAATGGACACTTAAATTGGTGAGTGCACCCTAGGGTTGCTACTCTATGTCATGCTTCAGCGTTCGGAATACGACGTCAATACATTATTTCGAAGAGACGGTTGAAAAATGTTCCTTCGTCCGGTGAGACTAGTTACAATGCAAAATAATAGAAAAATTGAAAATGAATGAAATAGAGAAGAAAAAAAAGTTCCGTCAATTGGACTCGAACCGACGACCCTTGAGTCAGGAGTCGACAACCGTAACCACTGGACCACCTGAGCTCGCAGATGGAGGAATGGTGTCCTTAGCTTATGTTTAGCGCGCTGAAAATAATGAATAGAAATTAATTTATTACGGCTAAACTAAAGCCTATTCAACCAAACCACGACGTATTCCTAGCAGCATTCGCCATTCCGAACATCATAAAAAATATGACATTCCCAGAAGCGTAGCATGGTACGTAGTCTCCCCTTGTAAGATGAGATTTCCAATTTTGTCGGTGACCCACAACGACAGTTATTACACTTTGGAACTCCATACCACGAGGTATCACGAAGTATTTTTTGCGAAAATACCTCAATAGTGATTTCACCTGCGAGAGTTTTCACTCAGGAAAGTATTTTTGCTCATTTAAGTTTAGTCAAGTCTGAAGCCTAAATAATCCAACTAGGCAGGCAAAGGAGACCTCTCTTTTTTCTTAATGAGGGTACTTTTATGATTTTTAATTGGTTGTGACAAAATCTATGCCGATGACGTTATGAAAATGAGCATTGGTGATTGAAAACAGCCGGCTATAAATACCATCACCACCCGGTTGACAGAACCATTACCTACTATGCATACCTATTTCAATCGCACTTAGCCATTTTCACACGACCCTAGTTTGAGCTAAGGATATACGTTATTATTATAAGTTCGCAGTAACTACTGTCCACAATTAAGAGTGACTTTATTATAATCTGCCTATTGTACCATTCGACTTTCAGTGATTTTAGGCTGCGCTGTCTTTTGTTACACGTAGCAAACGAAAAATATTTTTACATTAACTAAATTTCAGCTGTCGATTAATAGGGAAACCCATGTTTTTAAAATGCATCATCCGAGATGCCATCAAAATCCCTGCTGTCAATACAAACGTGACCAATTGTCGCGAGTCGAAGTTGCGTAACCCTTCCACAGCCATAACAAAGGTCAGCTGTTCGAGTAACATATGTGAAGGGCCTGAGGGGAGCTCGTGGCGACTCTTCGTCGGAGCTGCAGACGCGTGTCGCGCGAAGGAGAACAATATTCCATCTATCACCGTATCTTATAAACAAAGAAATGATGCAATTCACACTAACATAATATTTTCACACTTCCTCAACACTAGAATTTCTCACACGGTGAAACAAAACGAGTATCTCTTAAAATAGATGAAACCCGGTTATACCTAGTAGAGTCACTAAACCATTGTTAAAATATAAATAAATCTATTGATAAATTTAAATACATGCCACCAAAAAATCACTCGAACCCCTTCATGGATTTCTCCTTCTCGTGGTCACTTTAAACCGTTAACTTTTGTAACGCGTTTCACATATCGCGCAAAACTTCTCTCCGCACATCTGTGAACTGTCTATGATTCTATTCGGTCATAATTAACGACTCATCTACCTGTGTCTAGAATCTACCTATGCCAAAAATAGTGACACTTTTATTTTGAAAGCTTTCGCTTCATACGACATTTGAAGAATAATTTCACCCTTTTTCCATTCTTATTTCCCTGAAAATCTAATTTAAGTATGGGACGAGATATATCAGTGAACGCTGAAAATACAGATATTCGCGGACTCCTGAGACTCGCATAATATCAGCCTCCACAGCCACAAGCAAGAAAAACACTACGAACGTTTGCCACGAGCACATCACAGTTTGCATTGATTTTAGGTCAAATCTTCTACACTTGGAAAGATGCACTTCACACTATGATAAACAATCCACACTTCCTCAACACAAGAATTTCTCACACGTTGAAACAAAACGAGTATCACTTAAACCAGACGAAACCCGGTGCAACGTAGTTTATCACATCAGGGAGAACATTCCCTCTTCAAACCAGCTTCATACATTGTGAAGAAAAGATGCGAATATTCAACACAAGTTACGTAGGTACCTGTAATCGGGCTTTCTTCATCTTGCTGTACAATCTTGTATTGGGGCGTCCCATTCCGGCGGCGTTTTATCTCGATACAAGTATCAGCTCGACCCGTCAGCTGTGAAATGTGCGGATAGGGATCTTCCACGTCGCGCGCACGGCACCGGGCGTGATTTGAAATAAATTTTCAAATCAACTTCCACGCGAAAATATGTGCATGCATTTGTTTTAATTGTTCATAATTAGCGGTTCTAGCTCATGAATGAAATCAAAACTAATTTTGTCTGTTAAAAAGAATTATCTAGACCAATACTTAATGCTATTTTCATTGCAAACATATTGTCCACATAGCAGTGCATGACTCAGCGTGATGTCGGCGGGAATATGAATCAGAAAAAGATTTCATTTAGTCTAGTTTAATTTTGTTTAGTTTCATTTAGTTCGGAGAAACGGGTAAGAAATCGATTCATCGGTCATAAAATGCATTTACTGAGGCAAGTGATCTTGATAGGTAATCTTAATCGAAACAATGAATTTTTAATTCAAATTTTCACGTCAGTAACGTTTGGGGCATTCCTGGCGTGCAATTCTATTGGAACTGTGAAATATTTAAATACTTCCTGGTGGATAATGTCTTTGTATATAGATACAAGATTGTGAGCCAGCAATAAACCATGGAGCGTTAGTCACAAGCTATAACATATTGAACAGATTATTTGCTTTCCTGTAAACTCCGTCCCAAAGTCGTAGATATAAATAGGAATGCACCTGCATTCGTGTTAGGTAATATACCCGGGCGTTGAAGTTACCTGGAGGTGTCATTCAGTGTTTATTTACTCGCGCCACGGCGTGGATTTTGGCCAGATTTTTTCGACTACAGCCCACTACTCGCAAGGCCGGGAGGTCGCGCGCCTCAAGAGATAACGCCGGTGAATTCATGTGCATGTGTCATTATGCAAATATATTTAGAAAACTTACGTTTATGTCTACGACTCTAGGACGGCGTTTACAGAAATACAACCAATTCTTTCAATGTACGATAGCTCCATGATTTCTTGTTGGCTCATAATCTTATATCTGTATGTCATGAAAATATCCACCAGGAAGCAATTAAATATTTCGCAGTTTCAATAGAATTGCACGCCAGGAATTCCCCAAACATTTCTAACGTAACAAAAAAAGAATTAAAAAGTCATTGCTTTCCTTAAGATCACCTATCAAGATTACTTGCATCAGTAAGTGCATATAGTGAACGATGAATGAATTTCTCACCCCTTTTTCTTACGAACTAATTGAAACTGAACAAAATTAAACTAAACTAAATGAAATCTTTTTCTGATTCATATTCCCGCGGATAGCACATTGAGCCGAGCACTGCCATCTCGAAAGTATGCGCAATGAAAATAGCATAAAGTACCGCCATAGATGATTCTTTTCAACAGAAAAAATTAGTATTTAATTTTATTTTCGGGTTATCAATCCTAAGAGCTGCTAATTATGAGCAGTTAAGTGAATTCATGCACACTTCTTCGCGCGGATGTTGATTTAAAAGTTTACAACACACCTCGTCCGACGCGTGGGGGCGTAGTGCGGTCGACGCGGAGGGTTCGTCACTTGTCGTGAGGCTGTCGAAGCGTGTGGGAGATTGTGCGGAGAGGGATCGAGCGTGGCAGCGAAGGCAACCTTTCCCACCAAGAGCAACCCGCAGGGTCAAGGCGTCCGCTAACAGGTCAGTGCCATTTTTCATCTTTAGAGCCTCGCTAGCTATACGTTTGTACAGAATATTCAACCTCTCCTCCGCGATCTATTGTTCATGTTTGAGTATAGAGCGTGTTCAATCTGTGATGGAGAAATCTTCCCGCACGAGTTCCGCTAACCGCGGGTAGAAGAAACACTTGCAGCTGATCAAGTCATTTATGGGTGGCATATATTTAAATGTAACAATAGATTTTTTAATTAGAACAATAGTTCAGTGACTTTACTTTTGGTTTCACCGTGTGATAAATTGTAGTGCTGAGGAAATGTGAAAATTTTTACTACAGTGTGGAGTGTATTATTTCTAAGTGCAGAAGGTACGTCTTAAAATCAATGCTAGTTGTGATAGCAATAGGTTCGTAGTGTTTTTGTTGTAAATATGTGCCCACGGTTTCAACTCACCGCGAGTAGAAAACCCCATGCAGCGGATCGAGCGATTTATTGTTGGCATATATTTAAATTTAATAATAGATTTTTTAATTAGAACAAATAGTTAATTAATAGTTCAGTGACTTTACTAGACCCACCCGGTTTTCTTCTGGCCTAGGAGATACTCGTCTTGTTTCGCCATGTGATAAACACTAGTGTTTAGGAAGTTTGAAAATGTTTATCAAAGTGTGGATAGCATCATTTCTGTGTGTGGAAGAATTGGTCTCAAATCAATGCAAGCAGTGACAACCAAAAGATACCCATCCAGCGGATCGAGTGATTTTTTGCGGCATATGTTTAAATTTACCAATATGTTTTCAATTTGAGAATAGTTTTGTGATGATCTAGTCTACTACGTTCCACAGGGTTTTTAATGTTTAGAGATGCTCGTTTTGTTTGACTAATTGAGAAATTCTAGTGCTGAGGAAGAGTGGAAATTTTTATCATAGTGTGAAGTGCATCATTTACATGTGCAGAAGATACGTCTTAAAATCAATGCAAGTTGCGATAGCATTATGTTAGTATGGTTTTCGTTGATTGAGACAGTGGAGGTGGGCATTATGTGATACGGAGGAGTTCGCGAATGTCGGTATTTTAAGCGTTACGAGACATCTCTCGTCCCAAACATAAGTTAAATTTTCGGGGAAAAGAGGAAAAAGGGTGAAATAATGCTTCAAATGCCGTAAGAAGCAAAAGCTTTCAAAGTAAATGTAACACGATTTAGGTCGAACAGTGTGTGATAAACTAGTGTTTAGGAAGTTTGAAAACGTTTATCAAAGTGTGGATTGCATCATTTTTGTATGTGTAAGATATGGTCTCAAATCAATGCAAGCTGTGATAGCCAAAAGAGACCCACGCAGCGGATCAAGTGATTACAACAATAGATTTTTTAATTAGAACAATAGTTCAGTGACTTTACTTTTGGTTTCACCGTGTGATAAATTGTAGTGCTGAGGAAATGTGAAAATTTTTACTACAGTGTGGAGTGTATTATTTCTAAGTGCAGAAGGTACGTCTTAAAATCAATGCTAGTTGTGATAGCAATAGGTTCGTAGTGTTTTTGTTGTAAATATGTGCCCACGGTTTCAACTCACCGCGAGTAGAAAACCCCATGCAGCGGATCGAGCGATTTATTGTTGGCATATATTTAAATTTAATAATAGATTTTTTTATCAGAACAAATAGTTAATTAATAGTTCAGTGACTTTACTAGACCCACCCGGTTTTCTTCTGGCCTAGGAGATACTCGTTTTGTTTCACCATGTGATAAACACTAGTGTTTAGGAAGTTTGAAAATGTTTATCAAAGTGTGGATAGCATCATTTCTGTGTGTGGAAGAATTGGTCTCAAATCAATGCAAGCAGTGACAACCAAAAGATACCCATCCAGCGGATCGAGTGATTTTTTGCGGCATATATTTAAATTTACCAATATATTTTTAATTTGAGAATAGTTTTGTGACTACTACGTTCCATAGGGTTACTTCTGGGTTTGAAATACTTGTTTTGTTTGACTGTTTGATAAATTCTAGTGCTGAGTAAGTGTGAAAACTTTTATCATAGTGTAAAGTGCATCATTTCTATGTGCAGAAGGTACGTCTTAAAATTATTGCAAGTTGTGATAGCAATATGTTCGTAGTGTCTTTGTTTCTTGAGAATGAGGAGGTGGGCATTATGTGATTCGCACGAATTCACGAATATCGGTATTTAAAGCGTTCCGTGACATCTCTCGTCCCATACTAAAATTAGATTTTCAGGAAAAAGAGAATGGAAAAAGGGTGAAATAATTCTTCACCTGTCATAAGAAGCAATTGCTTTCAAAGTCAAACTGCCAAGATTGTTGACAAATATAGATAATTCGTTAAAAAGGTCTTAATATAATCAGGTCACAGAAGAGCGGAGAGAAGTCTTGTAACCGATTTAGCTAACATTACAGAAGTGCGAACGGTTTTACCTCACCACGAGTAGAAGAAATCCATGCAACGGATCGAGTGATTTTTTGGTGGCATTTATTAAAATTTAACAATAGATTTTTTTAAATCTCAACACTTGTTTAAGGAATTTACTACATTTCACCTGATTTTTTCTAGTTTATGAGATACTCGTTTTTTTTTCTCAGTATGATAAATTCTAGTGTTGAGGAAGGGTGAAAATCTTTATCGTAGTGTGAAAAGCATAATTTCTATACGCAGAGGATACGGTTTAAAATCAATGCAACCTCTGTTAGCAAAATGTTCGTTGTGTAAAAACTACATGTAACTGCTGAATTTTGCATTATGTGAGTCGCAGCAATTCGCGGATGTTGGTATTTTCAGCGTTCACTCAAATCTTTCGTCCCGTACTTAAATTAAGTTTTCTGGGACAAGTAAATGGAGAAAGGGTAAAATATTTATTTTCCAGGTCGTACTAGACAGCTTTCAAAATAAATGTGCTGCTTCTTTTTGACACGTAATTATAGGCATTATTCAATATTTATTTTTAACTTAACGTTGTACATATTTTTTTGTTCAACTATTATCCTTGAGTGGAAATGTACTTCGTGTTGGTAAATGTTTTGCGCTTGAAGAGCAATCGAATTAATGAGAGAACGAATGCCGCATTATCCAAGATGGATACATAATTCGTTAATGAGGCCTCCATGAAACCATAAACAGATGTGCGGAGAAAACCCCTTCGCCAGATTTCCACCGTATTACAAAAGTGTAGCCTCTACATGTACATTTCCTCCCCTTCCATTGGCTGATGTCGTCAAAATTCCTGCCACGCGCCTTTGCGACGGCTCACTGGATAGTATGTACATACTATCCATAGGAATTTTTACGACACCAGCCAATAGAAGGGGAGGAAATAAGTAAAATTAGGGGGAATAAGGTACAGTGGCGGATGCAGGACCATATCTCGGGGGGGGGGGGGGGAAATATCTGCTAATATGCCCATGGGGGGGGGGAGGGGGTATGGAATATCCCCCAATGGATATACAGGGTGAAGCAACATAACTTCCTTTTTTCAAAACGCAATTGAACCCATTTAATTAATAAGATTTTTTAAATTTTATTTAATAATGTAGGTACACATTTAAAGTTTTGTTTTACACAGTTTTGAAAATGCCAAAAAAAAGGCCAAAAGAAAAAGGCCAAAATCCGGGCAGAAATTGCCAACTACTATGCTGGTAAGGGTCATGACAAACGCCAGAAATCGACTTACTCAGTTCATGGACAATGAGGGGCGTCATCTACCTGATTTGGTTTTAAAAACTGTGTAAAACAAAACTTTAAATATGTACCTACATTATAAAAAAACAAAAAATTCTGATTCATAAAATGGGTTTCATTGCGATTTGAAAAAAGGAAGTTACGTTGCCGCACCCTGTACTGTGTGTTTTTGTATGTACATGAACTTTGTGTTTTTTGACTCGAGGGGGGGGGGGGCGGGGCAATTGCCCCCCCCCCCCCCCCCGCCCTGAATCCGCCACTGATAAGGAAAGAGGTGGATTTCATGTTAACGATGTCTTATGTAAGTGTCGCGCCGTTTTTTTATTACCACAAATGTTTCGAGGAGACAATGAATTTTTTTGCCTATTACTTCAGCAGTCTCTCTCTCGTATTTTTTTTTCGCTTCTGTCTGCTCTAGAGATGTAGCGCGGGCTCAAAATAACATCCTAACATCCTCCGTGTCGTACTGTAACTCGCCTGACCTGAGGCGCTCGAAAAAACGTGGTCTGCGTCGGACCAGACGGTGGAAGTTATACTTCTTTGGCCGGTCGCACACACCCGCTCACACACACAGGCAGACAGGATATATAAATGAAATAAAAGACATTTTTTCTCTATTATTCAATATATTTCTCTTCGATATATTGTTATGAGTGATTTAATTTTTATAATATATACCTATATATTATCTTTTATATACACCTATATACTATATGTACGTTTTTGTATGGTTTTTTGTACGTTCGAACTTTGAAAAGAAGTTTTGTTTAAAAATAAAATCGCCCCAACCGGGAATCGAACATGGGACTCTTAGGTGAAAGTCGAGTGCGCTACCGACTCACCCATCGATGCTCTTGTTCAAAGTTCGAACGTACAAAAAACCATACAAAAACGTACAATTGTGGATTTTTCTCACCCAAAAAAGAGCGTGACGCGGTTTCTCGACCAACATCCCATCCCAAAAGTCTCCAACGGGCGCAAAGAAGTATAACTTCAACAATTAGCCTAACTTATAGCCTCCGAGTCTAGTATTCTCTCGGAGTCGACCGTTCCATCCGCCGCAATATACTAGGACTCAAAAGCCACATAACGTACCCTCAATATCGGACCGTGCTGACTTAAAAAATAATGTTGTCAACATTACACGCGACTCTTCGCAGGATGAGTCGCCGTTGAGTTTTCCTCTGTCCCCCACCACGCGCTAAGAATGTCGTCACTCGGAAAGCTAGCCATTGTTAAGCTGCGGAAGCGCAAGAGATACGCGACCCCGGCTCGCGACAATCGGTCACGTTTTCATGGATAGCAGGGGTTTTATGATGGTTTTGGAGCGATTGTTGCTCATGTACAGATTTTCGTGAAACTTTACAACGTGTCCTCATTGGTGATATCTATAGACGAAGGTGAAAAAAATTGCACAGTACCGATTTGTTTTTTTTGTAATGCTCTTTTAACACGTAGCCTTTTGGCACATGATATATATTTCATTGGTTAATTTATGGATGTTTAGTCATGTCTTTTTTTTAAACTCAACTTCCTTTTTCCGCCGACGTTTTGCATTTTAATTAAAGCTTGTTCAGGGCTAAAGTACAATGGAATGAATACAGTTAATAACAATTATAATACAACAAAGATAAAAAAGTTTTCACTCATAAAATTAGTACCTCAAAGGATTAACTTTCTTACTGCGACGATGGTAACACAAAAACAAACTCTTCCTCTTAGTAACAAAATCAACATAAGAACAAAAACAAAATGGAAACCAAAGCTAAAATTTTGTTTAAAAAACATAATAAGTGAAAATAAAAATATTTAAAATGAATAGTATAATGCATGAAATTAACAATTCCAGATATCGTAACTTCAAATTTCGAATGTATATTACACATTTTACGAATATAAAAAACATATTTGTACTGAAATTTTAGGAGAACATTACATAATACAAATAAAATAACTGTAGTTATAGCAGATCAAATTATGATAGATTTTGCTTAAATTCTGTATATCCGATCTATGGTTATAAACTGAAGGAGTTTTTATGATGTGGACTATTTCTTTGAATAGCCTCTTCTGAAGGTTCGATTCAAAATCTATAGGTTTAGCTTCCTTAAAGTTGAAATTATGATTATTTTCTAGATTATTTAACCAATGTAATTTTGAAGTGGTCAATAACTATTCAACTATGTTTCGTAATAATTCGATTACATATGTACAGATTTTCTTCTCAACGCCAAATAATACATTTATCAATATTATAATTGTGGCTAACAACTATCAAGGTGTCACGCAGAGTCCAATTTTAGAAATAAAATATTTCAATATAATTTCGTCTAAATTTCGAATACCACCCCGAAAACTCTAGTGGTTAAGCACAAAAAACTCTACATGGTTGAATTAAGGAAAATTTTTTAAATATATTTCTTCAATCCTCTCCATTAATTCCTGCACGGTGGGTCTCAACTCATAAACAGATCCACTTCAATGAGATGTGGTCCAAGAACTTTTTTTCGACTTACGTAAAACATTGTTAAGATGTGCACTCAATGATCCACGATTACTGCTCTAACAGCTTCTCGGTTCGTGCATTATAAAAAATCTCTTAATCGACTTCTGAATTTAGGTTGACTCGGCAAATTTAAAAATATTTTTTTTTCGGCGGTAAATGTAGTAGGTCGTGCATCTTAAAATCCCGAAAACTTGATAGCCCACTGGAAACATAGGCAGAGACTAATGAAGTCACCGACGAAACGTTAACAATTGTTGTTGCGAACAAGTAATTATTATTAGTGACGTGTGAGTATGGCGAAGTGCGATTAAAATGAGGATGAGTGGTAATAGTAGAGATACTGTCAACCGGGTTCTGTAGGTACATGTAGATACGCTGTTACCAATCGCAACCAGATCCCATTTTGACAACACCAATAATAAAAAATCTAAGAAGTATCCTCCTTTAGAATAAAGAAAGGAGAGGTTGAGGCTTTCTTGGGCTGCCTGGTCGGATTGTTTACGCTTCAGACATTCATTTTTTTTTATGTCATAAACTCCACTCCCGGAGCAAAATCTCCGTTCGAGACGGTGACTCAATGTCTGCCGACTTGCTGAGCTAACCACGCGTGGTCTAACGTGGAGGCCGACGAATAGATTAAATAAGATAAGGAACCACGCTAGCAAAGGGGAATATTGAACGCATTGACATGTGCTTTCGGCCAGACTGCATGGAATAGTTGCGCAGTTAACAAAGGTATAATCAGCGGAATTGTCACGGTGCTTTAATGTTAAATATAGAAGATCGCATAAAGGGAAAATATTGTTTTTACAAATTACTGTATTCCTAATTAAATTTATGCTCAAATAGTCGAGCTTTATGGATCATTTTTCGCTAGAAAACAGGCTTCACTTCCGCTCGTGAAGATGCTCTTCTTTCGGCTAGGTTTCAATACCAGGTCAAGACGGCGCAACTGGGGAAGAAACCTGCGTTGGTGGTCTTTAGGGGCAGGGGGGGAGGGGGGGCGGGGGGCGGAGGAAGAATGGAAGTATGGCACGCCGAGTCAACCATTCTATTCACAGAGAGATAACGGGCGGCGCGTCGCGCTTTGCTTATGTTTCTGGCCTCAACAAGTGCGCCCACGGTTTTCATTCCGTAAGGTTGCGAAGTCTGATGTCTGTATCTTTACGTTCCACGCTGTCATCATGATTGGCATTCACATTCTCGCTTAATTCTCTTATATCCCATGACGCTCATGAGCTGGACAACTCGAGGCACATTGCAGGGACTTTACATCCATGAGAGAAGGATGAGAATCAATGTATCGCCTTTTTTTGTGATTTACAACCCTCCTCTCGATCCGTTGGCGAGAATTTGAAACGAGGATTGACGCTAGTTGTATCTGGTTTATTTAGGGAAGGAGAATCACAGCTGATGTGATCAGCGCCATTAGTAGAGTAGGACGGTGAGGGATTGGATTATATTTGAGGAATGGAGAGATGGAAAGGATAAGCCCGGCGTGAGTATTTGTCTGTTCTTAGAGAAAGGCGCCAAGGGATCCAGTTTAACGTCCCATCCGACGGACGGAGTATTGTACTTGAAGAGTTCTTTTCACATGACACTCAAGTAGTGATCAAGATTCTGCCGAAGAATATCTGCCACCGCCCGAATACGAACCCGGGCCTTTGTGATGGGAGGGGCAGTAATCTAGCCACCACACCGACCCGTTTCTCCCTCACAAGTTTAACCCAAATGCAAAGGCCCGTTCTATCGAGGCACTTTATTGCAAAATCTGACGCATGTATGGGTGTGCATAGCGTCGTGCGAAAGCGGTGAACTGCTAGAATGCATGCGCAAATGCGCACTGATGGGAAAATAGCCCCTGCTCCAGCTCCGTGCCCGCGTTCTCGCAATTTCCGTGCATAAAATTGTGCATCATAGTGCAGGGGCTGATCCAGCGCAAAATGGCGCGTTATAAGTGGTTTGGAAGCAAGAGTTTGCCTTTTAAGAAGAGCAAGTTTTTACTAAATGCATATTTCCGTTTTAGATCGCCACCATGTTTCGACTAATTCCAAAATTATTTTGATTAACATTTGCATTTAGCTTGTGGTTTCAAAAACCGTTTTAGTTTACAAAAATTAACAGGATTTTAAAGTAAAAATAGCCAAAGCTTTAATAGCAAAAAAGCAACAAAATAATTCAAGCTTTTCAAAACAAAATAATTCATTTGAGGCCTATGACAAAGAAATAGACCGGGTTTTGGGGGGAGCAATGGTCCCTACTTCCCCCCCTCCCTTGAGGCCGCCGATTCTATAGTGACTCCCGTAGAACGGCCTTAAGGAGGTTCCGCCGCGACTGCGTGAGTCAAAACAAATACTAAATTCCACATTTTTTATATTTTGTCAAAAAAATCCTGCTTTCACTGATGCAATGCGTTACCTATAAAAAACCCAAAAGTAAGGACAAAATACGCAGATTATTCCACGAATGTATTTTAAATGAGCACTTTTTTCCAGCCATTGGAGCCGACTGCAGCGCCATTTCATACGAATTACCGCACTTTGACTTCAATTACGGCATTAACTCTTCAATAACTAGAAAACTAAGTTGGTAAGATGCCTGTATTTTATTTTTATCCAATTTCTCTGGATTATTTCCTTCTTAGAGACAGTTTACCACGAAAATGGCATTTATATTTTATGGAAAATACTATTTTCCCCGTGTTTCTCTCATCCCCCCATTGAACACCATGTAATTTCAAGTTCCGTTATAGAATAAAATAGCGTGGAAACGTATTATTTTGTTGTTCATATCAGATAAGAGGACAACTTTTTCTACAAGTAGACAGAATATGAATAAAATGACATTTAAGGTGGCTGGTCGGGTAATCGTTAGTCATTGAGAAATTTAGTTACTTAAATTTTAATGCTCGTTTAAAATTTAAATAATAGGTCGTAGTTATACTATATTCAGTAGGAATGACTTATGTCATAGGTACATTCTGAAATATTGTCCTTTAAATTTACACATTGCCATAAAAATTTACGTGAATGCAGACTTGATTAATTTCTTAAGTCATTCTTGCGAAATTAAGTTTCCGAAAACAGTTCACACCCGTGGCCATAGAATTCAAAATAAGTATTTTAATGAAGATTTATTGTCACTCGAATGCGAACTAGTATTAAAATATGTTTCTATAAATTATTTAATCTTTCGTTTTTAATCCGGCAACAGCGTCCATTCTTCAACACGCTGCAACACGCGTCTCTGCTTAGCATGTCCCGTACTTTCGTGTACCACGTTGCCAACTTTACACCACATAGCCGCGCGCGACATTTGAAATTCTCGCATACATATTTTTTAATCGTATTTACGAAACATTTCAGTCGATAGTATTAAATGATTTTTTTTTTCAGAATAGATTTTAATTTATTAGAGCTACATTATTTCAGCTTTTGGTGAAAATCTGTTCAGTAGGAATGGAGAAAGAGCGTAATTTATCCTATTGGAGTGGAGAGCGCCATTAGGCTCCATGTTAAAAGAATATAAAATATCGCAAAAAGTATGTCGATGATCCACCATTTTTTCTTCGATATTCCATAGAATATCCGAAAAGGAACATATTTGGAAATATTTAAGAAAATCTGTTCACTTTGGTTTTTCAGACCAGCCACCTTAAGTCATTTTACGGTGGAACCACCTTAAAAGATTACAGGGAGAATCCAGTGCAGCACCGAAACTTCTCATGGCCGGAGGAGGAGGGGGGTGAGCAGGAGTCGGTGGAGGGGGACGAGGAGGGGGTTGTGATGAGGAGGGGAAGGGGGAGAGCATCGCGGCCAGCAGAACACTTGACCCAAGCGTCACCAATCAGGGCGTGAACAAACATTTCGCGCGTCCCCACGTCGAGCCGGAGGGGTCCGACCCAATGAGACAGCGAGCCGAGCGGAAACATCTCAGCCTCTTCGAGACTAATTGAGGGAGATAATCTTGCGTAGATATGAAGTCGATGGTTCGCCGCTCAGGAGGAGAGCGCGGCCAGTTAGTATAAGCTTCGAAGCGAATGAATCGGCATTTCAGCCTTCATCGAAATTATAAGTCCACGGACAACAAGAAAACTTTACGGAGTAGAAAAAATTCACACGATAAACTCTAAATGAATCCTCATAATGGCAATAATTGAAAACGATTTTGGAAGTGGCAAACTTTTTTTTAAATGAGCGGGGTTATAACCACTAAGACTGAAATCAGAGACCTTCCGAATCGAGAAAAAATATTCCGTTCACCAAAGGAAACGTGTCGGTAAGATATAGATACTTATATTCCAAACTGGAAACAGTAAAGTGAATTAAATTTCTCCAATATCTCCATCATCAGCCATAAATCCGAGGATTAATTAGCCACAGCTCTCCACTCCACTCTCCCTTCTGGAAACCGTTTCGCTCCTAAACTAAATCTTCATTTCGATGAGTCTCATATTTTTCCCGAAGGGATTTTAGGACACCAGCCATGTAAAAGGAAGGGAAAAGGACAGAGGTGAATTACGCGTCAACGCAGTGTTTTACGGCTGCGCAATTTTCTCGTAGGCAGTCATTAATGGCTCGTGGAAAGGGAGAATGTTTACACCTCTCACTTCGGTGGTGTGCCTCCCTTATTTGTCGCAACTATCAGTTCGACAGATAAAGTTAGGGGTCAAAACAATATCCTCCGTGTCGTACTGAAACTCGCCAGGCATTAATTCTTCCAGTAGAGCCCTCTCTCGTCAACGTTTCTGAAAAAAAGGTCCGCGGTTGAGAACCCATTACGTATGTGGGAAATTGGGGGTTTGGTTTCGTGTTCCAAAACTACAGTAGCTGAAATTTTGATAAATATGCTCCCTCTCTCTCTGCTACAATCAACCCGCACAGAATGATCCGTTAAATCCGTTCAATCCGTCCAAATAAATTAATCCGTACCGAAGGACCTGCTTTATAGAGAATTTAGCCGTGAAATGAACCAGTACCTTTTGCCAGACCTCGCTAATCGTCGAGACTTTGCAATTAAGCTCGTCAATGTAAAGTCAAACTTATTACTTTATTTGCTCTATATTTAGAAACTTTGCAAGTAGGTTTGTGGATAAGTAGTTTAGCTTATTATTTTATTTGCTCTCTATGTCGAGACTTCGTAATTAGTTTTTTCGATAGGTAGCGTTGCTGATTATTTGACTTGCTTGTATCTTAAAACCCTACGAAGTGCTAACTGCACATATTGTATGCTTCCTGTATAACTCTTGTAACTCTGCATGTTTTCAATTCCAAAATATATATTGGTAGCATACTATATAGGTAGTGCATGTTGGTTAAATTTAACCTCCTGTGACAGGCATTCGCAGGTTTTTGCTAATACATTAACAGTCGTTGTTACATGATGTATTTAGAATATAGTGCAGTGCATGTAAGTGAAAAATCACTACCCACCACAAAACCTTTATATTTGGCTTGCAGGGTTTTATGTAGATGTAGATGCTAATTGTTTCCCATGCTCAAAGGTGTATGTATTAGTTTACATACAATATTTATTGAGGTGCGAAATGCACGGATGAAATACATTAAATGACACTCTTATTCCTATAGTATAATGACAGGAATGCGAATCAAATTTTTAGGATCGATTGCACGTTATCACGGCACCCGACTCTTACGCTCCTCGACAAACTTTCATCTCATTGCAGCGATGAATACTTTGGCATAATATACTCGTCAGTCATTGATTTCATCAATTATGCCCAGGGAAAGTATGCAATAGCTACCCTTCCTCCGTATCTATCCCAGGAGCGGCTCCAGACCAAAGGCTTCAGGGGGGGGGGGGGGGAAGCTGCTCTTGGTGTACCCCCCTGGAATATTCGTGGTTCCCGTTCCGGAAATTTGTGACAAATTATGTGCAAAATGGCGCCTTGTAAGTGTTTTTGAAAACAAAAGTTTGCTTTTTAAAAAGAGTAAATTTTTACTAAATGCATACTTCCCTTTTAGATTGCCACCAAGTTTTGACTAATTCCAAAATTATTTTGATTTTCATGCGCATCTAGCTTGTGGTTTAAAAAACCGTTTATGTTTGTATAAAATTTAACTGTATTTTGAAGTAAAATAACCAAAACTTTATTAAAAAAAGAAAAAAAATCAGGCTTTTAATTTAAGGTCTATGACAAAGAAATACACCGGGTTTTGGGAGGGGGGGGGAATTGCCCCAACTTACCCCCCTTGGGGCCGCCAATGATCTATCCTCCATCCATCTCTCTCGGCACGCGCTCGAAATAAGTCACCTTGCATCAACGCCAATCCCGGGGACGGAAGTAAAGCTAACTACCCCAGCTCTGCGATAGATAGATGGATAAACGTCTTTATTGAGACTTTAAAAGTCCCTTCTTCCATCTAACCCCTCGTCAGAACATGAATGCAGTGAACATGACAAACACTGCAATATGTAAATCAAAGAAATAATTCTTAAAAAAATAACCTCATAAAAACAAAGTTTTTATTAAACTCCCTTTATTTTCATGTGCATTACGTCACGTTTCAATGTCTCATATTCCCAGTGCATTTTATTATATGGGTCATTCCACTTCAATTCAACAAACGTTTGTCCCTTAGGGTCTCAGATTTTGATAAAAATTGGTGTATGGGTACAATATTAACTCAAACTGAATACACTCAAACCGTTTTGAGAAAAAAAAATTTTGAGTGTATTATGCATATTTTAATTTTTTCGCATTTTTAGCAAAAATCCGAGCCTTAAATCATATTATCACTTATATATCCGCTTTCAATTGTCATACAACAATGATTAATAACTTTTATTAAAGATAAATCTTTATTGAATGCGAATATATCAATAAAAAATTATTTTCATATATACCCTATTGTTGTAAATTACTAATGTTTAAAAAATTGTTAGTAAACTTTTCTCAAATACTCCATCTCAGAAGCGGCCGAAACCTTTTTTCCGTAATATAAACATATCCAGCTAACTATTTCAAAAATAAAATTTAGTGGCAATTCATAAATGCGTTTTTTATAAATATTTAAACATTTACAATTTTCTCTCGCGCGGACCGTTTTTAAAAAGTTGTTAATAAACGTTTCTCAAATACTCCATTTCAGAATCGGCCGAAACTTTTTTTCCTTAATTTAAACATATCTAGCTAACTATTCCAAAAATAAAATTTAGTGGCAATTCATAAATGCGCTTTTTATAAGTGTTTAAACATTTACAATTTTCTCTCGCGCGGCCCGTGTTTTAAAAAATGTTGATAAACTTTTCTCAAATATTCTATCTCAGAATCGGCCGAAACTTTTTTTCCGTAATTTAAACATATCCAGCTAACTAGTAAAAAAATAAAATTTAGTGTAAATTCATAAATGCGTTTTTTATAAATATTTAAACATTTACAATTTTCTCTCGCGCGGCCTGTCGGCTTTTGGAATACATGCAGCAGACACGCGATGTAAGCCTAAAAATTTCCTAATTGCTCAAGTTCGTGGCTATATGTGATAAAAATATATTATAAACTATGAATGTTAACAACAATTATTATTTGTTCTGTTAAATGGATGTTCGCAGAGAAATTTACCATTGAGCAAACAACAATGAAAAAGAAATATATATATTTCTTTTATATATATATATATATATATATATATATCTTTTTCATTGTTTTATGGTACCTTTGCCATAAAATATTGTAGTATCACATTGCTAATAAATTTAATTTGTGAGAGGAAATCATTCTATCTTCACTGATATGTCAAATTATTCAGACATTCGACAACCATTAGGAACATTAGAAATTCGATATGACATTTATATTCATTGTTGAACATTCAGTAGCGATAATCACAGTTGTTGGCTCACCACGGTCAATCTCCCACAACTTCCACACTTTTATCGCCGTCATTAATGAATAATTAGCGAGTAAAATATTGCAAAAAAAAGTCTAGAGGTTAATGCGATGATGAATGCAAAATTTCTAAAGATGTAAGTGAAAACGGCAATGAAAAAAAGAAGAAAAATAATTTCCCCAGCAGGGAATCCAACACCACACCTTCTGCTCCACATTCTACTACCTTACTCCTGGGCTACCGGTTGCTTACAAAGATAGGCAGATAACGGGCGAAAAATGCTCTTTCATTTTTACACACATAAATTTAAATATAATTAAGTCAGTGTGTATTTATATGTGTGTGTGGGTTTGTTAAAATTAATCAATGGTCACAGGGAGTCTATGGACCAAATTTAAGATCGATTGGATGAGGGGAAATGGGTTTGTATGTACGTACACAGAGAGACAGTGTGAGGTAATATAAAGGGAGTCAAAAGAGTTACCCCTAGGTAGTCAACAGAGATGAGGTGTGCTGAGGAAGATAAGGATTACTTGTGAATGAGTCACTCTCACTCCCCTAAGGAATGGGTCGCCAGACTTCCCTCACCCGGGGCACTGTCCTCAACTGTTTTTCTTTCCTTATCCTCTTGAAAACTGCTGGGTGGCTTAGGAGAAAAGCGATTATGGCAAGGCGTCTTTGGCAGTCTCTCTCTCGAAAACGTTGAGGAAAATAGAGTCGGGAATTCGTTACGGGTTGTTTAAAGTTCCTGGCGACTACGTGCTTGGAAATGCGGGGAAGAAGAAGTGGAGGGGATGAAGGGAAAGGACGGAGGGGAAGAGAGGGAGGCAACGAGAGAGAGAGAGTGAGGCAGGGGTACCAAACTACTTCGTGAAGAAAACACGAGGAAGGGTTCCTCATGTTTTCTATACTAGAAAACTATACGAGGAAGGGTTCCTCGTATAGCCATAGCGATATTGAGTTCTCATCGTGAGATGAGTCGAAACGGGACTGCATATAGGGGTGAGACAGCCCACACCCCGAGGTGCTTGTGTTGGCAGCAATTACAAAGGTTATCTGACCCTCCACACATAAAAACCTTGCTCTCCCGTTTCGCAGTATTTTGAAAGATCCGTAGCCCAATTCACAAAATCTTCCATTGCGCAGCTTCAGGAACTTTTGCGAGGGCTATATTTTAAGCAACCAGTTCCTTCTCACAAGCAGCCATGACACGATTAAGGGGTACTTCCCGTGAAACACGTAACACTTACATGGTCTCCGTGTCAGAAAAGAGCAATTCCGTCATTTCAAGCTGAGTGTCTCTCATTAAATATCCTACGAGCTGATTGTATTTGGGTGGCAAAATGCCTGCATAAGTTAGGCTAAAGGAATTTCACAGAGTTTTTGTTTCATCATTCGCAAAATTATTCCATGTCACCGAAATGGTTCAATGAGTGATCTCTACGAGTTAAAATTTCATTGCGTATAATTGGATCTCAATATGAAAACTTACGGCAATGTTAACATTTTTTGTAAAGACGAAAATACGGTTTCACCCTCGTGTAGTTTTTTTTTATTTCGGCCTTTGGGGAAAGCGTCTTGTTATTAGATACAGCCCAACGACATCAAGGATACATAAAATTTTCACAGCGGGCATTAGTGGTTGAAGGCATTCTATAATTATTTTTCCCCATATTCTTTTCCCAAAGACTACTTGACGGGTTAAAAAAATAAGAAACATGAGTTACGATGTCCTTCGCATTCTGAAGAATACGATTACAATTAATTCGAGAAACATAAAACAACTCGCGCCTTAGAAACCAAAGTTTCTGACTGCAATGACCTCCAACATTTCTCCTGAATAAATTGGAGTTGGTGTGTTTGGACTGAGTGAGAATATTGCGCGGAAATCCATAGTATTGTTATGAAAAAATACAAAGTATCACGAAATACTGATAAGCGTGTTGAATTTCCGTGGAGAAGTAACATCAAAAGTAAAAAATGGTGAGACTTTTGTAAAAGATTTTGTTGCTTAAAAAAATGTGGAAGCTGCCACCGAAGGCAACCGCGAAAAATTGAATCATCACGGTCAGCGAGGCTTGTTACAAATTTGGGAACCACGTAATTTTGAATCCGAGGGACGGGAAGTCTCGTTCGGTGAAGTTTCCTTGCACTCAAATCGTTGACGTTTGATAATCAACGGAAACCCCAGTGGTTGAAAAGTCAAGTACTCGAAAGATAGACCGCGGATAGTCAAGGGCCGCGGTTGATGAGGGAAACGTGCAATTTAAGTGTAGCATGTAGCCTCCGAGTCTTTAGCGGCTCCCAACCTAGACCTACTATCAGCTGTGCTAAACTCTCTGTGATCCCGTAGCAGTTCTTGACGAAGCGTGCGGATTTTCTTGGTATTATATTCATTTCGCGAAATAAATTTTTCTGTGCAGGATTCTAAATGCTCAAGGCGTATTCGAGATGAGATCTAATCAGAGCAACACAGCATCTCTCTTCCTCTTCTTCATCCGAGGGGACCTTCCTGCTATTTGCTTGACAAATCCTATTCTAATGCAACAGCGAAAATGTTTCGTGTGGTTTTCGATTTCGCTAGCTCTAAATTTACGGTGATTCCCATGTATTTGTACTCTTCGATGACTAAGGCAAACAAATAGTGCTGATTCGTGCGGGGGCTTTCCCATACATATTCAATTATCATGGCCCTAGATAAAAACTCTCCATAAATCAAACACATAAAGTAACGCTGCTTACCTTAGTCATAATGTTATTAAAGTAGCTGATCACCTAAATAACAATAATGTATTCCAGCAGAGACATTCGAGGCAGTGAGCATTTCCTGTCGCATCGCTACCCATTCAGCACTCCCACGTTGCCTTATGCTTTCCCCACTATCTACTTCGTTTCTTCCCCGTTATGTTAGAGATATTACATAAATAGTCAATACTCATTTTTCAGTTCATCGATAGGCATATCAGACCTTCAAAAATTGGGGATGGAATTGGGATTAGGTTTTTTCCCGGTCGGTTAAATATATTTCCCCTCGATCTTGTTCTCCTCCTCCTCATTTTTCCCTTCGGATGGAAGAAGTTTTCATTCCAACTGCCAGCGATTCTTCATTGTACCATACAACCGCATTCTATTCTCCAAGAGTTACCAAATTTTCATTCCTCTGCACATACTTCTATGCCATTGTAATTCTACTTCGTCCTCATGTAATGTATCCTACTTCGTCGTCCTCATAATATGAGGTTGAAATGAATGCCTTAACCACATATATGTCTTCAAGATCTATCTCTATCCTCACTGTACTAATACTTTCATTGCACTGGAAAAAGTTATTTACTCTCATTCCACTAATTATCTCCAAGTATTATTACTACACCTGAATTTCCATTCATATATCCAGTGGGTAGTCCGCAAGCTGCCGCTTTAGATGTCCCCTTCATCGGGGAATTATGTTTCGTAAATACTCTGTCATCCACACCTTTTCTTCGCATTACTAGTTTTAGGGTGACAATAGCGTCGAAGCAAATTGGAGTTCCTAGTACCAATCTAAAATTTCTGCGTACTCTTAAGGTGGCTGGAGCGGTAATCGTGAGTCGTTGAAGGCTCATTCTAATAACTTTTCAAGTAAATCGAAAAAAATATTCTTGGACCACATTTAACTCAAGTACACCTCTTTATACGTTGGAAATCACCATACATGCAGTAATATATTTGATGCAAGAGTTATATATCAAATTTTCGCCTTAATTAAAGCATTGTTTTGACTTGGATTCTCGGCGCTAAATTCAAAATTTACGAGAAAATCATATCTAAATACGCTTTTCTTACTCGGCATGATACCTTTGTATTTGTTAGCAGCTATTATAATAATATGAAACTTATTATTTCACATTTAGGAGAAAATCTGTACATAAGTAATCAAATTGTTTCAAAATATATGCCATGTGCCATAAGAGTACTTGTTAAAATATCATTGAGTTGTCAGGAAACCAAATCGGTAGCATGCAGTTTTTTTCACTTTTATCGATAGATATTACTAATAAGGACACGTATGCAAAGTTTCACGCAAATCTGTACATAAACAAAAATCGCTCCAGCCACCTTAAATTGCTGTGTACTCTTAAATTGAGTGATTTACTCACATGAGTAGTCCCAGCCCGGAGAATTGGATGGAGGACTATTTTACCTCGGGAATAATTCATTTCTCCTACATCAAATTTTGCTATCCGATCAAAAATTCAATTTCAATCATAGCTGGAATGTTATTTAAGACAGAGACAAACATTAAAGAAGCTCCCAAAGCAAAAAATGTAAAAATGTTAATGCACAATATCAACTGAATTCTTGAGTCATTTTCAAGAAGAATTAAGACGTAAATAAATATGTATAATCAAAAATATTTCAATGAGACTACAACCATATAATAATAATAGACTGCCAATAAAGAACTAAAAAATAGCAATAATATACGAAAAAGTAAAAGTTGATAACACTTGTTTATTTCAGATAGAGAACCATAGAGAGAGGAGACGTTACTTAGACGGAGACGTTGGACGAGGAGGCTAATTACTATATTCCTCAACTTTGCAGGAGTTAAGAGCCCTTCATCGTCCAGTCCGTACCACTAAATATCGAGTAAGTATTGTGATTAGTGACTAGTCTCTTCATTCTTTTTCCCTTAAAAAATACAAATATTCACTCCCTTAATTTCAATAAATATATTCTACTATAATATTTTTATACTTAATATTTTTTAAGTATGGCTTAAGTTTACTCTTTTCATTTGAACTGTTTAAGTCTCCTAAGTCCTTTAAGTGTTTTGATCTACCACATTGTTTTTCAACCTGTGGGTCGCGACCCCCAGGGGGGTCGCAAAGGCTTGATGGGGGGGTCGCGGTCGCAAGCCTGGTAAAATAAAAAGCAAGGGTTATAGGTCCTACACTAACATAAAAATACAAAAATATCAAAGAAAAGTTTATTTTTAAATATTACAATCTATACGTACGCTACATTAAAGATCAAAAATAATTTCAGTGAAAAGGCTGTGCCCGTTTATTTTTTTACTAATTTTTCGAATCATGGTTGTATTTTTGAGACGCAAATAGGGGGTCGCATATTCAAGAAGGTTGAAAAACACTGATCTACCAAAACCACACAATATTTTAGCAGGTACCTTACCGCGAGAAGTCATTTTGCACAGGATTATTTTAATTACAGGTGAACGTAAGGTCACAGGGCAGATAGCGAGCCAAACTGTCGCCCGTGCTTCATTCTCTAACATCGCTGGATTTCGGAGCTCTTCATCGATCAGTCCTTACTGGTAAGTACCGAATTAGCCATAATTATGTGTCCAGAATATTTTTCCGATCTAGTAAGAAATGCAATAGTTCATCTATCTCAAAAATCATTATAGAAACAATTGTATCACGAAAAGACATTTTACACATGATTTTTCAATGTGCAGGTGAGCAGATATTAACCCTTACATCCACTTCGCTGGACTTCGAAGCCCTTCATCTTTGAATCTGCTTCTTCTAAATCTGCATCTGAATCTTCATCTTCACCTTTGAAGCCCTTCATCTGCTAGTAAAGGTTAGTACTGATTTAGCTCCATGTGCAAACAAATTCCTGCATTGTTTTTTAACCCAAAATAAATGCGAGAGGAGTTTTCTTATAAAACTTTGAAAAATCGAGAATTTTATCGAAAAGACTTTTTACGCATGATCTTTCAAATTACAGGTTAGCCAAAAGAGCAAGAGTAATCACCACCTCTTTATTCCAAAAATTTACCGGACTTTACAGCCCTTCATTGCCCGGTCCGTATCGATAATTACCTGCCAATTTAGTAGTGATACATTATAAAACGGGCCTCTGCATCTTTTTTTTTAACTTAAAAAAAATCATTCCAAAGACATCTAACCATTACTGCCGGTTTCATAACTTCTGGATAAATATTTTCTCCTTAAGAAAACCGAAGTTAATTTGTTCTCCCAACCATAGAGCTCACGTCAACTAACGGACAGTGTGATGTAACGCACAAAACTCGAACTCTCGGTTAAAATCAAGTTAACGGAAATGCTACATCATCCTGCGGTTAACGTTCAAATGTATTGCAGACGCTCTTCATTCATATTTCCACTCTGCAATTCAACTCGCATTATTCAATACACCGATGGGTGCTTCACCCGTAACGAGCACTTACTGTATTGTTATTTGAGGAGGCGACCGAAAGATGAGGCCACAGTCGGGTAGACTGGTAAGGGTAGTACCCGGCGTTGGCATTAGCATCCTATGATTAGAAATCGCCGAGGGGTCCACAGTTCTACGGCCCAGCCGACGGACGGAGTACTAGTAATACTTTCCATCACATTATCTTGCAGCAAGAGATGGCAGACAATTAATTCTCTCTGAAGCTCTTGAAATTAAGCTTATTCTCTTGCATTAAAATTTTCCCAAAAATTCCAAGCCTAGAATTATTTTTTTCAAATTGACTGCGACTAAAAACCCCTTACGTTTCAATGCAAAAATTCACTTTTCACAATTTGTCAGTGTTTAACGTTTCCATGCCACTAAATTGAGACCCATAATTTTATCCGGAAAAGGTGATTTTACCACGATTTTCAATAAAAAGCATTCATATACGGAACTGGGCGATAATTAATTCGTTATTAAATCTCGGCAAAGTAATGTGATGGTTAACAATCTCGTATGTGGCTAATAATTTTATGAACAAGGCCGAAAATTCCAGTTTTAACCAGAACCATCGCTTAGTTGTATCATTACTGCTATTTATTTTCATAAAATTTTGGCATGCGTCGATAATTCATATAATATATGTGCGTAAATGTCGCACCTACATCAATGCATTGAAATCATCCACGATTGGACAAAAAAGTGCTTTCATTATTTTGACGAAGCCGAATGATTATACATCGAATCAAAACATCACTAAGATTAAATAGTAAATCGATTTACTTTTCTATGGCAGTGTAATCTATATGAATGTTATGTATCTATTTATATGTATGTAAATGGATGTTTATATATATATGTCTGTCCGTCCGAGATTAATAGACTTCGACACAGTTTCACCAATCACCATGAAAGTTGGCACATATATGTATTTTTTCAAGAAGGACTTTATACTACCTAAAAAGATCTCAGGAACCCAAAAGGTCCAAAAAAGGGACCTTTTGGGGCCCTGAGACCCTTATTCCCCCGGGGCCCTTAGTGGTTTACGTATTGGGTTTTGTGCACTGGTTTCATTTTTTTCCTTCTAATATTACTTACACTCAAGATAGAGGGTTGGTTTTTTTTGATCAAATGACTGAATGAATGAAGACTATAATTATTTCAATCAATTATCTTTTACAATTCGTGTTTGTCTGAAAATAGCGTTTTTATCTGCAAAAACGCACATTTTTCTCTGAAATCGACAATAGCATATTTCCTTGACAGCCAGATTTTGGTCTATAACGAATATAAAATTCATTTTGCTTAGTTAAGCTAATTAGGAAGGCTAATCATTGGGTGTCGTGCAGTGGTTTATTATTTTCCTTTTTTTCCTACTACTTTCACTCAAGATATGTAGAGATTTAAAATTTATATTATCAGATACCCGAAGGAATGAAGTTTCTCATTTTTTAGATCGATTCTCCTCTTACATGATGAGTTAGGAAGGAAGTGTGATCACGAGTGCCGCCGGGTAATTCAGCTAGTATAATATAATACACAAAAAAATGCTCGTATATCGTGAACTTACTTAAGGTGGAATCAAGGTCACGGGGTAAACCGGGTCAAGGTAAGGTCTCTTGACAATAGGTGGCAGGGAAATAAACTATTACACCCAAAAATTCGTACAGAGTCCTTTCGTCGATCCTAAGATATTAATAGCACTAGATAAGTATCCGTAACCGTCAACAGTTTTGGAATTTGTTAGTCTTGTAAAATTGTCTTAGTCTCACTACATGAGCTCTATGTAAGTTTAAAGTGAAAACATAACATGTTATTATTTGATGGTAGCCTAAAACAGGTTCTCCTATTGATAATGTAATGTAATATCCGTAAAAATATTATCGAAAATGTACAATCTTGGCTTCGAGCCAAAGAGAATGAGGAGGAAATGTTGAAGTAAATGTTTTATAAACAAATCCAAATTACGAGCCAAAATAAAACTTTACTTTGAGAGATGTTGGATGCACAAAAAAGTTTGATGCTGAAAATAAAATGGGCTATTGATAAATCATTGGGTAACTCATTCGAGAATCGAGACATCAAATTTGTGATCTGAAAGAAGCCGTGTTAAAAATACTAGCGCACTACACTTTGCTCAAAGGTTCATGAAATGTTTCCATTGAAGGAACTTGATTTTCACAACAATTAACATCCAAAGACGTGAATATAAATATAATGGCTAAGGTATACAGCCTACTACAGTAAAGTGCGAGTTTAATATTTCAATGACTACAATATACTAGCTATTATATGCATGCTCAATATCAGTGAAATGTGAAAATACAATGATAAAACAATTTTGCAAAATGTATTAAAGAGCCTTTCATCATACCAACGTAACGGAAGCACTGCATCTATCACTACTTAGTGAACTTCAGTAGAAATTGTATAATATCTAAGCATTATTTTATCCTCGTAGTAATATCGAAGTTGAGGCATATGCGAGATGAGATGCACACCATTACTTGCGGAAAAGGAAGGAAAATGAAGGAAAGTAAACAGGTTCTCCCGTTGAAATTGATCACTCAAAAATGATAGCATTACGGTGCCAGAAGCAGATTAAAACATTTTGAATAATTAACTATTTATGTTCACCTTGAAAGACATTGAAAACAGAGCCAAGTGGGAGATAAGCGGATTTTGTGCTATATAAGTCAAGACGCATGCATCAAACCAGAAAAATGTAGATAACTTCAAGGAAAAAGTCTTTGCAAAATACCTATAGCAGCTTTTCCATGTATTTCGGTAACAGAAAAACAACAAAACACTCCAGTTGACATTGCTTCGTTTCATGGAATTTTCTTCTTCGTCAAGTAAATATCTCATAGGGATACTTACGAAACGAAATTGTACACATCAAAAATCACGGGGAAATAAGGAAAATGAGGCAAACCGATGAAAGACTGTCTCTCGTAAATTTGTGGTATTCCATATTAAATATTTAATGAAATAAACTTTTACAGACCACATAAATAAACTTTTACAAACCACATAAAAGTGTGTGGCTTGTAAAATTTTATTTTATTAAACATTTAGAGGTAAATCAAACAGATGACACCGTTGAAACTGATCACTCAAAAGTTGACAGCATCACGGTGTTGGAAGCGGATGTCATTTCAAACATTTGTAATTAAAAACAATTTATGTCCGCCTCGCGTGGTGTCGGGAATGGTGGGGGGGAGTCGGGGAGGGGAGGGAGAGGCCGTCGTGCTCCGTTTGGCACCAACAAGGGGCTGGGGGCAAAGGGGGGGGGAGGGAAGGGGAAGAGAGCGGGGCTTTGAATGAGGGGAGGGGGTGGGGAGGGGAGAGGAGGGGGAGGCGATCGTTAAAGAGAGGGGGACGGCGTGTGGGGGGCTTGGGTAGGGGGGGGAGTGGTCTTGTGGAAGGGGAGACGCTGTTGAAACCTTGAATGAAACATCGGTCACATCTTGACTGCAGCATCACGATTTGCACTTAGCGTAGTCTCGAGATTTTGTCACCACCGCTTCAAAACTCGGTCGCAGCGGCCTCCACGAAATCCACCCAAACATTTCGGTCACAAATCTGGAATCGTTACGCACAAGGTTGCCTGTAGTAATTGTAGTGTTTTTGACTTTTCAATTGTTTTTATACGAGCCACCTTCTTCCCGTTATATAACGGCCACATCTTTTTCTGAAATGGGGATCGACCTTTTCGAAAGGCATTAGAGGGTTTTCATTTCTCTAAAAGCTTCTCCTAAGATTCTCAGTTGGCAAAGAAAGTAATTCCAAATGCCAATGCGTTAAAAAATCATAAAGGCCTGATTTTTTCCCTGCGAGTGAGTTATTTAGTTTTACTTACTTGGTATGGTGGATGAAGAAAGGAAACTTCTGGAGGAGATTAGGAGGAGGTAAACTATGTAGCCGGAAGAGGTAATGAGAGGCGAAGGGTTGCTAAAGGTCGTGATAGAGGGCAGGATGTTAGGTAATCGGGGAAGGGGAAGAAAGAGAATCGGTTTGGTCGACGTGATGAAGAAGGGTAGGACCTATGCTGAGATAAAGAAAGAATAACTATTGACAGACCCTGCTCTAGTAAAAATCTAGAGGATTATTACATACTTCCATTAAAACCTACCTTAACCAGTAGATTACCTAATAGGTTTCGTGAACGGGATGAAGAGGGGTAGAAAGTATGCTGAGCTGAAGAAAGAAACTGTTTACGTAGACAGATAACTATTTAACCATTTTGTCATGAAATAATGCTTCAAAAACATTCAATGTTAAAAAAATGACTTTTAGCCCTAAACGGTAGATTTCCATAATATTTGCTATTGATTGGCATCCGTTTAGGAGAGCCAAAAAAAGATTACCATTCAAGTTTATGGAAATATATTAGAAAAAAAATAATACTAAATTCCAAATATTCTAAAAATTTTTCAATAAAATTGCTTCAAAGTTAAAAGAATGTCACTTTTGGTGTGCAGAATCCTTCAGTTTTTTTCCCTGGGGAGTCAAGGGACCTGTCTGGTTGAGAAGTCAAAACTTAACCGGGGTGAGGATTTTTCAAAGCTATCCCAACCCCTATTCGGAAGCAGTTTTCGGAGCATTTACAAGCTCAGTTCGTCGGATGGCACATGAAACCGAGGATTCCCCAGGTGCCGCTCTTTACGGGACGAATATAGTCGATCCTATCCGTCCTCTCCATCTTCCCTGCATTGTCTAGAAATCCTACCAATACCTACTACACTGCCCTCTTGTCCATACGATGGCAAGCTGTAGATGGCCCCCTATTGTCACTAATTCTGCTCCAAAACCTCAGGAATGAACGAAAAATAGTGAACTTTTCCGATTACTCTTTTCCTAGAACATTTTCCATTGAAATATATTTGAGAATTCAACAGGAACATTCATGGAACCGATCCAGAGTTTCAACTAGTCCAACCTTGAGAAAAACTAAACTGTCGAAACATTGGGTATCCACGAGAAAAATATTCCTGCGGCGTTAAAAACGTTACTTCCTCGAACAAGAATTCAGTATGACAATGTGACGCCGGAGTTTATTCCACGTATTTTCCAAATGGTTGTAAACATTAATTCTCCATTGCGCGTAGAGAGAATTATTTCATCGCCACTCAAACACTGAGGCAGGCGTTGTTATGCACAAATAATTGTTACGTTTACGTTACTCTGGAGCGAAACATGCGGGAAATCTCTTCTCCGTAGGAGCTGAAAAACGAAGGACGAGTTTCGAGACAAGACCTGGGAATATGCAACCCGCCAAGCGTAATCATATTAGTGGTTTTTATCTCCATCTCCTCCGATGGTTGAGGAGCTGCAAGGGTGGAATGTGGGGCGGGAAATTGCGTTTCGGTCAGCGGGGAAAGGGTCCCAGATGCGTCGGCCTCTCGACTGCCCAGCACATGCAAAACCCTCAACCCCGATGGCGAGGCTCCGTCATCGACTAACCCTTTTAACGATCGCTACGTACCCTCCCACCCTTCCCCCCACCCACCCTCATTCCCCCCCACCATCTCCCAGACTCACGCCCACCCTCCCCGACAGCCCCTTTTGTTTGCCACTGACAATGTCTCCTTGTTTGCGATCACCGGTGCTCACCGACGACCCCTCCTTCACCTCCCTCCCCCCACCATCCATCACCAACTTTCATGATCCACATTTTGCATCAGATGTCAGCATAACTGCCATTGCTTCATAAGGTGGCACTGCCCACTAAATGAGTAAACTTACCCCAGTCACCTTGGCTCCTCGGGATGGACCTCTCCGGCCAGATCGCCCAACTTGCTGTCTTTGAACTATATCCGTTCTAGGAGATACTTTCTCTACCTGAAATTCAATAAACGTGTTCGCAATGATAATTGATAAGGAAATGGCTTTTTATACCTCATGAACAGCAACAATAACTTTGTAAGCGCCACAAAAATATTTATTGCTACAACCGGTTACGCCAGTTACGGCATCTTCAGGTACAACTTCAAGTATAATATTCAGGTATCTGAAGATGCCGTAACTGGCGAAACCGGTTGTACCAATAAATATTTTTGTGGAGCTTACAAAGTTATTGTTACTGTTCATGTTGCAGTGGTTCCACTGAGTAACGCCGGAAAGTATTGAGTTTATTTATACCACGTTTAAAGTGTAAAACCAGAACGGAAATTCATCATATCATGTTTATCCCTATGATATTAGAAATTCCGTTAACAAAACAAAATGTCGCCATTATTGACAATGAGCATGAAAGTAAACAGTAACATACATTACCCTTTTAGCATGCAATGAGTCCATAGTTTTTCCTCTCCTATCAGTGAGGAGAAAATCAGGAATTGAACACCCGTTAATTACCTATTTCCATTTAGTCATCCGAAAAGGACAGTTTTCCGCATTTTCCACACCTCTTTTCGCTAATTTTCTCTTATTTTAACTTTCCATTCAATCAGAACTTGAGCGAGTATTTTTCTTTTGCTCGCCCGATCTCTAAACGGCCTCTAACGTGGACAAATTTTATTCATATGTTTCCTTTCCAGCATCTAACCACATAAAAGGAAGAATTCAGGCGCTATCAAGGCCCACAACTAGAAAATCTCAAGTGACAGTTAAGTAAATATGCCCATTAATTCCTTTGCTAAGAGAAACCTGACGATATCAGTTATATGATAATTTAATGAGGACAGGACCAGTGAATTCCCAAAATAGGCAGTTAGATAACAATTATTTATTAAACCACGGGATTGATGGACAGTTAAGTGTTCAAACGAAATTAAGTGCCAAATAAATGCCACTTAAAATTATGACGGCATAGGACGCAAATTAATTAGGAAACACGGAGACGGACATTGGCAGCTATTTCAAAGGGACAAGCACATCTTGACCTCTCCATTCATGGACGCTCAACTTACATTAGTCAACATTGGCCTATGGCTGTCACATCGAAAGACTATGAAAAAATACAGGGAGTATTCATGTTACTCCCGTCGGATCTTTATTTCGTGAATGTGAAATTACAAACGTTACTCTCGTTACTGGGAGATTCTTTTGTTTTGTTTGTCAGAAAGAAAGTTGAAATGAAAGAAAGAAAATAACGCTATACATAATTTATTCATCTAAATCATGAGTACAAATGGCTAGATCTATGAACAATTGGTCGATGGCAACTAATATTTTCTGCTTTCCAATGTTAATTTTATATTTCTTGTGACGTGTTCTCTGTGACGTCACCTTGCAACAACGCCCACTCGCGACAAACCATTTCCGGTAGTCGACAAAACCGTCTATCCAGTCATAGTTTTAGATATTCTATAATCCTTATAGTTTTCGCACGCGAGGCCCTCGAAAGTACACAAATATTGGTCACGGAAAAACCTTACATGACAACGAGAACAAACTATAAAATGTTCATTCGCATTCACATCAAAATGTAACTTGCAGCTTACTTCACAATACGACGGTGGCATCCACGATATGAGGGCAACCTATTGTAACTGAACACGTAGAAATATTACTCCGTGTTTGAAAATTAGCATACATAAAAGAGGAATGTGCCAGGTAGTTTTGCAGCAGGAGTGCACAAATTTTTATTCTCAATGGGCATAGGCAAGGAGATATCAGATGAATTAAAAATGCCAGAAAGACACAGTATTCCTAAATCTTACAGCAATTTAAGCGCAGTTATCCCTGAGAACTGATAAGTCCTCTTAGTTCCACCAATAACACCCATGTTATTTTGAAGAAGATTTCCTAAATCCCTTTCCATGAACTACAACCTTGTCAAGGCGGAAGGGCTTGCGTTCTCTATTGACCCTTAGAGCTGAACTGGTGGGAGCAAGGGAAATAGCTCCTGGTGGGGCCACTCATCCCAGATAGGTCGAATGGTAGGAGAAAGGAAACGTAGTCCGCGCAGCGTCTGTTCCTCTCTAAGGCGGCAGCAAAAAGGCGTCTAGCCCCAACAAGGGGCGTCCTCTTTAAGTGGTAAAAGAAAACAATGGTCTAGGGGACGGCAATGGCATGTCACCTCATTCATTCTTCCATACATTTTATGATGTATCGGACTATGGAGGACAAATATTTAGAAAATGTAACTGCGGAGGACAAATATTTAGAAAATCTTGAGGTAGCAAACGAAATCCTTTCACAATGGCAGAAAAAATGCAGAAGAGAAGACAAAAGAAAGAGGATAGCTAGAGTTAGAATGTGGACGATGAATGATTAGACTAGGAAGGGGGAAAGGAATCTTAAAAATATAAGTACGAAATGATAGAGAGGGATTAAATGCGATAGGTTTGTGTGAAGTCAGATAGTGGGAGTTGAGAAGAAACCTTTGTTGAAGAAAATAAGGAGAATAGTAAAGAATATTTAAGGAATAATTTGGGTGGGAAATGAGAGCCATACGGGATAGGTTTAGTGGTGAATGGAAGATTAGCTAGCAATAGAGCGTGAAAAAATATCGTTTATGAAATAAAGAAATATACTACTATAACAATGTTAAAATATGAAAATCGCTTTTAATACGTAGTAGTAGTAGTATTTTTGTTTAACGTTCTTCGATGGCTTAAGTCATTCTTCATGTCTGCTACGTGCAGGCAGGGGGAACCGCACTCGGACGAATCGGAGGATCACCCTTCCAAACTCGAGCCGAGCCCAACGATGCTTAACTTCGGTGACTGATCAGGAACCGGTGTTTCCATCGTGGCAGGCCGTTGCCATTTGAATTCGTTTGCACCTGCATATGCCAAAACTTTATTAATTATTATTGAAATTTTGATATCATTGGAAAGATGAGTTTTTTCTTGAAAATGAGGTCAAAATCATCAAATTCTGGGTATAGTGCTTTTTCGCTCAAAAATACCTTAAGTGCAATTGCGGGTGGCTCAAAAGAGGAAAATACCGTGGCTAGTCCCGGCATCCTCAAAATTTGGATCGAAAGTATTACACACCGAGGTGATGGAGAGGGGTGTATGAAAGAAGAGCAATGGAACGACCGACAAATATGAAAATTGGGAATCGCATGACACCGTAGAGCGCTATGAACCGATTCATACGAACAAACAAATTCCCACTCTCGTCCCTCCTCTCCCGCGCCCGCCAGCCCGCCCTTCACCTCCCACCGCTATCTCCCTACAACAAGCCGTAACTCTCAGCCTCGTAACGTAAGTAACGACCGCAACTTAAGTAACGTAAGTAGCGCAAGTAACGTAAGTAACGTAGGTAACTGAAGTAACGGAAGTAACAGCAGTAACGTAAGTTACGTGAGTAACGTAAGTAACGTAAGTAAAGCATGGACCGTAAGTGACGTAACGTAACCTTAGAACGTCCTCTATCTGCTCCCTTTGGCTGCCTTCATCCGAGCCTACCCCACCAATCTCCACTCCCCCCCCTCTCGTCATATTCTCCCGGGATTCCGATAGAATTTTAGCAAATTTAAATTTGCCGGAAAATTCCGGAGTCCTTTTCATTAAATTTAATTTGATGGTTATTTCTGGTTTTGTTTCACTGGAAAATTTTCTCTCATCTCTTGAATGCATTAAATACGATTCCAGCCAAATCATTAGAATCAGAAAGGGCGTTCTCAGCCGCTGGACTTTAAGTGATTGGAATGAGATCAAGATTGATTGATCCATCGATGTATTGACCATCTTTTTTTTATATCGTGCCATAAAAATTCACAGTAATAATTTTCTAGGTCAAATATATTGATTTCATTTATTTCAAGTATTTTTTCTTTAAAACTTCTAGACAAATAAAGAGTTTTTTTTCGGAGGACTCGTTACAGTTTTCAATGATATGGAGCTGTCTTTTGGCTGGTGAAATTTTTTGTGGAATGCGAAAGTATTTTTTTTTAATGTGTTTTCAGGGAAACATTACTTTAGTTTGGTCGTTATAGAGATTGAAGAACTTGTTAAAAGGTTATAAAACCTCATCAATAATTACTTTTTTCTTCCACTTTCCCAATCTTTTCTAGATCAACTCAGTTTATGGTAGATTTATCCTAATTTAAAAAAATCTACCCAGGGATTTCCCGGTATGCCGGGAAGAGAAACACTATCACCCCAGAATTTAGGGATAAACGAAAGGCCGGGAAATGAGAAACCCCACTTCCTCCTTAGTACGCCTCGCAATCGAGATCACGTTACCCACTTTCCTCCACGCCCACACCTCAAAAGCCTCCGCTCTACACATATCCTCTTTCCGTGATGTATTTTTCTTTTTGCATTTGACAAGTTTCTTCCTCGGAAGCTGTCCTGTGATTATGGTGTTCCGTTACGTTGGGAAGTTTGCTGAGTGAATCACATCGGTTTTTTCGGTTTCGTTGGGCTCAAGATGGAGGGTCTAAAGGCCGTTTTACACGATGAAAGATTTTGTACAAACGAATGTACGTGAGATTGTACGTTTGTCTCAACGAAATTAGAACAGGTTCTATTTCCCGTGCAGGCATTGAGACATTCGCACAATCGTTCATACAATTTGCCGCTTTACACGATACATTTTGCCTCATGCAAGAGTTCACGGAAGAGTTTGTACAAACAAATGTACCGTGTAAAACAGCCTTAACGATTAAAATGTAGCGAGACAATTAGTTACTACACAGGCTTTAGCCGCAGACTTAATTCACTGGAAATTGCATTGGGTTTATTATTTAAAGTGCGTTCTGTATATGTGAAAAAAACTCAGTGAATATTGAGGCTCGGATGTATTTCGTGCGCGATGTTTCATTAAAAGGGGAGTGAATCTTTCCGTGGACTAAATAATTGTAATAACGTCTAAAATTATGTCTGCGTAATTTACTTACTGTAAGTCACGTTGGTTTGACCGTAGGAGTATATCCTAGGGTTTTTTTTGAAACTGTGAATACTTAATTGCTATCTTGTTTTGTTTAAGTATAGCTTCTTTTACTTAATACGGTATAAACTACTAAATTATACAAATCAATAATATTCTAATTCAGCACGCCATAGATTCCCTTGGTTTTAAAGTTATGTATTTCTCCTTTTTAGTCACCCTAGTGACGAAGCATATTTCTTGTGTTCACGCTAGTGAAAGCTTCCAAATTTGTGTTATATATATATATATATATATATATATATATATATATATATATATATATATATATATATATATATATATTTATTTATTTATTTATAGTTTTAAAAACACAGGCACACGAAAATAAAAAGGACACAAAATATTTTACGGGACGTTTCGACGGTGTGTGTGTGTGTGTGTGTGTATATATATATATATATTTATATATATTTATATATAAACTTACAGGAGGTGAGAGAAAGAGATATAAAAAAGATTTATTCTTACAGAACGTTTCGGATCGGTTGGTCCTTCCTCAGCTTTACTGAGCTGAGGAAGCTTTACCTTTACTCAGCTTTACCTTTCAGAAGGTAAGGTCAGAAGCTTTCACGAGCGTGAAAACAAAAAATACATACTTTGTCACTAGGGTGACTAAAAAGGAGAAACACATAAAAAGACACTCACACGGCACGGCAGAAGGCATTCTTCCTTTACCTCTCGCTGAAGAGGGAGTTCACGGAAGTATCACAGTTCGCGATAAATAATAGTTACAGCCAATAGTAATGGCATGACGAATAGAAAACACAAAAAAGGAACACTCACAAGGTAAAAATATACTCAAATTTTCGGCCAGGTCTGGACTTCTTCAGGAGATAAGGTGGGGGAGAGGAAGGGGAGGAAAAGGGGGGCGGGAAGGGGAGAGGTCCCCTCCCCTCCTCTCCCCTTCCCGCCCCTTTTCCTCCCCTTCCCCTCCCCCACCTTATTTTCTTCGCCCTTTTCAACCCTCTTCATCCCCTCAGTTCGTCTCATCTCCTGAAGAAGTCCAGACCTGGCCGAAAATTTGAGTATATTTTTATCTTGTGAGTGTTCCTTTTTTGTTTTCTATTCATCGTGCCATTACCATCGGCTGTACGTATTATGTATGCATACATTCTTTACCTGACGACGCCTCCATGAAGAAAGGCGAAACATTGAAAAATAAGCAAACAAACGCGATGGATACCGAAAATGATCAAATAGAAATTGTAGTTTATAAAGTAAAAGTGAGAAATAAAATAAGAGTGTACTATAAACTAAACTTTCATAACATAATGACTTCACATTTCACCAAATTGGCGACACGGTGGCATTTAGATTAAAAGAAAGCAGCTTTCGATGAGATTTGACGCAGGAGAATGCTTTTACCCACGATCTTTATTCATTCCGCACACAAATCACCCTGAATCACTCATACATGTCCACTCTACATCACATTTTTGAGGTCAGTGAATTTAAGAGGCTTGACATACCCAACATATATTATGGTTCATTATTTTGACTGTGGCCATGTTAGTAGCGATGATATCATGATTTAAGAGATTAATTACGACCAAAGATTTACAATTAAAAAATAACAAAGCTGCCTTCACGAAATATCCTCATCTTCATAATTTTAGAGTATCTCTAACTGGAAACCAAAGCTGCTATTTTTTTATAACTCTTAGAAAATCTACCCGTAACGGTAGGTTTAGATACACTAGGGTTAACTCTACTACTGCAAATAACTAAAAGTGCTACATCAAGGAATTATAAAATAGTAAAGAGATTGGCAGGATTAAGGATAACGTGGCTAGTGACCAAAAGCAAAACCTAGGTTTGATAAATTAATCACAAAAATGAACGGATTAATACTAGACAAATCATAATACTGATTACGAGTACATAACTTAGAGGCAACTCTACCTTTTTCTCCATTTTTGACTCTGGAACAAGCTCGAAGCTTTATAAGATGTTAATCTCCTCAACCTGAAAATATTGAAAGAAAAATTGATAATTGGAAAACACATTCTTAATCACAGTTTAATACATTAAAAAAACGAGATTAATTAAAGAATGATCACAGCTATGGTAAGTATCAGCATTCCAGCGTGCTTAAAGAGACACTTTGCCATACTAATCACAATAACACCTGCTATGAAGAAGAATTATTTCATTTCATATCACTGCAACACACTCGTCACAACATCCAATTTAAACAGATCTCGGCAATATTTGGTTTCCCTTTCAAGCAAAAATTTTAAATGTCCGACAAAAGCCCTTCACTTACGGATTTTATTCGTGCTCTTAAAATTTTTCTTGCTTTCTGCGTAAAAATACTTATTGACTCCTCAAAACTACGAAATTCACAAACTATTTGCTTATGGTTATTTGTCTACTTAAGATTTTTAAATGATAATAATGCGTCATCCTTACTACAATTGAGAAGATATGCTGATGTGAGGTTTGAGCGTGTATATTTTACTTGGCAGAGAGAAAGCAAGAATTTTGGCATTGATACGGATAAAGTTTACTTCAAAATGCAGACGAAAATTATTCCCTAACATTATTAACACGCATTGCTCTTCAAAGTAAGTAGGTACCATATGTACCAATACTCTTTTAACATGTTTTGCACCTGTTGAATGTGTACGTACACTTTCTCATATCCGAGTGCTCTCGCCACCAATTCTCCTTTATTGCCCAGAGCTCATTTCCCCCCCCGTCTCCGTCATCTACCGTCCGCGCTGCCAGACCTTCCCAGCTGAAAGGTCAGAGGTGGATGAGTAGACGCCTCTTCTTTCCCATCCACTCTTCCTCGAGTATTGTAATAGGGAACAATGTGTGCCGATAAGGTCGACCGAATAAGATGTATTACACACATGTTGTGTACGGCGACCCCGAGGAGATTGGCGAAATAGATTTCGCGTACATTAAACTTTTCAGGGGGTAATATACCAGAGATAAAAATTTCGTTTTAGACATTTACGTATTTTTGAAGTGAAAACTTCTTTTGGCCCGTTGGGCACTTTTGACATGGGGGAAAAAGAGCAAACTCGCGTCACGTACCGTACCGCACTTTTTGCTTCGGCGACGTAGTTCCAATACCGTCGTCAGACGGGAGCACCGCTGTTCTAACAGTGCGCATAACTGCCACCAGATGGTAGGACAAGCGGGAAAAAGTGTACCGTTTAAATCGCGTACCATATTTCCCTGTTCGTATTCTTTACCGAATCTTGAAATTCAAAGGTTATTAGTTCTTTATTAGTTAAAGATTCTTTAGTTATCATAAGCCAATAGTTTCTTTCCTAGAATTCTGTAGAAATAGTAATGAAATAAGTCAAATTATTCTTGAGAATAATGAAAATAACATGCGAGAAAATGATGAAAATGAGGAAATGGTGATTGAAGATGTAACCAATGATGATGAGAATTGTTATTTAGAATAATTAGAATAAAAATATAGTTAACTTAAGAGATATAAATGAGTGTTATATTATTCAGATGCATTTACAATACCTATTTTTCAAATAAATACCTATTTTGTCAACATAAAATAAAATTAACAAAATGGAATATTAATTCTTTTAAATTATTGTACCTTCTCCTTTTTTATTAAGATTTATTTGGTAATATAAAATCGGTCAAAGAAGTTTTCACTTCCAGCGTGTGGTCCTAAGCACACACATTTTTTTTTAGTAGAGCCATGCCAGTACCGTGATACCTGATGACTTGCGGTATTTTTTTTCCTTTGTAGATGAAGAATCAATTGTTTCTTTGATCGAAATAACTTTCTCATAAAGCCCTTCCCATTTTTGTGATATTCCGTGGGACGTTGTTAAGGCTAGAATCCGGTAAGAGGATTTTCAATCCATTCAAAGCAAAGACTGGTCCTTCATTCACGTAAGCAATTAATAACTGTTGATACTGTGTTCGTATTAAGGTCACATAGAGGAAAATAGTTGAAGCCTACATTGCTCTCTGAGCGCGTGATCTGTGGAAGAATGGCGAGCGAGTATGTCTCATGATGTAGCCCGGCGCCGGTCACTCTATTTCTGTCAGCACTGCCTTCACGGTTTCCCAAGAAACTTCTACCGCACCACTAAGCGACGAGCGTTAAACTTGAGGTGCCTCGGAAGTATAGAACCACTTACAGCTAAAGTGTCTTAACCTGCCCTAATCCTATCACCCTTAACAGCATATCCCACTCAAGCACTATAGTCCCTATAAAAACCGCTAACTCATGTTTCTTATTTATACATTTTACCTCATTCTGAAAACAGCCTCGTAGTTTTCACTTCGAGGGCCTTTTACAACTGGCAATATCGGACCAACACAACCATGAATTGGGAGGTGGAAATTCTATCCAGACTGGATTCGAACCCGCGACCCTGGGGTTGGCAGGCAAGGACTTTACCCCGCTGTTACCGAGGGCGGCAATTTCATTCTCATTTAAAAATGTATCCTCCCCTTGTAGAGTATGTTAATTATTTGTCCGGATGTTGACTTTTCTTTCGTTTTTCTATGTTCTCTAGAATGCTCGAAAATCCCACCGATGAAGTTAAGTGCTGGTGATTTTAATTTATTAAAGAAATGGTGTGATCGAAGTATCACAAAATTTCGAGGATTAGTGATATTTTAGAATATCATGTACGCATAAGCCAAAAAAATCATTTAAAGCGTTTACACTACCTGCATCTCGTGAGGTTTCCAAGATTTGTCGCATAGGCGCACACAACATGTCAATATATGAATTTCAACCTGTAAATTCATACTGATGTAGACTTTAGTTTCAGAATTTAGTTAAGTTAAATCTAAGGTATATTAATTCCGATTAAAACTATTTTCAGGGAGTCCCCAGCGGTCCATAGTAGGTAACAACTTCGGCCTTTACTTTGTGGAATTTATCCATAATTGAGAAAAACACAACTTTATAATATTCCACACAAACTTTTATTACTCCCAACCGGTTTCAACACCTGAGTGTACTTTAGGAAGGAAGACTGCCCTGCAGTCTTTCCTTGAAAATGACAATCTGGTGTTGAAACCAGTTGGGAGTGATAAACGTTTGTGTGGAATATTACAAAGTAGTGTTTTTCTCTATCATAGTCTTTAGCGTTACTCTCAGATTACGCTCTTCTACCACACGACTGTCCTCTTCAGCTCTTCATAATTTCGATTCTCCCTCAACAAGTCAAAAAAAAGCCCATTTTCTCAATATTATCTGATTTCCTCTACTTCATCTCAAGTTCACCTTTTCAATACTCAATAAAAATGTAGTCTTAGCGGCAGCAATGCCTCCTCTATGCACTCTTTCTCATTTATTGGAATTTCTTCACCGCTCTCTTCCTTCTCATCATTTCCCGCGTCAAATCATAACCCACAGTTGAAATTCTTTCAATCCAAGAACTTTTTATCCCTTCTCTTCCTTGCTAAAGTCAACGAAACGCTCTCAACCAATGTTTTAAGTGACATCTTCTGCGAGTTTCAGCAAATTTGACGAGATATTTAATTCTCTTCTCCAAGTAAATGCTTCCCTATCCAAAACAACTGTCGTTCATATGGCTCATAATTCAATCCTTAAGATCCGATCTCATCGAGAAAATTTCTACGATGCGGATATTGCTAACCCCCTTTAATTCATGTCCTCCTAATCAATTGCTCCACCTAGCCTTCCTATCTCTTCAGAGCCTGATCACCTTCGTCATCCTATGATTTCCCTTCATACCTAAGATAAAACAATGATTTTCAGCCACGCTAAGTTCGCCCGGTAGTACCGACGAAAAAATACCAGTATGTATGTGATTCATTAAATATTTTAATTAATTACAAATTAACATACGTTTCACCCTAATTTTCCGATATTTCGGCAAATTATAATATCAGTCCATAAAGATTTCAGAAATTTCCATCCATCGGCATTTTTAATGAACATTAATCGGGAATGTACATTGGCTATTCAGTAAATACTTCTTATTTTACACTGTATTTTTGCGCTCGTCGCTTTTCGTTAGAATGATTTTAAATCACATTAAGAACGATTGGTATTGTTTAAATGATGTAGTCTGGTAAAATCCCCTGTTGTAGTGATCAATCCTTGTGGTCGCACTAACGTTTAACATAGAGGAATAAATATTTGTATTTTTACGGTTAAAAATCATCGATTGTCTGGTGTTCGGCATGCGTCAAAAAAGTATTCTTACCTACTACATTATCTCAACTTCACGGTTATGTAAATAAGAGAAAAAGACAGGCATATTACGAGAACATTTGAAAATTTAGTGTAGTTAGTAAATTTTAGCTAGCTAGATGGCAGGTCTGTCGAAATACCGGTATTTTTATTACCAATTTTAAATATTGGTCGGTTCTTCCGGAATTAAAAAAATAGTATCGGTACTACCGGATACCGGTATTTTAGTACCGGTATCGTCGGTAGTGCCGATTGTAAATACTGGCCGGTACTACCGGATTAAAAAAAATTCGTATCGGTACTACCGAATACCGGTATTATTTGACAATCCCTACCGTGGACCGGCTTACGTTGAAGCACCGGTTTCCTTCAGATTACCGAAGTTAAGCAACGTTGGGCCCGGACGGAGGTTGGAGGGGTGGTCTCCTCCAGGTTGGGGGGTGGGGGAGGGGGTGAACTTCCTCCATACCTCTACCGTGGGTCTCTTGTCCCCTGTCTGCAAGTGGCAGGAAGGATAAATGTGGGACAACACAATGGACCCAAAAGAGATCTGGGTGCCAGGAGGGCTCCAGAAGGCCCTCGCCCAACCATGCAATCTACAATATAAGCCCGTCTATGCTATAATGATATAATGCAACCAATGTTAATTTCTTTTGAAATTGGTGAATGGAACAGCCAAATTTACATCAATAAAACCTCTGTTTTCTCATATCATCTCAGTAGCTGCCCACTTCCGTGCCTGTAGTGGCAGGATTGTGTTTTTAAGTAGGTATAGTAAATGAGTGCAGTGCGGAATGGGAGAGACAAAAGCGCCAACTTGTCAAATTCGAATGAAGTTTATATTCTCTCAGTAAAAACCGAATGTGACCCTCAAGAACTTCTGCAAAAGAGAGTAAAGACGGGATACTTGTTCAGTATTAATAAAAAAAAATTCAGATCTGCTTCATTCAGTGAGAAAACGAGATATTTGTATTCTACTTATCCCACTTTATGTTGCTTATTATTTTATATAAATCAAATCGGGTTTTAAGATAAAAAATATTCCATTCCAACTCCTGGGCTCAATAATAAGGTTTTATTCTTGTTTTAGATATTCCCAGAAGAATGTACCGAGTGCATTTTCAGCAGGGGCAGCAGAATAGACATCAACGTGGAAGGCAACAACAACTATTCAGGCAACACCAATTCAGGCAGCCCCCTATACCAGGTAAGAAAACTATCCACACGCTATGATAAATGTGGTACAGCAGTATTTTGAACCGCAGTTCATAATGTTTCTGAGCCTGTATCAGCTTGAGTAGTTATTTCAAAGATATGGTGAATATGTACAAACCAAATAGGTAAAATGGAGAATTCCAACATTTTCTCATTCTAACTTCAGTAATATGACAAAGTATTTCAAGCAACGTGTAAATTCTTTGGTGATCCACCATCTTCTAAGATGCAAGTGATGTTCGAACACTCACGTTTCAGCTGAGCTAAGTGCAACCTCTGTAAATTAACAGGAAAAAGACTGTGTATAATGACATCACGGAGGGTTTAACCAAGAGGCTTTTATCAGAATCTAATCTACTTGAAGAGCAGAGGGATACGGAAACTTTATGCTGGGATAACACCAGGAGCAAGTTTATATTAGCCTTTGTACACCAAAAAAGGAAATAGAAAGACAATCACTATGAATGTGTACCTACTTTGTTATTTAGGTTTTAATATTTATGAAATGCAAATTTCCTCATTGGGGAAGGTGGAGACATTTTATACATTTATCGTTCTTGATGTGTTCACTATTTAAGGACGTGTTTGTTGGACCATAGAGTAGCCATCTAGATTCTATTCTATTCACTCTAGTCACGTGTTCTTGGGTCTATGCTTCATACCTGTCCGACGATATGATCATGGTGTGTAAAATGTGCATAGTATTAAAAATATATGTGTGTATATTATTAACTCAATGCTGCATGGGGATATCCATTCGTAATCTTAATAGTTTTATATGACATAGATTGATGCATAGGGGCCCCGGATGGATGGTTCTGGTACAGGTATCATCATACCGGTATGATGACACCTGTGCCGCCAAAATGATCGCTTTCATTCATTTTACAGTAGTTTTTCCTCTCAGCACATAAGCTTTAGGGCATTACTCTATAAAATATAGTCATATTTGCAGCCCTATTTGCCTTATTCATTCCTCCCACCTAGCGATTCCAAAAACACTAAGTGACAGCAAAGACCTTCATTCTGGTTTACCCACTAGCGAAGGATATTTAAGCTGAGTTTGATTATTATATTATATCTTCCTTCCTCTCCTTCTTCGCTATTCTTTCACTCATAGCACCCACATATGGAATTCCAGATAAAATCAACTGTATCGGGCGAGCTATGGTGGAACAGCATATTATAATAAATAAAAAAGTTGTTGTACTGTCCACAATTTAACTTTTTTATTTCAAATTAAATTAAATTGTATTGATTTTGAATGTCCTTCACCCATCCTATCCCTTGGAATTTAAACAACGAACCGACCAAATTTTCCTCCCCCACCTCCATTTCTCAACACGTTACTTGCCAACCATTAACCCCCCCCTCATATTCCTTCCTCACACCTACCTCAACCGACGATTTCACCTTTGAATGTACGACCTTTAACTCCACTTTGAAACCCCCCACACTCCCCTATTCCTTTCCTACCGACTATATAAAAAGGCCAGTTGTTTTTTCAATACTCAATTGTCCTGATGATGATGCCGAGGCATTGAAACGTGTCAAAATAAAAAAATTAGATTGTGGACAATACAACAGCTTTTTTATTTTTTGCAATTCCAGAGTTAAACAAGTGGTTTTGGTAGAATTAAGTGTTAAGGTGGCTGAATCAGCTACCAAGCTATGGGTCATTGAGTGCACATTTTAATAATTTTTCAAGCAAGGCAAAAAAGATTCGGCGATTGCATTTCACACAAGTGCATCTATTTATTCATGGGAACCCACTATGTACAGTATTGGAAATGACGCAGGAACTATTGTATTTTTTGGTCTTAATTAAAGAGTGTTATGACCTGAGTTTATCGCAAGGCATTCTAAATTTAGGAAAAAATTATGTTCTAATATGTTTTTTTATGAATCCTCGATTTGGCGTGGCATCTTGATATTTTTAACAACCATTATAATATTATGAAATGTATAATTTTGCATTTAGAAGAAAATATTTGCATGAGTAATCGAATAATTACAAAATATATCTCCTGTGCCATAAGGCTACATGTTAAAATAGCATTGGATTGCCAAAAATCCAAACCAGAAAAATTAATTTTTTTTCACTTTAAGCTAGAGATATCACTAATAAGAAAACAAATACAAATTTTCACGCAAATTTGTAAACAGACCAAAATCTCCCCAACCACTTTAATTAAAGATAATTTCTTCACTTACAGAGTACTTGCGCCAAGAAAAGCCTTGCTATTATTTTTTGGCATATGGGCAATGCCCGTATGGCTTGGTTTGTCGGTTTGCCCACTTTTGCGCCCTGGAGCTAAAAGAGATGCTGCCATGGCCAAGAGAAGGGAGGCGAGTTATTACCACAGAAAGGAAGATGATTGAAACAAAAACTACGGCGGTGCAGGCAGACAATGACCTATTGAAGGAGGAGGTATGCAGTCAACCAGAACGTGAGGAAAGTAATTGTGAATATCCGCTAGAAGTTGTCAAGGAAGAAGACAGTGATGACATGGTGCAGGCAGACAATGACCTATTGAAGGAGGGGGTACGCAGTCAACCAGAACGTGAGGAAAGTAATTGTGAATATCCGCTAGAAGTTGTCAAGGAAGAAGACAGTGATGACATGGATAAGGAAGAAACATATTGTGTTTAATTGTAAAGGAATGTTACATTGATAGGTCATCATAAATAACTTTTCAATAACAATGCCAGTCATATAAATCGCATAGGTTCAATAATCACCAATAAATCAAAATAATAAAATAAGCGGGTTGGACCAACTCACTTCACACAGTTAAAATTTCTGCTCCCGGGTAATTGATAATATCTATTTCTTTTGTATGAGAGTAAAGACTTTATTTGATGATGGCAAGTTAAAAATTTTTGCTAGGGCCAAGGAAAAACTTTAACAGTGTACTCTGGGAGAAAATAATTTGTATCATTTATGATCGATTTCTGCAGTAAAATTACATTGAGTGATATGAGTCACTTACAAAGCAATATCAGGAGAATAAAGGAGGCACAAAAAACCATGCAATCTTTTGCGCCTTTAAACCATGATATGCTATAATTAGGAGAATAAAGGGCATATGCCTGATGAAGAAAAATTCTGCATACCACACACTGAGAAAAATGTAGGTTATTTTAGACACAATTTAAGATGAATTGTGATTTGATTGCCAATAATATACTAATATGGCAGAGCATTGGTATAAAAAGGGCTCCTCCCTTTAAATAGTTGAAATAAATTATATTTTGCGGAGAAGACAGAAAAGTAAGTCAGGCAAGTTAAATATTCCAAACTACCTAATTAATTAACAGTAATAGCAACAGACAGAGAGAGCCTACTTGTGAAACTCTTCCCACATATCCAAACCGAATATCAATGAATATAAATGCAATAGTTACCTACAACTTATTAATTTTTTAGAAAAGAAATACTGAATCTAATGACATACCATGGCATGTTAAAATTGTTGAGTTTGTGTGAATTAAATATCTAGGTAGTAGAATCCTCAGCATAAACCAACATTATATTTATGGGGACGTCCATTAATTATGTCAACATTTTTTTGGCAATTTTTACCTCCCCCCTTGTCAACAATTGTTAAAATTTCAGTGACTACCCTATTAAAAAAATGTGTCTAAAATCTACTATCAATTATATTGAATACCTAATAACAAAATATGATGATGCAAGACTACCACTTAGGTACTTGGCAAGAACTCAAGCTGTGTAAGATTAAAAACTTTACTGTAAAAATTAACATTGTTGACGTCAATTTATCTTGAACTCCCCCCTCCCCATGTCAAAAATTGTCACACTTCTTCAAACCTCCTTCCCCCTATTTTGTTGACATAATTAATGAACTTCCCCTATGCTAACATAATCTAGTACATATCAGTGGAAGGTGTTACTGATCAGAACATATTTTGGGCCTAGCTGATTGGCAATGTAGGTATGTAATTAAATTTTAAAATAGATTATCATAAGCAATTTGATTTTATGCTTTATTGAAGTTTTTACTTGTAATTTTACTGTAATACTTTCTACCAATTCTGCAAAATGGAAACTGGAATACGCTGAAGATTGTTCCATATTTTTACTGTAAGGTGTTAATGGCCTTAAAAAAGTTTTGAATTTGTGTTCATTATATATGCAATTGTGACCTCAGTGTCAACTTACATTATTTTATATGTTAGCAGAATTCAATATATAGGTATCAGTGGATGGTTTTTCTGACCACAACATATTTTGGGGCTAGTTGAGGGCCAATGTATGGAATTCACTGTTAAAATGGTTATCATAAGCATTTCAAATATATTATTTATAGAAGTTGTTACTTGTAATTTTACTACACATAATACTTTCCACCAATTCTGCAGAATGGAAACTGGAATACGCTGAAGATTTTTCCCAAATATTCACTGCAAGATACTAAAGGTCTGAAAATGTTTTGAGTTTGTATTGATTACATATGCAGTAGTATCCTCAGCGTAAACCTACATTATTTTATATGATTGCAAAATCCAGTAATATCAGTGGAAAGTGTACCTGATCACAACATATTTTTGGGTATATTATGTATTTAGTTTTAAAATAGCTTACCTAAGCATTTTCATTGTATGATTCATGTACCAGTGTTGTTTTCACTATAAATAAATAAAATATGACCTGATACAATTTTGTGCTTGATATCTTTGTCTCTTACTCCTTTGTCTCTTTATCTTCCCCTTTTAGCAATGAGCTGGAGCAGTGGAATGTACTGACTGCTTATGCATTTCTAATATCCCACTCACAAATATGATGGGTTCAAATTGTTTCATTTGAGGAACTTTTATGGGTTAAGGCGTTTAGGTACGAACCAGAAATACTTAAAGTCATTTTTAATGTTACAAAATATTTTCAGACACCTAGGAGAGGCAAAGGGGTAGAGCCAATTTATACCACACTAATTAGCATTTAGTCTATACATCCATCTACTGAGAATTTATTTGGCCACTAAGTACATAGCAATAAATTTAAATATGTAGAACTGCTTCACATTGAAATTTTTTCATCACTGTCTATAAATCTTTGTTCTGAAACGTTATATTTTTAAACGCTTATCCCAAAAAGTTTTTGCCTCATCCTACGTAAGCCATTTCTTCATCCTTATGGACACAATTATGGACTGACATCCTTGTAAACACTTGACCTCTGCTTTAACAGTCAGCCATATTTTGACCCCATTTTGCAATATAGGCATAGATAAATAAGGAGGTTCTTGTCTATGGCTCAAAAATGAGGTATCTCATTGGTGGAATTCCAACAATGACCAAGAGGCTGGTCATAAATACATTCTGATATTGAAAAATTACTTTGCTTTGATTAATATTAACATAATATTCCACTCATTGGCAGCCCCAAGACGGGGGGGGGGGGGGGGGGGAGTAGGGGCAATTGCCACCCCCCCCCCAAAACCTGGCGATTTTGCCATAGTCGGATATTCCACAGAGGAAAAATCATTCGCCTTGACCAGGATTCAAACCTGGATCCCTCGATTTCGCGCCGAATGCATTAACCAGTTAAGCTACCAAAGCATCCTTCTCCCCTGTGGATTTTTTTGGTGGCTTTATAGGTACAAGGTGTTCTGGACTGCTAGACATATGATGTCATTAAGCAGTCCAAAGTGTGCGCTAAGTGCTACAGTCCATGAGGATAAAGCCATGCATGGAACACAATGAGGTGTTCTCTCTTCTGAATGATTTTTCCTCTATGGAATATCGCACTTATGCGCACTGCAAGTGACTCCGTTAAAGGTAATACCGTGGCTAGTCCTGGTATCCTCAAAATTTGTCATAGTCCCCTTCATTTAAAAGTTTAAACTATTTTGTTGCTTTTTTTGTTATTGAAGTTTTGGTTATTTTACTTTAAAATCCACTAAAATTTTACGTTTACTAAAACTTTTTAAAGCCACAAGCTAAATGCAAATGAAAATCAAAATTATTTTGGAATTAGCCAAAACTTGATAGTATACTATTAATAGTATTACTATTTCCCTTTTAAATTATAATTTAAAAGGGAAATATGCATTTGGTAAAAACTTGCAATGCTAACTTTTGCTTCCAAACCACTTATAACCCGCCATTTTGCACATAGTTTGTCACGAATTTCTGGGAAGAGACCCATAAACCCCCTTTTAAATAAAATAAGCTCACTACTAACTTTGTGGTATTCCATTATGTAAAACGATTTATTTGAAAAACTTTTACAAACCACAGAAAACCATTTTTCTGTGGTTTGTAAAAGTTTTTCAAATAAATCGTTTTAAACCATTTTTTTCCTGGGGAGTATTCCATACCCCAAGAGCTGCTGGTGCCCCCCTCCCCTCTCCCCTATCCCTACCCTCTCTCCTATCCCTCCCATCCTCACCCACCCTTACTGAACCTCTGGTCTGGAGCCGCCCCTGATTCTACTCAGCATTTTAAGTAGCTGCACACAGTCAAGGTAAGTGAGTAATTGGATGACGATTTCTCTGCAGGAGCTCCACAGTTGGCAATAGTAGCTTACTTAATTGACTTTTTTTGGTGAGTTACGTTTTTATGCACCTCACTACAAATGCATATGCTTCGAATCTCTAATCTAAGACTAAATGATATGAAAGGGCATTCATTTTTCCCTTCACTAAAGAGGGTGTCTTTTTCCTACTCTTCACCTTTTTTTCCTTGGGCATAGGTCAGGGTAAACAATTATTTATTTTTCAACCTGTTACACTAACCACTAAAACTTTTAGCACTCACACAAATGACCCCGAATTTGATGAATTATCATTATTATCAGGAAATTTGGTCTGGTGGAACTCTGTTATATATACTGAATGGTTTAATGACATTAGAGGAAAATAATTTTGTAAAACATTTACTACGTAATAAACAGAGTGATTTTAATTTGGATTTTTGCAGCTTCGAGGTGACACACGAGAATTGCACTCACAAAAATATGTAGTTGGATATTTCATAACGAATGAAACTCTGAAATCACCCCTATAAATGAGCACCTTCACGGGGGCTTCACCCCTATCCTTGCCTCCATTTCGAGCAAACTGCTTTCCTCACCTTTTTCCCCCCCCCCCTTTTTCTTGTGATATTTTGAAAGTTATAATTGTTTGCGTAAATGTCTGAAGAATGAATTTTTGTTAGCATGCATAGGGGTACTACAAAGTTTCTTCCGAGCAAGTTTTGTTCACACATCAGTGTCCGATGAGGGAGGTTAGGGTGACAATAATGGGTAAGAAGGGGGAGGGGAAGTTGCTGACCCTCAGGCAATCATCAAACTTGAAAGTGAGAGCTAATGTGGCATGCTTGGAGCTTGTTCATTCAGCTGGAGTGTGAATACTGAAAGCATGCATCATGATGCAGGGGCAAGAGAGCCTGAAAACCAAGTGCAGTAAAACCTCTCTAAACAGACACCTCTGATATATGGACACCTCTAACTTACAGACAGTATTCAAACCCCAGGCTGAGGTGCATCAAGCTTGCTTTGCTGGACCCTGTCACATATGAACGCAGAAACATTTTGGAAATATATTTTTTCCAAACTGGGCACATTTTGGTACATTTCTTTAAATCTACATAACCCTTTCAATATTTCAATAATATTTCAAAATAAGTTGGGCAATAATTTGTAATTGCTATATCCTTTTTCAATAATAACTCTACCAGAAAACTTTAAGGGTAGTTGTAACTTTCTTTCAAACTTTGACACATCACAGGTACAGGATGTTAGTGGTATACGCAGGATATCCCTCTGGGGGGTTTCGTTAATATTTATGTGCATCATCATAAAATGATATTTATATAATTATTCACTAAAACAATAAATGAATTAACATTGTCTTTTCGTGAAGACAATTCAGCCCAATAAGCTACATTCTTAATGCTAGTTCAGGTATGCGAATGAAAACGAATTCAGGTAAAAATGTTTTATGGGGGGGTACAAACCCTAAACCCCCCAAGTCAGTGTGCTACTGCAGGATGTATGTATCAATGTGCCTGTCAAACCCTTATCGTACAGATAAAAATTACCACTGCAGGCCTTGCTGGCTGGATTTAATTTTGAGCATGCAGTAGAAACACTATGGGTTTAAATACCTCATACAGCGGAAATTTTTCTGTACGCACAGCCAGAGGCATCCTCATTCCAGTGTACATTTTAATGTATACTAGTCCTTTAAAGGTTAAACCTCTAGTTTAAGGAGTTAAACCTCTCACGTATGGACATATTCTTATGGACCACTGCTTTCCGTAATATAGAGGATTTATTGTACATATATTATGAAAAAACAATCTGAGACTTTTCATTCATACTGTACAAGGACTACCTATGTAACTAGTGCAGAGCATATATTTCTTGATGCCAAGGATGATTCACTATGCATTAAATTACACAGAAAAGTGAGCAGGGCAGTGGTGTGGATGCAAACTTTTCATGGGGGGGATCTATCAATATGTTTAGAATAGACATTGCATATTTCGCTGGGTATACAAATTTGTAGCAATCTGTTGTGAGACATATGGGTGTAGTCACATTCATGCTAAAAATATGGTGAATGGTTTTGGTGTTATTGGGGTTCAAGTACTTCAATTGCTCATGCATGCAGAACAAATAAGTTTAATTCCATAAAAAAAATACCAGAAAAAATTATTCTCTGTCACCCGCAACATGCACACCAGAAAAAACTGGCCAAAGGGATTGATCCCCTTGGACCCCCCCCTTCCAATGCCCATGGACCACTGCACTTGGATTTGAAAGATTTAAATGCATATTCTGAGAAATTTGAACTCCTCATTCAATTGACACATGAGGAGCACATAGATGAGGCTCATTACATTATGTTGTGCTTAAAATGATGGGGTGAGTTCTTATGGCTGGACAAATGAAAAAATGAAAGGGAGTCTACAATAGCCGTAAACAATTGGCACCATTTGTCAGAGATCACTAACCTTGCTGTGTTGGTTTGCCGGGATGGGACTTCCACAGCAGAGACCAACCCCAGCCTCTCCACCAGAATACCCTCCTGTGATGGTTTACGGGAAGAATGCTTCCACTCCAATGACCAACACAGCCGCAATCACACAACCCAGATAGGATCCTTCGCTAGGCTAATGGGATCCCGCTAAGGATACTTAGGGTTAAAACCTGGGATCTTTCGTAAGGCTAATGAGACCCTACTAAAGGTGCCTGGTTATTAACACAACCACACACACACGCACAATCACAAGCACTCAAAATCACTCAATCACACACAGAAATGGGCCCAACTTCTGGGAGAAACTGCTCCAAAAGAGCGCGGTAAAAATCTTGTGAGCAAGAACGGACGAGGGTGAGGGTTGAATACGTGTATTTTGGCTACCAAGTAGCCCTCTTCAGCGATCCGAAGGAAAAGCGTCACAACAACGCAAGGTTGAAGTGAGGAAGGTTAATGACATCCAAGATGATATGAAGGTAAATGAGGAGGGGGAAAGGGGGGACATTGCGTCAGCAAAAGCGGGGGAAGGGAGATCGGCGTAAACAAAAGGCGAATAGCAACAACAAAAAAGGGGGGGGTCAGTAACGGACATAAAGGAAGGACATTGGGGGGAGGAGGGGAATCTGAGGGGGGAGGGGAAGAGGAGGAAGAGAGAGTTAGCGCATGACCACATCCATTAAAACAAGTGAGGAATTACTCACAGTTCAAAACTGAGAAGAGGGAGGAATGAGGAATGGGTCCAGAGTCACTGTTTAGGAGATTCCCTTTGTTTTTAAAAATAAAAATGCGCTCGTGTCTAATAGATTATAACCTGTGTGCTTCAAAAGATGTTTCAAAATTGCTCACAATAGTTGATATAATTCTCCCATTCAAAGCTAGACTCACAAATTATACGATAAATGGATGGCTTGGTATCATGGGTGGCTAAACACCACCAAGGCTCATCATTTTAATTATCAGAAAATATCATATTCTACTCTTTAAAAAACATAACTACGGCCTATTATGTCTACCAAGTGCTGCCACCATCAAGATTTTTGAAAGCTACTCCATTTTTAAAATCTATTGTTGACTTTTTCCTTCATTTTCTGAAAACTTAGTTTATGGCGCTTGGTCACCAGTGGCATAAAGCCATCCTAAAGAGCTAGACAAATTACGTCAATAAAAATGTCACAATACCGTAATGACAATATAAAGCACACTATGACAGAACTCAAAGATATAGAGCTGAGAGGCTATTGCTATGGGTTAATCCTTGAACTAATTTTGAATATTATTCTCTCAAGTAACGTATGCGGATTACATATACATGCTTTTACTATCAAGAAATTCATAATCTCCCTGTTATAACTAAATTATACACAGTCAACACTTCCTTAACAGACACCTCCAAATAGCAGACACCTAAAAATGGACAGTTTTTCAATCCCTGGTAGTAGAATGGTAGTAGAACATGGAAACTCCAGGAAATAATACCTCCAAATAGCAATCGCTCTCAATAACAGATGCGGACAACAGAAAAGAAACATTTTTCCTTCAAATACTTCCATTAATGGACACTCCCGACAAGCTATTGTGTAAAAATTTCTCCTCTCCTGAACAATAAATCTCATTTCTTGAAGGAACTCTGGAACTTTTCCAGACCAAAGCTTATCTTGGCAATTTGGATACAAAATATTGTCCGTCTACGAGTTAGTAATCCTGCCTATTCCCTTTCCCCTCGTGGCTAACCATGATGCATGTTTTTGCAGTGGGATAATCCTTCGAGTAGGGGGGCGTGATGTGATCACCAAGAGGGACGATGGTCATGGTCTAGCATGGCACAGCAGGGAATGTAGAAGAGGAGGAAGGAAAGGGAAGGAAGACACTAAGGGGCCTGGGAGCAGCACTGTAAGGTGGATCCCCAGGGTGATGTATATAGGAATGTGCAAGAGGTGAAGGGGGCAAAATGAGGGCTTCTAGACCTCCTTGTGTCAAGCTTGCTCCGTTTGCCAACTTCTGCTTTTCTGCATGGTTCCTGTTCTGCATTCCCCCCCTCTCCCAATCGTTTTGAATGATTTAAGCTCTGATACTTGCTCTAGCCTTGTTGGCTCTGATACTTGCTCTAGGGTTGTCACCACGTTAGAACTTTGTTGATGATGACAGTTTCACTGTTATTCCAACCAGTGTCCTTAGTTTGAGTTGCCGGGTTGAGATTTTGGCAGCCTTGTATAGGACATTTTGGTGCCTTTATGTAGGGTGTTTTGGCACCTTGGTTCTTTCTTTGAGAACCCTCTCCATTGCTCTAAATTATATTACCCAAGACTGATAAAGGAAGCCATCGAAATCAATAAGATGCCCAACAATATGAATAGAGAGGATGGACACCCTCTCCATAGCTCATGGAAGAGGGTTCTCTGGGAAAGAACCAAGGTGTCAAATCACCCTACATAAAAAGGCACCAAAATGTCCCATACATGGTGGCAATTATCTCAACCCTACAACCCGACCTGAGGACGCTGGTTGGAATACTAGCGAAACTGTCGTCATCAGGAAAGTTCTAACGTGGTGACAACCCGGAAACAATTGAGAGATCATCAAAATTAACCTAATGCAAAAACCTAAGAATCAATATGGATACTTATCAGTACTTATAGCGACAAAATGCATGGCCTGATAAATATTTATTTTCATTCATAATGAATATCGACAACTTCCACCAGGTCCAGCCTGAAACAGTTATATTCATTGATTTTCATGTACTTCCCAGCCACCGCAGGATGTCCATTGGATGTCCATTTGGCATCCATACATCCTGGATCCCTCAGGGACGTCCATAGGATGTCCAATGGATGGCATAATACTGACATCCTTATTAAGTCCATTGACTGACATCCACAGGACGTCCAAAATGTAGCCATTTGATGACATCCATATGAAGTCCACCCCAGGATGTCCATTGGATGTCCATTTGAGATCCATACATCCTGGATCCCTCAGGGACGTCCATAGGATGTCCAATGGATGTTATAATAATGACATCCTTATTAAGTCCATTGACTGACATCCACTGGACATCCAGATGATGACCATTTGATGACATCCTCTATAAGTCCGCTGAATGTCATCCATTGGACATCCAGAAAATGACATCCCTATGACGTCCATTGACTGGCATCCACTAGACATCCAGAAGGTAGCCATTTGATGACATCCATATGAAGTCCATGGAATGGTACCCAATGGACATCCAGATGATGACCATTTGATGACATCCTCTAAAACTCCACTGAATGTCATCCATTCGACATTCAAAAAATTACATCCCTATGACGTCCATGGACTGGCATCCACTGGACATTCAGAAAATAACTTGAAAACCTTTTCGATTAGATTAATTTTTAGTGAAATGGCATTTAAGTCATTCCACAGCTAGCACAAGGGATATGTTCTCCAAAAGAAAAGTAAGACATTCAGTGGGTAGGATAAATCATCACTTTTTTCTTCATTTTTTCGAGGTATTCTGCACCATCTCTGCTTTCAACATAATGCTTTTCGGAAATTAAACTATCTCCAAAAAGCAGTATGCGGAGACTGAACAATAAAAGCAATCATTTTAATGGTTCCTGCCTTAATTGCAACAGCAATACCGTTAATTAATTTGTGAGTGTGTCTTCCTTCAATCAAGCAATCACGTGTCTTTCATTCAGATCAAAACTGAATATAAATCAATAACAGAGTCGAGATAACAGAATTAATTGCTCTGGATGTCACCTCAAAAAAATTATATATGATTATCAAGGATCGCATATTTCTCAACAATGCCTGTGCCAGTTAGGTATGGCTAGAGTCACAGATTTACGTAATAATAATCATTCGATTAATCGTGGCTGTTGCCGCCACACAGTGAGCGAACAACCCTTAAGTACACGTACACCCAGTGAATCCTAAATGATGACCCAAAAATGTTAAGGAATTTAAAACGTACATTATGAAAATCTTGACAAAAACTTGTGGTTTTGAAAAATGCGGGCCCGGATCGCAGCGCCGAACAAATGAAGAACGTTATTTTTATAGCGTTTTGGCGGTTTTGGCAGGGACGCCGTTCAGAGAATAGAATTTTCCTGGTTAACTGAGTTTCTGGCTATCACTTGTAGCTGATATTAACTTGGATACTAGATATACGTCAACAAAGTTTTTAGACACTACGCATGAAAGTTTTAATCGTCCATTTTGGCGTTTACGCGAGTTGGGATCAGACGTGCCTTTTGCTGAAGTACCCTCCAGAATTTCAACGAAGGCACATAGAAATCACTTCGCCAAACTATAGAAGCAAGGTAAGTTGTTTTTCTTATTTCTTTTTATTACGCTGAACACGATAGCCCGTCTCTCCATCGCTGTCTAAGAAATCGTGCCCCTAGTTAGATTAAGTTCACCATGTTAATTGTTGTGTAAGCGTTATTCTTTCTCTGTACCACCAGTTACTTTTTATTGTATTTACCGGTGTATTTTCACGTTTTGTGGTATGTACTGAGAAGTGTTCCACCTGTACCATCTAGTACCACAACTTTTGTATGGTGTACAGAACTCATTTGCTTTTATATGAAAAGCAAATATCTAAGAGGTGATTTCTGTGGTACCTAAATTAGTGGAATAGATGAGAAAATCAGTGAATACAACAATTTTTTACTGTAATTTGCGTTGAATGTGTAGTTCAATCGTGAACTGAATAATCGGTTTACATAACCAGTGAAAAACTATAAGGGCTACTGTGCATAGTGGTGCAGTAAGCATCATTGCTTAAGAATGTATGTTGATCAGCAATTGTTTTATATAACCTAACATTATAAGCTCTGTTGATTTGGATATTGTATTCATGACAAAATCTATTTGGGTATTGTATACTCAAATACATTATTTAAAATTATTTCTTTTATTACACAGTGGTTATTACTTGTATTTCTAGCTGGGATCCGAGCAGCATGTCCTACTTCAACAGAAGCTTAAGTGAATATCGAAGTGGGTGTAAGTTTGGCACAGGCCCAAGACTGAGGGAGGAAGATCTTAGCAGCAAATGTGTGTGTGATGTAAGGACAATAGAGGGAAGAAGAGAAGTAAATGTGTGGAGATGTGATTTATTAACTCTCTCGTTAATAGTCTCAATTAAGGTGTAATCCAATCAAAAAATGTGCAAGATTTTTATTTTTTCATTATATACAAATACTAATCACTCAGGGCTTCGCCTAGTGCCATTCTGCACTGTGTTTATTTGCTATTCAGTCAAAAACATCTTCATAAGAATGTATGTAATGAATTAATAACTTTTTTACTTTAATAAAAGTCATATTATTACTGTACCTTAGCATTTTAATTTCATATATTTTATTCCTGTGAAATTTTTGTTCTAACACTAGGTAAGAGGATCAAGCGAACTTGTAATAATACAGTTCTTATCATGGGATATTCACCATATGATTGGGAATTTCTACTATAACTAGCTTGTTTGAATGATTTGACTGCTGCCATGGGTCTTGCAGAACATAAGTTTCTCTGTATTTAGCTGAAGAATGAGCAAATTTACAATAAGTTCCTTATTGCTGTTCATGTTTAATCACCTGCTTTAAGTTACAGTGAGGATTTTATACCATAATTTACACTTGGTTAACTTTTATTCGTGTAATTCAATTCTCTCTAAATTACATATGTTCTCAATGGTATTACAATAATTAACTAATCTTAATTCCTTACATATTGTCACAATTCTAGTATTCATTGGTTCACTGCATTCGATCTCATCTGATAGAATAATTTCAGCAAATAAAGTTTGTTGGTATGTGGATTTCATATAATTTTCATATGCTGTACCTAGGTTGATTTTATGCCGAGCCTATGTCAGCTTGATGTCGGACCTATGTCGAGCATTTGTCGGCTTCTGTTGGGCCTATGTCGGGCCTGTATAGGCTTGTTGGCCTGATCTCGCCTTGATGTCAGGCAGGTGTTAGGTTGATGTCGGCAAATTATCAACATCCATGCCTGAGCCTAAAATGGACATCCCATGAAGGTCCACAATTGGGACATTCACAGGATGTCCATGGGATGTCCATGGATGTCCAGGTCATCCAATGGATGTCCCTGCAAATCATCAACATCCATGCCTGAGCCTAAAATGGACATCCCATGGAGGTCCACAAGTGGGACATTTGGACATCCACAGGATGTCCATGGGATGTCAAATGGATGTCCATGGATGTCAGTGACATCCATGAATGGACATCCATTGGATGTCCAATGGATGTCATTGCAGTGGCTGGGTTCTTCTCTGTCTTCTGGTCAACCAAATTTTATAGGTGCCGAACAATCATCTTCCTGTGCTAATGCTTAATCACCCTAATTATTCCCATATTAAGAGGCTGGAGCTTTGATGTGGCTTTAAGCAGTAAAAATTCCAGGCGAAAGTTTTTTAGGAAATCTGAATCTTTCGGATGCACAGGGCAATGACCTATGAATAAAATAATGTTACGATGTTCAGTCCGCATCTGCCTGACAAGTTTCTTCAGCCACTCAGTGAACAGGGTTCCAGACATCTTTGTCTTATTTTGTTGCTTATATTCTCATGGAAATGGTTTTATGTTATTAAAGCACCTTTTTAGTTTTTTTTGGTGGATTTCCCAATTACAAGGGGCTGTAATTTCTCTGATCCATCCATATTGCAGCTTAGAAGAATAGTAGCTCGCTCATTGTTGCATTTACCTCCAGGGCACAATTCTATAAGGAAAACTATGCTCTTATCAGGAAGCAGTTTTAAAGAAAGCCCTAATTCATCTGCATCTGGGCTTTTATCCCACACGTTTTATGGTAAGAATTTCATTAACCAATCTGTTGATAGATATTCATTCACCACCCTGTAATTCATGAATTATATGCCGGCACACAATTGCTCTCCTCTTCCTAAACCGATCCAGCCATTCATAGGTAGCTGCAAACCCTTGAATACGCAAATGACTAGCTATTTTCTACACTCCTCCTTTAAGATGCTGACCGCTGAGGTTGACAGTTGACTTAGACCGTTGGCTCTAGCTTGTTAAAACCATTCCATAACCATGTATCTCCTCATTTCTTGATATTTTTAGTTTCTTCATCCTTTTTACATTGCCCTCAACAGGAACTCGTTCAATGGCACCTATTTGAGCTAAAACGGTAGAGAGGGTAGAAGATGAGATGTTGCATATATCTGCAATTTCCATTTTAGAAATTTTATGATTATTGTCCACGTCTCTGAGAATTTTCCTAAGGCTGTGCTGCATAAATTATTAGAGGGAGGAAGATGTGCAAGCTCAGTGGTAATCTTCCTCACAACCAATCAGTGCTTTTGTCACGAAGTAGTCAAAAATCCACACATCACAATCTACCTTACTCAAAGCCCAGCACAACTTTTAATTAAAGACTGTCTATCTCAATAACGAGAGTGGTGGTTTACACCCCATCGCGCACAAGTCATAGGTTTAGACTATTTTTCTGTGAGTGTAGCTTCACATACCATGTTGTGAACAAGAAGATATATTATCTTAATCGCTGGCAATATCATTTTTGGCTTAATAGATAGCAATGTGCTGTACCTTGATTATTTTGTGTCAAAAATGCTGATCACTTGGAGTTGTCGAGAGAGAGCGCCATCTTCTTTCCCCCTCTGTATTTTTCATGACACAGCGTGGCAACTGATTCCATGGCAATGTATAGAATGGCCTGACATATCGAGTTTTGTAACATGTTTTATCATTTTTTCTTTATTTTGCATTGATAATTCTGATCTGGTGTGATACGGCATAATTCTTCACTTATTGTTTGATTTCCACATTTAAAAATACTAGAAGCAAGTCTCTGTTAACCTCGAATGAGGATTTCCAATGGCATAACTCACTTGCATGAATTGATAATGGCATTACACTACAGAGGTAGTGTGAGTCAAGAGAGGAGTGTACATAAATATCTATTACTAAACAGATCATAGCTAGGCACTCTTACACCAGAAGATTTTGGGGATATTTTTAATTTTTATTCATTAAGATTCATAATTCAGGAACAGATAAGTGCTATGTTTTATGAATGATGAACTAGTGTCAAAGGATGCAATTACAAGTGTGTAAGCTATATTAGGATAAATAAAAAAAGTTATGCTGTGGGACGATGGTAAATTGTTAAGTATCTGTTGCGTTAATACAGATGAATAACCTTTAAAGGACTAGAGTACATTTAAATGTACGCTGAGATGTGAGGTCCTACGGCCGCACGTACATCATATTGTATGCCGGACGTGGTATTTAAACCCATGGAGTTCCTACTGAGTGTTCATAATTCAATCCGGCTGGCAGCATCCAAAGTGGGAATTTTAATCTGTACGATGAAGGTTAACAACCAGAAGCCTGCAATCCTATGTTGTGCATGGCAATAATATTTTTCCTTCCTTCCTTCAAACCTTCAGTGACCTCAGTCTCTACTGTAGTGTGCCACCAAGTCTCGCTATATCTATACCTATCATTCATGGATTCAAATGAAATTGTTACTTAATATAAGGGAAAGATTTCCTATTTCATAGAATACATAACTACCAGCAATGTTCTAGCAGCACTAACTGATCGCCTTGGTACAGGAAATCTGCAGCTAGAAAATATATATTTGAAAAAAGTTGTCCACAGCAGGGTGTTTCGTGGAACTGTTTCGTTTTGAAACTGTTTCAGTGGTGAAATAGTTGCAATGAAATTGTTGTGTTCTTTTAATGCCACCATTTCAAGTTCGTAAATGCCGTAGTACCAATTTGTATTTAAAAATTAATAAAAAAATATCACAGAGCATTAGAAGATTTCAATGAAGAGTTTTTCTTTAAATCAAACACCAGAAAGGCAGGATTTGCCAAGCAGCGGCAGTACCACAATTATTCGCTCTGAGGGAGGCTAAAGTAGTGGCCATGCATGGGAACAACTTATGATGAGGGAAGGGGAAGTTAAGTGACAGAGATGGTGAGAATTTCGTTTAGAAAGAGGAAAAAAAAGGTCAATAAACACAAAAATAGTACACTGTAGTGGGAATTTCTTATTATCCATACTAGTTAAATGCAGGATAATTAACACCCGAAACCATAGAAAATTCCAAGGGATCGAGAACTAAATTTTAAGGTGGGATTTCATTACTTGCATGATCTATACACTGAAGACGCGTGATCATTAGAACATGCGTGATCGTTAGAAACGAGTTTTGCTGTATTTGTTTGTAAATCCTCACTTTCTAAATGTAGACTCCTTACTAATGCATTAAATATGTAAACCTTTCAATGTGAGTGATGAGTACGTCTTGTCACAGGTTGCCTATGTTGCTATGCATATGACAATTGTGTTTTGTCAAGGTGTTCATTTGAACAGGGCCATCCCTGGGGATTGAGGGGCCTTGTGAAAGCAAAAGTCAGGGGAGGCCCTAGTTTTGCATTCCCTCATTGATATAGTAGCATCAATCATAATCATATTTCATGGAAGGAGGGAAATTAACCAACAAACTGGCGAATAGTTTCAAAAAATTTACATGTGCACTAAGTAGTAGGTAATTTCGGGTAGGTGGCTTTCTCCATGCCGTCTGAAAGAGGCAAGCCCGGGCTGGGCCCCCATAGGTGTGGGGCCCAGTGCAGTGGCACCTGTCGCACTACCCTAAGGACGGCAATGTATTTGAGTACCAAACCTTCACTGCATGTAGGAAATGCTGTGTACTGAATGAGTTAACTCATTCAGTACACAGTACATTCATTTCATACAATATGCAGGAAAATTATTCAATTTCCTAAGATGCTTATGTCTAAGCACATTTTTATTTAAGAATTGAAAACAAACCAGTAAAAATGAGCTATGCAGGAACTTGTATTTGAGATGCTTGGGGTGATCGATGACTTTGATTTCATTTGCACCTTTGCTAGAACCTTTAGGTCTCAAAGGATTAATTATATGTACAATACAATTCTCTTACTGGGAACACTAAATGGGCCTCCATAAAAATATTTCTTAAACTACATGATTTACCTACTCAGTGTTTAGCTATTCCTAGATGTCTAAATTTCAAAGCATGTACTAATCTCGAATACATTCACCACCCCAAAAATTTAATTTTTCACTATCCTGGGTGCCCTATCATGAAGTTTGTAATTATTATTTTATAGAAATGGGCAAGGGCCTAGCCATGTTGAAACACCGGTTCCCATCAGAACACCGAAGTTAAGCAACGTTGGGCCCGGACAGAGGTTGGATGGGTGACCCTCCTCCATACCTGCACCAGGCGTGGGCGGAGAGGATACTACTCCCTCCAGACCACCGGGAGGCCGGTGGGAGATATACCCAGACCGGGAGAGTTAGAGGGAGTACACCCTCCATCCATGGTACTGGGGCGAGGCGGAGGAGGTCAATCCTCTATACCTCTACCGTGGTGCTCTTGTCCCCTGTCTGCAAGTGGCAGACAGGCATGGGGTTGGCACAATGGACCAAGAAAAGTCTAAGTGCCCGGGCTCCTGATGAAGGCCCCCCCAATAACAATCTAATCTATCTAATCTAATTTTATAGAAATACGTATTTAAAATAATTTTACTACAAAAACAAACATTTTTCCCATTAGGTATATCCCTCCTCTGTGCCCCTTCAATAGAAAAACAGTGTATTGGAGTACCCTGCTCTACAGAAGGAGATAGGGTAAGGAAGGAGAGTGAACGTGCCTTGTGCATTGGGGTAACGGAACAGTAGACATACATAACCGTGCCAGGTGCATTTTGGGCAGTGAATATGCTACAAAACTAGCATACTAAATGTACACTGAAATTAGGGATTCACTGGCCATGCATACAGAAAAATGCATGCTAGATTTGGTATTTAAACCAATACATTTTCTTCTGAATGCCCAAAACTATGGCTCCTGCTGGTAGTGCCTACAGTTGGAATTTTAATCTGTGCAATAAAGGTTCAGCCAGGCATTCTACAAAAGGAGTGACTAGCGGCTATCACCGTACTAAGCACATTGCAGCAGTAGCAGTACTAGGTAGGTTTTGCAGTTTGGTAACCACATCCGCCACTTCTGGGTAAGTATGGTTATTATTAATTATTATCACTTCCAAAATATTACCCTAACAATAAAATTGCTCTTTGCTACAGCATATATGTACTAACAATGCTAACATTAAACTTTTAAGTTTACCATTCAACTGACTGTTTTCATGATGAGGAGAAAATGGAGGATGAACAGCAATGCTAAAATTATACTTCAGTTACCTCCCTCACACCCTACCCACAAGGGGTTAACTTTAGTTACTGCTTAATTGCAAGAGTCCTCATTGCCAATTGACAATCAACTAAAATACATGAGTCTGAGTGTAAAAGCTGAACTACTAGTTCTGAACTAAACTGAAGTACTAGTTGCAGAATTCAAATTTTTATGAGAAGATGAGATCCCTAATTTAACATCGAAAATAATTTTATGATTTTTTCATGGAGGTGGTCCTTCTTGTGGACCAGAGGATCCAGGCCCTTAACACTTTGCCTTTATTTCTATCATTTTAAGTCAATAATATTTTATTTCTCCATTTTGTTCACTCTGAAATTATCTCATTATTCTAGCCATTCTGGTGATCTCCTGTTCAAATCCTGCCTGTTTGTAGTCTGTGCATGACAAGATAAAGGACTGCTTAGGATTGTACAGTAAGGCGAGTGGAAAAGAGTATTGGAAGTCATAGTAATGTGGCAATAGGGAACAGCTATTCCCAACTTAAGTTGCAGTTTGGGCAGAATTAAATGGAAAGATAATATTCTTAAATGTTTGGTGAAATCGAAGACTGTAATTCAAATCCATAGAAGACATATCCCTAGACTACATTTTTCATGACCCTTTTATGAAATTGTTACTCCTTGCGTTCATTAATTGTTATCTTCCTTAGATGTACTTGCCTAAATAATGTCTAGTTAGTGTCTAAAGGCTATGCCAATCATTCATTTTCTTGTGTGCTTCTATATTCAGGGTAACATTATTGCTGTTTGATGCTAGCGGTCACTTTACAAAGGAAGGTGCTCATACCCTAAGAAAATACTGCAATTTAATTTTAAATACGTGTTAAGATACTTAATTTTGATGAGTGTAAAATGTCTTATAAGAAAAATATTTGATTTTGAAAATTTTTGGTTCACTAGTGACAGGGTCATTGGGCGAGAAAAAGTGCCAATGGTTTCATTTTGATCTTGGTCTTTTCAATGTCAAAAATCCTCGCAAGAACCTTTCCCAGATCTAGAAGAAGGCAGTTGAAGGTAAGGCTTGAAGAAAAGGAGTTTTCAGGCTTAAATCTTAATGAAACTGATTAGTAATGATTACTGATTTGATGGGCTACGACTAATCAATAAGCTACATCTGACAAATGCAGGCCCACAAACAAATTCATCAATTTTTGACATTGAAACTATTTTTCTTGCTCTATTAAGAACAACAACCGTTTTGATTAACCATATTTTTGTTTTTGATATGTTTTCATTGGTTATTTTTTGTTCTATTACTGTGAAACATCATAATTTATTCATCATGCTTTTGGCATCCTTTATTTTTTGGGGTTTTTGAAGTCATAATGATAAAGAATCTCATGGCTAATGTTGCAATTTCCTTTTTTTACCTAATGTTGCATTTATTCCTCAGTCTTTTCTTTTTTGCATATTTATCACTATTCTTGTATGTCTTCATGATAAGCTTCGAGCCTATTCTTTTTTCATTCATATGCTATCATTCCACCTTATCCTTGGTCTTCCCACTCTTTCCATCTGAATTATTATCCCTGCATATCATTCATGCCATACGATACTATCATTCCACCTTATCCTTGGTCTACTCCCTTTTACTACATCCTTAGTCTACTCCATCCTCTTCTTTCTTTTGCTATACCTCCCGTGGATTTAATTGTACTATCCTGTCTTAGCTTCTTGCTCCTCTATCCTATCTTAGTGCTTTTGCTATGATTTTCTTACTACTTTCATTTCTGCAGTGTTCATGAGTAACTTTTGTCGATACTATTCTCATGTGTCATGCTTTATGTCACAGCTGTGATGTAAATATGGTGGAAGGTCAAGCAACAGGCTGAAGATTAGGATGTCCACACAAGGTAGGATTATGAGATGGCAATGGCATGATGGAGAATACCTGAGCCAATCCTGAAAAGCCTGGGTTCTCTAAGAAGAAGAAGCAGGAGAGATTTAAAAAGAGGGTGAAGAAGGCAGCCACTGCAAATTAATTCTTTTACCTGTTACTTTTCATTTATGCCCTTTTTTATTTAGTTTAGGACTGTCAAAAATAGTCTATGCTTTTAATATTAATTAATATATGGCATTAATTAATATATGGCATTAATCCCTGGTTTTTAATTGCTCGCAGCATGTTTTTCCTTTTCCCTTTCAGCTAATTAGGTAATATCTTCAAGATTTCTCTTACATTATCAATTGTGCCCTTAGGTGAATTTTTGTTGCATGAATTATTGTTGAGGTTTTTCTTGGGGGAAATTTCTCACAGCAAGACAATTTTTAACCCTAACAGCAAATCAGGTAACCTCTTAAGAATTTTGCTAAAGGTACAATTATTCCCTAAAGTATTTTTTCCATGGTGAAATTTTGTTGCTGGAATTACTGTGGAGGTTTTTCCTGTTCATTCAACATTCAATTCATTTAACATTTCTGCAGGGAAATAATAAAAATTCCCAGCAGGTATACCTATGGGGACTATTCCCTGCATTGGTATATCATACATTGACAGTTGTGCCGAGAAGTGAATTTTTGCTACAGGAATTATTATTGAGATTTTACTTGAGGGATGTTTTCTTTAAAATTTCTGCGAGGAACGATTTCCTACAAGGTGAAATTCCCTGAGCAAATTCCCCGCAGGGAATCATTCCCTGCAGGGAATCCTTGTAAGGGATTTCCCCCCTGGGATTTACAATAGGGTTAACTCTTGCGTTATCTTTGATTTAAAGGTAGATGATAGATTTGTTTCTTTATCAGGTAAAAAAACACGAGATACATGAGGGGCGCGGGGGTTAAGTATACGAGACAACTGTATCCCTAAATCCCACTTGTGATGCAAGGGAACACCCTTCACTGCAGAGAATAGTTTGAGTTACTGCCGTCTTTAAGGCGCTCGATGCATTGCCTGACCCTGCGTGCATTTCGCAATACAAAATTTACAGGGCGTCGATCGGGAATGCTCCCTTTGGAAAATCTATGATTCCGGTGAGTTTGTGGTTTTTTACTCACCCTCAATCCAGAATAAAAACGTCTTAGGAAAACAATTACCCCATATCCAGTAACTGCACTGGACTGTAAAACGACAAAAAGAAAAGCAAACGGGCAGAAGGCCTTTCACAACTTAAATTGTTAAGGAGGTTGCTGGATGTCTTAAGGTAGCTTATGCGATCCTTGGCGAAAGCCAAATATGACAGTCTGACATTTTTCGAGGGCTTTTCGCAAGTTCCGAGCATGGAAATACCTATTGCGTTACTCAATAGCTTGTCATCATAGTTTTCGACCACAGTAAAATCCATTGATAGAGGCAGTTTTTTTGGCTTTGGTTACCTACGAATAAGTAGACGCCGTTGCCAACGTTTATATTTGATATAAATCTTAATCAGGGGTATATAAAAGGAACATACCAACAATGTATACTTATTAACAGGAAAGCACCATAATCAATATCATCCTCAATTTATGGTTTCATTCATTGTTTTCATTATGTTTCTTTTGTTGATGATGTACATTTAAGTTATTTGTTATAAAAGCTTTTTCTTCCACTAGAGGACAGCACCTGATGATTTTTTTAATAAATATAGGTGGCAGCACTATCGCACTATTCTACTGCCTTCATTAATGAGCACCATTATGGCCGGTACCAAAGCAATTTTCCTTGGCAATTTTGTGCAAATCACAAATTGAGATTTTGATAGAATTTAATCTCACATTAAAAAATAACTCTCATCTTTCCAATGATATCAAAATATTAGCCCCGTACCTCACTAATTTTCGAGCAATTTGTCTGAAAGTACAAGCTGTTTTACATGGAATTGATTACCGCTGTGCGCTTCAGAGGGAGACTATTGAAAAAATTAGTAAATTATAACGCCTAAATTTCGCCAAAAAAACTAACTGTGTGAAGTTTGTATGTTTTCTCAACTACCTATTATAAAAATTAATGCATTGTTCACCGCAGTAAGTTTTACAGAATTACAAAAGAAACTGCTGTTTTGAATGCTTCTTAGCCGTACAGCGTGAAAACTTGAGTCAAGTTACAGACTTAAGAAGATATATAAATTTAATTACTGAGAATGTTTGTCACAAATAACTTTATTTTTGCGCCATTAATGTTACAATATTTACTTCATACTTCTTACATACGCTGAAATTAAAAAATAAAATTCGAACATGGTCTCCATTATGACTAGGGAAATATCTCGCTCAAACTACCTTTAGAGCACATTTTCGCGCAAATTACCTTTAACCAAAATGTTTTGAAGCATTTAATTTTATCTGAAAGGAAACAAAATATTATACTCCTGAAGACACTCGCTGTACCGCGAGCGAAACGTGCTAAAAATGGTAGGACTGCAACAAAACTTGAAAGTCTCATAAGCATCTGGTGACAGCTGCAAAAGCCTACACTAGCTGATTTACTTTTTGTTTCTATTTTCACATAAGCTGTTAATCAGGTGTAGGTAAATTATTCGAGTAAATCAAAAGTAAAACAATTGCAAATAAACAATTTTTTCATCAGAATACTTACCAAAAAACTTATGCAGGACTGCTGGAAGCCCAATGGACGCCAATTATAAGATTCGATCGAGAGAATGATCGGTCAATCGATTACTCACACAGAAGATATCAATTACTTCAGTTGACTTTGAATTGCTGGGTTATAATCAGTTCGTTGATTATTATTTTTACCTTTGATTAATTTTTCGTTGGCACAGTATTGAATAGTGAGCTATTGAATTCCCACCTAATTACTCTCTGTCCAACATGACTAAGCATTTGGCGGTTATAACTGGAGCCAATCGCTAGCCAGGGAATCGAATCACGTGACAGACGTAGCCCAGGTTGATGTTTTGTTTAATTATAAGGTCATGAAAACATCAATCTTCTTTTAACCTTCTAGATTGTTTCCTGCCATATGCCGCGAGAGGAAAGTATCGGAAGCCTTAGTTTTTGCTGAATTTTCCTTTAGCGGATTTTTTTTTAGTACGGATAGGAATAAAAGTCTGACGTCACATCCACCGGTTGCCATGGCGATCGCCATCTTTCTTATTGTAATAGTACAAATTTATAGCCGTAGATAGGAATAAAACGACACTGACACTTTGACGGTACTATTTGTAACTATTTATTAAACTCTCAGGAGAAAATGGCGGTGCTGCTGAAATTTCATGTTTTGAAAGCAAGATCTCGTAGTTTAAAACGCCTAATGATAGATACCAAATAAAAACAGAAACCATTAACGCCATGCTTAATGATGCCATTTCAGTTAAAATTAATACTAAGGTGTCTTTCTATGAACTACTAATACTATGAACGAAAAAAGTTGATAAACTGTCGAAGTTCAGATTTTCAATGCTATTAGAAGGCCGTCTAAAGTTGTTTGGAAAATGAAGCAGTCGTCTAGCAATTGGCTGGCGTCACGACTATACCAGTTCATTGAATTAATGACTTAAGTTGACCAGGCATTGTTACAGCTGGGGGAAAATATTTTCTGACAAAATTATCCCTTAAAAGAAAGGATATCCTCAAGTACAAGAAGACGGATGCCGCGAATGGGATGAGAAACAATGCGTGGGTTTCTACTGCCGAAGAATATTGTGCATCGACCAATGGACTCGTACCTAATCTGAGGCTGTTTGCTTCCTACAAGGTTTTCACTCTTGAAATGTGGTGGCTATTATCTACAAGTGCATTAGAAATTTTGTATAAGTCATAACTTATTTTTTCATTCTTTTAAGGCCAAGATATGAAAAGTGTCCGAGGGAAAAAGACGACATCATAAATAAGAAATAAGGAAGTAATCACTGATCCAAAAAAAGGCGATATTTAGAACTGGAGGACCACCAGTTCCCGCTAAACCTCTACACCCTTTGAAAGAGTAGCTAAGGGCAGTCATGTCGTTGTTAGTATTTTATCGGCAGCTTTCGACAACGATGATCAGCCCTGTTTTTCTGGCCCTGGGCAAGCTAAACTTTGGCACCCTTTTAATTTTAAAAATGTTCACAAGAAAACACCAAAAATATAGAAATGAGTGTGTTGCATGGTTGTTTTTAACATACAATGAACAATAATATTGTTTTTTCCTAACAGTACTTGGACAGTATGAACAATCAGCCCATCTAAAACATTTTTTTCTAGCCTTTAGATCAGTAAAACTTTTCATGGCTCTTTATATATTTATATTCTTTGCAATATCATTTTCTAATGACAATATAACAAAATAATTTATTCTGTCTTGAGACATGGATGATCGTAAGTATGTATTCATAAGCTTTAGTTTACTAAAGCTTCTCTCGCCAGCGGCCACAGTAATAGGTAATTTAAGCATTATCCTTAATGCAACCCACAGATTTCGCATGTCATCCTGTAACTTATCAAAGTTTATGAACCTAGCTGCTCCTATTGAAAGCTTTACATCTTCAGGAAATAATCCTCTGACTATAACTAATTCAGTCAGAAGATTAAATTCAGTAATATCACTATTTTCTCGATACCTTAACTTAATCTACAAACCTTGACATGCTACTTTGAGTTTATTTTTATCTGGCAGATCTTTAATGTCATTTAAAAATCCCCATGTGTTATTGAAACGTGGTAACTGTTGAAATATCTCCGATATAGAGTTGATAGCTCTGTCCAGTATTACATTGAAAACATGCTTTTTACATCTTTTCCTGGGTCATCTGAATTTGAAACCTCGTCAGTGCACTCGTATTAAAACAGCCATCTTCTTCTGCTTATTATTTTACTTCTAAAAATTGGCTCTACATCTGATTCAGTAGCTAATTCTTTTGCTGACTTTAGAGCTTTTTCACATCCATTTGCATTAAGTAATGTGACACTGTTCATTAGTGAAACTGGAGTAGATAGTTCCACAGAGTTTTTCTTCATAGTTTTGCTGACAACATTTACTCTGCCTAAGACATCATACCAGACATTTTTCTTCAATTTGTGTTAAAAGTGTCTCTGCTTCATGTCGCACTACAGAAAAAGACACAGGAATGTCTGAATGTTTATGAAGAGCTTCTCGAATGCCCGTGATTTCATTTTTAATGGCTTTGAGACATTATTCTGCACTCCCATCTAGTCTCACATAAAGTTTTTGCAGTGAGGCAGTTAACATGTTTTCTCAGTGCATGCCATCGCCCAGGAGAAGCAGAAAATACAACATATATGCACTGGACAGTACCAAAAAAGAAGTGGACTCCAGGTAACTTGTTGCACTGCCACCAACCACTAAATTTAAGCTATGACATACATATGGCATATAAAACGCCCGTAGATTTTATTTCATGATCCGTGCCTGAACCCCTTTATTTTTTCCTTTCATATTTGAACCAGTATCGTGGCCCTGGCCACTGCAGTTACGTAAGTCCAAGTTCCTCTCCCTCAAAAAATCAATTATACTTTCATATAACCCTTGGCCTGTAGTTTCTATAACAGTTTCTATAATTGTTTCAGAGAAACGATGTTTATTTGCATCTTTAGATGAACTGTACCTTTTATTAATAGAATGTGGCCCATTCATAATGATGTGATCACTTTCAGCTATTGACAATGCATCTGGCCAGTTTGGTGGATCATTGTAGATGACATTTATTTTGGTCGAGTTCACAAATTTACTTTCAATATTCACAGTATTCTCTCCTGTGAGAGTGACATTATTGCCTAAGACTGAACAATACTTGATACCTTTGCGTGTTTCCTGACTGTTTCTTCTTGTTGAATTCGTCTTTTTCTGTTTTAGTAGCCAGATAACTTTTTGGAAGCATTTCCTAATTTTAGGAGTAGGAAAAAATAAAATAAATCTTAGTCCAAATAAAACCAATAAAAACACTACGGACCCTTTCCATCTCAATTCATGCAGGGGGTGTCAGGTGGCCCTCACCGGTTCAACCATAAAAAATATGTGATAGGCCCACAAAAGACAATAATAGGCCTTTTTTATTTTCCTGAGCTAATTTTTCACCACCTTATGGCCAAACGAAAAAACATTCAAAATGGACATTTTTCGAGTGGCAGAAAAATTATCAATTTTTGAACAAACCTAATTTGGCCAAAAATAAGCCTAAAACCTAAAACTCTTTTTTTATTTTAAAGGGATTTCTAATTAGTTTTACCATACTCCATGATAAATGTTGCAAATTGAGAGGAATAGCCAGAGTAACTTTCCACATTGTTTAAAAATCACAAAATTGTCACAAATTAAGTAAATTTTTCTCTACAATGGAAAGTGGTAGAAGATTGAAAGTCGGTTTAATGAGTACTACTGTAACATGTAGTTCAAGTGATAGTTTTAATTCCTCCTGAATTGCTGCATTGTGCAGTTATATCCCTTCAAAATGCGCAAAAATACCATTTTTCCATAAACAACAGGGCCAATATAATTTTTTTAATTTTGAAAATAAAACTGGCGAAAATATACTAGCCATCGTGCATGTTAGGACTGAAGAGACAGAGTGGGCATTATTTTTGTTGCTAACTTTTTATGAATTTTCAATGTTAGGTTGATCTACTAGATCAGCTGGCTGCGGTGAGGTTCTCAGCGGCATGCAAAGTAATGTTATCGACGACGACAGTACTTCATCAATAAGTTTGAAAAACATTATGGGGAGTTATGATGGCTCAGGGAAAGGAACAGGTCTTTCTACCCGGAATGAGTGAATTCAAACGCATTTGGGCTTGGTTTAGGTTGATCTCTATTCTCAACTTTGGAAAACCAGCATTTCTTTGAATACTACATGTATAGTTCGGATACATATACCTAGTAAGGTCAAATAGTATAAGGACAAAATATTTCAAAACTAACTTTACTTGCAAAATTGTAATCAGGAAGCACGATCTGGCGATTCCAATATCCCGCCGCACGAAACGGACATTAGAGTATTTGCGTAAGTGAGGTATTTTGTTGAAATTTATTATAGCGAGTAGTGTTTGGTTTCGAAATGCCACGTACAAAATACCAAGGTATAATTCCAACTAATTAATTTAATAAATAGCTTTTAATATGCATTGTTTTAGCATCGAAATTGCCTAGGTCTAAACGCCCAACCATGGGTTCTTCGGAGTGTGACGTCATCTCCCATATTAGCAGAAGCGAAATAGCCTAGCTGTGCGTTGAGAGTGAAATAGTATTTGCCTTTTCGAAGTTATTTTGATCTTTGCTAATTAACAGCTAAAGTTTCGTCCGCACGCTAAGACTACACAGTCACACAATCTCCAAATCAACAAATGGTCGACTGTGGGAGATGACGTCAGAGCCTACAAAACATAGCTGACCAGTGTTTCGGCGCAATAATAATTTATTAGATTTTATTAGCTAATAAAAAATTAACGAAAAACCTCTCGAGCGTCAGAATGAAAATTTAGTGTCTGAAGTATCGAAAGATTTTTTAGATGCCACTTCCCAAAAGTGTGCAAATACTCTATAGGTTGCGCTCGAGGTAAGTCCCCTCACCCACTCCGCAGTGCCTGTTCAAAATTTTAGAACGCGAGAGCGGTTTCTACTTCAAATGTGACGCATGACCAAGACCATGGTGGTTAAGCCCGTTCTACAATGGACGTAAACCGTAAGACGTATGCCGTAAGAAATCTCTTGCGGCAGCCTATCTCCAATGGAATCAGTGAGCCGTAAACTCTCGCGCGAGATATCGAAAACGAGGTTAATTTGAGTTTTGTCCCGCCAGTGCAAATTCAATTTTAACCTACTTACAACAGAGTCTTTTCGACCACATTGTGTTCACCTTTTCTGCGCACTATGAGCATTGTTAAAAAAAACTTTCGAATTTGCTATTACGCCAATATTAAGGGAATAGTAAAGAGTCAAACCTTAGAGATGTAGATAGAAGCTCAATTCCACGACCGGAAGAACTGGAAATGAACCATTCTCGGCCGAAATGAACGAGTCGATGGTCTCGCCGTCTGGCGGCCGCAGTTTACAACTCCATTTTCGGTTAAACAGTAGAGTCTCGATTATCCGATCTAAACCGGCCGCCGCAAGGTCGGATAAGTGAGAAGGTCGGATAACACGGAAAATAATAAAAACAATGTAAAAAAATGTTACATTTAATTTGCACATTGAAAACTTTTCGAATACATGTGTCTTACTTAACTTTATATGACGCACAAGTAATAATATGAAAGACTGCACTTACGGCAAAGTAATTAATATGTTGTATAGAAGGTACTTACAGTCGGGTGCGAAGAAAGGGGGCCCTCGCGCGATAGCCTAATGCATAAATTACAGTAGTTATCGTGCACGGGGACGGTCGGATAACACGGAAGGTCGGATAACCGAAGGTTGGATAACCGGAGGTCGGATAACCGAGACTACTGTATTTGCCAGATAAGGAGCGATGCGTGACGTCATGTTCTGTGAGGTGAAATTATAGAAAACACCCATATCCCGCTTGCGTATTCAGTAAACCACGAATAAAAGATACTTGGAAATACTGGCGCAAAACCTATATCTCCGAAGATTTCCTTGTAATTCCTTTCTCTACACTGAAATAATAGTTGCAAACCTTCCATGGAAGGTGACTTGAGCCGGCACTGACGATGATGAGTATTGAACGACAGGATGGATCTTAGTTCTCCGCGGCCTCTCGAATTATGTTGCTTGGTTTACGGGATTCCATCCGCGTTGAGTTGACCATTGTTAAATGCAGTTTCTTCAGCTATCCTGCAGGCGTCTTCAGGTCAATAGTATCGATGCCCGGCACGCAGTGCTGATCGCGCCAAAGGCGCGTAGAATAGAGCCCCTCAGAGGGCCTCTAGCGTAGAATATACCGTTCCGGTGAGTGCGAGACTCACCCCTACCGGTCAAATGGCAAGTGGCGCACTTGAAACGAGAACAGTGTGATGTCGAGTATGTTGTGCTCGTGTGGAGGAGGAACCTTAAAGTAAGTAATATGGTGAATACATAGCAGAGAATAGGAATTACAGACTAAGAGCTTACTCGATATGATAATGGATAATATAAATAACAGCCTCACAACAAAACAAGAGGGTGAGACATGCAACAAAGAAGAACAATAATTATGACATTATTTTTTGTGGCTACGGAGGAATGCCAATTTCATAACATATATATAATTATATTTTTTTAAGTTTGTTTTTTTTTGCCAGATTTTAACATATCTTTTGTTTTTTACGCTTGTTGGTGCACAGAGCGCGCTGGATGGGTGGTTGCGCGAGGTTTCAACGTTAATAGAGTGAATGAGGAGGAGGACAAGCATTGTATGAACACGATCAAGGAGAAGAGTGGGGGAAAGGGGAGAACCAAAGTCGATTGGGTGTCTGTTTGATTATTATATCCTTCCACTAAGTCTCGCTGGACACAGTTACGTTCGAGCGAGTTGTTCTTCGAAGCGTCGGCAGAAGTAAAGCCCCTGACCCGGTAGACCACCCGAGAAACCTTCATTCAGGTGAGAAGCCGGGAAAATTTCAGATTCTTATGCTCGTTGCTCACGGTAAAATTTTCGGTAAAACGTTTTATAAAATCGACTAAAACCGTTTCATAAAAACTAGTTTTGTAAAACGTTTTACGGAATAGGACAAGTTCTATTCCCATAAAACCGTTTTATGCAACAACCAATGAGACGTTCCGCTCATCGCTTTGATAATAATCTCGTATCCATCGGAAACCAAACAAGGAAAACGTGAACAAACATGGCTGGAAGTTCATGGAACGTTGAGGCAGTATTCTTATTGTTGGAAGAAGAATGCGTTAGAGAGCCTTAGCACCGTTGAGTGTGATCAGAAAGTAAGTAGATAAACAAAACATATATAGTTATTAACCTAACAGTCATCCAAAAGAGAGTTCATTTATCACTTCACGTGTTCGCAAAGCATCTCATAGATGGCAGGACATTGCGGTTTAATGAATAGTTTTACCGTGAGCAAGCAAGTAAGTTTTACGTACATTTCATAAAAGTTTCAATAAAATTTTTTATAAAACTCTTTTGTGGAAAATTTTACCGTGAGCAACAGGCATTAGTGCTAACACTTCTGGCCAGAAATCGTAATTTCCCAGCTATTAACTTAACTATTTCTGGAGTAAGGACTAAATATTAAATCTGGTGTTCTGATGAAAAACAGAGTATTTTAGTTCCAAAGAGCCAATTTTTTAAAACTCACCATTGCACCTATTCTTCAAGAGTAACCAGTGGCTGACGCCCATCCCCTCGCGGTTAAGCGCGACATGATGCTCGCCAGCTCCAGTCTGAAAATCAGGAAAGTCAACATTAGCTCCAAAGCCACCGCTAGCATTCATTATCAAATTAAAGTAGTTGTAGAAAGATTTCACACCTCATAACATTTGAATGTAAATTGGTTTCCGGGAAATGTATGGACAAGTCGGGAAGCATTTTCGGAATCCAAGCCATTAAGTCACATTTTATTCTGTCGTTCACTTCTCTTCAGTAATGCACGTTAGGGTGGGCCAAAATTTTAAGTCAAAAATTTAAGGTCTTAAATGCTTAAATGTATTCCTTTTGATGCAAACATAAAGTACACGACATTTGGAGTAAATCAACCCCTCAGCATCCGGGCCGCGTGGGAGGCATAAAAGTGATTTAAAGATCTGATTCTGGGTGGAGTGGCCTTGGTCACATTAACCAAAGCTAATTAGTTTGCCCGTTTATTCTAGAAGTCTTTAAAGCCATCATTACTCATTCACACATCAGCTTTACTGTTATATGTAAGCCTCGTCATTTATGTACCCCGCAGTACTCCAAAGTGATTCTAAAGACTCACTCAAGTGAACGAGTCATTGAAGTGACGTGATTCAAATGACTCGAGTCAATAAAAAGAATCATTTGGCCCACCTCTAGTTTGTACAAACAAATTTACCGTGTAGGCAGTCACAATTTTGTCTCACAAAACATCCATGATAGTTTTATTTCACACCAGCCAAAACGTATGCATTGCGTCCTGCCTACAGAGTTCTTTTATTCATTTGCAATGAAATGGCTATATTTTCCATCAATATTTTATCATAAGGGTTTAATTCTGCGAATTGAAGTGAACTCACTATCAAAACAACGAAGATGGTCACCCACTATATCTCGGTGACATCAAAATGAAATTATTGCGATATAAAATGACATGTGGTGCTTCCAGCATGTCTGATTAAGATCTGGAAAAAATGTTTTAAATTTTTTCAATGTTTTGAAAAAAACGCAGTTCTGTAGATTAGTAATTTATAACGCAATGTTTAAAATTGTTTGCAAATGAACGTAGGAAAACGATCCATAAATTTTCACCATGTAAGGGTTCCGAAACGGCTGTCGACTCCCGCATTACCCATGTGAGTCGGACACACTACCCACCAATCTGTCGATACCTTGATTCTGATTGAGCATTTTTACGAAGATATAGCTGATATTTCCAGTCGGCGGTGAGGAATGAATGATATACTGTGAATACAAGGATGATAATTTCAATAAACAGGTCCAAAGAGATCATTGCACTAAAATCTATTCTTCTTTTCTGCATTGGGCAGCATCTCCCATAGTTTTTAGTCTAAAACTTTGATAAAAGCTGTAGTTTTGATATCATTACGAACATTTTTATGCCGTCCATCCTGAAGTCAAAATACGTCCAGATTTGTTGTACTCGTTGTACTGCAGCCCTGAATAAACAATTCAAGGTCTGGTTAGATCTATTTAGGTTAATCCTATGAGATGCTTTCATATTGCAAAACCTCCAAGATAGTTTTAGCCAAATGACCATTCCACGTCTGTCAAAGCGTGTGCATTGCATCCTGCCTACAGAGATAGTTATTTACAAATACATTGATATGGCTTTACTTTCCTTCATTATATGTTATAATGAGTTTGCTTTAGCGAAGTGAGGTGAATTCAATATCAAAACAACCAAGATGGACGTAGTTCGCTCGTATCATGCGATCATTCACGGGATCATGCGAGCAAAAATAGAAAATGTTCTAATTTTGATCGCATGATCATGCGCATGACCAATAATTTACCGAATTTTCCGTATTACACGAGGCATTAGCGTCATGCGCGTGATAATTCGAATGACCATTCGCAAGATCATTCGCCGTGTAAAACGGCCTTTAAAAAATATATAAAACTATGACTGGATAGCCCGTTTTGTCGACTACTGGAAGTTGTTTGTCGCGAGTGGAGGGCGGGTTGCGAGGTGACGTCACAGCGCTGCGCGTGGGGGTCTAAATTTGGGCTTGTGTGGGCACGGCGAGAGCTCAGTTCAGTTGTATCTCTGGAACGAGTTGGTCGATTTTAGTGATCGCTGTGTCTACGGAGAGCTAAGAACGTGAGTTAGACGTCAATAACCTAAGAAATATAACATTAAAATTGAAAAGCAGAAAATATTAGTTACCATCGACCAATTGTTCATAGGTTAGCCATTTGTATGTACTAATGATTTCGATGAATAAATGTTTTGTATAGCGTAATTTTCTTTCTTTCATTTCAACTTTATTTCTGACAAACAAAAAAAAGAACATGCCAATTACGAGAGTAACGTATGTAATTTCGCATTGACGAAATAAAGATTCGACGGGAGTATCAAGAATACTCCCTGTATTATTTTTGTGTTATCATAGTACGGTGGCTAAAATCAAAGGGATATAATACTATATTTCCTTTGGTCGATCAATCAATTACTTGGGTTAGGAATTGGGAGGGGCTTGAACGTAAGTTTAATAATACGTATAAATTTACTTGAGAAAATATCCGCATGCAGCGTTAATTGAACCAAAGTCGACCGGATTTTGTCAAGGCATTCATCACCCTGAGGATGATAGCTGAGTCAGCTGTTGAAACGTTGGCATGAAGCCAACTCTTACCCGGTTACAATCCTGAGAAAATTTCATCTATGCTGTTCACCGGGAAAGCTTGAAGTCCTTAATCGAACCAAGGTCCTTTAGCTTTCCGGACCAAAGCGTAAATAACCAGGCGACCAAAAATTCCTGATTCTGAAGGCAATTGGGGAAGGATTTAAGTGAACTAAGTGTTGTTCCATGGAGGATCGCTCTCATAAGAGAATTTGGGCTCCTGAGAAGCCACTGCCTGCGAGTAATAATCCTGTAACATCGCTTATACTGTGATTAACTACCTATTAAGATATTTAACCTCTGTCGAAAACGACGATGGAAATACGTAGAGATTGCATTAGGGAAAAATCTGCCTGAACCAGGAATCGAACCACGGAGCTTTGGGTTGCCGGCGCATTGCGCAGACTACCACGCTACCTACGCTGATTCTTAAGGCACTTCGGTAGGCAGGAATTTCATAGGTCTTTAGATTATAGGTATCTTAATTTATAGGCGTAAGGATGAATGGTTAGATGCATGCATGTAATGGATAGTGGTTATGCTCGTAGTTGATAGTTATTGTGCTTTTTCTGTGTCTTGAGGTGAATTTGAATTTTAAATTGGTGTTTAGCTTATAGAAAATAATTTCATTGTTAGAATTGTGCTGTCAATATAAATAAAAATGTCAATGTTTCTTCCGTTGCGTTCAAAAGACGCTCTCTTTTTCACTGCCATTCAATTCGTGCGTGTTGCTATTTAAATGTGATTTAACTACCATGAACACTCCGCTACCGGTATTGTTCGGTCCATTGCATCCATAGATTTCATACCTTGGAGTAAAACTTCACCATCGCTTAAATCCTATGTAAGCCAGCTCTATGCTTCCATTACTATTACTGCGTGTCGAATGTGTGTTTAAGATCGGCGCATGCGTTTTATCGCGACGAATGGTCATTTTTAGCAAATGATAAAAGTTCTTAAGGCCATTGAAGTTTAGAGCTTTATGTGATGAACCGAAGGTGCGAGGTCATCACCTTAAGAACTCAAAGAAATTCTACGAATTGGACTAAATCTCAGAACATCAAAGAAGAGAGCGTCTGAAAGAGGAAAACGTTTAATAATAAAGGTTCCACTCGAAGTAACTCCTAGTCAGAACGGCTCCACATCCTGGGCCGAATGAACTGTTGGTCTTTTAGGAAAACTAGTCAGTTGGGGATGGGAAATAGACTGTCTATTTCCCACTAGGAAGCACTTCATTTATCTCCTCTACGAGAATCAACTAATAATGATATTCACAGCTCGGCAGGCGGTCAATTTCTGAAACAAAAATACCTCTCTCGAAAAAGCTGAAATTTATGCGGGCAGCCGGGAAGGGGGGCCCACGTAAATTGTCGAGCGCTTTTGAATAAATTCATGACGGGGGAAATTTCATGTAAACGCGTGTCATTGTGTGCGCGGACAAACTCGATACGCTCACGTGCGCGCGTCCGTATGTACAACGTATGTAATGCACGCGGAGCGGGATGGTTAGATGAAACGATGACAATGAAGTGGTCGGCATGAAATATTGATTTTCCTCGGCGACTGAGAGTCTGCATTGTTCGTTAGAAGAATCAAGCGGTATAAACGAATAAAGGTCGGGGTGGGTGCGGGGAGGTGGGAGGAGGGACAGGGGAGGTGCACGAGGGGGGGAGGAGGTTTGGGGAGAGGGTGGGAGGGGAGGGGGAGGCTCACGGTCGCGGGGGAGGGTTGATGAGAGGAAGGTCGTAGGACGACGCAAAGGAGAGGGTTAGGAAGAGACGGATCCTTATCAGGGAAGAAATTGAGACCGCGGTACGGGCCCTTCCCTCCGTTGACCCCAAAGGTCACTAATGTTTGGATTTAATAAAGTTGCGACCGCGACCGACCGAAGAGGGGATCGCCCGGCATCTGGCTTATGAGAAACGCCGAGGAAAGATTACGACGGATTCCTTGTGCCGGCACGCACGCATCTTTCTCTTAATAGCGGTCGCCGGGGTCAGCCGGAGCCCAATGCACAATTCTATTTCCCCAGGTGAGTCCTTGTTGTTAGGTTGGTTGGTTTTTTGGGGAAACGACCAACGACTTAGGTCATCCGCGCCATTTAGGTAGTTTGAGCGAAAAATCGCTTCACCTCTAGAATTTGATGAAATTGACCTTATTTTAAAGAAAAAACTATCACCTTTCCAATGGTATCAAAATACGAACCCCTTGCCGAGCTACTTTTCGATCAATTTGCCTAAAAATACAAGCTGTTTTACATGGGATAGATTACGGCTGTGCGCTCCAGAGGAAGAAAATTGAAAAAATTAGGAATTTCTAACACCTAGAATTCGTCAAAAAATTAACGGTATGTAGTTTTCGTTTTCTCAATTATTTATAAAAATTAATCTATTACTCAACGCAGTAATTTTTACAGAATCGCAAAAACAACCTGCTGTTTTGAAGGCTTTTTAGTCGTACGGCGTGTAAAAATGAGTCAAATTAGAGACTCATGTAGATATATTTATATAATTACTGAGACTTATGCCATATATACTATATTTTTGCACTATTAATAGTACAATATTTACTTAACACTTCTTACAGACGCTGAAATAAAAAAAATAATAATCGAATATGGTCTCCAGTATGACTAGGGAAATATCTCGCTCAAACTACCTTAAGGACAGGTGGGTAGGACAATTGGGGTAGGGTTCCTTGGGGAATGGAGGATAGATTGAGAGTAACACGGCGTCTTCGTTGGCCTGCTCTTAAGGTAGTTAGGTAGTTAAGCGAGGTAGGTAGTTAAGCGAAATATCACTTCACCTAGAATTTTATGAATTTGACCTCATTTTAAAGATAAAACTTTCCCCTTTCCAATGATACCAATATATCAACTCCTTGCCGAACTAATTGTTGAGAAATTTGCCTGAAAATACAAGCTATTTTACATGGGATAGATTACGGCTGTGGTAGGGGAATAGGCCACGGCCAGAGGGAGAATATTGAAAACATTAGGAATTTATAGCACCTTGACTTTCGTCAAAAAACAAACGGTGTGTAATTTATATGCTTTATCAACTATTTATAAAATATAATTAATTACTCACCGCAGTAATTATTACAGAATCTCAAAAAAAACCTTATGTTGTGAAGGCATTTTCATCATACGGCGTGTAGAAATGAGTCAAGTAAGAGACTTATTTAGATTAATTTTTTTAATTACTGAGAAAGTTTGACATATATAACTATATTTTTGCGCCATTGATATTTCAATATTTACTGCATACGTCTTATAGACGCTGAAAGTAAAAAAATAATAATCGAACATGGTCTCCATTATGACTAGGGAACTATCTCGCTCAAACTACCTTCAGGCGTCAATGGGATTAGCCGTTTAACTTCCCACCCGAGGGATGTAGCGCGGTACTTGAAATGCTCTCTACGTAGTACCCAAATAGCGATCAGGATGGCACTGAAAAATCTCCGATACGGCCGAGATTCGAGCCCGGGGACTCGGAATGGGATGCCGCAACTCAAGCCGCCACACTAGCCTGATCCTTGAGTAAGTGCTGAACTTGTTCAAAAATGGTACATTATTAAAAATACCCCACGAAGTACCTACCCAAAATTTTTGGACACAAGAATACCATTTAAATACAAAAACAATAACTCGAAGCGCATAAAGCTAAATAGTGCACTAGTAAAAATTAGGAAGATATTGAGCGTTTTTTAATTAGCGCAGTATCTACTTATTCTCTCTCACTCTTATTCCCTCGCTCGCCCTTAAACGATCAAACGAACTATGTAATGTAAACGAAATCTAACATAAATAGTAAAAATAACGAACCGCAAAGCGCAAGAGCTTTGCACGTGAGCGAGAGGGAGTGTAGTATTTGGTCCCTTGATCACTTCCACCTCGTTCCCTTGCACCCTCACTGAATGGGTTGCTCCATATGTGACGTCACTTCTGGAAGTTGATGATCAAGAAGTGCATGAAGGATGATCAATAGTGAATTGTAAAACGGCCATTGTGTCTAGCCCATGTAACATAGTTATGGTAGTCTTTGTGAAAAACAAGATTACAAGATGAAGTAAATGCAGAGAAATCAATAAAATTATTTTTTTTTTCATCAATAATTTTCCAATAATACATGAGCACGTAACCACACCTTCCTTGTTTCAAATATATTTTTAGAGGTAGTCGATAATCCCATTTTCACAGATTCAGCTAGGAGTACTCAAGCACAGGGTATTAGGGTAAGGAAACCAAAGGATCCTAGTCTCTTAGGTTGTTCTAGAATTTAAGTGTCCTTTCGCGAAAACCAATGTTCATTTGTTAAGAGTGCTTGAGATAACACACCTAGATTGTAGACTACAGTCTATAGGAACCGAGATACAACTGTCTGTAATAGGGTTTCATAGTCGAGGAAACAAAGATCATTTGATCGATTCGTTTATTTTAAAGTACCAATTGCTGTCCACTCATTGTTCACCTTAATATACTATTCGTAAAATTATTTTTCATTTAGTCATGAAATAAACTTGATTCCTCCACTTGCCCCAAGCCTAAACATCATTATTTCTTCTACCATGGTTTTATTTGTCTCTATTTACCTTCTCTTACTCCTTTTCTAAGTCCTCCGCATTACTTCTAGCGAATTATTTTTCACCATACCATAATTATATTTTACTGTCTTACTCTCTTCTGCTCTTAAGTTATGCGTCTTTTTCTGCGCCCGAATGAAAAACTTTCTAACTTACGTAAACGATCTTTCCTTAAGTACAGATTTAAAAGTAAAATAATTCCGCACGCCAAAATAGTTAAACTTGCCTTTTTCCCTTTACCAGGTTAGCCATAGCGAATCCTTCCTTTTAACAGATATGTTCTAAGATTACTTTTTATGCAAGCCCTTCCTAATGTTCTTTATCATTGCATAAGATTAAGTTAAATGAGAAGTCTTCCGACTCTTCTAATTTATATCAACCCATTTAGATATTTTTCTGACTTCTTTTTAAATTTACCACAGCTGAACTTGACTGGAAATTAAATTGACTAACCCAAGTCTTTTCAATGCTTTGCTGAAAATGTTCGAAACGTGTTTTCTCAGCGATAGGTCTTAAATTAAGGCGATTCACAGGTAATTTTGTATTAGTGAACCCTCGGAAAATTTTAAAATTTTGAACTACAGTCCATGCTTGTGAATATGTACCTCCATTAACATATTGAACTTCAATGAAAGATAGATAGGCACGTTTCACGTTTTCTCATAATATTATTGAATGCTGGTTGAATAATAAAGTTATGATGTAATGGGATAATATATCTATGCATACTACGGGCATCAACCGTCTCCGGTAACCGGCTTTGGCTCACAAAACAACATTCGTAAAATAGTATTTGGATAGTTCTAATGTTGCCATTGCAATGTGTACATTTGTGGAAAATACTATGTGCACTTACAATTAGTAATGACATACAAATGAAAGTTATGCATACCTATTAAATCTTCATTTTTATAGAAATTAATGCCATGGATAATTATGCCAGCTTATTATTTTCGATAATAATATTTATTCGCAATCATACAATAGAAAAGCTTCATAACATTTGAAGAAAATTTCCTGATTAGTAGATACATTTTTTCAATCATTAAAATGCTCAATCAAAATGATTCATTAACCATAGAATATGTACGCCATTCTCTAAATGAGTTTCTCGACTAGCACAAGCAATTATGTAACAGAAAAGCGTAACACTAACCTTATTGGCTCGGGAAGTTATCCTGAAATAATTTAGAGAACACAGTATTTATAATAACTTACGATTTAACATTTTTAACTCTGTGGTACTACATAAGCCGATAAGCGTCTAATCACCATCTGTGCATCATTTCGACCATTTTATAAAAATTCTCTTGCGAATTACTATTACATAGTCGAGACAAAGGTCGGCATGACCATTTCATTTCTAAGCTTAACAATAAGCTTTTGTTTCGTTCAGCTTGAAATGCCAACTCGTCTTTCTGGAACATCGAAAAAAGTGGATTACTAAAAAAAAGCTGAAATGCAAAGGAAATAACAAGAAGTTATTTGAATAGAAAGGAAATTAACTGGTCTACTTCCGCAGCACTCTTTCGGATACCGGTATCAATAGAGATTTCTGGGAAGAGCCCGCGCAATTACGTGGTGGATTCGGCGGTGGTGAAACTCTGCGAACTCTGGTGTTTTGATTCAACATTCAGCATCGCCTAATCCACAAAGACCGCCCACAATTTTTTTCCTAAAGCCATTTCCCTCACTCAAAAACACCAAGAATGTTTTTCTTCGGAGAGTTAAATAGCCCAGTGCACTCCTTTTCGCAAACATATCCGAAGAGAGAACAACGCGAGGAAGAAATTTGATTGCGAGGCCGTGTTTGTCTGACGATGCTCACTTCCGCGCCAGGAGCACATCGTCATTTAAGCGTTGCTCTGACGCACCCGCGCCATTAGACACCGGCGACGGAATTGAATGGGGAGGAGGAAACCTATGTTTCTTGTAGTTGGCGGGAAGTGAGAGGCCGTGACGTATACATGCACTTGACGACAGGGAACAGGGAGGAAAGAAAGGGACGCAGAAGGACGAGAAAGGAGCGTGAACGGTGGAAAGGTTGAAGTAAGGGCGAGGGAATAGATTCGAGTGAGTCTCGAAAGGTCACTGGGGGAGTTAAACGCCTTTTTGCAGTGGCGAGGACGAGAGGGCTTTCCTCAAGACGGAGTCATTCAAGGAACAAAAGGGACGGGGCGGCCGCAGGGCCTTCCCGAGAACGCCGACCTTACCCACGGAAACAAAACCGCGCTCAAAAGCAAGAAACAAAAACTGTGAATGAGTACCACTTGACCCGGAAGACTGGAGGATTGGATTGCTATCGTAAACTGGCTGCTCCAACTGACGGAAGTCATTTACATAATCTGTTGATGCAAAATCTTGGGACTTCCTCGTTTAATACGAAAAATTTAGAAGCCTAAAGATATGAATAAAGGGGCAGAAAAAAGGTAAATAAAAAGAATGAGTGAAAACTTATATGCGGAGGCATTCGTAAAGAAACACAGAACTCATTTACACTGAAAGATGAAAAATACCGCAATTGCCATGCATTCGAATTTACTCGAAGCTGTAAAGGTATCTAGATTTTTGCCATGTCGTCGAATTAATGAGCCATTGAAAAATTTCATATTGGAAATTGAATACACTTCATTAATGTCCCTGGAAAAATATTAATCAAATGTCAACAAAAATCTCTTTTACGATTGAATTTTGTAAATACAACCTGGATGACCGTTTGCCACTCGTGAAAATTCATTATGCATGGCTGAAATCTGAACAAACAGTTAAATACAAGCTTGAATATTACTATATAAAATAAATAACTACAAAAGCCGTAAACAATGAACCTTTCTTGAGGAAGGGAGAAAATCCACCGGTCACAATCACCTAACCCGCTTATGTTTTTCTGACAGGACCCGTGAGGCCTGTTCAAGAAATTCATAAGTAGAAAACACACAAGTAAGTTGTTTAGGGGGAGTTACCCCACGCCAGGGACAAACTTACGGCAAGTACACTCCACTCCACTTAGTCGTTTGCGTTTACGTTTTGTCGTTGAATACTACTAGTTCAATTCACGGATATTTAGCAGTAAATTGAAATATGGTACTTATGATTGTCGAAAATTTCGACAGGTGACCTAAAAAAAGATATTGCAATAAAAATATCAGCAATCCGCGTTAATGACAAAAAAAACAATTATTTACATGCATTATGAAAAAATAGGCGTTCTAAAGCCTGATATTCATCAGGATCTTAGCGGTGGAGAACGTAATTATTTTTACCAAACTTTTAAGTAACTTTCTTCTAAACGAACTAAGATCATGAGGAGCAAGCAGGGAAACACTTTTAAGATGGAATCCCTCTCTTTTGAGCATTTTTCGTGACGAAATAGAACCGTAATGGTAAGTACTGAAATTTTTTCCGAGAATTTAACTCGATAACGTAAAAAACATTGCTTATCATGATAAGTTAAATAAAAGCATGAAGATCCTTGACATAGAATATTTTGCGCTCTAGTAAACAAAATTTCAACTGAATTATAACTCGTGATAGAGAAAACTCGAAGAAAAACACAACCAGAAGTTTTTCATGAAAAAGTGTGATTGAAATGAAAATGTTTGTGAATTCCACATAAATAGAATTTTAATACGACCTAAGTTTCGTCGCTGAGCGACATCATCAGGTAAAGTACAGGAGGGTTAACACACAATATATAAACTCAGAGGTATGGGGGAGGAAAAGATGGAAAGAGGATTTTTCCACCCCCATGCCTCTGAGTGTATATATTGTGTGTTAAACCTTATGTACTTTACCTGATGATGTCGCTCAGTGGCAAAACTTAGGTCGTATTAAAATTATATTTATGTGGAATTCACGAAGTTTTTTTTTTTTCATTTCAATCATGAGGCTTTTCTCCATAACGCTACTTCTTGAAAATGTGTGTCAAAAGTACCGCGAGGTTCCATTTATTTTAATGTAATCAAGATATCGATGAAAATTTGTGAAACTATTCCACAACTTAGTAAGAAATGTGTATTTTCGTCATGTTCCACAAATTAACGGAAGGGCCATCTCAAAAGTCTGTCAAAAACGAGAACTGGCTACACAAAACTAGAGCTACGCTCTAGTTTTGCGTTATGCTCTGCAAGTGGAGCGACGCGAGTTAAAGCTTAGGCTGCAGTAGGTAATCGCGTTCAATACCGCCGGTCCATTTACGGCGACTAGTCTCACAGCGCGTCTCGGCGAAGACGACGCGACGGTCGGATCGATGCCGAAGGGAGAGGCGCGGCCGATTTATTTGGATCCGCGGTGCTGTGTTTTTAAGTGCGCGCGCTCCGCGGAGCTCATCGACAATTTGGTGGAACGGAATGGACGAAAGGGGCCGCACAGCATACGGGGAGCATTGGACACGCACCGGCGTGGAGGAGGGATTATGGAGTTGAAGTGAACACTACTTTTCACAAAGGAAAATATGCTGAAGAACACATATTGAAAACGTGGACTCAAAGGCGGGGATATGCTGAGAAAACGAATAGGGTGAACATATACTTTTTATATCCACTCGTATATCAATTCATGCAACCGCTCAAAGGCAACAATACGTTTTTCAAACAGAAGAAGAAAGGAAGGGATAGGCAGCATACAAAATGGACAAAAGAAAAGGTGGCGTGAAGGTGGAGCGCTGGCCGATTCCAAGTGGAAAAAGTTTGACTTGACCGGGCATCGAACGCGGATCTTTCAATTTATTTTACCTTTACACCACCGTTGTATTTGCCCATTCTGTGTGTTGCCTACCCCTTTCTTTCTCATTCTATTTGAGAAATTACATTTATAGAAGTGTTGAAAATGGTTGCAAAAACTGAAAATTTCGCGACGTTTTTCTCTTTTTGTGTGTCTATCGTGCTCGTCTCTATTCACGAATGTCGTATATCCCCGAAAGGCTGCCTCAAAAACAATATTGTGAGGCAAATGACATGGGCGAGGACACAAAGAATCATACAATGACGAGTATGGTGTAAAGAAAATAAAAATTATGTGGAGAGATAAAAAATCAAATTATAGAGAGAAAATTTCAATCTTGGAGAAATGTTTGATAGTGAAAGCATTGATTCAGTAATTCGTCAAACAAATTTCAAATTACTGCCAAGAACAGACCTATTACACAAACCTAACGGAAGCATACAGAAAGCTTTGCCAAGTTATGCAAACTTTTGTGTCTTGAGTGATCAATTAGAGACATATTTGGCAATTTAACAGAGCCGGTTTTATAAATAGACAATTTCCATAAAGTCTGCCATTAATAGACGGTCTAACAAGCCGTCTTTTCAACAGATATCAATTTAATACGGTAGAATTGAAAATGATGGAAGAAAACGATTAGGCTTGGAAAAGATGATCAACTGTGAAAACGCATACAGTTCTAAAAATTACCGAGAAAAATTTAATACCACGTGCATAGCAAGCTATTCCATCTATCGCTCGATGAAAAAATCGTCTTCATGACACAAGTCCAAGGCATTATCAACTTGAAATATGTAATGTGTCGGATGTGTCACAATGGGGGTTTATCACGATGTCTACTTTTTACTTTATCGTGTAGGGGACCATGACAAATGATAATTTGTATATAATTTCTTAAAGATTCCAAAAATTGCCAGAGATACATAAGTCTAAAGTTTAATGGACGGGCAACCTTCCCATAACGACCGTGACGTCATTTCATCCATCACTCCATCGCTTCTTCCCTCTTCTTCCCGATACATTCTAAAAGATACCTTAAAAAGGCTTTTGTGTAGATGACAACTTCTGCCGGAAATACAACAGTATAAAAATTTACAAAATAATTCGAAAACATATCCGTCTTCACCGGGGATCGAACCACGGGCCTTTGACCGATGGATGAAATTACGTCGGAGGTCGTTTTTCGGAAACAAAAAAATGCAACTTTTTACGATTAGTAATTTGGTTATTAGGTCTTAATGTTTCGAAGCAACTCCGTAAATCTATATAATAACCTTTGCAAATTTGATTTCAACGATAATATCGAAAAAGCATTCGAATGATAATCCCCCATTGTGTAAGTCCAAAGTGTTTAAAAATTTCTCCAGGAGTGCAGCTGTATTCACAGCACAGGAGCATCTTCATCTCCCTTCCCTGGCTGAGAGACAGCTTACAAATATTTTATCCCCGTGTTTATCGCGTATACAATTCACAGCCGCATCACGTGCGAGCAACAATGGCTGTCGTGGCACTCCTACCAACTCCCTGGCCGAGTTGAAGTCCTTAAGCCACGCCCCTCCCATCGGCCCGCCCTTATAAGCCATTCTCCCGCCTTCGCTCCACACTCGGTGGAACAGAGCTCGCAATCCCGATAATTTAAAACGGCCATTTGCGCGACGCTTTTCAAGCACTGCACCCCGCAAAGCCTCCGCGCATCGGCTTGACCCCGCACCTCAGTCCCTGCGCTCTGGTGGGCCCCCGCAAACACACCTGGGGCCGCCGCGCCGCGGACGGACCGCGGGGGGTCGCGTCCGAGGGCGGGAAATACATGAACGTAACGTGGTCCACTCAAAAACGAAAGGAAGGCATGTGTCGAGAAGCCTCGATTTATCGCCGCTATTAATCGCACGTGGTCAACCATAGCCTAAACGGTGAACGGCTTTTGTTTCAGAACGGGAGGCTTTTACCTGAAAACAGGGACATCGCAGAAAATATTTTCCGAGAAGTGGGAAATAAAGATCAGAGTGGACTCTATATTATGTAATCGCTGATTCCATGTCCACTCCGTACACTCAAGCAGTCCGGCATTTAGGCCTACAAGTGGTGCGACGGTGATAATGGGTGACAATCTAACCGAGTATCTAAAATTGAAGTCCAGGAACCCACCAGATGGAGCTATTTCTGTTTTTTTTTTTTCTATTTCAACGATTGAGAATAATATAAAATAGGATGTGGTTTCATCAATGACGATAAATAATGGAAAAGAATAAATTTCAAGTTACTTTTACAAACGAAGAGTGTAAACTTTTAAAAGAGAATTTTCTTCGCTTTCTCTTATCGCGGGCCAATTTGGCTAGTAAATATTCTTAAATGCACTTAAAAAAATTAAATACTAATAAAAAACGATTTCCGAAACATTCTTGAAGCCTAGGGAATCAGTGGGAGTTCTTACATTCTTATCAATTCATAGGTTATGCAAACCCTCAGCAATAAGCTACTGATAGAGTAACAATAGCAATGCAATACGGAAGTTTTAAACACAACTTTTTATGTTACATAAAAAAATGTATTAAAACAAGCGATCCTGTCCTTCCTAAAGATGAATATGTACCTGAACACATCGTATGTACCCTGTCCGCTCTATATATTATATAAACAGGATAAAGAAGACACAACCTTCTTGAAATATCGCTTAACTTGATCAAAATTGTTTACCCTCAAAAAGTTTTGAAGAAAATCGGTCGCAACACTACCCGGACAAAAACTACTGGTTAATGTACTATCCAGATGCGAATTCAGATTATTCGACCGAAAAATCCACTGGGAGTAATTTTCTGAATTAACTCCACATTAGCGATGAGAGATCGTCGAAGAGATAGCGAGTGCAAACGAGAATAAAGTAATGGTGGGATAACCACAGCAACGCAGGGCAGGCGGATATTATGACCAGAGGTCAGAGAGAACGCTGCACCACCACCGCGACCTATAAATGAAAAAAAAGACACCAACTGCGAGGGCGAGGGGCGTCCTGGATTTTAATTCCAAACTTTCCGGCCAACTACGAAGTCCTCAACCACTAATCCCCACAGTTGAACCACACTCAATTTCATGAGAGAGGGAGAGAAAGGAATTACTGTAACTTTTACAGCTGTATGTCCGTGGCGAAATAGAACTGAAAAATACTCTTGCCTTTCCATTGATAAATACGATATGTTCATCCATATAAATGTCGATAAAAAAGGCATGCAGAATTATTTGCGCAAACGTTATACAGTACCACTGTACTGTCAAAGGGCGTCGGTAGGAATATTTTCCCCCTTATTCAAATTTTAAAGCCACTAACTCCACTTGGGTCAGTGGTAGTTGATGCCATGACGGCAGCTATAGGTGCATTTATTGATTTCACGCAGTTTTTTAAAAATAAATAGGACAGATTTTTGTCAATGCAATACTTCTATTACTAGCAATGACGCTCGTGTATGCTCAAGAAAACTTCACATGGCAATTTATTAATCCGGTTATCTATGTATTTTTTATCTCATTCGGAACGTTTATTCTGTAGATTCTGCAAAATGCATCTGTAATCCTCCGTACAGAGTCTACAACAGAGCACAGAACCTTCTCCTCCTTAATTGGATAAGGATATTGGACTACGATTGTTTTTTAATTACTAAGTCTTTTTAATTACATCACCTTCCCCCACCTTCGTTCATATTCCCTGCACCGGAAGAAGGGGTGCGGGCGACCTGTTTTCATTCGATTGGTCTACCCTGGAAATATCTTTGAAAGGAAACTAATGAAAAAATTAAATAGAAAATTTAATGAACGGTACTAATTTCAGCTTTTAACACGGTGCACTGCTTTGAAACAAGAAAACTATGCAGATCAACGTGTGATAAAGGGATATCGCCATTCTCCCTAAAGAGAATAGGAGTGAGACGCCAATTTTAAAAAATCAATGAATTAAGCCTTAATGTAAAGAAAATATTTCTTCTTTCTAATGATACCAAAACATCATCCACGGCAGCACTATTATTCAAGATATTTTCCGAAAAATAGAAGACGTTTTCCATGGGTTAAGCTACTCTGCTCCAATCAAGAGAGACATTGTAAAAAATGAAGGACTTCCGACGCAAAGACCGCGTCAAAAATTTAACAATTCGTGGTTAGTATGTTTACTCAGTTATTTAAAAGGGTAAATTACTACTAAACAAATTGATTTTTATAAAAATGCGAAAAATCTTCGTTTTTGACGGTGTTTTCTGCAAACAACGAGAGGAAAATAAGTCAAGTTAGTGCCTCAAATATGTATATTTAGTAGATTATTGATAACTTCAGTCTTAAACACAATTTCTTGGTGTCATTGATTTAACTTTATTCACTTCATGCTTTTCACAACCTCTTAGATTTTAAAGTAAAATTAATTTGTAGTCTCTGCTATGGCTATATCCTTCTGCTACTTTATCCTTATCTGCTACCTGGTGTTCTTATATCTCTGCGCATTTTTGTATTTGCGAAATACATAAATGCCAATGACATTGGTAGCTGGGATCGTGGTGGCCTAGTGGGTAGAGCACTGGTCTACCAACCGGAGTGTCCCGGGTTCTAATCCGGGTGAAGCCTCCAGGGACACCCCCTTCGTCAGCAGGCAGTCACCGTGAACGGTCGTATGCTACGCTCCCAGTAGTGAAAGCGTGTATTTCGCAATGCCTGAAAACTGTGTTGTGTGTGCCAAGCCACCCAAACGCACGCAGAAGACTCTTACATGTGGTAGCTGTAGTGCAGTTCACCATCTCTCCTGCACTAATCTCACCGAAGCTGATCTGCAGGAATTAGAGGACCTGGGAAAATCCTGGATCTGCCCAACCTGCACTTCGGAAAATCGCAGTAAACGGCGGGACGACACACCCGTCGGCTCACCGTCCTTAGCTCAACGGACCCCAGCTCCCATGGCATCTTCTGATGGTATGCTGAAAGAGCTGCTGCAGCGTGTCACCGACTTACAGGATGGTCAACGTGAGTTCGAGAAATCCATTAAAGCCGAACTGTCCTCAATTAATCGTACTCTGTCACAGTGGCAACGCACGATCGAAGAGCATACAAAGAGCATTGCATTCCTTAATGAGACTCTCAATTCAATTAACACCAAAACTGATAACATAGTTGAAGAAAGCAAGGCTTTGCAAAAACGTACTGATTACTTAGAAATGCGCTTAAGTGCTACAGAGCAGAACTCCCTAAGGAATGTCGTGGATATTCATGGAATTCCTCAAAAGAGCGATGAAAAACCTGAGACATTAGTCTGTCAAGTGGCATCTCTACTTGGAGTCAATTTAACCCCTAGTGACATTGACTATTCGTATTGGGTTAGTGCCCGGTCAAACAAGAATGCCTCCCCTGCTCAACCTCTCTTAAAAGTTCGGTTTCTTCGGTACAATCTCGTGTGTGAGTTTCTTGCAGCACGACGTGCGAAGAAAAACTTCTCCACAAAAGACCTTGGCTGCGATGACCATCATACTATATACATCAACGAATCTCTCAGCACCTTCAACCGTCGACTATACTCCGCTGCTAAGGAATTAAAAAAGCAGGGTAAATTGAAATATCTGTGGGTTCGCAATGGGTCGATCTTTGTTAGGAAAGAAGACGGGGGACGGAGAATCACTATACGTTGTGAAGCCGACTTCGAGACTTTATGAGATGAGGTTGGCAACGCAGTTGATACTTCTGACGGTGATACGGGGATAAGTCTACCTGAACCTGTGAAACCTTCTTCTGCTCAATCTCTTCGTTTGTCCCTCGTGAACTGTCAGTCACTACTACCTCACTTTGACGAATTTAGTGATCATTTTGTGCTGAGCTCGTTTGACGTTATCTGTATGACGGAAACTTGGCTAAAACCAGTTGTGTCTGATAATATGGTGAACCTAATGGGTTACAATTTAATACGCCACGATAGGACTGGCAAGAGAGGTGGCGGTGTAGGTGCCTTTATTCAACAAAGATTGAATTACTCCGTCTTAGCTACTTCCCCATCCGAGTATTGTTTTACAACTGAATTTATTATTATAGAAATTTCTGGATCTGTTATGTCAAAACTATTGTTAGCTATAGTATATAAGCCACCTAAAATTACTTCTATCACCGATTTTGAATCAACGTTTCTACGATTTTATCCAACATATAAAAACATCATTATTGTTGGTGACTTTAATGTGAATATGATGAATCCTGAAAGCTATGATTGTTTACACCTAAAGAATTTCTTTCACTGTAACAATCTTCACCTGGTCTCTTCGCAACCTACTCACCATACGCTAAATAGCCATACCTGCCTGGACCTCTGTGTTGTGGATGACATGGAGAAACTAACACACTTCTCACAGTCACCAGTGCCTTTTTTATCTGCTCATGACCAAATATCCCTTTCGTACAATTTTACCTTTCCTTTTGTAAAACTCCCTACTTTTGTATTTCGCGACTTCAGAAACTTCAATAATGAAAGATTTCTAGAAGACCTACTTTCTGCTGATTGGTTGCGCATGACTCAGTCAAATTGTATCGACGATAAACTTCAAATTTTCAATGATTATCTTGTGAGCTATTTCAACCGACATGCTCCTGTGCGTATCTGCCACCCTAAACGCCCTACCTCCCCATGGTTGACCTGTGACATTCGCAAAAAAATGGGTGAACGCAATCGCATACGTAGAGCCTTCATTCGTTCCAAGCAGCCAGCCCTTCACGCCGTATACAAACGACTGAGGGCCGAAGTCAAGCTTTTGATAAATGAATCCAAAAGAAACTATTTCTCTAGTGCCCTTTCCGGGCTTCAAGAACCGAAGCGCATCTGGAAGGAACTACGTCAACTCGGAATAGTCCGAAGCCGGCAAATTTCTTTGGCCTCTAATCTCACAGTGGATGAACTTAATACTTATTTTACATGTCTAGTAAACACTGATCAAGATAACTCTCCTCTTTATTCTCCTCCACCTAATTTTCTCGATCCCGCTGTACCGTTTTCTGACAAAAATTTCTATTTTCAGTTTATTACTCCCGAAATGCTAAATAAATTTATCTTTCGGTCCAAATCCAACTCTACTGGTGTGGATGAGATATCATATACCATGATAAACAAGTCTTATAAGGTCACTATGCCATTTATTCTTGACCTTCTTAACCATTCACTACTATCCTGCAAGTTTCCTACCCAATGGAAGTCCTCTTTGGTAACACCAATAAAAAAGGTCAAAAATCCTTCAAACCCATCTGATTACAGACCAATCTCTATACTGTGCACCATCTCCAAAGCTCTAGAACGTATCGTCCATTCGCAAGTACTTGAATTTCTTTCCCAGGAAAACAGTTTTGACCCATTTCAATCGGGATTTCGTAATAATTTCTCCACTCAGTCTGCTTTAATAAAAATAACGGACGACTTACGTCATGCCATAGACAAAAAAATGGTGACAGTGCTGGTATTATTTGATTTTAGTAAGGCTTTCGATCGAGTAAACCACACTATACTACTTGAGAAACTGAAAAAACTTAACTTCTCGTGCTCCGTGCTAAATTGGTTCTACTCTTACTTAGTTGGCCGTTATCAAGCAGTGAGAGATAGTCAAGGTAATCTCTCAACTTGGGCAGCAGTCACCACTGGTGTACCCCAAGGGTCTGTCCTTGGCCCCCTATTATTCTCTCTGTACATACTCGACCTTCCTAAATGTCTTAAGCACACCAGTTACATGCTCTATGCCGACGACCTCCAAATTTATCGCAGCTGTTGGCCATATGAAATTGACGAGGCAGTATCAAAAATTAATGAAGACATTTATAGAATAACCGAGTGGGCCACGCGTCACGACTTCATCCTAAACTCAAGTAAAACTAAGGCTATTATTATCGGTAGTTCCAGGATGCTACGTAACATTAGCCACATTACGACTACCAGTATCGTGGTTAATGGTATCCCTATTCCATACTCCAGTAATGTACATAACCTAGGGATTACGTTGACTGCTAACTTATCATGGGATTGTCATGTAAATAATATTTCTAACAAAATTCATTCTATACTTTACCAGTTAAAAGTTCACAGATACTTACTTCCTTTTAATACTAGAAAAACACTTATATCGTCGCTTATTTTCTCTGTAATAGATTATTGCTGTCTTGTTTATAACGACCTCAACGAAGAAAATAACCTCAAACTGCACCGGGCCTTAAACTCCTGCCTTAGGTTCATTTTTGACCTTCGCAGGGACGTCCACATCACCCCCTATTATAAACAACTAAGATGGCTCAATGTCAAATCCCGTAGAGAATACCTTCTAGGATCCTTTTTGTTTGTTCTATTTAAAAACAAATCACCCAAGTATCTGCATGATTTGTTCCTTAGTTGTCCCTCTGTCTCCACAATGTCCACTAGGTCTGATCCTAATCAATTGTATTTTCCAGGGCATCGCACCACAGTATATAATAAATCATTTCTTGTAACAGCTTGTCACATATGGAATAAGATGCCAACTGATATTAAAAATTGTAAATCTGCTAAAACATTTAAAATGAAATACCATGATTATTTACTTTCCCGGGTATAACATAAGTTACTCTTATTATTATTTTTTCTTCTTCAAATTTGTGTTCATGTTATTATGGTTCCTTATTCATTGTATCATTTTTCTATTGTTAGTTATTAATACATGAGTTTTTTTGTGTTAATTTACATTTATAGAATGATAAAAAGTTTTTCCTTTTGTACTTGAAAAGTTTGAAATGATGAAAAGTTTGTCCTTTTGTACTTTTAAAAGATTGTGCCTGCAAAGTGTTTTATTATTATATTTGTTCTTTTGGATTTTTTGTCCTGAACAATAAATATTTTTCTTACTTTCTTTTTTTCTTACTTTCTTTCCGAAAATCCTCGTGGTGCGACTGATGATCTGATGGTCACAACTTCGTGGAAAACCGCAGGTGGCCCAGGGAGAGTAACACGCGCCCCCTAACCTGAATGTGAGAATTTCACACGCCAATGCCTTTGTACAAGATGAGCTTTCACTCATCAAAACCAACCTTCGGGTTGAAACACAGAGAGTAAATTGGTAGCAGGCTGACACAGAGAGTAAATGTTGTGCTGGCTGGTAAAATCTCACCTATAGACAAGTATTTGAAGGATTTTGCTAATGCAACAACAGTCGTAGTTTACTCGTCTATTGTCGTTAACTTTATCAGAGTACAGAGAAATCTATGTTGGTGATGACTCACCCCTGCCACATACCCTTGAAGTGGCTTGCTGGGTATAATGTGGATAGAAGTATGACTAGAGTAAAATCCATTTCAAACTACCTTTAACCTATTAGTTTACGGAAATGACAGAGTTCTATCTTCATTTTACTCGACTTGTCCTTTATCACCCTTCCTCACACAACAGGAGACGCAGAGATAGCTAATGGAATCCTCCTCCCTCAATGTGGCCTCCCTCCAATAGGGTCACCAAATCACCCGGTTAGCCCGGGTATCACCCGGTTTTTAATGCCCTTTTCCAGCCCCCGATTAAATTTCCAGAAAACAGGGAACCCCCCCCCCCCCGGTATTTATGATCGCTTCCCAGCCCTATAAGCTTATAACGGTACAACGGTATAAGCTATTCTTCCATTGTTTAATATTTAAAAAAAAATTAAATTATGCCCCCTATCTTTGCACACCAAAATGCGATAAAATAAAATATCGATTGAGGTTTAACTCAAAACTTCGGGTTGTATAATCTGACGTATTTGTAAATTTTAGCCCGCATTCAGTTAACATTAAGCCACCCTTCTTACAATCATAAATATTATATCAATATTAATGCTGTTCGCCGAACTCACGCCCTGAACGTCTGCTTCATTATTCAATGACTTCCAAATAATATTTTTGTATCACTCCGCTTCCAAAAACAATGATCAGTTCAAACTTGGGGACTTCAAACATGGGGACTAGTTGTCAGGCGGCCTTTATTGTTTGGAATGTACACCACGTTCTCCCACAAGAATGCAACTCAAAGCCGATATGCTAATAATAAACTCCAAAACACGTGTTTTGCGCCAAAATGCCAATTAAGGAGAATGAACTAAAACTATTAGTGATAATCCCCCGGTTTTTCATTGTAAAATATGGTAATCCCCCCGTTTTGATGTGAATGCGAATGAACATCTTTTGGTTTGTTCTCGGTGTCATATGAGGTTTTGCCGCGACCAATATCTGTGTACTTTCGAGGGCCTCGTGCGCAAAAGCAATAATAATTACAGAATATCTAAAACTATGAGTGGATAGCAAGTTTCGTTGACTACCGGAAATGATTTGTTGCAAGCGGAGCGAAGTGACGTCACAGCGCTGCGCGTGGGGGTCTAAATTCGGGCTTTTGTGGGCACGGCGCGCGCTCAGTTCAGTTGTATCTCCGGAACGAGTTGGTCCATTTTAGTGATCGAGGTGTCTCCGAGAACGTGAGTTAAACGTCAATAACGCAAGAAATATAAAATAACATTGGAAAGCAGAAAAAATTAGTTACCAGCGACCAATTGTTTATAAGTTAGCCATTTGTACTAATGATTTCAATGAATAAATGTTATGTATAGCGTAATTTTCCTTCTTTCATTTCAACTTTCTTTCTGACAAACAAAACAAAAGATCTCCCAATAACAAGAGTAACGTATGTTATTTCGCATTCACGAATTAAAGATCCGACGGGAGTATCAAGAATACTCGCAGTATTTTCTTTTTCATTTTAAAACATTGCTACCCTACCCTCAATCCTCCCCTTTACCCTCCATCCTCTGCATTCCACGATCGTGCCGTGGCACGGGCCACGCTCACTCACGCACAGACCCCGAAAGAAAGGGTTCCCGACGCTCGAGTGACCTTGGGGCGAAAGGGTATGGAGGAGGCAGGAGGGGGCCGTTTCTCCCCGGGGCCGAACGGGGGACGGGGGGGTAGGGGAGGCGGGTTTCGGAAGAAGGGCGCGACACCACCCCCGGGAGGAATGGCGGGGGGTGATGGGGTTGGCGGGGGGGGGATGGGTTTGCGGTGCGGAGGGCAAAGTTGACTCGGCCTGTGGAGCCTCGGGAGGTCGCAGGGGGGGAGGGACGGCGTCGTCCTGGAAATGCAAGGTCGTCAGACATATCCTTCGGGGAAGTCTCCGGAGTGAGCCAAAATTGAGAACGCCAGTACACGAGCGGAGAAAATGCGTTGAGGATAAATATACGTGTGGAAAGAAAATAATGTGTAAAAAAATAACTTTTTTAAAGAAAATAATACATTTTTTAAAATCCACGCTTATATTCAATTTTAGGTACTAAAAAGTGCAAAATAATTTTTCATTACTCTCCTAACAAAAGGTGGGCGCTGTTGGAATAGATATTGATTTAAATGACAGCGGTTGGATGTTCATTGAGAAAAATCGCCCAATCATTTATTTTCCGGGTGACGAAAAAAATATTTTCTACTTTTTAGTACACTTTATTGATAACTTCAGTCTTAAACACAATTTCTTGGTATCATTGATATAAGCGGATATAAGCGTGTTTTTTTAAAAGTATTCTATCACATATAATTAATTTCTAATTTTTAGTATATATTGTGCAGCGGTTCTTTGAAATTTAAAGTATTAACATTTCTTCTCACGATAAATGTTAACTTCTACTAGCACCATCTATTGGAAAAAGACTTTTTACCATATAAAATGTAAACCATTTTATCTTAGTGGATTAACTTACTAATTAGTTAACTTATTGACTGATTCATGTATTGTCATCGAGAGAAAGTAAATGAGCCAATTTTCAGCTCGATTGAACATTGGGAAGTGGGTTGGATTTCGATTACAATGTTCCATCCTGACAAAACAACAAACAAACATGTGAAGTTAAAATATGCGTTGTAAAAATACACAACACTCTTCCTAAAATGCGGGATCAAAAGTTCCAGATTATTCCAGTGCATTCCTATATGTTATTTCTTCAATGCGCCAGATTTGACGCAGCACATCTCCTTGCTAGGCCATAGCAATGCGGATGAGGCGACAGTAGAACATCCATATTGTGAGCTAAAAACATCAATGCAAGGTTTAAACGAAAGAAGTTATCAATACCGGCTCGTAATGTAAAATATTCAGCTCAAATTATCAACTAAATGTACTTCCGACACTATAGTTTAGGGAAAGGAGTCTTAACATCGCTTAAGTGAAATGATAGCGGTAGATCCTGATAAATGATCCACTACACGATTTTAAAGTCATAGTAGATATACTTAACCATATCAAATTATCCTAAAGGCTACTAAATACGTTAAAAATGACAGTAAACAGAAAACCAAATGCTAGTGTGAAGAGCTGGAGTAAATTTCTTACAACAAATGTTTGCTTATTTCGGGCTACCAATCTATTAGTTGGTGTCAAATCGTCAAAACCCCTCTGCGTCTGGTTTATTTACTATATTATTTGATAAACCACAGCCTATAGTATCTATTAGAGACGTAAAATTATATATTTTAATCCCACTCCGGTTTTGACAGCAAATAGACGAATGCGGAGACATAACTCAGGGAAAACTTCAGTGACAGCTACGTTTGAAAGTGTCCTTTTTACAGCTCTTATCCTAATCATTAATGGCTATGAGAAAGACAACATCCTGCGCAACAGCTTTTGAAAGAGAAACAAAAAAGATAATCTAAAATGAAGAGCAAAGGTAAGGAAGGAAGGAGGGTATATAAGCACGCATGGTTTCAAGGAAGGGAGTGGTTAATTTTAACGCACTGGCACTACTGCAGAACCTAGAGGAAAATGAAGCGAGAGATTAAGTGTTCTCGTTCCTCAGATCATCTAAGGTGAAGAGGTTTGATCAGAGTAATTCGTAAAAAGATTAATGATTAGAAACAAAAAAACGCAAACCATACTTACATGAGAAAAGCGCAGATTCACAGAAAACTATAAAGCAACCAAGTAGGAAATTCCACATACCGGGGCTCGACCCTGGATCCATAAAGGGATCTAGGATCGAGTTCCGGTCAAGGAGAATGATTTTTCCACAGTAGAATATCACATTTATGTGCACTTGGGGGTGACTCCGTAAAAGTAATACCGGTTATCCTCAAAATTTGTTGTAAAGCAACTAGTTCAAATTCGCACGTGGTAAAATTGGTACTCGCAAATCACGATCTGGATGGTATTTGCGAGGTTTCATACGTGCTGGCTTCTCCTTCTGGAAGCCTAAGTTGGAATCCCGGCAGAGATTTTGGAAAGGAATTTCCTATCCTTACTTAGCGCTTTGTGGAGAGCCCTTCAAGCACAGTACTCTGTCCATGAGATGGGGTGTTAAAAATTCTAGGCACCTTTCGAAAATAGCCGGCTCTGGATATCCCTCGATCCTTCCTCCTTTACTCATCAAGCCCTGCCCTTACCAACCAACCCTCTGTCCACAGTGCCACTAATGTCCTCAGTTACAATATGTATCAGTTACGGTTGTATCGGTGGTCTCCTCCAAATGACCAACAAACCAACGACACATCAATAGAAGGGATAAAAGGAGTGGGATTAGTGAGTTAGCTGGCGTGCTGGCTTCCCTGCCCGGGGGTTTGGGGTTCAAACCCCGGAAGTGGTGGGTATTTTCATTGGAATCCTCACCTGCTTGGAGAGCACATCAAGTTCAGTGCTTCGTCCGGTGGATGAGACGTTAAACTATGATCCCCTCGGCACCTTGCGTTCTTAGATAGGCTTATGCCAACGGGTTTATCTCCATTCTTCCTCCGCTCCAATCCTCCCTTTACCAACCTAACCACCTCTCCTCTAGATGCACAAATGTCATGGTGCAATGATGCACAAATGACATGGGCAAACGTCATGGTGCATTCCGAGTGGCGGTGTTCCGCAGGTGACACAGGCGATTAGTGCGGCGGTTCGGGGCACGAAGTGCTCCAGATTGCAGGATGTGGCCCATGTTGGTGTCAACATGGACCGTGGATCCGAGGAGATCCTGCGTTCCTTCTGGGAATCGGACTCCGAGGTGAAGCGGTTAAGTGGTGACATGGGGGTCGGCATGACGATCGTAATTTGTTGTATGGTCCCGAGGATCGATCGTGGACCCCTGGTTTGGAGCCGAATTGAAGCCATAAACCAGAGGCTGCGTCGTTTCTGTACGGACATCTAAGCCTCCTTCGTTGACCTTCGGCCGGCAATCCGATCGTGTCGGAACCCTCTGAACCGGTCTGGTGTCCATTACACGGCCGAGGCAGCTAAGTGTGTAGCTGGTAGTATTTTAGAGCACTGCAGGCCTTTTTTAGGGTAGAGAGTAGGGCAGGGATCATGAAGTGGGTTATTAAGCAAAGGGGTCACCGTAAATATTGGTAGGAATGAGAGCTTTTTTTAAATTCCAAATTACTTACTATCCGAAAGAAATAGAAACCGCGGCTCAGGTACAGCAAAAACAAGTGCCATTAATAATATAGAACACTCGATAGACAGGACTTGTAAGACGTATCCTAGGGATTCCATTTCCATTGTGGTTGTTAATTTCCGTAGTATAAAAAACAAAGTCGCTGATTTCCACCATCTCATTGAGAGCTCGGAAGCTGATGTAGTAATAGGAACATAAAGTTGGTTATCGAATGAAATTGCGGATAACGAGATCTTCCCAAAATCATATGTAATATGCAGAAAAGACCGAACAACGAGAACAGGAGGAGGGGTATTTATCGCAGTGAAAGATGATTTTCGTCAGCAGAGCCGAAATATTTCCAGATAATGATTTAGAAAGTGTGTGGTGCTCCATTAAATCCTCACAAAAAATAATTTTTATTTGCTCATATTATAGACCACCCGATGCAGACTTATGTTCAGTTCTAGAGTTAGATAGACAGGTGAAACGTCTCACACGTCAAATTAACGAAAATAGTATAATTATCGATGGTGATGTCAACGTTCCCTCGATTGACTGGAAGAATATATTTTCAAAAATGGTGGCAAAGATTAGGAGTTGTGCGACACTCTACACATTCACATCTAATTCCTTACATCAATTAGTCACAACGCCGACGAGAGAAAACAACGTTCTAGATCTTTTGGCGACTAATATACCTGAAAGCGTCCTTAACGTAGTAACAGTGAACGGAATTAGTTATCACAGAGCAGTAAAAGCTAGATTAAATATTAGTACTGACAAAAAAGCACCCGTAAAGAAGAGGTTATACTTATTTCACAAGCCGGATTTCAAAGGTTTAAAACAAGAACTATTGACTTCGTATAAAACATTTAGTGATATTAACGAAAACCGTTGTACTGAGTATAGATGGAATACTTTTCGTAGCATCACAGGACTAGCCATAACTAGCGCAATACCAAGTAAACTGAAGAAAGCACGCACTGAACCTAGGTGGTATAATGTGGACGTCCGAAAATCTCTCAAGCGACAACGAATCTGGCACGCAAAAATGAAGAACGCACGTCAGGGTCTCCCCGAAGAGGAGTATAAGAAGTTATGCGAAAAATACAAGTAAGTGAAAACAGCAGCTAAGGCGGCCTTTCAAAAAGCATTAACGGAATTTAAAAATTTAATATTGGGCGAATATTTAGAGAATAACCCAAAGGCATTTTGGTCGTACATGATGGAGGTTCAAGGCTGCAAATCAGCAGTAACGTCACTAAAGAACAATCTAAGAGAAAGAGCAAACAACAAATTACATAAAGTAAATATCCACACCTTTTTCAAAGAGTCTATACAACATGCTCTCCATAGAACACCGCTGCAATTCCTAGGCTATATAAGCACCCAATGCGGTCTATTAATATCACTGTTGGTGGAATAGAAAGTCATCTGAAATCCATTAATTCCAAAAAATCACCCGGTCCCGATCAAATTCCCGCCCGAGTTTATAAAGAATTAGCATCAGAAATAGCACAAACTCGCGAATATTACACCAATATTTAAAATCGGGGATAAGGAAGAGCACAGTAACTATAGACCGATTTCCCTTACGTCTATCTCGTGCAAGATATTGGAACTTATAATTGTCAGTTCGATTATGGGGTATTTGAATAGTCAAAACTTGTTAACGCAAAATCAGCACGGATTCCGGAAAGGCAGGTCTTGCGAAACCCAGGTGGCCCTCTGCCTTCACGACATTCTTTCCTCGGGAGAAAAGCATGTCCAAGTAGACGCAATATTTCAAGATTTAAAAAAAGCTTTCGATAAGGTCCCTCATTCGAATTTACTTGTTAAGTCGGAAGCTTACGGAATACACCACGACGTAATATGTTGGATAAGAGAGTTCTTAGCCGACCGTGAACAGAGGAGTTAGTTCAGATGTAGTGAAAGTAACATCAGGTGTACCCCAGGGAAGTGTCATCGTTCCCTTATTGTTCCTTTTGTATATTAATGACATTACTACCGTTGTTACGAGCTAAATTCGTCTCTTCGCATACGATGCAGTGTTGTACAGGGATCTAGGCAATGATACTGAAAAGATTGCGTTACAAAAAGACCCAGATGCTATAGCTGAATGGTGCAATACTTGTCAGTTAGAATTGAATTTTAAAAAGTGCGTTGTTATGAATAACTCGGTCAACGAAACGTACACAATTAATCAAACCAACTTATCTAATGTAGAGTCAGTTAAATACTTAGGGTTGACCTAAGGTGAAATCTGCGGACAGGCTAGTCGCAAATTGGGATTTATTAAAAGAATATTAGGAAAATGCGACGAGAAGGTTAAAGAGCGATGTTATTTTTCACTCGTGAGACCTCACTTGTAGTTTGTCGCTAGCCTATGGAACCCTTACGAAATAGGATTAATCTCTGAAATAGATCGAATACGGCGGAGAGCAGCAAGATTTGTGAAAAGTTGTTACGATAAACTTAGTAGTGTTATCGAATTGTTAAACGAATTAGGGTGGGAATCTCTGATTGAAGGGAGAAATACAGGTTAAATATTTTGCGCAATTTCGGAGCATACAGTTTTTTGCCGGACGTTCAACATATATTGCTAGAGCCAACGTACTACGGTAGAAGCGATCACAGGAATAAGATAAAGGAAATTGACTGCAGAACCGATAGATTTAAAATGTAATTTTTCCCACGCACAATAAGGGATCATAATAGTTGAGATAGATCAATAATATGAAACCCTCACCCTCAACAGGTATGGTAGAATTTTCACTTGTGCTTAATAATACAACATCATTACTAATACTTCTCACCGCTTGATATGTCTGGCAATATTTTACTTTGTTCTCTGCATGAAGTAGCATCTCGTAGCACTCATGAATTAACAGTATTAGTAATATTAACCACTAGATGTGTGTATAGCATTGGTCTGCATGTTTGCATGTTCATTTACGTATCACTCTCCCGTTTTTCTGGCTGGACTACGCACTGTTCTCCTGGCTGCTTTTTGGCCTGCACATAGCGGCCGGGGGAGCGTGCGATGTTCTGATTTATGCTGGGACGAGTGCTGCATGCCTGGTGTGGAATCACCCCGTGCCACACACTCTAGTGGTGGCTTGCACGGAACTTCGTAGATGTAGAAATGACCTACGTTGTTTTCCACCTCCCGAAATCACCAACCAACCAGCACCCACGTGTTTAGAAGCTTACTAGTGATTTTAACCTCGTGGACTGAGGCGCCATGCGCACGAATGGGAGTTTTTCTTGGCATTATAAGCGCGGTATCTTGTGAGAACATTATGTACCTTTAAAGATGGAACTCAATACGGGTATATTTCGTGAGGTAACTTTAAACTTAATTCAAGAATAAAACACAACAAACCACGTTGATTGACTGATGTACATTAGGTGCACACAAGGTGATGAAGATCAATATCTATCATGGTAATTGAGCAGTGACAGGTCTTGATATATGAGGCCATTGTTCAATGATTGGTGCATTTTAGCATGAATGTTAGTAGCAACACTGTCATTTTGCTATCGTTTTGTATTTTACCCGACTGAACTTTTGCGAATCGTCCTCGTTATGATGAGTGAAGAGTAAAGATCCCGTATGAGTAAATAAAAGTTATAAATCGTATTCCTCGTGAGACGATATTGTGCGACTATAATGCTAGGGAATTCAACTACTTCTTCCTTGTTAGACTCCACTTGGAATACGCTCCCACTATTTGAGATCCTTATGATCCTTATACTTAAAAACAGAGTTAAAACGCGTGCAGCGGAGATCGGCGAAATACGTTGAAGGCCGTTATGATAATCTCGTTAGTGCTAACAGCCTCCTGCAGCAGTGAGAATGGGAATCGCTTTCAGTTCGTCCATTAAAATTTAGACTTAATCTTTTATGTAAGTTCAAAGTCGATTTCTTTTCTCACGGCGCAAATGAAATCTTAAAAAACCTGACGTACTACTGTAGATTAGATCTTAGAATAAAATTAGGGAAATAGACTGTAGAACGGACAGGTTTATAATGCAATTTTACCGCGAACGATTGTAGACCATTGTAGCTGCCAGTGAGACTTATAACTAGGATTGTCGATAGGTATGTAGTGTGGCTAATTGGTTGGTAAGCTCCCTAAAGTCATATCCCTATGTACTACGCAGTACTAACAGCATGTCTCGCATGTTTCCTGTATTGCGCTTATATCGCTGAGCATTTATGTAATTGCCAAAAAACATTAATACAAACAGTCCCTCTAGCAAAGAAAACGGTTGTAGGCTTCACTTTTTGGAAGTTATCCATTACGGAAGAATTAAAATATATTAGTTAACTTCACTTGTAATATTTATGACCGCGACCTGGGTTTCGATACTTTTTGTCATCTTCACCTGTATTCTTCAGGAGAAGATGACAAAAATGTCGAAACCCGGGTCGTGGTAATAAATATTACCGGTGGAATCCCTCTAACATTGGTAGCATACCTATATTGTAGTACATGTTTGTGAAATTTTGCCTCTTGGCATTTATCAGCAAGTATTCCATCGCAGATTTCCGCGGCGTTCAGATGAATCCTTCTCCATTTTAGGGTTTCCACGACGTAGGTTGCTTTTTTTTAACTGTTGTCCGAAAAAAATCAACCTACACGGTGAACATCCGAAAATGGAGACTCATTGTATTAGCAGGTTTTTGCTGATACGTCAATAGTTGTAGATACATCAACTTTAATAGGGTATAATGTAATGTATTTCGGTGATAACTCACCCCCTGCCACACACTCTTGAGGGGGCTATCAGGGTATGATGTAGATGTTCATTAAATCACCTTAAATGTACGTTACTTAAAAGTATGATTAATAGAATAGGTGGTAACATTATTATGGTGTGTTTAACGGTTAGCGCAATCCGGATGAGGGGTAACCCCAGCTACACACCCTTGAGGTGGCCAGCAAAGTATCACGTAGATGTAGGTACAGATCCTTTTAAAGACTTGCTAACAAAAGCTCCGCTTTCTCCCCCTCGGGTGCTTCCCTCACCACCCCCACCACCCCTCCCACCCTCCCCACCTCCACCCCCCCCTACACTACTGACTCGGAGCACACTCCCCTCAGGCCTCGGTCATTTCCCCGCGCCATAACCACGTCCCACACCGTGCTACCAATTCCGCCCGTCTCCTTCCCTCCATCGATTGCCCCTCACTTCTGCACCTACCAAGGGCCGCGCGCAATCACATTCAAGGTGTGCGGCACGTGTTGCGCCGTCTCCAATTCGTCCCAGTTCGGGGTCGAACCCCGCACGCCCCCCCTGGGCTCTCAAGAGGGGACCAAAAACTCTCCAGAGAATAATGCAAAGCCAGGCCCTTATGGTTGTTTGAGCGTGATAGTTCCCTAGTCATAATGGAGACCATATTCGAATTTTATTTTTTTTTATTTCTGCGTCTGTAAGAAGGATGAGGTAAATATGGAGAAATTAATGGTTCAAAAATGTAGTTATATATGACAATAATTTAGTATATAATAATAGTAACTCAGAAGTAAAATAAATATAGCCAAACAAGTCTCTAACTTGTCTGATTTTTTCACGCCGTGATTAATTGATTGATTAATTTTTAAAGATAATTGAAAAAACATACAAATTACACACCGTTAGTTATGTGACGAAATCTAGGTGTTAGAAATTCCTATTATTTTCAATATTCACCTTCTGGAGCGCACAGCCGTAAGCTATCCCATGTAAAACAGCTTATTTTTTTAGGCAAGTTGCTCGAAAATTAGTTTGGCACGGGGTTAATATTTTGATATCATAAAAAATATGAGTTTTTTCTTTAAAATTACATCAAATTCATCAAATTCTAGGTGAATTGATTTACCACTCAAACTACCTTAAACCAGGACCGTGCTGCGTTACTCAACTTAAAACATGCCAAAGACTAGTTACGATATTGACAATGGTTTCTGAAAGAGAGATACTAACGCATGTGGGAAACTAAATCATGCGGGGCAGGATATCTTGTACTGGGGAACAAGCATTGGAAATAGTGATAACACCATGTAACGCACATTTTTTCTTTGGGTAATAAGTGTTATGCCTTAATTGCTAATGTTACATAAAGACAGGAAATTGCCATTATTCGCCCAAAACTTTGCTTTTGTGGGTAGGAGAACGATATTACGTCACCTTTCCCGCATGTTTTAGCAGTTTGGCATAGTTGCACCTAATAATTTATTACTCCGTGAATATCTGTAAGACCTAATTGATACAAACTAATTTGACTTGATAGGGACCGCTCATGCAGTGAAGAAAATTTCATGTCTTAATTGTTATTGGTTCCCATAAAAAAAATTCAACTGCAATGCTTCCAAAAGTAGCCCATTTATGTAGGAAATATGCCTATTACGTAACTTCTGTGAATAACAAACAGCAGAATCGATGTTGGGGGAAATCACGTGATAAACCAACAATTCCATCATGTGAGTGACACATTGTCGTCGTGTTGCCCAAGTTTCACTTCAGTCTGAGTCATTTTTGGATACTTTTTGTCTATTCCGGCATGTGGGCAGATGTAGCCACACAGTATTCAGAGATGGCATCAAGAGCATGTAAGCATTCTACGGATGCATTCTGCTACGTGTGTGGGAAATTTATTAAAACAAGAGAGAAGAAGATTTTTGTGGCAGCATCTGCTAAAATGTGTAAAGCTTACAATGCATATTTTGGCATGCCCATAGGGGATCAAGATAAATCTTGGGCACCTCATTTTACCTGCCAGAACTGCAAACGGACTTTAGAAGGTAGAATTCATTTTTTAGAATTTAATTGTATGTTTGCAGATAACTTTCAATTAAATATATTAATTCATTCTTTTGCATTTATGCATAGAAAATTTAATATAATTGCAAAGTAATTCCTTCTTTCGCAACTGCTAAAAAATGTTCGCCTATAAACATTAGTGGCAGTCGAGTAATTTTTGATTACTTGACTGCCACTAACTGCACTGATTTATGTTTCTATGCACATTAGTCATTTGTCTGGTTGCGTATGTATGCTTATGTAGAAGTGAATATATATTATATTGTCACTACAATTGAGATAAACATTTTTTTTCTACGCTGATACCTAACTTGTATGTAGATACTACATTTACCTCGCTCTCCTATAGGTTACTACAGAGGGGAAAAGAGAGCCATGCCATTCGCTGTTCCCAGAATTTGGCCTGTACCCACTGATCACTTAACTAACTGTTACTTTTGTTTGGTGGACCCTTCAATACGTTGTACCGGTAAGAACGCAGCGCCTTTAATCTACCCTAATATTCCATCATCAATTGCCCCTTTGCCTCATTGTGATTAGTTTCCTATACCCAGTGCACCAAAGGTATTACAATCATCTGCACAAGAGAGCATCAGTTCAGAAGAAGACGTAAATTTTGAACTTGAAGACGACATTTTCACGATCCCTACCAGTGAAAGAAGTCCATACTATCCCAAACAAACTGACGTCAATGATTTTATCAGAGATCTTGGCTTGACAATATCTAAAGGCGAACTTTTGATATCTAGACTTAAGGAGTGGAATTTATTAGATGAAACGGTGCATGTTATTAGTCAGAGGAAACGACACCAAAGGTTTTCGAGCTTCTTCTCCTGTAAGGATGGACTCTGCTTCTGCCACAATGTATCTGAAATGTTTAGGGGTATTGGAATTGACTGTGTCTCAGCTGAATGGTGTCTTTTCATTGATAGCTCTTGCAAAAGCCTTAAAGCAGTGATATTGCATGATGGGAATAAATACCCCTCTCTACCTGCGGATCATTCTGTGCACCTGAAAGAGGAATACAACAGCATCAAGACTTTACTTAAATTTTTGAAGTATGATCAGTACAAATGGGAGGTTATTGGAGACTTCAAAATTGTGGCTGTGTTGATGGGTCTCCAAGGGGGCTTTACGAAATTTCCCTGTTTTCTTTGCCTGTGGGATAGCAGTGACACTGAAGCACACTATCAGAAGAAGGAGTAACCACAGAGAACAAATTACTCTATGGGAGATTACAATGTCAAGTTTGAGCCACTGGTGGATCCAAAGAATGTATTGTTTCCACCACTGCACATTAAACTTGGTCTTATTAAGCAATTTGTGAAAGCACTTGACAGAGAATCTCCAGCTTTCCAATATCTTTGAGACTTATTTCCCAAGCTTTATGATGCAAAAGTCAAAGCTGGTGTGTGTTTAGGGCCACAAGTGAAGAAGATCATAGAAAGCGCAGAATTTTCCAACAAGCTCACTATAAAAGAAAGAGATGAATGGACAAGCTTTGTAGCAGTCGTTCAGGGCCTCTTAGGCAATAACAAAGCAGGGAATTATAAGGAACTGGTCGAAGGACTGGCAAGGAACTATGGTAGAATGGGTTGTAGGATGTCCCTCAAAGTGCACATCCTTGATTTTCATTTGAATAATTTCAAGCAGAAAATGGGAGCATACTCAGAGGAGCAAGGCGAGCGCTTCCATCAAGATATTAAGGAATTTGAACAGCATTATCAAGGAGTATACTATGAAAACATGATGGGAGAGTACATTTGGGGACTTGTACGTGATAGTGAACTATGTTAAAGCCACAAATCAAGGAAAACCAGTCACTTCTGAACATTTCTGAATGTCTTTGTGTTTCTTACTGTTTTCGTTAATACAATTTAAATCCAAATCTGTCCCTAAAAATTTGTTAAATTTATTAAATGTTCTCATTGATATGGATCTTTTTGTCACTGAGAAATTTAATTGATTCTGTCCCTGGAATGTGTTAACTTGCTATTTTCTCATTGATGCGTTTCTCTTCGTCTCTGTGTAAAATATTTTCATGTCACAATAATATGTTTACACTATAATTTAAAAATTGCTTTCAAATTTCAGTTCAGGAGATGAAAAAAATAAATAAATTGAAATCAAAGTAAAACTGGCTTAATACGCTTATTTCTTAGGGTAAACGGGCTACCTCTGGTACCATTGCTGCTGATTTTTTTTACAGATACCACTTACGATTAAGATACGAAACTTTATCCATGGCATGAGTGATCCCTTGAAAACCAAATTCAATTTATTTCAATTTTTTATTGCAATTATTCATCGAGTAATAAATTAATGGAAGTTTTTACGCAAAATTGCTCAAAAAACGTGGGAAATGTGACGTAATATCGTTCTCCTACTCACAAAAGCGAAGTTTGAAGACAAATACAAGCATTTCCCATGTTGTTCAAATGTAATTAATTGGAAACTAATAATATTTTCCCAAAGACAAGAAAAAAATAAAATTTTGTTACATGGTGTAATTAATTACTCGTAATAATAAATAATATCGTTATCTCACCTTTACATTACAGTACCCTATAGTTTTTTCTTCATAAAACCCAGTTTGCTATAAGCTAGACCGCATATTTCCGTTTCAGGTTACACCCAAGAGATGTGAGGAGCAAGGGACGCAGGTATTTTGCCGATTCTGCATATGATGAGTTAGTTCATTAATGGTGTAACTTTCGTGTAAATAATCATTCTTATTCAAAAGCTTCATAACCAAGCATTTCTATAAATATAATTTAACTTACAAGCACTATATGTCGCAAAGATCAATAATCAGGATGTAAGATACTTAGTGTCCGATTCGGAAGAAAAGAACAAGTGGGTGAGGACTTTCATTAGGAAGCATCTGCGGCCGAAATCACGTAGATAGTTGGAAATCGCTAGCACTTTTTCAAGGCATACAAACTCATACAAACTTTGAATGAGCACATGCATTTACACAAGTGCAATATTAAATTAATATATATCATTACCGCGTTTCATCTATTCATGCGTGTAGCGGAATATTTAACATTCATTTTTTCACCACCTAAGTTTATGCAAATTTATTGCCATCCTCGGGGCTAATTGACAACCATGAAACATTAATTATTTACGGAGGAAAATTTAACATTCCACTGTATAGTTCCGAAATACAGTTTTTATGTAGTACGTTTTTTGCAGCCCCTGTATGGCAGATGGTAAACGAGCATTCCATTCAAATTTCGGTCCACTTCATCCGGGATACCACATCACTATGTTCCGACGAGATAAATGGAACGGCGGAATATTCGCAAGCTATTCGGATTGAACTTACCCGAGAGGCCTCACTCAAACAACATCCATCACTTTCCTGCCCTCTCCATCGACTACCTGGCAATATTGAGACGGCCCTCCCCGATGTTCATTCATCTTGCCACGTCGGCGACCACGCCGCTCATTCTCAGAGCTTCACGAAGATTCCTGGATCATCCTTCATGCTTACGGCTCTCAAGTTAGTGTAAGCGATACATTTCCCTAGTCATAATGGACACCATATTCGAATTTTATTTTTTAATTTCAGCGTTATTAAGAAGTACTGGCTGTGCCCGGCATTCGTTTCAATGCCTTTTTCTTTCTAAGTGGGCACACATATACAGACACATTTACATGTAAAATATAAATAAACGACAATGATTTTTTTGTGTGTTAAATTAAAATTGAAAAACGTTATTCAAGTACTTTGGGATATACAATATTTTTGGTCTTACCGCCCGTTGCAAAAACAAGTTTTTCGGCTGTCCCACTCGTGAGCATGCAACATATAATTGATCATTTGAAAAGCAAGGATTTTCCAGGTTTAATCCACACACTTGAAGCGATTGACCAGGTTTGAGAACGCAAGGCGAACGGGGAACTGTAGTCGTTTGCCTACAACTATCAAATCAGCCACTGAACCTGGCCTTTAAATGCTGCAGGCGTGAATAGTCATTCATTATATCGCTATTAAATGGATATTCACTCCTGGTTTCCAAGGAAACTTCTATTGTTGAAAAGAAAGAAAATTTGATTAATCTAGAGGTAAAAATGGAATACTTGGACAAAAACGAAGCGCATAAGAAAATTGAACGAAATAATTGAATACAACATTATTTTATGCGTTCTATGATATGATATGATCCATCCAATATCTTGAGTGTAAGTAATTTAAAAAAGAAAATAAAGAAACACCTGCAACGAATTCAATGCTTTTCTTATGGGAGTAAATGTTCACAATATTGGTGTAAATACAACCTCAAAATTACCGATTTTTATAATTCAAAAACCTTTGTGCATTCCAATGCAACGTTGCGTCAGAATTTAAAGTCAATCGCCCGACTTTTTTTCGAGTTTTGCGTGCACAAACATACGCATGCTGGATTTCTATACATAAAAGAAGATGGAGTAAATATTGTAACATTAACGGCACAAAATGTGTATATTCTTAGTAATTAAGTAGATAAACTCACATAAGTCTCTGACTTGACTCATTTTTTCACGTCGAACGGAGAAAACGCCATTACAACAGATGTTTTTTTGCGATTTTGTTAAAATTACTGCGGTGAATAAAAGATTACTTTTTATAAATAGTTGAGAAAACATAGAAACTACGCAAACTATTTGACAAACTCTAGGTGTTATAAATTCTTAGTTTTTTTCAATATTCTCCCTCTGGAGCGCACATCCATCCCATACAAAACAGATTACTTTTTTGGGCAAATTTCTCGAAAAGTAGTTCAGCAAGGGGTAAATATTTTCGTATCATTGAAAAGATAGGATTTTTTTAAATAAGGTCAAATTCATAAAATTATAGGAGAAGTGACATGTTGCTCAAACTACCAAAATGCAGTGCTCCCAGTTTGTTTTGATTGCGGTGTTTTTGCTCAGTTACCGACTCGGCTGCCATCAAGGCTAAGGTCATGGAGAATTTTGGAGTCCGTTGCATTGGGAAAAGAAGTACGGGAGGCTCTTCACGAAGCAGTGATAAAAAGATGAAAAATATAATGTTAACTCAAAAAGTAGCGAATAAATTAATAATGTGACCCAGAAACAACCAGTACAACCAGTAATGGGAATGATACGAAAAGTTATATTTTCATTTTTTCCTCAATAAATGCATGTGTTACTAGTGTTTTCGGCGCGGTATTAAAAATTTAGATGAAATTACATTGAAATGCGTTTTGTTTTCGAATATTGGACTCGACATCACTACTTGATATTTATTAGCAGCAATTATAACAACAACAAATATCTTTTTTTCGCGTTTTAGGAGAAAATCTGTAAACATGTAATCGAATTACTACGATGTATATGTCATATTCCATAAGGCTACGTAGTAAAATAGTATTGAAATGACAAAAAAACCAAATCGGTTTTATGCCATTTTTTTCACTTTTATCTTAGATATCACTAATGAGAACACGAATGCAAAATTTCACGCAAATCTGTATGTAAACAAAAATCGCTCCAATCACCTAGAAAGAGATTCATTAGCTAATACAATGATATCGCATGAGTAGAACCATAATAAACGACCTGATACATTTCACTACAGAAGTTTCTTCTCCTGTTTAGCATTATAAGGATAAAATTAATGCTGTTGCACCTGGGGAGTGACAGTTACCAGTTTGGAGATAGCAGGACGTAACGCAAATGAAATATGTCATTGGAGGCAAGGGACGAACCTTCCGCTGTTATCCCCAATCCCAATCTATCTTGGAGCGCCCCTATATTGCAGACGACCCATTACATAGCCTTTCTATCAAACCCACTGCAAGGGGTGAATCAGATTAAATTTCGAGCTTTATTTATCTTCAGAAAATAGCTTATACAGGTTGGATTACACTTCAATAGCCTCCTAAAAATGTTGGTTGGTTGACTAACTGTGGAGGTGACCGACAGCTAACGCCATTCCCGCCATTAACAAAGGATAAGGTGGGTTGGCTGGTGGGGAAGGAATTTTTATGGAGAATGGAGAAAAGACACCCAGGGAACCACAGCATTACGTCCTACCCGACGGAAGGAGTACTTAACTAGGAGTGCTCTCCACAAGGCACTGTAATTGGGATCAAGATTACACTAATATGTCCGCCAGCTCTGAGATTTACACCCGGGCCCTCGTGATGGGAAGCCAGTACTTTTTAGCCACCACAACAGTGACGTAGCCGGGCGGTGGGGGTGCATGAGGTCTAGATCAACCCAAAACTTTTAATTTCTTTTCAAAACGTGGCATTAAGGAGAAAGTTATATTTGTTTTTTTTCTAACAATGTTGAAGAAAGTTGTCATCCGTCAGTGTAGATAACTATTTAGATAAATATGTTACTAATTTTTTAAAAACATTTTTAAGAACTGTAGGTTTTGTATCCTTTCAGATATTTTCATAGCTAAAATCTTTCAACATCGGCCAAATAATTTCCAATATTTTTCACCCCCCACCCTCCCGCTTATACTCGACATGGAACCCCCCCCCCCCCCCGAAACGAAATCCTGGCTACTTCACTGCACCTGACCAACCCGATCACATCCTGAGAATGTCGCACTGTGCATTGGAAAATACTTTCACCTCCATATACGCAATTACACGACTACAACAAAAATCCTTTTCGGATGATGGTTCCAGCTAAGAGAAAAAGCATGGGATTAGTCAATGAAGTTCTGCGAAATAAGTAGTTAAAAACGCCCATCATATGATTTACGGATATGATGGGTGATTATGAATAGGTTGCATATGACTCACCGAATGTACTAAATCCAGCATGGAGTCCCCGTAACTATGCGCTCATCGTTGGGAACGACATTTTGGAACGAAAATAGAATTTTTATAGAACCGTTATTTTTATAGTCCGTTTTATAGAACCGTTATTTTTATAGTCCGTTGCAATGATATTTTTTATTTTATAGAATAGAACCACCATGCTCCTATAAAGCCACCAAATAATTCACAGGGGAGAAGAACGCCTCGGTAGCTAAACTGGTTAAAGCACTCGGCGCTAAATCGAGAGATCCGGCTTCGGATCCCGGTCAAGGCGAATGATTTTTCTCCTGTGGAATATTGCACGCAAATATAAGTTGACAGGAGAAAATCGGCGGTGAGGACTTGTATGAAGGATACGAACATTGTGAAAACGAGTTTTCTACGAAGAAAAAGTATGAGCAAAGGGAGGGGTTGGTTAAAGTCAACGTGAGGTGCCTAGTCCTGAAAAAAGAAAACTGAGAGGTAATCGAGAACCATGAATGACGAAATTCTACCATCGGAGGGAGGAATCAAATCCAATGTAATCGGTGGATATTAATATTAACACGCCAACGTGTTGTCTCAATATCTCAATGAGATAAAAGTATTTGAGAGACTACCAGCGGTTGAAAGAAATGGCGTGAATTGTTTTAAGAAAACACTATATAATAATGAGGAAAGAATCGCGCAGGCGAGGTTAGGAATGTGAGTGAGGTGGGAAAGAATTACTTGCAACTCTAGAACACATGCGTAAGGAGAATAGTAGTTTAAAGAAATAAAGTAAGGAATATTTCGTGGGTCAAATTCCACCATGAGATTCAAAATTAACAGAAAATGACGGTAATACCAGGAGGTACATTTTTTGTGTAGTCAGCGTCAGATTTAGGAACAGGGCCGTCTATTTGCGCGTGTCTCTGGGGAAATACTTCGGATTCAAATCATAATCTAAAGATTATAAAATGCAACATAGTGTGGCTTTAAAGAGGAACCACTGTGAGAAAGTGTAGTTTAAATGCTTCCGTTGTATTAAGAAAGGAGGAGTGCAGAGGATTAGACTGATAAATTCATCGTGGAGATAGGAGGAAGGGAAAATCGAAGCGAGAGAAAATGGGAAGGAAATGGTCAAGTTACGACAATGGCTGCAGAATTAACTGCTTGGAATTGACAAATCCGAAAGGAATTAGGAAGCTAAGAATGATAAGCTAGACCATAATGAAATAATGTGGACTTCATTTTATTTTAGTAAATAAATGTATGAAATAAAGAGGCAAATCTGGCGAGAGAGTTTAAGGAGACCACAGTGGGCACCGACGAGGTAAAGTGGATGGTCCAGGAGGAAAAGATAACAGAGGTAAAACTGAGGGAATCCTTAACGTGACTTTAACAGGAGGATAACATGATGGTCGACTCCCCGAGAGGAGGGTCGGTTATATTCTATGGAGGAAAACAAACGGGCAAGGAGATCGTTGCGGAAGTTCAAATTAAATGAGTCAGAGAAATATCAGATGCAGAAAAGAAGTTGAGGTATAGCTTTAGAAAATAGAGGCGTGATACGACTCATAAAAGAATAAAACTTGTAAGAATGCGCAGAACCATTATTAATCATCATCCCCAAAAAAGACCTTAGTAGCTGAGATTGCTATCGAACTACATGCTCACATTCAGTTTGTTTTGTAATAAGTGGAGGAAAACACGTAACTTCACTGGAACAAATAAAACGCTGAAGTTATTGAACCTGGAAATAAGCCAAGACGTCTACTACTCACCCATTTTCAGATGCCAAGTAACAGATTTTACCCATTGACACAAAGGGACAGCGATTCGCCGGTTCGCTAGATCTTGACCTAGACTAAAGAGACGGCGACTCGCCGGTTACGTATTGTTATCTTAGTAATAATTTAATCAAATAATATTTTTTGGTAAAATTTACGTTACTTTATATTACAAAAGTATGCTCTGCGATGTTAATTATTATATGCAAACATTTCTCATTTAAATACTGGTTAAATGAAATTTTTGTGAAAAAATATATTCTAAAAAAAGTCAAATTTTTTTAGAAATGAATAGTTTCTGAGAAAAGGTAGCTGATAAAAAAAGCTAAGCCGATGAATTGAGACAAGTAAAGGAGAACAGCAGTGTGTATGAGTACTCCAGAGGAAAGGCGTTTAATTTGAAACATAAACAATAGCTGCGACACGCGACATGGGATGCAGCGGAGATGGAATGAGAAAGTATAGGGAAGTGGGGGGATTCGGATTTTCCATCGGATTGGAGAAAAGAGCACTTTACTCGTTCGCCCACACTTTCATTAACTGCGGAAACATTAAAGACAGGTTTTGGAATGGACTGAGGGCAAAACATAAAAGGATGTGTTGAGCCGACAAAATAAGTGCCAAGAGCGTACATTCGATCATTACGCTGCGAAGCAGCCAAGGAATAACAATCACCGCAGAGCTAGTTACACGATAAACCCAAAGGATATGGAATGGAGTTAAATCATAATTAAGGTAGTTTGAGCGAGATATTTGCCTAGTCATAATGGAGACCATATTTGAATTTATTTTTTTTATTTCAGCGTTTTTAAGAAGTAAGAAGTACATATTGTTATATTAATGGCGCAAAAATATAGTTACATATTATAACAATTCTTAGAAATTAAATAAATTGAACTGCAAAAGTCTCTAACTTGACTCATTATTTCACGCAGTACGGTGAAAACGCCTTCACAACATGTTTTTGTGATTCTGTAAAAATTACTGCGGTGAGTAGTTGATTAATTTTTATAAATAGCTGGGAAAACATAAAAACTACGCACGGTTAGTTTTTCGACGAAATATAGGTGTTATAAATTCCTAGTTTTGTCAATGTTCTCCCTCTGGAGCACACAGCCGTAATCTATCCCTTGTAAAATAGTTTATATAGCAAATTGGTCGAAAGGTAGTTTGGCAAGGAGGTAATATTTTGGTATCATTGGAAAAAAGGGATTTTTTTCTTAAAAATGTGGTAAAATTCATCAAATTCTTGGTGAATTCTATATCACTCAAACTACCTTAAACATTGCCTCACAAGATTTTATTGGAGAGAGAATACTATTTGGGTCATTCCACCTCAATTCAACAAACGTTTGTCCCTTAGGGTCTCAGATTTTGATAAAAATTGGTGTATGGGTACTATATTAACTCAAACTGAATACCCTCAAACTGTTTTGTGAAAAAAAATTTTTTGAGTGAATTATGCATATTTTAATTTTTTCGCATTTTTAGCAAAAATCCGTACCTTAAATCATATTATCACTTATATCTCCGCTTGTAACTGTCATAAAACAATGATTAATAGCTTTTATTAAAGCTAAATCTTCATTGAATGCAAATATACCAATAAAAAATTATTTTCGTCTATACCCTATTGTTGTAAATTACTAATGTTTAAAAAATTGTTAATAAACTTTTCTCAAATACACCATCTCAGAATCGGGCGAAACTTATTTTCCGTAATTTAAACATATTCAGCTAACTCTTCCAAAAATAAAATTTAGTGGCAATTCATAAATGCGTTTTTTATAAGTATTTAAACATTGACAATTTTCTCTCGCGCGGCCCGTGTTTAAAAAATTGTTATTAAACTTTTCTCAAATACTCCATCTCAGAATCGGCCGAAACATTTTTTCCGTAATCTAAACATATTTAGCTAACTATTCCAAAAATAAAATTTAGTGGCAATTCATAAATGCGCTTTTTATAAATATTTTAACATTTACAATTTTCTCTCGCGCGGCCCGTGTTTAAAAAATTGTTAACATACTTTTCTCAAATACTCCATCTCAGAATCGGCCGAAACTTTTTTTCCGTAATTTAAACATATCCAGCTAACTACTCAAAAAATTAAATTTATTCTACCTTGCTCAAAAAAGTTGAGAATTGGAGGAATATTTAGTGATGCCCCCGTATCCTCCCTTGCTTCATCACACTTGTCTCATCTATGCTTAATCGAAAGGAAAAAGTTCAAAATCTAGATATTTGTAGGGCCATCATCATGCATTTGCGTCTGCTAGCAAGTCTTCCTTCGCCAGTACTTCTCTCCTCTCACAAACCTACCATACCTACTTCCCGATGTGGATCCCCGGATGTTTCGTTATTCACTTTCTCACCTCCCAAACTCTCTTCCCAATATGAAACTTTCCATGTACATTCCGCATTCCTAGCCTTCATTACTCCCTCTACCCTTCCCTCTTAATATTTTAGCTCTCCATCGTTCATGCAAAATTCTCTCTCGGCTCAATCTTACCATGCCTTTCCTCTGATTTAACTTCACGAGTTTTTTAAGGTAGGTAATTTGAACGAATTTTTCTCTAGTCATAATAAAAACCATGCTCCAATTTTTTATCAATGCAGTTGAAAGTGCAGCAGTACGCAGAAAATATAGTAATACTAATGTCACCATAACTTTGTTTTTACGACTGAGCTTCTTAGTAATTAAGTAAGTATACTAGTTTGAGGTTTTGACTTGACTCATTTGTCACAAGCCGCTCGCTGAAAATAGCCTTCACAGCTGAAAGTTTTATTGCAATTCGAGAAAAAGTATTACGGTGAGTAGTACATTTATTTGTATAAGTTACTGTGAATAAAAACGAACCACACCTTTTTCTAACGCGAACTGTGCTCAGAACTAACTCATTCAATTATATTACTCTGGAGCGCAGAACCATACTAAATCCCTTGGAGAAATCGTTCATTTTTTGGCAAATGTCTAAAACAAAGAGTGCAATACGTGGCTGATATTATAGCACTAAAATAAATTCATCTTTTTATAATGAGGTAAAATAGATGAAATTTATGAATCGTATTATTTTGCTCAAAGACCCTTTTAAAAAATCCTACTTTTTAATGAAAAATAACGGTTTAGAGATTAAATGCAGGGTCTAAAAATATTTTTCCAAACACAGTTTCTTTTAACTAGCTCATGCAACCTTTTCCTTCTCCTTTTTTTACCACTCTACTTTACCACTTAACTTCCAAAGGGCTCACTCCCTACTGAAAAAAAGACAGAATTACTAATACCAGGCGATGTAAGGCAATAAAGTACGTTGATGAGTCTACTTTTATTTCGCGAAGGAAAAGTTAGCTCGTCGGCCAGGAGTCTGAACGAAAAAGTACTATAAGACTCGAGTTACAGGAGGAGAATTAGGTCAGAAAAAGAATAAATCAAGAAGAGTATGTCCTCCAATGAATATTCTAGTCTAGCAAATACTAGTTAAAATTTTAATATGGGCCTGATTTGAGCGTGGTTCCGACGACTGGTCTCCGAGGAAAAAGGAATAGCGGGAATAAGGAGGCTTCTGATTAGTAATTAAGGAAAATAATGGAGGAGGAACCCTCCGGCGAGGAGGGTGGAACAATCAATTAGTGTCCAAAATGAGAGAGAAAGTCATTCTGGAGAGGAGGGTCGAGGGTTTGGTTTTACGAAGAGAGGAGGAAAAGAAATACAGGGGATATAAAGAGAGGGAACGGGATGACGGCCATAATATTTGGGAACATTCTGGGAAAGAGAGGATGATGGGTAGGAATAATAGACATTACAGGGTAAAATAATGGAGGCGTAAATTACGGGGAACAGAGGTAAATACTGTTTGACAATGGTATTTTTTCGAGCGGAAGGTCTTTGAAGATCAGCGAAGATAAGGGAACGTTAGTTTTCCGGGACGTCTTTAAGCGAGCTCGAATCAAAATCCTATCTTTAAAGAGCACGCACATTGATTGGTCCTGGGATTTCGACTCTTACGCACCAACCTTAAGAAGTATTTATCCGCAAAGGCGATGATTAAAAACTGGTAGAGGTGATTTTCACCTTCTGAATATTTTATTTGTATAAACCGTTAAAACGTTAAAAACCCGTAACCACAGAAACCGTATTTTGCAATAGTACTGATAGAGACGTGCGGTCTTGCGGTGTGTGCTTATCATAAATCATAATTATTTCGCTAAATAAACATATATTTTCCTTTTTTGCGTTTTATATTCTTAAACTAGCAACTCCATTGTCAATACACTAACTAAGATATAAAGATATGTGTCGTAAAAAAGTGACAATTTATAGTTTTTAAAAAATCTCGGTGGATTTACTGAACTGGATGAACTTAAAAATGATTTTCAAATGTTCCAAAATTACTAAACAAGAAAATCAAATAAAGGCTTACGCTCTTTACAGAGTTAAAAACCCGTTTAAATAAAATATGCATAGAAAAGTTAATAAAAATAACTATAATAAACAATAAACACAGGATACAATATGATATAAAAAACCTTTACAAACACAGTCATGTGCTCTGAGATTCTCAGACTTATTTAATTTAAAATCAATTATCGAAGAAAATACTTAACGAAGGTTGACACTGGTGTCCATTATGTGTAAGATGCACAACACCAACGTTACATCTGTAGCCCAGAGGGTGAAGTGCTCGGATATGACCCTTTGAGCCCTCATTGCAACTAAAAGACTCTGTACATCTCCAACAACATTTCAAGCTCTACAATTTTCCAAGTCGGAATCTCATCTATTAGGCGCAGTGATATTGGGGGAGGTATTCCCCACCCTCCACCTAGTGTGTGTATTTTTACGTCCTATGACTCATTGTAAATGGATAGTATAACTTAGTTATTCCACATAGATATGTAGAATCTAAGTGGAATAATTAAGTTATACTTTGCATTTACAATATTAAGCAAATTCCACCAAGTCACGCCCGAGACAACGGAGTATATCCTATGACTAAGCCTGAAGTGAACCAGACTCTCGCCCATGACTCTGAACACAGGGTTCGTCAATGCTCAGCCACTTTCATTTGTTTTCTCCACAAGGAGGCTCCACCGCTGCCGTATTTTTTCCAATAATATCGCCATGAACATATAATAGGACGATCATCGAGCATATGAAAAGCCACTAAAAAGTGAGGCCAAACATTCCGCATATTCCGCACATATTCCGCACCCCGATCTACACATACTCCGCCACGCGGCAGAAAGTGGAACCACCCTGCTATTAGCATTTGCAAGTACACCGAAAGAATCACGCACGTAAATAACAAGTGGGGACAAAATACATGACTAATATGATTATTGCTAAATTATAATGTCATTCTTTCGGCGTACTTGTTGTGACTAAGCAAATGCTACTGGTATGCTGTGTTTACAAATGTAGTTCCACTTTCTTCCGCGTAGCGGGTATGTGTAGATCGGGGTGCTGAAAATGCGGAATTTTTTGGCTTACTTTTTAGTGGCTCGATGATCGTCCTATTATATATGTTCATGACTATCGCTCTTGGTGTGTCCTACCAAAAACAATTTCCTGGTCGAAAACAAGCGTCCGGTACTTCCCTCTGTGAACTAAAAATAAACTTGCATACACACTCCTCACTCCTTTTCCTTTCGGGGTAGGCACAGTCAAAAAGGTTGAATTCTCGGTGATAGGCCTGCAAATTTAACTCTGCTTTAATAATTTCCTCCATATTGTCCCATTCTTGAATGCTCTCTTTGTTTCAGTTACACTCTTACATTGCTGCATACACGCCCTCCTGTTTTTAAGACTCCTAATGTTCCTCCTCTCGAGAGCCTCTTCTGCTGCATTTAACCGTGACTTCCTCAAACTACCACGTCCTCTCGCACCATTCAATCCACTCTCTTAAACCTGTTTCGTTATTCTTTTCTCCTCCATTCCCTTGACATGGTCAAACAAAAAACAACATCATTTATACAGACGAGGATTTGCATCAAACTTACCATTTCAGGAAAATAGTCTAATAACAGCTGCAAGCTATTCGATCGATGAATTTCACATTGAATTGGTTCACATGTTACTCGTGTGTACAATTGGTAAAATTAATTCAATCCAAGGCCACGTCACATTGCCATCATCCACATCTCTATAGTCCGGGGTGGGCTTCGACTTCCCCTATCATATCCCTCCAATCAATTCTTCTCACCGGGTCACTCCTCTCATTGCTGCCTCGGGCAGCAATGAAAGTGACCCGGTGGCAAACCCGAATAGCCTTCCATGACGCTATACGCCGGGAAAACATCAGACTTACTTCAATTTTTTCTACTTTCACCTCACATCTTGTAGATCCCATTGCCCTCTGATCCTTCTCTATGCTCTGCAGCCACCTTTTTCGTGGTCCAACTCTCCTCTTGACCCCTTTTATCTTGCTGTAGAGCAATAGTTTGGCCATTCTGTCCTATTCCATCCTCTCTACATGACCCAGCCAAGCCAATCGCACTGACTGGAGAACCTAACTATATATCCCTCTCCTAGTATTGCATTTATCTCGCAGTTAATTCTGATTCTCCACATCTCTCCTTCCTTAACTGGGCAATTATTTCTCCTTTTCATTTTCTTTTCACACCTTGCGGGTAGTTCTTTATCATTCTTGGATTAAAATCCACATGTCTCCTTCGCAAGTGACAACTGACCCTATCGGTGTAATACATTTTCAACTTTATGCTCCGTCACAAGAGTGTTTATTAAACGTCTAATGAGCTCTAAATTTCTATGTACGCGCAAAAAGAGTTACATTTATAAAATTGGCCTATTGGATAATACAATGGACTCGTCTCGTATGTGCCGTATTTAATTCATTTAAATACACTTACTATTATGCATAGTTTACATTTAGCTAGTTAATGCTACAGTTCATCACTGAACTAATTACATAAGAATATTGATTTTATTTTGGCGACCGGTAATTCTTTAACTCAATAATAATGCGCAGATATTTTTGATGCTACGGTTATATTTAGCATCGGATACGAGTTAAATTCCTTCGTGGCTAACGCAGATATTCAATATGTTCAGCGAAAAATAAGAGAAAAGGATAAGTCAGTGACGGCATTAAAAATAGTCACTCATTATTCTGTTAAAAAATGGTTTTTCACTTGATAACGGACAAAAGAAGAAATATTAAATTTTAATTAAACATAATCACATTAGTAACTCCTGCTACTAATAGGGTTACAATTAGACAGAAATCATACAATTAATATTTTTAATTCAAGTCACCCCAATTAAAATCTCGAAGTTGCGATCAGCTATCTAGATGAGCTATAAATAGTGACAGAAGCCATTGATGACCTTTTCTATAATTTAATGTGCTTACTGTGTGCTATTACATTTAAAGTGATGTAATTTTGGGATGAAAGTTATGAATTCAGTTTACAAGTACATACACTAATAAAGGATGACAACCTATCATCAAAAGAATGAACTGATGCTTTTACATAAATTCGACTGTATCTGACGTTACGTGGTGGAACAGCATTTCAGTAATTAAATAAAACTGCAGTAGTTCTCCAGCGGCGACGTATGCAGTAAACCTGGACAAGAGGGCGTGGATCCAGAAGGAGATGAAGACTTGGTACAGGAAAAGAGACGGGATGGCACACTACCTCTATATTCTGCACCTGGAATTGTCAAACACCCTGCATCCGTTGGACTTCTCGAAATTGGAAAGCAAGGTAAGATCCCGCTCCTTCGTCATCACCAAGAAGAAAAGAATTACTATAGACAATAAACTTTACATCTTACACCAACAGTTATTTATTCCCTCCCCCATATCCAGTTCCGTGATACCAGTGAACAGTAAGTTGAACTTCTACCCTCAGGTTACCCGAGAAGTCATCATCAGGTGAATCTTTCACCTCATGACTCCTCACAGCGAGAGGAGGAAGTACTAAATACAGGGCTAAAATTTGCTCCCAGACCACGGATTACCACTTGGGATAAATTAGTTATAGACTGTGAAGTGACCCTCAGTTCCGAACCAATCGAGGTTAAACAATTATGTACAACTTACTAAAAACGTATTTCCGATAAAGAGGCCCAGTTTCCAAAATACGATCACGATAACACTTATCCTCTCATAAAATCAATTTCTGACTCCATAACTCAAGACGATTTAGTAGTGACTAAAGCAGACAAAGGCAATAGTGTTGTGATCCTGAACAAAAGTGACTATGCAGGCAAATGTATTGATTTTATCACTGATACCACCTTCGTTGGATTAAGAAATGACCCCACAACCAAGAATCAACAAGAATTGAAAACCAGTGTGAAATCTTATTCGGCCTTATTCAGTGACAGGGAAAAGTGCCAAGTTATACAAATGAACACGCTTCACCCGAGACTCTACGACCTCATAAAGCTTCACAAAGACAATTTTTCCATCCGTCCAGTGGAATCCGACGTAGAAGCAACGACTCATAAACTTGCCTTCAAATTGAATACTTTCTTCAGTCAATTCTTAAACATTTGTGCCCCAATTTGCAATAAAAAACTCTGTTAAATTAACTGAACATTTAATCAAAATGACCACTCCGGCGAATGGTAAACTATTATCCTTTGATATCAAGAACCTGTTTCCTTCATTTTCCGTAAAAGAAACCTTGAAGATTGCTAAAGATATTTTGATTAACTCCGCTACTAATGCTACTAATCCTATAATAATTGACGAGTTGATACGCCTTTTAGACATATGCACGAAACAAAACTATTTTTTATTCAATGGGACTCACTACCTCCAACAAGAGGGTTTAGCTACGGGATCACCTTTATCTCCATTACTGGCTGACATTTTTATGGATGATCTTGAACGTAAACTTTTCAATTCCAATTTTAACCTTTTAAACAATGTATTTTATTGGTTTGGGTATGTGGACGATGTTTTATGTTGTTGGACCGGCAGCCATAGGCAAGCGGATACATTTTTAACCTTCTTAAATTCTTCTTAAAGGAATATTAAAAAGGAGGTTAAAAAAGTTAGCCATACAATATATCACTTTCGCCCATGTTTGCAAGGAGAAGCAACAAATGTGGGTTAGGTTAACTTATCTTGGCCGAGGGTAGTACAAAGCAGCCAGAAACTTTCCTAGGGACAAATATAAAGTCACTTTTTACACTCCACTCACATTAAGGGACATATTTAATAATGCCAAAGACCCATACGATCCCATGACGAAATCCGGCGTGTATGAAGTGACTTGTGACACGCGTGAGGGTGTGTATATAGCTCAAAAGGGGCGACATTTTGAAATCCACATCAATGAATATAAGAAGCGCTTGTCAAGCAAAATCCCAAATCCCATCTTGCAAAACACGTGATAGAGGATTCCCATTACACAAACTGATGTGAATATCATCCATTGTGAGAAAAAGGGATGACGCCTGGACACGTTGAAACAGTGGTTGATTATCAAGAGAAAGAAGAGGAAAATCAAACTTCTTAACTGTGTAGAATTGGATGTTCACTCCCCCTATCCTATCCTTATCGACCTGACAACCCAAGCCACTACTCCCCCCCTCTTTCCTCCGCTTATTTAAACATTTCACAAGAACCTCCTTCCCATAATCCACTACCCCCCACCAAAGGACACTCCCGAACCCCTAATCCTCGGGAAGGTCACAGGTCACCTAATATCAACTTTGTTACACTAAGAACTGCATATGGCTTTCTGAAAGAATAGGGAATCCTGGGTAGCATAACGGTCTGCAAATTGGGCCACAAAAGCTAAGGCCAATGGTTTGACTCTATGTCCAGGAAACCTTCTTTCCTCTAGCAATTTTCAACTAATTTCATCATTGAATAGCCATTCACTTCAGCATCAAGTGTCTGACGAATTTGCTGACATGGCATATGACTTCACAGCGTATTACTTTCCAATATCCCATTGTATATTTGTTTTTATTTTGACAAAGTTAGAGAAGATTCTCAGGATTACTTGGGTGATTTGTTGATAGCGCTTCAAATACTGCAATCTGTCCATCATATGGGATGTAAAACTTTGGCATTGACCAGTTGACAATGTCCTTCTATTCTCTGTATAAATAATGCATTCATTTTAATACAATGATGTCAATCAAAATTAAACCTATCTCATAAGATAAACACCCCATAATACAGGAATAAAAGTACTAGGTACTCGTCAATTAAAATATTTTTATGCTGAGTTCATGTTTCTTGAATTATTATAAAAGCAAAAAAATTGCCACTATCTATTTTTAATAACGTGTAAATACAATTTTACTATTTATATATATATATATATATATGTATGCAGCCTCCATGCCTTGTTCTTTGGTTTGAAGGCATTTCTAAAACAATTGGTAAGGTGTTGTTGACTGAAGGTGAAGTTGATAATACTGAATCCTTTGAAATTTCTCTCTCTATCACAAGGCATCAAAAGGATTGGCTCCTAAAATTCCGCACCCTGCTTCTTCCATTGCTATCTTGTATTAGGCATTAACAAGCAATTGTTCGACAAATGACAGCTGGGTTGCATATTTAGTGGCATATCATACTGCAATTGTTTTGGGATCATTACTTGCTTCCCATTTAAGTTGCATAACCATTCATCCATGTAATTCAAGCCTGTTCCACATGAAATCGTCGTTTTAGACCAGAGAGGATCATGTCAAGGGTGCTATTGTGTAACTTTTCAAATCCAAGTCGATGAACAGATTCAGTTGCTAACGGTTAAGATTTCAGAAATTTGGGAAATTTGCCGGTAAAAAGTAACGGTAAAGAACGCTTAGGACTTTGTGCGCAATTGTTACGTGTATCTTGATTTTTCACCTAGAAACTATCAGTGCGAAAGCTACATATTATACACCAAGAATAGAAGGAAGGAGTGAAGGTCGGAACCTGCATTGACCTTCTTATAAAGAAAAACTACCAGAAAACCACGGTCATACATCATACCTGACTGGCGGAGCAGTGTAAATGAAGTAATCTCCTCATTGCACCAAGATAAGAGTTCGACTGCCTATGAAAATTGCCGCCAAATTTCTGCATGTAACACCGTTCTCCACCGTACCAATTTTAACTCCATTGCTTTACATCGTAATAAAATAACTTCAACCCAAAATGTTTAATGCCCAACTCAAAGTGACCGAACATGCACAAAATGCTTGCCTTATTAGAAAAAAGAGCATTCATGAAATTTTCAGAAAAAGTGTAATATCTAATACTCAACCGAAATTTGGCCTTTTACAATAAAGTAAAGTTATCCAGTTTTCTTCTACATTTGATATGGTAGCTCAGGATTGCTTAATTGATGGCATTTAACTATGATTAAAATAATTTTTGAAGTACTATTCATCTGGTCCGATATTCCTACCATATTATGATAGTAATTATTATCATTAATATTAAAGCGGGAGGATAATTATTTCATTTGAAAATGATGGGAGTATTTTTACCAACATTTCCAATTTCCCGGGATGAAATTAAAAAAAACCAAATTTTTTCCCTGGCTTTCAAAATTTCCGGAAATTTTATATCAGTAGTCACGACAAATTGGAGATTTCTGACATTTGTGATAGGAATAATAATAAGCCGCATGCCCTTATCTTTTTCAAACTTTCATCAAACTCTTTTTCAAAGTTACGTGATTTAAATAATAACCATTGCCCATGCCCTCATGGCTATGCATGGATGAAAATATTTCAGAAAAACACTATAAATTTATTTATTGCGATCCATCTAATTCTTCTCCCTTTTTTAATTGACAAACATCAGCGCAACTGATTATCCACTTCTATGAAAGCAATAAATCACATCAAATATCTTCAAATATAAATAATATTAGATTTACCAAGTTTTAACCCTGTAACGGAGCATCAACCTGCTTCTGATCCTTAGAAGTGGGATGGACCATCAAAACACATGTGTTAAAAAAACACTCATATGTTTTATAACTGCTATGATTTCCTAAAATTCTGGCAACCTCATATCGGAACATAAAGCATCCTGTAATCCAAATGTGTACCCACGGGATATAAAATTACCCAGAATTCCCTCTCGGACGGAGACTATGGCAGTATGGATATTCCATTGATCGCGTCGTCGCTGAACCCAGTTGGGGGTGACGCCCAAATACTATCATTCATTGTAAGCTCTCACGTCTCGACTTGAAAAACAGCCCACTTTTTGTAAGGCGCTGCATTCCGCCGAGTTAGACGGGGCTTTCAGCGGCCATCCTCGACACCAAAAGTTCGAATCGCACCATAGCCGGTATTGTAATGCAGTGGAGTATTTATTTCTAGCCATAAAAAATTCAAACTCGATAAAATTAACAAAAACATATGTAAGATGTGTGAAGGCAAGACATAAAATAATGCATCATAAGGAAAAATAAGTGATTTGGCCTTCGCCCATCCGAAAAAACAGAAACCATAATCTGCCTTATTATCTGTCTTACCAGATTTCTTTTTCCTCACTCCTTTTTCCATTGTGGCGACCTAACACCCATTTGTATCCCACCCAGCTGTCATCTATCACGAAATTAGTGATCACTCTGACTTTGAAATTCTAATTCTATTCAAAGACTCGACCTTAATCTGAGCAAATGCACGGCAGTACATTTCTTGCAGAGGTCGTCCAACTATCCCCATGTATATGCTGTGAATGGTGTTAACATAAAGGCGACAGATGAAGTGAAGTATCTATGAGTTACTATAACCTCGAACCTATCGTGGGGAACACATATAAGAAATATTTGTGGCAGAGCTCTGAAGAAGCTAGGATTCGTCAAGCGTATTGTGGGAAGATTTTCGGATGAAAAAGTAAAAGAGAGGTGCTATTTCGCACTCGTCCGGCCACACCTTGAATATGCAGCGACCATATGGGATCCCGTGCAGAAAGACTTAATCCGGGAACTTAATAAAATACAAAGGAAAGCTGCGCGATTCGTCAAAAACTGCTACGGGCGTACAGACAGCGTTACACAGATGTTAAACGAATTAGACTGGGAGCCGCTAGAGACTCGGAGGCTGCGCGCTAGGCTTAGATTGCTTGAACAATAGAGAGTAGATATCTTTAAGAGCGACACGGAGAACATCATATTAGAACCCCACTATATTTCCAGGTCCGACAGAAACGATAAATTAAGAGAGATATTTTGCCTAACGGATAGGTATGGGAATTCGTTTTCCCCCGAACAATAAGGGACTTTAATAAATGCAAGGCGTAATTTCATTAGAGCGTTTCCTTTTTATATGTAAACGGCTGGTGTCCTAACACCCCCCGCCACACGCCTATTGAGGCGGCTTGCGGGGTAGTATGTAGATGTAGATGAACACCCGATGTAACTCTGAAACGGAGAATTCACCCATTTCAATTTGGATCCCATATTTTATAGAACTGAATTAATGACTAGTACTGGGTATTGCATGGGACTATACTATAAGAAAATTTTCCTATCTTTGAAATTAAAGTTAAAGTTCAAGCTAGTTTTGTTTTTCTTCCATTGGGCCTTTTTGCATGCATTCTATACATTTTCTCCGGGCTGCAATGTTTACTGTTCTCGTGTCGCAATATTCACACATCTTATGCCATGTCTTTGAGCAGAATTGGCACATTTTTTAATATTATCGATTTACAAAGGTTCATGATGAATAAACTAATTCTATTCCTGTGAGGACTCTTTTAGACTGATCATGTTTTCTCTGTACACTCATTCCAAAATGAAAAATAAACATGATAAGAGCTTATGAGGAAAAGTAATGGGGAAAACGAGTTTCATGAAAGCGAATCCGGTAAGAAAGTAAACGGAATGAAAGATTCGATACTAAAATATTGACTGAATTATACAATTACTGATGGCGTGATGAACACGTTACACAAAAGGTCACTAAATGCAAAAAAATCTTATTGCAATATGAATTTACAAAGTAAGTTTTCAAATCATAGCGATTGCACAAATGATGTGGTACGCAGTCGCGCGCACGGGTGCGATGATATACACCAAAATCGGTGAAATTCGCCATGACAAAATCATTTGACTTGACCGAGATTCGAACCCCAATCTCTCGATTTCCAGCCTACTGGCTAACACACCAGACCGGCAATTGGGAGATCGGGGTTCGAATCCCGGTCAAGTAAAATGATTTTTTCATGGCTGATTTCACCGTATTTGGTGTTACAAGGTAAGGTTTTACCGCAATTTGCTAACTATCCCAAGTTTTTCGTTGGTTTACTTTGCTCACCCTCTATCCTCCAACGATAACGCATACGGCTGCCACAAGCGGTCCATGACTCGAAATAATATCAATTTCCGCCCTTTAATGCTTAACTTTGGCATCAACGATTCACCATTTTACTAGGAAGACTTACAACCGGCATTCTTTGAAACCCATTTGATTCCTTTGCGCCAAGAAAGGACGGCGTATGGCAGATGGCGCGATCAAAGGAAGTGCACGAGGGGAGCGATGCAGACGATGGCATCGATTGGCGCTCGCCCTATCGGGAGGCGGCGGCGACGACGAGCACGCGGGACGGACGGAGGATGGGCGGGAGGGGGGTTGGGGAGAGGGGGAGGGTGAGGGTACGCGGGTCCACAATGGCGCCTCCTTGCGATGAATTATTCGGGACCGGCCACCTTTCGGAGTAGGGCGCCCGCCGGGTGCTTGGTGCTCGGCGCACGACTGCGCACCACCAAGTCAAATTTCCACCACCAAAAGGCCGCGCGCCGCCTTCGACGGATTCAAATATCCAGTCGTTGGTCAAAGATTGAAGCTTAAACAAGCCCTTCGTACCGCCCAGCCACCGGGATACTGAACGACATTCCACGAGTCAACCTTAGGGATTTACGTGAGCATGCTCCTGAAATAGCTTAAGTTTGGAGGGGAGGAAGCACTTCATGAAAATTTATACTTGGAGCATGCTCAAATATGGCATTGAAGTCTGGACATCAACGGCTGAGGAGTATGCAATGGAGTAGCCTAGAGAAATGGAGTGTTATCGAATAATGATCAATATGAAATGCATGGAGAGAATCACCAAAGGAGGAAGAAGTCTTACGGGAGAGTTGGGGAGAAACCATGTTTAGTGAAAACGCTGCAAATTAGAGGAAGCAAATTTACTGGCCATATTCTACGACACCACAGACTCTCGAAAACAGTTCTGGAAGGAGAAAGTAATGGGGAGAACTATGGAGGAAGACCTATGATGGAATAAATCAGGAGAATTATTGGTGTTAAAATTAATACTTGTGAAGTACTTGAATTCGGTTAACTAAGAGGCGAATGGAGTGGAGAGCTGCGGCGAATCCATCGTCAGATTGACGACAGCTAATGGTGATGCTCTTGAAAACACTAAAATATAAGTTGCACGAGAAGTGACAGCAAGATGATAATAGCTGTAAAGGTAAGAAAATGTTTTATAGTTTTTATACTCAAATAATAGTATTCTGGAATCAGGGTTCGGAGATATGTCTACAGTTTACGCCATTTGGTAAGAACACTATCATATACTTATATTTGGGAAAAATCATTTTGAAGTGCAGACACAATATTGGCTCATGGGTAAAAATAGTTTATCTTAAAATTAAACGTTGGGCTAAACGCACATCATCCTAGTTTCTCCGATAATTTAAACCATGCGGTAAATTCCCCGTCCATCGAATATCCTGACTCCATTCCACGAGTTTCTCCGTTAAACCAGTGTCTTGATCGCAGCTACGATTACTGAATTAGGCCGAACAACGACAATACTTCTACATACAATGGATGAATAATTTCTCATCTGTATACGACACAACTGATTTATTTTCCGGCTGCACCCGTAGCAGCGTAAAGCACGCCAGACAGGTGTGGTGGAAGGATATGTGAGTTTCGTTTACTCCGAGAGGCGGGAGCAACAGTTAGATCTCCTGGTAGGAACCCCCATTCACCATTCCAGATAGATCGACGGTGAGAAACGAGGAGAAGTCAGTCCGTGCAGCGGCTGTTCCCCTGCGAGACAATGGGAAACCACCGCAACGAATCCCCCAACATCCAAGCGATCAGTTCTAATTAAATAATGAATCCTGGCAGCGACTGGATCAGGTCCTCAGAGGCCAGTGTCATGCCCCACAGCGGTGAAGGCAAAGCCTCCACGGTATTCGCCGCGCGAAATCCCGCACGTTAGCCGGTGACGAGGTCTACGGAAACTAGGACGCTAAGGAGGACCACAGCAGTTGAGCAACGGACGAATTACGTAAGAACAGAGCTATGGAAGTCATAAAATATTAAACGGAAAATGGAGAAAGGAAATATTAATACATTGGGATTGAACGAGGGGAGGTGGAAGTACCGCGGGGACTACTGGAGAGCTAAATTAATTAGTGAATTAAAAAAGGGCCTTTGTGTGGTAACGGTGGTCAATTTTGTAAGATTAGTGACGAAGAGATTGAAAGCAGAGAAGGTTAGAAATGTGATATTTCATCGCTTGAGGTAAAATCGCACCCAACGTATTCAGGTGTATTTTATATGCCGCAGGCCGGAACAGGATGGAATAATTTGGATATAAGTTAATTTTTCAGACTTTACATTGTGGAACTGAATCACATTAAATAATTCATCTCTTTGTATATTCCACATGTTTGCAAAAAGACATAAATAATTCCTTTTAAAAAAAGTGGACAAAGAACCAGAACGAATAAATAATGAGAATTTAGATAAATTAGCTTTTACTGATGTACTTTTCAACAGAAACCCAGCTAGCTAAGAGCGAGAAAGGAATAAGGTGGAAGAGTAAGGGTCCAAGGTTATCCTAATGCGAGGGTCGTAAAGGAAGATACCGTGAGATATCCAATGGGCTATACATTGGTGAGGATGAACATTCAGACCACGATTTAGGGACATTGAAATGTTCCCTCTAAAATAAAGCCCACATGCGCTTATTTGGTTGGCAATGCATCTATCAAACTGACACTCTAAGTTTTTCACCTCTTCTCTCTTTTTCAATAGAACGTGATAGAACTTAAAGTGATGAAGGAAATGTACTGCAGCTCCTCAAAATATTTATATTTCGACGACGACCAACGTTTTGATGCAGAGCATCATCTTCCGGTAATTTTTCAGAAAAAATATAAGCCCTTATGTGGACGTGGGCCGACGAAAGGGTCGGAAGGTTGGCGGAGGGGTTGCAGTCATTTCCTGTGCGTTTGGGTGGCGTGGGAAGGGTGTAGTGGGTGCTTAATGGATTTTTTACAACGCTCCCTCGCCACCCGCCGTTACGGTAGGGTTATGAGGAGAGGGGAAGGAAAGGTAAGGGATGGATTAGCAGATCCACTCAATAAGTGTAGGAGGGGGGAACGGGAGAGGCATAAAAATTCGTTCACTGCATGGCAAGCCTCACAATTCAAAATTTCCATCTCCTCCAAGGCTTCCAACCGCAGGGGCGGATTAAGGTCGTTGATTTGGGGGGGCGGTTCACTACTTTCCGCGGCGCCTGGGGGGTATGCAATACCTCTCAACGAAACGGGGGTCCGGGTGGACCTCCCTCGGAAAGTTAAAAGAAATGAAGCGCTCGGAACGTAGTTTCTGTGTGGATATATCATATAGTAGATGTGATAGATTATTGAGTAAAGTTCTCTAATCACATTTGAAAAACGTTTACAAACGATGTAAAGAATGCCATTCTTGTGAAGATGCAGGTCTCCCGGGTTTTACACCGCATTGGTCCATGCTTCCACGGACGACAGTTTCGGCGGCGTTTCAGTCAGTTCTTCAGGTTAGTGAAGTGAAGGGGCAGCCATTCGTCGTCTTATATATCTCACCCGTTGGAGTCAGGTCTAACGCTTGAGATATATATAGACGACGAATGGCTGCACCTTCACTTCACCGACCACAAGAAGCCGACTTCAACGCCGACGAAACTGTCGTCCAAGTAAACATAGACCAACGCGGTATAAAACGCGGAAGTCATGCATCTTCACATCTATCAACCCGCGGCGGCTTACACAAGGATTTCAAACTCCGCTCTTCTTTAATGCCGAAAAAAATGAAAATTGGTTGGACTGAAATAAAAAATAAGCATGCATAAAATATTATTTTCCTTTAATAATTTTATTTTATCAGAAAAAGTCAAAATAATAACATTCAAAGAAGAACTACCAGGCTGTAGAATACATTTATATTAGTTTTAATGACGACTAAAAACAAGTAGGCCCTACTTAATATTAAAATAAATGAAATAAACAAAGTATAGACTTTTAATTTGAGGTAATTTAGTCACCCTCACAATTACAGATATTAGGGCTCACGTAAATTAAGAAAATATTATTTAGTTGTTATTTTTTTGAGCGCCAACTTTAATGCAAATAGCCTAGGTCTTGACAGTATAAGATTTATGCATACAAATTACAACAGCAAATTTCGCTTTCTTGTTTCTTTCTGCTCAGCAAACCGGTTTATTACATTATCGGGGTCTACATGAATATGACGGTGAATGTACAACGTAGCAAGGCCATTTAAACGGCTTTCACCGCATCTTGATTGCAAGTAACTTTTCAGAAGTCTTAGAGCAGAAAAAGACCTTTCAGCACCTGCAATACTGACAGGCAAACTTAAGAGGACAAGGAAAAGTTTCTTTATTAGTGGAAAAAGGACAGGATGGCATGCATTATAAGAAACGATGACAGTTGAAGGAATAACTTTACCATCATCAATATCCCGGTTCCATTTCCCTATCCACTGTTCATACTCTGATTTTAGTTGAAAAACAAAACATTCTTTTGGAGACCAAAGAGGTCAGAATACTTCTGGCAGAGTGTGTTTATTTCATTTTTAACGTCTGCAGTTTTTTGGAACGACGTTCTTAGCCAAAATGGCCTGTGGGAGAAAGATATTTATTCTGAATACGTCCATTACCACATCAGAAAATCTAGAGGAGATGTCCTCCAGAACCAGTCCAAAAGAGGGATGTAGATATTTCTTCGGAAATATTCCTATGCAGATCGAAACGGTGCATTTGAGCGACATGATTGCCGTTGAGCATACCTTGGGGCGTTCATCTCTCCTAAGGAGCGCGATGCGGCCGTTGCTTTCACAAAAACACCTTCAAAATCTTTTTCAACAGCAAGTATTTTACTTCTGAAAAGAGATTTCACTGTGAAAACTGCCTCTGAAGCACTCTGAACATCCAAGTGTTCTGTTTGTAATAACTTGCTTAGGTTGCACGTAACACCCAAGATCTCAGCGAGGTAGCAGAGTGACACTAAGAAATCACTATCTCGAATGCTGCATTCGTAACTCTGAGCTTTTTGAGCCGACGAATCCTCATTTGACCACCTGGAAATGATTTCCAAAGCCATTGACACGTTTTCAATATTTGTGAGAAACTGTAGCACGGAATCATGGCGTTCTACCCACCTGGTCTCGCAAAGTGGCTTTAGTTGCTCTCCTAGAGTATTTTTCAAAACCATATTTCGTTTCGATGAAGCAATGAAGAAGTTAATGATTTCCACTAAAATACCATGGGCATTACGAACATATGGTACTCAATTTGTTTTGGAAATTACTAAGTTTAAGTTATGGTTGTAACAAGGACAACGAACAACATTTGTTGCATTCTTCTGAATTTCTTGCACAGCTCCTACGGCGGCTCATACATTTATAGAGCACCCATATGTGCCAATACCAACAATATTTTATGTCTAGTCCTAAATTATGAATTTGCTGGGTTACGATTTAGCCAAGTTTTATACCAGTAACAGCAGGTTCAATATGTAAATCAACTTCTGAGCTTTCTTCATCCACATCATCTGAAGGAGAATGGTCTACTAGTACTAGTAGGTCAACGAATGCTTGCCTTAAATCTAAAAATCCTACAAAGTCCTCTCTGACTTTCTCGTCCAACACATACTAATAATGAGTGACATGTGACAAATGTGGGAAATGTCAATTGTTTCGTTAAAAACACAACTAATATATGTAGCCTTACTGATTCGTTTCACAATTGTGGCCAAAATCTCTTGGCCACAGCACTCAATTAAACAGTTTTGAATTGTCTTGCTACTGACCATATTTCTTAGGGTAGCAGTCTCTAAGTGATTCTGCAAGGCTGAATTGCCAACCTCAATACGAAAACGCAGTAATGCTCGGAAGTTACCGTCATTCGTCAAGGGCTCTTCCAATGATAATGCACCGTCGCGTCGTCCCGATGTCCTCTGAATGGTATGTTCTGACGGCCAAGAAAAATCACATTTTTTTGTATCAGTGTCAGATTTACTCTATTTTCCTTGATTTTCTCCCTTCTGTAGCAGTCCAGTTGGCTTGCGATTTGATTTTCAGGTTTTTTTGTATTTTTCCAGAAAATGTAGGTCCAACAGCACCGAACCTTTGTGATAAGTTGTAATTTGGTGATTTTTCAGATAACCTTGTTTCCCTAGCAGTTTTAAAAACTTCTTTAACGGCTCTGTAACGAGGGATTTTAACTGAAAATTTCTACCGCAGGCTGCCGTTGATTGGGCAAAAAAGGGCAATATGTACCTACAAAAAAGTCCATTCATTGAGGGAGAAACCACAAGCCAAGGGTATTTCTCTTCACGTAACGACGCTCTTCCGCGGTTCCCTTCCTATGAGTTGAAAAGGGATACTTGTAGTCGCTTGTGGGTGTCCAAGGACTTTACAAAAGTTCTGCCATTTTACTATCATCAGGTTTTTCCTTTCCTGGTACAATAAAGAGGCCTACGTCACAGTTGAAATTTGCAGCCAAAGGAAGTGAAGAAATTGAAGCTTCAGTCAATGTTTCGTGGCTACATGGACGTGATTGCAAAAGGACCTTGGGCGCAGCTCGAGTCTCATTGTCAGTTATGCAGCATTAAGGCATGGTGTTAACAAATTGTGTATTTCCTCCTGCTCCTTCTTGGGTCTTTTGTTTTTGGACCCTAGAGAAAAAGCTTCGAAGGTCCGCAGAGGCACTGTTAGTTTTCCACTTTGTACCAGGCCTACTAGAAGAGGACGCCTGTAAACAAAAGTAAACCTTAGCTATTCCTTCTGCGACGAGTTGCAAAATAATATAAGCACGTCTTTTTCTCACCTTCTAGCGTAATACTTGAAAATTATTTGGCTTTACTCAGAGATTCCTCAATTTTCCTGCTATCAAAAGGAGAGGGGTCAAAACTATGGTGGGTGGACCTCTTACAGTTTATTTATGATATCACAAATGAAAATGAAAGTCCTGTAAATAGGTGGGTGTTAAATTCCTTGATCAAAAAGCAGATAAATAGCAATGGAGGCTAATGTGGGCCCGAGCTTGAAGCCGGCCGTCCGACTCTAATGGCGAGCACGAGAAATCACAAATAATTTATGTCGTTGTAATTTATCGAATGAACTTAACATCTCTGGCTGAAAGGTTGATCTTCACGTGAGGTATATCAGAAAATGAAGGAAAAATGAAGCAGGTTCCTAAACATGTGAAGAACTCTTGAACTTGTTACTCACTACAACTGGAACAACACAATCGCTAGAGCTTGGCCTCACTTACAAACGAATAGTTGCGCTCCGCTACTCAATGTGTCTCACACGTACAATGTCTTACACCCGACAACTCGAGTCTGCGCTTCATCCGCGATGTCACCATCCAACGACCACCTCACGCCGTATCTTCAGTTCCTTATAGGCAATATCAGTCTAATCTTTAATTAAACCCAGCAGCGTTATCTCAATGATTCAGAAGAGCTGGAACCGCTCCGCTCCGCAGCTTCCCACAGGCAACTGCACTCCTATCTTAATAAAACCTTATCTAAATGGCCACTAACCACTGCGGGCCACCCATGAGAAGGGAACCAGCTATTCACTATACACCAGGATATTCACTTACATACCTTATAATTTTTCCGTTACGGCACCAAAGCTTTCACAACATTGTTTATCAAAAGACCTACAAAAGTACAATTGCGAACATCGAGGATACTGTGTCTGTTTAGACAAGTTGCTTTTAGATATTTTCCAATTATATTTAAACATTTTATAATCAGCTAGTGAAATAAAACTTCCATTGGAGAACCACCTTAATGATTACCATCTTTTCTATTTTCCCGGGAATCATGAGGGGCGGCCGCCGCCCCCCCCCCTTAATCCGCCCCTGTACAACCTGTGCTAGTTGGGGAGGGGGGTGAGGGAAAGAATAAGAATTCCAGATGATGCCTTTTATGGAAAGCATGCATGGCATCCCGGGAACACACATACTTTCTCAAGAGCTGAATTACGTTCATAATTTGCTGCATGATTACATTAAGTATCCAAAGAAAAACAAATTTATCACAGATACACGTGCTCTGATCCGTTCAATCAATCCAATATCCTCGCAGTATCTTCACTATAAAATCTTAGGAAGTAAGTTGCAACATTCATCGCTTGTAAACGGCGAATTCGAGGAATTTAGGTCTGCACAACTTGAACAATCCAACGGAGTCGCAGTATTTCCTGGTCCCGCGGGCGCGGAGCCGCGGGACCGCGGGCCGCAACGCGCAATCGAAAAATCGAATTTATCTTCGGTGTCGCAAACATTTTTCGAATATTTTTTTAGAATAACCTTAAGATATCTTCAATCAATACTATGAATAAATATATCCGTGCACATATTCGTGAAACCAATTTAAATGACTACTTTATGTGAGATTTGGCCTGAAAAAAACGTCCACCATTTTGTGACGTAATAGCCCACAAATTACGAAAATATGGTAATGTTTTTTATTTCATTAAAATCCTTCCACAACTCCACTACCTGCTTAACTTTTAAGATTTTCGAAAAAAATCAAACCAGGTGTTTTTTTAATATTGGTCATGTTTGAGCATCCGTATCTAAGTAATGGGTTGGATATAGGAAAAATGGCTTACTATTTCATAATAAGTAATCGATTTTGAGTATATGTGACGAGTTTCAAGTCTTTATCTAAAACAAATGCAATTTTGGACTTTTGTCCGGCTTCTTTCGATTTCCGACCACTGTGAGGCTCTCCCAGTGTAAATTTTATGGTCAAAGTCGCTGTAATGGTCGTCCTCGAATAGATGTTTTGCGAATCGTACTGGCTATAATTCCTCGGTCTTTCTTCTTCAATTCCCCCTCTCCCCCTCCAAAAACATTCCTACACTTTCCTCCCCCCTCCACCAACCTCCCAACCCTTTCCTCACCTCCACGCGTCCTTGTGCGTAAGGACTTATGTTTTTCGGTTAACCTGAAGACTATGCACTGCAGCGAAACCATGGTCGTCGTCGTAAAATAATTATTATTTGGAATCGCAGTGTGTTTTAATTTCCCTTATCATGAAGAAATTCCACCAAGTAAAAGCAGGCATGCCACATCATTGTGTATGGTGTTAAGAAAAACCACGCGAACTAAGGTAAAAATTAAATTTACTCAAAAATAACCATCCTTAACTCCGAATGGTAGGTAAAAAAGAAACAGACCAAGTATGACTTCAAGTATATAGAAATATGTTTTTATCATAAATCTCTTGGCGTTACCCATAGACTTTTGGTTATATGAATAGGTGTTTCTATCCTTAGCCAAAAATATCTTAGATAATACCTAAACATTTTTATGGGGTTAGTAAAAATAGTTTCAAATAATTTCTTTGAAAACTGATTACAACATATAATAAAAGTAAATATCAAAACTCAGGCGCTTTGATTCTTGGAGTACTGTTTATTTGTTAGAAATTATATTCTGGGGTGTCTTTTAGATTTATTAGCAATTTAATTGTAACTAAAAAACTGGATTTTACGATAAGCTATTGTATACTCAATAATAAGAGGAAGTTTACCTCCAAGAAATAAATGAAAGAAGAGCCATGGTAGCAGACGGCCCCTTACGTTGTGAACTCATTCCAATCAATTATTAAATATACTAAAAGATTAAATAACTTCTCAGCCAGTTCCTTGCAATTCATCAGCGTGAACGTTGGAAAGGATAAACTTTAATAACTCACGCGTCCGCACATTCCCCGGTGGCGTTGAAAGCACCGTCGGGACGTTAAGATAAGGGCGGCGGAAGGAAGCGGCGAGAGTTATTCAGTTTCGATTTAAGCGCCGGAACGTTGAATTTGTGGCGGAGCTCATCGAACACCGATCACGGCCGATCCTCCCTCCCTCCCCCCCCCGTCTCCTTTCCCTCCCCTCCCCCAAGCCATGAATCAAACCCCTCCTCCCATCCCCACTCCGGAGGACGGCGGTACAGCCCCTATTTCCCCTCCCCATCAACAACGCCCTTCACGGAGACGACACAACAACAGCAATCTCTCCTCCGGAACCTTCTGCAAACCACGGCGGAACGGGTGGCCGGGGGGGGGGGACGTGTGGAGGAAGCTTTCTCAACCCCCCATCCGCCCCCCACTCCCACGTCTCAACCAGCCACCCCCCAACCACCCTCCCCTCCTTCCCGGGGAGAGTCCCTCCTCGACCCTCATCCACGTCGGTTACGCATTAAGTCAAATTAAAAAAAAAACTCATTTCGCATTCGTCAAAGAAATGACAAAAATGACAATTCGTTTTGCCAGCAAAGCATTATGCACGATTATTTTAGACCAAGGTTCATTTTCGACCAATCCGTCAAAAATAACACGCACCTTCATTTTTCTACTTGCAAAATAGGACAACATCTTCAAGCATGAATTAATTCAATTCGACTTGCGAGAGAATGGAGAGAATTTGGGGCAATTCTATGAAAAATTTCACATCAATTAACATATTTAGATATTTATTCAAAATATTTTGTTGTGCCATCCTAATCTCTAAAAAGAAACTAATACCTGCTCATTCGAGGCGATAATTCAATAACTTCTTCCGAGGTTTTTTTTAAAGCTGGTTTGACCCGCACCTTCATTTTTCTGCTTTTACTAAAATAGTACAGCATTTTGAACCATAAGTTATTTAATTTAACTTGTGAGAGACTGGAGAGAATTTAGGGCAATTATATGAAAATTTTCAGATAAATTAACCTTACCTATTTTTTATGTTCATTCCAAATATTTTATTGTGCCATCAAAAGCTATAAAAAGAAGCTAATACATGCCCTGTTGAGGCGATATTTCAATGACTTCTTCCGAGGAATGTGATTTAAAGATGGTTTGATCAGCAAAATAACGTACCTTAAATATTAAATAAAATGAATTAAATAATTTAATTAATTAAAAAATTAAATACTCCCGTCTTTTCAATCCTGCAACAGACTTGCTTAACCTTTGTTCATAAGCGATTTAGCTCTTCTTTAAAAGAAATATTTTCTCCGCAGTGCTATTTTTCAATAATTATGAGCTTCGCCGGAAGCAAGAGACCAAGATTAAATTATATACAACTCTGATTTCAGGATTCCCTCCGCGTTACGTTATCTTTTGATGACGGCAGTTTATCCAGCAACCTTGCTGTCGTCTTTGGGTCAAAAGTCAACGCAACGGGAAAGGAATCCTGAAATCTGAGCTTTATATATTTCAAGACGCCGCAGAAAACTGATAATCAACAATATATGTTCATTATATGTGAATAAGTAGAAATAATGCAAAAGTTCGAGGGGCTGATGACTGAACCTTTAAGTAGACGTTGCGTCAGAACAAGAGTAAGCGTTCAAATTAATCGCAAACAACATAATTCGGAAGGTAAGATAAAATAATGATGAAAGCAAAGAATGCCTCAAGTTTCTGAGGTGTTTGTGATGGATTTTAGAACTTATGATGGCTGGATGATTCACAAGGCTGCGTCTTCAATCGTGAAGGTTACGGTCGGAGACGAAGAACAAACAACACAGGCCTAAGCTTACATTACAGTGACCCTGTGGCTCGGGAAAATTATCCCATCGGAAAAGATGACTGAAGAAATTTAGAGAATAGTGAATCCTGGTGTTGAAGAAGGTTTTTTAATATCAAATTGATAAGATAAGAAAAGCAAGAGGACAAAAAATAACAGAGTACGGTTTCATCCGGAGCTAATGTGACTGAGAGAACTTAAATTTGTCAAGGCCATATTAGTAGAGGAAAAAGCAAGACTTGTTACGCAATAACATCAAACCGCCTGAACTAATTCACCAAACGAAACCCGTTGTAGTGAACATTAGAATTGAGATTTCAATTATCAAATATTGGTCGATTGGTTGGTAATATGTGGAGGTGACCGACAACTGTGGCCATTTGTGCTACTAAGCATAAGTGTTATGGAGGGTAAGGGTGGAGAGAAACCCGACGGTTGCATTAGCGTTCCCTTAACAAAAAACTCCATGGATACCGAAGTTGGACGTCCCATCCAACCGAGTACTGCACGGGTACTCTCCACACAGCATCCAATTACGGATCGACATTTCACTTAAAAAAATCGGGTGCTTGAGATAGGAATACAATTCTCTATCAAACGCACCAACTCAATCTCATCCATAGTACGGGCGCCCACACATCTTATACCTAGCATCTTGGTCGCACTGCTTCGGTGAGTCGCCCACCCGACATTTTTTATAGAACTATTGCTTCGGCGGGATGATTGAAATTTGCTACATTTTTCTCCTAACGTGTCGCCGACCAGTGAATGACTTAAGTCAAGAAATATAATACCCTCTAACAAATAAATTGCGTAAGAGAATTGGAAGTAAAGTGTTTCAGCCCGTGTCTAAAATACCGAGATGCCAACTAGTACGTAGTTCTGATTTGAAGGTACCCGTGGCGTTCTAGTGGACGAGTAATATCTTTTTGGCATTACTCCCTCCGAAGATGGCTGACTCCATTGCTGGCAACAGTTTCTCCAGCCATCCTGCTGGCGTCTTCAGGTCAAAACTCTGTCCTGAAGACGCCAACATGATGGCTGGAGAAACTTTTGTCACCAAATGACAACTTCACGCGGAGGAACACCCGAAGGCTGTCACTCATCGAATTAATAAACGCTGCATTCGATTGCACGGCCACGTGATCAAAGGGTGGAGCTCCGGTGAACGTCACAGGGTAGAAGTATTAGCTTGGAGGTATAGGTTCGGTAGCTTAAGGTGGCTCTACACTGACTATCTGAGCTAAAACAAATACTAAATTACATATTTTTATTTATTTAGATTAAAAAACATTGGTAACGCTGATGAAATGGGTTACCCATTGAAAACCAAAATTAAGGTACCAAATATTTTCCACGAATAGATTTTTATAGATTCGTGGAAAAATAGATTTTTCCACGAATATATTTTCCATGACCAAATTTGTCCAGTCATAGGCGTCGACTGCAGCGCCATTTCCATGTAACTACCGCGTTTTGACTTCAATTACGGCAGTATTTCGCTAATTACTATACGAAATAGGTGGTATTATTCCAAATAATTTATTTTTATTAAATTTCCCAGAAATATTCGCTTCTTATACACAGCTCTAATTAAAATCTCACATTATGCTTTATCGTTCAAATTGACGTTTTTCTGCTGTAATCTAAGCAATCTTCCTAAGAGCCCATGTTAAAATCTCCACTTTCTAGGTTGAATTACAGTAAAACTAGCCTGAAAACCTCATTTTTTCATCTCAGTTTATAAAACATTGTTCATATGTGCTATATTTAAGTTTTCAGAATTTCTGGAATAAGTGACCCTGAGGCCAGAGCCTCCTTAGCATTGACGCAGAGCAGAACTATATCGCAGTTACAGGTTAGGAGGGTAATTGTTCAAACTTACCTTGTTAGATACGGAACTAGTCGTCATCCGAGTCAACGAAGAGGAAAAAATACAGGACGACTTGCAGGAAACTTACTATGAGATGATGATGAGGACATAATCCCCACTCAAAATGAAAGTCGGCGAAAATGTGCTGGAAATTATTGTTCGTCACAAACCAGAACTCAATGTTCGAAATTTAATATTGGACTTCGTGTGAAATGCCCCTTATTACTTCTAAAATAAATTTTTGAACAATATAATAAAAAACATAAGACGTTTTGAAAGATTTGACGGAGTTTTATCCCTTCGAACAAAAATATACATTCATAAGCGAAAAGACCCCATCAACGCCCAGTGGTGCCACATTGCACCGGGGTATATTTCTGGTTCTAAAGGGGAATAAAAATTATAAATATGAATATTAAGGGAATAAAAATTATAAATATTCTTCATAAGAATCACATTTTAGAAAAATAAACAATTTTTGAACCAAAAAATACTTCGAACGCTGACGGGTTAAGCAATGGCTTCGCACGCCAAGAGCCCGAGCTCGAATCCCCGACAAGGGCGGGGTTCTTTTTTCTACCGAGGGTTCCTGATCGCTAGCCGGGAGCAGTGTTGAGAGCACTTCAAGTTCAGCACCCCGTCCGCCAGGGGGACTTGAACATGTGGTCGCTTGGCGTCTTTTGCCGAGAAGAGGGCTTATCCTAGCCAAGCGTTTCCCTCCACTCTTCTTCCTCGTTATCGTGAAAATCTCGTCATCATCAGCAGTGCTCAATCCAAAGAATGATTTGCTACAGCTCCCCACTCATCAATCAGCAAACCGTTTAAAAACACAGCTTCAGGCTCATTTCTACTTTGTGGAATCCTTTCGTTATTTAATAAAGAAAAACCACTTGGTAATTCCACACAGTTTTTTTAACGACCAGTTTCGTAGCAGAGTTAAATCTTCCTGTGCTTTACAGAGGTGGACAAGGTGTACATACCCTTTTGTCATTCATTCCACTCCATTTGACCTTTATGTATACATGCACCATGTAAATCTCTGTAAACCATTTGAAAATGCAACAGTGCTACAAAACAGGTCTTTTTCAGTAAAAATCTATGGAATTGCAATGTTTTTTCATTGATAAAGCTAACTGTATCGTTAGCACATGACTCCTTAATTTGTCGTCCTCCATGATTTGTCTGACGTACTACATTCTCAATCTTCCTCTGTAATTCTCACAACTTATTCCTTCTGCTTTCACTATTGTATTCAATAGACTATTATGTCGCTAAATACAACCAATAAGTTTGCTTCCTCTCCTTTCTAGGATTTCCATTAAATGTACTTTATCCTCAACTCTTCTTAAGACTTATTTCATTGGTGCTTCTCTCAGTACATTTGATCATCATCATTGTTCGATAAAAGTACATTTCTATTGCTGTTGTGTCGCAAAATGTCCAGTAAGTTTGCCTCTCCGTCTTCATTGATTTTTCATTGTGCTTCTTTCCTCTCAAACTCTTCGTAAGACTTCTTTGTTGGGGATTATCTCCGTCCATTTGGTCTTCATTATTCTTCGATAGCACCACATCTCCATTGATTCCAACTTCTTTTGATCTGCAGCTGCTATTTCCCACCCTCTCCATCCCGAATGGACATGGGTTATCCCAGTGATGCCATAAAATACACCAACCCCTGACACAGACGTAAAGACCGAGCTGCCGGCGGCCTTAGCTGGACTCCGCCGTACATTAGAATAATGGATATTTTTTCGGGGTCGCAACCGGTCGAAGCTAATCTTATTTGAGTCACTTTGTAGAGGTTTTTTAATCACATGTGTGAATATCTCCGTGTCTATCGATGTCAAAATTAACGTTTTTCACTACATAAATGGGAAACATTGACTTAAATCAATGTCCGCCATTTTTTTATTAACAGAAGTGGAAATAGCAAAGAAAATCAAATTTTATGGACAACTGCAAGCAAGGAAGTGTACTTATTGGGAGTATCATTTTTTATGCCATAACTTAACAGCGACAGGTTCTACTTAAACTTGAATTCGGTGATTTTCAGAGAACATTAAAGGCGGGAGTTTCTTGCCAAATTCTTAGAATTGTGAGCCCTACGCACATTTATTATTCGTGGGAACTGAAAAAAACGACATGCGTCACCTCATGCACTAATCAATGGAGAAACACCATGCAAAGTTACAGCTTCTAATTGGAATAAAAGTACTTTTTGAATTTTGGCCAACTTTCTTATTCGATTTCAACCCACCATGCGTCGGTCGATTGCTGGGGGATCGGATTTGTGTTAAGGCTAGAGTACTGGCTCCCCGTTACGAGGGTCCGGGTTCATATCCCAGCAGAGGCGGGGTTTTTTCAGTGGAATCCCGATCCTTCCTTAGGGTACTAAGTGGAGAGCATCTCGAATGTAGTACCTACTCCGTCCGTCGGAACGGACGTGAAACTGTGACCCCCTCGGTCAGTGTTAGACAAAACCCTCATCCCTCTCTCCGTACCTACAGTACGTGACGTCACTACTGGACGGCGCCCCCTCGAAAAAAATATTGCACCCTTCGGAGGGGAGCACGTGAGGTAGTCGCGTGCTCACGACCACTAAGCTACACCCCCCCCCCCCCCGTCTGCACCCCAGGAAATTTAATCCCCGACAGTGTGGCAAGTCTACTACGTCCCCTCCACACACTCTATGAAGAACACCCCCCTCTACGTAGCACTCCCATGATGCCGTGCTCTCGTCGTCCCCGCATAGCAGCTCCCCCAAACACCCCCCGCCAACCACCCCCCGTGCTTAATTCTTTGCAATCGATACGGCGATATTCTCCCCCATGGTCCCAACCCACCCCTTGGGAAGTCGGAAGCGCATTTTGGGGCGCAGCGGGAAGTGAACCCAGACGGCCGTGGGGGAGAGGCGTGGGGTCCGGGCGCGGTGGACACGGCCGTGCTGCACACCCCCCCCCCGCACGACGCAGCGAAGTCGCCCAAGTGGGCGCTCCGCACGCCCTCTCGGGAGCACCTCATCCCTCGAATCGTCCTCTCCACCATCGAGGCCCTCACTCGAATGAAGGCGCAGCGATGACCGCCGACATATACCCACGTCCCAGGCACGTAGTACTGTCATTAAAAAAAACGTAGGATGCGACATATATTAAAAATTTCACAAATAGTTTGAAAAATTGTAAAAATAAACCCTATTTTATTCGAAATAAGTGTTCTTCAACTTTTATGTATAAATTATATAATGCCTTTGTATATTCTAGGGTAAATTATGGTATAATAAGCTGGGGCAGTGCTTTTAAAAATGCATTCAAACGTGCAGAAACAGCTCTAAAAACAATAGTTCGTACTATAGCCAGAGTAAGTCGTTGTTCACCTCCTTTTCCAGTATTCGAAAAACTGCAGATACTCCCTTTAAGGCACTTATACATATACAAGGTGCTAAGACTATTCTACCTTAGTAGCGGAAATAACCCTAAAGTATTGGATAAGCCTCAGTCATACAATCTGCGGAAAAATGATTCATATGTTTTGCCCAAACCAAATATAACCCTTTTCAAAAGATGCTTTCTTTATTTGGGGCCAAAAGTTTTCAATAGCTTACCACAGAGTATCCAAGTCAGTTGTGGCATCAATACTTTCCAAAAGCAGGCGAAACTCTGGCTATTTACTAGCGGAAATATGATTAGGGATCTATTTGAGAGATTGTTTGCTATCAATATCCTGTTTTGTACTTTTGTGTATTTATTTCTATTCCTTTTTTTGTGTATATTATTTTTCTGTTATAAAGAGTTTCTCTTTCCAACTGGAGACATTTTGTTATGTGTAGTAAAAAAAACTTGTGCTTGTATTAATATGATATTTTGAAGGTGACTCCACCAACAGGCAAATGCCTTAGGAATCACCTAAAGCTACACTATGTGTTTAATGTTATATATTGTGTACAAAACTTGATGGAGCAATAAATATATTTATTCATTATTATTATTATATTCTACATGAAAACACGCAACCTGATTATAAATGTAAAGAAAAGCTATGTAATGGTTTGTGGAAGTAATCCATAAAAACAAACATCATTAAACTTGGACTGAAAAAACTACAGAAAGTGGAAGAATATTACTATCTTGAAATTGGGATCACTAATAATGGAAGAAGCCAGGAAGATACTTTAAATAAAGTAGAGAATGCCAAGAAGTTATCCCAACAGAAGACGAGTCCTCTAACAGCCAGTACTTTCAAGATTGAAGGTAAGCAAGCGCTTCCTTAAAATATATTTGAAAAGCTGTCACATGGAAGTGAAGCTTGAACGATAAGAAAGAAAAATATAAATTGTTCTCGAGTTTCCATCCGAGGAACGATTGTGGCTTCAGCAGCACCCTTACACGGATGGAAACCCGAGAACAATTTACACATAAATTCGCCGAGAAAGAACAAAATCTTATGATAATAAAAGTAATTTGGAAGCAGTAAAAGGTTAATGTCATATGAAGATCAAGATGAAGATCAAATGAACGAAGGAAGCCACCAATGCATAGTTGGAGAGAAAAGATGTTTAAGGAAAACTCTGAAATGGAGAAGAGACGAACCTGATTGAGACGTTCAAAAGAGTTTCTTGAGAACGGAGCTGAAAGGAGAAGTAAATGGGAAGAATTACTGACGAAGTCCAAGAACGGAATAGGTACATAGGGAAAACTAAGATGAGAGCTTATAGTTGAGCGCTAAATTCAGGGGTCATGAGTAAATATGAGAAGCGTTTACGGTATATGCTGGAGTGATAGGGCTAGGAATGAGTGTGTGAAGATAGAATGAGGAATGGATGCTCTGGTAATGGACATGTGTGAAAGGAGCGCGCATCGTTTGTTTGGCCATGCCGAGAGAATAAATGAGAGTCGAATAAATGAACAGACGTGTGATAGAGGAGTGACTGGTGTGAGAGGAAGGTGCAGACCATGGAAGTCGCGGGTGATTATGGCAAAAGAGATAGAAAGGAATGTAAGGAGACGGAGGAGGAAGAACAAAGAATGTGTGTATGAAACAATTCATGAATATGGCAGAAGCGGAGGAAGGTTGTAAGGAAATGGCAGTATGTAGGAAATTATTGAAACGGAGCCAGTTTTCTTGGTCTAACGACGAGAATTAAGGTAGTTTAAAAGTTGAATCGTGCATTTAACGTAATATTCAATGAATTTTTTTCTCATTTTAAAGAATAGTATCTCACCTTTCCAATGATAACAATATTTCAAGCACTGTAATACTTTTTGTGATATTTAACCAGAAATAGCAGCCATTTTCCACAGGAAATTGTAAGGGCACGTGCTTTAGTAAACCAAGCCAGTTTAATGTACATACATTAAGCACGTAAAATGGTTAATCGTATAACTTCGACGAAAAAACCATTTTCATCAGCGTGGCTGGTGCAACACAAATATGATATAATTTTGCGATTAATGTTTAAATTTTAGAAGTTTTAAACTATAGTGTGACTGCTCAGTTGGTGCCATAAACCACCCGCGGTGAAGGGTTGAGTCGCCTTCGATACCGAGGCTCGGACTCCACGAGTTCGGGTGCCTCCCAGGTCCGGCACTAAACGTAAAGTGCCTTTTCGGAACACGTCCCCGTTGCGAATGCCGATTGATGACACCACTTAGCCGCTAATGAATGGCGAATCGATGAGGAGCCATTAGTTCCCAGTCACGTGCAGCAGGGAGTTTCTACTACACTCACCGTGGCATATCTTGCACTCACGTATCCATAACTGATGGAATATTTTCTTGTCTCCACCCGACACGCAACCTCCCGAACACTCGCATAACTCTCGTCCATTTCAATTCTCCTCCTCAGATATCAATGAAGAGCGATATGAGATATCATTACGATAGTGTCTTAAGGCAACCAAGAAAACTTCTGTCGTCGTAGCAATATTATTACAATGGTTTTAGACGGCAGTTCTAGCAAGGCCTTATGGCTCTAGAACGAGGCAACTTGGCAGTTTACATGCTGAGAAGACTCGAAGGTTTTCGGACATCCTAACGTTACATGTCTTGCTTGTCGTATGGATTAAAGGTTATCGGCTTTATGGCAAGTAGCTACATATAAAATAAAATTAATATGACGACTTTAATGAGCGAAGTTATGGCTTCATATGCCTTTGTTATATATAACTTATATATGCCACATGATATCTATGCCCTGACTGGAGAATGCACCAGTCAAGCGGAAATCGATCCCGCGACCTCCTGTCGGTCAGATGAAGGATTTATCCTGCCCCAAACGAGGCAGAATCGCAAAAAACCTGTTATTTTGTAGGATTTTCAGCCGATTCAGGTTTGAAAAAATGAGTCAAGTTAGAGACTTATGTAGCTTTATTTATTTAATTACTGAGAACTTTGGTCCTATATAACTATATATTTGCGCAAAAATACTATAATATTTATTTCATAATTCGTACAGATGCTGAAATAAAAAAATAATATTTGAATATGATCTCCGTTATGACTAGGGAACTATCTCGCTCAAACTACCTTAAGGTGGCTGAAGCTAATCGCGAGTCATTGAGTGCACATTTTAATAAGTTATCAAGCAAGTCGAAAATAATTCTTGGATCGCATTTCTCTTAAGGTAGTTTGAGCTAGATATTTCCCTAGTCATAATGGAGACCATATCCGAATTTTATTTTTTCATTTCAGCGTCTTCAAGAAGTGTGAAATAAATATTGTAATATTAATGGTGCAAAAAATAGTTACATGTGACAAAAATTCTCAGTAGGTAATTAAATACATTTATCCACATAAGTCTAAATCGCAGGGGTTAGATGGGAGAAGGACTTTTAAAGTCTCAATCTCGCCCCAGTACAGACGTATCTATCTAGGATGAATAGTTCTCGGGTTTCCAGCCGGGTAATTGTGTTAAACTGCACCAACGTTTCAATGGCGTAGTCTGCCATCGTCTTCATTCACCCTGAAGACGATGGCAGACTACGCTATTGAAACGTCGGTGCGGTTCAACACCATAACCCGGTTGGAAACCCGAGAACTATTCATCGTAAGCATTCGCCGGGAAAGACTTAGATCCTACATCACGTATCTATCAATCTAAATTGACTCATTTTTTCAAACCGCACAGCTAAAATGCCTTAGAAACAGCAGGTTTGTATTGCGATTCTGTAAAAATTACTGCGATGAGTAATTTATTATATTTTATAAGTAGTTGAGAAAACACCGTTAGCTTTTCACAAACTCGAGGTGTTAGAAAATCCTCGTTTTTTTCAATATTTTCCCTCTGGAGCGCACAGCCGAATTCTATCCCATGCAAAAAGCTTATATTTTTGGGCAAATTGTTCGAAAAGTAGTTCGGCAAGGGGTTAATATTTTCATATCATTGAATAGATGGGTTTTTTTCTTTAAAATAAGGCCAAATTCTAGGTGAAGTAATTTTTCGCTCAAACTACCTAAAGTACATCTGTTTTACGGTGGAAATCACCGTACGTGCAGTAATATAAATGATGCAATAGTTATCTTTTACAATTTTTGCCTTAATTAAAGCAATGTTATTACTGAGATACACTGCGTGGAATTCGAAATTTAAGCGAAAACCATATATAAACACGTTTTTCTGTAAATAAAAACTACAGTAAATGTACTGTCCACTTAAATTTAATGTGAATTACACAACACGTATTTCAACGCTCCTTAGGGCGTCATCATCAGGTCTGCGTTTAGGACATGCAGACCTCATGATGACGCCCTAAGGAGCGTTGAAACACGTATTGTGTAATTCACATTAAATTTAAGTGGACAGTACAATTACTGTAGTTTTTATTTAAAATGCTGTTCCACCATATATCGCCCGACACTGTCGAATTTATACGTTTTTCTTTTACTCGCCATGATACCTTGATAATGGTCAGTAACCATTATAATAACCATATAATAAATAATATGAAACTTATTACTTTGCGTTTAGGAAATAAATTTTACATGTACCCACTCGCGGCCGGTTATTGCCGCACCACAAAAGTCTAGGAGCTGGACGGATAGTATCAGAAACGAGGAAGATAACCTAAGAGTAGAAGATGAGAAAACTTTAAGATGCAAGATCCTGATGGACAAGGCAGACTTTAAGACGCAATAAATTTTAAGGGATCACAAGATAGGTACCTAGCCGAGAAGATATATTTTACGAAGAAGAGATGTGCAATAGCATGATATATTTAGGTTTCAAATATAATATGACCGAAAGGAACATTATGATCATAATAACAGCAGTTGATAATAATAGTGATTTCTAGATAAATAAATTTCTTCGTTCTATAAAAATATGATTTTTTGATAACTTTCTTATCACTCTTGAGCTATAATTCTTGAATTTGACTCATTTTCTGTGTTACCAAGAGAAAATAAACACCTGAATTCAATTTCCGGCAAGACAGTGTGTGCATGCGTGGATTAATTTCTGAATTACCTGACTAAGTGAAAAAATTTAGGAGTCCCACGTATAGGATTTATTCGCCAAGTGATTTCATTCAATCATGAATTGCTGGAAACTAACTCGTATACTCATGTTTAATGACCTGTAAAACGTGGTAGTTTTTAAATAATAGGAAAACCTCGAAATAAATGTCACTGAATGTACTAAATTTGCGTCACTGCATAAATTATATTGAAACATTTATACAACACATTTAACTGAATTTTTACTGTTGTCCCCTTGGTACGTGAAATAAAGGTGTTTGTTTAGTTAGTTTTAAGTCATATACGAGCTGGATACTACGAAAATAAAACATCGGGAAGAATGGGACTGTGGGAGAGCAAAATTATAAAATAAGGGAGGAAATGTGAACAGGACAGGGAATAAGGCGCTAAAATGGTCTTCTTGTGCCCGTAATGACGAGCGCTCGCCACTCCTGCTCGGAATCAGGGGGCTTATTCTCTAACTCGAAGCATCGGAGCTTTCTGGCGAAAAGATGCTTCAATAAGCTACTTGCTCCCATCGGTATTCTCTATCATGGAAGCTACCGGATAAAGAGCAAGCAGAAACTACCGGTAGCATATTAGGCTCCCACCCATATTCTGTAAATGTCACGAAGCTACTTCCGTAGCCCCAATAAGCTCCCACGGTAGCCTTACGAAGCGCAGCCTCCGAATACCCTGCTCAAATATTGGTCATTTTATTACGATTAGCTATCTATAATTATCCAACTCACGGGTATGTTTCTTACATTTATTAAATACTCATTCCTTTCACTTTCACTGGGTTACTTTGTCATTTTCGCCATTAGCGGGATTTTTCACAAAAAAGATATTAACTGGAGTGACGGAAAGACATATTTACCTTCGGTGAGTTACATGATTCCAGCCCATAATGGGATACTTATTGGGCCGTGGTAGCGAGTATCACCTTCGCATTTCTTTTGAAAGTTTCATCTTCGTATATTATTTAAATGATTTGAAGCAACGAGTAATCGACGAAAGCAAATAGCACGAATCATACTGAACCATATCATCGACATGAACCCTAATTCCCGAATATATTTACGAACAATCTTATTTCAAGTGATCAAAACAGCCAAGATGGACGTTGTGCGTTCCTATTCACGAGATTGTTCACGAGATTATGTAAGCAAAAATAGAACATTAAGTATTAGAATTTTGCTCGCATGATTTCTAATGCGTGGAATTTTTCGCTAAACACGATACAAGAACATCTTCACCGTCTAAAACGGCCTTAAAACATGTTTCACCAGTTTTATCCACGGAAAAACATTGAGACCAGCTTTCCCATTGGTTCTAAGAATGACGTCACCAGAAATGAACTTTCCGCAGATTTGGTTTAAAAAGATTCTCATACCCGCCTTTCGTCAAACCTCTCTCCACTTCCTATTACGTTCTTGAGAAAGCTCCCGCGAGTTAGAGAATACGGTTGGAAGCCAATTCTGGTAGCTTATTCAAAGCTACGTCATCGGTAGGTCTATCCTTAGACCATATATACTAGTAGACACGCCACGGCCCACCCCTCTCTACAGCTCGGCGTGTCGCCAACATCTCTCCCCCACCTCCTACCCTTTTCAGCCGTCGTGACGTCAAGTTTGGGAAGGTTCGTTAGGAATTGAGATGAAGCGCATGGCTGGAAACGTGTAAGCGCCGTTTCAATGTTGTTATTCGAGTGTTTGGTGCGCGGATTTGAGTGAATATATACATGATATTTTTATATCACTTATAAGAAGTGATCATATAATCATGGTTGCATACTGTGCTGCCTTTAACTGCCAGGAAAAAGCAGTTAAAGGAGGAGTCTCATTCCACAGGTAGGTACCTACTTTCTGATTTATATTCCACTCGTACTTCCTGATTCATGAAGTCTTTCAACCTGGCTAACAGTAAAATATTTTATTATGTATAGGTTTCTTTGAACTTTCAAAAGTTGGTAAAATTCTGTAAAAAGAGAATGATATCTGGAATACCAGTTATAAGCGTTGTTGTTGGTTTTCCTTTCAAGGATGAGTAAACCTGAAGTTCTGTGTATTGCGAAAGCCACGATAATAATATATACATAAATATAAACATTAAAAGTAAAATAAATGGTTGAAATGATTGTAAGCTTGTATACAGGTCAATCAGTGAAAAGGGGAATGATTGTTTTTAGTGAAGGCATTCGTAATTTTCTTGTATACGTATTCCTGATTTTATGTTAACGAATTCATCCGCTGGGAACAGTTTTCCAAAGGATGTCAGTCTGTGTAAGCAGTGGGTCAGTGCTATGAAAAGGAAAGACTTTGTCGCAAGTAAGAACTCCAAGCTGTGCGGTAAGCATTTTTCACCGGATTCCTTCAATACTTCTCCGTGGAGCAGTTAGAGTGTGTTGAAACCTGACGCTGTTCCAATTAAATTTGATTTTCCGGAGAATATGATGAAGCCCGAAAATTTTAATTTATGCTTTGTGGAATGACATTAAGTCTGTGTCTTCCCCATGCTGCAATAATGGGGAGGACGAATGATGTATTCTAGGGAAAAGTTTAATTAGTAGCTCACTTTTTCAATGAATGTAATGTTTGTATTTTTTACTGAGCATGCTTAACTTGTTTTTTTCTTATTCCAGGCGTACACATTATGAATAGTAGGTTAGCCTATAGCTGATGTAAGTGTAATGCATGAAAGTCGTCCTTTTTTCATGAAAGTCATATTCGAAGTATTTCCCCAGTACATTAATTTCTTTTTAATTCTAGGCATGGTCGTATTATGAATAGAAGAATATCCTATTTTGATGAGCGAGTGTTCAATAAGACTAAAAAAGACCTAGTTCCAATTATAGTAATTGTCCTAAGATGTTGTATTATGTACTATCTTCTCAATAATACCTATCTACCATGTGTTTATATTCATCTTGGCAATTAATTTCATTACATGTTTCTGCAGTATCTCTTGTAGGTAGGAATTGGCACAATGCATATTTTATAAGCTATGAACTAATAATTCTTTTCTTACACACTATTCTCTCATTTCCAGAATGTATTGTTATAGGCATTTCGTGGTTTCAAAAGGTTTGCCTTACTGCTTGCTGTAATTTATACTATCAATTCCTCTTGATGTGATGATTGCAATGTAATTTGTTCTTATCTGCTTAATTTGAACATTTGTATTTTTTTCTTTTTTCAGTTTATGGGGGTAACAAAATCCCTAGCAAAAGGATATTTTTATTATTGGGCAAATGTTCGTGTCCATTGTACGGGTTTGCCCTTGCTTCTCTCTTGAAAGAAAATTGTGGTTTTACATCGATGTGTCATGCAAATCAATGTGATTCATTCATTCAATAAACAGTAGTATATTTGTACCATGCCACGTTGTTAGCGTACATGTTGTTTTGCCTTTTGTGAATGAAGTGCTCACAGGTAGCTTCCTACTGACTTTTAGCTTGCTTCCCTCGTCAAGCTATTACGTACGTTGTTACACACACCATCGCTGATTAGTGCTTCCCTCTGACCATGCCATGTATTAGTATACTTAAATGGTCTAAGGGTCTATCCAAGACGAAATGCGTCCTCCTTCACATCCTCTTGAACCACGAAAACTTATCGTGGTGGCAGGTTTCGCAACAACAAACAAATGCGATCCGAATTGCGCCAAAGGCGGAAAAGGAGGGAATTTTAAAAGAGGGAAGGTAGGGAAACTCAAAAGGCTTACCTCCCGAGTGGCGCGAACATCCCGCCCACCGGTGAATTGCCTCCAATTCACCCGAAAATAAAAGCCCAACTGGGTCACAAAACTAAACAAAAAAACTCCCCAAAATTAAAATTAAATAAATAAGATACATTTGAAACCCCTTAGCACGAAGTTGGCAAGGGTACTAATTTAATTACTGGCCGAGTTAGAAGTCCAGAAGCTGTTTTTAACTCTACCACTCTAACAACCCCTTCAGAATCGGGGAACAGCCTGACAACATGACCCATTCTCCATTTTGAAGGAGGAATGTTGCCTTCTCGAATGAGGAGAAGGTCATCAATATTAATGTTAGGAGAGCCCTCGAACCATTTGGCGCGTTGCTGCAAATATTCTCTCGACCAACGCCGCCAAAAATTTAATTAATTTGCTCGATGAGCTTCCAACGAGATGGGAGAGGAATATCATCGTTTGTTATGTTTTCCGGCAATGCTATTAAGGGCCGGCCAATTAAGAAATATCCCGGAGTTAAACAATCGACTTCCGAAGGGACAGCCGACCGGGGCGTGAGAGGACGCGCATTCAGTATTTCCTCAGTTTTACAACACAAGGAATAAAGTTCTTCGAAGTTTAAAATTTACCCCTGAACCACCCTACGAAGGTGATACTTCACCGATTTTATCCCTGCTTCCCATAAGCCCCCAAAATGAGGGGCAGAAGGGGGGTTAAATTTCCAAAGGATCCCTGATTCAGGAGAGAGAGAAGATAAAGCATCTTTATGCGAATTGGATCTAATATGACGAGATAATTCTGACAGAAATTTATCTGCTCCAACGAAGTTGGTGCCACAGTCAGAATTTATTACTGAGGGAATTCCCCGATGGGCAATGAAACGCTGAAAAGCAGAGAGAAATGCTGGAGTGGATAGGGAAGTGACTATTTATAAATGAACTGCCTTGGTACTGAAGCAAATAAATAAGCACAAATATGCCTTCGAATGCGAGGCATTACGCCTATTGCATATGGGATCCGGTGCAGAAAGACTTAACCCGGGAACTTAATAAAATACAAAGGAAAGCTGCGCGATTCGTCAAAAACGGGCGTATGGGCGTACAGACAGCGTTACACAGATGTTAAACGAATTAGGCTGGGAGCCGCTAGAGACTCGGAGGCTGCGCGCTAGGCTTAGATTGCTTGAACAATTAAGAATAGATATCTTTAAGAGCGACACGGAGAACATCATATTAGAACCCCACTATATTTCCAGGTCCGACAGAAACGATAAATGAAGAGAGATATTTTGGCGAACGGATAGGTATGGGAATTCGTTTTTCCCCCGAACAATAAGGGACTTTAATAAATGCAAGGCGTAATTTCATTACAGCGTTTCCTTTTTATATGTAAACGGCTGGTGTCCTAACTACCCCCGCCACACGCCTATTGAGGCGGCTTGCGGGGTAGTATGTAGATGTAGATGTATTGCTGAAGTTATATAAAAACGGTCCGCCATAATCAACTCCCACAGAAGAAAACGGTCTCTGGGGAATAACCCTTTGCTGCGGCAGATTGGCCATTATCGGATGTATGGTGTTACCTCGAAAACGAGCGCAGACTGAGCATTTAGCGATTTGGGAACGATTAAGACGTCTAAGAGAAATTATCCAAAATTGCCCCGCAACTACTGCTTCCACTGCTCTTGGGCCACCATGAAGAGTGGCCAAATGGTAGTGTTTAATTATTAACCTTGATAAGTACTCATCCTTAGGAAGTAGTAAGGGGTGTTGGGAGACGAGTGGAAGTAACGAATGTTTGAGTCTGCCTCCTACCCTTATAAGTCCTTCATTGTCCTGGAAAGGGCTTAGTTTGTTAATACCGGCTGGGATATACCATCTTTTGGATCCCAATTGCCAATGGCCTTAAGTGGTAGGATTGAATTAATTTCACCCATAACCCATACAAAGATCCATTATAATCTGACACGGGTAATCCCAGCCGTTCCACCGCAGCGGAAGAAATGGCAGTGACTTGTGACCCGCAATCTAAGAGAACCCTAATTGGCTCCAGGTGACCAGTGGCATTTCGTATCCGCTCTACTGCTGTTCCGAGTACAACCATCTGCGAAGGTTCGCACTCGACACAAGAGGTGAGAGACGTAGCTAGAGTGCCAGATGACCTTGCGTCCGGCAGTGCGGAACCGAATTGTGCCCAAAGCGGAAAAGGAGGGAATTTGAAAAGAGGGAAGTTAAGGAAACTCAAAAGGCCTACCACCCGAGTGGTGCGAGTAGCACACACGTAATCGAATTATTACGAAATATATGTCAAGTGCCATAAGGGTGCGTGTTAAAATAGTAATGAACTACCAAAAAAAACAATCGAAAACATGAGTTTTTTCACTTCTATCGAAAGATGTTACTAATCAGGATAGGCTTGCAAATGCAAATCTGCACATAAACAATATTCGCTCCAACCACCTTAATGATGAATACCCGCACCGCACACCCGCACCCGGTACCGCATCCGGCATCCTTCAACCCCCCCCCGCATACTCGCTCATCACTACGGGCACATCGCCGGAACGTGACCTCGGGACGGGAAGCAACAGCCGCGCGGAAACATCAAACACAACCTCTTGATACGGTATCCACCGGAGTGGAGCCGGCGGAGGATTGACGGGTACGGGGGAGGCTGACGGGGGCACAGAAGATAGACGTGGGGGGGGGGGAGGATGGCGCACCCCTTGGGATCCTTATCCCGCACGGACGAATATGGCGCCGAGGCACATTTGGAATGACCTGAGGCGCCATTATTATTCTCATTAAATTCAATACCTATTCTGAAAAATATCAGTCCTTTTGATCACTAGACAATTATAATTTTAACCTAAATAAATATTTATCTCATCAACAAATTGAAGAATAAAAAAAAAATAACCATAACACGTCAGCAAACTCTTAGTATCATGTAGCTGCTTCTAACTGGAAGTGATGATTAGCAGAGAAATGCTCCATATAATGCCGTATTAAACACAAATAAAATGTAATCCCATTAATTACGCGCATATCATAAAATGCAAGTGCCACAAATAATGGTGAACCATAAACTGATCATGAATTGAGAATGGAGCTTCAATTATTGCCATGCGCTCTGCCGCTACAAGTTTCTTTCTGCAAAACAAGTCGAACAAACTCTTCAAAGCTCTAGGCACCATGGCACCCCAGTACATGTGTTCAACTAGTCCTCTAGCCCTCTAGCCAACTAGCCCTCTCCCGCAACCGTGCACAAGCAATGTTTGCTTGAACATAAACCTACAAAATAGCAGTTCAAAAAGAGCGAAGCCAGTGCTATGGTTAAATATTAAAATACATACGCTTGACACGTAAAAATAAAAACAAACATAACTTACTGAAAATATAAGCCACCACGGAAACACAAGTTACAAATAAAGGAGAAAAGTTGCATATTTACTCTCCTGGCAGAGTGAAATTAATAGATAATAATAAATTGATAGTTAAATAGTGAACATTAAGCTAGCGTGTGGCCTATGTTATTTCACTTTCAATATCGTTTTCAATAGCAATCATCGATCGATCGATTAGCATATCTTTCGAAAGATTTACAGCCGCTACTGCGACATTATTGAGCATTAAAATATTTTAAATATCTTTAATTTTGAGAACGATCGTTCTCCTGCTGCTATTAATACTGAGAAAGTGAGTGTTCTTATACTAGTGATAATGTTAAAAAAAATATTTTCCAGATTATATTTATTTGCTCCATGCATTTCTCATGATACGATTTTGGCGAGTTTTTACTATCAAAATTAATAAAATATTATAAAAGAATAAGATCTTAATACAATTATACAGCATATAAGTTATTACTGATCCCTCACATTATGAATAACTGTAGACGTGTCTTCACGTATTGTCATCTTGTAGAAACTATATTTGCATAATTTGGAATGACGTCCATTGACGTCGACTGCATTAGACGCTTTATTGAGTGTTTGAAATAAAATTGAATGAGTCGTGACACTGCGTGCATATTAATCATGAGAAAATGCTCCAAAATGATATAATATTATGTACATTAGCAGGAATTACTTTAATTCGTTCAAAACTCCCTTTAGCGGTTTTACGGCGCATTTTTTTATGTTTCATATTACATACTTCTATCACAGTGTTTATACCTGCAAATGTGTTTTTTTTAATTCCCAGATATTTCGGTGCTCCTGTATTATGCCGAGTATGCAGGCCCTACTCCAAACGCCGTAACCTTTTAAACCACTACTTGGGTACGTATTAGCCAAACTTAATCGCACCTTTCAAATAGAATGAAATTCTTAAGCCAATGCTCTCACAACATTTGGTCAAACTTTTAGACAACATCTTAACTGCGGGACATCGGCCTAAGTTATATAACATATTAATATTTAAATGAAAATTCCAATAAATGTGGGAATAATGATTGGTTTTAAGATTTAGAGGTGAAAACGCTTTAATATTCGTATAGACGAATTCCACTTATGAAACGAACTGATAATAGCCGTATAAATAAAATAATATCAAAAATTAAGACTTGATAAGGGAAAACATATGAAACAAGTCTAATATTTTAGCTTTTAAGAGAAGTCTTTTTATAAGTCTAATGATTCGGGCATATAATTCCCTAGTATCATTAACGAGTTCTAAAAATACATTTTCTCCACTCACGGATAAATTAATAGTGTTTTGAAATATGTTGACATTTACGAGTATTTTTGTATCGAGCTTTTATCTAGTGTTCGCAGATTCGCGTTGTCGTAAACGTGTGATATTTTACCGAATCAGGAGTATTTTTTGTAGCATTTCCTTATTTTACGTGAGTTAGCTCACGTAAAATAAGGAAATACTACAAAACTAAGCTCTTACCCCCGCCGATCGGCAGGGGCGAATTGAAAATTCCACCCAAGCGGGACTTGAACCGATGATCTTAGAGATGCGAGAACTCTACCCCACCGCCGAGGTGTTATCAACAAGTGATGAAAATCCCACGTATGCATGTACTTGAAATAAGCTACTTAAAGAAACCAATAAAATAAGCCAAGTTAAATTTTCTTGCAAATATCAAACACATTTCATGATCGTTCAAAGCATTGACATGGGTATTGAATTAATAATCCACAAATGGAGTCACATTATGCTTAATGCGATCAAAAAAAGATACCCGACAAACATTTATTTTGTAAATTTTAGGCACAACTTCATATTTTTTTCCTTAATCATCGCAACATTTACTTGTAAGAAGTGTTGTTTTGAATCCTCTCTTAAAAAACATTTGGATTTTCTCCATTGCACTGAAATTTCCTATTTTGATAAGAATCACATTTCTGTACTTGCATTCGTTTTTTTCAATATTTCATGTTAAAAGGTGGGGGTCACATTTTTATAATTTATCCGCTTTTCCCATATTTCCGTTGCCAATCCATTTTTATCTTTTACCGGCATCACATTTATATTGGCAATATTCAAGCGAAGCGGATCTTAAATACTACCACAAAAAAGAACAAGTTATTGTTTTGCATGATCATAAACGGGATTTCAAAATGAAACTTGGCGTGTATTACCATTTCTTCTAAGTTCTGAAGAGTGGTTGAGCAACATCCACCCACAAACTTGTACTGATCTCTATGCTTAAAAACGTTCTCATAAATTGGACAGTGCGTCATATTAAGTTTATGTACCAAATAATCTAAAATAAGCACGAAGTTAGCAATCGACAGAACGACGTGCAGATCCAAGGAATAGCATTTGATAACAATACCTTAAATATCTCTTGAAATGCCCCGCGAGCGTAATTTCATGCGTGAATGAAAAGGATTAAGGTCAAAGGTCGTACTCAGTGTTTCATTCCAAACGCTTTAATGAGCAAATTCAATGAAGAAAGCAAAAATATAACCGCTACTCATAGCCTGAATCTGCCGACTCGCCCAACAAACCGATACATAACGATCCTGGACGACTGAAAGGCCAATAATTCTCGACCACCAACGCAAGTCTACGTTTGCTCATCTCAAAATTCTCAAACCGAAATACAATGGCGAAGAGATTACGTCCGACCCGACTTCTCATCTCAGAAGTCAACCTCTGCTCTTCAATAACCGCTAAATTTCCTCGAGGGCCCTCGGAAACTTGAATCATCAATTCTTGAAAAAGTGCGTCATTATAACCCAAATACCAATTTCACCCTATCTCCCTGCTATCGTGGACCTTATGTCTTAAAAAGTAAATATAAAAACGCAATGGAATGAAACGCTAAATTACGCAAAGTTATTTAGATTTAATGAAACCATACACGTTCAATTCAAAGCAAAATGAATGTTGCGCGTCTGTTGAACGTAATTGTATCCGGCGAGACGTAGTTGAAGGATATCATGGCCAAAAGAAGCTGAAGAAATGAGGTTCGGGGTATCTCCCATCCCATTCATAGCACTTATGTATGCCTAAAAATCTATGTACCTACCTGATGATGGCTTATCAGCTGAAACGCCTCGTGCTCTTTTATTACATTTGTGGAAAAGTTCTATCTAGTTTCATTTGATTTCATATATGTAATTATTTAGACTTTGAGGCTACATTGCTGCACGTTAAAAATGAATCAATACTTAGAATCAATATTTATCACATACATTTACCCAGAACTAATTAAAAGGAGTTCTCCACTATATTTCCGTATATTTGAGATAAAAGTTAGGTACGGCTTTTAGCAATAAACACGATAGTTAAGCCACTCTATTCTGATCTTTCTCCTTTCAAGCTACCGGTGTTCCAGAGAGGGATATAAATGGCATATTTCTACTTAGCGAACAACTGATTCACATAGTGAACATTCAACTTTACTACGTGATGATATGGACGCTCATTAAATCCCCAACTTTAAGGATGACGAAGAGGGGAATGAGGAAGGTTTTCTTGCCGCAGTCCTCAACAACGGATTATTTTATTTTTATGCTCTGCAAGCAAGTTACACGAATCTTTGAGTAAGAACGAGACTTCACCCATTAGCAATGATCATTTGGAAGTCCTCTCTCGTAGCAATGAACATGTCCCTATGGTTTCTTTGACAAGCAAATTTAGGTAATTAAGATTTATCTAGGTCATAGATATTTCATACTTTTTTGTGGGCGGTCAACAGTTGAGGCCCGCTGTTTTCTTTTTTTGTTGCAAAAGTTTCTAATTGATCTTCTACTATACTTCAGGTTACCAAAAGACCTTTAAGTTTCTGATGATAAGTATTAAAGATGGTAAAACGCAAGAGGTTACTAACCAAATAAATGGCAATGTAAAAAATTTATTTTCGCTACAGAATTTTAAAAACTTGACGGCTTTTCCTCATTTAATTCCTTTCCACGGTCACCAGTGGAACAAATGGTACGTTTTTAAAGCAGTTCGGCACCAGTAAACGAGCTCAAAGGTTTTTCTCGCTCTGCATAGCGAAATATTCGGGTTGATTCTGCATTTCCTTCTTCATTAACAAGAAAATATTATTAACATGCTACATCGCCGCACTCTGGAAAATTCTGACAATAAGTTAAAAATCTTAACAATGGAAACGGTTTCCGGGGCATTTGGTGTAAATATTTTATAGTTAAAGAAAATTACCACCTTGTCACAGTCACAGATTACATGTCAAGATTCCAATGCGAGATGAAAACATCAGTTCACAAAGTGATGCTTATTCGCAATGAAATCTGAGTGCTGTAATACTTCTGATTATGCATCAGTGTTCAGATTCGTGGTTTAAAGAGCCTTTGCGCATTTTCATTTAATTTCACATATTAATGAAGACGAAGATACCAACAGGTTTAAGTTTGTCGGTGATTATGTGAATATCTCCAGAAAATGAGTAGGCTATTAGGAAATGCTTTCCGTGAAAGGGAATTACAACTCTGTAGCAAATAAAATCATGATACATAATATATGTAATCATGACTTACTTGATGAAAAATTAACAGAAGCATTCGAAGGAAAAACGAGGGTAAAGGTTCAATAAGTTGCTCCCAATATACTTAATTCAGAGTAGAAGAGTCCGTAATTCCTCATAAATAATGTAAAGTCTAAAACCTTGGTTTAATCAACAAAAATTTCATAGCACTAAAATTAAACTGGGCAGTAATACATGGAATTATGACCATCTCGAAGGAATGAAATCAGAAAAGCCCCAGACCACTTAGGAGTAATTCAACCTATGAAATAATGAAGAAAAAATGAGTCAGGGTACTAGATCAGTGAAAGAATTAAAACTTACAGCCACCAATAGAGAATTTAATCCAGTGGAAAGCTAAATATGAATGAAAACTTGATGAGCATGAGTGAAACGGCTAAATGAACGAAGAAGTTGAAGCACTAGAAGGACAGTAGGAAAACCACTTCGAAGAACAATGCGAGATGCAATGAAAATCGGAATAAGGGTGGTGAAATTCACTTAATGATCAACTCTAAGTAATGACGTGCTTTAATACGAGTACTTCATCCAATTAGTAGACCGAGTTCAAATCAGCACTCTGATTGAGTAGATGCGATTAAAAATATGATAGGAGGAAAACGACGGTGGCGGTGGCGATAAAAGTGGCACGGTAGCATAGGCACATATTGAAGTAATGGGTGAACGTGAGATCTCCAATGAGACCAAAGGAATCGATGAGAAAAGTTTGCACTCGTGTATTTAAAACTAATTGTCTAAAATCATCCGTTAAAGTTGCCCGGTGGAGAAAGCCAGATGGGCTCATGGGATCACCATAGAGAACCAATTCCCAAAAATAGCTGAGAAAATAAACTAGCAGATTTTGGATAGCACGCCTTGCCATTATGGGTTAAAGGCCTACAAAAAGTAATGGAACGTTATTCGCAGGAATATAAGAGTGAACAAAATTTTGGAATTAGAAAATCGTGGTGAAAAAAGAGGCTACTATGCTTCTCATACGACCAATAAATAGCGGGAAAAAGGAAATACGCAAACATTGCATTCGTAGGCTTGTAAAAAGCATGGACTTGAATACAAACAATAGCTTCATATTCTTAAGCAACATCATGTATGAGGGGACTCCGGTTGGAGGATGGTTCCATAGAGAACAAAGTAAGATGTTTAATTTAATTATTTATTTTCCATTACCACCAAAACAGCTCCTACGACCTTTTACATCGGGTTCTATTCCAATTAACAACGGATAAACACACACACAACCACGCACTGAGATGAAAAATCCACCGGGATGGAACTCAAACCCGTGACCCTAAGGTTAGCAGGCGGACACTTCACCATGCTACTACCGTGGCCGACAAAGACTATTATATTCGCTCGTGACCGTGACCTCCGTTGAACACCATGGTTAAGAACAAATGGGAAGTTATGGCAAAGTGCTTTAGTGGGGGGAAAACAGCATTTCGCGTTTAGCGATGACGTGAAGTGAGAGATAAGAAGGAAAAGTTGGAAATTACGATGAACAGTTATTACTTAGAGACATAAACCCAAGATAACTGCTTACTGAAAAATCTCATATCACAACAACAGTATGATATTAAGAAACCATTAACCAGGATAACTTCATTATCTTCCCCGTTGGGATATCTTTAGCTATGGAAAATACAAAGGATATGGTCACGCAGAGAAGCAAAGGCAAAGAAAATATGCTGAAAGAATGAAATCCGCTGTAAGCTCACAAGGTGAGCACCTAAATTATGTGACCCATCAAGGTATACGAGTGAAATATATTTCTGTACGCATACGACGCATGGACAGTGTCCACAGCAAGAGGATACAGGGCAATGAGAACAGGGGTAAGGGTCATTTGTTGAAGGTAAATGGACGGATCGAATTTCTAGTAAAGATGTTCCACTAATGTTGAGCATGGGGTGAGGGAATAGTGTGCTTAAAAAGAAGAGTCTGCTTAACGGAGCACACTGAAATCACAGACGGCCTTTATAGAAATTGCCATCTATTGCCAAGGGAAGCCAACCGCTCCGTGATTTTAAGATCTTTTAATACGATGTTGAAATTAATTGTGGCAGTGGGAACAAAAAAATGAGTTGTGCAGTGTTATTAAATCTGCCATAAAAGCTTGATAAAGCTGTTTCCGCATTGGAGACTACGAGAGAATTCAATTAAGCTTCATCTTTATCCTAATGATTATGCGACCAACGAAACACGCTGGGCGCGCGGGATCTCCTACGCAGCCTAATCATGAAAAAATTAAATTTATACCGTCAGCGACACAAAATTGAACTACTTTCCGGCGTTTGAAAATTTTAGCCAATTTATTTATCTCAAAACTTTTGCATGTGAAATTATTTTAGCAAACTCTATTTTAGAATGTAATATTTTTGTTATTAGTTTTCAACACCCAATATTCATTAGTTTTCAAGTGCCACTAAGTTAGGTTTCGCAGGGATGGAATAAATACTTCAGGGGTTCTACCGGATTTTAAAAAGTTTACGAAAATATGAGCTCCACTTTATCAATACCTATCTATCCAAATAATATCCCTCGTCTAACGGTTTTGGCCTTCCGATACATATTATAATAGCTTGGGAAAGCATTATTGCTGTAAATAAGATATTACTTATAATTATTAGAGTTCGAACATTTGTTAACTGATAAACAATGCCTATTCACTAATAATCACATAAATTAAGCTACAATTAGTAGTGGAGACGAAGAACGTATCTAGCTGTCAAAGAATGCCGTCATATTATGGAGTTCCATTTTACTATTTTCATTGCCAAAATTATTTTAAACTGACGGGCTCAGAGTTTATTCTTTAAAATAAATAAATTGCCAAATGATAGTTCGGAAATCTTTGGTTAAGGCACAGTTAAGGCATAAGGTGCATGAATTTCTTTCCTTGACGGTACACTAACTCGGTTCACGGTGTATTGAAAAGAGGTAATTTAACACGCAGCGCTAAGAGCTACTATGTACAAACTATGGCTACTTCGAAATTAAATTACGAAGGCGCATCGTTATATTTTAGTCGTTATTGAAACGCATGGGAAACAACCAGATATTCTGGGTATTACTCGAACATTACTGATATACAACCATTCGAAATTTCAACTGGTGATACTTTGGTAAGAGGAAAAAATGATCGCTTTTTAGATGGATTCGAGGAATGAGAAACATTTATTCTGGTAACCATTTCCGTTTGACGGCATCCATCTTACCTGCGTCAGCACTCTTCTAGTGAGTACGATATATTGTGAGATATTAAAGGCAAGTTTAAATTTGGCTAATGCGATACTTATCCTAAAGTACCTCTCACAGCATAAAGGGACGATAATGACCTGTTCCCAGCGGATTCAGTAGTCGGTGATACCAGCAAAATTCTAAAAATCTTCGAGGATGTTCTCATGTACCCTGAGTCTAAGCAGAGGGGGTAGTTGAATGAGGACACAATTAACTCGACGGCTGTCCTTGCACTTCATTCAATTTGTACGCCGTAATTTCCTCACTATGAATTCATTTGAAATGGATTTCGGCCTGAGTAATTTACTAATGACGGCTTCGGAAAAATAATTTAATTTTTCCACAATTTCATTTTATGAATTAAAAAGCTATTTTCATCATAAATAGTTATAAAATTCATTCAATATAAGGTGAATTGTTCTTAAAATATGATGTTGAAGATAGTTTGTATTACTATAGAGTAAGGACTTGTCATTTGTCGTGGAGAAAAATACCCTGATGGACATAATCCTTAAATTATCCCAGCTTTGCTCAGCTCATTTCATAAATACAATGAAATAGACAAGTCAGTTTGCATTTCATGTTGTAATCCATCAGCCACTTTTCAGATGGTCATTTGCATTTTCACAGGGCTTATCGTGGTACTTTTTGTCAGATTAAGGAGATAAAAGAATCTCCAAAGGCAAATACAAGTTTTGCTAGAAGAAATCACGCTGAGCCTAAAACACTACCTTTAAAACGTACTATTATCTCTAACTCCAAATATATCAAATATTTTGTATCGAACGTAGGGTTTAAATTTACTTCAGCCACTACTCAAAACGAGAGAGATTAATCATAGCAATCATACGATAAATAAAGCACGTTGCATAATTCTCTCAGCCACTATCTCAAATTCAACCGTTGAAGTAAAACGAATTTCTTACTAAAAATCTCAGCATGACTATCGCCAACTTTGTGAAAGAGGAAGAGAGAAATCGATGCGCAATGCTGTTTAAAGGGCGAAAGAACGGAATAATACCAGAATTGGTGGAGGGACAAAATCCACCTGTGAACCCGTCCATTTTTTTCTAAATCTTTGCGTGCCGCACTTTTAAAAACATCAGGGGAGCATCCGTTCGCCACCTCCCTTACAGATTCAGTGGTCAAGGTCACATGGAGAAGAGGAGAGTGAGTCTTAAAGTCATATATTCTTCCACATCATAATATAAAAACTTCATGAAACGTGCGGAAAGGCATTCACTGTGTCCTGGTTATTGTACATTATATGGGCAAAAGATCGCTGGCCAAGAGGTTCCCATCTGATCACAAAAAAATTTGGCTCAATGGCTTACGTCTTGCTGGATGGATGCCAGAGGAAGTTGTCGGATGGTCTCCAGAATGAGGAATACTTTGCGCTGATAAATCGATTACATCCTCGCCATTTTTTCTATCAATTGTTTTGTGAGATCTTTGTGGGGTTATGATCTTCATTCATTAGTTCATTTTTCCATGCCCCACCCAATATGCGCTCCTATTAAATTAGTGTTCTCTAACTCCCCCCACCTCCCCAAACACCAGAGGCCATTCGTAAAAGCACGAGGAAAGCACCCTCTCATGTTCAATCACCAAAATGAAAGGAGCTTCGAGGAATTCCAACCATGCATTGGATTATCATATTAAAGGGTTTTTCTCACAACACTCGAAATATTTTAAAGTTACGCACGCAATCGATATTCCGGATAAAAATGTCCACATCCGCTCTTCGTCGACTGCTTTCGGACGCACAGAGAGAGAAAGAGAGAAGGAGAGAGAGCCGGTGGATTGGAAAATTTCACCTCGCCGCTCTTGCAACTCCCGGGAAGCGTTTGAACCACCCAGGGGGGGCTTGGGGGGAACGAGTAAAATCGAAGACTTCGATGATGAAAGGTTTTGCAAATTATTCCCCCCACTCCTATCTCCTAAAACGAGAGAGGGATGTACTCGATCGGATCCGATCACAATGGAGAACTGACTGTCATGTTACTCTCCATTCCCCCTCCACAGCCCCCCCCCTCACCACCCCCACCCCACCACCCGGTCTCAATCCGGCGCCGCGCCAGCCACCCATCTTCTATTTCACTCGAAAGGAAATAAAAAAAACTCGCGAATCGAATGCGGACGCAAGTGTCGGCCGTCGATATCGCTTTACCCGCATCAGGGGATAAAAGATTGTTTCTAGGACGGAGAGTGAGGCAACATGGGGGAAGCAACACGGCCCATATCCAGCATCTACGATCATCCGCCAGCATCAAATGGATTCACTTAACTCAAAAGCCTTCTTCAAGTGATGAATGGTTTGAACACAGGGATATTGCTTGAAGTTGACCGCATAGTTTGATCACTAAAATAAGATGATGAAAAAAAAAGAAAGAGGCACTCCGGGAGTGCCGTCAGAAGTGAAAACTTGAAATAACGTGAGCATTTTTGAATGTAGGGAATAATTTCTAGTGAAGTGTTTTATTAATCAGTAGAAAGTAGTTTCATGTATATAATAAATTAAATATTCATTTATTGCGCTATTGTACACAATTATTTTACATAAAAATTGTACACTTCAGAATAATCAACTTTCATCCATTATTTCAACAACTCTTTCATCATCACCGCCATCATCATCGGCAATATCTAAAACTGATACAATAGGCTTATGGTAACTAAAGTAAGAAACGAATAATTTTGATTCGAATTTGCTTAAATGTCTTGTAAATACTGCATCAATAGTAGTTTTATATTTCGTTGTGCCAAGATTGCGATCATTAGGCATCGTTAAACCAAACTCACTATTTAAAAATTCAATCAATGGTAGATTTTTATCGTCTGCAAAGTTTATGTTTATGTATATATGAATAAGCTACTCAAATTGAACATATTAAAAGAAATTGAGTTATATTGTACTAACCTTCACTATTCTTGTATCGAGTACACTCTCCTGCACAAGTATGGACTATTATATTATCCGGCACAATATTTGTAGCAACCCAAATTGAATGAACTAAACCGTATATTATATATATATATATATATATATATATATATATATATATATATATATATATATATAATGTAATATGAATAAATTATAACATCGTTTATTTGACGGTGACGGTGACGCGAGTCCAATGGTTTTTACCCATCTACAAGTACTGTGTATGTAGCGAGTATACTGTGTACATACAGAATATACAATTATACATATATTTAGCAGCAGTGACGGTGACGGTGACGCGAGTCCAATGGCTTTTACCCATCCACAAAAGTGTATATACAGAATATACAATTACACATATATTTAGTAGCGGTGATGGTGACGGTGACGGTGATGCGAGTCCAATGGTTTGTACCCATCCACAAGTACTGTGTATATAGCGAGTATACTGTGTATATACAGAATATACATAATTATACATATATATAGTAGCGGTGACGGTGACGCGAGTCCAATGTCTTTTACCCATCTACAAAAGTGCTCAACGCAACATAAGAAGTTTTCACTTCAAAAACATTGGACAACACAATTCGAGTGTTAAAATGAAGATTTATAAGAACGGAATAAGGAACAGATTCATAAGGTTCAAGTGATGTGGCGTGGTATCTAAACACTATGGTCGGATAAGAAGATTCGCAATTTTTTCCACAAATAAGAACACTTTTAATTACGACCTGAGAAACATCGTACTACATCACCATGATTGCCATGATAAAGCCAGCAGAGCAAAATACTCTAAAAATAGTATTTGACCAATGTAAAGTTCAAAATACTTTCGTAGGGTGCACTTGAAAAACAAAATTCAAATAAATGTATTTTAAAATACTCAAAATGCTAAAATGAATTCCAAGTAGAATAAAAAACATAAAGAGTTTACAATGAAAACAATAGAAATGAGAACATTATAATATATATTTATTATAATAAACGGGTTCGAGTTTGTGGAGTCATCTCTATCTGCAACAAATAATTTTAAATAAGCAGTAAGTAGATTTAATTCACGTGAATCAATATGAGACTGGAATGCTTCTACTAGGGTAGAACGCCTTGTGACGTCTCTCAAAGAACTACTTTAAAAACTCACCGATGAGCCCCTTCTCGAATCGAGTTTCAAACCAGACTGCTTAAAAATGAGAATGAAGCTTAAGTGTGAAAGAAAAATGATGTCATTAAAATGAATAGACATCTATTATATATAAGCCGATACCAAAAAATTACAACTGCAAAAGGCTAAAATATCAGCAGGAACCTAGCAACAGAAATATTCAGTCTTGTATTCCTTCTCACAAAATGTAAGAGTATCCCGAAGTTCACAGTCAAACACAACCTACTCGCACACCAAAAGCTCTCTTAATCTCCATTCAGGTCAATAAGTTACTGCATTAAACTCCTCCTTTTCTGATCTCATAGGAAGATCACTACAACCTTTTCTCCTTACAACTTCTGGGTAGCATCATTTTCATTATTTTTTCAAAATACATACATCAATTCTTTCCAGTCATAATTTTCCAGCTGTTTCCATACACGATCAATATATTGGTCACCTGGATATCTACCTAAATTTGAAGCTTGTAAAATTATGCACCATGCATTTTTAAGGCGAATCAGGTGTTATATATCTTCCCATTTAAAAAATATATTTTTTCTGCGATTTTTTACGTCAATGAAACATTTAGTCACTCACACTATCAGAAACATGAGTAGAAGCAATGGTGCACATCCCACACTGGCTCAATGACTTATCCTCCTCCAAATGTACAATATTTTTTAAATCTCCTTTCTCCCCTCCAAATTTATTTTACTACCCGCTTTGCGTGATGAATCCCATATATATGTATCACTGGGTAGGACAATGTAATAAAAAATACTTTATTTGAGAGTTAAAATTTTTGAAAATTTGAACGGAATAAAAACGATGCATGTAAAATACGCTAAATGCACAATCAACCCACACATTATTAGGAGTTTACATAAATTGCATTTCAGGAGACCATGAGGTGAAATTAAATCCTAGAGTTTGGAATTCGTACACATACGCAGTTATTCTCAGTTTCACATGTTTCATGAATACCGCAATTTCTTAAGACAATTGTGCTAGGAGGAACAACCGTAACGTTAAACGCGAAGGTAATCATAGCGCATAATTGTAGACAAAATCGGACCATATGACTTTATTAAGAGTTATATGAGTTTCCCTTGTGCGCAGGAAAATACTAAGTTCTCTTTTTCGGTATTCAGTGACGCCAGCGATTCTGCGTAGCAATTATCGCGGATCATAAATTCACATTTATTTAGTCTGATTCGCAATTATATTGGCTTGAGGGATTGATGCATTTTTAAGTGTATTTCAAATGCAAAATAATTAGTAGTATTTCAAATACAGATTTCAAATACATTTTTTTGAAATAATGCCCAGCCCTGACCATGAAGTACATTGAAGCCCGGGTTGTAAATAAAGTAGGTTTTTGAGTAAAATTCCGATTATTTCAATCTATCCATAACATTGAAAAACAACTGAAAAGCCCTAAAACGTGACGGCAGCGAGTGTGATCGAGACTTTAGCTCATGGAGCACTGTGCCCTATAAAGGGACAACACGGCGGTGAGCAGAAACTTTTTAATACACCTTTGGAACGAATTTACACTGAGTTCAGACCTTTAGCTTCGTTGTCTATCGTAAATGCTTCCTGTAAATTGCTTTCATCCAACTTTCACGTATATCAATCCATTCTCTCTGGGCTTTGTTCCGAGGAAAAGTGGGCGCGCTTAATGGCACTTTGACTCTGATTCCGCGTAAGATTTAACGAGCCTCTTAAAACTCATTGCTAGAAAGAACGGTAAAAGAGGATTCGCACATCAAGCATGATACATAACGTGAATCATACATTAGAAGGTCGAGTCACTAAAACAACAAAATTTACGTGGAATTTTCATCCAGTTGGCATCAGTTTCTACAGCGAAAATTTTCTGAATAACCCAGCTGTATGTGTTAACAGCAACAGGTTTCAAAGGCCCACAACAAAATCTGTTGAAGCGCAAGTGGATTAAACATAAAATTACAGAATGAATTCAATTTTCTCGCTCTACAATCTCTGAGCACAGTTCGATTATTGATTCAAATCTAGCGAATGAACCTCTTCCCAATATTGCTGTCCGTCCCAATATTGCTGTCCGTCCGTCGCAAAACGAAACTATAAATAAGTATCAGCTACGTATCTACAGTAAGGATTCAAATGATTGAAGAGTAAATGTGAGTTATCTCCACCGTCTCAGACTCAACTTTGTGGAAGTTCATTTTATCGTAAATGAAAAGGAAAACTTTGTTATATTCCACCAATTTATTCTCAGGTACAACTAGTTTCGACGCAGCGGCGTACCTGAAGATGTGGCCGCTGCGTCGAAACTAGTTGTACCTGAGAATAAATTGGCGGAATATAACAAAAGTTTCCCTTTTCATTTACGAGTAAATGTGAGGTTTTCGCAGAGCAGTCTAAGAAGTAACACGCGTTCCCATTTTACTCAAATTCGGTAATGCACCGGTTCCCACTCGTAAATAATGCATTTTGATGGGTGCGCACGTAGTTACGACGAATAGTAACGATATAAGTAGACAGTAAAATAATTCATCAATGCAAAGAACCCACTCGGGTTGAAGAAATAAAAGGGGCACTTGCGAAGGGAGACCTTCGGAGCGATGACGATGCAGTTGCCGCGAATGCCCGACACTCCGTCCGACTCGCCCTCTGACTACGTTTGACAGGCATTGCATGTGCAAGCGCTCTTGCCTCGAAGTGTCATTAATGCTCGCAGCTTGAGCTCTTCACAAATAATTCCACAGAGGAAAACTTATTCTCCTTGACCGGTATTCAAACCCAAATCCCTCAATTTCGCACCGAGTGCCTTAACCAGTTGAGCTACAGAGGCGTCCTTCTCCCTTGTGGATTTTTGAGGTCTTCATAGGAACAAGGAGTTCAAGACTGCTAGATGGATGATGTCAATATGCAGTCAATAAGCAGCAGGTTAAAGCACTCGGCGCGAAATCGAGGGATCCGGGTTCGAGTCCCGGTCAAAGTGAATGAATTTTCCTCAGTGGAATATCGCACTTATGTGCACTTGCGGGTGACTCCGTAAAATGTAATACCGTGGAAAGTCCCGGTATCCTCAAAACCGCTCTTCAAAAATATTAAGTCGGCCGGAACGAGTATTACACATGTACTACATTTTAATTTATTCCATCTTCACCTATATTAACTGGTAGATACCAATGGTAATAATCGTAATATACCAATGGTAGATAATTGAAATAATTCGTTCACTTTGAGCGAATTAAATGACTTCTAAGGGGCTTGGAGCGATTTTTGCTCATGTACGGTTTTGCGTGAGACTTTGTGTTCTTGTTAGTAATACCTATTGATGAAATTGAAAAAAGTTGCATCTACCGATTTGTATTTTAGGCAATTAAATGATATTTGAACACGTTGCCTTTTGGAACATGAGATATTTATTTCTTAATAATTAGATAACATAAGAAATTTTTTTTTCTCTAAACGCGAAACAGTAAATTTTATATTATTATAATGGTTGATAACAAATATCACGGTAAATATAACTGTTTCAGGCTGGATATGCTGGAAGTTCTCGATATTCATTATAAATATCAAGGTGTTATGCCGAGTCAAAGATTCTAAAAAACATAGTTACATATAATTTTCGCCTAAATTTCGAATAATGCGCCAAAACATTGAAATAATTAAGTCATAACATGCTTTATTGAGGCAAAAAATCTAATAATTGTATCATTTCCGTTACTGTATGTGAAGTGAGTTCCGCCGCATTAACAGATGTACTTAAATGAAATGTGGTCCTGGTATTTCTTATTTGAAACCTCCCTAAAACGGTACTTGGAACCATTGTTGACATTATCGTGTGCGTGTGGTAGATAGAGTACTGGCTTCCCATCCCTTGGGTCCTGATTCGAATCCCGGCAGCAGTGAATATTTTTGTGTAATTCCGATCCCGACTTGGGTGCCGTGTTGAGAGCACTTTTAAATACAGCGCTTCGTCCGTCGTAGGGGACGTTAAACTGTTGTCCCATTGGCACCTTTCGTTTCCTCTTCGCTATCGCCGGGTTTCCCTCCACCCTTCCTCCACTTTCCAATAACCCTCCCCATACCAACTAATCCACCTCTCCTTCATGGTGCAAATGACATTTGTCAGTCACTTCCTTACATAACCAAACACTCCATATTTTTGGCAAGAAAAAGGTGTTTTACTTGTTGCCATATCAATGTGAATGCTATCAAGACTTCTTTGTTGGCCATGAATGAATATTTTTGCGTAACTACGTAATTATTCAAAGCCATGGAGTACATAATAAGGTATAAAATTGAATAAGTAGAGCAATGTAACCAATTTCTAATCAATCGAGGCATACTGTTTAAATAACAAGCAATCAGACAAAATAGCCGTATTGAGAGTGCCGAAAGAAGAAAAGTCTTGCCAAAAGAAAAAGAATCCAAAGTCCTTTGGTGATACCAAATTATTTGTCGAACCAGCGAACCGGAATTAAAATGAAACTCCAACCCACAATAACGAATTTTTTCTACATTAAGTATAAAACAGTAGCAATAATAAAACGGAAATAGACCAGCGGATCAATCACCGAAGAGGTTATATATCCGTCCATAAAAAAATTCTTTCCCACGCAGCGGTATCTCGACAGAATTTCACTCACATAAGCGCATAGCTTAAATACCGACATGACTAATTGACCTAGCATTGGAACTCATAATCGAATTGGCATCATGAAAATATTAATTCACACCAATTTCTACAAATTTATGGAGTCACCACATGTATTCTTTTTCCTTTTTACGCAACACTTCGTGGAAGAGCAAAACGGCGAGACTACACTCCGATGAAACTAGCACTCGATGCTCACTTGGACACTTGGGGGTGTTTGAACGATTGGAGTACCAGGAAATAAAGATTGTCACGATTCCTTAACTACCGACGAGGACCTTCGCAGAAAAGGTGCGCTTCTACGACGGAACCCACCACACGAATCAATGGACGAGAGCCGCTACCGCGGGACCAAAACAAACAGACGAAAACAACGTGTGGGGGGAGGGAAAATCAATCGGGGCCGATCGCGCGCGTAACAAGTAAAATGACCCCACCAACCGGCCGAGTGTTTACACGGGGTCCGGGAGCGCTCTTTTCTCCCCACGTGGGCCAGCGACGAGCGGAGACGGCGGCGTGCCGGCGAAGATCAGCTGCCGGCCGCTCCGCCGACACTGTCGACGCACGGCCCACGAGAAACTGGGGAGACAAGATGCAACGGTGGGAAGACGAGGAGCGCTTCAGGGAGCGGAGGATAAAACACCGGCGTCGGGCGTCGAATGCTCCCCACGGGAGCGGGCGATGATTGCGCGAGTGGGTACTCACCGGGAGATGCGGACGACGAAGAGCGGCGTCGACGGCGAGGACTCCCGAGCGCTTCACGGCCCGCCACGGCACTGCGAGTGCGGAGCCCGCGTTGGTCATCGATCAGAGCGGAGCGGGTGCGGTGTTGGGAGGGAGAAGGAGGGGAGGGAGAAGGAGGAGGGGAGGGTGCGTGGAGGTGGAGGATGGGGGGGGGCACCCCTCGGGAGTAGTGGGGGAGGCTAAGGAGAAAGAAAGGAAGGAAAGGGAACGACGATTATTTGGGGCGACACGGAGAGAGGAGGCAATTTTCCTCCCCATTCTAACCCCCCCGAAAGCGTTTAACTCGGGAGGAGACGGAAAATTAAAGGCGACGCAAGGGAGGAGAAGTAGCAGGAGGGTGCATTGTACAGGTGGATGGAACGTGGGGTACAATTTTACTGGAGACGACAATGGAGAGAGTCCCATTTTACTGGAGACAGCAATGGGGGGAGACTAAAAAGAGTCGACGTTTTTCGTGAGCGAAAACGCGTGCGCGTGTTCGCGAGTGAATGCGACGCAATCGGGGCGTGCCGAAAGCAAGCCCACACTTCAGATGACTGATAAGGGTGACTCGTAAATGTCTTTTTAAATCCATTCATAACTGTGGATCAAGCAATCAAGATTTGTAAAAATCTAAGGAGTTTTCGAATATTATTGAAGCGTTCTTGTCAGAATTATACAGCCGCAAAAGTGGTTAGGCGACAAAGTGGTTGACATAAATTGGAATGATAGCATAACTAAATAAATCGACTGAAATTGCATTTAGGTTAGGATAGTAATAATAATCTTTATTGCTCTAGGAGTAGCTCTCCTTTTGAGCAGAAAAATGAATACAATACAATATAGATTAATGATCAATAACATAAATAGATTAGGATAATGCAAGTTTCCTCCCGGCAAACTTGTATTTTCCTAACTGGACTAAAAACATTGAGTAATTTCCTTTGAGAAGTGATCGGATTTATTACGACCGGTTTCGCTTTTTACAGCATCTTTAGATCGTAATAAATCCTATCACTATGGAAGTTTGCAACTTTTTAAGAGCAGTTATATTCCGTTTCCACTCAATCACGCCTGAAACCTCACATAACGTTTGCATTATCCGTTGTTAATTTTGCTGGGAGCTATAGCAGGCAACACAACCTAACACATTACCAAAGCGATGCCGAGGAGAAATGAGAAGAATTGGCCTCTAAACAGCGTATATTTGAAATTCACCCTTGTTTTTTCCCGGAGCACTCACCGCTAGCGTCGTCACTGGGAAATTCTGAGCGCCAATCTAATGGCATCGAAGCAATCTGGGTTAATGGATTTTCCATTCATTACGACGCATTGGAGTACCTATGCTTCTCGCTTTAATACTGCATGCATCTCGCCATCATCCGACTGTTGTAATGAATATGGGGGACCCCTTTAAACTTGTTGCACACCACCTAGGAATGCTGACGTATCTACTTCGATGCTGAAATCATCGCTTGGTGTCGTTTTTTTTCCTCGCAGTTTTAGTTAGAAAATTACCTTTTACTATGAAATTAGACAACATTATCAGTAGGAATATGTATAAGTGATGTATCATTATAATGGTGAACATGTATTAAATTTATTTCGTATATTCAAGTGGTGTACACGAAAATAAATGTCCTTAGGAACTCAAATGTATAGTCCATATGCGTGTGCGTCTTCTACAGACAATATTTAGCTTTCTAAATACATTGAAGTTTGAAAAAGTCAATAGATCTAAAACGGCGTTTCGGTGGTTTGACGTCACCGCACGGCATCGCTTCTCTACTTTTCATAGATTTCTACAGAAATTATGAAACCATACTAGTTAATTGTTTTCGGAAAATAAAATTAAATCGATAAAATTAAACTTCTCATAACAGTAAAAATGTTCCGTTAAGTCGACCTTCAGCTCGATGTTTCATCCTTAAGTCTACCTTACCTTAGTCATCCTAACTGCTACTTCCTAAAACTCCCTCCCCCCTCTTTTCCGAAACATAATATAAATACGATCTCGCCCCTGGAAAGAATTCTTCTATCCTCAAGATAATGACACAAAAGTGTTGAAACCGGTTGGGGGTTGCTACCAATAAACAAACCAGTGTGTTAGTAACAAAATTAATTTAAATTCACAATGAACTCTAAATTCCTCAAAGTTAACTCGTGAACCATTGAAGATAATAAGTTTCACCACGAAAAACAAGCCGAACTTAACAATAAAATACGACGCATATCCGGCAGCGATACCGTTCTGTGACGCCATCCCCTGGGTTTCCGATGGCGTAGTGTTTCCAAACCAAGCGCGCGTAATATTTGAGATGAAAGATTTTCGCAATATAATATTTTTTCCAATACAATTCATGTCCTGCATGTTTAAAAAATTGGGTGTGCTTAGCACCAGACGCTGGAAGTGAAAAATTCTTTGACCGATTTATATTCCCAAATCAATCTGAATAAAAAAGGAGAATAAGGTACAATAATTTTTTAAAATGAATATTCCATTTATATAAATTTTATTTTTTGTTGACAAAATAGGTATTTATCTGAAAAATAGGTATTGTACATGCGTCTGAAGAATATAACACTCATTTATATCTCTCATGTTAATTATATTTCTATTCTAATTAACAATTCTCATCATCATTGGTTACATCTTCAATCACCATTTCCTCATTTTCATCATTTTCTCGCATGTTATTTTCATTATTCTCATGAATAATATGACTTATTTTATTGCTATTTCTACAGAATTCCAGGAAAGAAACTATGTATTGGCTTATGATAACTAAAGTAACTAATAACCTTTGAATTTCAAGATTCGGTAAAGAATACGAACAGGGAAATATGGTACGCGATTTAAACGGTGCACTTTTTCCCGCTTACCGCTTCTCCTACAACCTGGCGGCAGTTATTCGCTCTGTTACGACAGCGGTGCTGCTGTCTGACGACGGTATTGGTACTATATCGCCGAAGCAAAAAGTGCGGTACGGTACGTGACGCGAGTTTGCTCTTTTTCCCCCTTGCCCAAAGTGCTCAACGGGCCAAAAGAAGTTATCACTTCAAAAATACTTAAAATGCAAAAAGTTTTTAAAAGGAATGCACGTTCCCCATTCCTCGGGTAGGGTGATCCTTTGACTTAGATGACCGGCAACGCAAAGGAATATGCGTGCATGGATGACACACAATGCGCCATTGCCACAGAGTGTATGGTATACACTGTATACTTTGTGCCAGAGCTCTTAAGCAATGCGTCACTCACACATACAAAAATGGCAGAGGAAACCAAATACTTAGCGAGATGATTCTAAAGGAATTATTCTCTTGTAACTTTGCTGGATTTAAACTAAGCGGTCAATAGGTCCCGATCTAGAGGTCAACTCATCGCGATATCGCCATGGCGCAAGTACGAAAACCTCAGCTAAAAAAGAAAAACTACACCCTTCATGGAAAGCAAAATTGTTAACGGCTTTTGGGTACTTTCTCCATCAGTTTAAGACCAATACGACAGAAATCGGTTGATTACCATCATTTCTTGAGCATATTGCGTTCCATTTCCCCTGCATTTCGGTCACGTATGACCTTGTGACCCCAATTGACGATGACGCATAAACCCGAAAAATCCTCGGCATGTGCATTCTTCGTGCAATGGTCACCTGACTCCGATTACTAAAGAAACTTGATTCTATAAATTCAAGTCAAATGCAACGATTCTTATGAATGGACGGAGCAAAGATACTTCACACTATCTACCCCCACCCTGAGCATCTCTCGATCATTCTGAAGGAGAATTTCTTTACTCAATGGAATATGAAAAACAAAAACGGAAATCTCTCCTGTTAAGATAGTTTGAACGAAAAATCTCTTCACCTAGAGTTTGATGAATTTGGCCACACCATAAAGAAAAAACTCATCTCTCCAATGATATCAAAATATCATTGAATACTCTTGCCGAACTACTAGTCGAGCAATTTGCCTAATATATATATGCTGTTTTACATGGGATAGATTACGGCTGTGCGCTCCAGAGGGAGAGTATTAAACAAAATTAAGAACTTCTAGCACCCAGATCTCTTCAAAAAACTAACGATGTATAGTTTGCATGTTTTCTGAACTATTTATATAAATTAATCTTTTACTCGCCGAAGTAATTTTTACAGAATCGCAAAAAACCTGCCTTTTTGAAGGATTTTCAGCCGTACGGCGTGAAAAAATGAGTCAAGTTAGAGACTTACGTGGTTATGTTTATTTATATACTGAGAATTTTGGTCATATTTCACTATATCTTTGCGCCATTAATACTACAATATTTATTTCATACTTCTAACAGATGCTGAAATAAAAAAATAAAATTTTAATATGGTCTCCAATATGACTAGGGAACTATCTCGCTCAAACTAAAATGTGATAATTATTGAATTAAGTCAATAGGTAGTTGAAATACCAGCAATGGTATCCGCTCCAGACACGAATGCTGTACGTAATGCTCGGACAACAAGAAAAATACACATCGGGAGAGATCAATACAGTCACCGAAGGAATCATTCGTATCCGACATTACATTTCCGGGCAGAATCACAGCAAGGAGGCACGAACGATGGAATGACATGCAATCAGATACAAATTCTTTTCCCACTCACAACTTCCGTTTGCAGCAGTTCTAAATAATAGGCATACACATTCGAACAATTCCTAAAATGGCTAAGAAACCAACATCCCCTTACTGTGGAAAGCTAGATCAAATGCAGATGGCCCGCTCCACCCATTCTCAGCCTTCTCCGAATTTCCCCCGCCATTTTCTCTTCCTTCAAATTGCAACGAATACTACTCCGTTTGTGATTTTATATTTAAGCCTAATATTTCCTCCAGTCTTCTACGAATCACCACCTACGAGAAATCGAATTCACGCCCCATCACTTAGCTAAGACCGGACACAGGAACTATGCAACGATATTCTCGGGACTAGACCACGCTACTATTTTTAGACACCTTCACATAGACTCCCCACCATTAATTTCCTATTCTTAGACATTTTTGATCCCTTAAATGGAAATCCCCTCTTTGTATGCTTAATACTAGGTCCACTTCAGGCCGTAATACTGACCACGTACCTGAAATGCTCCGTCTGCGCCAATTTCTCCGCTTCTACGCCCCTTTGATGATAAGGCCGCCTTTTTTTCGAGGCTACCATTAATTTTTCTCTTTCAAGATTGATCTTTAACGCATTCTACTTATAATTATCTTGCAATGAGATTAAAAAGGAGTCAAAATCCTCAGTCTGACAATCTAAACCTGTGCTCCAAAATTATGCAAAATATGTGTTCCAAAATGAATAACCACAAATCAATCGTAATACAGTGATTGGTGGTACCGTGTCCCTAAAATCGTTCCATCTGCAGAACTACGAATGCTGGCACATTACAAAACGATTTCGTCAGAGTAATTAATATCCGCTTCGAAGTACCTTCCTATCCAATCCCCTTTGGGTAAGTTCTAATGCGCAGTACTGATTTTTGAATGGACAAGAAGCCCGTAAATTAGATTCGTGCAGATGAAGGTAATCTGCTAAAAAACTCCGGTTATACTTTTTGCATATAAAGTATTAAGAAGTATTGTGGTAGCGCAACTTGGTGGCAGTCGTCTGCGTGATACGTGACGTGAAGGAGGGGAATGCTCGAGCGGAAGGGGCCAGAGTGGAGGGAAGGGGAAAGCGCGCGGTATGCAACGCCACCAGCGTAACTGCATTTAACTAGAGAGGGCGAAAAACTCTCAACAGCGCGTTTCACGACAATACTTATGATTCAATTAAGTTAAATCCAATTACGCTGATAGTATCCGCAATCCATCGGAGAATCTCATTTAAGCAAATGGTTTAAGATCTATAGAGAGATAGAAGTTTGATATGAATAACAGATTGCGAATTTTGAATATGGCAACGAAGGTTTGAAAACATTGGGGCTCCAGTAATAAAATTCGTAAACTACCTTACACTCCCGCGTGGAGTTAGTTTGTAGGCAATGGACTCTTGCACTGTATAGGGTTATCTCCGCAACTGTCAACATGTTTCGCTACTACTATATTCTACCATGCATGTAGGTGGTCAAAACACAGTTACTTAATAAACCTATTTTCCAAAGTAGAATCTATTTTAAACTACTCGGATGTTTTGCCTCCCTTCAAGATTTCCAAGATTCCCATCCTTCTCCTTCCCCTCCCACACTTCCCCTAAGCTCAACAGTATGTATACTGTTAAAAATACTTTTAAAGTTACAGACGGTTAAAAATTCGGTTCTTTCCTTCTATGTAACTCTTCAGCATGTAATTAATCCTCAGTACGTCTAACAGCTTATTTTTCTGACTCCTAATTTCTCCTCTCAGCTTCCTTTCATCTCCAACCTTCCATCCTCGTTTTTATTCTGCTCCACCCAGCTACCTCCTTAAACAACCTTCACCGCACCCAAATCTCGAAAGCTTCCAGTCCACACTCATCGTCCTTTCAAGACGACCAAGTTTCTGAGCCACACCACGCAACTCTTCTTCTTAGGGTCATGCCTAATCAGTTCTTAATCGCCATTATTTATCCAATTATAAGTTTGGTTTACTGAAGATCTCTTTTCTACCCTGTCCCTTGCTAACTCCTTTATGCCGTTGTAGCTCTCCTGTTCCGTTTTGCATTTTACTTGGTTTATGTTTTTGTCACCCGTTCGTCGTTCGTGTGACTTTCTATTCTATTTTCCCTTTTACGGCAATGCTTCTTTTTCTATCCTATGATGGAGGATCTTCTCAGGTATCAGATACAGCTGTTGAAAAATTTCCTGGCTCTATGCAGTGGATGATTTTGGGGCTTCGTAACATTGAAAGTGCTACGAAACAGGGGGGAAGGTTTTTCAGTGCGGAGGGCAAGGAAAACCTTTGTAATTGCCGCCGTCACGGGCGCTTCGAAAACTGGGATGACTCACCACTACCTTCCGTCCCATTTCGACTCAACTCACTCTGAGACCTCAACATAGGGCCCTTGAGAACACTCATAGCGATGAGTGATTTTAACCACGTGCCTTGCGTGTGTGTGCCTCATGCCTTTTCCGCACACAGGTTTGGTTATAGATGTAGCAAAAATTAGTGGCACTCGCTTGTACAGAGAATTATGTCAGGGAGGGGAGAACATTCAAGAGAGGAGGAATTCAGATGTTTATATTCTCCCTAAAGATCCCCACCAGAGCCCTGCGGTACTTCTGCCCGCTCTTCAACGCTAAATTCGCCCACTGGAACCTCAAACTCTCCGCTGTCGAGTGCCATCAAGTTTCGCTATGCTTATACCGCTGCCTCGCTCTCTCTTTGCCTCCCTCTCTTCCCCTCCGTCCCGACTCCATATTTTGAAACACGCGACACCATTATTTTGAAAAAATCGGTTGGCTAAAAATACCAAATAGGCGCTTACTTAATGATGCATTATTCACATGCAAGTTAATAATGACAGAACTTGCCTCATATTTACACCGGAATGTACAACACAACGCAAGAATGAACAAACGTCCAACACGTCGCATGGAAGAGCAAATTTAAAAAGAATAGTCTTGAAATATTACCTCAAGTGAATAAAATATTCAGTTATATTCTGCGATATTTGATAAGTATAATTTTATAATTTTTCTGTTTTATATCCGATATTTCATTGTTACATAGTCACAAAGAAGCATTGTTTGCACGTAGGCTTTCGAGGCTATGCAGTTGCATTGTAGTCTCCACTCAAGTTCTTTCATTGCAAATACTTTCAATAGCTGTGAAATTTTACTTGTAACAATATGCCTGCCAAGCGTCTGACAGTAACAGTTTATCAGCAAGATAGATGGCACAATTTCGCTGCAGTCACATCCCTCATATTTGTCTCTTTCTTCCGCCTTTCTCGTCTGCTTGCACGTTCTGTCTACGATACGTGTCTAGACATGCCGAAGTGGTCTCTAGGTGCTATAGAAACGTAATCAAAGGGAATTTCCAATCAGTGCATTGGATCGTCGTCGCGGCATTATGCCTGAGGGAATCGTGGCTTTGCTAAATGATCTTCTGGAAGATAAATCAGAAGGCGAAGATGGAGACAGTATTTGCCTTAGAAACTCTGATTATTTTGCGATAGAGTTCACAGCAGATTCTTCAGAAAACTCCGAGAAGAATGACCTTGAGGGTTCAGATATTCCTTCCATCGTGCATGTTCGCGGAGAAGGTAAGTAATTATAAACATTTCTCTGATATTTGTCTTTATTTTGTTGTCCTTGGTAGTAATAACAAAATACGTTCCTATACCAACTCATCGTCATTTATCTTCAGAAGGAACCTCTTCCAAAGGATGTCCAAGGAAACGTCAAGCTAATATTTTAGATCTAAACAGTGGTGATGGTCAATGCCCTCCATTCTCACGGGGGGCTGTTGACACACGAAGGATTCTAGTGCAGGCGCTGGCGGTAATTCTCTCAAGAGACTTCGCGGTATATGCTACGGTGGTGTTATGCAAGACGTAGATGATGACCAGGACACAGACGGGAGTCGAGGCTTGCAATGTTCATGAAAACGCTCATGTTGCGGGTGACTCAGAAGCGAATCGAAAAAGACGGTGCATATCAGGTAAACGAGAATACCTCAGAGCGTTGGCATTTGACAGGGTGGTTAAGGCTCCCGATGGGACGAAGTGGAAATTAATTCCTACAAATGTCACATCCGCCGGAAGGCGCGGATAAGTGAATATTATCCTGTAAAATTGCGGTCCTTATCCTTAAGCAAAAAGTCGTGTCGTCACCGGTCTTGCATCAAGTAACTGGCGTTTGTTCCTCGATGAACATACTCTAAAGCACATACAGGAATGCACTGAAACAGAGACTAGTAGGATGCGGGGAATCGATTATTGGTCTATTCCATTGAAAGAGTTTGATGCATTTCTGGGTTTTCTGTAAGTTAGAGGTGCCACTGAATCCAATGGAATAGTGTAGGATCTTCTGAGGTCAGAGAAATGGGGTTTACCATTTTGTAAGTCTGTGATGTCACGTATGATGTCACGTATAAAATAATGAGCTTTCTGAGGTTTGATGTGAAATCAACTTGCTCGGAGCATTAGAAAGATGACAAGTTTTGCCCTGATATCCGAGTTATGGAATAGGTTCATTTCAAACTGCCAAAGCATGTATATTCGTGGTCCATATATTTTTGAAGATGAGCAGCTGTTCCCCTCAAAATGTAGATGTTGATTTATTCAATTTATGGCTTCTGAGCCTGACAATTATGGGCAAAAGTACTAGATGGCCGTCGATAAAGATTCTAAATTCACGTAGAATGCCTTCATCTACTTTGGCAAAGATGAAAATCGCCCATCTTCTGAATTTCCAAGTGAATTTTCAGTGAAAAATCTTGCAGGCCCATACCTAAATAAAGGAAGAAACAACCTTTGCAACAGCAAAGGCTTGTGACAATTTTTTTATCTCCCTTGCGCTAGCAAAATATCTGTAAGCAAACAGAACGAGTTTTTTCCGGCACAATTGATAAAAGTTGGAGGAAATACCTAAGTGTATAAAGAAGGCTCGAGAGCACCGCTAGAAATATGTAGCTTTCATGAACAATGGTATAACTCTCACAGAGTATCAGGGCAATCCAAATAATAATGCTGTAACTATAAGTTCCTTGCATCCCGATGTACATTTTGGAACAGGTAAAAAGTCAAAACCTGTTACTGTGCAATGTTATTACGAGACGAAGTACGGTGTACACATTGTTGACCAGATGGCTGGCATGTAAACATTGAAATATAGTGGAAGGTGGCCTGTCCACAGCTATTACAATTTGATAGACTTGGCAGGTACCAATGCATGGATAATATATAAAGAAGTTACAAATGACGAAGTTACAAGGAGAGATTTTCTTCTGAAACTCTCACAATCAGAAAAGCAGAGTATGTAGAAACTAAGGTCAGTATACTATCCAGTAACGTGGATCTATTAAAAGACAATGGTCCGCGTCTCAGCTGCCAGGAACTCAAATCTTTTAAAGAAGGAAAAAGTTCTCATAACGTGTGTTTGCAAGAAATTTGTTGCCACAATTTGTAATATTTTACCATCTTGAAATCCTCAATATAATAATGAAGATATTTAAGTAACTGCATGGGCATAATTACCTTCCCAGAATTATATTATTTATATCTTTTTTATAATGTTAATTAGACTATGTAATGTCTTTTTTAAAATAAATCAATATACATATTTACATTCATAGGTATGGTTTCATCAGTATTAATTACAATGCGCTTCCGTACCTGTAGTACAACTTACATTTTGGAAAAAGCTTTATTAAACTAGACTGAAGTGAAAAAATGTTTTCTTTCGGATGTTATTTACAGAAATATACACGAAATATTTTCGAAATAAGACACTATGCGCAAGATTTTGAGTTCAAATTCAGGTGATATTACAAAAAAATAAAACATATTATTAAGTGTGTGTGCATAATGTTATAATAATTAAAAATAATTTAACCTTCAATTTAAAACTTCCTTCAAATAAATACAACCTTTCCTGAAGAAATGAGACAGTTCGCAAACCCAGGAAATATCGAAATACCAATGGGACATTTTTGTCCCGGCCGCAGTTTTAGGGGGTTCGCAAATACCAGCGGTTCTAGTGTTGATGACAGAAGAGCAATTTGCAGGCTAGATGAGGAACAGCTGGCAGTGATTAAATGTGGCGGAAATGCAGAGGAGGCGGGCGGGAGGAAAGGAGAATGACAAGGATGCGCGTTGTCGCCAATAATCTCCAATATATAGATTTAAAAATTCATAAATGAAATAAAGGATAAATGAAAAACAGGATACAAGTGCATGGTGGAAACATCTGCATACTATGCTTTTCTGGTGACATAGCAATTTTTGCTTGAAAGAATGAAGATCTGAAGAGAATACTGAACTGTATTGACAAAACTGAAGAAATGCAACCTAAAGAATAATGCTAAGAAAACCAAGGCTACGATTTTACTGTGTGTGGAAGAAATCATGGAGACAGAATCACCGTTAAGCTTGGGCTACAAGTACTCGCGTAAGTGGAAAGATTTTGTTATTTTAGAAGCAGGATCATCAGCGATGGAAGAAACAAGAAATAGGTTGGTACATTGTGAGCAGAATAGGCCAAGCAAAGAAGGCATTCTACCAGAAGAGGAGTCTGCTGACAGCTGGTAACACAAGCCTGGAGGCTAGGAAGCACTCTGTTAACACATATATTTGGAGTATCCTCTTACATGGCAGTGAAGCCTGGACAATAACAGCAGCAGAGCAATGGAGATTATGTGGTGTCACCGAAGAATTATGAATATTAAATAGACGGAAAGAATCACTAACGAAGAACTTACTGGAAAAATGTTTCGACACATCAGCCTAATGAAAACAATATTGGAAGGAGAAATAAATGGGAAGAGTTATAGAGGAAGACCAAGAATGGAATACATCAAGCAAAACGTGAAGGACGTCATAGTAAATAATTATGTAGGAATGAGGTGGATGGCAGAGGGGAGAGTGGAATACAGAGCTGCTGCTAACCAATCTTCGGCTTGATGACTAGTGATGATGATGACGACACTGGATGTTTTCCTTGTAATGCCTAATAAGTATGGATAGTAAAACAATCAAAGCCACTTCACAGGACATGATGTCTGCCACTGTTTTTTGAGAAAATAAACTAAATGGTATCGTCATAATTTCGTAAATTCGAAGACCAAAAAATATAGTCAATTTGTCGGAAGCAATGTCACTGAAAATAGTTTCCTCTCACGGCAAGGGAAAAAATTGACATTAAAAAATGATCAGGCAAGTATATTATTGGTGAATTATTAATAAATTAACAGAGGTTGTTAACGAGGTATTCACAGAAAATTATTCAGAGATGCGAGCGGAGTGGGGATCTGGTCTTCTTTGTCCCGCCGTGCTGAGCAAATCTCAAAATAAAGGAAGCCTGAGACAATGCCGATCTAATTGGAGCCTCCGAGTTCCGCAAAATTTTCAGATTTGATGAAGGCAAACTTTGGTCAATTAATTAATATTTACGAATCCTTGAAGGAGACTGCGACTGAGGACTGATGACAAAACAATGGGAAGGTTTCCACTTCGGAAAGTTCCTGCCCTCAATTAAGGATAAACTGGCTCCCGTGACCTTTTTTTAAGAAAATCTCATTAACACAACCACATCCACTGCGTAGATACACCGGAAAAATTCGGTGCATTTTAAGACATGACGAGTAAGTTGACTCGGAGCGATATCGAATGTTTGCTAATGGTAAACATGCTCGAATTCTTTGCAATCAGCAGCTGATGAAAAAAGTCCAGGTTGAATACCGTTTTCCATTATTTTTCAACCTTCAGCAATGCGATGGAGGTCGTTCTATTCAAAGCTATGAGGCGAAGGAATTTAATCGATAGAGATAAATTCGTCCAACTGTTCTATTTTGCGCAAGGGTATTTTTTCTTTGGGCATATTACTCAAATTATGAGAACTATGAAAAATATAATATTTTTTTATTTCTGTGCATTCTTCACTTAACTGATCATCATCACCTCAGACATTTCCACTAAGCTGGTCACATTAAAAATGTTCCTACTTTGAGAATACTTCCCATTTTCCATCTGCTCAACGGCTTCATCTCACTAATGGCCTCTCAGAGTCTTCGTTCAACCAATCCTGAATCCCTCTTGGTTTTATAAATACCTACCTGGTTTTTCCGCACGTTGGCATTGTTTTAGATTTTGTAGCTTCTGATTATTCCTTCACTTTCCAAAACAATGCTATTGTCACTATTTCTGGAATGTATCAGAGCATCGATATACTCTTAAAGTGTCCCACCTTAGTTTTTAATTTGACTCCCAATACCCTTTCTAAGTCTTAATATTACAGAGGTAACAGTTTCAGGTGTCACTTGGTAGAATTTATCCATCATGAAGATAGGAAAAGAAGGTACTGCAATTCCAAAAAAATGTTTATTGTACGACCCGGGTTTCACCTCAGTGCAGCATAATCAGGTGGTGATCAGGTCTACCTGATGATGCTGCACTGTGGCGAACCTCGGGTCGTACAATACAAATTTTTATGTGGAATTGCAGTACCTTCTTTTCCTATCTTCTTAATATTACGTTATTTTTTATCCATCTCCATTGTAGCCTCCAATAATCTCATTTTAAATCATAGGTAGGTAACCATAATACTCGTGATTATCACCACTGGCACTGTTCTTCGCCAAAATCTTCTTCATCCACTCTGTTTTAATTTTTCACCATATAACTTTCGGCAATCTCTGCTCACTCGCTCATATCCTTCCTAACAATATTAGCGGGTAGGTATATTCTGAAATGTATGAATCTTTGCTTCAGCGCCTCAAAGCTCCTACATTCCACCTACTGAATTGAATACAAAGGATTCCAAAGTCTCAAGGAAGACGGCAGCCAGAACTCCTTAACAAGGGTTCAGGGTTTGCCAGAGGGGTTACAAGTGGTGATGAACACATTGAGCCCCAAGGAGCGTCGCGAGCCAAGTCGAAGTGGAGTTTCCACGATCGGTGAAAGGGCCGAGTCCCTCGACTTTGGCTGCGCGCCCACTACTGGGCCATTCACTTCCCAATGACCTTTTAACCCCTACAACCAGAATGCTACTACTCATGAAGGACGTGTCTTACGTGAAATACGGTTGAAATACACTGGTGAGGCGTAGTGTGAGACTAATCCCTTTCTTTTTACAAATATTTCACATTCTAAGGAAGGGTAAATACGTTCATGCATAACAATTTCACCTACAAGTAACAAAATTAGTAAGTACCTGAACTTGTGCATAGCTAAATTATGCAACAGTAATTAAACATTCAGACACATTACTTATTTGGCCAGTTGATGATCAATAGGCGACGTCCTACTGGGGATCGCAAAAACCCTCTTCGCTCTAGTACCTATATTTCGTGCTGCAATGAGACAGTTCAATAGAGCTGTTTCCGTATCCATATCCATCCAAGAGCAATATCATACGTGAATAGTATGCTGCCGTTTTTTATCACATGCAAACCTCACGGAAAACAGTTCTCAACTAATCCTATTTTTAATTTCTCCTTTATTGCTTCTTACTGAATCTGTGCACAGCCTTTGCTCCTAATCCTACCCTTTGAGTCACATGTATTTTATGATACCACTTTATTAACTTATCGGGTAAGCAAAGTGCTCACGGCAAATATTAGGAGCTTCCCGCAACCCACATAATGCTGCATGCCGCGTCTACTGCACATGCACGATATGCCCGGACACGCACGCGAGGGAATTCCATTCGCAAAATAAAAGCGCCGCTTTGCCAAGGATCCTCGGCCTCGCATAGCGAAGACTCTTCTTATCCCTTCCAAGGTCAACTCCCTGGGGCTCTCCGACGCCCCGATAACTCACACGAAAGTATCTATCCTTTTGTGAGCGGGAAGCGAGAGGCGACCGGCGCCATCTTGCGGAGGCGGTAAAATGGAGGAGGCGCAAGCGGAAGGGTGACAGGAATGTTTATGGAATAGAAGACCGCTGAGGCTCCCGAGTAAGAGAACGCCAGGAGCAGGGAAATGATGGCATCTACATAAATTAGAGCGGAGATATGCACACAGAAGCCTACCAACCTACCTTAAAAACGGCAGTTAAACTCGCATTTAGGTTCAATCAAAATTTTGATATGGCACTTTGGTGACTGGCAATTTGGCTTCTGAAATCTTTTCGCTCGGTAAATAATTCAGGGGACCTCATGACGGATGCTATGATGCCATGGAATGGTAAATTTTCAACTGTAGGTTCAGTGGTCAAACGCCAGGATGGGTCAAATACCTATGTAGGGCTTCAGATGCCGCCCACTTATGCCAGAAAATCCGTACCGTAATAAGAGTTATGCCAGAAAATCAGTACGGCAATTTAATTCATTTTCCAAGACCTACTAAAAAAGGTAATTTTTCTGTGCATTAAAAGCAATTCCTGAATTGTAATAACTTTCCGTGACCGCGTATTCTTAGCCTCGAATTCACCAGCCACAAACATTGCTTCGTTGCCGATCAATGACTGATAGGGAAGTCTTTATAAAAGACAAATCCACCCCAAAATCATTGAATTGTTGGCCAACTAAATGCCATTAAAGGCCAAGGATATTAAATATGGCTAATTATTGTTAGTATTATTATAAAGATGTCGATAAAGTGATTTGAATTTACGGTGGTAGGTAAGGTCCAAGTAGGTAAGCCCATTTTAGAAGATTAGTGCAGGATTTTCCGGAATTACCACTGCGTTTAGTCAGGGTTTCCTTGACGGCATTGCGGATAAATTGCAGCACCAATCTTTTGAGGATAGATGCTGCAATGTGCCCGACACATCGTCGAAAAAACCTTGACTAAACGCAGTGAAAATCCCTGGATAACCCTGCACTCTCCTCTGAGCTAAGCTATAGAAACCTCCATGTGTAATATATCCTGTATAATTCCTAAGGAGTTATGGTAGAGGTGTAGGATTACATACGCTGAGAAAATTCGTACAAAATAAAGTATATTTCAGTGAACATCTACCAAACTGGCTCTTAAAATAATGCAGTCTGGCTAATCAAGTCTGTCCTCTTTAGCAAGATAAATTTATATTAAGTTTCCGAGAGTAATACGTAGAAAAAATTATAACTCAAATAAAACAGAAATTTTTTGCCAAACATTAAACAAAGTTACAGCAACACTTTGCATTAGTGAATAGTGCGTAAAATTGCTTTCTGAACTAATATGACGTCTCCTTAAGAATTATTCAACAATTATAACTGCATGGTCGGGGTCCGTCGTGTCGAAGTACCCTTTACAGGAAACTTCGACTTCAACACGCCGCCCTACAGAACACGGGCGAAATGGTTTCCAGCAAAATCAACAAACAAAGCCGTCCATTCCAAGGATACTATCTTCTCATCAACAAGTTGCAACGCCTTAAAAACCTACAATTGCGAAATTATTGAAAAAATCTTCCCATTAAATATTCTTCCGACAGCAAAATATCCAGAGGAAATAATACTATTCTTTTGACTAACGACTCAATATGTTTGAATTTTATCAGTAATTCTAGCAGCTTTTTCTCTGTCTTTATGTAATGCAGTTACGTAGCGTGGTTAACGACTGCAGTGTTTTAATGAGGTAGCATTGACCTGCCAAGAATTACTTCAAAGACATGAGTAAGTATTTGAGACCTCAGTCATAAAACTACCTACTGATTAAAAATACTGATTCTGTATCGGTAAACTTCACAATAGGCTAGATAATTCCGATAAAGTAGTCATACGTAGTCGAATATGAGTGATGTATTTATATTACAGTAATTTCAAGGCAGGCGCAGCGTAATGGACAAAATTATTTTTATATTATCTGAAGCTGTACCTGCAAATAGAATTTTCTAATATGCAGTAAACTTGAAGTCACTACACTACATTTGTCATTGCATTTACTACAGTCACTACAATAGTGCCACGACTACAATCCCTAAATTTGGGCAAAATAAAAGTGCGTAAGTAATCATTTAATTTTTACTGCCGTTTTAACACAAAGTAAAATTAGGTTCAAGCCCCTTAAAATTACATTTTAATATAGTTCCACTGACAGCTCTCTTCCATAGTTTGCATTTGGTGTAAAAAATAGTCCAATGCCGTCAGTATCGTATTGAAGATGAAAGAGTCTGCAATAATTTATACTACGCTTTGAAACTTTATTTCAAGTTCAGATTTAAGCACTATGAATGATACAAATGTCGTTTACTCGTTACATTTTATTCCTACAAGCACGTACGAGTCATTTATTGGCAAAATTTTAAAAGCCCGAGAACATGAGTGAAGAGAAAATTACTGAGGAACAAATAGTATGAGACTAAACAATGCCGATATTGGCAGTGACGAATTGTTGCACTCTCAAATTCGCGGATTTCTGCCTCTACAGCAGTCATTATATGCATAAAATGGAACGCCAATCGGAGGAAAAGCGAGGAAAAACGCAGAAAAATTAGTAAGGTAAATTGCCCAGAGGAGTTGCGCAAATGTGTAATAAAGTCAATCAAGCTGAATAAATGTATACATCTATCACGCTTCAATTGCTGTTGGTTCCTCATTCAATAGATACTACTGGTTTTAGATTTTATTTTGCTTTATTTATTGTTTATTTCTCATTTTGAGGCTCTCTTTGACTAGACATAAATAGTTCTACCAGCAACTAAAAGCAGATATGCGCATGCCATACAACTTTCAGCAGTCATTCACGGAAATCGATCCGTGATTGTTTTGAGTAAATGCCGCCATACCATTTCTACCCCCGTAGTGCATGGGAATCACGATCAAAATTCACCATACCAGAAGTTAAATTTTCCTGAAACTCAATGGTAAACGAAAAGAGGGTAAACTAATTGTGATTTGAATTTTTAAAAACATCACAACTCGAATTCTTAATTAGGTAAATCGCCTGATTTTATCACCGCATTACCTACTCTAGTGATAATACTTTACTTCCCATATGAGCAGCAAAGGAGGCCTACGCATGAAAGGATAGCCATCGGACCCGGGAGATGAAGGTCATTTTTGTACGCACGCAGTTGGAATTCAAATGAAGGAAAAAATTAGAGGCGAACACATACGGCCTCAAAACTCTTCGTGGAATTCAGAATTCTGTCCGCATGAAGCATAACTGCCCCGGATAAAAAAATGAGGACTGATTACTGGACACAAAAGATTCGGGCTAAAAAAAGGAATGTTTATTGCATTCTTGAATATATATGTAAAAACTAAGCATCAAATCTCTTCATACGTACTTCAGTTTTTACACTTCACATGGTATTTAAAATTGAAGGATAAAAAGTGATAAATTTACGTAAAAAAGGAAGAACTAACCGCGTATCGGTAGTGAAACGGAGATCCATTCCCCAGAGACTTCAGCACTCGCTTTCGTCCCTCTTTTTTCCGGAAAACTTGGTGACATAAGTTGGGGTGAAAACACACCAATAAATCTGGCTAATAGGTACAACAAGCTGCACAGGTCACCGCATAACCATTTAATATCAGAACTCAGAACATGCTTCGCGATTTGACTCGGTAATGCCCATGAAAAAATCACAATTAGTGCCGCGACTCGTTCTCATTTTCTCCGACATGTCCCCATTTTTTCTAGACTGTCCAGGAAGAATTTATGAATGCCCGGAATTTTGGAGCTTTAAAATGGAAACCTCTCTACCCAAGTCGTTGGTTAAAGTGGAAGTCCGCGTCGGTCATGGTAGATAGTTAAATGGTTAGCTAGAAAGGCCGCTGTCTATCCAACCAAATGAAGCGGGTTCGAAACCCGTCTGGGGCATGGATATTGCCTTGTCCTAGCACTAAGGCCTTGGAATAGATGTTGCAATGTTGGATAGATTTGGTGTACTTCAAAATAAAATGTACTACTACTGCATGAAAATCTGTACACCAAGATTTAAATAATTTTTAAGCAGTATAAAAAAATACAGGGAGTATTCTTGGTACTCCCGTAGGATCTTTATTTCACGAATGCGAAATTACATACGTTACTCTCGTTAATGGGAGATTCTTTTGTTTTGTTTGTCAGAAAGAAAGTTGAAATGAAAGTAATAATATTACGCTATACATAACATGTATTCAATCCATTCGACATTCAAAATGGCGTCCAATGTGATCAACGTAGAGTGTCACGCTTGTAAAAAATTTCTTGCCACGTGTGAAAAAGTTCTACTGTGCGAGCATTGTAAACGACCGTATCACCATAAATGCACAGGCTTGAAGGAAATTGCGTTAAAAACCATGGAGGATTCTGACGGTTTGTTTTGGAAGTGTATTTACTGTCGAGTTGAAGGCGCAAATAGGTTGTGCAAGATGGAAGACGACATTGAACTTTTGAAAGCAGAGATTATTAACATGAAAGACAAGGCTGATCATCACCAACATTTAGTGGACGAAAATCGTGAAAGGAAGGTGAGATTGATGATGAGGTCGCCAGAATCTCTAATCCTGATCGTGAAATTCGTGCCGAAAATGTGGGAGGCAGCGTCGTATCACAGAGGCTGGGTAAAAACGAAGATCAGGAAGTATCTGAAGCTGCCGCTAAAACCTCTGAGGCCAACACGAAAGTGATGAAGAAGAAGAAGAAAATGTCATCGTCACCGGTAAGAAATACCGATGATAAGGCATCACATCCCAACCAGCAACAAAGCTCTAGTGAAAAGGAAGACGATGGTTACACCCGGGTCCAGCCACGGAGGAAGAAACGAAGCTTCTTCTCCATCGGAAAAGGTGAATTCAAACAAGGCAGTGTGGGACTACGAGCGTCGAAAGTTACGTCGCATGTGTACTTGGGCCGCCTGCCCGGTGATTTAAATGAAGATGAAGTGATATCTCACGTAAAAAATCAATTTGATGTTACGTGTGTTTCTTGTGAAAAGATTGCCGCAAAAAGCATAAAATTCAGTGCCTTCAAAATTGGTATTGACTATGGTGACTTCAAAAATGTAATTAATCCACTTTTTTGGCCCCATGGTGCGATTATCAATAAATTCTACGAACCCAAAAGTGTTGAAACTAAAGAATTGGGTACGAATGGTGACTCTCTCAAGACGAATATGGCAACAAGGAATTCTAAAAAGGAAAGTGATTCTCAAGCCAACACCAATGTGAACAATGTGAGTGATCAATTGTCTGTAGGAAGTGATGTTTTAAGAAATGAAGAAGGCCCAAATACACGACTGAATGTGAAAAAAATATATAAAAAAATCATTGTGACTAAATGATTGGTGTAACCCTGTTGCCATTCCCTCAAATGATGCACATCGTGCATCCACTGTATTTTCAATTTTAAACTTAAATGCTCAATGCATCAGAAACAAGATTCTTGAATTTGATGTTATAATTGATCAAACCAATCCAACGGTCTTAATTGTTTGTGAACATTGGCTGACTGATGATGAAGTTAAATATCTCAGGATTCCGGGGTATAGTGTTGCGGATGTTTTTTGTCATTCTAAGTAAAAAAAATGGGGGTGTTACCGTACTCGTTAAATCTAACATTACTCCAGAAGTGGTCAATGTGCCTTATAAGCACTTGATTGAGGAATGTACTTTTGAATGTGCCTGTGTTAATGCTCCTGTTGGTGACGAACAAATTTTGGTTATCTCTTTCTATCGTTCGCCAGCAAGTAATTTTCAAGTGTTTTTAAAATCGCTGAACAACTTGCTTGAAGCTATTTTTCATCGATCCAATAGATGTAATATTGTTATGGCTAGTGATTTTAATATTGACTTGCTCATAGATCATAAGAATAGAGATGGCTTCCTTTGTCTTTTGAAATGTTACAATTTAAATGTATTGAATGATGATATGCCCACTCCATATACCTCTCACTCTGCTACCCTATTGGACCTAGTCATATCGAATATGGACCAGTTATTGGTAAATGTCTCTGTTCTAAATTACGAAATCTCTGATCATTATCCTGTGTTGGCTGAATTCAAGTATCTCAACATTCCGGGATATAGTGTTGGGGATGTTTTTTGTCGATCGACTTTAAAAAATGGTGGTGTTATCGTACTTGTTAAATCTGACATTTCCTCAGAAGTGGTCAATGTGCCTTATAAGCTCCAAATTAAGGAATGTACCTTTGAATGTGCCTGTGTTAACGTTCCTGTTGGTGACAAACAAATCTTTGTTATCACTTTCTATCGTTCGCCAGCAAGTAATTTTCAAATGTTTTTAAAATCGCTGAGCAACTTGCTTGATGCAATTTTTAACCGATCTGTTAGATGTAATGTTGTTATGACTGGTGATTTTAATATTGACTTGCTCACAGATCATAAGAATAGAGATGACTTCCTTTGTCTTTTGAAATGTTACAATTTAAATGTATTGAATGATGATATCCCCACTCGATATACCTCTCACTCTGCTACCCTATTGGACCTAGTCATATCGAATATGGACCAGTTATTGGTAAATGTCTCTGTTCTAAATTACGAAATCTCTGATCATTATCCTGTGTTGGCTGAATTCAACTGTGCTCAGCCATCAAAGCCCTTTTATCGCTGTATTCGTTCCTTCTCACACAGCAATGTATCCCACTTCCTAGATCTACTTAAAGCTGAGTCTTGGACTGATGTTTTCAATGCAGATGATTATTGTGATAGTTTCAACAATTTTTACCATAAATTTCTTGACTACTTCAACATCTCCTTTCCACTTACAGCTAAAAAAGTATCACGACACATTGCTAAAAAGAGCTGGGTCACTGATGAAGTCCGTCAATTTTCTTCTTTTATGAAGAATCTTGCTCACAGTTGTAAATTCAGTGATAGCATTGAACATAAAACTGAGTATAAAGTAATAAAGAAGCAGTACCGACATTTTCTCAATCATGCTAAGCGTTCTTATAATAATCATAGGATTCAGTGTGCTGACAATAAGATCAAAGAAGCCTGGAAAATCATCAATAGCTCTAACAAAAAAGTCTGCCAATATCCCTTAAAATTGATAGATACTTCTGGTGCAACCATTACCGACCCTTATGATATGTCTGTTTGTTTCAACAATCATTTCATCCAGACTCCCTCTCTTAATAGATCTAGTGCTCCTGTAACTACTTCTTCTATCCACTCCTTTTTTCTTGCACCTTGCAGTGAAACAGAGCTAAAGGCTGTCACTCTCAATCTAGGATCCAGACATAGCTGTGGCACTGATGAAATTCCTAATTTCTTAATTGGCATCTGTTATGAGTTCATAAGCTCTCCTCTACTCTTTCTTATAAATGAGTCTCTTCACTTAGGTATCTTCCCTGAGCCATTAAAACTAGCTAAAGTCATTCCCGTGTTTAAGAATAAAGGCTGCACTCATGACATAAACTCATATAGGCCTATTTCTATTCTAAATGTCTTCAGCAAAATCTTTGAAAAAATATATTACAAACGACTTAACACGTACTTAGAGCATAACCACTCGATCTCCTCTTTCCAGCATGGTTTCAGACAACGAAGATCCACCTCTACTGCATGTCACCAAATGATTGAAAACATATTGTCAGCCCTGGACAAAAAAATGAAGTCGCAACTTTGCTTTTTGATCTTTCTAAAGCTTTCGATACTGTGGACCATCATCACCTTTTTCAAAAGCTTAATGCCATTGGTGTTCGTGGTGTCCCCTACAAGTGGATTCCCTTCCAAGCATTACCTTACTGGTAGAGGTCAGATGGTTGTCCTCACCAGTAATGGTCAGAAATTTACCTCTCCTGCTAAGAATATTTCTCAGGGTGTACCTCAGGGATCGATCTTGGGTCCTTTGCTTTTTTGGTCTACATTAATGACCTCCCAGACTACATTATTTCCACAAATAAGGTCACACCCATCATTTATGCTGATGACACCAACTTCATACTTTCTTCTACCAATCTCCAATCCCTGTCCGTTAACTGTCAGACAGTCTCTGACCAATTTATAAAATGGTGTTTGAACAACAGTCTAAAAGTTAACATTGATAAATCTCAAGTATTACAATTTACCCGTTCAAAAAATTCTGAAAAATCTATTTCTATTAATATCCAGGGAACCTCTATTTCCCAGGTTGATTGCATTAAGTTCCTTGGTGTACACATTGACACTCTTGTCTCTTGGGATACCCATATTAGCACTTTAGCTAATAAACTCAGTTCTGTGTGTTACCTCACTCGTACCATCTGTCGTACTGTTACTACTGATATCCTTCTTACTCTCTACTATGGCCTGTTTTATTCCCATATTACCTACAGCATACTTCTCTGGGGATCTTCTCCTTCTGCTATAAAAATATTTAAAATTCAAAAAAGAATTATCAGAATCATTGCTGAAGCTGGCCCGCGAACACCCTGTCGGCCACTGTTTAGCGACTTTAAAATCCTGCCCTTACCCTGTGTATACATTATGTATGCCACTCTCTATGTCAAAGGTCACTTAAAAGATTTTACTCTCAACTCTGATATCCACTGCTACTCCACCAGAAGATGTCATGATAGTCATGTTCCCTATGAAGGAACTAAAAAATCAGCAATGGGGCCATCTAACATGGGTCTCCATCTGTTTAACAAACTTCCTCGTGAGCTTAAACAAACAGAGTCGATAATAAAATTCAAAAGTAGCTTAAAAATGTTTCTTTTAAATAAAATGTATTACTTAGTGAATGAGTTATTGGATGACTCTTTCTAACTTAAATTTTTTTTTCTGTACCCTCATAATTAATGGTTTTCATTGTTTTGAATTGAATGTGTCTTTGTATGGGTATTTTTATTGTTTTTTTTCCTGTCTTTTGACGTGCCTTATATCATTGTATATACTGCTCTCATTTTGTATTTTTGATCGCTAGGCAAATAAATATTATTATTTTAAAATTCTGATTATTATTATTATTATTATTATTATTATTCATCGAAATCGTAAGCACAGATGGCAAGCCTATGACCAATTGGTCGATAGTAACTAATGTTTTCTGCTTTCCAATGTTAATTTTAAATTTCTTGTGCTATTTACGTCTAATCACGTTCTCAGCTCTACGTAGACACCTCGATCACTAAAATTTACCGACTCGTTCCGGAGATACAACTGAACAGAGCGCGCGCCGTGCCTACACAAGCCCAATTTTAGACCCCCACGCGCAGCGCTGTGACTTCACCTCGTAACTCCTCCACTCGCGAAACCATTAACGGTAGCCGACGAAACGGGCTATCCAGTCATAGTTTTAGATATTCTGTTATTCCAATAGTTTTTGCGCTCGAGGCTCTCGGAAGTACACAAATATTGGTCGCGGCAAAACCTTACATGACACCAAGAACGAACCATAAGATGTTCATTTGCATTCACATCAAAACTATTTTTGACAACATGATTATGGCATTTTAGGGAACTGCGTCCTCATAAGTCCTTATTTTTTACCAAAACATCCTCATTTCAAGGGAAATAGAGTTAGCAAACCAACCCCAGTTCAAGGTTGCTGTACAAGTGCCCGTTAATATTAAAGAGCAACTACATTTATTCATTATGTATGATAAGGTGTCAACGACGACTTTGTGGCGATCACGAACTATGTAAGGCAGCAACCATGTTTCAAACCTTCAAGAGTGTATTTCTAAAATATTTTACTCATTTTCAGATTATCTAATTCGCAAAAAATGGGCTTTGTAAATTTCTAAATTAAAGCCTCTTTATCTCAAGTGCCCTCTTGTGTTCTGTGTCGATCATTTTCACCCAACCACGATCTTAAGAACAAGGGAATAACTGAGGCAAATAAATGTATTTGATCTCTTCGATGAGTTCAGCGGACTCTACAACTGTGCACGTCCATAAAAAAAGGTAGAGATGGCGCTGAAAACATAGACACCATTCTTTGACATAACAACACACGATATATCTATATATAACACGATTTATGTATATTATTACGATAATATATCACGATATATAATATACTGACAAGCTCATAATGAAAAAAAATTCGCGCAGTTAATTTACAAACCAAGATAATAATGTATTTATAGGGAAAAATGTTTTTAAATGAGAGCAAATAAAATAGCATTCCTTGTACAAAAATAAAAAAACTGTCTGAGTTATTAAGTATTCCACCTCAAGCCCTGATGATGAAAAGATAAATTTTCGAAACGTTGGCAAGAGTACTAATATGACATAATTTATTCATGACAAAGTCTCCAAAAAAAACATACTAGTATAATTAAGTAATCAATAACCAACTCTCATCAAGCTATTTAAAGCAATATTTCTTATGATATTATCAAAATCTATTTTGTTTCTAAGATGATTTTCTTTTGATAAAATAGAAAAATTCCTTAAATATTATTTGTAATTAATTTAAATTTTTAACTCTCGGGATAGTTGATAGATTTATTCTTCTTGCTGTTAAAAATGCTTTTAAACATTTTTAATATCAAAAATGCCACCGTGGGCCGTCCGCTTAACTACTATCCGTCCCCAGCAACGCCACTGTATCTCAAGCACCGTGCTTCATCATCGAGAATTACATATATTAGGGGAGATGGTAAAATGTCGGGCATGAAGAGAGAGAAGGACGAGAAAAGGACGAGACGCGAGCAACGATCGTACTCGTATTGACCAAGGCCCTTTATGCTACCTCTCATACCTGTACTTTTGCAACCTCTCGCGAGCCTAAAAAAGAGGAAAAACGGCAGGCGATGCCGCGGTCGCTTCAAACCACTTACGTTCCCAACTGGTGTGCCCTAGCACTTTAGGGTGCCGGGAAAACAGTTATGGGTGCCGCGAGATTATTGCGGGAAAACGAAAAATGTTTAGTATGACCAACGCATGAATTGATTACTCTAACACCAATTAGATGGCGACTGTAATCGAAGAACTACTACCAATCAGTAGACTCCAGTAGTATACTATACCTATACTATATCATATTACATGTTGGTTGGTGATTTTACCATAACCTTAAATAAAATAAAATTGAGGAAGTATTTACTTAAATTTGACGCATAAATTTCCTGATGCATATTCCACTTTAATAAATCAATATATTTTAAATAAAAAAATGTAAGAAGGGTGCCCCAACATTGTAACCACAGTCTGAAGGGTTTCGCAAACGTAAAAGGGTTGGGAATCACTGCCTTAACAGATAGCTCACCAAATTTATTTTTACATCATCCTACTGCCAATTTAATCAAATGGAGAGAAGGGTCTAACAAAATTGGAGGTAACATTACATAATCGTGGTCAACGCCAATGCGCACCGAAGCAAAAAAAATAATTTTCTGGTCCTATTAAGTTATTTCGGCAAGGCTTTGTAGCCTACCTCGGTCTGATGCTCGAAACTCTCTCGTCGGTTTTATGGAGCTAGGCTCTCCAGTAATGATAGCTAGCTCATGAAGCTCCATCTCACAAGCATGCAATTAATACTTCTAGGATCATCGAAAAATATCGCAATATTAATTATTATGAGCAATTCCATGATATTCTTATATATTCTAAACTTAACATGAAGCACAAATAAAAATGAACGAAGCACGGATGGTCCTCTTAATACGATATGCTTCAAATTCTGGAGAAGTACACAAACCGTTTTATGTATACTTATCGGATTTTAGGAAAACATTTGAAAGTTTCCAAATGGATATTTAACAGTTAAGTACTTGAGTAAATGAAATTAAAATATGACTTCATGAATTTCTGGCTACTTGCTGCGACTCAAGGAAAAATTCCGATTTAAGATGTTATCACTGACTATCTTCGGAGAAGCGTCATAAGATCTTGACAGCATTTTACAGATCATAATTAGAGCACAAGTACGATGGAAAAGAAGTCTTTGTAGTCATAACAGCTTAAAAAATTAAAAAGAGACTTAAGATCCTTATAAAGATATTTAAATTAAACATGAAATCAGTCGTAAATAGATTTAACATCAAAATATATCTGCATAAATAAAATTCACAAGCTGCGAGTAAATTCAGTCAAGCGTTTTTCTGTTCTTGTAGAAAAGCGCATGGATGAATTTACTTTAAAAATTCAATTCTGTAAGAAAAAGCTGTAATATAATTAACTTTCTTTCGTAGTTTTTTTAGTAAGCGTCCGTTTTTGCTTCTATAATTGTAAAACTTAATTCTCAATAGGACATGCTAGACATGGTATTCATCTTTTATGAAATGGCTTTCCCATAATTGGAAATCCAAATAACAGGTGATAATTATAGCGTTTAGAAAAGATAGATATAGTCGCTTACCAATCGTTCGATTGATATAAAACCAAGGATAGGGTCTTTATACTATTTTAAATGTATTTGTTAATACCAGAGTAATAAAATTTATATTCCCTTGAATTTTTCAACTGACAGCAACCCGATATTGCTTGCCATCATAGAAATTACAGTACCTTTTATTCCCAATGGCAAGTCTTTTAGGTAATATTATCAATAGGAGAAAATAGGATCCTCTAAATAAATAATAAAAAAATTATAATTAGGAAAAATTTAAATCCTTCCTTTAAAAATATTCTTTCGTGTCTCTGGGTCTCCAGAGAGACTGCTGTTGTTACCAAATTATTATCTCATTTAACTAAGGCAATAGCATAAATGTGGAAAAAAACATCCCAATTGCGTTTCTTTTTTTTGTGAGAGAGCGCTCATCAACTCTGGAGCTATACGTCCATCCTAGTTTTCTCTGATAACTCTTTTTCCGCGCTGAGAGATGGTTGCCGAAATTCGGGGGCGATGGACCATTATTAGGGCTGATTAATGAAAACAGTGTGGGTTGCCTACATTCAGGAGTGTATAGTAAAATTCACGAGTAGGATAAAAAATGCTAGTTGGACCTGTTGCCTAAAGCAATAACCATTGTAACGTTTACTGTCGTCAGCCAACTTCAAGATTAACTAAAACCTACGACATTATGCCACAGCATCCAAGAATATAAGTAGTTTCATTTGGAATCGTCGGGCTGGAAAGGGTTAACATCTTGCAGTGAGCTACTTTTTATTTTTATTCTGAATATACTTCTCTGTAATGAAAGATTCCGGAGGTAAAAATTACCCAAACTCGGATCTCCAGGTGGGTAACACTTTAGGGCAGTTATGGTGCAATAAGAGGGAAAAGAAGATAATGGAAAATAACAAATCATTAAAAATTGGAACTTGGAATGTATGAACTTTAAATAGGAAAGAAAAAATGGAAAATTTAAAATAAAGTAGAAATTGAGAAAAATAATATAGACCTAATGGGGCTCAGTAAAGCCCGTTGGGAAGGAGAAGGGGGAACTCACATATGAGGGGTACACCATGATTTACATGGGAGGAAAAAGTAAGAAGAGAGGAGTTGGATTCTTGATGAAAAAGAAAATTGCAGTAAGGGTAAGCAAGGTTATAGCATTTAGTGAAAGGGTGATTGCTTTGAAAATAAGGAGTGAACCAGTAGATACCTAGGTGGTTCAAGTGTACATGCCCACAACAACAGCAGAAGAAGAAGAGCTTGAAGAGGTGTATGAACAAATCCTGCAGGTGTTTGAAGAGAATGGCAAGGGACAAGTGAGAGCAGTGATAATGGGAGATTGGAATGGTGTAGTTGGAGAAGGAAGGAAAGGGAAAACTGTGGGAGCATACGGTTTAGGCACTCGAAATGAGAGAGGAGAAAAATTGATAGAATTCTGTGAACAACAGCAGTTATGGATAGCAAATACTTGGTTCCAGAATCACAAGAGAAGGCTCTACACGTGAAAGAGCCCAGGTGATAGCAAGCGTTATCAAATAGATTTTATACAGATAAATCAAAGAATTAAGAACAGCGCCAAGAATGTGAAGACACTACCGGGAGAGGATGCGGACACAGACCACAATCTTCTGATAATAGATATGAGCACTAGGCTTAAGCATGTGACGAGGAAAAAGCAATCAATAAAGAGGTGGAACTTGATGAAGTTGGAAGAGGATAAGAAGAAAATTACCTAAGTCCTAGAAGAGAAGCTGAAGAAGGGGGAAGGGGAGAAAAGCATTCAAGAAGAGTGGAAGGCTATGAAAGAAAGCATAATAATGGTTCTTGAACAGGAGGTTGGAACTGTAAACAAGAAAGAAGCTAGGAAAAGCTGGATAAACCGAGATATGTTGGAAAAAATGGAAGAAAGAAGGAAATGGAAAGGAGATGACTCTGAACAAGGAAAGAGACAATATGGAAAGATTAACAATGAATTAAGGAGAACTACAGACAAAGCTCGAGAAGAGTGGATGAAGGAGCAGTGCTTTGTAATTGATAAGCTAGAAAAAGAAGGAAAGATGGAGGAAACGTTCAAAATAGTGAGAATGTTGACTAAGAGAAAACAGAGAGCTATTTCGAAGAAAGGTATGAGAGATAAGTGTGGAAGGGTTTCAACAGATAACGAGGATGTGAAGGAAATATGGGAGGAATATATAAGAGTACTGCACAAGAGAAAGAGGAAGTGAAATAGGATTGGAGAATGACATGAATGAGGAGAGGGACAATACAGGTCCTAAAATAATGAAAGGGGGGATAGAAATGGCAGTAAAAGGAATGAAGAATAGGAAGGCAGTCGGCGGAAATACCAGTAGAGATTCTAAAGGCTTTAGAGTAGAATGGGTTGGATCGACTCACAGCTCTGGTTAATAAAATATGTGATACAGGGGGGTGGCCAGAAGATCTTATCAAAACGATAATGGTGCCGATACCAAAGATATGTAATGCACAGGAATGTAAACACTACAGAAATATAAACCTTATTCCTGTGGGCTATACTAAACTATACATGTGGGCAAAGTTATAACCAAAGTTATATTGGAAAGAATGAGAAGGAAAATAGAAGAAAAATTAGAGGAAGACCAGTTTGGTTTCCGCAAGGGCAAAGGAACGAGAGATGCTATTGGATGTATGAGGATGTTAACAGAAAGGGTATTAGAGTGGAACTGTGGGATATGCGTATGCTTTATTGATTATGAAAAGGCAGTTGATGGGGTCAGATGGGAGATCTTCTGAGAGAGATAGACTGGAAGGACAGAAGATTATTAAAGCAGATGTTCATCCATCAGAAAGTTTCGGTAAGAATGGGGGATGAGAAAAAAAAGGAAACCACAATTGGAAGGGGAGTCAGGCAGGGTTGCTGTCTGTCACCATGCCTCTTTAACTTGTATGCTGACAAACTGCTGGAAGTAGCTTTAGAAGACATCGGGGGAATAAAAGTGGGAGGTGAGAGAATAAAATCCATCAAATATGCTGATGACCAGGCTATAATAGCAGAGAATGAAGAAGAATTTCAGAAAACGATGGAAAGAATTAGGAAGAAGAGTGAAGAGTACAGAATGAGAATAAACAGAAATAAAACTAAGGTAATGAGAATAGCAAAGACAGAAGGGCCCTTAAATATATGGCTGGAGGAAGAAAAATTAAAACAAGTAAGCTCTTTCAAGTACCTGGGAAGTATAGTTACACAGAATGGCAACTGTACTGAAGAAATTAAAAGCAGAATTGGGCAAGGAAAAGTAGCATTTAGCAAGATTAAGGAACTGATGACAGCAAGGAACATCAAGATGGATATTAGAAAAAGATTTGCAAAATGCTTTATATGGAGCATTATATTGTATGGATGCAAAACGTGGACGTTGAAGAAGAGAGAAGAAAAGTACTTAAAAAGCTTTGAAATGTGGCTATGGCGATGAATGGAGAAGATTGGATGGAAAGATAATATCATGAATGAAGAAGTGCTAAGGAGGATTGGAGAAGAAAGAAGTATATTGGGAGAAATTAAAAAGAGAAAGGCAAAATGGATTGGACATCTTTTAAGGAATAACAGTCTACAGAAATTAATAATAGAGGGGAAAATAGGAGGGAAGAGAGGAAGAGGAAGAAGGAGGCACGGAATGCTGAGGGATATAAAAGAAGGAAGGAGTTATGCAGAGATGAAGAGAGAGGCCCAGGACAGAATGCTGTGGAGACAATGCTACTGTTGAAACCTGTCTGCGGACAGAAGCACCAATGATGATGATACTACTTCTCATGAACCAAATACACAGCATTTGGGTGAAAGTAGTTGAATGGTTTTAAGGCGTTTCCTCCTATTGATAATATTACCTAAAAGACTTGCTGTTGGGAATAAAAATGCTCCACTGCCACTGAACTGGAAAGTTGGCCCAGGCCAGGCCATTCTTTAATCTCCACTGCTTCTTCCTTGTCACAACATTTTATTGCCTTGTCACTCAGCTGCAGCAGCATTTATGGTATCTCCACTCCCAACAAGGGATGTGATCCAAAAAGACACTTTAAGTTTAGTGATGGACCAGGGAGGCACCCAAACTCTGAGTCTGAGCCTCATAGTCGAAGACCACCCAACCCTTCACCGTGGGTAGTTTATGGCACCAACTGACCAGTCACACTATAGTTTATAACTTCTAAAAGTTAAAAATAAATCGCAAAATTAAGTTTGTCTTTGTTTTGCACCAGTTACTCTGATAAAAACGGTTTTTTTCATCACAATTATACGATAGATATTATTATTAATTATTAAATTAAATAATTGCGTGCTTTATTATATATTATATTAATTTTAATAATAATGTGCTTTAGTAATATAAAGTACATGAAACTGGCTTGGTTTATTTATTTTATATTATTAAAGCATGTAAAATTGTTAACATCTATTGTATAACTGCGAGGCTTCTTCCTTCCCCCCTTCCACTCCAACTAAATGGAGTACATACATAATAATAATTTTTATTTCTGTAGGTTACTAAGTAACATAGAAATCATCATATAAATAGGACATGATATAAATAACAGAAACATATGAAGGCACAAGTGACAGGATATCAGGTACCTATTAACAGATACACAGCAGTTGCAGCTAATTTCTAGAAATTCATTGATGTTGTAACATGCTCCAGTAAGCAGGAACTGTTTAAGGAGTTTTCTGAAAGGTGAGAGAGATGCGAGTAGTTTCAAGTTGGCTGGTAATTTGTTGTCTTTGTGGAGGCCATGTCTTTCTGTCCAATGGATAGGGAGTACTGATTAATATGAATGTTTTTACTGTCTACGTCTACATACTACCCTGTGAGCCGCCACATGGAAATGTGGCAGGGGGTGTTGGGATACCAGCTGTGTGGTGGTGTAAAGGAGAATGCTATAAGTAGATGAAAAAGTTTAGTGTATTTCGGCAGTGTTTTCATTGGATCTGAGTTTTTATTACGGTCGTTTATTGCGCATGGAAAGATCGAATTTTTCTACCTATCTCTTCGGCAATGCAATCTCTCTTATTTTATCTTTCCTGTCGGACCTAGAGATGTAGTGCAGTGTCAAAATGATATTCTCCGTGTCACACTGAAACACACCTGTTTGGAATTTCTCAAGAAATTTAAGCCTAGCGTGTATCCTCCGAGTCTCTAGTGATTCCCAACCTAATCCTTCTAAAAGCAGTGAAACACTCTTTGTTCGCTTGTACTTGCTTACTTTACTTAGGTGGCCATTCAAACCGTAAGAGGTTTTTGGCTTTGTCAACAACTGGTCTCCACCTCGGCCTGTCCTGCATGGTGTTTTCATCTACTCCTATTTTCCTCATGTCCCACAGCATCTGATCGGTCCACCTCAGTCTTGGTCTTCCTGGAGGTCTTTTTCCTATTTGTGTCCCCTTCATATTGGTTTTCAATAAAGAACTATCCTCTTTTCTATTTACATGACCTGCTCATCTCAGTCTTCTACATGTAGCTCCTGCCACGATGCCTGCTTCCTTGAAGAGTTCTCTTAGCTCCTTGTTACTCTTAATTTGCCAACACTCCTCTTCTTTTATTGGTCCATATATTGTCCTAAGTATTTTATTTTCAAGGGTGATAAGTTTCTTTTCCATCTTTTTACTGAATGCCCATATCTCTGAGCCATATAGGACTACTGGCCTTATAATTGTTTTGTAGACTGTTTCTTTAGTCTTTCTTGATAGAATTTTGTTCCTTAAAATTTTTTGTAATGCCCAACAGCATTTGTTTCCATTTAAAAGTCTTGTTTCTATTTCAGCTTCTTCATTGTTGTGGCTGGTCAACACAAAGGTACTTAAAATCCTTACTTTGAAATTTGTGCGTGTTAACTTCAAAGTTGGCTATTCCTTCTGGGTTTCATCCTACTTTTAGATATTTGGTTTTTTCTTCATTTACTTCTAGCCCTACTAGTCTTCCTTGCGGTATAAATTCCATAGCTAGGTTTTTGAGGCTATCCTCGTCTTCTGCTAGCAAGGCGATGTCATCTGCAAATGCCAGTACATTGACTTTGGTACCCACAAACAAGCCTTAATTTAACTCTTTTGTTTTTCTCAGTGTTCCTTCTATTACCAAATTAAACAGTAGGGGTTCAGTTTCATTAAACAAATTAAACAGTTTGCTAGTATCTACCAAACAACATTGTATGTCTCGCATCTTCTACCTACCCCACATCTCAACGTGCATATTCTCGCAACCGAAATCAAAGAACCCACGTAAAGAAAGTCATATATGTGGCCACTTCCGAGGATTAATGTAACTTCAAGAGCTAATTTTTAAAAGGCAATTCCGTGATAGTTTGAGGAAATACCATGCAATCACGATAACAGTTATAAGGCATTAATTAATTGAGACCTATATTGCCACATAGTAAGAATATAAATTCAATATTACTGAGAATAAACAAGATTTATTCCAATTCCCTCACGTTTGTTCACGTTTCAATCAAGACGTAACTAACATGCGGAAATGTTGAAAGGAGAAAATTGCTGAATGTACCGGTACACCAATAAACACACAGAAATAATATAATATAAGTATAACGGAAACTAACACTAGAATGCTGGAGGGGTAATTTTTGACCCATTTTGATTTTTCATGGTGGCTGTTCCCCCAATCTTTTTTCAAACTTATTTTTGATTTGTGACTATCATTCCCTTCAGTCAATGAGTATTCCCTCAAAAAATATATTTCATGTAGCCCCCACCTTTTCGAAGAAATTTGTATTTTTACCTTCTATGCCGGAGGGGTCATTTTTGACCCCTTTTGCTTTTTAAATTTGGCTGTTTCCAGCACTTTTTTCCAGCAACTGGTGCCCGTTCTTTGCCACAAAGATCTCTCTGGTCTTCAAAATATGGCTTTCCTATCATTCAGAAAGCTGTTTCGAGACCGCTTTGAAGAAATTCTAGGGTTATATGATTTGATGTCAGGTCCACCAGACCCAACCGCTTGAAGAATAATACGTTTGCTCTCATAATAATAATAATTGCGTCTTTATTTAATCAAGCGTATTTAGGAACATTAGGTCCTCTCTTACAATAAACTTGAAAAATCACAAACAACCATTCTCTGGGGGGGGTGAAACCTACCCACGCGGGACACGAACCCCCAACCTTTGGATTGGCAGGTGAGGACTTTACCCCGCCACCACCACGGCCGGTACATGTCCGAGGTTTGGAACAAATTTATTGAAAATTGTCAAACCTTCTACATCCCAGGGCCTTACATAAGTGTTGATGAGTAATTATACCCTTCAAAACCTGGTGCAAGTTCCTCCAGTTCAAGCCCGTAAAACCAGACAAATATGGGCAAACGTTTTGGTTGTTTGTTGACAAAGACTCCAAGTACACGGTGAATGCATTTCCTTACCTTGCCAAAGATGAAATGCATGCCGACGACCAGTGTCTGGGTGATTATGTTGTTGAGAAGTTGATGTCCCAGTATGTCAATAAGGGGCATAATGTGACCTGCGACAACTTCATCACGTCACTCACATCGGTGAATAGCATGCAGGCCAGGGGCACGAGTCTTGTTGGAACGTTGAACCCCATTATGCATGAAGTCCCAGCTGAAGTGAAAAAGCCAGAACTGCCTCTGCATAACAATCAAAGTTGGAGCATGATGATCTGACAGTCACACTTTATCAATGGAAAACCAAGAAAAAGGTACATACTTCTTTTGAGCTCACTCCACCCAGATTTTCAGATTAGTACAGATGAAAAAAAGAAACCTCAAACAGTTGTTTTTATTACAAGACAAGTATGGCGTTGATGTTTTTGATCAGATGACTCGAATATACTTAGTAAAACCATTCTGTAGACGTAGGCCCATGCATACCTTTTCAAACATTCATGATCTTGCTGGAATCAATGCCCATGTACTGTACAAGAAACTCAAATATTCTAGAATTTTCAGGAATTTTTGGAGAAGGAAGAAGGAAATTTTTGCTTAAACTTGGTGAGGAACTTGTTCAGGAAAATGCTGATTCATGACAGGGTTGGTCCTCTCACTGCATCTGACGATTCGGATGCTGCTAATCCTGAAACAGCAAAAATTCGCAAGAAATGTCAGGTTAAATTGCAATGTAAGAAAGATACAAAGGGTAGTAGTCATGCAAGTTTTGCAAAATATCTGTCTGTAAGCAATGCATTGGCAAAGAAATTTATGCGGTTGATCACTGCCTAAACAGAATCTTACCTTGCAAATGTTAATGTCGCTCCTGAAAATTTAAAGGGCAAGGCTATTTTTATATGAAAAAAGCAACAAATACCTCACTGATAAAACTCTAATTTACTTACTTGCAAAGTCTCGCAGAATTATTTGTAACTTTGGAAATAAATAGTTTTCTTCATATTTTTTGCTGTGTCTAGGCATAACCTAACCCTTTCCGAAAATTGTCATCATCATCCGTTAAAATATCAAAAGGCATAAAAACACTACCTAATAAACTAAAAAACAACACATTTTTGCTGAGCAATACAATAAAAAAACAGTGGGGTCAAAAATGACCCCTTAGGCATCCAAGGGTGTGCACAACCTTCAGGCATTCTAGTGTTAACCCCTTGAGTGGGCTAAGCAACTATAGTCGAAAATGGAAATTGCTCCCTAGGTGAGGAGAGTGACTATAGTCGCACGCTTCCTTAGTATGAGATTCTTGGTGGGGATGACAACTTAAGTCGTCTGTTGTGATTCTTTCCGTTTCTACTGTGTAATATATGATTTTAGCCACACATTTTCTCACTTTTGCAACTACCTAATGGATTTATCTATCGAAGAGCGCATAGTGTATCGAGGTCTCACTTTCCAGTTGAAATTTCCTGAAATCTGTTGGGAACTTATGTTCGTAGAATTCCTGTTTGACATTTACATCCAGCCAATTATATCATTTGAATTTATGCTTTGCCTATTATTCAATGTAAATTTAATCTTAATACATTATAACAAGTGTATTTTGTATATTTATGTACCTACGTTTTGGTTCCGTTACATATTGAAAAATTCCAAAAAAATCTTTGTTCACTCTTCCTTTTTTCATACTCAACGGCATATCATTTCAAACGTAATGTATTGTCGATATGCTTCACAACCAATCACTGCTAAATTATTTATCAGAACAACTTAATTTTTGCCACATCGTAGTTTACAGCTTGTTCATTGAACTTTTATACACCTCGTATTCCCACGAAAAACCTTGAATCGTCTGGTTATTTCTCTGCACGCTCGGACTAAATCGCAACGTGATTTAGCTTAGCTTGCAAGCAAGTAAGCAATCGTTATGTACAATTTACGATATTTTTCCTACATTGCGTTTATCATGACATTACGTTTGGATATTCGGTGATGGTAAATCAAGTAGAAATCTCCCGTCCTCCCAAATTTCAAATTTCTGAATTTGGAATATTGCCAGAAGAAAAGCATTCCCAACCGTAAACTTCCATTTGCAAGAACCCAAAACATTACCCACGAAATGCAAGGTCAATGTACTGAGCACTAAGATTTGAGGGAGAGACTTGAATATCCTACCTCCCTCCTCCCCCCAATACCCTTCGTCCTTATCTGGGCTCCCACTGCCTAGCTCCCTCGGCCCATACCCTCTTTGTTTCATGAGTACAGGTGTCTTCCCAGGGGGTGTGAATTGGCCTAAGGACTGGAGCACGAGTCTGTTTGGAAATCTCTTCCGTTCGCCCCCATATCTTTTACTTTGAAGGGAAAACCATGGTCGACGCCCACGGTCCCTTACCTTGTCGGTCTGTCTCCTTAGAAGTGGTGAATAGCTGATACTTTTCAGACACTGACGCCTTCACCAAGGTTTTGGGCTTTCATTCATATGCTCTGTTTGAGGGCGGTTAGGAGAAGATTGGAACGTCAAGGAGCAAAATTATCTCGTTACTATTGGCCCCTACCACCCCTGTAATAAAACCTCCCGCACACAGGCCAGCAGACCCTAATATGTGGGGAAGGGTTTTTCCCGCCGTGAAAATTCGAGTTCTTCAGCTTATTCGTATTCTAAGCCAGTTTGTATCCTTCCTTGGTGGTGAGCAGACACATGAGAAACCTTCATTAGCCGTGAATAGTTATTCGTAAATCTTTGGTGAAAAAGTTGTTAGGCATGGTGAAAAAAAGATTAGTAGAAACTGATATCGCAGAAATGATAGATCTTAGTGGTGAAAGTGAAGACAGTTTTAAGAGTGAGGAGGAGATTTTAGGGTCCACTGAAGGAATTGCTGGGCCGAGTACAGTTGATCCTGCTATCAGGAGGAAGGCAGTGGAGCTGCAGGAGTCTTCTAGCAGCGAATCGGAAGAGGAGAGAAGTGATGAGGAGGGACCTTTGCAGCCGGAGACGTCGGTTTCAGAGTGGACTGACAACGGTGAACCTCGACCCCCATTTCAGGCAAAGTATACTCCAGGACTGAGTCTTGAGCTTTTGTGTAAGAGAAAGCCTATTGATATTTTCGAACACTTTTTGGTGACATTATATGTGATGAAATTGCCACCCAGACGAACTTGTAGGCGGAACAGCAAAAAGACGCAAAAAGTAGGAGGCGACAGATGAAAAGAAGAAATCAGGAAAAGGACTGGGTGGAAACTGACAAAGAGGAGTTGAAGTTATTTTCTGGCATCCTCCTTTTAAAGGGAATATTACAGAAACCAAAATTAGGGCATTATTTTTCAAGAATTAAATTACTGGAAACTCCTATATTTTATGAGATGATCAACGAGAAGCGATTTTTTTTGCTACTCAAATTTTTGCACTTGGCAAACAACGAGGATTATCTCTCAGAAGGTCAAGTTTCTGCAAAGCTGTACAAGATAAAAACTGTCATGGATTGCCTTGTAAAAAAATTTCAGAAGAGTTACATTCCTGAATGACTGCTATCTGTTGATGAAAGCCTTTTGCTTTGGAAAGGCCACCTCGGATGGAAGGTTTACATACCATAAAAAATCGTTCAAGGTTTAGTATGGAATCGTTTAAATTATGTGACTCAAAACTGGGTACGTGTGGAACATGCTGATTTACAAGGGGAGGGACACTCAGCTAGTTGAAACAGTTGAAGGCATTGACCGGTCAGGTTTCACTAGGCCTTCGAGATTGGTCCTTTCTCTTACCAAGGATTTGCTGAAGCAAGGCTATACTATTGCGATAAACAACTACTTTAGTAGCCCCGAGTTATTTGACTTTTTAGTCACATTTGAGACCGATGCAATCAGAACTGTGAGAAAGAATAGGAAAAATCTCCCGAAAAATGTCATGCAAAAAAAGTTGAAAAAAGGGGAGGTTGTTGTGGCCTATCGAGGAAAAATAATGGCAATGAAATGGCGGGACAAGAGGGATGCGTGTATATTGAGCAGCATACATGACGACGCGATGGTGAGTGTTCCAAGCAGTGGAGAAGGAACGAAAACAAAACCTCTGGCATGCATCGATTACAACGATGCGATGGGAGGAGTGGATTTGTTGGATCAATGCATCATGACTTAAAGTGCCGCGCGAAAAAGATTGAAAAAGTATTATCAAAAGATACTTTGTCACATGTTAGACGTAACGTTGTTCCATTCTTTTATAATACAAAAAAAAACAAGGCCGTGGTCTCTCACAAATTGATTTAAGCATGAATCTTATTGAGAATCTGTTTCTAAAATATGGGAAATCCACAGCAGATAAGGAGGAAAAAGTTAGAGAAAGAAGGGCAGCAGTTCAAACCCCAGGGAGACTCGTAGGGCAACATTTCCCAGATCATAATCCACCTACAGGGAAGAGAAAACACAGAGTAAAACGATGTGTTGTGTGCCTTGCTAAAGGACAGAGGAAGGATACAATTTTCTTGTGTAAAGTGTGTGATGCCCCTCTATGTGCGGCTCCATGTTTTCAAGTGTATCAAACAAAGCTAAGCTACTGAATTGGCTATTTTTGTTCTAAAAAAAATATGGATAAATTGTTTGTCCACGAATTCAAATAATCTCCTATGAAAATATACAGAACCTGTATTGCCTGAATGAGAAAATAATTGATTGGATATAAAAATGAATATTGTTAGTTACATGTAGTTGTAAAGATAATGTAAAATTATAAATTAAATCATTGTGAAATGTATTTCAGTGCCCTTCATAGAACTGTTCTACGAAAACATTTCAATGCGAATAAATTCAACAGATTCAGGCGAGATATCGTGGAAGTTCTTCATAATCTAAGAGAAACAATTGCACTTTTCCACTAATTGTTTTAATGCGTACAACGCGTTTCGGCTCACAGAGCCATCATCAGGTACAAGACAAAGTTGTAAGAGAGTACATTACATATATATATCTTTTCCGAGGAGGGGGGGGGGGTAGTGGGAGGAGACCAGAGGAGGAGGTGAAGGAGGAGGTAGTGGCGGAATAAACCTGGGAGAAAACAGGAAAAACCAAAGGAGGAAAAGGGGGGGGGGATGGACTAAACTGTGAGAGATAGGCCAAGAAATGGCAAAGGGGGGAAAAATGTAGGGGGGGGGGGAAGAAGGCAGGGAATAGGCAAGTCATTAGAACGTAGGAAAGCGGCGCTAGGGAAAGGAGGGGGAAGAATGCACCTGAGGGTAATTAGGAAAGGGGGGTATGAATAGGAAGGGATAAGGTGGGCACCGCCCGGTGTAAGGGTGGAGGGCCTGGGCCTTTCTATCAAAGACAATAAACATGAATTTGGTGTATACAGAAAACCTTGTTACAGTGATGTGATCATCCCAAGTGACTCATGCCACCCGACTGCCCAGAAACTATCGGCTTTCCACTCAATGCTGCATCGTCTTGTAAATTTACCCTTGACAATAACCAATTTCAACAATGAACTGGCCACCATAAAATCAATTGCAATTTCTAATGGCTACAGCGTTAACACGGTAACAAAAATTTTAAAGAAAAAATTAAAAACCAAAGCTATTTCACAGCTATGCTCTCTTTCGCCCATGTGTGATAAGCCTAGGAAATAGTGTCGATTATTGTTTGTGGGTGATCTTTCCAATAAGCTTGCTCGTAAATTTCCGAAAGATAAATTCAATGTTTCCATGTATAATCCTATCACCCTGGGAAAAATTCTATGCAGCAACAAAGATAAAATAGATCCCCTTCTTCAATCTGGCATTTATAAAATAAATTGTGACTCTAGTAATAAATATTACATCGGCCAGACAGGTAGAAACTTCAACATCAGAACTAATGGGAAACAACACAAAAGGTGTTGGAAAAACTATGATGAAACATCTTTTTTAGCCAAGCACCTGATACAAACGTCTCATTCCTGCAGATTCCAACCTGAAATTCTCCACTTTGAAAGTAAAGGCACAAGATTGGACGTTTTAGAATCCCCGGAAATTATACAGTCAGATGTGGATGTTCTTTTAAATGAACAAGTGTTTGTAACCCATTCCCCTCTCCTCAAGATTCCCCTTCCTAAAAGAAACAGCCAAACTCCCACTCACCCTCCCCCCAACTGACTCCCCCCCTCCCCTTGATGGTTTTCCCATCCACTCACCCAGGCCCTCCACCCTTACACCGGGCGGTGCCCACCTTATCCCTTTCTATTCATACCCCCCTTTCCTAATTACCCTCAGGTGCACTCTTCCCCCTCCTTTCCCTAGTGCCACTTCCCTACATTTTAATGACTTGCCTATTCCCTACCTTCTTCCCCCCCCTACATTTTTCCCCCTTTGCCGTTTCTTGGTCTTTCTCTCACGGTTTAGTCCATTCCCCCCCCTCCTTTCCTCCCTTGGTTTTTCCTGTTTTCTCCCAGGTTTATTCCGCCACTACCTCCTCCTTCCCCTCCTCCTCTGGTCTCCTCCCACTACCCCCCTCCCTCCTCGGAAAAGATATATGTAATGTACTCTCTTACAACTTTGTCTTGTACCTGATGATGGCTCTGTGAGCCGAAACGCGTTGTACGCAATAAAACAATTTGTGGAAAAGTGCAATTGTTTCTCTTACAGAATTTCAATGCGAGTTTATTATTTGAATTATGCCCATCTCTCTTTTTTTTGAGGCATCAAATCTGTATGACGCTTCTGTATCTCTTGAAGCTAAACAACTGAATGCTTAAAGTTGGCTATTTCAGTATAAAAACTACCCATAAATTGTTTTTTTGCAAATTCAAATAATCTCCTAGGGAAATCAACACAAATTGTATTATCTGAATGGGAAAATGATCGATTGGATGCTATAAAAATGTAATTTTTTGCTATCGTTGTAAACATTGTAAATGTAACATTGTAAAATTATAAAACATATTCCAAGGCCCTTCACAAAAGGTTTCTACAGAAAATCTTCAATGACTAACATATATTTGAGTTATGCCAATTTACTATTGTAAATTATATTATGCATACAATATATCATTGAATGCAAGAACATGTCAATTTTTCAGTGTTATAAAAATAGTATCAATATTGTAATTTTTTTTAATTGTATGATTTTTTATCAAAAAATTTTTCCAACACCCTATTTTAATAAATATGCAATTGAAAATATTAAAATAGCAGCAATATTTTTTATTTATGCCCGTACCAGCGATTGCCAGCAACATCTACAACTTTACCTTGTTCTAGCCCATAAAAAGTGCCTTATAAAATGATAAAAATATTTTTTAACAAATTCATGAAAAAAACCTTTACATAAAGTCCTAAAAGGCATAAGAAAACATGTATATAGCTTTTTATTTCATGAAAATTGGAGGATTTGCTCCGCACCAGCTGAAAGATAAGGAAAAATCCATCCCCAACGAAGGGGTTAATTAACACTGATACATAAATAAAAATAGATAATAAAAAAACATCGATACATCAGGCTGCCATGTACAGGTCGGACAACCAACCAGTCCCTGCCTGTTGAGTATGTTCGTTCCTGGTTCGGAGAAACGGACTACCAACCAGCCCCTACCTGCTGTGAGTCTGTTCGTTCCCTGTTGTGTGTAACATACAACCAACCGACCCCTGCCTGTTGAGTGACTGTTCACTGTTGTCTGTTTATTCTCTGTTCGATAAAACAGACAACCAACCGACCCCTGCCTGTTAAGAGTCTGATCACTATCGTCACCGAAATGCTTGTTGTCTGCTGGTTAAGGAACAAGCTGTAAACAGAGTACAAACTGTTGGAAGGCTGTTTCCAAGCAGAAAGACTTAGTCCAGGAACTTAATAAAATACAAAGGAAAGTTGCGCAATTCGTCAAAAACAGCTATGGGCGTACAGACAGCGTTACACAGATGTTAAACGAATTAGGCTGGGAGCCGCTAGAGACTCAGAGGCTGCACGCTAGGCTTAGATTGCTTGAACAATTGAGAATAGATATCTTTCAGAGCGACACGGAGATCATCCTATTAGAACCCCACTATATTTCCAGGTCCGACAGAAACGATAAATTAAGAGAGATATTTTGCCGAACGGATAGGTATGGGAATTCCTTTTTCCCCCGAACAATAAGGGACTATAATAAATGCTAGGCGTAATTTCATTAGTGTGTGTCCATTTTATATGTAAACGGCTGGTGTCCTAACACCCCCCCCGCCACATGCCTATTGAGGCGGCTTGCGGGGTAATATGTAGATGAAGTTGTTTTCATTTGTGTGTGGCGCGAGATTGTTCGTTGGCTGTTCATATTCTGTTCACTAAGCCTCCAACAGGCACTCAACAGACTTCAAACTGACAGCGAATAGGCATTATTTTTACAGAAATCGACAGGGCACTCACCTTCAATTCTCCTTTCCTTCTGAAATGGATATTTTCTCTTCCATGTAATCATTTATATCACTGATCAGTGGGCTGCCAATGCTAATATGCCTCACATTAAGCTATCACTAGCACCATGTATTTCCAGTGAAATGTTATTTTTCTATGTATTAAACGATGTTCAACTCCTATTTTAATTTGTTTGTTCATTGTTACTTGTTCATCATTTAGCAAATGGTCCAAGGAAGACACCAACATCCTTCTTTTAGTTGGTAACTTGGTTTATTATTTGTTCAATCTCTAATGCAAAAGTCAACTTGGCTGTTTTTGGATTAGTTAATTGTTAAATAAATATTTTACACTACCTTATTTTTGCCATTCCTGCACTCCATATTAAAACACCAACACCTGACCAAACATTATCTCTTCACAACTATTTTTCATTTGAATGAATAAAATTTTTTAGCAAATGGTCCAAGGAAGATACCAACATCCTTCTTTTAGTTCCCTTATACTAATCCAGGCAATGAATTGGTTAGTTTCCAGATTGAAATCAATTCCCCTCCAAACTGCCTTGGAGGAGAATATTTGTAGCTGGTTCAAAGAAAAAAAGTACATATATCATTAGAAAAAACAACACTGAGGATTTATGTACGGCAACATTTTCCAGATTGTTAAAACTCAGCCTCTTTCTAACTTGTTAATAGAGTAACTATGGTTTTGAAGAACATATTTTTGATTTTCGAAAAAAAACCACACTGAGAACTCATATCAAACATTATCCACATTGTCAACACTCGGCCTCTTTTTAATTTTTTCATCGTGTAACCACGGATTTCATTAATGCACTTTATCAACTAATATGCAATAGCTAGAAATCCCTGACTAATTAAATTCTTAAATGAAATAGAGAGCTGAGCAGAATGGTCCTTCACTTTCTGAAATACTTAGAAAATTTGCCATTATTTCTCAACATGATATGGTCATCCAGCATTTATAATGTGAATTTCACTCCAAGAGTCTGATATGGCATAGAAACAAATAACTCATGAATAATAAAATGGTCTCATTTGAAATAGCATTTCAATACATTATTTATAATTTACGGGTGGTAGAAAATAACCAACATACATATTTTGCTTCTTGTAGGAAATATATTTCTTGGACAATCTTGGAAACCCAGGATGCCCCATCTTCCTACACTTATACAACAACATAAATGACACATAAGGGATGTGACAATAACGCAAATTACACATGAGGGATGTGACAATAACCCATAAATATGCCCACTTCAGGTATTATAAATAATGTACACTAAGCTTCCATTTTGAATTTGGGCAGGGAACAACTACAATTGCCAGAAAACGAAGACAAAAATCCACAAATACTCAAAAGGCAGAAGAGCTGATGAGGGTCTTCTGATAATGAACACACTTGACGGCGAGTATAAACCATTAAAACTACTATCTATGCCCATTGTTCGATTCCGTTATTAAAAATGTCTCACTCATCATTGCTCTCACAGTACTGCCAGCATTGAAAATCACATTACAACAGAACATTGGAGAAATAAATATGTAACATGCAGTGTCCAAATAATTTTTTTTAATTATTGTTATATATCCACCATCATTTATTTTGTAGGATTCATTCCCACCTAGGATTTTTAATTAGTACATTTTTAATTTTTTAAATACTCAACACCTCTTTATGCCATTAAGCTCAGATTTCGTAAGATTTTTTTACAAAGTTTTATCAACAAGTTTCTCATTTATCAGCCTTTTCTGTGGAGTTGTTCTTAAAAAAATTCACGATAAAAACATCAAAAAACAGCTTGTTGCACAAATTAGTGTATACGTCTGAAATTCAACTTCACTCAATTTTTTAGATGAAATGACTGATCGAAACATGTAGAAAAATGCAAAATTACCACTCAAGAACAAATGCATCTAGACCAAAAGTGACCAAGCAGAGGGAGAAGAACTCCCATCATCAAAGAAGGCCTGAAAAACTTGAACAAATCTTCTTAATCCTAATTTATTCAACAGTCCCCACAATGTCTATCAAAACTGAAGAATATGTTTGAGCCGACAAAAATATTTCTTAAAAAAAAACTGATTGCTCCACAATTACATGTTTAGGGAGTTCCTAAATCCAAATGATACAATTTGCAAATTATATAATTGACAGAAATAAATAAAGAGTTTGATAAAGACACAGCTGAAAAACAGATTAAAAGAATTTAAATGACTTTTTGTGAACCACTATGCACTTGAATTACAACGAATTATCAGGTAAATCATATGTTATTCAGCTTATAAGCTGGCAACGAAACATACAAACAAGATAGTTTTCTCCAGAGCACTCATTTCACACTATTTTGCGGAGTATACATATCAACTAGACAACCTTAAAGCTTCAAGCAGGCACATTTGCATCTGCTTCCAAGTATTGGTAATTGAGGTGAAATTACATATTTGCATTTGTGATACACCTAAAAATTAAATATACACGGTAGATATCCAATATTCAGAAATAATTGAGATCAGAATATTAGTTACCATATATTAACATTGTTAACACATTTTGAGCAGTGATTCTCAAAGTTGTCATAACAATGGACCTATACCTTTAAATTACCAACTATCTTGTAATGACTTTCAGATGGCTTCAATTTGACTTCATTTAAACTTGTAGTTTTCATACACTCTCAGTTAATGCCTCATAAACTGTGACTGCATCAACTTTTCCTAGAGTTAGCCTAAAATATACATGGGAAAACATGATCTTTCCCATGCATAATACTAATTTCACAAGGGTGGCATTACAAGCTGATTAGGCAGAAGCCAATAGCATTATGTTACGGATCACCAATAATTATGGGGTTGGACATTTGACAAGGGAAAATATATTGGTCCGTGCCACAATTTTCTTCATTCAATAATTAGGCAGTAGTCTTAGGACTAGTTACTGAGAAACACTGCTCATGAGACACCATATACACAAAACATTAAAAATATAAAATTAATCATTTTAATGGTATTAAGCCACTAGTTTAAATCACACAGACAAGCACCTTCGAAAAGTTTTATTTTATCTTGTAGGGGTATTCTACGGAGCCCACAAACAGTTTTGAAAGACATATACTTCAACAAGGAATATAGTACACATGGCAACTCCCGAAGTGGTGGTTTGGACTCGACAAAATCATTCATATTTTTAGTCTCTTGATGGAAACAGAACATGTAAAACAAAATTCTAAAATGTTTCAGTAATAACTAAATATACAATTATACAAAATACTCGTGAATAAATGGCACAGCGTCAACAACTTGCTTGGAATAATTCATAAAGATCACATAGGACAGAATTATAAACTAAAACACTAACTTAATCAATAGCCAAGTCATGCTACCTAGGTAGCTGTATTATGGTATAGTTGTCCTGCAACAAGCATAGATCTAAGATGTGTCACTTGATATAATTTTGGCACTGATTTGCAGTTGTGCTCAGTTTAATTCAGGTACAAATATTGAGTGTTACTAAGTTTAAAACAATTATAAATTTGAATAAATGTTACAACATACAGCAAAAATAGCTGTTCTGAAATAACACGAATTAACTGTCATGGAACATAAACTTCCCATATTATTTAGACAGAAAACATTAACACTTTACAGACATTTCATAGCACATGAGACTTGAGATTAAGCGAGATTAATTGTCGCTATCGATAAATATTTCTCTATTTGCCTTAATTGGGAGGAATTACTTCCACTTTCACTTTCTGGGCTCTCATGCTCACCTCAAAGCAGTAGTACCTTCAAATTCCATGTAATTGCTCAACTTATGGTCCTACATGAATTTACCAAGCATAACTGCAAATAAGCAATATTTCTGCTCATGTATCACGCATTAACTGCAAGTTACCTCATCCTCACTTATTTACAATTATACAGCAAACACAACCACGCTTTCATCACCAGGATTAGACGTAAATGTTTTTCACAGCAACAAATTTTGATTGACCCACTTAAAACAGAATCATGTAATCCTTTGTGTGAGAGGACAGAGTTGATCAATACATGAAATTATTTCCACTGCATTGTGTACCCTCCAAATTACTATTCCCATCGACAGGTCTCCACTTAAGCTGGTTCACATTGAGCGATAAGGACCTTGCATTTTCAAAAACTGTAAAAAAACAAATGCACATTAGTGGATGATAAAAGATATTTCAAAATCATAAGTCCAGGATCATCAACGCATTAGAAACTTTTGTTTTACCTGTATTACAAGAGATGGACCACCGACAACAATTTCTGGTGGTATTTGAGTCAAAGGACAGTTCTCTATGCTCATTATCTGAAGATTAGTGCAGAGAGCTAGTTCAAATGGCAAGTTGTGCAGACTTTGGTTATCGTTGATGTACAGTGACTCCAAGTTTTCCAAAGTTCCAATTTCTTCTGGGAGGAAACTCAAATTGTTCTCTCCAACACTAAGATATGTTAGACTAGTCAAGTGCCTGTAAACATGAACAGCTATGCTTTATTCTACAGAAAACAATCATGGGAAAAATCAAAAAAGCATCTCAAGTTTCCAAAATGAAACTAAGTCACGTGCAAGTCTAGTGCTGCTTAATTTCACATATTAACCCACTTAGTGCCACAAGCTGATTTATTATTGACTTTACCTTCCCCAGGGAAAAAGTTGAGTGCTGATATAAGAGTTAGCTCATGCATGTACAGTTAATTCCATATTTGAGCTGGTGAGAGCAAAAGTAGTGAAAGTCACTTTTACAACATATTTTAGCCAGACGCACAGAAGCATTCTCCTACATTTATTGCTTTGTGAATGAGTGGTACGAGTCTAGCTTCCATGTTTCGCCACTAGAAAGCATCACTGAAGGTTAAATTTTTTAATCATTTCACTTTCAGCCACATTTTCCAAAAAGTGGAAATTTTGAATTACACCATTTTCGCTCTCAGCAGCTCATTTATAACTGATTATAATACATGTTTGCTGCTCATAGGAGGGGAAGAGGGATTATCATTACCTATCACACTTTTACAAAAATAAAAGTTAGCTGAGGCTTGATATTTCAAAATATTTCTATCAAATTTTATTATTTTCTGAACAGCTACAATTCATATTTAAGTTCCCCCGGCATTTCTCAAAAGTTCCACTGAGAGTGGATGGCACTACGAGGGTTAAAATAAGATGAAATAACTTGTTCAAGATACATACCCAATGGCCCTAGGTAAGCTTGAGAGTTGGTTTGACTGAACTATTAGTTTCTGCAGATCTCTCAAAAAGCCTATTTCATTTGGTAAGGTTTCAAGCTTATTTTCTTCCAAATCAAGAACTCTCAGTTTTCGAAGATTTCCTATACTGGCGGGTATCCTCTAGAAAATGAATGGGAGAAATAAAATTTAGCACAAAAGAATCTCATTAGCAGTATTGCAGTCATGTAGGTATACTCCATACTGAAAGGAAACCATCTATGAAAAGTATTTACCTTCAAAAGGTTGTTGGAAAGAATGAGAACTTCCAAACTTTGAAGAGATTGAATATCATCAGGAATTTTTGAAAGCTGATTAGTCCCAAGGTTTAATTCTACCATATTGCACCAAGTTCCAACATCTACAATGATAAAATCAAATAACACAGAGAAACTTTTGAAGAGACAGCTAATACTCAATAATTATATCTTAAGCATTTCACAAAGAGTAACAGACACTTGAAATAGCTCAACACCACACACATAAACACATTCAAAAATATTGGCAAGCTAACATAATATGTACTTCCATTTCACCAATATAGATAAGCTAATTTATCCTTATAAGATGAGTCATTCCTACTGATTGCTCAGTGATATGAGCAACCATTTGAAATTCGAACAACAACACTTAAGACTAAATTCAACAAAACAAATGCATAATGAGTACCAAACTTTTTTACATTTATAGGTGCCATTTTGAAAGTCTAAATGAAAGTAAAAGTGCAAGAAAATAAGATGACGATGCCTCTATATTAAGAAAGTATACTACTATGCATGCAAAAGTATATGGACAGATAACTTACACTTCAAAAAAAATCAGTGACATACCAAACACTCCCACTAATTCCTCACAAAAGATTTATATTAATGGCCTAAAATGATCCTTATGACCCTTGTATTCGGTTGGTGCCTTCGAAATCATTAATTCTCACACAAGAGAGGCAAATGAACATAATGTCACTTACCAAGCACTTGTGATTACCAAATGAATATGTATTTTCGAATGACTGCAAAAATAGCCTAAAAATAAATCAATCACCCACCCATTTTCAGCCCTAAGTAAAAAATTTTCAGTCATAAGAAATTGCATTGAAAAATGAAACATTTCCCACCTTCTCTCTACAAAGTTACCTTGGCTGACACTCTGAAAGCACCTCCGGCATTAATATGACAATTTTCATTAAGCTGTTACCTCATTCCAAGCATGTACATGGCAATTCAGACACTGGCAAAAGTTCTGGTTTCTCTCTCACCTGCCTTCTCACAGATGAACAATAGTTGTTCTCATAACCATAATTTACATCATACCCTCATCATTAAAAAAAAACAGCTTCAGGATTAACTGTGCTTTAACTGTGCTATCAAATCAGAGCAAGCATTCAAATATAAATAAACTCCATTTAAGTAAATTATATGCAAGCTTCTATCCTCTCTTCACCAAAGAAATAGAAACCTTGCTGGAGAGATCATCAAAATCAATCCTCCCAACAATCAAAATATTCTCACCTGTTGCAATAAATGGTAGATGCATATTCATATGTATTATTCTACAAATTCCACAGTACACTTTGATTGAGGAACTTAAGAGAATGTTGTGAATTCAGATGCATTTTCACAGGAAAAACTAATTTAAAAAATGTTAACTACACACACTAAGAGTTACTTGGGAGCAACATTGGAGCTCATTGCTTTGCCTTAAATTGCCACTATAATTCATTAACCCCACCAAATCCAGGAAAAATATTTAAAAAATAAAGAGGTTAAGTGTTAAAACTTCCGCAATGAGTAATTCACAAAAAGAGACTGTAGCTTTGACAGTATGGAATTACATTCACCACAAAAACTTGTACTCAATGTCCAGGGCACTATCACCTATCTAATTCTCTGAACAAAGGACTTTTGTTTGGGCATTATTCTCAGGTGCCTCACGTTTCAAAATAACATAATACTTTTAGTAAAATTATCAATAAAATTCTAGTAATATACTGGTGAGCAATTTAACATGAAACAGAGATATGTTATTTTATTCTTGTTATATTATCTCAAAGTTATCTTTGCACTTTAATACATTGAGTGCGGATGTCACTTGTGACTGGTGCACAAAGCACAATTGGCTGGCAGGTATCTCACATGAGTGATGGCAATTACTTAATTAACACGTTCAACACTGACAGACGACAATCATAGTCCACCGAGTGCTCTCCAGTGATTGAAGATGACGATTGTCGTCATAGTTCATAATCTTCAAAGGCCATTAAAATCTCTGTAACCGGCTAAAATAAAAAATATTGTTGCCATACAGAAGTGCTAAATAACGGTATTGAAAATTTTAGGAGCTGGAAAATTACAACAATATTTTATGCATACTCAATGTGTTAACAGATCTTAATTTCCCAGACTGAGAAGTCTCACATTAGCATTATATTCCTTGAAACTTTTGTTTCATGACTGCACTGGCAACTGTAACTGTACCACAAACAGTTCAGCAATTTGTGTGTTCAGAGCCAGATCAATGAATTCAAGGGCACAACCCTGCCTGTCTCTTCCTTACCCTTTTCTTTGATCCCCTTGGTTATTTATTTCCCAGGTCATTTCATTTTAAATAAATTTTAATTTTATTTGTTACAAATTCATCACCAACTTTTGAGTCTATCCGTTACCTATAGCAGGGAAACAGCTTTGGCAGCAAGAACTGATATGGATTTCATTCAATTTTTCCATTACGTGACTACAAGTTTCATCGCATTTCTAGTATTTCTAGCACGTAAAATGAATGTCAGTATTTACTGTATTAGAAGACATTCTGATTCTAAAATCTTCCTTAATCCAAGATATTTCCTGAACAGCCCAATTGCTAAATCACTGACCCCAGAAAGACAGCTTTATATGCATTGTCATTCACCAGTTTTTAAGGATGTTTAAGTTCCAAACTAAATACAAGATCGCCACCCAGAAAAGATCCTATTATGACAGCAATTAAGATTATTACTCATTTAAGAAAACTGAGGTTTTGAATCACTCTAGTGGCCAAAAGGAAGAATCAATCCTACATACGGTGGGTCTACACTTCCAAGCCGCCTCAATTTAACGATCACCGCCTGTGGTCACCTATTGTGGTGGTAGAAGCCCAACGGGAAACTGTGAAAGTGGCGCTGACAAAAATGGAGTGGGGAATCCTTGGGTGGAAATGGAAAAGGTCTACTCTGTTGTCAATGCAGGCTTGAACGTTTAACATTGCTATAGCCTTAATACCAAAACAGCATCAATGGCTGTTGATTTTTTGCAAAAATGCAAGATGACTCTTTGATTTAAGTGGGCTGAAAATCCTCATTTCGGAATCAAGCCTTCGCAACGTGCCCCGGAATATTACCAAAACATTTCGTAAAAACCAAAGTTTTGCTATTTTTTACAAAAAAAACAACCACTTCATGATAAAGTTACTCAACTTCAATCAACAAAAGACTCTTCATTTACAGAAGACAAAAATTGCTGGTCTCCAGCTGCCACGGCAAAGCCGTTACTAGGTTAGAGGGAAATGTCTGAAACAAGTGTCTTAGCTCCAGTATAGAGCCACCTTAACTAGAATAATGCTCAAGATTCATTCCAAATTTAAGAGCTAGAGGGTTAACACCAGCATGATTAATGCTGATGCAAATAAATTATCAAATGGTGGAGGGATGAGACATGGAGCCTTTGGGAGATGCTCACCACTGTGAGTGCCTGTGCTACCATGCCAGGTACAGATCACCAGGCAATGAAATTGAATTGAAAATGCTAAGTTACTAACTCTAAAACACTAAATGCAGTACATGCCAAATATTACCCCATAAATTGGTGTAATGTAATTTTCATAGTATTTACTACAACTGTTTTGTGGCACATTACACACCAATATCATAAGTTCTGATAAAATTTATAATAACTCTGACCACTTTAAACAGTACAATGCTCTTGCTTTAAGCAAATGTGAACAGGACAAATAATAACGTTAACATATCCCTAACAAGAAATGAAACATGCCAGAATTATAAGAAATAGCATTGCAACCCTAAACTTGTATAATATGAGGCCATTTCATGATTACTTCAAGTATTTAAGAGAAAAGTACATACTATAATTGAAAACTTCATTATTAGAAGGCATTAACATCTACACCCTATCATGAAGGTTAAATAACCTTTCCCTCAAGAAATTCAGTAATTGAACTAATAACAATACAGAATACCAGAAAAAATCAAGAAACCTTTCATCACAGATAAAAATAATACCAATCATGCAAGCAACACTTTATTCTGCTGATTGATTAATGCAAAGTATAGATCATATAAAGTAAAGTGTACATTTATCATTACACAAATTCCATATTTTTACACAATGAAAATACTACAATAAAAAATAATATATGTACATGTATAAGGGTGATCAGAGTGATATCATACACTGATCAAATACCACTAGGCCAAATTTTGATTAATTTCTTGTTTACGATATTTTGGAAGGCATTGTAAATGGATCACACCCAGATCATTAAATTTAAGAATATGGCAAATAAAGGGTGTCTAACGAAAATCTACCCTATTGAAAATGCCCTATAGGAATTTTTTTTTTTCCCACAGTAATTTGACAATGGGAACTCGAAATTTTCCTATAGGAAATTTTTTCCTATAGGAAATAATTTTCCTATAGGAAATAATTTTCCTGTTGGAAATTTCCTATAGGAAATAATTTTCCTATAGGAAATAATTTTCCTATAGGAAATAATTTTCCCATTGGAAAATAGTCTCATATACATAACCTTAAAAAAAAAACGCCACCGTTAGGATTAGATCGGGGGACCTTCTGTTCATGAGTCGCCGACTCTGACCACTACACCAACTGACTGATTTGAGGAGTGAGCCATCTCATAAGTATAACTTTGGTATTAGTTGAGAGAGAATTGATTTTTTTAATCCTTTCTCAACTAATGCTCTCTCAACTAATTTTAATGATTGATAGAAGAGAGAGGATGAGTTTTTTTAATTTCGAAAGAGGATTGCTGCACACCTACAGAGTCATAAGGCCGTTTTACTCGGGCACGAAATTGCAAAACTTCAAACTGCATTTTTTCTCAATCGGGCGTGCAATCATTTTCGAATTAGAGCAGAAGCTATTTTGCTACCTCGCGTTCATGCATTCACGCATGCGTTCTTGCAATTCATGGCTTACCGTGTTTACACGATGCATTTACCCGCGCAAGTACGTGGCTGGACAGATGCGTGAACACATTCACCAAATTAGAACGAGCTATTTCCTGTCCACGCATTTGTGCAATTTGGAGTGTTTACACGGTGAAAATTTGATGGTGATTGTATTCACGCATCTACCCGCGCGGGTAAAGCATCGTGTAAACACGACACCATGCAATTTGAAATGCACGTTCGTACTTACATCAGATTGTACGTGCCCCGTGTAAAACGCCAGACTATGACAAAGGGAGAAGAACTTCATGTGTTATGCCAGATATAGTTTGCGCTACACTGGAATTGGAATGGAACTGACTATTTGAGTTCCATACCGGTGAACCATTTTTTAATGAATTTCTAACTTTTTCTTAAAATTTTTTTATTGACAATAATGTTTTAATTATAAATGAAATATTGTAAAAACTTGTCTTGTATGGTGATGTATGCATTATATTTGTGAGAATGCAGAACCATTGATAAAATGAAATGTTTTCTTTTTTTAATTTCGAATTAATTAGAATTTTTCGCACTATGGGAAACATTCCTTAATGTACCTATAATAAATATTTGTTCTATAGAAATATTGCTAATTCCTATAGGAAACCTTTTTCCATTGTCAAATATTCATGCTATAGGAAAATTTCTCATAATTAGAGGGTTATTTTCTCATTCCTATAGGAAAATAGTCGTGCTATAGGAAATTTCTCGTTCCTATAGGAAAATATTCGTCCAATAGGAATATTTCTCGATCCTATAGGAAAATATTCGTCCTATAGGAAAATTTCTCGTTCCTATAGGAAATTTCTCGTTCCTATAGGAAAATATTCGTCCTATAGGAAAATTTCTCATTCCTATAGGAAAATTTTTTGTTCCTATAGGAAATTTCTTGTTCCTATAGGAAAATATTCGTCCTATAGGAAAATTCCTCGTTCCTATAGGAAAATATTCGTCCTATAGGAAAATTTCTCATTCCTATAGGAAATTTTTTGTTCCTATAGGAAATTTCTTGTTCCTATAGGAAAATATTCTTCCTATAGGAGAATTCCTCGTTCCTATAGGAAAATATTCGTCCTATAGGAAAATTTATCATTCCTATAGGAAAATTTCTCGTTCCTATAGGAAACTTTCTTGTACCTATAGGAAATTTATTGTTCCTATAGGAAGCTTCATTGTTCCTGTAGGAAACTGTAATTCCTATAGGAATTCACATAATTCCTATAGGAAACCAGTGGGGCATTTTCAATAGGGTAGTACAAAATTCAAGGATATTTCAAGGTTTTCAATGATAAAAAAGAACACCAAGGATATTTCAAAATCAATATGAGCTATATTGGAACAAATTATAATTTTTCTATAAGTGAAATAAAAAAGTGCTTTTTAGAACAATGAAAATTTATTTATTATAGTTTTGACACTTGCATTAATTTATCAGCCTCTTTTTCAAGAATATCTGCTTCTTCCTTCGCAATATCTGAAATCCTTCTTATTCGTAATGTAACATATCGCGCAGTAAATAACGTAACAATAGGTAGTTAGGGCGAAAATACACAAAACAAGGCAACAAGAGATCGTAACTAGTGACGCGCGGAGAGTAATATAGACGCGAGGAGTGAGAGCTAGATGGTAGAAGCAGAAAAGGAGTTCGGTTTGTCAAAAGGTGAGAAGAAGAAGGAATAAAGGGAATAAAAGTGTGGGAAAAGGGGCCGGTTTGTCAAAAAGTGACGGGAAGTGTTCTAGGGGCAGGTCTAAGGAAGGAAAGCTGAAAGAAGCCGAGAGGAAGTACGAAACTGAAGGAATTGCGGCGATAGCGGAAGGCTCACGACGGACCGGAAAAAGGGATCTCCGAGAGACAGCGATACTTGGAGGAGAATAAAGGATCACGATAAGTGCCATTCCAAACATTTTGTCGTCTTGATGGTTTAATTTACAAGATTGAAACAAAAGGACTTTAATAAATTATATAAATTGGAAATTTTGAACACTTGTAAATTGGGCCCAATTAATTATTACAAAATTAAAGGTATAAATATTAAGCAACCATAAATGTTTTTCTGCATGTTGTTTACGTAATAACTAAAATAATAATATCCAAGGTAACATTAAAGGAGACGAAGGCGTGGGTTACAGTAATTCTAATTATTCTATTTGATCTAAAGTACATATTTATAATTCTTTTTTGTAATTTTGATAAATTTTTTCTGCAAATGCTGTTTTTGTTATTTTTGGAAGCACTTATGAAAGATTTGATCATTTCTTTGCATATTTGAACATTACGAATTCCCCCTGCTGCATGTATAGCATCATGAATACAGCACTGAGCAATCAAGCTATCTTTGTGTAAATTTACCACTAAAAATCCTTTATTAAACGAAAATCTTCACTCAACTGCCACATTGGCATGAAATAAAATAAAAATAGTAATCAACAAGTTTTTAAAGCATGCGATTCTTTTTCTTCTGAAAAAAAATGAATAAAAAATGCGTCGAGTCTATTATTTTTGATATCAAATTTTATTAATTGTTTTCAATGAATCTGAAGAAATAAAACAGTTATACATATTCTCTTTTAACACGATCAGCATCGGTTGCTTTCATAAGATTTTTATCAACCAAATAGCTGAGTGCAGCATCTACTCGTTGTTTTGCAATTTGGACTTAACATTTGCCATTACTTCGACTTAATAATTCAATTCATCAAACTCTTAAATAAATTGAATAAGTCATTTCTCATGAAGGGTATCATAGGGCGGTCTGTTTAACACCAACGCAAAAATGGCTCTATGTCAACAATCACTGAAATAAAATAAAGCTTTTAAAAATATAAATTTAAGCTTTAATTTTAAAAAATTATCATTAACGAGTTTTTTTATTTTATTTCATAATTTTCTGACTTAATAAAATGGCGATTAATCTGATGGCTTAGTTCATATCTTCTGCCAATGCTTTTATTTTACTCTATGCTTATTATGGTATACTTGGTGTATAAATGATGTTCAACACCTAACGCTCCGCTATGCATGCATGTGTGGGGAGTTACCTAGCAAACCTTACAGATGTTTGGTGGGGATTCACGGTTCGATAGTAGGATAATAATGGACATCCTCAGACAGCCTTGAAATTGTCTACAATAATTATTTGCAGCCTTATTTATGGCTATATTCGATTTATTTTTGGCGAAGTCAACCCACCCCACCCCTTCCTAGCTCATTAAATGATGCAAATTATATGGGAATCCTATAAAATTGACTTTTTTTCATTACAGACGTTATATAATAGCTATTATCTTGCTTTAATACCCATAATGAACAATTAGCAAACAAAGGGTAGTTAAATATATGCATAAAATCATCCCCATCCCCAGCCCCAGATTAACATTTCCAAAATACGGAAAAACTACGTATTCATCCAAGGAAACTTTTTCAATTCGCCTTTCAATTTTAATTTGCCATTTATTATTACGCAGTTTAATACGGAGTGTCTGTGGGGTGAGGTTTCTGGGACAATTAATTTTATGCGAAGGCAATACCTTGATTCGCTATGCTTCCACACCCATGTAACCTAGAAGCCACACGTAAGACCAGATGACTCCTCCTAGGAGCAATCCGTATGACGTAATATGTACCATACAGATCCAAATATGTATGAACATATAAACTGCACTTTCAAATGTGAATGTTTTCAGATCCATATAAAGACACAGATGACTCCTTTTAGTATTGCCGTTGCTAAAATCCTTTCTCCCATTCTAGATCTAATCCCCAGCCAACCTGCATTTTTTTATATTCGCCTAGCTTGCACACTCCCTCAACCGAGATTTGAAATGGTTTTGCAATTTTCCATTGCCCCGGCGTACCGCCAGTGAACAAGTCCAAACTCGTTCAAGGCTAGCATTGACGCAGTATCAAGTTTGCAGGTGGCGTGACTATTATTAGTCACTAGTCTAAAAAAACAGTCCTTTTCAGGACTAAATAATAATAAAAAAAAGTCCTTTTCAGGACTAAATAATAATTCCAAAAATGATCCTTTATAAATACATTAGGGGGAAAAAATAATTTTTACAGACTTTATCCCCATTGTCAATTAATTAACCTCCCCAGTTAGTTTGAATAACAGGAGGAGGAAGTCCATATGGAACACCTCTTATTCCACTTTGAGGCAATTATTAATTATATTGAGGAAGAGGATATGTTTTTAAAACAAAAAGACATTGTTTTAATAAATTTATTTTTCATATTATTTTTTACATTTATTCATCCGAGGTTGACTTAATACATTTTTACATATCACCAGTGAACCGTCCACTAAAAATCACCAGACCGGTTCGTTTGGATATTATAAAAAATGCAAATGGATGATCTGCTATAAACCTAGCTTCCGCGCTCGGACTACTGCCTTTACCAATAAATTCCATCTTAGTGGCTACCGCAGCTGTAGCACCCACCTCGGTCACCTCGATGAACGTCTTTTGCAACACTTTGGATATTTTAGTGTTATCGTCTATCATGGGAGTGAAATCAGCAAAATCGCTGAACATAGTCTTCATACCCGTAGCCTCAAGTACACACGAGATATCTATCTCAAACCGCACTGTAAATTTCGGGAGACGAACCAAAGTCCTCTTCAACACACACTTGTCTAAAACTTGGAATACATTGAATTCTTCAAGGGATAATTTTCTCTCTAACTCTACCACCCCATCGCGAGCGTTCAGTAGTAAAAACAACATGGAAGCAGTACGGTCATCGAATTGCATTTCCAACACTTGAAGGTTCAATTCAGGATCCTCATAATAACCATATTCGTGCAGATCGTGCATCATCGGGATCTCAATCTCCTTCCCACAAGTGTAGAAGGTGGCCGGCTGGGTATTAAGCTCATAAAATGTTTTTGACCATTCGTTTTCGAAATACACAGCACTCTATAGTATTAATTTGGATCCTTCCACATCCATCTCGTTCACTAACTCTGCTCTTTTACCATTCGTCTTTTCACATACCCATGCATTCACTTGTTTCACATCAGTCTCATCACCCTCGTACACTACATCTTCGTTCCAGGTTCTCATCAGGTTCTCGTAATATTGGGTCAAGCTACATCCCTGCTTCAGGTGCACAGACGTTTCGATGGCTCCCTCCTTTGGCGATGCAGGCTCCCTCAACAAAGTATCGTAAATATGAACTTGATCATTGATATTGGTGACTTTAAGAATTAAATCCAGCGTCTTCCCTTTCACCCACTTCGCTGCCATGTGAAGGAGAATCATGATACCAGGACCCGAATATATCAGACTGCAATTTCCCAATCCATCTCGGAGTCTGTTGATGAAAGAATGACTTGGCTTTTCAATCTTATCCTGCTTCACCAAACTGCATTTAGCTCTCAACTCCATCTCGACGTGAGAGAGCAGCGTGTGCTGACTCGGCTGAGACTGACTCGTTTTTCAAAATTGATACGTCTTTCATGGAAAAAAACCCCACGCTGTCACCATCCCACTACATCCTCTGCAACTTTTATATCTACATCTACATACTACCCCTCAAGCCGCCTCAATAGGCGTGTGGCGGGGGTGTTAGGACACTAGCCGTTTACATATAAAAATGAAACGCTCTAATGAAATTACGCCTTGCATTTATTAAAGTCCTTATTGTTCAGGGGAAAACGAATTCCCATACCTATCCATTCGGCAAAATATCTCTCTTAATTATCGTTTCTGTCGGACCTGGAAATATAGTGGGGTTCTAATATGATGTTCTCCGTGTCGCTCTAAAAGATATCATTTCTTAATTGCTCAAGTAATCTAAGCCTAGCACGCAGCCTCCAAGTCTCTAGCGGCTCCCAGCCTAATTCGTTTAACATCTGTGTAACGCTGTCTGCACGCCCATAGCTGTTTTTGACGAATCGGGCAGCTTTCCTTTGTATTTTATTAAGTTCCCGGATTAAGTCTTTCTGCACCGGATCCCATATGCTCGCAGCATATTCAAGGTGTGGCCGGATGAGTGCGAAATAGCACCTCTCTTTTACTTTTCATCCAAAAATCTTCCCACAATACGCTTGACGAATCCTAGCCTCTTCAGAGCTCTGCCACAAATATTTCTTATATGTGTTCCCCACGATAGGTTCGAGGTTATCTTAACTCCTAGATACTTTACTTCATCTGTCGCCTTTATGTTAACACCATCCACACCATATACATGGGAATAGTTGGACGACCTCCGCAAGAAATGTACCGCCGTGTATTTGCTCAGATTAAGTTTGAGTCCTCACTCTTGGCTCCACACATGAACGTTTTAAATCCGATGATAGAATTTCAAAGTCAGAGTGATCACTAATTTCGCGATAGATGACAGCGTCGTCAGAAAATAACGTATTTTACTGCAAATTAGAGAGAATAGGTCATTTATGTATATAATGAACAAAAGGGACCAAGACGCTTCCTTGTGGGACACCTGATGTCACTTAAACTACATCAGAGCTAATTCCGTCAAGAACTACTTTTTGCTTACGATCACTCAGAAAGTCGTTATATACAGAGGAACCTGGTTAGGACATTCCTCCTTAGCTCGTTTTCCTCCTTATCACGTTGATTTATCATGGTCCCGTAATCATAGGTACAAAATACAGGCAAAATTATTTGGTTACCACATTCTAAATATTGGCGCTTCCCGGGTTAGTTCGTTCAATAACTTGTCGTTGAGCAACCCGATCACCATTTTTCTAGTATTATTTAGTCATGTAAACAACCAAAACTCCCGAGTTAATATGCTAAATATTGACCCTTAGCATTTTCATGTTTATCCTTATGCATTCCTATTTTCGTGTCGTGACGTAAAACAATATGCGGCCGATTAGCGGGAGTGTAGTTCTTGAGCGAGCAATCGTTCATATTGCACATTTTGTGATTATAAGGACAGTTAAAATGGAAAGCAAACGAGTTGTGAAGCAGATTACAACTGCAGAAAAATTAAAATTCTGGAAGAAGAAGACAGAAATCCATGCGTCAAGCGAGTAGAATTGGCGCGAAGGTTAAACATTCCTGCACCCACTTTAAACACGATTGTCAGTACCGTATTTACTCGTGTAAGCCGCGCACCTTTTTCCCAAAAATGCTGGTGAAAAAATGGGGGTGCACAGCTTACACGAATCCTCCAGATTTTCATGTAAGCTGCACTCCATTTTACCTCAAATTCCTGTCGTTAGTTTCTCCAAAGTGAATACGTCGATGTGAATTGGTAAGTATGGTGTGGTAGTAAACCCGTAAAGTATTTTGAAGTAATTAGAAATACAAATCATCGTTTATCAAAGTCTGAGCGTACAATGATACTTGAAGAAAGGCTATATCAGAAACACCACGTGACATAGCACTTACCGTGTATAGATTGTACGTAAGATAACATATTTTAGGACTGATATGTATTCAAATCTGTATCTACATTGTATCCTGTAAGCTGCCGCAAGGGGGTGTGGCACCTTAAAACCTATTCAAAATCGTAATCGGAGTTTGTTTCGGTATCACGTATCTGTAGCAACATTTCTCACATAATAGGTAGCCACTTTAGTGTACATATTGAAGCTACATTGTAAAAACACGACAAAGTATTTTTTACATAGTGGCAAGACTCGTATGCTCAGAGATTGTACCTTCTTACTATACATGCTTTTCTCTCCGTGCTCTCCGCTCCATGCGTGAGAGGAGTAAACGAGTTCGAGTCATTTGGCACTTTAAAATAATTGCAGTTACCTCCCTAAAAATGAATTCTGAAGTGAAAATGCAATCGCATCCCATGAGTACAAAACTACATATTATATGCGATGCCGAAAAAATAGGAAATCGAGCTGCAGGAAGGAAATATGGTGTATCTGAATCGTGCATCAGAGGCTGGAGGAAGATGAAGGAAAAACTGCAACCAGCAAAAAAAAGTATGGGAGCTTTTAGGGGAAAAATTGCAAAATACCCTGAACTAGAAAAGCGACTGGCTTCATACATCATTGATCAATGACAGTATGCTCATGCATTGTCAACAGAAATGTGCCAGTGTAAGCAAGAGAAATAGCGAGAGAATTAGGAGTTGCTCCGTTAGACTTTAAGGTGAGCAGAGGATGGTTACAACGATTTTTTATCAGAAACTGACAATCAATTAGGAGAAGGACGACGATTTCCCAGCGCTTACCTGATGCATATGAAGATAAGGTGGAGAGCTTTCAGAGGTATGTAATTCAGCTTGAGGAAAAAACATTGCTACTAATTGAGACAAATTGGAAATGCAGACCTAACACCAGTGAACTTCGAGATGCCGTCAGAAACAACTGTGAATGAAATTAGCCAGAAGTCTGTATAAGTACGAAGTGGTGGTTATGAAAAACAGCGTTGTACAGTGATATTGACAGTACTGGCAGATGGGAAAAAACTCCCACCTTATGTTATATTTAAACGAAAAACTCTACCCAAGAAAGTGATATTTCCAGCCGGTATAAAAGTAAGAGCGCAAGAAAATGGTTGGATGGACAGTAACATGGCCTTAGATTGGATTAAATGTGTGTGGGAATCCCGTCTTGGTGCCTTACTACAGCTGCGGAGCATGTTAGTATTCGACAGTTTTTGTAGGCATCTTAAAGAACCTGTAAAACAAAGGCTGCAAGAGGGAAAGACTGACCAGGTGACAATTCCAGGTGGCATGATGTCCATGTTGCAGCCAATACACATTTACATAAATAGACCATTCAAAGCGAACATGAAGAGCCTGTACAGAGAGTGGATGGCAAGCACTATACATGAAGAAACTCCCATGGGAAAAATAAAAAAAACAGAGTTGACGCAGATATGTCAGTGGATGTTGACATCATGGAAGATGATTCCAGAGGATTTAGTCGTAAAAAGCTCTAAGAAATGTTGCATTTTAAATGATATGGACGGCAATGAAGACAGTGAGGTGTGGGACAGTGAAAGTGAGGACATGATTTTCTCAGATCTTAGTAGCAGTGACGAAAACTAAAAATGAGAACTATTATGATATAAATAGTCATTAGTGATTCACGATTCTATTTCCACGAATGTTTTTTTCTTTAGTTTAATAGAATGATAACTGCTATTACATTGAGTTTAGTTTTTCCATGTGTTTCCAAGACGTTCCAGTGTTGTTAAATCGTCCCAGCCCACAGCTACTGTGAAGAAAGCAGACGAGACAACCGCTATCAGGCATCTATTAGGTACGGACGGCATTCTGCTTTTATTTGTTGATTCGCCGACGGATTTCCATAATCGAATGACCATGGGTTGAAATTGTTATAGTTCTGCAATTAACTTAGTTTTTCATTTCGAACAGAAGCCATTTTTATAGCTGGATGATGTGATTGTATACAACTGTGATTACTGTGTGATGTTAGGAGAAAAAGATGCACAATAAAACGGGCTGTGTATTGTGACTATATTAAAACGTAACGCAATAAATTCATGATAAAGATGTACATCAACACTTAACTTTGGCACAGAATTTCTATTAAAAAACGTGCATTCATGATATGACAAAATGATGCAAGCTCAAGGGAAAAAAGTTGATTTTTTGATAAAAATACCGTATTTTCTGGTAAATAACACGCACCTACTAGATAACACGCATTTTAAATATCTCTTCACTGTGAGAAATGTATAGATAACACGCATTTCAAAAATTTCTTCTCTGTGATATATGTATTGATAACGCGCATTTCAAATTTGTACTATTTTTCATAAAGCGCTTTAAAGATCGTTATGTTGCTGTTTAAGCCGCAGCAAAATCATTATAACTACCTTTCTATGGACAAATGAACTAGGAAATAAACAATTTTGAAAGTGGTATCGAAGGTATTTCAATAGTACCTAATTATATTTATTATTGTAAGGCCATGGAAGAAAGAAAAGCAAAAACACGCAAATCGTACACGGCTCAGTTTAAGCTGGAAGTTATTTAGTTTGCAAAAGTTAATGGAAATCGTGTAGCAGGGAGAAAATTCAATGTAAATGAAGCTAGTGTGAGAGAGTGGCGAAAGAATGAGGAGGTTTTTAAGAAACTGCATCGTGGAAAACGAGCCATGCGCTACAGAAAGTGTTTCTGGCCAACACTCGAAAAAGAACTTTACAACTGGATTATTCGTGAACGATCAAGAGGAATAAGACTCTCAACAACTAGAATTTTACTTCAAGCAAAGCAAATTGCACGAGAGAAAAACATAATTGACTTCAAAGCATATCCCTCTTGGGGATTCCGGTTCATGATGAGAAATAATTTAAGTGTTCGTGCCTCGACAAGCATTGGTCAGAAACTACCTGTAGATTGGGAGGCCAAGGTGATAAAATTTAGACAGTTTGTGAAAGAGTGCATTTTCAAAGTAGAAGAAATGCGTGTGGGTAATATGGATGAGGTCCCAGTAAGTTCTGACCTTCCAACTGCAAGGACTGTGAATCTTAAAGGTGCAAAGGAAGTGTCCATTACTACGACAGGACACGAAAAGACAAATTTTACAGTTGTATTGTGCATAACGTCAGATGGTTCCAAGCTATCTCCTATGGTGATATTTAAGAGGAAAACCATTCCAAAGACCTTATTGTTACCGCAAATGAAAAAGGATGGATAAAAAAAGAAATGATGAAGACCTGGTTGGATAATGTTTGGGAAAAAACGTAAACATGCTTTCTTCAGCCCCAAATCTGTTTTAATTATGGATGCATGTTGAGCCCATTTAGTGCCCAAAGTAAAGAAATTGGTCAACAAATACTCCAAGGTAGCAATTATACCTGGTGGACTGACGAAGAAACTTCAACCCCTTGATTTAACGGTGAATAAATCCTTCAAATCAAAACTTCGAGCTAAGTGGGAAAAATGGATGATTGCAGGTGTCCATGAATATACAAACTCTGGGAAGATGAAGTGACCATCTTATGAGGAAATATGCAAATGGATATCGGAAAGCTGGAATTCTGTGACAGTAACTTGCGTCCAAAGAGGTTTTCATAAATCATTTGGGGATTTGCAGGTTACAGAAGCAACAGACTCTGAAAACGATGAAGCTACTGAGGAAAGCAAAGTTGCTGATCTTCCGGTGGAAATACTGCGAACTATGGATTCGTTCCAGTGTGACTCGGGAGATGAATTTTATGGTTTCGACTAAGATTTATGTTTGCAAGTTAGATAGAAAATTTATGTTTGCAAGTTTCAATGTAATTCTTGTACTAATTACTTAAGTTTCCTTATTTATGCTTTCCTCCTTTGTGTTATGCAGACAATGTTTTTTCACCACTGTAATGTTTTGCAATAATTACTCTTATTTTGAAATTAATTATATAATTACATTAACATTTACAATATGTTGGTTATAGTAAAATTGCCCTAGTAAGTGAGTATTGTTTATTCATTTGTTTCCGAGTTCAATATTCAATTAAACTAGATTTTCCGTTGTGTATCACGCACTATTATTTTTATCATTTTTCTAATTTTTTTGTATAGATAACACGCGGGGTATCTACCAGAAAATATGGTAATTTTTTTCTTCACGAGTCTGCCCGAAAATGGGGGTGCGCGGGATACATGATGGTGCAGCGAACACGAGTAAATACGGTTATTGCGATAAAATCCGAAGTGGTCACTGACAAAAAACAAAAGTGTATTTGTGAAGGGAAATATCCAGAATTATAATCCATTCTCCTTAAATGGTGCAAACAAGCATTAAGTTCAAACGTGCCACTTGATGGTTCCATCATCAGAGAAAAGGCGATGCATTTGGCTGTAAAAATGGGCATTGAAAATTTCCATGCCTCCAATGGTTGGATCAATGGATTCAAAAACAGACATGGATTAGTTTATAGGTGTGTGCGTGGTGAGGCAACCAGTGTTAATCTTGATGTGGTTGAAACTTGGAAGAAAACGACCCTGCCCAAGTTGCTTGACGAGTACAGCCCCGATGATATTTACAATGCCGATGAGACTGGTTTGTTTTTTAACTTATTACCAGATCGAACGTATGCATTTAAAGGGGAAAAATGTCATGGAGGAAAAATAAGCAAGGAGAGACTAACAGTTCTGTTGTGCTGCAACGAGAGTGGAACTGACAAGCTAATGCCGCTTGTGATAGGGAAATCAAAACACCCGAGGTGTTTCAAGAACATTAAAACATTTCCCTGTCAATACACAGCCAACCCTGCAGCATGGATGACAGCATCAATTTTTGAAACCTTTGTGTGTGGGTTAGATGCCAAACTGGGAGGAAATAACAGAAAAATTTTACTTTTTGTCGACCACTGTGCTGCTCATCCCGTCGATACAAGCTACCTTAGAAACATCCCGGTTGAATTCTTCCCAGCAAACACAACAAGTCACTTTCAGCCCCTTGACCAAGGCATCATCCGATGTTTTAAGCACAAATATAGAAGACTGCTGGTACAAAAGAGGGTGGCCACCTTATAGAAAATCATTAAATATTATTCATCATCAAAATAATATCATTATATTCGTAAAAAATATTATTCTTGAAAAAGTATAACATTCCATTTTAAAACCTTTATGCGGAATGTATACCTGGTGGCAATCCTTGCATATTCCTTTAAAATGTGAGCGTAACGTGAGGCATACATCATACATTCATCCAAGTCCATAACATAATGGTCATTGTAAAATATATGCGTACGACCTGTGTGTGAGTTTACCACAGCTTGTACTTTACCATCCTTGGGAATACCAATAGATGTTAAACTTTTCGGATAGCCATATCTTGTCGTAACAATGGATAATCGAACATATACATTGCATTTTCGACAAATACGATTTCCCCAGACGGTCTCTGATAAATAGCTGTCACATTCTTAAAATCTTTAGGTAAAATCATCCAGTCAGTTATTAACAGTGTATCAAATACTTTCATATTACCTGTAATGTCAACTAACCACACCCACTTTTCATGTAATACATACATAATTTGATTGATGATTAGGAAGTTGTGCCCATATTTCAAATTGCAAAAATTCACAATATCACCCAAAACGTTTTTATTACCTCCAGCATCATTTTGCGCACCTACCATCTCATCGTCGTTGTCTTCATCTGACGGTTTAGCACCAGCATCACCCCCTGAATGAGGTGGATCACCGTATAAATTACGATTACCTAGTATATCATCATGATGGAGAGTAAGTTTGTGGTCATTCGTGTATGCAGAATACATGATGGAATTTGAATCGCTGAGTGGGAAAGACCTAGTGCGTGACCTATCTCATGCAAGAGAATATGGAGTAGATTATATTGACCCCAAGTTAAATTCCTATCTAAACCTAAATACCATGATTCTGCCGCATCTATGTGAATTTCTATGTGATCCTTTCCTTCATTTGGATATTCGGCATGAGCTTAAGTTTTCCCAGGTCCAAAGAATTGATTCTCACACGGTATGGATGGCTTTATGTATCTATGAATTCCAGACCTATGTGAAATAATAATATCAGGGTTATTCTGATCATGCTGAAATTTCAGGTAAGTCTCCCGACTCCACAACTCAAATGCCTTCTCCGCAAGTTTCTCGTGAACATAATCGCTTAGTGCATAATTCCACTTGATGATTCGTTTTCCCCATGATGCTGAGGAAACCGAATCTTTTCCGAAGTCGTACACGCCACATCTGGGTAGCTAAGTAAAACTCACGGCATCCTCTCTGCTGCTAAAATTGTAGAACTCTTCCATCAATCTCAATGGACTCTCAATGTCAGCCTCTTTGACTGATGTGATATCTTATTCTGATACTTCTAGAAAACCAAACTTGCGTAAATAGTCGGCTAAACATGTCTTTTCATCGTCTGCGGCTTGACAACTTCCGCAAATCGAAATAGCCACAATCAGCAGCATTGAGATTCACATTTTCTATCACTCGAGATGAATCTCTCAAAGATGGAGAGAGCAATGACAATCACAAAAATATTCTCTCCCTTATTTATAGATAGAAACATCACTACACCCAAATCTCTTCTCTTGTTTGCTTTGTTCGAGTTTGAAGGAAATCATGTGATGATGCACTATTAAGCCCTGGTTACACACGACACATTAACACGTGCAAGTTAGAACAGGTTGAGTTAGAGCTAGTGCACACCTGGAGAGTGTTGCAACGCAGACTTGAAGTTTCATCATCTAGGCTTCACCTTGGGCTGGTGGGCACGTGGGGAGTGGGGGTTGCATCATGTGGCCTCAAAGGCTGGATATTGAGACGGATGGGGAGGAATTGGCTGGGGCGGTGTCACTGAGTCTGCATTCCCGCATAAATAAAGTGCGCCAGAAGTAACAAATGCTCACTTATACAAATTCATCTTTGAAAGTAGAGAAACAATCACCACCCTTTCACTTGGACTCAGCACACACACAATTCAAGATACTCTAAAATAACACAATATAGCATCTACCAAGGACATATCGAAATGCCTTTTGCTAATAAGTCTAATATATAGGCCGTATGTTTTACCTCAGCCATCACACACTGCGATGGATGGATTGGAGGACAGGATGGTTCAAGTGATTGAAGGGTGGTTTTTAATGCTTAAAGATACAAGCATAGCGAGATATCACCCTCTCAGCCTCCAATGTCTCACTGCTTAGGTAATAATAAGTCGAGTAGCCCGAGTGTATCCGATGGAATGTGAACTGTCAGTGAGAATAGTTCAGTTCCGTTCGCTTACTATACCATCTCGATTTGCAGACAAAATGATAAACGATTTTTGTGGCAAATCTGAATCATTTTTATGTCACGAAATGTGTCCACGAACTACAGTCATATACTGTTATCAAACTCAATCATATGAAGAATTGGTTAAACAACAGAAATTCCTCAACATTTATACCTATTCTATGAATAATTATACTCAAACCGGGTTTGATAATTATCCGTTTTTTTCTCGGTTACCTATATCCCTCAAACCTGATTCAGATGAAGTCTTTCCTTGGCCTACACCAAATCAAGTATTTTTCATTGAAAATATAAACATCTCGAATAGTCGAGATGCTTCAACTCAAACTGATTAGACCCATGCCCATCATTTGCTATTAATTTGTTTCTATTAACGCAGACACTTTAGTCCAGTCACTTTATACATCCGACCTTGCAAAAGGTCATGTATTTCTAATTTTTTAATATGTTGTTAGGACCTATGCTAATAGTTAAAAACCAAATTTGCAGCTTCGAAAGACCTGTGCAATCTGCGCAGTGCGCAGAAAACTGCGCATTTTTTGCACTTTTTTTTGTTTTTACTCAATATCTCCTAAAATATATGACCTACAGAAAATAATTCTCTATAATTATTTAAAGAAGATACATTATGCTACAATTTAAGCCCAAAACAAACTACGTATGTCGAGAACATTTTGAGAAACAGCTCTTCAAAAAAAGGCAATTTTTTCCAAAAAGTAAAACTTTTTCATTTTGGTCATGTGTCTTGCCATGTATCGGCAAAAGTAATCATCCTACATGAAAATCTATGAGGACTAAATCAATAGTAAATTTATTTAGCTTTAATTTGAGCTGAAAACGACTCTTGTAGGCCAAATAGTTTCTCCAAATATGGCATAAAACAAAATTACGGAAAAATGGATTTTGGGAAAAATCAACGTAAACTGTTTTGAGCACCACAGTAATCAATTATGCAATACTTTAGAGGTATATTTAGCATGTGTTGTGTTATGTTTATGATTATTTTGACCCTACGACGCCGTCCTAGGTGCTCTGCACCGCGGTCCAGGGTCGTTTAAAAGGCCGCGACCCTTTCAACTTCCCACGGAGCCGTCGTAAGTGCCGTGCAACGACCTCGTACGCTGTTTTAATGAATTATTTGAGGAAATAAATATTATTTTTACGAAATATCTTCTGACCTGCTTATTAAATATGTTTGATAGTCTATTTTATACTTTGAGTTTTATTAATTGAGAATTTTTCTCAAAAGATATCGATATTTTGGACATTTTTTATTCTTTCCTCATGAAATAAGTAACGTTTTCTCGTCTAATTACCTCGAAGTTGTGATGAAAAGCTTTTATATTTTGACTTGGAAGAATAGTGTAAACATATTTGGTGCTCGGTTGAAGATAATGCCACTTTTTCCAGCACCGGTCAACATAAACACGTCCCCTCGGTGACTACATTTTTTTCAAGGCAGTGGTTGCAACCAGCTTCATTTAGGATTGGAATAATGAACACGTCTGGTTTAGAAGGGCAGACAAGAGTTACGATGTTTTCTCTTCCTTTCAATTAACTCCAGTGTATTATCTTGGCTAAACATGAGAACTTTTTCTTCGCCCTTTTGATGACACCAAGGCAGTGGAAGTCAGGGGGAGAGCTCGCACAGACTCAACCGCCTATCTCGAGTGATTATTGAGTCGAAATGGCTGAGTTGGAAAACCTAATGGGTAAGCAAATTGTGGCGTGATGAACTCACGAATGCTTCCCAGAAGCCCAGCTCATCTCACTATGTCAGATGCATCTGGAACGAAGTTAATTCTCCGATAGGAGACCCAAGCCTGTAATATTCTGACACATCGTTGCAAGATAGATTTGACACCCTCGCACGTGAGGGGTATACACTATGCATTCTTTCGTCAGTTTTACCATAGAAACCGAAGTGTTCGGACCTATGTGAAATGTGAGTGTATTGGTGAATAACCGTAGCGAAATGTCTGTTCCACCGAAAGAGTGACGAAAATCGTTGGGAATACCCTTCAAACGTAATTTGGAAAATTACCCTTCAAACGTAAGGACAAAGTACTCACATTGGCATCCATCAACAGCTCCGTCAAAGTGGTAAACAAGAGAATAGACATCGATCCACTTACAATTTTCCAGAGGGTGTGCATAACAAAACAGTCGGACGAAGATTTAAAAGGTCACTTCAAGTATGAATTAGCACCATTTCCAATGTCATTATTCAATGAACAAGGGGATGCAAAAGGGAACCAAGTGTAGCTTCTACTCTGCTTTTACTCCACTCTCCATCAGCAGGTCAATGGACACCAATACGTTTGTAGTAGTGGATGGTGGATACCTTTCACACAAAGTTGTCCGGAACCGCAAACATTTCGTAAGGGCTATTGTCTCAGGTTATGTCAGCTATGTGAAAAGCCACTTTGGAAGCAATGTGTCGATTGTTTTCTGCGGCTACCCTGAGGAGACAACCAACAAAAATACCAAAAGTGCTGAAAGAATGCGACGTTGTGCTGCTCACTCCCTCAGTGATATGCTTTTTGAAGAGTCCTCCATCATCCAATTACCTCAGGAAAACCTATTGGCCAATACTAACAACAAGAGGCGCCTCATCGCACTCCTTCGCAATGCACTTGAGCAGCAGGGTTTTGCAGTGAAAGTACCCGAAGAAGACGCTGATTGGGACATCATTGACACAGCACTATCCAAAAGTCAAATATTTGACCGTGTTATTGTTATTGGAGAAGACGTGGACCTTCTGGTCCTCCTAAATGGTTTGGGCTCCGCTGTAATGAACGTCTACCTCCAAAAAAAGTGATAGACGGCAATCTGGGTGTTTCCATTTCTTAAGCTTATCTTACAACCACGGAAGCACACAATACCCGCAAGTGACAATTCTTTTTCTACATGCCTTCAGTAGGTGTGACACCACATCCGCCCCTTTCAGGCAAGGAAAAACAAAGTTGGCCTGCGTCCTTCAGAAAAATCCCCACCTTATGGAACTGGCTACTGTTTTCCTTCAGCCCGATTCCAGTAATGAGGCCATAGCCATGGCTGGGGAGAAATACTTCGTGGTTCTTTAAGGGGGTGATATAAAGAGGGACACCTTGAATACCCTCCGCTACCACCTTTTCATAAAGTCGGCATCCAACTCAAAGGTGAAACTTGCTCGTTTGCCTCCAACGACCGATGATTCGAATCACCATTCTTATAGAACGTACCACCCATTTCAGAAGTGGTTTGGGGCTAATAAAAACCATACAGAATGGGGTTGGAAGATCGACGATCAGGGCCTTATCCCAGTAACTACCACCATGGATACCGCTCCTCAGAATCTGTTGCGCTTGATATCTTCTACATGCAGTGGGGGATGCAGCTGCCGCAAAGCCGGATTAAAATGCTCAACAGTATGTTAATTTTGCTAAGGTAAATCATGCCAGAACCTTCTATCTGTGCATATTGAGGGTTTCAACGACGACGAAGACCCCTCTCTTTCTTTGTCGAATGAGTTGAAGAGCTCTCTCCACATGCTCAGGGATTCTCCGAGGATTTCTCAGAACGAGGACCATCGAAAAAAGTGAAATTATAACGTAGCAGATTAGCTCTTAGCATGTAAATATAACTATTGTAATTACATATTTTTTGTGATAAAAAATTAAAACTAGATACTATAATATGTGACCTGTATATGTGACCTGTTTACATTGATTTTTCCAAAAATCCATTTTTCCGTAATTTTGCTTTATGCAATATTTGGAGAAACTATTGGGCCTACAAGAGTCGTTTTCAGCTCAAATTAAAGCTAAATAAATTTACTATTGATTTAGTCCTCATAGATTTTCATGTAGGATGATTACTTTTGCCGATACATGGCAAGACACATGACCAAAATGAAAAAGTTTCACTTTTTGGAAAAAATTGCCTTTTTTTGAAGAGCTGTTTCTCAAAATGTTCTCGACATACGTAGTTTGTTTTGGGCTTAAATTGTAGCATAATGTATCTTCTTTAAATAATTATAGAGAATTATTTTCTGTAGGTCAAATATTTTAGGAGATATTGAGTAAAAACAAAAAAAAGTGCAAAAAATGCGCAGTTTTCTGCGCACTGCGCAGATTGCACAGGTCTTTCGAAGCTGCAAATTTGGTTTTTAACTATTAGCATAGGTCCTAACAACATATTAAAAAATTAGAAATACATGACCTTTTGCAAGGTCGAGCCCCTTTTTGTGCATAAAGTGACTGGACTACTTGCATGTGGTGCAGGATTACCACAACCCTTGCGGGGGAATCCTCTCAAGAACCCTTCACAATTAGCCATTGCCTCTTTAGTCGACGTAGGGAGGGGGGCTCGAATCAACACGAGTCCCTTTTATCTCCTTGCCTACCAGCTCCTGCGTCACATCAAGACAGAGGTTGGCATTCGGGGGCACAGCATCTCATCGGCTCACACCTCGATAAAGCATCGATTCTGTCACCGAAAAGACCATAAACCTCCCTTTGCAGGAGACACACACACACCACATGCACGCATACACACACACAATCACATACATGACCACACACACACACACACACACACACATGAAGGGTTCTCTCCCGCTTGAGATTAGCATTGAGGAAGGGTAGGGGGACCACTATTTCTCTGTCTCTCTCACTCTCCTAAAGCTGTTGGCAGAGTGTTCCCAGGCTCTCAGCCTGGGGTGCAGTGCAACTTGCTATCGCCACTGTAACTCGCTCACCGCAGAAAAGTAGGCGGATTTTCCGCACCTGCTCGTCGGAGATGGTGGACTGCATTCGCGGTAGAATCACCGTCCACCCCCAGGACTCCTCCAACAGCTTGCAAGTCGTTTGTTTTCGTTAGGCAGTACCACACCTCCTCAAGCATCAATGTACAGCCAGTGTAGCTACGTCTCAGCTCCACCCTCACGGAGACCCGCGGTTCGTGTTCAATGGTAGGGTAAAATAAGAGAGGAGAGGTCTTTCTGACACGTAACTCTTCCCTCCTATGACGCTCTACGACAAAATGTTCAAAGAATGGTGAAATATCATAGATTCCCATTTTCGTTTATTATGCATCCATTAACTCTTTCACGTTATACAAGGGTAATGTCAAAAATTATGAGTGCATATTCGACTTAAAATATGACAGAGATATTTAATTTCATCAGAATATAAAAATAATTTTGTTGTTATAAAGTTAACATTAGGTTATAAAGGAACTATATCTATAGAAGTAAGTTAAAAAGTTATTCAGTACCTGGCAAAATTCCACAAAGTTTAGTCGAATACAATTTTCTTTGTTAAAAATAGTTTTTATAACACTAGATTCCACCGGTATGGAGTAAAATATTTATTTCCAGTCTTACGCTTAGCTTCTCTCATCCGATACACTTAAACATCCTGATATATTGTGAAACATACCCACGTATTATGATGAATATTTTCGAAAGACAGTTTCCATTTTATACGAAGATTCCAACTCTATCATCGGAGTAATTTTATTTCTAAAATACATCGTTCTATCTCAGCTTTAACTAGACCTATGCAAAGATGTCTCTCCAAGATGCAAACCCGAGACCTATTAACCACTTTTTCTACTTCACTATCATGAAATGGTCCAACTAAAAATTATTGAGAATAAGTAAAAGTGAAAATGTTGTCTAAAGTGTCTAAAGAAAAATAAAAACTATGACATCAGTGTGGGCTGTCATTTATAATAAACAGCAATGTAAAATAAAAAAAACTATGTGTTATGTTCTGACAAAAAACTGTTACAATGAGGTATTGGATGTATTGACAGCATCGAACAACTACATTGTGGATTTTAATTATGTAGCCCTGAAAAAGGCTTTTTTTCTTATACTATTAGTCAGTTTGTGTCGAAGCATTTTGGTTTTCCTTTCTATCTGGCATCCACATGGGGAAGGCTTCGTGTGTTGGGAAATGTATGCATGGTTGAGGGGAAAATTGTGGATATGGATATTCGCCTGTTTGGGAGTAATTGTTCATCGTATAAATATATTCACAATCACAAGCCCATTGTGTTATCCTTCCAGAGTATGGTCCAGGTTGGCCTTGGTAAATGACATCAATTTGTGGGTACCTTCCAATGTAAGTATAAAAAAAAGTGAAACTTTATTATTTTTTTGACTATAAATCTGTAAGGGAAGTGTGGAATAAGGAGTAATCGGTGATAAGTCTATCAGTCTCACTACATTTATCCATCTAATTATTGTATAGGTGGCAAGACATTGAAGGCTTAGCGGGCAATATCTCAATCTGCGGGCTTCCATTGTGAGAGTAATGGAATCTTACAAAATCATGCATTCGAACGCACGTGCCATATTCCCCCTCTCCGAGGTCTCCACCTCTTTTCCGCAATAGTTCCCTTCCCAATATACCAGTCCCTTCGCTATGAGTGTTAGAGAAAGGGTGTTTTCCAACGGGTATCTGTGCTGATCTGTTTTAACCTAATATAATCTAATTTAATCTGTAGTTTGTCTGCACTCATCGGAAAGGAAAAGGAATTCCTTAATGTCAACCTTAAAGATGACTAACTTGAGAAAAACAATAAGTAATTTATTTTTTTTAATCATTCTGAAAGGTATTTTTTGAAAGGAAATGGAATATCTTCTTCCCTCTATATTATGGAAAAAGCAAATAATGAGGGGATTGAATGTGATAAAATTAATTTTTAACACGGATCACTGACATAAATAAGCCTCAGTTCCCCAAGATAGTGTTTCCATTTGCAACTATTGGATAATTAACGTCAATCATGCAATATTACATTGAAGGGTTCATATATAGATAGATAGATAGATAAACGTCTTTATTGGGGTGAGATTGAGACTTTAATATGTTTAAGTACATTTTTAAAGCTTGTTCATATATTTTCTATTCTTCTTTGTGGTTCTTGTTGTCGAGTCATTTACACCTTTTTATTAACTTTTACATTATACTTTTGGTGTCAGAATCAAGTAAACTCTTTAATTCACTTTGCAAAGACAAAGAGGACACTCCTAGCAATAACGCTTCTCCCAACTTCCGTCACTGACAATGCACCCAACCTGAATATTCACAAAGGCTAGGGTGAAATGAGACAAACTGAATATTTCTGCTTCACTTGTGATGTCAGACGCCTTGTAGCGTGCACCCTGTCTGGCACATTAGGAGGTTTGGTTGGTGATGTCTGTAAGGTGGCTGGCTCATGCCACAAACGTCATCAAAACTGAGAGCAGGCTGCTCCACTATGCTCTCAAAGTATTTATGATATTCAAAGGAAGTGAAGCGGCAATTTAATGCTATCATTTTTGTTGAGAGTGCTAAAAAGAGGTGTTTGGTGAAATTCCTTAGGAGTAGGTGTGATGGGCTCTTTGAATATCCGGAATCAAATAGCATTTCTCCTGTGGTAGAGGTGGCCATTTAGCCACTAGTTTGTGAAATTCCATAAATTTAAAATCTTATAAAATTTCAATCCTTCCTACATTTTAGAAATTTCGAACCATGACATGGAGAAAATATATGTATCAAACTACTGTTAGGTAATATATAGAGGTTGTTTCTTTTCAGATCTGAGCTTTGATGAAGTTAACTCCATGGTCCAGCTTTTGTTTTTGTAGCAAAACCTTCCTGCAATCTTTAGCATTTCTATCATTTTGTTAATATGTTAATACATACCATGCGAACAGCTGTCAGGAAATATTGTCTAGCCTTATTCATGAAGACTTACCCCAAGGAATTATATGTGTGTCATTTTAGGAAGTAACACATAATAAATTGACTTTTTCTGTGAATACGCTATTATTCTCTGAACCCATAGTGCTATAAGGTGCTGAATGAAATGATGAATTACTTTGTTTTCCACATGAATTTTATTTATTTCCGATACGATCTGACTATCCCTAGAAAAAAGTCATGGATTTTGTTTCCGATTGTAAGATGAAGGGAAAAAACATCGTCTTAGATTCGTGCAAATACGGTATGCTGAAAACCCCAAAGAGGAAACACCAGGACAAAATTATTTGTGATAAAAGGAGATTCAATAAACTGAAAACAAATAATAATAATAAAAGGAACATTACACTTCTGTAAGAATGAGTACTTATCGCTGAAAGGTGCCTGCATTAAGAATTTAGTAAATAGTGCTAGGTCATCACTATGTCATACAAATTATTAAATTTTGAAAAATTAAATTAATTTGCAAAACATAATGTCATTGGATTCATTTTACATATTAGTTCAAACTATTTTTTAATCATAAAAAACAAAATCATGCAAGTAAAATATTATTTCCGTACATAAAAAAAATATTTTGCCACTTGGGAACATTACACTGCAAAGGGTTGAATGAGGTTAACTCCATTATGTTAGTAGCTGCTACTTTTCCACAAACAAAAGGAATGAAGTTTGTTCAATCAATTGATCATTTGACCAGTATCAACAGTGCACCAAGCACCAAACATAAGCCATAAGATGTATACGAAATATGGTACATAACAGCAAATTAGTCAATAACGAATGTCTCAGAAACTGTAACCTAGGTGGCATGGCAATGCTCAGGTTTCACATTTAGCACGGCTTATGCTTACATAAAGGGAATGGATTATCAGTGGACAGGAAGTGATAAGGCGTACAACAGCCAGATCTGTTCTCATTATAAATATATATCTCAACATTTCAAGTGCAGTATCTGCACCAAATAGGAACTCCAGATTAATAATTTTAAAACAATTGATAATATAATACTATGTACATAGAAACGGAGGAACTTCCACGACAAATAAATCTAACCAAGCAACAGGGGCTTCAGCTGAAACCTCAGCAGCAGTAAACAAGTATGTTATGTACACATTGTGTTAGCCGAATATAATGTTATCATGCAGGTTTTACAGTCAGCATACCAGCATTTTACACATTCAACACTGACTTAATAGACATATAGTTTCAGAAAAAACACATACCTAAAGGTAATGACGTCAACTGATTTTCCTTCATATTCAACTTTGTTAAGTTCTTGGCCCGGGAAAATATTCCATAAGGGATTTTATCTATTTGATTGTGCTCCAGGTTAATTGAGTAGACATTGGTAAACTGGGCAGGTCCACCAGATGGGTATGCTGTAAATCCATTTCTAGATAATGTAATGCTAGTTAAATTACACAAACTGGATAATAATCCATCAGGGAGCTGAGAAATGGCATTCCCTTCCACATTGAATTCGTCCATGTGCACACAATTACTGAGAGTCTTCGGTATTGCACTTAACCTATTGTACCTGAAATAACAAACAAAAAACATTAGCATTATGGAAGGGACATGGAAGAAATTTTTAACTGCATTAACATACTGGAGAGTGAGTAGAATGTTACCTGAGCCCAAGTCTAGTAAGAGCTCTAAGGTTTCCTATAGACTCTGGTATATCAAGAAGCTCATTGTGTTGGAGATCCAAAGTAGAAAGCTGAACACAGTTGCCAATCTCTTCAGGCAGATGCTCAAGATGGTTATGCGACACATCAAAGGTAATCAAATTGGTTAACTTCCCTATTCCAGCAGGTAGTTCCTTGATTTTATTCTCACGGAGGCTGAGCATAGTCAAATTCTGTAAAAATGAATACTGTCACAGTATCTCCTCCTCAGATAGGTCAAAGTTATACCTCTATAGCAAGACAACCAAAATACTGATATAAATACAATGGCTAGTAAATGCTAATTTTCTAATTTCAACAGCGAACTTTCCCATGAAAATAGATCTATGCACCAATATACAATAGAGTTTCAAGGTTACTTGCTCAATAAAATGCATTACCATTAGCATGCCTAACATTAGAAAGACGCTTACTAAAGTCCCAAAATTGAAATAAGCAACAACATTTTGAACCTAAAACCAGCTTAGAGTAGAATTAAGGAAATGATTTCAATAAGCAATCATGAAATATGTATGAAAAAATTGTCTAGCAGCAGAGTAGTCGATAAAAAACAGGAAATTATGATAAAAAGTCAAATTGAATCTCAAGAATATTTTCACAGCAAAAAGAGCATTGCCACAAATTGACACACCCCAATAACAAACCTAAATGGTTTTTCATATTTTGAGTTGATTAACAAGGTAATAATAATAATATTTATTGGCCCCACAGATCTACTAAAGTAGATTTAGAGCAAGTCAGGTACGTACATTGGTATAATACCATTAGCTTACATTATTAAATAATAAACAAATTATAAACAATAAGTATCGAATAATCGAATGAGTAACACTATAATCACATACAGTAAAACCCCTAAATTACACTTTTCCAGGGACCCTAGAAAAAAAGTGTAAATTGCCGGAAAATGCAAACTGCGGGAAAAGTAGAATTTTCACTTTTCATTCATGTTCTTTTACTGGAGTAAGGGTTAAAATAAGAAACACTGATAAACTGAAAAGGAGCAGTGTCATAATTTATTCCTTGAACTAGCACTTCTCATTTATTTATATTTGATGAAAAAAATACATTAAACATCGTAGACATATTGAAAATTAAGAAAGGATGAATATGGCAGGGTGATTTACATTATATTTGTTATTAGCAACCATTGAAACTATCTAATGAATATAGCATGATTATTTTTAGAAATTTGATATTTTCAACTGCTTGGACTTCCTCTGCCTACTAATAATATTATGCACTTTATTTTCTATTTTCTGCAGTTCCTCAAGCATTTGCTCACAGCAGTCACCACCTACTAAGTAATTTCTAAGAGTTTGAACAGCACACACTGTGTCTTGCTTATCATAGTTATAGCTCGGGAATCGAGGCAGTGCAAATTATCTCAATTGTCCACCACGAGTTCTTTCATTTTTCTTCATATCTGGTTAAGAATTTATTTTTATTCTTCATAGTTTCTACTAAGGTAAAAAATTAATATTCCCCCACAGGTTCAATTACAGTCGAGCACCCATAACCCGGAAATCCACGAGCACGCTATAGTCCGGCAGTGTTGTGAAAACAACCTCATACATATTCCGAGAAATCAGAAAATCTCAACCATAAACATTGTTTTAAGAGATTTTGACTCTGCACTTAATAAAAATATTTCCTTTAATTGCTGGAATATAATGTAACTTATAACTATTTCGAGGTAATTTCATTAAAAAATAATTGTACACTCAATCTAAACGAATTATACAATTAAGTTACCCATATTGCAGTTTGAAATCCTCACTGTTGGCTGAGAAACCGCTATAATGGTTTAGTGACTTGGCGTGGCTACGCTACTTCATGGCGCACACATTTAGCCATGCTTAAATATAATGCTTTATTGCTTATTCTCTGGCTGTAGGGTGCAAGAAACTTCATTAAAATTATTTGCTGTTTACAGTTATTATGTACGCACAGAATACGCACAGTTATTATGACCTTGTCCGATCTAAGTAGGCGGAGCGAAGCCAGCGGCGTGAAGCGACGGCACAAAACTATCGGTTGCAGAAAAAGTAGAAGTTTATCCTCACTAGACTCCTGAAACAGGAATGTGGATGAAGCAGACTAACCTGCTCCATTGAAATTAACCTTAATTTCTTAACTCCTGACACGACAATAGCATTAAAAACGATGAAACAACTGATCGTCAATCGCATTAATCAATCAGCCACGGCAAGGAGTGTTGCATCATGAAAATGTTTCGTAGTTTTCATTTTAATTTCGGTATGCTCAAATTTTCCTCATTATATCAACAAATATATTTTTTCTAAAAATGATTATTTGTGAATTAAAGCTTTTGGGATGTCCAAACGGGAGAAAGGTTCCATGTATTCTGGCGTTTCGATGTCCGACACGGCCCTCGTTGTCAGGGGCGTCAACAGATTCGTTGGAAAAGTGCTATCTTTCAGCGATTTATGAAGTTAAAACCAGATATTTACTATCATTTTTATGCATATAATCAATAAAAGAACGATATTATAGAATTACCACTAACCGGATTGAAAATGCCTTGCATAAAAAAGACTATGCTTCATTTCATAGCTTGAATCATGGATTGAATCATATCTGGCAGATTACGAGTTGATGTAGTTCAAATTTCTGTTACTAGTGGCGCTGTATACTATTCCGTCCACATTCAAATTCTTCCTTAAAACAGGTCCTATTGCCGCTCTCTTTCGTGTTTTTCCCCATATATGCATAAGACAAAGTCAAAAAGTGTTTTACAAAGGATGACATGCATGAGTAATGGACTTAAGAAGTTAATTTCATTTTTTGAAAGAGCGCGTTGTGGTGCAAATTGCGGGAAAACTGAAAAATGCATAGTCTAAATTCGGGGTTCTGCATACGTTGGGAACACAGGGAATTGAATTGGACTTTGCAAAAGTGGTGTAAATTGCGGGAAAACGTAATTTCCGATAACGCAAATACGAGGTTTCACTGTACATACTTACATAATGAACGCTCATGGTGAAATGAAGTAGTGTGACAAATATAATAAAGATAAAATACTTACAGTCAATTGCCGTATTTCCTCGCCAACAACTTTAACCCGATTAAATCTGAGGAACAGAGTTGTCAGGGAAGTGAGCTTATAAACAACATCTGGAATCTGAAAAAAATAAATCACATGTTAAACTACTTCTATGGCCCAAAAATCTTGCAGCTCTTAAGCAAACGTGATAATTAGAGTATTTTCAGACCACAAATAGAATGGTTTTTCAGTTTCCTAATTGAGGGTCTGAGAGTCAAAGTAATACAAGTGACAAACATTGTCCAGTGTCACCTGTATCACTTTACCACGGAAAGAAATCACAAAAAGCAAAGTAGCTTAGTATTCGGCGGATAGATCGCAGCTCCATACTTTCGAACACTTGTATTCCTTATCCTGTAGCTACCTGATGGTACCCGATGGGACCAACTTAGAAAATATGCACTTATATTGTTTTTTGTGTTAATAACACTTGTATTACTTTGACTCTCAGGGCCTCAATTTTCACGAACAATAAGTAGTCCTCAAAAAAATACAGGTAGCAATGGAAAAAACAAGATGAAACAGGATCTCCTATATGGACAATAGCATGTTAACCCACAACAAATGCTTCTCCAAAAAATGGTAACATCTGAATCCAGGCAGCTATTCATTTTCTAGATTGTAATTTCACACTCTTTGAATCGAATAGTCTGGAAATTGTCTCAATGCAAATTAGGCACACACATTATTTTTTTATTCGTACATTCATTCAATTTCACCTTCCAATCAGGTTTTTCAGGGCTAAATATTGCATCTCCCAAACTTGGGTTCTCTTTCAAACTTTCAGAAAATAATTGCGTCATTTGGATCCCTAACATCACCCACGCGATGTCTCCTTGTGAGAGGAAAGTGTTCGAGTAGGTGGCAACACTATAAATTGCCCTAGAATACTTAGTTGTTGCATGGTAAAGACATGTGAGTGATCTGTGTTATTCTTAATGCGTATTGCCATTACAAGCAGTTTTGAAGTACTTATTGTACTTCAAGTACTAATAGGATTGAAGAGGGATGCCAGGTCATCATTGTATTGCATCAAGATGCACATTAGGTTACAACAGTAACCCAGAGATGGTGCTATTTTTTTCGTACCCAACGAAATAGTAATGTTGAGGAAATGGGTAAATGCCACTCCCAGTAGAGATTTTGCCATCAAACCTGAGCAAAGGGTGTGCCAGAAGCATTTTTTGCCCGAGTAAATTGTATGGAAGAAGCTATTATACAACCTGAATGGGAAAGTAACATCTGAGGTTCGTATAGTTACAGTGTTATTTCATAGCAGTTTGTATGTTAACAATTTTATTAGTCTTCTTATAAATAGGTAATTAATAACTAGTATGAAATTATTCACTACATATTTAATGACACTTGCTCGGGTTCCACTTAATACTTGAAAATCGTATAACATGTTTTTTCAATCATATATTTAGCCAACCAACATTTGTCAGATAACTTTACAGGAATTGTATAAACTACCACAACTTCAGGAGAACGTAGTTTCCAAGTTGCCCAAAATATTTATCAGCTTTCTTCATTTAGCATTTGCTTTCTTGGTGTTTTAATAGCCGGCCCAATGATGCCACTACAACTTTTGTACTACATCTGCAGAAATCGCTCATAATATCCACTTTAATTTTTTAAATAAACAAGGTTTTTCAGCTAGTTAATTCCTGAGGGATTTAAAGGGGTAAAATCAGGCTTTTTTGCTACCTTAATTCATATAATAACTCAAGATATTGCATCTCATTGAAGATTTCTCTCTCCCTGAATCGGATTAACGTTTTTAAAACTCTGGAAATTAAATTCCCCCGATATGCTCTTGAAACAATTAATCAACATCAATGTGTGCCGTATGTGTTATCCTTACTCTATATCACTGATTGATCAACTGAAAACCTAGCAGACTACATATATGTGATGATACAGTTAATGTGAAGTTTGGCGATCATCACTTTAGTTCTCTACACATTCCTGTCACAGAACAGAAATAGTGAATTGTCTGCACACTGCTTCAGTGTTTTATTCTATATGCAAAAGCTATAACTATCCATTAAAAACCTCTTCGACAACCTCTTAACCATATACACTACTAACAGCATAAGGGCGAGCATTAGAGCTGCCCCCCCCCCCCCTCACTGGTATCTCTATCTTGTCGTGATGAGAGAGCTTGCGTGCCTAAGCAAACCTGAGAGCTATGCCGGCGGAAGCGAAAGCTCCTGGTAGGGCCACCCAAGCCGGACAGGTCAAGGGGGATAGGCCAGACAAAAAGAGGTACCCTGGTCCTCCAGGTTGGGGGTTGGGCATGGGGCTAACAACCCCACACCGTAAAAAAAAAATGTTCTGTTACGAAACCCATAAAGAAGCCTCGGAATACTGACGGATTTAAGGATGATGACACTGGCAAAGGATCAGGAACTTGAAAACGGAATGCAACATTGACCTTAGCTACATGGAATGTAAGGACCATGCTGAAAGCTGGAAAAATGGCAGAGATCGCTGAAGAAGTATTGAAATATGGGATGGATGTAGTGGCGTTACAAGAAATAAGATGGAATGGAAATGGAAGAGTGGATAAAAAGGACTACTCAATGTTCTATAGTGGGCCTAAACTGAGAACTGGACAATGTGGAACAGGGTTTATCCTTAATAACAAAATGAAGCAAAGCTGCTTAGGGTTTGAACCTTTGGGGGATAGAATGTGTAAGATAAGGCTCAAAGGACGTTTTAGAAACTTATCTATCATCTCAGCTTATGCACTCACATAAGATGCTAATGACGATGAGAAGAATGCTTTCTATGATCAACTGGATAGAGAATGCAGCAAGATACCTAAATATGATGTGTTGATTCTCCTAGGAGATTTCAACGCAAAAATAGGAAAAGAGGACTTCTTGCAGCATGTAGCTGGAAAACACTCTTTACATACCGAAACAAATGAAAACGGAAAGATGCTAAGCCAGCTGGCAGAAGCTAAAGGGCTAATAATCAAAAGTACCTGTTTTGTACACAAAGATATTCATAAGGGAACGTGGAAAATGGCAGGTACAGGAGTGGTCACCCAAATTGATCACGTTCTGGTTTCCAGAAGACATGCATCTTCAGTCATTGACATAAGGTCTGCAATAGGCCCGAACTGTGATTCAGACCATTATTTGGTAAAGGCCAAGCTCAGGGAAAGAATTGCGAATGTGGGACGTATTAAAGGACCCAAGAGAATACAGTGGAGCGTGGAAAAGTTCAGGCAACCAGCAGCTGTAGCCCAATACCAGGAAACCCTGGGTAAGAAACTGGAAGAAGGAGCAGAGAACCCGAGTGTAACTGACTCAGTAGAGAGAAAATAGCTTAATATAAAGAAGGAAGAGGCTGTAAAGGAGACTATAGGAGAAAGAAAGAGAACAAGGAATGAAGAATGGTTTGATAATGAGTGCAGAAAAGGTATAGAAAGGAAGAATATAGATCGAAGGAACACTATCCAGAAAGAGACAAGACAAAATGTCGAAAGATATAAAGAAAGCAGAAGACAAGCAAATAAAATACTACGAAAAAAGAAAAAAACAATTCTTAAAGGGGTATATGGAAAAGATTGAGGAACTGAACACACAAAATGAAAGTAAAAAGTTATACCAGGCAATCAAACGGATGACAAACAAATTTCAACCAAGAACAAATGCATGTAAGGATAAGAATGGGAGGTTGGTTGGAACAGAGGAAGATGTACTGGGAAGGTGGGCCGAGTACTTTAAGGAATTGCTGAATGTCAATGAGATAGATGAGGAGGATGGAGAAATGTTGGACATGAGGGTGGACACCAAGATTAGCAGGCCATCAATAGAGAAGGTGGAGGAGTCGTTAAAGCGGCAGCGGAATGGGAGAGCTCCAGGGGATGATCAAATTGTACTGGAGTTAATCAAGTATGGAGGAAAAAATTTAACAAAGAACCTACATAGACTGATATGTGAAATCTGGGAGAAAGAAGAGATGCCTGAGGAATGGAAGATTGGTTTTATTTGCCCTAACTTCAAGAAGGGAGATAAGTTGCAATGCAGCAACTATAGGGGAATCACATTACTAAATGTCACTTATAAGATACTTTCTTGTATACTGCAGAGGAGACTTAACACGTATGCTGAAGAAATCCCTGGTGAATACCAATGTGGCTTCAGGCCGGGAAGAGGAACAACCAACCAAATCTTTGTAATGAGACAATGCATGGAGAAATGTTATGAGTACAACATTGACCTACATATGCTTTTCATTGATTTCCAGCAAGCTTTTGATAGTGTCAATAGAAGAAAAATGTTGAAGGCATTGGAGGGATTTGGAATACCAAAAAAACTAATTAAGTTGGTAAATATGACTATGGAAGGATCTCAAGCTAAGGCTTATATCGGGGGCAAGACTAGTGAAGCCTTTAAGATAACAACTGGACTAAGAAAAGGAGATTCTCTATCTGCAGTACTATTTAATCTGTGTCTACATGAAGCCATGAAAGAACTGAGGTTAGAGGGAACAATTATGTATAAATCTACTCAGGCCTAGGCCTATGCCGATGACATAGTTCTAATGGCACGGAGTATGGACTCTCTGAAAGAAATATTCAAAATTTTAGAACAGAAGAGTAAGAATATAGGGCTCAGAATCAATGAGAGAAAAACGAAATACATGAAAATGTCGGCCACGGAAGACAAAAGATGGACTCAAAACGTTACACTTGGGCAGTACAACTTTGAAAATGTAAAATATTTCAGTTACCTCGGTACTAATTTAAACTGTAAGAACTCAATGACAGAAGAGATCAACAAGAGGATAATGGCTGGAAATAGGGCCTACTTTGCTAATATTAAGCTCCTGAAGTCAACTCTTCTATCTAAGGAGATGAAAGTCAAGATCTATAAGACACTTATCAGACCGGTCGTGACATACGGAGCAGAAACGTGGACCATCTCCGCTGGAAATGAGCAAGCTCTGCGGATATTTGAACGGAAGGTTTTGCAAAGGATATATGGCCCCGTGACAGATGGGGTAACTTGGAGGATAAGAACAAACAGGGAAATAGAAAATATTATCCGAGGCGAAGACATAGTGAGATTTGTGAAGACCCAACGGTTAGCTTGGCTAGGTCATGTAGAAAGAATGAGTGAAGAAAGGATACCTAAGAAGCTTCTACATGGAAATATGGATGAAAAGAGAAAAAGAGGAAGACCAAGGAAAAGATGGATGCAGGATGTGGAAGAAGACATAAAGGCTATGAGGATTGTCAGATGGTGGGAGAAAGTGCAGAACAGGAGAGAATGGACAGGCGTATTGAGGGAGGCCAAAGCCCATACCGGGCTGTAGTGCCGAGGAAGTAAGTAAGTATTAGAGCTGCCACCTACCCCTTGAAACCATCACAGGGCATCAGTAAGGGCGATATCGGTTGCACTGAGCTGATCATAACCTATCTACTGGCTGAAAATCAGACATTTTCCAGACAGCAAAGTTAAGATCAAGTTCCTTTGTCCAAAGGAATTCATTCTCAAAGTGAAAATTGAATTTTGGGTTTTTCACAGAACAGAGGAAGAAAAACTTGTAGAAACAGCTACATAAAGAATAATCTTGAGACGAGGAGAATAGAACAGTTGTGTCCTCAATATTAAGCAATGAGTTTAAAAACATTCCCGTACTCATTAAGATCTCAACTTTTATTCTAAATGAAACTATAACTCAAGAGTTCATATTCAGACTAGAGATGGGCCACTCCGAAAATTACCTCGGTAATTTTCGTAAATTACCGTGATATTTTTCATGATTTACCGCGTCCCTTGTAAATTACCGTAATTTTCTAGATAATTTACTGATATTTGAGATAATTTTTCATAAAGATAAATTTCCAACATGTTCTTTTAAACCAAGTTCAAATTTCCTACGTGTTTAATAATAAATTGAGGCATGTAAGACTCATTTTTGGAATACTTTACTTAAATTATAACATTATAGAGCAATGCATTAGAATATTCTTCTTGAAAATTTCTCATACTTTGACAAAAGAAAGCCAGATAGCATGTTGCTGCCGTAGTTCTTTTTACAATTTAAAAAATTTGTAATAGATTAATGTTGTATTAGGTATGGTTTAAACATTGTTATTCCCTTCCTATTGCTATTGGCTTTCTTATTCAACCATACATTTGCTGTTAAATGCTTAAAACTAAAAAATACTGGAAAATTACCATAATTTACTGTGGTAATTTACCTCAGATGAAAATTATGGTAATTTTTCCATCTCCAATCAAGGCAAATATTTCACATAACTCTTTTTTTAGTTTTTTAGTATTTTTTCCAGAATTAACATTAAATGTCTCATTTTTGCAGAATATCACATAAGACACCACTAATAAAATTTATTATAGAGAAAATAAATACACTACTAAGGCATTTTTAAGCACTTACCTCACTCAGTTTGTTGTGTCGAAGATCTAGGACTTTCACAGATTTGAGGCCAGATAATGTGTCAGGCAAACTCGTCAAAGAATTTTCACTGAGGGCCAGAGTTTGAAGATTGACTAGGCATCCGATTTCTGGAGGCAATGTGACCAATTTATTGCCATAGAGATAGAACTCCACTAAGTGGGTTAAATCTCTAACAGTCGGAGGTAAATGAGTAATCTGTAAAAAGAAAAGAAAAACATTTCATTAAATCATTCAATCCAGAAAATCGATTTAAATAAGGCTGTAAAAATAATACGTAACCACTATTATTCACACAAATTTAGCAACAAGCAACCCATTCTTAGCTGTATACATACATTATTTTACACACACTGGTAAAACCCATTAATAAAAATAATGTATCTAAGAGATTAGACCAATACAAAGTTATTTGTTAAATATTTCCCAATTTCTTTTACTAATCAGAGAGCTTGCAGAAATTACAGCACAAATAGACATTAATGTTTCCTTTTGCCTCTCTGTAAAAAAATGAGGCCATGTCTGACTATAATCAACAGCATCCACATAGGAAGTAAAAATTGCTACTACTTGTAACATTCCTTGGGGTTGTTTTTATGAAAACCTTTCTATTTAAAATATGTAGTCTGTACAAAATGTACATTTTGATTGCACTAATATAAACTCAAAAATGCCCAAGAAATTTTCTTTAACCTTGGGCTGCTTCTATTCGCAATGAAGTTCAGGCAACATTTGTTTCAACAAACTCAATTCCAGAGCATGGAACAAACTAGGAGTAGAAACCACGAGGAAAATTTTAAAGTATTCTAAAACATTCCTAAAATTCCCAAAACTCTTTCCTTCAAGATAGAAGTTGCATTTCATCTTCGTTTCCCATGACGTCATGTGAAACAATAAATGGCATTGCATAAAAATCAAATCATGACACAATGCTTAAGGTGGTATTCAAATTTATGACTCCTAGGTTAGACATAATGCCCCCAAACCACACTGCAGCACAGTTCAGCTTCAACTGAAAGGGTTTGGACTCGAAGAAAATAAGCTTACATTACAAGTGTAAATATTAGTCCATTCAGCGATTGTCTTAACATGCAGTCACGAATTTCTACATAGTTGGCTAACAAGAATAACTTTAAGTCATCAGAGTCACCATTGGCTTGGAAAGTCGATTTCTGAGCAAATAATTGTAAAAAGAGAAATTTTTTTAACACTCGTAAATGCTTGCCAATTGGCTCCACCAGCGTTCATTGATTCACTCTGTCGTACAGCTTATCAATTGAATCTCTTAAATTTTACTCCATTGGTGTTAAATCACTTCTTAAATCACTTAATAACTTGTGTATGGCACACTAACAATATTGTCTGATACGTGGCATCACAACAATGGTTCCTAGAATGTCCACTGTCTTCTAATACGTATGTCAATACAGGAACCCCTTGCTAAACACGAATTCGTTTAACACAATATTTGCTATTACACAATAAAACCTAATTGTAAAAGTATTCACATAGCAAAACCAAAATTTGCATTTTTACACAATTGCTGGTACTTATGATTAGGTAAGTTCCCATTAGCATTCAATCTAGTTCCCAGGACAGTAGAAGCAGCATTATATACAGAAATAACCCTAAGTTATCTTTAACAAGCAATTTTAACTCATTATCATGTCTCAGCAACATCGTGCTTTGGAGAAACTGGTGAGAACTGTCTCAAATTGCACTTTGAGCAAGATTACCCATCACCATAAAGTGACATTGAGAAAGGACAACAGGGTTTTCAAATCCTCAGCATACCTCCCTGACAGCAGTCTTAAAATGATTAGTACAATTCCTTTCGTAGTTCTTCTTTGCAGACATGATTGCAAAACGTGAGCAATTATTTAAGAGGCATATGTCAAGGGAAAGATGTAGAAAATTTCCTTGGAGATAAAAAATGGAAGCATTTGAACTCTTTGAAAAGAAAGAGAGGTGCTGTAGACAGATTATGTGGGGAAAAAATCTGCAGAAAAAGATAACTCCCTGTGAAGGTCTTCTTTAAAAAATCTGAATTTTTAAAGTGATGCATCCACAACTCCCATTAACCCCTCAGCGCAGTCCTGCATACCCAGTACGCTCCCTGACCTTCTGGATATAATAATTTTTCTCGGTCAGAATTTTTATATTTAACTCAATCAATTTACTGTACTTTGTGAAGAAATGTTTGATCTTCACAATATAATATACATAGTATTTTTTAAGCTTTTAGTTTTTGTTTAATCCTGCGATGTAAATTACTTCCAAACCCAGGAGTAAATGAATTTGGTCTTGAAACTTCTCACGTTCTTTCTTTCGTACCACCTTGAAAACAGCTGCCTATTATGCTGGCGAGTCGTCAAGAAGGGTCAGGTTCTTTAGTATGAGATATGATATATTCTTCATTAGATCTCTCCCTTGTCTTTCAGTCCGTTTCTTACGCGTCATCACCTCGAGCTCCATGAATGTTTGTTTTCGTCTCACCAGTCCGAAGCGAAGGGACCATGTGCTTTGTACTGCATTTCTTCGCTCTGTCTTTCATGGATGGTAATTATTGAAGATAAAGAGTCCCTCGTATCATCAACATGAACTAGGACCCCTCGAAATCTTTGCTCGTTACACTAAGGAGTTTCAAAACCAAGCGTCAGTCCACTGGTATCTTTCATACTGTGTGGTGCCTTTTCATGCCGTGTGGTGTTATTTTCTTTGTGTGTACTTTCTGCATGCAGTTATTTTTATAAATATGTATCTCTATAATGGCTTCAACAAGAAGAAAAAGATTACCATTTCCAAGTGACGAGGAAATAACTGAAGTATTTCTTGAAAGTGATTCTGACGACAGTGTAAGTTCTGAAAGTGACGGAGAAAATTACATCAATGATCCCTCGGAAATTGATACTCTGCAGCCTATTTACGATGAAGTTGAGGATGTTGATGAAGCAGAAAGCTTTGTGTGGGAGGGAATGAGAGATTATTTAGGTAAAATGGAAATATTTGTAGGTGGTTTTGGACCTCAAGACAAAGCCAAAACTTTGTCTAATGCTGTAGATATTTTTCAGTTATTTTTTGACAAATAATTTGTTCAAAGTAATGTTCTTGAAACAAATCGTTATGCTCAGCAACAGATTTCATCAAGTGAGCTCCCATTTTCAAGGATGTCAAAAATTACTGCTTGGAAACCAGTGACAGCAGAAGAAATATACATAGTAACACTGGGACTATTCATGCTCATGGGAATTGTGCAGAAGCCAATGCTTCATGCTTACTTTTCAACAAAGAGAGTTATATCGACTCCAGGTTTCGGGGATGTAATTTCAAGGGACCGATTTGAGATAATTTGTAAATTTCTTCATTTCCACAACAATGAAGATAAAGATCAACGGAATCCTCCAAAGTTAAAAAAAATTTATTCCGTGATTGAACATATAAATGAAATATTTCAGACACTTTTTACCAAATTGCAATATTTCAATAGATAAGTCTTTGACATTGTGGAAGGGCAGGCTATCCTTCAAGCAATACATTCCTATGAAGGCATCAAAGTTTGGAATCAAGACTTATGAGCTTCCTTCGAAAATCATACCAGATAACTCAAACAAGACAAAAGCAATAGTTTTACACCTGGTAGAACCACTGCTAAATCAAGGACGCTGTGTTTTGATGGAAAATTTTTATAATTCTCCTGCCTTTGCAACACTATTGAAAAGTAAATACAAGACTGACTGTGTTGGCACGTTCAGGTTGAACAGAAAGGATGTCCCAAAATACGTGAAGGAGAAGAAGCTGCAGGAGGACGAAATATGTGGACAACATTCTGAGCTCGTTGCTGTTTTCAAATGGAGAGACAAAAAATTGTCTCTATGATCTCAATATGCCACAGTGGCGAAATGAGAATGATATCGAAAAGCAAAAAAGAGACCCGGAAGCCTCTTTGTGTGGTAGACTATAACAAATTCATGGGTGGGGTGGATCTCAAAGACCAGTTATTGCATACATATTTGATAGAAACGAAACGCCACAACAAGTGGTGTATGAAGTTATTTTGGAGACTATTGAGTACAGCAATCCTAAATGCATACGTCAATCACAGGGAAAATACAGGCAAAACATTGGACCACCTTTCATTTCGTGTGCAGATGGTCGAGGGAATATTTTTGACATATGCTACTGCTTACGGGCAATGTGTACCAGGTCGTCACTCCTTGGACAATTTAGAGCCACAACTCATTGTCAGTGAAAGACATTGAGGAGGATTCCTGCAATTGGGAAGAAAGCAAAGCCCCAAAAGAGGTGTGCAGTTTGTACCAAGCATGGGAAAAGAAGAGACAGCGTATACTGGTGTGAACCATGTGCAGTGGGTTTGTGCTTGGATTGCTTCGAACCTTATTACACGAAGCAGAATTACAAAGGTAAAGACATTTAAATATTTCCATAATAACGTTTTAAACCACAAAATGTGTTTCTCCATGAAATGATTAGATAGCAATCTTTCACAGCCAAAGAAATGTCATGTTAGTGAAACAGGTAATCATATCGCAAGTATCCGCATGGTTATGAAATCTTTAAAACTTTTTTACGAAATTGTAGCACGTAATTAGTTACAAAATGCATAGAATATTTCGTTACTAATTACATGTAACATGCATCGAACACTTAAATGAAAAAATTTTTTTACATTTTACAAACTGAAAATGTATCCATTGTATCAAGAGAACAAGGTAAAATTAACAGTAAATATTAATCCTAATTGCTTTTAAAAATTAGCATATAAGAACTTACAATTTTACGCAGGTTTACAAAAATCTTCAATGCAAAAGACGCAATATCTTGAATGCTATTAATTATTGAATGAAAGCATTCAAAAAAGGGGAAACCATTTAAATCTCTTCCGGCCACTGGGATGGGATTTAATTAGATGTTCTCCGTACTTGAGGGGTTAAGTATTGCTTATATGATGCAATTACACACTGATTATTGCTCCTGAGCATTCCAATGGCACTAATAAGATTGTACCTGCTTCATAGCTGTTGTGCCTTCGATTACTCACAGTAGGTTCTTAATTAGACAAGATTTTCACGACCCCTCTTCCTACTTATAGTGGCTGGCAGAGAGACTTATGCTCATGATATGCCTTTTGCTTTTCTTGTTAGCTTCTGTGCCGATCAAAATCTAATCTAGATGTATTACCTTTCTTGATAATATCCCAACATAGTAAATTCAATGCTTCTGGTTTAAAGATTCAGGTTATTTATTCGATGAGACTGTTCGCAGAGCAAACAAAAAAGGATCGTGAACTAGAAACAGCTAGAGCTGTAGTACCTACACTTACATCAAAATTAAACTGCACTAATGGCATTCAAACATGATGAAAAGAAAACACTCAGTACCATTCCACACTAATTTATTATTGCCATGATCAATTTAAATGACTAGTGTCAAATGTAATCATGTAAAGCACCATGTGAAAAGATATTGAAAATGGCAGTTATCTGTTGAAACCTGGATCGGTATTGTGAATAAAAGTGTGGCTAAACACTATATGAAGTTTCTTCTTTCTTTCATGTGAAAAGTCTTGAGGCTTGTTATACCAGCAGGTAAGTGTCATTAACATATAAGAGAAATGTCAATGATCTTATTGATATTATGATGATGTTTACCCATCCACTGATATTATGATGATGTTTACCCAGGTTGCCCATCTTCCTCATGGCCTGTCAATATTTCTATCATCAGACAGACATCACACATTAGCCCAACTAAATGCCATTACATCTTTTATATTCCGCCCAAAGCCAGGTTGAAGGCTTTAAAAACTATGTATAAGCAAAAAGATTAAGGTCATTCACAGTCTAATGCTTCTGGTTGGACAGTGCCTTAATGTTTAAAACCCTGATGAAACTTTTGTAAACAGAAAATGTGAAAAAAGTTGTGAGCAGAAGCAAAGAAACAATAAGATAGTTATAATACCTTTGCCATGAAGGAAAATTCAGCATTTGTAGATTTAATTTATGCTTGTACTCAGTAGATGACAAGAGCAAATGTCTGTGGTCAAAGACACTAGAAAAAGAATTTACCTAACGATAAATAAAAATGTAATAAATATTAAATTATAATTAATTAGTGTGTCCTCGTTTAACGTTGTCCCGTTTAACGTTGTTTCGGGATAACGTTGTCCAACAATTAAAACCCTTAATCGTTCAACGTCGTCAGTGCTTCGCGATAACGTTGTTCAAATTTTGCGCAACCAAAAAAAATGAATAACGAATAGGAATTTGGCGCATCTGATGCATAATTTCCATTCGGCGGAAAAGTTTGACGTTAACTCCTCATAGCGTGTGTCAAAAGTTCATCTGAGCGAATAATTATTGCGTTATTTTGTTTCATAACTGTATGTTTGCTTATTATTTACTACGCTGTTATTTGGGGGCAATGCATCGGGTGATCTAAAACTGAAACCAACGTTAGTGTACCATCTTGAATCGCATGGTATTAATAATACCATGTCCGAATGGTAGATCCAGGGGCAGATATCTACGGGAAAAAATACCTGAAAATCCCATGCCGCCATAAGGTAGAACTGGTGGAAGAAAAAGTTGATTTACTGCTGTTTGAGGTGAATCGAAAACGTGTTTTTCGTGTTGAATTAGTGTGTAACAGGACGTTTTCTAAACCCTCCATGATGCAGTAAATCGTCGAGGGTGATACTGTTCCTAAAACATTGCTACAAAATAACAAAAATTTTGAACACAGCACCGAGTTTCCCAAGTTCACTAACTATTTTAATTGATTTCCTACGTCTTAGCGATCGCATGCGCACGCTCCCGCAGTGAAGGACAAAAATTTCTATTTACTCGGAGGGAAGCCGGTGCGAACAGCACTAAATATCAGAAGTATAGGAGGAAACCTCGTGATTATCGTTTTAAAAATGCCTTTTCAGTTTGTTTCATCTAAGATATGAAGACCTCTGACTAGTGAAATCATCTGTTCGCCTGCCCGCGTAATTAAAATACGCCGTGGTATTAGTATCATAGCGTCCAGTCTGGGAGAAAATTTATTTCACCTGCTTCCCGATCACCTTATACCCCCTATTTCACTTATATTGCTACGCTACATATGCGAATTTATGCTAACCTTTCGTTTGCTTCATAAATCCTTTTTCTTTCGTAAACTATTCACTTAAACCTGTGATGTGAATCTACTTCTGGACGTCATATTGCAAATACTGACCTTTTCCTCCTAGTTCCCCCAGATGGTGCAGCGGTCGAGCAGTGTCTTCATTTTCTGTACCCATCGCCCATGACTTTTCCCGCCTTCAACTTAAAACTATTTTCTGCTTTTCGACGGCTTTATCACACTCAGGAGGGACGGGTAACCTCTCGGAACTACCCTATAATCTTTGGAAGTACTTCATTCCACTGCCTCCATACGGAACTTTCATCACCAACTCGCCTCTCGCCGTAATTTTACGAAAACCAATAACCATTGGGGTGGGTTGTTACACAACCCCGTTGGTTTAAAAGGGTATTCGTGAAAATAAAACGTAACTATCCGCCAATTAACCTATTTTTCCGTTCAGAAATGGCCTTCTCGATGCCGCGTACTTCCCACCTTAGCACCCCTGTTTCACTCCACAGACCCGCAACCAGGGGGAGGAATGAGTGTGCCAAATTCCACGCCCGCAACATTGTTGGGGGGGTTGGGTAAGGCCATATTTCAGACGTGAAATTAGTCCGTATCCCTCTATCGGGACTTCCAAAAATCTCGCAATATGGCGTCAAAATATTAAAAAATACGCGAATTTGGTCATTTTCAAACATTATTTTCTCCAAAACTAAGAATCTTATGCCTTTTTTTCTTACATTTAAAAAATTCGCATTCCTTTCACTTTCCTTTCCCATTCATCGAATACCCCTTACTTTTCTACTATTCTCACACAATAATTTCTCCCAGACTGGACCCTATGATACCTTTACCATTGGTGAGTTTGGAACCGATTTTAATTTTTTATATTGTTTCTTATGGAAAATACTGCATCGTTTAACGTTGTTTCGCTTAACGTCTACTTTTTCAGGAACGAATTAACAACGTTAAACGAGGACACACTGTATTGAATAAATGTATGAACTTCTGAAATGAATGTTCTTGGATATCCTTTTTATCAAATCTTGAATCCAAACCCTTCCAATAAATTATGAATCCATACTCCTTTTCATTATCAATCAATACATATATACGATGAATCCAAATATATTTTTACATTTTCTTGTAAATTTATGAACCCATAAGCAGCTCTATATTTTCTCTCAAGCTCTAAACTATTCATAAGCTTTTATAAATACATAAAACAGCAGCATTTCCAGTTTCAAATTGAACTTTATTTATTTTTAAATTAAGAGTACGTATAAATATAACTGTTTCAGGCTGGACCTGATGGAAGTTGCCGATATTCATTGTTAAGAGTATGTATTATGTACTAAAGAAAGCTACGTGAACACAAATAACCAATTATTTTTTTGCATATGAAATTGAGTATTCTTAATGACAGATAAAAAACATTTTAAGTTTTCCAACAATTAGATAAAAGTGGAAAACTGAGCGTTTTTCCGTATTTCCTTTCCACCCTTGTCTTTTACTGTCTTTGTGTCGTTTTGTGACTCCACTCATTTTGAGCAAGATTCTTCCAGAAGTTAGGCCCGTTTGAGAGTGTGAGTGAGTGATTTCCTGAGTGCTTGTGTGCTGGTGGTCATAACCCAGGCATCCTTAGCGGAGTCTCATCAGCCCTAGTGAAGGATCCCTATTAGGGTTGAGTGTATCTGTGGTTGTGTTACTGGCGAGGAAATAACATTCCCGTAAAACACCATAGAAGGGTTTTCTGGTCGATAGGTTGAGGCTGGTCACTGCCATGGAATTGCCCCTTTCTCCCACAGCAATTGTTGTGTATTTTTGACGAGTGGTGCCAATTTATTACGGTCATCGAAGATTTTTAAAAACTCGTAAATTAAAGAGGCTGTAGAGCTCAAGTTCCCTAGGAGTATTCTTAGTCTGTCAGGATTCTGTTTCTTTTTTTATAAGCCAAATTGCCAGGAGCACTAGGCTCTCTCCAAAAATACTGAAGCTAGAAGTCTTAAGGTGTTTTCTAAAGAGGCATATCAAAGCCTTTCCATGATTATTTTTGGGCAGGCTTCAAGGGTAGAAACAAAGTTTTTCTACATGCTTCAATAATGCGTTAGTGGCTTCAGAGAGACCATGGTGGAATATAGCATACGCATAGTATGATGGAAGTCACAACTTTATCATTGGAATTTTTCTCTGAAATTAAATGCCTAATTTCACTAATGGGCGACACAAATAGTCTCTTACAAGTTCTACTGGCTCAACTGGCTTCCATTCTCACGATTTTGGGCACAAAGGAATGATATGATTAAACGTCTCACAAAGTATTATCTATAATCATATTTTACTGGTAAATAACGTACATACACCTACTAATTAATGAGCATTTTAAAAATGTCAATAGTGTTTTGATAACAGTGAAATTATCATTGTGAAAATTAACTTGAAATAGCCACACAGAACACTCTCATCAATATCAGATTTTATCAATAATCTGAGTGTGATATTTCCTGGAGGTCCAGTTACCAGATGATCTCCTCTGTGTGATAATTGAAGAAGGTAAGATTCTTACAATGTAAGGTTCTTTCATTAAACTTAATATTAACACGTTGCGTACGGATGGCGAGAATTCTCTTAATTTAAATCCCAACCGTTGCGGACGGATGACGAGAATTCTCGTCATTTGGGAGCACCATTTTAAACTATTAAATTACATTATTTACGTTTTATGTGGTAAGTATTTCATTTGCCTTTTGTTAATAAATAAGAATAGTCACAACATAATATTTGTTTTCGTTAATTAATTTTGACAATATTAGCCATTTAACAGTATTTAAATCCCACATCGGTTTTCTGTAATGGCAGGCAATCTCAATTTCAACAGCTTGAAACTTATTCGTCGCCCCTCTTCATTTCGGAGGTAATACTTCTTTCATCTCTTCCTCGCGGGTACCCCAACTCCTTTCCTCATTATTTCTCAAGTGTTTATCCACATGGCCGTAGCCGAGCCGTCGCGTTGGCAAGGAACCTTATCTGTATCGTCTTGATGGCCATATCTGCCTCGCCTTCAATTCCACTCCCAGCAAATGGAATGCACTCTCAGCTTCGCTCTGCTCCAATGTAAACATTCATTATGAAAAGAATGAGGGGGGCAATAATGAATCGTACGTAGTTCTTTTATGGCTCTGGTCAGTTCCTTCTCTCTATGCGTCTTGAACAGTTCGTTTTCTTGAGTCCCAGTGAATTGTGATTTTGGTGTTGTGTTTGTCTTGCGAGAGAGTTTTCTCAATCCGTGTTTTTCAAGATATTTAAAGGAATATTCCATGTAATGGCATCACATAGGAAAGAGAGTGCTTTGCGCGAGGAAGAAATTTTATTAGATCTGTGCGCTGATGATTTGTCAGATGTGCCATTAGAGTATGACGAAGAGAGCGACGAGAGCGGAAGTGATTCCGATATTGTAGTGAGGGTCAGAAATAGAAAATCCACTCCTCTCATCATAAGTGAAAGTGACTCCGATATGAGTGCCAACGAAGACAATATTTCACCAGGAATCACTACTACATGGAAAAAAATAGATTCTGAGAGGGATTTAGAACAATTTTTGGGCCAACCTGGAGTAAAAAGTGTACCAGACAATTCTTCCAGTATCCTTGATGTAGTCTCACTGTTTGTTGCCGATGACTTTTTCGAAATGATGTGCATTCAATCCAATCTGTATTACCATCAAAATCAACATAAATACAAACAATCAACAAAAACAGGGAAGTGGTCAGATGTAACCATTGCTGAAATGAAAAAATTCTTCGCGATTTTGATTCTCATTGGGCAAGTGAGAAAAGATTCACTGAAGGAGTATAGGAGCACTGATCCTTGTATTGCAATGAATATATTTGGAGAATTACTGACGAGAAATAGATTTGAACAGATTTGGAAAGCATGGCATTTCAGTGATAACGAGGAAATGTTGGTTGCGACGGACAGGCTATATAAAATAAGACCCGTACTGGAATACTTCATAGAAAAATTTCAAAAAATATACAAGCCAAAGCAGGAGCTATCACTTGATGAAGCGATGATTACGTGGAGAGGAAGATTAAAAAACAAGACCTATTTTCCAGCCAAAATCATAAAGTATGGGTTACTAGTTCGTATGGTTTGTGAAAGTGATTCTGGCTACATTAGTAATTTAGAAATATATTCGGCCGAGGGAAAAAAGCAGAACTGCTCTTTGAAAATAAAGTAAGAGTTTGTGGAACCATCAGGCCAAATAGAGGGCTCCCTGCCACATTGAAGAGTGAGGCGAAAAAATTAAATAAGGGACAGTACACGTTTGCTCGTAAAGGTGAAGTGCTTATGGTGATTTGGAAAGACAAAAGGGAAGTGAGGATGATTAGTACTATTCACAGCGCTAGGATGGGTAATACACAACTAACAGATAGGATTACAGGACTGCCAAACAAAAAACCTATCTGCATTTTGCAATACAATAAGTTCATGAAAGGCATAGACAGGGCGGATATGTATTTATCGTATTATACGATCATGAGAAAAACAATGAAATGGTCAAAGAAAGTAGTTCTGTGGCTTATAAATTGTGCTCTATTTAATGCTTTTAGAGTTTTTAAAACCCTAAATGAATCAAATAGCATTCGATTCAAAGGCTTTCTGCTCCAGACCGCCAAAGAGTGGGCAGCGAGTAGAGAGGAGCCAGATGAGTCATCTTCGAAGGCCGACGGCGGTGATAAGCCGACGCAGCATGTTTCGTCAAGGGATCACCCACATCGTCTCTCGAGAGACCTTAGTAAACATCATCTCGTTCCTATCGTGGGTAAGGGGAAGAAAAAATACCACACAAGAAGATCCAAAGTGTGTGCTTCAAGAAAAATTAGGAAGGAGACGAGATATGTGTGCTTATCTTGCGGTGTTCCACTCCACAAAGGAAAATGTTTCATGGAGTATCACACATAGAAGAAATACTAAAATTATTTGTGAGTATTACGTTCAAAGTTCCATTAAAAAATTTAAATTTATAAGAAAGTTATGACAATTTTACTGAAGCAATGCATGTTCAAAAACTAGACTTTAAAAATCCGCCGGGAACGGAGGGTTAAGACCCATTTAAATACCCCGGTATGCAACGTGTTAAGTTTGGCATTTTCAGCAGGGGAAATGTTATTTTAAGTATTAAGCGGAAATCAAATGAATGCGGGTTATCTCAGAAGTTGGTGACTCGATTCAAATCACACTCCTATCATTTGTCACATACAGTAGAACTGCATTATAACGAGTATGGCCTGTTGCGAGACCCCCGCCAATACGAGAGACTACAGGGGCACCGTCAATTGACCCTATGTTTGCCATGTAAAAAAATATGGTTTTTACAAGGTCCTTTTGGTGTTGGCACCTGCCATTGTGAGAGTTTCCATCACCGGTAAACATACACCAAGAGTGGCCAAACTCTCCAATTGCTTGCGATCTGTTGGCAATGCAATTAATATGGCGTGTTAAGTATCAACTGCACGTTTTAAATCGCCATCCGATTCATTTATTGTTAACTTGGGTGGAAATACTTCAGCATTAGCAGTTGCGATTTTCGATCTTCTTTTGTTCCCTGAGCGGTCGAGAGCACACTCGCACGGCAGCTAGTTGAGAGCATTTCAAAGATAGACACCATCATAGACCAAAAACGCAAGACACTAATTTTTAGTCTACGCGAGAAAATGGAAATAAGAGAGCAAGGGGAAAGAGGCATATTGTCGAAGAGTGCAGTGGGCAGGAGGCTTAATTTATCCCCGATAAATTATGCCTCCAGCCCACGATAGAAGGATAAAGATACTGAGGACCCTAAAGGTTGGGAAGAGATAGAGGGTCATTTTGGTCCGTAGTTTTTAAAAGTTTTATGGAAGTTGACAACTCTGTCCCTCTCGTGAGGAGCTGACGGATGACGCAATTCTACTTGTGGTGTGCAGTGACAGTGTGGAATCAAGTTCCGATTCAGAGGATCCAGAGGACGATGTGGTTTACCTCCCACCAAAAAAAAATGTACTAAATCATAATTTTTACTCATCTGTTGCACAACAGGTGCTGTGGTAGATGTCGTTAGTCATTATACACCTCATGTGAGGATACAGGAACAACACAATGCACAGAATACAAAACACATTATAAGTATAAATTAAAAACATTATAGAGAAGTCTATTTCAAAGAATTCACCTAGAGAGTATAAAGGTTTTGTTAAAAGCCATTTCTCTAGGGCAGTGCGGAAAACTTTGTCACCTACCATTCTTGCTGAGTTGGGTAGCATATTAAAGCACTTAATAGCCAAATTTTCATATTTCAACGATTTAGCCAGTCTACAGTGAGGCATGTCTAGTTTGTGGTTGGCTCTAGTGGTGGAGTACATCAGCCCTTATTGAGTACATGTGTAGATTTACTTTGATGTACAACAGAATATGAAATATATAAAGGCTATATACAGTCATTATGCCTAATCTAACAGAAAGTGGTTTACAATGTTTATTAAATCTTGTGTTAGTGATTACCCTAACCACCTTCTTCTGAAGTAATAATAATCAGTTTTACATCTGAGGCATGCCCCCAAAGTCTGATACCATCTGTAAGGTGTGATTGAAAAAATGCGTAGTATGCATTAAGAAGATTGTCTTTGGTCACACACCATTTCAGTTTTCTGATTAAGAACAGGCCTCTGGCAAGTTTTTTCCTAATGTTAAATATGTGAGAACTCCAAGTTAATTTGGGGTCAAGGTGAAAGCCAAGAAGTTTAACAGCTTCATTTTCTAGTGTAACATGTTGAAGGGAACAGGTTAAACACTGGGTTTTCATTGAATTAATAAAGAATCTATTAGCTGAGAACCAATCGTTTGCTTGAGCTAACGTGTCAGACATCATCTTAGTTGTCTCAGTGGGATTGATACCCTGATGCAAGAAAGTTGTGTCATCAGCATACACGACAAAATCAGTGGATACCTTCGATAAAGACACTCGAAGTAATAAGCAACATGTACAGGGCAAGCAGTGCATCAGCCGACGACCAAACTTAATTTTCTGCCTTTGAAAAGTTGAATGTATTAAATTCATTTTGTATTTGAATTGAAACACATAGTTAATTCTATTGGCTGTGTCCCACAATACCCTGCCCAATCACAGCACTTGTAACAACTGATCACATGTTTTTGGAGTTGTCGGTGAGTGTGCTTCCCGTAACCGGGCATTATTGGGTATCGCTCCATTCGTGACGCAGTCAAGTTTTAGGGAATCATGTCTTTTATATTAATCCTCCCGATGGTACTTGTCAGTTAAAATGTAGTAAGCGTATCGGCAAGGGAGCGACACTACAAAAAGTACGTCATGCGTGCAACTGGAGGAAAACTAAAACAAACAACGTTAGACTCCTTTGTACATAATTAATGGGTTTCACTGAAACTGAAAATGCATTTACGCTTTGTTTTCACGTATTAATGTCAAAGCTTAATTGAGTCCAAGGGAAAGAGTAAATGCAAGTAATAAATGCGATACAATTTTGATTTATCAATCATGGTTTACATTTTTGGTGAAACTAATCAAAATGATGGAATCAACATTAAAGTGCACTAGAAAAATATAGCTTGGTCAGTTGTGCATTTGGGAAAATTACCGATAATTCGAGGCTTTTTTCATCTTTTGGAGTAAGTATGGTGCTTTTTGATTGAATGGCTAGAGGGTAAATTAAGTAGGGATATGAATTACTGCGAAAACTTTCCTCTTCTTTTGGGATTTGTGCTCAGGCTCACCAGAATTAAATACTTCGGCCACCACACCAACCTGATTCCTAGAAAAGTGTTGACAATAGGTTTGATGGTAATTATGTGCTCCACCCCCGGTTAGACAATAATTCGCCATTGGGAGGGATTTCTTGCACACCGTGAGGTCTTGTTTTATTGAGGTTGCATTGTACTTATGTGTGGTGCTGCTGCGAAACCTATATGCATTGGGCCTAGGGGGCTGTTGCTGCCCTCAAATAACTTCCTATGGACAAGTGAATGAGGAAGTAAACTAGTGAATGGTTAAATCCAAAATTTATAGAATCCACATATCTTTTTTATAAATTGTAACTTAGTATCACAAGTGTGTCAATAGTAATTACTTTGACTATTTAAGAGACAGTAGGAGGAAAAATACATAAATCGTACATAGTCCAGCGTAAGTGAGAAGTTATACCGTTCGCAAAAGTTAATAACCATGCAGCTGGGAGAAAATACAATGAAGGTGAAGCTAGTGTGAAAGAATGGCAAAAATATGAAGAAGTTGTGAATAAACTACATAACTGCGAAGAGCAAGCCATAAAATCAATGGTCTGCGAGTTCACTTCGTGGAATGAATACATCTTAGGCAAAAAGAAAACTTGGTTATATTCCACACAAATCTAATTGAAAATGACCACAACTCTGATTTTATACCTACACTTTTACATGTTTGTGACAAGGGGAAGAAGCTTGATTTTATAGAGAATTTTGAAATTTTAGCGTATTTTAATATGTATAAGAATGATGTATTAAATGATCTAGTCCCAACTCCTCCCCCTTCTACTCAGTACCCGTCCCCCCACCCCCATAGTCAAATATGCTGTCATTGTACCCTCGCCACCAGTTGTTTGCCGACCCACCTTCCTTTCTTGACCTTCTCTTCCCTCCCCCCCCCCCCAGATTTTCATAGCCTTCTAATCACCACTGTCCTTGAAGTTCCCCCCCCCGTTCAACCATCGTGATACCAACACATATATATATATATATATATACCGCCCTGTCTGTTTTCAAATATTGTAACACTTGAGAATGACCTGAAAATGTCGAAACCGGTCGTGTTCTTAATAAATTTGTGTGGAATAAAACCAAGTTTTCTTTTTACCTAAGAGCAAGCCATGTCCAACAGAGGGTATTTTGGGCCAGTGCTTGAAAAAGAACTTTCGAGAGGGTTTTCCTTGAAAGATCGAAAGGAATGTGACTCAACTATGCATGCTTTACTATAAGCAAAGCAAATGGCACAGGGAAAAAAGCATATGTGACTTTAAAGCATATCTATCCTGGGGATTCCGATTCGTGAAGAGGAATAATTTGAGTGTTCATGCCTCAATGACTATTGGCCAGAAACTATCTGTAGATTGGGAGGCAAAAGTAATAAAATTAAGACAATTTGTAAAAGAAGGAATTTCTGGAGTTGAAGAAATGTATGTCGTTAACATGGATGAAGTGCCAGTAATTTTTGACCTTCCAACTGTAAGAGAACTGTGAATCATAAAGGTGCAAAAGAAGTGTCCATTAGTACCATGGGATGTCGGGGGAACTTGGTGTCAATTTTGAAACAAGCAAATATTTGGTCCACCACAAGTACTGTTCTATTCTAAAAAAATGACTTCAACATCTCTCTCATATCTGGCTCTCTTGCAAACTTGCAGCATTTTTAATCCATGTCCAATGGAGGTGATTCAGCTGGAGTTATTAAAACATGAAAGCTATTTTTTTTTATTTTGAAGGATGTGGTCATCATAAGAACTTGGCTGTTTTAAACAAATTATCAATATCTGCATCCCCCCCTGGGTTTCGCTCTAAAATTATCAATAATATATTTTGCTCTCTTTCCATGTTCAGTTTTGGAGCATGTTTGAGAAAGAAAATAAATAAATTACCACTTTCTATAATCTGCAAAAGCTTGTCATCAACAATGGACTGTATGTATTACACCCAACATACGTGCTATTAGACTCGTGATAAACTCTTCCAGCTCACCCATCAATTGCAGGGAATGAGGTTGCCTACAAAGTATGTACTCTCAGAATAGGGGTGCGTCCCTTCACATTACACGATCGCCAAGCTACGCTACAGGAGACACTCAATTGGTTTCTAATTCTATCTCTGTTAGCATTCCTTTAGATTATTTTATACATTGCCCAATGTGTAAGAACATCAAGCATTGATATTTAACATTAGGTCAACTTGTAATCCAGGATACCAGGAGTTAATGGAAGAAAAAATAGCTGAAAGTGTTCATATCACACAGGTTTAAGAGAAGAGTGAGGAAGTTGAGTCATCAGTAATTCAAGGGAAATAACCAGCCTGTCACCAAGATATTGGTATAAGAACCAAAAAATAAGGGAACAGCTGTTCATGGACGTTTAAGTTGATCCTTGACAGGAAACTGTGGTTTCTTCAGGCTTTTATATTTGCATTCACACAGCACATTAATTTCAAAATTGTTCTCACAGCTGTGAAACAGACACGTTTCAGCTGCATGACATATGTGCATATCAAACGAAACATGTGTCTATTCCACCATGGTAAGGACAATTTTTAAGTTCCTGTGTGAATGCAAATAACAGAAACCAAGACATCAGTTTCCTAATCAAATTTAAATTTATTCTCAAGTGGTCGTTAGTAGCAAAATATAAGGAATTTTTCAACGAGAATGAGTAAAATCATGAAGAACAATTTAGTGCAACTCCAAAAATTCAGAGACACTACTAGAGTGGAGCCTATTATAAAAATCTTCTTGCCAATGAACTCAATTGCAAAGCAAAAAAGAAATTTGAGTTGTTGCAGCACTTGATGATCTCTGCACAAAATTTTACATGCTATGCCTTTGGGAATGACCTCCCATGAAGTAGGTAAGTTGTTTCCAATCCCTTAAAAGAGACAAGGGAATACTGTGGACCCCAACTTTATGAACAGTTCACATTACGATGAGTTTGCTTCGTTAACTGCCCGGTGAAAACAATCAGTCATCGTCATTATGATAAGCTCTCATTGCTCCTGCATTTTTTCTGATTTATCAAATCAATTGTAGATGAATTCAACAAACATCAAAATAGATGTTTCCTCATATATTTAGGCATTTTATCCCCAACATTAGAGTGCAAAGGGCCCTGACAACCTCTCGCTAGATTGCTATTGGGAATCTCTGCTGCAGTGTTTTCTGGCATAGAAAATAGTCTTCACTTGTCTTCTATAAGAAGTAGTCTCCTTCCCAGTCATGACCTTTACTTGACTCAAGAGAATTTTGTGGTTCAGTTGGAATAATGTGCTGTGACAATGGCTTTGTGCATAGGTGTCTGCAGAATAATTTTGTGAAAATTTAATGCATTCTTGACAATGTTTTGCCATGCAATGTGTCATTTTCAAAGCTGACGTGCATGTCACAGACCATTGCCTGCCCTTTTGTTCGACCAAAAGGACGAACATTTCATAAAGGAAGTTGAGCCTGAGACGATAGAGATAAGGGTGAACATTTTTCTTTTTGCCTAAGAAAGACAAAGTTTGGTGGCGCAGAAAAAAGATCTAGAACACCTTGTCAAACATCGCTTTTTGCACAAGCTGTGAAATTTTCACCTGACCGTTTTTGTCGCTCCCTCATGCCATGAATTTGCACGACAAATATAAGGCAATGCATTTTTAGCAGAGTCCTGTGTCATGAATATCCAATAAAATTAAGCATGGTCCTTTTTAAGCATTAATATACGAGTTATTTAGTTCTGAACATGGAATGCACTAAAAAAGGGAAAAGTGAAACTGTGCTGAAAGATGGGAATAGATGTTTATGAGACCAAAAGTTAAAAGAAAAGTGAAGTTTGTCTCCCTATCACACCTTTAAATTTGCAATTCGGCGTTTAGAATTATATTGATTGGATACACAGAGATCAGAGTCACTGTGACGTGTAATTTTGTGCAAAATTCAGATATGTACTCAAATTGCCCTATCATTTAAATTTATGGATAAGAAATAATATTTTAATCTTCCTGTTTGCCAAAAATCTTGAGAATGGAAACCAATCGAGCCACTAGAACTCATGTAAGGCTATCCGTGTAGAATCGCCTCATAGTGAAATTAGGTATTTATTTTCACAGAAAATTGCTGTAGATAAAGTTACAATTGCCAGAGTTGCCAGGGCAAGGCATCATTTACAGTGCTATATGGGATGCTGTTTTCTTGGTACCAAAACTTAAATGCGTGGCTCCTAGAGAGCACCACTAGTCTTCGATGGGGCGGAAGTGGTTCATAGTTTGGCTACCAGATGGAATCCTACCATCTGCACCATGACAAAGGGGTGGGGGCAGTGGGAGGTATGCACCGAGAAGGACGTGGGTGGTCGACGCCGCCGGGGCAGACAACTCAGCGCTGAGGAAACCCTGAAGACCCCTTTTTGCCACGCAACATGAAAGTGAAAAGAACAGGAAACATTTGCCATGTGTTTGCAACATCGTCAAGATGCCTAGAGCAAACTGTGCTGTACTAGGGTGCAAAAATAGGGTGCCGTGAGTAGAGTCTGTCTTTTCCCCTTGAGCTGATCACTTTTTCTTATGAGTCCTTCCTACAGCTAAGCGGTCACCATCACCGTGATCATTGCTTTCCTTCGCCTGTCCAGCAAGCAGTTCCTTCCAGCTCACCCAGTCACCATCACCGTGATCATCTACTCGCTGGTCCTAGTTTTGGAAGACCTGCTCCGATAGATAGTATTCTCAGCACTGATGTGTATGCTGCAGTTTTGAGACACTCCATATCTCCATAAATCTACTAATAATGAGTCGCAACTTTTTTTTAACTTCGATGCTTCGATATATTCAACCAATGTTCAGTTCGTACGAATATCGTCATCACCAATATGCATTTTCATGATACCATAGGGTTACCAGCACAGAGGAATGGCATGCGTACACACTGAGTAGATGTGGGAACAAAATTTTCCTTCAAAATTGCACCATGTAAACATGCAAACTTGAGGGAATGCACAAATTCATGTCCATATATGTAGCCAGTTATTATTCAGAGATCTCGTTCTTGTAACAGTTCACACATCTTCTTGCACGGGAGGAAACATCACATAAATAGGTCACAAATGTAGTATGCCATTTTATATCAATAATCATCACTTCCTAGCCATAATTGCATGTTATGATTGATTGTAAAATTTATTTTTTGCATTTCCATACTCTGATTATTCTAGCCGTTTTGAAAAAGGTATTACAGGCTTCTTTCCTGCATTTGTAACATTTATTTAATTTTTAGCTACTTACATGAATTTTAGAGCCGTAGTAACATTCAACACTAGTAGTAAATTTCTTCTACTTGCACAATTTTTTGCAGCCAAAGTTTGACGGGGTTTCTGTCTTCTTCATTTCTACAACAAAATATTGTCTTGGTTTTCTTAACATTAAACTTCATGAGGTATTTCTTCATAGTTTTGCCTACACAGACAGTGTTCTCACCAGATTTTCTTTCTTCTCTCTGCCAGATTTGCTTTGTCATCAAGCATATGATGATAGGTCAATCTGTCCCCTTTTTTCTTCAGTTTCCACCTTCCAGCAATTCTATGTAGATCTTTTTAGTTTGTTTAAATGTAAGCTGACATTTCATCATGAACCAATTTGTGATCACTATTGATATCCACACTGGGGTAGCCTTTGAAGTCCTCCTTGAATGGAACTAATTACTGTTATGTATTAATATATGTATGGAAGAATAAAATAAATAATATCATGCTGATTTTTTCTCCATGCTCTTGTATCCTGTTTTTAATATTTCCTTTATGGCTTTTTCGATGCATATATTGAAGATAATTGGCGACAACGCATCTCCTTGATGTACTCCTTTCCTCATTTCTGCTAGCTCTGAATTTCAACCAATTTAATCCCTGCCAGCCATTCCTCATCCAGCCTGCATATTGCTCTTCTGTCATTAAATGAAACTCCTAAGCTCTTCAGTGTGAACAGCATCCTATTCCAATTCAAATTTCCAAATACTTTCCTTATATTTTTGAATCCTGTTGCTGAAGATAAGTCTCAGGGCTAAAATGGCTTCTCTCATACTGCTACTTTTCCAGTAACTTCAATTGTCTTAATCCAGGAATTCTTCCATCTTCTGCTCTATCCTCCTGTAGATAATTCTGGTCATAATTTTTTATGCATGTGCAGTATAGCTAATTGTTCTAAAGTCATCGTATTTCTTGGCTCTTTCCTTCTTCAGGATAAGGATGATTACATTCATTTTAAAGTCTGTTTGCATTTGCCCACTTGAATGAATGACACATATCAATCTGTATAAGTAGCTTATTTAGAGTCCTCACTCCTGCATACTTAAGAAACTCAAACGGCAATTTCATCGAATCCTCTCTCTCAAATCCTTTATTGCAGTATCAAATTCTGATCTCTCTTTTTCATCAACATCCACAGTGTCTTCACCCTCTAATATCCTGTTATGCACTGATTTTCCACAGTAAAGTTACTCCAGACACTTCCTATTTATTTGCCATGTCTTTCTTTTCAATGAGAATTTCATTATCTTTCCGCCATAAGATATTTCCTATAATGGGACATTCTTTTACGTAATTCTTTACAGTTTGGTAAGTAGAATTATATTTTTCTTGGGAGAGATTGCCTTCTACCTCTTTACATAAGTTTTTCATCCATTTTCTGTGGCCTTTCTAGCTTTACGAATGAGAGTACTTCTTATCATTTTAAATACCTTCAGTCCTCCTGTTTTTGAGTTATGGTGCTGCTCATCATTCTTGACTGATGTACCCACTTAAGTAGTCTCGGTGCAGAGATCCAAATGTGTTAATGTTTATGCAGTAAAACAACTTATTTATAAGCGATATAAGAAGTGTTTCATGTCATGAGATAGGATTCTAGATAGGGTCAAACCAACCACCTAACCAAATTTCCTATCATTCCATGGGTGCAAAGTTATACACCAAAGACAGTGAAATTCACCATGAAAAAATCACTTTACTTGACAGGGATTCGAACCCAGATCTCCCAATGGTGTAACTGGCTAACACACCTGACCGGCAATTGGGAAACCACCTTACATCAATTTTTCAAGGAAAACTTTAATTTTTTACCTTTTAATATTACTGTACTGTCATGGATATCCAACGTGAATAGCAGAAGTGATTCCCGGTGTCAGTAGCACCATCTATAGTTGCAGTAAGCTATGATGTAATTTTTATAACATATATTACATAGTAACATGTATCCTGTGCTTCTAATTATTTTATCTCACAATGTATAGCTTTACCTTGTAATACATATTTCACAGAAACAGTTTTTGTTTCGTTTTAACAGGTTTTCATGAGCAACTGACCATGTCGCACGTGCACCGTCAACTGCTTTTCTTTTGAATGGTGGATGTGCTACAAAACAGCTTTTGAAATAAGTGAAAAATCTTCTTCTTAGTGAATGTGCCAAAGTACACAGGAAACTTGAAAAAGTTTCAAAATGCATAATACTTTTTTGGACGCCAGTCGAACGGGTTTAAGTTTTTTTACATTTCCCCGATCAGTCACAAGGTAAGGTTCTGTGGACTATTTATTTGATTGAATTAGATGTTGTATAAGTTGTAATTACGACTTCATTCTTAATACCTTCCCTTGCCATTCATGTTAGACAACGATAAGTTAATTTTCCTCGTGTCACCTAGTCGTTGCTATGCTCGTCTTGAATGCTAGCAGGTTATAGTCACTGATAGTACGCTTTATAAGATACGCTCACAACGTTTTAATAGTATATTCCATTCAATGCTCCTACGTAATTTAGGAGAAGGTTTGAAGCATAATGTAACCTGGGGGAAGTGACGTAGCCTGGAATTTGGTTCGGGGGGTTCTGAAGCCTGGGGGGTCCTCTCTTGGTACAATTTTATTTGCTATCAATTAATTTATGGCTAAATTATTAATAGAAAACTGCTTTATTTCTTTTCCTTTCCCCTCTTAAACCCTTGTAATTTTCAACGAATATATTACATGATAAAACTAAACTAATAATATTATTTAAAATTTTAGTGGGGGGGGCTAAAGCCCCTCAAGCCCCCCCCCCCACCCCCTGGCTACGTGCCTGCCTGGGGGATAATCTACTTCAGCAATTAACACTTGCCGTTCACATAATCAGTATAGCAACAAATTTGGTTTATAACCTTTTAATGTGAACAGGACAGGGTGAAAATGCAAGTGATGGAAGATGGCATTGATCGTAACTCAGGCTCAATGTAGAAGTTATCCAGTTTCAGACATTGTGAATCGAGCAACAAAATTGACTTGGAAATTATCGCCATGTAGTGCTAAGTCTGTTTAATTTTTATTCTTATCATGCAAAATTAACAATGCTTAATGAGATAAGAGTAGGTATTGGTACCAGAAACAATGAACACATGATTTATCATGCATTAGCACTATTTCATAGACAATGTATTTGTGCATATTGCATTGAAGTGTCATATCCTCGGTGGAGTAAGTGGGTTGGGTGAAATATTGGTGACAGGAATGGTTGATTGCTTTTAAAGGTCATGCACTGGCTCATACATTTTCCTGTGGTTTGGGATCTTGCTTATTACCAAAGGGTTATGTAGCATGTTCGCTGTAGTCATTTACTGTGGCAATGCAGATCAATTTTTCATTGATTTTTGCTTACCCTAATGTAAGTGCAAACAAAAGAGGATTTAAGAGGATTTAGATTTATAACTAAAATTAATTGTTAAGATATGAAAGCTTAATCTCTCTTTAAAGGGCAATGATTAAAAAAAATTGATGTCCCCAATAGTGTACTGCTCCACCTTTGAATCCAGTGAGGTTTATAATCATGAATTTGTCTGTTGTCTTCATAATTCCTTGCAGCTCTCTGATGAGTACCTAATGGTGACCTCTGGATGGCATGCCCCACACAAGGATGAGGAGAGATACAGAGAGTCAGCTGCTGTTTAACCAAAGGTCATGTAATTAGAAATTAACAGCATGGTTTCATAGTTTTTCTGTCTGAAACGATATTTAAAATACCTCTTTTTGCATTGGATGAACTTTCGGATCACTTACAGAGGCCCTCAGTCTGATATGATATTTTGATTTAGATATCACTCACATTTGTTGCACCAGACGCAACTAAATATTTAGCATCTTAAGAACTTAATTTACCCAGTATTTTAATATCCATTGGATTAGGGTTACCATACGTCCTCATTTATGCGGACATGTCCGTATTTTTTAATTTAATGTAGCGTCCGCGTACATTTTTACGATTTCTGCATTTTTTATTTTTGGGAAGTAAGATGATCTGATTTTTGTTTTCATCTCATATCACCAAATAGTTACAACAGACTCTCGTTAGGACATACCTAAATAGCACGTTTTCCTCATTTGGACATTCATTTCCTCAGGTCCACGTCACAGAGCATGTAAAAAACTATGTTAAGCACATTTGGTTACCTCTTTAGCACGTTTGGAGGAGGACCAAGCCAAATTTATCCTAGGGGAAATAACCACCTCGTAGATTAATCAGAAGATGGATAAATCTCAAGAGGTTTACTTCTCGCATTAAAAAAGATCATTATCGCTTAAAATACTATTTTAATAGTCATATTATGGTTTAAAAAAATGTTTATGAAGTAAGAAAAAAGCAATCTCAAACATTAGAATCACCTATTCAACACTTGGCAAGGTCCCCACAAGCAACGCATTTTATTGCCATTTGTTTTATCGCTGTCGCGGCTGTCGCCGTTGTCACCTATGGAATCAACACTGCGTGAGCAACAGCGCATATGATCATCATCTATGTCATCATCAAAAACTACAGCCCAAATAACATTTTTAATGCCGATGAGACGGGTTTATTTTTTAATTTGCTTCCTGATAAAACACTGGTAATTGGAGGAGATAAGTGCCATGGAGGTAAAATGAGTAAGGATAGGCTGACTGTCCAATGATGCAATGAAATTGGAACGGAAAAACTGATTCCGTAAGTGATCGGGAAATATAAACGTCCCAGATGCTTCAAACATTACCTTGGACGCATGATTGCAACTCTAATGCCTGCATCACCACCACAATTTTCGAAAAGTTCCTGCCAGCACTGGATGCAAAGATGGGTGGATAAAACTGTAAACTTTTGTTGCTTATTGATAAAGTTGCTTATTGCGCTGTGGAATACAGCTGTTTGACAGTATATAATTGAACGAATGTTTCATTTGGAAGTCCTAAGAGCGTGTTGATCAATCCCATTGTGGGTGTCCGCATTTTGGGGTTTCAAAATATGGTAACCCTACATTGGATGCTATAGAGGATAAGTCATTTGACAGAAAATTAGTCAGAGGAAAAGGGATTTTTTTGTTTCTCACTGCTTGAATTATTGGTTTTTGGAAAAACCATTGAAAGTTGGTCATGTGTGTCACCATAATGTATTATACAATGCATTTGTTTACGGGTAATCAATTTGAAATATAACAATAGTAATTGAGTGATACATGCCTCGTGTGATTTCATTACTTCTAATTAATATAGTTGATTCATTTTTTTAGCTCTTTGAACACTGATACGTGGAAAAGTGACATGTTGACTCACTTGCAAACGAAGGAAGACGCAGGCCAAGAAAGCTGGGCAAGAGGAAATACAGCTTGTTGGAAAGGAGAGAACAGGCTAAGCAAGCACTCATTGATGATTTGCTTGGAACCAGGGATAAGCCCTATTTCATCAGCCGTAACGAGACACCACTGTGAACGAGTTACCGCCTGGCTAAAGTTTCTTGTACACCTGTGCCGAGGTCTGGAGCCTCATCAAAGCACTTAAGTACGGTCCAAAAATCTCCCTTTCCCCAAAGAAGATCAAGCAAAGTCCTCCCACGCCAACCTTCGCCTACGTACTCCTTGTCCTCAACCAAAGCCCCCTGTGAAAGTGATTCCCAGATTGGCTCGAGTTCACAGAACTGAACATCTCTCGATAAATTGGCTCTATGTTGCATAATTATCCTCCTGTTCTATTTCATTAGAATCAGTAAATTGAAAAGGACGAGGAGCTTGTCAAGTGATAATTTTAATCATTTCATGTTGTGTGTCTTTTAATAATCTCATCAATGTTCATTAATCCATCATTCCACATACATCACTAGTCGTAAGAGTATCGAGTGTAATTTCTTGATGTCATCGTTTCATGTTAGACAAATTTTATATTCTCATTAATGTTCATTAATCCATCATTAGCTGTAAGAATTTCGCGAGTCTTTATTTCATAAAATATTTTCAACATTCTGTGTGAAATAAATCTGAGTAATTGTTTAATGAATGCGGTCGTGTTCTATCATTGCCCGGAGTGGTCGTTTTTTTTGGTGCTTCGACCTTGCATGACATTCACAATCATGAGCTTAGACGTCTTTCCCCACTAGAGGTGGGAAAATTACCATAATTTTCATCTGGGGTAAATTACCACCGTAAATTACGGTAATTTTCGTAAATTACTGCAATTTTCCGTTATTTTTTAGTTTTAAGTATTTAACAGCAAATGTATGGTTAAATAAGAAAGCGAATAGCAACAGGAAGGGAATAACGATGTTTGAACCATACCTAATACAACATTAATCTATTACAAATTTTTTAAATTGTAAAAAGAACTACGGCAGCAACATGCTATCTGGCTTTCTTTTGTCAAAGTATGAGACATTTTCAAGAAGAATATTCTAATGCATTACTCTATAATGTTATAATTTAAGTAAAATATTTCAAAAATGAGTTGTACATGCCTCAATTTATTATTAAACACGTATGAAATGTGAACTTGGTTTAAAAGAAATTGTTGGGAATTTATCTGTATGAAAAATTATCTCAAATATCAGTAAATTATCTAGAAAATTACGGTAATTTTCAAGGGGTGCGGTAAATTATGAAAAATACCAAGGTAATTTTCAGAGTGGCACATCTCTACTCCCCGCTCTGCCGGACAGCAGCTAGTCAGCGACATAAGGTCCCAGATGGCACCAGTTTCCTTAAAATAATAGTATTCCAGGATCCTTCTGTCAATGCGAGTCAAGGAGTAAGATGCGTGGGTTCGCGTAAAATGGACACGCGTATGCGGCAGTGGGTTCGATCTCAATATATATTGTAACCGGTCCATTTGGATCCAGTTACAAAAGGATAGGGATATATTCGAGGCAGAACACAATCTCCAGTGTCAATGAATTTACATGTTTGTAAGTAACATTTGAGTGAGCATGAGTCATATTTTTGCATGTTTAAGCGATGTTTTGTGCGTGTAAGCAATGCGTTAGTGTGAGCGAGCTTTTCCCCATCCCACTCCCACTACCCTTCCCCTGATATTTTGTGCGGGGCTAAGCAGAGACGGCGAAGAGTGACCTTCTTTCCCTTTTCCCCTAATTACCTGACGAGCACCGCGGGAGGCTACCCTAGCATTCGGAGACGGCCGGACACTAAGCATCTCCCCCTTCCACCCCATAGCCCCTGGCATGAACCGCATCAGCCCAGAGTCAAGTGGGCCCGGGGCTTCACGGATTGCGGGTGAAGTTGGTTCCCCTCCCCTCTCACCCCAACTGGGCCGAAACATATAAAATGCGAGGACCACTCGCTCTCGAGGTGGACTACTCGAAGCGGACTACTATGAGCAGAGTAATACAAAGGTTGCAGAGAATGTTGGAGGAGGAGATTGCTGTGGGTCCGCGACCAGAGAGGAAGGAGTGACAGCAGACAACGAAGGGTGGGCGATCCCCTGCGAGAGGCGAAGGCTGGGCCCGGAGGATTGATGGAAGGAAGGGACTTTGATGTAGGAGTAAAGAAGAAAAAGGCGTTGCGATCCAGCAAAGAAAGTGGGTCTGCATCCCGTACCAGCAGCCTAGTCGCCTGCAGGAGGAGGAGACATTGTAGAGAGAGCTGCCCTGGAGATGTGGTGCCGACGAAAGTTGTGAAGTACAACCCACATTTGTGCCCATTCCTAATCACGATGAGTCCACCATTCCCCATAGAAGCATTCCTCATAGACGAATATACCAAGTGAAGCCCCCTAACCGTAAAATTTTATTATACACCCTTTTCCCTATCCCTTACAGTGTGCGTGAATGTACGAATTAACGTAAATTTCAGTAATGATTAGTGCAATCTGTGTGAAAGAAGAGAAGCACAGACATTTGGAAGCTGCACTTACTCAAATTCTTGTTCTGTTTGTTAATTCTGAAAAAGGGAGTTTCATGGTTTTTTTAATGCCCGAAGGCTGATAACTAAATCGCTAAAACGAATAATCTTGCTTCAATAATTTTTTCTATATTTTTTTATGACATGTATTATCCCCCCCTCATCCCCTCAGTGTTACTGCCGATTAATTAATGTGTTTTGCACATTTCATTAGTGAATAAATCTGTCAAGGAGATCTGCTGTGACTGTTTTACCTCGAATCGCCCACCCTATCCACTCCCTGAACCCACCATTGCCCGCGTTAAAAATTTACCCAACCCCGAGAATATTTCGTGCTCTCCCAGGTAAGGTAACAGACGGAAACCATCCCCCTTTTTTTGTTTTCTTCCCCAGCCCCCAGGCCGAGGTTGCGGGCACACTCGTTCATTTTACTTTTTCCATTTTATCACGTCATTTCATTTATGTGGAAGGACGAGGTTGGCGCCCTAAAAAACTGCCCGTGCTCCTCGCCAGTTGATCACCCCCCACATTTATGACCACTTTCTCAGTCCAATCCTGTGACTGCTGTCACAACCTTAGTGAGAGAGGGTCAGCGGGTTACAATATGAATATATATATATATATATATATATATATATATATATATATATATATATATATATATATATTCATATTGTAACCCGCTGACCCTCTCTCACTAAGGTTGTGACAGCAGTCACAGGATTGGACTGAGAAAGTGGTCATAAATGTGGGGGGTGATCAACTGGCGAGGAGCACGGGCAGTTTTTTAGGGCGCCAACCTCTATATGTATATATATATATATATATATATATATATATATATATATATGCGTCTTCGCAGCCTCCAAATCTCCCCCCATTGCAACATATTAATGGCCACAATTGACGTAACCTCCCTTTATACCTCCATTCCCCACAGCGAAGGCCTCAATGCACTGAAACACTTTCTTTCCCTCCGCCCCACCCCCCACGTCCCTTCCTCTGACTTCCTCCTAAATCTTTCCCAACATGTCCTAGAAAAAAATGCCTTCTCCTTCAGAGACCAAATCTTCCTGCAAACGAAGGGCACAGCAATGGGTACGAGAATGGCTCCTTCGTACGCTAATCTTTTTATGGGTCTGCTGGAGGACAATTTTCTATCTTCCCGGTCCCTCAAACCCCTATTTTGGGTTCGTTTTATCGATGACATTTTTCTCATCTGGACGCACGGTCCTCAAACCTTGTCCACCTTCCTTTCCGATCTCAATTCCTCTTTTTCTGTCTCATTCACCTTTACCACTTCCAGCACCCACATTACCTTCCTAGATACCGATATTTCTCTATGTGATAACAAATTCCTAACCTCCCTACATATCAAACCCACTAACCGTCAACAATATCTTCATTTTGACAGCTGCCACCCTTACCATACCAAACGTTCCATTCCTTTCTCCCTTTCTATTCGCGCGCACCGTATCTGTAACTCTTAAATTGCTCTCGACCACCACCTTAGCAACTTAAAAACTGCTCTCCTTAAACGCGGCTACCCCTCCCCTCTCCTTGATCGCCGCATCCTACCCTCCACCACCCCTTATACTCCTCGCCCTAGATCATCCACCACCAAACCTCCATTGAACCTTTGCACCACATTCCTTCCGGGGCTTCACCAAGTTAACCTCATCCTCAAGTCACTTTTCCCCATTTTGAGCGACAGCCCACTCACCTCCGACTTAATCCCCAAATGTCCTACCATTACTTACAAAAGACCGGCCAACCTCAACAATATTCTACGCCCCCACCAATCCCGTCCCACTTTGATCCCTCCTGAAATCCCCGGTACCTTTCCCTGCCATAGACCTCGTTGCAAAACCTGCCCTTTAATATGTAATCTCTCTTCTTTCCACAGTCCCAACAACCCCACCCCATTTCCTATATCTTCCCACGGCAGCTGCACTACCTTTAACGTGGTATACCTTCTGCAGTGTAAGGTCTGCCCTTCCTTTTACATCGGCGAGACCTGCAATCCCCTGTCCATCAGAATAAACGGACACCGAGCCGCCCCGCCCAACTTCCCAGTCCCAAAACACGCCTCCACTCATAACCTCAAATTCGACTCTTGCTTCCGTCTCACCATCCTCCACGCCCTCCCCGCCGACGCTTCGAACACACAACTCAGGAACACTGAGCTTTCTATTATTTGGTTTTGTCGCGCCTTTTCCCCTCCCGGTCTTAACATCATGCACTGAATTTTTGTCCATTTACTTTCTCCCTCCTCCTCCGACGCCTTTTATTCTCCTCCCCCACCCCCTCCCAACTTAGCAACTTTGTTGCATTCCTCTAAACAGCCAGGCGCAATTCCCTACTTTGTTGCATCATCATCCCCCCCTTTAAACATCCAGGTGCGACACCACGTGACCTTTCCCGTCCCTCTTACACTCCCCCACCCCCTCCCAACTTAGCAACTTTGTTGCAGTCTTTTAGACAGCCAGGTTCAATTCTCAACTCATCCCAGTTCACCCACACCCCTCCCTACTTTGTTGCACTCCCCCCTAGACATATAGGTGCGACACCAGTGCCCATCCCCGTCCCCCCTCCCCTATACCACAACTTCCCCTCACTTCCCTTCTTTCCCCGCTTCCCTTCCCCTACCTTGGAGCGGTAATTCTCAATTTTCTACAGCTGAAGAAGGGCCTACATGCCCGAAACGTCCAGTAAGTCCTCTCTCTCTTTTTACTTTTCTTTCCCCACCCCCTGTCAAGTGTTTTTATATATATATATATATACATATACATATATTTATACACATGTTATATATATAATTGTAAAGAAGTTAGTGGAGTTAAGTTATTGTAAGTTACGGGCAAAATTATGCTGTTTGTTATTAAATTTTGGAGATTTTTTAATAAATAATTTGTATTTTTAATTGAATGTAATGACTGCAAAGATTATATGTAAAACTGTAAATTATTTATATTCGATGTAATTTTTAATAAATATTAGTAAAATGATTTTTTTTTTCAATAAAATTTCATAATTAAAAAGCGTGCTTCCCAAAAATATGGTAAATATAGTCAAAGGTTGTGTTTTAAGATTTTTCATAACTATACTCCATTACAAATTATCTTCTTGAAAGCTTACAAAACATTGGCACACTATTCACCCACCCAGCAGAAAATATGCTCAAAAAATTGAAACGAAAAGTAATACTGTAAAAAAAATTAAGATTGATGCATACTGAGCAGGATGGGTACGAAATAATCAGCATTTATTGCGGGGTAGTTATGAAAAGTTTTGAGGTATTTCCTGTACTTTAACCCTCTCCCTACCAAAGTGTAAATACCTCGATCAGCACTCCTTCCTAACCCGCCCGAAACCGGCCGCTGGTTTTTAAAGCACTCCTGCATAACCCGCCCGAAACCGGCCGACCTGCCGTGGAATGCTAAGGGCGATCTTCTACGCCTTATAAGCATCTGCTTCCTCTTCCACTTGTTTATCTTTGCCAACTCAAGCATCCTTCATATCTCCCGATCCTCAGAGACGAAGCAGAGCCTCGTTATATCTGTCACCATACATGCCGAAGGTCCATAATAAAGCAAAGTAAAACCCCATATATCTTTCAAATTGCACCCAAGGTCTCCTGGCTCACTTATTATCTCCAGGGAGGTTATTAGAGAAGATTCTCGAGTCATCCAAGAAGTCGTTATTGTTTTGGGGCCCAGTTTGAAGAGAAGTGGTGAACGATGTATTCTCGACTGAATGAATGGGTATCGTTCATGGGTCACAAATGAAAGATAAAGATACAGACCTCCTCTGGCTGGCCAAGGAGTAGCTCTCATCCACAGTGAGAATATTTATCCTTCGGTGGTCTCCACCACATCCTCCCTCGGCCTTTCTTATCCCTAATGGCAAGGAGATAGAGCACCGCCCAAAGAAAAAAATATCTTCCCAAAGACCCTCAGTTTTGACCATGACTTCTTTGAGAGAGGATGCTATTGCAGAGGAGGTGAACAGAGTTGATTTTTCAAGTGATTCAGATAGTTCAAGTTCTTTAAGTTCGGGAGAGTTCAGTGATAGTGACGATTCAAGTGAATATGGATCGGGAGGTGAAGTTGCCCCGAATGCGAGTGATACCCAAGCTAAGGTTCAGTTGCAAGACGATTGGAGTGATAATTTAATTTTTAAAGAGCCTTGTGATTTCAAAGAAGAAATGGGGCCTACTCATGATTTGGCTGTTGGCAGTGATGAGTTTTCTTTTCTAAAATACATGTTAAGTGGAGAAGGTCTTATTTTTAGAATTGTCGAGAATACGAATTAAGTACGCAGAACATCTCCAACGTTCCACAGGAAAGATTGACAGAGAGTGGGTAGACGTTACATACGACGAAATGGTGGCCTACATCGGAATACTTGAGTACATGGGAATATTTGATTTGCCAGAAAGCAGGGATTACTGGCATAGTCAAGATATTGACTGCACAATAGTCCAAAATTGTATGACCTTTGGTAGATTCACAAAAATTTCTAAATATTTCCATATAAGTAATATAACTCAGGAAAAAAAGCAAGGAGAGGAGGGTTTTGATGTGTTGCAAAAAATAAGACCAGTTCTTCATTTTGTGGACTCTTTCCACAAAAAGTATAAACCAGGTCGAGAGTTAAGCGTTGACGAAGCAATGGTTGCTTTTAAAGGACGTCATTACATAAAACAGTACATTCAAGGAAAGCCAACGAAGTGGGGATTTAAAGTATGGGTACTAGCAACTTATCATGGTTACGTTCTTCAGGGGAATATGTACTTGGGGAAAAAAGAAAGAAGGAACCGTGAAATGTTTCTTGGGACTCAGGTGGTGATGAACTTACTCGATCACCATTTTGGAAAACATCATCATGTGTATTTTGATAGCTTTTTTCAAGTGTGGGATTAATGAAATTGTTACATACGAAAAACACTTATGCATGTGCTACTACAAGACCTTCTCGAAGAGAATGGCCCGTAGAACTAAAATATCCAAAGAAACTAAAGCTCCAAAGAGGTCAAAGTAGAAGTTTGCAGAGTGGGCTACAGTTTGGCACGATAATCGGGATATTTGTGTCCTTCAAACAAATGTTGATCCCAACAAGAACGTAGAGGTCCCAAGAAAAATAGGGAAAGGAAACAAAAAAATTATGGTATAGTGTCCTCAGTCAATTGCATCTTATACAAAATACATGGGCGGGGTTGATAGAGCTGATCAGAGAAGGTGCTATTACGGTGTCGGAAGAAAAACAAAGAAATGGTGGAAGTATTTATTTGCCTTTATTTTTAATACGGCCATTGTAAACAGTTTTATTCCGTACAAGGAAAGTAATTCACCTCCAAGTACAAGACACGGCGTGACACAGAAAAATTTCCGTTTGGCTCTGTATAAACAAATGATAGGGAAGTTCTCCTCCCGCAAAATATTAGGGCGTAAAAGAAGCCTTCCTGTGGCAAATTTTTCACATAGACAGCAACATATTCTTGCAAAGATCGAAGGAAGAAAAAAAGTGTGTGCCTACTGCAGCTCAAAGAAAAGAAGAACCTCAGCTGGACGGAGCATTGAAACATCATGGAAGTGCCGTAGCTGCGAATTACCAATGTGCAAATTAGATTGTTTTATCCGGTATTACCAAGACAACGGAGTGGACGTAGGAAATTAAAAACCCACTGAGGTAAGATAATATAATTTCTATAAATCGATGCATGACAAATACATTAACATATTTAAAAATAAAATACTTGATTGGATGGTGAGTTATTTTAGGTTTAATGGACCGACATTCATAAGCATCTCATGGCGCTGAAAAATAGGTCTAACTCTGGGGCAGAAGGGTATTTAAATTTCGTGCGTGGCGGAGAATTTTCTGCGGCCGGTTTCGGGAGGGTTAGGAAGGAAAGGGTTAAGCAAAAAAATAAAATAATTGGAAGCGAAAACAATGATTTAAGGGGCAGTAATACTACTGAGCATAACACACATCAGGCTCTAATGAATGACTGATGAGGAAAATTCTCAATTGTTAAAAAAAATTTTTACTACCCTTTTTTAGATTTTCATAATTTATTGAAGGATATATGTTTATTAATTGATGAATTAGTAAAAAACCAAAAAAACTACATTCAGTCAGGGGGAAGACAACAAATAAAGGCTTAGTGTTGAAAGGGTTAAGACTTGGGTAATAGAGTGAATCCAAAGAGAAAAGTTGCAACCATTGGCGACACAGCTTGTAGAATCAAATTTTTGGGCATCTGATGGAATCTGGGTCAGCTGATTGGCAGCTGGGCATACAATCCAGTTACTTTGTTGATACAATACTGACTCACATTCGTCAACTGACAGGCAGATATAAAGTTAGAAATTATGCAGCAATAACGAAAATAAAGTTTGACCAATAATTTAGTTTTTTAATATAACCTATCAATCACGGGAAATAAAATCATACAGCATTTACATTAATTGGGAACAATGCCATTGTTTTGTTACAAGATACTTAATTTATAATAATTGCCCTATTCAGGAATATCGATTAGCCCCTCCAGCATGCACAATGCAGCATATGCATCCACCTTTTATTACAAAATTTTTTAGAGCTCACGCTCTGTTTTTTTCTGCATTTAGGAAGTGTATGTGTAAATTAGTGATGCTTGCTTTCGTTCAGCAGTACATTACTGCCTCTACCTATGCGTTAGGATTTTCTTCTTATTTTTTCTCTTCTCCGTCATGCGGCACCAGGCCAAGTCGCTTAGTCTCCGAGTTATGAGCTTTTGGAGAGGGTATCCCCTATAGATATATAAAATGCTGATGCTCTCTACTTTCCTTCATTGCTATCTGCAGTTTCTTGTCACTGCTTTAATTTTTTTCCTATCTCATCATTGCTCAGCTTTCTCAAGGTTGGTCATTCAAGCTGTCTCAATGTTTCTTGACGCCTACAATAACATTAGCATTTTTTCGATCCTGAGACCATCTCAACTGGGAACCCCTCTTTAACTCGCCATGGTTTCTCGCTCATGTAAGTTGTCCACATATGAAATACTCGGTATTTTAAAAGAAAACAGTGTAATTAGTTCAGATTCAAATGGCTACATTATCAATTCTAGTTCTGAAAAGAGAGTAAGTTCACCGTTTGCCAAGTACGCAAGGCTGCATTGAGATTGAGAGAGAAGATTTTCATAGTTTTACCACGAAGTGGTACTACCATCAGTGGTACTAACATTGGTGAGCAGTAAGTCAGGGCAGGGGAGGAAAACAACTACAGCAGACTCTCGTTAGCACGTTCTTGAAGGGCCCCAGGATTCTGAACGTGGTAACCAGGAAAACGTGCAAAACAGGGTAGGCATTCCATGGAAAGTCAAATACGTACTGGTTGGTTGCATAACTTGCAGGTGAATGTTATCCTGCCACTCAATAAAATAAAGTAGCCAAACTAGATATAATAGAGCTATCTAATCTTAACATTATCTAAGGTTTCAGGAGTGATGGAGTGGAAACGGAACATAACTGCACTGAGCAACTTCCAGGGTGATAGCATTTACTACACGACCGGTTTCGCTTTTTACAGCATCTTCAGGTGTTTTACTTCTAATTGCTTCACCTGAAGATGCTGTAAATAGTGAATCTGGTCGTGTAATAAATGCTATCACAGTGGAAGATACTCAATTTCATTAAGTACAGTTATCTAATCTCAAATGGAAGTAGTAATATTCATTTTTAAATTCTAAAAATCAACCATGAATCATGGTGCAAGGTGCTGTGCTTATCTACTTTGTTCTCTCCCCTCCCCACATTTCTGACTGCTGCCTAGAAAAGTGTTGTCACGTGGTCGCTATTTAACCCGTGAGATGGTTAAAATGTAATTTGATGGTATGAAGACTTGCAACACTGTATAGGCAATTGTTCAGTTACATTGAGTTAAAGTAGAAGCTTGGTGAGTAAGAAACACCCCACATGCCCTTCCTCATGTTAAACTCTTTAGTATTGTCGATGCGATGTTGACGAGTAAGAAACATAAACAGGCACATAGTAACAGCTACGTTACTTTTGAGTGTACCACCTCTACCCCTCGTTACCGCCGTAGGTTTTTAAGCGACCCCCTCCCCCACTAAGTTGGTAACGTAGTTTATACACAACCCCTTATGAGTGAAAGAAATACACGTAATTTCATACAGCAAATATGTGGAAACACTGACCTCGAATAATTACGTAATTACTTAATTACCGACTGGACTATAAGACAAAGGTAAGTTTTCATCTGCCCAAAAAAGATTTTTGACTTATATATGAACATATGGCACTTCATTATCTCTCTCGCGCTAAATTGATTTGACATAATGAGTGATATTTCATGTACTATGGGGTCTTATTTTGTAGAGTTTACACCCTACTTGAAAGTTTAGTCAGCCACCGTCTAAGTACCGTTTAATGATTTAACTACATCAAACACAAAACATTCTGAATAAACTAATTTCCACATACCCAGAAATCATCGATCTCACTCATTCACACAATTAATCCTGTAATTTTGGGAAAATGAATAGCTAGTTTAGCTATCCGACAAAATAATTACTATAGCATGGTAAGCAAGCTCAGAAATTGGTTCCAAACAAATTTTTGACTAAAGTAGTTAGGAGAAGGCCAACAGCAAATATCTTCCCCTCTACTTTGTCCAAGGGTAAGAAAAATAAAATTTAGTAGGTACCCTTCCTAATTACATCAATTTAAAAACAAACTGGGACCTGTAACTAATAATTTCATATACAGGTTTTGGTTATGACATTAACCTACCAGAGATCAACAATTCCCAATACAAGAAGATCAGCTTTAAAAAACTTAAACTTAGTTTAATCAGACACTTCATTCTATTTCACACTTTAATGAAAGTGTGGCATAGAACGAAGTGTCTTACTTTACCATGTTTCATGCTAAACTTTTCCCCAAGGTTACACCTAAGACTTCTGCTAACATTTAAAAACTTACACTGGATTTGCTAAGGTCCAGTCGCAACGCAGCATCATCTTTACACCTTAAAAACTCCTTGGCCACATCCTGTAATCAAGACGTCATTTAATCAAGACTTTCTAATTTCAGTTGCAAGTAAATGTACACATCAAAACGTATTCCCACTTAATTACCAAATCAGCTTGAATAGGCTTGTTCTTTTTAACAGTGGGCTTGGGCTTGTTGGATTCTGGGTGTTTCACCGTCACGACCTTAGGTCGTGCGCCATCTCCTCCTCCCAAAGACCCAGAAGACAACTTCTTCTCCTAAAATAAAACACAAAAGCCCATAAGTCAACCATTTATCATGCATATTACAACAGCTAAATAATAATCAGCACATACACATACGATCAATTACAAATATTTCTTACTCACAATAAAGAGTTGCAAAAGGGCAGACATGAGTGGCAATAAACAATCGTGAAGGATACTACAGCCATTTTCAAAGTATGCCACTGGACACAAGATTTTGGTAACTACATCAGTTCATCCTAAGATGAAAAGTGCTCTCTCTGGTAAATAAATCAGCAAAGAAGCACCATGATAATTCCATATGAGAAGCCTTCATGTTAAGTGAGTATTGTCTTACTGCAACCATACATGAAGTTCGACAACCTTTGTGGTGCTACCACACTCAAGTCTAATAATAGCCAAATTTGCCTGATCCACCAAGGATATCACCTTAAAATGCACTGACATACAGCCATTAAAGCATGCAATACATTTTTAATAGGAACTCATGTTGACTAATCACAACAGAGAAACACGAACTGGGTTCCGGCTACACAACTGTGAGACATGGTTACCATTCAGCCAACATGGAATCAACAACACCAATATCCTCACATTTTGGTACATTTGCTTTGACAATGGTACTCACTGCCATCATTACAAAACACAAAAATTTATCATTTTATTAATTTTTCACTGCTGAAAACTTATTAAATCTGAATCTGCTCAAAGCAAATGCCAAAGCAGGACATCTTGACATTCACAAGTTAGGGCATGTCAGTACACAACAGAGGTGGGCAATGAGCCACAATAGGACTCTGTCACCTTCCTGATGCACATTGCCTCCCCCCACCATCCTACAAAATGAACATGCAGCTTTAACGGGGTACTAGGTCACAACGGGGCATATGAAGATCTCAAGAGACTAATAGATATATACTGATCTGACCTACACAATGACAAATGAGACAAGCAAGAAGCAAGTTGGATGTATCAGCCTGACAGAAAAAAATGTAACAGATTTGAGTTCACTCAGCTGATGAGAGACTTAACAAGCTGCCAAGAGAATTTCACTTACACCACATGATTTAGAAATTCCATCAACCTCATAACATTATGCACATACATGACTACAGGGCAGAATCATTGTGAGACTACCAAGCGTGTGAGCAGTATGAGCATGTCCAAACTCATGTCTCATACTAACCATATGCCAAACCAAGGTGGCAGTCATAAGGCTTAGTATCTGGCTGCATTTCAATTCACAAGACTGCTGAATGGTCATTCATCTCAAGCATCATTCGCTTTGAAGCAGGACAAAAAAAAACAACTGGATGAGCCAAAGGAATGATATACAAACCTCTAAATATGTTTACCAAACCTGATAAAAAAAAACAAATTAAGAACCTAAGATTATATAATTAACCCACACTCACTCACTCAGTGATTCAACCCGAAGGTTGGTTTGGATAGTTGAGGGTAGAGCTCACCGCGGACTAAGCCACAGGCGTGTGAATTTCACACATACAGGGTAGGGGGCCAATTACTTTCCCTGGGCCACCTCATACTCCGAGGATTTTTTGTTCGGGGGCATCCAAAGGCTTCACCCGGGACCCTTCGATCAGTAGCCAAGCACTCTACCCACTAGGCCACCACGCTCATTAGGAAACTTGACCTGCTAAACAAGTTCGTTTGGCAGTCTGACTCCCCAATTTTACATATTATACCTTTCCTAATGAGCGTGGTGACCTAGTGGGTAGAGTGCATGGCTACTGATCGAAGGGTCCCGGGTTCAAATCCGGGTGAAGCTTTGAATGCCCCCGAACAAAAATCCTCTGAGTGCATGGTGGCCCAGGGAAAGGAACTGGCCCCCCTACCCTGAATGTGTGAAATTCACACGCCTGTGGCTTAGTCCGGGTTGAACTCTACCCTCAACTATCCAAACCAACCTTCGGGTTGAATCACTGAGTGAGAGAGTGATGGTTGATAATTAACCCAATTGCAAAATAAATTCATTCAACCCCCTTGAGCTTCAACAAAAAGAGTCCAAAATGTTATTGATCCGTGGTCACAATGATGTAATGGGACGTGTAAAGGCCAATAATGCAATTAAGGAATCATTAGGATACCACAAGCCTGATTCTCTTCTAGTTAACTCTGTTGACATACTACATTGCAAGATGAAGCCATTGATCAGCAGAAGGAAACATGGCACAATGTGCAAAATAATAAACTGTGCAATATTATGCCCAGTATAACTGTAAGGCCCTCTTCCTTTAGGAGCAGCTGCAGGGAAGAAATTGTAATAACATGTTAGAGAATTTGCCAATTGGACCTTAACAGGTTCACAACTTTTAACCCTAGATTAAATCCCAACATGTTGCAACAATTAAGATGCTCCTCTATGAGTGAATTACCTCAGGTGAGAATTTAATACAGAGGTATCCACATAAGGGTGAGCATCGGGGGTGACCTTCAAAATGTTCCAGGAGAAAACCCTGATGGTTAAAGCCAAGTAAGCCATTTTTTTAAACAAACTGACCTTTTCAATGTACGAAAGTTAATTGATTATGCATGCATCAAATGATACAGCAGAACAACCATATTGTGCACCACATATTTTCAGAGGATATGTCTCATTTCTCAACAACTGACAGTTGAACTCAATACACAGCAAAAATAAACGTGTTGCGCATGGTGCAAACCACCTTAGCCACTGCAGCAAATAAAATCCGACAACAATGACTAATTGAAATTCTAAGATAGCAAGTTTGCCTAAAAAACACGAATTGGCTTACTCTACCATTAGTCAATATTTCATTACACTTCATGCATGCCTAAATGATTCAGAATTGACCTATGTCATACTCAAGGAAAATGTAACGGACCAAGTGCATTATTTATATTCTAAAAATATGACAATTTCAATACAGCCTTGTTAAGATAGGAGTTAGTCCAAATGGTAAAAACATGCATTAAGTCTTCAATCCAACTGAATATTGTTGAGTACTTGCCCTGTATCACAAAATCACAAGAGTGATGAAACTGAGAATTAGGATTAACATGATGGCCCTTAATAAAAAGATCCAGTAAGTGCAAAAAAATGGAAGTTTTCTAATGACCTAATTTCATGCATTATTCTGAAAAAGACAGGGCGGAGGCTTGTCCTCCTAAAAGTTTCAAAATTTAGCTTAAAGCAGCATATCCTTTCAGAATGGAATAATGAAGATAAAACAGCTTCAGAAGCAGCATCATGATTGCACGAAGCATTGCTATGTATGTGATATAAACATGATTGCTTAAAATAATTTCATAAAACTTAATGCCATTTGGATCCTTACAATTTGATGGTAAAATCAACTAAAAAGCACAATACATTATTAATAATTACATGACCTAAACATTCGAAAGCAATAATCTCAGAACATATTGTTCTGTTCAACATGCACAATGTTATCACTTACTCTACCAGATCATGAACAACTTCTCTCTTTATCTTCTTGCTATTCACAGAAACCAAAGCACACATCTACATGATATAACAAGATCCTGAAATCTACTAGTTTCCAATTTTTAGTTTATCACCAATGAATAACAGCCTTGGAGAGATACTTTTTTGCAAAACATTAACAGCAGCTCTGGTAAAATATGTTACGACAGCAGCCGTGGAAAATATCAAGCTTTAATACATAATTTGACACTAAGTTGGAAAATATTTGCCAATTCTTTCATCAAACTTTAATTTAAGAAGACATAAGAGAGACATAATTTCAAGGAAAATATCAAGCTTTAATACATAATTTGACACTAAGTCGGAAAATATTTGCCAATTCTTTCATCAAACTTTAATTTAAGAAGACATAAGAGAGACATAATTTGAAAGCTACTATATAAAATGTACTTACACCAATTAAGCCAAACAAATTACATCCGATTTAATTAATTACAAACCTAAATAAAGCTCAAGTGCATATATAGGTCTTCCATAAAATATGTATGAAAAGTGAATCATGTAAACATGAGTGGCTGTGAGGAAATCAAACTCTTTCAAATATTAACATTTTCCACTGCCAATCTAAGAACACAAGATGTCAATCAAAATACGAGGATCTTGGTGGCAAAATACACTGTGAATGCTTAAGAGAAGGTAGTAAGGCCAAGAGAAATAATACCTTCACACTGTCCTTCATCTCCTTCGACGAGGCCGACCCTGAAGCTATTGCTGCAGCTTGATCAGAAGCCTCTGGCATATCTGTGACGTTAAGACAACCTTCGTTTTCTGGAGAGCCTGAACTGGGGCTTCCTAAGTTCGCAGCAAAAGTAACACTTCCTTCTCCTTTGTAATCAGCAAGGCGTTCGGCAGCAGCACTACTCTCGGTACTACGGGACTTGATAGATTTCTTCATGATACACCGCCATGTGCATCCCTTTGATTAACAGGCTCTGAAAGGATGCCAAAGAAGAGATTCAGCGGCAGCTGTTTTCCAACAAAACACTGATACCGAATGTTGACAGCCACTAAAAACTTCACCTTTAAGAAATGTAAGCTTAACTGCTTTAGAAATAGCTTGCCCAGGTGTAACAATCTTAAATTAATGGCTGTCACAGAGAAAGAAAAATACAATGACATCAATTCTCAGGGTTACTGGTTAAACTCATTCAGTAAACGAAACAAAGAGCTTAGCATCAAATTATTTGCTCTGGGTACCATATTGTGGGATTTAGATGCATTAATAATATGCACCACACCCATCAAGCAATACTTTATAGCAACGTAAGGCATTTTCATAAAATAATTTACAACACCACTGGAAGTCGAGCTGGTTGAAGGTAAACACAACTTCAATCGTTCACAGAAATAATACCAATGTTCAAAATTACTAGTGACATTGCATGATTGGTGAAAATTAACCATTACCACCTCAGCATGGAGCATAAAGATAATTAGTTTTTCATTTCACAAGATAAACAAAGCCTCAAATAACAACACTTTCATAACTTTGCTTGAAGATGCAATGAGAGATGACTAATAAACATATTTATGGAAAGACTTCTAACTCTGATGAAACACACATGACTCATTGAATACCTTACAGTATTTACTTACGATAAAACTTCTGCTTCCAGTCGAAGGGTGATCAGTCGTTTCTCAGCTTCGGCATAAAACATTCCAATTTCATTCATGTTTACAACAATATAAACTTCCAGGCCATTCTAACGTAAGACCACTATTCGTAAAAATAAAACAGTTCCTTCTCATTCCTTCTTCACGTCACAATCCTTAATATCACGAAGCCTATGTTATTTTCTTGCTAAGTACACTATACCAATCGTCCTTCCTATTAAAGCATTTAAGGCCCAACATCAGCAATTTCAATAATCAATTTCATATAAATACCCGTATTTTCATTAAAATCACTGTTGGGTGTTCAATGGCTGAAATTAGTAACTTAAATCTTCCACAGTTGCTCCGCACGACCTTACTCGTCTCACGCCATTTCTACACAGCCCCTCTGCTTTGACGGCTTTGACACCCGTTCCCGAGCTGTGTCTAACTGCGCAAACTGTGTTGCGTAGTAGCCTCCAATTCCCGGGCGAAGTGACGTCAACCCCCCCATCCCGATAGACGGATAGAATAAGAGTTAGGGAGGTTAGGGACGTTTGGGATGTTGATAAATATTTTTTAGCAGTGGTCGAAACGTCTTCGTTTTACCCATAAATTATCAACAATTTTTTGCATTTATTTCATGCATTATGTCGAGAGAAAAAATAACGAAAAATACGTACATTTTATGACGAGAAATTAAATTAGCACGCGTTCCGATTTAAAAAAATTAGATTATCAGAATTCATTTTCTGCGAATGATTGCCATGGCAACCATTAGAGTGGAAGTATTGATTTTTGTTTTCGACTACACTAGATAACACCGTACCAAACTTTATGAAAAATTATCGGTAAAATTTCCATTCCATTCCCATCGAAGTTTTCATGCGAAAAATACGAAGCTCCGATAGATTCGAAATGACAAAAAATCCTGTAAATTAAGGAACAGTGCGGTGCATTTTATCTCCAATACACACACAAAGAAGAACGGAAGGGTTTGCATCCGATACCAAAATCCCTTTCCGCAGAAGTCAGCCGAATTTCGCCTTGGGCTGAGCGGTACGTAGAGAAATGGGGAGAGGTGGGGCAGGAGGGGTAGAATGGGTAGAAGAGACTCAAAGAAAGCAAACTTCTTCTCGTTCCCCTCCGTGATTCCAGACCTCCCAGATCGGTGTGCCTCAACCTTTGCCTGGTTTTATAAGACCAAAGCGCCTAATTTTATATAATACCAGAATCAAATAGGCAGTAAACGAAGTCGAAAGTAAAAATCAAAGGGGAATATTACATCCGTGGATTTCCAATTATGTGAGCTACTCATGATTTGGCGTAACGAACGCCGTCGGAAATTCTTTGAATTTCGCTGATTTATTGGTAAGCACATTTTTCCTTGTCAAAGTATTGATCAATCGGTGCGAGTTGTGCTGAATTTAATAATGGAAATAAATATTTACGGCAGGTGTTCTACCAGAGTAATCTCCTAAATAAGTAAATACAATTAAAAATAATCCAGTTAATAGGCTATACTGCTTCGCCGTGCGTTTGCATGACAGCAAATCTCGGGACCTTCTGCAGTTGATACCCATTAGAAAGAAATAGCAAAGTCTCTGCGAATGCCTCAATTAGAACAAATTACCTTAATAATGGCTTCCCCGATTCAAGATGACCGGTGATTGAATACTTCGGAATAGTGGTGTGCGAGTGTGTGACTACTCGCGGACGTCACTGGGACGTCGCCCGAAGACATTAGTTTACAAACAGGTGAATATGACGGCACGACACGTCCAAGACAGTTGTGATATTTTACTGATTGTAAGGGAAACAAGCAGGGCTTAATTTTTAAGTTTAGAAGTACCGGAGCTCTGAAGCATCGGATGGCCTGGAGGATATGAAATTCCCCCCAAATTGATTGGATAAACTGATAAAATACTCCGGAGCTCCATTCCGGTGTCGCAATAAGTACCGGACCAGCGCTCCGGATCGCTTCGGCTGAAATTAAGCTCTGGAAATAAGTCATTCGCCAACTATACCGGGAGTCGATGACTGGAATGTATTGTTGGGAGTTGCGACAGTGAAGAAAGACCAGGCAGCGTTTATTATCTTCCTGAAGAACCAAAATAATTAATTCGTGGCAAGAGAGCGAATAATGTTCTATAAGAGGGCCATATTAGCATAATCAGGGGCTCGGATTGGCGTGGTAGAGGGAGAGAGTTTTGGTTCCCACCCCGAGGGCAAAACGTTTCTGTGGAATCCTGATCCCTACTTGGATTCTTTGGAGAGCACTTCAAGTACATAATTCCGTCCTTCAAACGGGATGCTTAACTAAGGACACCGCGGCGCCGTGGAGAATACGTACTGTTTCTCTTCATCCCTCCGTCACTCCTCAAATAATCCTACCCACAACACCCCACCCACCTGTCGCTAGCCTCCCCTTATTACTAATACTGAACCTTAATAAAATCATGGATTACATTTGGCCCTGGTTATTATAAATATTAATTTATGAACTACCCCTTTACACTAAAGCGCCGGATAATATCCTTTTGCCTAAATTAGCAACACTCATGGGACCCCGGCTTGCTCGCACAAGTAATTTTGCAAATAGTGCAAAATTGGCGTAATTGCAACTGTTTTCCCGCACTCTATTAACTACAAGGGTACGGACATTTTTAACTGCAATCTTCTCCATGCTCACATCTGAAAGGGCGAAATCCAATCATGATCGGCATATTGTTAGAAAAAATCTTGTTAGTGTAGAAGGAAGAAGGATACATTAATTAATAGGCCAAGCACTCTTAAGTAGGATCACACTGATAAGAGTAAAGATTGACGCAATTATCGAGGAATATGAAAAAAGTTAAAGAAAAATTAAAACGAAGGATCATTGGAAAAGAGAAGGGAGGTATTTGTCATTTGAAGAGGAAATCTGAATCAGAACTAAATGGTAACACCTTATCCAAAAAAGAGTGATGGGAATAGAAATGTCCGTGGGTGTAACTATAAATCTTAGAAGAATTTGTGGTGGTCGTTCCCCTACTCCAGGGTTTGCCAGCATTTTCCTGCGATGGAAGACTTCGTCAATCCTGAAATTGTAACGGAACACATTGTTTATTTTACAAGCATAAAATCATTCCGAGTAATTTGCAGCATACAAAAGCATTCCAGGTTTTTGCGGAGCACCAATTAACTTTCCGCGGAACACCAGTGCAGTTAGAAGTTTGGGAAACCCAGCATTACTCTAAATGTTAAGTCGCGAAGAGGGGAGGTAAAAAAAACTAAAAGCAAAGCAGCATCGAAAGAAAATGCGAAAAGGAAAAAAAATAAATTTTCAATTCGTCTTCCCTTGTGTACACACTCATACATTCAACAAGTTTGTAAACAAAAAGGGAGAAGTTCCGATCGAGATATTCGGGCCTCCCACGGCGCGGAGATGGAAAAATGTTGGGGAGAGCCCGCGAGAGTATACGCAGACAGTGACACGCATAAACACGCACCTATTTTTATTCCCGCCGCGGTATTTTTTTCATTTACTGCACTTTTAGGAGACGCATGGAATTGGCTAAGGGAGGAGCAATCGGCGGCGGAGGGAGTCTTGGCGGCGGAGGAGGAGGGGGCGAACGGATGACCGGCTCCCCATATACGGCGGCGGCCCCCCCGGCCAACAAGGGTCGTGGAGCGAGGGGCAGGAGCGCCCGCCCGCCGCCCCTCGCCACCTTCTCCCGCCCCGCAAATGGAGATTCCCTGGTGGCCTAGTTTTCCGAAACAACCGGCCGGGAGCGCGCGAGTGGCGTGCAAATCAAGATATCGCCTCCTGACTGACTGAGACTTCCTTCTTGGGCTGGATTTGCATCTTTATATTCGGTCACGGCCCCCTTGCCCCGAAATAGACTCCCCGGGACGACCCTGAGCGGGTGCGCGGTGCCTGAAATGGGAATTGATTGAGGGCACCCTGAGCAATCGAGAGGGATAGGGCCCAGGGGCGGCTCCAGGCCAGAGGTTCTGGGGGGGCACCAGCGGCTCTTGGGGTATTGAATACACCCCAGGAAAAGGGGGGTTCGTGGGTCTCGTCCCGGAAATTGGTAACAAACTATGTATATGCAAAAAGTGGTTTGGAAGAATATGTTCGCCTTTTAAGAAGAGCAAGTTTTTACAAAATATAGGTATTTCCCTTTTAGATTAGCACCAAGTTTCGACTAATTCCACAATTATTTTGATTTACATTCGCATTGAGCATTTGGTTTTGAAAGCAGTTTTAGTTTACATAAAATTTAACTTGATTTAAAAGTAAAATAACCAAAACTTTTATTTAAAAAAGCAACAAAATAACTTAGGCTATTAATTTAAGGTCTATGACAAAGAAATACCCGGGTTTTGGGGGGGTTTAGTTGCCCCTATGGCTGTGACATCGGCGGCCTCCCCTAGGGGCCGCAAAGGTCACAGCCTAGGATAAAACGTAGTTCCTCACCACTCCGTTTCAGCATTTTTATTGTCCATGGCTGTGACGACTTAAATTCCATTCAAGTGATTCAGATAACCTTGATGACTTGGCAGGGAATGCGATTAACCCGTCCTAAAGGCTCTATAGTTACACATTTTTTCGCCCGAAGTGGGAAGCTGCTAATCGGTGCGGAATACCACATGCCGTATAGAGCCCCAGGGGATTTAATGAAAACAAACTATTAATCGACTCGCTAAAGCCAAAGCATCGATCGTATTCATAGTTAAGTACTTGGTGCTTTTCCACAACCTTTATCTCAAGTTTATTCCGAAGTAGCGAAGATAATATTTTCCACTGATTAAGAAACAAAAGACTTCGAAGATTCCCTTTGTAAAACTATAAACTCTATCCTATGGTTTCTCTGGGTCTTGCGCTGTGGGCCATTAGTGGTTTAATTAGTAATTACACAATTCATTTTTCCCTCATTTCTAGGAGTGACAGCCTCCTGTAGCACCAGTAGCACCGCAACACAGTCCTCACAGAGATCACAGAGCTCACCGCTCATTCGACACGTGAGATTCGAAGAGGGCAGTTTGAGTTATAGGATGACGGGAAACGACGGTGTGCTGAACGCCGCCATTGGAGGGATTTCAGCTGCATGTTGGTTTTGGGAATGGGGGTATGGCCTTTTATGACGTATTGTGTTGAGTACAATGAGCTTGATACTTAAAAGATTAGGTACACCAGGCAACGGATGTGTCGTGTGCGAAACGTTGCGCTAATCTTATTTAAATTGGCAATAACTACCATTAGATTGAGGAAGTTGAGTATCTGCCAGTATCTGCAAAGTTAGGTAACCCCAACATTGGACTATTTTCTGTAAGGTTACAGTTTGCATTCGATATAAACAAGTGTAAATAAGACAGAGCACACGACTGAGGTTTCAAAATCAGATCAGAAATATTAGGAACTGGATTTTTAAAGTTCTTAGGCAACCAATCTTACCTCTGGTAAGATCACTATCGATTCTTCACTTTTGAGCAATTATGCGAAAGAGTACTTGGCTTCAGTGGTTAATTAATATGATTCAGTGGTGTATCTAAGCGACGCACATAAGATTTTTTTCTCCCTTTCGGCGATAATTGGAGTAAAATCATTTTTAAAAAACAAGTACCAAGTGTACCAATTCAGATTCGGCAAACCCTCCACGTCAGGATTACATAATTTACTGGAGAATAGAAAATCGAGCCGCAATAACAAGTATATCTCAATACCGGTTGCTCCAGGACAGTGCGATAATACGCTCGGAAGAGGGTCCGAACCCGCGGCCCTGATGATGGAACCGATGAGTTAGGGCTATCCATTGGAATCACAGGATAAGGTATATTCGTCGGAGGAAAAGTTAAGGCAATGATGGTTTCCGCCTGAAACTGCGGGAGTGGAGAAGATTGTGCCAGCTCTCTTGCAAAATGAAGCATTTCAGGATCACACAATGAAGATATTATTCATTCCAGTACAACTAATCCGCAATATTAGGTCATTTACTTGTCTGATTAGATTATCATAAGGTTCACGGCGCCTATTGAACGCGGGAAATGCATTGCTCATCATGGTGCGGCGACGAAGATAAGCAAGGGAGAGACGGTACGCTGTGCGTGCCCTTAGCATTTTTCGTATTCCTTATGACCTTGGTCGCGCAGAGGAAGAATGAGACCAGCCGCTCGTATGACTCATGACCAGAGAAGCATTCCTGACTTCATTTCAATTGCGAAAGCCTTTAGAAATCTTCGGCCTGATTTCTGGGAGCTTTAAACACCATTAAATTACACACAGAAGCACCCGGCTTCTCTGGAGAAATATCTTGAGCCAGTGCACTCATGCAGTGGCGCAATGCGAACAAAAGTTACGAGGCTAGAGACTTTACAAACAACTCCTTAAACATACCTAAATTATTCACAGGCAGTTAAGTGTCGTTGATAGCAGTTGAAACACCCTGTACTACTTCTGCTACTCAAATAAAGTTGGAAAAAGTGACCAATTCCACATCTGTTAACAATATTAAGTCCATTTCCAAAATTTAAATATGCTGTCAGTTGTCGAGATCCAGAGGTAATCATTTCATCAACCGTAAAGAACAACGAAGGTAGGCTTACGACTAAAAATCGTTTGTGCCATAAGGAAACGCAGTGTCACGGGTGTTGAGCTACACATTCACGTCAATCAATGGATTTACTTACAATTCCGGTTATTGAAATGATTGTTCTATTTGCCCTTTTAGATGCATAAAGCCCGGTGCATATGGTTCTGAAATTAAAATTATGCATAACGATTTGTTTTAAATTTATCGTGATTACATAATACATTTCTTTGCGTATTTATCTTCCTAACCCACTTTACTTTACCCATATCAAGCCCTTCAACTAGGAAATGGCGGCAATATTGAAAAATTTCTATTTCGAAAACCGTCAAATAGACGGATGCAGATGACGTCAGTGGATGCTTCCCTTAAGTTTTTTATAACTGAGATTAACGAAAACTCTTTTTTGTCCTAAAAATTTCCATTTCTGATTTATACATAAATCCTATACATGAACTGTAACTATTCTATCAATGACAGTCTTAATTTATCGTTTCTGGAATTCTTAGTTAGCCATATGAATGGTGGACTAAAGATATAGGTACCTTGCGCGAAAATTTCCACAAGATCCTAAAGATAAAAAAATCACCATATCCTTTAGGAAGAATAGGAGATTGAATTAATTAGGTGTCTTCCGCAAAGTAAAAGAAATGCACGTCGTCTGTAGCGGTACAAATCTTATTGACAGCGACCCCTTTCCGTCGTAAATTTTGAAAACCCTTTCCACCCTTTCCTTTTTGCCGCATCCAAACCCATTAAATCCTGTTTTTTGATATCTACATCAAATATCTTTCATCTAAATGTGCAATTTCGCCTGAAAAGTATATCGATATCCACTTATAATGGATTTCATGTCTCCGGAGTAGGCTAAAATAAATTTAAACTCACAGCCATCGAATATACACACTAACGAGGAAGGAATTTGATTAGGTATTTCCGTTATGTGAATGAATACCTTTATGACACCAATATACGACGATCCATACCCACTAATAAACAATCAATTTAAGAAGAGCACAACCTATTACGCGAAATTATAGAAAATTGTATACGAGAGGAGATTTGATATGGAGCCAGTTTTTTGCTTTTTTAAAAATCACTTCTACTTGGATTCACAACTAATCGTCGAACATAAAGTTCAAATGTTCATGCCTAATTGGAAAAGTGTAAATGGAGGGAATTGAATCTTGGGAACAGCTCCTAAGTGAAGATCTTTCTTACTATCTTATATACGGAATACTATACAACCAATTAGCATGTTTTCTTACAGCATGGATACAAGCCTTTTGGTGGATCGTGATATTGAGAGTAGTGGATATAAAATGTTTCCTTGGGCAATCCTTTCTTAAACCAATATAATCAACACGGAGGTTGATTGAGAAGTTCAGAGGAAAGCTTACCTATAATTAGTGGATATAAAACAGGATTAGAATTTATTGGTGGCAGATATTTTAAGCAACATTTTCGGGTTATTTCGCCTTCTTTCTGAGCCAGTCACACAAAAAGTGTCACACGTCTCCCTCTCGGTTCCGTGTTATATCATTCCGTCCCACATCCTCCCTTTCCCTTCCACTTCTATCCAATAGCGTAGAAGAGAGATATTTAATTTATTCATAACTAGATTCTCCAGGCAAAGGCGAATGTGGTCTACTAGGGGCATACCAAGCGTGACAGGGCAGATCCTAGTCCCTTGCTCGATCACTCGACTGGATTGTGATCATGATTGCTGAGCTCCGGCAGCCACTGGTTCACAGAACGCGTCGGTGCAGCGTTTAAATCAATCGCGGGCAACACCATGAGATTCTAGCCATCAATCGATCATTGATACTATGTCTTGAGTTCATCGCGTGGAATTCGTGGTGCGAAGTGATATGAGTCATCTGCTTACCCCGTACAAACCCAATCTCTATTTCGAGTTGCCGGTTGTATCCTTAAGCATATGCAACCGAGCCTACGCTCGGGAAATAAATTTGAAAGAAAATTTTATGGTGAACTCACGATATTCTCCCGAATAGATGGCTTAAAGAGTAATCACGGCGAATCTTCGAAGAAAGAAGTTGTGTTTTAATGCACAGTTCTAACAATTAACTAAAAATAATCATAGTAAAACCGTAATTAACGAACTACAATCGTTGGCGGCATGAGTAACTAACCTTCAAGGGCTTCTTCATAAACGAAAATCTTAAGTTTATTATGATCCAATATTCATCATGTCCAACGAAAAGAGGTGTTATATGTACTTCATCTGCTTGGTTACCATCACGCTCCACTATATGAGGAAGCTCCACTATTGGAACTTTAACACAGACTTGCAATTGAAAAGAATCGGCCCCTGATCGCAGCGAAAAACGATAGTGCCCCTAATTATTTTTCTCCGTTGGAAATAACGCAGTACTAATCCCATTCTGAATTGAGGATTTGCCCTGAAGTTTGGTGGACGTAAAGTAAAGTTTGGTGTTCAAAATATAAGTATGATGCGTGAATCATGATAACCGAAAAATCGGCCAAACAATTGGAACGGCAAACGATGGGCTGCATAAACGTAACAGTTTCCATTAATGGTTAAGTCGTTTTCACCAAACAGTCGAACCTGGAACAAGCTAATGATCTGAGGAAAGTTGATTTAATTATTACTGATAACATAATACTTACTTCACATCGCATTGAATAAGAATACTTGTCGTGCCATAAGTTTTTTCATAAACCTATCCTTCGTAATTTATTGACTTTAGCGTAGTTAAATTTCAATATCATAAATATTTAAACTCCTTCCACTGAACGTAATTAGCATTGGTATCAATGAAGTTGCAACAGTTTTCTTGGTTCAAAAGAAATAGATCAATGAATTTCACTATCGCTATATGGATCCAGTGACTTAAAATGATTTATTTATAATCATAAGCTTTCTCTTTATTGGTTAAGATTTATTACTGTTTATGTGAACGCGCGATTATCAATTAATGACCAATCATCGGATAAGGTTGCCAGGTAACCGCAAATGACCCGTTTTACACGTGCGATTCGCACAGCCGGTTAACGTTACCAGAGTGGCGCTCTAAACTAATTAAACGGTATCCACCTGTTGAATCCGGATACACCCGCGTACTCGATAACTCGCTCAACCATTTTTCAAGAGCGGTTTGAAACTTTCTCGCGGCCGCATTCAAGAAATGCTCGAGTAGGATTGATTCGCTTTATCCCGTTTAAATGGCCAATTTTTATTAAATTTATTAGTCAAGAGGATTAAAACCAGAAAATAAAAAGGAGAACATACCTAATTTTATTCCGGTTTTATTCATATATCTTACCATTTGAAATCGCTCAAGTTTCATTCGAAAGCAAAGCGTTGATTTAAGTGCGTTGAGGACCTCTAAATATAGCGACTACCCTCCCTCCCGCAAAATTAATTGCGTAATTCGCGTTTCATTAGATTCCCGCACATTGAGTAGCTTCCCATATTATTTACTTCATATTTTATGCAAAAATAAGAAACCCAATTGGAAGCCACATTTACATCTGATGCAACCAGAATGCTCCCACCCCCAAATCAATCCAAACACTAAGGTGTCAGCCATGAATATACATATGGATCTAAATTTTCGGCACCAATGTAAGGGCAGCAGTGTTGCCTAGCTTTCAGAAATAGATAGGTCGGTGCTGCAATCGGCATGGTTCACTTGTGTGTGTCAAAAATGGCCGGTGTTCATAGGGAGGCCTATTCCGGTACCTTGATTTCCAGTATCTCCATTTTAATCGCAGCCTTTCCTTATTAGAACCATCTTCTCTAGAGTAGCGGGGCTACAATCTGCTTGGTCCTGATTTTTCGGTGCATGCGGAACGTTTGGCAACAACCACTGGGGGAAAGTTTAGGATCCATGTGTATATTCATGGTGTCAGCACATGGAGTTCCCAAACATGTTCTCATGAAGTTCACTGCCAAATATTTGACCCTCGAGGTAATTTCGCGCATATTTGCCCGTGGCAACATCGCCAATTGGTTCATCCCACTCAGACTGATGCTCGTCTGAGAGTCTCGTGCATGGGATTCCGTGGAGAGATTGATATTTCCACGCTCTCTTTCACTTTCGCGCGCGGATAACACTCATACTCACAGTCAATAAATCCCCAGTCCACAGTCAAAGGAAAACATTCATGAAGGTGGAGGTTTCCGAATGGAGGGTCGGGTGGGCGTGGTGACCAGAGTTCTGGCTTTCCATCCCGAGAGCCGTGGTTCGAATTCCGGAAGAGGCGGAGATTTTTCAGTGGAATTCCGAGCCTTTCTTGTGTGCCATGTGGAGAGCATCTCAATTAAAGTACTCCGTCCTTCGAATGTGACGTTAAAACGTGGTCCCCTTGGAATCTTTCGTCAAGAGAAAGCTATCGTCGACTTCGGGTTTCTCTCCACCCTTTTTCCAGTCCTCTTATAAATAGGATTACCTTACATCCCTGTTTAGATGGGACAGTCCTGCTTTGATGGGTCAGTCCCGGTGTTCCTTCCGGTTGGAATATTTGTCCCGGATGACACTGATATGTCCCAGGATGCCTCCGTTTAGGCCCGTCGTCCACGGAGAAATGCGCTGCGACAAATGCCTAGCGAGAAATATGTAAATAAAAAACATTGTATTAAATTATATTTCACATCCTCGAAGGCTTCAGACAGACTTTTCAGTGTTCATCTCTAGGTTGAATGGAAGAACCCCTATGATAGAAGCCGAACTGAGCGACGATATTTTTCAAATTTTCCGCGGGGGGGGGGGGGGCAGAGGCCAAGAAAGTTTCAGTCACCCAACTAGTAAATAGATTTGAACTCGGTACTCCAGGGTTTGGTGCAGCTCTAAGTATTCGTTTTATTTTGTTATTTCAATCAAAGAATAAAAATCCAAACACCATTTGTTTCACTTTTATGAACAACTTCCCAATTTTGTCCCAGTTTTAGCCTCTTCGAAACGATACGCCCCGGTCTTGAGATCGGAACGAGGTAACCGTACTTATAACCCTTCCCTAGTCCACCTGTCCTCCATGGTGGAAGTGACCTCAGTTGTCGGTCGCTTCCCCAGGTAACCAAACGAAAACCTGCAGTGATGGATATGTTTCAAAGTAAATGCAAACCATGCTTGTGTGCCATGTGGAGAGCACTTCAAATTCAATACTCCGTCCGTCAGATGGAACGTTAGTCTGTGGTTCCCTTAGAGCCTTTCCTTAAGAGCAAGTTAATACCGACGCCTGGTTTATCTCCACCTCTCCTCCTGTGCCCCAATACCATCCTACCTGCCTATTCTATGAGGTAAAAAAAACTCAATTGCCAGTCACTTACTAACCAACCAACCAGGTTTCCGAAGTGTATTTACGCGCCCAGCTTCAAGTATTGGATGTTCGAACGCGTTAATAGAGATGGTACACGATTGCGATGATGAGCACCAAGGATCGAACTCATATCCGTTAACTCTCAAGTCTGTGTACATTGCTTTCATAAGCACGGATGGCAGAGCAGACAGTGGAGTCAGCAGGGTCAGCTGACTCCCCTGCCATAAACCCGAGGGGTCAAAGTTTTTAATTTTACCCTTTAATGTGGGTGTAATAAATAGTTGTTAGAAAGTATATTTAGTCATAACAAATTTTGGCTAGCTACGGGAGCTTTTTCAGCCTAGGCGACAAGAAATTTAAATACACTACCGTAGGATGTGTGTATGAAGACAGCGTGCGGGTGAGTATTGTTTTGTTGCGTAGATGTGGAGTGCGTGTGGGGCGGCGGCGCGAGCGCAGCGTTGCAAAATTTGCAGCTGGGCTGGCGGCGCTGAGGGAAAACACGTGCGCCGTTATGCGCGCGGCCTGCCCCAGGGCCAGTTCGGCGATCTAGTGACGTCCGCCATCCTGACGCTGTGAATTTTGCAACGCTGCACAAACAGGAGAAAATAGAACAATTTACTTGGGTAGTGCGCTAGAAGAAAATCTACATCTACAAAATACCCTGCAAGGCACCTCAAGGGTGTGTGGCAGGGGGTGAGTAGTCACCAACATGCATATCAATGAACTCTAAAGTTAGTGTAACTACGACTATTGATGCATTAGCATAAATCGCTTATGCTTTGTCACGAGGCGAAGCCTCAAAAGCATTCATAACACTATAGATATGCTACCAATGGAGAGGGACCGTTAGTATTTATGTGTTTTGCAACTACATAAACGGACAGAGATTCAAGAATTATGCTGAAAACATGCACAGCGTGATGTAAGTACTAGGTAGCGGATAATAATAATAAGTTTATTTTACGGGCTTAAGCCCTATATCAAAAGAATTACAATACCAAATTTAACAAAGTAAAATTACAATATAAGATTTATAGATGTTGATAAGAAGACAATAGGCACATATAATTAATTTACCATTGTCAAATAGTACAATTAATTCATAATTGTATAAAATATCATTTAAAATAATGATATATAATTTCAATTAATGTTTGATTCATAAAAACAAAATGAGGATACAAGGAAAAGGGATTATTTTTCTACTAAGAGCTACACTAACTATCGAAAAACCTAGTTAAAAGTCTCATGGGAATAGGCATAGTAGTAAGGAGGAGAGCGCTAGCGAAGGAAGCGTAAATAATATAGAAGGGAGCTGATGACGGGGACCTTAAGGAAGGATGTAAAAAAGAGGCTGGTGAAGAGCTTGATATTGAGTGTGGCGTTGTATGGGCCAGAAACGTGGTCTCTGAGAAAGGAAGACGAAAATAGGCTACAGGAGTTCGAGATGTGGGTGTGGAGGAGGATGAAGAATGTGCGGTGGACGGAAAGGAAGACAAATGATGAAGTGCTTGACTTAGTTGGTGAGGAGAGGAAACTTCTGGATGAAATTAGGGGAAGGCGGGGTAGGTGGATGGAAGGGGTAATGGTTGGCAGATGATGTTACAGAATGGTGTTACCGATGGTTTACTGAAGGCCGTGAGAGAGGGAAGGATGTAGGGCAAGCGAGGAAGTGGAAGAAAGAGAATAGGTTTTATGGATGGGATGAAGAAAGGTAGGACTTACGCTGAGATGAAGAAAGAAATACTAGAGTTAGATAGGGCATGGCACGTATTAGAGTCAGTTGGATTTTCTCTGACTTTCATCATAACCTACCATTAACCGGTAGATTACTCAGAAGAAGTGCAGGCGCACTGACAGTTTTTGCGACTGCACGTCGATTGGTGCGCCGCGTTGGCGTCTGCTCTGCTTCGGTCATGTAGTCTGTAGTCAACTCACAACTCGTAAGATTATCTTTTTGCCACTCGCCATGAGAGGCTATATACCATGTTGTCCTGCTTGTTAATATATATAACAATGAAATTCCATAATAACACTGACTTTTTTCACGCAAAATTAATCGAAATAATGAAAGCGAAACAACAAATCTGGTCACTCATAAGAACGAGTGCGCAAGTGAAAACGCCAGTGGCAGCAGCGGCCTCCACCTGACAGTGACATGGAGTTCGCTTCTAGATCATCTACAAATAACAATGATTGTGTTAGTACGAAAGGTTCCTCCCCCCGACATCAACATACGCAATGCTACAAGCTTCCCCATCGATGAAAACATGGAAGTATGACACTCAAACGACGGTAACCCAAATGATTTGGCTAAGTTTCAGCCTACCAATATTAAATGCCCTCAAATAAACGTCAGTGGTGTAATGTGTTGGTCACGAGTGTGCCAGTGAAAGTGCCTTTTGCAGTAGCGGCCCTTCACCTGACAGTGGCATGAACTTCACTTCTAGCTCCTCTACAAATAACAATGGTTGTGCCAGTACCAGCAGCGGTCCTCCATCTGACACTGACTTCGCTTCAAGCTCCTCCACAAAAAAAATGATTGTGTTAGTACGAGCGGCTCCTCCCCCGACATCTGCATACGCATTGTTACAAGCTTCCCCATCGATGAAAATGAGGAAGTATCACACTCAAACGAAGGTAACCCAAATTATTTGATTAAGTATAAGCCTACCAACTTTAAATACCCTCAAATAAACATCAGTGGTGTATTGCGATCCTTTAACGTTGAATGGTACCAAAAATGACCTTGGTTACATTGGGATACAAATTCAGAGTCTGCTAAATGTTTCATTTGTTTAAAAGCTAAAGAGCTAAACCTTAAACTAAGTACAAATTTGATGTTGTATTTACAATCCGTGGCTTTAACAACTGGAGAAAACCTAGTTAAAGATGTTCTGCTCATGAGTCGAGCGATTTTCGTAAGGCCTCTATGAGGAGGCAATGCTTGTTTACCGCCAACCTCCAGTTCTCAAAGTATCAACTCACGGAGAAAAACAAATAGAGAAATCCAGAACTGCACTTTTGGCCGTTGCATCAAGTGTCAGATATTTAGTCTCTCGGGGTTTAGTTTTGAGAGGTGAGAGTGAAAAAGAGGGCAATTTATTTGAACTCCTTGAAGTCAAGATGTACCTGAATTTAAGGAATGGCTGACTAAAAGGCAGAATTGGCTATATCATGATATTAAAAATTAAATAGTGCAGCTGACGACTTTTTCTGTTACCAGACAAATTAATCAAGACATTAAGGAAAACAATTATTTTGCTCAAATTGTTGATGAAACTACTGGCATAACAAGAAAATAGCAAGTGTTTATATCATTGCGGCACGTTGACAATACTTATGTCGTGTAAAAGAATTTCACAGGGATGTTTTCCATTCCAACATCTTTTTGCACTATAAAATGGACCAGGATCCGTCCCTGATTGATAACCAAAAGCTCAAACCATTGTGCCCAACTAGGTGGAAAGTTCTATTGAAATTTGGTAAAGCAGTTGGCGATCAGTATAAAAATACATTAAAGTTCTTGACAGTCTGAAATTCGAAGAAATTGTTTCCAGTGAGTTAATAGGGTTATTCATGAATACCTCCAGTCTCTTTTTTCTTGAAGTATCTTTATTCGTTTTCAGCATCGCTGATGAGCTTGCTAAGAAGCTACAACTATCCAACGTAAGTATATCATATGCTTTCAAGCTCGTAGATCGCACTCAAACTAGACTTGCGGAATTCAGAATTGAAGAAAAGTTCACAGAAATCTGAGATAAAGGGCAGAAACGGAGTCAAGGCTTGGGATTAGGTCCAATAAGCCTTCCGATTGTAAGAAACCAAAATCCACCCAAGCGCTTGGAACAGAGTAGTCATCCAGCTCCTCAAGCTACACTTCAACCAAAGGACAAACTTCGAAAGAGTGCTATGAGGCTTTTGACAACCTTAACAGTGAGCTTCAGTTTCGTTTTAAACAATCTGGAGTGTGTGTTTACGATGATCCTGAAACCACTAATGAAATCAGCAACAGGAAAATTTGAAGAAGTACAAAATGAGCTGCGAACTGTCTCAAATCATTTCAAAAACGATTTTGACTTATTCAAACTGAACAGACAGCTGTCATTTTTGCCAGAAATATGCGAGGACAAGAAAAATTCACAACTCCGTGAAATAGTGAGAATCATAAAAGAAGAAGCCCCTCAAACTCGGAAACTTATTTAAAAAGTAATTACGTGCCTCAAACTTCTATTGGTTTTGCCGTCTTCATCTGCGACTGCAGAGAGAACGTTCTGCTCACTCCGGTGACTAAAGACCTCGCTTAGATCTACCATCACTCAAAAAAGACTGAACCACTTGGTCGTCCTAAGCGTTTACCGAGAGGTCACAAAGAATATCACGTTGTGAAATAGTAAAGACATTTCGTGAAAATGTAGGTTCAAGAGTCACATTATTTGGAAAAACGTGGTAAGTTTGCCTTTTTTATTTGTTCAAAGACATGCTTTGTTTTTTTCAATAATAGAGTTCGCTGTAAATACAGATTAAAAATATATATTGTTTTTTTAGAAAGATGCACTACTGCCTTTTTTACTTTTAAAAAAGTTAATCCTGCTGCCTGTAATCTTTTTACTCTCTTTTTTGTGAAAGTGGTTAGTCTACTTTCTGTTGAGTTTGAGGGCTCAGAATATGCATTACGAAGCTATTTTGCGGAGTACATTTTAAAAATTTTCTGGAGGAGTACCCCCTCACCCCCTGGGTGCATTGCATACCGGAAGTCTTGACCTCCCTGTTCCAAGGTCGCTCCGCCGTCCTTGCTCATAAGTTAATTACATATACTCACAAATGAAATGTACTTGGGAATGAAACATTGTCCTCGTGGTAATTTTCCGAGCGTTTTGAGCACTAAAGTAAGAATCAGATTGATCGATGCTCTGGATTGTTCATCCATGACTAACAACAACGTAAGCTTCCATTTGAGACGTGACCGCCAAACTTAAGCTCAGGAAGGTTCCCCGGATCGCAATATAGCACTGCACTTATGGATAATGCCCCACATTTTTTCACGTTCTTTTTTTTGCATCCAAGTGAGTGAGCGGTCACCTCTTTCTTAAAGGACGATTTCCACACCACTCCTTTCCGGTGCTGAGGTCTCCCCATCCCATCCGGTGGTGGTTTATCTCCCATTTAGCACCTCGGCTTCACTTCCCTAATCGTCCGCAATTACTTTCCAGTCGGACCGGAGGGTCTGAACCCAACGCCTTGAGAGAGTAAGCTTACTAATCACCAAGTTAGAAGTAATAATCACTCGAATCGCACTTCACTGAGCGGTAAAGAACAGCGCATACCACCCAAAACGGACGACAGACGAAGTGCTGATAACCCGATATACTCGGCTCACTCTGATGAAATCGCATCACAAACAACGCAATCTTAAAGAGAAGATATTTCCGCGGTCCTGTAGAGAGATTGCCTTTTTCTGGCACCCGAAAAAATGATTGACGTCAAAACTATTCTGTTCCGTAGGGAAGACCATAGCTCGTTTCTCAATAGCATCTGTGGCCGTTACCAATACCAGCTATTCGATGACATTTGCTCCAACCGCGAACGAACGTTTGTCAGACCGATGGATAATTTGCCAGAGAGACTAATACTTCTGTTACCACGGCAAGTTCTGAGCCATAAAATGGGTTTTTGAATTGATAACAATAAAATTTCTTTCCCTTTGAATGCTTTGACGAGGAGAGCTAAGGATTCCCAAGCTCACCACTACGCGAACAAGTCTTTGCCGAATCTCTTTTTACAATACCATCGGATTGGATCTTCGCCATTTTTCTTCGGATCTTAACAACGTCAACTCGTAATGTCTTGAGTGGGGGCTGGAATTAAATCTTATTTAGTGGTGCACATAAGGGGGTTATGACGCTAAGTGCATCGTGGAAATAATTTGGGGGAATAACCGGGATATCAGAAGTATTGGAAGGCGGGGAGGATATTAAAAAAAAAAAAACATTCATGCGGAGGATGAGTCATTGAGCCATGGGAGCTAAGCACCACTGATCTGATTAAATACACTGAGTACACTTCTTGTGAAATAAACTATACCAACGTCATATATATCGAGTGGGGTAATTAATATTAACATTCAATATGGAGTTCAGTACCTGAGAATAAAAAGAACTTCACTCAGCGTGGGGGAAACATACGGAGCATTTGCGGCGCTTATCAATGTTAGGTTTTCGTGTTGTTGATGCGAAATTTTTTTTTGTATTTTTCGGGTACCCGTAGTGCTAGTTTTTTCTGCCTACAAAAAGGTTTTTCCGTGTTCAAGCGAGCGAAACTGTTATCAGCAAAACCAACCAATGCGGTGGGGACCCGAAAAATGCTAGAATCATCATTTGCGGCGCTGCATTGAAATTGCTAGGGAGTAACTCGGATAGAAAAGTAAAAGAGGGAAGCTACTGTGTTGTAGTTAGGCCACACGAATACGCCGCGATCATTTGGAACCCTGCTCAGAATGGTGTAAAACTCGAGATAAACCAAACGCTTCATTAAAAACTGCTACGAGCAAACCGAGTGTAACACAGATGGCGGAAGGAGTAGGTTGGGTGCCGCTGGACACTCTTAGACTACACGCTAGGCCAAGATGACTTGAAACATTGAGATCACACGAGTTTCAGAATGACACGGTGGAAATTATTTTATCCCATTACCAAGGTATCTTATGAGCAATCATCCTCCCTTGATGAACTATTTATTTAATCAATATTCTCCTCTCGTAAATAATTTAATTTTCATTCAAAAATATTTGCGTGAAAATGAGAATGTACTTGCATTTAACAATTAATATTGCTGAGAATGTTGTAGAAATTTGCATTAATGTACAATATTAAATATAAATAATATCTCATATAGAAAATTATTTAATTTTCGTCTAAAAATATTTGCGTAAAAATGAGAAGTACTTGCATCTAACAATTAATACTGCTGAGCATATTTTAAAAATCTGCATTAATGCAAAATTAAATATGAATTAATTACGAAATTACAAAGCTAACACTGTACGAAATCGGAGATTGGCCGCCTCTTTAATTGAGGCGCAGGTTTAACGTGCTAGCGAATCGCCGTCTCTATTATGTCAACGAGTTAACCTCGCACTATATCACTAAAACTGACATAAGCGGAAAAATAAGAGAGATACACTTCCGAACTAATAAGTACAAAATTTCCTTCTTCCCACGCATCATTAATGACACCGTCAACAGAGCGATATACTAAGCTGCTCACATAAAATGCCCTTTCATCCTTTCCCTCTTCCAATTCCCGCACCCTTTTCCTTCCCCATTTCATAGCTGGTGCCCTTACACCCCCTGCTAGGGTGACCAACTATTGAAGGAAGGAATGAGGAACAAGACAGTCAGGGGGACATTCCACAATTTGGGGGGCCAGCTACATTTTTTAGCTGTAATTTTAAAACAACGCTTCTCCAAAGATGCGATAACCTGCTTCTTTGCACTTTCAAAGATCATACTGTTGGCAACGGTTACGCTATGTTTAGTTGAAGCTAGATGGCAGGACGGTTCCGTATTATGAAAATTAGTACCGATGACAATAACACGAAAATACGTTCGGATAGAAAACGAAACAATTGCGGGACAAATGACGTCCCGCGCGGGACATTTACAAAATACCTTCAAGTGCGAGACGGTTGGTCACCCTACTACCACTTCATTAAAAACTGCTACGAGCAAACCGAATGTAACACAGATGGTGGAAGGACTAGGTAGGGAGCCGCTGGACACTCTTAGACTACACGCTAGGCTAAGATGGCTTGAAAAATAGAGATCACGCGAGTTTCAGAATGACACGGTGGAAATTATTTTAACCCATTGCTTACGCCCCCGCGGAGGCTGTGCTCATGTAGATGTCCTTACTTTTTAATGATTATGAATCCAATTCTAGGGCCAATACTTCCACGTTTCATGGTGCGCGATTTAGAGGGTCGAACTAAATTATATGTGGAGAACCGATGGTCGAAAATCGTCATTAGTTGGGGTCTAATTCAAGAGGAGAGCAATAGAAAAGTAAATTTTAACTAACTATTAATCCAAATTGTCAATGCAAGCAAAGACATGTTGACTCATATGCATGCATTTCAGTCATCCAGTGTCACCCTCGGACTTTAAACCTTGGACAACACGCACGTGTTTCGGAGATTTAAACTCTCCCTGTCGATGGCCACCTGGATGAACGAAACGAATGCGTTAGCGTCAAAATTTCTTTGCTTTTATTGACAATTTGGATTAAACTTTAATTTAAAATTGAGGTCTACCCACGTGGACGTCCTATCTCGTGAGTTAAGGTTAGGATGAGGATGGTTGCGAGGCTGGACTTCAGCTCTTGACGGTCGAACACCGGTTGCCCCGGAAAATTGACATTAACCTTTAGGCAGTGTAAAAATGTATTCATGGAGGAAAAAAATGGTTCGCAAGCGAGTAATTTTTATTTATAGATTTCCTCGCATATTTAAGACAAACAATTAATTAGGTCTTCAACCAAGTGACGAGAAAAAATCACATAAATTTCTCTTCGCACAAAAAACAGATCAAACATTCAAATTATGTGGTAAGATGGTTACATATGACATGCCATGTTTGGCAAATTTTACAGGAGAGAAATTTACATGGTATATTGCTCTTGGCCAACTATATCTAGATATTAGCAAAATGGACATATCGCACATTACCACAGATTTTTTCTCAAACTCTACAAATCCTAAAGTTATCACATTTTGTCATCTTATAGATCTCATGGAGACGAATCCAAATCGGTATACACAAATTAAAAAACGGACATATCATACTTAGCCATCTTACCACAGAATTAAAGACGAACATAGGAACAAATCACACGCACTGAAACCTTAAATTGACCTCCGCTGCCTAACTTCAAAAACGTTCCTTTAAACAACATCACAGCGGTAAGTGTAAAGGATTTAAGAACTCTCCAGGTGATGCAACCTATTCATTTATGGCCCCATAAATAAATGAATATTTGGCAATGTTATATTTTAGTTTTCTGCTCTTTATTTCGTGGGTTAGTATGGTTATTTTTCCCAAAAACATTTTGTCGTAAGCGTGTGTCTGTGTTGTACATTTGACTTAAGCCTGAAAATAATGACTAGGACTCCAGGAAGCAGACCCAAAGAAACGATAGGTCTGTAAGAGTCTGATGTGGGCAGAGCTTGGCAGCACCGTAGGTGCTTATTTTTTTAATGGGAAAACTTTGAACTTGTCTCAAGTTAATTTCTACGAGCGACCGGTTTCACCTTTGATAAGCAATCTTCAGGCCAGAAGATGCCTTATCAAAGGTGAAGCCGATCGCAGAAATATGTAAGCCGTGGAAAAGTATAAAGTTTTGCAATTAAAATAGAACCCGTCACTTCTAAGAAGTCACGCCTAAACCCATCAAATTTACGATTTGAAGCTTTTTTCTATGAAGTAGACTGGGGTCGGAATGGTAGAGAATGGAAAAAATGTGAATAGAGACGGAGAGGTTTCGGGAGTAGAAGGAAATGTATTAATGGGAGTTCGGAGAGAAATTCGACGGAGGTCTAAAGGAGGGGTGAAGAGGAGAGAGATTGGTGGAGAGGGATAGAGTTTGGCGGTATTTAAAATCAATAGTCAATAGAAAATACCAATATCGGGTATTGGATATTGCCGGGACTATATACAGTGTCCACATTTAATACTTATAATTGAAACAAATGTTTCAATATTGCAGTGTTTTCGATTTTCAATTTTGCAACATTCTCGTATTTAATTTTTCAGCACTGATATATAGATTTATAATATACCAATAGTGGAATCGTTAATGATCTCTTCAGTAATGTTGCATGGTTCAATATTCTAATAGCAGGGCGATACATGACACATATGGCTGCTGTAAATGTGTATTTTGGTATTGAATGGCTGTAAAAGAAGCGAAGAAAACAAATTACACGTGACAATAACTAGGATATCACACCGGTACAGGAATGAAGCTCTAATTGCCAGTATAGGTAAATAAAACCTATGTGTTTTCTTTCAGAAACAACAGTAGTTACATTGTCAGCGAGCCTGCTTGAGACGTGCAGCTAAGTCGCAAAAGACAAAAGTTTCGAAAGTCAGCCTCGCTGAAGGAAGATGTCCGCTGGTCACTCCCATGAGCCAATCCAAATGGAGAATTAGTTGAAAAACATTTTGCTGCAGTCAACAATTTTCGAAACCTATATATAGGATTAGCAAATTTAAATCTTTTATAGAGACGAATGAGAATATCATCCAAGAGCAAGTAAATTTAAATTAAATATTGATCCAAGTTGTCAATGAAAGCAAAGGAGTTTTGACTCCTACACATGCATTTCGGTCATCTAGGTGATCGAAATGCATGTGTAGGAGTCAAAAATAAATATTGATCCAAATTGCCAATAAAGGCAAAGGAATTTTGACTCCTACACATGCGTTTCGAACGCCTAGATGACCGAAATGCATGCACAGGAGTTAACATTCCTCTGCTTTCATAAACAATTTCAATTGATCTTTAATTTAAATATGACAATATCGATTTTCAATTAATAATAGTGACATACGCAATGGAATATTACTATTTAGTATTCGGTATTTACGTATTGATAAATATTGGATCGATAACCGATATTGAAATTTCAATACCCTAAAATTGATATATCAATATTTAAAAAATTTTAATTGAAATCCAATGCATTGGCATAGCTGTGGCTAATTTTCCCGGATTTCCTCCGCGTCGATATATCTTCGTACGACAGTTTCGCCGGCGTTTCAGTAGGTGTCTCCAGGTGTGAAGATCATCAATATGCATTGGGATAGCGCCAAGCTCTAGGGAGGGGAGTACGAGGGGTAGAGGAGAAGAGGACTAGAATCACCGTTTTGGACGTAATGAATGGCAAATAATTTAGGAGTTGTGAGTAATTTTACACTTCATTTACTTTAATACAACGCGTTCTAAAGATACAACACCATCGTTCGGTCCAGGCCGTCATCATCAGATACACAAATCGGGTAATCGAACGAATCAAGCCTGTCACGTTCAGATTCAGAACGTCATCTTCAGGTAAAGACTGCGCCTAAAGATGGCTTTGTAACGTCGGAACGCGAAACTTTGTAACGTTTAAACAAATCAAGTGCTGTCTGATGACTTCTTAATTATTTTACATGGATTTCCAATTCATCTCGCTAGTAACAGTCGACTTTATTTGAAATAAATGAGGGGAATATCCTTCAAGATCTTAGAAAATAAACACCCTATTGCCTCGGGGAGAGAGTTTACGCCACACGGAAGTTCATCTCAAACCGCGACGACACGTAAAATTTTCAGAGACGGAGAAAAAAAATGAGATGCAATACAAATGTTGATTGATTGGTTATTTTGGGGAAGCAAACGACAAATGAGGTCATTTGGACCATTAGGGACAGGTGGGTGGGTTGGGCTTGGGAAGGAATATTTGAGGAATGGAGGAAGGGTGGAGAGAAACCCGGCGTTGGCATTAGCCCGCTCTAAAAAAAAGACGCCATGGCGGCCAGGTTTTAACATCCCGTCCGACGGGCAGAGAACTGTACATGAGGTACTCTCCAAATAACAAACAAGTAGAGATGAGCATTCCACCGAAAAAAGAAACCATCGCCTCAGCCGGGATTCAAACCCTGTTGCTGCGGAGTGGGGTGTCATTACAATGGCCACCACACCAACCCGATATCCGGGTGCAGAAGGTGTAATTCTTCATGACACCACTTATAAATGGTTTAACATTGGTGGACCCATGAAATGTAATTTCAAACGCGGTCACTTGCGCGGGGGTTGCAAACTTGCTTGCGACCCCCCAACCCGTTAACCCCCCGCGCGAAGCGAGCTACGCGTGTCCCCGTACACGACAACGGATTTGATTTTCCACGCGCCGCCAAGTGATTCGCCGTGGCGAAGGGGATACATGCCGTACTCTCCTGGCGCGAGGATTTTCACTTCCTCGTACGAAATCGTCTGCTGACGCAATTTTCGAAGAATTGAAGCGTACCTAGGTATCGATCTCATGGGCGCTCGCAACGAGGGATTCACGAGGGGTGAGACATGCTCGGGGTGTCAGTATTGTCATTCCAGTGGGGGAGGAGGGGGGGTGAGGGAGGGGCCTGGAACAAACGACCCAAAATGACGACGATCGCCACCAACAGATTAACCGTCGCCCGGAGGAATCCGACACCCGGGTTCGTTTGAGTTTTTTAATTTTTTTTATTTTTCAGTGCCGCCTTGAGTAATTAGGGCAAGAGTAGGGTTCCTATTCATCCCGCTTTAGCCGGGACAGTCCCGTTTTTTGATAGCATATCCCTGTGTTCCGACTTTTTTTCCAAATGCCCCGCTTATTTCTTTCGTAAGCATCATTCCTGAAAGTAGTGCATTAGGGTTTCCATTATAAATATGCAGCGCTCCTGGTGTCGAATTCATGAAACTTTGATGAGGTATATTAAGACGTTGGTAATCCTAATAACGATGCTCTTATTTCCCCATGCTTCTGTTGGCAGTGTTACATACACACGGTTCTCGGTTGCATATGCACGTCGGGTCATATATAAATATATATGATGCGACGTCAGTGCAGTGCCGGCATTGCTAGATTGTAAATTGGTTGCCACTCAGTGTTGCACATAATTTGTATCATGCCGAAACGTACGTGCTTATTTAACGATAGTATTACAAGAGAATGTCCCTTCATCAAATGAAACAGTACAAGCGTTAATCATTGTTAAGACTTATTTTAAGGATTTGTCTTGCATTAACTTCTGTGCCCAAATGTCTAAGGAAAAGAAACTTCTTGATCAGGTTCATAACTATGAAAAATATTCTAATGTATCGTGTAAACATGAGCTTTAATCAGTCATATTTTGACATTTTATTCTTCTAATCGTTGTAAGTCCGATTGTGATTCATTTTACAGGCATGGTGAATTTAGTTCCGTTTTTCTCATTTATAATGTGTCCCGCTTTTATACGAAATGCCCAGTTTCTTTTCAAGTGAGACATGGAAACGTTCCGTTTTTTTTTCAAAAAACATTACGGGAACCCTAGGCAAGAGAGGAGGTCTGGTGGGGTTGGCGGGGGCAGGGGGATAGTGGGCAGGTCCAGCGTAGGGAACGGAATACGCTCGACAGAAATGTGTCACACAGCTGAGCTCCGCCACTTCCGACGGATCGTCCATTGTGCAGCCCTCTAAGCCTTCTCGAGAAGGAGCTGCCGGCCCTCAAGTGGTCACGGCAAGTGGGGAATCGAACGCGGGCCACCTACGCGCGGGGAATCCCCGCCCCCCCCCCCCTTGATCCGCGAACTCCGACCGCCAACCCCCGCGCACCTCTCGCTGTTCCCGCCTCCCCGCCCCCCGGACCGCCCGCCTAGTCACGAAGGCGGGAAGCGTATCGAGCACCTGTTAAGCGGTCGGGGAAGGTTCGCGGCGTCCCACATTCGGAGGGCTCGCGATCAAAGCCTTGACCGCTCCGACATCCCCGTGAATCCTCCCCCGTGGGGCGGGCCGCGTCTCTCAAACCTGTGGGTCGCACGCCCCCTATGCCCGCGGCGCTCGATAAGTTCATGTTGGCAAATAGGGAATTCTCTGGAAGGCCTATAAATAGGTAGATAGTAGGTACGTTTGTTCGCTATTTTCCGGGCAGATCCCCCACCCCCCCACCCCCAACCCTGCCCCCCCCCCCCCGTCCCCCCACTCCGCCGTGAGTACATTCATTGTGGGGGCGCTGTGATCGATGGCAAACAGACGGCGACGGCCGCCCCTAGTCCAAAAGCGGAAAAGCCGCGCCTGCACCCAGATTCGCGCTCGTAGGCTAGCCGATAAGTCAACGAGAGGAGGAAAAGTTTTGCCCTTCCGGCGCGCGCCATGATTGCAGGTGTTATTTTTTTTAATGGAGGAAGCCGTAGGTTTTCACGAAAATCGACGAAAAAAGGTGGAACGAGAGGAGGTTAAACTGGGGAATGGTGGACGCGGTAGGGACGAGGGACAAGGCAGGAGGAAGATTCGAAACATTCAGAGGGAAGCAATAAAAGGATTGGTGTAGAGGGAGGGAAAAATGCAGGGGGAAAATGTCTGGAACCAACGAACGTATGATAGTGAAATTTTCCACACAGCTCCGTTTAGGCCCTTGGTAATAAATCGCTTGAAAAAAACATCTCTAAGAGAACTTATTTTTGAATCGAACCTCTATTGAAGGTACTGCCAAGAGAAAATTGCAAGGGCAAACAGCTCACATATTTTTAATTCCTTACATTCTTCATACGCTTTAAAGAGTGTTATTACAGTTAAAATGCCTGTTATTAGATGAGTAAGCACTCAAGAAATGTTTACTGGCAAAAAATGTGTAAATGCTTCTCCTAGCTTTGCGAAGACCTGATTGGCTTAGTTGATTGTACTGTTACTTACTGGTAAATTTCCTCGGGTGGTTTTCTAATTGGTCATCTGTTGAATAAAAAAGTAAACATAACAAGTTTACCCAGCGAGAGAGAGGACAACAAGGTAGTTTAATGACAATAGAAGGATACATATGGTGACAGCCAGTGCCGCGGGCTACAGCCAGTGTTTCGAAAATGGATATGAGAAAGGAAAATAATCTGCATTTCGTCCGACATTAAGGGGGGGATAAAAAGCTGGAGACATTACCAAAATAAAGGGGTGGAGCGAGGAAGGAAAATCTTTCGCATAGCCTAACAAAGAGAGACGCGTTTCAGGTACCGTGCGAGAACGAAACTGGATTCAGAAGCATAAAAAAAACAAATAGAACTTGGAAAAACTTCCCCATTTTCAACTTACTAAGATATTCAAACCGTTTTGTCCGATATTATTCCTTTAAGACTTTCCTTTAAGACTATTTCCCGGACTACTTCAGCATTGTCGCCTAGTCATAGTTCCCGAAACTAGATTTTTCCGATGGTCACCGAAAATAAGCGCTTCCGAATTTTTCGACGATCACTGACGGTACAAGTACTCAGCGTGGCCGCTAGGTTATCGTGTTGCGGTGGTATATCTGATCAAGGTGAATGAGCAAATTTCCAGCTAAAACCTTGCCACCGTCTAAATGTCTTCAATATTACTGCAATAATAATTAAAAAGATAATGCGAAAAACTAACAATCTTAAAAATAAATCATTCAAATAAAAACAGAAACACAAAAGTAATCCTTTTGACAATAAGAGTAAAAATATGCACCAAATGAATAAAAATGCACATTAACCCATTTACGCTGGATAAATCAGCAAATGCCCACTTTTGACTTACCTACATTTGTTTAGATCCTCTCGCGTTGTTGCTTACGAAGCAGGGCTTAGTTTCAGCCTCAGCGGTCCAGAGCGATGCTCCGGTACTTCTTGCGATACCGGAGCGGAGCTCCAAACCCGCCGTTCAAAGCTCCGGTTAGTTCAAACTTGGAAAATAAGCCCTCCAACGAAGCGTAAACGACTGCCTTGAGCAACGTTGCGGTAGTCAAATTGGGCGGCTTTAGCAGGTAGCGGATCGGTCTCGACGGAACTTGACGTCAGACCACCGTTGCCTACCGCTCGAGACTGAACATAACCTTTGCATGAATCTTCTCCGATCACTTCCGAGTTCTCCCGCCAACCCCCGCCCACCCCCTCCCCTTCATAAACCCCTTCCAAAGTCCCTCCATCCTCTCCCCCAGCATCATTCCCCCTCCCCCCATGCCACTCCACACGCGCAAATCCAATGACTCCTCCCTATTCTTCCCTCAGTAAAAAAAAAGCGCGTGAAATGCGTAAAATCCCCTCATTTAATTTGATTATAATTTTACAATGGCGCACATTCTCGTGAGTGTAGTCCGGGCACCCAATTTATCATATTTTATTCCCGCGGAATAGGCTCACCGGCTCCACGCACAGCGCCGTCCGCCGCTGGAAACAAGGGGGAGGAACAAAATGGTGGATGCAGTTTCCAGGGTTACGCAGGAGGACACGATCGGGGCGAGCCAATATTCAACCGAGTGGGCGGAGATCAAGGAAAACAGTTTCCCGGGCTCATCAAAATCGTTATGCGTAGATACGCACTTCAATCGGAATGCGTGTAGATGACGTTGAGGCAGCACCGAGAGGCTTGGAAATCATGCTTCCGAGACGTGCTTCTTACTTCTCACAGTACTTCGCGCTCGGTAGCGGGCTTCAATCCTTTCCAGCTACCGTTGCATTTCCATCGGTGACGAGAACGCGTGGAATCCCTGGCCACCATTCAGTTTTGGTGTCAGCAAACCATTCTGAACTAATTTCACCCGAGGATGACGCTCACTCGCGTAGTTAGGGGTGGACAGAGGGGGCCGGCCCCCCGTGGCACTTTCTTCGAAGATGCCAAAAATGAGGCCCAGATCCGGGCCTCATTTTTGGCGTTTAACATATCTTTTTATCGTCAGAAGAGCAAAAATATCAGCTATTACAAGAGTTTACAACAACAGTAAATTTCTAATATTAATCAAAGAATTTTCCGATATTATCGAAAGAGCATCAACTAGCAAACGAAATAGAGTTTGATGATATCATCAATGATTGTGCTCTGGAAAAGCAAGAAAAATACATTTCAAGGTGAGGTAAAGCCATTTTGATAATGGCAAGGAATTGCTGAGGCCATGATTGGTATTAACGTTATGCGTGGATATTGCAAAGTTATCGTTTTTATTTATTATGAATTTGTTCCACTAAGTTGGCCTGGAAAAGTGTCTTACATTTATAATTGAATTATTATATAATAGATACAAAAGTATTGTTTCTAATTTTCAAATTGTGTCTTAATAGGTTTGATGTGTAATCAGTGGCGTAATTTGGGGTTGGCAGTTGCCACCCCAGAATTTTGAAGTAAAAATCTCAATAATTTACAAGCAATTGGAAAATACAATTCTACAAGCACGGCACTTTCTTGAATCTTCATTAATCATACCTAATTTAGCCTAAACTTAAAAAACTAACAATTTAACGCTGTTTTTTTTTATTTCCCGGGGGAGGACCCCCATCCCCCCCGGTAGACATTGCCACTCCAGGTAAAAAGCTGAAATTACTCTCACGTGTGTAATATATATTTCCCTAAGGAAGGGCGGCAATCGATAGATCTCTCCGGGAGGTTCAAATAGTAGCCACGTCACTGATTACGATATAATTATAAAATAACGCGTCGCAATGACTAATTGCAAAATAACGACACCGAGGGAGATGGAACGACAATCCTCCAATATAATGAAAAAAATATTATTCCTGATATTATCATATGTGTAGCTGAAAGTGCATCTCGACGGTGGGTCATTGATATATATCAGAGCACAAACTCAGCAAGGTGACTGACTTTACCTCACCAAGGTAAGTGAGTGAGAGCGGATTCGGGGCTTCCCCACGCCCTGTCATGGGATAGATCTCCCTCAGGGCCTGTCTCAAAAATTCTAATTCAAGGAAAGCATCGAGGACATCCAAATGTAATCCCTTGATTTCAAAAACGTGTAAAACCTCTTCGTGTGTTCTCTTTCGCGAGAAGCAATTGCGTTAATTAATAGCTTTTCATGCTCCCCGAAGGCTAAAAGCTTTTTGAAATTTACCCAAAATAATTTTAATCTACTATGACGCAAGTGGGGGGGGACAAAGACTAGATAAAAATTTACTACAAGGTATTGAAGTGCTTGCGACGAAACTTATGAACCCCAGATCTATGACTTAATGAGAGTAAATAAATGCGGAGCGGAGAAAGTGAAGTAACATTTCGTTTCTTAAAATTCTAGAGTATCTTGGCGAAGCCCTTTGAAAATTTTTATATGGATCTATGAATAGTGATAATATTTATTTATATAATCGTGACTGAAATTTCTATGTTCGCCATTGGAATCGCCAGAATCACTATATTCATTATTCTCTGTCCATAATTTAAGAAGAGAGTAATGGAAAAGTAAATGTACATCGAGGATTAATCCAAATTGTCAATGAAAGCGAAAGGAATTTGGATTCCTATTCAAATTCAAAATTTCTTTTGCTTTCACCGACAATTTGGATATATCTTTGATCCCTGTCTATGTTCCAATAATTACTATAGCCATACTTCCAGTGTTCTATAACCTCATGTCTAGATTGTTCCACAGTTTCATTATCAAAAGTTCCACCAGCAACATAAACTACAGCCTTGATACGTTCATAGTTAATTACACGTATACAATGGACAGTAAGCTGGCTATGCCAAGTGATAACAGTAACATCAATTCAATTATAAATTGATCATACAACCGTGGCTAGAATCATTGTGTAACTAATGGTAGAATTATAAGATTAATGAAATAGATAAAAATCCCGCTTTACTTATACAAGCTCATTGACAGGAAATATAAAGGAAAAGCTTCAATTCAGTGGTAGCCACAGACTATTGTGATTATTATAAGAGGGGAAACACTTGAAATGTGTGCCATTGTGATGAATATATTTGTCTCGGCAGATGAATGTATCCATTCAGAATTTCTGACACTGGCATAGGAGGAAATTAACAAACTTATTCGTCCTTGACTCTTAGGTTTTGTGCCGGTTGAGTATGCGTGATCAATGAACTGCATTGAAGTGTGCGTAATGGCCAAATATACCAAATTATAGAAGTAGTAATATTTTAGTTTAACGTGCTCCGACGGTTTAGTTGATTTCGCACATACTGCCCGTCACTTGCAGACAGGGGCAGCAGCACTCGGACAAATAAGGGGATTACCCCTCCAAATTCGAGCCGAGCCCAACGATGCTTAACTTCGGTAACAGATCGAAAGCCGGTGTTGCCATCGTGGAAAGCCTTTGCCTCCCAATAAAAGTTTCACATTTAATAAATAGGATCTTTTTCCACGAATTTTATTAATTACCTAAGGATTTTGAAACGATTTTGCAGCGGTCGATTGCATTTTTCCGACTTTTTCTTCAAGATGAGATCTTACTCTGTGTGACCATTGCAATATCAAATATCGATAGATAATCTAAGATTTTATGGTTACCATCAATGGCCTGCGTCCAACCATAGTCTAATGACTGGCCTAACTTTTAATTACCTTGACGCCAGGGAATACTCCGGATATAAGACCATGTGTCCAATGCAAAATACAGTAAAGAATTCAACAATTTCATTAGGGGATTGAAAACGGACAATCCGACTAAATACTAGATACATGGGTTAATTGAGTGAGTAGTTAATGAAGGGAAAATTTTGGGGAATCTTATTCGTGTGGAAAGTGGTCAAAATATTCGCCGAAAACACACTTAATAGAAATAGAAAGAGAGATTATTTTCACTCGAACCTGACTACCAGCCACAGCTATGTGACTCGCGAACTTCAACCGAATGCGTAAAATAATGGTGGTCACACGACGTGCAATGCTTCTCATAGAGCACGAAACTGGAAGGAGAGGGAGGAGGATGAGAAGGAGATTGGGGTAGCCGAGTCAGCCCAAAGGGTCACGGGGGAGGGTCAAAAGGTTATGGCCAGGGTTGAGCTGGTGCCGATCGGATAACAGTCGGATGGGAGAGGTGTAAAGGAGCAGGTTGGGTGAGGGGGAAGGGTTTAAGGCGTCAAAGAGGTCAAGGGTAGGAGGTAAGGATTCAGGGTCATGTCCTCTTCATCGGTAAGTAAGTACATCAAAGCCTCCCCAACACTTAAGGGTCGACTGCGAGTTGACCGATGACTTACTCTCGAGGATGTTATTTCCCAGATCATCACTCACATTACTCAACAGTCTTGAGACAAGACTAAATTATTTTCTCACGAAATTGACAACGTTGGATATTCCCCGTTCATTGGTGGGCTATTTTGGGTCTAATTAAACGTTTTTTTTCAAGCCCTTTTCTTTTCTCAACTTTTGCAACCCCCGACACACCACGGTGCATTTTACAAACATTTAATTAGAAAAATAGACTGCCCGGCGAACAGCTTTGAAATGTCTTTTTTTTCCGTGCAAAATATGGGTGAAAATAGTACTCGATAAGCCTGGCTTGATGCATCATTGTCCGTAGAGCTTATCTAGTTCATAGATTCTTTGAAAGAACTTGTTTATAATATCGCATCCACTTACAATAATAGCAGCACGTATCTTCATTCCTGCTTCAATTTTCTATTTCTTAAAGCTCCATGATAGCATATATTAGCATTTATTTGAACCGCAAGTCTTGAAAAGCCCAATATTTTATATAATGCTGCTAGTCAGATTAAGCTCGTACGCTATTGTGGTAGAAAAAATTGAAGAAAAAACAGGCTTCACTGGGGTGTGCTTAAAACATATCAGTTCCCAATTGATTGACGCGTTGATTTAAGAAATGTTTAAATCTTAGCCATTCTGGAAATGAAACCACTTTGTACAATTCTAAGTGACAACATCATCAAGCAAAATTGAATTAGTCAAACTTTTTGGGAAGTGTACGAAATTGTTTCATTTCCAAAATGGATGCCATCAGTTAGATCCCTTCTTCAATCTAAGCATGATACGCGCCAAACGAGCTCCGTAAAAATATGACAGCTCCTCCGATGATGAGTGTGGGCAGGGGGAGAGGGGTGGCCGCTTCCCCCTCCGTCATTCCTAGGGAGAATAGGGGAAATTGTAATCATTAGGTATTCCATACACTCTAGACCCGCGGAAAGTAGAAAGCCCCCCCCCGCACAAAAACAACGACCTTAATCCGCCCCTGGTGAGGGGGTTTGCAAAGGAATATAAGCCTGGTTGGGTTACGGGAGTGTGCGCAGAAAGGGTGAAAAGAATGAGGAAAGATAGGCGCAAGGAGGGGAGAAGTGGGGGGTTATGGAAGTCAAAGGGTCAAACCGGAAAGGATGGCGAGTAGAGTGAGTCCTGTCAGCGGCGGCAGGGTGGTGTATAGTATTGAGGACATCCGTTCACCACGGTCGGCCGAGTTGATCTGAAGTCTATAGCGCCGTTTACGATGGGAAAGAATAAACTGACAAAGAAATATTGAGTCATACCTCTTCAGTTTTTCTGTCATATATAGATTCCCATTATTTGGCGGTGTACCGTGGTAGATAATTTATTATATCAGAGCTAACTATTTATGCACATAAAATCAGCCTAAAAATTGGTTTATCATTCAAACAAATTTCTTAAGATAAAAGAAGAAATCCTTGGTTAGACATGCATTCGACATCATTATTACCAGTGGTTTTAGGGCAAGTATTTTTCAGTGCATTGATAGCCACAGAGTAGCTTCAAACACGTGGAATTAACATTCAGTTTCTATAATAGTTTGATTACCAGCTAACGCCGGTAAAAAAACGTCGTATTAACTGTGACCCGGAAAATGATGAGAAAATGGTTAGTGGTAGGACCCAGGGTCGGAAAACGAGACTGACCACAAGACTCGTCTTGTCTCGCAACAACACTACACTGGACTCCTAATGGCCCTCTGTAAGAGTGGACGTCAATCTTCTCTCCCCCCACCATCCTCCATTCCCTAAATAATTCATCCATTACCAACCCATCCATCTATTTATATTGGCGCAAATGACTGCGTCAGTCGCCTCCCAGAGGAACTAAGCAACCGAAAATGAAATGCCTTCAGAAAACACAGGTGAATTATTCGTGTCCTCGTCTCCCAGCAGGAGAGCTTCCGAAGAACGTAAATTCCTCTCGGGTCACACACCGAGTCAGGCTCTCCATCTCCACCGAAGTTTGGGTGTTCGACTCGCATATCTTCTTCAGGGCTTCTGAAGAACTTCTGAAGCCCTGAAGATGATGAACGAGTCGCGAATCGAAATGGCAGGCGGAGATGGAGGACCTGACCTGGTTTGTAACCCGAGAAGAATTCACGTTCAACATTCGCCGTAAGATAATCAGTTCATACAGCTTCAGTAGAGCTTCCAGGAGCTCCGGCGAAGGACACGACTTCATCGCACCGAATTTTCCTTTGGATCGGCCAAGCTTGACAAATTCGAATGAGGAATTTCAAATACGAGGCGTTCAATTCGAACCAGGACAGCCAATCAAAATGTCATCGACTCCGATCCCAACTCGATCCCTACAGCACACTCGTCACGCTTCAGTGTTACGTGGAGAACATTTCAAGGGTAACACTCCGTTCGTTGGATTGGAGGTTTAACTCCGGAACACTTAGCATCCAACGTCCATTCTCACCCTCCCCTTCCCATCTGTACACTCTTCACGCTTCAGAGTTACATGGGAACACTTCAAGGGTAATACTCTGTTCGTCGGATGGGATGTTAAACTCCGGAACACTTACTTTTCTTTTTCAAATTTCTTCCCCTCCCTTTCATTCCCCACGTAATCCTTCCATTGCCATGATGCAGCAAAATACTCCATGCACTTGGCGAAGCCCTCATAAAATCTCTGAGCATATACAAGGTGGATGATATTGGGACTGGATGGCTCTTTTCTAAAAACAATGGTCACTGCATATAAATGGGTGGTAGCTGTACACTTTCATAATTCAGCTCGACTACCCTACAAGCTATGACTTTTACTTTCCCATTCTCACTGTCCCCTCTTACTACCCCTCCCAGCATTCTAACCCCCACCCTGGATGTAGCAGTCTGCACAGTCATTGACCACAAGCTGCCGCAAGAGCTGCTGTATCATACGTGGTCCTATCCTCATTCGAATTTATTCATTCGTAATTACTATTGGGCTTGGTGATGTTCCATAGAAGATGTGCTACAAACAACTACAGCGCAATGGCCATAGAGATAATAGAAAATTCATACATGCATTCATTACATATAGTCCAATAAGTACTACATACAATCACAACAAGTTAATCACTGTATATATTTCTTTAGAGAAAATATTTCAAATAACTACAGCGCTATAATCCTAGTGTAAATGAAAAATTGCTACAATCACAGCATGAAGTCCTCCAGCATTTTGTATCAAAGAGAAACAATCAAATTGTTTGTGGTAATGGGGGCAATATTTTAGCCAGATCACTGCTCTGATCTTGCAATACCAAAGCAGGGCTCTGGAACCTTTTCTCAGCTTAGTCGATCGGGCTAAGGGCTATTCCATAAGTCACGTACCCCTGGCTCTTCAGAGCTGCAGTACTTCTAAACTTAGAAATTATGCCCTCCTGGAACTTCATTAATGAACAAAGAAGTATAAGCCCTGCTGGCACTGCATTAACGAATAAATAATAAAAGCTCTGCCATCGTAATGCATGGGACGTGTGCATACAGGACCCACCCAGCTCATGGGATTTGTGAAAAATAGTGAATTACTTGGCCCTGGGGCAGGGCCAGAGCCAGGTCATGTCTTTAGGAGGGGCAACCAATTTCCTAGGAGGGGCAACCAATTTCCTAGGAGGGGCAACCAATTTCCTAGGAGAGGCAAATATGCCGTTTTGTGTGCCGTTAATTTACGACACTCGATAATAAGGACTTCGGAGGGTTAACATTATAAATTTATTCGATATTTTCAAGGTTACTATTTGCAGTCTTAATTTTAGATGGATTATTTTAGGTTATCGTTCGACTCTTAAAGCTCACCTCTGTAAAGCAGAGTACTAAATGGAGGTGTTAAACTCTTAAAAAAAAGACTCTTAAAGCTAGGTTGGGCATAAGAAATTCCAGGAGGGGTGGCTAGTTTTGGCCCTGCCCTGGGGCCCCTGATGCTGCTGAGTAAAAGATATGAGTAGATTTGCTCTTTGTGTTACATAAGTATGGTGGAAGCATGTAGGGCACAACCTGAAAGATTTTTTGCTGGATAAAACATAGAACATGCTGTATCATTAGCACTTTTAGTGCTGCTTTCTACCAGTAGAACTTGCAAGAAATGCGAAGGGTAATTTTATAAAATGTATCATGTTTGGAAAAAAAGTTATGAAGTTATTTTAGATATCCATAGGTATTTTTTAAATTTCATATAAATGAAATTGATTAATATTGATACTACTCTTTTACATTGTCTGAAAAATAAATGCAATTATTTCAGTGTTGTAAAGTTGAACAATATTTTATTTGCGAGCCGATATATCAGTTTGCCACACTTTTCACCCGAGACGCAAAAGCAGATATATCGGTCCATCACACTGAGAGTGAACAGAGAGAGTCACATAGCTTTTTCAGGGACAGGGTTGGGTGCTATTGGAGACTTGATGTGATTATCATAGCTGGGTACCAAACACTCCCTGCCACACATTACAGTGGATTGAAGGTTAATATGTATGAAGATGTAAAGGGAGGACCCTATTCATGGAGTGCAGGGAGAGAGAGAACCTGGCTATCTAAATCGAGCAGCCTTCTCTTTTTACCCAGGATGTAGGCTGCTCATGTTAAAATGAAACTTGATGGCCACGTAGGGAGGCATAGGTTACGAGGAACCATCTGAATGATAGCAGTTTACTAAAGCATCGGCATATCACTCTTGCGAATGACCCTTAGTCATCAAAATAATTTCAATCAAAATTATATTGATAAATTCACTTCACATGATTATTAGGTAGGTATCATAATAGAATAGGAAACATACACGTGGATTTACTGAATGAAATATTTGGTAACTCGTCAGTTTTGAGTGATTAATAGTACTCAAAGCTTCCTTAGTGTTAGTGAAAAGGTCAACAGCTACCGATGATGATCCTATTAGGAAAGCTGTCAGGAGCTGACCTCAATAGTAATGGACACAAAAGACCAGACAATGGTATCCGATGACTTTTGAACATGGTTTGAGATCACTGTGATAACTTTTAAATATGTTTACACCCTGTCTCCTACTCTATCGCAATAGGGATATCAATCACTTTCATCTAAGAACGCAGATAATAATTAAACAGGAAATATACATAAAAACCCACTGAGCAAAACTTTCCATAGAAAACTTCTGTATATTCCTGAGATGGTGCAGCATAAACAAAATTGTTTAAGCTTCACTCAGTGCAGTGTCTTCTTCTTCAGTAATATTTTGAGACTTTCTTTCCTCAATGCTTCAAAAGCTCACCTTCTCTGTTGGGGAGGAGTTAATTATGCTGTCATTTAAAAGCACATACACATAAAGCATACGCCTAAATACACAACAAAATACAAATGAAATTGATCATGAAATAAGAGCAACAGTGAAGACTGAAATAAAAATTAAGTACTTACAACAGTAGAACCTTGTTTTAACATTACTTGATGTAACGTAAAATTTTATATAACGTCAGCTGAAGGAAGGAACCAACAAAACCTCTATCTTTGCCAATGTAAAAATCTCGATGTAACATAAAATTTGATATAACGTTATAATGTAAAGCCTTTGAGGCACCACCAGACGTCGTTATTTCATTATTACGCAAACAGGATTAGTTCCCACATCGAGTGTGGATGGCACTGAAGTAGTGCGGTGCAAGGAATACCGCCTGATTCAAATCTGCGTACGAGTATTTCTTTAATTGAATTTTTTATTAATAGAGAACCTGAACCCAATGAAGTGATAAAAGTTTTTAAAATAACATAACCAGAGGTAACTGTGACAAGTAGAACACATTTTAGAGGTTAACTCAATTTATCACGTAAACAAGAACACTTACTTGCATGGTAAAGAAAGACTCGTTTTCAAACAAAACACTGGTGGAAGGAAATACCATGGGGTCTTTCTCTATCTCGAAGCTACCAATGCGATACCCAAGCAGCATCATATGTCAGTTATATATCAGCCCAATATCATTTTGATATCACCAACGCCGTTTTAACATTGGGAGATTTTGCCGATATAAAACTGACATATATATGATATATTTCCCCAATGTAAAAGTGATATCGTCGAACTAATATTAAAGTGACATTTAATAGATATCGTTCTCCAATGTAAAAATGATGTCAGTGGAGCTGACAAATAAAGGATATAAAAGTGATATTTTTTCCAACCTCATTGGCACTAACCAATTTCCTAGCCCGGTGTGAATCCCGAGAAAACCTAAGACTTCTGTTTTTCTTAAACTAATGAATTGCTTCATATATGCTGTACTATTCTTAATTCCCCTAATATTCCTCCTCTTTAGAGTCTCTTCTACCAAATTCACCCTTAACTTTTGCGGTCTACCTCTTCCTCTCACACCATTCACTCTATTATCACATATATCCATATGATGATCCATGATATATTGATATATCTTTTCGTTATTTGAATCTCTTCCATTCTTTCGACAAGGTCTAACTAATGGGAGGTCACTTCTTTCACATGCCTATTACTGGAGCATCCAACCCACAATTTTTCATCATTCACTCATTTCTAACCCTATATCCATCCTACTTTTACCACAAAATAATCTTAGGTACCCCATTCCCTCTGCATTAAGCTTACTATTATCCTTATCCTGACATACCCAGGTTTTGCTGCCGTATAATAACCCCAGGCGGAGATCAATTTTGTACACAGCTATTTTCGCCTATCAAGATATCAACCCTAGATATCCTACCTAAGACTTTTCTACTGGCATTTGCACACCTTAAAATCTACATCTATCCTTTCATCTTTTGCAAACATTCGTCCAAGATACACAAAATAGTCTTCTAGTTCAATTACTTCATCATTTACCCGGCTCATCATACAGTCATTCTTACCGCTATCCCTATCAAAAACTACTACTTTGGTATTAGATGCAATTATCCTCAAATCCATTCTCCTTGTGGCCTAATTTCACTTTCATATCAACATCAGTCAATAGTGTTATCAAATATATATTAATTATAAGTTACATCAGAGAAGTTGCCAACATTCAATAAACTCATTAAAAATTTGACCATTAATGGTCATTATTAAAATTAATTAATCCATCTTACTAAAGCTTATTGAATGCATTACTAAATTTACACTGAAATTGGCAATGAAACTAGGGCCGGCAAAAACCATTCAGAACCGACTAGAATCATTCAAGGCCGGCAAAAAACATTCATGGCCGGCAAAAATAATTCAGGCCGGAAAAAATTATTAATATCTGGAAAAAATCATTCAAGGACAGCCCCAATCATTTATAGCAGGCAAAAATCATTCAGGGTTGGCTAAAATTGTTCGGAAATCATTTAGGGCCGGCGAAAATCATTCATGGTCGGCAAAAAAAATTAATAATTGGGCTGACTACAATCATTCTGGGCTGCCAAATTCAATAAATGATTGTTAAAAATATGTATTTTGCAAGCTCAACGCATGATAACCTGAAGTCTTTAAGGTCCAGCACATTTTCAAGGATGTACGACCTAAAAAATCATTCATGGCTGGGAAATGGAATAGATAGTACTTGATTAGCCAGCCGCGGTGGTGGTGGGGTAGAGTCCTTGCCTGCTAATCTGAAGGTTGTGGGTTTGAATCCCGCTTGGGTGAGTTTTCTTCCACTCAGGGCATGGGTGTAAATGTAATGTAATGTCTTGGGTTAAATGTAAGAGAGGCATAGCCCGAATTTCACCCTAAACAAAGGCAATAAATAAAATATATAATTAGACGTAACTTGAAAGTTTTTACGTTATGAAACCCTAAAATCTTTCAGGACTGGAAAATTTTCACATAAGGACAACCATAAAAATTATTCAGGGTCGAGAAATAGAACTGAAGATTGATAAAATGGACGGAAGGATGAAAGATGGATACTGAAGACCATGATATAAAGGGAAAACCTTGGGTAAGCTTTGAGGTTGTAAAAAATGGATGACTATCATAGATGCCATGAAAGTGAAAGGAAGTATGTTTAGTAAAGGAATGCACAGAGTAAGACAAAAAGTTTTTTAGTTGAGTCTATTCATTGATAAATGGTTTCCTGATATTTGATCCTAACCTTTCCTAACCAGTAGGATATTTCCAGGGCTTCAAAATTAACAAAATAAAAATTACGATGAAATCTTTTTATTACATAATTTGTTAAAGTGTAAAGGCACATTTCGTACCCCCTTGCCTTTACATTATAACAAGGTTCTACTGTAACAATTGTCTTTCATTTCACCTAACTTGAATAAAAACTTGACAAGGTGGCAAAAATCTCAAATAAAAAATTAGGATTATAACCATAGTTTCTATATGACCATAGTTTCTATTTGTAGCTTAAACTATGATTTTAGTTTATTGATGTAATTTTATTCCAACCATAATTGGTCAAACTACCAAGAGAATCTTTGCCAATAGACCTCTGAGAATATTGGAAGAATTCTATAGTCTATACTGCAAATACAAATAAGGAATGATGGATGGGACATACATAATGGTATTCAAATATAGGCCAAAACTACAAAAAATGATAGTTGATTTATAAATAGATGCACACTAAAGAGAAATGTATTTGTTCCATGTTTTCATTCCTCGTATGAAATACGTCAGTCCAGGTTTACTAGGTAGCACAGATAAACTACATATACAGGGTGGCCACAAATTGTTAATTTTGAAATTCCCTGACAAAAGGTCTCCCTGAAACAAAGTGTACAGCGATTTTTAAGATATTTTTGTTATTAATGGTGGCACGATGCACAGTAAAATGCATTGATATATTTGAGATACAGGTGCTACCAGTGCATTTCGAAGGAAAACATAAGTCAGTTCCATAAATTTTCATTAGGGGGCCTATGCCCGAAAACATTTTAGATTCTGTTGCACGCTGTGAAACTCATCTGAGCGATCTCAAACCACGAGCATTCGATATGTCGAATGCATTTTCGAAGAGGGATGTTCGAGTGAGAGAGGAACCGCAAATGGAAACTTGACAACAGTGAGCGGGTGAGCAGAGAGATGGGCATAGCCTCCGAAAATGTTGCAAATGACAAACCGTGGAGAATTTTTCTCCACCAATGCTGGCCTGATAAGGGTCTCAAAGAAGCAAAGCATCTATCGGCAACGTCGTGTTCAAACCACCCCTCTCCGAGGCAGTTCCCTTTCCCCGTGCCAGTGGAGACTTTCGAACTGTTCCTGGGTTTCCCGTAAGATACCCACCCCCACACATTTCAGGCCTGCCTTTCAGCCAAGATATTTGAAAAGGTAGCCGGGAATGGCCGTGCAGAGCCAAAGGGAGGAAGAAAAAACTAGCAATGAATGGTCTGGCATATATCGGACGGTGGCAGAGACAAAAGAAGTATATGGAACATGAGCAAAGCCTCTTGTACAGGTGTGACCGCTACGAGTTTCCCTGACAAGACATGAAAAATCCTGACAGCCAACATCTTTTAGCTGACATGTGGCCACCATGATATAAGTACCTAGTTGATTACATAGGCACTAGTATAAAAATAATAATGATTCAGTGTTACAATTTTATCTAATTGATAATTTTACCTTTAGGATGCTCTTGGCACTACATCTCAAATAATGTGGAACTGCATTTAGGAGAAGTAATGTACCCACTCAATATTCATTTGGCTGAAATAATTGAGTCATAATAGACAATAGATTCACATCAATTTAGCTTTCATGGCTTGATTGCTGATATGGAGTAAATAAAATGCTGGTCTACCCCTAAGATGGCACAGAAATCAGCACTATATCGAGTCAATGTATTCATAGCTTTTGGTCACGTGTTAAGTTTTAATAGAAAGACACAATAATAATACATACTTAATTGCATTAGGATGCAGTGGAAAATTCACTAGTTTGAGAAAGAAACCAACAACCATTAATACATCACAATATCAGTTTATTTACAAACACTAATTATAAAAAATATTATACAAACAAAAAGTATAAAAAATAATCCATACAGATTTAATTATTTTAATTCACAAACCATGATGTCAGTCATGACAGAACACTATGCCTCATAACCCACTGTTTTTCCCTTAATCCTTTACTTTCTCATACTCTTTAGTACTTTCCTAAGTTTCTATTGGGAACGTTCTTCCATTTCCTAACTTTCTCCTGGGAAAGTTTTCTCAAGTCTCAAGATTCTGCCATTTGAAGTAAAATTTTTAATTTTCTTGCCAAAGATGTCCTTATACAGCATGTAAATCTTAATATTCTTCCACCAATGAGTACCTTTATTTTAACATTAAGGTCATGGTTAGCTAGCCTGGACTGTCAAGAATTCCATCCACTGAAGAAAAAAGCTCTCTGATCCAGACTTAATGCTGAAAAATATCGAAGTAGTGAAAGTACTTTGGTTTAACATGCTACCATGGTTCAGGTCATTTTGCACATACTGTCAGCCACTTGCAGGCAGGGACATCAGCACTAAGAGGAATGGGAGGATCACCCCTTCAAATTCGAGCCAAGCCCAACGATGCTCAACTTTGGTGACTGATCGGGAACTGGTGTTTCCATTGTGGCAGGCATTTGCGCAACAGATAAAGTCTTCAATTGTTTGGCAATGAATCAGATGCAGGTAGTGAAATTGCTAATTCCAATGGTAACAGCAATGGAGATGAAGTTTTTAGTGAACACAGCATGGATTCTTCAATTGCATTACATTTGAGGATGATGAAATAAGACACAGTTCGCCTAAAACAAGTGGTAACTTCTTTTACTGTGGCTTTGCCTGGGATAGAAATGAGACGAAGGGATTCATCACAACATCTCAAAGTACTGGAGGTTTTCATTTGATTTATGATGAGGAAGTGATTCATGAAATAGTGACCTTCACTAACTACAAAATGGAATATGTGAGAAATCTAATTAGCTTCAGGTAGTTTGAGCGAGATATTTCCCTAGTCATAATGGAGATCACATTCGAATTTCATTTTTTTAATTTCAGCACCTGCAAGAATTATGAAGTGAATATGATAATATTAATGGTGCAAAAATCTAGTTCTATATGACAAACATTCTCAGTAATTAAATAAATACAAGCACCTTAGTCTCTAACTTGACTAATTTGTCCACACTGTGCGGTGAAAACGCCATCACAACAGATGGTTTTTTTGCGATTCTGTAAAATTTACTGCGGTGAGAAATTGATTAATTTTTATAAATAGTTGAGAAAACGTACTACGTAGATTGCATGGGTGGGCGAGGGCCCAGCCACATTGACACACCGGTTCCCGTAAGATCATAGAAGTTAAGCAATGTTGGGCCTGGACGGAGGTTGGATGGGTGACCACACATGCCATCACCATGGTGCTCTTGTCTCCTGTCTGCATGTGGCAGACAAGCATAGGGTTGGCACAATGGACCAAGAAGGTGTAAGCGCCTGGGCTCCTGTCAAAGGCCCCCCCTATAAACAATCTATCTATCTATGGGTGGGCGAGGGCCTTCTCCAGCCCTTGTGGCACTCAGACCGCTTGTTCTAATGTGCCATCCCACATTTAACCTGCCTGCCACTCGCAGATAGGGGACAAGAGCACCATGGTAGAGGTATGGAAGAGGGCCACCTCCCTTCAACCTTCCCAGGTCTGGGTCTACCCTCCGATCCTCCCAGTATAGGTATGACCAGGAAGAAAAAGGAAGAAAAGAAGACCAGAAGGAAGACATTTAATGTAAAGGGAGAAAAGAAGACCCGTAGGAAGAAATAAGAATTTTATGTAAAGCAAGAAGACACCAAATAAATTCATTATAATGTAAAGAAAATAAGTAAAATGAGAAAATGTATTAATGTAGTAAGCATATTACAAGAAGAAGCCAAATAAGCATACTGTAATGTAAAGAGACAACTAGGATTATGGGAAAAAATGTGAAGTAACAATTCAATATTTAGCCTCAATATAAGGGCAAGGGCCTAGCCACGTTGAAACACCGGTTCCCGTCAGAACACCGAAGTTAAGCAACGTTGGGCCCGGACGGTGGTTGGATGTGACCCTCCTCCATGCCTCGACCAGGCATGGATGGAGAGATGATACTCCATCCAGACCTATACCGGGAGGCCAGAGGGAGACCCAGACCGGGCCGGTTGGAGGGAGGATATCCTCTATACCTGGTACTGGGGTAAGGCGGGGAGAGGCTAATCCTCCATACCTCTACCAAGGTGCTCTTGTCCCCTGTCTGCAAGTGGCAGACAGGAATGGGGTTGGCACAATGGACCAAGAAAGGTCTAAGTGCCCGGGCTCCAGACGAAGCCCCCCTGACAACAATCTAATCTAGCCTCAATCTGTGTTAAATTAAAAGGGTAATGTAATTGGGGGTGGATCTCAATGGAACCCCAAGCACTTGTGTAACATACGAATAATATTTATTGTAATGTATGTACCTTATCAATAAAATATTATTATGGTCAGTAGAGGTATGGATGAGGGCCAACCGTCCGACCCCAATGTTGCTAAACTTCGGTGATCTGATGGGAACCAGTGTTTCAACGTGGCGAGGCCCTTGCCTAAATACATACAAACTAAACACCGCTAATGTTTTGACGAAATCTAGTAGTTAGAAGTTACTAATTTTTCAATATTCTCCCTCTGGAGTGCACAGCCATAATCTATCACATGTAAAACAGCTTACATTTTAAGGAAAATTGCTCAAAAATTAGTTCTGCAAGGGGCTAATATTTTCATATCCATGGAAAAATGGGAATTTTTTCTTTAAAATGACATCAAATTCTATGTGAATTGATATATCGCTCAAACTACCGTAAGGGATCATCCAGAATATACAAATTTTGACAGCGTAGAAATGAAGGCATTGATCGAGTCTCTATTACTTTCCTCAGTTTCAAAGCCTAGGATAAAAAACAGTCAACGGCTCTCTTCCTCAGGCAATACTGGACATCTCATGTTTCACTGATTATTGGCTAATTTATATGTTTCATTGAGAGTTATCAGTTCCTCAGTGGATCCTGAAGTTTGTGACAGCAAAATGGTGCTAAAATTCCATGGGAGAAGTGCCTCTAAAATGTAAATGCCAAAAAGTTTTGAAGTCTAAGAGAGAAAATATTCAAATACTTTTTTCCTCAGGTCATACTGAACGACCAATTTTTTGCTCAATTACGTCTGCAAAAAATTGTCATTAAACCACAATATCTTCACTTTAACTATCCCAATACTTGTTTGGAAAGGAAGAAAACACCTCACAACAGCAATCAGCCAGATATTTTGTTTTTTCATGGACAATTCACGTGTGATTATTCAGTGGGTCCAGATGTTTAAGTAGATGAAATGTGGGAACCAATCCGTGGCAGATGCCCCACCAAAATGCACATTTCAAAACAAACCAGCAAATTATGATACTAAAGTTATGGGCTTAGTAGATATCCAAAGCAAAGCTGGTATTAGGTATGGCAGAAATTTGTCTATCAGAGCCCTTGAAAAAGTGATGGCAAATGATGATGCATTTTTCCTAATCGATTTGGTTGAATAGTATGTTCCTGAAAATAGAATACAAATAAAATATATGAGGAAATGGTAAGAGAGGCATGGGAAGAGCTAGATGTGGGAATCAAAGTAGGAGGCCAGCTGATAAAGTCTGTTAGATTTGCCGATGACCAGATGTTGGTCAGTCGATCATTGAAGGGACTGCAAGCTTTAGTACATACATCGGAAAAACAGTGCGAGAAATATGATACTAAGATTAATCATAAATAAACAAAAGTAATGAGTCTCTAGAGCAAAGAAAGCGAGGCTGATCATAAAAGTAGGAGGACACAAACTGGAGCAAGTAGAAAAATTTAATTACTTGGGATGTTCGCTAAAGGAATATGGGCGTAGTAGCAAAGATATTAGGAAGAGAATATCGCTAGCGAAGTAAGTGTCAATAATAGAAGGGAGCTGATTATGGGGACCTTAAGTAAGGATGTAAAAAATTAGGGCTGGTGAAGAGCTTGATATGGAGTGTGGCGTTGTATGGGGCAGAAACGTGGACCTTGAGAAAGGAAGACGAAAATAGGCTACAGGCGTATGAGATGAAGGTGTGGAGGAGAATGGAGAAGGTGCGGTGGACAGAAAAGATGACAAATGAGGAAGTGCTTGACCAGGGTGTCCACTAAAGTCAAAATAAAAAATTCAAGCATAATTGGCAACGGCCTGCCATGTTGGAAACACCGGTTCCCGATCAGTCACCGAAGTTAAGCATCGTTGGGCTCGGCTCGAGTTTGGAGGGGTGATCCTCCGATTCGTCCGAGTGCTGTTGCCCCTGTCTGCACGTGACAGATAGAATGTGCGAAATGACCCTAGCCGTCGAAGTACGTTAAACTAAAATACTACTACTCAAGCATAATTCCTGGTTTTCAAGGCTAAATTTTTAAAAATTTCCTAGTTATATTATCGTGGTTCATATAAGGGCCAAAGTGATATTTTTCCCGTTTCACGAAGAATATGGATTTTCCCAGCTAAACACAACCTAATAAAAGTATACACATTAAATAAATATTAATAATTAAAAAAGAAATGTGGAAAAAAAAGTAATAAAATACGTTGTTTTATTGACAATAAATTACAAAATGGCATTTTTAGAAGACTAAACCAGAATTAGGCTTGTTCACACACTTAATTATTATGCGAAAAAACCGGATATTTTCGAGTCGCTATAGTGCAGAAATGTTGCGACTGGTAAATATAAGAAACAGAAAAAAAATATTTTTCAAATCGGACTTGATCTTCTGATCCCACAAACCACCTAAAAATTTAAAAAAATTGAAAATTTCTGTTATTTTTAGAATTAAAAAAAACATTTACGTACATATACTTTTTATCCCTGTAGTGAAAAATATTTGCAAATTGTTGTTAATTAATAATAAAAATATTTTTGCGTTTAGAGAATATTTTCCGATCATCCAATCTCAATAAAAATCGGGGAAAATTCAATTTTGGGTGACTTTGATGAATTAAGAAAATAATCCCCCGAGGTCAGTTTACCGTCCTATATACGGTCATCCAAGAGACTTTCTGCCAAACATTCTTCCAACACATGAGGATGTGCTTCAATACTGCTTTGAAGAGAGGTTTGTGTTATCAAGTAAGCTCAACAACATCAAAGTAAGTTTCTCATCTGTCAGTAATGCAGCGGCACAAAAAGTGTGAAGGCATCAATCCCTACAGTTTCTTATTTTTGGATCATTCAGCTACTATATGCCTACTATGATAAGTATTGTAAACTAATGAAATGTTACATTTGAGACAAGGAAAAATCTAACTTTATAAAAAAAAGGTTGACGAATTTAAAAAAAACAAGAAACTCAACTGTTTGATATCTCAGCCTGCAAGTGTGTAATGAATTTGGATTGCTCCAGTAAAAATATTCCATATCTGTGTGAATGTTTGATTCAGATTTACTGTACATGTGAAAAATCTAGCAAAATTCCAGTCATTGAGCGTAGATTTATCTACCACCAGAGTAAGTACGGAATGGGAAAAATCGGAACTATAGATAAAAAGGAGACAAAAAAACTGAGCACTAGACTTGAAAAACAAAACTACACATTGAACAGGCAGCCTTCAAAACCTGTTGAAGATGAAATAAAAGAGCCTGAGCATTTAGATAAAATACAGCAGAGTTTTACAGGCAATTTAGAATCTGATGACCATGACCTATACAAGCATAACAGATCTAAGAAGAAGAAATTGCCATGGCAGATGAGGGAGAAGTTACAAGCTACATCTTTACATTGCGATCGCTACGGGGTATTTGACCGTGCAGCTGCTGCTCAAGTATCGAGTGTGCTTGAAGACATTTGTGTAATAATTGAAACAGAAGCTTCTCAAGTCATTGGCTGATACAAAATTAGAAGATAAAAGAGCCGCACAAGACAACATTTACAGCAAAGCCAACTTGATTCAGATTAACTATATAGCATATATTTTAACAGAAGAAAGGACGATACTCTAGTTATAGAAAGGATTGAATCCAAACAGCTTCGTTGAATAATTGAAGAGGAACACTATCATAAAATAACCTGGCTCAGTTTATTTAGGCCATGTGTCTCCGAACTCCAGATCTGCTAAGGACATTGTAGCTTCTATAGTATCATGTCATACTGAACAAGGGGTTTCACTAGAATACTTATTGCTTGGAAATAAACTGCAGTAAGTACATTACAAATGAGCCTATTCATCTATACAGAGCAATATATTTCTATAGAAACATCTCGATACTTGTCTGACAACCTGAAGAAAGTGGTATTCCCTGTAATTGAACGAAACTCATTCTTTGATCACTCAGAAAACCTACTGGTGGCAATGGTCTTTGGTAAGAGGAGGCACATAAGAGAGCTAGGGCTAAGAAGAGTGTTAAAAGCCAGGCAGACTGTTTCAAAAGGTAAAAGCATCAGACACTTTATCAATCCTACTTTAAACTTCAATATGGCAGACTATACAGAGTTAATTCATTGGTGTGTAGCAAAATTATCATCTCCATCTCTTCTCCCAAGAGTAACCAATGACGAAATATATTCCTTCATTCAATCAGGTGATATCCCAGACTGGAATGTTAAAAAATTACCCTGCCAAACGCAAGCCGTCGAGCGGTGCGTCAAATTGGTAATGGAAGCATCGCTTAAGGTATGTGAGCCTGAATCAAGAGATTGATTTCATCAGAACTACAATGAAATCAAGGTCCATGAAGCCAGACGTTATCACCAAATCGCAGTACAAAGTAGCGTCTAAAAGTCAGACTAAAACAGACGAAATAAGAAATGTAAATAAAATATGTATGGTTTGTAAGTAATGTAAATAGCACACACCCTTATTGGTTGGATGGAGGCAAGGGTGTGAGTGGAACTCGAAGTGTAGCCACCTCCCCTTGGTGAGTTCTGGGTTGTCAAAATATTATCAAATACCTAAACATGCGAAGAGTTGCACAATTTACTTGTAAATGTTAACCAAGACCGCAAACTGACCTCAGGTGATTATTATATATATGCCTTATATCTCCTACATATCTAATGTAACATGATTTTCGGGCAAATAAATTATTATTATTATTATATATGATAAAAAGAGATGATTTTAATAGGAAAAAAAAATATAATAATAAAATAGAAGAAAAAAATAGGTAAGACTCTACCATAGAGTAAACATATACGTTTAATATGTTTACTCTATGACTCTACTTAGTTGATGGTCTCACGTTTACCATGCGGATTTGCGTTGGGAGCCAAAATTCATGCGATTACATTCTCTACTGAAAATTATATATGTATAATATAATGCCCAGGGGACCAGTTCCCCCCACCCCTCCCCCGAAATAAGGCTGCATGGCCTTATTTAGGGGGGAGGCGCGGATTCCTAAACTACAGCTGGCTACAGTCTTGACCCCCCTTCCCTCAAGTTAAAACCTATATTTGCCACTGCTTAAGGTATTTATGAATCGTGTCTGTGCCTTAGCCCGATTTTAGACTGTGCGCTACCGCGCCACCAACAGCTAGTCCACGCCGTACCACCGAGTCTGCTTGTCGGCATGACTGCTGCCGTAGTCTAATTCAAGTTAGTGAGGCTCACAAATTTTACTCAGCACTAGGATGCATACTCAACCTTTAATCTTTGTTTTGAACCTCATATTTCTTGGAGTCCAATTGTCAGTTGCCAGGGATCAATTAGCGCCGTAGATATCAATGGCGTGGACGCCGGAGCACCGCAGCACACCCCAAAAAATATGCCACGACGCCACCACTGACGAATAATACAGCCGGCAAGCAGGTATTATTGTTCGATGATCAGTTAACGGGGATAAAAGGGCACTTGACGTGACTCTGACGTTACAATGAGCCTAACTAAGTTCAGGTCTTCGATTTATTTATTCATAATTACGCCAAGTCCATTACATTATGTACAGTTATCAAACAACATATCTTATGGCCTTCGCGGTTGATTTAAATTATAAAATAAGGATTTTTTTGCCTTGAAATGATAGTTTTAAAAATTCCAGGATTTAACCAGAAATTCCTGCATAATTCAAGGAAATTTCAATGTTCGGAAAATTCCTGAATAATTCCAGTTTTTCAAGGGTCCGTGGACACCCTGTTGATCTAGTTGGTGAGGAGAGGAAACTTCTGGATGAGAATAGGGGAAGGTAGGGTAGGTGGCTGGAAAGGGGGTGTTGGTTTACTGAAGGCTGTGATAGAGGGAAGGATGTTGGGCAAGTGGGGAAGGGGAAGAAAGAGAATAGGTTTTATGGACGGGATGATGAAAGGTAGGACTTAATGCTGAGATGAAGAAGGAAATATTAGAGGTAGATAGGGCACGGTACCAATATGAGTCTGTTGGATTTTCTTTGACTGTCATCATAACCTACCTCAAACTGGTAGATTCCTCAGATGATGATGATGATTTCACAATTAATACTTGGTGTGCACACAAGTAGAGACAAGCACTTGAAATATATGTATCATATATGTACAAATGAAACAGTTCCATAACGATGACATTAAGAGGGAAGTAGTCTTAAAATAGGTGTAGCATATTTACAGGTAAATTCGGAAAAAAAGTATAATCATCTAAATCCCAAGCCTTACGATGAAACATTATGTAAAGGATGTATGATGATTCAAAACATATATTTACCTTCAGCCAAGATATGATCAAGAAGTTCAAAATAGGGGAGAGAAAAATATTAAAGAGAAGTCTGAGAGATCAACGTCACTATGTACATAACTTTTCCCACGCCACGGTTTGAGGGTTAAGTATAATCGTCACTGACTGACCACAAAACAAAATCATGTGCAAAAAAATTACAGCATAGGCTGAGTCAATTCAAATCGTGTAGTCTTTTATCTCAAGACCAAAATGATTATTAAATCATAATTACTGACGTTCGATGGAGTTCACCGGTAACTAGGTCACAAATTCTAATAGCAAACATCTCACACACAAACAAATCAATCAGTTTCAACAAAAACTTCGTAATCATTACTTCAGATTACATAAATTAATGAAATTTCCATTACCACACTTGAACCAGGAATCAAAAGCACTGAAGGAGAAAACAGGGAAACAGTTGATTGGATTCAATAACAAACTAAAACATAAAAACAAAATTATATCATGGAAACTGGAAGAAATCCCACAGGCACAACGTTTTTCAAACCATTCACCCAACACTATGGCAGACCTAAATTGGTGTAAAAGCATTCTTTGAGCGATGCAGCAAGGCATGGCCTTTCATTGAATCATGGCCCACTCCGGGGGTTAAAGCACTGCCATGTTGTTGCCACATCTCTATGGCTTTGTTAGCTATCACATCAGCAGCCTCTTCATTGATCTGAAAAAAAATAAGCCTCATAGTTGAATTTATCGAAGGATCACACAAATAGATGAAAAATGATGCAGGCATAATATTTTCAGCTCGTAAACCATTTATGACATGTTGATAGATAGGAAAAGGAACTGAGCGTATTTCACTCAATAATGCAATCCATACTTTTCGCGGGGCCTTTCAGTGTTATGGCAAGAGGAGTGGCAAGGTAAAAACACATTAGGTGTGAGAAGAAAAGTAGAGTTTGGGACTAAACATAGTGCATGACATATACCAGTGACGTAGCCAGGATTTCATTTCAGGGAAGGGGGGGGGGGGGAAACATTGTGAAAATTTGGAGCAAATTTGTGTTTAGGCAACTGAGAGTGCATTGCAACTGTGGTGTAACAACTGATATTTAAAGATTTTAACTTTGCAACAATTTTTAACAACTATGACTTCTGAAATAATATAAAATCCAGTTTTGTTGTTCTTAAAAATCACAAACGTGTTCATCTAAAAAGTTGTTCAAACTGAAGAATAAATGAATTCAACATTATTAGTTAAAAAAAAACAAACAACTTACTACTTTAGTGCCACTTTAAACAATAAAATTAAAAATTATTGGGACCCCATGTACCTTTCTGGACCCCCCCGGCTACGTCACTGCATGTGAGAGTAATGCAGGTTGATATTGAAAAGGGTTCCCTGAAGTGGCCATTGACACCAAAATACGAGAAATATTTTGGGTCAAAATGGTCCAAACTAACTTGAAACAATTAGGCAGATTCAATGAGAAAGCAAGCTCTGTCAGCGGCTGATGACTGGGTAGACTGCCCATCTACAGCAGACTCTCGTTAGGACGTTCCTTAATAGCACGTTTTCCTCATTTGGATGCTCATTTCCACAGGTCCGTGTCACAGTGCATGTAAATAACTATGGTTATCACATTTTGGTAACCTCTTTAGCACGTTTGGAGGAGGACCAAACCAAATTGGTCCTAGGGAAATAACCGCCTTGTAGGGTAATCAGACAATGGATAAATCTCAAGAGGTGAAATGGAAAGTAATATCACTAGGTGGCTTCGCTAACTTTGCTGCTGAACTTCATGAAAGCAGCATCTGTTAACTAAATGTACTGTTTGGTCATTGTCGTTATCATTAATAATTGAGCATGCATCAACGTTAGGTATTGTATGTATTATCTATGGCATAAGCTATAATGAGCGGAAGGATAATGTTCCCCTGAAAGCTATGCAACCAACCAATATGTGTTTGACTTTCCACGGAATGCCAAGCCTGTTTTGCACGTTTTCCTGGTTACCATGTTCTGAATCCCCAGTCTCTTCCGGAACGTGCTAACGAGAGTCCGCTGTCCTAGCATTTACAAAAACTTGAGCCGCTAAAATGTGTGTTAGGCACACACTCAGAGTAAGAAACAATTTTTTTACCAGGTTTTAACTTACATTACTTAAATGCTTCAAGACTTCTTCTCGAGTTTTGCTACCAAATATGAAGCGCCTCAAAGTTGTCAACAAAACAATAGCAACGTACACAAGAATTTTACAGGAGCCTCCAGCCAGTTTGTCCCATATCCTTAAAAAAATAAAATTGAATTAAGTAAGCTACATGGATCAAGGTTACATACCAATTTTACAAAAGACCAAAAAAATGCAGCAGACTAAATTAATGTACATATAACAAACACCCATTTCATACTCACTTTCCCAAGGCTTGGTCATACAAAACACCAGCAAAGCACCGATAAAACCAGGTTTCCAATGGTATCACTTGAAAAGCTCTGATTTCTAAAAGATAACTGAAATTCAAGAGTCACATTGTTAAAACATAATTGACGATTGGCATAAGAACACATTTAGAGCATGCATATGAGCAAGGCAAGTTCCCACAAAGCTTATGTGGCACTTATTTCATTGTTTAATAAATTCTCAATCCTTTACTGATGGTGAGTCACATGCATTTTAACTTGTTGATCCTTGAGCTCAAAAGTTCAGTAATTTTGTGGCAATCTAATATAAAAATTTCATCTCAAAACTCAGGCTCATAATCCACAGTCTTTAAGAAAATATACTTCAGTTGAAACATTATCATTCCTAAAAAGTAATTCCATGTAAACGTAAGGAAAAAATTGAGAAGTATCAGTGATTGCTGTTAAAAAACTTAAGTGCTCTTATCAGAGTGTAATACTGGCAGGTGGGTATTAATTAGGCATTTCCTGTATCTAACATAGAACAGCACTAGAGATTCTGAACTGGAAACTGCCCCACCAGCTTTCTCCTCTGTTCTCCTATGTCAGAGAGAGGATCTTCCATCACTTTCATAGGCCCAAATTCACTCTCGCATATCCCTCAGTCAGAAGGCAAGAGCAAAGAGTGCAAATGTAGATGAGAAACAGAAATGACACTTTCTAAGGGAGTCAATACAACGTTCAATGCAATAACGTACTTACACCAATTAAGAAGAAGGCAGCAGTCACCACTAACAGGGAATGCAACATAGAACCAAGATAATTACTGCCATAAGGATAGGAGACGAGTTAGGTATTGACGGAAGTTCTTAAGGAATGAGGATTAAGGAATGAATGCAGAGGAAATGATACCTAACACAATCAGGTCTGGAAATGCAGACGAAGTAAAAGTAAGGCCAGAGCAAAAACTTAGCAAATCTTTTGGATGTGAATGTGAATGAACATCTTATGGTTCGTACACAGTGTCATGTAAGGTTTTGCCACGACCAATATTTGTGTACTTTCGAGGGCCTCATGTGCAAAAACTATAAGGATTACAGAATATATAAAACTATGACTGGATAGCACGTTTCGTCGACTCCTGGAAATTATTTGTCCCGAGCAGAGGGGGGGTTGCGAGGTGATGATACAGCGCTCTCAGCGCAGCGCACGTGTGGGGGTCTAAATTTGGGCTTGTGTGGGCACGGCGAGAGCTCAGTTCAGTTGTATCTCCGGAACAAGTCGGTCGATTTTAGTGATCGAGGTGTCTACGGAGAGCTCAGAAAGTAAGCTAGGGGTTAATAACACAAGAAGTATAAAATTAACACTGGAAAGCAGAAAATATTAGTTACCATCGACCAATTGTTCATAAGTAAGGCATTTGTACTAATGATTTCGATGAATAAATGTTATGTATAGCGTCATTTTCTTTCTTTCATTTCAACTATCTTTCTGAGAAACAAAATAAAAGAATCTCCCAATAACAAGAGTAACGTATGTAATTTTGCATTCACGAAATAAAGATCCAACGGGAGTATCATGAATACTCCCTGTATTTTTTTCTTGACCCGTAACAGTGCATTGCACTGATACCAGTTTTTCACAGTGGTGCAGCCTTATCCATCGAACATATATGACACCAACCTCTCACATCCCTAGACTTACACCCTAGTGAGTTATACTAGCACTAGGTTTTAAAAGGCACCCGTGGCACCCACTTATTCAAGGAAGATATTGAAATTCAAGGACACTTAATATCATGAGTTTATTCCCAACACCAAAAAAAAATTACACTCTTTCCGATTATTTGTGAGAGGGCACGTACAGTTGTCTGTGTGAGAATACTGCTGTTTGGAGTTGAAGTCTAATGTGGTCAAACGACTGACCCTGCGACTTGTTGATTGGACCTGAATCACTGGAAATTGTCAGTGTCGCAAGATGAAAGGGAGCGTTGTCTCAATCAGAGCCAAATCAAAAATGATTCTCGCTTTCATGAAATTTCTTGCAAGCAGTTGAATAACGGCATTTTAAAATTTTACCCATTTCTGCCCAGAAAAAATTTTGTTTGTGGTTTGATTAATTTTTGGTATTTTACTCATATGGTCACCTAAAGTACTCATGGAAAATATTTTGGTGATATACCATGTCGTTTCTGCAGAATGGCCCATAGCCATATGGCTACGCTGGGTGGCAATGGGGTCAATATCTTGTGTGCTGCGATTTTCTACACATATGTTCGAAAAAAAAATGAACGCTTTGAGCAAACATAGTTTTGGATTTAGAGGCAAGTAAAAAAATCAGTTTCCATACGAATGTTTACTTTCTTCAATTACTTGCATCTTATGGCATGATACTATAAACGTTAGTCCTTTGTGATTAGTATGTTGGTAAGATAACTTTTTACTCAGTTGCCTAAATTTTATGGAATATTTTGCCAAAATTGACACACACAAAATAACTTTTCTACTGAGCTACTTTAGATAGGTACAATAAGAACAATATTCTTACAGGAACTTTATCTCAGTACTGGCATTAGGTACAGGCTTATGATAACATCTTTCAATCACATATAAACTCATAAGTTTGAAAAAAGGGGTGTTCATGATTAACTAAGGTACATACATACATCACTTTACGATAAAATATTACATCTTTGTCTACAGTTAATGGCCACCAGAAAGACCCACGACCAATCGAAGCTTTTTATACTCTCCCTGAAGTTAGTTGAAATCCAGGAAATACAATGGAAACGAAAAATGCTGTTGTCACCACCGGGATTGGGCATATTACATCTCTCTACAAAAACGTCTGCAAATGGGTTTGCCACGCATATTGTTTGTGTCTATGGCGGCTAAAGTATTTCACCATACTCGCATCATATGTAATTTCATAATTCATTTGTTCATTAATTTGTTCTGGAATATAGTGCGCCATGAAGCGATGCTGAAGTTTTTCCATAAGTAGACGCACTATCCACAGCTCATCACCATCCATCACAGGGGGCCAAGAATTATTAGCCCAGTGCAGGAAACTGCAAATTTCCAAGAATCAATTTCTTCTCATAGCACTGCTAGCCAAGATGTTATGCACGTCTGGAGCTTTCTTCCAAAAATATCTTTTTTCTGGAAGCTGTACGTACCCAGACAACAGCAGTTTAGCAAGGAAAGCCTTCATTTATTCTGAAGTAATGTTAGGATTTGGTTCGTTCTTGAAAACTGCATACTTGTTTGACTCTAGTACCAGAAATCAACCACCTCTGCAGTGAAAAACAATTTGAACAGATCTAAAGAAGACAAATTGGACAAAGCAGTGTAGCTTGGCTCTGGGAATATACCTAATTCCTGTCCCAGAAGATTCATCTCTACTCATTTGAATGCAATTCTGTCTTTTGTGATCTTTTCGGTGTCTTTGTTCCCTCAATCTTCTTCTTTACTGCTGGTTTTTCTCTTTCAAAATGAGAGCTTCGGATTTTTTTTTTCATTTTAGCTGAGTTTCATGTTCATATTCTGAGGCTTCAAACTCTGCACCATCTGAATACATGGTCTGGGTCATCTTCCTCTTCTTCTTCAGTAGATTTTGCAAACTGGAATGAAGCGTAAGCCCAAAGTTGACTGCTGGAGATATTATCAGATAATCCACCTGTATCTTCATCACTGGAGTCTTTGTCTGAAATGCTGTTTATTTCTGGAGGTTCGATATAAATGCTTTGTACTTCACCAGTATCAATATCATCCTCCAAAATGTATAAGATATCTCGCACTGTTTGGTTCCTGAGAAAAAATGAGAAACCAATAAAATTTCTAAGAAAAAAACCTATGGTTATATATTTTAACACGTTACCTACAGTTAAAAATGCTTAAAACCCGGTTACTCTAATAAAACAAATGAATTTGGTGACTCGCGTGAAATGACCATGTAGCCTCTCAGCGTAGCCATATGGATATGGCGGCATTTACTATTCCACAAAAATAGTTTGATCACACAATTACACAAAACAAAGTGAGCACATGACACCCCAATCCTTTAGGAACAAAGAAAACCTATTTTAAGTTCACAACCACAGATAACACAACAAAAAATTACATATTTACCTGCAGTGGGCATTTTGCTCCAGTGACGTGCACACGTCTCTTCCCGCATGTAGAGTCTCGCCCCGACTAGCTTCCAAAACAAACTATTACGTAGATCTGGAGATTGTGACCTTAAACAATGCAGTATTGACAAGTTGACTGCAATAAAGTTTGCGGTTCCTCCTACAGAGCGTCATACACTCGGCACATCAGGGAGTAGCCATATGACTACGGTGGGTAGAAATGGGCTATGTGACTGTGGCTCCATCTAATAACAGCATTTTAAAATTTAAGTAACTGAGGCTTCATATAATTTACAGCATTATAAATTTTAGTGACTATGGCTCCATCTTACAGCGTTCCTGAGACAGTGAGTGAGAGATAAGGGCTTTCCTTATGTATATGATAGTCTTTGTTGGTTGAATTATTCAAGCCAAATACATAGGAGTAAAAACAACACCTAAGTGGAATTTCAAGCTAAGGTATTCACATAGTTGATCATGTAATGCCACAGAAATGAAAAAAAAAAAACAATTCAACCATAAATAATATGTTTTATAGCCTTTCATTTGATTTAAATGAAAAGGCATTCTAATATATATTTTAAGAACTAGTTATTCAGCGGTCTTCAGCGGAAAATGAGCCTTACATATGGATGTACATAGTTTTGCAGAATGCTTCTGCACTCATATTAATCTGCAGTGCCATCAAAAATATATGAAGCACACATTAAAATATTCAATGGGTGATACACAAAAGAGAAATCAGAAATTACAGCCCACTACACTCAATCAAAGCCAGCATAGTTATGATGGCCCATGGAGAACACTGACACATAAATAACCTATCTGATATAAAGTAAAATGTTTGAAGTTTACATAAGGAATGGAGAGAGAGAGAGATGAGGATGATAAACTTCATTTTTTTGCAAAAAATGTTAGAAAAAAAGAAAAAATTTAAGGACAAAATGATTTTTACTATATTCAATAGCAGGTAAGATGATGTTGTACATGGGATACACCACCACTTCAGCAAGGTATACCACATAAAATAAAATTACTGCATGTTCAAATATTATATTTGTATAAAAGACAAGGAGATTGTTTTGAATCCCTATTTGGGTAAAAATGTCCTATATGTGAACTAATATTGTAATTGCAAATAAAATGGTCTCTCCTTGAATAATGCATACATAAATAATTATATGTCATATTACCTGTATAGAGTTCCGTCCTCTTTCTCAAGAATTGCCATTGTGCAATTAACGAGACTGGGGAGTCCTTTTTGAAACTTGTTCACACATCGGTAAAAGCCTTTTGAAATCCAATAAGCATCAATACCCTCAGGAAATAAATGCAATATTGCATCTGTTATCGCCATCAAATGTTGGTTTAAGGGATCTTCTATCTATTTTTGAAATACACATTAAAGAAGAAGAGCTCAATTAGTGGCAATAAACAGCTAAATTGAGCATAAAAAATATCAACAAATTCATTTGAACATGATATGGATAGTTCTTATGGTATATTAGAAAAAAGTCAATAAATAATTTATTAATTTTAAAGATGTAGAGTGAAAAAGGGTGGAACAGCACTTTGAAATTTCAATGAAATGAAAACATAGAACTGTCCACAGGAAATTTTATTGCACAATGTGATTCAACGTCTGTGTCATCATCAGGTATGTACAAGGTCTGGAGGAAATAATCTCAGCATTCGCCACATTTCCTGGCCTATACCGGCCCATAAGATGCACTGTGATTTTTCAGGCTGGGTATAGAGGAAAAAATTATAATCAATATCCAGGAGCGTTAAAAATTTATGGTAGGAGAATGGGATTGTAAACTTGCAAAAATTGCAGCTGCATTGAAGCTTTTCAACGTCGAGCCCCAGAAACAAATGAATGATGGAGAGAGCCACTTAAGCTCGCTGCTCCAATGCTATTAGCGGTGATAGTAGAGAGATGAGCACCTCTGACAGCTAGGCATAATCAGATGCAAGAAAACATACCTTTAACCACGGCCCACAAGGTGCTGGCCAATTTTAAAGTGCATCTTCGGGTAAAAAAATCATCTGTTGCATCTTATGGGCCAAGAATTGTATACCATATAGGAGAGTGGGGGAGAGGTAGGAAGAGGATAGGTTCCAGAGGGAAGGTGGGTGTTTTGGTGGGAATACCCTTTGGGTGGGAGGGAGAGGATGGGGCTTCGAAATTCTATTTCGTTCATGAGGTTTGCTCCTCTTTTCCTAATCCCAATTATCCCCCGTTGTTCGAGATCATCCTGGATGCATCTCTCCTCACCAAACTGCAGGATCTGGGAAGTGAAGCTGCTGTGGTGGCCTTGGTTGATCAGGTGCTTTGCGATTAGGGACTTAAGCGTCCTTGTTGATAAAGTACTTCATTTTTTCTTCCGTCCATATCCCAGAGTTTCCACCAAATTGCCCCACAACACTGCGTTATGATCACCACATTTAATCTTATGCACACTGGATTTTGAGCATTGGTCAATTATATCTGGAGTTCAGTTGAACAGGTTTTTCAGTGTGGTAGGGGCATAATAATAAACATTAAAAAGGTCAGTAGGCAAACATTTGGTGGCTTTGTATGAACTTCTCCACTCAAAATAAGTCTCACCCAATTTTTTTCACTGAGCTTATTTGGAGTTTTTAATTGATGGGATTGCTAATTTTTGCCAATTTTTTCTTCCTTTAAAATCCAATACTTATTTTTATGCTCACTGATGGTCCTGCTGGCTGGATTTTTCCTGGGCATTTAATTTAAACTAACATAATGAAGTGGTTACTTAAGTTTCCATTCCGCAAACAGGACTTATTTTTTGGTGGGAACAGAATTTCCCTTTTGGCGGATCAGAATTTTTTGGACCAGGGACACTTTGTATCCATTGGCCAGGGCAATGAGACAGATGGAGTTCACTTTTTAAAATTTTCTCTCGAAAGCAGAATTTTTATAAGCCTATTGGTCATTGAGTTAAACGCTACTATCGTGTAAGCATGGGGATGGTAGAAGTCACAATGGATTACTAGATCCATACTTGTAGGTTCAAAAGATTTGTTTGTTCCTAGATATGAAGATCTAAATAGTTCAATTTCGTGTCCTTGCTTTTCCATAATAAAATCAATGCATTTGTCAAGTGAATTTTAAAGTTTAAAAATTTTTTGCAGCTTATGGCTACCCATCCAACTGCATAAGATTTTGTCTTCATTTAAACACCAACAAAACATGCTATTTAAAAGTTCCGTTCGTTCAGTTGGTTCAAATGGCCAAAAAGTTTAAAGGTTCTGTTCTAAGTGGTCCAGTAATATCTACAAGATGAGGAGTGATAAAGAAGACCCGACTCCTTTGAAAGACTCTTGCCTTGTTTGTTGATGATGAACAGTATACTCACTTATAATTTTGTCCCGTGAAGGTTTCCATGAAAATTATAAACTTTTCTTTCATGACAAGGATTGCAAGTGCAATCCATAGGATGGATATTGTGGTCTCTAGGGCCTCATTAAGTGGTGACGAGGTATAGTCTTCTTCATTTTTAACTAAACAAGTTTGGTCCTCTTTGAGACACATCTCTTAATTGATCTGTCAATTTTATCTCACTTTCGGTACTGTATTTAGGTGCAAAATTTGAGATTCGATGGAAGAGGGAAGATTTTGTGTCAGTTTAAGAGCTGACAATAAAACACTGGAAATCACCATTTCCAGCCAATATCTTCAATTTTAAAAAGTTTTAAATTTGCTTAGCGTCACCTACTCCACATGGAATCATCCATATCAATCACCATATGCAATGGAACCCATGGATGATGCAGAAAACCAACAGTCCTGAGCTGCCTACCACAAAGTATCCATAGTAAAAATGTGTGGTGCATGGCCGCCTATTGATGTATTGATGCAACAATTCCACAGATTAAAAATCATTCACCTTGACCAGGACTCACATCTGGATCGCTCCATATCGCAGGAAGTGCTTCAGCCAGTTAAAGCCCGTTTCACACGACACTTGATCCAGCACAAGGTCTAGTATACTCGCTAGTATGCTAGCTTTCCAGTATTGTGTGAACAGAACCAGTATACTGGCTAGCAAGCATGCTAGCTAGTATACTCGCTGAGCCACTGGATTTCGTACTTGATGCGGTACTAGTTTGCTACTAGACCCAGTGGCCATCTACCAATCACGTTCACGTTACGGACGCTGTGCGATCTTCTCTTTTTAAAATTAGTATGGAATCATATGGAATAATTGCTTAATAGCAAGCACAAGGTCGATGATCGTGTGAAACCTTCTAGTACGGTTTCTAGTATACTGGGTTCCGTCCTCAATATCAAGTACCAGCTAGCATACTAGGTCTTGTGCTGGATCAAGTGTCGTGTGAAACTGGCTTAAGCTACCAAGGAATCCTTCTCCCCTGTGGATTTTAAATTGAAATTGTTGATGCATTGAGCTAATACTTAAAACAATGTGTTTTATAGTAGTTTGGCATTGAATTGGGAGGTGAGAAAAATTTGAAGACAATTTTTTTTTGAACCACCCTAATCACATAGGCATGTAATACTGAACAGAAAAGCAGATCATGAAATGTATCACAACTACTGACAGAGAAGAAAATATTTTTTTCCTAGATTAAAGCTTAAGTCTAAAACAAAGGAAGAATAAAAATCTATTTCCCATGGTGAAGCCTTTTGCTTGACTTGATTGCTTGGGGGATGCCATTGAAGGAGTAGGTGATACAAGCAAAGATGAAGAGGGATAGATCAAACAGGAAATCAGAATTATGGATTTGGGGAGCATGGCATTGGTCCAGAAAGAGGCAACAGGGAGGAAAGGTTTTAAAAAATAAAGGGTGGAATCATTAAGAGTGATAGCAATTATGATATCATTGGCTCGAGGTAGCAGGGTGGAATAGAGAACTAAAGGCTGCGCCATGGGAAGTAGGTTTAGCTCCTCCTATACCTCACCCTTGTTGAGTAGTCTTTCCATTCCTCCTAACCCTTCAAACCTCTGCTCTTGATTTGAAATTTAGATCACATTATTCTTCTTTGGCACCACTGATGTTGAATCGTTTAATTTTTCACTTTCTCCCTTGATGCATTCTATTCGGTCTCTTTCAATTCCTACATCTCCAAGTCTCATGTAACTTTCCTTGACATAAACATCACTTTTTACAACCACCAATTTAAGTTAATCCTCAGTCCATATTAAACCGACAAACAAACAGTAATACCTTCGTTACAATAGCTGCCATCCATCCCAAATCATGTCTATTTTACCAGTTTATCCCGATGCAAGCAACATATCGTAACTACTTTATGCAAATAAGTAGCTCTTGAACCAACTGCCACTTTTACTGGGCGGCATTAACATTAGATACAGCTGAGGTGAGTTTAAAATAGAAGGTATAAGACGCAATTGGTTAGTTAGGGAGGGCAACGGTGTATTTAATTGTGAATACAAATTACAGGTTAATTGTAAAATTAGTACAGTAAAAATAGGCACAAACCATCATCTGCACCATAGTATGATGCCTGCGAGTTGGCCTGAGAAGAGACTAGTTATCCATCGACACTTACCTGAGACTGCCAATCAATCTTGAGTTGCCCAATTTCCAATAACCACATTAATAAAAATAGTTGAGAATTGGGTGTAGTCTTCGATGCTATACTCATGACATTCAAAGATTGGTATAAATCACGATACTGCTCCTTCCGTTGTAACATTACGAATTTGTGGCTTTCTACATGAACTGGTAAAACGCCTGAAAGGAGATTTTATTACCTAAGCATATTTGGGACTCCATGAATGATAGCAGTTTACTAAAGCATCTGCATATCACTCTTGCGGATGACCCTCAGTAGTCAAAATAATTTCAATAAAACTTAAAAGACAAATTCACTTGACAGGATTACTAAGCAACAAGCATGGAAGGGAAAAATAGGTTAGGTATGAGCAGCACATAAGGTTTTACGGACGGAAATATTCGGTATCTCACCAGTTTTGAGGCATTAAAAATACTGAACGCTTCTTCATTGTTACTGAAAAGGAGGTCGTCAGCTTCTGACGTTGCCCTTTTAGGACAGCCGTCAGGAGCTGACATAAAAAATAACGGCAATTATTGCCTTTCCTTTAGGATCAGGACAAAGACACCGGAAAACCTGCCGACATTTGAACATGGTCTGTGATCACTACGGTAACTTTCAAACAAGTTTACATTTCGTCTCCTGCTCTTTAGCAGTGGGATATCAATAGTATCCTTCTTAAATTGCATATTATAAATAAACATGTTATGAACACGGAAAACCCACCGAGCAAAACTTTCCATAACAAACTTCTGTATATTCCTGGAACGGTAAAACGTAAACAAAATTGAGTAAGCTTGGCTCTGTCAAGCGGCTTATCCTTCAGCAATATTTCGAGAGACTTTCTTTCCTCAACGCTTCGAAAGCCCACCTTCTCGTAATAAGAGGACCTAAAGTTCCTCTCATCCGTTGCCATCCCTCGATTATCATCACTCGCAACCCTAAAAAACTACATAACGTACATAACAAAGATTATATGGTACATAACCCACGGAATTGGATTTAAGCTGTAACAAGACAGAAGCGATATTAAAGCAAGCGCTGGTTGAGAGAGCGGCTTTTTTAAAAGGCTTTCACCAAGGAAATAATACCCACGAGATGATCTTTCCGAGATTCATGTACAGAGATAGATATCAATGCATATAAGCAACAAATAAAAATTCTACTTAGGAAGGATAAAAAATTATGTGAATTTCACAAAAGTTGGTTTATTCACGACCCGGGTTTCAACACATTATGTCATCTTCAGGTGGAATAATTTGTTGAAACCCGGGTCGTGAATCAACCAACTTTTGTGAAATTCACATAATTTTTTAACCTTCCTAACATGGAAAAATTTCGTATAATACACCCTGAAACCGCAATTTTTCCTAAAAATGCTACTGTTTTTTATGTGGTGAAACAAATCATCATGGCTGGTAACAAGGGCGTACCCATGATCGGAACTGGAGGGCGGCGGCTCCAGACCAGAGGTTCGGGGGGCGGGGAGGCATCAGTGGCTTTTAAGGTATAAGGCTCTTGTATCCCAAGGCAATTCATTTTAAGCATACATAAAGGATGTATTTTTCGTCAAGGCAAAAGCTGGGGTGAAAGGAAAAAAACAGTACATATTTAGAATCTGTTTCTGCTTGATATTTCTTTTATAAAAAGATGCTATATTACAATTTTGTCTTCTGATGAGCAGCTAGCCCTATCTGCATGAACGCGAACACAATATGACGCAATTATTTAAAAATAATTTTATTCTCTTTTCCGGGTTGATCTTTGAGCTTCACGGGCGGTGGGGGGGGGGGGGGGCAGCCCCCTCCCCTTGCTGAGTACGCCCATGGCTGATAAGGATAAAAGACAAAAACATTTTTCGTATATTCACGAAATTCTGTACGCATGGAAATCTGAAAATTGTCAGCGAATTCACTACTGTTGCTGATCATTGAAAATACTTTAAAAATTTGTAAATGAAATTCAATTTATTACAGTAATGTAAAAGATTTAAACAAGAGAAATGCGATAAAATGAGTTCTTAGTTTAACACATTTTTACCCATCATGATGGTCACCAGCGGATTGATTTGCTGCAGCTCTCCGGTACATTCTTCTTTCAGCTAAACGCTTCATTCTTCCACAAGCCTTAATTATGAAATTTCTTATAAATTCTAAAATCTTTCATCCTGATACATTCCATCCTCCGTCTTCCCCTGTAATGAACGTTGGATGATGAAGAACTGAATGTAGCCACGAGTACCAAATTATTTGTCCATTAGGGCGGGCGACGGAGGTGAAGCGTGTGCTCACGGTCAGTGGTTCGATTTCCGGTGACAAGTATCAGTTGATGCTTGCTCCATCTGTAATGTAGTGTGAAGAAGATTTCAAGGACAGAGAACAAGCTTTGGTTCTTGAGTTGAACACATGTTATCGCAAGGGTACTGCTATTCATTGATCGCTATTGGATTCTCCGAGAAATCACATTCTGTATAGGTTAAACAGCAATGGCAATGACAAATATTCAATAGGGACGCATGCTTTGGCGCCAACGATAAATAAATACAGTACAGCGAAAATATAAGTCATCGATACAGTCGTATTCCTCTTGGCAAGGAAACAAACAAAAATTTGCTTATCCATGGGAGAGGTACCCACAAGTATAACCGGTTGGCAAATGCTTAGAATCTCTAATAATCAATTTTTCCTAACTTTTCCTGGAACAAAATTGGTTTTCATCCAAGAGTTCTTACTTTTTCTGTTTCGTACTACAGTGGGGTATTTTAGACGCATTTGCAGTAAGGCTAGTTGTTCTAAAACCTTCGCGTCTCCGGATATCAAGGAAACGGATGACTTCGTTCTTCTTAAAGCCTTCATTTTGGCCAGTTAAATAAATTTCAGTTTGATGAACTCGATATTCTCAGGCGTAACTTTGTGACATATTGACAGAATCAATAAAAACTTTTTAAATTTCCCAATGGATTTTATTTAATACTACCGGTTTCATCGCATAGGCGACATCTTCAGGTCTAATTGTAAATTTCAGTTGTTTGGTTTTCTGGGGAGGCGACCGACAGCTGAGGTCATATTCTCCACGACGCGACGGAGAGATTGGTTGGCAGGGAGAGAATTTCACGGATGAATGGTGGAGATAGACCCGGCGTCGGCGTTAGAATACCCTTAACGAGAGCTCCAAGGGGTAAGTTTAACGTTCCATCTGATGGACCGAGTACTCTAATTGAGGTTATCTCCACACAGCATCCATCAAGCAGGGATAGAGAATTCACAGAAAACTCTTCGCCATTATCCGGTTCCGAACCCTGGCCCTCGGGATTAGCAATCAATACTCCAGCCACCACACCAAACCTATCCCCATGAATTTCAGATTAATTCTAAGAGTTTGTTTGGTAATCTTCGTTCCACACTGTTATTTCAAAATTATATTATTGTTAATTTCAAAAAGGAAATAAAGTCACTATTATATTATTAAGTGTTCTCAACCTGCATACTCAAGTGACTCTTGAGAGAAAATCATCAATTCTGGGGCCCTTTCAGTCATATAAGTCTTGAAATACAGCATCACATTCTAATCGAGATAAAGAGCTGGTACCCTTTTCTACCTCCATCCACGGTGTCTAGATCCTCCGGAATCCTACCATTCAGGTACTCACCACAAATAAGTTTCTTAAGGTACTCTTTCCATTTCAAATTCCATTAGTTTTATTTCCATTCCAACCATACGATCCTCACACTTTGTTGGAGATAGCTCTTCATTCACATACCGCTACTTTTCTGATGAATGACTCATAGACATGCTTTACCATTTAGAGCTTCTAATAAGTGATCCAGAGGGTCTCCCTCCTATATTTTCGTTCTTCGAGCTATTTCATTTTGATGATACCTGATATATCCAGGCCTATTCTTTACCTTTCCAACTTCAGTTTTTTAGTTGTCTGCAATCTTGAAGCGATCTAACGTTCCAACGTTCCAGGTGCCATTTTGAATAAAGTCCAGATTGATCAGGCCAGAAGATGCCTTATTAAGGTGAAACCGATCGCAGTTTTTAAATTAAGTGTGGAAAAGTACGATTTTTTTTATTCAAAATGAATATCTATCACTTCCATGAAGTCAATCCTGAATCATTCAATTTTTTTGTTCCAGGTGCCACTCATAATTTGCTGTGCATCAAAAATGACCTGGTGTAAGACGCCATCATCAACTCGGCACTCTGACTGCGAAGAGATAACATTTATATGAACAGTAATCTACTCTCTGGAGTAGTCAAAGATTGCCACCCAAAGATCCAAATGGAGGACTAGTTTACCCATGAAAAATTATAATATACAGAGGGATTTTCACGTAATTTTATGGAAATCAAAGCAATGTGAATAGAGGGTCTCTCTCCTACATTTTCGTTCTTCGAGCTATTTCATTTCGATGATACCTGATATATCCAGGCCTATTCTTTACATTTCCAACTTCAGTTTTTTAGTTGTCTGCAATCTTGAAGCGGTCGAACGTTCCAACGTTCCAGGTGCCATTTTGAATAACTTCCAGATTGATCAGGCCAGAAGATGCCTTATTAAGGTGAAACCGATCGCAGTTTTTAAATTAAGTGTGAAAAAGTACGATTTTTTTATTCAAAATTATCTATCACTTCCATGAAGTCAATCCTGAAACATTCAATTTTTTTTGTTCCAGGTGCCACTAATAAATAGCATTTTATGGAAATCAAAGAAAAACATTGAGCTGCTTCTCCTGAGGACAATAATGATGTTATTTACCGTTGCCTTCCGCTTCGCAGTACTACATCTAAAGCCGTGTATGTGAATAATTTCACAGCGTCATAAATGTAATTAATGTTGCTGAACCACCAAACGCGGTACCACCCTCACTCCTACGAATTAGAGGCTGCCGCTTCCTTCAGTTTTCTGGCTGACTATTGGTTGGCAGCAGCCACTCGCCAAGGCACGGTATATTCACGGGTCTTCATGTCAATTTTCGGGCATCTTACCCAACGATGACCCTTTCAACTCTGTAAATACCGCTGCTCTTAGTCCATGTCCGCAAACCGTTGAATAATCTCGCTTATTTTGCACCTCACCTCAGTTAATGGAGATCTTACCACCATTCGTGACCCATTGGACTCCCTATGCGGAGCAATTATATCCTAGGGAAATATAAGGCACATTGTATTATCATAACAAGCATTTACCGGTTCAAGTACATAATAAAAACGATAGCTTGGTATTATCCGCTCTAAAATGTAATACCGACCGTTTTTCAGCAATCCATTGCCATTATCAAGTCCTTGAAAATGACAATGAATTGCTGAAACCATGGTCGATATTTAATTTGAGCGTGGATAACACTAATCTACAGATTTTGTTGATTATGACTTGGTTCCACAAAGTTAGGCCTGAAACAGTGTGTTACGGCTGTAGTGAATTTAGATGGAGGAAAGTTTACGTCCACTATGATTTTAAACCACGAACTTCTTACACTGTGATGGGGAAAAATCAAAGAGAATAAGGTATAATAATACGAGAATGAATATAAAATTGAATATGTTTGAGCTATGACTCGTCACATGTCAGCTGAGCGGCACAACTCTGTATGAGGCTGAGAGTGAGCGCTTCATTTCGCATAATTATTTTGATGGTAAATTAACACTAGGTGATTGCTTATCTTCTACTTCAAATTCTGCAGAATGATGAAAGTTCATTATAATAGCATCGATGCATTTATCAATATTCAATTCCCATAAATACTCCTTTCACCAAGTGTGTTACCATGGCCTAAATTATTTTCCAAACATATATAAAAAAGAAAAAAACACTGGTGACTTTTTTTATCAAGTTTAAACTGCCGTAAGTAGCTGACGTAAGTAGCTGAAAATTTTGCACCATAAAATATTGTTTTTTATTTAAAAGTTGACATATCTGTTATTAATAACTTTGTAATGGGTGTACCTATTGTTTTTAATAATTTCATGTAAGTTTCTTCTTCTCAGATAAGAGACATGTATCTCTCCTCACTTTGTATCAACGCGCTCTTTCATCTGATGGCGTAATGACTTGCCACATTCCGTCGGTATAACGATTGGCCACACAGTAAATCTCGGTGTTTTTCACTTCGAAGTCTGTCCGGCGGTCTGTAAGCACGGTCTTGTAGTACATTTATGTCTTGCCAGCCCAATAATACACCATGCATACGAACTACTTTCATTTCCCTTGTCAATGAATGGCACTAAAGAAAAGATAAATTCGATCTGATCCCTGACGAATACGAAAGGAGTGTGATAATTGTCGTTTGACCATGCAAGGCAAAACGGAAGCTGCTAGCTATTGAAGCCAATTACTCGAGCCTTGGTCGAATAAAAACTCAACGATCCCACCACCCACATCCCTTAGCAATCACCCCATCACAGCACAGCGGGCCCTACGGCCAATCAGAGCGCCCCAGAGTAGCCCATGAGCCCTATGTTTAGCGGGAAAAAAGGTCTGCGGAAATACTTCGGATCTGAAGATGCGGATGGGAATTCCGGCGAAATTGTCGTCCTCCAGGATGAACCAACGCGGAAAGAATCCGAAAACCCTCGAGCCAGCTTATAATCACCGCAGTAGCCTTCGTAGAACCTCCACGCGACGCAGCCCTCGGCAGCAACTTTAAAATTCCAACAGGCAAAAAATGGGCGCATGGTGTAAAAGTGATATTTCCAGAATTTTCGAGGATGGCAAATAAAACTTTTCGTAGCTGATTATTTTTCCTCTCTTCCATCCTGTTGATCATTTCTCATTTTTCCTCTAATGTTATTCAATCTAACTCAACGAAGAAGCGCACTATTGTTACGAGGTATCAACAAAATTATATCTAGGTAAGTTCCACCCACCATACTCCGTTTTGCGTTTTTCCAAAACCCCTTAGCAGCACTCGGGGAGTCCTCCAACTTAAGATGGAACATATCCGTTTTTCCCCCGAACAATAAGGGACTATAATAAATGCTAGGCGTAATTTCATTAGAGCGTGTCCATTTTATAAGTAAACGGCTGGTGTCCTAACACCCCCCGCCACACGCCTATTGAGGCGGCTTGCGGGGTAATATGTAGATGTAGATCTGTATTCCTCGAGCTATCCGAATCAAATCCGGGTAGGGACCTATAGGTACGCGTTCGCAAACATCGATTGCCTGGCCTGGACACGTGTGTCCCATTGTGGCCGCACGCAATTTATCCGTGAATAGTAAACCCTGGTATCAGTCTATTGAAATATTTTTAATTGCTAGTGGTCTAGTTTTGGTAAAGGCTGAACGTTGTGTGGCCATACTACTTCAAGCTATTCGTCCTTTAGGGTTGGCGCATTCAACTTTTTCAACCTAGGCTGATCAGCGATGATATTCATTGACTTTTTGACGAAGTTGACAGCCCATTTTGAGTCAAATAGCCAGACAATGCTAAGGGTGCGGTACATGAACTTAACAGAGGTGGCGTGATGAATTTGAGGTGAAGCTATTTCCGCTATTTTAAGTGAAATACCTGAGGTAGGTACGTAAAAACTTTATTTCTTTTTAAATTATTTGTACAAAGTATTGTAAAGAGAAAAATGAACAATAATTTGGAAAAAATACTTATTTCATAGATCGTCGGCTGCGCTGTTTATATAAACAATTCTGAAATGGTAATGTTTGTTGGGTTCCCTGATCACTTCCGGTATTTCATTCTTGATAATTTGAAGGAAGCTACATATATATAGCATAGGTACTCAAGAGCAGACGATATGCTTTTCATTTCTCCTACTTCCACATTTCTTCTTAATAAAAATTTTATGCACAGAAAACGTGTAGATAAATATATTCCGGTCTAATTACGCTAATGGTATATCATGGACACTCAATATGGCGGAGGCGGCTTCACCTTCGCTCACGGCCGAGTATAGGAATCGCCACCTCTGGTTCTATGCCGTGAACGATACGGAAAGCTACAATCGCTGTTGCTCCAAACGCTTGCGAACAGCAGCGGTCCACTGTCGCAAGCAATCGACAAGGTGGGTAGAAGGGAAAGGCGACTCCTCCTGACCGATGACGTCACGCTTGACATCGCGTCGAACTGATGTATGAAACTGCGCGTATTTATTTCGAAGTTTGCTTCGTAAATATATCATTATCAATAATGTCATTGAATAAATAAGTGGTAATGAAGTGCAAAATCATTTGGCTATGGAAAATTTATCTCAATAGAAAGAAAAACTAGTAAATACCTAATATTAATCCACACAATTTATTTTCAAGGTTTCAACGGGCCACTATCCTGAGGATGACCCGTTGAAACCTTGGTCGATGTAAATACATTGCGTGGCTTAATACTACAATAACTTAAGATGTAACTCATACATTTCTGAACTTTAAACTATAATATCCAAGGTAAACACACTACTGCTGAGAGAGCTTTGATAACCAAAATTCGGAACTTACTTCAACTGACTCAAAATAGACAGAAAACTTACCGTGATCTCCGAATACAGGGTGGCTACTGATATCCAATTCTTAAATTCCCTGACTTTTCCCTGACCTTTCCCTGGTGGATTTACCATTTTCCCTGACCGATTACCAAAAGGTCACCTATTATTGGAATATTTTATATCTGTCGAATTAAATTTTCATCAAAACTCAGAAAATGCTAAAAGCTGAAATCAATACATTAAAAGCAACAAGTACTGCTTTTTACATTAGAATGAAAAAATATATTAAACCTTCATAAGTTAAACTGTCATCCAAATTTTAGTCGCGTCGTGGTAGTTCTGGGAAGTTGAGAATTACTGAAAAGGCATCGAAGGGAAAGTTAATGGCCAATTTACTGGCGGACTCCGGCACAGGTATCACTAATTGTAAGCTGCACGAAAAATACAAACCAAAGCCAAGTTGTTGGACTGGATCAAAATCGGATGGCGCGAATGACCTTCAGAAGCAAATAACAATTTGGTTAACGTGGTTATAACCCCTTGACTGTTAGAGGGAGCCAAAAAATGTAAACATATTTGGATAAACAAACAAAACGTAAGCACGCCACTGTGAGCAAAGACAGGAGGCAATTAGCAACGACAGCATCATATTCGGGAATATCATATTAGAGGTGGTTTGTAACCTGACTAAATTGCTTCGAGAGGGAGCTAAGGGGGCCATTCAACAATTACGTCGAGCGTGAAAGGTGGGGAGGGGAGGAGGGCTCATCTTACTGTCTCACGAAGGGGGGTATGGGAATCGAAGATGACCTTGCGTAAGATTTTGTTCACACGTGAGATCGTACTGGTATTATAATTTTAATAATCAACGTCTCGTATTTTTAGAACTGCAAGCATGTATTTACGACAACCTAGTGTGCTCCAGCTATCTCTCGACCTGAGTCTCGGAAGTTGAAAAAAACCAGAGGTAAAATTTTCCGAACAACATAGCCTCGGATTACTTGTGATGAGCGTAATACATAGTGATCATCAATTTTAACACTACTAGGCAAATATCGCAATAAGGATATGCAAAAGGGATACATTGTACGTCTAATTCACAACTAAATAACAAAGATTCACCACTAATAAGATTCATAACTGAATATTCCACGAATTGATGGGGATTATTCCATGCACGCCAGCGACGGACATTAGTTTTAGTTGGTGAAATAAAGGGCGAGAAACACTGGGCGATAAACGAAATGGTAGAAAAATAACTAAAATTTCCTATCCCAGTTTCTCCCTGACTGTTATGGGAATTCCCTGACATTTCCCTGACTTTTCCAGAAATTCAAAATTTCCTGACAATTCCAGGTTTTCCCTGACGATTGCCACCCTGGAATACTACTGCATAAAGTTCACAACTTACTCAAACTGAGAAAACATCCAAAGAAAACATTGCTGTACTACTGGTAGCAGTTTACAAATTCAGAGCACTGAACATAAGAAGAAGTAGAAGGGTAGCGCATGTTACAATTACATTAAAATGCTCTTAAGTATTATTTACCTTTCATTGATACAAGTTTCAAGATTACCATGAATATTTTATGATTTATATTTATTAACAATATTCTATAAGTGCCACATTATTAACAAATGTCTATATATTTAATAACATGAAAATATACAATCAGAGTTTATAATTTAAGTCACAGTTTTCTTTAACTTACATAATTTCTTGAGCTTACTCTATGCTTTGTTACCCCATCAGTCATCTACCTTTTACAAATTGAAGCTTAATAGCAACCCTGTTTCACAAACGTTTTGACCTTGCATTCTCTCTTTTTTTTTCTTAGACGCATCAATGTCTTCACTCGTTTGGGAAGCAGAGGCCCCACTATATTATGAAAAATTCTTTCAATTGAAAATGTTTTTTTCAAATGAAAAAATCAATAATGTAGCCCATAAGTTAATGGACTGAGGTGAAATCTTTCGAATTCTAGCCTTAGCGAGTTTATTGAAGAAAGATATTCCATTGAATGTACCCAGCACTTTTCGTTCATTTTTAATTATTTTGAATTCATTTAAGGCAATGATGAAATAGAAAAAAAATTGTTGGCATGGATGATGGTGGACAAAAAATGAAGGTGTCATGAATGGAGGTGAGGCTGAAGAGTGAAATAGGAAAAGTAAATAGTTTTTGTTTCTTCGTTCTAAAAAAATTTCAAAGCCGATGTTTGAAAAATAAAATGACGGAATTATGTTTGGAAAAAATACAGTAAAATCCGGTTATAACGCGGGTTATGGAAAACTCGGGGACATTAATTCTCCATAGGACAAGTGATATGCCAAGGAGTGACCAATTCTCTGCTGCCCGGGTGAGTACATTTGTGTTATTTGGCTATCCAAGACAGCAAAATATTCCAAGGCATCGTTTTTCATTTCCATGGGTTGATCAATATTGGGTTGCAATGTACCTCTACCTTCTCCTGACCGAGTATTCTGATCGCTGCAAGAGGAAATGAATCCGATACTTTCCGGTCTGTGTCATGACTAGTGGCATGGGAAGCAGAGGTCGTCATGCCTTCCTTCTGTACACCATCAGCTCTTGCATCAGCAGCAAACAGGTACTACTTTTCATCACCACCATCAAGAGTATTTGTGCAAACCTGCTCTACTCCTGGAGCCCTTCCAAAAATTATAAATCTCAAACTGTGGAGAGCATTTGATTGTGCGGGATAATCATTGAGTTTCTTGTTCTCAGCTGTGAAAACCAATTCTTAAGAGCAACCTCGTTGACTTTGCTAGTAAAAATAAATGACACCAAGAGTTTTCAGCTGTTCATGCAGCCCCTTCAAAGAATTGATGGACATTAATATCTCCCTCTGAAAAAGTTGAAGACATTGCTTCCCACAGCATCTCATATGAAGGAAAGTATTGTATTTATTAGACAGAATTTCCTTCTGATCATCAAGTTGTTTGATATATGCACGCTTACTCGGTCTGAGAGAGTTTGTTTTTCCTTTCTACTCACCTTAACCAGTCGCTACGGACGTTCCAAACTTTCTGCCAGGTTTTGGAGCGTTTGTGGCAGTGTCATGGATACCGTTGGTTGTTGCTGCTAGCAAAGAAGGCATCGTCAGCTATTTGCTTCGGAATATATTTGCGCTGTAACAAATTATCGTTTCTCAAGATGTATAATTATTCTGCTAATGATCAGGTGGCATCGCTGGACTAACCCAGACGGAAACCAGAGATGAATGTACTTCAACTATTTTTCGGGAGAAAATGAAATCCTACATTTCACTCATCCTGTTCATGAAGTACGCTAATTATATACCCACGAAAACCTATGCTCATACTGTGTTGATGATAAAAAAGACTTGAAAGGCTAACTTTCAGTTTAAACTTCATTGTCACCACACCAACATTTAAATAATTTATTTAAATTCTATTCCCCATTGATCACTCATTCATTTAATTTTTATTAACTCCAAATGCAGTGGTAAAATTTAAGAAGACGAAAAATATTTTACTCCAACGGCCGTGTAACGAAAAAGAAATAATCATTAGTTGACTTACGTTAGTAAATTGAGAGCGCGATAAATATCGTAAATATAAAAAAAGAATTAATAATATTCATACATAAATAAAGAACACGAGAAGTATTTTACTCCAACGGCCGTAGGCAGTTAGTGTATAATATTCGTCTTGTTCTTACATTTGAGGACGAAGAGCACGTCAACCTCATATTAATGTGAAATTTATCCCAATAAACAGGATTCAGGAATATTTAACATTCTGGTAGGCTGATCACTATTTGAAATAGTCAAAGCAGTAATTATATTGAGTTGACCTAACCCTCGTATGCATCCACAAACAACGTTCCGAACTGTCCACTTTGAAATTCCGCTGTAAAACCATGGCTCGCTCCAGCTGTCCCTCGTGTTAGAGGGAGCGTCTGGAGCGAAGCAGGTCAAGACTAAGAGGCCCTCTATTACCACTACTGTTAATAGAGGCCCTCTAACGACCACTGGAGCTCCAGAGCGACCAACTCGGAATCTCACTACAAATGCTACGGTACGTTTATAGCGTTCACGGGACCGCATCCAAAGGCAAAATTTTGTTCTCGTATCATTTGACATATTATCATCACAGCCATATCATTGCGGTAATAATGGAATAATGTTGAAAAATATTTCAATTTTGGGGTTTAACATGGTCTGACCTGTGTTGACCGCTAATAACATCCAAGAACAACTAATCATAGTAACTGGTCGTATCAATTATCACTGTCATAATGGTAACTACTTATTTCCGCAATTAACTTTTTCGGAACATACTCCACAGTGAATCTGCTCTGTCACACATGTGAAACGACGAGATTGCCCATCACATGATAACATTTCATTATACCATTGTCTTGCAAAAGGAAGTTTTATAAACACACTCAATGACAATAAAATTCCACAAGTAACAGCACCTCAACTACTGTGAGCAATTTAATTAAGCTGGAGAGACTTTTACAATGAGGTGAAAGTATGGAATGTCCCAGCCATAAGCATCTCAAATACAAGTCTAACATGGGAATGTTTTGACCAAGAAGTGCTGGAGATTCATATCCTAGAAGCATTGCCCTTATCATAACATCCCTTATAGGTATATACATTATGAAACAACAGATATACAAATTACTTCCTAAATCCCATAACAAACTCACTTTGAACATTCATCTACAACTGTGACAAGACTGAAATATTTTGATTATCAGATTTTCTGTTTCGGGAAAACCTATCTTCATATATATAAAAATTCAGCCTGCGTATGTTTATGCACGCAAAACTCAAAAAGCAGTAGGTCGATTGACTTGAAATTTTGACACAACGTTGCATTCGAATGCACGAAGGTTTTTGAATTATAAAAATAGCAAATTTTGGGATGTATTTACCCCAATATTGTTAAAATTTACTCCCATAAGAAAAGCATTGAATTTGGTGCAGGCGTTTCGTTATTTGCTTTTTTAAATTACTTACACTCAAGATATTGGATGGAAAAGTTTATAATAGGACGCATAAAAGAATGCAGTATTTCATTTTTTACTCAATTTTCTTATAAGCTCTTTCTTTGTCTAGTATTGCGTTTTTATCTATAAAACCATAAATTTTTCTTCCATTTCAACAATAGAAGTTTTCTTGGCAACCAGGCATGAATATCCATTCAATAGCGATTTCATGAATATTTATTCACGCCTGCATCATTTAAGGCCAGGTTCAGTGGCTAATTTGATAGTTGTAGACAAACGACTACAGTTATTCGTTCAGCTTGCCTTCTCAAACACGGTCAATTGCTTCAAGTGTGTGGATTTAATCTGAAAAATCCTTGCTTTTCAAATGGTCAATTATATGTTGCAAGCTCACGAGTGGGACACTAGACCAAAAATATTGTATATCTCAAAATACTTGAATAAGTATTTCAACTTTAATTTAATACACTAAAAATCATTGTCTTTTATTTATATTTTAAATATAAATGTGCCTGCATTATATATGTGTGCTTACTTAGTAAGAAAAAGGCATTGCAACGCATCCCGACCACAGCTAGTTTTTTAATATTATTGCAGAAATTTTGATTATTTTTGTATTGTACAAGATGGTGATGAAATTTGGCATATTAAAAAGTTGTTGGCGTTTAAGTGTATAAAATATTTAATTGAAGCAAATGTTTGATCCCATAAAGTTAAATGTAATGCCATGTACTAACATACATAAACATACTAAGTTATGTAACAGAGTAGAAAACGTCCATAAATATAAATTTAAAATAAACAGTCACTTGTATGGTGAGAAAATTTGGATTTAATAAATAAAACTCTCAAGAAAAATCATGCTAAATATTTATTTAAAAAATGTATACAAAACTGGTATTTTAACATTGATCATGAAAATTCTCTTGTCAGACAATAAAATTCACTGGAGTTCTATAACCAACTCTACAATAAGTCTGGATCCTCCACAAAACCATTGGTCTCTTCTGTATCTGGTCTCTGAAGTACCTGGATTGGTCACACTTTCCAAAGTCACATATCCCCCTGGAGGGGCTAATTTGCTGCTGCTTTCAGTCAGCCCAATTCTCAGGTAAGAAGATTGTGACGGACTGCTACTTCCTTCTCGGACATAATCTCTGGCACTTCTGATCTCATGGTCACTCTCGGTCAGTTCCGACTGCAGAGATGGGGACCTGAATCTCAAGGAACTCGGAGTATTCCCTGGCGGTGCTCTGAACATATCAGGGGAAGGGGGATACTGTTTAAAGAGAAAATACTCATTAGTACTTGGCAAGGGGAGACTCATCGTCTTCAGACAAAACAAAAAAATGACACAAAGGCTCTCAGCAAAACATCTCAAGATAGGTTCATGGGGCCAAAATGCTTAATACGATTCACGATGCCCATATGATATAGAAGCAACAGATTTTGTAGTTGCACAGTCATGCCTCACTTATCAATTCTTACTCGGACAATATTCCTATGTATCACAAATTGGGTGGCCAGGCCCTTCCCTGCCCTCCAGAATTTATGTAATCACAGTCACAGTTAATCAAAATTTGCAATCATTTATGCAAAATAAAAGGCTAACTGAAGCAAATCACCATTTTATGTGCACAATATTACCATTTCCACCATACACATAAGTTTTAATTTCTCATTAGAGGCATCTTCATTTTCTACGTAGCCTTAATCATGAGATTGCAATGCAGTGAAATGCTAGGTAGCTATTCATCAACTTCTGAACAAAAACAATGAAGCACCCTTACTTTGACTATTTCTTATAATGATCACACTCATTAGAGAAGATACTTATTTTCTGACTTTTTTATCCAAACATCTGATTTTTCCATGCATACTTGGATTTCATGAGCCTCGGCAATGATGGAAATCTGTCACAGCCTTGAATAATTCAAATACTGCCATTTACGAGTTAAGGTTTGTTGAGGCTGTGATGTCATGTCTACAACATTTTTGAGGTTCAACAATAGCAAGTTCTTCTTGAATAAGGCCCCAGACCCTGATATTTTCCACCCCCACATAATCTAGACAGGCATCCAGCGAGTAGTGTGGTAGGTCCATTAATCGGTCATGAGATGGCATCTCACAACCCCTTGGCACTACCACATCATCCAAAACTATTTGATAAACCAATTTTTTTAGTTGATATGGTTGGCTTGTCACTAAAATAGAATGCTTAAAAGTTGATCTTCCCACTTTTGGTTTTTTAACAGTAAATGTCTGCAAACACAGGCTGAGGACCTGAATGTGGTATGTGGGAGCAAAGTTTATGCAGGATATTGCCCAGATAATTACATAATTCCAATCATGTACTGCTCTATTAGTTCTTCATCCCATGAACAATGGATGCTGTTCATCACCATCATAAAGTTTTTAATGCACTTAAATAAACATAACATCTACATCTACATATTACCCCGCAAGCCGCCTCAATAGGCGTGTGGCGGGGGGTGTTAGGACACCAGCCGTTTAAAGATATAAAGGAAACGCTCTAATGAAATTACGCCTAGCATTTATTATAGTCCCTTATGGTTCGGGGGAAAAACGAATTCCCATACCTATCCGTTCGGCAAAATATCTCTCTTAATTTATCGTTTCTGTCGGACCTGGAAATATAGTGGGGTTCTAATATGATGTTCTCCGTGTCGCTCTGAAAGATATCTATTCTCAATTGTTCAAGCAATCTAAGCCTAGCGCGTAGCTTCCGAGTCTCTAGCGGTTCCCAGCCTAATTCGTTTAACATCTGTGTAACGCTGTCAGTACGCCCGTAGCTGTTTTTGACGAATCGCGCAGCTTTCCTTTGTATTTTATTAAGTTCCCGGACTAAGTCTTTCTGCACCGGATCCCATATGCTCGCTGCATACTCAAGGTGTGGCCGGACGAGTGCGAAATAGCACCTCTCTTTTACTTTTTCATCCGAGAATCTTCCCACAATACGCTTGACGAATCCTAGCTTCTTCAGAGCTCTGCCACAAATATTTCTTATATGTGCTCCCCACGATAGGTCCGAAGTTATCGTAACTCCTAGATACTTCACTTCATTTGTCGCCTTTATGTTAACACCATCCACAGCATATACATGGGAATAGTTCGACGACCTCCGCAAGAATTGTACCGCCGTGCATTTGCTTAGATTAAGTTCGAGTCCCCACTCTTGGCTCCACTCATGAACGTTGTTTAAATCCGATGATAAGGTTTCAAAGTCAGAGTGATCACTAATTCACGATAGATGACAGCGTCGTCGGCAAATAAACGTATTTTACTGCTAATTCGAGAGCATAGATCATTTATGTATATAATGAACAAAAGGGGTCCGATCACGCTTCCTTGCGGGACACCTGATGTCACTTTAACGACATCAGAGCTAATTCCGTCAAGAACTACCTTTTGCTTACGATCACTCAGAAAGCCGCGTATCCAGTTTACTATTGTTTCGTTTAGGCCGCATGACTGTAATGTTATATGTTAATGACACGATGTTATTCAGAGGCAATACCCACCTCACCAATATTGCGGGATGAGGGAAACTACTTGAAGTGAACTAAAACTCGTTCACTGAGGCCCTGCATTCAGCGAAGTGGGATTTTTAGTGGCTACTATGCTCTGGTATCACACCATTTTATTTCATCCTGCCTGAATTCCACAGTGAGCTGAAATAAGAAAAGCTGGCAAAAATCCAAAAATGCTTTCCTCAGGGCAGAAGAAGAAACTTCACATGGTTAAACAGATAACTACACATGGCATTCTATGTTATTTTACATATTTATCATTCATTAACAAAGATGGCAAAGATGATTAATGGCTTCAAGTTGAACAAATTCTGTGAAAACGTCCTTGAATCTGATATTCTCTGAAAACCTGCCGATTTAAGGTCTTGCGGTAGGTACCTACTACTCTTTGGGGTTCATTCATGAAATAAAATCTATTTCATTATAAGTATCATTTATAAACTTCATATGAAAAAGTTTGCTTATTTTCTGTCATATTTGCATTAGCTAAATTACAAAATACCATGTATAATGTTTAGTCAATTTCTTACATTATGCAACCAAAACGTTAATCTAAAGGCTAGTGTGAGAAAAACTATTCACATCACAAGACTATATACTACTTCAGGAAGCATAATACCTCCTCTTAAAATATTCCAAAAATTGCTACGATTATTAGGATGGCAGGCTAGACCTATGAATTGGCCAGGCAAGCGAGGTCAGCGGTTAAATTCCTTGTCCTGGTGGACTTTTCTATGCATATTCTATGAAATTCAATGGCATTTTATAGCCGTAATATTCAGCGTAAGTGCAAGATTATTATTTTCTGAAAATGTAATCAAATTTTCGCTCATGCGGTAGACTCCACCCCATGAAAAAATGTATAAAACCCCGTATAAAATGTATACAAAATTTTGTATAAAATTTATACAGGGTTTTATACAAAATTGAAACGTATAAAATTTATACATTTTTATAAAATGTATACAGAGACAAACGTTTTATACAATGAATCCCTGGCGAAAATATTGCGAGGAAAGAGGATACAAATCGTCGACGAAGCGGAGATTTAACCGTACACGAAGCAAATCGGAATGTGAACGAACCGTAACTAAACCGTCTCCGAAGCGAAATAAAAAAGATAATTTGCCAGTAATTAATCTAATCGTGCTCATCGCGTAATGACATGATACAATTCGTCGTATTATACTATCTCGTAATTACCTAGCGTTACGGACCCTGTGTCGCATGAATACCTAACCTACGATTCAACGCACCTATTCTCGCACACATTACCAAACGTTGAGAAAGACGTATATATGTAGTCACTTCCGTAGATAAATGTGACTTCGAGAACCATAATCATTAAATGATAATTCCGTGTTAGTTTTAAGAAATACCATAAAATCTTGATAAAAGTTATTTGCCAAATAACCAAATGCCAAATAACTGTTATCCTATGTTGCCACATAGTATGAATATAAATGCAATATTACAGCGAATAAACAAGATTTTTCCAATTCCCGCACGTTAGCTTCAGCGTCGTAGCTAGGGGCTGGCCAGGCGGGCGGCTACCAGGGGCGCAACCCTCAGGTGGCGCACTTTGCAGACCCACAGCCTGCGGGCCATAAATCGAGGTAATATTACCTCGATTTATGTGGTATCAACCAGTAACTGTCGTATATGGGTAGCTTGATTCTTCTTGAATCTCCTTGTCTTACCGAGAGAGGAATAGGTTGTTTCATCTCGTATTGCATGGTTTCAGCTAGTAACACGCTACCTCGCTTCACATTATATTAACTCGTTTCAAATGTGCAAGAATCAACTCGTATTATGGCGTAACATAGGCGAACGAAAGCAGTAAGTGGAGTAATATCGCGGGGTACACCGTGCACGCTACTTCAACAGACGTCGCCCATGTAAGTAGGAGAAAAACCAATTTAGAGAGGAACAGAAGAAATGCAGCTTTTTCATTTTTTGGAGTAATAGTGCATGATTTACGCGGTCGAAAGTTTTGCTAAAGTCAATTTTCTCTAGGCATTTTGAAGCTGCGCAAAGTAAGGAAATGGGTCGATAGCCTGCCAGTGAAGAGGGGTTTTTAAATTTCTTGATTGGTCGGATTATGGAAGACTTCCAGGAGGACGGAAATATACCAGTCATTTGGGAGGAGTTAAAGATATTCAGCAGAGCAGGAAGCACAACTGATGATGGTACTTTTAAAATTTTTTTCGTCTATCGCTCATGTGACTTTTTTTTACTCGGATCGCAGTCGCATTGCACCGGTGGACGAAGGGCCTAAGACTGAGCATTATGAAGTTGGCAATGAAGGCTTGCGAACTTGGGAGCCCTTCAAGTCAAATGCGGAGGCTAACTTACTCCCCCGTGCGGAGCCAGCTCGTAGGGAATGAACTCTTCCCCTGAAAAAGACTTTCTGCGAAACTACCACCATGTTTCTCAACCACCATACCCAGATCATACGCTTAGTAGCACTTGATAAGGACGAGGTTCATCGTTTCGCAAATGTCGAGACAGTTCCCAGGGGGATACAATTAGCGTTTGTCGACGGGCGACAAAATTTAAGCGACTTGCCTTCCTGAAGTTGTAACAATCGCTCATTTGTAACAAAGGCCGCGACGGGCTCACCGTGGCCTCGCCGAGGGACCAGAGCGCTCGCCCTGGAGCCAAATGAGTATCACACGCAACGTGGGAATGCGGAGACGCGTGCACCAGCGGGCGAACGAATCAGGGGGGACCAATTGCCTTCCGTGGGATCAAAGGGCTCAATAGGGATGGGGGCGCGGATTCGGCTCAGCCTCCGACTCGCGCACGCCCATGAGACAACCATACCGTTCGTCCACTTAGCAATCCGCATCAAAGCCCACCAGGGAAGGGGGACCCACCCGGGGCGCCCTGCCCTCTTCCAGCCCCCCCCGCCCACCCTCCACCCACCCACCCATGCTCAAATCCACAACAATGGATTATTGCCGCATGGCCGACTGCCCTTCCGCCGCTGTCCGGCGGCTAGGCCCGGCCGCCCGCTTAGTCATTCGCGAGCTCTCCGCTGGTCTCGATTACTCTGCAGTGTCCGGCAAGTCCTCCCCCGCGAGCATCCACTGAGGTTTACCTTTCCATGGAGCCTTTGGGACTAAAGCGGTAGTTTTCGACGGATCTTGGAGCCATGAAGCCCCGCAGAGAGGTAGGTGTGACTGGAAGCGGTCTCTCCTCGCCCAGGGGACTCGGTTCGATCTCTGACCCCAGTGTGACCCCCGACCGATCGCTCTGATCTCTCCGTGGCTGTCGCGGCGGAGCTGGGTGCTTGGGAGGCCTAGCTCCGCCGTAGTGTGGGAACGCAGGTCTGTCGCGTTGCGGGCGGATGTGGAAGGCGACTCAAATTCCTGCAAGTGCTGGGGAAGTATAGGTGTAGCAAAACTTGGTGGCACTCACTCGTACAGAAAATTACGTCAGAGAGAGGAGATCAGGCAAGAGAGGAGGGATAAAGACCCTTAGGTTCTCTCTAGAAGTCCCAAACTTAGCCCTTCAGTAACTTTGTCCGCTCATCAACGCTTAGTTCGCCCTCAGTGACTTTAAACTCTCCGCTGGCGAGTGCCACCAAGCATTGCTATAAATACCTATAGACACTTGACGATAGACTGGGACGGAGGGAAATTCGCTGGTGTGATGCGCGGAGTGTCCGGAGGTGGTGATATTCATGGGTCGATGGAGGCACGATCTGCTGATGCTTGTTTTTCGGAGTTGATGGGAGGGAAGGTAACTGGGGTAAGATGGGTGGGAATGAGCATTTACAGGGAAATCTTACTGCAGCTAAAGAGAACACTCATGTAAAATAGCTAATTTATGTGACCTTATCTACACAGATATCTATGTTTGGCCTGTGTATACAACACCGAATACCTTTGAAGAAATCATTGCCCTATATATCTTTTTCTTCAATCATATGGTTCTCGTACATATTGTTTTACCACAAGTACAGCGCATTTCCAAATATGCCTCATTTCCCATGAATATAGCACTTTGAAAATACGCTAGTCCGAAAAAATTAAGTCATCCGATATTTGGCGCCTTCTTTTGAGTTGAATCTAGGCGAATCATTGCCACTTTATGTATGACTTGGCAAGGTGGGATTGAAAATTTCTGAGGAACACACAATGGAGACGTATGACAGGGGAACTTTTCCACTGCCTTGAGGTAATTCTGTTCACCTACCAAGAGTTTTTTAGATCTATCTACAGTGAAAGAGAAGCTCTGAAAGTTAATCTAGAACGCTATACGAAATTCAGCGAAAGAATTGGTAGTATGTTCGATAAAAAAGGACAAATTATACTCGTTTTCCAGGTATATTTTTATAACGCTTAAATGAACGGCTCAGTGCTACAGGTAAGCAAGCGCTGTTTACCAAGTTTTCAGAAAATAATGACAAAATTCAATAAGGAATTTAAAATAGATCAGCTTTCAAAGATTTCGATGGTGGCAGCACTTTTCAGACACAGTAAAGCACAGTTACTCATGCTTGGCATAGAATAGAATACGATATTTTTTTATCACTGCATAGATGATATATGATGGCGCTTAGTCACCTATGGCACTAAGCCCTCAAATCTGGGCATTAATGAATTGATAGCATATTGATTTCTCTTTCCGGGAGAAACAAAAATAATTTTATTTCGTTGTCCAGCTGATGGTGAGTCAAAAAGATGATTACATGCCGAACCAAGGGCATCTTCACCTATCTGTATCTGCACCTAAGTCGAAATTACTACCCTTTCCTGAATCAGTTGAAGATCATAGTAGTGCTTAGTAAGACGGGATATGTACGCTTCCCAATAATCATGAGATTTAATAAGTATGTGTTAAAATTGATTTAATCGGCAAAAAATCCAAATTATTTGCCGAAACATTTTGTTGTTTGTTGTTGTTTTTAAGTATCATGACACAGGCATCGGAGATGAAACGCTTACAAGGATATAGCCTTCTCTCAGAATAAAACCGCGTAAGAAGGCTTGGTGGACAATAGTTCCACTCCCAATCATCGGGATACCTATTTCCCAGTTTAACTCCTTCAGAATAATGAATAAAACGCAAAAATATAATTAAGTGCTATTTACTTAGTCCATAATTCACGATTCGTTGACAATGCTGAACCATGTGTAGCGACGATAATATTTTAGAGAAATTAAAATAACGTTAACTTACAAGACTGTTTCAAATGGAGCTCTGAAAAAGATGGCGACACAGGAAGTTCGCTATACATTAGATTTTAGTGGCCAGAAGCCATATTCGTTCATGAATGAAGTTTCAGCGGTTAAATTTTTTGCATAAATTTAGATTGAATAAAAGGCAGACAAACCACATGGGGCCGCTTCAAAGAAATACCTGGAGTTTTTCAGTGACTGAATGCGTTGAGAGTCAAATGGGAAAGTATGTACCATTGACTGCGCCGACCGCCATTTTCGCAACACGATAATTCCGTGTTTTTGCATACGTTTCAAGCTCATTGCGCTGCCATCAGAAGTACAATTTTGTGAACAGGAAGCAATTTGTTGATATTTTTACTTGCTGTAAACGTAATAGATGTAATTTCTCTCATTCAAGGTCAGGCAGTCTGTACTGTAAGCAGAAACTTCAATGATCATTAGCTAATCCAGATGACTGTATCAAAATGAAGTGAATTTATATTTCTTTCTCCTAATAATCGTAGGGAAAAAATTGCATAAATATTAGTGCTGATAATTTTGGAGACAAAAGTACAAAAGGGAAGATGGATGATAGAAATCAAACAGAAAAAAAAGAAAATTTGCTCTGCGGTATCGATAGTCTGGAACAAGCAATTAAGAAGTTTAAGTGAACTTGATCTAGTTACCAAAGTTTATACTTTTATAATGCTTAAAAATATTTTATAAATGTGTATCTCACGGCAAATCTCTTATTCATAAAATTATAGCTTCCGCTTTAATAAGAAAAGATGAATTACCGTGAGAACCTCAAGCTACACTCTATGTGAAAATTGTACTTATTCCTTCTACAAACATGTAAAAAAGGTAAACATGAACCTCAGTTACGAACTGAAATTTTAATCTTCGTAATTTATACGAAATTTAATTCACCAATTTCTAACTTTTGGTCTAGCTTTAAGCAGCATTAACTTTACCAAATGTTTGTGACACTACTTTGTTTGTAAGCTGCGTCTATGAGACGGAGCTCATATAGTTTTAGTTATATGCAAAATATAAAGGATTGACACCGATGGATTAAATATTACCCCCGTAATGAATGTGAGATGACGAATCAGATATCTATCTTGAATATTTATACATATCTATCTTTTTACATTTTGGTTGACTATGAGAACATCAACACAACTAAGTTCCTTGAATTTCCTCGACTGGAAAGCCTAATTTTCAGTAGTTATCAACCCGAAGTTAAGTAACCTCCAGTTCTTTCTCCTCTCAGCTAACCACATTTTCCCTTCCTCCCTCATCGACAATACTCCATCCTCGGTGTCCCGCAGTAATTTTTGCTACCAACATTCCCTAAAGGGAGCTACATATCTGAGAACGTGAGAAATGAGTTATTCTCTTCGACCTCTCAGTTTTCATTCTACACCTTTTCCATCTATTCTTCTTAGGACCTCTTCGTTGGTATCTCTTCCCGATCATTTTATCTTCACCATTCCTCTATTAAACCATGATTTCATTGGTTCCAATTTTCTCTCCTCTGCCACTATTTTTCTTCAAGCTTCACTAATGGTATGCTCAAAGTGTTAATGTTTTTAATGAAGTCTTTTCACACTTGTACTGCTAGTTATCTGTTGTCTCTTCAGAAGACAAAATGTATTTCTTGCTTGAGACACTCTACTCACTCTGCCTTTCTTTCTTCTTCCATTACTGCTGATAACAAAATTCTGCATCTTTTTCTACTTTTTTTCTGTCTAAGTCTATTGTTATGTCATCGCAAAATCATCACACACGCTGTAGAATCGGACAAGTGAGACATAATTAAGTTTCCGAAGGCAACATAAGAGGACGAAATACTTGAAACAAAAGAGAAGGAAATGGTTAATTACTCTTATAAATACCGAATTAATAAGGAGAGAGTTTCAATAAAATCCAAAACTATTGCAAGAGTTCCCGTATTAAGTGAGCGTATTTTGAGGTGAAATGATAAAAATATAACAATAATGAAATAAAACAGTTCGTACTAATTTCGTAGCCCGATGCAATGGAATTTGTTACAAAATCTTGCTGAGTTAAGACGATAAGATGAAGAATTGGGTTTCCAGGTGCGCCAACTGCTGATGTTATGTAACACGTGTGAGTGTCACACTTTCCTAAGTGAACACAACATCCAAGTTAATGTATAAATAACAGTTAAGTTTCCACTTTTGATATCATGGCTAGTTTCCACAGCTGTACACCATTTCCAAACAGGCTGAGGTATCTATGAATTGCTTTATATGAAAATATGGAAAGAAAAGTTTCACTTGAAAGCTCGGTTGGTGAAAAAATCGCAAATTTTTAATATTATTAATTGGGATTCTGGTGAAGGCTTCCACGGTGTTTTCGTACTTAGTGCATAAGGGCATCGATGCTTTCCCGCCTTGCATTCGGTGACGAGTCTTATACCCGTTCAAGGGAGCATCTTCACTTTGACCCGAGGGCGTTTCCTGGACTGGGCTCGAAACTGTCGCCATCAATGGGCAACCACTGATAGTCGTACATTATTATTAAATAAGGGATTAGTTAATTTAATGCCTAGAATAAATTAATGATGATTTCTTCTCTGTTCATTTAATATGGCGGCTCCTTCTACTCTAAATTTAGTAGGTGAAATTAGTCTTTTTAGTAGTTTAATTTCTTGGAGTTGAATCTCAATGTTTGGGTTTTCTTTTCTTTCTTTTTTTAGAGCCGGTTAAAATTTACATTTATATTCTTATTCAAGTAAAATTTTTCTTGCTTATATGCAGCCAGATCTGGTTATTATCGTGAACATTTATTGTTATTTTAACATTTTTACACGGTGAAGCACCGATGACCATACAGCTGTATGGTCACCGTCTTGCACGGTGTTTCAGAAATCTGCGTAATGTCTAGAGGAGGTTGATGAGGTAAATTTCACCGTTTTATGTCCTAAGAAAATGTGGTTGAAACTCTCTCGTTACCGAGCTCAAGCAACGCCAACATTTTATCAAGAGCATTTTGCAGCAACCTTTAAAACGCCAAACAGCAGTGGCGTCCATCAAAAGTAATGAGGAAAAGACTTGACTAAGTTGTACGTTAGACTTGTATCTATCATGCTTGATATTTGCGATTTTTAAGATGGTCACGAAAATTGGAAAAAATTTTCATATTTAAAAATTTACTTTTTAGGATTAACTTTTTATTTTCAGTGATAAAAAAATATTAGATTAAAAATATTATCAAATTTAATTTCTCTCCATGCTTGGCAAAATCAATTTTCTATCTTAAGTTTAGCGGAGGCTTCTTTGGTAGTTTAGATAACCTACCCTGTGGATAGGAAAACTTATTTGGACTAAAACTATAAAAAATAACATACTCTTGAGCTAGTGCAAAGACATGCGTTAAAAGACTTAGTAATCTGAAAACATCATTTTGGCTGGAACTGGCGTAAATGACGAGTTCTATAGATGGTCATTGGGTGAATTAAAGAAAAGAGAATTCTCTTTGAATGATTGAGTCGTTTTTACGAAAAATTTATAAAACTGTATGGAGGGAATTATAGAATTATTAGCACTGAAAAATTAACACCTTTGATGCAGCATATCGCTGGAATATTATTTGGATAAATTTTAATGCTTGTAGGACATGAGGATACGAAATTTAATCAATGAAAATTGAATTGAAATTATTATTTGATGGAAGACGTTGGTGAAATAAATACTTAAAGCGAATGGAAGCAGTGAAAAATTAATTAATCAATTATCTAAAATCGATGGTTATATATTAGTCATTAATTGCAATATGTCCGCAAAGGCTGTACATAAAATTCGTTTATATAAATGCTAACAATTGCGGATGTTTGTCTGACACAAACATTTATGAACGCATTTATTGTACAAAAAGATATCTTTGCAAAAACTTGAGGACAGTAAGGTTGATTCATTAATTTTTTCAATAGACCCAAGTGATCATTCTGCACCCGCTGCTACAATCATCACCAGGAACTTTGGTATATAACCATTAAGGAAAAAATGAAACCTGAAAATAGATTTATAACTCAAGTGCGAAAATTTCTCCATTAACATCAGCATATCATACATACGATATCAGACTTATTTTGGAAATAGATGAAAGCTATTAAAATATTTCCATTAAGAGCACAATGGGAAAGTGATAATTACCCGTGACTATTCACATAAACTCTTTATCTTGCTTCAGGTTACCTAACCACCTGCTTGGCACTTTAGGATTAGTCTCGCTTGAATGCGAGTATAAAATCCAATCAAATTTTCTGTCATCAATGAGGTTAATGCAAAAATGAGTTTGCGGGCAAAGCTCCCATTCACGACGTTTCTTATCAGGAGAAGCATAGGGAAAAGTCTATTCACTAGTTGAGGCGTTAATCCGAGAAAATTGGCTCCATTCAACAAACTTATTCCACAATCTCCAACTTTTCACATAAATGACTAGCATCCAGTCACATTAAGGTGGATGGAGCTGTAATTGTGAGTCATTCAGTGCACATTTTGATAATTTTTCAAGCAAGTTGAAAAAAAAAATTCTGAGACCACATTACATTTGATTACATCTGATTATGCGGTTGAACTCACCATGCATGCAGTACTGGTAATGATAAAAGAGTTATAAATTAAGTTTTATCAGGGAAGATGTAGTGGAACTCATTCATAGTAATGAAATTTCTTTGCAGTTTTCCACTTTTATTTTATTGAGGTTTGTGCGACTAGTTTCAATGTATTACATCATTGTCAAGCACGTTATGATAATAAACAAATACTATTTACATATTTCAAGATGTTTGTTAGGGAGTGAAAGAAGAAGGTTGGAAGTAATAACGGGAGGGTGAAGCTACTATTGTGGGAATTTAATGGAGAGTAAATAGGAGTGGGTTTGAAATACGTTTACGTTCAGAAGCGGAATTTGGAAAAGACTGAGTTGAATTATTTCTAGCTGCTCAAAAATATCTAATTTGTTTCCCTTAGATTCTAAATGCAGTATTTTTGGTTGGAATTTGCAGTCATGGTTAGTTTCCATTATGTGTTTGGCGATCATTTCAATTCCATTCCCCTTTACTCTCCGTTAAATTCCCACAATTGTAACTTCACCTTCCCGTTATTACTTCCAACCTTCTTCTTTCACTCCCTAACAACCATCTTGAAATATGTAAATAGTATTTGTTTAGTTTCATAACGTGCTTCACAATGATGTAATACATTGAAAGTAGTCGCACAAACCTTAATAAAATAAGTGGAAAACTGCAAAGAAATTTCATTACTATAAAAGAATTATACTTTACATTTTTTGCCTTAATTAAAGCACGATATGGCTTGGGTTTTCGGGGTGGTATTCAATACTTAAGCAAAATTATACTTAAATGCGTTCTTTCAAATCTTTCACTCAGCGCGACACCTTGACATTTGTCAGTTACTATGATAATAATATGAAATATATTATTTCGCGTTCATAAGAAAATGTGCTCAAGAAATTGAATTATTGCGAAATATATCCTACGTGCCACGAGGCCAAGTGTTAAAATATCATTGAATTGCCAAAAAAACCAATCGGTAAAATGCAGTTTTTTACTTTATCTAAATAGATATCACTAATTAGAACGCGTGTGCATAACTTCAAGCAAATCTGCGTATAATAAAAAATCGCTCCCACTACCTTAAATCGCAGCTCCTGGAGATAGCACTTTAGACTAACTTCTAAACACTGGGGTGCTACCCTGTCGCAGTGGATCTCTCGTATCCCTTCTCGGGAGTCTTTGACGCGGCCCATGAACTTCTATTGCTCTGTCCCTTCCATTCGCAAGATTCACTTCTCCGTCACTGAGAGGGGTCACATAAGCCTCCTCGCGGTGTTTTGCTTGCAAAGATTGCTGAGGATGAAAGCCGTCCCTTTAGCTCCGACTCGGGTGAAGGCGAGTCAAGCGTGTTGATTGGTTTTAGTTTCTCGGGAGTGATATAAAGGTGAATGCGCCATAATTGACAATCGGCAGAAAACTGATTGTTGTATCAGTGTAGCCACTGTCGGCAACCTTTCATACCCTACGTTATACCATCATTGTTTTCTTAAGGCGATGACTTTTCGCTGTAGCCATGTATCTCTCTCTTCGTTGCTGTTTTCTTCATATTTCCATGACTGCAGGACCAATTCCGTGAATATCGTCTTAAAGTAAGAAGTTCTGGGACGCCCTCTTGGGTTTTTTCAAGTACTTTTCCCTCAAAAATATTGGTCAGGAAACTGTTGTGCCGTAATATATGTCCCACTAGCTTCGCTCTCATTTCCTTATTTGTATTTAAGAGGACCTCTTGTATTTCACTAAAGCAAGCACTTCGTCATTAGTTTTATTACGATGGAAATTCAAGACAAAACCCTCGACGCTGGGGGGTCGCGATGGGCCTGCAGAGAAAAGGATTTTGATGATTGGATTCCCCGTCCCTGTCTAATAAGGGGAATCCTACGTACTTAATTTCAAGGGAAACATTCCGTCCTTCCTTTGAGACGTGAAACCGCAGCCACGTATGCGTAGTAGCTTTTTTCGATCAGAACGGGCTAGTTCCGACGCCGGATTTCCGTTTACGCACCGATTCTGAGCGTCTCAAACGATTTCAGCCCTTTCTTCCATGGGCCAACAGTCGCATTCCCTAAATGGTGAGAAGTATCTACAGGGTCCAGGGACCCATCTAGGACATTATGATTTCTCCCAACAAATTTGCGGCACTCTTTGAAATAGTTTTTTCTCGGACCAGACTCGAAGCATCCGGGAGCAGGAAGTCATTACGCAGCTCGCCCGAGTCTGCGAGGGGAAACATCCGGGGGTGGGGGGTGGGGGGTAAGGTGGGAGGGAGGGTGGGGGAGGGGGTGCGGTGACCGATAAGAGGGGCCGAGTCTCCCGAGACGGCGACGATGCCAGCGGATCACCCGCTGCACCTCGACCATCGATCCCCGCGAGCAGAGTGGGCGATTGGGGGAGGGTGGGGCGCATGGGGGGGGGGGGGTTGGGGCCGGGGGCGGGGCGTGGGAGGGGTTGGACACGAAAGGCAGCGGCCTTCGTCCCATTCTCTACAAGCCCTCCACCTCACTCCACCACTCTTTCCCTCCCCTTCCCCCTCCCCCCCACACCCGAGCCTCGAACGCCAATTTCGAGCATTCTTTGTCACTTGGATCGACGACGCGAAAAGTTTTCAGGCCGTGCCCTCCCGAACAGCGACAACACCTAACCCTCACCCTCACCCCTCCCCCCCACCCCCCCGCCTCCCTTAACTCCATCCGCGCGTCCTAAATTCACGAACGAGCGGGTTAGGGAGGGAGGGGGGGAAGTGGGGGGGGGGGGGGGGAAGTGGGGGGGAGGGACGGCAGAATAGCGTCACCCGCGGAATAATTGGTCACACACCCCCACCTCCTCCTCCTCCCCCACCCACCCTCACCCACCCGCATCCCTCTCACAGCAAGGTTGACAGTCCGGCAAGGTACGATTCAAATTTAGATTCAAATGACGGCACGGCATCGCGGTGCAACGTGTTTTCCATTGAACAGCATTACGAAACCACAATTTACTTTTCATTTCTTCGTATCCCTTTGCGTGCGCTGACGTGGAAGCGTGGTGGGCTGATGACTTGGAAGCGACGGGTTCGAATTCGGGATGAGTCCCTTAGAGCACTTTGGTTATCTCAGCTTTCACTTATGATATAAAACTTTCACTTGAAAATTGCCTTTTTCGCGATTTACCTCTTTCAAAATGTGCGATATTTTAAACAATTGGAAGGGCAATATTTCTCAAATTTTCTATCGTTTTCCCTTCCGACGCCAAAATGTAAGAAATTAAGGTCAAGTCCCGCAGAAAATGGGATTTTTTTCATTCCATTTTAAACTCTTCTAAACGTCGAAAAAAACGACAGAGGTTATCAGTGATCATCTTGAACAAGTAACATTTTATCTCGAGTGAACCTTGAAATAGGAATCAGCGCCATCTCTTAGTTACGTGTGGACATAGATGGATAATTCTCCCGATTTTAGATGCGGAGGGATGGTATTAACTTTGGCATCCGTTTGGCAAAATGCGAAGTTGCTTTGATAAGATTTTTTGGCACAGTCATAGAGGGATAAAGAAAGGTACGCCGTGCCAGCGTTGCCCCAATATAGGCACAGGGGAGCCAACGCACGGTCACAGGTCGTGGCGGATGAGATCACGGAGTTTGGATATCACGCACCTCGGGAACGCAGCGAGGCGAATGTGACTGACGCGTCAGTGACGTGCCACTCTCCCATTGGCCAGGAGGAGCATCACGTCACGCCTTCGCGCGCTCCCGTCACATGTCATCCGTCTCATTTTATTGCTTCCAAGTTATAAAAAAACCTCTTCGCTGTGCTTCCGATAAGGTCCAGTTGACATAAAAAATTAACGCCGAGTAAAAGTTAACGTGGACTCTAGTGTGAGTTTCCAGTAACTTGCCAGAAACTGCAGCGGTCATGGAAAAACTTAGCGTATAACTCATGTTAAGTTTTGGAAAAAAATTATCGTACGATTCGGTTGAATTTGAATTAACGTGGAATTCACGAAATAGCGTAGTCTCCTATTAATTTTTTTTTCTGGCGCTTGTCTCCAAATATAGAAAGCGTAGTGGCGCACAACGCAGCTGAAATAACGCGATAAAAGTGCTCCATGCCCACTGAAGTGAGCACACAACAAAACGCGTCACAACATCGGCACAATTTCCAATGGCTTGAAAGCTAATTTCCCGGTAAGTTTCCACCACGTCAATCATGGACCAGGCCTTTGCCATGTCCGTAATTCTCCTAATTTGAGGGATTAGGTTTGATTACAATGCACTAAGTCAGGGATGGCCATCCTTTTGCATACCACGTGTCATTTTGTTTTAAATACGAGTTCAGATGCGCGATTCAAATGAAGCACCTTTTCTACCTTCTTACAATCATGGTTGGGGTTGGAAAATTGGGATAATTCCGGGTCTACACTAGCGCCTTAAAGTCCACCTTAAGTAAGAAGTTACTTTAAGGTGGTAATGTAGGTAGCAGCCCACTTTAAGGGGCCTTCCCTCTTAAGGTGACCAAGACCCCAAACTTAAGGTTTGCGTAGTCAATTGTTCCCATGAAATATGTCCTTAAGCGCTATGTCGTCTTCTTTTCTGCTCACCTTTTAATCGTTATAAAATTTAAATAATGATTTTTCAACGACCCTTTTGCATTAATAACAAGAATATTATGGTACTTGCCGTGGGCTGTTTGAAAATAAGTTCTATACCGCCGAAATATCTCGTGAATAAAGAAACTCTTCCATAAAAATAATATTGTGTTTGAGACCCAGATACGATTTACATCTTCATTGGTGGTATTAAGAACAAGGATATCTAGATATCTGTTACCTACTCTAAGAACGAAACTCTTATTTTTTTAAATCTTTTATCCCGCGATTTGTAATAGGTATTTCATAAGCATGCCTCTTGTAAATCGTGTCGGTGGATATCTAGATACCTGTTACTCTAAGAACACAAATTTAAAAAAATCTTGTATACCGCGATTTGTAATAGATATTCCAAAAGCATGCCTCTTGTAAATCGTGTCGGTGGAATGATGCTTTCACTGTTATCCATTGATCGTTTGTCATAGCCTCGTTAGGCTAGTGACATTTTCCATTGTTAATTTACATATTATCCAAGCAATAACCACCTTCCACTGTGGATAACTACTTGATAGTCTAGCACTGCATTTCCAGCCAATCTTTGACAGAGCAATTTCGCCTGCTTTCCTTTAAATACATTGATTACCAAGATGGCGTGCAAATAATTGGAGACTAGACTTAACAATTTCTTCTCTGTCAGAAAAAAGTTTTCTTTTTTTCGCCAATGCTAAAGAAATTAATTTTCCCCAATGCATAGGAGTCTTCTGTCATCACCAAATCTTCACAACTAACTTTAGCAAAAATATTTTGTCTTCTTCTGATTTCTTTAATTTTCTTAGTTGTATATTCTTTCCGTAACTCAAATCCAAGGACGAGATTCATTTTTCCCTCGATGTTAGTGAGGTGATATTTTATGATGCCTATTAAGATAATTATGTGTATATTACTTGTATTATGTGAAAGAGTACTTTCATAAAAAATACAAAATGGTTTTACTGATGGACTAGCTATAAATAACAACTAATTTTCCGAATGTTTGTTAAATTCACACTTACCATCGCCTTCTACGCTTCTTCTGCTCATTTTCTTTTGATGCTCTTTCTGATAACAGGAATGTAAAATTCTAATTGTTGAAAGAGAACAAACAGATCACAAGTACGTTCATCGTACCACACAGAATATCTACAGTTAGCTGTAAAAAAAATTGCGACGAATTAATGAATTAATCGAACTGAGAGCAATCTGGTGTTGAAAATATGAATATGGATTCAGTTATGGAGCCCAATGCAAAAGAATAAGTAGGTGCAAGGATGCAATGCGTCACTTGTAATCATTCAATGCACCACGTTTGGCGCATTCACCATAAGTTGGCCACCCCTGTACTAAGTGTAACTTAGAGATTTATTAATCTATTTTCTAATAATTCTAAAAATTAATTTTCGAACAAAATAAACCGTCTTTAGAATTCTTAAGCAATCAGCTTCTTATTGTCCCTCTATATAAAAACCTTTCTTTAATTTCAATATTTTAAAAAGACTTTTTATTGCGTAGGTATGATTCTTTTTACTGTGTGCATTAGCTGTGAGGTTTCATTGATCTTTCTTATCTCTATCTACAAAAAATGACCTAATTCCAAAATTTTAGATAATTTCAGTCCAACGTTGTTTAATTATGTTTGTATGAATGGTAAATGAGTTTCTCTAGTCTATTTGCCACTACGCTTCATACAAGTAATGACAGAGCTCTTTGTTCCTTAACCGATTCTTGAATTAGACCTGTTTCTTTCCCCACGTGCATGCCACCGAGGAAGTTACAAGATTATTTTCTATAGATTTCTTTTGTTTTAGGTGAGCGAAAGTTGCATCTTCGGCACATGCATTACCGTAGAATTCCTCCGCGAGCCAAAAACGCACTTAGAAGATTTTATCAAGCGAATATTAGGGGCGCTCTAGGATGAAAAAGTGAAAGGTGAAATGTAACTTCGCTCTAGTTAGGTAACGTCTCCAATGCTCTGTAAGCACTTATAACTCTGCGCATGAACAAAATCAAGAGGAACGCCACGAGATTTATCAAAGTTATACGAGCGAAGAGGAAATGTAATACAACTGATGGAAGGACTAAGGTTTCGGAGTCGCTAAATACTAGGAATCAACATGCAAGGCTGAGATAACTTGGAAAATACAGGTTTCGCGATTTTTAGAGTGACCTGGAGGGTATTATTCTACCCCCGCACTATACCCCTGGAACTGACAGAGGCGACAAAATATGAGAGATGCACTGTCTCTAAAGCACACAAATTAATTATTCCCACGTGCCATTAATGACGACAAAAAATACAGAGCGTCATATCCGTCATATAAATATCCGTCAAAACATCAACTTTTACGCCCTCCCCCTAATTATATTCCATTCATTCCCTACTTCGTGGCTGTAATCCTAACCCTGCCACATGCCCTATAGGCCGTGCTCAGACTAGTATGTAAATGTACGCATATTAAGCCAATATGTATTTTCGGATTTCTGTAATTGGTTTCTGAAGTAAAAATGGCAATCGAGCTATGCCACTATTCTCATACAATCCTTTTGATGTGAACTATACGCCTAAAGATCACGTCTGCCTGTCATTTTGGGCGCTAAGGAAAGAACATGCCGCGGGCCTTTTCATGAAATACGGCAACTCACTACGCTGAATGTCTCCTTCCATTTCCGAAATCATTCGTCATTCTGGTTTAACTAGCGACGGCATTTACAGTAAAAAGGACCACGAATGCAACTTCCTCTAAACACCTAAAGACTTGATTTTGCAACCTTACTGTGATGAAACCGTCGTGAAAGCTAATAATTTCTCAAAAAAAACCCGGAGGATTAGAAAAAAAAACTTTTTTTGTCACCCCTTTTGTTGAAATGTGGACGGATTTTACATTTGCTACGCTCTTTTTTTGAGGTAGAGGTGGGGTCAAATGACCACTTCCTTTTTCTACGTCTTTTTCGAAATTCAATACGATTTCCTCGCTCTCCATTTAGTAACTTTCCTCACTTGGTATGGGTGCCACTTGAATGCTTACAAATCGGTACCTTGACCACAGTCCAAACTGCGGTAGTCCCGAATATTATAATGAAAGGAGTGACGAATGTGTACGAAGACAAATGTTGGAATGCATACATTAAATTATGATAGTATCAAAGTGAGGAATTACTGAGGAATCAAACAATTAGTTTAAAAGAGAATGGAGTGGATAGCTACATAAACTTACCATCGGATATATGACTACTGATGCTGATTGTTTTCCGATAAATGGAGGAGTGAATAAATTATATGAACTCACTAATTTTTCATAATGTCTGGTTAACATAAACCGCAAGATGACGTGGCCTTTACGTCAACTTGATGTTAACTAGGAGTCCGGGTTCTGCGCATAACATGAGGCTGTCGGCTAGTAGACTTCAGCATTATCCATAGGAGAATCAATTAATTCTCGTACCGCGAAAATTTTAAACCAGAAGTTATAAAGTTGGGCCTGAATGGTATTCTCGCTATCGTATATTTCTTCTACTTGCCGTAGAAATAACGGGTGATGAACATGGCGTGGTATTCCTATGAGACGGTTTGCTTTATAATTTGCTTATGCATATATATATATATATATATCGTGTGAGTTTCTTTTGTTTGTGCCAATATGTTTTTTACTTGTCACGCCTGTGATTCCTTATTGGATATATTTTCACCACGTGTGAATTTCCTTCACCAATATCGGGGTGCTTAATAATTTTTCATCGAAACCCTACACATTACTTTACATCGGAGCCCTATGCACTGTAATTAGCAACAAATCTGAAAATTATATGGATTAGCAGACAAAAAAAGAAATTATTCAATGCTGGAATCAAGAAAAAGAAGAGCATGTACGATCGGTGCTCAATCCTCAATTGAAATCAGCAAATAACTCCACACTTTCCGATAGAAAATGGATATAAATTTAGATCGGTTGGTTGTTTGGGGAGTTGACCTACGACTGAGGTCCTTTGCGGCATTGTGGACAGGCGAGTACATTGGTAACGGAAGGATTGTTAGGAGAGAAACCCTCGGTCTACTTCCCATACGTCAGACGATACTCACTTGAAGTGCTCTCCACGTACCCAAGTAAGGATCGAGCAGATAAAAATCTCCGCCACCTCCGGCATTCAAACCCAGGCCCCTTCAAATGGGAAGCAATAATACAGCCCAAACACCAGCACGATCCCCGTACAAATCCATAGAAATAAATGCTGAGACCAAAAGATGATGATGGGACTCCACAGTAGTAGTGATGCGGACTCCCATCACTACTACAGTGACTATTAATACGTCCATACAGCGCCAGCACGGGGCGGGACAACGCTGACCCGTATCGGTTTCCGTCGACACGTTTCTCGCATTTACGCGAGTGCATTGCATTCCTCCCTGGGACTGAAGGGGGTGGGAGTAATGCAAGTAACTATTAAGGTTCCAAATTCCCAGTCCAACCCCTTGCTATTCTTTAATACCTTTCCACCGGTGTCAGCAGCTGCTCTCATCAGCCACCGGGAGGAATGAAATGCCCACGCGTCAACGCCAGAAACGTGTATATGGGAACCGATACAGGTTAAGCATTGACCCGCCATGTGCTGGCGGTGCACGGGAAAAGAATCCGCCTCGCTAGTATTGAAGCGGACGCCATAATTGGCTCTTCGGAGAAATGAGTCCCCACGAAGACGCGAAAAGCGCAATGAAAGAGTCCCATAAGTCGGCGTCACTCGGGACCATTTCCCAAACGCTGCGCTGAGCGAGTTACCTTGGAATCCGCTGTTCGTTTCATCGCGAAGAAACCCTGCCTTTTCTCCAAGGTAGAACCGGTGCGGTTTTTCTCAGCGTCCGAAGTTGCATGGTCCACTCAGGAGTCCCTAATAATTTCACATAACCAGGAAATCCCATTAGGGGCGTATATTTAAAATGCGTCCAAGGTAATAGCGCAGTTGAACATTTAAACCTAAGACCACTCGGGTACCGGGTTGCAAAGGCCATTCAGTTCGGAAGATATGACGTAGTCGCGACGCCATCATGGCTGAGTAGCAGCCGATGTGATATTCAATGAATGTTTTTCGATTTCATGTAACTCGATGTTTAAAAACTAGAAATGTTCATGAAAAGTAAATCATTCATGATTAAACATTTAGAAACTAGCTTATTAATACCTATATGAAAATTAACAGAGAAGAGATAAAATCCCAGTTCAACTATTGCATACTGTATACACATAAAAACATCAAAGCAGTGTCCTGGAGGCAACAACAGGCCTAATAAAGACATCGCTTAACAATACTTGCATTGCCGTAATTTGATGAAATATACTGATTTGGCCTAGAAAGTAATGAATAGTAAACAATGTTTTCACGATCATTTGGTGCCAATAAAGGCCACCATCCTGGATTATTTGGTCTCGTAATTCGCTTCCCCAGTATGCATTGATCAAGTTTACTGATTGGCTGCATTTCTAGTTTTCAACTGCGCTATTATCTTGGACGGACTTGAGAATATTTTATAGTGATAGCGAAACATGTAGGCAGTTGCTTAGAAGGCGCTTATAAGTGGAAGATCTATTGACTACAAACTAGCTTCACACGCCAGGGTAAGGTAGTCTCCGCGTTTGACTACCAGGGTTTCCTAGGTTGCAAACGCGTAAACATCGTCGTGAAACACCCTGCTGACACTTTCCTGCCTTCTCAATTGAAATGTAGTTAATGTTGGCAGCGTTTCCTACCATGTGCTGTCCTCTCTCCTCCACTACTTATGCGGCCCTTTCCACACTTTCCTTCCTTGACGCAACGCTTCGTGCAGGTGGCTTCCTCCATTTTACGCTACCACAATGAGCATAGATCGTAATAAGTGCTTCAACTGGTGTTTTAAAATGTTATTGCAACTAGGCTAAAATACCAATAAAATGACTAGTTCCAGTTTCAATTATCGGAAAAATCTTCGAATGCAAATGTTGATACAGAGGTATAAAAGAGGAGCATGGCTTAGTCGTGGGCTAGGCACAATATGGCGCCTGCCCTGTCGCTCGTCTGACTCAGTTCACGCTGAATGGAACGCGGCACGGACGGAGGTGCTGGGCTGCGGCGGCGGGCGGCTCGCAATAGAGTGAGCAGGATAAAACGTCCCTTGGGTCGTATTAGCGATTAACCTGGAAGTGGGTTCAATATTCGAGGGCAGAGCGCAATATGTAAGTTTACAGCTTTTGCTATCAGAAATCTAACATGACGCAACTTTGAGGTGATAGGTGTGGTGGTCCTTCCCTGGATGGGCTCGCACAAGTCTCCGAAAACGACGCGATGAGGTCGTCCCACACTCGTACACTCGCCTCCGTCCAACGCCCACCCGCTCCCTAACCGACAAAAATATGTCCGACTTAAGTTTGAGCGATATTTTTCTCAAGTCATAAAACACACCATAAATTAATTTTCTTTGAAAATATAAGTAATTGTAAGGAGTATGTATAAAATATCATGTTAATGCCGCAAAAACATTGTTTTTATAACTGGAATTCTAAGTAATTAACTAAATATATATTTTTGAGGCCTGAACTTGACTTCTTTTTTTCATATCATACACTGAAACCGAAGGTTTTTTAAATGATTTCTCAAAACGTTTTACGATGAAAAATACATTCATTTTTTAATTGAGAAAACAAATAGAATACGCACGGTTACATTTCTGATGCAATCGGTGCGTCAGAACTGCCTCATGTGTTTAATAATCTACATCTACATCTACATATTACCCCGCAAGCCGCCTCAATAGGCGTGTGGTGGGGGGTGTTAGGACACCAGCCGTTTACATATAAAATGGACACGCTCTAATGAAATTACGCCTAGCATTTATTATAGTCCCTTATTATTCGGGGTAAAAACGAATTCCCATACCTCTCTTAATTTATCGTTTCTGTCGGACCTGGAAATATAGTGGGGTTCTAATATGATGTTCTCCGTGTCGCTCTGAAAGATATCTATTCTCAATTGTTCAAGTAATCTAAGCCTAGCGCGCAGCCTCTGAGTCTCTAGCGGCTCCCAGCCTAATTCGTTTAACATCTGCGTAACGCCTCCTAGGATCGCAATCATGGCACATGGAGAGGAAATATTCTTGTACACATCAGTTCGGCAAAGTATATCTCTTATTTTTTTCTTCTATTAGATCCAGAGATATAGAATGGGGTTTATATAATATCATCTCTGTCATCCAGAAACTCACGCGATCAGAATTTTTCAAGCAATATGAGCCTAGCGTGCTGCATCCGGGTCTCTGAAGCCTCCCAGTTTCATTCTCCTATCAGCTGGGTTACATTCCCTGTTTGATGGTAGCAGTTTTGTTACGACGCTTGCGCCTCCATTTGTATTTTTCATTCAGGGCATTGAATCTTTCTGTGAAAATTCATCTAAATAACTTTTTCTCTTGATTCAACGTCGGAGATACCGTAAGTGGTGCCTACACATGCACAATACAGTACGCAGCGCAGATTTAAGAAATATACACAATGACTCAATCAAAAGGAATAAGCAGGTAAATGTAGCATTCTATACTCTCTCGCAAAGCCGTCTCTTGCATCACAGGCACCACGGATTTAAATAAAGCAAAAATATGGCGACATCAACGGAAATAATGATCGAAAATGCACTAAACTAAAGCCTCTTGGGGGAAGTGGAATTTTTACAATTCGGTTTAAAAGTTATCACAAAAAATGACACGGTTGTTTCTTGTAAATCGAAACCATAGTGATGCAAAATTCACTTAAAACTTTTAATTAAATGCTCCACTGGGATAATTTTCTTTAAATCGCCACAGCTAAAAACACAACACAAGACGTCCGTTCGAAACTATCTTCCAATATAACGACACACAGCATTCTATACCACAATTCACATTTGAAGTCCAAGAATAATATGTTTCAAGTGATTTGTAGCTCACAAAATACATCACACTGCGATACTTCTTCAAATATCATTCAAATGAAAAACCAAAACAAACTGTTCTTCGATCGACCAAGGCCGCTTCGACATGTATTTTGACGTCGAAGCCGAGGAGTCGTGCGTGAGGCAAAAAACGTTCGAACGTGACTTATAGAATCGCGATCGGCAATTGTTCTCGATAGAATTCCCATAATCCAGTGGGAATGACTCTTTAACGATCGAACGTAAAGTTATGGAATCGGCCCCACTCATTTGAAGCCCAATTTGTCAACCCAAGGAACTGGAAGTGAACCGTTCTTGGCAGGAATGAACGAGTCGATGGTCTCGCCGTCTGGCGGGCACGGTTTACGACCCCACTTTCGGTAATATTCGCCATATGAGGAGTTATCCGTGACGTCATGTTCCGTGAGGTGAAATTACAGAATAACCACCTTAATGTCTGATTTGAGGCGGCACCGAGTTCTGTGAGCCTATCTTTTAGTTCATTAAATTAGGGTGACATGGCATGTTTGGACGAGACATGGGATGGAGCGATTAAATGAGTAGAAGTAACCATACTTTAGATGTCAGAGATTGAAACTTCCGAAAGCAAATTCCCAGGATTAGAGGAGAGATATTTCTGAGCAAGTATTTGTGTAATAGGTTTCGCTTGCAAAATAAAACTTTTCAGCGCAGCTGCTCATTGACCTACTCGCATAGTTCAATTCCCCACGTAAATAACCTTTATCATAGAAATTAGTGGATACGCTAAATGGTATCACTAAAACCATATTCCGCAGAGAATACTTTTAGGTTCCCTTTGACCCATCTCCGTTATGTAATTACATGTACACCCAAAGCATATTCATAAATATCTTCCACTTGGTCGTTCCACTTCCGTTTAGGTCGATGGAGTTGAATGGCGGTGCGAAGTTTTGGTTTCTAATTCGCAACTTTTGTACAGAAGGGAATTTAGGAATATTTTTCTATCAAAGGAATATCTATTTACGCACAGTGTAGTCCGAAGATACAATTTTGGTGACTGGCAGAGACTTATACGCCAGCGAAAAATAATCTGTCCGGATCGCCATCGTAAATAAGTGAGTCATAATACACGCATCACTTTGCATCAGCTCCGTTCCCACGACTGAAGGGGAAACCTTGAAATCTGACGCCTATGTTTCACGCTTCTGAACGAGCAGAGCACGGAACCCGAGTTCCTACATCCGGTTTTGCCTGAAAATGGCGACTTGGGCCTAATGGCCGCCGAATCAACATGCACGAATCTGCGTCGGCGGGACCAAATTACATTGAGGAAATATTGCAATTAAAACGGTGAGGAAAATACTAATTTATTCCGAGTGAACTCTTACCTAGAAGGGCTTATATCGGAGAGCATCAATGCAATAGTTCAACAAAGCGCAAGTTGGCGACGAGATGGCAAAAATTGATTGAAAGAGCAGACGGTTTAACACAGTCACTAAAAGTAAAGCAAATGTTTTCCGTGTGACCACAATGCTGAATTAAATTTAATTCGTAGCATTCGGTTGCACACTGCTACTCGCGACATGGAGGATATTATCCATGCCTTGAGCCTCATACGCAAGCCTGACAAGACCGGTTTAATAATAGAGGTAATACATGGTCGGGCAATAGGTTCAAGGTTGCGTTTTTCCCTGAAACATTTTATGACCGCAACTCAAAATGAAGACCAAGGCTGACTATAAATCCTCGCATGCATGCATACCCCTTAAGCCACGTCAAGGGTATATGGCAGCGGACGCATTTTCACCAAAACATGCACTACGTTATAGTCCGCAAAGGTTATTGGAATTAAGAATGTTAATGGATAACACAAATACGCACGTAAATAGAGAAATAAGTTTCCTGAGAGTTGGTAATTCAATCGAGTGAGATGCAATGTTAATACCGATAAGCATATCAATTAATAAAGTTTAATTGAGAAAATTAACTACCTGGGCTACCAATCAACCTTATCTAAAATCAGGTATTATGATCAGTAATTTTTCGCGGGAAACTTGGCCTGCTAAACAAGTTCGTTTCGCAGCCTAACTCCCTAATTTTACATATTATTCCTTTCCTAATGAGCGTGGTGGCCTAGTGGGTAGAGCGCTTGGCTACTGATCGAAGGGTCCCGGGTTCAAATCCGGGTGAAGCCTTTGGACGCCCCCCAACAAAACAAATCCTCAGAGTGCGAGGTGGCCCAGGAATGTGTGAAATTCACACACCTGTGCCCCGGGGGTGAGCTCAACTATCCAAACCTACCTTCGGGTTGAATCACTGAGTGAGTGAGTCCATTTCTACCGAAACACTTCGGTGTTCCTCGTCGTCGGAAAATATATTGGCTTCCAACTTACTCAAAAGATTTATAATAAATTTTACCTTATGGTTTAACAGTTCAACTCACGCTGAATATTAAATCAGGGCAAACCTTTATCATTTATAGTAATTGGCGGCTGGTCCGTGAAAACCAAAACGATCAAGTTGAGGCTGGGGTGCTACGTAGCCTTTACAGATGGTCCCAGTGACATCAGCCCTGACCGATCTGAAGTAAAAATATGTCTGCTACAACCTAATAAAGTTCACTCAGCTGATCTTTTAGACCATGCTTCAGGACATAGGTCGAGAGGGTCTTCCTGCAGTTTCTGAGACAGTGGGCTTTTGGCATCAAATCTTTATATAATCTGGGATATCTATTTTCCATGGAATGAAAAATTTAAAGCGGATAAAGCTACAATTCGTTTGGATGACGAATCTTCAAATTCATAAGTACATACAAATCTTCAAATTCATACTCCCACAACCGAGGCTGCAATTAAAAAATACATAAATACACTAATAAATAGTACTTCGTGCGACAAGCTATCGCGTTTACCGGTAGAAATAAAGACCTTAAACTAATACTTCTTCGAGGAATATACTAGATTGGAACTTTAATATCAATGACACACGATTAATTCTCCAAAGAAAGGAGTATTGAAAAATTGCCGCACAGGCGTTAGTAAACAAATATTTAGCGTTAGCCTTAAGTGGCTGAGGGATGGAGGGTGACCTACCAACTACTCTATGCTCCTACTTTGGTATCACATAGCTTGGGTACATTTCACAGATCACTATATGAGGAGCCTAGAAGCCAAGGGGTACAAGTGACTTTTTAGTTTTTCCGAGCTAGGTGCAGAAATGTGTTCCTAAAGCTGTTAAATTGTTGGGGCCAAGGGATATAAGTGAATTTACTCATGGGTGCTGAGATCTAGTGGAGTAAATTTCATCTACTTCAAGAAACACATTGAACAACAAGAACAAGTTGAACTTTAAACATGAAGAACTCAAATTTAACTTTTTGTCGCTTGCACCTCTTGGCTTCTAGGCTCCTCATATAAGCACTGTTGCAGAAAATAGTTTTCGTACAAAGCTCATGAAGCTCTTGAAGACGGCTCATATAAGACAACGACTCTTGTTATCAACACAGTTGCATTTGGGAAAATATTTCGATTATCTATATATATATATATTTCCAATGGATTGAACTGAAGTCAACTTTTAAAATTTAAACACGAACAAACGTTTTTTCAAGACTTTACTCCAAGGATGTATCCCATATGTTTAGTTTTTAATATTGGACTCTGTAGTAAAATATTGCCGGGTGAACACAGGCATAATCGCGATAGCGGCTCAGAAGTTCTCTGGAGAGCAACAGACTAAACGTGTACTTTCCCTTTGCCTTCTTTAACAAAAGCTTATATCCTATCCTCGACGCAGCGTAAATAGCGGGTAGTATAATGAATGAAAAATTGAGTCCTACGTTACAGACCTGAAATAATATTGGCGTAAGGGACAGTCAGTCATAGAAATACATCAAGATATCGTTAATTTGAAATCCTTGGTTTGTTTTCATATACCTAATGAAATATTCAATCGTTTTTTATGTGAACTCAACATAATTATAAACGTTTAACTAATTATTGGGGTTATTTATCGGTTAAGGCTGGTTCAAATGAATGAAAGCTACACTCCTCAAGACTTTCACAGGTGAAGGCCCCAATATTAATAGAAAATGTCTTTCTTCATGTCAACATACGTTCATACCGTCAATAAAACCTATTCTTTTTCTTTCCACATCCCGTTCACCCAACATCCTCCCCTCTATACCTTTCGCCTCTCAGTACCTACCTATTGTAACCACCTACTCTGCCTTCTCCTAATCTTCTTCCGAAGTTTCGTCTCCTCAACCACCATACCCATCACTTCCGCGTGGTTTAAAAACACCAATATTCCGCGACGATAAGGGCGTAATCAGTGAATCATATTGGCTCGTGTCCGAAAGTGTGTGAAGTATATTTGCACATGACTGTTCATCCTCACTATTAGTGCTGTTTCATTGCTCACTTTTGCGCACTAAACTAACAATTATTCTATCGTGTTATTACTGCTGGTAGTAATACTCTCACCAATATTACTCATGCCGCTGAAATGTCGTTCGAGTATAGAATTTTCATTCGCCCGTCCACAACTCCTCCATTCTGGAAAGCACGTGGAAGTTCACTTATGTAAACAACCACTACACCCCCATATCACCAAGCTCTCCGTCTTCGGCAGAAGAAGTTGAAACACTCTCAGCCCTTTGCCGCTATTTCTCAGGGCGAAGGAGGCGGAGCCTTTGCTCTTCTCCGGCGAGCCCTTGATTAAAAACCGTCCATCTACCCTGGGGATCATCCGATGCCCACCACGCCTCCCCCGCCCCCGACTGACCTCATATTCGTGGCTGTCCCGTGCGGCCGACGTGGATGGCAAAGGGGGAGCGCACCCCCGTCCCATGTCGCCCCACACGAAGACGACCAGCACGCAGCTTCGACCCACCCAGTGCCCATTGCATATATCGGCGCTCCGTGCGATGCCCCGGCTTCCAATTTGGAGGGTGCCCGCCGGAGTAGGGGTTAAGATAGAACCTGCGCTACGAATTACTATATCATAATAAAGGTAAAGTAAACCGGAACTTTAATGAGTCGCTCAAAATGATGATATATTAAGAATATAAATAATTTTCAGTTCTACCAACATGAGTATATGCTTTACTAGTCAACTTTAAAATGAACTTATAAACTGGCATGAAGAAGTGATTTTTATCTTGACACCGTATTTCTGAGTCTTCAAATATTCATCTAATTAATTAAAAAAATATGTTACAGTAAACTTTATCAATAAATTAATATTTAATAACCTCACTGAGATTTCGCTCTCTTTATGGATACGAACTTATACGAACTTAACGAAATATTATATGATAAATTATTAATATTGATGAACTAGTCAACACTACGAAGAAAGGTATAATTCACTCCGATCCTACACCATGAGCTAAGAGTTTCACAGGTCATTTGGATAACGCTAGTCAACTGTCAGCTTCTTGCGCTACTCTATCGAGCCTCGTTGCCCAATGCTATTCCTTTTTCGAAAACAAAGCTTTAATTTTGGCGTTTATTTATTTAATTCAATAATAATTTGTGTATTATTATTTTAGGACATATACATTTTCTTTTTTTTCTTTTCATTTTAGATATTAATTTCGCACTTTTTCAAGGCGTGCGTACCCACGTTGTGGAAATTACATCCGTATTATTGTTGCTTCCTCTTGAAAAGAATAGTAATGGCTTCACCAGCCCGTTTTAAGGGCATGTTTGTTGCCAAATCAAAGCATAAGTGTTTGAAAAACCTTAGCAAACGGCTTGTGGCTCAACCTGATACGCAAAGCAGTCCTTGAATGGAAGGATGCCGAATCGTCGACGTAAACTCTTTGGCAAAGCAGCTCATTTTCTCCGGGTGTGAGTCTATTTTGTCCATGCTCGATATAACTAAAGAAATCCGCATAGGGTTGGCAAGTAAATGGTTTTTAAAGTGCAGAGCATGTGGCGTCAAAACCACCGTCTTGACATCAAAGTCTAAGGAAAATCCGAACACGAGTAGACAGAATTTTGATATTAACTTGAAAGCAGCCATTGGTAAGTAACCATTGCAATTAATTTCAGGGGATAAAGGGAGAGCGTTGTCTCCGCTTGCCCTCGGCGAAGCAATCCCGCGAAATTGCATTGCCGCACGTGGAGGTCATTCCTTGGCCGTGCAGTCAACTGCGAGTGGGACGGAAACATTAAGGCCAGCCGAAGAAATTAACACTCCGAATGAGCTGAAAGAAATAGCTCGCACACAATCCAAGTTTATTTTCTGTGCAAAAGCATCTTCGCCATCTGACGACCGAATACTACCACCCCAAGCCAAATGGTATTAGTATGATGACCGTGACTTTCCCATACTTAAATTTTTATTTAGTTATCAAATTTTCGCAGCTTTTAGGTTTGAATCGCTCCCCCATTCCTTTCAATTTCATGTTTCCTATTCTTTCAAAATTACGTTAGTGAGAGGTTCCGGTCATCGTCAGATTCATGCCATTGAAAGTTCTATGATATTTTTCCTTTTACTCCAGCCCATTTTGCCTCACTATCACTGCTATTTTATTGCGCCTGTGGAAACTGAGGTAAGAAATAATAGGTTAAGCAAGAAAAATTTGCCAAGATAAATTTTGTTTTACGGGGGACGTTGCCTAAAAAATTGATCCTTTGCAAAGAAGTACACGTTATGCTAGTGAATTATAGTGGTACATACTTCGAAAGAAATAGGGTCAATGTCATAAAGGGTAAAGTATAACCCGAGCCGCGACAGAACATGGGCAAGGTTAGTGACAGGCAAAAAGTCATATAATGGTCAATGTAAAAAAGGCACGCGTGTTCCAGACATGCGATAACTTCAACTGGCGAGTGTCCTAAATCCTTACCAATGTCAAATAAAACACACTACACGCTAATTTGAAAGGTATATTACCCAGTATTTTGAAACAAAAATCAGAGAACTCACAGCGGAAAATATCCTTTTATTTTGAAAAGGTAAAGTTTTACCATGGGAAAAGTGATAACATTCTTCTTTGTGAGTTAATGAAGAAGCTGTCTAAAAGACCAAACAAAAGCGATATCTTGAATAAAAAGGCGGATTTGCCGGGAAATTATGATTTAAAAATTTAATGGACAGGTGGACAATATGGCAAAGCAAATGTGGCTCGACCAATGATCGCTCGTTGGCTATGTCCCCTTGCAGGATAAAATTCCGACGAAAAACACCTTGGAAGGGAAGGAAGCACCATTAATGACATTTGACGTCACAAAATCTAATTCCACATATTTGATATTAGCTTATTCATTTAACTTAGCTACCACAATTTCAACTCTAAATGAGCTCGTTCTTCGATTATTGCAGTACAATCGAATTGATGCTAGTTGATGACTCCTCTCAGCCCGTGTGGCCACGTGACCTTTGATGTTGTCTTTGCTCTACCCACCCATTATGGTATTGTTTCAATTTACACTCCTATAGGTTTCTTTCATCACTGTTTTCCCATCAAATACTCAACCGTGTAAATTTTAATTAACTTAAAGTAATTTTTTACCAATTTAATCCGCAAACACTTATTCCCTTACACCGCATCATTCTGTAGTCGACCATACCTTTCCCTAAGCTTACAACATCTGTAGAATCTGCCCCCCCCCCCCACCCACGGACCCACGCTGGAGAGTTTCCTACCTCCTCCACCCTCGACTGCCTAGAATCCCTCTCCCTTCCACCACGTCATTTGATTAGATACGCGACTTCCTGTGTAACCCACCGTTTGTTTTTTTCTCTGCTATCCTTTACGACTTTCTCTCCTGCTGCGTTTAAACATTCCATTTTTCGTGTCTTTCCAACTTTCTTCGATCGATTTCTCAATAATTGCGATATCAGTGAACATCCGCATCAGAGTAGCTCTTGCGGTCTTTCACTTAGTTTCTAAATCGCAGTTTCACCCGAACGTAATCGATTTGGAATTATCTTCTGTCTCCCGGTGTATTCCACAAGTACCTTCTTGGCCGGCGAGTCTAAAAAAATGCGCTTTTAACGAGGCCAGTTTTTTTTAAGAACTAAAATCAGTCTTTCTCACCTGTCGTTCCGTTTTCCCAAATCACACTTTCCTGCTGTTTAATCATCTTGGCCTTTGACGACAACCGCATTCCAGTCTCCATGAACTATTAAGTTTAATTCCTCTTTTCGATTTCCTATCACTTCTTCCATTCCGTCATGCATGTTTCCTACCTCGTCATCTTCGTAACCTGATGTTGGCTCGTATAACTGCACACAACAGTGTCACAACAGTGTTCCAACAGTCACAACAATCTTTTTTATTTTAAACCTTTATTATCCTTTCACCGAATTAAAGGTAGCTCTTCACTCGCATGCTACTGCTTTTCCCACTTTCGTATTTCCATTCTTAGATTTAGAATGGATTATCCAGTACCTTAAACATTCAGACCCATTGCTTGAATCCCTTTGAGAACAGCCAAAAATGTAATTAAACATAGGTGTAGGTTACTCTTTATTTCATCTGTGCAGCTGCAACCAGGGCTTAGTCGTAAAGTTAGACCACCGTTTTTGTAGTTGAATAGCTATCAAAATAAGGAACTCTTAAAAAGAAAATTGACCACAATATGTAATATCTAAATAAAAATGGTGTATGGCACTGGTATTCTTAGATCCACAAACTGTGCGAGGTAAAATAGAGTGGTAAATTCAATCTTTTCTTGAGTATTTCTATTATTTTATCTAGAGCAGTGGTTCCCAACCCGTAGAAGTCTGCGGACCACTCAGCCTGAAATTAAATCATGTGCGGACCACCCACACCCCGCACCATAACTCCTATCAGTTGTAACCCTTCCTCAGCGCCTTTCCCATAGCCAAATTCAAAGGTGATTAAGTAAAACCGTTTTTAGGACACATTATTTATTTATTATAACTATTAATTGGTGTGCAATACAACTTAGTTACCCATCTCGTTCAACGCAAATCGCTTTCAAAATTCCCATGCATTGGCAACATAAATTTCGCACTCGTTTCGTCCTCGAAGAACATAAATTTCCTCCTCGTTTACTTGCGTCTCCTGTGATTTTGAATATCTCTTAATCATGCTGGCTCACTTTATGATCGGGTGGACTTCCGTCCGAGTTAAACGGCAATTTTTCGGCCACCGAAAAATCGGAATGCGGCCGAGAGGGAACAGAAAAGGCAGAGAGGGTGTCGTCACAGAACGGGGACTCCACCTCATCGTCCTTCCTAATCTCCTCCTCCCCCTTCCCCACCCCCCGGCGCCCCCCCCGCAGTCCTTGACGAGGGAGGAAGTGATGACACAACGACTCGCATGGACCTCAACAGATCGTCTCTGCCGCAGAGGCCGCCGCCACGGCTATCCCATTACACTACGCGATCCGTACAATGATACAATGTGCAATGATAAGATCTCACACTGACAAAATGCGAGGATATCCACAAATGCCTCCGCCAATTACCTTATCCAATATGGCAAGACAAGTTTGATGCTGCACAAAGGCCAGAATCCTCCCAGCCGATTCGCTCGGTTCACCAAACACCCGTCCATGCGGGCACTGCATTTTTGGACACAACAATTAGGCGGTAACAAGGGCGCCTCTCGATTGGGGTCATCGGGGTATGAAGATTAAGCATTCGCCAAATACGCCCTTAAATTTGGATGCAAAATGATTCAGGAAAAAAACCTCAAATATAGTGTAGTAGTTTCAAAAACAGTCAGTAAAACATGGATTGTCGTCTGAGGATTATGAAAGGAAATTTACAAGTTAATGTCAGGCAATTTTATCTTTCAATCATTTAATTCCGATCTCAATGTCTTCAGGCGGGGTTCATTGGTACCGCTATTATGCTTGGGTTTTTAAAGCTGATACAACGAATCGAGATTTCGTCAATCAACACTAATCTCATAACAGAACTTGGAGTGGTCAGGTGTGTCACTAATAGCAACACGGAAGAATAAATCAATATAGAAGCGATCTAAGGAGATTAGTATAGTATATATAATAGAAGATATAGACTAAATAGTGAATAATAGCTTAAGTAAGTAATAGGAGTAAATAAAATATCATATGATGCATATGTCTATGGTGGCAAACTGAGTTTCAGCACCGGACCCCAACCTTGTGGCGCTCTGAATTGCATAATCTTATTCTTTCGTCGTACATTTGCAATTAGCCCTGGTTAGTTACAACCAGGAGTGCCATTCTCCAACTCATTACAAATTTGTCGTCAGCCGATTGATATTGAAAATCTTGGAAAGTAAATAATGTCTCTCTCCGGAAACGGCATTCTGTATCACGGCTAAACTTCAAACTGCGGTGGCTCGTAGGGTAGTACATATGTAGATGTGAATCACTTACTGTCGCCACGGTGAAAGAAGTCCGATGACAGCTAGAAGGGCCGAGTGAGGAGGGTTTCCAAGTCGTAATGGGAGAGAGCCATAACTACGGATGCTGTCCACGCAAAGAGTTGGCGTGCCGGAATTTGAGATGTTTTATCTTGATAACTAACGAACCCAAAACAAGAAAATGGGCTGAATATTAATGACTATTTATTTTTACGCTCCGTGATTGGTAAGGGGAATTTTTAAATCATGGTTTAATATTTTTACGGGGCTTCGATTGTAAAATATCGCAGTTTTTTCGCCCTAAAAAATAGTATACTTAGAATACAATGGTAATAACTTGAAAACAGCGCAAAAAACATGCTTGAGGTTTTAATTAAATAAGAAGACTATTATATAAACAAATTTGGAAACAAAATATTGTAACAGGAAAAAATACTCGATTCTGTTAATATTTGGAAACTCTGCAATATTGGTTGTTGATGAGAAAGAAATTTGAACAACAAACTTAAAGGCATTTAAGGTTCTTGAGAACCATTCTAATGTTAGCCAGGTACAATTTAAGAAATTTTCTAAAACCACAAAAGACGGCATTAAAAAAAGCTCTGTTTAGCGTTGGAATCACTTCTACTTTTAAGAGCTACAGATTATCGAAATACACATTTTAATATTTCATAGAACTGCGGAACTAGCCGTGCAGTAATTTTAACGGAGTCAACCGCTAATGGACACACAAATATATTTTAATCCCAATGGAATAACCATCAACAAAAAATAGCATCTTACTCGACTTTTATTGCTTCAATCCATAGTATATTCAAATTTTTAGTGATCACATGTTCGTTTTATATTAAGGAAAAACATTTTTTTTTAGTCAAGAAAATGCGGCAGTTGCCCCGTAACATTAGGCATTCAGATTTGCATTTTCGACTGCAAAGCTGGCGGTGAATTTGGTGGAGGGCAATGGATTTTGCATTTTTTGGCAACTTCTATAGTATAAGGGTAGGTATTTTCCAGTGAATTTAGGACATAACTATATAATCGTGATACTATGCGGTCGATTTGGAATTTTGGCAGCCACCCTTAAATAGTGGCACACGAGGCAATTGTAGCAAAAAGGAGGTGTGAATATAAATTATTGAAGATCTCTGTTCTGTTAAGGATATTTTGCAGTTTGACACAAAAATTCTTTTCCTTTTTAATCCCAATCATTTGCCTTTGAATCCATCTGTGACCGTAGCTAGCTCGGCATCGCCACTTCTCTTCATTGACCTGCGATCCTTTATGAAGAAATGTCACGTAGGTGATCACATTGACGGAATATAAGGAGGCATAACGTTGTGATCGGTAAGATTTGGAAGATACACCACTTTAGATAGCGGATAAATGCCACTTACTATGATTGCTCCCTTTCAAAAGCCTTTCGTAGGTCGTTAAATTCTAATATTGGTTGTCTAGAGCCCTCCATCCTTCCCTATCTAATGCTAAGTTCCCTTATTCCCTGGTAGTTCAACGATGTACTTTCCTCTTTATTTGGTCTATGTATTTATCCCTCGGCCTTCTTCTTGGAACTCTTTACTCTATATTTCATTCAACTATACTGCTCACAAACTTACTGTGTCTCAAAGTGCCCCCAATACATCTGGTTCCTCTTTTCCGAGAGTGCTCCAAGAAGTTTATTCCTTTCGTACTCTTCCGTATGCTCCTTAATTTCTTATTTCATCTGTCCATTTGATCTTAAGCATCCACCTCTAGCAACAGGTTTCGAAAGCCTCTAACACTTTTCAGGTCTGCATTTCCAACGGTCTATGTTTCCGATCCATAAAGTGCCACACTCCACACGAATGTTTTCACATGGTGTGTCCTCGTTTGTACTCCTATCATCTTTGAGCACAGTAGTTGCCTTTTCATCATGAACGCTTTCTTAGCCTGGGGTATTCTGCGCTTAATGCCCACTGTAACTTTTCATTCCAACGTGATGGTGCTTCCGAGGCAGGAGAATGAATCCACTTGTTCTAATTTCTCTCCTCTTAGTGTGACTTCTACATTCAGCTTCTCTCTTCCGCAATCTAGGGTTTTTATTTTCTTCTAAATTATTTTCACGATATGTTTTAAAGACAGATTATATCCAGAAGAAAGCCTTATTTATGAGGAGAGTAGATGCAAATATTAGGGACGAAATAAAATATTTGGGAATCACCATAGAATCAGACGTAACGTGGGCAAACATATACTAAACATTTGCGGCGATGAATAATGAGACTAGGATTTATCAAGCTAACAGTGCGAAGACTCTGGGGTAAAAAAATGAAAGAAATATGTCACTTAACGCTAGTTATGCAGCCTCTCGAATATACCGCGAGCATTTGGGATCCCACACGGAAAGACAATACTCGAAATAAGAAACATACAAAGGAAACCCGCACGCCTCGTTCTAACAGTTTAGGGCGCACAGGGAATGTAACAGCTGATGTAGGGACTAGGTTGAGAGTCACCAGAGACTCGGAGGCTACAGGATTACTTGAACATTCAGATCAAGACCCTTAACTCGCTTTTTGCTCGTTAGGGAGAAAAAAGCGAGTTAAGGGTCACACGGAGGATATTATCTTAACCCCGCATTTCATCTCTAGAACTGATGGAAACGACAACATAAGAGAGATAAACTGCTGAGTTGATTAGTGCAAAAAATACTTTTTCCCATCATCATCAGTAGCCATCAATCCGAAGATTGCTGCATCACTCCACTCCGTCAACCCCTTCAATCCTACATAATCACTTTAACGTCCTCCATCATTTGCCTGATTTATTGCATCCTTTGTCTTCCTCTGTATTTGTCTTCCCATTCAATTCTCTTTTAAGTATTGTTTTCAATAGATTATTGTGTCACAAAATGTGTCCAATACGTTTGTCTCTTCCACGCACCATTAGCAACTGTATCAAGAAAAGAGCGAAAGACCAAGACACTCCGTTAATAGTATTAAGTTCACAGTCGACCTCTCCTCCTTAATTTTCCTTTCCCCAATCCCCCTTTTCATGGCTGTTGTAATAACATTCTCTGCCACGTGCCGATAGGACACATCGCAGGTTAATATGTAGATATATTTTTTTATCTCGGTAAAACATGGAAAAAACCTTAGAAAACGGGAGGGTGGACATTGGTCAGAAGGCAGGGGCGCTGGTTTCCTAAACGATCAATAAACCCTCGGCGTGTGATTCTAACCGCGTGGTATACAAGGGAAATCCGGTAATCTTCTCACGCTCATCTCGTCAGCAAGAGGCTCCTTTGGCCGGTAATTTCCAACACGGTGAACCAAAAAGAATGGCATTGAAAGTTAGGGATTAATTATCATCATTAGCAATCTGACGGTTGAGTTTCTGCCCTCCGCTTTCTTATCAGGTAACCATTTTGTACCAGCATTAGTCTTTATTTTAGCGTCCCTCATAACTTGCTTCGTTTATTACGTCCCTGGTCTTCCTCGATATTTATTTCAATTTATTTCCATTTTAATTAATATTTCCCATACATTTTTGCGGCGCAGAATTTATTCAATAAGTTTGCTTCTTTTTCTCTGCTGACTTTTAATCAAATTTCTTTTCTGACAAACGCTTTGTGGAACTTCTTCTCTGGTAATTCTCTCCATCAATTTGACCTTCATCATTCTTTGATTATGTCATATTCCCATTCCTTTCAACCTTCTTTGTCACTCTACGGTACTTATCCAAGCTTCAATGTCATATGAGAGCATACTCCAAACATGTTTTAATGAAGTACTTCCTCACTTCCATGCATTGGCTACTGGCTGTTAGTAGACTCTTCCCTCCGGTAGAATGCCTTCGTGGCTTGCATTACTCATCTTGTTGAAGGGGTCAAGCTAGGCCACTGTAAAAGTTCAAACTTGGACAACTTTAAGAGAGAAAGTTTTATCCCAGAGTTTAAGGACATTTTTTAATGCTACGCTTTCGCAATACTTCTTTCTGAATTCTATTTTTCGGCATATTTTAAAGAGTTTCACGAGTTAAAGAAATCCTTTTGCGACTGCATGGACACTGAAAAATAACATCTCGCGTACATATTGGAATTGCTCGGGCCCGTGGAATTTGCCCTAAAGGCCACCATCTCGTGTATTCATTATGTCGCGTTTTTCTAAAAGTATTCTTGGCAGAGAAAGCGCTCTTTCTCCTCGGATCATACCACAATGGAGATATTTTCGATTCCCGTCACTTTCCAGGGCATATGAAGAAACGCGGGCCAAAGTGAGGCAGATATGAGAATGAGTGGGTGTTTTAATGGGATAAATACCTTTTAACACTGTGCCGATAGAATCCTCGTAGATAAGCATTACGGTGCCAATTTTCGGTAAAAAATGTAATTTTAGGGAAACAGAAATTTCGACGTTATCGATTTGGCGAAAAAATTCAGATTACCAAAAAAAAACAATTTAACTTCAGAGGAATTGAAATTTGACTGTTTTCGTGCGTATATTGAGCACCAAGAAAAACAAGTACATAAAATAGTAGACAATACTGTCTTCCCTTTAATCAAATCCTCTATCAATTTTGTCGTCGTAAATTGTCGTCTTGTCAACAGCATACTTGCCGATATCGAACGTTTCAAGACGCAGAATTACTTATGGGAAAGAAGAGCTAGCTTGCAGAGGATGCAAGTGATAGTGAAGTTTTCCATGCAGGGTATAAAACCTGCATACACGCATGGCATAACGGGACCA